>OY728160.1:430711973-433395306 GCA_963277665.1 Viscum album
TAGAAATATAAACATATATTCATAAATAATAATACATAAATATGATCATTTAAAATTATATAAATTTATATTTATTTTGGAATTTCCATGCTTCCGTGAAATGCTTTAGAAGCTACACCCAGGTGAAGGGGTATTCTATTCACCAGGGTAGTGACCTAAAAAAGATGCTCTAAGATCTTGTATCGTTGACCTAGAATAATTGATACAATTATCACATTATACATAGGACTTTTCATTGCATACACTGAAAAGTGATGGAAGTATACAACTCAAAAAGGGTTGGAAGGATGTTGGAGATAAATATCATCTAGTGTGTGGGGGGAGCCATCAATAAACACTCAAGGGAGGAAGTGTCATGAGGAAGGAGATAACCGAGAGATGAGGGTGAAGTTACGAGGATGATTAGATAGGCATGATGATCTGGTCATACAGTTACAACTTATGTGGACAAATTTTTTCAATCCCATATAAAAATAGAATAGTTTTTTCAACTCTCATATAAACCATTTCGTGTGTTCTATAAAAAACAAAAAGGCCTTATACCTAGGCCAACAAATGCAGGCCCTGGTAACCCTCTCTCAAACCAGGATGTATCTGGTATGAACACTACTCGGCTGGGTCAACTACGCCTCTTATTCTAGGAACCTGGGTCCATCTACTATTCCTTCATCTAACAATGGTCGAGGTCTCCAAGAGTGATTTACCCCTATTGGGTCTCAAATAGTTGGTCAAGGTAAACCATGGTCCATCCCTTCCTGGACGAATATATTTTTTTATTATAATATTAAATTATAGGGAAAAAATAACTTATCTTACATTTATCTTATTATTTCATTTAAACTATAGAATATAATGTTTTTTTAAATTATTGATTCATTTTAACTATAGATTATATAATTTTTTCTTTTCTTTACATTATAAGTAGTTCTTTATAATTTCTATTTGATTTATTTTGAAAAAATATTTTTCCAAATACATGGTTTAAAATAAGGGATTTATTATTATTATGTTTTTAGTAAAATAAGTAATTTTTCAATTGTACGAATAAATTAAATTAAATATCTTAAATCTTTTTTATTATAACTTTTATTAACTATTATATGTTAAAGAAATATGATTTTGAATTTTTCTTTTAAAATTGATTATATACTTATTAAATAATTTATAATTACATATAACTTCTAATTGAAATAACATTAATGATATTACTAACAAATTAATTAACATATAGTATAAAAAGTTTTTTCAAAGATAAAAAATAATTAATTTACATTTATATATAACATAAAATAATGAAGGTTATATCTTCATTTAAATACAAAATAGATTAAGGAAAAAATTTATTATTAGGTTACATTATACTTTACTATGTTTTAATAATAAAAATATTAAATAAATAAACATTTAATAAATGAAAAATAAACATCGAATTCTATGGGCTTTAAATTATACCCCACTTAAATTGAATATCTTCCACACAATTCATTTTTCATAGTTATAAAAAACTCTGAAATTTGATTTCCCAAATATATAAAACTATAATAATAAGTATTATATATTATAAAAGGTATCTTAACTTCTTAAGAGTTCAAAAGAGTATTTCTAAATATTTAATTTTTCCTTAAACTAAACAATTTTAAAATAGACGGTTTATAAATATTATATACTTAGAAACATAAAATATCATTAAACCAAATATTGTAATATCCAAATTATTCCATATATTTCCCCTTAAACAATTAGTGTGGTCTAAGACCCGTATATCCAAATTCTATAAAACAATGATCTATATTTTTTTAAATGATAAATGAAAAATATGTATCCAATATATTATAATATCTTCTCTAAAATATAATTGGGAGGAAAATCAATACCTATAAATTCTATTAGAGTTTAAATAATTAATAAAAAATCAAAAATAAAACAATTTTCTTGCTATATCATTATTTAATATAAATTTCATGAAATCAATAAATAATCCTATAAACATTTTATAAAAAAATTGTGAGAAAATTTCTAGGTTAGGGGTTTTTAAAAATCCATTGAAAATATTTTTCATAAATAGTTATACTTTTTAAAATACTTTTAGAAATTATTTTTGAAATAGGATTTAAAATACATGGATTTGAAAAAAAACATTAAAATCACTGTGAAAATAATTATAAATATTCTTTAAAACACTTTTCAAAATATAATTTCGTTTTTGTAAACATCCTTGAAAATATATTGAAATCATGAATTTAAAGATACATTTTGAAATACTTATACCTTGGTAAGAATTATAATAATTTCATAAAATACTTAATCTTTTTCAAATTATATAAATCCTTTTAACGTACTTACTATTTTTAAAACATTAAAAATAACTTTTTACAATACATTACCTTTTAAAAAAAGTTAAAATAAACATGTTATTTTACAAAAAATATTACAAAATTTTTTGAATAAAAAACAATAGATCCGCTATAATCATTCAAGGGTGTCCTGGCCTACCAAATTTTTATTGGAATGGGTCCACTCCCCACAACCCATTCATTTTTAAAACCTCCATGTGATTTTTTTATAATTATTTTTTGATATTTCCTCACACACACATATATATATATATACATTATTCACAAGATAAAACATTAAAATTAATTAAATTTATATATATATATATATAATCTCTTAGGAAATAACTTCCTAAATTTAGAACGGCTAAATATCCTAACATGTAGAAATTGTTTAAATACCTCTATTATTAATCGACATCCATGTAATTAATATTTCATTCCTAAACTCATTAGATACACATTATTGAAAATGGAACTGATCGATTAATTTAATCATTTAACACTCACCCTTGAATAATGATATTAAAAAATATTTTAATTAATTGATTTTAGACCAAATATAAGGATTTAAATATTTAATCATCATATAAAATAATAGCAATAATAAATTACTATAGAAATAAAATAGCATCTATATCATTTATCTTCATTATGATCATCATAATTAAAAAATTATATAACAAACATAAATTTATAAAAGTAAAATTTTCAAACTATCATTTTTATTCATGATCAATGAGGAAATATCAAATTGTGTAAGATTCAAGATTTGAAATGAATTTTTTATCCATTCTAATTCATGAAATAGTAGCTAAATGCATATATATCTCTATGTCAATATATATATATATATATGTATATGTTTGTGTGTATTTGTGTTTGTGTGTGTATACACACATATTCTATAAATATAAACAGTCTAATAAATTTGATAATAATTTCATTTAGCACATAAAATATAAAAGGTGTCGAATAAACATAGTTAATGTATGAATTTAAATCTTAATCATATCAACTTGGAGAATTTAAAAAAAATAGAACATGCATTTTTATATATACTAAAAAGAATATGAAATTTGAAATAAGAAATATGAAGAAATATTTCACCATGACATGAGTATAATTATGAAAATATTTTTATAACATTAAATAAATAATCATAGGGTTTGAAATAATTCATACATACATATGTTTGAAAAATGTATATATGAAACAATATATATATATATAACTATATTATATCCTAAAATTATAAATATGATGTATCTAAAAATATTACTTATATATAACTTGAAATTTGTAATAACTATTGCAGTTTTTATTTTAAAAATAATGATACACTTACTTACTAGAATATGAAGGTAATGGATACAACCATGATTGAGGGGTTCGGTTTAACTAAAGCATTAGAGGGAAAAGGAGAGGGATTCAGATTGGCTTCTTCCAAGGAAGGATAGTTTCCTATATCAAGATGAAGTATATATATATATATATGTAAATATCGGTTTTTAATTATAGGTGAAAGGTAATTTGTTGGAAAATTAGTGAACAAAATCCTTTTTCAAGAAATTTAACAAAGTTGGGACTGAATTCATGGCTTGTAGGAAACAAATGAGAAAAATCATCCATTTATATATATATATATATACGAGGAATTAAATTTATTAAATTAAATTTGATAATTTATATTAATATACATTTAATTTTTTATTGTATTTTCCCTATAATATGTGGAAATCATTCAAATAAACTGTGGTGAGAAGGGGTTTTTTTTCACCTCGGTAGTAACCTACGAATAAAACTCAAGGCCCTTGTCTCATATTTATTGAATAATAAACAATGGTAGAACATAATACCCAGGACCTATGGTTTTCTTACAACAAAAGAAGAGGGAAGAATTAAAATTGGAGAGCTACGTAATAGATGTGACAATGGAACTCAGCTGGCTTATGGGAGAAGGATATGTGAACAGTCAAAGGAGGGAGTGTCATGAAGAAGGAGATAGTAGGGAGAGGAGGGTAAATTGAGGAGTATGATTAGATTTTCATGGTGATCTTATCAAATGTTCATGATTTAACCAGACTGAATGTTTTTATCCCACATCGAAAGGGAACAATGACTTACTATCCTATATATTCTATTCATAAACATTCGATCTGTAGAACATGACACCTGGGCCTTATACATGGGACTACATAGGTGCACTCGCCTAACCTGTGCACGTACTAGGCAGCATCTGGCCTGAATACTTATTGTATGGGTTAAAAATCCCACAAACATGAGGTGCCTAGGTCCCCCAACTACTTATTAAGACAATCACAATCGAGGTATCCCATAGTGATTGACCCCTATAGGGTCTCCTAGAGTCAGTCTAGGTCTCCCATCATTCATTCCTTCGTGGATGGCCACCGAACTTTTTATAAAAAGAAATTATATATAAAAATTAACTTATGTTTCGTTTATATTATTTCTAAAATATTACTATACATTATATTTTAAAAAAACATTATTACATATTAATTATATATATTTTTTGATTTACATACTAGGTAATGATTTATAATTACATTTTAATTATTTTTTACAATAAAGTTACAAAGAAATGTTTAAAAATATTTTTTTATTAATATTCTATTACTCAAATAATTAATATATTTTTCATTTGTAAAAATGTAAATTAAGGATATTATTTATCATCAAATTAAAGTTAATTTGTTTATATATTAAAACTATAATATTTTTAATATAATAAAAATATAGTTGTGTATCCCATATAAATAATTTAATAATTAACTAAAAAATCTAATTCAAAAAACATTAATATTATAGATAACATATTGATTATCATAGAGGATAAATACACTTAATTAACGAATAAAAGTAATAATATATGATTATCTATTCCTTAACATAAGGAAGGTAATATCTAATTTTAAAAACCCATTCATTAAAGAATAAATTTAAATTGATGCCAAAATATACTATTTAATGTATTAACAGTAGACCAAATCATTAAATAAACATTTTTGATATTAAAACTATTCTTTTAATTTATATGGTGTTACAAGTTTTTTCATGATCATTATATTTCCTTGAGTTATAGGTTATCACTTTGCTATTAGATCTTTTTACACAACCCAGACCCTCTTTTAATGAATTTTGGTATACCATAAAAAATTCCCCACATGTCAGTAGCGTAAGTACTGGTGTATTGGAAATAATCCTTTTTAACTCCTTAAACATATTTCCACATTCATTGTTCTAACCAAATGGAATCCCTTCTGATTTTCCATGGATAAATGATTCAAAAAAATTGAGAAATTTATAAAATAATGAATTATAATTCTAAAATTTTCAATACAAACTATTAATATACTTCTCAATTGTTTGTATTGGTATTTTTAAAATTACTTATATTTTTAAGGTAAAATATATATTTCTTATGTGGTGATAACTTACCCAATTTATGATACTTATATCAACTAGAAATCACATTTTCTATATATTTCAATAATATTTTATATTCCTAAGACCTTTATCAGTATGCTCTGATTCTCCTCATGATCCCCCCTTACTTATGGACTATATTAAAATCTATTCTATAATGACTGAAAAAATTTGAAATCGTAATCTCTAAAGAAATGGTTCATCAATCCCATGATGATTACTATAGAATTATCCTATCTAAATGGACTTTCTACAATGTCAATGTGTCTTTACCTTGTATAGAAAACAACCATTGGTATATCTACATCCTTCACACATACATGATAACACCATGATTGATGATAATCATTGGAGTGTATTGGGATCCACATAGATTATAAATAAAATTTATTAATCTATGGATGATGAAACATGATCATTATTATTATCTTTTTGAGATTTATATAATCAATTAAAAGGCACATATACCCATCCTTTATCATGAAGAAGAGGACAAGTAAACCCTATAGTAAGGAACATGGGTATATGAACCCTTTATCTATACTCTCTTATAATTAATAATTCTCCTAATCATGTTATGAATAATAATTCTATATGGGTTCTTTAGTTTTAGAAAATTCCAAGGTATAAACTCAATAAAAACCTCAAACACCCATCTAGGGGGAGTCCAAGAAATTATTTAAAAAACAAATTAGTGTGTTCCATAAAAATGTGCATGTCATTAAGGTTGATATTTTTGTAGGCCCAATAAATTCATCTATATATGATTTATTATAAGTAAAAAAAATTTAATTGTTTAGGTGTTGGTTTTCAGTAATAATAATCAGCATCCTTCCACCTTTAAAAAAATACAAGCATGATTCAAGGTACTGAGATTTATTTTCTTGTCATTGAAATTTATGTTGTCTCTATGTAAAAAACAATTATCCTTGCTTAGAAATGAATCAAATACCACAAAAGTGAGCATGACACGTTTTTTCCTAAATTTAATCCTGTAATTGTTTTAGGATAGAGAAATAATATACTTAGGATGAAATAATTTCCCTTTTTTCTATTTTCCAGGATATCTATACATTTAGGATTTGTGGTGGTGTTTAAATAGTTCCACTATAATTGTGTGATATAAAATAATGCATAATACATAATTAAAATGTTTTTTTTCTATTCATGAATGAATAACTAGCTTACCAGAAACCACTTCATTATTGAGATACACCTAAAGGTTTGTGATGTCATATTCTCACTATTTCTCCCTTGGACATTTTTGGGGATTATTGTTTTTGAAAACAATTGTATTAGGGTTACGGTTCCCATGTTATCATTTTTAATTTCTATTGAAACATTGGAATCTAGGATGAGGGTTTACATGAGAATTAATTTATTCTATTACATTGTTGGAATTATCTATTCAAGAATCACTTGATAAGTTACCTTTCTTCCCACATATAATGGATTTATTTATCTACATCTATAAATATTTGTGTTATTAATTTACCACATTTAACAATTTTGATGTTGAAATTTCATGTCAGCATTAGATTTATACATAACACCACTAAAATAAAACTCCACTTTCCAATTAATCACTTGGGGAGACCATTGAGATTCTCTATTTTCCATTTTCAATTTAAAGACACATCCATCAATTTCATCATATCTAGAAAAGGCCTAGATCACCAAGAATTTTCATACATTTGGTTTTATAATAAAATATAACTATAAAATTTTTAATTCTGTGTGAAAACAATTGATGAGGCATATCAATAAATTGTTTTGATTTTTTTTGTTCACTATGACGTATTCATAATCTTTTTTCTTGAGGGAATGTAAATCAAATTCCATATTATATTAGAGAGTGTGATTAAAATAGTTTTTTGAAAAATTTTCTCTAAAATAATGTCCAACGCATTTCATTGAACTCTTCCTTATTGTTTATATTCTTGATCAATTAACACTGTTGATAAAATTCTCGATTCATATGATAAATAGTGAGTATGAACGTATAAAGATCATAATATTGATGGATTGAGAAGATAATATCAATGGAGTTAATATTTTTTTTAAATTATTTGGTAAGATGATCTGTTGAATATTTGATACCATTATCACATTATGTTCTTAATTGTAGCTTGATCATTCTTAAGACGATTCGGCTTCATTCTAATATAGGTTTCTATTAAAGACTTATGTAAAAAGTGATAGTATTGTCAAAAATATTGGAATTATTTCTCCCACCGTGTTAGGAAACATGTTTGGGAATTCATCACATTGCTCATCACATTTTCTATTTACTGTTTTTCCTTCATCTTAATTGTATTGGCTAACATAACGTGAAAATCTGATATGATTAATTTTAAATAATTAGACATAGAAATGGGAATTTTATAACATTAAATAGATATAAATTACATTTATTTCCATAATTTATGAATTTATATTTTAAATCTATGCTAGAAATGATCAATTTCATTACATCTACACTTTAGGGAGTGTTGTTTCTATTAATAATTGTTCTCAATGATATTATAGAATTAACAAATTATATCCCTTTGTAGTGCCAAACTAGATTCATAGTAAGACCATTTTCATGCACAGTGTGACAATCGAGTCTTGTTTAGTGTGACCCTGTAAAGATTATTGCCCCAAGGGACCTCTATAATAAAGCATGATCCAATTGATGTATCTAGAAATAGATGTATTTTCATAGAAACCAATTAGAATATACTTTATAAAAATTAGGGATTCTTTCCTATTAAATGTGTTATCTATAATTAATTCTCAACTGTTTTTAATCCTAATCATAAAAATTAATAGACATCTCCCTAATAAAAAATATGAGAACCCATTACATTATTACACATCAATTTCTAAATTATAATATATGAATAAAAATAATACAACCAAAAAGAAAAGTAATTCATGTTTAGTTACGTAATTATGTAAATTTTAAAATATCATAAAAATAGTTGGCATGCTGACATTATTCAAAATTTCCTTAAAGGGATCATAATATTCCATTGTTCTTAAAACATCATTCTATAACCGAGGGATAGACATATAAATGTGCTGAGATATAAATCATAGTATGGTAATTAATAGTTAAGAACATTAAAAAAGTATTACATGTTAGAAAATAGGATTTTCAAATGGACATAAATGGTGTGATAATCATAAAAATTCACAATGAGTCATGGTATAACATTATAACATAAAAGCAATAGGGGAATGTGGAAAAACATTAAAAATTACATAATAATTATAAGTAAAGATTAAACTCCTATAGATGATAACATAAGGTTCTTTGGGTATCCTCTTGTGGACCATAGATGGTATATCATGAGACTAATACATTTCATAGCTCATGGATGTGCTATTTGGGCCCAATAATCATATTTTTATCCTGAACATGAATAAGTGTGCCATATATATCATATAACCTATAAACATATTTCCACACATATAACCCAATTTTTAAGTATTTAAGGTTAGATAAATTGTATTAACACATCAATGATGTATAGGCACGTATAAGTGAATATGCTTGATTGGAAATGGGTATGAGTACACAACTCAAAATGTTTTGGAATACAAAATCAAAGTGATCATTTCAGAAGTGTAACATAAAATTTTTAATTGCGTATATAATCACATTTATGTAAATATAAAATTGTGAGTGATATTTAATAACCTAATAAAATATTAATATTTAAAATTTAATTAGAAAAATGCACTGATGTTTTTTGAATAAAAACATGGCATGGAACAATCAATGGATATTTCCAATCGCATAATAGGGGTATATAATGATTTATGGTGGTATTAATCAGAGTGAAAGGGGTCAATAACAAATTATAAATCATATGGATAGTATGAAGGATATGTAATATAATATTCCATGATTTGGAATTGGAAGAAAATGTGCATTACAAAAATAATGTTCTTGAATAAATAGGATAAATAGTGGATCTCTTTCTAAGAGAGGGTGATTCCAAAAGCAAAGGAGTTTCTTCTCAAGAGATTGGAGGAACCTTGGGAGGACTCTGGATGGGTTTGGGAATATTAGGATTGTGATCCATTGTTTTGAAGTGATTATTAAGTGGATCTTGTGTGGTTTTATATAAAAACATTTGAGGGTATTTATTTAATATTTCCCAAACATAGGTTTTAGACTCTCAATAATAAAGTAAAGCAATCTTCAATCCATTTAATGGTCTAAGAAAAATGTTTCTTCCTATGAAAATTAATTTAAATATATTATATTTCCATTAAATGAACACAAAATTTATATTTCATTTTGTGATGTGAAAGGTAGTCATGATTTTAAATAAATTATACGAAACCATAAAAATTGATATAGGTTTTGAAGGATTCATAAATCCATTATAAAAAATAATTGAATAATATAAAAATATTTTTTAAGGAAATCCTATATTTGGAAACTAATTTCTTTTATATCATTTATAACATCACTTTTTGAATTTTATATCGTTATAATACACAACATATTTTATACCAAATTTATTTTTTACCCAAAAAAGATGATTGTCTCAAGAAATTATGAAAAATTTCCTATTTCAAAATTTCAACATACTGATTCCAAAAATAATACTCCTTTTATCTGAATAGTTTTTAAAATATAGTAATATTTGTTTTTGTAACATGAAAAATAATTTATTGAAAAATGATGGGTTTTCAACAATTATTGTTTGTGAACCCATATAACAATATAAGTTTTCCTCCTAAAAATTAAATTATCATTTATATATAATAAATATTCATAATCATTATTATTTTATTAATTGATCATTTATTTTTAAAGGTCATGTACTCATAAGAATGAAATATCTTGATTGAAATTTATATTTCAAAATAATATAATTTTTTCATTATCATATCAAAATAAAAATCATTTATACATGATTTACCAGAAGTACAACAATTATTCTATAGAAAATACTATTTAAATATTCTAGTTATTATTGTATTAATACATATCCAATTATTAAAAATATTACCTAAGTACAATTTTCATGATGGTGATATTTTCATTGGGTCATTTGATATACATGATTTGTGCCACAATCTCGATAAGGATGAAATTATCTCATAAACAGTTTACCACATGAAATATTTTTTAGATCCCATGTTGCAATTTGTCAAGGTAAAATACCAATGATGTTATCCCACGAGGCTGTTGTTTAAAATCGTATTTATAGTGTATTATACTACTAGATGATTTCATTACATCTTTTCTGTATTTCAATTTGAATCATCATTACCAAATATGTATAATAATAAATTGATCACTTTTTAATGAATATATTATAAATGGGTTTTCTTATTTAGTTAAATTTAAAAATAATTGGATATAATAAATAAAAATATGTTCATGTGTTTTTTAAATAATATATCATTTAATTAGATCACGTATAGAATTTTATATATAATAGTTTTTTTCATTATAGATAATATTATTTAAACTGTTAATTATTATGTATAATTTTTTTATACCTACTAAGTAATTTTTATTGAATTTATTAATTTTTTTTTGTTCTCAAGTTCTTCATTATACCCCCATTATCAAATTATTCATAACATAAGGATTAGGTTAATTGAAAGGTTTCTTTTTCTCAATTCATATTTCTTAAGACAGACATGTCATTATCCATAAATTTAACTTTACATGGTATTTCTTAATTGATATAATTTATCCTGAATTCAATTTTCTCATATTATTTATATATTGATTTTAATATTTTTATCATTCAATGGGATTTTATTTAAATGTTACTAGAGGCATAATTGATTTACTAACTCATATTTTTCTTCAGAAGGCATAAGTTGTGTACATGGTTATGATCATTGTTGACCATTATATATATATATATATATATTTCTAATTTGATTGGTAATTTATACATTCCCTAGGGATTTTAGATTTTTCCATTTATATCATGTTCATTGATGAAATTCATTCTGAAACTATTGTTTAACATTGGTAAGGATAAATCCTAATACATAAAATAGATTATTCTTTTACATATAAATATTTTTAATCCAATCACTATTTGATTACATTTTTTGGATTCGTATATGGAATTATTCATGTTATTTTCTAGCTTTTCACTGCCATTATTTAAATAGAAAATTTTCCCTTTAATGATGTTTTTTTTCAATAAAGGTGTTTCTATATTGACAAAAGTATTTAAATATCATTGATATATTCATCATCATACATTTTATTGATTCTAAATAAAAAAATTATTCCTATTTTAAGACTCCATTATTTGATAATTCAAAAAAATTATATATTAATACATCTAAAAAATAACCTAACCAACCATTCTACATTCTAATAAAAACTTGTGACTTTTTTCACATGAAATTTAATTTTAATAATAAATAAAAAAAATTCATTGTAATTTTTTAACAGTAATAGACTTCCAATTAGATTGAAAATTAATACTCATGATCAATTTTTTTACAATTTAAATAAATTATCAATTACTCTATGAGTTTAATTTAATGTAATAGTATTCATCGATAAATGTAATTTAAAAAAAAATTTAAATGTAAAATTATAATCTTGTTTGAATATTATTCTTAATATAATGATTGATTTGTTATATATATTTTCATCAATTAGAAAAATTGATTCTCTATATGAAAAATTATTATACACTTTGTTATTTTTTCCCAATAATCTTGGATGGGTATCCATTGTTTATAAAAAAATTTTTTTTTTGTGAATCCAATATTTTTGGATTCATTAATTGATGTCTGTTCATGATGATACCATTTAGAATGTGAAAATGGAAATTCGTTCTAAAATTTATATCATATAATTTTACGGTATGAACACATCATGCATCAACATCATTTTTGAAGGTTATTTTCTTAAAATTTCATTGAGAATCATTAGAAACTCACTTATTTTCAATTAGTTTAACTTGATACAATTATTGATGGAACACTGAATACATTATTTAAATGGTTTCTTTAGAAAAAAAATATGAAACCCATTATATACATTCGTTTCATTGTGTAATAATGAAAAATTCATTTCATGTGGAACATTTCAATTCAAATGAATATTGGTCGGTGTTCAATATCTCCCTCCAATAAATTTGTTAAAGATTATATCTCATGAGCTATGTAGTCATGGAAACTATTTTGTTCTCATAAGTAAGGAAAACAGTGTTATATAGCCCCTATAACTTATTATATGGTAATATATAAAGAATTATTATTTCATTGATAACATGTGTTATATGAAAAACTGAGTTTAAAGGAACCATGAGAAAATATTAAAATGCTATTACAAAAATGTGACCGATATAACCTAGGCATTAAACTGAATGGTATGAATATTAAAAACTCAATTTTGAAATATATATAAATTTCATATAAATACAAAATTAATTACTAATTCTTAATAAATAAGGACACAACTTCTATAAAGATATTTTTTCTATAAGAAATACATTTTCTTATAAACAATGCTTGTTATTTTTTTTCCATATAAAACATTATAAACTATTTTCTAAAAATTTATAAATTATATTTCGTGAAGAAAAATATATTTTTTAAAATAGTATATTGATTTTATCATAGGGTATAAATTTTAAAATATTTACTAAAAATTTAAATTTTTTGAATGGTGAAAAATATTAATTTTGGTAAAACATCATTTATTTTAAAACATTTAGTAATTTGAAAGTAAAATTGTTATTTTTTTATTATAAAACATTAATAAGTATTATTTTTATAAATTTATCTTAATTAGTTACATTTAAATCATGTTTATAATATATTTTTCTAAAATCTTAATTTTAGTCTTAAAAACACATATTTCTAAAAACCATTTTAAATTTCATTATATTTCTAAAATTTAACTAATTAAAATAAACCCTAATGATGAATATTTTAAATTAAATAAATATATTATATAACTATAAATTTAAATTTGAATTAACATAATTATGATTATGGATGTAATATTTATTAAAATAACATCTTATGCTTGATAAACCATTCATGAAAACTACTTTTTGACAAGTATGAAGGTTTAAATTAAAATTAATTTTTACAACTTATATGAATTTAATTTTATAAAATTATTACAATATACTTAGTCAAAATAAATAATATTATATATGATTTCTTTTTTCGATAATGAATAGTAAAATCATTAAAAAATTGTTACTCTGTAAAAATATTGTAATGGTATGATTGAGTAACTGTAGAGTTAAGGAAGATTGCACATTTATTTTTTTAGTTTTATTGGTAGTGTAGTGTACCGGACATAGATGTCCAAAAAAATTATTTTTCAATCCTTGAGACACTTAAAATGAAAAATAAATTCTATTAATGAATAGTTTTTGGAATTTACAGTAATGGAACTCTCACTCTATTATAATATGGTACTCCTCCACTCACATTTTGAAACATTTAAATCCATTTGTTTTAACAAAGAACAACCAAAATATCGTCCCCAAATCCACATACTCAGTAAAGTACTTAGATTATTTAGAAAAATACAACCTTAGGGTCTTTAATAATATATCTGAATAGTTTATTCTATGAAAACATAATCATCTTCATTGAGCTCCTACATTTTTCTTCTTCTAATTTTGAGATATTCAATTGTACCAAAGAAAGTAATGAATATTTATAAATATTTATAATATATAATGAGATATTATTATGTTTATGGGATAATATTCATCCATCTCCCATTTTATAGAATGGGAGATGAAGACTTTGTTCGTGTGTACGTCTGACTACCACCAAATGAATTCACATAATTCATTTTCAATCATCACCACTCATAGTTGTTAATAATGATAGATTTAATGTATATATATATATATATGATATTATTGGAATATTAATAAATTTGAAAATTTAATATTTCATATTTTTTCTAATGTTACAATCCATTAGAAATTTATAAAACCATTAGTGCGTATCGAAATCTATTGTATCGTGATGTTATATGATTCACTTTTCTTATTACCATATCACATGAATGGTATATGTAATTGTATTTAATGAAATAAAAATATATTTGTGATATTATGATCATTATTTAAATAAATAATAACACCAATGATCATTGTATCATGATCATTAAAAAATAGAAACTTTACAGATGCATATGTACAATCAATAATCTATATGATTTCATTATATATAATTTTTCAGAAAATCAATTAGTAGTTATTTTTTTAATATTATTTTATGTATAATACTTATAATTATTTATTATTTATTATTATGTTGATTATGGATGAATCACCCCTATGACCACGATGAACACCTGGCCGTCATTTGGAAATAATGAATTGAGCTTCCTCATAACACCTAAAATCGATATAACTAAATAAATAAATATATAAATACAGTAATTTGTTTCAATTTATGGGATTAAAATTTTAAAATGTATTTAAGAAAAATATATATTTTTATATGTATATTATACTGTAGATAAAATACATATACGACAAGAATGGTCTCTATGTTAGGGTTTCTGTCACAAAATTGTCATTGTTTTATGTGCATATTTGTTAATTCACCTAATTTATTTATTACAGGTATATATAGAACCATTAAATATAATATAATGAGTAAGGAATAAATCATGGTATATTAATTTATAATTTATGTACTTCATCCATGGGGGTAAGGATTCATATGTGCCAAAAGTGAAATGTGTTTGTACCTCATTACCACATTAATCCGGATTATTAGTGCTACAATTTCCTTTGAGGGAAATTGTTTAACATATTTATAATATACCTAATTTAATTTTTATACTAACTTTTTTTAATATTATAACATGTATTAGTACCATATTTCTCTCTTAAGAACATAATGTTGTTAAAAAAATATTTTAAATAAAACATGACTACATTTGTCTCCTTAAGAAAAAAACCCATTTTCCTTACAAATTAATTTTTTCTAAATATAATTTAAATAATATTTATAATATTATCCAATAATTCAGTAGTGAAATTTTGATATATGTTTTAATATTTTTAAAATATTATTTAAAAATAATCTTCCCTTCATTTATAGAAAGTGACAATTTTTGACTTGTCATACAAAATGAGAAAGAATTATTTTATTCACATATTAAAAATATATGGAATTAACAAAATAGTTTTCTTTCAAAATTATTCTATATGTTTCCATATATATTTTAGATAAAATTATTCCAATTATTTTTATTTAATATTAGTTTTTGAAAAGTTATTTTCAATGTGGAAGGTTTAAATTAGACAAGAATGTATTTTTCACTTTAAAAATATTTCTATTCATCCAAAAAAGAATTATAATTTTCATATAATACTTTGAAAATATTTCTATTTTTATCTTACATATAAACCCTTCTCACTCTCTCTCCCATTGATGGAGTAATACATTCTTTATGTTCTTTTCTAAAATTAATTATGAAATTTTTATTATTTATCAATTGAGGAAAAATTATTTAACACATTCTATTTCTAAATGTAATTTATATTTCAATACCATATGATTGATTTCCTTTTTTTACCTCATACTCATATAAGTAAAATGAATTTTTTTGTGGGAATAGAATTATTATATCTCTCCAATGCATTGGGTAATGTTAAGAGATGCCTTGTATAAGAATACGGAGTGGTCCCAATCCATTACGGAACTTTTACCATAATGTGATTCCATATCAAATGTTATCATTAACTTATTTTTATGTCATGTATTATGTTCCTACCACATTTCCTATGATTATATTATCATATGATACATTATTCTTTCTGTTATCTTTCCATTTTATGACCGATGTGCATTCTATATTATGATTTCTGGTAATATCATGGAATCATTTATTCTGATTCATTATCATGATTATTTATATAATTGTGGTTTTATCTGGCCTAATATAATATTTAATTTTCTATAATTTCTAATGAATTTCATATTCCTGAATAGATTTAGGAACTCATCATGGAGAAGAATTTTTTTTAGTCCCACTATAATTTATTATGATAATATTATTACGAATAAACTAGGACTCATAATCCTTGGTATTTAGTAATAAATTTATCTTAAAAATTAAATAATAATATTCATAATAGGATTGGGTCACTATAATTGGAATAAGATAAAATAATTAGCCAACCTTTAGAAACTATGATGAGAAAACCATCACGAGAACCCAATAAGTATAGGGATAATTCTATATGTAAAAAACCCAATACTAGTACCCTAGAGTTGGTTTATAGTTTAATAAAATGATACAACTATAATGGATATAAATTGTTGATAGACTCAGAAAAAGTATAATAATAACAGAGTATTAAATAAGATTTTTTGAAAATAATATAAAAATCCAGCATACGAAAACATTTAGACACTATTATTCTCATAAAATCCTTTTTATAATATTTAGTAATATAGTTGGTTCCTAGAAGAAATGTAAACCAATATAAATTGGATTGATAAAATTTTCTGTTTGAGATGAAATATAATATAATAAATGATAAATGAGATATATATTTTTAGGAATTAATAAACCATGTTAATCCAAATCAAATAAATATGAGTGTATAAATATATCCATAGACAACATAATAATATTGAAATTTTTAGATAATAATAAATTATTAAAGAGAGATGATAATTTATAATTTATGATATATTAAACATACCATCAGGTAATTATACCAATACATCATATCTAAATGGTTCTCCCATTACACTAGACTATTATTTTTGGTTAGACGTACCAGTTCATTGAGGTTGTGTATAATTCTAGTTTATACCCATCACATTAAAATACAATGAATTCAATCACATATCATAATATTTCATTTTATTTTGTTCATGTAATGAATAAGATAAATAAATAGTAAAATTTATTCATGAGACATATTTTATATGTTTTCTCATATAGAAGAAATAATAATATGGTAAAAACTTATTCTCTCATAATCTAATAATTAACAATTATTTATGAATTTTAAATGGATATTGAATAATTAAATTACAGTTTAATGGTTCTCAAGTACCACATAGATAATACAAATAATATCCCCTAGTAGTATAAAAAAATCATGATGTAAGGGACCACTCACCGTAGAATAGAACGATGACTGAGATATACCAGACTGACACTGTTATGGGTTAAAACCAATAGATAATTCTTATACAAAACCATTACCACTTCTAGTATTTAGATATGGATTGATTTATTTTCAAACCCACAATCACATTACATCACAATGATTTGATGATGCTTTTAGGTTTATGGGATTGTTCGAGTGTTAAAATAGCATAGGAAAATGATATAAAAAAGGGGTAAGTAATCTCTCATTTAAAATTATTCACATGGATTGTAATAATATGTAATTAAAAGGATACCAATATACAAATAGTATTCCAAATATACAATATAAAAATGAAATTTTAATTGAAAATTAAAGTATAATATTATAGTAAACACTGCCTATCATCAACTTATTATATTAGAGATGAACCATTCGTACCCTAATACACATCTTGAATGAATAGAGATCAATAGAAGGGATTCCATGGGATGAATATGGTGATAGAACACAGAATAGGGTGCGGGGAGACATGGAATTGGGGGTTTTATTTATACACAGGGATGAGTTTTAGGGGTTTAATTAATGATTATCCCCCCATTAAGTCCAGTAAATTTTAGGTGGTATTATTCACAACATTTTTGGATGAAAACTAATGAAATAATTTAACATTTAATACATAAAAGATAATACATAAAAATTAACATAGATAATTTTAAAAAAGGAACTACTTATGTTAGAAAAAATTTAAATATGAAAATGTATTTAAATGAAATATAGGTCTAATTTCAAATCAAAAACCTTCACATATATATGAATTTATTAATTTATTATTTCTTTACATAATTCCGATGAGTGTGTATATATTTATATACTTGTATATATATATATGTGTGTATATTCTAACATGTATATTAATATTTATATAACCAAAGATATATTATATATATATTTGTGTGTGTTTCTGGAGACCCATACCTATTACCCATATTATTCCATGATTCATAAACATAAATATGCATTAATAAAACATAATAATCGTAAAGGCATAATGTCTTTAGAGGACTTGGTTCATAATACATGGAATTTTTTTTGTTCCCTATATTGTTCTCTCTAAATCCATTTGAGATCCTAAAACTCTGTGGTATGAAATGGGGAATGCATAAAACATGAGGTGGGATATAAATCATTATGATGGAATATTCTTGATATAGAAACATAACATGAATGTAAATCTTATAACACAATACACCAACAGAGAAGGATAATGAGTAAATTTATGTAATAATATATTAAATAACTTGTTATCATAATATCATGGGATCACAATAAATTATTCAATAAAAAAATTACAGTAACCTGAATGAAGGGTAAATTCGTAGACAATATCTAATGTTTATCAACAACCCATTATAGATTAGGATTACTCCCTAATATCATACATGATACCATAAGGGAATAATGATTCTCCCATTGAATTGGAGTTCTATATGGGAGAACCCAAAATAACATGTTCATGATCTATTTTTTCGAGATATACTATGTCAATCATATGAAATACCATTAAAATTATTCAAGAAATGAAAATGGGTTGCGTAATCTTTCATTATATCATGATCGATGTAAATTTCACAATAAAGGCATTTGATAAATTTTCATATGTAATGTCTTACCTCATCAATGTAAGTGATAATAATCTATGTATATAAGTTAGTGATATATATATATGAATCATTCCATTACATTAAATAGAGTGTTTTCTGAGTTAGAGATAGAATGTTCATAACCCGATGGAAATATGGGTTTAGATAGATCCCTTAACATGAGCCTGATTTGTCAGGCGCATTCTTTATCACACTAAATGATAAAAAATTGTTAATTAATTACATTATTATGATGATTTTAATGTTTATTATACAATGTATTTTATTTGTTACCATGTCATACTCAATTACTTAACCAATTAATTTCATGTTATAGGTTTTAATGATAAATGACCAATATGTCCAAAATCATGTTAGTATGTTGAGTAAGAAAAAATAAATAATAAAAAATATAAATATTCTTAAACATGAAACATACATCATTTTTATACATAAAATATGCACATTGAACCGTAAATTAAATATAGTAATGAAAAATCAACAACGTTACAATCATTGAGACTGTTGGTCGTACATACACATGTGTAACATTTCCGTTTTTTGAAGATCTTGATGAATGTAAGGAAAGTTTTATATTTTCATTAAAATATAAAAATTAAATCATATATATCTTATTGTTTCACTAAATACCATTACCCATACAATCTATAGAATACGTTAAAGAAAATGAATTACATCACTTCGCGAGGGGATAGTCTACCAAAAATATGAATAATGTTATCATTGTTTGAATATACTATAAGGTAATAAACATTATTATAATATTATTTTAGGAAAAGTTAATATTTAGTTAATGTCATATGAAAGAAAAAGTATTCCTCCTTACCTTTTAGATAAATAATTAGGGAAAAAATTAAAATTTCTCCACGAGGAATTAGTCCACAGTACACACATATGATTTTATAATATTTCATACAAAATTTATTGTAAAATGTTATATATGATATTATATTTACATAAGTATAGTTATATGATAAATTTGATATATAAATATTATATAAATTATTATATCCAACTTTTATAAGCGATGATGGAAAATGGATTATTTTAGTTTGCGAGGAGTTAACCTGCATTACACATGATCAATGGTTTTATTTACTATATAAGGGATGCACAGATGGTTTTAAGGAATATCCATTGAAAAAAACATAAAACTATGTATAATATACTTTGTTTATTATATTATCATGTACTAATATTATTGTATGTAGGTGATATAATAAACAAAATAATATGGCTAGTTAATGAATTTACCTCTTCTTAAGAATAAATCTTTTGGTTTAAAACAAAATCCTTCCAAGGATAGATTTGTGATGAATCCATTTTTTCTAGGATGATTTTATGGAATTGGGTAAGTGATTGAATCAAGTATTTTCAAATAATATTTGTTTTTAATGTCACAAACAGTCTATGGTACCCTACTAACCAGATAACTGAGCTGACCCTAACATAGCCCTAAGGGTGTTCCTGATCCCATGGGTTGTCAACTAACAAATAGAATCATACAAAATTCAAGTTAGAACAATTTTATACTATGAATACAGAATTATAAGAAGTAATACAATATACACATAAAAAGAAACTCCTCTTGGGGTAATGTACTATAATAAAATAAGGTGTAAAAAAACCCAAAGTACTATAACCCATGTTCAAAAATAGGGGAAAGAAAACCCATATCTCTAAGGAAACAACTCACCAAGTCAATGGTTCAATATCTAGATCAACCTACAATTGATCTTTCCGATTTTCTCATAACTAGAAGAATATAATCTACAAACATCCAAAGGGACATGTGGGGTGTGAGCTGAAAATCTCAGTGGGTTCTCACCAAGGATTCCATAACAGATTTCAACAATTGATTAACAAGAGGAATGAATCCAATTTTTATGGATAACCAGGTTTGTAATTTTAAATTATAATTAAACAAATTATTACAAATATTTCAAATGTTGGAAAAATACTTTTAGAAAAGGATTTACAAATAATGTAAAATTTCTAATATAATTTTGTAAAAATTTGAGTTACAAAAAACACTTTCTGTTAATTTAGAAGGAATGTAAATTAGTTCAACATAATTGGAATACTTCTATATATCAAATATAAATAAAAAGAGAGAAACATGGTTATCTAAAAAATAGTTACAATAGTATTTATGGCTATAAGACTCCACACACTCAATGTGATCACAGAAATATGTTTACACATATGTGCTCTGGACACTTGCCTGAGAGGACTCATCATCATCGCCTAAGGGATGTGACCTTCAGTATGAATGTTTAGAACATTGTAGTAATTTGTAGAGTGTTTCCAAATAACTAAAAATATATATAAGGCCTTCATTTTCACTTACACAATCAATTATGAGGAATTTATTTTTAGACTTCCTAAAATAAAATTAACACCCATTATTCCATTTTAATTCCAGTATTTTATCTAAAACCAAATCAATGTTTAATAAAAAAACATGTCTATTTAACATGATAAAACAAATGGGTATTAATCAAAACATTAAAATCCATTTTCATAATTTAACATATTCAAATAATTTTATTACAATCCCCCAGTTCAATAAAATTGGTAATTTTAACAAATATTCCATGAATTTAATTTCTACAACTAAATTCCTCAATTCAATTTCATATATTCCCATAAAAACTAGAATTTAAAATAAACAATTTAAATAGACCAAATTTTATTAAACACACCCTAATTAAATTGAATTGGGGATTTTTTGAAAAATCTCACAATTCACTAGAATCAAATTTTTATCAATTTAATTGAGATAATGTTTGTGCAATTGAATTTAAATCAATAGTAGAAATAAATCAAGCAATTTCAGAATAATAAATATGGCTAATTATGATGTAACAGCCTTCCTTAAGGTCATCAATTTCTACGTGAAAGGTAGACCACATTATGTGGTTCAATACACATCTTTACAACTTTATTATCATAAGTTTCAACACACTAATGGTAAACATTCATCTAGGGATCCGATAATCAATACTAATAATTTTATTTCAAAATTAAATAAAATACCAGAAGGGATGATAAATTCTTTCTCCAAAATAATTTTTCAAAATACCTACAAAAATATTACATGTGATAATAGTTTTTTTATCTTGAATAATTTCCAAATTATCGATTAAAATATTACATGTGATAATATTTTATCTCTCCTAAAATATTTTAATGATGTCATTTTATAATTATAATAATTATCCTTTGAAAATAATGAATAATTATATTCTAATCGACATTCCAAAAAAATCCTTTTTCTAATTTCTCAAAAATTATCATTTGATAATTTATTACATATCATAACCAACATAATTCATGGTTTTATCCACATAATAGTTTTAATAAAATATCTTTTAAAAAAAATTTAATTATTTTAAAAAAAAATTATTTTAGCCATTAATAATTTTGTTAAACACCTTGATAATTTTGTTTAAAAATTATCATTTAATAACCTGGTGAAATTATCATTGATAATTTAATGAAATTATTATTTATTAATTATACTGAATATATTTTGATAAAATAAATAATTATATCCATGATAATAATTTATTTAAAAAATCTTTGATATTTTTAATTTAAGAGAACTATTTAAAATGGAAAAAAAGTACAGTGAAAAAAATATTGATTCCTTCAAATAAAAAATATGATTTTGGTTCCCCTTATCAAGAATAATTCAATGAATCTAACTGAATGTAAAACTAACCAATATTGTAAAAGAAATTTAAGATAGAGGATTAAATAAGTTATAATAATAAACACAAATAAAAGGATAACAAACCCTATTCCCACAGTGCACCATAATATATAAGCAGACATCATTGGATACATTTATCTAGGATAAATTTATCCAAAAGATTCTTACTGACCAAGAAAATGGGAATATGGGCTCTCTCAACAATAATAGAATGATCCCGCCAGAAAAAAACAATAATTCAGGTATTTAAAATGGTTAAAAACATCCCTCGCATTCATCAATTCTGAAACCCTCAATTAAACAACAAAATCATCTAAAAATTTAATATAATGTCTTCAATTTAATCTTAATATGTTGTTGAAAAAGAAACAGTTCAATAGTGGTCACGAAATAAGTGATTTTGAAATAACCCACATGATTTAAGGGTGGTTCACCCATTTTGGAGATGATGAACACTTAATATATATTCATATCAATATATATATATATATATATATAATTTTGAAAATAATATTTGACATAAAATATAAAAAAGCATCAGAATTTGGGAATAATATTTATACCTGCTGTAAGAACCCATGTTTTTAGAAATAGGTCAAATTCCGGCCCTGTTTAAACTTTTTGACTGGTTTTTGTGACGTCTGGAAAATCTGGGAAATTTCTTGAAATTTTCAGATTGCACGCTGTGTACATTATATACATGCCGTGTATGAGTTACCTGAGTGACCGGCCATGTGCTCTCCGAGTACATGCCGTGTGAAGATCTTGTAGAAGTTTCCCACTACACAGCATGTATTTATAGACACGCTGCGTGATCCTTACCCTTGCATGGCCAAGTACATTCCATGTGATGACTGTGTAGAAGTTTCTTACTACACAGCGTGTATTTATAGACATGTCTTGTAATCCCTTACCCATGTGAGGCCAAGTACATGTCGTGTGGTGTCCAAGTGCAAGGTTCCATCTACACGGCGTGTAGTCTTCCTTGACATGCAATGTACCTTCGTCCCGTGTAGCGGCCGAGACCCTGGCCGTGTGTTGACCGTGTACACCATCCAACCCGTATACTGGATTCCGCTTATGTCGGAGTATGGAAACACATCTACAGGGCATGTAATTTGGAAATACATGCCGTGTACTTTTTTTAATTTGAGCGATCAGGACACCGTCACGTCTAATTCCCAGAAATCTCTTCTTCTTCCCATTTGGATGAATAGTTCATCCGAAAAAACCTCAAAAACTCAAATCCTCACAGAATCGTCATATGACCTCCATTCTTCGATCCGTCGGTGGCTGTAGGACTGCATCGGAAAGGCTAACCCCGCGCACCCTTCCGCGTCTTTTATCCCTCACCAATTCCTCTACAGATTCCTTCCGAAAGGAATTTCCAGATTTGACGAAAACACAGATCTACCACGATTCAGTCTGATTCAAAGGCTGAAATCAAAGCAGTGTCAACGTACGAGTACGAGGTGGGTGGTTCATACCATCTTTCGTGTTTTCATAAACAAATTGGGGTTGCGACCTCCAGGCGCAATGTCGAGTGTTGAGAGAAACCCTGTTTATTTGTTGTTAATTAATTATCTGCATTGTAGGATGCCTCTGGGTATTCCCTGACCCTTGTTGTGCTTGATCAAGGCCAAGTGAGTGGTCATGGATCGTTTGGGGAAATTCGGTCGGGGGTGTCGAAATGCGTATGTTTTGGACCAGTATTTAAACTGCTGTTTTTAGACTGTTGTTGTTGCTGTTAGATTAAACTGCTGGGTTTGATTTGTTATAGCATGCTAGTAATTGTTTAAGTAATTTAATACATTACGTACAAGTATTGATAGACGTAAGTTAGTACAATTAATTTCATAGTAATTTCCATTTCAAGTAATGCTTGAGAATAGTTATGAAGTGTGTGATATTATCTGTGTTGAACTACTCATTTTGTTGGGTGTGGCCGGATATTTGTTGAGTGATGAGGATCACAGGTTGGGGATTTGGCTTGGGTTACGTTGGTTGGTTGCTACCACAGGATTGGGCATCATGGACGTCGGTTGAGGAAGTTGGACTGCCTGGTTGGGCTTGGCCCGGGTTACATGGATGGCGAGGCCATCAGACTTGAGCGATAGGTTCACAGGGACACAAGGTGTCAGAGGTGTTGTGGCTTGGGACATACTGATGTGATTGCTGCTCACTAAGTACTTTTGAGTAGCGTGCACGTAGATAGACTCCGAGATGAGGTGGTACGGCTACTCGCTGGGTAGAGGCCCCGATAGTTGCGGTTAGGTATTTTTGGTATGGGGGTGGTTTCAATAGGAATCCACATGGAAGGTGAGGAGCCTTCGGGGGACAGCATTGAGGCGGTCAGTTTAGGGGTAGAGGCTTGCCGTGATTTGAGGGCAGACATCGCTATCCCTCCGGTTATCTTTTGAGGACAGGTATCGGCGTTCCTCTGGATGTCGTGCCATGGGAATGTTGAGCTCTCGAGCTAGGTTATGACGATTGGGTGTGCCTTCAGGATGTCGGTATTTGAGACACATGGTGTCAGGTGGCATGAGGTTCTGGGCTACAGACCAGAGATTCCAGCGTTGGCCGAAGCAGGTGACACTTCTTGGTGGCTGCTGAGCACCAGTGAAGTCTTTGTTTACATTTGGGCATTACACTGTTTACTTTTTTCTTATATAAGAATGTCTGCCCAAACACTTATATTAGGTACGCACCTCTGGGTGGTATCCTACTAAGACATGTCTCACACCCTATATGGGCCCTTCAGGACACGTGTAGACTTTATGAAATTGCATGCAGGTAGAGGGTCAGCCATTGGAGATGGGTCGTTGTGTTGTTTCATGGACATGGTATGGACCTTGAGGTCATGCCTTGATGAAGTTACCTTGTTTAGTTTTTTTCCTTTGGTATCATCATGTTTACTTTGTATGTAGAAACTGATGGTTAGCCATTGGCGCCATCTTATGGATATTGATTGTATGACTAGCTTGGATGCATGCTTAGTTGTTTTAGCAGTTATTGTAGTTTATTGCTGGTATGATGTTCTGTTTACTTTCAACTATTGTTGATTATATACTGATTCTGCTGTTTATTGTTATTGAATGTGCTTCTGATCTGCGGGTCTGGTTCGAGTCTGCTGAGTCATTTACTTTTGCTGCATATTTTAGTTTAACACTTGGACCAATACCATTAATTCCTTCGAGAGGGTATAGCCTCCCCACTATACCTATTCAGACCCTCGCTACTAGTCAGCAGCCTTGGATTCTCAGGGGAGGTGTGCCTAAGGTAGTAACACCGGACCTGTTCGGCACTGTTCGGGTGGCTGGACGGGTACGGGTCGTTACACCCGCCTAGGGTAAATTCCCCATTCCAGACCCAATCGTGGTGTTATATTTCTCAAACGAAGAACCATTTGAGAAATATTATTGATTTATTATATAAAATTGATTAAATATTAAATTAAAATAAAAAATTTAATTTTTTCAAGAAAGGAATCCAAACGCCTGACACCTACATTTGTTATACCCCTTCATGGGTAAATCCTTCATTTTGGACTCATCGGTGGTCTTAATCTTCTCATACGATGCACAGTTTGGTATTTATTTATTATTTTTAATAAAAAAAATAAAGTAAATATTATTTAATAACTTCATCTCATGACGATGGCATCCATGTTTCTGGATCCATCTAATGTTATAAACCTCATAAGGTAAACACTATATTTCACAAATAAGATTGGTCTCAAAATTATTATAAGATGAACCACTTTGGAGTTATTAAATTATTATGAACAAAAAGTTCCCACATAATATAATATAATTAATATTTTTTTCAATCTTGGTTGAGGTTTTTAGGGCACCAAACCATCACAATAACATAATGTCAGTCTACAAAATTATTTAATTGGACTTTCCATGATGTTAACTAGCATTTAAGCCCATAACACAAATTTTAAAAATTATCATATAAATCATTTTTTCACTTAATTTATTTATAATGTAACACATGATGGTATATAAATACCTAAATTGGTAACAATATATTACATACTCCCTACAATAGAAACTTTCTTCCCCAAAAAGATTACGAAGAATCCTCCACATAAAAAATATTAGGCCACTTCTCTGTATTTAGTGCCACCCTCACCTATGCCTCATGAGAATTAGAATAATGATTTTAGCATAAGAACCAGTTCATTCGAACTCTAACAATGTACCTTGGGCTTAGAATCAACAACCATGCATGTTCGTTCAGTCACAAATAAATCAAGTTCAATATCAAAATCATTACAAATCAAAATGTGAGGTGGATCATAGAGATACTTTTTAAGCTACGATTCATTGAACACATTATGTATCGACATAATCCGAAGTGGTAGTGCTAATCTGTAAAAAAAATTCCCCACCCGATCAATAACCTCGAAAGGGACCACAAAATGAGGAGCATGATTCCCTCACCACCCATGTCGTCGATGACCAATCCGAGGTGAAACATTTTAGAACATGTGGTCACTAACTGAGATCTCCAAAAGTCTACAATGATGATAAACATAACACTTATATTCTCTCTATGATGTCAACATTCTCTAACAAATTGACTGAGTGATAATTTCTGTTTATTGGGCAAAACATAGTTCAACTAAGGAACTTTCACAAGTCTTTGTCCAACACGATGGATATTTACAAGGAAGCCCATACAATGACCCAAAACAAGTCATTCGGTTATCTAATTCGAATCTATTGTTATAATTAACTCAACCAACCCCAAATGATCATCCAAATAACCACCAAAGTCAAGAACAAAAGGATGAATCTTATCCTCAATGATTTGTATAACTCTTATTATCAGGCCATCCAACTATGGGAGGTCGTTCATGCTCATTCGAACATGAGATCTCATAAACTCTTAAAGGCCTCTCCAAAAGAGAGAAGGAAATCAAGGATCCATATTGGAAACTAAAGAAGATGTGGATCCATGAAAATGAACAATCTCTTTATCATAGAGATTTTCCATCTCCTCAACTTTGGATGTATCTCGAATGCTAATATTTTGAGCTGACCTAGTCAACCTATAAATAACAACCTATATCCCATTCTTCGTCCATTGGGTATGATAAAACCAAACCACAAATCCCATAGAGATTTCACACACTTCCAAGAAGAGATTAGTAGTTGTTGGTGGAAGTTTGAAAATTTATAGTTCTCAGATTTCACCTATTGTGACGAATAGAAATGAAAACAGACTCAGCAATGCCCCATCTCATACATGGCTACCAAAACTTCTGCTTCATGTTGTTGAAAAGTTTACATTTTCCTTGGTGAACATCCCGCATGGAATTATTAGAATCCCCTATTATATCATTTCATGTTGATAATATTAAATCATTATAGTTACAATAACATAGAACTCCCACATTGGATAAAAACCACTGGGCATATATCTTCCCTCCATAATGAGAGTATTTAAAGATATTGAATTCATTATCAAGATTATATTCCTAAATAATCATCTTGAGAATAGAAGGTGTCAACTGAATGCTAGGTAAAAAAAACTTCTTCCCTACATTTCTAAACTCTAATATTGAACTCAGAAAAAAAAATCACACTATACTCGTCTGAGGATTCTTTCACTACCTATGATGAAAGTTTCATGAATAATTCATCTATAAGAAAATTCGAATTCTTTGTGGGTATATACGACGTTAATGTGAAATGAACTCAGGTACTCCACCAAACACCTCTTGTAGTGATTCAAATATGTTTGAGAGATGATATAAAGCATGGTATTATAGTATGAATACATAGTAAACCTCCATCCATAAATGTAATTTCCCCAATATTTAAGTGCATGAATTATAGATGTATGTTCAAGGACATGTGTAGGATAGTTAATTTTATGACGATTATGATGAAGATATCTATAGGAAACAACATGATTACCCTACATAGGAACACATCCCAAACCTGATCCCGATGCATTATAGAAGACCACACAGCCTTTCATAGAACCAGGAAGTGTTTACACTATCACAGTTGTCAAAATAAGCTTCATCTCAACAAAATAACCACAACATTTATAATTCTAGGAAAATAGAACTCCCTTTTAAGTTATAGTAGACATAAAAAGGCCAATATTTATAATTCCTTGAAGAACTGGTTGTAATAACCATCTAATCCTAAGAATCTATGAATCTCAAAAAGATTTATTGGTTGTTCCCAAGTCATAAAAGCCTTCACCTTATTTAAATCATCTAACATTTCTTGTTCCTACACTACATCCTCTGAGTATTTTACTTCCCAAATATATAAATCAAACTGTGAAAGCATTAAATAGTGCTGGTGATTTCTCAGTATACTTTAAGCTGTTATTAGATATTTATAGGATCATCTTTGGACCTGGAGTGGACAAAGATGTTGTCCACAAATACAACCAAAGAAGAATCATGATACTCATGGAAAATCCTATTTATCAATTCCATGAAACCATAATGATAATGTTTTAGGGTAAAGGGTATAAAAAATTACTCATAGTGACCATACATTCTATGGATAGTGGTTTTCTAAATGTTAGATTCTTTTATCCTCAACTGCTATTAACTAGATTGATGTTCGGTCTCTGAAAACCACTTTTCCACTTTTAACTAATCAAGCAGACCATCATTTTTTGGAAATTGATATTTATTTTTTTTATCATAACTTGATTGATATTTTTATAATAAATACGTAATCAATAAGAACCAATAACATTATTGAGAAAGCGAACAGGTGCCGCCCATGTTGACACACTCGGGTGTATAACGCCTTTCTCTAGATGATCATCGAACTAGGACATCCGTTCTTTTAGTTTATCTAGAATCATTCAGTAGGATTGAATATAAACTAGTTTTGTACTATTCTTTATGTTAAAAGAAAACTCAACCTAACATACCAGTGGAAAACCAGATAATTCAGAAGGAAACACATCAAGAAACTCTACAACTACTAAAGGGAGATCACTACTCAACGATTCATTCTCCAGATCAAATGAAAACACTGATATTACTACACTAAAAAATGGATAAGAGGGTCTAGATCTACTTGAAATTTGGTCCCAATATTCTTGAGATACAAGAGACACACCATTGGGTCTAGTAAGGTATACTTTTAAAAGATAACAATCGATCAATGATTTTTAGTAATGCGCCAATCCACCCAAAATATGAGGTCAAGATATTACATGTAAAGAACTAGAAAACTCCAAGAAAGCATGACATATTATAGATAGATGAAACAAGAGTAACTACATAGACCCAACACTCTTTTTGTACCATTTGGTGTTTTAATATCCATTGAATAAGATAAACTGTCAAATAAAAAAATTATGAAGGATAATGATACAGGATGAAATAAACGCAAGAGATGAACCAATATCAAATAGGGTAGTCATTAAAGATGAATCTATATTAATGGTACCTTTCAAGGTCCATAGACCCATATCAGTTTCCAATAAAGTCTCTTCTACTATGTGAAGATTCTTTATTCTTGATTCATGTGGGTGGAACACTTTTTCATGTGAAGCATTTAATTACAGAGATGCTTTTGGAGGTGATAATGATCTTGTTCCACCATGCCTAGTAGAAATGCTATGGAAAAATTTATATAGGTTCCCTAAATGTATACCTGAGACACAATAATTGGTTATCTCAACATAGAACCTTAATGAATGTACTAACTAATGAAATTCTTAGCATACCAAAGGAACAATATCCACCACTGCAACAGGTCCAAAACAATGATATTGTTGAGATACACTACGAGATTCATCATAGATCCTCATCCCCTTAAAAGAACACATGTTTCCACTGAGAGACAAAGTAACACCCATAATCATTGACTTTCTAGATAGATCCATCTCAACCATCAACACCATATCCAACACATTAGTATAATTTAGTTTCTTCAGCAAGAAAACCTAGGAACAAATATTTGATTCATGTCCCCAATTGAACTGTAGAGACATTATCCTCTCTTTAGATAAAATATCATGAATAAATTGCACTAATTTAGTAAATATATTTGAATACTCAGTCATGATACTATCAAAATTATAATGTTTGGAAAAGTACATAGCCTTGGCCAACACCATTGACTCTAAATATAACCAGTTGGTGAAAAGAAACATATTTTCCTTCCAATTTAATCCATCAAGTTTCTTTTACATCACCATCATATTCCACCATCTCATGGATGGACCCTATAGCACCAATGTGTCACACATCTCCTCGATCTTATAACATGTCTCTAGAAACTCATACATATGTTCTATCCTACCCAACCATTTCTCATTAGGTTGAGGATTGATGGAGACTTTGAAAACATGTGGTTTCTGGTGAAGTAACTCCAATGAACAAATCAAAGAACATCCCCCCCTGAGGATCCATATCTTGGTCCTAAATATGTAATTGTGGTAGTGCAGGCCCCAAATAATGGACAGTATCCACAATCACCTCAATACAAATCAGATCCAAAAGAATATAATTTCATTGATGTTCAGAAAAAACCTCATCCTAGATCTACTTACCAAACCTTCTTGTATGAAAGATGTAAATGAACATCCGCATAAATGATTGATGAACTTATGTAGTACCCAAATAGAGAAATAAAAGATATTAATCCCTAGATAAAAAACAGTAAAAAAATTGGATTTCACTTTATCCAAATCAAAATAGGGTAAATAATAGAACATATGACCAAGATTCCATTCCCCAAAAAACCATGGTGAGTTAAGGAACATTATTGTGAGAGTTGTCCTGGCACTCAATTGATACTACCTCCTATGTATTTATAAGATTTGACAAATGTATACTAACATAAAGATATAAGATCAACCTCCATTTGATACTATTTTGTAATGATTCCATCCTAGGTACCTTGGTAACCCAACAATTGAGCCGGCCCTAACATATCCCGAAGGGCATTCTCGATTCCCATGCGTTTACGACTAGAACCGAGAATCACATAAAATGCAAGTGGGAAAAATGGTTCCACTAACAATGCAGATGTAAAATAATCAAGAATATATATATATAAAAAGAAACCCCACTTGGAGTAATGTAACAGAATATAATAATATGGAAAAAATCTCAATGTACAATAAACCATGTACTAAAATAGGGAAAAAAACAATGTAGGCCCCTAATGACAGAAATCACCAAGACCATGGTTCATAAGAAGAATCAACCCCAAGTGATCCTTCCACTTTTCTCACACCTGGAAAAAGATAATATAAAAACACCAAAATTCAAAAGTACGGTGTGAGCTAAAACTACTAGGAAGGTCTTACCAAGGATTCCATAACAGATGCGAACAATTGACTAACCAAATGAATTATTTCAAAATTTAATGATAAAACTGAATAGTATGTTAAAGCATAATTAAACAAATCATGATATATATTCCAAATGATGAAAAAAATAAGGAAATGATTTACAAATGATGGAATATTTCTAAAACAATGGATTACATAAAACAATTACATAAAAATAATATGTAAATTCCGAAGGCATGTAATGGAGTTCAAAGAAATTATATTATATTTGTATCACAAATATAAATAACAAGCAAGGAAAATTTTCATCTTCCAAATAGGTAAGATAATATTTTTGGATTTATGACTCCACACTCTCTAAGTGTCCACCAAAATATTTGTACACATACGTCTTATAGACACTGGCCAAGGAGGACTTATCACCATCACCTAAGGGATGTGACCAACAACATTTCTGTTTTAAAGTGTTGTAGTAATCGTAGAGTGTGTCCAAATAACTAAATTTCTACCTAGAATTTCATGTACTCTTAAAAAATTAATAATGGGAAAATTATTTTAAGACTTGATAAAATAAAATTATACCCATAGTTCAATTTAAATTAAAATATTATATTTAAAACAAAAACAAGATTTAGAAAAAACATTCCTCTTATTGAGATAAAACCACTGGGTATTGATCAAAACATTTTAAGCCATTTTCAAAATTTATAAAATTTAAATAATTTAATCAAAATCCCGTAATTAACTTGAATTAGGGATTTTAATTAATATTAAATAAAATTAATTTGTAATATTAAATTCAATAATTCATTTCTTCTATTTCCATCAAAACCATAATTTAAATTCAGAAATTTAAATCGACCAATTTCTATAAAACAAAACACAATTAAATTGAATTTGGGGTTTTAGAAATTTCCATGAAAATCCCATTTCAAATCATCCAATTCACAGGAATCACATTTTTTTCAATTTAATTAATGCATGTTTGAGCAATTGAATTTAAATCAACAATCGAAATATATCCTACAATTTAGAAAAAATCAATATGGATAATCAGAAAATAACCACATACATCAAGGTTATCGATGTTAGCCTCAAAGTTAAACCACCCTAAGTGTTTTAATACACATCCCCATAGCCTTATTATGATAAGCGTTGACACACTAATAGTCGATGTCCATCAAGGGTTTCAAGAAACAGACCAATTATATTATTTCAAAAGGAAATAAAATAAAACAAGTATAGATACATTCATTATGATAGATAATTTCCAAAATTATCGACTAAAATAATACATGATATAATATTTTATTCTTATTATAAAATTTTGAAGTTATCATTTCATAATTATAATAATTATCCTTTGACATTAATTAAAAATTATATTCTATTAATTATTTCATAAAAAATATCATTTTTAAAAATTCACAAAGATAATCATTAGATAATTGATTATATATTATACCAAAAATAATTCAATGTATTATCCCCTTAATAATTTAAATAAATTACCTTTTATAAATCATTATTATTATTTTTTGACAATTTTATTGTTAAACTATGATAATTTTTTAATAAATCATGTTAATTATGTTCAAAAAAATCATTTAATAACATTGTGTAATTATCACTAATAATTAAATGGACTTGTCAGTTAATAATTATAATGATTATAATTTGATAAAATGATTATTTTTATCCATGATAATAAATTTTTTACAAAAAACAATTTTTTTATAGAATGATCTGTTTAAAATTCAAAAAAGAAAATTAAACCATACCATGCAGCCTTTAAATCGAAAATATTATTAATGTTATTATTATTGGAAAAAATCCAATGACACTGAAGGTTCATAAAACAGACCAATATCGTGATTGATATTTTAGAGAAAATATTAAATAAGTAATAATAATAAACAAAAATATAAAAAAATAAAATGATAAGAAACCCTATTCCTATAGCACCCCATAAGAAAGAAGAAGACATCGTTCGATGCCTTTATCTAGGAGGAATAACTCCAACAGAGTCTTACTAACATTAAAAAGGGATTCTAGGTTCTCTCATCCATGAAATAATTATACCCCAAGAAAGAACCATGATTCATGTATTTTAAAAGACCAAAAAACATCTCTCACGTTCATCAATTCCAAAACACTCATTTAAATGACTGAATCAACTGAAAATTTATTATGGTGTCATTATTTTTATCTCATCCATGCACTGAAATATAAACCATTCAAAATAATCTAGAAATGAAGGATTTAGACAAAAGCATCATGTTTAAATGGATGTTCGGTTATTCTGAAGAAGATAAACACATAGTAAATATATATATTTTAAAATTGATTATTTAACATAATATTTTTAAAAAAACCTCAAACATTAGAAATAATATTTTTACCCCACCTAGGGTAAACTCCTCATTTTGACTTATATGTGGTCTTAGATTTCTCAAAAAATTATATTTCTAAGATATATTAATGATTTATTATTTAAAAAATAGAATAAGAAATTAATTAAATTAAATGGTATATTTTAGCATGCATGGAATAAAAATGACCAATGCTAAAAATTATTGTACCTATTTTATGGTAAACCCTTCATTCTAGACCATTCAGTTATCTCAGATTTCCAAGACAACACATTTTTTGAGAGTTATATAATTATATTTAATAAAAAAATATATTAAATATAATTTTTAGAATTTTTCTCATGAATGTGGCATCCTTATTTTTTGATCCATCAAATGTTTTAACCCTCTTAGAGGTTACTCTATATTTTGGACAAGACAGTGGTCTCAGGTTTATCATTCAATGCACTATTTTGGAGTTATTAAATTATAGATAACAAAAAGTTCACACTTAATATTATATAATTAATAATATTATTAAGTTTTCAGTGATGATTTTTGGGCCTCAGATCATTAAAATAACTTAGTTTCAAGATCCAAAAATATTTTATTGAATATTCCAAGAGATTAACATGAATTTAATCCCATTAAAACAATTATCAAAAAATTCATTGATAAATCATTTTTCATCCATTTCTGATATAAATAATTAACACAATAGAGTTTAGGAATACCTAGAATAGTAAAGAGATGTTACGTTTAATGTATATAATAAAGATGAGAGTGGATGGCCTTTTATAAGTGGAGGAGAGGACACGTATTGATTCTTTTAAAAGAATGAATACCACCCAGGTTTTTTTAAAGAAAAAAAATCTCCAAAATTTCCATTTTTTACAAATATAAAAAAAATGTCGAAATATGACCATAAAATAATAATTAGACGTGTTTTTTTGTCATTTCTAAGATTTACCATCAATGTTTTACACCTCAGTAAATCCGTTTTGTACTTTAAATTTGATAAGATGTTTTTATTATTTTTTTATTCTTAATTATGAAAAAATAGGTGGATCATATTTTATAATATAAGATATAATAATTCAAGATATTTAATAAAATTTATTAAATTCAACTCACAAGAGTGGATATATTTTATTTAAAATTAAACAAGTAGTTATGTTAAAAAATTGGTGTTAGAAATGAAAAATTTCCAAAAGATGAAATTGTTTTTATTTAAATATATAGAATAAAATTGATAAAAATTAAATAATTGGATTGAATAATATAAAATTGAACTACTTATACTTTTATTACAATATTAAAATATAATGGGGCTTAAAAATGAATAAATCGGAAGGGCATTATTGAATAAAAATTTATGATTTCACTATGCATTGAAAAATTAAACTACTCCGAAAAGTCCCAAATATTAGATCTAATATAATATTGATCTGATGATTTCAAAAATTATGTTCATATATTAATTTAATGTTTTTCAAAATTATAGAAATTAATTTTATACTATGTGGTCATTGGGCTACTAAAAAAACATTTTGAAAAAAATTCATTCTTCATTAAACGATTCCTATTCTTTCAAATGATTCTTATTTTATTTATAATTAGTGGATAAAAAATTAATTAATTTTATACATCATTCAACCATATAATTTTTCATTTTTTAGTTACTTATATTCATTCCTTCAAACATAATGGATATGATTTAGTTGTAATGATTAAATAATATTTTAATAGACTATCATGATTCATTTAATCTCGATGTTGTGTGCATCACATGCTAAAAAATAGATTCCATTTATTTAAAATAAAATGTACTATAAATTATTAAGGTGTTATATAATTATACCCTTAAATAATTTAACTATAAAAATTTCTTATTATATACTAATGTAAAAATAGGTGGGTGTACTTAAACTTTTTATCCTCTTCTAATTCCCATGTTTTTTTTCAAACTTATTGTTTTGGAACATTACTTTGAACAGGTTTGTTTTATTCTTTTTGTGAAACTATCTGCATGATTTTATATAATCAGTAAATTCTATATGTATGAATTCTCATTCTCCAATGGTACCATATCTGGATTCAGCACATCTGGAGGGTCCTTTATCTATATCCTTAAGAATTATACATGTAACACATCATGTAAATGATATAGATTAGGTGGGGGTGAAATTCAGTAGGTATATATTCTGATGCGATCAAGGATCTTATTGGAGCTGATGTATCTAGAATCTTTATTCATTTCGTAGAGAAAATCATGAATTTCATTCGTGGAGAAATATAGAGCTACACCTTATCACTATCCTCTAACACTAGGACTCATCAAAGATTGTTTTAATATCTATTATATCAATAATTCATAGATTTTTGAATGGTCTGGGTCATCTCATTCATATATTGGAAAATATCAGCCTAATCATCTTTCACTATAAAACAACATAACTACATGTCAAATTCTAAAAACAAATCTCATACAGAACCTCAAATTTTATCATTTAAATGATAGAATATAAACTATTGTTATATATGATCTATATTTGGTGAATGTATTGTTCCCAAAATCATTTGAAATCCATTTAATAAGACCATAGATTACCCACTAGATATTAAATGGTTATCTCAAACTAACCATCCATAGGAGGGAGGAAATAAGTGAAAAAACTGAGCTTTGTACCCAATGAATGTTGAATAATTCTCTAGAACAATGATGTAAATCATGAACCTCAATTAGATAAAATTTAGAGTGGTACTATAGGCAATATAACAACATTAATTATATATACATAAGCAAGTTGTTAATGAGAGAAATATTCCTTGATATCAATAAAATGTTGTAAATTTATAAGTCAATTTACTACCTCCCACATGGAATTATTTCAAAGAGGAATCAGGGGGATTCCAGTGATATTATCTAGGGTTTTGTATTTCCATTTTTATACTATTTTGGGAAATAGATTCATCATATCCTTTGACTTCTAATGTTCAACCTTTATATGTTTTCAAACCTAGAGTATAGATTCAAATTCAGTACTCTACCTCTTAATTCTATCCCACCATATTTTTTTTCATTAGATGTATATATATCATAGTGCTTCTCATGTGAATAGTGAAATATGTTCTATGTTAATCATCCAAATTCTCCCTCTTCAACTATAGATTTGATGGGACACATATCCAAGTTCAAAACATTATAACTCCATTTTTTCAAAGTTTTCTATGTAATATTCAATATATATTTTTTGTTGCACCTCATAAACTTTATGGGTCTCACTAATCCCTAATGAAAGGATGTTTGAGGCATTATTTGATCATGGTGGGATGAATATTATTTTCTTAGTCTCAAATAAATCCTCATCTAATCTTGAAACAATGGATACTTATAAATTATATTCATTAATGGAATCACTATAGCCTTTATAAATATAGAATATTCCAATTTGTTTGTATCCCTAAGAGGGTATTGGATTGAGGAGTTAATGTCTTTAATCAACTCTAAACATCTTCACTATCTCATGTTAAGCTACATTTGTGTGAATATATTTTTTCTGTTACTAGTAATCAATATAAATTTCACACATTTCCCCATAGGTATTTTTTTATAATTTCATTATATAATCATCACAATAACCTACACCAGATCATGTTTTGGATAGTTCTTCTCATGAAATTATTACTTCCGTGGGGAATAGGATATAACTTTATCATTCTTCTCTATTAAAAAACAAATATCTTCTTCGAGAAACCACTTTAAACCACAAAAACATCCCCACATGTGGAAATAATAATTTATAGTATAGTGATAATCCTCATTTTTTACTCCGTGATGCTCTATTTTCATTAACTGTCAAATAAATATTTTACTCTCTTTTATGAAATCTTGGGTAGTGATTCTACAATTTTTAAATAGGTTTTCATGATTTATCTTTAGAACCCACCTAATAAATGGAATCTATAGGTCTCCATTATTCATAAGCATCTACACTATCCCTCTATTGACATTGTTATAGAATGGCCTATAGATATCCCTTTTCTAGAGATAATATTCCCCAAGAATGAAGCATCCATCATCTTGAACTCACATTTACTAATCTTTTATATTATCTTCTTCTTTATCAAATCCATTAGAAAAATATTCAAACACTATTCATGCTCCTCCATTCTACTGGAGTATATCAAAATACCTTCTAAAATACTACAAAAACATTGTTATAGTGATCCATAAATACTTTATTCAATAAGACCACAATACTTTCTTGGGAATTAGTCGGTCCGAAAGGAATCACTGTGAACAATTGTTGTCCACACATTATTCAAAAGTCATTTTTGAGAATATATTCCTTCTTCATCCACAATTGATGATATCCAAAACAAAGGTCTACCTTAGAGATATAATGATCACCAAGTAGTCAATATAAAATTTCGTACATCTATAGATGAGGATACATGATCTTTATAGTGATTTTTAAAGTTCAATATAATGAATAGAGAGTTTCATTGACCCATCCTTATTCTTAACAATAATAATTTCTAGACGCCATAGTGAATCCCTTGGGTGTATAAACCACTTTTCCATATTCTCTTGAATCTACTACTTCAGTTTTTCCAACTCAATGGTGTCCATTTTATAAATATTATTTGACTATTGAGGACATCTATGTATAAGAAATATTAATAGCTCTACCAATTAGTTATTATGAAAACCAAAAAAATACTTCATGTTTAATATTATTATAATACCTCTAAATGAAAACTTCTTTAAACATCATTCTATCATGTGTCTCAATAATCTAGGAAAATTATTCATGATCATTTGGGAGTAATATTAAATCTTGAATAAAATATTTCAGAGGAGATACATTTTTCTCCTTAGACTTTCAATGATTCAGAGGACATCTTGAGACATAAAGGGTGACCTCCCACACTGGACAGTAGATGCATGATATATATAAGGATAACCAATAAATTCTACAAATAGCACCAAATTCTACTAGTGTAAGTAATAATATATTTCCTAAAAGGTTACATCTACAAATATTGACTAGTTAAAAGTTATATAATTCAGATGAAACATTTCACCACTTCTTTTCTCACATATTAATTGACCATAATGTTTTTATGTGGTGTTTGAATAGTGTGAATAAACATTTATGATTTGAAAGAACTTATAAAATTGTAGTAAGAACATAAGTTTTGTATTCTTGAATGAATAACTAGCATACATGTCACCACATCATTTCCATGATCCTTATTTTCCATAATTATATTTCACATCATTCCATGATACCATAGAGGTTTTTGTCGATGATTTTATACAACATGCATTTTTTAGGGAATTGGATTGTATGATAGCCATGTTCCTTATATTTTAAACACTATACAATATGAAACGTTTTTATAAAAACATTAATTTTTTATACCTCATTAGTGGGATTAATAATTTCGCTATTGCACTGAATAGCTTGATTCACCTATTTTACACACATGAAGCATCATTCATTTCCCCTTAGGCAGTTTCTAAGATGCTTCTTCCCAAACTATTAACAAGTGGGATATTTGGTTTTCGTTCCTCTATGAAATTTATTAGTTATTACCCATGAATAAAACTATAATTGAATTTTTTTCTATAGCCTCATGAAACCATTATGAGTAACCGATCTCCATATTTACGTTGATTTACCAAGAGAAAATCTATTCATTGTTAGAAAATTATTAAGTCATAATTTTTTTTATATACTAATAATTATGAAAATAATTAAATGTTTAAAATAATCTTAGTAATGATAACAAATATGAAGGTGTACCATTCCCAACTTGTGATGTTTTCCTCATACACCACGATGGAAAATTCTTCATATTATTTTAAACTAAGTAATAATACCTCTATTTGAATATGAATATATTATAAAAATAACTAATGAAAATAATTTTCAATATGAATCCCCTTTAAATGGAGTCAATATCCCATTCTAACAAAGTATTCATATTCCATTTATTCTACTAATCACCTTCTCAATATATGCGATAGATGGATATCATAGCCATTCCTCTCTCAAAGTATTTGAAGATAAATAATGTCTCCACAATGATGTTAATTCATTGTTCATTGATGAATTGATATGTTGTTCCACTAAATTATGGGGGCCTTTATCTAATAAAATACTCAACCACAAAAAGATCCTTATTCTGATTAGTTGGTATCTCTACATATTCATGTTATTCATAACATGTTATAGTTGAGCCAGTATTTCTATTAATTTGTGAACTACAACACCTATTAGGTTAGGAATATCATTGAGAAAATTATTGCATTTCCTACAATGATGGTTGTTGGAACAATTTCTCATATTTTTTACAAATAACTAAAAAAATAAAAACCAAGATGAGAATACTCTAATTTAATAAAGAAAAACATATAAATGTAAATGTTTATACTCATTAATCATAAGTATTCCATAACATTCACACTCTATATTTCAGTTTACATTACCCAAGGTGGTGGTTCTTATATGTTTTTTTAAACTGTAAAATCATTCATCTACTAATATTTGATTGGAAATAATTCTTTTGATTTTCCATTAAATATTTATAGAGGAGTGTTAAACAAGTTTTGGACCATGGAAAATTTTCATGCCCTATGTGATGATTGAGACGATCTCAATGATCCCTTTTTGGGATATTACCACTAGGTATATAACAACCTAAACCCAAGACTAATTGATTTTGTGGAAAAATCATAAAATTTTCTTTCTTGGTAATGATGCCAATAAATAAAAAGATATTTCTTCCATTTAAACCATATAACATAAAAAAAAATTATATCACTCAAACCCTCAATGACCTTTTATATTTATATTATTTTTGAATTTGTAAAAACCACTACATAAATATTTCAAAAATTATTAAATTATCATAACTCTAACGTAAACCAGATTTTTTTCAAATTAATATACCTACATAATCAATTTGAAATCACTTCTAAGAATTATTCATTAAACATCATTATTTATAAAATGTGTAAAGGGATACATATGAATGGTTGTCTCAAAATTTATATAAAAAATTATACTAATTAAAAAATGAATTGCATTAGTTATAAAAAGTTGTCCATATCGGTATGATGACATAATCAGGGTCCCTAAATATAACATAATAACATTCACATCCATCAATACTAAGATTATAAAACATGATATAATGTTTTTAAAAATAATTATTTATTCGAATCAAGAATCATGATCTATTTGATATAAATATAGATAAAATAAAAAAGCATAAAATCATAGAAATAATAAAAAAACATTCTTGTATCTTGGGACCTCATGACTTATAACCCTTATAGAATATTTAAAAATTTGAACAATGAAAAGAAAAAATTAAATATGACTATCTTCATATAATAATAATTACCCAATACATTATATCACTATCAAGGAAGACCCATCATATAACATATAATAACTTCAACTTGGGATATCTGGAGGTAATTATCATATAAGATGTCTTGTAAACACAACATGAATAAATTAAAAATATAATTCATTATAAAAATCTTATAGAAAATAATAATTAATCAATAATTTAATTAAAAAATTGGAATGAAATCTGTTTCATTAAAATCTCATTGAAATATGATAATCTAGTGGGAAATAAATGGGTTTCATAACATTATCAATGAAAAATATTTAACCAATGAAAAATAGGTATCATAACAATATATTTGAAAAAATATTAATTAATCAACAGAAATTATAGTGACCCGTACTTTTTATACATCAATATTACCGAAATTTTTTAGAATACATAGTAATTGAATAAAAATATTCCCTAAGGCCATACTAGTATATTTCCATTAGAAACATAGAAACATAAACATAGGAATATAAGTTAGCTAAATTATCTCCCACTTGGATTATATAGACTAGAACCATTCTTAGACACATCAAATATAATATACATCTTTATAATTTGGGGAATAATAGAAAAAATGGAAAGAGAAAAAATTTTAACTAAAGGTAAATAATGGATATAAATATATATAAGAATAATCTTGAGTATATGGGTGTGAGAACATGAACATTAAAATACAAGATCATTCACTGCATATCAATGATCATATTCATGATTCATTGTATTAATATTGGCAGTTAAAAAGACTTGAATTATAAGTAAATAAATAGTATAATATATTAATGCATATCATAGGAATACAACATGTAATTGTTGAAGAAGAATAAGAATATAATATCATTTCCATATTAGTTATCAAATTTCTTCCAGGGCCATTTTAGTAGCATGTGTTCACTCCCCAAACCATCTTGGTAGTCATAGTTCACTCCAACAGTAATCCTAGTAGTATCTACACCTCAAAGAATATTGTAATTCATGTTTAACTCTCGTGGATATCATTATATTAAAGTATCCCTCTGAAGTCCATCTTAGTCTATATCATGATATATAAATCTATTAACATTTCATTATAGAGAGATATAAGTACCACCAATCTCCTAATGAAATTATAAATACACGTGCCAAAAAATCATAAAAAATAATATCATATCACACAAAATTAAATGGATATCATAAAATGTAATCATATAATAACATGTGAAAAAATATACAAGTTTCGTTATCATTACATAAAATTCATAACCCATGAAAACAAGCGGGTTTGAAAATCATGTAACCCTTTAAAGTGTAATGAGAATATTAAATATCATTCCATCAAAACATAAAGAATTCAAATAAAGTGTATAGATGGAAACATTGGATTATTTTCCCATAAATTAATGAGAAATACTAAGTGATTTTATCTTATATGGGAAAATGTTTGATAGATATTTGAAATTTATTTTTTAGAGAAATATCATTTCTCCATTGAAAATTTATTTTTAAAACAAAACACCATTTCAAAAAAAAACTTCTTTGAAAATGGATTTGAAAACCTATGGAATATGTGAAAATAATAAAACATTGTTAAAGTACCTTTTCATTAAAAATTATCTTCAGTTATCATTTTTAACCATTATTGAAATCATTGTGGAAATAAAAACATATTTCTAACTAAAGAGAGAAATGTGGAAAGATTTTTGTTAAAAAAAAATTCCTAATTAAAATACATACTGAACTCTGGTAAATTGGTAATAATATATAGATATATATTGAATAAACATATTATAACTAAACTATTGAGTTTTATTGTTATATGTATCTTAATATTTCTTCAACCAAAGATTTATAAAAAAAGTCTTAATAAATGATGAGATTGTTTCAATAAAATCTTACCACATGGTAACATGGGATCATAATCTTCATGTAAGAAAATAAATTATCAGAAAATTAAAATAACTATAAAATATGAAGAATAATTATGTAACATGTCAAATAGAAGTATATAATCCTCAAAAAATTGGTGTGTAACAAAACATGATTCTCAAAGAATTTAATTGAGATAAAACTATCTGGCTGATTTGGTATCTTTTTAAACATAACAAACATTAAATAAATAAAATAGAATGGATAAGTAAATATACATAAATTTAATACTAAAATAATATAATACATTCACAGGAATTATTTACACAAGACATAATAAAATAGTGGTGAACATTGTCTATATCTCATGGATATAAAAAGTGACATGAAACTCCCTTACCTTGTTTATTGAATCTCTTCGAACTCGTACACACTTCCTATATAATATATATATGTTTATAAATCTATAACATAAACATATGATTATATATAATAACATATATGGTTTGATTATGAATTTATATTACCTCCATGTTAACTATTCTAGGATAAGTTTTCACTTCGGGTAATATCCTCTTTGTTCTTCTCATGTGTCTTAATTTTTTATAAATTCTGTACTTATAGTTATATCATGATTTATAGAATGTAAAATATAATATATATATATATATGATATATATTCACTATATTTTTAGTATAAATATCAATTAAATATAGAATTATAAAATGGAATACACCTTTCCTGGTGACAATACGTCATACTTAGTCATGAACGTCGTTCCCATTTTATAATCATTTTGAAAGAAATAGAGTAAATGAAATATATGAATATATATTTGTATATATAAAATTTTTTGTATTGTTGTTTTCTTATATATTATATAGGTTCACTAAACACATCTTTAATACATTCCATGTAGTGTGTGAATGAATTACATTGCTCCGAGGGGGCGGTAGTACATACTGCTTCAAACAAAGGTATCATATTAAAAAAAAGAAAAGTATAAATATAATTGTTGTTAAATAAATAAAAGGAATAAATAAATTATAAATATCATATATAAAATATATAAATAGAACATCTATCACAATTTCCACCATCGGAGGCGGTAAGGAAAAAATTACCAATAATCATTTCGGGAGGTAGTAGTTCACTGTACATGAAAATAGTATGTTTTGTTACCCATTAGATGGAAGTATGTGTGAGTATAAGAAGAACCACTAATGGATATAATCATACTGTATTTTGGATATTTTTACTTTTATAAAACAATGGAATAAGAATAGTTTAAGGAGCAGAGAAATAAATTAAAAGTAATGAGCATAAGAAAGGACGTTACATATTCTTTGGGAAACTTCGTCTGGTTTTTACCAAATTTCTTCCTTGGATTGTATTATGTCCAATGTGGGGATTGTGGGATTCAGGGAGGGATTACAAGGATATATTTTGTAAGGTCATGGTTAATCCAATGATTGTTTTGAGGTGTGGGGAAGTGAGAGGTTTACTGCCATTTTATATCGGTGGAGTGTCACTCTTGTAAATCATTAGAACAGAAATTACAAACATAAATTTTTTCAGGTAGTGTGGATCAAATAATAAAAAAAATAGATAAATGGGGGGATAAGGTTGAAATATTCCCAAAAAAAGGCTGTAGGAAGAGTTTCTAGGTTATTTGGGTCATAAATTTATGTTTCTGGACTTTGTTAACCTTATTTTTCTCCTAATAATTGTAATTAAATTTAATCATTTTTACTAATATTTTTGGTAAAAAAAACAAAGATTACGTTATTATAAATTATAAATAATTATTATTCCAAATATAGAATAAAAATTTTCTAATTCAAATCAATGATGTGGCGGAAATTAATTTAAATTGAATCCCACAGACGGGATGAAATTTTGGGGTTTCAAAGTAGACACATAAAAATTTGTTGTAAATTTTTATACCCAATTTTAAAGTTAAATTGTATCGAATGAGGTATATTGGATTAATGGATAAATATATTATCTAATTATATTTCTAATCCAAATTATATAATTTATAATTACAAATAAATATGATGAAAATGCAGTTTTGAATTAAAATTTGATATTTTTCAATATTCATGAAAATGATGTTTCTTAGAAATATTCCAAAATATCACACTAAAATAATTTACAAATAAAAAAATTTAAAAAGAATTTTATTTTTTAAAATTAAATTTAAAAATGATATAAAAACTAATTATATTTATTTTGTAGGACATGAAAAGTTTTACATTTGAATAAAATAGAATTTCAATAATTATATTATGTTTAAAAACATTATATATTTGTTTTTAATATTTTTTATTTATATAAAAATAGTATAATTTTTTTAATGTAATTATTATGATTCATATTATTATGTTTAATGGATTGGATATTATTATCTCATTTAAATTATTATAACAAAAATGTTATTTCATAGAAACTATTTATTACATAGAACGTACACCAAGTCAGTGTTGAGTGTATAGAATAGTTGTAGGTGTTGTGTGAATGGATAGTTTGACCTATTTAAATTGAATAAAACTATTAAAATTTAGTATTTTTACAGAAAATATAGGTTCATACAAACATATAGTGTTACATTCTACCACCCTCAAATGTATTTCACCATCAAATTTCATCATTCATGTAGTAAAATAAATACAAATATAATTAATCAAATCCTCAAGATCCCATGAATATTCCATGAACTAGTGATTGCAACACAAAATATTGACCATTGATTTTTATTGTTTCATAGAACTATAGTTGTATGATACATAATTTCAACTGGTTTTCCTTGTCAGAAATATCATTCTCCAACAGTATAAACACTATAGTTAGTACATGAAAAGGGTCAGGTATTTACATCCTCAAGATAGATACATGGAACACATCATGATCTTGAGATATATATGGAGTATTTTTCGTGTGATAGGATATCATCTGGATGTGATTAATAATCTCAAATAGGAAGATATACCAAGGGTTAGTATTCATTTATTTTTTGTCCTCATAACCTTATTCTTGGGAGAGATCCCAAAAAATTACATCTCTCCAACATAAAATTACATATGACACCATTGGTTGTTGGAATATATTTGTTTCTGAATTTGGGATACCAGGATATGATGCTGAATGGATCTAGGATTCCCTTGCATTTCTTTAGTGATCTCAGGTCCCATTAACTATCTTTATCAACCCACTACCTAGCTCATTGGATCACTAAATTTCTTCTCATATAGTGCCTCATAAGGTTATATCTAATTTATTTATTTAAATATATAGTTGTAAGAAACATTTACTAGTGGAGGGTGCTTATCCAAACAACCTTTGAAACCTAGAGAACAAGATCTCAACATATCCTCTAGGGTCTGAATTGTTCTTTCAGACAGACCATCTATATGAGAATAATATTTAGTGTTGATACTAAATTCCTTATCATTTTATTGATAAAGACTTCCCATAAAAAGAGAGGTAATGATCAGATACAGAACTGATGAAATATAGTGTGTTACTCCATGAAAACTTATCATATCCTTAATGTATATCATGGAATGATGGTCTAGAGGGAAGCCTTCTCTAATAGAGATGAAGTGTGAATAACTTTAAGGAGATCCATTACAACACTTATATCATAAATCCCATTATAATTTATGGGTAGTCCAATGAAAAAATCCATAGTTATGTTCTCCCATATCCTTTCTCGTATGGGTAATGGATGCATCATTCACTTTGACTTTTATCATTCATACCATTGTTTTTTGGTATATTAAGCACCAAGATAAGAACTCTGCAATATTTGTCTTCATTCCTTAATGACATATGTATTCTTCCTTGTCTTTATATATCATCATATATTCAGGTTGAATAAAGTATGAAGAACTATGATAATACTCTAATATATTCTTCTTAAAATATAGTGTGTTTGAAACACACAAAATGTTATAGAAACTTATCATTCTATCCTGATTAAGGTGAAACTAATGAACATTTCTAACATTTCTATGCAGCTCTACATCTTCCTTATATTCATCCATAATCATGACATGGATTGAGGGTTAAAAATTCATTTGAGAATTATATTATTTCCCCCTTCCTTAAGGATTTACATCTCCAACCATTGTAAATATAGAAACATTGGATCATTTGTGTTTTTTATCATGGAAAAGCTATCATGATCCTTTTAACTCAATTCATCCACCACGTTGTTCCCTTTCATATGTGGTAATGTATTGTCCAATCATTATCCTTTATCAACTCTATCCACTTTAGAAGGAACATGTTTAACTCCTTCAGTGTGAATATATTTTCCATACTTTTATGATCAGTATACATAAATCACACTTTTATCTATAAAGACAATGCCTCAAATTCATTTATGAAACAATTAGTACAGCAATCAACAAGTATTGATTTGGTAATTTTTATCTTGATTTTTCAAATTCCATAACTCGTAAATGACAAAAATGTTATTCTGCCTGAGAACACAACCCAATACGTTCTTGTATGCATCAAAGTAGATTAAAAATATATATCCACTATAGGGTAATGTAATAACACCTTTGTTGACTGAAAATATATTCATCTCTTTAAAATTTTCCTTACATTCATTTATCTAGAAGAACTTTTCACCAGTCCAAGTCAACCTAGTGAGAGGGTTAGATAGTCCTAAAAAATATCCACAGACCATCAATAATATCAAAATAAACCAAGAACTATACAAATCACAGTAACCATGGTTGGTATATTCAAGCATACAATAGCCTTCATCATTGATGGATCTACTAAAATATCATCTACTAAGAGTATATGACCCCAAAATGAAACCTTTTCTTTCCAAAAAATAAAATTTATAAATTTTTCAAACAATATCTCTTCCATTAGGGTCATTATCACAATTATAAAGTTATCTCTATGCTCTTAATTTTTATTTGAATATATAAAAAAAATCATCTATAATGACTACCACAAACAAGATGAGGTGATTCCTAAAGACTCTATTCATCAATTCCATAAAAATAACAGGGATATTATTAAGAAAAATATGAATCATTATATATTTATAGTGTTGATACCGTGTATGGAATACTGTCTTGGATATATCATACTTCTTGATCCTCAATTGATAATATAATGATAAAAGGACATTCCTGGAAAATAATTGAGCTCCACATAGTGGAACAAACTTGTCATCAATTCGGGGGGGATAGTTCTTCTGGATCACGATATTTCTCAAATCTCTATACTCCATGAAGAGTCACATTGATCCAACATTATATTTCAAAAAAATAGGTGCACCCTAAGGTGACACAATTGGTCGAATGAATAATTTAACAAGGTTTTCATAGTTTTTTTATGTTCATTCCTCTAACCCAATCCGGGCAATTCGACAAGGATTCCTTGAAATTGATGTGGAAAAATGTGTGAGTAATTTTGAGAAATTAAATTCTTGATTTGGGGGAAGGATAGAAAAAATTATGAATATACTTCCACAAATTATTTGACAATGGTCATATCATCAAGGTCTCTTTTCACCCCAACAATTTGAGATAAAAAAACAATCTGAATGAGAGTTAATACCCTTATAGTGGATATCATCTCTGTAGGAATTTAATTTTTTTCATCACATTGATGGAATATCATTGGATGGCTGGAAATATAAAATGTCCTCACTTATTAAAAATTGATATTGTATTTATGAAGATAAATCAAATCCATTCCTAATATTACATCATATTCAAAAAATTAAGAATGATGTGATTTTAGTAAGCACATTCTAAAAAAATGAAATATAAAGGAATCTTAGACATGGGATTCAATTGTAGTACCATTAGGGGTTTGAAATGCTAGTAACATATGATCATTTTGATTGAATCTTAACGACATTATAAAATTACATATATATGAAATAGTGGGTAGATATAGATTCAATTAAGACATTATATGTTTTGGAGTGGATGGTATGTGTACCTTTCACCATGTCATTATCTTACCCCTCATCCCAAATAGAGATTCTATGAGGTTTCCCCTTGCACCCCAGCTTATGAGTAAATGATGCCATTCATTATCCCCTTACCATGGCTATGGGAAAAGGTATTAATAATTCCAATTATCATTATAAAGGTAGCACTAAATCGTGGGAATTTCATTCTATTCCACTTTTTCTCCCTATGTACCATTGGAAAAATTTTTGAAATCACTTCGACAATAAAATTCATAATGGTGTTCCCTTACACACATGAAAAATTTGTTACACCATTAAAGAAATTTACTCCATGATTCTTCCAACTGTTATATCATAACAAATTTCTTCTTCTTCTATTCAATATTTTTATATTTTCTATTAAACCCCATCATCATTTTCATGTCAAAGGAATGTGATTGATGTTTTCATTTAAACAACATTTAAACAATGATTGCACAAAAAATACCATTGTTGAATCAAATGTCTTATATGGACAATTACCTTCTAGAAAATGGATTTAAGCCACTAAAATCTTATCAACATTACATTTGGTGTTGATGATAATTCTTGAAGAATGCCTCACATGTCTTTTGAAATTAGCATCCTGGGTACCAAATAATTCATAAACCTTTTTCTTTAATTAAAGTAACTCTTTATCCATATTGGAATGAAGAATCCAAGGAATGTAATTATTTTAAATTAAGTTGTTGAACTCTTCCCAAACCATGGATTCAATTTAATCTTGTTACCTTATATTGTTGATTAGCATCAACCACTGGTATTTTTTCCCTTCTAACCAATAAAAACCCAGAATGAATTCCTGATGCCCTAAACACCAAAGAATGGAGAACATATTTTTAGTAGAACTAATACATTGTTCAATGATAACTGAATTAGAAAAACCGTTGAATAAAGGTGTAATTTTCCTCATTAAGGACTCAAAATAATGTTTTCCCCTCAATTTCTCATTTGGAAGTCCACCATGGATCCATTCATGAGTGATTTGGGTTATAATATAAATGATATTTTTCATTCCTTCTCCCATATCTTTTGGCTTCTCAGGAGGACAACCATATGAATTTTCATTACAACTAGTATTAACACGGTTCATTCTCATTCCATCTATTTACTAATAGAAAAATCATAGAGTAAAAAACATTTATCCATATGACATAACTCATAGACATGAAAAAATCATATATGATGTCTAAATTAGGGCACCTTCATTAATATATGTAACCATAGGTCTATCCTAGTTTAGACATCATATATGATTTTTTCATGTCTATGAGTTATGTCATATGGATAAATGTTTTTTACTCTATGATTTTTCTATTAGTAAATAGATGGAATGAGAATGAACCGTGTTAATACTAGTTGTAATGAAAATTCATATGGTTGTCCTCCTGAGAAGCCAAAAGATATGGGAGAAGGAATGAAAAATATCATTTATATTATAACCCAAATCACTCATGAATGGATCCATGGTGGAGAAAACTTCTATTTAAATATTTTATGATGTTTCGTGAATAGTTTATGAATTCTCAAGGTATACCCCCCTAGAGTGTCAGACAAGGTGTGCAATAGGGCCTATTTTCATGTCCCGGGTTATGCTAATTTAGGGACGACACATATTGTCAGATTATTTAATCCTAGGAACATATTTTCCAGAGACACATCCCCTTATAGTATAAATACAATGATTAATTCCTTAGATTCTAATCACTCCATCCTTTACCAAAATTCAAGGATATTTTCCTAAAAATTAACTCATTCTTATACTTATACTTATAGACATCCATAAACAAGTCCTCATAAATATACCTATGGATTTCACTAAATTTTTCTCATTCTATTTTCCAAAGGGTGACTAAAACAGTTCTCTAATACCAACTATGATGACCATATCATTTTATACATTAACATTACAAAACATTTTTAGAATACTTAAAAAAGTGTAAAAATAGATGCCCAATGTATGTATGATTATAGTTCATTTCAAAAAATCAAAACACAAACAGTTGTTAATAAATAAGATACATTATCTCCCATAGGGTTCCCCTTAAATATCACCCTTCTTAGACACATCAAATAAAATACATATCATCATAACACGACAAAGGAAACATAAAATGGGTGATCTTAGTTTCTCAATGAGGTTAAATAAAAGAGATATTTATGTATAATCATGATAATAATGTTATGATAAAATGATAATTAAAATAGAATATCATACCATGAATATCAATGCTCATATACATGAATCATGGAATAATGATTAGATGTTTGGAAGACATGAATGGTATGAAAATAAAGAACATAATCTATGATGTTTAACATAAAAATTAGACATGGAATTATAGTAGATACAAAAGAATATAAAATTATATCTATATTGGACATGAATTTTTTTTCATGTCTTTATATTTATAATGGTATCACTCCCCATACAATCCTGGTAGACATGGGTCTCTCTCATTTCCATCTAAGTAGTATTATTTCACTATTCATACCATCATGGTAGTCATGGTTCACTCCCATTGCCATATTAGTGGTTAAGGTTTACTCCCAATAAAATCATAGTCTATATCATGAGTTATTAAGATTTACCTAATTCATTTGATGGAGATATCTGCCCCACCCATCTCATAATGAAATCAAACATACATGTTCCAAAAATCATAAAAATAATATTATAACCCCCAAAATGAAGTGGGGATCATAAAAATGAAATTATATAATAACATGTCAAAAAATGAAAAGTTTTCACAATAATTTTATAATATTTAAAAACAATGAAAATAAGTTGGTTTCAAAAGAATATAACCCATGAAATAGAAAATGGTGTCATAAATATCATACTATCAAAACACAAACAAATCATAGGAATAGTATGAATCGAAACATTGAATCACATCCCAATAAAGGCATGAGTTACAATAAGGGATGTCATCATAGATTATAAATAATATTGATATATCTTTTAAAAACAATTCGAGATGAAAATATCATTTCATATTTTAAAAATTATATTTAATAAATAAAACATATTTGAAAACATTTTGTTTGGAAATCCTATTGAAAAATAAAAAAGGAAACATTGAATACAATAAAAATGTTTAAAATTATTTTTCCATGAAAATTATCTTCAAGGATAATGTGAAAATTTTTCTTTAATAAAAACAAATTTCTGACTGAAGAGAGATAATAGTCATATTTTTCATAAAATCATTATCTTTATTATATTAAATACCAAATAGTGTAAACTGGTTATAATACATAAACATATATTGAATCAATATAAGAGATGAAAACCCACCAGTGTTCTCAATAAATGGATCATAATATTTCATCAATGGAAGCCTAATCATAATCAATCCTTATAAATGATGTAATCATTTCAATAAACTCTTACCACAGGGTAAGATGGGATCATAAATTTTATGTAAAAAAATGATATTACATGAAGATTAAAATATCATTAAAATAATTTTTTTCATTATATAACATGTAAAATATATTTATATTTACCTAAAAAAATAATTTAGGTTCATAAGAAAATATGAGCTTCAATGACGGTAAATTGAGACAAAACTATCTTACCAATTTGGTAACATTTGAATCATAGAAAACATGAAAAAATATAATACTATAGATAAGTAAATATCCATAAATTTAATATTAATAACCATATAATATATTCATGGTATGTATATACATCACACAAAATAAATGAATTGTGAACCTGTAATTAATCTCAAGGATATAAAAAGTGAGTTTAAATTTTGTTACCTTTTGCAGTTACTGTCATCTTAATCATACAATCATCTTGAATAATAAATATATTATTATTATAAATAATTTACATAAAATTATTATTAAGTATAAATTAATATATGGTATTATTGAGACTTTATTTTTCTAGCTTGTTAATAATTCAATGTTATGACTTCAATTCAAGAAACACCCACTTTGTTCGTCACATGTCCCTTAATTTTTTATAACCCTTGTCATTATATAAATATAATGACATAATGAAATTAAAACATGATATAAATATCAATTTTATTCATAATATTTTGATATTATTAATCCATATAATATATAATAATAAAATGGAATACACTGATCACAGAGATGGTAGTCCATATGTATGCCTGAACTATTTTCCCTTTTTATTATCGTATTAAAAGAAATAAACTAAATAAAATATATTAATATATATATAAATATATATCAAATTTTATGTATCTAATTATATCATATATGTCCTATAATTTCACTAATATCAACATTAATACATTATATGTAGTGTGTGAATCAACAACATCACATTGAGGGGCTGGTAATCCATAGTTTTTCAAATGAAATTATCATACATACAAAAAATGAAATTTATTATGGTATTTGTTAAAAAAGTCATAAATGATATTAAATAAATGATGAATATAATATACATCATATATAAAAATATTTTATATCATAATGTCCACCATGAGACATGGTAAATGAAAAATTAACAAAATTTGTTTTGTGTGGTGGTAATTCACCATACATGTTAATATTTTGTTTGTTACCAATATAATGGAAGTTTGAGTAAGGGTATGTATAACCCTCATCATGACAACATCCAATTATATTTTTAATAACAATAGTTTATTTCAATCCTATAATAATATTAGTTTATGGAGTGCAGAAAGAAAATAAAAAAGAAAGCATGAGGAAATATGTTACATCTTCATTGGAAAACTCCTTTTGGTTTGTACCAATGGGATTGTGTGGATTTTATTATTTGAATGGTGATGATTATAGGATGATGGTAGAAATTATGGGGCTCTATATTGCAATATACTGGTTTATCCAATGAGTATTGAGATTTCTGTGAATGTTGGAGTAGTGGAGAGATTTTTATAGTGGCGGAGAAGCGACACCCTTGTAAATATTTGGATATAAATTCAATCCACGTTTTTCCCATCTCAAGTGGATTCAATTATGGAAGAAATTACAAAAAATGGGAAAATTTGGATGAAATATTCCTATATAATATCTCTTTGATAGGTGTATAAAACATTTTGGGTCTTAAATATTTGGTTTATTACTTTGTTAAACTTATTTATCCCTTAATCGGTGTAATTAAGTTTATTTTACATTCACTTATATTTTTATAGAAGAAATTAGTTGAACATAAAATATATTATAAATTATTCTAATTAAAAAATATGGAATAAATTTTCTATAATTACAATCATATATGAGGTAGAAATTAATAGAATTTTGATACTACAGATGGGATTACAATTCATGTTTTATAAATAAAAAATCCAAGTTTTCGCTTACATTTTAAACAAAAATTTAAAGTGAATTATATTCCAAAGACCTAAATAGTATTTACTGATAATAATATTATCTAATTGAACTTGTAAACCAATTTTAAATTTAATTTTCTCTTATAAATAAAATAGATGAAAAGGTAGTTTTGAATTAAAATTTTGTATTTTTTTACTATTCATCAAAAAATGAAGTGTCTCATTAAAATTCAAAAAGTCCAACCTATGATAATTTAAAAATAATAATATAAAAAAATTATGTTTTTTATATAAAATTAAATTACTAAATGTGTCTAAAATTAAATTATATTCCATAAAAATATTTGAAAATCAGTTTCTTTGAGAAAATAATATTTTCAATCATATTAGGACATTACCATAAATTATATTCCATTACAAATTTAATGTCCCTGTAACACCCCACACATCAACGGTATGCATCTCTTTGAATAATACAATAGCGTCTGTTGTACGCAACATCGAGTTCTAACATACACCACAACCAATCAAACTAGCCGTTATGAATAATAATACCCACATTTTGAAATTTTATAGATTTTATTTTTCAAAATGGGATTCATTTTTGGATTTTAAATATTGAAATTACCTTAGGGTGAATTTTTGATATTTTTCTGAAAACATTCAATTATTGATGAATAGTGAAAATCACTATATTTTAATTAAAGACAACTTTTTAAATCAAAATAATTAATAGAAATAAATTATGAATTTTAGTGGTTTTAAAGTATATTTATAATCTGTTTTTACAATTTAATACAATTTTGGTCATTGGACATAATTTCACAAATAAACCAGACATAAACAAGTGTCAATCTTTTGATAGTTATTATTTCTTAAAAACACACTTTTTGTTTTGACAGCAGGAATTAATTTTAAATTAATTTCTTCCACTTATGTGTTTTGAATTTTGAAAAATGGATTCTATATTTGGAATCAGGATGGCCGAATTGTGTAAATAGGTAACTCTTATTTCTAGACATTTTTAATAATTACTTCGGTAAATATTTTATTTTCCATGGTTAAAGGGTAAATCCACTAAATAAGGGTAAACAAATAATATTATAAGAATATAAATATACCCTAAAACATGTCCTAACCCTATTGGTTGATACATTTCCGACCAGGGGAATCTTTGGGTCTATTTTGGGAGCCCATGGATCCACTTGTAAGTGATAATGACAATTAATATTAATTAAGTTAATGTAAATACAAAAATGACATAAGGATATATATTTTAGAAAAATAAATTTTACATAGGGTTATATATGTTATATTTTCAACTATAAATATTAATTATGAAGATAAAAATATTTTCTACATAATGTTATTTTATTTATAATTTTTAGACATTTAACAATTAAATATACTAATGACACAATAATGATGTAGTATTATTCTTATTAATAAATGAATTAAATAATTAGTATTATAAATGTAAAAATAAAAATAATTTGAATGTTTTGATGTCATACACGAATTTTATTGGTTAATATTACATGCTAGTATTTCTAAAATGAATTTGGTTCGAATTAAAAAAGTAGTTAAGACTTTAACAAAAATCCATTATTGAATAGTGTCAAAATTAACATAAATGAGTTTTTTTTTAAAAAAAATTATATTATTAATTGATATTCTATTCCTAAGAATATAAGGTTCAGAAAAAGAAATTATATCATGATAGATGTATCATTAGTGGACCACTAGGGTGTCTCTTGGATGTATATAATAAGTTTATTAACTATATAATATAAAAATACAAAGTGACATAGTAAATGTCAAATTAATTAACTAAAAGTTAAAACTAAAAGATAAGGTTAATATAACAACCCAAACCAATCTAAAATATATTGGTTGAAAGGATTTCGACCCATCCCGACCATAAACTTTAAATAATCCACTTTGGAGCCATTGGAAACCAAATATGAATTTATTATAAAATAATATTTCTATCTTTTCCAAAGGTTCCCCTCACCCATCTTATAAAAATGCACTCCCCCTTCTCAATAATTCACATATTTCAAAGCCTTTTGTCTTGGAAAAACCCTGCCCACATACTCTGTCAACTTCTCTCACTTCAACCTAGAGGCTCTACTTTAGTCAGAAATCCAACCTATAGAGCCCTTTTGATCATATCAAAAGGAAGAACCCGAAGAAGAGGTAATGTTTCCACCACCCTGTTTCAAGTTCCTTTCTTCTACAACTTCTTCATTATTTGTTATTCCCATTCTAAAATAATAAATCCAGTATTTTATATATACTGTGATGTTATTATAAATATGGTACAACCATATTCAGTATTTTATCCATCCTTTGAATGACATGTCACTATACGTGCGTATGTATGTCCTACCGTCAACACGTCGTGGTGTAATTGGTATTCAATATATTATTATTTGGATGTGTATAATAATGATGTTCAATTCAAGTAATGAAAAATATAACATGATAATGATTATGTATATATTATATACCATCTAATTATATGTAATTTTAATAGCAAATGAATGATATTAACGCGCGTACGTACGTACAGATTACCGTCTCCACGAACGCGATGAGATTCATTCCACATCATTTCCATTCAAGACTAAATTTCATTTGATGAATAAAAATAATGTATAGAGACATGATATAATTCTGGATATGAATAAAATACATCCCATCCATAACAAGTATGGCTCACATAACAAGTAATATAAAGTAAAACGAATCTGTCATCACCCAAAACGACGATAATACTATGATATTATTAAGAAATCAATGTTAAAATATCATATATGATATCTTATTAATGTAAATTATTCTTGTATTACTCAATAACAATTATTTTACCATTATGAAAGGTGTTAACCTACCCTCGACCAAGGAAAAAGTACAAAGTAAGGGGTTTCTTATCTCACTTTTAATTCCATTAGATTTCCATTGTTCACCACTTATTTATTTCATGTGGTGTGTGTACTACCCATGATTGTATTTATTGTGTAATATACATTAAATTATAGATTTTTACATCATCATTGTATTATACTTATTTCATCGGTGTATCTTTGGTTATTTACCAAATCAATATGGAAATTTGAAATTTCAATTTCTACTCATTCGTCTTTAAGCATAATTTAATGATTATTTTACTCTAGATTATGTGTGGAATCACTATTCATTTGATTATGTCATAATTTACACTCCCCTTTCTGTGAATATACTTTTGATACACATAATCACTCCATTGATAAATTCTCAAGTCATAGGTATGAACTTGATAAGAGTAATTTTTACTCAATCTCGATTTATTGAGATAAACATCCAATTCATTGGTGTTGTTTTTACAAGAATATGTGTGAATTTACTTTGACTGTTTTACACTAAATATACAATCATATTGAGTGTATTTATATTTTTCACACATAATTATGTCGTTGATTTATCCTTAACCTAAGGATATGGCCTTTATGAGAGATTTCATCTCAATTTACATTCCATTGAGACTCCATTGTTGTTATAAACCAAATCACTTTTATATGGTGTATATAATGTACTTTGTCATAGTATATCATGAATCCCATTATTCTCATGATATTGAAAAGTTTTTAGTACCTCAATTATTTGTATTCAGGTGTCTCTATTTTGGTTAGGAACACTAACTAAAATATCATTTTAAAATGTTTTAAAGATTTATTATTATAAATCTTTATCATTAATGTCCATGTTTTAAAAATGGTTTTATGGATTTATTTATATGGACATTAAAGTTTTTAAATCAAAATTCCTTTTAAAAGTTTCAAAGTGGTATGGGACACTTGGATTCAAAAATCTATTTTAAATAGCTTCCTAAGAAATAGTGTGACTTTTAAATGTTTTCAATAAAAGGGGGATATTTCTCTCAATAATTTGATGATTATTTTAATCAATGTCAATATCCTTCATTATTATCGATTGAGGTTAATCTGATACAATAAAATCATCCATATTGTATCAAAAGAGTTATGTTTGACTGTGTATGTGCTATTTTTATACCATTCATGGTTTGTGGTTAAAGTATTGACATTTCGTATGATAGTTTTTATACGAATGTTTATGTTATGTTTAAATCTGTTCATATGAGGAATGCATTGGACTTAATATTTGACGGGTGGAGCCTGCTATAGCCCCTCGATGCATCAGTAGGTATCATGAGAAAAACTAGTGTCTTGGAACAAGGTCTTCACAAAATCTTATTTGTATTCTTGGCACGGGGCCTTCACTATGTGGTTATGATAGTCTGTCATTATGCATTCCATCGTTATGAGAGTGGTTATTGATATTGCATTTAATTATTCGACTAATAAAATATACATGTTAATATGTAAATGGAATTGTTTCATTTTATCTTTTCCATAATACTCGGAATTTCATGTTTAAAAGGTTTTTGTTTTAGTTATACATTGCCTTAAATATTTATGCTTATTTATTAATGTTTCTGCTATATTGTTATCCTTACTGGGTATTTGAGATCACCCCTTTCTATGTTTTATTTTTCCCTGGATGTGAAGAAGTATTTTATGAATGACGTGTAGGGATAGTATATAGGGTTAAAAGTGTGGACTATAGATACTATGTTGTTGTAGTTTTCATTTTATGATGTAATGTAAACATTATGAAAGTATCTATTTATTCCAGGGATACTAAAATAATAAGTCTTTCGAGACTTGATCTTTTGTTTTCATGCGAATGTTATGTAATAATGCACCCACTCAGGGTAACTAGGTTCAGGGCTTTACAGTTTGTATCAGAGGAAGTTTAGTACAAACCTTGGATGCTAGATTTAGATAAACTCTTACTAGATCACATAGACCTAAGATATAATTTGAGGATTAGTATAAAGTAACTTTATAGAATTTTGGTATTGTAGAGATTTTGTGAGTTTTCTGAGAAATAAATCCCTATCTGGATACGAACAGGTAGAGGCGGCTCTGGCATAGATGTACCTAGGGGTAAAACCCGAAAACATCACTTTGAGCTAGACTCGAATGGGAACTGGTGCACGACAACGGGATTTGCTGCACTCTTGGTTACGACACTCTCGGGGATATGTTTAGGATAATTTATATTTTCTTTACAAAACTATTTAAATTATTATGAGAGTAAATGTCCTTTGTTAATCCTAATGTGTTTCAAATTGAGAATATGGTGACATGATATTCTCTAAATGATTTTCTGACTATTGTTTTTCACACAATGCTTTCTGGTTTTAGTCAATGGTAGGAGTCCTAGGAAATCATAGTAACTTTGAGAATGTTGTACAAGGTGGGAAAAGTGGTGTAAATGAGCAACAAAATGGGATTTTGATAGGCGTAAAAGATATCGTGTTCATGCCAAATCAGTTTTCCAAAAATATGATCAACAACATATATATTAACTAACTCCTAGACTCAACAAAGAAGAGAATGGTGATGAATAATAAGATCTCCAGCAGTGGAGAACGTGGAGAAAAGAATCCTAAATTTCTATCATGCAGGAAATGTGGAAGGAGAAACCCAGGAAAGTGTCTCAACGGAACAAAGAAATACTTTATGTGCAGGAATGAAGGACAAAAAGTGAAGAATTGCTGAGGAAAAATGAATAGTACAATGGAAGAAAATAAAAATGGTCCCAAGAATCCATTTACAGTCATTTTCCATAAATGTATGGGACCTGTCCATTAACCGAGTGAATCCCCTATTCTATAGGATATTTTCCTGTTTAAAGAAGAAGGTATGTGGAAATAACTGGTTGGATAAATGTTTAAAAGTATTAATGATCCTTGTTGATGGGATTACATTGGAATAATTTTCTATTGTATTTATAACCCCGTAGTTTACAATGTGAGAATGATATTTGAGAAAGTCTTATCTTTTCCCTTGTGGATATAGTTATAAATAACCATTTGGTTTTATATGATCAATGGGATTGTGGAAATTACAAGTTATTATAATTTGGGATGAAAATTCTAGGTATGATATTACATTTCTGGTTAAAATTATGTTATGGTTATTTTGAGGAACTTATCTCATTTTGGTAATTTAATAAAATATAGTTTTTGAAAAAGGAAAACACGCAGACCGTGTGACAACCAGCCGCTCCAAACAAAGCTGTGGGAATTGAACCCACAACAAAAGTGCGATTGAGATTTATCACCTACTACTGGACTACGTGAAGTCCCTGGTTAGTGAGACTAATTATTTTTAGTTAAATGTTTTTATTGATCAATAATAAGTTGATTTGGGATATTATGTCTTATCAAGTGAATACCGTTAGTATAGGAAAATGGTTTGGTGATTAAGTGATAAATGTTATTTTGGAAGATGTTCACCTTGTTGGGAACACTATATGCCCAAGGAAAATAGAATACTATGGGATTTAATTTGAGGAGTAATGGTGCATTGTTATCCGTTTTTTTATTATGGACTTATAGCGATTTGGGTTATTTATGGAAATTATTATCCTCTAATAGAGAATATGTGATTAGGTTAATTAATTTTAAGTATGTGACTTTAAGAGTAGTTGATGTTATTTTGATATACAATTTAACATGGAAGACTACATAACCAAATTCTTCTATGATTTGGGTTTCAATATTAGTTTGGATTATTTTTAAGGATTTTAAGGACAATTGTTTATTGAATGGTATTTATTTATCTTTGGGGTATTGTTGGTTTAATTTTAGAAAATAAAATTACTATTTCTTTCTCTAATGGAATATACTTTTGGGGGTTCATAAGATCTTATACTAACTATTTTGGTTTTGATTAATCTCTAAAGACAAGGTAAATATATAGTTTATCCTTCTTAGACCATGTGATTCTATAAGAAGTTTATTTTATCTCTTCTAGTGTGACCAAGTCTTCTGGAATACTCATCGTTTAAAAATGAGTTAGTAGTATGAATTTTTTAAAAAATTAAACATTTATCCAAATGTATGTATATATCTTTATATTCTTAATCAATCTCAGAAATTAATTCCTCATATTTATTTAATGTAACTTAAAACAAAAAAAATGTTATCCGTTTAATTTTCATACTGGGAAACCAATGACCATTTGTCCCATCACAAGTTTGTGGTTTTCTTATTGTTTACATTCTCCAGATCATATTTTCTATCCCTCCTCATCTGAACTTGACACTTAGTTTATCATCCATATCCATGTTTTTCTACATATAATCCTAGTATAGGTTATCTCGGGAGACCTTTTTACTTCTCTTTATTTCTTTTAAAGTTATAGTTTTATTGGCTATTTTTCCTATGTGGGACTTTACATTATATTTCCAAGACCAATTTTAAAAATTGCGAGGATGAAATTTTTTGAAGGAGGGGATAATGTAACACCCTAAGCTTCCACGGTACGCTTCTCTTTGAATAATACAGTAGCGTGTGTTGTACGTAACTTCGAGTTCTAACACACTCCATAACCAATCAAACTAGCCATTATGAATAGTAATACCCACTTTTTGAAATTTTATACATTTTATCTTTCAAAATGGACTTCATTTTTGGATTTTTAATATGGAAATTAGCTTCGGGTGAATTTTTGGTATTTTTCTGAAAACATACAATTTTTGATGAATAATGAAAATCACTAAATTTTAATTAAATACACTTTTTTAATCAAAGGAATTAATAGTGATAACTTATGAATTTTAGTGGTTTTGAAGTATATTTTGAATATACTTTTTCAATTTAATACAATTTTGGTCATTTGATATAATTTCATATTGAAACCAGACATAAACAAGTGTCAATATTTTGATAGTTATTATTTCTTGAAAACACGCTTTTTGTTTTGACAGCAAGAATTAATTTTAAATTAATTTCTCCCACTTCTATGTTTTGAATTTGGAAAAATGGATTCCATATTTGGAATCAGGATTTATAAATTGTGTAAATAGGTAACTCTTATTTTTAGACATTTTGAATAATTACTTTGGTAAATATTTTATTTACCATGGTTAAAGGGTAAATCTGGTAAATAAGTGTAAACAAATAATATTATAATAATATAAATTTACCCTAAAACGTATCCTAACCCTATTGGTTGATACATGTCCGACCATGGTCATCTTTGGGTGGATTTGGGGACCCCATTGATCCACTTGTAAGTGATAATGACACTTTATATTAATTAAGTTAATGTAAATACAAAAATGAAATAAACATATATATTTTATAAAAACAATTTTTACATAAGGTTATATATCTTATATTTTCAACTATAAATATTAATTAGAAATATAAGAAGATTTACTACATAATGGTATTTTATTTTTAATTTTTAGGCATTTAATAGCTAAATATATTTATGACAGAATATTGACGATGTATGATCTTTATTAATGAAAGAATCAAATAATTAGTATTATAAATGTTAAAATAAATATAATTTGAATGTTTTTATGTCATACAAGAATTTTATTGGTTAATATGACTTATTACTATTTCCTATATTAATTTATTTCGAATTAATAAAGTTGTTAAGACTTTAACAAAAATCAATTATTGAATAGTGTCATAATTGACATAAATGAGTTTTTAAAGGAAATATTATATTATTAATTGATATTCTATTCCTAAAAATCTATGTTTCAGCAAAAGGACTTATATAATGATAGTTGTATCCTTAATTGACCATTGGGGGGTCTCTTGAATTTATATAGTATGTTTATTAACTATATAATATAAAAATACAAACTGACACGGTAAATTTCAAACTAATTAACTAAGAGTTAAAACTAAATGATATGGTTAATATAAAAACCCAAAACTGTCTAAAATCTATTCGTTGAAAGGATTTCGACCCATCCCCACCTTAACCTTTAAATAATCCACTTTGGATCTATTATAAACTGTATATGAATTTATTATAAAATAATATTTCTAGCTTTTCCAAAGGTTCCCCTCACCACTCTTATAAAATGAAACTCCCCCTTATCACTAATTCACACATTCAACGCCTTTTGGATCGGAAAAACCCTGCCCAAATACTCTCTCAACTTCCATCACATCAAACTAGAGGCCTTCCTTTAGTAAGAAAGCCATCTTAAGGATCCCTTTTGATAAAATGAAAAGGAAGAACCCGAAGAAGAGGTAATGTTTTCACCACCCTCTTTGAAGTTCCTTTCTTCTTCAACCTCCTCTTTATTTGTTATTACCTTTATAAAATAATAACTCCCGTATATTATATATACTTTGATTTTATTATAAATATTGTAAAACCATATTCAGTATTCTATCCATCCCTTGAATGACATGTCACCATACGTGCGTACGTTCGGCCTACCATCTTCACGTCGTGGTGTAATTGGTATTCAATATATTTTTATTTCGATGGGTATAATAATGATGTATAATTCATGTAAATAATAAATTTAACAAGATAATGATTCTTTATATATGATATACCATCCAATTATATATTATTTTAATATCAAAAGAATGATATTGTCGCTCGTGCGTACGTGTGGATTACCATCTCCATGAACATGATGATATTCATTCCCAATCATATCCATTCAAGACTAAATTTCATTTTATGATTAAAAATAATGTTTGGAGACATGATATAATTCTGGATATTAATAATATAAATCCCATCCATAACAAATATGGCTCACGTAACAAATAATATAAAGTAAAACGAATCTGTTAACACCCAAAACTACGATAATACTATGATATTATTAACAAATCATTGTTAAAAGATCATATATGATATCATATTAATGTATATTATTATTTTATAATTCAATAAAAATTATTTCACCATTATACAGGAGGTTAACCTACCCTTTACCAAGCAAAAATTACAAAGTAAGGGGTTTCTTATCTCACTTTTAATTCTGTGAGATTTCCATTGTTCACCACTTATTTATTGCATGTGGTGTGTGTACTTCCCAGGATTATATTAATTGTGTAATATTCATTAATTTATAGATATTTACATCATCATTGTATTATCCTTTTTTCATGGGTGTATGTTTCTTAATTTACCAAATCAATAAGGGAATTTGAAATTTCAATTTCCACTCATTTGGATTTAAGCATACTTCATTGATTATTTTACTCCAAGATTATGTGTGGAATCACTATTCATTTGATTATGTCATAATTTCCACTCCCCTTTCTGTGGATATACTTTTGATACACATAATCACTCCATTTATAAATTCTCAACTCATCGGTATGAACTTGATAAGAGTAATTTTTACTCAATGTCGATTTGTTGAGTTAAACATCCAATTCATTGGTGTTGTTTTTACAAGAATATGTGTGAATGTACTTTGATTGTTTTAAACTGAATATAAAATAATGTTGAGTGTATTTATATTTTTCACACATAATTATGTCATTGATTTATCCTTAACCTAGGGAAATGTCCTTTATGAGAGATTTCATCTCAATTTACATTCCTTTGAGACTCCTTTGTTATTATACACCAAATCACTTTTATATGGTGTATATAATGTACTTTGACATAGTATATCATGAATCCCTTTATTCTCATGATATTAAAATGTTTTTAGTACCTCAATTATTTTTATTCAAGTGTCTCTATTTTGGTTAGGAACTCTAACTAAAATATCATTTTAAAATGTTTTAATGATTTATTATTCTAAATTTTTCTCATTAATGTCCATGTTTTAAAAATGGTTTTAAGGATTTATTAATATGGACATTAATGTTTTCAAATCAAAATTCTTTTTAAAAGTTTCAATGTGGTATGGTACACTTTGATTTGAAAATCTATTTTAAATATCTTCTTGAAAAATAGTTTTAATTTTAAATGTTTTCAAGAAAAAGGGGGATATTTCTCACAATAGTTTAAGGATTATTTTAATCTAACTCAATATCCTTCATTACAATCGATTGAGGTTAATCTGATGCAATAAAATCTTCAAAATATTATCGAATGAGTCATTTTTTACTGTAGATGTGCTATTTTTATACCATTCATGGTTTGTGGTTAAAGTCTTGACATTTCATATGCTAGATTAAATATGAATGTTTATGTTATGTTTAAACCTGTTCAAATGAGGAATGCATTAGAAATAATATGTGACCGGTGGAGCCCGCTATAACACCTCGATGCATTGGTAGGTCTCATTATACAAACTACTGTCTTGGAACAAGGCCTTGACAAAATATTATTTGTAGTCTTGGCACGAGGCCTTGACTAGGTGGTTATGATACTCTGGAATTATGAATTCTATCATTATAAGAGTGGTTATTGATATTACATGTCATTATTCGACTAGAAGAATATCCATGTGAATAAGTAAATGGAATTATTTCATTTTATCTTTTCCATATTATGCTTAAGTTCATGTTTTAAAGGATTTTGTTTTAGTTATACATTGCCTTAAATTTTATGCTTATTTATGAATGTTTCTGCTATATTGTTATCCTTACTGGGCATTTGAGTTCACCCCTTTCTATGTTTTATTTTTCCCTGGATGTGAGGAAGTATTTTATGAATGACCTGCATAGATAGTATGAATGGATAAGAGTGGGGACTATGGAGACTATATTGTTTTAGTTTTCATTTTATGATGTAATTTATACTTTATGAATGTATCTAGTTATTCCAAGGCTACAAAACTAACCGGTCTTTCGAGACTTGATCTTCTGTGATCATGTGAATGTTATGTAATAATGCACCGACTCTGGGTAACTAGGGTCGGGGTGTTACAGCCCCAACCTTAAAACATTACATAATCTTAGATTAAATCAAGAATTAACATTGTGGATATTTTCAAGTATATAGTTGTAGAGAAATAGGACATAATTATTACAATACATATCAAATATTATAATGTAGAATCTTCTACCCAATATCCATTTTTTCGTAAAATAAAAAACTCAGAAAACAAAATAAGAATTATATTCTTGATATAAATCTTCTTAAATTTTTCATTTCCCATACCCTTCCATATACAATGTGAAAAAATTCAAAAACATGGGATACGAATAAAAATATTAATAAGGGTTATAAAATAATGAATGAAAACATTAGTCTATCAATACATACAAAAAATAAAATCATACTTCTCTATCATAAGTCATAATCACTTTAACATATGTAATGAAATAATAAGATATATGAATAACACAATGAAATAATAAATCATAAACGTACATGTTGCATCCCTATAAAACTTATATTTTATCTTTCACATCTACATATAGAGTTAAATTGGAATAATAATAATAGTATAGTTCATAAATATCTTAGTAGAAACATTAACCTTTACCTTCGTCACGTTTCCCATTGCATTGGAGAGCTATCTCGGGCTCACCCTCTCTAGGTTTATCATAGGACCACCCATATATCTAAACAATTTCCAAGAACTATAAAATATTATAACACATAAAATAATCCTAAAGGAATGATACCATTCCCACAATTCAATCACAGTGTGTCATTTCAATATAAATAAATATTACATTCATTTCCAAAAACATTGAAAACATTTAGTAAATATATTTTTTATTTAAAGTGTACCATACCATTTAGAAACTGTTATAGGAATTTACATTTTAAGACATTAATTTATATATAAATAAATCCATAAAACCATTTGTAACAAATGGAAATTAATGAGAAAGATTTATATGATTAAATATTATAATTATTTCAAACAATGTTTCAGTTAAAGAGACTTTTACAAATTGAGAAAGTACTTGAATAAAAATTATTAAAGAATAACATTAAACAGAACATATACTATCATGGGAATAATTTGATTCAAGATATCATATGTAAAAGGGAATTATAGACTCCATATAAAAGTGAATTGGTTCATAAGAACAAATAAGTCTCAATAGAACATAAATTGAGATGAAATCCCTTATAAAGATTGTATAAATTAAATAAGAAGTTATCAATGGGGTGATTATGTGTAGCAATAATATATACACACAAAATAAAAGGGATATTAGAACATAAATAAATAAATATTTATCCACACATAATCTAGGTATAATATAATCAATTAATTATGCATAAAACCCAATGAGTGGAAATTGAGGTTAGAAATTCCCTTATGAAAATTTGGTAGCCTAACAACATCACATAAAAATTTATAAAATGAGTTGATGATAGATAAAAGGGTATATCATCACATGTACATAAAATATACCATTATAATTATATTGAATAATATATACAAACATAGGAAAATAGAAATTAACAGACATAACATAAAGAGTTCTTTGACTAAAGGAGGAGTGTGAAAGGTTCCCCTACAAAGATCATTTTGTAAATAAAATAGAAAGATTATGGGTATTCACTATAATTACACTTAGATATTGAATATATAAAAGACAATACGAAATCATAGCATGAAATAAATAAGAATTAATATACTATCCCAATGAATGGAAATTAGGTTACGAAGTTCCCTTACCTCAGGTCCGACTTGCCTCATTTGGTCATTAATCTTCTTTAAATTGGGTAACTCCATTTGGTTTGAACCAAAAGATATTATTATATTACATCTACACAATGTAAGGCTTCTAGATGGAATAGAGGGATGTTGGGATCTTATTTGGGCATAGTTTGGGATAGTCGAGTGGCTTGAGAGGTGTTAATAATGGGTTAGGGGTGGTGTCCTTTTATAAGAGGGAGAACGGGCTCTTTAAGAAAATTTGAAAGTATTATTTTATTATAAAATGATTTTTTATTTAAAAATTTTCACGACTCATTAAATAACAATATAAGATTAATGTAAGTTGGAATAAAATAATCCCATAATAATTGGAGATTTATTGGATATTTTTTAATCCTTATATTTTTTATTTAAGCCTTTGTTAACTTTTTTATCTTTTACCATGTTTTCTTTTATATTTCAGTTTATTGTTAATGTATTTACTATAAAATTCCAAGAGTCCCAAAATGGATCATTAATGATATTTGAAACATCATATATGTCATTCGGCTGAATCATATATTTTTTTGGAATATTTTATCATTAAATAATATATTAATTTATTTAAAAACTCATTTCTGTCAAATTTTATACTATTCATATCATGACATTTTAAAAACCTATAAAAACTAGATTAATTCAAAACGTCATTAATTAAAATACAACAGTCCATATAAATCCTTTAAATTCGTGCATGGCATAAAAAGTTTGAAAATAAATTTATTTTAATATTTATAATATCATTTATTTAAAATATTCATTAATGATGTAATCATAACATCATCATTGTGTCATAAATAAATTTATTCATTTTATTTCAAAAAATTATAAATAAAATACCACGATGTATGAGATCGTTTTATATTTCTAATGACTATATATTGTAAAATATATCAATTATATTACCCCAAATTAAAATTGTTTTATCCAAAGAATACATGATTGTGATATTTTTATTTTTACTTTAAATAAAAATTTATTAATGTAATTATCATACCCAAGTGGCTAAAAAAGACCAAAAGTTCTACCAATAGATTTTATTGGTCATAAATTACTCATACAATAAGGTTATGACATGTTTTAATGTGGTTTTATATTATTATTATATTATTTTTAAGATGAATTACCATATTTACCTTTAACAGTGGTTAATAAAAATCAAAAGATACTATTCACCAAGAATTATTTCTTCCTATTAAATTAATATTTATATAATTATGAAAAAAATTTATGTTATATTTTTGAATACTGATTCACAGAAGCGGTAAAAATTCATTTAAATTAAAAATATGGGTTTTTAACTAATATGCATTGTCTTTCACTATTCATTGAAAATTGAACGTTTTGAGAAAAATAAAAAAAAATCATCCAAATCTATTTTTGATATTTCGACATAAACAATTATGACTATTTTACTAAATTCATGACATATATGTTTTATTTATTATTTTAAACTTAATTTTTGTTGTTAAAACTAGAAAATGTCTTTTTAAGAAGTAAAAACTACAAAATGAGTGACACATGTTTATGTCCAATTTCATAGTGATGTTACTTCCAATGAACAAAATTTGATTAAAAGGTAAAAATATAATCCAAATACCCTTTAAAACCACTTAAATAGATAATATAATGATATAATAAATCAGATGGAAATACTGTTTTGACATAAAAATCAGTATTTTTCACTATTAATTAAAAAATGGACATTGTGAGAGAAGTTCCATAAATTTAATGAAATAAATTATTATACAATGCTACAAAAGAAGAAGTTTATTTTTTCAAATTCAAAATATAAAATTGAAAAAAAACAATATTTAAAAGAGGTTATCCATAAAAAGGCGTTAAAACTACTTTTTAAAAATACTAGAGGATTTATGCTTAAAATTAGATTCACTCTCATTTTAAGCCTCTAAATTTTATTGGATAATTGTAAAAACAAACATTTATAATCATATTGTAGTTATTTTGGTTCATTCCTACGAATAAAATGACTAGGATTTGTCTAATTTTTAAAATAATAATAATATAATATTATTTTTCGGTTTAACTCAATGTTGTGTGAAACATAAGATTTCAAAGAAACCCATTATTGCATGTTGAATATGCTATCATGCATAGAATCCCCTTGAATGTAAAATAAATGTTAAATTCACAAATATTAAAAAAATATGAAAATATTATATTATTTATTTACCTTGGATGTTATATCCTTCCACCTACTAGGAATTGTGTCCCCACAATTTTAATGTTGGGCTCAGAAAATTCATTAAAAGTCACACATCGTAAAAAGAGTCAACAAAAATATCACTTTAAAATAAATAAAAAGAATTACAAATATCACCCAATTTAACCCATAGTAGGATTCTATTTGGAATATATAAATATGGAGGAGAAACTAAGTGTTATGTATTGTGGGAGAGTGATTGAAAACATGATCAGGAAAAAAGTTAACAACAAGAAAATGACACACTTGTGATGGGTTAAAATGTATTTTAATCCCTATTAGGAAAATTAATCAAATAACATTTTTTATGTTTTATTTGGAAATTTTAGAGAATTTATTTCTGATATTGGCTAATAACACAAGGAAATATACATACCTTTCATATAGAGTTTCATACGTTAATGAGTTTCTACCAAAAACTCATATTTTCCCCAAATGATGAGTATTCGAGATGAATTTATCACACCTGATGCAATTGAATCACCTCATAGAGAATCAAATAATCAAAAAAATATGAACTATATATTTCCCATATCTTTATACATTAAAAAAACAAAATGGTTAGTACTAGATCAGATAATCCCAAAAAATGATAACATTTTATAAAAATAATTACTACTCTTAATCTCCAAAATTAAAAAAAAATACCCAAACATGAAAAAAGACCATTCATTAACCAATCTTCATTAAAATCCTTCAATATAATCGAAAATAATATAGAATACCAAAACTCAAAATAATCTAATCACATAGTCTTCCATAGTAAATATTTACATCATGATTAAATAACATCGTCTGCTCTTAATATATTATACAGAAAAGTAACTAAACAAATAACATATTCTCTATGATTGGATAATAATATCCATAAATAACCGAAATATCTATAAGTCCATAATGAAACATAGATTCTTCCAAAATAAAATTCCATCCATTTATCAACACATAAAATCCCATAGTATTTTATTTTTCATAGGCATATTGTGTTCCCAAAAAAGAAAATGTCTTCCAAAATAACTTTTATCACATAATCAAAAAATAATTTTCATATAATGGTTATATATTTGATAAATCATAATATTTCATAGAATCATATTTTTGATCCATAAAATCATCTAACTAAGAAGAATTAGTCATTCTAACCTGAGACGTCAGGTAGTCCTGTGGTAGGCGATAAATCCCAATCACACTTTGGTTATGGGGTTGAATACAGCAACTTTGTATGGTGCGACAGGTTTACACACGGTCTGGATGTTGTCATTTTTCAAAAAATTATATAATTTTAAAACATTCCAAAAAAAAGAAATAAATTCCTCAAAAATAAACATAAAATATTTTAACCGCAAATGTGATCTCATACATCACATTTTCATCCCAAAAAGTAATAACCTATAATTGACTCAAATTCAAGGATCCTATAAACCCAAATGGTTCTTTATAAATATATCCACAAAAAGTTAATTCTTTATTGAATGAAATTTTCACATATCAAACAATAGTTTTACACATACGAGAAATAGTCTTCCAATGTAATCCTATCATTAATATATTTAAACATATCATTATCTATAAATGCTTCATAACTCTTCATTTAATAAAATGTAGATATCTTAGTAATAAAACATTATTCCCGATCCTTTATCCACGTCTTTCCATATTATTTTCTAATACATCTTTCTTACATGAGAAATCATGGATAATGTCCTTTGATTTCAATAATGTCAAAACAAGAGCTAATGAATAATCCATACCTTTTATAGTTCATTTTCAATTTCCTCATCATCAATTAGAATGGGATGAGGAATTAGTAAACATATATTTTTACAATCTTACAGATCTAATTCTTTAACATTATTCATAGGACATCTATTTGTATAATGACCATTCAAACCCCATTTAAAACATTCAATTAATCATTAGAAAAGAACTACTTTCCCTTTCCTGGAGTCAACATGATGTTTCCTTTTTCCATGGCATGTTCATGCTTTATGACCTTAATTATCACATATATAGAATATTACCATTCCTTTGAAGCTTTTTCCTAGGTTTTTATTTCAACATCCATGACACATTAGTTTTTTAATATACATAAGGTAATTATTATTACCTTAAATTCTATTGTGATTCATTTCATCCAATTATGATGCCTTATAAAAATCATCAAGGATAAGGTGATCAATAATGACTCAAGATAGTTGGCTGAGAATAACCACGAGTGCTTTCATTACAGATCCCATTTCATTCAGAATATTATTCTGAAAACTATCATAGTTTTCTGCACATATATTGTCACCTTGCTACCTGCTAGATCCATCCAATGACTGAAACCAAATAGGTCAGTGTGAGTATATCTAGAAAACTATCATATATTATCTTATCAGGAGGGTAAACACTAAAATATACTTATTCATGTTATCTTAAACTCATTAAATATATCTATAATAACTATGAATATTTCTAACATTCTAACCATTTTAGTTATGTCACTTATGCTAAAATAACACCCTAGTCTCTAATGTTATCTAAACTGACGTTTGATTAAAACTGTAAGGCCCCAACCTTAGAAAATTTATTAAAATTTAGTTAAATAAAGTATTAAAATTGAGGATCTTTTATGTTTATTGTTTTAGAGAATTAGGTCATAACTATTACATTACATCTCATATATTACAAAGTAGACACTTCTAATCAGTATCCATTTTTACTTAAAATAATAGCACATAAAATAAAAAAAAAGAATTCCTTTATTTGAAATAAATATTCCTAAATTATTACTTTCTCTTAACATTCCTTATAGGCTGTGAAAAACATTTCAAAAACATTGGATTAACCAAAAAAAGAATATTAACAGTTATTAAGTAAGGAAATAAATCCTTAGTCCATCAATACATACATTCAATGAAATCATACTTTTCAATCATAAAACATATGATCTTTAAAATATGTCATGAAATCATAAGATTTATGAATAGAACATGGAAATAATAAATCGTAAAGGTAAATTGTGGAATACATTACATAATTACATTTTATCTTTCATAGATACATTGGGAGTTACATTGGAATACCCATAAATGTATATTCCCTAATTCTCTTAGGAGAAACATGAAAGTTTACCTCTGCCACATTACCCAATGCATTGATGTGATATCTCAGGCTCACCTGCCCTAGGTTTGTCATGGAACAACCCATAAATGTAAATAATCCCAATGAACTACAAGATAATCATAACATATAAAACAAACATAAAACAAGGATGCCAGTCCCACATTTCAATCATTGTATATCATTTCAAGATATTTAAATATTAAATCATTTTCCAAAACCATTTAAAACATTTAGTAAATATATTTTTGAATCAAAGTGTCCAATAACACATAGAAACTTTTATAGAAACTAACATTTTAAAACACAAATGTCTATTTAAATAAATTCTATAAACCATTTTGAAAACATTGTCATCAATGAGGAGTATTTTTAAGATTAAATCATTAAAATATTTATAACAATTTTTAGTTAAATAGTTTTTTACCACAATAAAGAATACTTTAATAAAAATAATTAAAGAATAAATTTAAACAAAACATGTTATATCACATGAATTTGGTGATTCATGATATAATATGTCAAAGGGTAATTTGCACAACATATAAATGTGAATTGATGAATAACAACAAATAAGTATTAATGGAATGTAAATTGAGAATAAATCCTATACAAAGATTGTATAAATGACATAAAAATTTATCAATAGGGTTATTATTTGTAGAAACAGTATATCCACAAAAATTAATGTCGATTTTACAACATAAATAAATAAAGAATGATTCCACACATAATATTCGTATAATATAATAATAAAAGTATGTGTAAAACCGAAAGAGTGGAAATTGAGGTTAGAAATTCCCTTACGAATAATCGATAGCCTAACGACATCACATAGAAATTCATAAAATGAGTTAATGGGAGAGAAAAGGGCCTCATTGCACTTGAACATAAAATGTAAAACAAAAATTTTATAAAAGAACATATCCAAACATAATAAAATGTAAATTAAATGACATAATATACACAAGTCTTTGACTAAAAAAGGAGGGTGAAAGGATCCCTTAAAAAGATCATTTGGCCAATAAAATAGATAGATTATGTGTATTCACTATAATTAAACATAATTAATTAATAAATAAAAGATAATACATATTAATATAATGGAATAATCAAGAGGTTTAAAATTAACCCAATGAATGGAAATTGGGTTAAGCAATTATCTTACCTTGTTTCCGACTTGTCTCGTTCGTTCTTTAATCTTCTTTAAATTGTGTAACTCTATTTGGTTTTATCAAAATATTTCATTGAAACACCTTCCAAAAAAGTAAGGATTCTAGGTGGAATAGTGGGGTGTTGGGGATTTATTTTGGTAGTGGTTGAATGAGCCAAGGGGCTTGAGAGGAGTAATTAATGAGGTAGAGGTGGTGTCCTTTTATTATATGGGGATGGGATCTTTAAGAATGATTGAAAGTATTATTTTATTTTAAAATTATTTTCTGCTTCAAAAGTTCCACAACTCATTAAATATGATGATATGATGAATATAAGTATAAATAATATTATCCAATAAAAATTTCATAGGCTTTGGATATTTTTTAATCCTTATATTTTTTATTTAACCTGTTCTTAACTTATTTAACTTTTACCATGTCGTCTAGTATATTCATACTATATGTTTAATATATTTACTCTAAAACTCAATCGTTCCTAAAATGGACAACTAATTATATCTATAACATCATATATGTCATTGGGAAACATCTTAGATTTTTAGGACTATTTTATAATTTAATAAAATATAAATTGATTTAAAAACGCATTTATTTCATTTGTTATACTATTCATATCATGACTTTTAAAAAATCCAAACCAATTGGATCAATAAAAAAATCATTACATCAAGGATAAAAATTCATAATCATCCATAAAATTCGTGGATGGAATAAAGAGGTTCAAAATAAATTTGTATTAATATTTATAATCTCATTTATATAAAACATTCATTAATGAGGTAATCATAACATCATCATTGTGTCGTAAATAAATTTAATTTTCTGATGTCTAAAATTTATAAATAAAATAAAATTATGTAGAAAATCTTTTATATTTATAATAATTATTTATAGTCAAAGATATCATTTATAAAACTCCTCATTAAAATTGTTTTTCAAAAATAATACATGTTTATGTTATTTTAATTTTTTACTTCAAATAAAACATTATTAATGTAATTATCTTACCCAAGTGGCTTACAAGGCCAAAAGTTATACCCAAGTATTGTATTGGTCAGTCATTACTCATCCAATATGGTTAATAAAATTGTTAAGGTAATTTTATATTATTATAATAATATTTTTACCTCAAATTACCCTATTTAAATTTAAACACGGTAAATAAAATTCAAAATTTACCATTGACCAAAAATTATTTTCATCTCATTGAACCATGTTTTTCATACTAATGACAACCATGTATGTCATATTTTGGAAATTCAATTCATAGAAGTGGTAAAATTTCATTAACTTGAAAAAGATGGTTTTAAACTACTATTTAGTGTTCTTCACAATTAATCAAAAATTTAATGTTCGCATAAAAAATAACAAAGATTCTCCCAAGGATAAAATTTGATATTCTGAATTAAAAAATTATTTATATTTTACCAAATTCAAAACATATAAGTTTCATTACTCAATTTAAAATTAATTTCTTTTGTCAAAACTAGATAGCGTTTTATTATGAAGTAAAAACTACAAAAATATTGACATGTGTTTATGTCCATTTTCAAAGTAAAATTACATCCAACGACCAAATATATATTAAATGGTAAAAAAATAATCCAATTTCTATATAAATAAATCAGATGAAAATATAGTTTTGGCTTAAAATAATGTGTTTTTCACTATTCATTACAAAATGAACTTTATCAGAAAAATACAAAATATTTACCCAAAGTAAATTTGGATATCCTGAATCTAAATAAGATGTTTATTATTTCAAATTAAACATATAAAAGTGAAAAAAAACTAGATTTAAAAGGGGTTCTCTATCAAAAGTCAGTAAAACTACCTTTAAAAAATATTAGAGTTTTTATGCTTAAAATTGGATTCATTCTCATTTTAAGCCTCTAAAATTTATTAGATAAATATAAAAAAAATGTGTAACAATATTGTAGTTAGTTATGTTTATTCCTGCAAATAAAATGTCTAGGTGTTAACTACCATTTAAAATAACAATAATATCATATTGTTTTTTGGTATAACTCAATGTTTTGTGCAATGTATGATTTCAGAGAACCCATTGTTGCATGTTGAGTATGCAATCAGACATATAAATCACATGAATGTAAGATTAATATTTAATTAAAAAATATTAATAATTATGAAAATTTCATATTCATTCTTTAACTGGGATGTTACAAAAAAATTTAGTTTATATATAATCATTATTAAAATAGTTTAAAATTAGTTATTTGGAAGCATAATACTATGTTTAATTGATTGGATATAATTATCTAATATTATAAATTATAATAAAAAAATTCTTTCATAGGGACTCAGTTTTGTGTGTAAAATACACCATGTAGGTGTGGAATGTATCCTATGCCAAGATGGTTTCATGTGAATGAAATTATTTAATTAGTACAATAACTGATATCAATGAAAATTTACTTTATTTGAGAAAATTTTAATAGAAAAACATATTGTGTTATATAAATAATGAGTATGGTGTCATTAAAAAATATCCTCATTAAAAAATAAGTTACAAAAATGGTTTTTGATGTGTTCTAATGGATATTAAATTAAAAGATAATTAAAATCCTTCTTGAGGAAAATATTATTTTCATTTTTAAATATATAGATTTTTAGACTCCATTCCTATGAAATTGACTTCATTAACCTATTTTTTTAAAGAATAATAATAATAAACTTCATTAAAAATAATCATGGATAATATTAGAGTAATACTCAAATAAATTAAAGTATTTACATTGCGTAATTCTATGAATACTGTGAGGAATATTAAATTTTCAAAGCAATTAGGTTAGAAAAGTTCCTTATTCAATAATTACTAATAATATTCCGTTGGTTTTTTTTAAAATTAATTTTTTGAATAATTTATGTAGTAAGTAATTTTCAAATTTTAAAAAAAATTCAAACAATTTTATAAAATGATATTATGCAGGAAAACATATTTCCAAAAAAAGAGAGAAATAAAATTAGATATTCTTAAATTATTTTTTCAATAATTTTATTTAAAAATGAGTGTAAAAATCATATAGTTATATGAAATTATAATGAATAACCATAGGAGAGTATAACTCTTAATTATATTAATATATCAGCATTAGAGAATTAATCATACACAATCCCTATAAATGGCGATATTTTAACCAAAGTATCTTAAAAAATTTGTAACATTGAATCGTAATCACTATAAAATAATGACATTAGATAAAACTTTGAATATTATAAAAAAATGTATATTAATGATATAACATGAATATAGAGAATTATATACTCTTCATAAGTGAAGATAGGTGTATAATATAAAAAACCCAATGATCGAAAATCATGGTAAAACCCCCTTGTCACATTGGTATCATTGAAATCATTAATACAAAAAAAGTATCCTAAAAAGATCATGTAAATCAATATAAATTTAATTATAATAATCATGAAATAATATCCTATGAATTATATACACCACAAATAAAAAATAAGTGTTGGATATGAAATATATCTAACAAAAATAAAAGTGATATGAGAAAAAGCCTTACATCGAGTTTGATTCAACAGTACTGCTCTTTATCTTTGTGATTATAAAATTAAATTAAATATTTGGTATATTGATAAAAAATTCATGTTTAATTAATTTTATTTTACTTGTAAAAATGTTTTAATTAATTAATTAATTAGTTACATTTATGTATGACATTTTGATCATATTCATCTTATGTGACACAAATGGATTTGGTAAGTTTACTGTGGTCAAAGAGGTGATTATTTAAATATCTCCATAATAAAAATCATTACATAATTAAAATATGTTTTCCTAAATTATACTATTATAACCCATCATTTATTACGGTTATGAAAAATGATGTAATATTATGATAATAGAAATGGTAGTTCATACATACACAAGAGAAGCGTTTCCATTTTTCAATTATCAATATAAAAAGAAGGTATATAACGTATATATTTCTATAATGATAATAACATCATAAATAAAATAATATATAATTATATATACACATATATATATTTATCAGTCTTGTAATGCAGTGATGAAAAACCGAATCAATTCTTCTTGAGGTGGCGTTGTTCCACACGTCGACTAAGGATGTTATCATCTTTTAGTTAGTGAAAGAGTTAAAATAAAATGATATATTATATTTATATATTGATAAATATTTCTTTAATATCATTAAAACATAGTTTATGTTACATATTTTAATAATATTTACCCTTATGACTTTCCATAATTTTTTAAAATGAATCACATCACCTCGTGAAGAGGAAGTCTGTTGTACCAATCATCACATCAGAATACCCATTATAGAATGGAATTTAAAAAAGGTATATATGATATAATGAATCAATGGGTATCTATCCAATGTTAACATTTTTATTTCATAAATGGTATGCATAGTTCATAACATGATTAATGTGGTATATGAAATGTATACTGAGTGCATCCTCCCATGAAATGTTACAACATGCCTGAAGAAGAGACAAAAAACAAGAAAAGAAGACACTGTGGTATCCATCACCTTCTTCAGAGGCTAAGAATTATGTAACCCTATTCCTATCATGCCGAGTATAATTAATGGACAACCATGATTCAAGAACCCTTTTTCATTTGTGGATGATATATATAATGGACTAGGAGTTTCTATTTTCCCTTGCAATGAGCCATCGATGGTAGAAGAGTTCCTTTACACCGACTACAACATAATGTTTTGAGAGTTGAAAATCTAACTGACCTCAACCATCACATAATCCTCTTCTATGAGGGAATCCCCCTCCCAAAATCTAACCTTGATGTCTAGGACCACATCCCCTTGAGGATCCTGAATAAAAACTCTTCCTCGAATGAGGATTCCTAGTATGAACCATCCACATTGAGTATGAACGCACTGGTCTGCGGGTTCCTTCATACCCAAATCCCTTGAATGTTCTGAAAAGTAGCAGTTGAATTAACATCTATGATCTGTCTCCATGAAGAATAAATTTCCCACCATTTGACCAGAGGGAGATGTTTGGCCATGATGAATGTAGTTCATGCCACCATGTCCATGGATGATACTGACATACCACTATGACAATTTACATTCATCTCACTCCAAATTTTCCAACAACCCACCATAAAAAGGTCCTCACTCACATTCCATTCAGAGCCCTTATTCACAGTACATAAATTTAGTAGGGGAGAAAAGAAGAAAGATTGGTGCCAAACACTACCATCCCGAAGATCCCGTCAAGATCATTCCAAACAGGTGCCACCCAATCAACATCGAAATAGATATACTTGATGGTTTCCTCCATGTGATTACTGTACCATAGAAATTGAGAAGCCATCACAATCCCTGTTTTCTCACCTGCTCATATGTTGAGATGGATTGGTTCTATAGAACCCATACAATAAAATTATATTTCATTGGGATGTACATGCACTGTAAGCTTCATTCGACCAATATTGTACTCCCTACACATTATACAACACTTGATTTAATTTCATAGAGAATGAACCCAATTATGATCTAGTCAAATAAATATTTTACTAGTAATTATCAATGATTATTAAATTAAAAAATAGGTTTCTATTAGTAAAGGATAGAATTAATGATGTTTAGGAACAAACTATCGTGGAAAAAAGTGATCATAGGAGTTAGGAAACCATGGAATACAATCGCTAACCAAGCCTTATTGTTGAACCAGAAACTAAAATTACTACACACCACAATCCATTTGGAATGGTTAAAAGAACAAGAACAAGCTGATAAATAAAAATCCAAATTCGATAAGTGCCCCCCTTACTCTTTCCATTTGACTTCCATTTGTATTATAGATAAATTTGGGCCAGAAAAATTTGTTTTTCCTAATAAAATGATGAATTTCATTCCTATATGCTCTAAATATCTTCCCTAACACTATAGATATTGATACCAACTTCCCTAATCCCATTTTCCTACATGTCCCATGGAGACCAACAATATTTTCCTTTATAATGGTAATCCATGATGAGACCTTCCATTAATTTATCAATGTTGTTCAACACATATGTGTGATCATTATGAACAGACATCACCTGATTGGGGATCAAGGAAAAAACACAATTGAAAAGTTTGATTTGACCTCTAAATTAAAGAAATCTGTTCTTCTAATATTTAATGTGGGAAATAATTTTATAAACTTGAAAATTAAAATGATGAATACAAACCCTTTCTGGTGAAACTAGTGTTCCATCACACTCAATATGGAAGGCTTTATTTTTCACTCCTAGGCTCTCCTCAATTTCCCGCCTTCATTCCAAGAATCATTTCAAAAAAAATATGATACTTTTTTCCTAGGTGACTGATTTACTGCTCCACTTATAAGATTTTTATGTGATCTTTCTGAATAAAATAGCATTACATCTCTTTCCATTCAAGAAAAAATTCATGTCATCAGCAAAAAAATATATGTGACATCACACTGGTGCTAGCTCTACCACAGTAACGATGGAGGATTCCACTAAATATTATCAACTCAAAATATCTTTGTAAAGGGTCATGTGACATGTTTAAATTTTTTGGAGAAAGGGGTTCTCCCAACCATAGCCTGTTTTCTGGCTTAAAGAAACAAATGTTCTTCCCCATGACGGAAATGGAAAAACAAGAGGGAATTATAAGCCCTAAAAATAATATCAACCGCCCTCTAAAAATCCAATTTTCATTAGTGATTATAAAATCTCCACTCTATATTTTCGTAATCCTTTTCATATCAATGTTTATCAAAATATTGCAGATTAGATATTTAATGTTAATATCTTCAACAATTTCATGAACCATGGAAATGGCTGACTAGGTGGATCTTCCATTGATAATGCCCATCTTGTTTTTTGAGACCAATAAGGAGAGATGCAATGAAATACATCTCTTGATAGTATTTTCAAGGGCCATATAAGGGATGTAACATAAGATAACTATAATAAAAAAATTTAGTCCAGAAGAGTCTTTAAAAATTGGAATGATTATCGTGGTTGAAGAACGAGAAACCCTAGGTATGTTTCCATCCCAGATGAAATCCTAGATACCCCCTACTAGATCCCCTTTCCCCAGCTCTACGAAGGTTATGTACAATGATCCCATGAAGCTTTTGGGACCTAGATAACATTCAGAATTAAGATCCCACACTGGCTCCCAGATATCATTCTCTTCTGGTATAATTTCAAAAGAATAATTAAACTCATTTTTAACCACCCTTAGTAAGAATCCAAACAAATCAGTTTGGTCATTTGGGTGACCTCCTTACCTAGACCCATTAGGCGCAGTAAGAAGAATTTTTAAATTATCATAATTTATACATACCACAACTATAGTTCCAGGAAATTAAGAGTTTTCTTCCAAACTAATATTATGAATGAATTCTTTTCACCTTTCCTTGATGTACACTAGAAATAAAGATGTATTTTTTCTCCCTCCCTCATCCAAGTCACCCTAGACATCTCAAAATCATCCCTATATTTCTCAAAAAGAAGTTCAAATAACCTATATTTCTTTTCTATAGGAGGAAAAATAACATCATCATCCTAGTTATCCTCTATCCTCCATTTATTTTGTTCAACCTCTTCCTTCAGGTAGTCCAGGTTCAATGATTTATAAGACCTACCGGAAAACAAGAACAATAAGTCAATTATTAGTATCCTTAGGTTATTGTGAAGGGATATCCATCCATCTTACTACTTGGTCTTTTTTCTTCATACACAACATTTTGAGGTGGTAATGAAAAATGAATAACATCTTTTCACATATAGATTGTCTATCGTACATATGAATGATGATTTCATAACTCATATGATCAAAGTGTGCATGGCTTTCGGATGTACACATAAAATAACAATATCTAAATATTTGTAATATGATATTGTTATTATATGATCATGTTATTATAATTATTTATAGAGGGTGATGATGAAAAAAAGTAACACGCTCTTGAATAACATTACCTCATCTTTGGGTGTCTCCATTACCTTTGCACTAAAGCCTTGAAATGATGGATTTTTACCAAAACAATTTATTCATGGATGAATGCATTGATATTTTAAGTTTATTTTAAATGGTTTGTATTATGAAAATTCCATGAGATGTTTGAATAACTGAGCAAACATTGTGCCCTTTTATAGTTGAGTAGGAGTGAAATTATTGTAAGAACACAAAATTATTTAAAATTTGAACATCATTATTACAAATAATTAAAAAAATTGATAATTAAAACTATTTAGTTATTCTATGGTATATAAACACATATACCAAACATAAAATCACATGATTTAAATATTTTTCCCTTATCCTCTTTGTTTTGTTATTTTCTCACTTTTGGGTTTTAACTATGGTTATTAGTTTTATAACCTTGGTAATTTATCCTTTATACTAAATTTAAGTAATCAATATTGGTTAATTTTGAACAAGTCATTATAAATATGAAATCACAATTCTCAAATTAAAATATCATGTGCATTGAAAGTTAATTTTAGGATAATTATAAGTAATGGTGAAAAAAACTCTTTATCCTTAACTGCATTAGAAATGTTATATACTAATTACGTTTCAATATATTAGTAATTAAAGAAAAAAATTTAAATTAATGGTATGTAGATGATATTTATTAACATTTAAAAATATCAAATATAGATAAATAATTTTTATTAATTTTTAATAGTTTAAAAAACTATAATTTACTATAAAATAACATTACACTCTATTTTGAGAATTATAATTTAATTTAAATTTTAAAAATTATCATGAAAAATATGGAATTATAAAATATTTTCCCCACACATATTTATTATAATATATTCATCTAAAAAATTAATTCAACATAATAATTTAGTCAATTTACATACCATTTAATATTCTTAGTATCATTTATTTCATTTCATTGCAAAATAAATTGTTACTATGTTTAAATTAATTAATCATTTTAAGAAATTATTTCATATCGTAAACATAAATATAAAGTATTATTATAAAAAATAATTTATCTATCAAACTAATTTCTATACCCAAATATATATAATTATATCCCCCATCCCAATGCTTTATATAAATTAGAAAGATGAAAATTATATTTTTTTCCCTTTTTTACAAAACATATATGGGTTATATTCAACAGAAAGTGAAATGGAATTAAAATTTTCCATATTTTATTATTTAAATGATAGAAATAAATTCATTCCATATAATTATGATAAATAGTTTTTAGAATTAACTCATATAAATCTAGAATAACACCATTGTAAAATGGTTTTTACCTTAAATGTAGTAATCAATTTCTGATGCATTCACTATTCATTAAAGTAAAAAATTATGTTCTCTATTTTAGAAATTATAATTATCAAGATTAAAAATATGAAATACATTTTTAAATTTATTTTCTTTATGTGGTAAATTTTAATTAAGCACTAGTCATGCTGGTGTGGTTAGACAATGAGTTTGTGATAAAAGTATTTCTTTAAAAAAATTATTTTATAGTAAATATATGAATAATAATATTTCTTTTATGAAAATAATTAAATATTTAATTTTATATTTTCTATATTCTTCACTTAAAAAATTTCCCATAACGTGTTATTTATATTAATTAATGTTGAGATACATTATGATTTATTAGGTGTTTTCTAGAAAAAACATGTTTTAAAACAAAATTAAATATACAAAACACCAATATAAATTATATTAAAAGTAACATTTTTTCTAAAATATAACATAGGTTACATTAAAAAATATTTAAAAAATATTATCACATTAAAAATACTTAATTTAAAGGGAAAAATGGTTTTTTACAGAAATCAATATTCTCAATTTCCCAAAAAATTAATATATTTTGATAATTCCAAAAATATCACCCACACTAAATATTTATTTTAGGATTAAAATATGAAGTTATTTACATAAATTTATTTTTTATAATGTTGAAGGAAATTAATATAAAATTTTTTCATCAAAAATTATATTTTTTGAAGAAAACGAAATTTTTAAGAATAAAATCACTTTAACAAATTTTTATTGATTAATTAAAAAAATAATAAAAAAATATATTTTGTGTGATACATACAAATATATATATATCTATGTGTTTGAATTAAATAATTAAGTTAATACTATTCCCACCTTTTAATTGGAAAGATATGTTAAAACGATAAAATATATATGGGTTGTTTTGGTTTAGAAAATCTTGGTTTGGAATATAATGCACATTATTAAAGATACTCATTATTCTACATAGCACTATATACGACATTATTTAAGGTCCTTTAAACTATCAAAATATAAATTTTTCTTTTATAATATAAGGGTATCATATCTTCTCCATTTAATAAATTACACCCTCACAAATATTTCATTAACTTGTAAATCAAAGGGTGGACATTTGGTAATACCTTTTTTGAAATGACACAATAGAAAAATGATAAACAAAACACCATTTTAACATTATCTAATGTGAACTATAATTATCATATGAAATAAAACATAACTAGGTTTCTAAAGAATATAACATAGGTTAGAATATTGGAAAATCCTAAATATATATAATGAGTGATTGAGGTCATTGATTATAAATAAATTAATGATAAATGGATATTTAAGGGAATAAAGACCATTAATATATGATAATTGAGATGGAAAATGTTTCAAAATAATTCAACGTAATATGATATAATTTTTTTCAATATCATTTACCTTGAGTTGAGAAATTGTCTTACCATCTTAAACAAGAGAATATTGAAATTGACTTATTTTATGAGTTTATCTTCATATTTAGCATATTATCAGTATGATTTATTATTTTTCTCCAATATACGATTTTTCAAGATTAATTACTCTTTTATGAAGGACTAAATTAAAATTTCAAATACAAAAAAACCGTAGAATAGATAATAAGATGTTTCTCATCTATTAAGTCATTAAACAAAACCAAAATTGTTAGATCATGGTAAGATAATTTCTATCACACAAAAAACTTCATATGATTCATTGCTCCTAAAATATAAATTTTAATACCAAATTTTCAATACTAGTCATCCCATAAACCACAATCTTTAAAATTCAGCAATCATTTATTAACCATGTTCGAAAACCAAGGCTTAAAAGGGTATGATCATAATTATTCAATGATAAATCAACCATTATTCCCCAAATATATTCCCATAATTTTAATCAAAAAACATTATTATTATCTTTAAAATTTTCATATTAATGAGGACATCATGCAGACAATTAGTAGTTGTTACACCCTTATATCTTTTCGGTGGTGGTTCATGCCCCAAGGCCATTCCTGATGCAACAATTTGTTATCAAGACATTAGGATGTAATTTTATCATTTAAAATAAAATAATAATTCCTACTTAAAAAATTCATGTTGATCATTGGGGTTACTAATACCCAAACATGATAATATTCCTCCAAATATATTGTTAATGAAATACCAATTCTACTATATAAAAACCACTAATGATATGTCTAAGACATTGAACAAATGATAATACACATTCTAATTGACCTATTATGGGATCCAGAAATCATATTATATACTCAAAAAATAAAATCATAATATATAAATTTATTTATTATATTTTTTGTTACCAACTACATCAACAAAAAATTAGAACTCCCATAATCAGTGATGAAATTTCAAACATTAAATTTCCTGATTTGATCCATGTAATTGTGAAACAATTTTTTCCCATGAATACTATGAAAGCAAAAAAGTATATATTCTATCACATAAATCATTGGGGCCTTATAGATTTATAGTTTTAAATAGTTTTTAAAAACACCTACAACAACATGTCCCATAACATTAAATGGGTTTTTTCTCCCAATTAACCAAAAATCTAATCTTCATAGTAAGGAATAAGGGTCATCAATATGATATCCCTTTGAGACATAAATCATTCAACCTCATTCTCTATAACCTAGGTAAAAGGAAACATAATAATGGTGAGATAAAGTGAAAACTATTGGGTAATTGAAGCATTAATTAATTAATGAAATTTGTTTGTATAAGACTTGAATATGTGAAGGATAAGATAATCATTATGAATGAGTAAAACATGAAAATATTCCAATATATCAATACCTATATCATCAAATATTAATATGTAGAATACATATTTTACAAATAAAGGATTCATAAGAATCAATAACCTTTAGATATGGGATATCAATCTCAATAAAATGGAACATCATAAACTGATAGCCATTTTAGAAAAAATGATTCGTTTCTTGGGACATTATCTCATAGAACCCTTACAAACCCATTACAGAACCCATAAAAATTGGAACAACTATACGTATAATATTGCAAAATAATATTATGTGGGTATAATTCACTACCCAATGCATTGGAGAACTATACAGTCTCACCCATAATATATGATATAATGGTAACACTCAGTGTTATATGTGATAACCCATATTATATAATTTCCAAGATCCAAAACATTAATAAGTTTTATATATATTTCATCGTAAAACACTTAGAATCATTATTTATTATTATATAAAATTATTAAAACATGGGAGAGAAATGAGTTTCATATTAAACATTTTGAAACATAATTATCCCTTAGGATAAGAAAGTGTTATATAATAATCCCATTTAAACATTGAATTCGTTTTGAAAATAACCAGGTTTCATAAAAACACACTTAAAATTATTAATCCATCGTGTGTAATAATTTATACCGAATCACTATAATATATAACAATTGGAGAAAAATTGATTACAATATTTTTTGAAATTGATGATTTTAAATGACATTAAAGTTCATTAAAACCCTCCCCGATGATATTATTCATTTTATATTGAGTTTAAATTTTTAATACCTAAATCATATAGGTTGAAATTTTCATTGAAAATAATTTTTAAAATAAATCTAAAATATGACGAAATATTTTTGTTAAAAATCACCATGAAAACATATAATGGTGGCTTCAATTAAATTTCGGTCATGTTGAGGGGTAATTATGTACATTTTGTAAAGAACACTCATTTTCCTTGGTAAAAAATTCCATAAAAGTGAATTGTGATGAAAGAGACAACAATATAAATTTTAATAAATATAAGAAGAAAAATCGGAATAAATAAATATTATATAATTTTTAAAATGATTAAAAAATATTTTCAAAACGTTTTTAGAAAATTGGTTTTTAGATGAAAACTTTTTCTCGATTAAATAGAGAAATAAAATAATATTTTATTAAAATCATATTATCAGAAATTTTATTATCTTAATAGTTTCAAATAGTAAAATTACATAAAATTTTTATGAATAACAAGATTATAGGATATTTCATCAAAATTAGAAAATTTCATCATTAGAGACATAATTATAAACAATGTGGTTAAATGGTGAGATTATTTGAAATGACTCTTACAGCCTTTGTGACGATGAATCATAATCTCTATTAGATAACAACATTAAATGAATCATATAATTTAATTAAATAATTTACATTATTGATATTATAGGTAAATTTGGATTTATATTCACCCCATAAAATTATATAGATGTATATCATAATAATCTTATCAATGAAGGAAAATTGATACAAAAATATCTTACCACTTTTCAAACATTGAAACTCTAAACTCTACGTAAAAGAGATTATAAAATGATTATGTAATTCCACTTAAATGTCACAACCAATCCCCCGGGGCCCGTATCGTGACTACCCAAAGTTTTCCTTCCATAGACCAGGGGATGATGACTAGCACCAAATGCGTAAATCCCTAAACTGGGAAGGCATTGCCTTTATAACCGTAAACAAACACATCAGAGTACACAACTAGAAGCAAAACACTAATTAAAAACTGAATACTAAGAATGTAATGGAAGAAAAAGGGGCCAGAAATACAATCCCAACATGAATGTACATGTACAAATGAAATCTAGTACAACAAGAGAAAAGTAAAGTAGCTACTGTGTCGTCCTCTAGGGTTCCTACCTAAAGGGTATGTATAGATGGCCTCCTTAGCACTCTATGTCCATCTGTCCGCTCTATGTACCATCCGCCGAGTGGTCCACGTTCGGGTACCGTCTAGTCCTGCTACTTTCTACCACAGTTAGTGATATCCTTCATCTACAACCAACACAATGAGGTGCAGGCATAGCCCCTGTAGGGGTGAGTACAACAATACTCAGTAGGGACCCTGAGACCCTCAAGGTCTCACTAAATCAAAAAAGGATAAACCAAAAAGTATGAAATCGAAGAATATCCATTACATAGGTATATGCACATACATATACCTAACATGTCTAGTAGCCCATCTTAATCGTGAGGAAAACAGAAAATTCATTGACTTAGCTCAAACCAGGATTATATTCTAGTGGTAGTATCAGGTAACATCCCCAGTCACACTATCAGATCCTCCGATGATGGTGTACTCCTCCTCTATCAAGTACAGTGGGCTTTCCGCGTCACACAAAGGCACTTCCCACTATCTGGGACTATTGTGATACTCCTCCTGTCTAGTTCTGTGGATCTGCTATGCTCACACAGAGGCACTCCTCAATGTGGGTCGATCGCGCTCACATAGAGGTGCTCCCCCTCGTAGCCTATTGAGGTACCTCTCCTGTCGGGTACTGTGGGTTTTCTACATCACCCAAAGGCACTCCCCACTGTGGGTCTACTACGTCACACAGAGGTGCTCCCCACAGGACAAGTCGAATCACTCCGAGTTGAAAGGTTAGCAGCCGTCAGGTCTAAGACATATACTATGTCTCCGTACTCCGTTCGCTCATCTCCTAGAGGACCTTCTCCATGAACTATTGGTTGATTCCCCAACTGTAATGATGTCCCTAGTAGAAGTATCCGAAAAGTACGCCTCGTCGTAGGGGCCTCAACGCAACATACGGCGCGTCAATCGGACACCCGGTCTATGAGTTATTGGCATTTCCGTCCCGGGGGTCCGGTTGGATTTTAGGGTCAAACCAACCCGACCTTACTCCAACATTGACCAAACCTTAATTGGGTTAAGCCAAAAGGAACCATCTTTTTCTAAGATTCCCATCATCACAGACGGTTTTTCGATCGAACACCCATAGCCCATGATAAGTGCAAAAATGTGTAATCAGGCAAAACTAGGTTTGAACTTCGGTCCGACCCAATCCGTGGGTCCGACCCAATTTGCGGGTCCGACCTGGTCCACAGTTCCGACCTGGCTTGAGGGTGACCTGGCTCGAGGGAGGCTCGACCCATGGGGGCGGCCAGTGTGGGGACCGGCCCGGTGGTACGCGTTGGGTCCAGCCCGGTGGCCCGGTGGCTTGCGGGTCCACCTAAGCCGCGTCCAGGGGGAAACCGCCACCCCTGGATCCCGAATGGCAGATCCATTTGGGTTGGAACCCAAAATGGCGCCAGGTGGTGTCAATCCATCTAACGAGGGACCCACTGGGTCCCGCTCCTCTCTGCTTTCCGAGCGGCAGCAGCTCCGTATCGCCGACGGTCGGTTCAACCAGCCACTTCTGTTCCTCCGTCGTGGCCTGCCCTGGCCACGGTTCTTCTCATCCACACAGCGCGACAACGCCATGCTCTTCTGTGGCGGCCTGCCATGGCCGCGGACCTCCTCCACTGCGTGGAACGACGACATCACGACCCTTCCACCACGACCCACCCTAGCCACGACTCTACTTCCTTACGGCACGACGGTGTCGTGCCCTTTTGGTAACTTGGTGGCCTTGCACCACCAGTTTCATCATGGCCAGCCCATCACCGACCACCATTATTCCACTACGAGTTACTCTTTCGGGGGCGCCGTTGCTCCACCGCCGTCGACAATAAGCGAGAAAAATGAAGGGGGAGGGTCGAGCTGTGTTTGTGTGGCCCGAGCCTTACACGTTATAGTGATATCAGTCGGAAAAATCATCACCTAAGATTGAAAAACGTAGTATGGAAACAAATTCAAATTAAAATATAAAACAACCCCTACCTTTGATTCACCTCTCAACGTTCGTTGACCGAGTTGCGGGATGAAGACAAAGTCGTTCGTCGTTCGTCGCCTTCTTCACACACTCTCAATCCAAGCTCGCATGTCGGTTCATTAATGACGATGAGGAGGGATGTTTCTCTATGTCAGAGAAAGTGTCTGGGGTAGATGACCGAGGAAGAAACGTCGCCGATGTTCTTCACATTCTTCGTTGGGAGGATAGTTCTCCCTAGCTATCCTCTTCCTCTGTTCCACAGAAATAGAATTCCAACAAAATAATAATTATATGTTTTCCATTATTTTCATGATGGAACGTAATTAAAAAATGAGTATTAATTACACAGGCTTCTCCAGTTAATCAACGAGAGGTTGGCACAATTTATGAGGGAAGTCCATGAGTTTCCCCCCACTTATGGAGAGTTCAAGGGGGTTAAAGCTCGGGCGGTCCCCACCCCCTTAAATTGATACGTGGTGTTTAAACCTCAGGTGGGACCCACCACGATAACCTTTAATGGGAGGTTATGGTGTGGTGGCCCTCACCTCTAACCTTTTCTTGGAGGTTTTAACCACTAAATAAAAAAAATAAGGTAATTCATTATTTTTTTTAATTTCATTAAAAACTCAAAATCTAACTTCCCTTGTTGTCCAACTGCCATCGATGTGAAAGTCTACTTAAGCGAATATCGGCATTGCGAGTTCAACAGTTCCCTCAGATTTATGTTTCGAGAATCGGTTCAAAAAATATAAAAACCCACTCGTACGTTTACTGAATGTACACGAACAAAACTTCGGAAATTGATTCCAGACACACCGGGCCTCGGAATCAAGCACCATAAATTTTTCGCGAACTCATAAAATTCCCATGTATATAAGAATTTTTTTCCATGGAAATTCTGGGTCATTACATTCTCCCCACCTCAGGGCCTTACATCCCCGTAAGCTACAACTTGATCTAAGGGAACAAAAGGGGGTACTGAGCATGCATCTGAGCCTCCCTCTCCCATGTGCTCTCCTAGAGGTTCCCGTGCTGCCAGTGAAGGGGAACCATAGGTGTCGACCACGTAGGAACCGCTCTTGTAGATCCTCAATCTCCACTGGGACCTCCATGAAAGTCGCCCCATCATCTATGTCCAGCTATCCATGGTTGAAGTTGTGGGATGGGTCGTGCATGAATCTCCTCAGCTGAGATACGTGGAAGTCGTCGTGCACCCAGTGATACTGATGTAGAAGGGATAAGTGGTAAGACATCTCGTCTATTCTGCTGAGGACCTGGAAAGAACAGATGAATCGTGGAGACAACTTTCCTCCATGACCAAATCTCTATAGACCTCATCGTGGTGAGACTTGTAGAATGACATGGTTGCCATCCTAGAACTCCAAAGGTCTCCGTCTCCTGTCAGCATATGACTTCTTCCTGCTCTGTGCAGTCTTCATCCACTCCTGGATGATCTACCCCTTCTTCGTGGAAGCTCATACCATCTCTGTTCTTAATAGTGATGACTCCCCAGGGCTAGACCAGCACTAGGGTGATCTACACGGTTGCATGTACCACGCCTCATATGGTGCCATAACGACGGTGGAGTGGTAGATTTTGTTGTAAAAAAACTCCACCAAAGGCATGTGATCCTCCCAGCTTCAAACAAAGTCGAGGACACAAGCACGTAGCATGTCCTCGACGGTCTGAATGGTCCACTCAGTCTGACTATATGTCTGAGGATGGAAGGCGGTGCTCTTACGTATTTGGGTCCTGAAAGCCTCATGTAAACCCTTCCATAGCCTGGAAGTAAAACGTGTCTCACGGTCAGAGACAATAGAAGAATGTACTCCATGAAAATGCACGATCTCCTACACATAGATTCATCCTAAGATCTCTACTGAACACTGCTCTCTGATCAGTAGGAAGTGGGCCAACATTGTGAGTCGGTCAACGATCACCCATATCAAATCATGATTCCTGGATGTATGTGAAAGACCCATTACAAATTCCATGCATATACCATCCCACTTCCACTCGGGGACCCCTAAAGGCTGAACCATGCCTACAGGTCCCTGGTGCTCTGCCTTCACTTGTTGAAAAGTGAGGCACCGAAAGCCAAACTCCGCTACCACCTTCTTTATGTCTAGCCTTTAGTGCTATCATCAGAGGACCTGGTACTTCTTCGCCACTCCTGGATGCACCACATGAGGGGACGTTTGAAACTCCCTCAAAACATCCCCCTTAAGTGAAACTAGCTCTATAGTAATTTTTGTGAAGAGGATGACGTGCTCCCCACCTTCTAAAAATCCATCAGGTGCATGCCCTATGGATATCTGAGCACTTCACACCTCAAAATCATCGTCCCCACGATGCGCCTCTTTAACTCGCTGAAGAAGTGGAGGAGTGACTATAAGAGACTGAAGAAAGGTTTCTATATCCCTATCCACATATGATATCTATAAGGAATCCAACTGCTCTGTCGCCTCTCCTAGAAGGTGTATACTTGATCTCATACTAAGATAATCAACTACATCATTACCCTTCCCAGGATTATAGACTATCTTAAAGTCATAGTCCTGGAGGAACTTGAGCCATCGTCGCTGTCTCAGGTTCAGGTCCTTCTAAAAGAGGATATACCTGAGACTCTTGTGATCAGAGTACACAATAAAACTCTTGCCCATCAGATAGTGTCTCTACATCTTCAAGGAAAATACCAATTCTTCTGACTCCAGTTCACGGGTAGCATAGTTCTTCTCATGATGCCTCAGCTATTGAGTTCCATATGCGATCACTACTCGCTCCTGCATCAAGAAACTCCCAATTCCAGTCCCTGATGCGTCATAGTAAACTACATACCCTACACCTTCCTATGAGAGCCTCAAGATGAGGTCACTAGTAAGCCTCTTCCTCAGCTCCTGAAATCTCTGTTGGCATCTCTCCGACCACACAAAGGGTTGCCCCTGCTTCATCAAGGCTGATAGTGGTGCTGAAACTCTAGAGAAGTGTAGAACAAACCCCCGATAGTACCCAGCCAAACCTAGGATACTCCGTACCTCCATCACACTCATGGGTGGCTCCCAAGAATGTTCCTATTTAATATTCACTAGATCTACTGCAACTCCAGCCTTTGAGATGACATGTCTGAAGAGGTGAACCTCTCAAATCCAAAACTAGCACATCGAGAGCTTACCATAAAGATGGTGCTCTTAGAGTGTGTCCAGTACTACCTACAAATGGTAGGCTTGCTCCTCCTCAGTAGTTGAGTAGATAAGAATGTCGTCGATGAAGAATATGAAAAAGCGATCAATGTACAGCTGTAAGATCATGTTCATGAGACTCATGAACACTGCTGGAGTATTGGTTATGCCAAAAGGCATAACCAAGAACTCGTATTGGCCACACCGACATCTGAAGGATGTATTCTACCAATACTTTTCTTGAACTCTGAGTTGGTGATAGCCTGATCTGAGGTCTACCTTCGATAACCACCGTGCACCTTTCAGCTAGTCAAAGTGTTCATCAATCCTCGAGAGTGGGCACTTGTTCTTTACGGTCACCTGGTTGAGGTGACGGTAGTCGACACAGATCCTCAATCTCCCATCCACCATCTTGGTGAACAGAATCGGGGGTGCCCAGTGAGAAACACTGGGCCGGATGAATCCCTTCCTCTACAAGTCCTCTAGCTGTACCATCATCTCACAAAGCATAGCGAGATCCATCTGATATGCTAGAGTAGATATCGGTGTTTTCCAGAGGTATAGGTCAATGTAGAATTCCACCACTCTAAGAGGAGGTAGTCCTAGAACATCATCAGGGAAAACATCAATGTACTAGTCCACCACTACAGGATAAGTCAGACTCTCCACATCTACTGCTATGAGGGTAAGGCAATCCAACTGGTGAGTGATTGAGTGCACCCTCTTCCAAGTAAGTCTGTCCTGCACTACAAAGGCTCCCTTATTTCCTGTGAAGGTAAACCTGGTCCCATCCGTGCGGACACACCGCAATTTTTTCCTAAAACAGTCGATCAGAGCATGGACTGTAGTTGACCATTCTATACCCAAGATGACGTCGTAAGGCCTAGAAACTCCTACTAGGAGATCCTAGACAAAGCTCTCTTCTCCAAGAGTAAGATCGCACTGTCAGCACCAATGCGTAATCGTCGAATCATCTCCTCCAAGAGTCTCTAGCCGTAATGATCGAACTAACGGCTCCTTCAGAATCTTAAAGCTTCAAATGAGGGATGTGGAAATGAAAGAGTGACAAACACCTATGTCTATAAGAACTGCAAATAAGGTGATGAAGACACATATCAATCCTTGAATGTTATTCGGAGCACCGTGATCGTATGATTCAGTTGCCTTAGTTGCCAGAGGATGAGTTCTCCCCTATCCACCTGCTCCCTACTGCTGGGGTGGACCTGCTGGTGGTGGTGGTGGTAACACCTCCAAACGTCATTCACCGCCATCTACACATCCATCTCATATTCCATGTCTGCATCCTCCATACATACCACCTTGATCGAACCTCTGCCCATACCCGGGAGGTTCCTCAACCATCTGCTGATCATCAGAAAGGCATGTCAGACAGTCACGATCCATGTGACCAAGCCCGCCGCATGAGTAAAACTATTCGCTCCTAGAATATCTAGCTCTATCTCCACTCTGGGTTCCCCACACAACCGATCTTGAGTCGTGCGGTCAACCACCGGTAGGTCTGGTCCTCTTGGACCTCAACGACATATGTCTACTGCCAGCTGTAGAAGACTCCACTGTGTGTCGGCTACTGGTGGGACTCGCTGCTGGAGACTACTCATCATGGAAACTCTCCACTAGGAGGGCTCTCTCTATCACCCCTTCCTGTGTCGGGATGTTTAGTGAGATCATCGGAGCTCTAATCTCTTGAATGAGCCCCTGCATGAAGGTATGGGGCCTAAATAATGGGTCCCGCACAATATCTGTGCAGTAGCGCAAGAGGTCGGTGAACCTCACTGAGTACAGAGATACTGTCTTGCTGCCCTATTGCAGATGAAGTAGCTCATGTACCCTCACTGAGTGGAGAGTGGCTAGGACAAACTCTGCCTAAAATAGGCTCTCGAAGTCTGTCCATAGCAGTGTTTCCTCATCATGCACCTAGAGCAGCAGGCTCCACCATCTGCTTGCTGCTTCCTGAAGGAGACTCGTGGTAATGATCACCATGAAGTATATTGGTGTCCCTAATAGACTGAATACTCTCACCACAACCTCCAGCCAATCCTCAGTCGAATGTGGGTCCATCTCTCCCCTGAACCTGGGTGGCCTCTAACACTGGAACTCATGCAACCCACTCAGGAGGCGTGCATCATCTGCTGCTGGGGATGATGGCATTGGTGGCCCAAAGGGAAGTGGTACCGTTTGTGCCTCCGCTTGTAAAGGGCCCTACAATAATGCCTCGTCGCTCGGTGGGCTATCAGCGCAAAAACCTCTCAGGGCTCTAACTGCTCATCCATGAGGAGGCATCTTGAAAGAAAAAGATGTGACATGAGAAAAAGATTTATACCTAATGATCTGACCAGGTTGAGCTGACTTAAAGAGAAACTTTTTGAAACACACGTGAAATCAGTGTTTTCGTGCACTGAGTTGGAAATCAGAAGTCATGGTCCGGGTGTATGGATATGTCAGCTATTCACACCAACACTGGACTCCCTGAACTGAAGACCACACTTAGTAACCTTAACACTACTACTTACAGAAAATTAATATAAGAGTTTTATGATCTGTGGTAGAACTGACTCCTTTGATACCAATTTTTCATGACCCATCCCCCATGGCCTATATCGTGACTATCCCAAGCCCTCCATCCATAGAACAGGGGCTGGTGACTATCACCAAATGTGTAAATCCCTAAAGTGGTAAGGCAGTGCCTTTATAACTGTAAAAAAACACATCAGAGTACACAACTAGAAGCAAAACACTAAGTAAAAACTGAATACAAAGTATGTGCTCGAAGTAAAAGGGGATGGAAATTCAAAGCCTAATAGGAACGTAAAAGTATAACTGAAAGCATGTACAACAGAAGAAAAGTAAAGCATCTGCTGGTTTATCCTCCGGGGTTCCTACCTGAAGGGTAGATACATATGAACTCCTCAGCACTCCATGTCCGTCCGTCCGCTCTGTATACCGTCACGCGGAGTGGTCCAACTCCGGGTACCATCCATTCCTACTACTCTCTCCCTCAATCAGCCTTGTCTGTCATCTTCAACCAACACAACGAGGTGTGGGAATAACCCGTGCAGGATTGAGTATAACAATACTCATCATGGACCCTGATACCCTCATGATCTCACGAAATCCAATAAGGATAAACCAAAAATAATAAAATTGAAAAATATCCATTACATAGGTATATGCGCATACATATACCTATGTTTTCAAGTAACCCATCTTAATCATGAGAAAAACACATAATTCATTTATTCATCTCAAACCAAGATATTATTCTAGGGGTAGTATCAAGTAAAATCCCCCGTCACACTACTGAAACCTTGGCTGATGGTGTACTCCTCATCTATCGAGTAATGTGGGCCTTCTGTGTCACCTAGAGGTGTTTCCCACAATCCTGGACTGCTGTGATACTCATCCTATCAAGTATCGTGGAACTGTTGTACTCGCACAGAGGCGCTCCCCACTGTGGGTCTGATGCGCTCACATTAAGGCAGTCCCCCTCGTAGCTTGCTGAGGTACTCCTTCTGTCGAGTATTGTGGGTCTACAGCATCGCACAGAGGTGATCTCCACTGGGGATCTGCCGCATCACATAGAGGCGCCCCCCACAGGACTAGTTGAAACACTCTGAGTCTAGAGGTCAACAGTCATCAGGTCTCAACCATCAACTAGGTCTTCGTACTCCGCTCTCTCTTTTCCGGGAGGATCTGCTCCATGAACTACATGTCGATTCCCCAACTGTCAAAAATCCCCTAGTAGATGTATCTCAAAGTTCTTCCTCATCGTAGGGGTCTCAACACAACCGACAACGTGTCAATCGGATGCCCGGTCTGTGAGTCATTGGCATTTCCATCCCAGGGGCCCGGTTGGATTTTAGGTTCAAACCAACCCGACCATACCCAAACTATGTCCAAACAACAAATGGTGTATGCCAAAAGAACTGTCTCTCTATAAACATCTCGTTTCCATAGACGGTTCGTCGATCAGACACCCGTATCCCATGATATTGGGAAAAAGGTGTAATCGCGCAAAACTGGGTTCAAACTGGGGTTCAACCCTGTCCACAGGTCTAACCCGACCCGAGGGGGCAGCCTGGCTCGACAGCTCGCGCGTCCTCCTAAGACACTTCCAGGGGAAACCACGACCCCTGGCTCTTGAACATCAGATCCGTTCAGGAGGGAACCCAAAATGGTGCAAGGTGGCACCGGTCCAGCTCACGTGGGACCCACTGGATCCTGCACCTCCCAGCTGGCCGAGCGGCCAGCCGCTCCACATCACCGGTGGTCGGTTCAACCGGCCCCCTCTATTACTCTATCGCGGCCCACCCTGGCCATGGTACTACTCATCAGCGCGGTGCAACGGAGCCGTGCTCTTCCTCCGCGGCCCACCAAGGCCACGCCCTCCTCCTCCGTGTGGAGCGACAGTGCCACACCCCTTCTGTCAGGGCCCACACTGGTAGCCGATCTCCTTCCACGAGCTATGGAGGTTCCGCACCCTTTTGGCAACCCAGCGGCCTTGACCCGTCAGTTTCTTCACGACTGAACCATCTTCAACCATTGTTCCTGCACTGTGGTTCACTCTTCTGACAACGTTGTTGCACTGCAGCCATCAACAATAAGAGAGGAAAACAAAGGGGGAGTGTCGAGCATTGTTCGTGTGGCCCGAGCCTTCCATGTTATGGTGATATAATTCAACAAAATCATCTCCCAGGACTGAACGACGTAGTAAAAGAAACAAATTCAATCTCAAATTATAAAACCACATCTTCCTTTGATTCACCACTTGAAATTCGTTGACAGAGTTACGGGAAGAAGACGAAGTCGTTCATCATTCATCGCATTCTTCACACACTTCCAATCCAAGCTCGTGCATCGGTTTGTTGAAGATGAGGAGGAGGGATGTTTCTCTATGTTGGAAAGTGTTCGGGGTAGAACAAAGAGGAATAAGCATTGCCGACATTCTTCACATTATTTGTTGGGAGAATGGTTCTCCCTAGATCTCTTCTTCCTCTATTCCACCAAAATAGAATTCCAACAAAATAATAATATTAAGTTGTCTATTATTTTATTTTTGGAATGTAATTCAAATAGGAGGATTAATTACATAGGCTCTTCCAAATAATATATGATAGGTTGGCATAATTTATGAGGGAAGTTCAAGAGTTCCCCCCCCACTTATTGAGAGTTCATGGGGTTAAATCATGGGTGGTCCCCACCACCCTTTAATTGACAGGCGGTGTTTAAACCTCGGGTGGCCCCACCAGCATATCCTCTCATGGGAGGTTATGGTGTGGTGGCCACTACCTCTATCCTCTTCTTGGTGGTTTTGACCACCAAATAAATAAAAATAATCTAACACCTTATTTTTATTTAATTTCATTAAATACTCAAAATCTAACTTCCATTCTCATCCAAGAGCCGTCGAGGTGAAAGTATTCTTAAGGGAATACCAGAACTGCGAGTTCAACGGTGCCCTCAGATTTCAGTTCCGGGCACCGGTTCGAAAGATATAAAAACATGCTTATACGTTTACTGAATGTACATGAACGAAACTTTAGAAATTGATTCCAGGCACACCGGGCCTCGGAATCAAGCATCGTAATTTTTTGAGAACTCTTAATATTCCCATGTATTTAAGATTTTATTTTCATGGAAATTACGGTCTATACATTAAATTTTTAATATAATAACTATAAAATACATTACTTCTCATTATATACACATCAATACAAAATTTTGTGTTTAATATGGTGTATTTCTCAATGAAATAAAAGTGGGATGGGAAAAACCCTTACCAAAAATTTAATTTTTTAGGCATATTCTCTGTATTTTGAATAATAATATTATGTAAATTATATTAAAGATGTAGAAACATTATATATTTTTTATCAATTTTATTTTAAATATAAAAATTTTATATATAATTTCATAATAAGTTATGTTTAAGTTGGATTTTTTTGGCCATATTTGGATAATGTGTCAAAAATGGATTTGGTAGGTTCACTATGGTCATAGAGGCCATTATTTAAATTTCACCTGAATAATAATAATTAAATAATTATGATATTTATAAGTTATATATAATATTAAAACAATTAATTAAATTTGATTTTGAAAAATAATCTAATGTTCTGATCATGGACAAGGAGGATCATACGTACACATTATGAACGTTTCCATTTTTCAAATATAAATATGGATATATTTTAAGTAAAATTATTGCTTAAAAAATGAACATAATTGATTAAATAACATATTATTTTATTATATATACTAAAATATCTCTTTCGATTGATGTGCCGATGAAAAAAATCGCATTTCCTTGAGGAGGCTATAGTCTATATGTCCATGATCGATGTTATAACTATTTTAGTGAGTGAATGTGTAATAATAAAAAGTTATATTAATTTTATATAATGATAATTATATAATAAAAATGATAAACATTTCATTTATATTACATAAATTTATAATCATTTCCCTGATTACATTCCATTTAATGTATAATGAAAAAAAGAATCACATCACTTTAATAAGTAGTTGTTCATCGCACACACGACTAAAGTTATCATATCCATTACAAAATATAATATAAAAATCGCTATATAAGGCGTAATGAATCCCTATGTATGATAATTTTAAAAATATTATGTATAAAATTTGATCCATCATCATACTCAACCGTGAGTGGTTGTAATAGAGAAATGAATAGCATCGTTTCATGAGGTTGTATTCTTCAGTACAAATGATTGATAATTTTTGACCTATTTGATGGAATTGTGTGGGGGTGGAATTTCATAACCATAACATATTAACATATGGGATTATTTAGGATAATAATGTTATTTTATCAGAACTATATAATAAATATTGAAGGAGGTGAAGAAAGAAGTTAAATTAAAATGTTCATTCAAAAGCATTACCTTATCTTCGGGTATCCTCATATGATTGCACTGAATCAATAAAAGGTGGTATATATTCCAATAATAATGAATTTAACACGAAGGAAAGTTTTAAAGTTTTTTGATTGGGTTTTGGATGAGAAATTTTTTTTGGAGAGGTAGGATGACTTTAGGGGAGTGACTACCCTTTTATAGGGAGGAGGAGTTGTGTTATTTTAAATAATCAAATATATTCCAAATTGGGAATTAAATATGATAAGAAGTGTCTCCAAATTTTATAATTAAATTTCTTTTATGCATGAAATGGTCATGAAACACCTCCAACACACCAAAACAGATTATTTAAATACTTTTTTTCTTTAACATTTAGGGTTTTTTATTTTACTAATAAGGGTTTTCAATATGGTAACTAGTTTTATAACCTATGTAATTTAGGATTTATGACTAAATTAGAGTGAGAAATATTTTAAAATTTAGACCCACTAATTATAAATATTAAATATATATTATAAAACTAAAATATTATGTGGGTTGTAAATTAGTATTAACATAAGAGAAAGTAACGTGAAAAGAAACAACCTTAACCTTAATCGCATTAATATAGTATCTTACTGATTAAGGGTAAATATATTCCTTATAAATTTAATATTTTTTATTTATTGAGACACTATTGATATTTAATAACATTAATAAATCCCTTGGATGAATATTGTTTTACTAAGTTGACATCATTTTATAAAATATAAATTATTATAAAATACCATTATTGTAAGTTTTGATATTATTAAAATTATTTGATTTATAAAAATACCAATAAAAATGTGGAATTAGAATATAAAATTTTCACACATATTTATTATGACAAATTTAACCAATGGATTAATATAACAAAATAATTCAATCAATTTAATAGAATTTTGCTATTTTTAATATCATTTTTCCATTTGTTTAACAACTAAATAAATACAAAATTAGAATTTCTAATTTTTATTTGTAAATATACGATCTCTAAAAATTATATAAAAATTATGATTATAAAAATGTAAATTAACTTTAAAAATGATTTCTACAACTAAACCTATGTCGTTATTTCCATATCCAAATTCATTAGGTAAATTAGAAAGGGATAAAATTATATCTTATTCATTTTTGTTACATACCTCATTATATGATTCATAATCAAATGTAAGGAGAATGATATTTCAATATTACATATAATAATATGTTCAAGGTATAAATACCTTAATTCTATAAAATTGGGTTATTAAATATATTTCTGAGGATGCCCTCTGCGACCTCATGCTAACTCAGGAAGATGATAAAAACAGTTCCTCATTCCAATCTGAAAATACCAACCAGTATGAAGAGGTTCCACCAGATCTGGACCTAAAATGAGAAAGTCCATAGTTGGGGAAAGCGTAGAGACCAACATACAACTTTCATCGAAGGAGGGTGAATTACATCGAATGTCGACTGAGTTCTATTAATTTGAGAATCAATGAAGTTCTCAATGAAAACCACACCATGCCATCGCTACCTCTTGTCTGGAAATCAGAACATGTGTGGAGAAGATAAGGGATAATGTGAAAAGGTGTGGAAGAAGGAAGTGAGATGTGATTGTATGGAAACACTAGACCACAAAGAGGGCTCTTTCACACTCTCTTCCTCTTACGAGCCCATTCCATTGATAAATTCCCCTAATATTATGAATTTTATTTCTATATATTATCATTGTTAATGAGGGATATACTTTTAAAATATCACCTCTTTAAATGTATTCTATTCGAGGTCATTTATTTCTTGTTCCTCTATACTGTTTAAAATCAAATTCCACTACTCATCATTGTATACCATAAAATGATATACCTCTATGAAAATTTTCAATAATGAATGACATAACATTGAAAAGAATAAATGATATAGGGTCATACCACTTTGTTCTTCTACTCTGGGATGCATGGTGCCAGTGAAATATAAAGGTAGCTGCAGCCTGAAGTGGCCCATCATTAAATATCCATTTACATGAGGGATAGGTTATTCATTGTACGAAAATTAATTCATTATGAAAAAAATTATCTAACATAACATTTCCAAAATATTCTTATATCCAATATCAAAAGCGTTAACATTCTCTAAACTGAAATCACATTATTGATTTGGAGTGTTGACATTGTTTTTTATTCTATTAGATATAATTTCTAGAGATTTATTAATAAAAAATAAGTGGATAAAAAAAATTATTTTAATTACTAGTAATATTTATATAATATTCATTAGATTTCATCCACGGTTCATGTATTATAGGTACTTTTTTTAATTATAGCTCAATACATTTATATTAAACTATCATTTAATTTAAAATTCAATTACTCCAACAACAGTACCCTTCATCCAGTGGATATTTTATTACAATGATGAAAATAAATATAGTCCAGAAGTTTAATATCCTTAGTAAATATATATAAATAATAGATTTTAAAATTATACTAATAAAAATAAACGAAAAATAAATTATCTAAAAACATAAAATTATTATTATTCTCCTTGATTAAATTTTATCAGATGTAGTGCTCATTTTATTTTCATGGGAAAAACCAAAACAAAATGAAGTGGTGATCTCAAAATATCATTAAGGTGTCGCATAAAATAACAATTTTATATAATAATTTATTAAATTAATAAATCGACTAAGATATTTTATATCAAATAAAAATAATAGTATAGATAAATACATGTCAAATATAATAATAAATAACTGTCTAGCTAATAAATATGAACATATAGTTATGTGAGTGAATAATTTCAGGCATCATGAATATACCATTAATTACTATTTAGAATACCTCTTATATTTTGGGTAATGTATCTCATATATCTCCATCATAGTTGTCCAGTGAGGCTTACCAATGCACTAAGGGGATATATAAAACCATTCCCGATATGTCACATAATAAACTAATGTATTACATGACCTATAAAATGATGAAAATTCCTAATGATTATTCACTAAAGAAGATAAATAATTTGTAAAGTTTTCAATGCGGCATAACATACATCATTATATATATATATAAATACGAATAATAGGGTAATAAATTATTTTCTCCCAATCATATAATTAATAATTATTTATTAATTAAAAAATTTATTATACCAAAACAATTATAGATAAATCCATTATAATAGTTATAAGTTGAAAATATATCATTCAAAGAATTTACCATGGGAGTTTGAAACATGGTTTACAATAAAGGCCCTCTAATTTTTTACTAAAATGATGGTCAATAAAAATCAAAAAATACTTTTCATTGTTAGAACCCTTATATTCAAATGATTCTATTCCATGTCATGTTTAAATAACAGTACAATGATATATTTTCTTGGAAAACAAAAAATAGAATAGATCACAAATTTTTGATGTAGTCTTATGGTTATGTGATTGTTCAAGAATTATAACATCATATACAATGGACTTAATGAGAGGGAATAAGTAATCTATCACTTGGAATAATAAATATGTTTAGTAATAAAATGAAATTAAAATAATTTGTATCTTAGGAAAGAAATATTAAATGATGAATATAATGGAATTATAATTGAAACATAATGGAGTTGTTTGTCGAAACTAATACCTCTCTTGTGCATCTTAACATTGAGATAAACTATCATACTAATAAGGCTCTTTCTAATTTAACAGAGAAGAATGGAAGACAATAGTAGGGTGGTATATAATTTTAGAGAATTGAATTCATTGTTGGATAATGGGAAGTGAGGGTGTGTATTTCTAATTTATGAGTGGTAATTAAGGGAATTAATAATGATTATTTTTCCATTAAATCCAATAAATTTGGGGTGGTATTAATTCCAATTTTTTTGGATAATTAATGAAATTAAAAACCAGTTAGAACATAAAAGCACTCCTTATAATTTGTTTTTCAAAAACGTGATTCCCCTACATTAAAAAATATTTTAGACAAATACTATTAATATTTTAAAAAAAAATATAGGTCTTATTACATGTCACACACCATCAGATATATTTTTTTATATTATTTTTTATTACATTAATTAATCATAATTTTTGTGTGTCTTTAAATATACTTACTTATATATACACATATATATTATAAAGTATATATATATATATGAAGCACACACAGAGAGATAATATATATATATATATATAGCATATAAAACATATATTTTAACATATATTTTAATATATATATTTAAAATGATTATTTTTCAGTAAGAATATGTATATTCATCATATATATATATATATAAGAATTTATAAATATAGTAACTTATTTATATACAAAATATTTATTTTAACATATATATAAATATATATAACATATTTCCATTAATAGTATCATTATGTTTTCAATGATCCTATGACACACATATATATCAATTTCAAATATATATATATATATATAATCTATCATTAATGGGACACTAAAGGTGAAAACAAACACATAGAAAGATATATATATATATATATTGTATCATTATTCCTTCCATTAAAAACCAAAACCCCACCCACTCTATCCTTACATAAATTTCCAACGTCTCAACTCCCTATTTATTATCATCAATTGTTTGAACTCATTATTATTATTGATAAATAATTTAATATTCTTTATGTATCTGTAAATTTATATATTTATGATGAAAATATCTATAAGGATACACATATATACTATGAATATAAATATATATACGTATATTAAATTACATTTTATTAATATTTTTAATAATCATAATGTTAGTAATAATTATTAATTACACATAATATATATATGGCTGTGTGTACGTGAAAATTATTTAATTTTACTTTATATATTATCACAAACACACACACACACACATATTCTTATATATTCTTATATGTTAAAAATAAACTAAGTGAATTTTTACCTCTCAGGTCATATATTAGAGTATATATCAATATATAATCTTAAATATGTGTTTTTATACAAAATTATTAGAATAGTGATTTCTAAACAAAAATACGAAATTTTAATTTTAGCAACCTCTTTATATATTTCATGGTATATTTATTTCAAATTAAAATAATCTATTTCTCAATGAAATTAAAATATCAATTTTTCTCGTTATATAAATTATATTTAATACATGCATATATATATTCAAACATAAATTTTGGTGATTAAAAAAATTAATTTTTTGTATGAAAATATAAAATATGTTTTTTTGTATTGTTATATTATTTCATAAAATGAGTATATATATATTAGAAAAAGTTGGTCGTTACATTATGTATAGGATTTTTTTGGAATCTTTTCGATGTTTAAATAGGGTGATTTCCCTGAAATTGCATTCATGTATGGATACTAAAATTAGACATGGTTCACTCAAGGATATACCTAAGGGGTAGTAACACTAAAAATGGTGTTCCATTCTTGACTCGAGCATTACATGGTAGGAAAAAATATTCATTACTACACGACTGTGTTGACACTACCTTGTGATATATATTGAAACTTAGAAACTCTTTATGAACCATTATGATGAAATAGTTGAAATTTGTTGGTTAGAAAACCATATATGAAAATTGAACTTGCATAACTGAGATTCATAACTAGAGACTCATAAGATAGGTTAAATATATCAATTATAATTTATTACTTCTTCTTTTATAATATTTACCTTTTATATGTTAAAGTATCCGTATTTTTTTTTTGTTTTAATCATACTGTTTATGGACATAAATTTGAGAATGTATTCAAAGAAAAAATATGGTGATAACTATAAGGATTTACTTAACATGATGCATAACCTAAGGGGAATAGATGTTAGACATCTTTTCATCATTCCAAATGATCATTCCTGAATGATGACAAAAAATAGAATATATTTTAATTTCCAAACACACCAAAAAATATAAGGATTTCATCCCATTGAAGTTCAAGTACTAAAGAAGAAAAGGAAAATAAGATTAAATTTTCTACCTACAATGAATACGGGAAGAGACGCCATGAAAAATTTGATAATGGAATTGGAAGACTCTTTTTGGATAGAGAGGATGTCACAAAGAAACTAATTTAAAAAGTAATATGAATAGTATGTTTGAAAACATAATGAAAAATATTGTTAAACCTTGAGAGCCCCTAACGTCTCATATCATTAGTATGGGGAACTAGATCATTATCCATTTCAGTCCCCAAATAAATGAACTAATTATTAACGTCCTCTGTTCTAAATATCATTTAATGTGTATTGATTGATGTGTTTAGGTTTTTGAGTTTTAGATTCATGGTATTTATGTATTTTTATTAATGGTATTCTGGTAATAAGTATATTTATTTTTCTATGGATTTTTTAAAGAAAATATTATATATGGATTTTCAATAATGTGTTGTCTAACCTAAAATTTAGAATTTTCTTGTATAGTGATATTTTATAGAAAAGGATAATCATTGATATATTCTTAATGTTGATATTGTAATAGTCATTTAATTCTATTTGGTTATTTGGATGTATAATAATATTCATAGAAGAACATGGTGATTACAAAATGATTTCATGTTTTATTTTATTTTCTAGATATTCGTTATATTATTGGGAATATTATTATAATTATATAAAATTAGTTTTTGAAAATGGAAAATTCACATACTGGGAAAAAACACATCATAATTAGAAGGTTTGTGAGGTTTTGACCCACAACGAAGTTTGATATATTTACAACACCACCATTTTCCATCATGATGTACTAATTTGGATGAAAATATATTAAGTTAATATGTTTGGAGTATAAATATTATTTGATTTTTTTAAATACATTATTCGATAATGAATTTTTGAGTTATATTAATTTTAATGTTATTAATGATATTTAGGGACATGTTATATTGGGTTGTGATATATAGAACCTTTTATGTTTAATTAAAATGAATATTTTTTTAATTATTAAATTATAATTTTTTACATTTATGTTGAAATTTTATGATATTAAATTTTATACTTAAAAATTATTAATTTTTTATTTTATTGAAATTTTGGATATAGGTTTATTTATGATATATGTTAATCCTTTTGTTTATTTTAAAAATATATAGATTAATATATTCATTTAAATTTTATGCATTATCTTATTTTCATTATTACCATTTTTTCATATAAAAAATAATGTTGTAATATCTTGTTATTCTTTTCTGGGTCCTATAAATAATAAAATTTTATTTTAGTGGTTCAAAAATAAAAAAATTCATATTTGATATTCATTCAAAATAGTAAAAGGTGATGTAGAAACAGAAAAATGAAAAATAATAGGATAATGTTTTTTATAGAATACAAAATAATTCATGTATATTTTCTTTTGTTCTCTATCTTGATAGATGATAGTCCCTAAAAATGATGAAACAAATCTTGAAGAAAACGATACCATATTTACTTCATATTTGATAATTTAATGGACAATTTATTTATTAAAGGTATATTGTTTTCTACTTTAAATATTCTTATGATTATTTAATTTATTTTAATCTATAATATCTATCTCTCCCCATATTTTTTTTATTTTATTCTATGTCCACATTTAAAGTTCCTCAAAACACTATTCTACAAGTAATCATAGTAACATACAATTTTAGATGTCATTTGTATTTCCCTTTCCCTCTTTCCCTTTTTATTATGTGGGATATACAGAAAAAAATTGAATTCAATTCCCTTAATTACTACATAATATTAAATTCCAAGGTTTTAATTTATTTAATAGGGGTATAATAAAACACCATAATAATTTTGAGTGTACTTATCTTTAAATATATATTCTTTATTTTAATGTTTTTGTTACATGGAAAACTAGTTATAAACGAACTACTAAATAATATAAAAATAAGACTATTAATTCACATCTGATATAACCTAGCCATTAAATTAGAGGGTAATAATGATTTTATAAATTTTTTAAAATGCATTTAAAGGTCCTAATCAGTATGAATTAATTTAATAATTCTTAATATATAAAATTCAATATAAATAATGAAATATAATTCTACAAAAAATACATTTCCTTCAAAAAAACTCTTATATTTTTTATATAATATTATATATAATTTATGGAATTTTTATTCAAATTTTTAAATTTTAAATTAATTTTTAAATAAATATATATATGTTATCATGGGGTGAATATGTTGTATTTTTTGGTAAATAATAAATTTTTAATGAATAACAAAAAATAATGGTTTTTATACCATTTAAATATTATTTAATAAATAAATTAATCTATTATTTTGATTATTATTTTAAAAATATCTTTATGTAAAAAATTATAATTTATATTTATATAATTAAATTAATTACATTTAAATCTGTTTTATAATGTATTTTAGTATTTGTTAATATTGAGGCTTAAAACACATTTTTTCTATTAATGGTTTTAAAATGCATAATGATTCTCCATTTTCACAAATTAAATTAACTTATATTGAAGAATTATTTATTTTAATTATATAAAATATATATTTTTTATATCTTTATAAATTTAAATTGAAATTCATTTAACTAATATTAATTTTTATACAGATATTATAAAGACCAGAAAATTCTGTTGAAATTTTTTTCATAAAGACGTGGGATTTTTACAAGACCGCGAAAATTGATGGGGCTTGATTCTGAGCCCCGGTGCGCCTGGAATCAATTTATGTTGCTTTGTCCAGGTACGTTCAGTAAACGTATGACTGGGATATTAAAAGTTTTGAACGGGTGCTCAAAATTGAAATCTGAGGTCACCGTTGAACTTGTAGTGCTATTTTTCGCTTAAGAATACTTTCACCTCGACTGTAGTGGGTCGAGTTTGAAAGTTAGTTTTTGGGTTTTATAAAAAAATTAATAAAATAATGTGATCCAACACTTTATTTTATTTTGAGCCCCCTTTTGGTGTGTGATTTTTAAAACCACCCCATGAAAAACTGGAGGTGGGGCCACCACACCTTAACCTCCCATGAGAGGTTATGGTGGTGGGTCCCACCCTAAAATAACCTCTCGTGAGAGGTTAGGACGTGGGGACCACCGGAGTCCGTATAACCTTTTATTTGAATAAACATGGGTGGGGACCACATGACCCTTATTGAAGGAGAGGATAAAACCTCTCAACCCTACCTCATTAATGAGGGAGAGCCTCTTGATCTCCCCTATATTAATTCATGCCAACCCTCAAAAATTAATTTGGCGGATCCTTCTCATTTATTTTTCCTTTTTGAAATCGTTGGGCAAACACTTTTTAATTCTCTTGACCCCTTTTTAAATTAAGTAATCACATCGTTGGAATTTATGAAGGTTCCTAATAAATGACCAATCATAATTCCATGATGGTTACATACTTCTCCCCCTCTTTTATATATAGGGAGCTTGGGAGGATGATTTGGGATGGCTTCACCAAGTGACGAAGCGCTGGTAAAGTGACGCGGAACCCAACACTTGGAGGATTGCGCTCTCCAATGAAGAACGTTCCACTGACGAAGAACGTCGACCTTGACTTCGAATATCTTCCTCGAAACTCCTTTGGAAGTGAGACATCCTCATTCGCAATGAATCGACGTCTGCCTTCCTGCGCCAATGTAAACCAACTAAATGAAAGGTATGGTTTTTTTCTTGATGTTGTTATACCCTTCTTCTTATCTTCTTCTCTGGATAAAAAGGGATTGTTGAAGCTGTGTTGTTGAACATCTTCTATTTTTGATGAGACAATTGATAGCTCCATAAACGCAGAGGGTGCGGAATGACCTAACATGGCCTCACACCCTATGTCGATTTTTTTTTCTTTCTTGATGTTCTACAGCATGGCGATGATGCAACGATGAAAAAGGTGGCAACAACGAAGGCCGCACTACCCGCGGACTCCGCAAATTGCACAGCCCTTGTGGCACACAGATACTTCTGGCCGAAAACTGCAGGCCCAAGTGGCGGACCGCCCGCCAACCTGCAGCCTCCCGGTGCCGTGCCCGGTGCGTGGCCCGCCTGCTTGCGTCCTCCCGATGCCCTGACCGGTGCATGGCCCACTTGCCCGAGGCCACACGGTGCATGGTCCTCCTGCCCGCATCCTACCCGGTGCCCCCGCCGCCTGCCCGGTTCCATGATGGCACCCCCGCGGCATGCCCGGTGCCCTACCGCGCCCTACCTGGTGCACCCGCGGCCTCGCCGGCATCTCACCAGCCTTTCAGTGCCACGCGTGCCCTACCCGCGGCCTGCCCGCGCTCCGCGTGACCTGCCTGCTGGCCTGCTGACCGGCCCGAGCTCCTGGGCTGAGTCACCCAAGCTTCATCCCTCACGATGCTGGTCGAACCAGCCCCAGCCTTTGGGTCGATTCGCCTTTGTGGCGACCTCCGGTCCAAACCAACCTCACAGTCGGCTTGGTCGGGCCCAGTGGACCGGGCAAAACACAGCTGGCTGACATGCCCAATGGGGTGGGTCCGACATAGCGAGTCTGACTGGGTCGACCCAAGTCAGGTTCTCCCAGACTGGTTTGGGTTGAGACGGTCCGACCGGGTCAGACCGGACTCGGGCCCACTACTGACCGTTTACCTTCTTGGGAAATATCTTTGGCACCAGTTGTCCATTGATGAATCATCATCGGCGCCAGTATTCTTGGAGTGAAGCCTTCCCTTTAAGAATTCCCCACTTGAGTTTGAGGTATAGTTGAGATACGGTCCGGTTGGATCGTACACAAATCCAACCAGGGCCCTGAGACAAAAAGGATAATATCAAACAGACTGAGCGTCCCATTGATGCGACATCTTTTGCGTTGAGACCCCTATGACATGTCGGACCTTTGAGGTTATTTTTCTTGGCACTTCATGATATTTGGAGTATCAGTCAGTCTCTCATGGAGTGGATCCATCCAGAGGTGAGAAGACAGAGTACAGAGACCTAGTAGCTGGCTGAGACCTGATGACTACTTGACCGATTCGACTCGGAGTGACATGACTAGCCCAGTGGGAAGCGCCTATATGTGGCACGGCAGACCCTTGGTGGGGATCTCTTCTATATGATCACATCAGACCCATGGTAATCGATAGGAGAAGTACCTCAGCAGGCTATGAGTGGGAGCGCCTATGTGTGAGCGAGACAGACCCATGGTGGGGGGGCACCTCTATGTGACACGACAGACCCATGGTACTCAACAGGGGGAGTATCTCAGTAGTCCATGGATAGTGAGAAGAACCTATGTTTGATGTGGCAGTCCCACTATACTTGATAGAGGAGGAGTAAGTCACCATCCATGGATTCGATAATAGAAATCCTTGTCTGAGCTAAGTCAGTGACTTTTGTGTTTTCCTCATGATTGAGCTGGGTTACTAGATAACTTAGGTATATGTATGAGCTTTTACCTAAGTAATGGTTATACGTTGATTTCATACTTTTTGGTTTATCCTTGTTGAATTTTGTGAGACGTTGAGGGTCTTGGGGTCCCCACTGAGTATCGTTATACTCACCCCGGCACGGGCTTTTCCCCCACCTCGTTGTGTTGGTTTCAGATGACGAAAAGTGCTGACTAAGGCATAGTACTAGGAATGGACTGTACCTGGAGGTGGACCACTCAGTGTGATGGTACACAGTGGAGGAGGAGGGAGAGGAGTGCTGAGGAGGCCATCTGTACCTACCCTTCAGGTAGGAATCTCGAACGATGACCTAGTAGCTTCTTTACTTTTCTTTAATTGTACTTTATTTCAGTTGTACTTGTACTTTCTTGTTGGGCTTGTATTTCCGGCCCCTTTTAAATTTCAGCACTTCTTTTGTATATAGTTTTACTTGGTGTTTTTCTACCTGTTGTGTACTCTGATTTGTTTGTTTACAGTAATAAAGGAAATTCCTTCCCTGTTTAGGGATTTATGCCTTTGGTGCGTGTTGTTAGCCCCTGGCTTAGGGAAGGCAGGCTTGGGGTAGTCACGATACGGGCCCTAGGGGACAGGTTGTGATAGTTATTATAAGAGAATAATAATCTCATAAAATACATTTCTTTAGAAAAAATATCCTTTTCTAACATTTCTATGGATACAACAATTAAACATTTAATATAACATGTATGAATATACTTTTATAAAATAAGTTTAATATTTAAAATATTTATAATTTTTATTAAATAATAAGTTTAATATTTTTTTTAATTCAAGAGTAAAAATAAAAAAATCATATTTTTTGTTGAAGGAAAATTGAAAGTGTAAAATAAAGTTACCATAAAGGTAATGATGATAACATATATAAGCCATGTTAATCATTCATTTTATTGGTTTGAATCAAAATTATTTTTTTCCACCTATTTATTCTTCCATTTTAAGGTACATAAAAGATAGAAACTACCCAAAATAGAATAATTAGGGTTATTTACAAGAATGTATCACTTCTTCAATTATAGAAGGGAACCCTTACCCTTACATATTTAAAACTATGAATCCATTTGGATCAACCAAAATCTATAAAGCATTATCCCACACATCCTTGGGAACATTATGGATATTTTTATTACAAAAAATCAATCCTTCTGGTATTTAAAAAGATATCCAAAGGAGGTTTTTATAAAAAAATGTAGTCATCTTCATCGAGATCCTTAATAATCATTATATATTTCTAGCATTAATTTTATATAAAGATTAAAAATATAATAAACATAATAATTTCTTATATATATAGATATTATATTATTTATGGAATAATAATCTTCTATATCATCTTCTATAAAATGAAAAATGAAAAATCACTCATGTGTACCGTGGACTATCGTATCATGTACCAATATAATTTTTTTCATCATTTATTCTTTTGGATGATCATAATGTTTTATGTAATATTTATATTTTATATTCCTGATATATTAGAAATTATATAAATTTATTATGTCACATAGTATATTTACATACCATCCATTGAAAAATGCTATCACCATTCACGTTTATGGAAGACAATAGCCTCTTGAACTGACTTGATTCATTTTTACTACTACATCAGAAGCGTGGTATATGTTAGTGTAATTAAATAATTCATAAGATATTAATGATATAATGGAAATTTTATAATGATACTATAATCATAAAATATTTTTTATCATTAATGATGAAAAATAAAAACATTACATATTCATACATACAACTTAATGTCTCTAAGATTGTAACATGTTTCATTTTCCCTAACCCCAATCCGTCGTTATTTTGAGAATTATAATTCACATATAATATTTATTAATAATTCATCATATTTATTCTATAAATGATGTATTGATTACCCCATTGATCATAGTTAACACCCAAAAACCATTTTAAAATTATGAACAAAGAATCCTTAGAACCCCTGATGCGAGCATAACAATTAAGTGATTAAATATTATATGAAAATAATTGAACAGAAATTTCAATATATATAATTGATTAAAACTAAAAATGGACTTTATGAAATAAAATCATTGATCTTCATTATATATGAGATAAAATAAATACATGACATGTCTAAACTTGAGGTAAGGGTTTCCATCTCAAAACATCATTATTTGATATGCATGTTATTTCAAACCTTATTTTTTATAATTTCTATATACATTTGTTACATGTTTTGTCACGAATAATTCATAAATAATGGTTTATTATTTAATAATTAACTTTCATAATTCATGTTACTTTGTATAAAATTTTCCCAATAAGCTAATGGTTTATGCATCAATATCATTTAAATAAAAAATATTTACTCTTTAAATATACATTCATATAAACTATTTGACAATTTAATAAGAAATACTTTTAATTATATTATTATCTAGTTATCTATGTACTTTTCATGTAATACCAGCTTTATTATCTCTAACGAACATAAATTGATTTAGAGAATTTTTTAGGAAAATATGACTTCATATATCTAATTAGTAAAAAGTCCATTTTTTATATAAATCCCTTTTTTCATAAAATATATTAAGGTACTTTTTATATATTATTTAATTATTTATTAAAAAAATTATCCAATTTTTTACTTTTTTTAAATAATATTTTAATAATAATATTATCGTCATTTTCCAGATGATGCACATTTTGAATTTTCAAACAAAATATTGAGGGAATTTTGTGTTTAACCTATAACTCATGTTTGGAATTACAAACTGTAGTTTTTTTATTCATCCAATATATGATTCCTATTATATTTTTAGTTAAATATATTCCCATTTTATTTTGGGAAATTTAGTTTCACAATAGTAATTTTAAAAGTTCCATGATTATTTTCTTCAATAATGGTGTTATATTTTTAAATGAATCCTTATTCATCATAAAACACAACATTTAATGTTATATAATGAATATAATATATATATATATATAAATATTATACATATATGTATTTCTCACTATCCCTTACTTCATTTGTGTAATGCATTCATTATGCTCATTTCTTAAAATCATACATTATGAAATATAATTTCATTGTGATATGATGCAATATTATGTAACCAATTTGGTCTCCATAGGATATTCTTAGGTTTATGCCTTATTTTAGATTTCAATATGTGGAAAATTTTGAATTTACATGAAATGAATGTGATAGGTGGGGCCAAACTTCACATCCCAAAAATGCATTTTTAATGTTTTAGTATCATGAGGAATAATCTATGAAATTAGGGAGTGATACTAATTCATTATGAGACTCTGTACACTGTGTGATGGTGTCTCAGTAGATATCCTTGAATTAGGTTTATTACATGTGTATGTTTCGTCCATGTTTCCTATGATTCCATGATATTATCACACCATGTTATTTATTTTGCGTTACCATGTGATTACTCCAGTGTATTATCTTTTGTGATATAATTTTATACCATTGAATCACATGTTATGAATATTTGTCTTGTTTATTTTCATAATATAATTTTTATCACACACAATTGTTCTATTAATTCACCATGTTATCATATACAATTTAGGATATCAATAATATTTATGAACTCACCATAGAGTATAAAATGTAAAAAAAAATTATTGAGACTCACATTATTTTATTAGTATCTTATTATTCCAATTACACCATGCCTCAAGATCTTCTCATCGTGATTAATTAAATTTATCTTAAAAATAAATTTTTTACACGATTTAAAGGATTGGGTTGATATATTTATGACATATGACTGTGATAATTTAAATTTTTATTATATATTTGACATTTAAAATATCTTATAGTGTTATACTCAAATAAACTATTTTGAGTAATTATTCCACACTCATTTGATTCTTAACATTTTCTATATTCAATTATTTCTCGAAAACACTTTTTGATGTATAATATTTTAATATATCATGATTAAGCCCATATACTCTTGTTATGATATCTTATTTCATATGATTATCACTCATTATGTTGTGATATTTCCCCCATGTTAATAGGATTATTTATTCCCCTCGCCAAGAATTTTAGATCACTCAATTATTATACATAAATTCCCAAGGTTATGAAGATAACTGTAACATGTGTGTAATCTATAAGGGAGTGTAGAAGAGCATGATTATAGGGAAATTTTCACATCTATTGTAAAATAATATCATTATATTGAAATTCTTCACATACAGCAATCAATAATTCCTTTGTGCTTCTGTCAGATTATTGTGATTTGTGATACTAATGTGAAATTTCATAAATCATCAATTTGATCATATCAATTTGTATAAATTTTATTTTATAGATTTACTTGTTTTTAGAACATGTGATGGGATTCTTATACTAGGATACCTTATATTGTAGCACATATGTGTTTGGTTAATATTTTGTATCAGTAAACTAATTTTTTGGAATACGATGAGAGAACATGGGGAAAAATAGGGATAACTATAACATATATGTCTAGGTATATGATTAATTCAAAATAAATATGGTAAATAAGATATATTTTGTTTGTTCTAGGAAATTATATCACTATCTATAAATTACATGTGGATAAAATCTACTGTACAAATTTACATAGTGGTAATAATTATAAAAAATATGTATTGGATTATAACATAACTATCGAATTTTTTAATAGAATAGACATAAATGGACACTTGTTTTTACATTCCTAGAGGATATAATCTTGTTAATTCACATTATTTAGAATAAAATTGTATGAATACATTTACTAAATTTTTATGTAATAAGGGTTGAGAACCTAATAAAAATTGAACATAGATAACTGATAATTGAACAAAGAGTTTAATAGGTTGATACAAAAGTATATTTTTTTCAAAATAAGGTGTCATACAGGATAGAAACAACAAATTGGAGACTCTATATTAATATTTTGGATAATACCAAAACCATTCTTTTAGTATTTGGTTAAAATGAGATCATGATGATAAAGATGAGAGATTTATGTATCAAGATTCCAGTATGTCTTATAACCTAATAGACAATCATTATTAAATGATTTAGATCTTAATTTAATCATGATATGATGAAAAGGAGAGTTTTCTAATCTTACCTATGTGATTTTTCTTAATATCAAATTATAAATTAAATATTGACACACATTTCAAATTTTTTATACGAATGATATCTATCAATGATATTCCAGTATTTTATAAATATTTATAAGATCTTATGAACCATATATGGATTTTTCTTCATTAGATTTTCATTAAACGATTGGAAACACATAATTTATGGAAATAATAACATTAAAAGGTGATAAAGTAAAAATGCTATATTTTTTTGGATGACTATTTGATATCTTTTGATTTTTATATGGTCAATAAACACATATACACTTCTTAAATAGATATCACATATTAGTATATGAATATTCATTAAATAAAATTAAAATAAATTCAATAATCATGTAGTTCTAGTTTTAATGGAATAATTTTTACCTAAAAAGTATTCACAACAGATCTCAAACATATAACAATAATTTCTTCATAACTAAAACTTTTATAAAAAATTTAATACAAAAAAAGTTTCAAAAAAAATAGGGGAATGAAAAAAATTATAAAGGATGAGATCATATGTAGTGTAAGTGTAAAAAATGAGATATAAATTATCACTTAGACATAACATGAATATAAGGATTCATGAATATTGGAATAAATTTTGAAAACAATAAAATTAATTTAAAAACCACAATATTGAGTCATGGAATAAATAATGGTGGTTTATAATACATGAATCATATTGGAATCAAAGAAAAGGATCCATAAAAGTATAATATTGGCATAGTATAAATGTTTTTGGAATGCACAAAATCATGGAGAAAATATCCATTGTTAATGTCGGCTAGAAAATCTATCATATTGGATTGGGTTCACCCCCCTTTCATATATATCTAGAGACATGGTTTACTCAAAATACGGTCATTGTATATAGTGTCCTGTAATGGTCAACATTAACTTCTATTCCAGTCCTTATTATCTCATTCAATGTCCATCATTACCAAATTCCTTGGTGAGATATATTATTTTGAGCTATCACATGACATAATCATAATGTGTTTATATGTATTTATAAACAACATAAATCATTTATCACATGTCATAACTCATTGAATGGAAACTAGTTTAATGAAAATTTTAAACAGTCATCATTAGATAATTCAAAAACAAATGGGTTTGATAAACATCTTAACATCACAATCATAAAAAATCTAGAAAAATTATAAGGACGGTATAATTGAATCTTAGCCCTAAAATAAAAAGATGTAACATAAAAAATTTCTTCTTATATTCAAATAATAATAATATATTATTTTGAATATTTCTTGAGAAAAATAACCGCTTCAATTTTAATTTACGTTTTTAAAAACAATAAAATTCTAAATATTATGGAAAATATTTTTTTCAATAAAAACCGTGTTTCATATAATGTAAGATTGAAGCCACTGAATGTTTATGTATGAGGGAAATTATATCATTTATATTTTTTATAAAACTAATATTACATTCTTTTTTCAGTAAAACATAAAAAGGATCTTCTGAAAAAAAAATTACATTAAAGTTCATTTGATGTGATTTTGAAAAATGTAAATCAATGTTATGAAAGACATTAAAAAATAATTTGAAATTAATAAATATTTCATGATTTTGTTTTTGAAAATTTGATATTGAATAAAAATGATCTTCATCCAATGAGAAAAAAAAATTTATTTTCCCATCAAAACATTAATTCTATATCCTGAGTTCTAAAACATATGAAACTGAAAGTAAAACATGTTTTCCCTATAAACTACCAATAAAAAATAAATTCATGGGATTCATAAGATATAGGTAATAAAATTTCATATTCAGAAACATTATGATAAATAATCCTAAAAATTAGTGATATTGAAACATAAATTCATTACCTCTAGTTTATCATTCATTGAATGTGCTCTAGGATCATATTCTTCACGTGGCCTCCTTTAGATCCATTCATGATGACAGTTGGAATAATATTTTAGGAAAATAAAAACCAATAATTCATTGATAGATAATCTTATTAGATAATTGGATTGGTGGTTTATGACCTAGATGGTCAATATAGTGTGAAGAAGAAAAAGTATGAGTGCCCTTTTAATGGGGAGGAGTCCACTATTGTATTTTATTATAAGGATACAATATAATAAAGTCATATTCAATTATAATTCATCAAAATAAAGAAATATTTAAAGCTTTAATTATATATTTTATAAAAGTTCATATCTAATATCATTTATAAATGTTTAATTATGAAAATTTTCCAGCATCTCTTGGTTAGAATCTCCAAAAAAGTTATTTAACATTAATCATGACAAATAATTTTTATGAATTTTACTATTCATTATAGTGAAAATTAAGTTGAAATTATTAAATAATATTAATTATGATGATTCCAAATATAGAATCTATTTTATTGTATAATTTTTACAAATTTGGTAGGACCTAATTTAAAACTGAATCTACAATTGTAATGAAAACCAAATTTCCAAAAAAGGGTTTTCTTATTTATTGAAAATGTTTACAATAAAATCCAAAATAAAGTTGATTAAAATAATATTAATTGGATGAATAATTGTATAATTTAATTTATGATAAATCAAAAAACATTTTAATAAAAAGTTAAACTTTATAAATGCTAAAAATGGAAAATTTCAATAAAAATATGTCTTTTTCTATCTTCTTCAAAAATTCCTTCACATCCAAGGAAATTAATATATTAAAAGTAATCTAATTATGGTATGAGGATTTCAAAAATATTTATTATTTTCTTATAGAATATATTTATAGACACAATAATTAATTTTATTAATTTTTTATATATATCAATAAGAGTAATTTTTGACCAAAAACGTATTTCTGATACTTGTAAATATATTACAACAAATTATAAAATTAATTATCAATATATGTTTTTATCTAAATAAATTATATATAATTCATTAAATTTGGTTGTTAAAATTAATTTTACAATTTAATGGATAGTATATATAGGTGTATAATATTTTGGTTTATATAATCTCAGGTTTCTGTATCCCCAAGCCAAAAAATAAATTAAATTAATTTGAAGGGAAATATAACATAAAATCTCAGAATAACATTCTACCTCCAAAAAATTTATCTCCCTATTTAATTACACATCTCCAGTTAAAATTAGTATTGATATATCAGTTCCAACTCATCGTAAATATTCTTTTACAGCTTCTTAAAATTTTTAATTCCCCCATTTAACAATAACTTGGTGAGTAGTATTATATCATAATATGAAATTACACAAAAATTTACTAATGACAATTAATTTTTATGTAATTAAATGTATTTTTATGTAAAATGGTTATATAAAACATATGAAATTATTTGATTTTATGATTCTAGATATAAAAATACCATTAAGAATTTTTATTGTTGAAAAAATAGTTGTTGAACGGTGATCACATTATTAATATAAATATAGGGTTGTTAAAATACTATATACATTGAAAAATGAATTGATGGCCTATTCTAGAAGATTTCTCCATACGAATCCCATTTTTTCAAATCTTGGAAAGGAGGAGCCACCATAGAGAATCACTCTTGAAAAAGACCAAAATGATATTTAACACGTTAAGCTAGAGCGGAACCACCTACGGGAGAAGTTGAAGTTAATAGATATTACCACCCGGGTGATGTTACCTGAGCTACCCCAAGAGTCTTCCACCACCCAACACCATACTCATAGGTCATAAGAGGGTGTTATAAAGAATTCTGAAACAAGACCCTTTTACTCTGATTATTTGAAAAAAAATTTACTGAATAAACAATATACATTCATTTTATTATTGTATCTTTGTAAATAGTTTTTAAATAATAAATTGTATTTTTATTTAACATTAAATTATGAAATATATTTTAAAGAATTATCTTCTTTTTAAATAAAATATTATTTTAATAAAATATTATTATTAAATTGGGTTTAGTTAAATATAAATGAACAAATAATTTCTATGAATACAATTGTAATTATTATTAAGGTTTCAAAGCTGTTTTTGTCAAAACCCAAGAATTTTCAATAAATGTAGGTTTTCATTTTAAAAATAAAAATTCACATATTTAAAAAATTATATTTATAAAATGAATATTATTTTTGGAATTATGACTTTGGTTATTTTATCATAATTTTTTTGAGGCAATCGAATTTTTGGTTAAAAATTAAATATCATTTAAATATATAATGTGTTTTCTGACATCATCATGACCCAACTGTGATGTAATAAAATAACATAAATGGGATGTTCGGACAATATAAGTTTTACCATTAAATTAATGTGATTTTAGTTCTTTTTGTTTTATTTTACAAACCCTTTTTGGACCCTGTAAGTCTTAAAAAACACTTTAGCATTTTAAAATGACTTCCTTTAGAGTGTGACTCACCACTACATAAGGAAGCCTAATATTTTAGTAATTTGGGCCATTGGCCTTATGAAATAATTTTATTTACTCCACATTTCCAAAAACCATGGGAAAAACCATGGGAATGTTTTTGGTTTTGATTAGTTTAATATTTCATGTCCAAAACCTAAATAATAAAGAATTCCCTCTCATTTTTTGATATAAACCCACTAAATATCCCATAATATTCACTCAAACCATTTGGAGCTCAACCAACCCTTGATAACCTCTATATAAAATCCTCAAAAGGAATACCATTCTCCCAAGAATCCTCTCTCAAACCTTTCTCAAGCCTTTGGGATCACACTTCCAACTAACAGATTTCTTCATTTCTCATTTTGGTCTAAGTTTCATTATGTTGTTTTAAGATTGTATATTCAATTAAAAATGTATTGGGTGGATTTATTACATCCCCTATACTTCCCACATTAAGTATGAATGATTATATATCTCTTTATCCGTAATTAATACCCCTAATGTACACCTGGTTCAACGCAGAAATTTTATAAGATTTATTCCCTTTATCCTCTTTTTTCAAGTTTCTTTATGATACGCCTTATATTTACACATTTAATGTTTTTTTACATGTTTCTATATGACCCATTTACTATAAATTTCATGTAAATGTAATGAGATATACATTTCTGTCTCATAAACCATTTTTATGAAATATTATGTCTTGTCGTTATACTGCCGAAATTGCACAGCAATTTTCCACGCCAAAATCATCATGTAGTGAATACAATGCCTATTTATCTTTCATGGGTATTCACATTTATGAAAATATAATTATTGACTATATGAATTATTGTATTTATTCCACATTCCATTATCATTTAATAAATTATAATTCTGAATTATTCCACATTATATGATCCATGTGGCACACATATGCATGAAATTAAATGTTTATAAATGGTTTGCCTTGATAGAACTCCAATGCATTGGGTATAGATTAGTATCATGATACATAAAATGAAATTATGGTTTACTCATGATAATTCATGTTAGATGAGTTCTTACTTATGATCATTTTGTAATGATCCTTGGGTCATGATAATATCATGTTAATCATTTTTTCCACATTTCCAAGTTATGATAATCGGGATATATCATGAATTTTTGTTCATGACTCTCCTGTGATCCGTTGATATTACTATTTCCTAAAATGTACTATATTATTTATTTTAACTTATGTTTACTCCCTTACAGGGCTTTGTAGATCACCCTTTTCTTATGCATGTCCTCAGGTTACCCTATGCAATGATATGTACGAAATAATGTTGGCATCATGTAAAAGAATATTTCAATAAAGATATTGGGTTTATGTTCTATGTTTTTTAGTAATGTTCTTAATTTCTGAATACATTATACCTATCGATCCTCAGAGTTTTTTTAAGTGTTTTTTAATGTAATAAAACATGTTTAAGTGTGTAATAAATTTAGGGGCTGTTATTGTTAGTACGAAAGGATAGGTTTAGTTATTTTTTAGGATTAGGATTAAAAAACCCCTGTGAAAGCCTTAGGGATAAGACTAAGTATAATAACAATATATCTAAATTTTCGTTAGTATTTAGTAAGTGGTTTATCAATTAAAAACATCCCTATCTATATATGAGAAGGTAGAGGCATCTAATGCACATATATATCTAAGGGTAAAACACAAAAATCCCACTGTGAGCTACAATCAAACGTGAACTGGTTCCCTTCAATGGGACTTGTTGTACTCTTTATTATGACACTCTAAGGGGATATGTTTGGTTAAATTCATAAGCTTATTACGAACCATTATTAATAAAATTAAAAAAAAACCCTATGAAGATAAGTTGGGAAGTAGATAATAGATAACGTAGATATGTTAAGGAGATAAATGTAATTCATAAGTTATCCCTTTCTCTCATTGGATTTCCCTTTATGTGCTATCTGTATCATTCCTTTTATTCCAAACAATGGCCAGCAATAGGAGAACTTGGGATAACAACCAATTCAAATATCAATGTGATGAATGTTCCAATGGGATGCTCAATCCTATGAGAGCGAGAATTCACAAAGTTTCCATGATAAACTCTCAGTTAACTAAGGTATTTAATATAAACATGGGTAAAGATGAATATCCACCCCCCCTCGATAAGGAAAAAATCCAAAATTGAGAGCTTCATGAGACAAATGGATCCTAGTTTTTATGGATTATATGATCCCTCAATCGCCAAAAAATGGATCAACTCTATTGAGAAGATCATATTCATCAATCAATGTTCTGAATAAGAGATGTTACATCTGGATACATATCATATAGAGGGTGAAGTTTATCAATAGAGGAAATTGATAAAAAATAAGAAGCCTGAGGAGGAGATCGAAGAATTGGAATGGAAGGATTCATGGAAAATGTTTTTCGATAAATATTTTCCTCGAACCGTCCAATATAAGATGAAGAAAAGTTCCCTTCCCTCAAGAAACAATGTGATAAATCCATCAGAGAATACGAGGAAAACATCACAAGGATTTCATGATATGCCTCCGTAATTTTTGTTACCCCCTAATGCAAGGTTTGAGGCTTCTTTGGTGGGATAAAATATAGCCTACAAAAATCCCTTGTGATCCGTGACTTCAAAGATTTTTGGAAATTTTTATATGTTCCCTAAATGTTTTAATAGAGGTGGTAAAATCCTAGGGGTATCTTGGGGATAAGAAGTGTAAGGTGTAATTTAATTATGTCATTCCAATGGATAAATACAATGGTGCATTGAAATTCTAGCTCCCCATTAGAAAATTTGTGGAATGAAGTACCCCAATTTTTTTGAAGGGGAAAAAGAAATGCATTAGGTCTGGAAGAGAAGAGAACCAAGCTATTATCTATTGACATAAAAAATATGCTATTTTGACGGAGGAGAGGAATTCTCTATTTGACCCACAACACATTTCTCATTACATCAAATGAAAAAAACCAAGGAAAATTTCAAACCAGTTCTCAAAGACAAGCATTTTCAGAGGCAAAAATACCTCCAAGGAAGCAAGGGAGATCTTTCTTACATCACTACCACTGAAGTGAACCCCAACAAAGATGTGGTGACAGGTACGCTTGTTGTTCCTTAATGAATCAACAACATACTTTTTTATTCTGGTTCTACACATTCTTTTATATCCCAAAGGTTTAGATGATAAATTCCAACCCCACCATAAATCATTGAAGTAATGATATATGTGAGAATGAAAAATGGGGAAATCATTTCATCCTAGGAATATAACTCCTCTCCTATCACAATTTATTTTTTTAACATCTCAATGATCCTCGACATATACCCTCTAGTGGTATTTTAGGAAATTGTTAGCATGGATTGGGTTTTACTATAAAAATCCAACATAATTTTCTGTGAGTGGGAAATAACTCTCCTTTTGGAGAATCGACAACTTATTCTATACAAGTGAAAATAGGATAATGAATATTCCATAGAACCATCATCTCCTTCATGGGTATTACTTCACTAAGAGAACACATATCTTTTTCAGATGATTCGGCCTATAGAAGAATCCATTCTTGAAGGAATTCCTATTGTGAGGGAATTCGATGAAGTGTTTCCCAAGTAATTTCCTAGTTTTCTATCCTGAAGAGATATTAAATTCTCAATTGATCATATTTCAAGGTTATTTCTAATATCCCAGAATCCATATATAATTTCTATTTTGGAGCATTATAAGATAAAAATACAACTACACAAGAATCTGGAAAAAGGGTTTAAATTCCCAAGTGCATTACCATGGGGTGCACCAGTCCTCTTTGTCAAGAAGAAGGATGGGTTAATGCGCCTTTGTATTGTTTATCATGATCTCCAAAAAATCAAGACAAAGAAAAATTATCCTATGCCTTGATGACTTGTTCGATCATCTATGTGGATCACAATACTTATCTATAATAGATTTGGAGTCAGGATATTACCATGTAAGGGTGTAGAAGTAAGATATCCCCATGAATGATTTTCATAAAAGGTATAGGAACTATGAATTAAATGTAATTCCTTTCGGACTGAAAAATTCTCCAGTAATAATCATGGAATTATTGAATAGAGTATTTAGAGATTAACTTGACAAATTTGTGTTAGTATTTATAAACAATATTCTAATATACTCTATAACCAAGGAAGAGCATGAGGAGCATCTTAGCACTATACTAGAGACCTTGTGAAATGTGAATATCTATGCAAAGTACAACATGTGTGAGTTCTGGTTGAAGGAAATATCATTCTCATGTCATATCATCAGAAGAAATAGGATTTATTTCGATCCCTCCAAGAAAGCTACAATAGAGGGATGGCTGAGGAAAACATTTGTGATGGAAATCTGTAGATTCATGCGGTTTTTTGGATATTATCACCAATTTTTGAGAGATTTATCCCCATTATAAAATCTTCTTACCATGTTAAATAATAAGTGAGTCATGTTTTCTTGTAGTGTCAAATGTCAATAGTTCTTCAAAGAGTTAAAAAGGAGGCTTATCACTGCGTCTATGCTCATACTACCCACAAGTATAATTTTTTTGTGGTATTTAGTGATTCTTTGAAGAAGGGCTTTAGATGTTTGTTGATGCCAAATGACATTGACAATGCCTATGAATCATGGAAATTTAATGTTAATGAGAAAAAAAATCGAATACATGATCTTGAATTGGCTACTGTTGTAACACCCGAGACTTTTATGTTATATAAATCATCAAAGGAATATTTTTCTACACAACACTTTCTTGGCTTGCTTTACACGCAATCGCGACCTTCCTCGATAGCTTGCGTCGTACGCAATACCGAGTTTCACTAAACAACAATATGCTATTAAAACTAGCCGTTATGAATAGTAATAACCACTTTTTGAAATTTTATAAATTTTATTTTTCAAAATGGACTTCATTTTTGGACTCAGAATATCGAAATTAGCCTAGGGTGAAATTTTGGTATTTTTCTGAAAACTTTCAATTTTTGATGAATAGTGAAACCACTAAGTGGTAGGTTAAAAACTGAATTTTGCATAAAACTTAATTTTACCGCTTCTGTGAATGGAATTTCAAAAATCCGAGAGACACGGTTAATATCAAGGACTAAAATGTGGTTCAATGAGATGAAAATAATTTTTTGGTGAATAGTAACTTTTTACTATTTTTACCGCGGTTAATAGTAAATAGGGTAACTAAGGGTAAATATGATATTAATATTACCCTAACACATGTCCTAATTCTATTGAACAAGTGTAATTCGACCAAAAACAAACTTAGGAATAAAATATGACCATTTAGGCCCACATGGATTAGATTAGGACATTTATTATTAATTTATTTAAAGAAGGGTTAAAATAGTTAAAATCAAAGATTAATAAGTAAATCATTTTTAATATAGGGTTATACATAAGATAAATTCGATTGTAAATATTCATTAGAAAGCTAAAAAGATTTACTACATGATGGTATTTTATTTGTAATTTTTAGACATCAAATAATTTAATTTATTTATGACACAAAGATGATGCAGTAATTATCTTATTAATGAAATATTGACAAAATTGATAATATAAATACAAAAATAAATGTAATTTGAGACTTTTTATGAATTCCACTAATTTTCTAGGTTACTATGATATATTAGTATTGATTTAATCGACTTGATTCGAACATATAATTCTGTTATGACTTTGACAAAAATCATATATCAACTAGTGTCAAAATTGACACAAAATAGTTTTTAAATCAAATATTATATTATTAATTGTTATTTTATTCCTAAAAATCTAAGGTTCGGCCAAATGACTTAGATAAGGATATATATATTAATAATAAACAATTTGGGGTTCGTTTGGCATGTTATAGTAAGTGTATTAACCATATAGTGAAAGAAAACAAAAAGACATGGTAAAAGTTAAATTATTTAACTTAGAGTTAAATTTAATTGATAAGGTTAAAATAATATCCTAAACTTGTCTAAATTCTATTGGTTGATAGGATTTCGACCCATCCCCACTTTAGCTTCGAAATGAGACCCTTTGGAACCATTATAAACCGATTTTGACTTTAATATAAAATAATATTTTGAGATATTCCTAAGGTGCCCCTCTCCTCCCTTATAAAAGGGCACCTCCTCCCCCTCCTCCTCACACCAATTTGAGCACTCAAGATCGGCCAACCCCTGCAATTTTCCCTTCTCCACTTCCCTAGAATAATCCTAGAGGTCCTGGTCTTCTCCAAAGACCAATCTTAGTTCCTTAAGTGGAGGATTCAAAAAGGCGTTCCAAAGAAGAGGTAATATCCATTACCGATCTTTTCAATTTCTTTCTTCTTCAACTTCTTCTTCTTTAGTTGTTTCATGATAAAGTAATAACATCAGTATTACTTACATACTGATATGTTATTATAAATATGAAACAACCCTAATTCACCTTCTATCCATCCTACGGAAAAATGAAATCACCGCGCGTGCGTACGTACGGAATACCGTCTCCACGTCGTGGTGTAATCTATTTTCCACCATCACCTTACAAGGATGGGTATAATGGTGTAATGAGTAACTATATATGATTATTATTAAGTAATATTGATACTGAAATAATATATATATATACTCCAATACAATTCCACGATCATAGGAACGATATCATCACTCGTGCGTACGTACGGAATACCGTCTCCACGATGTGATGCGACTCGTTCTACATGATCTTCATTTCATAATGATTGTATAAATGAATTGAATGAATTAATATGGTATATACTACACTAATACCATTCTGGAAATGAATTATCTATAACCTAAAGGTAAGAATAAGAATTTATTCGACAAAACACGCATAAGAACAAAAAGTTATAAAGACCCGAGTAACAAGTAACAATGAAATATTACTAACAAGAAGCTAATAATATGACCATATATGATCTCATGTCAATATGTATGATTCTGTAATAAGTCAATAACATTATTTAAACCATTATACAGGAGCTTCAGACACGAACAAAGCAAATCGGACCTAAGGTAAGGGAAATATCACAATCTCATTTTTATCCGAGATTGTTTATTCGTAAGTATTTACTGGGGTGTATTTTATCATCCACATCCATGTTCCCTCAATATGTAATATTGTTTCCATCCACTTGAAATAGTTTAAATCCAATTTTACCCTTAGGTGAGTTTTTAGTAAAGAATATGAAAGGAATCTTTTGTCGTTTTTCCGTACGAGGTACTTTTTGACTTTTCCGACAAAAGTACGAAGAATGTTTTTTTTAACTTATACGGCATGAATGGATTTTTAAAACATTAATTCAAAGAAGCTTCCTTTACAAGTTTTCAAGTTTATTTTTAATCAACTTCTTTTATTTTAAAGTTGTATGACATGTTATAAAAGGAAAAATGTTTTTGAAGAAGAAAGGATATTTTCCTCAAGAATTCAATTCAAGTGTTTTATCAAAATTATTTTCCATCTAAGATAATAAAGGGTTCTGTTTCTATCCATATTTTTACATTGGTTTGACTATGTTGTGATGGAATTATGTTTATGAATTCCTTTATCATATATGAATTGATTTATGATGTCATGATGTTTCAAGAATCCAATTTTTGTTTCATGTGTTATGCGATGATGCATGTTTTATGATTATGTGGCACACATAAGAAAGGTTTCATTATAAGATGGGTGGGACCTATATCTCCCTCCAATGCATTGGGTAATGATTTTATATCTCATGAGATAGACATGGCTGGAACGGAAGGTTATTTCGGTTCAGTGATACAGGACTGAAACGAGGAGTGAACTCGGTTCAGAAATGGACTTTGTCCACTAAGATAGTCTTGGCAATGAGTCATGACTAACAAGAAATGATTTTCCATGATTATGTGTGCATGCCACAAAGATTCAAGTTTTATGTTATGATTATGGGGATCTCATTTTCACTTCTATGATTTCTTCCATGTTAAGATATTATGATCTCTTTTGCAGGTTTTGTTTTTCATAAAGATATGATATGATTTTTATTTCCTTTATTTGCCCTTGCTGAGCATTTGAGCTCACCCATTTATGTTTTCTTTTCCCCAGGTCAGGAAGATGGATATTAAGTATAATATGCTAAACGGGACCCTATATATGATGAAATAAATGGGAGACACTGTAGAAGATTTATGAACCAGTTGTTTATGTTTCCCCAGTTTCTAAAGACACTATACCTATACGGTCCTTTGTGGTTTTGTCATATGTTGTAATAAGAGTGATTCAATTTTGAAGTATTAACAATGTATGTAAAGTGTGGGTCGTTATAGTTGGTATCAGAGGAAAGGTATAGTCAACCTTTGGAAACTAGGATGTGAAAGCCTTAGTAAGAACCCTAAGGATAAGTCTAAGCATAGAACACAATCTTAGTGTTTTAGAAATGGCCTTGAATAACCTAGGATAAAACCTTAAGCATGAAAATTTTATTCTTGAATTATGTGGTTTCCTATTATAATTACTGTTGCTCACACTATTCTTCTTGGTTTTAGTCAATGGCTGGAACCCGAAGGAACCGTGTTAATGCGGAATGCGATGGGCAATGCAATGATTGTCTCCCTGAGCAACCAAACGATATGGGAGCTGGAATGCAAAATCTTGTATCCATGCTCACACAACTTTCTCAAGCTATGAATCATGCAGGATTTCCAAACGAACAAAGAAGGGAGCAACATTCTGTTGAATCCTTCATGAGGCAGCGTCCACCATCTTTCAGCGGGTCTACTGATCCATTAGTTGCTGAACAATGAATTAGTACTACTGAAAAGATATTTTCAGTTCATCAATGTTCTGAGCATGATAAAGTCATCCTAGCAGTGTATCGTTTGGAAGGAGATGCGGATCAATGGTGGAATCTTGTTAAGAATACGAGGCAAAGGGATGAAATTGAGTCTATGGAATGGGACGAGTTCAAGAACTTATTTTTCAATAAGTACTTCCCTCGTATTCTCCGAACAAAGATGGAGAAAGAGTTCCTTGAACTGAAGAAAAGGGATGATGAATCTGTTAGTACCTATGAAGCAAATTTTACAAGACTTGCAAGGTACGCTTCTGGTATTATTATCCAACCTGAGAGTAAGATCGATCGATTCTTTAGTGGCTTAAAACCAAGTCTTCGAAGGGTGTTAGCCATAAGGGACTTCAATAGCTACGAGGAAATCGTTCGATGTGCTCTCAAAGTCGAGATGGAGATTGGAGTAACCCATCAGTCACATGGGTTTGATAAGAAGAGGAAGATGGAATTCAAAGAAAAATCTAAAGAGCACACGGAAAAGAAGATGAACTTTCCCTTATGCTCAAAGTGTGGAAAGAAACATGGAGGGAGTTGTCTTAAAGGGACAAGTAAATGTTTTAAATGTGGAAAGGAAGGTCATCGGGCATTTGAATGCCGTGATAATGGGAAGAAGATGTCTAATGATGCAAACAAAGGAAGGGATACACAGAATGAACCTGCTACACTTCAATGTTTCAAGTGCAAGGAGATGGGGCATTATGCCAATCAATGCCCAAATCCAAGGGTTGATGATGATGGTCGACGTCAACAAACTCTTAAGGCTAAAGACAAAGGAAAGTCACATGCAATTTCTATCAGCGATGTGGAGTACGATAACGATGTGGTGAAAGGTACACTTACCATCCACTCTAAGGTAGAAAATGTTTTATTTGATTCTGGATCCACCCACTCTTTTGTTTCTGAAAAATTTTCTAAGGGTATCACCGTATTACCTCAACAATTAGATGTTGAGTTAGCTGTGACAACACCTAATGGCACATCAATCGCATCAGAAGTTTATAATTCTTCTCCGATCGAAGTTTGTGGGAAAGTGCTTCCTGCAAATCTTGTGATCCTTCCTTTAGTGGAATTTGATGTGATTCTTGGCATGGATTGGCTTTCTCTACATGGAGCTCATATCAATTGCCAAAGAAGGGAAGTCACATTTCATATTCCAGATCAACCTACGATCGTCTATCAATGCAAGGATGAACATAACCTTCCAGTGGAAATTTCTTCCATCTTATGGGTATTGATTCCACTAAATGAAGGTTATTTATCTCAAATGGTTGGTGAGAAACTCACGATTAAGAATATGCCCATTGTACGGGAGTTTGATGATGTTTTTCCGGAGGAATTGCCGGGTCTTCCACCAAATCGTGAAGTTGAGTTTTCAATAGAACTTGTACCGGGTGCTTTGCCTATTTCAAAGACACCTTATAGAATGGCCCCAATTGAGTTGCAGGAATTGAAGAAGCAACTCCAAGAGAATCTTGATAAGGGATTCATACGCCCTAGTGCATCACCTTGGGGATCACCTGTTCTATTTGTTAAGAAGAAAGATGGATCAATGAGACTCTGCATTGATTATCGAGAACTTAACAAGATCACTATCAAGAACAAATATCCTCTCCCACGCATTGATGACTTATTTGACCAACTACGCGGAGCTCAATACTTTTCCAAGATTGATCTTCGTTCAGGGTATCATCAATTAAGGGTCAAAAGGGAGGATATACCAAAGACGGCTTTCCGTACAAGGTATGGACACTATGAATTTATAGTGATGCCATTTGGTCTTACTAATGCCCCTGCTATCTTCATGGATCTAATGAATAGAGTCTTTAGAGACTATCTTGATCAATTTGTGGTAGTCTTTATAGACGATATTCTTGTCTATTCAAAGAGCAAGGAAGAGCATGAAGATCACTTGAGAATTATATTGAAGACCCTGAGAAAAGAGAAGCTTTATGCCAAATTTACCAAGTGTGAATTTTGGCTTCAAAAAGTTGCATTTTTGGGTCATATAATCTCAAAAGAGGGGATATCTCTGGATCCAGCAAAAACAGAGGTTATCGAAAGATGGTCAAGACCAACAACAGTAACTGAGATCCGAAGTTTTCTTGGTTTGGCTGGATATTATCGACGTTTTGTAAAAGATTTTTCACGGTTATCTAATCCAATCACCAAGTTGACTCGGAAAGGAGTTATGTTTGTCTGGACAGAGGAATGTGAAGAGAATTTCAAGGAGTTGAAAAGAAGGTTATCCAGTGCACCTGTGCTCACACTGCCTTGTAGTGGAGAAAGGTTTGTGATCTACAGTGATGCATCCAAGAAGGGATTGGGGTGTGATATGGTGATAGCTTATGCCTCACGACAGTTGAAAATCCATGAGCAAAACTACCCAACATATGATTTGGAGTTGGCTGCGGTAATCTTTGCATTAAAGATTTGGAGGCATTACCTTTATGGTGAAAGGTGTGATATTTATACTGATCATAAAAGTTTAAAGTATATTTTCACACAAAAGGAGTTGAATATGCGCCAAAGAAGATGGTTGGAGCTGATTAAGGATTATGACTGCTCAATCCATTACCACCCTGGGAAAGCAAACAAGGTGGCAGATGCATTAAGTCGATAAGACCATGCTAGTTTATCCATGATGAGGATCACAAAAGATCCAATATTTATGGATTTACAAAGGATGGATCTTGGAATTATAATGGAAGGGGAAAAATCTTATCTTTCTCAAATGAATGTTCAACCATATATACATGTGAAGATTAAAGAGGCACAGAAAGAAGATGTCGAGTTACAAAAGAAGGTGAGAAATGTTCCTGAATTCAACCTTGATTGTGATGGGATAATAAAGTTCAGGAATCGGGTTTGTGTTCCTCCCATCCCCGAATTAAAGAAAGAGCTGCTGGATGAAGCTCATAGTTCTTCATTCTCTATTCATCCTGGAAGCACGAAGATGTATAGGGACCTGAAAGAGTACTTCTTGTGGGATGGCATGAAAAGAGATGTTGATGAATATGTCTCTCGATGCTTGGTTTGTCAACAAGTTAAAGCTGAGAGACAGAAGTCTAAGGGGATGTTACAACCATTACCCATACCCGAATGGAAATGGGAAAACATCACTATGGACTTTGTCACAGGACTTCCTAAAACATCCAAAGGCAATAATGCTATCTGGGTCATAGTTGATCGTCTTACAAAGTCTGCACACTTCATTGCTATTAGAGAGGATTTCTCTCTAGATCAGCTTGCCAGGATATATGTAAAGGAAGTGGTAAGATTGCATGGAGTACCACTTTCTATTATATCTGATCGGGATCCGAGATTTACCTCGAAGTTCTGGCGAATTCTTCAGCATACTCTGGATACAGAGTTGAGTTTCAGCACTGCTTATCATCCCCAGACAGACGGTCAGTCTGAGAGAACAATTCAAACCCTAGAAGATATGTTGAGAGCTTGCTCTATGGATTTCAAAGGAGGTTGGGATCAACACCTACCTTTGGTGGAATTTTCTTATAATAATAGATTTCACTCCAGTATTCAGATGGCTCCTTATGAAGCTCTCTATGGAAAGAAATGCAGGACTCCAACTTGCTGGGATGAAGTTGGGGAAAGAAAGCTATTAGGACCTGATCTCGTTGATGAAATGGCAGAAAAGGTCAGATCTATTCAACAACACATAAGAGCAGCTCAGAGTCGACAGAAAAGTTATGCCGACAACCGAAGAAAAGACCTAGAGTTTGAAGTGGGTGATAAAGTGTTCTTACGAATATCTCCCTGGAAGAGGGTTATGAGATTTGGAAAGAAGGGGAAGTTGAGCCCTAGATATATCGGTCCTTTTGAAATACTGGATCGTGTTGGGAAGGTAGCTTACCGATTGGCGCTTCCACCGAATCTCTCTCAAGTTCACGATGTGTTCCATGTATCTCTCCTGAGAAAGTACATACCAGATCCTTCACATGTACTCAGCTCAGAAGTTGTACCGCTGGATCAAGATCTTTCTTATGAAGAACAGCCGATAGAGATTCTGGATCGTAGCGAAAAAGTCCTACGAAACAAGACCACTCGCTTGGTGAAAGTTTTATGGAGAAACCACCAACTTGAAGAAGCTACATGGGAGCTTGAGGATATGATGAGGGAGAAGTATCCTCTTTTGTTTGTTGCAAAGTGACGAATTTCGAGGGCGAAATTCTTTTTAAGGGGGGTAGAATGTAACACCCGAGACTTTTATGTTATATAAATCATCAAAGGAATCTTTTTCTACACAACACTTTCTTGGCTTGCTTTACACGCAATCACGACCTTCCTCGATAGCTTGCGTCGTACGCAATACCGAGTTTCACTAAACAACAATATGCTATTAAAACTAGCCGTTATGAATAGTAATAACCACTTTTTGAAATTTTATAAATTTTATTTTTCAAAATGGACTTCATTTTTGGACTCAGAATATCGAAATTAGCCTAGGGTGAAATTTTGGTATTTTTCTGAAAACTTTCAATTTTTGATGAATAGTGAAACCACTAAGTGGTAGGTTAAAAACTGAATTTTGCATAAAACTTAATTTTACCGCTTCTGTGAATGGAATTTCAAAAATCCGAGAGACACGGTTAATATCAAGGACTAAAATGTGGTTCAATGAGATGAAAATAATTTTTTGGTGAATAGTAACTTTTTACTATTTTTACCGCGGTTTATAGTAAATAGGGTAACTAAGGGTAAATATGATATTAATATTACCCTAACACATGTCCTAATTCTATTGAACAAGTGTAATTCGACCAAAAACAAACTTAGGAATAAAATATGACCATTTAGGCCCACTTGGATTAGATTAGGACATTTATTATTAATTTATTTAAAGAAGGGTTAAAATAGTTAAAATCAAAGTTTAATAAGTAAATCATTTTTAATATAGGGTTATACATAAGATAAATTCTATTGTAAATATTAATTAGAAAGCTAAAAGGATTTCCTACATGATGGTATTTTATTTGTAATTTTTAGACATCAAATAATTTAATTTATTTATGACACAAAGATGATGCAGTAATTATCTTATTAATGAAATATTGACAAAATTGATAATATAAATACCAAAATAAATGTAATTTGAGACTTTTTATGAATTACACTAATTTTCTAGGTTACTATGATATATTAGTATTGATTTAATCAACTTGATTAGAACATATAATTCTGTTATGACTTTGACAAAAATCATATATCAAATAGTGTCAAAATTGACACAAAATAGTTTTTAAATCAAATATTATATTATTAATTGTTATTTTATTCCTAAAAATCTATGGTTCGGCCAAATGACTTAGATAAGGATATATATATTAATAATAAACAATTTGGGGTTCGTTTGGCATGTTATAGTAAGTGTATTAACCATATAGTGAAAGAAAACAAAAAGACATGGTAAAAGTTAAATTATTTAACTTAGAGTTAAATTTAATTGATAAGGTTAAAATAATATCCTAAACTTGTCTAAATTATATTGGTTGATAGGATTTCGACCCATCCCCACTTTAGCTTCGAAATAAGACCCTTTGGAACCATTATAAACCGATTTTGACTTTAATATAAAATAATATTTTGAGATATTCCTAAGGTGCCCCTCTCCTCCCTTATAAAAGGGAACCTCCTCCCCCTCCTCCTCACACCAATTTGAGCACTCAAGCTCGGCCAACCCCTGCCATTTTCCCTTCTCCACTTCCCTAGAATAATCCTAGAGGTCCTGGTCTTCTCCAAAGACCAATCTTAGTTCCTTAAGTGGAGGATTCAAAAAGGCGTTCCAAAGAAGAGATAATATCCATTACCGATCTTTTCAATTTCTTTCTTCTTCAACTTCTTCTTCTTTAGTTGTTTCATGATAAAGTAATAACATCAGTATTACTTACATACTGATATGTCATTATAAATATGAAACAACCCTAATTCACCTTCTATCCATCCTACGGAAAAATGAAATCACCGCGCGTGCGTACGTACGGAATACCGTCTCCACGCCGTGGTGTAATCTATTTTCCACCATCACCTTACAAGGATGGGTATAATGGTGTAATGAGTAACTATATATGATTATTATTAAGTAATATTGATACTGAAATAATATATATATATACTCCAATACAATTCCACGATCATAGGAACGATATCATCACTCGTGCGTACGTACGGAATACCGTCTCCACGATGTGATGCGACTCGTTCTACATGATCTTCATTTCATAATGATTGTATAAATGAATTGAATGAATGAATATGGTATATACTACACTAATACCATTCTGGAAATGAATTATCTATAACCTAAAGGTAATAATAAGAATTTATTCGACAAAACACGCATAAGAACAAAAAGTTATAAAGACCCGAGTAACAAGTAACAATGAAATATTACTAACAAGAAGCTAATAATATGACCATATATGATCTCATATCAATATGTATGATTCTGGAATAAGTCAATAACATTATTTAAACCATTATACAGGAGCTTCGGACACGAACAAAGCAAATCGGACTTAAGGTAAGGGAAATATCACAATCTCATTTTTATCCGAGATTGTTTATTCGTAAGTATTTACTGGGGTGTATTTTATCATCCACATCCATGTTCCCTCAATATGTAATATTGTTTCCATCCACTTGAAATAGTTTAAATCCAATTTTACCCTTAGGTGAGTTTTTAGTAAAGAATATGAAAGGAATCTTTTGTCGTTTTTCCGTACGAGGTACTTTTTGACTTTTCCGACAAAAGTACGAAGAATGTTTTTTTTAACTTATACGGCATGAATGGATTTTTAAAACATTACTTCAAAGAAGCTTCCTTTACAAGTTTTCAAGTTTATTTTTAATCAACTTCTTTTATTTTAAAGTTGTATGACATGTTATGAAAGGAAAAATGTTTTTGAAGAAGAAAGGATATTTTCCTCAAGAATTCAATTCAAGTGTTTTATCAAAATTATTTTCCATCTAAGATAATAAAGGTTTCTGTTTCTATCCATATTTTTACATTGGTTTGACTATGTTGTGATGGAATTATGTTTATGAATTCCTTTATCATATATGAATTGATTTATGATGTCATGATGTTTCATGAATCCAATTTTTGTTACATGTGTTATGCGATGATGCATGTTTTATGATTATGTGGCACACATAAGAAAGGATTCATTATAAGATGGGTGGGACCTATATCTCCCTCCAATGCATTGGGTAATGATTTTATATCTCATGAGATAGACATGGCTGGAACGGAAGGTTATTTCGGTTAAGTGATACAGGACTGAAACGAGGAGTGAACTCGGTTCAGAAAGGGACTTTGTCCACTAAGATAGTCTTGGCAATGAGTCATGACTAACAAGAAATGATTTTCCATGATTATGTGTGCATGCCACAAAGATTCAAGTTTTATGTTATGATTATGGGGATCTCATTTTCACTTCTATGATTTATTCCATGTTAAGATATTATGATCTCTTTTGCAGGTTTTGATTTTCATAAAGATATGATATGATTTTTATTTCCTTTATTTGCCCTTGCTGAGCATTTGAGCTCACCCTTTTATGTTTTCTTTTCCCCAGGTCAGGAAGATGAATATTAAGTAGAATATGCTAAAAGGGACCCTAGATATGATGAAATAAATGGGAGACACTGTAGAAGATTTATGAACCAGTTGTTTATGTTTCCCCAGTTTCTAAAGACACTATACCTATACGGTCCTTTGTGGTTTTGTCATATGTTGTAATAAGAGTGATTCAATTTTGAAGTATTAACAATGTATGTAAAGTGTGGGTCATTATAACTGTAATATTCACTTTAAAAATATGGTGACATTACCTTTTTGTGTAGAAGTGTGAAATATAAATGGATCACAAAATTGTCAAGTATATATTAATATATAAATAGTTGAACATGATTTAAAAAATATTGTTAGGGCTTCTAAAAGACTATGACCCCTCAAATCATCATCACCCTTTGAAATTGAACAAGGTGTAATATTATCTATGTTTAAAGGACAAAGAGATTCCATCATTAATGAGAATTGAAAAGGATAAAATATTCTTATATTTCATGAATATGGACATGGGAATCATAATGAAAGGAACATTATTAATCTATTCCCAAATGATTTCTCAACCATACCTTTTGGAATGGTTAATGGATGCTCAAATTTATGATGTGTGAATTCCGAAGAAAGTGGAAACTATCAAAAAAGTGAAATAATTAGAGATCAATGTTAATAAATATTGAATTGTAATATTTGCATCATGGGAATGCATTCCATAAAATACAGAGTTAAAGAAATAAATTTTGGATGATGCACATAGATAAAATTTCTCTATTCACAGAAGAATCACAAAGATGTATCGAGATCTCTGAGATCATTATTGGTGGGAAAATAGGAATAATGAGATCGTTGTGTATACATTAATGTGCCTAGAATGACATAATGTGAAGGCATAGAGGAAAAAGTCTAAGGGAATGATGAAACTATTATCCATACCAACATGGAAATGGGAAAAATCACCCTGGATGATTCCATCAAATGTCTGATGATATCCAAAGGAAACAAAGTTATCTTGGTTATTGTGGATCATCTTACAAATACTACATATTACATTGATATTCGAGAAGATTTATCATTTGAGAAACTGGAATAGATATATATCTGATAAGCGGTAAGGCTTCATGGAGTACCACTATATATTGTATCTGGTCTAGATACAAGATTCACCTCCATGTTTAGAAGAATCATTGACATGCTTTGAATAATGAGATGAACTAAAGTATGGCTTATCATCCTCAAACTGATCGCCAATCGGAATGGACTATCTAAAAAACATGGGAACATGTAGAGAGCATAGTCAATAGACTTTCAAAAAGGATGGGATCAACATCTTCCTCTAGTTGAGTTCTTCGACAATAATAGTTTCCACTCAATCATCCAAATGGATACTTATGAATCCATTTATGGGAAGAGGTGAAGAACACTGTCATGTTAGGATGGTATTGGGGAGAGAATACTCCTAGGTCAAGAAATGGTTGATTAAATGGTAGAGAAGGTTCAGACCATCCAGTAGCACATTATAGATTCTTCAAGTCAACAAAAGTGTTATGATGATAATTGTCAATGAGTCATAGATTTTGATGTTTGAGACATGGTATGCCTCCATATAGGGTCATGGAAAAGAGATATGAGATATGAGATGAAGGGAATACTTATTCCTAGGTAAGTTGTCCCTTTGTAGATCATTGATCACATTAGAGAAGTGGCCTATCGACTGGAACTCCCACAATACCAATCTCAAGAATGTGATGTATTTCATGTATCACTATTGTGGAAGTATATACTTGACCCATTGTATGAACTCAATACAGAGGTGGTGCAATTGGGGAATAACCTCTCCTATGAAGAGAATCTAGTGATGATCATAGATCTTAGGGACAATGTTCTATGAAATAAGAAAATTCCCCTCGTCAAGGTGTTCTAGAGAAAACACAAGTTTGATGTTGAAATGTGGGAATCAGAGGAAGTGATCAGGCAGAGATACCGTCATCTGTTTCAATGTTGGAAAAGAAAATTCTGAGGGAAAAATTTCTTAAGGGGTGAAGATTATAACGACCCAACATTTTACTAATGAAAATTCATCTTGATCTAATTTTATGTATTCTTATATAAAGTGGTTATATAAAAGAAATACACTTATTTGGTTTTGTGTTTTTGAATAATATAATACCGTTAAGAATATTTATAATTGCTAATATAGCTATTGAACAGAGATCACATGATTTTTATAAATATATGGCTTCAACATATCAAATTTATTATAGAAATTGAAGCGATGGCCTCATCCAGTAGAATTTATCCATATGAAGTGCATTTATCAGATCTTTGAAAGTATGTGGCATCACTGGGAATCTCTCTTGACCAAGCCCAAGACAATCTTCAACACGTATAGCTTTAAAAGAACTATCTTTGGGAGATGTGGATGTAAATAGAGATTACTAACTGAGTGATTTTATCCAATCCAACAACAGAGTCTGTCTCCATCAAACTCCTTACCCTTAGGTCTTATGAATGTTTTATAAGGGGTTATGTAACAAGGCCCTAGCACTGTGATATGTGCATTATTTTTGTATTGAATAATTAATATACATTAATTTTATTATTGTTACTTTGTAAATAGTGTAAAGGCACAAGAATAATTTTTTTTAATATTAAATAAAGAAATCTATTTTAATTAATTAATGAATTTTTAAATTTAATAATATTTTTGTAAAATAGTTTTACTAAATTAATTTATATTCAAAATTAATTATCATATAATTTTTAGAAATACAATTGTAATTTTTATTAAGCTTTGGAAGCTATTATTTTCAAAACCCATGAGTTATTTATAAATGACGGTTTTCATTTTAAAATTATGTAATAATGTATTTGTAAAACTATTAAGATAAAATGAACATTATTTTATGAATTAGGATGTCAATGTTATCTAATAGAGAATTTTTCATAATTTTTATGAGACTATCGAATTTTTGTGTCAAATTCAATACCATTAAAATATATAATATGATATATAACATTATAATAACCCTATAGTGATGTAATAAAATTATATAAATGTTATCTTTGTCCAATATATGTTTTAAATTTAAAATAATGTAATTTTAGATTTTTATTTATTTATTTTACAATGCCTTAGTGGACCCTCCAGGACTTCTAAAACATTTCAACATATTAAAACAATTTCCTTGAGAGTGTGACCTACCTCTACATAATCAAGCATAATATTTTAATATTTATTATTTCCTTTTAATTAGATAATTATTTTTCATATCAAAACCATGATATTTATTAGTAACTCACATCTCTATATCAACCTTGACTGTACAACAAACAATTTATTTACAACTACCAAATTCCCTTGTGGATAACTCCTTTGTATTATCTATTTTATGCCATTAATGAATCATTGAAACATGATATTTTCATTAGATTATAATAAATGTAATGTTCCTCAATATTATGGTAATTTCCCCCCCTTATGTAGTAATGTATTAATCATCTATGTATTTAATATCAATGAATTTATTCTCTATTTTCATAATATAATTAAGATGAAACTACTTATTAAAAAACTACTCACAATAAAATATAACTATATAGTGTAAATAAATTTGTGTGTTCCTCTCATTCAAGATAATATTATGTAGTTGTTCATTTTTACTTCAAAAGGATAAGTATATAACATTAAATGTTTATTTTCAAAGAACTAGAGGACATAAACTAGCATTTCAATTATATTAAACAATTTATCAAACACTAGTGGATTAGAAGGCCCACTAAAAGAAAGATGATTTTTCTTCATGATGGGATCAATAAATCTTTATTCCCAATTATTTTCATCATATTGTTTAGAATGACTCATTTCATGACAATATTTATTAAAAATATAAAATAATATTTTTCATTCCAACAACCATAATTTGTTTTTCTCTCAAGTAAAACCATTACAGTTTTCATTACATTTGACATTAATATTCATTTTAGATCTATCCATTGAAAAAAAGATTATATTATTAGATGAAATTATAATAACAAGAAAAAAATTAAATATGAAAGCTCGTTTAAATGAGGTATAAATCACAGAATATTCTTTTCATCTAATGAAACTTTATGATTACCCATTATCATTGACGATAATCATTTATTAAAATAATTCATAATTTTTTCTAAATAAAAAGTTAATTTGTCCACTAATATCCATAATAGATTTCCCAATAGGTTTTGTAAGAAGGGCACACTCACTATGCACATGAATAATGGTTTTGATATAGTCATCCAACACATATGGGTTATTCCTCTAAGATGCATCTATGCTAATTAAATGTCAAATTATAGTATCTAGAGAGGAGTATTTTTCTAGAAAAACCACATTTCATTCATTAATATAACATAGGGTGTTATCCTATAGAAAGTATTATCATGCGAGAAATCAATAAAGCATTCTCATCATAGCTTCCAAACTTAACTGAACCATTATTTGAAACGAACTATATAGATAGATATGTATGATAAAAAATATCAAATTTTATTTTATGAATATTAAATACAGAACACCACAATCCATGGAAGATTCAGATAGGTAAATGTTCATTAAAAACATGCACACACAGTCCACATTTTCATAAGATATCTACATCATATTCAAAAAATTTCTTCAAAAACTAAGAATATTCCTACATATATTAAACTTGAAACCATTATTCACAAGCAGGGAAAAGGAAACATAATAAATAGAGATCTCATATTCTCCATAAGGTTAAGAAAAAGAATACCAATTATCACATAAACATAAGATGAGAAATTTTGTAAGATTGTATGAGAATAACAATGTAAAACCATACCCTGTATTTCAAAGATCATATTCTTGAGGAATTTTATAAATCATTTATTATCATAAATAAGAAATCATAAATGAATCAAAGAACATTAACCATGAGGTAATTAAGATGGATTAAAACATAATTTTCTAAGAAAACATAATCATGTAAAAACATTTAATTAGTCAACTATCACTATCAAGACTATCGTAGTGGATTGGGTTCATATCTCATTCCATCATATAATTAGTCATGGTTCAATCCTAAGACTATCACAAATAGACATAATACCTTACTAAATTACATTCACTTTATATTACAACCGCTATTATATCATGAGATACCTATAATTACCCAATGTAGTGGTGAGATATATAATATTTATCCCTCCATTCACATAATCATAATCAATTCATAAATGTAAATAAAATTCATATATCATTCATGATATATCTAATACCATGGAAAGGGAACATTTTTCATAAACATATAAACATTATATCATAACATAACTCATGAAAATTTATCTGTTTTCATAAATATAACACCATAATAATTATAATTGATGTTGAGATAGAATGAAGATTTTATTAGTGGATCATCTCAATATTATGATATAACTAACATCAAATACATCATCATATATTAATGTCCTTATAATAGACAATTTAGGATAATTTTTGAGTAAAATAACCTCTTCACATTGATATCATATCATTAAAATCTAATTATTTGAAAAATATCATGTGAAAAATATTTTAAAATAAAATTTGAAATTTGGAAAGGATTATTGGAATAATTTATTTGTCATTATGGTGGGAATTTAAATTCCTTTAATGTATTTCATGAGAATGAATCATTTCAATTTTTTGTAAAAATTCAAAGATTATATATTATGAAAAACATGAAGAATAATTTTAAAAAAATTATAAAAAGTTAAAACTGGAAAAAATGACATTAAAAAATAATTATTAACTACTGAATTTTATTATAGAAACAATTTTGGAGAACATTCATTTATAAAAAATTTTATCTTTTTAAAATGGAGATATAAATTTTGGTTTCCTTGAAAACCTTATTTCAATATCATTAGTTCTTAAAAAAAGAAAAATAAATCAAAATATGTATTATATATAAATAACTATAAGAGAATATAATTAATGGGATAAAAGTGATATATTTCAAAAAATTTAATCATTGGGAAATTATTTATAATAAATCTTTATTAACAATGAGATTATAAAATCAATCACTTACCTCTGGTTTTACATGCGTCGGATGCGCTCTAACCTCTCCTTATTTAATATGATTCATTTAGATAATTTCATAAAGTCTTAAAAATAGTCTATTACGAATATCGAGACAACTAATTCATGTCTTGAGATTTTATGAAGTGAATGGGGTAGGGATAGGGTGATCATTTGGCTTAGTGGGGTGTGAATAACTGATAAGTGGGGTGACCTTTTATATGTGTGGTTGGGGACACACTTGTAAATTATTAAATGAATCAAATAAAATAAATTTATGTTCAATACAAATTCATCCCAATTGATAGATATTCAAATGGATTATAATATAAAGTTTAAAAATTGATAATATTTAATATTTAAAATCGTTTAATTTGTAATCATATAATTATCTCATGGTTCGACCAATAGTAAACCCATTTCAATTGTAACTGTAATAACAAATTTGATCTATTTTTCAAATTCAATATGAAAAAATCAAATATATAAAAGAATAATATCAATTATGATGATTCTAAATAGGTATTATATTTTATAAAATTCAATCCATATAAGTTTTAATATCTAATTTAAATATAAACAAACAAATGCAATGAATTTAATATTTCCAAAAAAATATTAAATATAAAATGTTTTTATTCACAAATTAAATAAATTTCTTTTTCTAAGAACCTAAAATTTATTATTAATAATAAATTTGAAAATTTTAAAATATATTTAAAAATATGATTCTTTTTAAATGCATTATATAAAAAATATATTTTTCAAGAAAAATATATTTTTTCACAATTTATCAAAAAATCAAAATTTAGAAAATTAGAAAAAATTCATTCTAATAAAATATTATCATAATGTTATAAAAATGAATTTAATTTTTTTAAATAAATTTTTAATGAGAGGAAGAAGTAATTTTTTTAGTTATTCAATGATTTAAATAAAAAATTATTGAGGAAAAATGTAATTTTAAAGAATATATGGAATTTACTAAAAATTGAATAATTATATCAAAATATTTTCATTATCTAAATCAATTATTAATATATTTCAAATTTTTTACAAAAAATCATTAAACTAATTTAATAGAGTTGTATTAATATTATATAACACTTTTTTTCATTTAGAAGTGAGATTCCTTCTATGAGAATCTATTAAAAAGAATAAATTTATTTTAATTGAAATATAACATAACATATTAGGGTGTTACATAGACTCATCATTTATTTGATATATACCTAACAATGTGGTAATAAATGAATGATTTAAATTGAAAAATTTTAGTTTGATAATATTGATATCATGGAAAATTATTATTAATTTATTGAAAATTTTATTAATTTATTTTTATTAATGTTTAAATAATTTTGGAATTATGATATATTATGAATAATATGTGAAATTATAAAATAATGGTTAATATTTTTGTTGGTTAAATATAATTTTCATTTATTGATGAATTTATTATTTCATTTTGGTTTAATTTTCTAATGATTCAAATGGTTTTCAAAATGTTATATTATAGATAAGGCATGATTAGGGAATATACATGAATTAGTATATGATTATATGAATGATTAAAGTTATATGATGAAGGAAAATTAACATAACACAGCCTAAATGTTTAAAATTGGATATATAATAGATGTTAAATACCAAATGATAATAATTTTAAAAGTAATATCTCAAACATTCGTCAGTTTGTAATAATTAAAATTTAGAGGAAAAAAATAATTTAACGGTGAATACTTAATGTCCCAAGATTGTACTTTATATTTTCTATCCCAAAAAAATAATCCATCAGATGATAGTTTTTTTCACATGAAACATAGAAATAATAAAATACAATTCTTATGAGATATCAAATTTATAACAATACTATTATATATGGTAGATAATAATATTATAATCAATTAAGAATGATCACAAAATTGGATTGTTAGTAATTAATGATTTAAAATTTAGTTTTTCAATAATATAAATTTTTCATTATATATATTATTTAAGATTAATTTTTATAGTAATAAATTTTTTAATTTTACATTATTAAATTATTATCATTTTAATATTTAAAATATTGAAATTATCATTGGGTTAATTAATAATATTTTTAAAAAATAATTCATTTCTTGGTGATTCATGAAAATACAAATTTGGATATAAAATAGAACTTTTATAAAATTATATTAACAGATAAATGAGTTAATAGTTTGTGAATAATTTTTTGTATATTTTAAATATATAATTTATATATTATACATAATATAATATATTTAAAAAACAAAGTTTAATATATAAAAATCAGGGTAATCATTTTCAAAATACAAGTAAATATTCACACTAAAAACTTTTTTTAGATGGTAATATTAAAAAATAGATTTTATTGAATGAGAAATATAAATTTTAAAAATGAATATAATATTCTAGATAAAAATATTTATATAATTAGATGAGTTAAAATTAATATTTATCAAAACATTTCTTTTTTAAAATTAATGTTAATTACCATGATAGTGGTGAATGTTTTTATTCAAATTACAAACTTCTTAATTTGGTGTTTTTTATTTATTTTTAAAAATTAAAATATTATAAATAATGAATATAATAGTTTTTTTTAAAGCCATATATAACTAAATTAAAAAAAATATTTAATTGGTAATCAATACTAAATAAGGCTAAGAATACAAAATGGATAAATGAGTTTTTTCAACAATTTTTATTCTATTTATAAAATATTCTAATTGAAATTTAATATTCAATTATTGGAATCTTGAAATTTATTGAATTGATGTTTTATCATTTTAGACACCATAAATTGTTAATTGGAGTTATTCTAGATGTTAAATAAAATGGAATTTACTAGGGTAAAATTTAGTTACCTTGGTTAAAAAAATATAAAATCTGAAAATATAACATGTAAATGACATAAAACAAGTTAAAAAGAAGTCCATAAATAATATTTTAAGGATTTATTGATCTGTTATCACGTAAAAACATTTTATTTATAACTTTAATTTCATTAACCCATGATTCTTGTAGTTATATCATTGAAATGTAAAGGTTTTTCACAAAAGTGGCATTTTCATTACTTATAAAAGGGGATAAATTCCTACATTTCAACGCTCCACATTGATGTAAAAGTAAAAAAAACCAACCCAATTACCCTTGATTTAAAATTAATTTCCTAATAACATTGGGCACTTCTAGTTAGTTTATATCCTTTTGTTCTAAGGAGTTCATTTGGAGGATGTTCGTGGTCTCGACATATGTATTATTAACTCATTATTTTTGTTCATGATCATACTATTACAAAAATACCTTAAATTAGTCATATAATTAGATTATGTTAATTATTATGTTAATTTGAAATGATATTATTGGAAATAAACCGATATTTCCCTTCCATACCACTTATAAAATTATGATCAAATCTATCATGTATTGTGTGGGCAATCATCTCCAACAAGGGGCATATTCCGATTTTCACCACCGCCTATTTTAACTAGTTATAATGATGGAATTTATATAAAAGTTTTAATTGTATAATATAATTATGAATATTAATAGAAAATTTTTCATCCACTTTTATTTCCTCTCATTTTTTTGGGAAATTAATTCATTGAGTGTGCATTAAGAGGACTACTAAATCTTGATACTAACATTATTTGTTTTCATATTGATTTTTATTATTTATCCAAACTACATAAAATATAATTCAAAAAAATAAAAAACCCTAATAAAATATTAATTGTTATGTTATATTAATTTTATGTTAAAATATAAAATATATTAACCATACTCGCCCATCAATTTTTATTAAGATCATGTTTCAGTAAGTACAACTACACATTTGGACCATTATATAAAACACACTAATAGTTGAATATGTAAACATTAATATTATTATATTTATATTATAATATGAATAAAAAATTGTATAGTTCTGGGAAGGTTATATTATTTATTTAACTAATTAATAAAATATATTACTAGATCACTAAAATTACCATAATTTGATGACACAGATTAAATTTTCTCATAAAATAACCAAGTGTCAAATTGAATAAGATAGTAGATTTATAAATCAATATATTTTATTTATTCAAGTAACAAAAATTATCTAGGAATAATATATATTATGAGAATAATATTTAACAACACTACAATTATAAAAATAGTTCAATAAAAACATGATTACTAACACATGTTTTTGAAATAAATATTAACTAAAAAGTATACATATAAGGAGTAGTTATAAATGTATTTTATATAAGTTTTTAGATTTGTATAAGGATTCCAAATAAGTTACTATGATTTTTGATATTTTTATATAATATATTTATGTTCCTTACTCAAATTATTGAATTTAGGTAAGGGTTTATTGTCTCAAATTTAATTTCATAGGACATATTTCTAATTATGACACAATTTTTATTATGTATTTTATGTCTATAAAGACCTTATTTTGTTATAATTATCATTTAATTGTTAAGGTAATGAAATATTAATTTCAATTAATATCCCTCTTGGGATTTTTTAATTTTAATGTTCCTAATGTCTTATATTTGTTATTATCAAATTTTAATTTTATGATCTTTCTTTATATTTTAAATCGATTTTTTCTGTTTATGGTTAAATTAGTACCCCATTATTATTTAAACCATGATTATAAATTATTTAATGACATTGAATTTTATATTTCATGTTCATTAAATTATTTTTTTGAAATCAAATTTACAAATTCTGTAAGGGATTATGCAGACACAATTTTCTTCCAATGATATAAAAACATTAACATCGAACTCTATTACCCAATATTTGTTTAATTTTACCGAATGAATAAATTTTATTATAAGTCCTCAACACCTTAATAGAATATAAAATTATTCCTTATGTCCCCATTATCAAATATTTTTTACCTAAAGGATATTATTTGTTGAAAGGGTTTCTTTGTGTCCATTACACTTTCATGAGACATACTTATTCATATGAGTAAATTTGAATTAATACGTTTCATATATTGATAATTTGTTATATAATAGCATTTATTATATTTTTTGTATTTATATTTAGTGTTTAACATCATGATCTATCTCACTCTATCTATTTCAATTTAATGTACATTGATCTGCTATATATTTCTAGACTAAATTTCATTCCCCTTTTATCATAAGTTCTTTTCTTTGTTATGATATTTTATACCCAATTTTTATTCTTCCATTTCCTTTTCAAATTAATATTTTTATTTTTTCCTTGGTATGTTTCATCATTTGATCAATATAATCCGTATTGATGAAAACCTTCTTAAATAAATTAATGAAATTGGTATGAATGAATATTATTCATTCTAATCGATATTTCTCGACTATATCCACATTTTTTCAAAAAACAATTACTCTATTTTTGTGAATTAAATTATGGATAAATCAAGTGATCCAATTATATAACATCAATACAACACAAATATAAATATTATTTCATTATTTTTTATGTTGATTTATATAGTAATTTTGTTTTAAAATATCTAATGTTTTTACATATCATCAATATTTTATATATCTTCAACTCTATGTTTTCTCTATAAAACCATTAGGTTATTAGGATAAATTACCAGATATTTTATAAAGTTTATTTTTTTAATATATCTTTGGGGTTATATTTCTAGTATTTTTTAAGTTGATTATATGTAAAAAACATCTCAATTTATCAATAAAATTTTCAGTATAAAAATATAATCCAAACACCTTATTATATAGTTTTTAAGAGAATGTATTTATTATGATTTTAAACCTTCATTCCTATGATTCATTATTTTATAATGTAAATTACTTTTCCATTTTTTCATGATTATTATTTGAAAAATGTTTTCTCAAGAAATGGTCATTTTGATCATGAGTTTCAATGAAAGATTCAGATATTATTCTAATATATTTATTAATATACTCATTTATTATTCAATAATTATTTCAAAAATGGGAATCATTTAATCTATAGAGGGGAAATGATCAATAAATTTGTTTTTCATTATTAATCATCTCAATGTATAACAATAATTTTTATGGTAATACTTGTCCTCTAATAATACACTATTTTTATTTCATTGATTGAAATGTGTTCACCTAGATTTCATCCACTAACTAGTTTTGGAAAAATTTTACAAAAAATTATACAACATATCTATGCATTATGGAAAGAATAATCTATATTAACATTATTAAATAGTGTTTTTCTCGAGTTCTTTTGAATATATATGGATATCAATTTATTTTCCACGTGTTTCCATGTTATGTCTATTGATAGAATTATGAATGATTTATTTATGTTATTATATTTGAAAATTATATGAGTCCCATTTAATTTACATGGGTATTTATAATGTGATGAATGAAACCCATTATTATTTCATAGGACCATTATTTAATGAAAAATTATTGATTTCACGTGGCACACATTTTTATGGAAGAATGATGGTCGGGGTCCTATATTTCACTACAATACAGTGGTTAAATGTTTATATCTTATTATAAATGAATATGTATGAATAATTTAGCTATATCAAAAGAAACTGTGCCAGTGTAGGAATCAAAAAAAGATGATTCCACACTTTGTGAAAATAGTTATTACAATTTTGCATTCATGGATTTTTCCAAATACCATGATTTATGATCTATGATTTTATGAGTCTAAACTAATTCGGTGTAATGGTTATACACATATTATCAAAATTTATTCACTTAGTTATTATAATGGTCCCTAGTATTCATATTTTATTTCTACTATATCCATGTTCCCCGATATGATTATGATCTATCCCTTGATGTCATATTATGATGTTTTTTTCCATTATTGTGGATTTATTCTCACCCATTTCATATGTTTCATTTAATGTAGTTATGATTATATGTATAATATGTGGGAATACTATAATAGATTCAAGAGAATTTATATTATTTATAAATCCACACTTTTAAGGTAAAATAATTTTCTTCTGTTACTAAACCTCGCAGATATAAAATCAATATGTTCGTGTAGTAGCATGAGAATTTTATGTTATGTATTAATATTATGAAATTTCTGAAATATTATCTTTCATAATGTAAATTGATAAAATTTTTAAAAAATATAAATGTATGTTTTTATAGAACCATCCCATGGAGTGTGAGTCTAGGGAATCTCATTTTTTTAGTATATATGGTTTTTCACTCATATCTTTCATAAAAACCCATTTTCCGAACCACATTATTAAATAAGGAAATTCCATTACATTGTTTTTGGAAAAAAAATTATTCATTCAAAAACAATATGAATGAGTATACAACACTCCCACTAATAATATTTTATACAAAAGAATAATCATAGTTCTTGATGAAACCAATGTCATTGAACACATCATCAACAATGATATAAAACTCTATGAAGAATTCTTTAGTATATAAAAATAGAGTTTCAACATTAATACTATCGAAAAATTATTTTGATTTTCAAATCCATCATGTTTGTTTATATACACAACCCTGAGTAAATTTTTAATATGGAAATTACATTTTATATCAATTTGATATATCTCATAATCATAAAAAACTTTTATGTTTTGTAATATTTCAAATTTGATTATCATTAAAACATATAGAAATGTATATTAATTGTCCATATGAAGAATTTTTTAGACCCATGTCCACTATAAATTATTTATATGTGTATTATCTACAATCTACCTTAGTTTTCTTATAGAAAAACCAATTTATCCATATTGGTGTAACATGTTTTGATGCATCAAAAATATTAATAAAAATTTAGTGTACATGGAATCCAATTACAATTCCATTGATTATATCAATCTCTCAGAATAATATATCCAAACAGAATCCTAGTTTGTTGTCGGTTCATCATATATGAACATTACCCCATATTTATTATATGTAAGAAATAACTATCTCTCTATATCATTATAAATTCTACCAAACATTATAGGTTCTATTTTTACTAATTTCTGTTTTTATTACATAACTCATTCTGTAACAAGATCAACCTCATTATAAAAATCACTTATTGATTATTATTTTTAACTTATATAAGTGAAACATTCATCCTATATACTCTCATATATATATATATATATTAATTCTTGATAAATATACTAATATGTGCTATAGACCCATTGTGTTTAGTAGAATTATACAAATAATATATTATAATTTCATTACAATAACAACTAAATATGAAATTTCTTACTTAGGGCTATGTTAATCAAAATCATAACTTCATATGAGTACTTCTCAACACCAGATACTCATAAAATATATAATTGGGCACTTTTTAGTCAATATAACATATGTTTTCATAGTAATTTTTTAACAATTATAAATGAATACAATAATTTATAGAGAATATACCCAAAATAAAAAAAGAATGTCCAACGACTCATTATAAATCATATGATAATAAAAAAAATTACTATTAATATTCTTAGATAAACCATTGTAAAATTGTGTTCCAAATGGATTGAGTTGGGTAATAATCACATAATATATTAAGTTATTAATGAATTCCTTAGTCAAGTATTCACATCCAATATTTTAAAGGATACACCTAATACATTATATAGGTTGATTTTAAAAATCATTGTGAATCTATTTTATCTTTGTAAAACATTAATTATTTTTTTTCATTAGTAATTAATAATCATACCAACTATGGAAATGAGCAGTGGTTAAAAAGTAGATAAACCCACCTATTTTTATTACACTCATTAGAAAACAGATATTCCCTTGTATAATATCCAATTTTTTTATGTTTCTCACTATTTACACTAAAATGATATTGGAAAATATTTAAAATTAAAAAGGACTAAAAAATGAACTAATTAAAAATAAATTTATTCCAATACTACAAGTATATAGGGTATTTTAGAGTCTTTCTAAAATATATATCCAAGGAGAAAGGGGAAAAGAATAAGGTATTAGAATCATTTATGACAATTTGATTCTGATTGTCATAGACAATGATTATCCCTATAAAAAATGAATAAACCAATAACCATATTCCAAATAAAATAAAAAATCATTAATATATATATAACAAATATTGTTATTTATATTTATTAAAAATTCCATACTGTCCAAAAAAGATACAAAAAATCAATGTTTTCCTTATTTATGGTAGGACAATTATAACTGTTTTAAAATTAATGATCCACTACCCAAGGTAGATATTGATCATATGTGATCACATATAATAAAAAAATACATGATTACTTTTCTATATATAGATCCATGTCACTCGTTTTTTTATTCTCTAATATTTTTGAGTTGTGTTTATCATAACAAAACATTGATTGAAATATTGTTTTTAATTCCTATAAGTCCACGTTTTGTAAATTTACCACTATAATATTAACAATTCGATTCATTGAATGCATCCCTTCTAGATCACTTATCAACATTACATGCCAATAAATATTATTTTTACCATAAATTTCAGATAAATAAAAATAATATTCCTGATTCATGACATAATCTATAACAATGTAATATATTTGCGTGTGTATAATGCTATATAACTTTCCATCAATGACTTTTTTTAAATTCCACACCTAGGGTCCACTAATGAATTCCCAAGATAGAGAATTCATAAGACATTTTCCAACCTCCTCATATTATGAAGGCTACCGACTAGAAATGAGGTCCTAATACGTAATGAGGGGAGGAAACAACCTCTAATCAAAGAGCATCATCAAAAAATACTAAAACATTCGTAACACAAAAATATTTTACAAATAATTAAATATACCCAATTCTATAATAAATATCCTTTGGAATATATATAGTTATGAAAATATTTTTTTCTCACTGGGATAATCACATATGAACAAAAATAAAAATGACCAAATATAATCCTCCATCACACTATAGCTACTTCAATCCATGTTCCCTACAATCCGTATATCAAAACCGAGATGATCTTAGGTATTTAATTGCTCTTTACTACACCCCTCATCAAAAAAATGTCTCAAATATCCCATAATGGAATCTAGTAGGTCCCCATGGATATTCATGATCGATCATCTCCTAAAAATTTTAATTATATAATCCATTAGTGAAAAAAACCATCCTTTATATATCCTCTAGAACTAGAAACCAATGACCCATCTGACATCATCAATCATGGTCCCTCTACCCATGGACCTATGAAAGCTAGTGTTCTCTAATAGAATTTTCATTTCCATTACATGTCCTAAAAAAATCATAACCCCCACCTATGTCATATATCACACTTATAAGTATATATCTCTCAACTATAACACAAAGGACACCATTTCAAAAATGGATTTTCATTTTCTAAAAGGCTCATCCTACACATGATCTGTGCTAATCATTAAATAACAATATAAAGGGGTTCCAACATTAAGTGTATGTTAAACTATTTATACAACTATATTCATGTGTCTTGATCCTCTTGTACAAATCCAATTATACTAAAGGAAACTATTCTAGTTTAACTTAATCTTATACCTTAAAATAAGAACAACCCACAACCACACAAAAAAATAAAAAATACCCTCTCATAATATTGATAGTATATATGGTGATTCCAAGTAACTGAACATCAAATGAGCACATTCCCTTGGTATTTGAGTATATTCACCAACCATACTTCTATATTTTAGGAACTCATGGTGTTTAAACATTTTAATTGAACCCAAGAAGCATGAATATTGTTGGAAATCATGAGAAAACATGCATATGATATATTATTAAATGGAAAAACTTATTTTTTCAATGAGATTCCTATATTATAATCTCCACGAGGAAACATCTAAGACCTCCTCTTCCTCAGAAAAGACCATACTTCCATAAAGGACCCTTCCACATTTATCTCCACTATAAATAATCAAAGTTTAGTTTTCTAAAATATTTATTCAAAATAAATGAAATGTCCATATCACATTGAATAATCATTATGGACCAATATCATAGTAAAACCACAAGAAACCACTCATGTAAGGTCCCCAACACATCCCCAACACTATGTCAGACAAAATATGAATAACATAATAGAAAAAAGTAAATTTTTTAATATCATTGAAATTGATAAATAAAATAGTGAAAATAATTACAAAAAATGAAACAACATCCCATGATTTATGAAAACCAAAATAGGTCGTCCTATATCCCTCAAACATGAAATCCCAAAAAAAAAATCTACTTCAACCATGGTCTAGCGGAAATAGAACCATAATTAAATGATAAGTCTCTAAAAATTGTTTAATGTAAAGGCAATAAATAAAAAAGGAATTATAATATAGGAACATTCCTAAATCTAGCGCAAATAATTACCACCTCACATATAGAATCAAAGGTAGTGGGAGGGACAATTGTTCAAACCTTACAATGCATGGTTCTACTCAATGAAAACCAAATCCAATCAAACCATATTTATTACATACAAAAAAGTTTAAAAATCATTGATTGAGAGAACTAATGGTTTATGTTATAAACCATGGGGTCATGAAACCCCCCCCCCATTTTAGAAAATTTCATTTCTTGAAGCCCTACTTCATTTTTTGAATGGCCTACAACAACTCTCTTCACATCTCAACCACCCCCATATTTTCTTTTACACACTCTTGAATGCATGGGTCTTAAAAAAACATTGAAACCAAATAAAAAATAACATAATATTTATGTTAAAACTCTTATATTCCTATCTCATGTCCATGTTCATAAAAATAATAATGCACTATATGTAATTTTAAAACTCCCATGGGAATTACAAACCCACAATATAATGGGTGGATATAAAGATTACACCACAATGATTCTCTTCCCCAAAAATATTTGGTTGTCCTCAAACAATCCTTTGACATAAATTCATTCAGAACTCATCACATTATAGATACAAAATCCGAACATTCTAATACTCCCATGTTAAGACACTATACCTAAATAAATATAAATCATAAAAAACATGATTACATCCTTGAACCGCCTTCTAAATATCCTGAATAATATTTTCCCAAAAGTTCCACCTCACCAAATCAAAATTCCTATATAATTCCAACTGTACCATTTTTCTATAATTATAACAAAAGACACTTGTTTATATCTAATTATGACTCCTAAAAGGACACGTATTCATATAAATCTGTTTTTTAACTAACCCCACAACATAGGTTTCCACTCATATCCTTAACCATTTCATCATATTATCTTACATTCAAAATACATTTCTACCTAAAATGAAACTTTTATTATGTTTAATACATGATTCATATCTTCATTAATTTCATTAACATGGTTCGTCCCTAGAACCATGTCATAAAAAATTTTAACCCCTAAACAATGTCACAAAAATTCATCACTCCTTAAACCATGTCATAGATCATTTTTCACTCCCTAAATCAAATGATATAACATAGTTGACTAACTGAATCACATAGAGAACCACGATTCACGTCATGAGGCTTTTAATGAATAATGGTTCACCCCAACAATCATGTCATCAATCATGTTTCACTCCTGAAATCAACATGAAATAAAACTAAAACTACCCAATAAAAATAAAAACTAAATCCAACCATATTTTTACCTATAATCGTAACATACATGTGACTTAGGAAAGAGTGAGAAATAGGTCTTGAAACACATTCATGGACTTGTGTCTTTTCAACCATTCCTAATATGTCTCCCCATGCTGACAACACATCCAATAGATGAGTGATTCTCTGTTGACCAAAACGATGATTCAAATAATATGATTATTGTTATCATATATCTCTACAATAATATAATCATTATGAACCACCCCCATATAATTTCTAATGAAAATATTAGATGTGGATTTCCTTCTCATATAAGACTGCCACCATAAAAGATTAACCACTTATTATTCTAAACTATTTTAGAACATAAGCTATACTAACCAAATATATCATATGGTTATCTCCCAACAATATTTAATTCATTAAGATTATACTAATGCCTAGAATAAAATATGTCATCACACATCATGTGTGTAAATTCTCCAATGCCATGCTCTCCCATCCATCATATCTTTCGTCATTAAGTAGGGTCCAATTGATCATACCACAATACTTTAATAAATTTCTTCTAAAAACTCCCACCACCATGTAACATATCCTTATTCAGTAAGAACTATGGAACACCATTATTATACCCATTTTACTACTATAATACCACTAATGTTTTACATGGTTCATCTATAAACGAAATTTTTTCAAAAAAGCCCACAAATTTCTCATTAAATGATCTATAACACAGCTATGAAATGTGAGTACCCAATGCATATATTCCCTTGGACACTAGTAAATTTATCGAAAGGCCTTACAAACTATCCTCAAACATCTAAGAAGTAGTAATACTCTATGAACTCACTCACAGGTTCTTTGTTTTTATTATACATAGTCTCACCAAAAACCAATAGATGCATGTTCTTATGAAACCTAGTCACCCACCCTAACTCACGCTCCAATGTGTCACTTCTCTTCAGTCCTTGGTCCATAGGGAAAGCCAACATTACATTCTATTTTTAGATGGCCTGATCAACCTGTAACCCTAGTAATTTCACATTTCATATATAAACAAATGATAACCATAGATACATTCATTATTTTAATATAAAAAGCTTCCACTATTTCCCATAAAATACTACAGGAAGGACAAAACTAATAACCATAGTATCATGCATTCAAAAATTCTTAACAAAAAACCAATTCTCAATCCCATAATCACTCAGAGTGCTTCACATCTCAAAAACCCAATGAATTTTCCAAGATTTTATCAAATATTTTGTTTTGCTAATTTTAATTCCACATAGAATCAAAACTAGAAATTTCTATATAGGTTATTTTTAAAACAATTTGTGACTGAAACCACCTTTTTAATGAAACCCATATTTATCAATAGAATATTTTATAAGAAAAATTGGAAAATACCAAACCTTATAGGGTTCTGCTGAAATGGAATTTGGTGCCTTCAATGATAAACTAGTGGTTTCGACATATACCATAATGAATTTTTTTCATTTTCATCACCAGATTACCACTTTTAAAAGGATGTACCTAACATACCAATAGAGAAAATTCCATGGATCAGATGAGTATAATTACCCATTCATGATATGTGGGTAAAAATTAAATAATTTTTTATTGAAACATTAATCAACTGAAATCACATAACATAATCTAATCAAAAAAATTGACAAGTTATATGAGTCATATATGGTTAATATTATCCATTTATACAATACTCTTACTAGAGGTCCATGATAGAAAATAATAGATAACATCTCCAAAAAATCATATTATAAAAAATACTCATCCAAAATATCACTAAAAAGAACAAAAATACTCTTACTATAGATTTTGGGTCTTCCCATAAAAATGGTGTTCATGAATAATAATTGAAATGGTTGTTGCAGGCTTCGAAAAATTCATAAACCACTAGTATTCCATATATCAGAAATTTATCAAACACAATATTAGTGATACAATTTTGTTGTAATTTTCCATCCTAGATCCAATCATCAATTACTAATTTAAAGATGTTATATGACCATTGATGTGACACCCTGTATGGTAGATCCTATAAACATGCAGTAAAGAAATAATCCATAATATGTGAAGACTATATCCTCAACTTTGAGTATAAAAATAGAAAAAAAAACAGAATCTAATAAAACAAATAATGAGATTTTTGAATAAATTAATAGAAACAAAATTGTAGTATATTACACATGGTAATAATTAATTGATAAAATAAGTGGTTTTTAATAATTCTAATCAAAGAAATAAATGATCCAAATAGGAAAAATATAACAAATGAATTCTATGTCCACTGCCTTCCAAAGACCACACATTACATTCCACTATAACATGTTGGAAAATTACAATCAGATCCATTCAATGTACTATATAGAATGAGAAAGAAAAATACATGTAAACATGTTCATTGTTGTTACCATACATGAGGTGGAAAAAATATCATAGGTTGTTCAACAAATTAATCAATTTAAAAACCATAATATATGTTTATCCATGATTAACATAACAAAAATATCACAAAACCATCTCAAACAACATGGGCTAACCTAGAAAATACTACTCCTTCATCATCTAGTCACCATGTGAAAATCTAGTAACCATTTCACCTGATCAAACTAATATTAAAATGATTAAATAAATTTATAATCCTCACATTGAATAAAACAATACAAATTAGAAGTACATATATAATTACAAAGGATATAGTGGTATGAAAACAATGAACCATTACTCCTATAAATTAGAAAAAAAATCATATTTCCATATCTCAACACACTACATTATCACTCATAGTTTGGAACATGATTCCCTCCTCACACTACATCATACCACAATGATGCCCCCAGGGTGGTCTTTTACCCAATCCAATACTAGGAAAAGTAAAAATAGTCTTCAATGGCCTAATACAATCCTAAATTTTCTATAGATTCAATCCCCAAAGGAACATGGAATAGAAAACAGTAACTAGTCCATGCACTCCCAAGGAAGTTAATAAACCACAAAGACACATCCCTAGAGACTATTGGGATGTCACTTTCAAGAACAATGAAAATTAATATTTGATTAAAGAAAGTCATCCCAAGACTCCACAAGTAATTGAACATAATAACATGAACCCTATGAAGGGAACACATGCGACCAAAAAACTCATGCACTAATCCCTTGTTTATTATAGCATTAAGCCTAGCCCCTCATCATGAAAAAACCTCGACATTCTTGTCGGGGCCTCCACTATGTTTTTATACATGTCATTATTAGTCAGGATAAATAATATCTATCAACAACCACACATTTATGAAAACACTTCATGCATGGGCCTCTCCCATCATAGACCCCTGGGTACATTCCAAACAATTTACTATTATCTCCAAAACACTGGGTATATCCTATGTAATAACTCTATAAACCCCTTGGAATTCCAATTCTGTATGGTGATAAAAATCCACTGACCACACCTTTTTCTAATTTAAAATATATTAAGGGAATACTATAAAATGTCACCTAGATGAAACCTAATCCATTACACCACATTATTCATTGATGAACTCTTACTAGACACAACACTCAAAATTCCTTACGCTACTCTTTTTCTGGGTGTCCCTAATTAGGTGTGAGATGGAATATCCCCCCCCCCAATCAATAAACACAATCCTCTCACAACTAACAAACTAGTGATTGGGAAACCATCATATTAAACCTTTATATCATATTCTACCTTAATACCCAAGAAAGGCCTCACTTCATAAAAAATTCCACTCTATCCAGTTCGAGATAGAGTATTCAATAATTCCATCATTCATATGTGCCAATGAGATCATATAACCAATATTAGAGGATGAACACTAACCTATGTCCTCTTCCAATAGAGTTATTAAGCCTTAAATATTCAACCTGGACCCATGAAATATGCATAAAATATAAAATAAGCAATAAAAATTCACATGAGATTATATTAAAGTTACTACTAACAACAGTACTGGTGTTACCACACACACAATGCTCTGTCAAGACTTATCCTAGCCTCTCCATGAATTTCCAAGCCCTTACTAGAACTAAATCATAGACATCACATAATAAAACATAAATAATGAATTTAAAATAATTATAATTAATGATTTAATTTAATTCATAGAGGAATACATTATGAAAAATTGAGTCGTAATCTTTATTGCAATGAAACCTTGACAAGCTTCCAACAGATGGCCCATGAGACCTCATGAGCAACACCATTGCCAAAATTCTTATCACCTGGAACATGTCAAACATAAAAAACATCTATTTTAATCCTTTGTAATAAATAAAATTGGTATAGTATTACCTCAACCAAAAAAACTCCAAATATCATACATACATGTCCTCATTTTCTCATTTATCCATCATTCACAAATTCCCCATTAACATTAGATGTTTCCAACATGCTTTGTTGAAGTCAAAATTAAAACTGAAATAAAAATCATAACAAATATAAAATAGTGATGGGATATAGTAAAATATTAATAAAGAATTATTAAATAAAAAACATCTTCTAAAAAACTAACACATATAAAGGGAAATAAAACAAAAGATGAGGGATGACATTTCAGTAACTCCCCTATGTTCTCGAACATGGTGAAAATAAAATAGGTATGAGCACCATTTTTCATTTAAATATTTTTTTCTACACTGTTAACAGTTTCAAACAATGGTTAATGTTGTTAAACCCCTAGTAAGGGGACTCCTACACATATATCACTAAATTTCTAACACTGAAACCATGTTTCATGACATTAATTGTGTACTTCTAGTCAATCATGTGGTCAATGACTCCATATCCTCGATGATGCATTCCAAAACAATCAATACAACAAATTACTATCAAACAACATCCAATATCATCATATTAGGACACTCACTCCCTCAAATTTCAAAATTGAATCAAGATTCTATAAATGAACCATCAAGAAAATTAAACATTCAAAATCCCCTAGAAATACCTAGCTTAAAAAAATGAAGTTCATTATGATTAAAATGAATGTATTCCGACTAAAAATGAAAAAACTATAAAAAGATTTCATTTGATAATTCATGATCGATATTTCAATAAGTTGTAATTTTAAATTATTTATTATCACAAATCATATCTATTTATGTTGGCCAACTTTCCAATTAGAGAAAATTGTATTCTTCGAGAATTTAGTTTACAATGCTTTACCTAATCCATTATATGAAAAACAAATATATATTACTTTAGAAAAATAATACTATTATGATCTCCCAACTATGTGTAACCTAACTCCATCACCAATAAAAGGAACCAAAACCTATTCATGAATCCCATTACATGTGATCCTCACATAATATATTCTAGGTCCCCTAACATTAGCATGACCTTCCCGGATGAATGATTGAGATCTTGAAAAGTGTCACATTAGAAGAGATATCAAATATAGAATTAAATGTTTTTTAATTAATCATAATTTAATATATTCCAAACTCAAATTAAATCCATATCATTTTTATTTCAAGAAAAATTTAATACCAAAACATTTATTCCATTATTCATTGAATTACACTAATAATTTTGTTTCATACTTCCTATTCCAACCACTAGACTAATTTGTTAATATCATTTTTGTATCACCCAAACCATAGAAATTCAATATCCAATGTGTAATATTTATTGCATAAGAATTATTATAAGGAATCAAATAAAGAATGACTAAGATTTAGTTGTGTGGGAAAACTAGACACATACATGAGAAAATAATAAACTAAATAAAAAATAATATTTTTTCTACATAAATAACTCCAAGGATAACATTATTCAATCTATTATATCCCGACATATGATTCACAGTACACTTATTGGATTCATAAGGAATGTAAACATATTATGGGTGGGATTAAATTCTCATAAATAGAAAATTATAGTGGAAACAATAATGATTCAACCAGAATAATCAATATGGAAAGGTAAATATCATAGAACACAAGCCTTGTAATCAATAACTGATAAGAATTTTTGTAAATAATATGGAAATATAAATAACAAAAAACATATTTCCTTCAAATAACTAGATTAAAAAATCAATATAGAAATTTAAGAAATAGAAACACATGTAATTTATTCAATAGACATAAAATAAAATATATACATATATTTTTCAATGAAAAATCTCATGGATGAATAATAAAAGAAACTATATGAATTAAATTATTAATTCATTTTTGTCATGTTTAAGGAACATGAAAACTTATTACCTCATGACCTTTAAAAATATGGTTTAATTATAATGATATAAACCTTTTTCATTCATTCAGCTTATTTGTCTCAAGAAAACCTATTGATGCATAGTGGAGTTATAAAAAGTCTAGGATTAACTTTTTTATTTCATGTATAATGCATTACACATATCAAATATTAAAAATAAATAATATGGTTTTTCAAATATTTGAATTTAATAAAGAAAGTTGAAATATCAATATTTAACCATAATATAAAAAAACAATCAATGTAGGAACCATATATAATATACATCAAGGTTGAGGGAATAGTGATCTCAATGACCAATAAAATGGATAATTTAGGGTTAATTCAACGTTCAATGATCATAGGAGATTAAAAATTTCATGGGGTATAAAAAATGAATTAATAAAGGGAATGTGAATACTATCTCTGGAAAAATCAATCATAAACCATATAGGGAATAAAATAAGGATGTTATCAACATATTATATCAGAAGTGGGGTAAAATAATTAGTTGTTTTAATTTTTTAAACTGAAATCCTATAAAAACATATTTAAAAAATAGTCTAAATGATAATATCTTTTTATTTTGATTAAACCATTGAAGAAAAATTTCATTGAAAACCACTTTTGAAAAAAAATTATTTAAAATTAATCCTTTGAATAACTCAAAGGAATCTTCAATGAAAAGAAATTGAGAAATTCAATACTTACCTTATGAGGTAAAAGATCATTCCTTTTACACGATAATTTTTTTTTAAAAAAATTACTTGTTGAGAAAGATACAACAAGATTTCTTTTTAACTCACTGGTAAAAAAAACAGAAATTTTTTATTTAGTAAATCATTTTGAAAATGTTAAAAAAAATTTGAAAAACAATTTAGGTAACATGGTTTTTATAATATTATATGTTCTCCGACTAAATTGAGAAAAGAAGTCGAGTTTTCTTTAAAACATTTTCTAAAATATTATATGTACCATGGAGGGAAAAAACTATGTTATTACATAAAGAAGTTCATGAATAACCATAGGATAGTAAATGTAAAAGTTTTATTAGAGCATAACAAGTAATTTATTCTAATGGAAATTAAAGGGAAAAAATACAAAAAAAATGAGATTGTAATGTTGACCCTTGAATAGATTATAATGCTGGAGTGAGGATCATTCGACGATTATATTATGTGTCTCAACTTTATATCCACATATATAAGGGATAATAAATTAATAATTATTCAATTTAATTATAAATATAACAATATATTATTAAAAATGGCCATAAAGTAATATAACCCAATTAAAAAAATTGGGTTATGAATTTTTTTTCCACTTGGAAATTCTTAACTCAAATCTCATTAATGAAATAACTGTTATTGAGACTAAAAATATCAGGAAAAATGACTGAATCATGATATTTTATTACTATGTATTATTATATACACCATATTTTTGAAATTTGGAGCTCAAAAATAATGTGATTATATTAAAAATGATTCCAAAAATCATAAAAGTAAGTTAGATTGTAAGTATAATAATCAAAAATGCTCTTGGGGATAATAATCCTTAAACATTCCAATGTATCCAATAGCACTATGAAACATTTAAATCATTATCTACCTAGTGGGATATAATTAAATAGAACGTAGAATATCTTGAGAAAGAATGAGGTTCATGATATAACTTTTAAAAGGGTACTATATAAACCATATAAAATAAACATGGTTCATAACAACAATTAAGTCACAATAGAATGTAAATTGAGATGAAATCCCATACATTGTGTTTATATTCTGGTGAATATACATTTATTTCCTATATAATAAACATATATTTATTAAATAAAATCGTGAAAACTTTTTTCATTTTAACCATAAATATTATTACAGTTATTTCTATGTTTTATATAATTACTTAAACCATAATTTTTACGTCGGTTGTTTTGAAAAAATTTAATTTATGTGTCCAAAAAAACATTGGTCGGTCAACTATTATCAAAGGGGTCATTATTATAAATAACTAAAATAATAATCATGACGTAAATAGAATATTTAAATATAATTTATAATTTTAAATACTATCATTAAATATGGCTATGAAAAATGGACCAATGATACAATCATGGAGACGGTGGGTTGTACATATAGATTAGTGCGGTTCCCATTTTTAAAATGATCGTTATTGAAAGTGGGTATGTAACACCATACCTTTCCAGAATAATCCATGTATCATAAATAAAAATATATTTAAATATATATACTTATATATATATATATATTTCTTCTGATGTAAAATGAAACACATCATGCTAAGGAGGTGGTAATCCACACATACACCAATGACATAATCACCTTTTTAGTTTCTAAAAAGGGTAATAATGATAATGATATATATATATATATATATTATTTCATGAATTTAAATTCTATCATGAATATATTATATATTTTTTGTCTATATTATATGTTTATTTATAAACATACCTTATACATTCCATGTATCGTGTGAGTGAGTCACATGGATTTTAGGGAGGCTGTAATCCGCACTTCCACAAACGATGTTATCATATTATACACAAAAAATGTATAAGGGTATGTTTTTTAAAATAGTAATATATTCTTAAATAAATAATAAATACAATATATAAACATATATTCTATCATAATGACCATCCATGATAGTTGGTAATATAAAAAATGAATAGTTACTCTTTCATGTGGTGGTAGTTCTCCATTCAAGGAAATTTCTTGTTCGTTATGCATTAGATGGAGGTGTGTAAGTGCAGAAATAACCCTTAGCATAAAAAAATAATACAATATTATGGATACTAGTTTTTTTATATAATTATTGAATAAGTATAGATTAGAAAGTGGATAATGGTAATAAAACTATTAAGGAAATCAGTTGCCTTTTAATTGGGTAACATCATCTCGTTTGAACCAATGGTATCTTGGATTAATTTATTCTGAAAGGGAGGGGATTTTTGATAGTGGGAGAAATATTTAGAATCTATTTGGGTGGATATTGTTCAAGTCAAACAATTTGATGAGTTATAAAGATTATGGAGACGATGAGGCATTTTATAATGGAGAAGTAGTGGAACAATTGTAATATTTTGACAGTGGAATTTTATTCACATTTTTCACATTTCAAGTGGTGCCCATAATTTTAAAATTTCTATAAAACTACGGATAATATGTAAATATTACCATAAAATGTATTTGGATAGGTTCTTGGGTCATTTGGGCCCTTATGATTATGGTTACTCCATTGGAGTGATTATTTTTACCATTATCTTTGTTATTAATTTTAATTACATTCACTAATATTTTGTTGTCAAAAACAATTTTGAGATTATTAGACATTATTAATTTTCAAGATTCCAAATATGGATTCAGTTTTTCTAAATTCCAATCACATAATACAAATAAATTAATTTAATTTTAATACTATAGACGAGACAACAATATGTGGTTTTATTGTAAAATTATCTGAATGTCTCAAAAGTTTTTATAACCTATATGAAGTTGAAATTGGTTAAATTAACATAAATTGGATTACATTATTAAATTATTCTCTAAAACCAATTCAAAATATCATTGACCTTATAATTAATTATATGAATATGAATTTGTGAATTAAAATTCAGTAATTTTTATAATTCATTACGAAATAAAACTCCATTGAAAAATATCAAAAATTCACTCTAACCTAATTATAATAATTCTTCTAAAAATATGATGAATATTTTTCATATATAATCTATTAATGTTACAAAAATTAATTTTATTTTGGGTTTTCTTTAAAAGGTGGTAAAAGTTTCTTAATAAAAATATAGTTTTTTGGAGTAAAACTGGGTTCGTTCTAATAGTTTGTGTATCAAATCTGTTAGATGAATAAAAAATATATTATTTTGATTATATAATAATTATATTACATTAATACAACATAATAATTGTATGAAATTTATTTTTTTAGGATAATATAACTTTGTGAACAAAGTTTTATATATAAATATTTTTAATTATATTTAATTGGTTCTTATATTCATTTTTAATTAATTATTAAATAATTAATTCATCTTAAATTTGGTTAAGTCATTTGTTTTATTATTTTATATAATACTATTCATAATTGATATTTTATCTCCTATTATAACAGTATTTTAATTATATATTACAGTTCAGTAAAACTCGTTATTCTGTATATCACAAGCCATTTAGGAAACTCATTGTTGTTTTTGTCGCACGCTTACTCGACATCATGTTCATTATAAGATATATTATATATTGAAATTATTTTAATTATTAAATATATTATATATAAAAAGGATATTATATTTACTTGTTATGTTGGTGTTGTGTGTCGTATACAATATCAAATACAAGTGAGTCTTTGAAAATTTTTGGGGTGTTACATTCTACCATCATTGAATAAAATAAATCCTCCAAATTTAAAATAAATCATGGTTATTGTTATTTTTATATTTACCATTTATAAAATTCAACTTAATGAGATTATTTCATAAAACATGTTCTACATAAGAGGGAATGAGAATGAAGAATGTTACATGGATCAGCATATAACTAAGTCTCTATGTATGAGATCATTAGTGGAATGTAATGATATGTACTTAATGAAAATGTGTAAATATTTATAGGGAGTTATTGAGGTCATGCATGAAAAATATTTGATTGATCAATAGAAATCATAGGTCCAAAAATCCAAAATCTGTGAAGATTTAAAAGATCATCAGTACAATGAAAAGTATGTTTGTAGGAAAATAGTTTCATTATCATTTTTTTTATGAGTAATTATTTTACTACCATAAAAAATAAAAAAATATAATTAATTGTTATATTTATATAAATATAATTTCAAATTTTGGTTTTTATTTAATCTATTTTCTAATTATTTCAAAAACCAATAATGATTTTTGATGCAATAAAATATCTTCCTCAAACATCATAAGGCCCATAAAAGAGTTACAAGTCTCACCATTTCTCTCTTAATATTTTCAAAAACAAATATGGATAATATATTAATCTATAAACAATAAAAGTTAAACTACTGATTCATCATTTATATTTATTATTAAAAAACATTAGTTAAAAATAATAGAATTTTATCTAGGATTGTCTGTAGGGTAGTGACTGGATTAAAAACATTAGCACCCTTTGGTCATGGGTTCAAGACACATAGACTTAGAGGAGTTGATTGGTTGTCACCTGACGTTGATGTTCTTATTTTCTAAACCCGTATTAATATAACTTCCAGAAATAAAAATGATGAACATTCTATAAATAAGGATAATCACAAAAAATCTTTATAAAATATCTTTTTAACCCAACACCAATTCATCAATACTTAATCAACTTATTTCCACATAGATTCTCCCTTGGTATATGGTTTTTATATAATATCATTTATTGTATTTCTAAATAATGTCACACTATATTCTATATAAAACACCATATTTTTGTCCTTAGTTTTTCATTTTCAAAATACATCATTTTGGATTGTAAAGGAACAATGAATTATTCTAAGTGTATCTGCCAGGAGTGTCAAACTATGAGTACAGTAACGCTCGTTGTTGTGTACCAAGTTATAGTACATTAGGACCATCACACCATGTCAGAGTTGATACTCCTAATTAAATAGATTCTAGGACCATGTCGATGTATATTATCTAGATAGGGATGCATTTCTATAAAACCCGCATACTATGTAGTTTAAAAATATTATAGTTTATCATTCTACAGCTATCCTAAAATTCAACATCAAGGTTATTTTCTCTAAGATATGTTTTCTTAAATTTAGTTTCAAATGAATCTATTAAACTAAATTTAATACTAACATTAGCATCTGAAATATAGAAAGAATCAATTTTTTGAACTCTATCAATTAAATTTTCATGATTACAAGGAATAAAATTCTGAATTACTATGATTTTAATAGTCATAGTAGACCAGATACAAAGATGTGAAAATAATATACCAATTACAACATAATATTTTTTTCTGGAAAATTAACATCTAGGATAACGTTAATGAATATAGTGTATTTCTGCATAACCATCATAGTATGATTCTTGGATTCATTGGGAGAATAAAACATAATAATTTTTATATCAATGTCTCAATAATTGAAAAGAATAGCGGATGAAATAATGAATCAATGAGAATAATAAATATTTAATGGTAAAAAACTACAAACACAATCCACGTAATAAATATCAGAGAAGCATGTGAGTAAATAATATGGAAAGTTATATTAATAAAAACACATTCCAATCAAATAACTAGTCGAAGAGAAATCAATATAGCGAGGTGAGAATATAAAACACATTCCATTAACTCAATGAAACTAAAATGAAATTTATACATAGATATGTCGATATAAATCACATAGAAGAATAATAACTGAAACTACTTGAATGAAATTATTTGATAATGTATTTGATTTTCATGGGAGATGTAAACCTATACCCGCAATACCATGCACAATATAGTTTAAAACTACAAATAAAAATGCGATTAATTTGTGAAAAATAATTTTCTCATGAGAACCTATCAATTTATCAATGATCACTATAAATTCTAAGCTTCACACTAAATTTCAAGTCCAAATCATTCATCATATCAAATATTCGAAATAAGTAATATGTGTTATCAAATATCTATATTGAAAAATGATTATAAAATTGCCAAATTCTCCCCAAATAATCTATTAAATATAAAAGTATATATATCTAAAATTGTATGAAATTTAGGAAATATTAATATACTTAATAAATTAAATGTATAATTAAGGATAAATCCAATGTTCATTGATCATAGGAGATTTAATATTACACAGGGGCTAAAAATTTAATAAAGTATGTGAATGTGAATACTATTCTTGAAAAAATGAACTTGATGAAGAATAAGATTGGAATCATCCTAATATATCCCAAGTGGAGTAAAACAAAATGTTTATATCATTAATGAATTAGAATACTATTGAAACTGTTTTTTAAAACATTCTTCCAAAAAATAACCCAACATTAAGAAAACCCATTTTAAAATATTTTTTTATATCACTAATGAAGGAATTTACATTAAAAACAAACCATTCAATCATGAAAATAAAGGATTAATGATATTATGTAGATTAAATCAATATTCCTCATACTAGATAAAAATAATATTCCTTTTACATGGTCAAAACGTTAGAAAAACACCTTTTTCATAAAGAGACATGAAGATTAATTTAATAAGTTTTTAAAAAAAATATAAAAATAAAATTAGTAAATCATTTTTAAATGTTTTAAATCATTTTTATAAAAAATGATACTTAGAATAAAATTTGTTATCTGAATAAAGAGGGAAATGAAATAGGTTTAACTTACAAACATTATCTAAAAAATTATATGTACTAATGAATGGGAAAATCATATTGTTACGTGAAAAAGGTCGTGAATAATTTGAGGGGAAGAAAATGAAAGAGTCGATTAAAAAAGGATAAAATAATTTCCTTTTATGTAAATTAAATTGGAAGGAATCATGAAAAAATGATATTTTAAATTATACCCCTGAAAATATAATAATTCTAGAGTGATAATCAATCAATGCGTAGATTGTGTGTATCAAATGTAAATCCACAAATAGATGGGAAAATACATCAGTAGATAGTAAAATTCATTATAATCATAATGATATAATATTAATGACATTGATTAGTTAACATAACCCAATAAAGTTATTGTTTCAATTGAATTTTAACAATAACAAAAATAAGTAACCTTGTAAGGATAATCATTACAAACGTTCTTGTTGATAACAATATTTAAACATTACAATGTGTCCCATACCACTTTAAATTTTTTGAATCATAATATCCATGAAAGAATAAAATTAATTGAATATTATAATTTTATGATAATAAAGACGTTCATGATATTACATTCCAATGGGTAGTATATACCCCATATCAAAAAACTTGGTGCATAACGATAAATGAGTCCCAATAGAATGTAAATTGAGACAAAATCTTTTTCATTGCATTTACATTAAGCTAAAAACACATTAGAATCATATATAAGGAAAATATATTAATAATTTAAATTATATAGTAACATTATAATTTTTATCATAACTATTGTATCAGTTCTTTAAATTTAGTATATTACTACATAAGCAATTATGGTTATATTAGTTATTTTCACCAAATTTGATTTCAGTGTCATAATAAAATTAGTAGGTAAACAATGTTCACATGGATCATTATATAACATCACAAAAATAATAATCATTACAGAATTATCAAATTTATAATAATTTATAATTTTAAAATAAATCATTAAATATGTTTATGAAAAATGGACAGACCATACAATCAAAAATATTGTAGGTCGTATTTACGCTGGAGTAATGGTCCAATTTTTCAACGATCATTATGGACTAATGGAAAGTAAATAAAATACAATAAATAATCATATTTTTATCCTAAATACCATTTTATTTATTCAAGTATACTTATATTAATAATTCTTGTTATTTAAAATAAATCACTTCATGTCAAGGAAGCGGGAGTCCATACGTCCATGAACGATGTTATCTTTTTTTAATTGTGTGAAAAGGGTAATAATGAAAATGATATATATATATATATATATATTGAAAAAGTAATTATTTCATGAATATAATATATATTTTATTTAGGTCTGTAATTTTTAATTAGAATCATTACCTATACATTCCATGTATATTGTGAATGTATCATAACTCTTTTAGGTGGTGGTAGTCCACAGTTCCACAAACGATGTTATTATATTTACAGAAAATGGAAGGCATTAATATATGTGTTGTAAATAAACCAATTAATATTAAAGACCTAAAAAATATCCTATATGTAATATATTAATTTTTATCCATCATTTTTTTCATCTATTAATGTTGGTATTGGAAAAATATTAACAATCATTGGTTTATGAGGCAGTAGTTTGGAGTACAAGAAAAAAATATGTTTGTTATCCATTAGATGGATGATTTTTTAATTGTATGTTTAAACCATAATATGATAATATAAATGTATAGATATAATCCTTGGTTTTTATATAATAAGGTTTTAAAGATGTTTTAGGGATTGGATAATTAAAATGAAAAAATATATTAAAGAAAGATTTTACCACTTAATCCGGTATCTTCTTTTGGTTTAAACTAAAGGGTTCCATGAATTGAATTATTCCCAATGATGTTATTATATAACTATGGATGGGAATATTATGTGCAATTTTTTAAAATCATGGATGAGAAAAATAGTTTTGAGAGATGTGAGGATGTGGGAGGAGAGGAGGCCTTTTTTAGTGGTGGAGTGGTAATCTTGTAATATTTTGAAAATGGAATTCCATACACATTTTTAACAATGTAAGTGGCTACCATAATGGTGAAATTTATATAAAAAAATTGGATAATTTCAACATATGTCTATACAATGGGTTTTGGACAAGTATCTAGGTCATTTGGGGCCTTTAGATTAATGGTTAGTCCGTTATTTATATATATTTTACCTTAATTGTTGTAATCAATTTTAATTACATACCCTAAAATTTTTCATAAAAAATTATTGTGAACTTATGAGAAATTATAAATTATACTAATTCCAATCACATATGTGGAAAAAATTAACTAAACTTTTTTCCCGCATAAGGGATGACAATGCAGTTTTAATGTAAAAATGCCCGAAAGTTTCTTTTGATTTTATAGACAATTTCAAATACATATTTATTCAATTCAGATAAATCAGATTAATTGATAAAAATATGATCTATAAAATAATGGTTTTACCTTATTAATAAATCTTATGAAAAATCATTTTTGAATAAATATTCGGTATTATTCATTATTCATTAAAAAATAAAACGTTAAATATAATAAAAAAATAACTAGATCATAAATTTTATGTTTCTTCCAAGATCAATTTTAGTTTTACATATAGAATATATAATAGTTCCAAAAAATTTAATTTAAATTTCTACACCATTTAAATGAGGTCAAACTGCCTTAATAACAATATATTATTTATGTGTAAAATTAGGTTTGTTATTCTTTTATGTTTATAAAATATATTATAAAAATAAAAATATTATATACTGAATATATATATATATATATCAAATAATAATCCTTTAATAATTTTAATTAATTTAATTAATTACAAAAAACCACATTGGGAGCATAGTTTGCAATATTAATATTCTTTTTTATTTTAAATTGGTTATAATATTCATTTCTAGTTATTTTTTATCTAATGAATTCATCTTATAATTGTATAAGAAATATATTTTCATATGTTAGTTAATAATATTCTTAAAGGATATTTTATGAGTTATTATAATAATATTTTATAAACATATTATTGTTTGATAAAACATGGTTTTGCGTGTTTTGCAAGCCATTAAAGAAACTCATTGTTGTGTATGTCGCACGATAACTCGGTATCATGTGAATTTAAATATATAAAATATATTTAATTTATTTATATTATAAAATATATTATAATAAATGAGGATATTATATTCCCTTAAACACTTGGTTTCACGTCTCACACACGCTATTGAGTATAAGTTACTATTATAGAATTTTTGGGGTTTTACCATTTTAATGTCTAACGTATTACACAACCCAAAATATATATTAGTCACCCACGTAAATAAGATAAACATATTCATACATATAAAAAATCATCCATTGAATATTGAAAATGAGAAATCCATTTATAGGTTTAGAATAATTGGATATTGATTATCATTACATGAGTATGCTTGGAAGCATCGAACCCCCCCCCCCCCCATGATTTCTATAATAATTCAAAAGCCTCTATGATATTTCTGAGTCACAACCAATGTACCAGTAATAAGGAATACGTTACTCATGAGTCAATCATGTTTATAGTATTGATAAAATCTAATATCTAAACCCATCATTAAAAAAAATTACGCTAATAATTATAATTATCGAATCAAGACCTAGAAAATTAAAAATATGTCATATGTTGTCTTAAAAAGAGTGTGATTCAAGGATTGGAAATTTATACAGATGTGCTTATATCATAAATTAAGGAATATATTATATTATATTTCATGATATTTTTATATGAAATAATATTCAAAAATAAAAATAAAAAGAATATTATTTTAATTGATTTTCTATACACAAGAAACAAAAATTAATATGTATACTTAATTTAGGTCACGAAATAAATTTTTTATTATACATTACAAAATTATTTTATTGATCTTTTATAAAAAATATACTTTATGGAGATATAGATAATGTTTATAATTTCAGGATATATATATATATTATCAATTATGGAGAATTCAAATGATTATATTTTATTTATATATTTTCTTATGAATAGAGAACCTCTTGTTTTCAATATGAATCTATAATAAACATGAAATTTATAAATTGAACATCTATTCTGAAGGAATAAATTACTTATTATGTAATTGTTTTACAAAAAATAACAAAAACTTCATTTGTTATATTAGACCTTTATATATATTATCATATGTCATAAAAAAGCCATTAATAATTTAAATAATTGATGATATAATTATTGTAGACTAAAAATTAATATTACTATTTATATAGGGCCTAAAAAAAGTTTAATTAATAGATACAGAAGAAATAAATCCCTCAAACCAAAGGATCTTACCTTAGAAATCCCAAATATCATAAATTCTAAGAGAGATACCATCAATCGGATTTTTCCTTGACGAATACCAAGAAAAAATTGAATAAATTAAACATTAAAAAATGATCATGTAAGAAGTTTAGACTTTTTGAGAACATGATCCAATCCTTGTTCTATGAACCTCATCAAAAGGGTTCCAATATCACACACCATACCCATTGGGTGTATTATAGTGTAATAAGGTTTTGCATATCTATACCCTAGTAGTATGAATTGTTATGTGTACATTGTAATAAAACATTGATTAATATTATTCCTTTAAATTTTTACATTATATATATAGTTATTTATGTGTTGATGATAAATAGATTTAGATATGAGAAAACCAAATTTCTATTTTTTAAAAAAATTTATCTTTGATAAAATTTATGATAAATTATATGAATTTTTTATAAATATTACATTCATATGGTATTAATTTTAAATAATATTTATTCACATTCAAATGATAGTATCACTAAACAAAGTCCCGTGTAACCCTTATAAGCGTCCGGAAATTACTACTATTGTAATGAAAGCTATTTTATTGTAAAATGGATTTTAAATTAGAAGTGTTTATTAGAATATTTACAAAATTAATGTGGTCAGATAAATATTCTTTTGAAATAAGCATGTAGAAATTTTCGAACAGTGAATTGTTAACAAATCTCTAATGTAGATGAATTTTGGTTAAAAATTTAAATTCGGAAAAAAATACTATTTGTATTATGATTTAATAAAGACCCAAAATTAATGTAATCAATTCCATATCATTAATACTCGAAAAAAAAAATATTTCAATTTTAAAATAATTTATTTTTCATGCATTTTGATTAATTTTATATACTCTTAATGAATCCTCTAAAACATATATTAAATAAATTTTTCCTAATGAATACATAATGATCCTTACTCATATTCACATCACAAATGGAATTATTTTATCATTTTAGACTCATTTCCCTAAAAAATATTAATAATTAATCTCTTTTGGATTAAACAAAGCAAAAAACCAAAAGATTATGTTCTGGTTTTCATTATTTTATTATACAGTGTCGAAATCTGATGTCTAAAATTTATTAAAGAATTCAGCTCAATTTTTATATAAATACAATCCTATCCTCCCTCTCTTTTATAATAAAAACCAATGGATAATGATTTTCCTCTCTATATTCCTCTATAAATCTCTCCCAAGGTATTCCCAATCACCTAGAAATCCCCTCCCAATAATTAATAGAACTCTCTCATGGTTTATGGATTTTATCCTAATCATATTTATTTAAGAACATTATTTGTATTATGACATTTTATTACACCCTCGATGTCACATTGATTATATCAAATTAATTATTTTAGATAATTTCAAGCTGTTTTGTTTTCATATTCTTTTTGTGTTGAAATTGTGAACTTTTTAATTGATTTGTTTTTCTTCAGGGTTTGAAATTGGATAGGAGTAACCCTACCCTGATCATGTGTGAGGGGTCTTTCGTTGAACATAATATATAAATTTTTTTGTTCATGGTTACCTTATCCATGAGAAAATCTGAGGTGTAAAATTTTGATTTTTTGGGTACTATGTCCAAAGAATTATTTTTTTTCTTATTTAGGAAAAAATTATTTAAACCATGAATATATTCTATGTGTTTTGAATTTGCTGATAGGCACGGTAAGATAATGGGTTGTCCAATAGGGTAGATATTATGGAAAATTATTTATGTAGGGGGTTTTATAAGAACTGACTTACATGTGGTTAGTTTATTTTCAGAAAAACCATGTGGGAAAATCGTGTTTTCTATTAGGTGTTTTATGGTATGGAGTATTATTTTTTATTTTTAATTCATTTTAAATTGAAAAAACTGAAATTAAAAAACCCTCTCCTGACCCCTCCTTCATCAGGTGTTACCCCCCCCCCCCACTTGGACACCCCTCTATCTTTTGTGACAGTAACATGGAATAGAACCCTTTAAATTATATCCCTTATCCTATGATCACTCTCACCATAGAGCTATATTAATGGTTTATTTTATAAATTATCATATTGAGGTCTCATCTTCATTCTTACACAAATTTTCACATGATTTATTATTGCCCTATTATAGCGTGTGATTCATCCAATCTAACGTCCTAAAAAATCTTGAATAAAATTATAATCATTTAGTTTCATATAGATATAAAAAAAATATTCACTCTTTTCATATTATTATATCCAATTGGATTTAAATTACCAATAATTAAACATATAGTTAAGAATATAGTCGTTTAATATATATAACTTGACTAGTATAACTACAGGGTTTTAACAAATCCTTTTCGTATAGATAAAGGAAGTGATGGACTCAACTAGTATGATCATACCCTATGAAGACCATCTATCAGAGATTCCAAGTGAGATATCATTTATTGGATTTTCCTTACACCAATATCAATCAAAGATCCAATAATATAAGAATGAGAAAAACATTTTACTAGAGATAATCAAGCTATCGAGATCATGACCCAACCCATGATCATCAAACGACCCTAAGAAAGCCCCAACTTCACACACCTTATACATAGGGTGTATACTGGAGTAATAATATAATATGTATCATGATCCTAGCATTATTTTTTTTGTATTGAATAATTTAACGATTTTCTTTATGTTATTGTTACTTTGTAAATGATTTTCTAAATAAAATATAATCTTTTTGGATAATATTAAAATTAAATTAAGTATTTTGTTTTGATGAATCAATAAAATTTTGAAATAAATAATATTATAATAAAATATTAATATTAAAAAACATTTGTTAATTATTAATTATCATATAATTTTTATAAAGTCAAAAGTAACTTTTTTATGGATTGAGAGCTATTTTTTTTCAAAACTTATCAACATTTAGTAAATGTAGGATTTATTTTAAATGGTAAAATTCAGATATTTAGAGAATTATTTAGATAAAATGAATACTATTTTTTGAATCACGCCATTGAAAATATCCAATGGTTAATTTTTCATAAATTTCTAGGCCAGTTCATTTTTTTGGTAAAAATTAAAGACATTATAAATATATAATTTTTTTATGAAATCATAATGACCCAATAGTGATGTAATAAAATAAAATAATTGTATTTTGTTAAAATTTATATTTTACATTCAATGTAATTTGATTTTATTTATTTATTTTATAAAGTCTTAGTGAATCCTTCAAGACATATAATATATTATAATATTTTAAAATAATTTCATTGAATGTGTGATTCACGTCCACATAAGCAAGGTGAATATTTTAATACCTTAAGCCCTTAACAATATAAAATAATTTATAACACTCACTATTTCTAGAAACCATGGTAAAAAACTGTGGGATTGTTTGGGGTTTTGACTATTTTTTTGTGTACTGTTCAAAACCAAAATAAAACAAAACCCTATACTTTCCTATATAAAGCCACCAATGCTCTAATTTCCCATCACTAAAGCACTTTTAAGATCAGCCACACTCTTCCACTAATACCAAGATTCCTCCAAAGGGTCCCCCATGATCCCAAGAATCCTCTCCCAGTCCTTTAGGATCACACATCCATGTAAAGGATCATTTTATCTATTTTTCTTCTAGATTCCTATTTATTCATTCCATTTATTTTCTATTTTATTTATTTGGGTTATGTTATTCCATACTACCGTACTATAAATTTTATTTATACATGATGGTATTTTTATTTCACTCTCATTAATCCTCCCTATGATCTTTTAATCCCACCTTGTTTCAATGCCGAAATTCTATAAGGATTTGTTTCTTTTCTCATTTTTATCTATGTATACTTATATTTTTACACTGTATTATTTTCAATTAAAAATTATGTGGGATGTTTTATCACATCCCCCATGCATCCCTTTTCATGTTTTAAGGATTAGAGACCCCTTTATCTCTCATTAATCTCTCCCGTGTACACCAGTTACCATGTAGAAATTCTATAAGGGATTTCACTCCTCTCATTTCCCATAAAATAATTCCTTTATATTATGGAATTATAATATATTTAACATGTTGGGATATAATTTTCCATGATAACCTTAACATAAATAACATGTATAATTAATTATATACCCCTTTCACTATCATCAAACTAATTTATAAATTTCCATAACACAATGTTATGCTGCCAAAAATGCACTGTGATTTTCCATTCCAAAATCAGTGTGTAGTGAATATCATACCCATTCCTAAATAAAGGGTATTCATATTTATTCACATATACATATCAAATGATAATGTACATATAGAAATTATACATTCGTTGATCGTTGAATAAAATTTGATGTTGAATGAATCCAGGTTATAAATTTTTTTTGGAACATATTGGAATGATATTCAAATGATTATGAAGGGTGCACCCTAATAGAGCTCTAATGCATTGGGTAATGTCTAGTATCATGTTACATCATGTTGGGAAATATTTTTACCTATTTCATTGATATGAATTTTTTTTAATATGTTGATATAGGGTTTTACCTGATACCATTATGATTATGATGTATTGTTTTAAGTTGTTTCCAAATTTCCTTGTTTTGATTATCATATTTTATCATGGCTTTAAATTCAGGATTCTTTTTTACCCATTTAGTTTCCTATCGACTAACATGTATTTTCTTCCCCATGTTTCTCCAAGTTTCTTCCCTTACTAGGCTTTATAGATCACCCTTTTCTTATGTATGTCTTTAGGTTATCAAATGCAATGATATATACGAAAGAATGTTGTTGTCATGAAAAAGATGTTTTCAGTAATGATGTGTATATCATGTTTTCAGTTGTTATTTAATGTCCCTAATCCATAAAGACACTAGGAATATTTATATTCTGAGTTTTATTATGTTAATATATAAGAACAAAATCATTTATAAATATAAAATTAATAGCATGGTTATTATAGTTGGTATCAGAGGAAAGATTTCGTTATTTTTGGGATTTTGATTATAAAACTCTAGTGAATGCCTTAGGGATAAGACTAATTATAGGAAAAACACACCTAAATTTTGATCAGTATATAGTAAGTGGTTTCTCAAAAAATATATATTTCTGTCTTGATATGATCATGTATATGTGTCTTAGGAAGAGATGTATCTATGGGTAAAACCTAAAAACACAGCATTGAGTGTCCTGACCCGCCTTCTTCAATATTAGAGAAGGAATAGCAAGATTTTGAAACCTTACTTCCTCATGATTACGGGTAGATAATGACCCATAAGGTGCACCTCCTATACGCCCTGAGGTGGAGACCAGCACCATGGGCAGGTAAACACTAATACAAAATGAGAGGTACTACCTATTTCAATGAAAATAGGATCGAGAGATAAGAGGTATTTACCTCAATCAACTCCATGAAAAATAAATTAATAAGGGAACCAATATCCCTTTTACATGCATTTTCAATGTAAAACTATTATAAATAATAATAAAACTCCAAAGTCTATTCCAAAATAAAACTATGAAGCAATATATAAACCATACCCAATGTGTGAGCTTTTAAGGTCCATCACGATCTGTGTAATCTACCATGAAAATGAAAAATAGTTTTATATACATTGGGTGGTGATACAAGTATACTGATTAGGGAAAAAACAATTTCACCTGAGTAAAATTGGGAGATGCATACCAATTCCCCCATGAGAAAATAGTTGAAACTCCAAAAGAACCTAATAAGGTACATTATCCACCCCAACCACATTAATTCATTCTCATCAAATAACTCAAGTCATGAAATGTAATATAATAAGCACATTGATATTTGGGTACCCAACACCACTTCCCACTAGTTAATTACATATCCTTAATGACGAACATCCTAAGGATTCCATGCTCTTCCATAAGCCCTATAGTCACAACCTGCACGCAGACACCTAGGACACAACAACACAAACACCACCAATAAACACCTAGGCCTCCCACATAACACGTACGTCTTGAAAAAAACATGTACCACATCACAAAGATACCTAGGAAACAAACAACATTTCACAAAGAAAATACCAAAAATCTACTAATAAATATCACTCCGCTATAGCCTACTTGAAAACACATGGGGGATAAATTCCTAGAAGTGGGAGACATGTATAGTCAGCAACCATCCATCTATACCCTCACTGGGTTGTTGGGAAAGACACCATCCCCCATAATAATTGGGGTGTTCAGCACATAGTGATTCACATGAGTAGGGTGCGTATATAGAATATAAGGATCTATAAGTATAGAAATATATGTTCCAATCACTCAGCCTAGCCTATGGGTTTCCAAACATATGACTGGAACACAAAAATTCACCATTATTGATACCCCTAAATGTACAATGACAAAATATCCACAACCAAAACATCAACCAAAGAATTTTTAATATAACAAGTTATCATTCTACATTATAATAACATTCATTTATTTATTCCATCCCATCCTGGGAAGGTCAAAACCACTACATTTCCAACAATTTTCATAAGGCTAAAATCCACTAAACATTGCCAAATCAATTAAGGAAGTATCTACAAACATACTTCATCAATATTATCCTGCTAATGTCATGCCCTCAAAACCAAACTCTACAACCCTACTAAAAAACAACACAACACTCAACACACCCATAAACATGAAATCATTACAGAACAGAGTCTTCTATCCATGTTTCCTAACATTTTCCCATATGTAGTCCCACCATAGAACAATTCTATCAATTCCACAACCAACCACTATCTCAATCCAAGATTCCTCTACACCTCCTGCACCCCCTCATATTCAAATCACACAACAACCAAAACTAAAACCATATGCCCTCTGCACACACATTACAAACCAACTCATAGAACCAACTCCACTTCCCACCCATATACCCACAATTGTTCCCCTAAAAACAGCACCACACACCCCACATGTGTCACAAAACCCAACAGAACATAGCACACATCCACACCTATCGAACATGATGTATTCAAATTTGGTAAACAATATTAATTAAATCCACTTTTATAAACATTTGTGATCACACAAGGGTTTTAATCTCAGGGAACCCATATCATTTAACCATGTATATGTTATTAATCTGATTTATATTTACACCAATTATTCCCAAGAAGACAACAACAGTTATAAAGAATCACCCATGCATAAAAAATGAAAACCAACAACACTAGTTTTTAGAATACATACATCCACAATAGATCACATCATCAATAAAGATAGAAAATTAAATATGCATTCCACAAAAATCCACTCCCATCATATTAAAAAGTTTGTATTACTATTTACCTTTGTTAAAAGTTGGATTCAATAGTTTTCACAAAATAACATTACTATACCCAACACACATTATACACAAATGAAAGAGAGATGAAAAAATACCTACTTAGAATACAGAATATCAACAACTCTTTGTTTCCCTAAAAATAGAGGGTTGTTCCAGTAGTAGGAAAACACCAAGGAAAAAATATATGAAAAAATGGTCTGATGGATATGGAACGATAGGAGACTCTTTTCGGAGGAATATCTCTAGGCATAGACAGAGAAAAAAACTCCCACTATGAAAATATACCTCTGTTCAAAAGGAAAATATCATATATTAACATAATAATAAACGGTTTGAAAATCCATTAACATAGAATCATGGCCAAGATTACATGATGTGAATATCTCAAAGTCCAATGATCATTAGGATATTAATGATATAATTAATATCATCTGAAACACCCAAACAAGGATTTAATCTATATTAAAGTCAAATAAAACATAATAGGGAATAAATATGGAAAATTAGGAAAAACAAGAAACGGGTCAGTAATGGGTGAGTAACCAACACTGACAGTGAGTAGTTGACATGACCTGCCAATGCCTGACTTTTAGACTCCCTGACTCACTGAAACTTGGATAAACAGACACCGACGGAATGACTCACTGAAACTGACACCCTGTGTCACCGATACAAATGCCCTGAATCACCGGCACCATCACCCGGACTCGTCGACACTGATACCCTGAGTCACCAATATTGATGCCCTTACTCACCCACATCAACACCCTGACTCATCAACACCAATACACTAACTCGTGAACATCGACAACCTAAGTCACCTACACTGATGCCCTGACTCACTAATAATGATTCCCTAGCTCATCAACATGGACACCCTGAATCACCGACAATGACACCCTGACTCGCTGACACCGACGCCCTAATACTTCGATTCCTTGAGACACTAATAGAACAGAAAAAACAATAAATTTGGAAGACTATTTAAATGGGTTACTGTTGTATCCTAGAACATCCCAAACGCTGGATTTTGAAAAATTAATGTTCCATGGTTGTCAGTTCCATTACATGAGAAACCTCTCAAACTATTATCACCCACAAGAATTCAAAACCCAACCGAGAAGAAAGAGGTGTCGAAAAAACCACCCTTTAAGATACCACTTAATGAAAAAACCACCGTGTGTTGTTCAAAAGATGATGTGAAAACTCAACATCCAAGAAAACCTCCTCCCACATCTGTTAACCCTAAAAACCACAATCTATACCACAGATGTACCAAAATACACACCACCCGAACATATGTATCAAGGAATTCCTTTAGCCATCTCAATATACAATCCACTTTGGGATCACTGACTCTACCATATGTTTTTAGTAGCTTATGAATTAATGATAATCGATTATGGATCATGACTTCCCTACCACATATGTCAGGCCGTTAACATACATCATGTAACTGGTAAAAAAATCATATCATATAAAACAAGGTTCAATAATTACATCACAAATAAAAACACAAAAAAAAATCAAATCACCTCCAGTTGTTGGTAAGGCATCTGCGTCTCTCGCTCCCACGTACTATTCTTCAGACCAACATGCCTCCACAATAGGAGAAGCAAGGAAATTGCTCATCCTTGAAACACCTCCTCCCAACGTTCCTAGATCTATACTTTTCTCTCTATGAACATTGTGTCTTCCTCGATGTCTAATTATCAACAATTGATGACATGTGAGTCATCATGAAGATAAAAATGAAGCTGGAAGACATGAAAGATTCCACAGATCCTTTCCACCTATGTTGGCTATGCCAACTAATTTTCCACCTTTAAAAATTGTCCCAACACATAGAAGGTTCCAATGAACCTAGGAGAAAGCTTACTCACACTAACAAACCTTCACTACCCACGTTGAGGGGAAACCATTGTGAACACTTGGTCCCCAAACATGAACAAAAATGGATTCCTACAATGAACATCATACAACTTCTTCCAATACCATCCTACATTCATTTTCTTAGAAACAATATAGACCATCTTAATCATACTCAACACTATGTTTGAACCAATAACATTAACCCCTGACTTCCATCCAGCACAAGGTTGAACAACATGGCCTTCCATAAAAAGCCTCAAACGGATCCATTCCAATGGATGAGTGAAAGCTATTACTGTAGGTGACTTTAGAAAGGGATAATGTCCTACCCATGACCCATTAATGTCCTGAATACAATCCTATAACATGTTGTAAAACATCTGGATGGTCCGCTTTGTGTGTCCATACATCTGATGGTGGGATGTGGTGTTGAGATAATTACATCAACCAATCCAATACTACAAATATATATAACACATCATCCCATAGCCGAAGGTAATATTATAAATAAATACATCTAGATACTATTGAAATTCCACTTGGGGGACATCTAGGGGATGCAACAAACCACAATGAACATGGTTTTCATCATTATCTTTCTGGAACTCCAAGCACTTTCCCACATACTCTGCCATATCCTGCTTCATCCCGGGTAATAAAAAAGGTTTCATCAATCCCCAATACATCTGGGAAAATCATAGGTGTACCGCTAGTGAGGATATATGATACTGATGGTGAATTTCCTCGTGTATTTAAATTGGAACAAATATATTCACATGGAACTACAAATGATTTGGACCATCCTTCAACCATACCTCTATAGCATCAACCCAGTCGAAGTGAACACACATCACCTCCACCCCTGATTCTCCCCACTGAGACTCATCTACCTTCTACCTTAGGGATTATTGCATATTCATCTGAAACAGGAAGCCTTCACCTTCTTCCATTCTTTCATGTAAGTTCAAGGCATAGAAATCCTCCATTTCTCTCCAAGCCTCTATAGACTCTCAAATTACATTCTTATGTGACATCCTTCTCAACTAATCAGCCACAAAATTTTCATTCCCTTAGGTGTAAGAGATCTCAAAATTGCAATCCTGGAGAAAATCCATCCACCTTCACTACCTCATGTTCAAGCCTTGTTGGGAAACGATGAACCTCATGATCTTGTGATCTGTGAGGACCATAAACTTCTCACCAATGACGTAATGTCTCCATAGATTTTGTACGAACTCAATTGCTTCTAGTTCTATATCATGTATGGCCTATTTAAATTCAAGGGGACACGATTTCATAGACCCATTAGAGATTAGTCCCCATTTTTTCGTCAGCACACACACCAATCCTAGATAGTAATCATCGCAAAACACCTTGAACATCACCCCCACTTCGGGAAGGCTGAGCACAAGATAACTAAAAAACTTCCCCTTATGATATCAAATCCCTTCCTAGAACTTCTCTCTCTACACAAATGGTTGTCTATTTCTATTCAAAGCCATAAATGGAGCTACTACCTGAGAGAAATCAGGTATAAATCTCTGATAGTAGCATTATATAATGAGAAAACTACACACCTCTTCTAGATTCGTGGTTTCATCACATGAAATTACTACCTTGACCTTCGATGGATCCACTTCGACACCCTTCTAAGACACCACAAGTCTAATGATGTTGACCTAAAATATCCAAAACAAGCAATTGGATATCTTTTTATATATATAGTGGTGCTTAATGACCTCAATTATAGTCCCAAGATGCTCGATATTATCCTCCAATGATTTTGAGTATATTAGGATGTAATTGATGAATAAGAGGAAAAAATGAAGTAGGAAATCATGAAAGATAGTGTTCATAATCCCCATGAAAACGGTTTCTACATTCATAAAACCTAATTGCATAAAACGCATCTTGAAGTGCCTATACATGCATTGAAAAGTGGTTTTAGTAATGCCACCCTCCTTCACCCTCAACTAGTGACATCCAGACTACAAATCGATCATGGAAAAGTAAATTTCTCCCCTCTGCTAGTCGAAATGATCATCTATTCATGGGAGAGGATAATGGTTCATGATAGTTACCAGATTCAGTCTTTAGTAGTCTATGCACATCCTTAGACCCCAGTCTTTTTTGTTTTTAAATATTAATGGAGAACCCCAAGATGACACGCCCAGTTGGATGAAACCCATCATAATCATATCGTCAATATAGATCCATGACTCCTATAACTCAGAAGGCTCCATCTGATAAGGATCTATCAAAATCATACTAGAATCGTCTTGTAAGTCTATCACAAACTCAACATGACTTCATGGAGATAGAGTCCAAAACTCTATTGGGAGGTTATCCAGAAACTCTTTCACAACTATTAGATCCTCAACTAGTTATGAGAATATTGATCTCACTAACATGTTTCATATTAAATAAAGAAGAGTCTCCACATACCCACAACCCATTTGAAAACACTACTCACCAATGAAAGCCACGTGTTGTCCACCCACTTCTAAAAATATGAAACTTCTCTATAAGTTTTATATAATATCATGCACAGAGTAAAACCAGTAAATGTTATGGATTTTATGATATGGCTATAACATTAGTAGATAGAGATCCCCATTGGACTGATGTGGCCCCAACATCAGTATACATCCCTGAAAACATCTAACAAGATGGCCTAAACTCAGACTAGTGCACTCAACAATAGGGTCAAGGAATGACTCTATATGTCTAGTCCCACGGCATGGGATGTACTGGGGGAAATGAAGTACTGTGAAGCTCCCAAGTCAAACAATCCACAAGCAATCATACATAACAAATTGATCCTACCTTGAACATTTTATAGCCCTGCAAAAACTGATTCCTCTGCAGCATGCAGCTACCCACTTTCATATCCTCTTCCCCTCTGCTATCAATAGACTCCTTGACCATTCCCTTCATGAGGTTCCCAATGTGAACCCTTATGTCGGCCTCCTCATTCACCATCAACCCTTGGTGGGTCAGGGGATGTTGTCCCTACTACTGGAAAGGCATAGATTTGAACTGCTGCTAAGGAGGTTTATGAACCTTCCCACCTCCACCATAGTGAGCTACAGTCGAGAACTATCGATGGAGTTTTATAAGGATTCTACAAGAAAGACACCATGGCCCCATGCCTGTTGGGGAAAGGAAAGGACTAGAGAGTCTGAACTGAAACATCTAGGGTCATCTCCCCACTAGCCAAAACTAAGAATTCCACAACGTAAGAGAATTTCTTATGATGTTATTCCACATTGACGATCTCACCTAAATTCAATCTCGCATCAGACCACCCCATGAAGCCATACCTACCACCATCTCATCCTTATTTTGAACCTCTGTATATCGGTAGGGTGAATGGAGTAACTGGATACTGATGAGAAAGATATAGTGCCACCTCTAAGCACCTCACCCGAAAATCCTAATCTGGAAAAAATCATGAGAAAATTATACGGGATCATTGAACATGATCCCCAATTTTCTCAATGATGTACTGTCATACCAGAGGGAGATTATCTAATTACTTTTCTTAGATTTCATCGTAGAGGAAAGGAATTATGGCCAGAAGTCGTTCTCATATTAATCCCATGAAACATTACTCTTTTTCCTCACCTTGAGGTAAAGCGTCAACCAATAACACACTTATCCCCTCATATTGCTCTCCACCCTATGACCCAGTTCTCTTTCAAATCTCAGATTATGCAAAAAGTGATCATAATTCCCTTAAGGAAACTCTCTATCTCAATGTACGAGACATTGCCCTCATATTTTCTGACAGTCTGTCACATGAAACAATGAAGTGTCTTCCGCCACTAATTATTGTCATACTCTAGGTCAAACCTCCACCAGTCAACTTGGTAACCTTGATGACCCTCCAAATATTACCACATGATGGAAACTTTCTAGAGTCATAGTTGGAAATAAAAAAAGGATCTCTTATTCTTGGGTATTAAGTAATTTGATTAGGATTAATTTCAAATCATTGTTTATTTTAATTTCTGAAAGATCCCAAAAAACAAGACCACAAGTCACCATGATTCATGTATCTTTCCTAGGTTCTCTACTCCAAAAATGGTATAGCCTCACATGGTCATTCGGTATGCTCAGATCCCTTTCATCATATCACCAATGGTGCGAAAATATAAGGTCCTAGACAATCTTCCCTAACCTATGTCATGCACCAAGATTATATATCATTATTTCCCTACCAAGTCATGAAATCCTCACTGTTTCTAACTCCGAACACCATCCTATCTCCCAACCATTTCCTCAGATACCATTCAGTCCTGAACTACCTTCTTCAAGACAAGGGAAGGGATAGAAATATGTTGATACATTCCTTTATCAAGATGAATAAGAGATAATGACCCCCGAGTCCCAGCTCCAATTTGCACCGGGATGGTGACTATATCCTTGGATAGGTAATCATTCACACAAAATAGGTGGAATTAACTTTTTTATTTAAAAAAGGATTGAGAGATAAGATGTTTCCACCTCAAACAACATCACGAAAGATATATATATAAAGAAACTAAAATCCATCACACATTCATGTTTAATGTAAACTTCTTAATGTTAAAAAATCCAAAGTATGTACCTAAATAAAAATATGCAGCGACACTACAATTGTCCCCATCGTTTGAGATAGTAAGGTCCATCACAATCTACTTAATATCCCTAAAAAACTAAAAATATTTTTATATATGTAGGTTGAACATAAAATTATACTCATTAGGGAAAAACCAAAGTCCCCCATGTACATGTGGGAGATGCATACTAATATCCCCATGAAAAAACAATAATTACATAAAAAAATATAATAAGGTCTGTAATCCACTCCAACCTCAAAATCGTACTCACCCTAAATAACATAGGTCAAGTAATGTAATATAAATAAACATAGATATTTGGGTACCCCACACCACGTCCCACTGGTTTACTACTCATATCTAAAGACCAAAGTCCTGATGACACCACCCCCTACACAAACCACACCGTCAGAACCTTCCTTCACACACCTAGGATACAACCATAAAAATCCATCCCACAATCACCTGGGCCTCCCACATACCACATCCTTTCTAAAAACAGATGGGCCGCATCTCAGAGACAATTGGGATACAAACCACCTTTCAGACATCCAATATAGTAAATCTGGTAATAAACCTCAAGACATTACAACCTCTTCTTAAAATGAAATGGTTTATAAATTATTATAATAATGAGCAGGGTAATGTTAGTAACCCACCATCCATCCTTCAACCAAGATCTTGGGAAGAACACCCTCCCTAAAATTAATGGGGTGTTTCGACACATATTTCTCAACACAAGTGGGGTGATTATAGAAAACCAAAGGAATAAAAAAATGTAAATATATATAGGTTCCAAACACTCGACCCAACCTACGGGTTTCCAAAGATGGAACAAAACCACTCAAAACCTCTATTGATACAACCAATACATGCACAACCACACCAAATCCATAACCAAAACATCAATCCAAACCTTTTTAGTTTAACAAGTTGTCATTAATAATTATAATCCCATTCATTTATTCATTCCATTCCAAACTGGTTACATAAAAACCAAAACATTTGAAATTATTTTTAGAAGGCTAAAATCTACAAAACCCTTCCATGTGAAATAGGGAAGAAACTACCATCATCCCTCTTCAATGTTATCCTACTCAATCCATGCCCTCACAAACAAACCCTGTAGCCCCACTGCACAACAATACCACACCCGACACACCCAGAAAACCAGAAATCAAGAAACAACCCAGTCATGTAGCCCTACCACTCAACCAATTCCTAGATCCATTCCCACCAGATAAATATTCCATCCATTCCACAATAAATCAATCCCTCAAACTGAGATACCATCATGCCTCATACACCACCTGATACACAAAGACTACTGCAACTACGACTAAAACCGCATACCCTCTAAACAACCATAGAAAACCAACTCACCAAACCAACTCCTCTTCCCACCCTTGTACCCTAATCTAATCTCCCAACAGCAGCACCACATAACCCACACAAGTCACAAACCCTAATAGAACATAGCAAAAATCCACATCGATCATACATGGCTTATTCAAATTTTATAAACACTATTTTTAAAATACACATTGATAAATATGGGTGATCACACAAGGGTTTTCATCCCCATTCATCCAATCCATTAAAATTTGTATATGTGATTAATCAGATTGATATTTACACCAATTATTCACAAGTAAACAAATTTTTTTATAAAGCATCACCCATGCATAAACAAGGACTGCCAATGTCCATGATATTGTGAATCCATATAGACACAATAGATCACATAATCAACAATGATAACAAATAAAATATGTTATCCATATCAATCCACTCTCACCTCATAAAAATTTTTTATTAGCCTTCATCTTTATTAAAAGATGGATTTAGTAGTTTTCACATGAGAACATTACTATTCCCACAATGCATGAAACACAATTAAAAGAGAGATGAAGGAAAATCCATACTTGTAAGGGAATAATATCATCAACTCTTACTTGTGTCATAAAAAGATGGTTTCTCGAATAATAGAAAAATTCCAGGGAAAAATTCTTTGGAAAAACTGGACAGATTTTCACAACATAACCCAGAACACTCTCTGGAGGAAATGCTCCAAGCATGGCAAGAGATAACAGAAACGCACAGGAAAAAATATCTTCTTTCAAAAGATCCATATTCTATATTAACAGAACATGAAACAATTTCAGAAGTCATTAACATGGGAACATTGTCAATATTACCCTGTTTGAATATCATAATGTCCCCCAGAAATTATGATATTAAATATATAATTAATATCCTTTCAATTCCAATATAAACTCTCAACAATGGCATTAGAAATGATTTACGTCAACTAATACGTAAGAGGAGATAAATTGGAATAACAAGGAAAACTAGAAATAAGTCACTGATGAGTGATCCACCGACACTGGGAATAAGTCATCGACGTGACCTACCGACACCCGACTCAACGACACCCTGAATCACTAAAGCCCAGACTCACCAGACCAATTTTCTAACACACTAACACTAACACCCTCAGTCAGCAACACCAACGTCCTGAGTCACCGACACTAATGCCTAGACTCAATGACACTGAGGCGCTGAGTCACCGACACCGATGCCTTGACGCACCATCATCGAAGCCCTGACTCACCAACATTGATGCCCTGACTCACCATCACAACCACCCTATATCAACGACAACGATGTCCTGACTCACTGACACTGATTCCCTGACTCACAAATACTGATGCCTTGACTCACCAACATTGACTCATTGACTCACTAATTCCAAAACAATGGGTCACTAACGCACTAAGTCACTAGTGAAACAAAAAAGGTATTGGAAATTGAAAAACACTCGAATGATCTACCATTGGATCCCAAAACATCCAGAACATTGGACTTTGAAAAAGTAATTTAACATGGAGGTTCAGGCCATTACATTGATCTAGACTCGAATAGAAGTAGGTACATAAAAAAACATCATTTCTACACTATGAGTTTGACACTCCCAGGGGATATGCTTTTGTAAATTCATAAGTTTAGTTTGAGCCACTATTATTGGAAACAATTCCCATAAGAATATATGTTATAATGTAGATCATATATGACTTATATCAATGCCTTGAATCTTATAAGTTATAAATATAAATTCAATTTATATTTTATCTCTTTAATGTCATTGGATACCCCTTTATGTGTTTAATTATTTTATATGTTCAACACTAAGTCAATAAAGTATAAAGATTAACCAGAATCAAAAAATAAATGGTAGGATTATCATACATATTTCAGCACATTATTTTATATCCCAATAGATTTGAACAATAATCCAAACACCACCACAAATTATAAACGTAGAGATGTTGGTAAAATTCAAAAATGGAGAAATTATATAATCACATGCATATGAATCCTCGCCAATCACAATTTTTGGATTAAAATTCTCAGAGAACCTTATCATACTTCCCTTGATGGAATTTTATGGAATTATTGGCATTGTTTGGTATTCCTTATATAGAGCCAACATAAATTTCCACAAGAGGGAAATCACTCTCCATATGGTGAATCGACACCCGATTCTATACAAGTGTAAGGGTGATGGGGAATCCTATTTATAACAATCATATAAAGAATGTATATTAATGACCTATGGGAGCGTGTATCTTTCCCAAATTATTTAATCTATGTAAAGAACCATCCTCAAAGACGTGTCTATTGTGTGGGAATTAACTGTTGTGTTTCTTGAGGAATTGCATGGTATTCCTCCTAGAATAGGTGTTGAATTATCGATTGATCTAACACCTAGGGCATTTTTAATTTTCCTGACCCTATATAGAAAGTCTATTGTGAAGATTTAGGAGCTATAAAAAAACTAGAGGTTAATCTAGAAAAAGGTTTTATACGCCCATGTTCTTCACCATTGGGTGAAACAGTCTTGTTCATCAAGAACGATGGGTCAATGTGCATTTTCATTGATAATCATGAGCTAAGACATGATAAAAAACAAATATACTTTTTCACAAATTGATGACTAGTTCGATCAACTATATGGAGCACAATTCTTCTCCAAGGTGGAACTATGATCGTGATATTACCAAGTTAGTGAGTTAAAGAAGGGTACCCCAAGACTACTTTTCATATGAGGTATGGGTATTATGAGTTAATAGTGATGGCTTTTTGACTCACTAATGCTCCTTAAATCGTCATGGGCATGATGTATATAGTCTTTATATATTACCTTGACAAATTTGTTGTAGTATTTATAGATGATATTATAATATATAGAAAAACAAAGAAAAATAATGATGAGCATCTGAGAATTGTTCTAGAGAGGTTGAGACAAGAGAAGCTACATGTAAAGTACGGAATGTGTGAGTTTTGGTTGATGGAAGCCTCTTATATTGGGTATATAATCACAAACTATGAGATATTTGTGGATCCTTCCAAAAAAAATCAATTTAGGTAAGTTCGAGGTCGATATCTTTGAATGATGTCCATATAATCCTATAGATAGATGGATATTGTCACAAAACATTGAGAAAATTCACATTCTTTTCAAACCCTCTTGAAAATAGAACATGCAAGGGAGTCAAATTTTCTTGGAACGATGAGTGTGAAGAAATATTAATAGATTTTAAGAATAGTATTATCACTACCCCTATGTCCACACTACCCACAGGTGTGGAGATTTTCGTAATCATCAGTGGTTCTTTGAAGTAGGGTCTAGGATGTGTGTTCTCACAAAAGGAAAAAGTTGTTTCCTATGCCTCATAGATGTTTCAAATTAATGAGAAAAAATATCCCACTCTCGATCTGGAGTTGATAGTAGTGATCTTTCCCTTGAAAATCAGGTGGGATTATCTATTAAGGGAGAAGTGTGAAATATATATATATCAGAAAATTATCACATATATATTCACATAGAAATAATTGAATATGGGAAAATGAAGATGGTGAGAGGTTATTAAGGATTACAACTAATCAATCCATTACCACCATAGAAAGGAGAACATGGTGGGGATGGTGTAGGAAGAATGTACCCATCGATTATATCATTGATGAGAATTGAAAAGTATCCAATCTTCATATATTTGATGAAGAAGGACATGGGAATCCTAAAGAAGTGAAAATCATATGGCCATTCAAGAATTATTTCTCAACTGTCTCTTCTGGATTGGTTAAAGGGTTCTCAAGAAGATGATATGTGAATTTAGAAGAATGTGGAAACTAGAAGAAAATTTCAATCCTTAGAGTTTAATTTTTATGACGTAGGATTTTTCTGATTTGTGTCAATACTATTTGTTCCATTAAATCTTATGTCAATTAAAGAACATTTGGATGATGAACATAGTTCGAATTTCTCCATTCACCCAGGAAAAATGAATATTTATCGAGATCTCCTGGAACATTATTGGTGGGAAAAAATGAATAAAAAGATCACTAAATATTTATTAATGTTCTTCGTATGTTAGCATGTTATGTTTGAGTGATATTAGTCTATGGTGAGGATTCAAACATTACCCATACCAATATGGAAATTAGAAAACATCACCATGGACATTGTCACTAGAATTCAAAAGACATCCAAAGGAAATAATGTTATCTTGGTTGTTTTAGATCTTCTAACAAAGGCTACACACTTAATTTTAATTTGAAAGTATTTATCACTATATTAATTGGAATAGATATACATTAGACAAATTTTAAGGTTAAACGGAATTCCACTATCGATTGTGTCCAATTTTGATATAAAAATTACCTTTACATTCTCAAAGAGTCTCCAATATGCTCTAAACACTGATATTTATCTCATCAATACCTATAACAGTCAAAGTAATTGCCAATATGAGCGGACTATCCTGAAATATGGGGACATATTTGGATCATTCTCAATGGAATTCAAATCCGCTTGGGACCAAGATATTCCTTTGGTGGATTTATCTTACAACAATAGTTTCCACTCATGAATCCAAATCGCTTCTTATGCAGCCCATTATGGGAAGAGCTATAAAACACCAACATGCTGAGATAAATCTGGGGAACTAAAACCTCAGGGTTCAGAAATGGTCAATGAAATGGTAGATAAGGTTTAGATCGTCCATCAATACTTCAAAGATTCCTAGTGTCGATAAAAGAGATATGCTGGCAAACATTGATGAGACCTAGAGTTTGAGGTTAGAGACATGGCATTCCTCCAATTATCTAAATGGATGATATTATTGAGATTTTTTAATCAGTGAAATCATAGTCAAATGTGTATCCACCCTTTTGAGATCCTTGATCTCATAGGAGTAGTGTCATATCTACTATCATTCCACCGAACCAGTCTGAAGTACATGATGTATTACAGGTATCACTGTTGAGGATGTGCATACCTGACCAATCACATGTGAAAAATACAGAGGTGGTACCATTAGTAAATGACCCCTTCTATGATGAGACTGTGGTCAAGATCTTAGTTCATATAGAAAAATATCTAAAAATTAAGATAATTCTCCTCGTCAAGGAGTTATGGTGAAACAAAAAGTTTAAAGAATAAACATGGGAACAACATTAGGGGACGAATCAATGTAACCATCATTTGTATTAACGTGGGAAAAGAAAATTGTGAGGGAGAAATTTCTTAAGGGGTGATGGTTATAATGACCCGAACTTTTATGAATAAAATTACTCTTCTATTAGGATCTTATTGATATAAAAACCCCATGAAGTCCTTTTGATTTTTAATATCTAATTGGATTTAAATGACTATTTATTATTCTTGTAATTGATAATATATCCATTGATCAATGATCACATGACTTGGTTAAACATAAGACTTTATAAAATATTTTTGGCACTGACAAAGAAAGTGATTGCCTTGACCAGTAGGATCGTACCCAATAAAGCCCATTTTTTAGCTTCTAAGGGAGATTAATTTTTGGGATTTTCTATAGAACAATCTCAAGAAGAGATCCAACAACTTAACAATGATCGAAAAAAATTTGGGGGGATTTCAAGTTCATCGATATGACAGCCCAAAACATGTTCACCTAATGATCTCAAGAAATCCCCACCATTGCACACATTACTCATATGGTGTATGCTGGTGTAATAAAGGTATTTGTTTCAATAAACTAGAATTAAGATTTCTTATGTATAAAGAAAATAATATATTTTCCTTCTATTATTATTACGTTCTATTTTTCTTTATAAAGAACATATATTATTTTTGGTTAGTATTCGAATTAAATTATGGAATCTATTTTGATGAATTATTTTATTTTTGAAATATATAAAGTTTTATTAATTTATATTTATTAAATTATTTTTTTTAAATTTTACTGATCCTAAAATTAGTATGACGTAAACATTTACTTTTATTATATTTTGAAAACTATTTTTTTAAAACCCATCAATTTTCAATTAAGCTTTGTTTTATTTTAAAAAGAAAAATTTACATTTCTAGAAGATTATATAGAGAAAATGAATATTATTTTTAGAATCAAGATTTCTAAATTATCCAATGGTTATTTTTTAATAATTTTTCGAGACAATCAAATATTTTTGTAAAACATAAATACCATATAAATATATAATGTATTTTTGTGACATCATAATTACACAATAGTGATGAAATAAAACACTATAATAGTGATATTCAGACAAATACATGTTTTTCTTTTAAAATAATTTTATTTTAGAATTTCTTTCGATATAATTTATAAACCCTTAGTGAATTCTCAAAGTCTTCTACAATATTTTAAGATTCTAAAATAATATCTATGAAAGTATGGATCACCTCAATATAAAAAAGGGAAATATTTTATTATATAATCCCCTTATCCTTAAAAAATAATTTATATCACTTCTATTTTCTATAAAACATGTGAAAAAACCCTGTTATGGTCTGTGGTTCAGAATATGTTTTTTTGTAGTGTCCAAAAAAAGAATAATGAAATAAGCCCCTTCTCTTATATAAACCCACCCATGATCCCATTTATCTTCACTCGGTATTTTTTAAGCTTGACACACCACCTCCCCTTACTCCCTAGAGTCCTCCCAAGGCTCCCCCATGCTCACAAGGAGACTCTCCCAAGCCTTTTGGACCACACATCCCAATAAGGGATCTCCCACTCTGCTTGCTCTTAACGAACCTCTTTTATATCATGACTTTTAATTTCCATTTTCTTGATTTGGGATATGTTATTACATACATAATTATTGAAAATTTTAGGTATATATGATGATATCTTCTTTTAAATCCCATTAATTCCCCCTAGGATCCTTAAATCCCACCAGTTACAATGTTGAAATTCCATAAGGGTTTCTTCCTTTCTCATTTTACCCTAGTTTCCTTATATTATAACACCTTTTTATTTTAAATTTAAAATATTGTGGTATGTTTTTTCACCTCCACCATACATATATTTTTATTTTTTCATGAATGAAGACCCCTTTAGCGCTCATTAATCTTCTCTGTGTATACCCATTACCATGTAGAAAATCCATAAGGGATTTCACTATTGTAATTTCCATTCGATAAATTGTTTTATACTAGGAATATAAATTCCATTTCACATGTTGGGATATTATATTTCATGATACTCTTTCAATATATCCCATTTATAAATTATTAGAGGCCCATTTATCTCTCATCATCCAAATTTTTTAATTTCCATTTGACGTCAGTATACTGCCAAAATTAAACCACGGTATTATATGGATAAATTATCATGTAGTGAATACCATACATGTTCCTATATTAGGGTAATTAATTTTTATAACCATATACTAACCAAATGGAAATTTATATGTACTAATTACACATTATTTTATCATAGAATAAATATTGATGATGAATTAATGCATGTTATATGATCTATATGGCACACCTAAGAATGAGATTTAAATGATTATGAATGGTGAGACCTAATAGTTATCCAATTAAGTGGGTGATGTTTTGTATCATGATATGTCATGATGGGATATGGTTTTACCTGATTCCTTTATTGTACTTTTTTCCACCTTGTTGGGATATGGTTTTGCTAGATTATATTACATTTATTATGTAGTGTTTTAAGTTGTTTCGACATTGCCATGTTATGATTATCATTCTATATCATTCCTTTAGGTTCACCATCATTTTCCTCCCAATTTATTATTCTATTGAATAACATGTATAGTCTTCCTCATGTTTTTCCATGTTTATTCCCTTAATGGTCTTTATAGCTCAAACATTTCTTATGTATGTCCTTAGGTTATTCCATGCAAAGCTAGGTACAATGGAATGTTGTAGTCATGTAAAATTATTTTTCAATAAGGATTTTTATTTCATGTATTAAGATGTTATTTAATGTTTTTAATCCCCAATGATACAATAAATATCGATCTTCATGGTTGTATTAAGTGAATATTTATGTAATAAATCATGTTTAAATATGAAATATTAAGTGGGGTTTTTATATCCAAAAACTTGTTGTTTTTGGTTTTTTTAATATAAAAATTTTACATGTATTTATGGTATTTATAGGTCTCTATATTATTGATTTTGGAATCACAAAATGGATTTTATTCATCACGGGTTGTTTTGAATTTCCCATCACTATTTGAGGTAGCTATCACAATTAAAACCCCTTATAATATATGTTTGAAATTCATTGAAAGATATAAATTCTTTTAAAAAAATTAAATCTTATTATATGCCTTTGTATTCATGAAATTAATTTTATTTGATTTTTTAACGTGTTATGGGTACTGGAAACATGCCATGTATTTATGAAATTCCTCATGAGCTACTTTAAAAATACTTCAAGTGTTTCTTAATTTTTTTCCATGGATTGAATTAGGATTAAAAAATCCTATTGGATTTTGATGGATTGAAAATTGATTGAAAATTTAGAATGGACTTAGGTCACATAGAAAGGGTTATTTAAATTCACAAATGGATTTACAATCAGGGAATTAAATATTTCTAAAACCAAGATTAATGAATATTCCATTTTTTAATTACTATGCTATATTATCAAGTAATCATTCTTAAAAATTTATGGGGCTCCCATTTCAAAAAAATTAATAGATATTTCAAGGTGATTTTGTGTTATGTATCGTGTTTATTATGTTTTCCCATGGATTAATACTTTTATTATAAATATTTTTGAATTTATTTAAAAATATATATATGTATATTATGTTATAAGTGAACATACCTGTTAAAACTATTTTGAATTTTTGTTCGAGTCATTGTTTTTTTATCAATTAGTAACTTGTATTTGTTAATTATGATTATGTATATCCCTATTAATATTTTTTTTATTTTGATTCATGATGTTAAATTATGTTGGGGTTCATTCCATGGGATGTTAGTGATATGGTAGGATGTGATTATGAAGTTATCCTATGGTTTTTTTAACTGGATAAAATTTATATTCATCATGGAAAACACATTTAGTAATTCCATAAGAATAAATCATCTACTATGTGGTATGAGTTGATATGTTTCCTAGCTAGTTGATATTTCACAATGCATGGCTATCCCTACTTGTACATACTACTATATAATGGGTGGGTCATTAATGAAACAACTTTAGAGTGAATCGATTGACAGGACGTGTGACTATTATCCTAGTGGTAGATAGTCTTAATTTTCATGTATTGTACTTGTACCATTAGTCCATAAGTTGTTTCTTAAATATTTGTATCATATGAAACATCTTTTATTATTTATTATCATTTACATTTCTTATTTCATGGATTTAAATTCAATACTTTTTTTTATCCCCTTATGATTTTCCTTGATATTTATTATTATTTTTCCACATATTAATTTACATTCCATATGAGTTTCTATAGTTTTAGAATCATGATATTTTATCTTATTTATTTTATTACATATGAGTTGGGTGTGTTAAATATTTTAATGGATAAAATTAGTCTATTTTTTCAATATTCTTATATTTGATAGAAACTAATTTTAAAAATTGTTAATCATGTGAGCACTTTTTTAAAAAATTATTTGTTTAAAGGGAATGGAACTAATAAAACAAATTATTTAATTAAGATAAAATTTAATGATACATTATTGGTTTTGATTTTTAGAGTCATCGGGAAATCTCTTTCTTTTGCTTATTTTATAAATGAATTTCAAAGAAAACTAAATGTGATTTTATTTTATAAACAATGTAAGAACCTACATTTTACATAGATTAAAACTATAATTCAATAAAATATATTTCTAGGTTATTCCATTTATCTGATGAGTTTTATGGTCTACTGTGTTATTTTATGCTGATGAATGTACTATAATAAAAGATTAAGGTTACTGACTCAGTTTCTTCATTACTCGTGAGAGTATTGATCCTTTGAGGTTATACTGTATATTATACATTCATCTTCTCTATATGTTATTATATTTTAAGTACCACCATTTACATTCCTAGAGTTCCAAAAAAATTTACCTTTAAATGATTTACGTTTTAAAATTAGTTTTCTACTACATTCATTGATTGGAGGTTTAGTGACCTTTTGGTGATCGAGGATAATAATTTAATGGGTTTCATATCTTTATAAGAGATATACACTGATGTGGTGAGTATTGTTTTTAGAGCTCATTATGATAACATATATTGTATATAAATTTATTTTTTATTTTTTAAAATTTTTATTTGTTCTAGATGTATAATATATGGACAAGTCATGATGATATTATATTATACATTTGATATCCCATTTACTATGAAAATTGGGTGAATCCTTTCCAAGTGTGTTCTTATAATGATAAGGTAGTAATTTCTATCCTATTATGATCAAGAATGACCATTGATCCCATAGAGGTCAGTATGGTTATCTTGCAGACCAATGGCCCAAAATATTTCTTTTATAAATGGAATCAGTGGTTTTGGTTTTTCTTTTCCATAGTAGTCTAATAATTTAGAACTACCACTATTATTCTGGGTGTTGGTAATTTTGTTGTTAAAATTTTTAATTTTAACATGAGAGTTAGGAATAGTGAAAATATAGCTACATGTTTCTTTACTGGATCATTAAGTTACCATGGGATGTGGATTTTAATAATGATTTCGAGAATTTATTAAATGTAACATTTTCTTTTGGGTTGATCCACATTAGGAATTGTTAATTTTCCTTGGGGTTAGTTGGATATTTCTATAGTGAAAATGAAGGAATTCAATAAATTATTTGGGATTTAAGGGCTTTAAAATTCATGCAATATCCAAGAACATGATTCTAGATACTCTTTGAGAAACAAAAAGGGATTTTCAAGTCTCCATAATTCCAATGGCCATGTCAATCATTATAATACATCTCAGTTTTTTTTCATTATATACTACTTGACCATTGGAATTTATATTGTGTGAGTATGTGTGAAATAAAAACGATAAGGTCCATCATTATTTTTAAGAAATTTTGGAATATTGGGATTTTGTTTTTTAGATTGATTGATTCCTCTAATAATTCTATTTTGAATGTGAAGTGATATTAATTTTTTTGTGAAAATTGGTTTTCTTGAAAAAATTTCATTTGGTATCAAAGATATCTTATATGGATTGTTTGTAAAGTGAGTTTTGTTTTTTAATTTTCCATGAAGTAGTTGATTTTATTTAGAAATTAGAAATTTTTTTACAAGTTATTGGTCTTTTAACAAATTGTATGCAATATTTTGGAATATAGAGTTCCTATTTTATGAGAAAAACGATTTTTGATATAGATTTTCTTGGTTTTTTTATTTAAACCTTAGTTGGTGTATTTTATAAAGGTAATTGTTTTAAAAACAATTTTTAAAAAAAAATTCATAATCCATAAAGGTGTTTTGGGTTTAATTCAAGTGATGTTTTTTAAAATATTTTTAAAATCATTGAAAATAAATTGCATCATGTATGTTTTTTTTGTTTGAATTATAAAATGGTTTACACATTGTTTTGAATGAATAAATTCCACATTTTAATGGTTCAATGAATTTAAAATTTGGATTTGTTTAAATTAAATTTTGAATTATGAAATCTTTTTTTTATTGGTCCTATGGGACTTTTTGGAATTGTTTGATTTGATTTTTTGGACATGGACGCATAAGGGTTGGTGTCTCATATTATCTTATGTGGACCCCTCCCACCATAATGGTCTATTATAAAACTAGATTTTTCTTATTAATGTTATATTATAATATTTTTTAAAATTTATCAGGATCCAATAGAGATGGTAGGTTCATTTTCATTCTCAATGTTTCATGGTTTGAATCAATCTAAGGGAGAGTCCATTTAATGGTTCCTATAGATATTATTACGTCTAGTGGTTTAAACATATGTTTATTTGTTGATGTATAGACCCATGAAAATATATTTTAAATATAATATAATTTTTATCTATTTTTTATTTTTAATAGTAATGTGACCATCATTTCTAGTATCCCTCTGGGGTTGGGTTCTATCTCTTTTATAAGACAATGAATTTTAAGATTTATATTAAGTGATACATCAGATTTCTTTGATTAGTTAATCCTTAACTTAGTGTTTTCTCTGGATATTATTTGTTTTCTCATTGTTGGTGGTTAATTTTTTTTGATTGGTTTGTGCCCTATTTTCTGGGATTCCATTTAATGGTGTGTAACCTTGGATGTTTATTGTTTTTTTGTTTAGATAAGGAATGAACTTAGGTTCTATATATGAATATGTGAGGAATAGTTTTCTTCATGTGTGATTGGGATTCCATGAGTATTTTATTATCAGAATTACCATTTGATGATATTTCTTGGACATAGATCTGAATACCCTTATATTCCAGTTCTAACCCTTATGTTAGGTCCATGTTATTTATCTTTTAATCGGTTACATATCCTATTTTTGGTTTACCTATCATTATGAAATAAATGAGATTAAAGGTTACAATTCTTCCCTCCATGGGTATTTTTCTACGATTAGTCATCTCCTTGATGTTTTGAACTAGTTACATGTAGTTGGGTTTGGATTTTGTAGACTGTAACGCCTCAATATTTTGTTAAACATTATTTTGAATTAATTCATCTTTTTGAAATTTTTCATTTCATGCAACTCTAAATATAGATTTTTTTATATGAAATCACTACATTTGGATTTCACTTGATGAAAACCCATGGTAATATTGAATAACACAGAACACATAGATTAGATTTTAGTACATGCATCACAATGTTAACTTTTGTTACACAAAATATAGATTTCCTTCTATGGCATGTGTTACACGTATGACATAGTTTAACAAATCTCCCCCAAACTATTAATATTATTGTTTAATGTTCTATTATTTGTCACCTATCCATTAGTGTGGATGTACAAAATAAAATATTGTCCAATCATGGGAATATAAAGAAACAGATTAGCTAGAAATGAGAGTATTAACTATTTGAAAATAAAAAAAAAATATTCTAAAAAACATCCTTTATATGTAAAAACACAATTTTATTTTAGAAAATTAACAAAACACTATTTTATAATTTTTTTAATATATTATATTTTAAATGAAATATTTTTACACTCATAAAATATATATAATTTCATTATGTAAGAATTAATACAATTTTATTAATAAAAAGAAGTATATTTTTTCAAAAATGTAAATTTACCGACATTAAATGGATAACCAATTTTAGATAATATTTTTAATCTTTTATAATTTCTATTTTAAAAAATAAACTTCATTAATGAAGTAAGAACATTCAGATTATATAAGGGTGATTTTTTTCATTTATTTCTTATGTTTCATTTTTGATTATTAGTTAATAATTCGGAATTTTAATTCAAAAATGATTTTTAATCTAATTTATTTTTTTGGTTAAATAATGTTTTTTTCATTTTGATGTTAAATAATTCAAATCATATAGAAATTAATTTAATTTAAGTTATTTGAATCATTTTTACTGTGAAATTTTATATAAAATCATAGCTAAATTTTTGACATTTTTACTTTAAAAAACCACATTACTATCCCATACATGAGATTAAAATTATATTAATTTATTCCAAGTATTTTGTTTGAATTTGAAAAAATTTATTCCATAATTGAAATATTCATAATTTATAATTTATAATATGGTTAAATTAGGTTTTATCAAAGATATTAGTGAATGTAATTGGTATTAATTACATTTGTTAAGATATAATTAAATCTAATTGTACTATAATTATAATATATATATACATATATATTTCATTAACCTTTTTTCATGCAGAATGACAGTAAAATAGAAATAATGTTCATGCATACGTACAACTTACCATATCCACTGGCGATGTCATTAATTTAATATTTTTATATTTTATATATTAATACAAATAATAATATTCAAAATATAAATTATATTTATACCTTGTTTTTTTCTCTTTATATCATTATAAATACATGTGGACTAAAAATATAACAAATCAAAACAGAAGAGAAACCCAAGAAAATATTACATAAAATGTGACATTACCATTGAATTGTTAATAAATGAATATATAAAGTCATAATAAAATTATATATGGTATTATATATATAATAATATGCTTCTGTTTTAAATTTATAAAAAAATTATATTTACAATACAAGAGTTTTGAACAACTATGATGAAATTAAATTAATATGTCTGGGGTTTTCTCATCTAACTTTCATTTTCACAAAGTCACATGCAATGTTAACCACCTATTTCTTATATGTTGCGTGTTTAATAATTATGGATATATTCTATGATTCTCATAATTAAATTTATCGATATTTACATACTAGTGTTATGATCATAATTTCTTGGGTTTCATGTTTCAAATACTCAAAATTGGTAAGGAAATATTTCCTCATGTTCAATTCTGTGACCCACATTCCATGTTAAGAAGAAATATTCAATTACTATGTTTATATAATTCCATTAAAAATGTAATATAATAATCCAACTTAATTTAAGGATATTTTATGCTTCATGAAATATTATATTCTAACATGGGGAGTATAATTTGATATAACCAAGTGCTGTGATTTTAATAAAAATATATTATAGTTTATCGACAGTGTTTATGATTATGCTTCAATTAATGAAATATTGTGATACATATCTCATAAACACTAATAAAATTTATTATCCTCACTATATTCATTATTTATTCTTGTATTAGTATCATTTTCACACTCTTTATTACATAATATAATTAACTTTTTTTGGAAAATCCTACAATATTTCAAAATGTGGTCAAAAATCAATGTTCATTCAAAATTACATTATAATAGTATTTATAAATGTGTTATTGTTATCCTATAATGTTCAATATTGATTATTACCCATGTTATAATGGGTTCAAAAGTAATATTATTGACATTTTATTATCTAGGAAATTTTATAAGCTTTTAAGGTGCAATAGGAAGGTTCAGCATGTATGAATTTATCCAATGTCATGCTGTCATTTTTATGATGATTCAATTGTAAATTTACAAGGTTATTTTATTAAATATTGTTTTCAGAAAATTATATAAATTTTATGATTTTAATATTTCATTCAAATAAATTTTTTATGTTTTTTTACCTTTAAAAATTGTCTTAAAATATTTTCAATGCCTTTTTTATGTTTTCAAACGTTTTTATTAAATTTTAATGATTTTAGTGATCTAATATATTCTTTTATAAGTTCATATATTATTTTCAAAGTTAATGGTTTTCAAAATATTTTCATGTTCTTAGGGAAAGTATTTTCCAAAAAAGGTTCATGCTTCTTTCATATTTTTTAAAGGAATATATCTTTCAAAAACTTTCCATCATTATTTAATAATATATCCATAAGAAGGGGTTTCAAAATATTTTCATTATTTATTTATAGTTATCGAGGAAAAGGGTTTTCAAAATGATTCAAATGCTTCTTTTTGTGTTTTCAAAATAATTTAAAAGAACTTTTTTTCATAATTTCTTATGTTTTACAAATCTTTTTTTCAAATAATAATAATATTTTCCTCAAGAATTTTTTTAAAATATGTTTTTAAATGAATCATTGAAGATGAGTTTTGATGATGTTATTCATTTATTTCTGGGAAATAATCAAAAAGTTCGATTCATTTTATTTATCTGAATTGTTTATGAGTTTTTGGAAAGATGTTTATGAAACTTGTTTCTCTTTCATGAGTTATATATCTAAAAGGGAATTTTTCTTTCTAATGTTATATGTATATGAAACAAGATTACCTTTAAAGAGTTATATTTTTATGAAACCCATTTCCCTTTAACAATTTATATTTTTATGATACTTCTTTCCCTTTCACATTTTATATTTTTGTGAAAACCATTTCTTGTTCATGGTTTATATTTTTATGAAACCCAATTATTTTCACAGGTTATTCATTGATTAAATGATTATGAAACAAGTATTTTTTTCATAGGTTATGAAAGGATTACATGATTATGATATACATTTCATTTCATAGTTCATGGTATGATTTTTTATGATCTTCTGAAGCATTTATGTATGTTATCATTGTAACATCCCAGGTAAATAAAGAATAAAGAATTTTCATAATTATTAATATTTACGAATTAAATATTAATTTTATTTTAAAGGGGTTGCTATGTTCGATAGCGTACCCGATACGCAACGATGAGTTTCTTTGAAACTTACGTAGCACACTAGTAATAAAATTATATTATTTTAAATGTTAGTTAACAAGTAGCCGTTGTACTGGCGGGAATGGATAGAAATAACTAAAATATGATTAGATATGTTTTTAAATGTTTATACATTTACCCAATAATAGATAAAGGCTTAAAATACGGAAAGAGTTCAATTATAGGCATTTATACCCTAATTTTCACGAAAGGTTCACTTATCACCTTTTGACGGAGAACCACCATTAAATATAGTTTTGATCACTCATATACTTTATTTTGGACCAAATATAACTCTTCTTTAGAATCGGGACATCAAAATTTACTTTGTGTAAATTTTTGGTACCTTTCTGATAAAGTTCATTTTTTTAATGAATAGTGTAAAATGTTGTGTTTTAATTCAAAACCTCTTTTAATCTAATTTCTTTATATGATTAGATTATCTTTTGATTTGGTTTTTAAGTGAAATTAGAAAATATTTTTACCATTAAATCCAATAGTGGTCGTTGGAATTAATTTCACTTTGAAATCAGACTTAAACTAGTGTCAATCTTTTGATACTTATTGTTTCACAAAAATACACTATTTGTCATGACAGCGGGAATTAATTATTAAATTAATTAATTTGACTCATATGTTTTGAATTTTTTAAAATATACTTCATTTTTGAATTTGTAATATCAAATATAGCTTAGGGTGAATTTTTGGTAATTTTCTGAAAAAGTTCAATTTTTGATGAATTGTGAAACCACTAAGTGGTACTTATAAAAACTGATTTTCCGTTTAAATGAAATTTTTCCATCATTGTGTTTTGAATTTTAAAAATCCGACATACATGGTTGTCATTAAGAAGTAAAATGTGGTTCAATGAGATTAAAATAATTTTTTGGTGAATAGTAACTTTTTTTCATTAATCGCGATTAGAGGTAATTAGTGTAGTTTAAGGTAAAAATGATATTATAAGAATGTGAAAACACCATGACACTTGTCCTACACCATTGGGTGAGTCATGGCCGACCAAGACAAGCCATGGGCCAACTTGGGGACCCCATGGAGCCACTTTAGTTGGAAAATGACATTAATATATTTTTATTTAATGTAAAAGTAAAAAATGACACAAACATGATATGTTTTACTAAAACAATTTTTACATGGGGATATAAAGATCAGATGTTTGATTATAAATAGTCATTGGAAATATAAAAATATATCCTACATAATAGTATTTTTTTTATAATTTTTAGACATTAAATAAATTAAATTATTTGTGACATAATAATGATGCAGCGATGACATCATTATTTGACGATTTAAATAAAATGGAAAGATAATGTAAAATCTATGAACTACACATGGCCAAAACCAATTGGATGAGTGGATTTCGAACCCTTATCACCTTATCCACGAATTATATCAATGTGGGACCTTTTAAAACCGAAACACATTTTCAAATAAAGTAATATTTCCTTACTTTCCAAAAGTGCCCCTCCTCTCCTCTTATAAAAGACCCCACCTCTACCTCATTTCACACACTTCTCAAGCCTTTGGCTCGGCCAAGCCCTGCCCAATTACTCTCTCCACATCCCTCTCCTCATCCTAGAGGATTACCTTTGGGAATAATCCTTTCAAAGGAAGCCTTTAGGCTCAAATCAAAAGGGAGTTACACTTTTAAAGGTAATTCATTCTCTCTTGTTCATTTGTTTTATTTTGCTTCTCCAACCCTCTAAACTCTTTTTATTTACTTCTTTTGTAATAACACTAGTATCTTCAATATACTAGGATGTTTTTATAATATTTATTTGAGCAACACTCTCACACAACTACATCAAATGGTTAAAGAACATACGGTTTCCGTGGATGGTGAAATTCTGCCTCCCGAAACGATGATTGTTCAATAATCATTTAACACCTTCAAGGGTGGCCATTATGATGTCACTATTTTTATATATGATATATAATATGTTTATGTTTTCTTTAAGCTTCTGTATTTTTCATTTTTGGCATACCTTTATGGTTTCCATTATGGGTAAACATGATATCTTCATTTAAGGAAATGCGGACTACCGCCCCCTAAAAGTGATGTGATTCGTTAATGCCATATGTGGGACGTGTAAAGGATGGATTTAAAGATATTATATATGATGTTATACTGGAATTATAATATACCTCTATATCATTATTATTTCTTTCCATTAAAGTATGAGATAGAAATGAAAGTAGCATTCATGCGTACGTACGGCTTACCGTCTCCCTGAACGGTGCATTTCATTTCTTATCCCCAAATGTAATGTACTATTAAAATTACATGTATATAATGTATATATATAATTAATGATATATCTAAATGATGAATATAATTCTGGAATTAAAATATACATACCTCTCATTTAGTTTTAATTCCACTAATATGACAAAGAAATGAAAGTAACGTTCATGCGTACGTACGGCTTACCGTCTCCATGAACGGTGCATTTCATTTCTTACCTCTAAATGATTATGTAATATTATAAATACATGTATATGCTGGATATATATGATATATATGATATCCAAATCAGGAATTTCATTCTGGATATAAAGAACTTTTTACCACACGAACAACATGTAATTGTAAGAAGTCAACTTTCGACTTAAGAACCAAATATTGAAAAAACAAACATTATTAACTTAAATGGTTACATAATGTTTATAACATGGCAATAAGTGATATAAAAGGAATAATGAACTTTAAAAAGGTTCTTAATCAAGTATAAATTAACTCAAGTTTATTATTCAGGACGTTAAAGAACGATCGAGTCAAGTCGGACCCAAGGTAAGGGACTTCGTCTCAATATCCTTTCATTGAGGCATATTTCGTTTTATACACAAATTTCTTTTATACGGTGTATAAACTCTTTTGACTTTTACTTTTATACAAAAGGAATCTTTTTCTACGAAGCGTTTTACTAAACGACAAAAAGGAATGTTTTTTTTAACGTACGTGGTGACAACGACCTTTTCCGCTGCCGCGAGTATTATTTGATATTTGGCTTTATCAACAAGCCGTATTGTTTTTAGAATAAAATAAATACCTATCTCTTTTATGTATTTTGGTATTGAAAATGGTTTGGAAAAAAGGATTCTATTATGTCAATATATTTATGATATATTGTGATTGAAATGTGGAAATGTTATCATTCCTTTATGTTGGTTTTATGTTTTATGATTTTATATTGGTACTTGGACATTTTAACGGGTGGTTACGTTATAAACCATATGACGGGTGGTGCCGTGAATACCAGGACGGGTGTTTACGTTATAACCTCCAATGCATTGGGTATGGAAGTCGGCCGTATGGCTATTCCATTAAGTATGTATGGAAATTGGTCGTATGGCTATTCCATTAAGTGATAAGTGTGGAAGTCGACCGTATGGTTATTCCACTTAAGTATGTTTTTGTCCCAAGTTACCTTTATATATGTTATGTGTTATTTATATGGGTTTTATGGTTTTACTTTGGTTACAAAAAGGTATGTAATGATACTTTATTCAATGGATAGTTTTACTACTTCATGAAGGTGAAGGTATTACTTTGATATAGTATACATGGTTTACTTGATGTTTGAAAAACTAACAGTTTTCATTCTTTTTGTATCCCTTACTGAGCTTTTTATGCTCACCCCAAGTTTTTCGAAATGTTTTTCACAGGACTTAAAGTGGAATAAGGTCCAGGATGGGATCAATGGAATTTCATGCTATCTAAAACATGGAATCTAGACATCTTTCTTTTTAAGAGTTTTTATTTTATGGAGACTTAGTAGAAGTGTCTACTTTGTAATCTTTTAAGATGTAATAGTTATGTTCTAATTCTCTAAACCTTTAAACCTGAAAAGATCATCAATGTGAATTATTCATTTAATTCAATATTAAGTAAGGTTTAAGGCTGGGGCCTTATAGTTGGTATCAGAGGTCGGTTTAGACAACTTTAGGAGTTAGAAAAGTGTTAAATTATAATATGATTGATATGATATAGCATTTACGGATTACCATGTTGCTTCGCCTAAGATATGTTTGTGTTCAGAATGGTTTTCCGCAGAGGAAACAAAGCAGCTATGTTGGGACGACATCAGGAGGAAGATAACCTTCCAAATCAGCAACCTAAGATTGTCGGAATCGGAACTGAACAGTTTGTTGCATTGATGGCACAGTTGACTCAGGCTATAAATGGTGGTGGTATCCATGCACGAGATCAGCCAGATCAACCGCAGAGGAACATGTCAGTGGTGGAACATTTCATGAGGCAACATCCCCCATCATTCAGAGGATCATCTGACCTTGTGCAAGCTGAAGGGTGGATTAAAGAACTGGAGAAGATTTTTGATGTCATGGGGTGTTCAGAACATCAAAAGGTTAGTCTTGCTGTTTACCGTTTTGAAGGTGAAGCTGATCAGTGGTGGTCGATGGTGAAAAATATAAGGGATAGTGATGAGATTGAGGATCTTCACTGGGACGAATTCAAAGGTATGTTTCTTGAGAAATATTTTCCTAAGGTGGTTCGTCTTAGGATGGAAAAAGAGTTCCTAGAATTGAGGCAGGAGGATGATTCAGTGGCTGCTTATGAAGAAATGTTCACTCGATTGGCAAGGTATTCTCCAAACTTCATACGAGATCTTGATAGTAAAATAAACCGTTTTTACTCAGGGTTAAAGCCAAAGTATCGAAGGGCTTTAGCTTCTCGTGAGTTCAAAAGTTATGAAAAACTTGTTCGATGTGCGGAGAAGGTGGAAATGGAGTTTGCCGATGATCAGGTGTTCTATGACAAACAACAGAATAAGAGGTCAAGTTGGCAGGCAATGGGGAAGAATTCATCAAAGAAGCAAGGAGGTAAGAAAACCAAATATCCATCCTGTGAGAAGTGTGGTAAAATGAATCCTGGAGAATGTTTATCCAAGTCTGGTAAGTGCTTTCGGTGTGGTAAGTCTGGTCATATTGCTCGTAACTCTATGGAAGATGATCATGCAGGAAATGAAAAGCCAACGGTAAGATGTTATAAGTGCAATGAGACGGGTCACTATGCAAATGAGTGTCCGACAAAGAGCTTGAGTGATGGGAAGCAGTTATACTACAAGCAGAAAGGGGTGGTGAAATCCTTTGCAACAACTTCAGCAGATATTGGGCCATCGAATGAAGTGGTATTAGCTCCAGGGAGCACAGTATTTTTCGAAGATTGACTTGAGGTCAGGGTACCATTAGTTGAAAGTAAAAGAAGCAGACGTTCCGAAGACTGCGTTCTGTACTAGATCTGGCCATTATGAATTTGTAGTTATGCCTTTTGGGTTAACCAATGCACCTGCTGTATTCATGGACCTTATGAATAAAATTTTCCATGAGTTCTTGGATAAGTTTGTGTTTTGAGGTTTGGGAAGAGGTTATGTGTGCCTTGTGATTCACATTTGAAGAGAGAGTTGTTATGTGAAGCTCATAGTTCTCCGTTTTCAGTTCATCCGTGCAGTACTAAGATGTATAGAGATCTGCGGGAGTATTACTGGTGGGATGGAATGAAAAGAGACATTGCTGATTTTACTGTGAAGTGTTTGACATGTCAACAGGTTAAAGCATAGCAGCAATTACCAAAAGGGATGCTTCAGCCTTTACCAGTGCCAGAGTGGAAATGGGAAAACATATCCAAGGACTTTTTTGTGGGATTACCGAGGAAATATCGAGGTAATAATGCAATCTGGGTTATTGTTGAGCGCTTGACCAAATCTGCTCATTTCTTTTCTATACGAGATACTTTCTCTCTTGATGAACTTTCCCGTTTTTATCTTAAAGAGATATTCAGGTTAAATGGAGTTCCTCTCTCCATTATATCTGATCGTGATCCCAAGTTCACATCTAACTTTTGGAAAGGCCTTTAGAAGTCGTTGGGTACTGAATTAAATTTTAGTACATCTTTTCATCCTCAATAAGATGGGCAGTCAGAACGAACAATTCAGACATTGGAGGATATGCTACGAGCTTGTTCGATGGATTATCAGGGAAGTTGGGACCAACATATTTCTTTGGTTGAATTTTCATATAATAACAGTTTTCATTCCAGTATACAGATGGCACCATTTTAGGCATTATATGGGAAGCGGTGTCGAACTCCAGCTTTTTGGAATGAAGTGGGTGAAAGGAAGCTGATGGGACCAGAATTGGTAAAAGAGATGGCAGAAAAAGTTCAGTTGATTCAGAAGCACATGAGAACAGCTCAGAGTAGGCAGAAGAGTTATGCGGATAACCGGAGGAAGGATCTATCTTTCGAGGTAGGTGATCATGTTTTTTCTCAAGGTTTCTCCTTGGAAAAGTGTGATGAGATTTGGTATGAAAGGAAAGATGAGTCCAAGGTTTATTGGACCATATGAAATTCTGGAGAAAGTTGGATCAGTTGCATACCGGGTGGCTTTACCTCCGAGTTTATCTCAGGTACACAATGTTTTTCACGTTTCAATGTTGAGGAAGTATATTCCAGATCCATCTCATGTTTTTAGTCCAGATGTAGTTTAGCTGGAAGAGAACCTATCTTATAAGGAACAACCGGTCCAGATTCTTGACCACAGGGAGCAAGTGTTACAGAATAAGGTGATTCATCAGGTAAAGGTTTTGTGGAAAAACCATGTGATTGAAGAGGCAACATGGGAATCTGAAAATGCTATGAGGGATAAATACCCCCACTTATTTTGATAGGTGAATAAAATTGCGAGGACGCAATTACCAAAAGGGGGGAAGGGTGTAACATCCCAGGTAAATAAAGAATAAATAATTTTCATAATTATTAATACTTACAAATTAAATATTAATTTTATTTTAAAGGGGTTTCTATGTTCGATAGCGTACCCGATACGCAACGATGAGTTTCTTTGAAACTTACGTAGCACACTAGTAATAAAATAATATTATTTTAAATGTTAGTTAACAAGTAGTCGTTGTACTGGCGGGAATGGATATAAATAACTAAAATATGATTAGATATGTTTTTAAATGTTTATACATTTACCCAATAAAAGATAAAGGCTTAAAATACGGAAAGAGTTCAATTATAGGCATTTATACCCAAATTTTCACGAAAGGTTCACTTATCACCTTTTGATGGAGAACCGCCATTAAATATAGTTTTGATCACTCTTATACTTTATTTTGGACCAAATATAACTCTTCTTTAGAATCGGGACATCAAAATTTACTTTGTGTAAATTTTTGGTACCTTTCTGATAAAGTTCATTTTTTTTAATGAATAGTGTAAAATGTTGTGTTTTAATTCAAAACATCTTTTAATCTAATTTATTTTTATGATTAGATTATCTTTTGATTTGATTTTTAAGTGAAATTAGAAAATATTTTTACCATTAAATCCAATAGTGGTCGTTGGAATTAATTTCACTTTGAAATCAGACTTAAACTAGTGTCAATCTTTTGATACTTATTGTTTCACAAAAATACGCTATTTTTCATGACAGCGGGAATTAATTATTAAATTAATTAAAAAATTTTTAAAATAGACTTAATTTTTGAATTCGTAATATCAAATATAGCTTAGGGTGAATTTTTGGTAATTTTCTGAAAAACTTCAATTTTTGAGGAATAGTGAAACCACTAAGTGTTACTTATAAAAACTGATTTTCCGTTTAAATGAAATTTTGCCATCATTGTGTTTTGAATATTGAAAATCCGACATACATGGTTGTCATTAAGAAGTAAAATTTGGTTCAAGGAGATTAAAATAATTTTTTGGTAAATAGTAACTTTTTTTCATTAATCGCGATTAGAGGTAATTAGTGTAGTTTAAGGTAAAAATGATATTATAAGAATGTGAAAACACCATGACACTTGTCCTAAACCTATTGGGTGAGTCATGGCCGACCGAGACAAGCCATGGGCCAACTTGGGGACCCCATGGAGCCACTTTAGTTGGAAAATGACATTAATATATTTTTATTTAATGTAAAAGTAAAAAATGACACAAACATGATATGTTTTACTAAAACAATTTTTACATGAGGATATAAAGATCAGATTTTTGATTATAAATATTCATTGGAAATCTAAAAAGATTTCATACATCATAGTATTTTTTTTATAATTTTTAGACATTAAATAAATTAAATTATTTATGACATAATAATGATACAGCGATGACATCATTATTTGATGATTTAAATAAAATGGAAAGATAATGTAAAATCTATGAACTACACATTGACAAAACCAATTGTATGAGTGGATTTCGAACCCTTATCACCTTATCCACGAATTATATCAATGTGGGACCTTTTAAAACCGAAACACATTTTCAAATAAAGTAATATTTCCTTACTTTCCAAAAGTGCCCCTCCTCTCCTCTTATAAAAGGCCCCCACCTCTACCTCATTTCACACACTTCTCAAGCCTTTGGCTCGGCCAACCCCTGCCCAATTACTCTCTCCACATCCCTCTCCTCATCCTAGAGGATTCCCTTTGGGAAGAATCCTTTCAAAGGAAGCCTTTAGTCTCAAATCAAAAGGGAGTTACACTTTTAAAGGTAATTCATTCTCTCTTGTTCATTTGTTTTATTTTGCTTCTCCAACCCTCTAAACTCTTTTTATTTAATTCTTTTGTAACAACACCAGTATATTCAATATACTAGGATGTTGTTATAATATTTATTTGAGCTAAACTCTCACACAACTACATCAAATGGTTAAAGAACATACGGTTTCCGTGGATGGAGAAATTCTGCCTCCCGAAACGATGATTGTTCAATACTCATTTAACACCTTCAAGGGTGGCCATTATGATGTCACTATTTTTATATATGATATATAATATGTTTATTTTTTCTTTAAGCTTCTGTATTTTTCTTTTTTGGCATACCTTTATGGTTTCCATTATGGGTAAACATGATATCTTCATTTAAGGAAGTGCGGACTACCGCCCCCTAAAAGTGATGTGATTCGTTAATGCCATATGTGGGACGTGTAAAGGATGGATTTAAAGTTATTATATATGATTTTATACTGGAATTATAATATACCTCTATATGATTATTATTTATTTCCATTAAATTATGAGATAGAAATGAAAGTAGCGTTCATGCGTACGTACGGCTTACCGTCTCCATGAACGGTGCATTTCATTTCTTATCCCCAAATGTCATGTACTATTAAAATTACATGTATATAATGTATATATATAATTAATGATATATCTAAATGATGAATATAATTCTGGAATTAAAATATACATACCTCTCATTTAGTTTTAATTCCACTAATATGACAAAGAAATGAAAGTAGCGTTCATGCGTACGTACGGCTTACCGTCTCCATGAACGGTGCATTTCATTTCGTACCTCTAAATGATTATGTAATATTATAAATACATGTATATTCTGGATATATATGATATATATGATATCCAAATCGGGAATTTCATTCTGGATATAAAGAACTTTTGACCACACGAACAACATGTAATTGTAAGAAGTCAACTTTCGACTTAAGAACCAAATATTGACAAAACAAACATTATTAACTTAAATGGTTACATAATGTTTATAACATGGAAATAAGTGATATAAAAGGAATAATGAAATTTAAAAAGGTTCTTAATCAAGTATAAATTAACTCAAGTTTATTATTCAGGACGTTAAAGAATGATCGAGTCAAGTCGGACCCAAGGTAAGGGACTTCGTCTCAATCTTCTTTCATTGAGTCATATTTCGTTTTATACACAAATTTCTTTTATACGGTGTATAAACTCTTTTGACTTTTACTTTTATACAAAAGGAATCTTTTTCTACGAAGCATTTTACTAAACGACAAAAAGGAATGTCTTTTTTAACGTACGCGGTGACAACGACCTTTTCATCCGCCGCGAGTATTATTTGATATTTGGCTTTATCAACAAGCCGTAATGTTTTTAGAATAAAATAAATACCATATACTCTTTTATGTATTTTGGTATTGAAAATGGTTTTGAAAAAAGGATTCTATTATGTCAATATATTTATGATATATTGTGATTGAAATGTGGAAATGTTATCATTCCTTTATATTGGTTTTATGTTTTATGATTTTATATTGGTACTTGGACATTTTAATAGGTGGTTACGTTATAAACCATATGACGGGTGGTGCCGTGAATACCAGGACGGGTGGTTACGTTATAACCTCCGATGCATTGGGTATGGAAGTCGGCCGTATGGCTATTCCATTAAGTATGTATGGAAATTGGTCGTATGGCTATTCCATTAAGTGATAAGTGTGGAAGTCGACCGTATGGTTATTCCACTTAAGTATGTTTATGTCCCAAGTTACCTTTATATATGTTATGTGTTCTTTATATGGGTTTTATGGTTATACTTTGGTTACAAAAAGGTAAGTAATGATACTTTATTCAATGAAGAGTTTTACTACTTCATGAAGGTGAAGGTATTACTTTGATATAGTATACATGGTTTACTTGATGTTTGAAAAACTAACAGTTTTCATTCTTTTTGTAACCCTTACTGAGCTTTTTATGCTCACCACAAGTTTTTCGAAATGTTTTTCACAGGACTTAAAGTGGAATAAGGTCCAGGATGGGATCAAGGGAATTTCATGCTATCTAAAACATGGAATCTAGGCATCTTTCTTTGTAAGAGTTTTTATTTTATGGAGACTTAGTAGAAGTGTCTACTTTGTAATCTTTTAATATGTAATAGTTATGTTCTAATTCTCTAAAACTCTAAACCTGAAAAGATCCTCAATGTGAATTATTCATTTAATTCAATATTAAGTAAGTGTTAAGGCTGGGGCCTTATAATCATTATGAGATGGGTGGGACTTATATATCCCTCAATTTCATAAGGTAAGGTTTTATATCTCATGACATAATTAAGGGATTCCTTTGAACAAAAATAATCTAATATTAGATGATGGGGAAACCTGATACACTATGGGATTTTTGGGAAATGTTATCCACTATGGGAAGACTGAGAAACCCTACCAACCATGGGAACATGGGGAATTTTAATTCATTATAAGGAATGAACTGCAACAAGTGATAGTGGTGTATCCTACCCAGTTGGACTATTCCACATGAAGTGAACTGATAATTTAAATAAATATTTCATAACATACATGGAATAATATTACATGTTTGAAATTTGAACAATAGTATTGAGAAACCCTACCCACAAAGGGAAGATGGGGAATCTTAATTCATTTATACTTATATATATAACTTGTTTACCATTACTGAGCACCTGAGATAATGTATTTCACTCATCTAATAGTGTTTAAATTTCAATTACCCCAACATTAGTAAACATATATGGCCAGTAGGTAGATATTTAAATAATGTAATATATATTCTGTAAAAATTAGGTAATATTTGTGTACATTAAGAGTGGAATTTTATAGTTGGTATTAGAGAGAATGTTTAGTAAACCATTTGAAACAAGATTAAGAAAAATTTATTGAGATCCATATAGATATTAGTAAGGATATATCTTATGATTTCCATTAGGATAAGTAAATGGATAAAAATGTATTTGAAAATGTCCTAGATTTTTGGTTTGTGATAGAGAGAGTGGTTTTCATGAAATTCATCCATGTATGATTACTTCTAGTGTATGCAGTTATATTAAGATATATATCTTTATGTATTTGTCTTGATATAGTTTACATGTACCCTTTTACTCTGTGTTGATAATTTTTCTATTGTGTTTTACGGTGGGTGTGTTTTACTTACAATATTTGAAAAATGGATGAAATGTAGCAGTGCACGGTTGGGGCACAGTTCGTTAGACCATGAAACTTGAAAGGAGAAACTATATACCCTATAAATGTGGGTCACAATTAAAGAAAACTTATTTTCCAACTTATTACCTATCCCTCGATAAATTTTCTTGAGATTTATTTTTATCATGATATTTTTTTTAAAAAAAATCATCTGCCCCCATTCTAACAATAATGAGACCTTCACTCGACCCTAACTTCTATTTCAATATTTTGGTAGCTCTCAGACATATTCCATTGATTCTAGATTTTAATTCATAGTGAATCAATGGGTTGATTGAAGATATGAACCTCTAAGGTTATGTGACTTCATCCCATTTATATCTCTCATCTCTCGGTCTATCTATCTCTCTATATCCCTATCTTCTTCCCAAACAAAAGAGGGATGTTTAACCACAATAAGTTGTAGATATAGTTGTAGGATTGTTAGATATTGACTTCTTAATTTTGGATATTTGTTTTTCAACTAGATCATGGTATTCCATACATAATTAATTAATACAATTCAAATTGGGGATTATTTCATTGAAAAAAATTTGTTGCAGTTGAGGTTGTTGGTCTATTATTCAAATCACTTAGTCATTATTTCAATTACATGTATGCACTTTTAAGTATTGTATAGTTTGTTTGTCGATCATATTTACAATTTTAATTAATTAATTTCGTGAAATAATTAATCAAAGGATTGCGCAATTGGGGTTAATTAATTATTGAAATAATTTTCGGGATATTGAAATTATAGGATTTGGGGTATAAATAATGGTTTAATTAAGCAATTTAATATTTTATTTTGAATTTTAATAATTTATTGAGGGTTTATTTATTGTATATTGAGTTTTGTTTTAGAATGTTTAGTTTTCGAATATATTATTGGAAGATGAAATTGAGAGTTGATTAATCTATTGATGAATCTATTTATATGGGGATTGTGATAGAGGGTTAAGGTTTATTTTCCATTAATATTGTGTTAAATGTTTTTGATTAATAACAGGGTGTGGGAAAATGACTGAATCTCCCAATACTCACAAAATTACTATACATGGTGTTCTATACCCAAATACAAGCGTGAAAGTATTTTTATAGGACATGAATTGATGCTCCAACTACTCATGGGGTGTTGAATATATACTGATGATCTGAATAACCATGGGGTACTACAAATCATGATCTACACCTATTGGTTTACATTAAAATATGGATACAATTGGTCTTTTTATGAATTGAGTTGAAATGAATAATAAAATATGATATGATGTAATGAGCTATTAATGAAATTGGTTATAAGGTTTATACTCTAGCATGGGCTAATGTAGGTATTTTTTTAGGTTTCCTTGAAAAATCGGTGGATTTGTGAGGTCAAATAATGGATAATTGAATAATATAAACCTTATAATTTATTTCATGTATTTGATTCTTAATACAGAATAAAACTTGACTATTGACTAGATTTTTATAGTCCCCATTGGTGTTGGCCTACTGATTTATACTTACACCCTACTTGGGCTGCTTCGAGGTCACGTAAACATATTACATTATCATCGGACAAGACTCGGGAAAATTCCTTGTGTTAGAGGGATTATTTTAGATGAATCATGAATGAGGGAATTGAACAAGGTTTGGGACGCACTTTAGATTTATCAGTGTCTTTACATTTGGTATTGAATAAAGAAACATTCATGTATTTTATCATTGAAAATATGTTATTGATTTTCAATATTGTATTTCCTATTTTGTATACATTTTTATACAAGTATTGTTTCTGGTTACATTAATATTGTTGGATATGTTTCACTTATATCCATTGTATTGATACTTTGATAAAGAAGGTATAGTTTCCTCGAGAATGAAACTATACCCTCGCATCCAGTCCACAACCTCTGGAATTTGTGAAGTCAAGCTTGAAGGTTATATAGCGCACCAGAATGGGGCACCAGTGGTGGTAGATGGGTTGGGAAATCACAAATTGGTATCAAAGAAACATTAATTTCATTTTTTTTAATATATGGTAATAGTAGACAAGAGAACCAGGAGAGTCGTGCATTGAACATGAGCTCGTATATGGGTGTTTCAAACCCATGTTCATGGGAAACCCAAGTACATATATTGACATGTTGTTATTGGTATTTTTTATTATATATGGATGTTATTTTAACGTGGCTGATGTACTTATTTTTTGATTTCACAATTTTTGTTGAAATACTATGATATTTTACTCATGGCTGGATATATCATGAGATTTTTTGAAGCAACAATCATTTTGTGAAATTAGGATCATTTATTGACATGAAGCATTTTTGGTATCCATGGGAAATGGATTTTATGGGAATTATTGATCTTGACCTATTTTTCCTTTTTTATGAAATCTAATTTAAAATGGTTTTTCATAAGTAATTCAATGTTGGAAAAAATAAAAAATGTGATTTAATTGGTGTCTAAATTAGAAACATGAATATAAAAATTATTATACCCTTTGTTATCCAAAACCTATATGTGTAATGGTTAAGGATATAGTTAGCGCCTATATTTTGACCATGTGGTGATGTTTGGCAGAAATTACTAATTATGTCATGTTGTGTTTTCCACTTATATAAATGTAAATGTGTGGTGATATGTTTCATAATATATGTGTTTAAAATTGTATAGATATTTATACATTATGGTTCTTTTGAGGGGAAGGCATTATGGCATCGACGGAGATACACCACCAGTATTGGATCTGAATGCACCGATAGTTCCAATTGAATAAGTATAAGTGAAGTTATATGAGAAGTTTGCTTGGTTCTTGAAATTTATGGAGAGATACCAAGGGATGGATTTGAATATAATGTATGATCTAAAAAGCGAGTTTTATTTACTACACCATCTTACTTTTATTAGAGAAGGTGGACCTATGGAATTTGTGTAAATGATCAAGTCCATCAAGACTATACATGACCACTTAGAGAATCCTGCAGAGAAGAGATTGAAATTATCTACTTACATGTAATGTGGTGATGTTATGAATTGGTGGGACATAATTACTTATTATGGAATCTTGGATAACATGTAGTGGAAATAAATTTAGCAAAGTTTATTATTGAACCTTTATCTAGATACACTCAAGTGTGAGAGAGTAGATGAATTCATGATATTGACTCATTGGCATACATATATGAAGGAATATGTTGAATGTTTTACATATTTGAATCTCCTTTTTCATCTATTGGAATGAGATAAGGCTACTTCTTTAAAACAATTTTTGGATGGAAAAAATTGTGAATTTGGACCAAGGTGAATATCTTTAGGCCGATGATGTTTTCAGAGGTGGAGAATCATGATCTAATATATAAGAGGAACACGGACATGGCCTCCAGTGATGGAAAAATGTATTTAGATGGATGAGTAATTAGGAAAAACTCAATGTGTATGATGTTTAACTATGAGAACCTCATATAGGGTAGTGAAAATTAGAGTAGTAATATAGAGGGGTATGTTTTGTAAAATCCAGCATGATTTCTTTCCAACCAGAGTGGTAGGTCAAGACACTATCAATGATATTGTCCTAGAAATAAAATGGATTTAAAATATTGTAGAATTATTAGACATTTATATAATTTATATTTGATCCCACAATATAAATGTATCATAGGGGAATCGAGGACAATCCAGAGAGTGCGAATGGGATCATATGCATTGAATCATTATTATAGTAGGAGTTGTAGAAGTCGAGGTGGTTGATGTAGTGGAATGGGTTCTTCTATGATAGAGTTACCATATAAACTGAGTGGTTAATCACATTGTACTCATGTTTCATCGATGAAAAGTGGTAACATATAGATACATGCCATACATCCAACACTTGTTGATAGCGAGGATGGACCCTTGACAGTTATAGGTAATATACTAGTAGATACTATGCTAGAATGTTCATTATTTGATACTAGTCCCTCTCCAGATATATCTAAAAACTAGTAAATTGTGTGAGTGTGGAGATGGGATTTGTTTTAAGGGTTTTGAAAGTGGATACATATTTTAGTGTAAGGCGTAGATACATCATCTTGTGTAAGGGATGTTCTCTAAACCATGGGGAGTATCAAATTTTTTGGAATATTTTTATCCTTTACATGACAGTACTTGACAAAATTATGGGTATGAACTATTTAGTAGCATACCGATCCCACATAAATTATTACCATGAGAGTGTGACATTTATGTCTCATAATGGTGATAAGTATATTCATCATGAATAGAGGGATTTCAATGTGGGATTTGTGAGGTAATTTCACCCATAGTTGGGGCAGATTAAAACATAGGATGCTTGTTTTTGTTGGATTATGGATATCCAAATTAACATGTCTTTCCACCAGTAGTAGATATATTTTATGAGGTGTTTCTTGAAGAATTTTTAGGGATTCCACTTTAGAGATATGTGGAATTTACCCTTGAGATCTTGGTAGGCCATGAGACAGTTTCTATTCTATAATACATAATAGAACATGTAGAGATTCAAGAGATAAATAGTATACTAAAAGAGTTATATCATAAGGGATTTATCAATCTAAGTACATCACCATGTGGTTTAAGAGTTTTTTTCCATGAAGGATGATTGGAGTTTATGCTTATGTGTTGATTACTATAATTTTTTATAGATGTCTATAAAAAAAATTGTATACTCTTCCACATAAAAATGATCATTTTGAAATGTTGAGAGGGGGTTGTGAATTTTAATGACCTAATTGAGATAATGCTGTCAGATGTAGAGAGTTTGAACATCTAATATACCGCATTAATGCTTTCAGAAGCAATTATGGACTATATATTTTAGTCATAATTTCGGTTTGTCTTATAAATATATCATCCATTTTTATGGAATGTATTAACATAATCTTACATCTGTACAGGGATTAGTTTTTCTTCTTGTTTCTAGATTATATCTTGTTATACTTCAGGACATGTGATGATAATTCCCCACACCATGACATCATCCTGAGAAAACTGAGAGAGAATCGGCTATAGGCCTTGCATTAATAATGTCAGTTTGGGATTTATCAGTTAAACATTTTGAGTCGCATCATCTCATATGATGGTGTTTAAATGGACATAGATAAGTTTTATCCTTTTTTTCTTCTAAACCACCGAAGAACTTTATAGAAATATATTTATTTCAAATATTTGTTATATATTATTTGAGATTAATCCAGAACATTTAAAAATTTAAAAAACCACCTTCAGGCTAGAAAAAAAGAGGATAAAGTTTGAACAATCGGAATCATGAAAGAAGTGATTATAGATGTAGAAGAAGTAGTTGAAGTTGACAAAAAGGTTTGATCGTAACTGAACTAGTTGAGGAGTATTAAATGATTTTTATGCTTCTATGATTGAACACAGAGTAGTATTGATTTAGGGAAATTGAGTTATGTTGTATGGGTCATGGAAGTTTATTCCATTTAAATGGAAATAGGATATTCAAGGCCATGATTTGGTATCAATGGTTTATGAATTTATGTATTGGTGTAAGTATCTATTGGGAATGTTTTTTCTATTTACACCGGTCACAATTGCATAACGAATATCCTTTCACTATGAGATTTGAATCTCTCTGTGTGGAGATAATTTTTGTACATTTAGTTATTTGATTTTTTCTTATATAAACATTGGGTAAGGAATTATTTTTTTTGATGATTCATGCTCAAATTCTCAGACTCATTAAGTTCAGTTGTATAATTTTGAGTGGAATATGATGACACTACATGCTGATATGCATATTGTGGTTGACAGGAATAAGGATAATATGACTATCATAACAGTTTTAGTAGAGGCTAATATTTTGAGACCGAACATAGATATACATAATGAGTGTAAAGAGTGCATGACCTTTTGGTAAATCCGTAATAGTGGGGAGTCATCGTCTAGTTGTAGAGTAAATGAGGATGAGAACATATGTTTCAATAACTAGTTTTTCATGACTAAGATAATGAATAATGATTTGATACATGAATTTCATACATCAATGTAGGTATTACATCTAAGTGTGACCAAAATACACCATAAAATTGATGAAAGTTTTTGTTGTTGGGAATGAAAATGTAGATATAAGGGTTCATGAAATGTTGCTACAATTATCAGCTGGTGAAGGACAAGCCTCAATGACTGAGGGATTACTACAAGTATTTCTTATTTTAGACTGGATGTGGGATGAAAATACTTTGGACTTTTTTGTCTCCTGTAAATGACTTAGAATAATGATTTTTTTTTGAGATTGTGGATAGTTTTTCAATGTTAAGTAATTTATTATGAGTATGAGAGACATTATCGGTATATTGGTTATGAGAATTGTACATTTGGAAGACACTCCATTTACATGGGTTCCACTGACTATAATTTTAGATCATGGCTAGTGTTTTAATTCATGATTCTGGAAGGGATTATAGAGGGAACATGGTACACAGGTTTTTTTAATATGAATTTCTACCCACAGATAGATGTGAAATCATATTGTACTTTTTAGGTTCTTGTGGATATTTCAAAAGAGTGTTCCCTAGATCTTGGTGGGTTTTTGGAGATCCACTTAGAATTTATGGTGTTCTCATGTGACAAGAGTTATTAGAGTATTATTCATATGTCACCATATGAGTCTATTTATGGTCGACTGTGTAGATCTCTACTATGATGGATAAGAGTAGGTGAGTTAGTGTTATTGGGACCAAGCCTCATGGATGATATTTAAGCATAGGTATATCTAATACAAACACATATTTAAATGGATTAGTGTAGACCAATGTAGTATGCAGATATATGTCGATAAACCCTATAGTTTACATACGATGATAATTAATTTTTACGTTTTTCACTTAGATTCTTGGACCACAAGTTATGGAGACAGGGAAAGATGTCACCCATGTTCATTATACCATTTGAGGGTTTTTAGTGAATTGGTCTGGTGGAATACTGATTGGATCTTACACATAGATATAATACTGTGATTAATTTATTCAATGCATCACAACCTCAGAGGTATCAACTCAAACCTTCTCATGTGATCGAGGAGGATGGTATTGAGTTTGAGATAGATATAACCAATGTGGAAAATCATACTTGGGAATTGGATCTCAGTTTTAAATAGTTTAAGGGGATGACCCTTCAGTTGGTTCATGTATTGAAGAAACATGGGGTGTGTTTGGGTGAAAATTTTAGAAAAATGGATGAAGGAATGAAGTGCATGGTTGGTGCACATTTTTCCCTATTCATGTTACCTGGCTTAGAAAACCATTCATATTGAGATGGAGAGTGTTTCCAAGAATGGTTCGTAGTTTTTAAATCCATGAACCCTAAAAGGAGACACTATAAACCCCTAGAAAAGGCACATAGTTTTTCCAATCCTGCACCTCTGCCCGACAAACATTGTGTGACATTTATGATAATATTTAAATTTGTTTTAAAATTTACCAAAACCCCATTTTAATCCAAATTCTACCCCAACTCAACCCTAAGATATCTTTCTTGATTTTATTTCCCCTTGAATAGATTACAAGCCCTCCTGACCTCTATTATTGGTGTATGATATGGAGGGTTGTAGATATGAACCTCTACGGATATGTAAATTCATCCCATTTAGAACTATTTATCTCTATCCCGATCCTCTTCCTAGATAAAAGAGGTATTTTTTATGTTAGTTATAGATCTAGATCTTGGATTTTTAGAACATGATTATTTTTAGGCATGTAATTAGGTTTTAGATCTAGATTGTGTTCTTAGTCATGTTGATGATTAATCCTTTTAAAACTAGGGATTCTTCTATTTGTGATTGTTTGTCAAATAATTGATGTATGTTTTATATTATTAAAATCCCATATTCATTATTTCAATTATGTTAATTTTATTCTAGAATTAAGATATGTTCTTTTAGAAATTGAATTTACTAGTTGAATTAATTAATTAGCTGAACTAATTAATCAATGTATTGTGGAAATAAGGATAATTAATTGTTGTATTAATCATCATAATAGTGAAATTATGGGATTTGGGTAGTAATAAATTGTTAAATTTATTATATATTAATGAATTTTTATTATGAATAATTAATTATTGTATTAATTATTGGATATTGAATGGTGATTTATAGCAATTTATTGTTGATTTTTTTTGGAAGATGATATTGAGAATTGATTAATCAAATGTTTAATTAATCAATGGAATCTCTGGTATGTGTATGGGGGAGTTCATACATGGTTAATGTTTATTAACCTTGAATGTTGTGATATATTTGTTTGAATAAGACAAGTTTTGGTACACAGACTGTTTCTCTAATTACCCAAGGTTGTGTTATATGTTGTGTTCATGACCCAACTGCATGCATGTGAATAATGTTATTTGATAGGGATTAATGCTCAAAATACCCAGGGTGTGGGGGATTAGGATTTACTCTCCAAATGCCCATGGATTTCTAGACATGACATAATACACGTATTATTTTTCAGTTGAATATGGATCCAATAATCCGTTATTTGAATTCAATTTAAATGGATAATGAAATCCATTGTTTTAAACGATCTTTGAATAGAATATGTGATATGGTTTTGATTCTATCATGGGCCAAAGCAATAATTGTGGGTTGGGTGTCTTCAGAATCCTAGTGTATTATGAGGCTAAATAAAACATAATTTAATAATGTAAACCCTTAACTTTATATATTATATTTTTTCATTATACAATATTTTAAATTTTTATTGACTGGATTTGTGTTAGCCACCAATAGTGGTGTCCTACTAAGTTGTTCTGACATCTTACACAGACCTCTAGATAGGTAACCGAATAGATTTCAATTTTTTAGAGTAAGATAAGATAAATGTCCCTATGTAAGATTTCTAATTTCATATGTAGCTTGAATGAAAGAGGAATACATGGTTTGGGACTCACTTTTATGTTATCAATGACTTTACATTTTGGTTTTATATTGACACATGAAACAAATTTAACATGAAATATTAAATTTTATCTGTATATATTGTATTTCCTATTATGTTCATTTTGGGATATTCAAAATGATTCTTTTTATGGATATATTATTGGATATTTTTCTTTATTTGAGATATTAGAATACTTTGATAAAGGGGTTATAGTCTCCCCGTGAATTATTTTAGACCATCAATAATAGGAAAAATCCTACACCATACATGGAGGAAACCATGATGTCATGTGGCCCACTAAATCAAGGAACCAGTGTATAGAACCTAGGTTGGGATGTCACGGTTTTGGAAAATATTTACCTTGGAGTAACAACTCCGAAAAGGTGCATAGGTCTTAACTTGAGCGTTACCCAATACATGACAAATGGGGATAATAATGCACCTGGTTTGACATAACCATAGGATGTTCCTTGGGAATTTACAATATCTTTATGAAAAATCATGAAGGATTTTAATAGAATATAATTATGAATACCCTTGTACAAACCTATTATTTTATAGAATAATGACATTTGTTTCATTATTTAGACATTTTATAAGTAATTTCTCATGATCTTGTGGTTTTTTGATATGATAATTACTTCTTACCCCATGTGTTCTATTTTTATTGAAAAGAGTTAACTTTATAGAACATGGATAACATTTAATGTTTTATATGATGAAATTATCATGATAACGAGAATAAATTTTCAAAGAAGAAATATCATGAGGGGAATCAAGAAGGCCCACAAGTATTAGTTATACTAATGAAGATCATGAAACCATTATTGGCATGTGAAAGATGTGAGATGTTATTGTAGTATTATTTATGTTAAACATAAGAAGCATGTTTAGATTGAGGTTGAGGAACCTTAAGACATGGTTCATATTTTTTATTATAGTAAATTCCAATTATCTGGTAAGAAGATGAGTCCTGATAACTGGTTTAAGAATAAATTTTTATGATTGAAGTGTATATATATTGGAATTCAAGGTTTATGTTATATCAATCATAAAATATATAAGTATTTTCAGTATAATTTTTTCATTATGTATGGAAAAGGATATGTTGAATGGTTATAAAGACCTTGAAAAGTGATTTTATGGAAATGTGATATTTTGAAATAATGGATGGTGACAATGATATAGATATAAATTTGTTTATATTGGATAACGAGATGGTTGTTTTGGATAGAGTATATTGGATATTATTTATGACCTCGCAAATGATAAATGATCTATTGAAAATGTTTTCTACGTTATCATGGATGAATTTTAAAACTACTTGGATTTATACAATATATATAGTAGTCCTATGGATACTAAATCATGCTTGTTTTCCTAACTAATTTCTGATTATTCATGTTATTAACATGTATCTTGATTATATATGATGATGGTATTCACATGTTTTGAATGTATCAACAAATATATAATTTTTGGTAAATGAATGAACGATGTTATGATGATTTTTGGAACTTATTTATATTGTTTTGGAATTACATCATTCAGAGAGGTTATATGGATTACAATTTATGGAATGTTTAAATCAAATATAAGATGATGTTTTTGAGATTAAAATGTTGTCTCATCACATGTGTATTTAAACATATTGGACAACATGTTCCAACAAAATTATATTGATGGTAACTGAAGAGAGGTGGGATGACTTTTTGAGGATTTACTAATCAGTTAATACATCAAGAATGAAAAATTCACAAACATTTCATAGAGTACAAGATAAAGTTGAAATAGATAATGGAACAAAAAATGGATGATATTGTTCATATGAGAAGGAATAATTATATGTAAGTATATATTCATGGTAATTTTCATTAATTTTTTGAATAATAATCCATGAAATCAAAATTTACATCACAGTACCTTTATTTTTTATGAATCAAATTTCTCATTATATAATCATGTATTTATTGATTTTTCATTTTTATCATTCTTTTAACCATGGTAGTTTTCACTCTCCATCATAACATGATAGCAATATTTCTCTTCTATGTCCATGTTTTCACTTCCAACCAATGTTTTCCTATTTGGGGAACTAATTATTAGTTACATTGGTAGTCCGTTATTGTTCCAACTATCACATTTTAATAGAATTATTAGTTTTAACTTTTATAGTGTGGGTTTCAATGAAATGAATATTTATATAAATTGAACTAAGAGTTACCTAACATGTAAGATGAACACATCATGTAATCTCAATCGATGGATTACTCCGTGTGTGTTTTATCTCATGGCTTGTATCATTAGGATCTAGATATATCATATATTTTATTATGTGAATGTTTATAATGACATATATATCTTAACAAATTGAAATTTGAATGGGATGTGGCATTCGATGTATACACGATTTATATTGGTGATTCCCATCATGTCCAATTTCATGATATTTATGTTCTCAAAGGTAGTGGAGTCTTTATATAGTGACGACGTGATTGATTCTTACAGATTAGGTATTTTAACCACAATATGGGAATTCCATTTTTTCCATTATTTATATATTTTCCTTTTTTTACCTAGACTCTGATTTTGTTACAAAAATCAACACATACCAACTTAATTTTTAAATAATTCATGATTAAATAATTAAAAAAATTAAAAATGATATATATAAACTAATCCTATCAAAATCACCCATAGATGACCGATTTCTTGTACTCAATAATAATATATCAATTGGGCTTCTAAAAATAAATGAAATAAATAGTAAAAATTCATTCAAACTAATTTAATAAAATTAAATGTTAGATAAAAATTTTATATTATAAAATAAATACTCAGTATAATTTTAATCATGAATCCTAATCAAATTCCTAAATGACGTTTCTTTTTAGTTTAATTTCAATTATTCGACCATTCCATAGAAATTATAGCCATTCTCTAATTTACCTTAAAAATAATTATCTATCTTGTAAGGCCCCAGAATTAAAAAATATATAATTTTGTTTTAAGTCAAGATTTCACATTGAGTATCTTTTATGGATTAATGTTTATAGAATTAATCCATAACTATTACATCATATCTCAAATATTACAATGTTGACACTTTTACTCAGACAAATTTTTTCCCAACAATAAAACCCCTTGATTAAAATGAAAATTCTTTTCATGATAAAAATATTCCTAAATTCTTCCTTATCTTACCCTTCCATACACCCTATGAAAAATATTTAAAAAACATGGGATGAGAATAAAAATCTTAGTAAGGGATATAAAATAAGGGATGAAAATATTTTTCCAAGAATACATAAAATTCAAGAAATCATAAATTTCAATCACAAAGAATAGATCCTTAACATTACTTTTGAAATCATATAATTTGTTAATAAAATGCATAAATCAGAAATCAAAAAGGTAGGTTGTGGAATCGATAACCTAAATACATAGTTTCTTTCACAGCTACATATGTAGATAAGTTTAGAATACCCATAACAGTATATTACATAAATCTCATAGGATAAATATTAATTTTTACCTCTTACATATTACTCAATGAATTGGAGAAAAATCAGGGATCACCATCGCTAGGTTTATCATGGAACCACCATTATTTGGTTTTTCATGTAACCACCTTTAAAATGTACAAGTAACATTATAAAATCATAACACATAAAAGATTGAATTTATCAACATTTTACTCAATCATTATAAGAACTCAATTAACTATATTAAAGTATTTAATCCATTTCCAAAACAATTTAAAAAATTTAATAAATAGATTTTTATATCAAAATTCTCCCACACCTATTTGAAACCAAAAAAAATATTTGGATTTATAATTTTGAAACATATATGTCTATATAAAAAAATCCTTAAAACCATTTTGAAAACATGGACATTAATGAAAAATATTTATAAGATTAAATATTTAATACATTTTAAATGTTTTTTTAGTTAAATATTACCTTACCAAATTACAAAAAACTTGAATAAGAATAATTATAGAATATCATTATAAAAAACATTAAATATCATGATAATATTGAAATTTAGGTTATAAATTTTCAATAAGTTTACATATACACCTTATAGAATATTAGAGGTTCATAATATCAAGGTATGCCTCAATAAAAAGAGATTGAGATGTAGTCCCTTACAAAGATCGTATCAGTAGATAAAGGATGACATAATTATCTATTAAAAATATAATTGCAGCCAATATCATTGGATATTATGTGTAAAAAAATCAGAGTCTATTCACACATATTATTTTAAAAACAAATCCAATGACATTGATAATTAACTCAATGAATTGAGATTGAGATAAGATTTCCCTTATAATGTTCATATAAATGACCTGAGAATTTATCAATTGGGTGATTATGTGTTTCAAAAGTATGTACACACAAAAATAACTATCAATTAAAACATAAATAAATAAACAGTCATTCCACATGATGTGGCCTTATTTATACATAGTTTTCCACATACTTTTTATTAGTTTTTAATGATTTATTTATCTATTTTTACACTTTTTATCTACTAAATGCACTTTTTTATTTTTATAATTAAATTTGTCAAATATTCATTTTTTATAACATCTTATTTAATTATAGAACCATAAATAGTTGATTTATTCTTTCATTGTTTTTAATATAATTAATTTTCAATTTGTTTAATTAAATCTATATCTGTTTATTTTATTTATTTTTTCATTTTTTAATATTTACTGAGTTTTCTAATTAATTTACTTCTAATTTTTAATGTGTATACAACTTAGTTAGGCTTACCAGACTACCGGTAGCATAGCTACCCATAGCAGGTTACCGGTACTGCCTATCGGTGACCTTGCCTCTATCGGTGACCTTTGTCACCATTACTCTTCCCTACCGGTAGGTCTTATTTATGTTTAACAATGGCCTTTTATTTCTACCGGTGAGACCTTTAATTTTATATATACTGGTGAGTCTTTTATTTTAATTTAATAATGGTGAGTAATTAGCTTAAATTTGTTCTACTTGATTTATTTTTAATAGGTTAATTTTCATTTAAACAATTATTTAATTGATGTTATTTTGTTTAATTATCTTAGAATTTAATTTAATAATTAATCTTTTAAGTTAGTCACATTATAATAGGTTAATAATATTAATTAAATTGTTTAGATTCTCTTCCAATCATTTTATTAAGTTAAGAGTGTTTTTAAATTAATTAAATTGGTTCGACTTTAATTATTTAAGTACAAATAGTTAATTAATTAATTAATTAATATTTTTTACGCATTAATGAAATTATTTTATAAATGCAGATTTGGTTTTAATTCATTTTAATTTTGTTTTAGTCTACCGGTAAGGTAGACGTGCTCTTCCGGTGAATTATTAGGTCACCGAGGCTTTTTATTTTTATTTTTTTCTATTCTTTAATTAATTTATATAGTTATTTTAATTTAAGTCATTTATTAATTTAGTATAAAATTTATTTGGTTTATAAATTAAGTGTTTTCAAATAATTATTTTCATGTTTTAAAGTTAAACAAAATATCTGTTTTAAATTAATAGTGTTTAGATTTATCTTCCTTATAATTAATTTTATTTTTTTACACTTTAGTTTTAAATTAAGTTCAATTTTATTTTTTTAAAATGTCATCGATAGTTTTTCATAGAAGTGAGTTTTTTTTAATACTATCGGTAACTATTTTTTTTAATTTTATTTTGTCTATCAGTGACCATGCCCGACATCTATCGGTAGCTACCCCACCGTTATCTCTATCAGTAGCTGCCTCATCATTTTAACTTTTCCTATCAGTAGCTCCTTCACTCTTTTAATCATTTATTTTCAGTGGCCTATCTTCCAATTTCTTTATTAGTAGTTGTATCACCCCACTTCCCAATCCTCACTGTTTGTTTGTTTTTCATTATTTTTATTCTATCGGTAGCTCAGCTACTGATACTTCAACCTCACTAATATGCCTTTATTCCTTCCTCACTGTTTTCACCCACCGTTCTCAACACACAATAACAGTGGAAAAAACAATCACAAATCAAATTCTAATTCTGAAATCGTAGGTCGACTCGCCGCTGCTCCGTTGCAAGGAACCACCGCTGTTGAGGGACCTGCTTTCAACCTTGTTGTACACTGTGGAAGCCGCCGCTAATTCCACCACGAGGAGGAGGATAGCTACCATTGTTATTTGAGAGTCCACCGCCGCACTGTTCAAAGCTTAAGAAGGTTGTCGCGCTGCATCAGAAGTATTTCAAGGAGCTGGAATGTTGTTGCACCATCTGGAGAAGAGCATGACATCACCGGTCTGCTGGAGGAGGGCCATAACCGATCTGCTGGAGGAAGGCAGCTGCTGCGCCACGCACTAGAGGAGATAAAGTTGTCGCGCCACACTGTTGAAGACGAACTGACGCCCTCATGCTGTTGGAGGCCGCCACATCGCTGCTATGCAAGAAGAAGAAGAGCAAAAAACCCTCCCCCTGTGCCATGTGGAGGAAGGGGAGGAGGAGAAAAGATTAAAAATAATAATTCACAATAAAATTAATATAAAACAAAACGTAAAGTTAAAAGTAATGTAAGAAAAAATCATAATCAAAATTTAAAGTTAAAATTTAAACTTTAAAAAAGTCAAATGAATAGAAAATGGTTTATAAAAGTTATAAAACTTATATAATTTTAAATAGATAAATTATAAATCAAAGTAAAAAACTAAAATTAACAATAAATGTAAATAATAAATTAATTTAGTTTTAATATAATAAATTTAGAATTAATAATAATTATTTATATACTATAAATTACACTTAATAAATAAAAATTACTTAAAACTTTAGTAATAATTCTAATTACTAAATTAAAATTAATTAATCATTTAATTAATATAGCAAATTAATTTCTTAAATAGTAATAATTAAATTATAATACTTTCTAAATTATTAAATTTCTAATTACTTATTCATTTGTGACATCAAATTTTAATAATATAGTTGAAATATGATAAACTAAAAGAATTTTGTATTTAGTATTTATTTTTATTAAATTAATTAAATTAATAGCGTTTTGATAAACTTTTTAATTAAGTTATTTAATAAATAAATATAATTAATTTTATTTAGTACATAACAGTAAACCTAAATAATAACATTAAAATTTTAGTTAACTCTTATTGAGTTTTATTTATTTCATTTTGTTTAAAACATGGGAGGTTCATTCAGGAGTCAAGTTTACGTCCAGGTACTGGAAAATAACTCATCCGGAGTTATATACGAGGGAAAAACTCATGCAACGTGCCTGTCGTGGAAAAAGTGCACATGTGCGGTGCACTAATAATAGAAAATCCATGTCAGTTTAAATCGAGAAGTGACATGCAGCAGTTGACAGTTGATATATAAAGTAGAGAAGCAGCAGAATTGGAGACTCTGATTTGTGGACTCTGATTTTTCCTCGCTCATTCATTCCATGACCACATCAATCTGAGAGAATACTCCGAGGAGCAGCACTGGAGACGAGCAGGAGACCAAGGAGCCTGAAGACAGAGCATCACTTGGGGCGTTCATCCTTCCCCTTCCTTTAATTGTTTTACTCTGTTTTCAGATGTTTTAAACGTTATATTTCTTTATAATCATAGGCTGAATTTTTAAACTTAGGAATTATATATTTTGTTGGATTATTCTTTAAAATTATTCACGTTATTCTTTTCTGACATTATAATTGATTGGCGAGATCAACTTTAATGATCATGTTGACTGTTCACACCTTACATACTTTAAAAACATCATAATTTCTAGTTAAATTGGTGAGATTGAACTTAGCCATCAATTGTTTGATAGTTTAATGACATTACAGTTGGAGTTTTATGTAGAGTTCAACATCAACTATATTCATTATCAAAATTTTAACAGACGATGATCTTTAGAGTGGTGAACTCTAAAATTCATACATCTGTTTGATGTGTCTTATGGTAGGGAAGATATATCAACCAATTTCTAAGGTGTGACTCAATTAAAATTTGTGGAGAGTTATCCCTTCAACCATATAATTATGGAATTCATGAGAGAACTATTGATCTCGCTTCTTTATCTTGCTGCTTTATATTAGTATACTGTACTTCTCTATTTTTTCATACTTACAGTAAATTTTAGTTTCTATATAAAAAATACTTGTTCCAGCATCCTGTATCATCATCATTTTAATAAAGAAAATAAAAAGTAGAAAAACCCACACTTGCTTCACTGCTAACAACAGTGGAGTTTGATAAAAATAAACCTTTAGAAAACTCGTCTATCTTCCCCTGGGTTCAATCCTTCACTACTAGAATAGTGTAGGTTTATAAATATCATTTTGAGGGCCGTGACGACCTCTGTCCTGGTTCAAAATTTGGTGCCATTTTCGGGGAAGGCATGCACTGAGAGTCTAAGGTTTGAAAAAAACCAATAAAAAAACATAAAAAATCATTTTAAAAAATCAGATAAAAAACTTCATTGAACTTGGACCTACTGTTTGTGTTGCTTTTGAAAAAAATATACTTCACTTTGATTTGTTGTGTGTTTAATCTCATCTGGTTTTGATTTAAAAAATGGAACATCACCAAAACTCGAATCAACAGGGACCTTACTGTGTTTGTTGTAGAGATTATGGGCACACTGCATGGCAGTGTCTTTATAACTAGCCACAACAGTACCATCACTTTGAAGAAAATGAAAAATGTGAGTTTATTCCTGACACCCAAGCTAAAATTGAATTAATTTATTCTAAACTGGATTCTAGGGTGGAATTAATTACCAATTGGTTTACTCAAACCAACTAAATTCAACTTATAGATTCTCAAGAGTGAGATCAATGAATGAAATGATTGGAAACCATGCTCTTGGAATTACAAAAATGGGTTAAAGAACAAGAGGAATTTGAAGAAAAAGAAAAATAAAATGTGTATAAAAGATTTGAAAATCAACTGGAAGGAGAGAGTGACTGTGAAACCGGACAAGAAACAATTCACTTTGAAAACTATGATTCTGTTGGACTTAATTTAAAAATATCCAACTCATTAAATAAAGAACACAACATTAAAAATCAAATAAAGAAATTTAATGGAGTTGAGTTGGTCAATTTAGAAGATGAATTGAAACAGATTGAAAAAGAGATCCTAGTTCTCTTCATAATTCTTAATTTTGAGAAAAATCACTGTTTTAGGAGTTTTGAAAAAGAAGTCACTCGGGTAGAAGAGAAACATGAAACTGAAAACTTGAATGTTAAAAACTCTTAAACTTATTTTTCTGACATTGTGAATACTGATCCTGAACTGAAAATGGGGAATAATTTGGAAGAGAACATTATGCTGGATAACATTGAATCTGAAATCATTGAACTTGAACTGAAAACCACTCTTCCATGTTTTGAACCTGTAAACCCAATTAATTTTCAAATGTTGTTGGACAATGAGGTTAAGGGAATGATGGTTGAAGAAAGACTAACTGATGAGTTATCCTTTCCCTATTTTTGTAGTAATCAATTTTCTGAAACATTGTGCAGTGAAATTCAAAAATCGTTGTGTTATACATAAAATTAAATGTTTAAATTCAATCCATCTTGAACATGACGTTATTGATGCTGAAATAAACATTTCTCTCCCTGAACTTAACTTTCTGGAAAGCACTACAGACATTGTTTTAGAAAGTGATCATTTTGAAATTGAACTTAATGTAGATATTGAGCACACAATTGATCTAGGCAGAATTGATTTGTTAGAATTAATAGATGTTCAATGGGAGTTAACAGATGAGGATCTTTGGAAAGAGATTTATGACATTGTTAAACCTGAATCTTTGAATAGTGAAAAAATAAATTCTCTTCCCTATTTGTCACTTTCATCCTCAACTATGAAGGGTGTTGAGCTTTCTCATGACACAGATAGTAGTCTTGAGGTAGAATTAGAATTGAGTTCCATTGTACATTATTCTGTTGAGCACTCTATTGAATCTATTTTGGAACATTCTATTCAGTATTCACCCATTTTTACCCTTGAAAGTGAATCTGTTAGTGATGAAGCTGAGAGAGATAGTTCTGAGGTCAATGATACACCCTTGGAAGCATCTAATACTTTGTTGTCCCTTCATGTGAAATCAACTCTTTAATAGTTTGAGCTAATTCTGGAAGTGGACAACACTATACCCACAACTATTAAAGGGTGCTTCTTATGGGTTGATTCAGGCGATGGGAATTTAGTTCAGTTGTGTTATGTCTTGATGTCCTCATAATTCATTGTCATGTTAAATTCAAATGGGCCAAACATATGTTGTGGTACCTATTAAGGAAACCGCATCCACCTAATGAATACGGTTAGTTTCTAGGTGAGTCTGGTTGGGGACTTTAAACCTAGCGCTGCATGGGATGCAACCCATGGATTTTGTTTTGTTAATAATAAAAAAATTTAAATAAATAATTTCTAACTGAAGACTTTAAATTAAGTGCTTTATGGGATTCAACCCATGCTCCATTGTTTAATTTATATTTAGACTTTTTTGTAAAGAATAAATGTGAAGATTTTCTTCCAACTATATGCTTTGTCTCTTCTGGATTTTTGTTCCTAGTATTCATGAATTGTATTTTTAGGATGATGATGCTATGACATTTAAGGAGTAGAATTCCCAACCTGAATGAGTAATGGAAAATCTATTCAGGGATGTATCTTACTTATATTGTTTTTTTTCATTTTTCTATTCCTTAATGATTTATTACAAAAACCATCGCATTTCCTGTATTTACTAATAATATTATTCTTACTAAAAAAATTATACTTGTTTAAAAAATTCTGCTACATGTTTGTTGAGGTTCTGCTCTATTTCACTATGTTGTGCATACAATCTTCATGTGCCTCTTGCTTTATAAAAAACTGAATTGCATTGTTATTAAAAAAATCATTGCTTGAAACTAAGTGTGGGGGAGTACATGTTGCTGATATTTTGAATCCGCTATGGGTTGAGGTGTTTAGAAAGAGCTTTTCCTACTTAGTTGATAATCCAATTGAATTTATTCTGTTAAAACATGCTTACACCCAATTAATTGTGCACCCACACATTATATACTTCTTTGGATCTATATTGAAAATCTATGTATCATTAATGTTTGTGTCTGGATATGAACCTTTTGATTATTTATTCATTGTGGTAAACAATAATTGTTGAATTTCATTGAGACCCTTTATACATGTCATATATCTGCATAATTGAAAATCTGTTTTGAATTTCAACTGGTAAATTTTTCTTCTCCATACTTGGAATTCAACTTTGGGGAAAAATTTGGGTTTTAAGTGTGGGAGAGTGGGTCAATTCATGACTTTGCTTAACTGTTATTATTTGAGAACTCATCAATTCCCACTACCTTTAAACTTGTTGCATAAAAATGGTCATTTTGTTTCAAAATTCTTTCATAATTATAGGATTACACTGAACTCAAATGATTCTTGACATATGATGCTGCTTGATTAGAAGTTAAGTCATGCTTTGAGTCTGAAATGGTTGTTGGTGGATGATTGCTGAGTGAAGATGCTTATTGATTAAATGAAATTTTGGTCAAGGAACTGTTTTTTAGAGTGATATGGTTACCTATTAGTGGAGTTTTGATCATATCCTTTAGAACTAAAAGTTTTACTTTTATCTGAAGGTCCTCATTTTTCTATCTTTATATAAAAATGTTCACCTTAATGTGCCAATGTAAATAAATTTTATATAAATCTTTTGAAACTGGAGTAGTTTGGGCTTTTGGGATCCCATGGTGAGTCTCTAAGACCCTGGATGCTGGGTGTGTTTCTGATAACTAGAATCCCTCTGTACAAAATGAATAAGTGCATTGCACAGTGCATGGTACAATGATACATGGCTTGATAATAAATAAATAAATTGTCTAGGGTCAAAAATGAGCTCATTAAGGTGAGGGGAATGATGAATGCCAAATGAAGAAGGGATCAATTGGTTTATATAAGAATCATTTATGTTGTATCATTTAAGAGAATAAAAATAAAAATTAATTATTTTTTGAACCTATGTTAAAAGTTCAAAGTACAAAGCTCCTTGGTTGAGATCCTAATTCCATTGATTTTATATCCCCTATCATTTATGGACTTAGAACTTGAGATTGGATTTAAGTGAATCATTAAGTTGAATCACATATGAGGCATGACATATTCTTTAATGGATGATCTTTGTGTTCTTAATTATCTATGAGTGTTTGTTATAAGAAAGATTCATATGAGTAATTCATTTTCTAAAATCCTAATTTAATGTTTTGTCCTGTATTTTGAGTGTCGGACATGTTACATTCTGAAAAAATTCATAAATACCATTCAATGTTTTTCAAAGAAAATAAAAAATGGAATTGTTTGAGGACAAACAATGCTTAAGTGTGGAATTCTAACAATGCTTAGGGGGTCAATTATTGACTTTTCATTATTGTGATTATTTTAGAACTCATCAATTCCCACTACCTTTAAACATATTCCATAAAAATGGTTAATTTTTTTTCAAAATTCGTTCCTAATTCTAGGCTTACACTGAATTCAAATGAGTCTTTCCTTAGGATGCTACTTGATTGGACGTTAAGTCATGCTTTGAGTTTGAAATGTGTGATGGTGGATGATTGTTGAGTGAAGCTGTTTAGTGATTAAATGAATTGTCGGTCTAGGTACTATTTTTCAGAGTGATTTGGTTACCTATTAGTAGAGTTTTGATCATAACCTTTCGACCTAGAAGTTTTAATTTTATCTGAAGGTCCACATTTTTCATTATTTTTATAAAAATGATCACCTTAATGAGACAATGTAAAAGAATTTTATATAAATATTTTGAAACTGGAGTAGTCTGGGCATCTAGGATCCCACGGTGAGTCTCTGAGACCCTGGATGCTGGGTGTGTTTCTGTTAACTAAAATCCCTCTGTACACTTTGAATAAGTGAATTTCACAGTGGTTGGCACAATGATACGTGGCTTGGGAAAAAATAAATAAAGTTTCTAGGGTCAAAAATGAGCTCATTAAGGTGAGGGGAATGATGAACGCCAGAGGAAGAAGGGGTCAATTGGTTTATATTAGAATCATTTAGGTTGTATCATTGAAGAGATTCACAAAAAAAGATAAATTATTTTTGGAACCTAGTTTAAAAGGTCAATGTACAAATATCCTTCGTTGAGATCCTAATTCCATTGATTTTATATCCCCTGTCATTTTTGGACTTAGAACCTGAGATTGGATTGACGTGAATAATAAAGTTGAATCACATATGAGGCATGAAATATTCTTTAATGGATGGTCTTTTTGTTCTTAATTACCCTTGAGTATTTGTTATAAGTAAGATTCATATTAGTAATTCATTTTCTAAAAGCCTATTGTTATGTTTTGTCCTCTGTTTTGAGTGCTGGACATGTTACATTCTGACCAAAATAATAAATACCATTCAATGATTTTCAAAGAAAATAAAACATGGAATTGTTTGAGGACAAACAATGCTTAGTTGTGGGGGAATTTGATGTGGCCTTATTTTTAAAAAGTTTTCCACATCCTTTTTATTAAATTTTAATGATTTATTTAACTATTTTTACACTTTTTATCTAATAAATGCACTTTTGGATTTTTATAATTAAATTTGTCAAATATTAATTTTTATAACATATTATTTAATTATAGAACCATAAATAGTTGATTTATTCCTTCTTTGTATGTAATATAATTAATTTTCAATTTTTTTAATTATATCTATATCTGTTTATTTTATTTTATTATTCATTTTTTAATATTTATTGATTTTTCTAATTAATTTACTTTTAATTTTTAATGTTTATACAACTTAGTTTGGCTTCCCAGAATACCGGTAGCTTAGATACTAATATCAAGTTACTATTACTACCTATCGGTGAACTTGCCTCTATCGGTGACCTTTGTCACCGTTACTCTTCCATGTCGGTAGCTCTTATTTAAGTTTAACGATAGCCTTTAATTTCTACTGGTGAGACCTTTAATTTTATAAATACCGTTGAGTCATTTATTTTTATTTAATAAAGGTGAGTAATTATTTTAAATTAGTTGTGCATGATTTATTTTTAATAGGTTAATTTTTATTTAAACAATTATTTAATTGAGGTTATTTTATTTAATTAACTTAGACTTTAATTTAATATTTATCTTTAAAATTTGTCACATTAGAATAGGTTAATAATATTAATTAATTTTTTTAGATGCTATGCCAACCATTTAAGTAAGTTAACTGTGTTTTTAAATTAATTATATTGGTTCTCCCTTAATTATTTAAGTTCAAATAGTTAATTAATTAATTAATAGTTTTTAAGCATTAATTATATTATTTTATGTATGTAGATTGGGTTTTAATACAGTTTAATTTTGTTTTAGTCTACTGGTAAGGTAGACATGCTCTTGTGCTGACTTATTGGGTCACTGAGGTTTTTTATATTTATTTGTTTCTATTTATTAATTAATTTATATAGTTATCTTAATTTAAGTCTTTTATTAATTTCGTTTAAAATTTATTCGGTTTATAAATTAAGTGTTTTCAATTAATTATTTTAATGTTTTAAAGTTTAACAAAATTTCTATTTTAAATTAACAGTGTTTAGATTTAGCTTCCTTATAATTACTTTTATTTTATTACTCTTTAATTATAATTTAAGTTCAATTTCATTTTTTTAAAGGTCATCGATAGTTTTTCTTAGTGGTGAGATTTTTTTAATACCACTGATAACTTTTTTTTTTGATTTTTTTATGTATCAGTGACCATGCCCAGCATCTATAGGTAGCTACCTCACCGATATATCTATCAATAGCTGCCTCATCCTTTTTTACTTTTCCTATCACTAGCTCCTTCACTATTTTTCTCATTTATTTTCGGTGGCCTCTCTTCCACTTTCTTTATCAGTAGCTGTATCACCCCACTTCCCAAACCTCACTGTTTGTTTATTTTCATTCTTTTTATTCTATCGGTAGCTCAGCTACTGATACTTCATCCTCACTGATAGACCTTTATTCCTTCATCACAGTTTGCACCCACTATTCTCAACACACAATCACTGCGGCAAAACCAATCACAAATAAAATTCTAAGTCTAAAATCGTAGGTCGAACTGCCGCTGCTCCGTTGCAAGGAACCACCACTATTGAGGGACCTGCATTCTACCTTGTTATACACTGTGGAATCTACCGCTGATTCCACCACGAGGAGGAGGATAGCTGCCGTTGTGATTTGAGAGTCCACCGATGCACTGTTCAATGCTGAAGAAGGTTTTGGCACTACAACAGAACTGTTGCAAGGAGCTAGAATGTTGTTGTGCCATCTGGAGAAGAGCAGGCCACCACCGGTCTGCTGGAGGAGGGCCATCATCGGTCTTCTGGAGGAAGGCAGCTGATGCACCATGCACTGGAGCAGCCGAAGCCGTCGCGCCACGCTGTTGAAGAAGAACTACTACCCTGGTGCTATTGGAGGCTGCCACATCGTTGCTCTCCAAGAAGAAGCAGAGCACAAAACCCTCCCCCTATGCACCGTTGAGGAAGGGGAGGAGTATAGAAGATTAAAAAAATTAATTCACAATAAAATTAATATAAAACAAAAAATTTAACTTAAAAGTAAAGTTAGAGAAAAAACAAAATCAAAATATAAAGTTAAAAATTATTCTTTAAAAAGTAAATTAAATAGAAAATGATTTATAAAAGTTATAAAACATATATAATTTTAAGTAGAAAAATTATAAATTAAAGTATAAAACTAAAATTAACAATAAATGTAAATAATAAATTAATTTAGTTTTAATAGAATAAATTTAGAATTAATAATAATTATACATATAATATAAATAACACTTATTAAATTAAAATTACTTAAAACTTAAGTAATAATTTTAATTACTAAATTAAAATTAATTAAGTAATTAATTAATCTAGCAACTTAATTTCTTAAAAAGAAAGAATTAAATTATTAATAATTTCTAAATTATTTAATTTATAATTACTTATTTATTTGTGACATAAAATATTAATAAATTAGTAAAAATATGATCAACTAAAATAATTTAGTATTAATATTTATATTTATTAATTTAATTAAATTAATAGTGTTTTGATAAACTTTTTAATTAAGTTATTTAATAATTAACACTAATTATTTTTAATTAGTATATAAAAGTAAACATAAATAAAAACATTAAAATTTTAGTTAACTCTCATTGGGTTTTATTTATTTCATTTTCTTTAAAACATGGCAGGTTCATTCAGGAGTCATGTTTACATCCAGGTACATGCAACTAACTCATTCGGAGATAGTTATGAGGGAAAAACTCATGTGACGTGCCTGTCATGGAAAAAGTGCACGTGTGCAGTGCACTCATGAAGGACAATCCAAGTTGGTGGAAATCGAGAAGTGACATGCAGCAGTTGATAGTTGATATATAAAGCAGTGAAACAGCAGAATTGGAGACTCTGATTCGCGGACACGGATTCGCTCTCGCTCATTCATTCCATGACCACATCTATCCGAGAGCAGACTCTGGGGAGCAGCATTAGAGACGAGCCGGAGACCAAGGAGCCCGAAGGTAGAGAAACACTTGGGGAGTTCATCCTTACCCTTCCTTTAATTCTTGTACCCTGTTTTTGAATGTTTTCAATGTTATATTTTTTTATGATCATATGCTGAATTGTTAAACTCGTGAATTACATATTTTGTTTGTTTATTCTTTAAAATTCTTCACGTTATTCTTTTCTGACATTATAATTGATCAGAAAGATCAATTTTAATGATCATGTTGATTTTTTACACCTTATATACTTTAAAAACTTCATATTTTCAAGTTAAATCAGTGAGATTGAACTTGGTCATCATTTTGTTGATTCTTTAATGACATTACAGTAGGAGTTTTATGGTGAGTTCAACTTCAAATGTATTCTTTATCAAAATTTTAACAGACGATGATCTTTAGAGTGGAGAACTCTAAAATTTATACTTATATTTGAAGTTTCTTCTGGCGAAGAAGATATATCAACCAATTAATAAGGTGTGATTCAATTAAAATTTGTGGAGAGTTATCCATTCAACCGTCTAAGTATGGAATTCCCTAGAGAACTATTGATCTCGCTTCTTTTCCTTTCTACTTTATATTAGTATATTGTATTTCACTAGTTTTTCATACTTAGTGTAAATTTTATTTTCTATAAAAAAATACTTCTTCCATCATCATGTTTCAGCATCATTTTAATAAATAAAATAAAAAGTAAAAAACATGCACACTCGCTTCACTGCTGACAATAGTGGAGCTTAATAAAAATAAACCTCTAGAAAAATCATTTACCTTCCCTTGGGTTCGACCATTCAATACTATACTAGTGTAGGATTATAAATATCATTTTTAGGGCTGTGATGACCTCCGGCCCAGTTCACCACACATAATCATGGAAAAATATAATCAACTAACTATACGTAAAACCTAATGTGTGGAAATTTAGTATATAAATTCCTTTAAAAAAAATTATCTTCCTAATAAAGTCAATTAAAAATTTTGAAAATGATTTGATGAGAGAGAAAAGAATATCTGATCACATGGACATTAAATATACAAAAACAAGGATATATAATAAAAAATCCCAACATAAGAAAATAGAAATTAAATGACATAACATAAAATAATTCATTGACTAACACATGAAGGTGGATGGTTCCCTTACCAGAATCATTTTTTAATAAAATAGATAGATTATATGTATTAAAAAAAATATACCCATAAATAAGGTATAAAAACAAGATATGATATCAATAGTTATTTCTCACATAATCACTGCATGACATAATTAAGAAGTGAAAGATTATCCCAATGAATGAAAATTGGGTGAAAAACTTCTCTTACCATGAGTCTGACTTGTCTCTATTGTTTTTTGTATTAATGAATAAAATCGTAGGTTAATTTCTACATGATTCATAAATTTTTTCATGTATATTATTTATTTTATATTACTTATCATCATGTTATAAAAATTGCATAAATTGTTAAGTTAATATCGATCGTTTTGTCGATATTTTCTACTTAAGTAAAAAAATAAACATGTTTTCAGTAAAATTATCCATGTAGTTAGAATTAAATCTTCACAAAAATATTATTCATGATTTAATTATCTTATATATCCAGAATATATGTATTTATAATAGTCCATAACATGAGTATATATGAAATGAAATGCACAGTTCATGGATACGGTTAGTCATCCGTATTCCTGAACGCTACTTTTAATTATTTTTCATATTTAATAATATGGAAACTAAATGATACATAAGTATATTTTAATTCTAGTATATTTTCATATTTTATATATGTTACATTAGTTCATTAACTCTATACGTTACATGTTCCATGTATGGAAATAACATGTCCTATCACTTTGAGGGGGCGGTAGTCCGCACTTTCTCAAATGAAATTATCGCATTTATACTTAATGGAATTAATAAAGGAATATTGTAAATGAAACATAGAAAAGAATATAGAAAATATATATATAATATATATCATATATAAATAAAGTTATATAATAATTTCCATCATGATATGTGGTAGATGAAAATTGAACAATTATAGTTTTGTGAGACAATAGTTTTCCGTACACAGAAATAGTATGTTCATATCCTTTGGATGGAGGTGTTTGTAAGTGTAATTAGAATAATTATCATAAAATAATCATATTATATTGAGTATACTAGTGTTTTTATGGAAATAAATAATAATAATATAGTAGTTAGTTAATATGTTAATTAATGGAATGAAAATTTAGAGAAGACGCTACCTCTAAAATGTGTAACTTCTTGTGATTCGAAGCAAAATACTTTCTTGAATATCCTTATGACAAAAGTAATGCATAAAAGAATAATGGTGGTTTTTAGGAGATTATTTGTGGTGAATTTGTATGATATAAGGGGCATGATAATTTTGATTAAATGGGTAGAGGTGGTGGCTTTTATAAGAGGGAGGAGGGGAACTTAAGAATTATCTACAAATATTATTTTATTATAAAATCTATATAGATATAAAATGAGTAAATATTCAGTAATTTTGAATATAAGATGGACATAAGTCTAATTAAATACAGTAAATAATAATTATACAGTTTTTTGATATTTTTAATACTTATCTTTTTTATTTAACCATTTTTTACTCTTACCATTTTATCAATCATTTAACACTTTGAGAATCAAAATAGATACGAAAACTTGAAAATGTCCAATTAAAGTGTAATTAATAGAATTTAGGACTTATCATAACTATTTTCCCAAATATTATATTTTTATGATTTTATTAAAATTTGGTAAACTACTATATATTTTAAGGTATAAATTATGTCAATTTTGTAATCTATTCAAACATAACATTTTTAAAAATTCATAACATCCTGATTCCCTTGAACCAAAGAAATAAATCAAAGATAATATGTATATATCATCCATAAATTTTTGTATGGAATAAAAATAATCAAATTATATTTATTTAAACATTTATAATTTTATTTATTTAATCCATTATTAAAGAATCAATCATTGCATCATAATTGGGTCATAATTAAATTTATTTATCTAATGTCTAAGTATTATAAATTAAATATCATGACATAGGAAATCCGTTTTAATTTATAATTAATGTTTACAGAAGAAAACTTCACTTATATAACCCCATATAAAAATTATTTTAATAAGAGATGCATGTTTATGTTATATTTTTCTTTACATTAATTTAATTCTTATAAAATGTCATTTTCACATCAAATTTGATCCATGGGGTCCCAAAATTGACACAAGGATGCCCATTGTCTGATATATCTCATCATTTAGGATTTGGACATGTGTTAGGATAGTTTATAATTATTATAATAAAAAAATTACCTTTATTTACCATATTAACCCTTTATCTATGGAAAATAAAATAGTTATTGAAGATACTATTCATAATGTCCAAAAATAAATGGTACCTATTTACAAAATTTGGACCTTATGATTCCAAATATGAAATAAATTTTTTAAAATTGAAAACAAATAATTTATAGTAATTAGTTTAAAATTAATTTTCATTGTCAATACCAAAAAAACGCGTTTTTAAGACGTGATAACTATCAAAATATTGAAATGTGTTTATGTCCAATTTCAATGTTAAATTATTTAAAATGAACAACATTTAATTAAATGATAAACATATAATAAAAATACATTTTAGCACCAATTAAACATATAATCTAACTATATAAATAAAGTAGATAAAAAAGCAATTTTGAATTAAAATGCGGTATTTGTCACTATTCATTAAAAATGATCATTATCAAAAAATTACAAAAAATTTATCAAAAATTAATATTGATGTCCCACTTATATAAAATTAGTTCATTTTGTCAAATAGAACATATAAAAGTGAAAAAAACTATATTTTAAATCGGTTCTCAATCAAAAGGTGGTAAACCAACCTTTAAAAAATAGTTGAGTATTTCTTGTTTAAAATCAAAATCATTCTTATTTTAAGCCTATAAAATTTATAGGGTAAATTTAAAGATATTTTAAAAACACGTATAATCATATTTTATTTACTTTTGGTTATTCCTTCTAATACAATGGAAAATAATTAACTACGAATTATAATATTATTATTATTATCTTATTTTTGTTATAAATCAATATTGTGTGCAATGTAAGATTTCAAATAAACTAGTTGTTACGTGTTGAGTAAGGTATTAGAAAAAGGGTACCCATTAAATTAAAATAAATATCTTATTCTTAATTATTAATAGTAATGAAAATGTATTATTCTATAAATACCTGGTTCGTTCCATCCTTCCCCTTATTGGAAATTACGTCCTCGCAATTTTAGAATTGGGCTCAGAAATTTCATTGAAAATCCCACATCAGAAATATATTCAATAATAATATCACATTAAAATGAAGAAAAATAATGCTAAAGGTCCCCCAAGATAAAAAGTTCTAGGATTACTTATTGGAACACTTGGATATGAAATAGAAACGAAGAGTCAAGTTCTAAAAGGGAGAGATAGAAAACATTTTTAGGATAAAGTTAACTACCAGAAAACAATACAATTCTTATGGGTTAAATGGTGATTGATTACCCAATAGGAAAAGTGAACAAATAATTATGTTACATTTCATAAATTTAATGGATTTTTTTTCTGATATTGACTAAGAACATAAGGAAATATACTTACTTTTCAATTAGAGTTTCATCATGTAATATATTTCTACCACAAACTCGTCTTTTCTAAAAAATGAGTATTAAATATGACATGGCCACATCTAAAGTTCTAGAATAATCTTCTAGAGAATCTAATAATCCAAAAAAGATAAACAATATGTTTCCCTTATTTTTATACATTAACAAAAAAGAAAAACAAAAATTGATATTACAAGATTAGATAATCCCTAAAAATGATAATCCTTATAAAAAATATTACTCTAAGACTCGAAATTTAAAAAAACAATACACAAAGTTCAAAAAATACAATTCAATACATAATTTTCCTTAAATATATTCATGGTAATCATAACAATGATTTAATCCCCAAAAAAAGAAGGACTTGATCACCTAGTCTTCCACAACAAATCGTAACATTTATCTCCAAATAACATCGACTACTATAAAGTATCATTCTGAATATTAATTAACATAATCACATATTTTCAAGGATAGGTTATTCATTTCCATAAAAAAACCAAAATTTTATATTTCCCCAATAAAGACATATATCTTTCCAAAAAAAAATTCAACCATTACTCCTTAGATTAAATACCATAGTATTCTATTTTCTATAGGTGTATAGTGTTCCCAAAAGAAAAAAAATCTTCCTCAATAACCATTATCACTTAATCACCAAATCATTTTCATAAACTATGGATATCCATTTGATAAATTTTTTTCCAAATAAACATATTCTTGACCCATAAAATCATTTAACTAAAAATAATAAGGCATTATTATTGGGGACTTCACGTAGGCCATTGGTAGGCAATAAATCTCAACTGCACTTTGGTATTGGGTTTGATTCCTAAATCTTTTTCTAATGCGAAGGGTTGTCAAATGTTTGGCATGTTGTCCTTTTTCAAAAACTATATCGTTTTATGACATTCCAAAAAATAAGATAAATTTCTCAAAATTAACCATAACACAGTTTATCCTCAAATGTTATGTGATACCTCGCATTTGTATTCCAAAAAGTAATAACCCGTAATTGCATCAAATTCATGGATCATATAAACACAAATGGTTCATTATGACTATATCCACAAAATATAAGATAATTATTCCTCAAATGGAATTTTCACATAACAAAAATAAGGGTAACACATACAATAGAAAATTATTTCAAATCATTCCCATCAAAAAAGTGCATTAATTCTTTTAAGCATTTCACCACACAGATATCCATCCTCACTCTGGAATTTAAAAAATTTAGACACCTTAATCATCCTATATTCTCCATGATCCCTTAACCATTTTTTCCAGATTATTTTGTAATTAATTATTCTTATAAACAAAATTATGAACCTTATCCTATGATTCAATAATGTAAAAAAATCAGCTATAAAATAATCCATACCTTCCAAAAGTCATTTTCAGTTTACTCATCCTCAATTGGAATCAAATTAGGTATTAGTAAACATTATTTTCATGGTCCTTATGATCACATTCCCAAAAAATCTTCATATGACATCTATTTTCATAATGTTCAAGTACACCACATTTACAACATTCAATTGAACCCACTGAAAGAACTACTTTCCCTTTCCTGGAGTCAACTGAATGACTACTTTTTCCATCATAGGTTATTGGTTTATGACCTTAATTACCCCATCTATAACATCTTACTGTCCCTTTGAAGCATTTTCCTAGGTTTTTTTCCACATACTTGACACATAGCTTTTTTAATATACCTAAATTTATGATTTTACATGAACTTACATAGGGATTCATTTCTCTCATATATGATGCCTTATAAAAATCACCAAGGTTCATGTGGTAAATCATGACTCCAGATAGTGGTTTGAGAATAACCACAAGAGTTATCATTGTAGCTCTAATTTAATTCAGTTGCTTATTTAAAAAAACCAATATAGTTTCCTTTACATAAATTTTTACGTTGGTTCCTACTATATCCATCCTTTTACTAAAACCCTAAAAAAGTTAGTGTGGTTATATCAGTAAAATCATCATATATTATCTTACGAAGGTGTTAAAATATTAGATATACTTATACAAGTTATCTTAAACCCATTCAATTTATTTAAAATAACTATGTATTTTTATAATATTATAAAAATTTTGGTTATATAAAACATGGCTCTTATGATAAAATAATGTCCTAAACTCTAAAGATATCTAAACCGACCTTTGATACCAGTTATAATGACCCATCGTTAAATATTACACAATCTTCTATTATGTCAAGAACTCGCATTGAGGATCTTTCTAGGTTTAGATTTTTTGATAATCAGGCCATAACTATTACATTACATAACAAATAATTCAATGTATACACTTCTACTATACCAATTCATTCACAATTATAAAACAAATTGATTAAAAAAGGATTTATTTCTTGATAAAAATTTAATTGAATTCTTTCATTCCATTTACTAGAGTCAAATGACTGACTACTTTTTACATGATAGATTATTGATTTATGACCTTCATTACCCCATCTATAAAATATTATTATCCCTTTGAATCATTTTCCTGGGTGTTTCTTTCCACATCCTTGACCTATATATTTTTTTAATATACTTAACTTTGTGATTTTTACTTGGACTTGCATATAGATTCATTTCAAAAAATATACAATGCCTTATAAAAATCACCAAGGTTCAAGTGGTCAATCATTACTCCATATTTTTGGTTGAGAATAACCACTAGAGTTCTCATTGTAGCTCCCATTTCCTTCTGTTTTATATTCAAAAAACCACCACAGTTTCCTTCAAGTCCATTTCTACTTTGGTTCCTACTTGAATTATCTATTTATTAAAACCGAAATAAGTTAGTGTGAGTATATCAGTAAAATCAACATATATTATCTTACGAAGAGGGTAAGCACTAAGATATACTTATTCATGATATCTTAAACTCATTCAATTTATGTAAAATAATTATGAATCCTTCTAAGATGATAAATACAATGGTTATATAAAACATGTCACATATGCTTAAATAATACCCTAACCTCTAAGGTTATCTAAAAAAACCTTTCATACCTGTTGAAAGGCCCCAGTCTTAAATGTTACATAATCCTGAATTAAGTCAAAAATTCAGATTGAGGATCTTTTCAAATTTATAGTTTTAAAAAATTAGCCCATAACTATTACATTACATCTCAAATATTACAACGTATACACTTCTATTATAAACACTTTTTCACAATAATAAAACACAGTGACTAAAAAAAGAATTATTTTCTTGATAAAAATATATTTCAATTCTTTCTTTCTTTTACCATTCCTTACAACATGTGAAATTTTTTTATACACCTAGGATGAGAATAAAAATATATGTTTCGGATATAAAATAACAGAATAAAAAATTCGTCCATGAATAAATTCAAATAAAGAAATCATATTTTTAAATCATAAATCATATATCTTTAACATACCTCATGAAATCATAAGGTTTATGATTAACACAAAGAAATCATATAACGGAAATATAACTTCTGGCATCCATAAGATACTTACAATGTAGTTTTCACAACTACATTGGGAGTTGAATTTGAAATACCCATCACCTTATATTTCATAAATCTCTTAGAGGAGACATTAACATTTACCTCGGCCATGTTACCCAATGCATTGGAGAGCTATAATGGGCTCACCCAACCTAGGTTTATCACAGAACCACCCGTATTTGGTTTATCAGGTAAGCACCCATCAAAAGTCTAAGTACCATTACATAATCATAACAGATAATATTTCAAAATATCAAAATTTCTCTCATCAATCATAATAAATCAATCCACTATATTGAAATATTAAATCCATTTCCAAAACTATTTAAAATATTTAATAAAGGGATTTTTGAATAAAAGTGACACATACCAATTTTAACCCTTTAAATGAAATTTGGAAGTTATAATTTTATAAAACATATGTCTATATGAATAAATCCTTAAAACCATTTTAAAAACGTGGACATTAATGAGAAATATATTAAATAATAATTCAATAAAACATTTAAAATGATGATTAAGTTAATGATTCCCTTACCACTTAAGAAAATACATGAATAAGAATAATTAAACAATAACATTAAACACAACATTAAATATCATGAGAATATAGAAAATCATAGTATAAATTTTGAAAAGGGTTATATATACCACATATAGGATATTAAAGGTCCACAATATCGAGATATGCCTCAATGAAATGAGATTGAGACGTAGTCCCTTACAAAGATTGTATCATTAGATTTATGATCAAATAATTATGTGTGAAAAATATTAATATAACCAATATAAGTGGATATAATGTTTAAAACAAAAAGTGTTCAGTCACACATATTCGTGTAAAATAAAAACCAATGACATTGATATTTAACTCAATAAATGGGGATTGAGCTATGATTTCCATTAAAATGTTCGTATAAATAAAAAAAGAAATTATAAATGGGATGATTATGTGTTTCAAAAGTAAATCCACACAAAGGGAAGTATAAAATAAAAAATAAATCAGTAAATAGAAATTCCACATGTAATCTTGGAAAAATATAATCAATGATGTATGTGTAAATCCCAATGAGTGGGAATTGAATTTAGAAATTCACTTATGAAAAATCCACAGCCTATTGACATCACTTAAAAATTTAAAAAATGAGGTAATGAGAGATAAAATATTTTTTAATCACATGGACATGAAAAAAAATATGGAAATAAGGATATAGAATAAAATATTGCAACATAATAAAATGGAAATTTAAATACATAACAAAAATGAAGTCATTGACCAATAGGGAATGGTGAATGGTTCCCTTACAAAGGTCATTTTTTATTAAATTATATATTTTATGTGTATTCACACTAAATACGCATAAATAAGTATAAATAAAAGATACTATATGAAAATTTATTTATCACAAAATCATAGCATGACATAATCAAGAAGTGGACGATTAACCCAATGAATGGAAATTCGGTTTAAGAGTTCCCTTGGCTTATGTCTGACGTGTCTTGTTTGTTATTTATATTCCTAAATAATAAACCTATGTTTATTTTATAGGATTAAAAAAAATTTAAAGTTTATAATTAGTTTTATATTACTTATCATCATGTTATAAATATTACATAATTATTGAACATAATATCGGTCATTTTTTCAATATTCGGTACATGAGTCGAAAATGAACTTATATGGAGGTAAATTGTCCATGTAGTCAAATTTCCATAATCACCATAATATTATTTGTGATTTAAGTATAATATATATCTAGTATATATGTATTTATAATAATCTATAACATGTGGATATATGAAATGAAATGCACTATTCAGTGAGATGGTAAGTCGTACGTACACATGAACACTACTTTCATTTTTTTCATATTTGATGAAATGAATACTAAATGATACATAGTTTTATTTTAATTATAGTATATTTTTAGATGTTATATATGTTTCTTAACGTCAACCTATATATTTTCCATGTATGGCATGAATAGGACATATCACATTGAGGGAGTGGTAGTCCGCACTTCCGGAAATAAAATTATCATATTTACACATTATGGAAAGAATAAAGGTATGATGTAAATGAAAAATAAAGAATAATAGATAGAACATAAATATAATATATATCATATATAAATATAGTTCCATAATAATGGACACCATGAGCAGTGGTAGTGGAAAATTGAACAATCATCATTTTGTGAGCCAGTAGTTTGCCATACATAGAAATAGTATGATCATATCCATTGGATGGAGGTGTGTGTAATTGTAGTTATAATCATTACAATAACAAAATGATAGTACATTTTGGATACTGGTGTTATTATGTAAACAACTAATAATAGTATAATATTGTGTGAAGAAGTAAAATAATGGAAATGAACTTTAGAAAATATGCTACCTCTAAAATGTGAAAATCCATTTGATTTGAGCCAAAATGAATTATTGAATCACCTTATTCTCTAGGTAAGAATTATAAGAAGAAGTTATGGATTTTTTGGAGAATAATTTTGTTTAATTTGGGCAAGAAAATGGGATTTAGAGGTTTGATTAAATGTGTAGAGATGGTGTCTTTTTATAAGTGGGAGGAGGGGCACAATATGAAAGTCTATAAATATTAATTTACTATAAAATAAATATCAATTAAAAATTAATAAAAATTATGTTATTTATATGATATGATTGAGATAAGCTGAAATATAATCATCCAATAACAATTAGTCATGTTTTGGATATTTTTTTATTGTTATCTTTTTTATTTAATCCTTGTTTACTCTTACCGTTTTATTAAGAATTTAACACTTGGAGAATCTAAATAGTTACAAAAACAAGACAAATATACAATTAAAGATTCATTAATGACATTTTAGACTTGAAATAATTTTTTTTATAAATCATAGATATTTATGAATTTAATAAAATTTAGTAAACTATTTTATATTTTATGTTATGAATTATGTCAATTTTGGACACTATTCATAATTGATTTTTTTTAAATTCAAAAAAAAAATTTATTTAAAAAAATGAATTAACTCAAATATTATATTTCAATATCATCCTAAAATTTGTCTAAAATATCACAATTATAAAATTAAATTTATTTTAACAATTAAAATATAATTCATTTGAATCTTTTATTAATGAATCAATCAGTGCATCATTATGGTGTAATAATTATATTTTCTATTTATTGTATAAAAACTATAAATAAAATATCATGATATAGGAAATAATTTTACCTTTATAATAAAAAATTATAGTCAAATATATAAATAATATAACCCAATATAAAATATGTTTTAATAAGAGATACATCTTTATGTTATGTTTTTCCTTATTTTAAATTAATTCTTATAAAATGTCATTTTCATATCAAAGTGGCTCCATAGGGTCCCAAAATCGACCCAAGGATTCCCATATTCAGAAAAATATTATCAAAAAGGACTTTTAAATGTGTTAGGGTAGTTTATTATTATTATAATATCATTTGTTTACCCTTATTTATGAGATTTACCCTTTAAACATGGTAAATAAAATAATTACTGAAGTAACTATTCATAATGTCTAAAAATAAAAGGTACCTATTTACACAATTTGAAACTTTTGATTCGAAATACGGAATCCATTTATCCAAATTAAAAACATAGAAGTTTCATTATTTAATTTAAAAATAATTTTCAACGTCAAATCCCGAAAGCCTGTTTTTAAGAAATAATAACTATCAAACGATTTTCATGTGTTTATATCCAATTTAAAAGTGAAATTACATCCAATGACCAAAATTTGATTAAATGACTAAAATGTAATATAATTAAAATTTAAAACCAATTTAAATTATAAAATAAACTATATAAATAAATTAGATGAAAAGGTAGTTTTGTCATAAAATGTGGTATTTTTCACTATTCATAAAAAAAGAACTTCGTCATAAAATTAAGAAAATATTATTCAATGTAAATAGTGATTTCCTTCTTTGATAGAAGATGTTTATTTTCCCAAATAGAAAATATATATGTGACAAATACTAGATCTAATAATGGTTCACCATCAAAAGGCGGTAAACAAACCTTTTAAAAATATTAGAATATTTCATGTTTAAAATCAGATTCATTCTTATTTTAGTCCTCTAAAATTTATTGGATAAATGTTAAGACATTTAACAGACATTTATAATGATATTGTATTTAGTCCTATTCATTCCCACTAATATAAATACTATGTGTTAACTACCATTTAATTTAATAATATTATAATGTTATTTTTCGGTATAACTCAAAGTTGTGTGCAATGTAATATTTCTTAGAAACCTCTTGTTACTTGTTGAGTACGCTATCGGAAAAATCATCACCTTTAATGTAAATTTAATATCATATTCATAAATATTTATTTAAAACAAATAGTATTGTTCTATAAATACTTGTATCATTACATATCATCACTCAAGGTGACATATGATTAGATTTGTGATCATACCCTAAATGCATTATACTAACTATAAGATTTTATTTGTAATATAATCATTAATATTGTAAAAAAATAAAATATTAATCATGAGGGAAATAATAATAGGTTTTAAATGAAAATGAAGATGAGTTTAGGTAGGAATAGGATAAAAACATTCCAAATGAAGGGGTAATCTCTATGTTACAATCCTTGCTAATCATTAATAATGAAATAAAATAACTCCTACAAGGAAATAATTTCCCCGTTCTCCCTAAAAACATGGAAAATGTATATGATTGTGTCAAGTAGACATAATTAAAATTCATTATTCCTCGTTCTTTTATTTTTTATGATTTCCACAAATCAGAATTATGATAGGTTTCATATCTATAAAGAAATTGAATTTGTTCTTTCATGTAAATCATTGGTTTAGAAATAGTGATTATTTAGCCTCCTAAAACACAATACATTTTTTTAATGGCATATTGAAATCATATATGAATACCAAAAGTAATCAATAAAAGTTATGCTGGTGAAAATACCACCATATATCTCCTCAATATCAAATGTTATGCTTCTATTATAGATGAAAAAACACACACACCTGTTCATAAGAAAATCATGCCTCAAAACCTTGAGTAGGGTCAAAATGGATAGTTTTTTGAAAATATCATCATCTGATATAGGTCATTAATGGGTAGTACAGGATAAATAATGATAAATTTAGAGGAATTTATCAAGATAAAGTGACTTAATAAAATATTTCCTCAATCATTTTAGTAAATTTTTTATTCATTCATAACCTCAATATGATCACAATGTATGTTCTGATAGGTTTACTTGGCCCTGGTGTCTTTGAGGTAATATTCATATATAAGAATTTAAAATTTCAGTTCCAAAATCCACTCAAGAATGGTGAAATAAAATAAAACTAGAATATAATTGGAGTGTAACATTAATTTATAAGTAAATCAAATTCTATTTCGAGAATCTTGAATAATAATTTAATAATTCAATTTGTTAATAATCATAAATTCGAACATGAAAGAAAAATGGATTGATATTATTTTCCACAATAGAGTTATTTTTATTTTAGATTGGTGTAATGATGTTTAATGTTTAAATCATGATCTAAAACAGAAATTTTTTCTTAGATTAATAAGAAAAAATAATATCTCGTGCAGTCAAAAAAATATCAAAGAGGCATCCCTAAAACATAATGTGAAATATTTTCCACACTATTGTGTAAAGAGTTGTAGGACATTATATGTAGAAAGAATAGAAATTAGGAAAATTGAAATTATGTAGTGAAAATAGGGAATCAATAGACCCCTATAAAGAATGTCATTCCATGGTGAAATTAGTAGCTTGTTATGTTCAATCATGCTACGTAAAAACATTTCATAAATATTTGATCCTCGCAAGAGACAGAACATCAGAAAATAAGTGATAATCAATATAATAGAAGATAAAATTATTTTTTTGCACATAGTTTTTAGTGAAAGAGAATTTTTATTTAATATATGAAAAATTCAGGATATAGTTTCATTATGAGTTTCATTTTAAAAATAAAGTGCAGAAACTAAAGTAACACATCCAAAAGAGCACTAAATATTGGAAAATATGTGTTTATTTCCATAATTGCAAACATTAACGTCCTTAAAGAGATGTATGTATTATGGATCAATCAATGTTGTCCATTAGATCATATTACCATGGATATAACATCCCAAGCATGACGTACATGGACATTACATTACCTTTGCAGAATGAATAATATATTACACAAAAAAGACACCCCAAGACAGTATTAGTTTAATATATTCGGAAATATAGAACAAATTATTCAAATTTGGTTAAATATCATCAACATATCCAATAATGATCGTCCCCATTATTTTTCATACATAACACCATTCATTAGAACCTGGTGAAAAGAGAACATATGAAAATGGTGAGATCAGATTCTTCGTAAGGGTAAATTAGGTAGATATCAATCATATCATAATCATAAGATATAATAACATAATATTTTAAAATCATATAATGCATAAGAAAAATCATGATATCATGTCATGGGCTAAATCATTAAATTTATAATGAGAAAATAAAAATATTCCCAAAAGTCATAAAATAAGACATGGAATTTGATTGTTACAAATAATTAAAGAAAATAATTTAATATTATTCAATGTTCATTTCCAAGACCATCATAGTGGTAAAAGTCCATTATTGAACCAAGTTCACTCTTCATTCCATCCCTATATTATTGAACCATGTTTACATCCCATTCCGGCCCTATATTACATATTTGAGATCATTCCCCATTCCATTCTTAGATATATCATGAAATATAAATCATTAACTAAGTAATTGGAATGAGATATAGGTCCCACAAATATAGTAATGAAATCCCGCATATGCGTTCCACAAAAACATAAATCATTTTTCAGAGCATAAATCATTTAATAAAATGGTTTTTTTTTATATCATTCCACAATCACAAAATAAATAAAAAATTGGATTGGATAAATGTAATTAAATCATAAAAATATTAAAACCATATGAATAATATGGTTAGTATACTTTAAATATATACTTTTTTTAATGATTTCATCATAGATGAAAAATAATTTTGATAAACAAACATTTAATTTATTCTTGAGGAAAATATCCTTTCTTATTCAAAATCGTTTTCATTTATCAAAATTCCAGGAAATTTAAAAAAAATTCTTTCAAAATAACCTTGAATTTTTTTAAAAGAATATTCATGGATATAAGGCATTGTGAAACATAAAAATGTGTTCATGTTGTATATGTTAAAAGAAATCATTTTTCTCGTAGTTTTATCAGAAAGTTAAAAAGTATCTCATATTGAAAATGACAAAACATTCCTTGAATATCATTTAATAAAAATTATCCAATGGGTATGATTTAATTTAAAACTCTATAAGGATAAAAAAAATATTTTATAATGAATATTTAGGAATCATAGTCATGGATGATAAATATACACCAGTATATACTTACAAATATATAATCATTGATAATAATGAGATTGTGAAATTATCAGGTAACATAGGTATGGGTTCCTTAATACAAGTTTGAAACTTCTATATAATGGTTTAAATTATTTCATTTCCGTATTTTATACTCATATTAATTTTTATAATATCATAGGTGATCATATTATTACCCATTTGTTAATAACATTATTATCCTTCCATTAGGTATAAACTGGTATATTTTCGTATGCATTTTTTGATGTATTAGTTATTGTTACTCATTGTAGTTTATATTTATATAATAACCCTAATAATATTAGTATAATTTATATCATATTATTAATTTTATTTATATATATAATCTTTGTTTAATGAATATCATGTAGAATTAATCACATCGTGGAGGTAGAAGTCCATACATATGAAACAACAATGATATCTTTATCATAATTATGGAATGTTATTGAAGTGGGTGGTTTTTATAACATTGAAATGTCAATAAAACTTTATAATAATCATATATATTTATTATTTCTATCATTACACCAATCCATTTAATGTGGTTATGAAAAAAATTTACACCACAATGGGTAGACGATAAGTCATACGAACGCACACAAAGTGATTTCATTTTTCATAGGATGGATAAATGTGGAATATTGTTCTTAAATAACCATAATAACATCTCATTAAATAATTTATACTAAAATTATTACATTATTATGTAAACATCTCTTGGAGATAAATGAGAAGAAGAAATATTTTTCAATGAATCATAGAAGAGATTCCATCTTCATCAACTAGCCCCCACTAGATATACTTTTAAAGCCACTACAGATGGTATTTTGAGAAGACCAAAACATGTAGAATTTTATTAAAGAATTTAGTAAGTAAAATGGGTTTGGGATAATGATAAATAATGGTTATGGTGATGTTATGTTGTGATATACTGTTTTCCATTTGTTGGCGCCAAAATTTTGTACAAAGAAGATGCCAAAACGCAAGTACCAGGGATTGCCTCGTGAAGCCATTTCAAAGAGTCCCCCTAGAAATGTTCCCTGTCATGAAGAAAGGAGGAGGGATGCTCCAAAAACACAATTTATATTTGCGAGCCTTCCACAAAGCAAGAAGGAAAGATGCTCTGCGAACGAACATGATGTTTGTGATCCCACTGCGAAGCAAGGAGGTGGGATGCTCCACGAACAAACCTGACGTTTCTGAGCCCACTGCGAAGAAACCAAGTCCCTCTTCATGCCTTGTATATTCCTCTTCACGGTGCCTCTTTCCTATAAACACCAGACTCCCCCTGAGACCAAACGATGGGAAACCATACCTTTTGACTTCCCACCTCCTGAATCACGAAGCATCCTTCTGCTATGTGAACCATGAGTTGTGATAGGCACTTCCGCTCTACGATGTAACTCCCCTTTGACTTGTTTTGATCCCCTCTTCTGAGAGGCATGACTTTCGCAAAGCATAAAGTCCTCAACAAAGGAAGGGCATCCCCAAGGGAAAACAGGTCATTGCGGAGAAATTATTCTTCACGATACACCCTTCATGTACACATGATCCACATGCTAATGCAGTGTCACTGTACTTTGCAAACCACATTGCTTCATGACGCCGTACATCACGAGGCACCTTTTCTATGTGAGTTTCTACTCCACAAATCTCGTTACACTTCATGAAGAACCTCTCTTATGCACCTATACCCTATGTTTAGGCTAAGGCACCCCACATCGCGAAGCACACCCCTTCGCAAGTCCCCTCCTCCATGCTGAACAACAGAGCCTTACAAGGCCCCTACCAATGAACCCCTCTAATTTTCAATTCCTTTTCCCATGATACCCTCCAGGTTTTCATGATGTGACTTCAAAGTACCTTGGAGACTACTGCCCATTTCGTTTCTTCACCTCATTCTTCTTTGCATAGGCACATTAATGGATATTTCTTTTTTTTCATAGCCACCCTAATGTGGTCCCCTCGATAGTTAACTCCACGACACCCCCCCACCATGACTTTCCTATTTCTTCTCTGCACCAAGGAGAAGAGGGTACCAGTTATGTATGTCCAAGGGGTGCGGAGAAAACCCAACTCATCCGAGCTACATGACATTAAACTACCAAGCACCTTCGGCCTTAGCACATGACGTTAAACTGTGACCTCGCCCCGTGCCTCGCACGCAGGGTTGCCCCACCATGGACATCCTCCATGCCCACTCTTCACCACGGGGATGGGATCACCCTCACAAGGAATGATATTTTCCTTATCGTAGGGGCTTTTGTCTGCCGGGAAATGGTTTCCATCTCGGCGTAAGCCCCTAGCTTTTCTTGTAGGAGGCAGCATCTCTGATCCTCCTTTCATCTTCGGTCCCTAGGGCCATCAATGGGCGGGATGGACACCGGGCCCCTCTTTTCATCCGTCCAAAATCCCTCTCCCGCTATGCTTTGTCACCTATGGCCACCATCTAAGAGTAAGCCCCAACTTCTTGGGCTTCTAACCATGCATAAGCCCCTATTTCCTCTTTGGGTTGCTCCATGCGTAAGCCCCACTCCAATTCCCATGGACGCACCATTCGGGACGTGATCCTCAGGTCTCTTCTATCTCTTGTTTCTCATACTGAGCATGAATCACATGAGCTTAGAGCATGCACCGACCATGATAAACACTTTGGGCCACCTTAGAGTGTAAGCCCCAACCCATACGTGAACTACGAGGACTTTGATCCATGTCAAGGAATGGTATGTAGGAAGCCTCCACAAGGTTCAAGCCCACCACCCGGTTGTTCCAACCATCTTCACGTTGGTTCTCCAACACCTTAGTCTACTTTAGAGTGTAAGCTCCAACCCATACCTGAACTACAGGGACATTCATCCATGTCAATGCATTGTACGTAGGAAGCCTCCACAGTGTGTATGCCCCATCCCATACCTGAACTACGGGGACTTTGATCCATGTCAAGGCATGGTACGTAGGAATCTTCCACGAGGTTCATTCCCACCACCCGGTCATTATGACCATCTTCACATTAGTCCACGAACACCTTGGGTCACCTCAGAGTGTAAGCCCCAACCTATACCCGAACTACAAGGACATTGATCCATTTGAAGGCATGGTAAGTAGGAAGCCTCCATGAGGTTCAATCCTAGCACCCATCAGTTCTGACCACCTTCACGTTAGGTTCGCCCCAATCCTGCATGATGATAAACTGTATACCCCATTCTAAAATACGTGGAATTTGATTCCCTGTCATATTGATACGTAGGAATCCTCCCTGAGATCTGAGAAAATAACACGTATCTCATCCTGATCTCTCCCTCGAGCATATATGCCTCGGGAAGCTCATTCCCCAACCTGGAGGTTCCACTTCTTCTGGGACCATTCCATGCATCTATTATAACGGTTCACCTCCTCAAGTGTACCATTGTCCCACAAAACTACGTGGAATTTGATTCACTACCACATGGATATGTAGGAATCCTCTTCAAGGATCAAGTCCAACATAACCGTCTACCTTACGATGTTCATACATCATCCCCCCTTAACTTCATTACCCATCTTGATTCTTACCTAGGCTGCCACATCCTGGAGAGATCATGCCACCCCATTCCTCCGGAAGCCACCCACGTGTTGGACCCAATATCAGTGTTCCCCCCAGAGGTTTCCTCCATCTGTTCCACTCAAGTTAGGGTTTTGATCAGCCCGATCTGTCTCTGCTCAACGTTGAACATGCGGCATACCCTGTGTTAAACATGGGAAGCTGAGGAAAACCATAGATACATTCCCAGGGCATATGATTTTCCACATTCGATGTGGGATGCCTTGGGATTCTAACCCTTGAGAATCCCTATAATAAAGTACAGAAGATAGATACGCCAATCCCCCAGTGTCCAGACACACCAGTGATGCCCCACGTGACTACTCCCCTAACCGAAGGTTGCTTCCTTGACTGGACCCCTTGGAATGTCCTAATAGAAGCAGTGTGCTTAAATGGTGTCCATGAAGATATGGTTACAGAAAGAGTTTCACAAACAACATCTTATGTCTATGAGGGAGACCCAGACTAGGTAACGAGTTCCTAGGAGGAATCCATTAAAGGAAGAACCGACATCCCATAATCCCTTTTCAATCATGTAGTAGACGTCCCTGAATAAGGAGTGGATGTCGCCCGCCTTTGAAAAGCAGGAATGTGGGGAAACAAAAACCGTGCCTCGCATCCCCGAAAGAGACGGACACACGTGCCCCTGTGAAAGCGTCAGAAACAGAAATGGTGAACCCAATGTGAATGTATTCTCCTCAAATATGGAGATTAGTAGAACTCATGGAAGCAATTTATTGACGTGTCACCGGATCCAGACATCCAACACCGGGTCCAACCAATAAAATAGTGGTTCTGGCGTGAAACTTACCCGAAGTTGAGGAAGTAGAACATTGGATGTCCCATTTTGCGACATTGTCAGCATGGATCCCTATTAACAAAAATGGAGAAAATGTGGCACTGGGGAATTGGTCGGAAAATAATTTTCCTTTCAGCACTAATGATTAAATCTCCCAACTTCTCAAGAATTAGGATGCTGCCTTAGGAACGCGATCACCGCCTGCCCGCCTATGCAGGGGAAAGGGAAACGCTAGCATATCCACACTGCGTGGATCCACCACTTCTGCGATGGCCTCTACATCTATGGACTTGGAGTGTCCATGCCCCCTCTCCCCATATAAGGTCATCTAAAGATGATTCATCAACGACCTCGTATTCCGTTATGAGGAGGAGGGAATAATCCCATCCCGGGATATGGCCCGCCTGGATCTGGAGGTATCCATGCCTCACCATCAACACGGCCCCTGATGGCTGCATAGGGAGCCATTGCTCCACACCCTGACATACAACCGCTTCAGAAGCCTGTCCCTACAGTGCCTTGATGACTCCCTGCCTTACGCAGATGAGGTAGGTGATGTCCGAGCGAGCCCGGTCAAAGTTCCATTCAAGGGGCTCCCAGCGATGGCTCCCACCTGGCCGCGTCATCGCCGCCACCCATTTTTGCTGGATGAAGAGAAGGTAAGCAATGAGACTTCACCACCAGCCCCAATCCATTCGACTCGATGCCAGCATCGGGCATGAGCCGAGGAGGACGCCCACCAAGGGGCGTCAAGGTCGACGATTACTGTGGCCCGGGCCACCGCCGACGCATATCCTCAGGCCCCTACACACAATGAGCAGGGGTGATTATATGCCCAAATGGGATCGAGGCCCCAACCTACCCACGGGCAGGAAGGGTCGACTCTCCTGGTCATTGTCCCGAGTAGTGGTCACCGCGAACCAACCTGTGATGACGCCACTCAGTACGGAGGTCCTCCCCGTACCACTACTATGGAAAGCGCGGGCCATTACCAGTTCGATTTTTGTCATGGATTTTCTCCCCATTCTACCCTTAACAGAAATGAGGGTCTTCCTCGTGGCAGTGATGCTCAGCGCGGGGGTCTCTCTCGTGCCCACTACACCAGGTACGGATTCATTCCTCCTGCTACAGACTGTAGGTGCAGGGACATTGCGCATCCAGTCTCTCTCCAAAATGGGGATCCTCTCTACATCCTCTTTGTAGCTGGTGAAGGTCCTCCTTGCCCTGGAAACCTAAGGGGTGAAGGTCAGCCTCACTCTACCCATGCCATGCATGGAGGTCCTCCCCATGCTTCTTCCGATCATAGCTGAATGTTTCTCGCTCGAGTACTATCCATGGAGGTCCTTCCCATGTACCCTTCGACATTTTTCCTGGTGCTCCTCGCACCCCAGCTTTCTCTGGTAGAAACCCTCTCCAACCCAGCACCAGTGTGACCGAAGGACCTGATGTCAAAAGTCAGCCATGTACCAAGGAGCCACCCATGGGAAGAAGTGTACGTCTTTGCCACCAGGAGAAGATTCCTAGGAAGGCCTAGACGGAAATCAAACCAGACCGCTTGTCATACTTTGATGCAGAGTACGACTCAGCTCGAGAACCCTCCCCTCGCTCATCTGAGTCATGGGTAGGGGCCAGAACAAGGCGCATCAGCCTACTGCACGTAGAATGTGATTTCTACAGGATTAAAACCTTCCTCCACATGTACATGCAGGAAGATGACTATATGCTGACCCCGCAGGTTACGGTAGTGCAGTCACCACCATCATCGTCGAAAGTCATTTCTACCTCCACAAGAGATCACAGAGAGCTATTCTGGGGACCAATGGAAGGCGAGCAGCATCGCAGCCCGTAATCTATTGTCCTAGCCCCTAATACATTCATGGAAGCTGTCAACCCCTCTTATCATGACGTAGTAGTCAGGTCTCTACATTCTTCAGAGGAAAACCCTAGAATCGATGACCAGTCAGCCTGGTCGCCATACTCTCCACTGGAATACCTGTCATCCCAGCAGTACACCTCTATACTACATCAAGATCCTCAGCCACCCCCAGTTCATGAGTGGGGAAATCAAGGGCCCAACCGTGAATCTGAGCTAAGGAGCTTCTAAAGCAACCTCGCAGCAGACCACTTCCCTATAAGTTCTGTCCCATGGAAGCACCAAATTTCTGCATACCGGAATCCCTCACTCCAAAGGATGTTGAGTGCTTCTGCTACACCCTATGAAGATAAATTTCATCCTTCGACATCAATATGTAGTTTATCCAAGGAGCCGAACACATTTTGAAGACATCAGTGAGAAGTGTCGTCTAGTCGATCTAGCTGCACTCCCAATGGCCCGGCACCCCGAGTCACTAGGTCGCTGTGAGGCTCACCAACATCAATGCATTCATAGTATCATGGTACTCCGCAAAATTATTAGGGAGGCTACCCCCACATGCAAATATGTGGTTGGGGGCAGTATGCTACCTTCCTCTTTAGTCATATCTTGCGGCAGCATGACTCACTATGCGATATTGAGTACATGCCACTAGGAAAGGTCATGGTCAACATAGCCGACATAGTAGAAAAGGGGGACGAGCTGGAGCTTCTCGATAGAGACCTACCCCCTAAGGGTGTTCCATAACTATTGGACCCATCAGGGAGGATTACTATTTAGTAGAGGAACCTCCTAGGTCTCCCTGCGCCCACCGAGGAACTGGTACTCAACCAGAATTCTGGTAAAGGTAAAGAGCATGTCGGAGCTGTCAAACAATCCAACTCGTCCACCACAGTGAAGAAGATGGAGGAGGACCCTGATAAGGCCATGTTGTGCCAGAAAGTTGCTGAGAAAAATAGGCTAGTCTATAAACCTTGGTTAAATGCGATGCGGAGCGGTGACCCCCCTACAGTGATCCTAGGCCGGGGCAGCTGGGGCAGGAACAACTACCCCTCTGCATGATGCCCCCAGGGAACCCTGATCATACTGCTCCTTCGAACAGGGATGAAGCCAGAGGACACGGAAAGTGTTCATGTAATGTCTCGCCAAACCCTCTTGAATGGCGTGGAAATCCATGGAATACCTCTCGGGTTCCACCAACCACCCCAAGGGTCACTCCGCCAGCCACTCCACGAGCCATTGAACATGTCTACTATGTTGAAGAACCCGGAAACCCGTTCATGGTTAGGGATATCCATAAAGATAGGGACCCAACTCAGATGATCTAATAGAGGCACTCATAGCCTACCTCGAGGCATTAGAAACGTGATAGGTGGAAATCCCACCAGATGCTAAGCCATACCTGGCATGGGTGGATGATATGCCAGCACCTCTTGGTTTCCAGAATCCCACATTATCCCCCATTAACGGGATGGGGGACCAGCCAAAACATCAGTCCCACTTCAACTCAAGGTGTGGGACCATATTAGGGACTCTAGTGTAACAAGAGGCTGCCAATATCAGCATCTTTGTTCAGACATTAAAAGGTCCGACTTTCATCTAGAACAGCCAGCTCCTCGTCGGATCCATAACCAGCTGGGAGGAACTTCTCCGGTAATTACTCTACCATTTCAGCTCTACCACCTAGAAAAACATCATCGTTGACCTCTTCCTGTGAAAACAAAGGCCTGATGAGTGAGTCGTGGACTTTATCACCTGGTGAAAGGGGATCACATACTCCTTTGACATGCCACTGACTCAGGAGATACTACTAACGATGTCCATACAGAACGTCAAGATGGACCTAGTTCCTTCTCTGATCACCCAAAACTACCATGGAGGATTTTGAGACTTCTCCGATAAGGCCAAGCACCTAGAGGAAGCCCTGCAACAGGCCATCCAGGCACGTCTGTTGCCCCTGTATTCCTAAATAGCAGGTATTCCAAAGACGAGAGTACCGTAGTGGCTCAAATAGAATCCCCCATGAAACTAGAATTACTGCCAGTGGAACCATCCCCCCAACATCGTAGAGGCCCTCCTCCTCAGGCGTAACCTCTGGCTCAGTAGTTCCCACATCAGAATCAGCCAGTGCCTCCGCGTAACGTGACGCCACCGCCTAGGAGAGATAATCAAGTTCTGCCTCTTCGATAGGCCCCTACGGCCCCTCGTCAGGGCCAGGCTCATAGATCCCCCTTTCCAGACAAAAGAAACTAGACCTACTCGTTCAATGAGAATCAAGTTCCCGGCTATTTTAGAAGTTCCTTGGAATAGAAAATTGTACCCTTGCCTGAGTGCAAAAAGCAAGAAGAGTCAAATCTCACGGATTTCCCCAACTACTGCCCCAATCACTAGATCCTAGGGCACACCCTCAAGTAATACTATGTGTTTATATACTGGCTCTAGGATGAGATTGACAACAACATAGTCAGGTAGGTTCCAGCCCCGGAACATGTAGCTGGTGTCTTTGTGAGGTCAGATAGCAGTAGCGACAGTGAAGGTGAGTGGCAGCAGGTTACCAACCGAGGGTCCCAGAAGTACGAAGACTGTATGGCTCACAAGACAGTTTCTTGCACCCATGGAATCATTTTAGAATGTCTGAATTAGCCAGAGTCTTCAGATTTTTCGACCACCCATTCTACACCATCACCTCAGCAGGCCTCTTCCCAGAAGAGTAAGCCTCGGCAGTGTAAGAAAAAGCAACGCGCCCTGCCAATGCCATCATCATCCCACACACTCGATGACTTCATGCCCCCTAAAAGGGGGATCCATCCCAGAATCCACCCAGTAGTGGATGACTCTTCTAGTGACATTCAAGGGTACACTTTGATTAATACAGTGGAGTTGGTTAACCCCTATATGACTCACAACGAGGTGGAGCGCTAGCCGAACATTCCCAACATCCCCATCCAATGCCAATGTCGGTGAAGCCGCGACCATATTAGTCATAGAGGCTCATCATCTGGCACCTACAGCCAGGTCGTGCATGCCACTGAGACCAGACAGCAGGCCGAGTGTAGAACTCACCACGCACAACCTTTTCATCTAATGTCTTTAGGATTGGCTCCACCACCGTTTGTGCTGATGGATCAGGAAGAACAGCTTTGGTTGTGCTGGGACTAGATTCTCCCTACTACAGGACAATCTTAGTCGTCTGGTCCTCACTCGATAGCTACTCTTCGGGATTTGACTATTGACCAGCGGGACATGCCCGACACTTGCTAGCCGTCGGTCTGGCCGGAATGGCCAGGCATGCCTCCAATCGCAGAGCAACTTCCTGTATGTAGAATTTCGCACCTAGTACAAAATTATGATGTTATCAAGCACCTCCCCCACATCCCAGTGAGGATTTCCATCCTTGAATCCCTTATAATGTCATTATATATGCGCAAGGCCCTCACTGAGGCTTTAAGAAGCCTCATCTAGTTTGAGACGGATGTAGTAGCTGTAGAATCCTTTCATGCTGAAGTAGTTTAGAATGCCGAATGCCAGGCCTAAATTTATTTCTCTAAAGAATATGTAGGATCTCCCATACAAGGGCATATCCACCCTATGTACATCGCCGGACAATTTAATTGAATGGAGGGTTGCGGCTATCTTTTTGACATTGGCTTTGTGATCAACCTTATCCTGACACGGAAACTGCGAAAGCTGGGGTTATCCGAAGATGACCTGACTCCCTCCGATTTACAGATCTAGGGATACGACAGGATAGAGTAAACCATAGTTGGAATTATTCTTTTCATGACCTAGTTCGGTGGCCTAGTTTCCAGTACTGAGTTTATGGTTGTCTCCTAGGACACTGCGTATAATGCATTGAGGGGTAGACCATGGCTCCACCTGCATGCGACATTCCTTTCGTCATATCACTAGTGCCTGAAGTACTCCCTAAATGGCCTAGTTTGCATAATCCAAGGTGATGCATATCCTTTAGCCTCTTGTGAAGATTGTTTTCTAGACAATACCAATTACAAGAAAAAGGATAACCAGATTCTGGAAAGTGAGGTTGATCCCACCACGGTCACAACTGACCCTTGGGCAGGTCTGGATGACCCATAAGTCTTCCTGATCCATCGATTGGAGGCCACGACCCCCGAAATGGGGAAATGATTATTTTTCTCTGGTACAAGAGGAAGGCATATTGCCAAGTCCAAGTGACGGAGAAAAATCACCTCGTACTCCTACACAAACTAGGCTCAGGTTATACTGGAGCCTCCTACCCCCGTACGATAGCATGATGTCTGCCCCATGGCAATGGCAGTACGTCATACATGTCTATTTCGATGGGATGGGATTAGCCGGATCAAGCCGACACACCACTATTTCTTTGATATCATCAATCATGTCCCCTTTGACAGAAGACCATATGAGACTAGATCGACTACATTCATCACTATGGATTCAGTGACGTGTGAATCACCTGGTATGTTGTCCGCTGGTGTCCAGGCTGGTACCATCCTCCCATCAAAATCTTCCATCCCAGAGGAAGCTTCAACCACTATGAATCCATACTCCTCAAGTGAATATAAGAATCTGTAGTATGCTACCCCATCCTTTTAAAAAGGTGTTTTCGCCACGGTCGATGAATTGGTATAGGTGAACCTTAGTAGCAAGGAAGATCTTAGACCCGTATTGATCAGTGTCTCCATGCCCCTTGAGGAGCAGCAGTGATACATGGACTTCCTTAAGAATCCTCATGATGTGTTTTCCTTGAGTTACGACAAGATTCTAGGACTAGATCCTCATGTAGTCGTTCACTACCTTGGTCTCCCGAAAAATCATCATGGTTTCAAGTAGCCTCCCAGGAAGATGCACCCTTCTCATGGTGCCATGGTAAAGGCCGAAGTTTACAAGCTCACCAGATCCAACTTCGTTAAGGAGGTTCAGTACCCCATGTGTCTATCCAACATTGTGAAAATTAGGAATAAGAATGGACATATCAGAGTTTGAATCGACTTTTGAGATCTCAACTGTCACATTGAAAAGTATGATTTTTCCCTCCTCGGGACGGAATTGTTAATTCAAGCTACAGCTAGGTTCCAAGCCCTCTCATTCATGGATGGATACTCCAGATATAATTAGATCAATATGGCCCACGATGATAAAGAGTCAACCATTTTCAAGGCTCCCCAAGGTAATTTCTATTACCAGGTTATGCCCTTTGTCTTGAAGAATGCAGGTGACACCTATCAGTGGGCCATACACTGCATATTCAAGCTGATCCTCAGGACATTGGTGGAATGCTATGTGAACAATCTGGTGGTCAAATCCCGCTAGCGCCAGAACCATCTCTAGGACCTTGAGAAATTGTTTGGCTTCCTCTGTTCCCGCCACTTGAAGATGAACTCACTGATGTGTGCCTTCAGTGTCATCTCTGGGAAGTTTCTTGGGTTTGTTGTCACGTACCGGGGCATTGAGATCTACCTAGAGAAGATGAAGGTAATCATCCAGATGCCACCCTCAAGCAATATTCGGGAGCATCGAGTCTTCCAAGGCCACATAGCCTACATACACCGATTCATTGCAAATCGGTCCAGCAAGTGTAATCCCTTTTATCGGCTCATGAAAAAAGGATCTGCCTACGAATGGGACGAAGAGTGCTAGACCATTTTTGAGGAAATCAAGTATTATCTGCTCCAACATCTGGTCTTGATGCTACCCATCTCTGGAAAATGGATGATCATGTATGTGACTACCCTAGAATGATCTCTCAGTGCCCTTCTCTCCCAGAAGAACAATGAGGGGACAGAAACGATTCTCTACTACCTCAACCACATGCTCCTCAATACCGAGACCATATAATCCCCCATCAAGAAGAGATTACTTGCACTGGTATTCACTATGTAGAAGATGCGACATTACCTACAGCACCATGATGCACAACTGGTCTCTTGGGTAGACCTGCTGAAGTACATCCTAAACCTCCCCTTGTTGATTGATCGTCTATCACGATGGGTAGTAATCCTTCATCAGTTCGACATCAGGCTTGTCCTTCAGAATGCTATCAAAGGAAATGAATTAGAAGACTTTCTAGCTTCCCATCCAACCACTGTAGACCATTCCATGGACTTGGATTTTCCTGAGGATACTATCCTCTCGGTAGATCATTCCATCCCGTGTTGGCAGATGCACTTTGATGGTGCCTCCTGGAGCCCCACTGGCCGGAGACTCAATGATGCTAAACTCAACAGAGTTGGCCAGGGTACTGTCTATATTACCCCAGCATAATCCATTCTGTCGTATTCATTCCTATTGTTGGAAGGATGCACCAACAACAAGGCAGAATATCATGCTCTCATCATTGGCCCTGAGTTGGCCCTCGAGATCGATGTACCCCACCAACATGTGAAAGGGGATTATGAACTAGTCATCAAGCAAGTCCACAGTGACTATGTTGTCCGAAATCCAGAGGTCATACCACTATTGGAGTGCACCCTCCAACTAATGGCCATGTTTCCATCTCAGTTGGCAGTTACTCATATCCCTTGATCTCAGAATGGTCAAGCTGATGCCCTTGCCAGCCAAGCTGCATCACTTCCAGAACCCGAATAAGATGATCTGACTATACACATTGCACAATGGAGATTCATTGCCCCTGTCACCCTATAGGATGACTCCGTCCTGCAATTAAGCCATCTTACCACCGGATCCTCCACATCGGGACCCCCAGGTTCTAAATATGTAGTAGTTGAACGACTCCCGACTGGAGAACCCCTTTTGTCGAGTATCTCCAAAATGGTTATCTCCTGGCTGATCGGGCCGAATGCGAGTGAATCTGATGCTACACACTAAATTTTACCCTCTAGAGTGGTTCTAGTCTTGACCAGATCCTCTACTAGAACGGGTTTGATGGGGTTTCTCCACCATTGTATCCAAGGAGTTTCGATTTGTCGAGTCATGTGGAAGGTTCATGCCAGTTCCTGTGGTGCTCATCAGGTTGGTCTGAAGAAGTCCCATCATATCTTGAGACTGGGGTACTTCTGGCCCTCCAGGACCCATGATTGCATTGATTTATCCAAGAGATGTCCCAAATGCCAAATCTATGCTGACATCATGAATCAGTCGCCAAAACCTCTCCACTCAACTAAGTACTCTTTTCCATTCACAGTATGGGGAGTCGATGTCGTGGGACCATACCAACCAGTGACTGCTCGCTAGTGCAGGTTCATCCTGACTGCCACAGATTTCTTTTCCATGTGGGTAGAAGCAGTTCCGCTCAAGGAGGTCAAGGCACATTCTATCATTGACATCATGAGCTCCAACATTATCTACTAATTTGGGGTCCCTCATGTCATCCTCACTGATAATGGCACCAACTTCTGATCATCCAAGCTGATTAGATTGTACGCCAAGTACAACATCCATTCAAACCATACCTCCCGCTATCACACGTAGGTGAATGGGGAGATGGAGGCACTCACAAAAACCATGTCTAACATTTTGTAGAAAATGGTTGTTCAAAACAAGAAGAGTTGGCCAGAAAATATCCCCAACTCCCTTTGGTCCTATCGGACAACGACTCATAATTCCACCTTTGTGACCCCGTATTCCCTGGTTTACGGAGCTGAGGATGTCCTACCCATTGAGATCCAGCCTCCCTCATTACGCATTGTGGTCTATGACCAGAAAGTGTCAGATAAAGTAGCTGAAATTCTTCTGGCTGAATTGGATGCACTTGATGAGAATAGGCTTTGTGCCCTGCACAATGTTGAAAGACATCCGAACAAGATAGATATAGTTTTTAACAAGAAGGTTCACCTCCACTCTTTCCTGCAAGGAAACTTGGTGTTGGCCCTCTGGATTCCACTTATCCTGAGAAAAAAACCACCCATGTTGGATCCCAAATGGGAAAGACATTACATAATTCACAGAGTTTACCCCAATGGAGCATACTCTCTGGTTACCACAGATGGTGAGCGTATAACTCCTCCCACCAATGCCATGTTTCTCAAGCAATACTTTTCCTGAGCCTGTAGGTCCAGCACAACCCAAAACTGATTGGTCCCACATGACTCTAAACTAGATTATGGTCAAGCATGACCTTAAACTATCTAGTCCTACATGACTTTAAACTATGCATCATCCCTAAAGATGTTAAAATGCACCCTTAGAACTATGTGTGGCTTCATTCCCATCTGCATGGGATATGTAGGAACGCTCAAGCGTTTCATCTTGAGCCTAGCCCCGGACGCTTCTCTTTGACTATCCCCCATGTGCATAGTTCTCTCGGAGGATCCTTGCATGATATGTTGTAGGCTTCTTTAGCCCCACTCATGCCAGGATTATAACGGGCACACCATGTGCCCGCTCCCCATTTTTTATCCTCCCACATCCTCACCACACAACGTTAAACTGCATGGACTTCGATAACTACGTATGGATTGATTCCCATCCACATGGGGTATGTAGGAATGACCAGACATTTTGTCTGTTGGCCGAGCACAAATGCCAGGGTCTTCCCCTCAAGTAAAGAAATGTGGTGGGTTGCGGATGTTTGACATAATTCATGTTGATCTAACCTCAATTCGGCTATAAGTCCCACTTCCTGGAGACATTTTCCTCTTTTATAGATGGGTGATTTTATGCTTCACATACTCCTTTGATTGGGACTCCATCATCCTTTCCATCCAGAAGGGACCCCGAATGGTATGGATGCTTGGCCTAAGGGCTCTCCCACCAATTTGGCCCAACGCTCTTGAGGATGTTGAGAAACAAGCTGATACATGTCTTTCATTGTGAATAATGTCAGAGGTTCATGCTCATCTATTATTCCCATTTCTATGTCACTATAGGGACACTATGTTTCAAACATGGTCAACAGTTGTCCCGGATCGTTGTAACTACCCCAATATGTCCTAAACATTGAGTTTCGTGGTTCATTCTACCATGTTGTATCTCCAAGTGATGATCTCTGTTCAAGAAAATCCAGGTTTTAGTCCACCACACGATGGGGAGGGCCAAGACTAGCTCCTTGTTTCCCACATAGAGCACTGCTTATGTGGGATTAAGAGATGTGATGAGGTGGTAACCACACAAGAGGATGTTTGGCTTCCCATATGAGGCCCATCCTCAGGCCCCTTTCCCTTTTTGGTCCCCTGGCCCATGTCCATACCCAGAGTGTACGGCGTGGTGTGGGATTATGTCCTCATTCACCTCAGGTTACTCACTATGTCGTACACCCCCTCGATATGGTATCATACCCATATGTGCCTTCAATAATTACATGTGGCGTGATTCCCATTCTCATGGGACACGTAGGACCACTAGAATATCTAGACATTGGGTCCAACCCCATCTCTCAGAAATCTCCCTTTCACATTAGCCCCATGGCCTACCCTTTCCCTAGGAGAGGATTTTATGGTGCGACATGGGATTATGTCCTCATTCATGTCGGGATTGTATATACCATGCCACATACCTCTCCCTTCTGGGAGTTATCTATCCCCTTATTCAATACTCATCCCTTAAAATCGGTGACGCTCAAGTTGAGAACCCTCCACATCTCTCTTCTACGATTCACCAATGTGCCTAATGGGACATTGGTATATCGCATGGAATGTAAGACTCTATGCAGATATGCTTCCACCAATTTTTCATGCTTCATGTTCTCCCTCATTAGGGATTCCATCACCTTTCACACGCAAAGGGACCCCCGAATGGCATAGATGATAGGACCAAGGGCACTCTTACCAATAAGGGCCAACGTCCTCGAGGGTCGCGGACAACAAATTGATACAAATCCCGCATTTTGTATATGGTCAGGGATCGACTCTCATTTGATTGTCCCCATTTCATTCTTACACATTATGGATGATGTGTTTCAAATGCGGTCAACAGTCATCCTCCATCATCACACCAAAGCCATTAAGCACAAAATTTAGGTTACATGATTAACATCCTTCTCCACCTCATCATGTCCAACTGGAACTTCAAAATTCTTGGTACAATTCATCAGTGTGTGTCAGCATGTGCGTATCCGCATGATATGAGAAAATCATTCGGGGTTCCACTGATTTCTTCCTTTTCATGTATCTCATGTAAGTAAAATACATTATTGGAACATGTTTCCTACACTGAGTTAAACTCACACAGGCATAGGAATTGGGTTAAGGTCTTCTATAAATTTGGATAGTCATGCTTCTCTTTGGTCCGAGTTCTAAGACCTTAAACTATGATCTTTTCATATTGCCCATCCACGGAACTATGTTTAGCTTGATTCCCATCCTCATGGGATATTTAGGACCACCCAGACGTCTTGTTTTATAGTCCAAATCCATTGGGAAATAGTTTCTCCTACCCATTACCCTCTTACCTCTGTTTGGTCCCCTTGGAACGAGGTTCATTTCTCGGAATTGTGTATGGTGTGGTATGGGTTTATGTCCTCATTCATGTCTGGTGTGTTTTATTGCACCATACACATTCCCCACATTGCATCATCTCTACTAAATCTGTGCCACATGATGTTAAAATGAATGCTTGGTCCCATCACATGACCTTAAACCATTACATTATCTTCCTGGTCGCATGACAAAAAATGGCACTGCATAGCGATTCCCTCAATCAAGGGGACACGGTGTTTGGTATCGGTCACATGCCATACCATTTTTCAATGCCTGCAGATGGCTTGTTTCTTGTGGCGATGTCGGAAATTGCTATCCTAGTCTTTTCGTTTCACAAAAAATGTACTAAAACCATTCACTTTAAAAGGACAAACAAGATACATCAAATTCCACTTCTTTTTGTGCGGGGGGGGGGGGGGGGGGTACACCTGCACACCGCTTTTATCCCTGGAAATGGTACCTTATCGTGACACCATTATAACTACGTGTAGTATGTTCCCCATCATCACGGGGTATGTATTAATTTCCATTCACCTTGCCTCAGGCCTAGCCTAACTCTCGTTTTTGGTCCCTAGACCTAAAACCTGTCCAAGGAAAGCATGGTGATCGGATCCCCAAGTTCCCAATCACGTCGGGTTTTATAAATACCCCACCATGTATCTCCCACGTTTCTTACCATCTATGGTATGAATTATATGGCCCTAAACTAAGTTATCCCAATGGGAAAGGACTCGAATCCCTCTATCTATTGCGTCTCGTTGTCGTATTCAAATGTGTTCTGACTAAGAGCCCAAAGTGCGTAATTTTCATGGGGAAATTACCCTTGTACCATGTCCAAGCTTTGTGAGTTCTCTCTTTGGATCCTCATCTTCCTCCACATCCAAAGGGAGCCCCTTCATGGCCTGGTCTCATGCTGCCTCAACTCACCTAACGTTCCGGGCCAACGTCCCTCAAGATCTCAGATGACATTTGCGACAGGTCTCGTGTTTCGAACATGGTCAGTGATCGACCCTAATTTGTCTATCCACATTCTAGGCTAACACGATATGGACGCAGTGTTTTGAACATCGTCAACAGTTATACCTCCATCGTCACGTCACCATCATTTTGATCCAGATTTCAAGCACCATGATTCAAACATTTCCACTTCCTCATGTTCAAGTGAAAATTTGACATACTCGGCTTTACGTTTTTGTGTATCTAGGTTCACTACATGGGAAGGCGAGCATCATTGGGCTGGCATTCAACCAGAATCCCATCAACCAAACATGTTCCTTTCTATGTCGAGAAATCCCCACCACTACTTCTTGTTTCCCACATCGAGCATAACTCACATGGGATTAATAGTTTTGGTAGGATGTGCACTAGCACATCCTATCTTTTAATCATCCTGAATGATGTTAAACTGTGCTTCCAGAACTACATGTGGCATGATTCCCATCCTCACATGATACGTAGAGACAACCAGGAATTTCACCTTCTTTCCAGCCCTAGGAATCATAAATCATGTTCCTCCTCATTTCTGGCCCCTGGCCTGACCCCATGTGGGGAACCATGTAACTGATGCATTTCCCTAAACAAGTTTAGGATGCCACAAGATGATGTTGGGATGTGAAAAATACCTCTCAAAAGAGGTCCTGTCTAAAAGAACAAGTGATCCATGATTAGACTGACGCGTCCATATAATGCGCTTCAACCACAGTGGCATAATTTAGAGAGTGTTGAATTATGTTAGAACAAATAATCACTCCATATTACACGCTTTGTGTGCCCCTTATTCAGACCCGCGTCCTCTCTCATGTCAAAGGGGACCCCCTAACAGTATGGATGCTCAGCCTATGGCCCACCTATTGTCTTGGTCCAATGTTCCAGAAGACTACGAATGACATTTTGATTCATACCCCTTGTTTCGAACATGGTCAGCGGTCATCCCCCATTTTCTATCCACATTCCAGGAAAACACAATATGGATATTGTTTTTACAATGTGGTCAATAGTTATTCATCATTTCCAGGACAGCCCCACAGTGTTCTAAATCCTGGGTATCATGATTCACACCTTCCATTCCCCTGTTCGGATTCATTCCAAAGCCTCGGGCGTTACTTCATTTTTACACAAGAGCACACTGAGAAAATGGTAATTCTGATGTTCTAAGACTTCGTTCTCCAGTCAGGTCTCTCCCATTTCCTCTCAGAAATCCGGACATGTTTTTCAATCCCCGGATGCCAAAAGCTTGGTTTGCACTCCTACGTTTCTATGGGGTGATATGGTGGTCGTCCCTTATTTTTCACATCGGGCCTGACCCACAAGGGCTTATGTAATGATCACTGGATGCTCCGCGAACATCAGAAGGATTCAATAAACCAATGTAACAACAGAACTCATTCATGATATTGTATCAAACTATTAATGCGTGAAAGTATGTTTGAGAATTTTTAATCATTACAGTACCCGAGGGTCAACTGCCCCCATGGATGGATTGACCTCGTCAAAAGAATGTTGAAGCTCCACCACCCTCTGGCCAGTGGTGTCCAAGACTTGCTGCCGTCTGCTCTGCTCCCGCTCTTCCTTGGCAGTGAGAGGTCGAAATTCGTCGGCCACAATCTGGGCTTGCTCCACATCGGCCCAGATGGCGGTCATCTCCTCAAAATCCCTCTTCATACCCACTTCGGTTTCTTCCAGCTGTTCCTTCAATCATGGTATTAGTTTTGATTCCGCATTAAGGGATGTCGATCACTCATTCGCCCAATTCTACAGCCACTTGACCTCATCTTCAGCTTCTTGGAGCCTCATGATGTTTACCTCCTTATTCTGCTGCCATTCCATGCTGAGGCCATGGTCATTCTCCAAAATATTTTCCGCCATAAGATTTCGGAAGAGTATGTGAGGGCGCTAGGCATCCACTCCCCCATCGCACAGTTCATGCAGTCGCGAGCAAAGTCTGTCCATCTCATGCCCCCATAGTTCTTGGGGGGTGTCATTGATGAAGTGCATGATCAGCTTCCATGATCGAGGATAGAATATTTTGATGTCCTCCTCATCAGAGGTCGTCTCATCCCAATTGGCACGGTTGGCAGGTTTGTATGTAGGGAAGTCCCCCAGGAACTCCTTAGCTAGGTCCACGTCTGGCATTGGATCAGGCGTGGTGGTGCCTGAACTGTCTGGTTCATCCTCATCATCAGATCCAACCTCAATAACCTCAGGTTCATTCCCCCTCACATCCCCACTAGTGATCGGGAGCGCTGTAGTTCGGTCAGGTTGGAGTTTCACCGCTAGGATCATTAGCATGTTTCTGGGAAGGGGGCTACCAGATGACCCGACCAACATCGCTGTAGTGGACCAGGCTAATTGAAGGACTGTACACGCCAAAAAACATTAATGTCAGTTAATGTTTTCAGTGGATGGCAGTCGTAAATTCGGTAGAGGAGTCTTACATAGATCAAATCTCTGGTCTTGATCTTGGTATGATGTCATTGGGACCCAGAGACGTGGCCCCTGTATATGGTTGGCAGGTTTGGAGACTCCGGGGGAGCCACCTCGAATGTCCTAGCCCCACCAGACATGGATGTTGAGGTAGCCACAGGTGTGGATCCCGAAGGACCTATGTCGGTACCCACTAAAGGGCGAGGACAAGGTCTAAGCACAAAGTCCTCCTGCACAATGCAGATGATGATAAGGAATCAAGAGTCACCTATGAGAAGACCTTGAGAAAAGAACGTGGGATTTTACCTCGAGGTCATTTGAAAAATCATCGAGATCCAAGGACTGATCGCCGACTATACCATCCTCCAATGGATCCCCTCTTCTAGACTCGTCTCCCTAGGATGACTCATCTGATTCTTCCAACAGAGGTAAGCGCTCTCTCAGGTTAGCTGATGATATGTGTGGAGGGACCGTGTGATCCAACAACACCCTGACTTGGTCTATCATCAAGAACAGGGAACCCCGGGAGTGGATAAAGTCTTCCAGTTCGACCATGTATTTCCCCACCTCCACATGGGATACTGCAAAACTGGCTCTGATGGGGACAATCCCTAGCATGTCCATCACGAGGCCATTCAGGTGCTGCCATAACACAGATGGGCTGAGGAATATTCGGTTGACTTCTGAAATGTCTTAGGCCTCTGGGAAGACATCATTTTCCTGCATGTCAATATGGCCTAGAAGTTACCCTAAGGCCTGATTAGAAATCCTACAGAATACACTTGGTGGCTGCCCCTCCAGATGAATCTGTTCTTCCGGGACCATCTGGTCCGCTGCCACTGCAGGATCCACTACCACTACATCCCCCTCAACTATTGCGGGTGTCACCATTACAGAAACCCCGTCACAGTGGGATGCCTATTTTTTCCTTCCATCCATGGCCCTGAGGTCGGGGAGGCTCACCATCACGAACTAGAATGGTTGGCCTCTTTAGAATCTCCCCTGGGTAGGCCACCTCCCAGCTCTGGGCACAGTCCATTACCAGCACAAGGATGGCGGTCAGCGGAGGTAGTTCATTCTAAATCATCCCGTCTTCTCATGTGAACATGTGCCACATCTGCCTCATCACGAATGGTTGCTCCTCGTGAAGCACTTTCAGGTAGACCTGTGGGGTCAGTTGTTGTAGGAACCCGAATTTCCTTGCGAACTGGTACATGGTGTATGGCTTGCAGAGATGCTCACGGTCTACCCTGGCCACCATGACTCCACCTCGAAAGGCTAGGTGGTAGGCCCGGTGCTCTTCCGTTCCCCATCCATCATCCATGAAGGCCCTCGTCGGTAATGGGAACAGATAAAAGCTGAACTCTTATACCTTGCACACCTGATTCAGAACCGGTGGTGTGGTCATCTTGGCCAAAAAGCTAACCAAAGCATTCAGGATAGATGGATGGAAGTTCGACCATGGGGGCGAGATAGTGATCAGAAACTCATAGATCCCTCTGATATGCACTGATATCCACCCGTAGAAAAGGTGTTATGGCCCGCATATCCTCTATGGACTCTTCCCATCATTGATGTGCCACAACATCTTATACAACTTATCGAGCATCGGGATCCCTCGGTTGACCCGCCCTCCTACCGCCAATGTGGATGCCATCATGAAAGTGCTTGGTCACACTCCCATGTTGGTATCCCACATCGGTAGGATCCAACCACAGATGAAAGATGTGATGAATCCCCCAGCCTAACTGTTGGTTGTTGCACATTGCTGACACTGAACCCCCAAGTCTTCCTCTGGCTATCCTCCAATAGCTGCCAGTATGGGTGTTCCTTACTCTAGGCCCCCTTTGGGAACGTTTGAGGCCTCATCCGAAACTACCAATTTTCCAGGAAGTTTAAGAACCTCTTGAAACACTGCCTGAAGTGGACATACCTTATTGCCTCCTTGTCCTCCATAAGTACATGCTCCATCGGTGCTAATTCCACCCATGGAATCTGCTCTAGATCCTCCCACACGCCCATAAGAGGGAGTAATTCATCATACATCACCCCTAGTATCAGGACCCCCGAGATCTGATGAACATCCCATAAGATGATGCCAACATCCCGATGATGTAGGTAGAAGGTATTGGTCCCCGGTGACCACCATCTCAACAACTCTGGAATTAGTTGCTTCAGCTTGTAGATATGAAATTGGGAAGCCCAAGAGGCCTCACACTGTCCCACTATCCTCATCTTTGCTCTGAACTCCTCGCATGAGGTGCCTACCCAGTACACCCAGGCCTAGTCATCTGTGAAATTGCTACCCTGGCACATGTCCCATTCCTCAGACAACCCCCTCTTTGGGTTCCCCAGCGCCGCATTAAGGATAGTTCGGTACAGAGGAGAGAATGTCATTGGTTTCAATTCCTTCCCAACGACGTTGTTCAGATGGTTGTATAACTAGTCAGTGATAATGGGAGTGAAGCCCTCCCAAGCATGGCCATCGGCTGCCCTGAACCAATGGTGCTGACACTGTGTGCTTCTGAACCAATAAGATGGTTTGTCCCGACATCCTTCTAGGATGAAGAATCCATCCCTCATCCCAAAGCCATATAGGGGAAATCTCTTACATAACGGGTTGTTCTTATTTCACTTCAATAGTAGCTCCACCAATGAACTATAGTCCGAGTGGCTATGGAACAACTCTCCTAGTCCCAGACTATTCACCATCTCAACCCTTTGGGTGACATCCACAAGGACCCCCTAAGAAGATTCTTGGTGGGCCATTTTTTCCTGGAACATGGATGATTTTCAGGATGATTTGTGAATCTCATTCGTAGAGCACATTTTCGAAAACTATTTGCGACGAAAATTTGCAGAGCCCTACCTAGGAGTTCAGGCACTGGGTTGCGAAGAATAAACGCAGAGTCGAGGACTTAATGTGCTCCATGAAGACTCGATTCACAGAGAACTCTCACTGTGTACGTGGAGCTTCACGAAATCGGGAGAGAAAAAGGAAAAATTCACTGAGAAGGGAAATGACAAAAGAGATGGCAGCCCCATATTTAAAGGAGATGGCCTTCAGAGCTTCGTGACTCGTACAGTTCACACAGATCATTGCGACGTGCTAGTCCCGAGAATTCTCTATCTGCCTCACGAGACCTCTTCATGAGCCATCATCGCATACGACCAAGGATTTGGGCGATTACCGTCACACATCGAACCTTGAACTCTCTGCAGCTCCAAGTCTAAGGGGTGGAATTTTTTAGCACCAAAATTCTGGACAGAGAAGAAGCCAAAACGTAGGCATTTGGGACTTCCTCATGAATCCATTTCTTAGATCCCCCCCCCCCCCAGCACCATGCCCCACCCCGATGAAAGAAGGAGGGACACTCCGTGAACACCGTTGATCTTCGCGACCCCTCCACGAAGCAAGGAGGCGAGACGCTCCAGGAACGCACTTTACATTCATGATCCCTCCGTGAAGAGAGGAGGCGGGATGCTACTTGAACTCACATGATGTTCATGAGCCCTCCGTGAAGAAACCAAGTCCCTCTTTGCGTCGCGTAAGTTCATCTTCATAGCTCATCTTGCCTAAAAATACCAGACTCCCACTAAGCCCAAACGACGGACAATCTGACCTTTTGACTTCTTTACTCCCGAATCGTGAAGAATTCTTCTACACTATGAACCATGAGCAGTGTGAGGTACTTCTGCTCGCGATGTACCTACCCTTTTTCTCATTTTTATCCCCTCATCCGAGAGGGATTCATTTTCCAAAGCCTAAGGGCCTCCGCGATGGAAGGGGATCCCCAAGGGGACCCGGGTCATCACGAAGCATTTATGCTTCATTAAAAACCCTTCGTGTACACATGATACACATTCTACGGCAGGGTCACTATACTTCGCGAAGCACATTGCTTCACAACACCTTACTTCGCGAGGTACCTTTTCTCTATGAGGTAGTTTTATGCGAATCCCATTCCAATTCCTGAAGCACCACTTATATGCACCTCTACACTATGATTAGGCTAAGGCACCCAACTTTATGAAGCACACCCCTTGGAACATGCCCTCTGCCATGCAGAGAGATAGATCTCCACAAGTCCCCTGCCTATGAACCCCACTTCTTTGTAATTACTTTTCCCATGTTACCCTCCACATTTGCACGATATGACTTCAAATCCCCTTGCACACCACTGTCCGTTGCGTTGCTTCGCCTCATTCAACATCATATAGGCATGCTAATGGATATTTCCTCTTCGCATAGCCACACTAACGTGGGATCCTCGATGGTTCGCTCCAAGACACCACCTCACCATGGATTTTTCTGTCCCCTCTCTGCAACAAGGAGTGGAGGGTACCAATTACGTTTAGTAAACATGCAATAGAGATTTTCAATATCTTGAACCATCACACCGAACAAAAATCCAAGGGCAATATTGAATTCTGAACACCGAGATTTACTGAGAAATGACTAAACATCATCCAACAAAGGCCGAGCAGAGAAGTTATTTTTTCGACTCTTAGAGAAAAATAATAAAATAATTTAAATGAATTATTTTATTTTTATTCTCACATTGGAGTGGCGGGAAAAAATGCTAAGGGGCAGCAATATGGAGGTGAGGATGCAAATTAATGAGACTCATTAATGGCTCATTATACTCCTAGCGAAACATAAAATTAATGATTCATAATAGATACATGGTTTCTTAAATAATAAAGTGTAATTACACAACATCGCATTATAATGGTAATGTCAGGACGTGTTCCTATTTATAGTTTTACACACTGAGGAAAATGGACTATAAATTTGGAGGATTCTCTTGAAATCCTCTAACAAAATTCTACCCCAGTGAAGAATGATAAACTACGGTGGATCCTCACCACCTTCGATGCCTTTTGAGGACCAGAGACAGGAAGCAATATCACCGTCTTAACCCCTCGAGGAAGAATATTAAAATATGAATATCAAAGAGGTTAGGGTTTTTGATTTGTTGTTCTTCCTCTTCAATTTCTATACAATGACTACAGATTAACCCATGAAGAGGTTAATCTACGGATCATGTGTTATAACGGGAGGGATACATTTCTTTTAGGGTGACTATTCAGGATTAAACCATGGAATTAATGATTTAATGTAATCATTATTGATCCTTCCCATGTTAAAACCTCTAACGCGGAGGGTGCATGCCAATGCGAACAAGGCCCAAGTACCTCTGCTCGTGAGTTATTGGTGTCCAAATTCTCATAGCGACGACAAGGCCAGTTCGATGCTTCCGTGGTAAATACATCGTCTCTTGGAGACCGTTGGAACAACCAGTGCTAGGAGAAAACCACCAGAGCACATTCAGTGGCCCTCCTTAGATTCATCTGGTGCGCCGGTGCCGACAGCAGTAGTGGCAGTCAGCCTCGCTGGCTATGCGGAGGTGTCGGCCCGCACCAGTGGGACGTGTTGACTGAGAGGTAGTGGCTTGTCAGCGGAGGCGCTGCGCGGGAGGACACAGCACCTTGTGGGCACAATGTAGAGGGGTGGCTCGCATCCGGGTCACCAGGAAGGCCTGAGACACCGCTTCCCATCAGTTGTAGTGGGAGTCAGACGTGGCACCAGGACGACACCACGAAGGAGGTGGGACCCTCCAATGTGGGAAGCGTTTGAACCATAGGGAACGCGGATGGCTGCCACATCCTAGGGAATCACACCGACTACATGGTGAGATCAGTGTTCTTGATGGAGAGTCGGACCAACACCAGTGGGTCAGACCCATGCTGACAGATTGAACCTATGCCCCTTTGAGATGAGCTATATTAGATCGAGTTGTTGGGTGACCCGGTGGGTTGGACCCTCAGAAAAATCAGGTTTAGTCAAGCGAGGCCTATTAAGGCTGACCCACTATCCAGGACGGACCTGACCGACCTCATCCCACACTAGGTCAGGTCATGTCCATCTTAATGAAATAGGGTATGTGGGACCCCAGGGTCAGGTAGCTCGGGTAAGGCTGATTGGGTCAGACAGGATCCCATCACAACCGGCCCCCTGGTTACTAAAATGCATCTATCTTTCAAACTATGTGTCTGATTGAGGAGTGGTTCTCCCAAGCACACTACGTATAGAATCATGAGATTGGTTGTGACTTAAAGACTACTCGACGATGGACTAGTGGGAATTGGATCTATGTGAACCAGCATTGCAACATAGGGGAGTGGATTTTTGTAACAAGGTAGACCCACAATACTCGATAGGAGGAGTAACTTTATTCGAAATTGGTGGGAATCGGTTCTATATGACCCGGCCCTCCCATGGTGGGGAGAGGATCTGTGTGACCCAGCATACCCATGGTACTCATCAGGGATGAGTACCAAAATAGTTCTAGGTTAGTGGGAAGTGGCATTGTGTTACCTGATATTCCCACTATACTCGATAGAGGAGGAGTTATCCAGTGGCTAAGATGTCTGATGGCAGAGACTGACGATGGTACTATTACTACCTTATAATATACCTAGTGTTATATTTCTTGGGTTTTGTGCTTTACGTTAAGGACTTTTTGTGTGTATTGTCCTTTTTTGGGGTCCCTAATGAGTATTGTGTTACTCACCCCTACACAGGATTCACACGAACATGTTGTGTCTGGTGAAGATGACTGATGTTATGACATGGGTTCTCAGGGAGATGGTGCTAACGACACTACGACGGTGGACTTGGTGGCCTAGGACCAGGTGGGGCCGAGTAGGACTGGGTAGATAGAAAGTACTATTTCCGATTCCAGTAGCTTCACTACTCTCCTGATCAGGTGGGGTTTACTAGAGATGGAAATCAGATCACCTTTGGTACTTCATAGTTTTCAATACTCTTTCATGGGATTGTATTCTAGCCCACTATATTTTAGCTATACAAGATCTCGGTTTATTCATTGGTATGTTGTTTCCCTTTTTTGTGAGTTGGGACAGGGATTGGTGTGTCTGTGCATATGTGAATACAGTATAATGCCTACAACATGCAGGTTGATGCCTTCACCACCGGTCCCTAACCCCTGGCCATCGGGATGCCGTCTTGGGGTAGTAACAACCCGAGACCCGGGGGATGGGTCATGAAAAAGTTGTATCAATGGGTGGTCGGTTCCCCCTCAATGACTAGGAGTCTGATGTTTTGTTTTTGGGAAATAGTGTTAAGTGTTGCAAGTTTGACTTTCAGATTCAGGGTGTCCAGTGTTGGTGTGGCGGCCGACATATCCATACACAAAGACCTTGAATTATGTTTTCGGCTCAATACATGAAAAAACATGTTGTAAAATTGTATCCTTATTTTTAATTATGTGTCAGATCACTATGTATAACCATAAAACTCTGGTACAACTTGATCTATATCAGGATACCTCCATGTGGAAGACTAGCCAGGATCCCAATATGAGGATGTGAGTACATCCCACCTAGCGATGAAATGTCTATTTAGGGACCAGTTCTAGAGATGGCCGCACTGGGTGGAGCACTAGTGCTACCACCACCTAGTGGTTAAAATCTACATCTGGTGGTTTCGGTAGAGGAGGTTCATTAGCTTAGTTCCATTTATGAGATTCAGAGATAGCGACCTCTATTTTTTAGGGGAGAGATAGATCCTCAGGTCGTTGAGGACTGGCTAATGGCTGCGACGCAGTTCTTCCGCTCACTGAGGAAACCACATAACCAGATGGAAATATTTGCAGTGAGCCTTTTACAGGGGTAGGTAGGGAGATGGTGGATTTTGACCATCAAGACTCACGATGAAGAAGTCCTCACTTGGGTTGACATTTAGAGGATTTTCTGGGTGTATTTTTTCCTGTATGACCTTTCTCCTTGTGCACATCCAGGAGTTGCTTCACCTATAGCAAGTCAACATGTCGGTGGCTGAGTACTCGGTGAGATTCACTGAGCTTTCCCGATACTCCACAAATATAGTGTGAGACCCATTATTCATGGTGTGAGCCTTTGAGTAGGGACTCATGAAGAATAATAGAGCTTTAGTGGTGTCTCACAGCATCACTACCCAGGATGGGGTGCTCAAGAGAGACCTTCTGATGAAGATAATCTTGGAAAAACTAGTTCCCACAACTAGAGATATCATCAGACCGTAGGTGGTAGAGTCTATGGCAGGCTGCAAATATTAGACGTATGGGACCAAGTGGGCCATTTATTTTAGAGACCGACCCCAGGACTCAGGGTCATTAATGGGAGGCTCCTAGGCCATAGGGAGTTAGACGGGGGGTCAAACATTGCTACTCTTGTGGCGGGTAGGGACACATGGAACATAATGCACGAACCGTTGTAAAAATGAAAAGAAGCTGGTCGAGGGGCTGCCAAGGCACCGAAAGCAGTTCTAGCAAGGAGTTCTGCTAGGCAGTGGACGTGGTAGGGGAGCCGGTCGAGCGGCAGGTTGTGGGTGAATGTTTTAGATGTTTCGGCCCCCACCCCTAGGTGGTCCACCACGACCGCATTGAGTAGGATTACCTGGGAGAGATCAGTACTATGAAAACAAAGGCTTATAACCATGGTGTTCTAGAGATGATCTGAGGTACAATATGTGTCTTCTCCACCGTATATTCAATACTTATATACATAGGTTCCAGTCACTCCATTATTTCCACAACTATCGTTCAGAGCTCAGAGATTATGGTGGAGCCGTTGGTTCAATCCTTATGGACAGAGACTCCTACAAGATATGATTCAATGATTACACATAGGTGTCGGTAGAGTGAGCTTACCATAAGAGGCAAGAGATTCCGTAGGGATCTACTAGTAGTAGTATCGATTCCTTATGACATCATCTTGGGTATTTACTGGTTATCCAATGTCCATTCTCAGATTGACTGTTTTATGTGTATAGTGTGGTGTGTCAGTGATGATGAGACCTTGTTTTTTTCAATGGCGAGAAGGAAACCCATGCAGTGCAAGAAGGACTATCTCAAAGGAGGGTGCAGCTGATCACTCACCAGTTGGAAACCCCCACCCAAGGTGTAGTGGAGGAGAGGATTCCAAGAATCCCTATAGTGGTGGATAAGTATGAGGATTTTTTTCATGATGAGGTTCCAAGGCTACCTCCTCATAGAGAGGTAGAAATCTTTATTGACATCTACTCGATGACGACATTGATATCCACACCGACATATAGAATGGATCCTGCATATCTTCATGAGATAAGTGTAAAACTAAAGCACATACAAGAGAAGGGGTTTGTAAGGCCCTTAATTTAACCATGGGTAGCCCAGGGGCATTGTTCTAAGAAGTATGATGGGAATATGAGGTTGTGCATGGATTTCGGTTGCCTGAACATGGAGAACAAAAAGAAAAATTACCCACTTCTAAGGATTAATGACCTCTTCGACCAGTTGATGTGATCGATGTGGTTCTCAAAGATAGTCCTCAGATTAGGCTACCAGTTTCTTTGGTTATGGGATAAGGATGTACCGAAGACATACTTCAGGTGTCGGTATGGCCATTGTGAGTTCATGGTGATGCCTTTTGGCATTAAAAACGCCCCAGCAGTGTTCATGGATCTCATGAACAGAATCATCCAGCCCTACATCGACTTTTTCGTTGTGGACTTCATCTATGACATCTTGGTTTATTCAGCATTGGAGGATTATTTTTCTACACACCTTTGGATATTAGTTGATACACTCTGAGAGCATCAGTTTTTTTGTAATATCTTGAGGTGTCTATTAGGGATACAGGAGTCCACGTTCTAGGACATGTCATCTTAGAGGCATGAGTTTTAGTAGATCTAGAAAATATAGAGGTGATGCTTTCTTGGGAGCTTTCCAAGAGTGTGACGGTGGTGAGATGATTTTTGGGGATGGATTGTTACGATCAAGGGTTCGTTCCTGACTTTTCTAGGGTAGCATCACCCATATCAACATTTACACAGAAGATACAACAATTTGTGTGGATGAGGAAATGCCAGCATAGTTTTTCGAAGTTGAGGTGGAGACTGACTGGTTCCCCCATCTTGAGACTACTAGAGGATGGTGTTGGGTATGTAGTTTAATATGACACATCTGGGACTGGGATCAGTTGTTTCCTAATGTAGGAGAAAACAGTGATTTCATATGATTCACGGCAGTAGAGCCGGAATGAGAAGAACTATGTGACAATGACCTGGAGTTGGCCGCAGTGGTCATTGTGTTGAAGATGTGGTAGCACTACTTGATGGGTGAGTGGTTCACCATTTAATCTGACCACAAGAGTCTCAAGTATATCTTCTCTATGATGGACTCAAAAATGAGACATCAGCGATGGATAATTTTTTTATAGAACTATGAATTTTAGATAATATATACTCCTAGAATAGGGAATGTGGTGGCAGATGTGCTCAGCAGGAGGATTGGGTTGAAGATGTTGAGTGAGGTGATAGAGGTGTTGTTTCAAGAGGTGATTAGGGAGTTACATTATTCCCCTATGGAGGTACATCATGGAGTGGAAAATATGTACAAGGACCTCCAGTGTCAGTACTGGTGGATGGGGATGAAGAAAGCAGTGGCCGAGTTCATTTCACTATGCCTCACTTGTCCGGAAGTTAAGGTCGAGCAGCAGGTTCCAGAAGGCTTGACTCAGCCAGTAGAGGAAACAATGTGGAAATGGGATGGTATCTTCTTGGACATCGTGACAAGGTTACCATGTATGCCTAAGGGTCATGACTCTATTTCGGTAACTATTGGCCAACTCACCTTGTAGGATCAATTCCTACCCATCCGTGAGTATGGAATAGTAGAGGGCTGGGGACACCTCTACCTCCATGAGATAGTGTGGTTTCACAGGGTGCCTTCTACTATCCTCTTAGATCATGAAGAATGATTTATATTCTGGTTGTGTAAGGGATTACAAGAGGTGTTTGGGATATAGATATTCTTGAGCAACGATTTTCATCCGTAGATGGATTGTTAGATAGAGAAGACCGTACATACTTTGGAGGGCATGCATCGGTCTTGAATCCTCGGAATTGGTTGTGGTTGGGAGGACCAGCTGCAACTGATGGAGTTTTCATACAACAATTTCTATAACTCCTCCATTAGAATGGCACCATTTGAGGCCCTGTACAAGTGGCCTTGCATATCACGCACATGCTGAACAGACCCAGTGGTGTAAACACTCATGGGTCCATGGTTTGTATAGGAAACCATCAAGAAGGTAAAAATCATCTAGGAGTGGATGAGGACTACACAGACCAAGCATAAGTGTTATGCCAATAGGAGACGGAGACCCTTTGTGTTTGAGGATGGGGATCATGTTTTCCTTTGGATCTCACCTCGATGAGGATTGTGATGATTTGGCCAGGGTGGAAAGCTATCTCTGAGGTTCAACGATCCTTTTTCTGATCCCAATCAAAGTTGGCGAGGTGGTGTACCACAATTCTCTTACCTCACAGATGCACCTGGTGCATTATTGTTCCTTGTGTCTCAGCTGAAGAGGCACTTTCATGATCCATTATATGTTATAGAATGGGGAGAGCTGGACATTGATGATGAGATAAATTTTACGGTGTTCTTAGTGGAGATAGAGGATCGACAGGAGCTGGTCATACATGGAAGTTCGATTCCTCTAGTGTCTGTCTGATGGAAGCATGTGAATCTCTAGGAGAGCATATGTGAGTGGAAGGCTCATATTTGTGCTCAGTACCCCCATCTTTTTGTTTAGTTGTTATTTTAGATTTTGGGGAATTAAATCCCAAAGGTGGGAGACTTTCACATCTTGGAATTTCCGTTTAATTTTTTTATTTATATGGAATTATATCAAGACCGTGAAATTCGAAGGTGCGTAATTCCAAGGTATGAAGAGCCTGAAACATAATGTTGAACTTGTTTTTAATGTTACATTCTATAAACATTCGAGCGGGATTTTTTATCTATTTAACCATTACTCGGATCAAAAATACAAGGTCATCATTGAATTCGGAATTCATGTATTTTCCTAGAAATGAGTTAACTTCTGCCGGTAAGGCCAAGAAGAAAAGTTATTTTTTGGACTTTTTGAGAAAAATAATAAAATAATTTAAATTAATTACTTTATTTTCTTTCTCACTAGGGAGTGTAGGATGGAGACGTTGCGGCATATTGATAGGGGGATGATGATGTGCATCAATGAGGCTCATTAATGTCTTGTTGAACTCGTAGCGTAACTACACCTTAATGATGTGTAACAACGATGCTGTTTCTTAAACCAAACAGTGTAACGATGCAACATCGCATCATAACAAGAACGCTGCGACATGCTCTTATTTATAGTTAGACATGCTAGGGAAATATGGATTAGAAATTTGGAGGATTCTATAGTGAATCACAGATTGACTTCCACCCCGGCGAAGAACGATGAATGCCAGTCGATCTTTACCACCTTCGACGCCTTTCGAACGCCAGATCGGGGAACCGACGTCAACATATTAACCACTCAAGGACGAACGTGAGACGATGAACATCAAAGAGGTAGGGGTTTAAATTTTTTTGTTCTTACCAGTACATTTCTAAATGATAAATGCCGATTAACCCATGAAGAGGTTAATCCATGGATCATGCGTTATAACGAGAGGGTGGATTTTCTTTTTGGGTGATAAATAAAAATTAAACATTGGCATGAATGATTTAACAGAAAACTCCCTGAGCATTACCCTAGTTAAACCCTCTAACACGAAGGTCCTGGTCTGACACATAAGAGGCCCAAAAACCACTGCTCATGTGTTCTTTATGGAATAATTCTCAAGGAAAAGACAAGGCTGGTTTAAAGGATTCGTAGTAAATTCATCCTTTCCCAGAGACTGTTGGTGCAAGAGGCACAAGGAATGGACAACCCGAGCATGTTTGGTGGCCTGTTGAAGATTCTTCTGGCATGCCCGGCCTCGCCGGCTCTGTGGAGGAAGTGGGCCACATAGACCAATATGTCGTGTCTCATTAGTCGTAGTGGCGCGCAGAAGGACGTAGAGCCAGGCGGGAACCGCAAAGAGGGGTGACCCGCAACAGGGCCACCCGGGAGGCTGGAGGCTCAGCGGCCCATCGACCGCGGTAGGATTCAGATGCAGTGCCAGGAGGTTGATGCACCGGAGGTGAGACCCAACATTATGGGTCGCGTTCAGACTATAGGGGACATGGCTGGTTTCCGCGTCCTAGGGGCTCACACCGGACGCTCCGTTCGGCTCGTCCACCGGCTGGTAGGCCGAGCTCCCGGGGGATAGACACGCAACGATGGGACAAACCCACATGGGTGTTCTAAACCTGCACCGGTAGGCTAGACCAGCACCCCTTCAGGCAAGACTGGATTAGACATGGTCTCCAGGAGACCCGACATGCTAGACCCTCATCCAAATTGGGTCGGGTCTTGTAAGGCCTATTGGTCTTGGCCCACTAGACAGGTCAAACAAGACCAACCTCGACCCGCAATAGGTCAGGTCGAGTACATCTTATTGAACCAGAGTATGTGGGACCCCCTAGGCTGAGTTGGTCTGGTTGGTCTGACTAGGTCTGTCACAACCGGCCCCCCGGTTATTAAAACTCATGTATCATGGAAACTGTTTGTCTGATTGATGGTAAGTTTGAGGAGTTGGGACCATCTAGAGGATACAGATCGTTTGGAATGATTTGTGGTGACTTTAATGGATGCCTAGAAACAATGAATTACTTGAGGAGCGGTTCTCAAAAGAACACTACATAAAGAACCCTGTGGTTGGGTGAGACCTAAAGAGTGCTCGAGGATAGCCCCAGGGGAATTGTCTATGTGTGACCTAGTAGAACCATGGTGGGGAGTGTCTCTTTAAGACCCAGCAGACCCATGGAACTCGATAGGAGGAGTACCTCAGTTCGACCACAGCTGGAAGTGGCGATGTGTGACCCGGAAGGCCCATGGTGGTGAGCAGCTCTGTGTGACCCAGCATACCAACGATACTCATTAGAGATGAGTACCACATTAGTTCAAGGTTAGTGGGAAGAAGCTATGTCTGACATAGCAGGCCCATTGTACTCGATAGAGGAGGAGTTCTCCAGCGTCCGAGGAGTTCAACGTTAGTGACTGACTATGATACTGTTACTACCCCAGAATATACCTGGTGTCATGTGTCTTGTGTTTCATGCGTCTCTTTGAGGAATTGTCGTGTGTTCATTCAATTTTATTTTGGGTTCCTTACTGAGTACTTTGTTACTCACCTCTACATGGGATTCACCCGCAAGTGTTATGTCTGGTGAAGATGACTAACGTTACGATAGGGGGGATCAAGGAGATGGGACTGATGGACTCTACGATGGTGGAATTGGTGGCCTAGGACCAGGTGGGGCCAAGTAGGACTGAGCATATAAGACTTACTACTTCATCTTCTAGATGCTTCACTACTCTCATGATTTGTAGGGGTTTACTATAGACATCCATCAGAGCACTTTTCATACATTACAATTTTTAGTACTTTTTCATGGGTTTGTATTCTGGACCACTTTAATTCAGATGTACTTGCACTCAATTTATTTAGTGGTTTGTTGGTTCCCTTTTGTGAGTTGGGACTGGGATGGGCATCTGTGTTCATAAAGGTAACCAGGCTAATGCCTCCCACTTGCAGGTTAGTGCCTTCAATGCTAGTCACCAACCCTTGGCATTTCAAAGGCGTTCTTGGGATAGTCACAACTTGGGCTCCGGAGGCTGGGTCGTTACATTACTAGTTTCATAATCTATTCCATCTGGCTCAAAATAGTAAATCATTAGACCTCAGATGATTATGGTAGTTATATACAGGACTAATAAGATATGTTCAATTGATTTAGTCTATTAATATTGAGTATCATTTTTATAAAAAGTTTTTTTAATCAACTAAATAATATATGCATCATCAATATATAATCCCTTAATTTAATTATTTATTTCTCAGAAATTAAAATGAAATTACCATGTTAAGAAAATTTCATTAAAATTATTATTTTTATACTAAATTATTCTCTATATACATGTATATTATGTATGACATAATTATTGAAATTTGAGTAAGACTTATTTAACTTTTCATTAATTAAAAATAATAAATGACCTATTCTCCCCCAAATGGATTCAAAAAGAAAAAATTCTGACCAAAGGATGATTTAGGTTACAATAAACTCGTCCAATGAAATTACTAAAAGAGTTAAGGTAATTTAGTATTATTATCTTTACACTTAATTAGCAGATATATCCTTTTACAGTATTAAAATAAAAATTAACGAAATTACTATTCATATTTCCCAAAAAAAAATATTTAAATAATTTGAACATAATTATTCTAAATATAGAATCCATTTTTCAAAATTCAAAATAATGATGTTTAAGTAATTAAATTAAAATTTATCTTACTATAAAAAAAATAAATTAATAAAATTTAAATAATTACTGACGATAGGAATATTGTACATCTAAATTCAATGTAAAATTAATTAAAAATCCTAAAAATATTAAATGATAAAAATAAAATATATTTATACTTTAAAAACATTAAATAATATATTTCAATGATATTAATTATTTGGAAGAAAAAAAATTTGTTATCAATAAAAATTTAGTATGTTTTTACTATTCATTAAAACTTGAAGGTTATTAGAAAAATATAAAAAATTCCTCCAATGTAATTTTTTATATTCTTATTCAAATGGAGAATTTTCGATTTTTTATATAGATTATAAAAATGTGTAAAAACATGATTTAAAATGGGTACACCCTCAAAAGGTTACAAAACAATATTTTTTTTAAAATACCTCAATTATATAAAAGGCTAAATTTATGGTTATATAATTTATAAAAAACATATAAGATAAATATTAAATATATACATATATATATATCATTAATATAATATAGAACGAGTGATTTTATTATTTTATATACTCAATTATCTTCATTTAACTAGTTTAAAAAAGAAATTGATTATTGTTCATACCGAAACATATAACGACTAGGTTATGAGGTAACATAATAATATTTAATTTTTAATTTTAAATTCATTTTCTAGGAATTTAATTCCATCATAATAATTTAGTATATATTATAACCCAAGCCAAGAAGAGTGCTGTGTATACCAAAAGATAAGATGGGGTTCCGTGTTGTTCATGTTTATTTTGGTGTAACATACAATAAAAGACATTAAATAAATTAAATTTTAAAAATATTTATAGAATTAATATTTTGGGGTGCTAAATTATACCCCCAATAAATTTTTTTCCCCCGACATTCATTTTTGTTATAAAATTAATAAAATAACAAATATTCTTTCAAAGAAACCAACATCGTAAATACCTAAAATAAATTATCATTTTAAAATGGAATTTAAGAAATGATAAAGATACCCAAAACAAGAAATAACTAGGTTTCTATATAGTAGAATATAGATGAAGAGCTGGGAATGGTGTTAAAATGTAAATAAGACATAAATATTGACAATGATTATGGATAATAAGAATATAAGTGATCTAGACAATGTTAAAAAACACAAAACCATAAACTAAAGAAGTATGAAAGTGGCCATCCATATCATCAGAAATGATTATAATATGACATCATTTTACATCATGATCCTTTTTCATAATGTTGAATAATACTCTTGAGAAGGTATTCAATGTTTATTTCAACACAATCTCACCATTGGTCATGCTTGAACATTTCCCTCTTCATATATTATTCAATGAAATGTGTTTTAATTTTTAATTACATAAGTGTTAACAGATCTTGAAATCCATAAATATAATGAAAGTTAATTCCATTAATCATTATCAGAATAGAAATATTTTCAAAAGTTTTCATATATGCATAATCCCAGCTTTGGTGATAGAATAATTTATTCCAATAAACATAATCCAAGGATTAACATAATCCTTCCATAATTAAATAACCATAAAATTCATATATGAACAAGAAAAAAAACTTTAAAAGAGGTGAACTGACTCATTATTACATTTATCTCTCAAATATCATAAGGTATCACTTCTTGGTCACATTCCAAATATTTTAACTCTTTATTCATTTATTTTCAGGAAACAAGGTAGTTACAATAATTACCATAGTACCATAATGATAACATGTACACTTTCTAAAATTATTTCTCTCCATGTACAATTAATACCAAAAACAAAACATACATAATCCAAGATTAAATAAATCAATTTTTCTTCATTCTAGTCTCGAGGTCATTAATAGTGTCAAGCATCTCTTTATTTCATTATCCCTACGTAATTTAAAAATTAAGGGTTATATTTCCATTAATGTTATACAAAAATATTTAAATATATTTTCATGGTTATAGGTACCACTAAGAATATACACATTAATACATGTGGAAAACCCAAATTGGATCATTATGTAGATATTTCATATTTCCATAACTCCATAAAATTTATTCTGCAACATTTTCTTGGAATTCCATAACATTAAAATTCAATATTCCACAACCTCTTTATCATACTTTACATAACTAATAGTGATCACATGTTATTTTCCTTTTTCATTGTCCTTAAGCTGTTTGTGACTTCAATCATCCTTCATAACCCCTGTATATGAGAATTGGTTATCATAACACCCCAATTCATTGAACATGTAGCATTGAAGTGTGGGAGGTGCATTTTGTGTACCTTTTTCACAATTCACATCATTACCTATCTTTTCCCCATTACATTGATACTCAACATCAAGATGAACTGATTTTCCACTAATAAAATAGTTTCTATTTTGTTTTATAGAATTTATATCATTATTCATTCTACACATTGAGAATAAAGAAACACTTATCTTATTTTCACTATTTTTTGAGATATACCCTTGAACTCCATCTTCTATTTCATATCAATCCATTTGATTGATATGTAAAAATAACATACATTTCTACCATGAATAAAAATTCATATCTTCTTCATAGCTACTAATGTTTCTTATGGATATTTCCCTTGGAGGACTTGGTTTTAAGACACTGATGAATTGATCAACATTATTTTCAGGTTGTATGATAATGCTATAAGAATGCCCTGAATGACTTGAAAAAACTTCCACTTATATTCTAAGGGATTCATCATAATTTTGGTTAATCTCATGGAAATTGATTTTCATATTCATACGAAGAATATGATGAAATTACTTATTGAAAAATATGTTCTTGAACTCATCCCATTTCCCAGATTAAATTTCATATTTTCGCTTCGTATTCCCAATCAATGTCCACTAGTGGTCTGCTTCGCAATTTAAACGACAAACCACCAAAATATCATTTTTGTGTTACAAAAAATGAAAATATAATGTAAACATTCAGTGGTACTGACCCATTGTTTAGAAACAAGTGGATACTAATACCCACTAAAATAAGTAGGCCATTGCCTCATAATGGACTCAATAGAATTTTTTTCCCATCTATGCTTATTTGGATGTCTAGAATGATTCATAGCTTGTGTATGTATAACGATATGATTTTTTATTCCATATACCATATCATTTTCTTAATAATGATGAACATTATTTCATTTCCCACTGCATTTATCATTATTATAGTTCATTCGACTTTCATCTATTGTCTAAAACCCAAATTGAATAGTTTAAGAGAAAAATGATAATAAAAAAACAATATAATCAAGGGGAAGTATTTTTAATCGATAAAATATTTGGTCTAGTCCTAGGTTAACCATTATCACTTCCAATAATTATGTTTTGTTGCCTATACAATAACTTATCATTAGATACATCCATATATATTTCTTTATAAATATTTATCAAAACATCACTATTGTTTTCTCATCCTATTTTCCAAAGGTTGACTATTCCTTCTCTCTGATACCAACGATAACAGCACAAGCATGACGTACATTGACATTACATTACATTTTAATAACTTTAAATACATTACAAAAAAAACAACCAAATACCATATTGGTTTTTTTAATTTGGAAACTTGAAACACATTATTCTAATTAGTTGATAGATCTTCAACATCTCCCATTAATATCTTCTCCATTAGTTTTTTATCTAACACCATTCATTATATTATCCGAAATAGAAAATAAATGAAGAGGGTGAGCTTAGATGATCAATAAGGGTAAAAAAATGGAGATATTAATCATATAAGAATACTAATAAATAAAATCATAACATTTTAAAATCATATCTTGCATATAAAAAATCATGACATCATGTCATGGGATAAATTAAAAAACATCATAAAAACCAATGAACATATTCCAGGAATTCTTACCCTAAGACACAGAATTTGTTGCATACACATAATTATAGAAAATAATTTCATATTTTTAAAGTTACGTTTTCAAGATAATGATAGAGTAAAAAATTACATTACTGAACTGAGAGGACTCCCTATTCCAGCCATGTATTTCAAAACAAGGTTTAATTCTCTTTCCATCCATGTATTACAAAACTGAGATCATTTCCAAATCCAGTACTATCTATCTCATGAGATATAAATATTTACCAAATTAATTGGATTCATATATTAGTCACATCCATCATATAATTAAATAATTATTTTGTCTACTACAAAAACAAAAATCAATCATCATAGTATAAACTAAGAAAAAATGGGTTTCTTAAACATCATTTCATTATAACAAAATCCATGAAATAAGAATGGAATTCAAAAAAGCGCTCCACAATAAATGTAATAAAACCATAAGAATAATAGGGTTCATTTACTTGAGACATATCCAAATTTAATATTTTCGTATTCGTGGGAAAATAATATTTATAAAACACCTTAAAATAATTGTTGAGGGAATTATCCTTTATTCTTGAAAAACGTTTTCATTTCTAAACAAGCCAAGAAATTTTAAATTAATTTTTATAATATAACATTGAAATCTTGAAATTTAATATTCATGGAAATAAGGAATTATAAAAATATAAAAATCCATTCATGCCATATATGTTAAAATAAAACATTATTCTTTTACATTTTTCAATTTAAAGAATATCGTATTGAAAATGATAAAATATTTCATTCATACTGTTCAATAAAAATTCACCAATGTGTAAAATTTATATTAAAAAATTCTGGAATGACATAACTAATATTTTAGAATATATATATAGTAATTATATTCAAAGGAGATAAATATACACCAAAAAATAATTTTATATAAAAAATCTCATATAATAATGAGATTCCAATATTATCTATTACCTTAGGTATGGTTTTGTTGGTATGATTTTTATCCTCATGTGTAAGGGTTTAAATAAATTCATTAATTTATTCTAGATTCATAAAAAATTCTATAATATCATAAGTTATCATATTATTACCCTTTTGATAATAATATTATTACTCATCCATCAGGTATTAACTGCTTTATATCCTTAAACATATTTTGAAAGATATGTTTTTTTCTATTATTCCGATACAATTACATCATATAAATAATTATATTACTATATTAAATGTTATATTTTTTAATTATAATCATTTATATAATCTCTCTTTAATTAACAACATTAAGAATTAATTTCCTCGCATCATGGAGATGGTAGGTCGTACGTATGAATGGGAGACAATATCATTCCAATAATTATGGAAGGATATTGAATTGTATCATGTGTATACACTAGAAAATAAATATAATTATATAATAATAATATATATATTTATTATTTCCATCATTACAACCACCCATGTAAAAGGGTGAGAAAAAACAATTATAACACAACATGGAGAGTTTAAAACGTACATACGCACGCTTGGTGATATCATTTTTGTTAGGATGTATAGAAGGTATAATATAGTTATTTCATATCCATTGTAACAAATAATAATATAATGGATACTAGTGTTATTACTTAATTATGAAAACAACAAATGAAATGGATGTATAAGAATAAATATGATTGAACGAATCAGTAGAAGAGACTACATATTCTTTGATGAGCTCCAACGTGATCTCCACCTGAAGGCACTAGAGTTGTTCTTTTAAAAAGATAAGAACCTCTAGAATATGACTAATGTTGTTTTTAATGGAAATATTTAAGGGCTATCTTATCTTTAAGGCTCAATGTGAAGTGATGTTCTGAGAGACAATGTTCCCTTTTATAATTGAGGAGAGAGGCATATTTAAAATCTATAAAAATATTAATTTATATTAAAATAAAACCACATAAAAAACAAAAAATTGATATTTTTTAATATTATACGAGATAAGGTTTTAATATAATCAACAAATTAATTTTTTAATAGTTTTCCAAACAATTTATCATTTTCTTCTTAACTAATCCTCATTTATTTTATTTCAGTTCTAACTAAGGTAATAAATGCTTTAATATTGAAATATTGTAATGTTTACATATTTAATGTCAAATTTCCTATAAATTAACAATTTAAAACATTTTCTATAATTTAATAATTCATCTATATTCTTAAAACATATTTTATGCTCTTTAAATATAGGAATAAAACTTTTTTTGACAAAAAGTCAAAATTGTCGGTTATCAGAATATTCATTTAATGGATTTTTAAAAATGTGTAAATAAGATTTTAACATCATAAGAATTATTTTTACATCACTATGGGGTCTAGATAATCTATAAAATTAATTTTATATATTAATTATTTTATATTATTTTTATTTTATTATTTTTAGTAACAATAATTTGTTATTTTCATCAATAAAATAATTACTACATCATTTTTCTATAATTTTTTAAAATGAATATATGTTAAATAAAAAATAAAATAAAAATAATATTATGAATATAAATACTTTATTATTTATATGAATACTTATAGTTTAATACAACTTCTATAAATCATATATTAATAATGTTATTTTTAATAAAACATGAATATAAAATCTTTTGCATTACTTTAAAAATAATTTTATAAGTGTCTTAATCTATTTAATGTGGATATAAATTGAAAATAAATCAAACCTTGGATTATTATGGTCAATATATACTAGAAAAATAAGATTTGGTCATGTTTTTTGGTTTTCAAATTTTTTTATCATTTCAATAAAATGTATTTTATTGATTTTTCATCAATTAAAGAATTTCCCGCATCATCAAATATATAATCCATTAAGGTAATTATATATTTTAAAAAATATAAATAAATTACCATGTTAAATGAATGAAATTTATATTTAATATGAGTAATCCTATGAGAATGTATCTTCTATATAAACTTATATTAAAATTGATATTATTATTAATAATAGATTATTACATATTTAAAATTTCAATAAAAAAATATATTAAATGACCTAATATCACACAAGTGGCATAAAAAGGAAACAATATCACCATTGGGATAACTTAGGTCAAAATAAACTCATCCAATGATACTAGGAATATTGTTAGGGTAATTTTATAATATTATATTAACTGTTAATTACCAGATTTATCCTTTTACCATATTAGTAAATCAGTTAACGAAATTTATCTTCATAATTACCAAATGTAAAATATATATATTTAAATAATTTTAAACAAAAGATTCCAAATATAGAGTCCATTTTTAATATTTCAAAACAGAAATGTTACATTAATTCTTTTAAAATTAATATTCTGGTCAAAAAAGTGGGTTCTTAAAATTTAAAGCATTGCTAAATATTTAAATGTTTGTACAGATAAATTTTCTGTATAATTAATGAATATGACACAAATTATATTAATTGATAAAAATATAATATATTTATACTTTAAAATCATTCAATAATATAATTTATCCATATAAATTATTCCATTGAAATAGGTTTTTTTCAATTAAAATATAAATATCTGACTATTCATCAAAACATGAATGCATTCAGAAAAATAAAAACAAATCATCCAAAGTAAATTTTTACATCCCACATAAAAATAATAATTTTATATTTTCAAACTAAATATAATAATTTGTCTTAACATATATAAAATATTGTCGCACCATTAAAAAGAGGAAACAACATTTGTCTTGAAAAATAATTCTTTTATCCAAAAAACCGAATTTATTATTATATCATGTCTTGAAAACATATAAGATGAAATTTAAATAAATTAAAAATATATTTCAATAAAATAATCAATCATGTGTGATTTTATTATTTTATAAACTCAATTATTTTCATTCCAAATGATTTTTAGAAGAATGTAAATATTGATCGTACCCACCATTATAATGACTAGGTTATAAGGTGACATAATAATAGTTAGTTGTTCAATTAAATGCATCCTTGTGTGAAATTAATTTTATCAAAATAACTTTAAATTTTGTGTAAGATATTCCAATCATATCTTTGTGTATACTACAATCTAATTCAGTGTAGCGTAAAGCACAAGCTTAGCATGGTGTAATATATAACACAATTCATCAATGCAATTAATCTTTAAAAAAGTTATATCTCAAAAAAATATCATATTGTTACATTTTCATCATACTAGAATTATTAGGAATGTAATAATGCTTTTAGAGATGTTCTCTAGGGTTTATCACCACAACAAAAGGGGGAGTAAAGTACTCATGTGGAAGAAGAAGTACCATTGGTGGTTGTGGGGGGGCCACTGTCGAGGGTAGATCTCTAGTTTGATCACAAGAAAAAGGTGATCTATGTTATCCAATTACTAATATATCTCATTTGGGACACTAAGTGGGGTTCGGGATGATTCTTCAGGAAAAAATATGGGAATAAGGGAGCCTGACATATATATATAATTTCAAATATATATTAGTGAAATTTTTCAGAAAGTACAGGAGTAAAAAAGTGCATCTCATCCCTAAATGTATAAAGTAGAGTACAATGAGGAATCATGGATATAAATAATATATCAAACATACCCTTATATAGTGTAGTTTGGGAGGTTGTATAAGGAAAATTTAAGACAAAGGGGTAGTCTCTCATGCCGCTTCATCTGAAGTATCATCCTGAACTCTGTATATCTCGATGTTTTCGTCCATATCAATGTACTCTATGAATATAAAAATTGTACTATCAATTTACATTGAAGGTTACGTGGTTCAGGACAAAATATTGTTTGATGGTGCAGGTGGGATGTCGATCTTTATGATGTTCGTGTTTCTATAAGAAGGTTCGATGAATGGAATCTTGACTGATTGTGTGATGGTTGGCCCCTTTCCCCACTGATTCTTCACTGAAATAAAATTATGGCAGTCTAAAGAGAGAGTTAAAATAGGGTAGTGGGTAATAGGGGTTGTAATGGATGAGGATGTGGTACCTATATATGGTGGGGGTGGGTGATATAGATTTCCATAGTAGAGCACAGATGGTGAAATAGGATGGTGCACTGAATAGAATTCCTTAATAAAAGAAGATATAGTGATGGTTCACCAATTGAAATTGCATAGTTTGATACATCTCATATGGTAGAGGATGAGAATATAAAGATGATTATGGGATATTGGATGTGTTGGTGTTAATATTGGAATGGGTAGTTGTGGTTTGTGAGGTGGTAGAGGTTGTGGTCATGGAAGAGGGAACACAAGTAGATTACGATGGGTCAGAAGTATGTTGGGAAGGGTCTTCATCATAATCCTACATATACATCAACACCCACTATTTTATTCTATAACTATTCATCAATATCCCCATACATTGGATCATGATGTTGTTGATATACTATATCAGGCATAATTATGTGATGGGAAGAGAAATGTCGAAGGCAGTGAGGTGCATGGTGAGGTTAGTGATGAATGCTCCACCCATCAACATACCTCTAGTCCTTATTACCTGCTCCGAATAATATAAACCGAATTGTCATGAAATTTTTACAACTATGATACATGTGGATGGATATTGAATGAGTATTTACAACTCAATAATTCTCCCATGTGCCTCTTCATGGGTTAACCAGACATGGGTTGTGGCATGGTGAAGTATCCATAGTGTTTCACTTCAGAGTTGGGTAGACATTGTAGTCTACGGATCACGAAAACTTTTAAGATCCCTATATATCAAACTATAGAATCTCAAAACATCTAAAACTATCAAATCAAATTAATGATTTGGAATGATTTGTGAGATGATTTTATTTATAGAGCAGAGGCTCAGTAATACACAAAACATGACGAGGGTGAGACCTTGGGGTCTTCCTCTTAGTCGGAATTAGACTATGTCAATAGCCACCTCATTGCTTTTGTGTAACGTGAGGGAGAAATCCATGAAATTATTATCATGTAAAAATGTAACAGGAGGGGGTTGAAGCTATCCTATGAGGTCAAGGTCCTCCTAGTGAATATAAATCCTATCAGGAATGACTACATAGGTTTTCCTTATATACAGACATGTGAGACATAGTTCTTAAGGGTGGACAGGTGAAGGATGGGGTAATGATAAAGAGGGTTGTTTCCATGGAAACCACTAGAGGACAAATGTAACATTACTATATCAGAAATATTATCAGAGACTGATAATGGCATTGAAGAGGAAGATGCAGAGGGTGGTGGAGGGTGACCATCCCTCTATTTTGTGGTCGAAGTCAGATCCTCACACATGGGTGTGCGATCAGTAGGGGGTATGAGTAGTATTTTTATAGTCCATTTGTATTGAAATAGAAATATAAGAGCATTAGGGTGAGTACCAGAGAGGATGGGTTGTAAAAAGGATGAGGGGAATGGTGGTAATGTTTTTTGAGTGTATATGAAGGAGAGGGAGCAAAGAAATGTGATGGGTTGTGCATGAGAGAGTGGTGAGATAGGGGAAGGGGGGTGGGGGATAATGCATCCATATACTTAATTTAATGATATTAATTTCATGCCTAACAGTTTTGCATTGTGAAAAATTACACAAGATTAAATTCTTGAAATATTTAATTTTTGGGTTGTGAATCCTAAACATTGTCTACAAACTACACGACATGTATTTTCACCATCATTCCATTTTTCAAGCTACAACCACCATCCTTTACTACCAAAATTACCTAGGATATATTATTCTATACCATATTAAATTCTCCCCTATTTTACATATAATGGGTTCCCTCTCATTCATCACTTCATTTAACATCAATAGATAAACACATTCTCACTTTAATGAATCTTAATGTGTTGAAAAACACATCAATGAAAGATTTTTGGTGTATTTTTAATCATTGGACATTAAATTTATTTTGTGGATATCCTCCCTTCAAAATATTGAAAATCCCATAGAGGAGTACCATTATAAACATGAAGGGTCCTAACCATATAGATTTAGGATCTATAGGGAATAGTTTCAACCAAAAAAATTAATAATTGGACCTTATTTCTCAGTGTAAAGATTCATCACATGATTCACAAGTAATGCACTTCATTGTTTTTAATTTGTAAATCCTCTTGTTCTCATAGGAATATTATCTTATTTCATCTATTTCATCAATTTTTAGCATCCAAAAATCCTTGTATTTATGTCCATCTTTATTGTATTAATAAATCATCCTATAAGATTGATGTTGAAGTTTCACTGGTAAATGACATTGATTTCTATATAGTATTCAGAATAAAATTGTTGTGATAGAACATTTTTATATTGTGAAATATTTCCAAAATTAAACATCTTGTTTAAGGGTTTAGTCATTTTAACATATATTCAAAATATTTTATAGTATTTGTTTTATTTCATTGACTGACAATTCATATTGACTACTTGTTTTTGGGTGGTATGGAGCACATATGTTCTACCTAATTTAGTACTTCTCATGTAATAACTTGACAACATTTTTGGAAAAGTGAGTGAATCTATAACTTATATGTAATTGGGGTAATCTAGATCAATAAAATTCATGTTTATTTAGAAAAATGAAGACCAATTTTTCTAAGTCATGAGTGATGGAATCTATATCAATCAATTTTAAGAAATACTCAACGCCAACCAGGATATACAACATTCCATGGGTGTTAAGGAATTTACCCATAAAATCTATTATCAAAACATAAAATGTTTTTTATTCTTTGATCATGTTCTGGGGAATTTAATTTCATTTTTACAATTACTATGGCTTGTTGGCACCAATCACAGATCTGAAAAATGCTTTAAGAATCTTGTTGGAGTATAGAAAAAAATTACACGTTGCATTATTTTGGGCTTTGTTTTTTTAGTTACATAGTACCCTCATGATAGTGATATGTATCACCTATTAATAATTAATTTTATTTTTATCATATGGGATTCATTTCCTCATTATTCCATAAAAAATGTTCTTAAAAATTTGCATCTCGTCTCAGTTATATTGTAAGGCTTCAAATAAAAATCTATTCTTTTTCTGGTAGGATATTTATGGGTAGAGTGATTTAGTGGAGATATAGTTTGAATTTATAGAAAACAGTGGGTACGACTCTGTGTTTATGTAGAGATGATATTAATTGGGGAATTCAACAATGATTTCTACATTATCATCATTCTGAATGATGAATGGTGAGAGTCTGGATAATTGATCAACAAAGGAAGTCATATTCCCATTACTATCCTTAATGATGATAGAAAAATCATAAAACAAAAGGATCTACCATATAAAAAGATGACTAATTTTTATTTAAAATATTAAATATTTAAGGGTTTCATAGTAAGTTTTGTAGATTAATATGGAAAAAATATGAATGAGAAGAACATTTAAAATGAATAGATGACTACTAAAAGATCCTTCTCTATAGTTTTTTTTAAATAATAATAATACCATATGTAACTAGCATGGTAAATTGGAAAAAATATGTTTTTGTCTCATTCTCATATGATGGTACTTATAATTAAGTAATTGGTGTCACACATTTACTCTTTGTCTATGTCTCAGGATAGTGAAATGATAATAGGGGAGGGAACTACTATATTATTTTAAATGTTTAATTCCCATTGAAACTCTTAAGTAAAATTTTAAGGAGTATCCTTTGATAAAATTATGTTCATTGATCATGCTAATTTATCAAAATAATAATTGAAGCTTCTGTATATTTCTACGTGTATTACAATCATCCTTAGGACTTTTACCATTGAATTCTGAGGTAAAACTTTTGTTGGATTCATCGATGCTCAAACAAATTTCGTGAAATTATTCGGTATTTTTTTCAATAATAATTCCCCCATTTAAAATAAAGGGTCATTTATCTTAGATTTAAACCAAACACTTTTCTTCATACTCCTGGCAGATTAATTATAGATTTTGTAACACACCTCAAAAGATCTTCTATAAAATAAATATCATTCATAATTATCTATTTAAACTACTTCACAAAATCATGGAATGTATGTGTCATAGATCGTTGTATTGTTTATAGGGAATTACACATACCTATGGAAATTCATATTTAGGCATTGGCCTAGAATTTACATGTGACCATCATTTTTGGAGTAGTGAGTAAGTCAAACTATAATTTGATTGTGTCTTGAAAATCCATCTGGGAAATGGTAGAATCGATGTCCTTCTAGTCCCTATACAATTTTTTCAATGTATGGAATGGGAAATTATCATTTCATATTTTGTTATTTACATTTTTCTAATAGAAACATACTCTCAATCCATTGATGGATTGAGTTGATATCCGTTTATCATTATCTTTTTTTCATAACTGTTTGGTTGCAATTATTTAGAGAGACCAATAGCAGAATAACACACTCACTATTCAAGATTGATTTTTTTTCTCCTAAATTTTTTGTACTTTTTCATTAAACACCTCTTTAATCAATGTGGTCAGTCGCCTATGGTGATTGAATTTTTCATTCACAAATTCTTCCAAAAAAAGTGTGTGTTTATTGTGGGGTTAATCCCAGTGACATCATTAACTTCTTAGGAGACTAATATCTTATATATTTGTAGGACTTATATAAACAATAAATCGTTTTTCCATGTAATTTATTAAATATTGATGACTGCAACTATATATTTCATTTTAATGAAAGAGTAATTCAGTGTTCTTGGGAGAGGTTTCAGCCCCATCATTTTTTGGTGGATGACTAATGGTATGAATACTGAGATAGTGTTATGTGTTAGGGTATATATGTTGTTCACATAATCATATAAATAATGAAAATTTTAACCTGCATATAGTTCAACACAATCATCTTCTGTTGTAATGACATTATTCTTCCCTTTAGTAAGAATGATAGATTAAATGTCAAATGAATCTGTAGTTTACATAGTGAATTTGACTAGGTCCAACACAACTTGTTATTCACTAACTCTAAATATGAATATTCAATTATATTAACCATTTGGTTCCATTGTTTTGGCAATGAATTATTGGACAGGGATAATAAAAACATTTTATACTTATACCTTTTCCAATATGAGGATGTATGGAGGAAAAATAAATATTCACGATTTGACTAGGACATCCTTGAGAAGTCATTGATGATACTTTATGAATTATTCAACCAGTTGAGGTTACAAAATAGTTTTCCTTAGTTCATCAAGCCACATCATGAATAATAAAATTAGTTGAATTAGGTTATTGTAAGCTCCAAAATCGAATAGGACTCTTATGAAGTTTCGATTCACTATAGTTCATAGGATTGAGAAACTCTAATTGTCTCTCATATTTTTTGGTACCTTTCACTAAATGTTCTGATAATTTACATGGACATTAATGGGATGTATTTTAGAATAATTTTGTAATCATCTAGACAATTAATGTTCCATTTTCCTAAGATTTAGTTCATCAAGATACAACATGAAGAATACATTTATTGTCATGAACATAATGTAATCTCCAAAAACACATAGGACCCTTCTGATGTAGATGACCCTATAGGGAATATGATTGAGAAACTCCCAAGGTCCCTCATATTTTTGTGTATCATTTTGCTTAATGGAATAAGAGAATTATACATTTATTGAGATGACACCAAGGTATTACATCTTTCTCTTGTTGGGATGCAGTTCCTTTAGGAAGTTCACATACAAATGAATTTTGCAAATATCATTCAAAAATGGTATTTTGTTGTGATATTTTTTGAATAGTTATAAATATTTCATATATTTAATTTCAATTTTTATTTTCCTCATACTTTCAAGGATTAGAGAGGTGGATTATAGTATTAAAAATAGTCATAGATTTCATCTATATTTATCACTTGTGTTGGATAATATTATTAAGGGTTTTGATTCCATATATTTCTCTATCTCAGTTTATTCATGTATTTTTTTTCATCCTTGATAATGATAAATGAATGTTTCATGTATTTTCAGGCTTCCTTTATTCTCTAATATAGGGTTTCTGAAAATCATGAACATTTTATTTCTATAGTAACACATCCCTATCTTTTTCTTTTGGATATGTCTCAGTATTACAAGGAATCATAACTAGAAATATGTCTGGTTAGGTCTTTAAGATTAGTCCCATTTGGTGATCAATTTTTTAGAGGGATGAGAATTGATATTGTTTTTATTTTTCATTGGTTCTCATATTATGATCCACATTTCTAATGAAGGTTGTGAGTAGTGTTTATATATTTAATTGAATAGGATAAGATGGTTTTGGAAGTATTTGTAGAGATGAATGAAATTTATATCGGGATTTATAAGGAAAATATTTTGTGGTACATGTTAGGGTATTTGAGGAACTAGATTCATGGATGTGTATCTAGGTTTTCCATAGTTTCTTCGTAGTGCTTGACCACTTCTCTATTGAAATAACGCTTGATAATTTTATGGTGGTAGTTGATATGACTTATTTTGATAGTACTACGTTGGTTTTTTCCATTGTTTCAATTGTTTATTATAATTAATAAATTTAAACTATTTTCTTTGAGGTTCAAAAAGCCATTCACTACACTCATTGTATAGTTATGGGCCTCCCCACATCTCACAGGGCTTAATCACTATCAATATAATAGGATGGGTGGTGTGGTAGCAGTTAACTAAATGGTTTCTAATTAATATTAAGGGACTCTACATGGTATTTATGTAGGGTATTAACTTCTAATTTATGGTTTTCGTTTTGAATTTTTATTTAATTTCTTTTCCATATACTACCATTGTGAGATACCTTGCCTATATGTTCTTGTCCTACTTCATAATTTAGATCACTATCGCACAATTTGTAGACAAATCTACCACTGTGTGAGTTTCTTGTTTTAGGCCATGGTATAATCCTTGAAACTAATCCATACATTATGTACATGATGTGGGAATGTTCATGTCAGCTCCTTCAAGGAATCCCATTCCTCCAAGGATAAGTCCCCGTCTCTAAAGGAAATGATCTCGATGTCATTTAAGAGAATCCTTGTTCATGTAAGTTGTAAATACGTATCTAGGAAAGTTTTAGAATGGTTGTCCAAATTCATGATTTACTCTAGAGCATGGATTTGTATCCAATCCATGGGTAGGTCTCATAATAATAATGGAAAGCATCACAAGATAATTTCTTCATATGACACTCCATGGTTGAAAATTTAATCTAAAACATATATAAAATTCATGATATCCTTTGGGGTATTTTTGATCTAATGTATGTGGAAATTGTCTATATCCTGGATCATACTAATGAGTCATGGTTTGATTTCAAATGTTTTTTCTTTGACTAGAGGACTGACGTTGTTTTGTGCAACACCACTAATAGATAGAAAATTGTAATCTATGATGGTGCATTGCTACAACAAGTGTTTCTATCTGTACAATTCAGGGGTCCCATATTTCATTTTTAGATGGTTCGGTACTATAAGAATATTTCAGTTAGCCATACATAGAAGTAGCATGTAAAATGATATCATTCATTATCAGGAATAAAAGAGGTTGGTTCTTGAAAATCATGTTACCTAAAAAAATATATCGATCCCAAAATAATGTAGTAGGATGAAAAAAAGAAGGATTTAATAGTGTTAAAAATAAAGAATGATATTTGAAATGAAAAAATGGGTGGATGAGTGACGTAATCCTTGGTTTTTTTCCAAGGTTCACGTGTTTAATAAATAGTTATGATCCCTTTAAATGGAACACAATTTGATTGTGCTCTTATATTTTTCCTTAATTCCAAGTGGTGATAAATCAAATTAAAATTTCTATTATTGGAAACTACCCATTATTGAATAGTGTATTAATGTGGTAGTGTGGGGTGGAACCCAAGGTCAAAACATAACGATAGAAAACCACTTATTTTGAACACTTTGTGTAGGATTCATCGGGAAATGACTTGGGTTTGGAATATAAATTAATATACCTATATTTCATTGATAATCATGAAGTATATATGGATCAAAATCAATTTTAGGGTTTTGATAAAAGGATAATCAAAGTTTTAACATGAATTAGTCTTAATGATTTTGTTGTAAAGTGGTTCATACATCTCAAATTTATTACGGTCAAACTAATTAGATCTATCAAAGATGAAATAATTCCACGATCTTGATCTGGATAACAACCAATACAGATAAAGCGTAACTTCTATGGAATAATGATTCACATGGTAATGGTTATATCCTTCTCAACTCCAATTCAGTCAGGTTTATTCATTTAGACTTCCCATGGTTAGGGTTATATAATAGAATTGAATAAAAAATTATTTTTTACCCTAATTACTAAAAATAGGGTAACAGAAATATATTTTATAGATTTATTATGTGAAAAAAAATATTACTATCTAACTACAAAATTTATTATTTTTTAAATATGATGATGTTAATCAATTTCTGTTAATGAATAGTAAATAGGCTAGGCATATTGATAAATCAGGTGATATAGAGTACTTAATGGTTGAGGTGTTTAGAATAATGAAACATTTAATCAATTAAATTGGAAGTTCAATAAAAAATAAAATTGAAAATGTAATCAAGAAAGAATATGGGTCATGATTGATGTTCAACGACAGTAGTTTTTGATAACAACCAGAAAAATTGAAATTAGAAATGAAAATAATGAAGAATGAATGAATAAATGACACATGGATTTGATTAAATCTATTATAGTAACTGACTATAGTCGATTTGGAAGGAAAAAAATATAAAAAATGATAGAGAAATAAAATTAATACTTTCTTAAAATATATATATCCAGTTGTTATCCATGTTCATAATATAAATATATGAGAAAGTTAGAAAATGTTTATGTTACTCTTGTCGTGTAATATTGATCCATTGATTTATACATGTATCTTATATTTTATGGCATGTAACATAGTGATCCACATATATCATATCTTTTATGACATGTAATTTTTTCATGAGAGTATATATCTTCATGACTTGAATTTTGAGAAGTAACTGGAAGTTGATGGTTAAATTATGTGTATTGGTAATTCGGGTCATTTCTTATTTCATGGGATATAATTTCTCATTATATGTAATATCATTTAAAAACTATACAATGAATGATGCATACATGTCGTGTATGTGCTCCATGATGTGTGATGTCCATTTTGGTCATTCTTGATATCTTTTCCATTTCAGTATAAGACACATATTTTCATAAATATTCAACAAAAATAATTGAATTAGAAAATAATTATTGGTATTATAATAAATAATTTAATCAAAATAGTATATATAAATTATCCACATCATCATCCAAGAACCGTCTAACATAATTGTAGATCAAATTACATAAAGTTTATTATAAATGATCTTTATTCTAATTCCCATTTCTAAGGTGGGAAATGAATGTCTTGGTAGTATTCATACATTAAAAATGGAATCATCCAACCTTTTACTCATGATTCTTTCATTGGACACCCTCACACATCCATATCCACCACTCTCCATCATCATCCATGGCCATACATTGATGGTTATCACTAGAAAAATACCATTTATATGACTATATATTTCCATCTCCATCTCAACCTCAAATTCCATTTCCCAATACCACCTCCAAATATCTCATAAAATTCATCCATCCTTCATAAATCCCACATCATAATCAGGTATACCATTCATGATAATGAATCTTCATCTGGACTATTTAAATGCCTGACAGGTTTATTAAGGTAGTTTCTACAAATATAGTACATGAAACACAACCAAATAAATTTCATGAAGGAATTATGTAAAACTACCACAAATGGATTTTCATACTCACCAGAAAAATTGAATACAAAGATATGTTCAATGTTGCTGTCAACAGCCACCAACAACACACATTAATAAAGCATCACCATTATGAAAATGGTAGATATGATCTTCTATTGACTTAATATTATATATGATCTAAATTTACCTAAATTTCATATGTGATATACTATTTCCTTAATGGTGGATGTGATATACCATTGACACAACAATAGATTTCAATGATACCTCCACTAATAATGCTTCCATAATAAAGCAATATTATCGTTACCATTGGAAGCATGGGCTTCAGAAGATAAACCAGTATACATGTGCGAGATTGGATGAGTCTTGAATGAATCTATTGAATAAATGTGACCCATGTATTCATGTATTTCTTATACACTGATGTTACATACACACACTAAAAAAGAAGATGTTGAGGCAATGTTTTGATGTCTGATACCCATGTGACCATTTTAGAAGCTATTCATGAAAGACCAATCATTGATGATGTAGTCGGGTATAGAATAGAAAAATTTTATTACATTAAAACCCAAAAAGGAAATGCCTTAATCCAAATAAATATTCTTCCATGATTGAATATAAATAATTCATGAAATCTATCATTTGTTTAATGATAGATTTGGAATACTTTGTGGTGCTAGTTGATTATGAGAATGCACCAATAAAAATCATCCAAAGTGGATACCTAGGGTATAGATAATTAATTTTTAATTATTTATTAATGAGAATTAATATGTTGGTAAAAATTATATAAATTTAAATGATGGTTTCTCTTAATGGTAGATGTGTTCTACCCTTGAGAAAGTGGTCAATGTGATCAACCTCTGAACTAGTTGTTGATTTTTTCTATTCTTTATGAAATGGTATATTCGGATAAAGTACCCCAAGAAAACCCATTTTTATATGAACCAATATAGAGAAGGCTGAGCCAGTGGATTATTTTTAAATTCACCATAGAATATTAATAAAAGGGATAATGTGAAGGACCAATATTAGATTCATCTATTTTTACTGTGTAATTTCATCTCAACCCTAAAATTATGAAACACCCAGAAAATTAATAGATTAAACAAAAAATATTTTTAAAACGATATATAAAAGGACATGACAGATATAAAATTATAAGATGGGTGAGTTATGTAGGTTAACAACCTCTATAAATAGAAATCTGATGCATCAAATCGAAGGATTAGAGGATATGGTGAATTTTCCAATTGGATTCTCTATTTTGCAGGTTTTTATTTTTATCATGTAATTTAATTTAATTTTTTCTCATTAAGACTATTTTAATATAGATGTTACATCCTTAATATTTATTTAACATTTTTATTCTACCAATATTATTTATTTCCTTCTCTTATTCTCTTCTTCTCATATCTTCACCCATGATCTGCTACACTCAAAAAATGAGGGATAAACCCAAGGGTTGACAACAGGGTCAGATTTGGTGTTTATGAATCATTGTCATTAATTCATATTTTTAATTTATGTTTATTGTGAAAAATATAAAATTTATGATTGTGGAGATTTTCCACCATGAAATGGAACTCAAAATCCATTTTATAAATTTATTAAAATCTGTTATCATCTATCATTTGATCACAATCTCTTCAAACGATAGTGATGATATTTTCCAGGAATAAAATTAAATATTACAGAGGTGGGTCCTAGAAGGTTTAAAAATCTCAATATAGTTTTTCCTTCCACCATGATAATAGAAATTGGTTGAATTTAGTTTTTATACGAATTCAATGTTTCACAATAACATTGTAAATGAATAGTAATTCACTAGTGAGATTTCATAACTATGTTGTTAAACTAAATTTAACAAATCAACATGAATTATTTAAGGAACCTAAATCAAACCACAAAGAGTCCATTTTATTTATTCATTCTACATTTTTATGCATGTTATTATATATTAATTTTTTAACATCGATTTTTTTTCTGTTAATAAAAACAAAAATGTTCATTTCCTTCCTAATGAATAAAGGCAATAAAAATAAAAAGTTTAGTTAAATATGATTATGTTTGTAAATAATATACGAACCTCCTCATGTGATTTGACCATTGAAAACCACTATGCTATACTATGATACAATTTAGAAATTTTCCATTTCCACCCCACGTGATAGAGATTTGTATGATACTTCCCTAACATAGTATATAAGTATTTGTTAATTAATACTCCATGGAGGATTATTATGGAAAGAATGAGATGTTCGGTTGTTCATGTTATACTGCATGTGTGTAACATATTTAAAAACATGGTTATTATACAACGTGTTATCTTTGTTTTGATACTTTTTATGAATACTATTTAAAAGAATAAAAAAATTATTACAAATAGAATGAGATTATGATTCATGAATATAATTTTGAATTTCTTGATTTTAATGGGAAAAATTATTATCTATCTCATTTCACAATCCTCCTAAGTAGCTCTCTATAGTGAAATTTTGGGTACATATACGATTATCATGTGTGATTTATGGATGATGAATGTGTTTTAACAATAGAGTTTATAAACATAGTACAAAATTTTCATTTATTTGTTATTATAAGAATTGTAAGGTCATCCTCCAAAGAATGGATTTGGCCTCTCTAATTAAATCAATCTATAATAATCCCAAATATCTAAAAACCTTATAGAATATAACCCATGGAGTTAGTCTAGTTTATGATAGAACAATATGGGTGGTGTGAATAGGTATTTTATACACCCATTTATTTCACCATGGCGATCATATGTTTCATTCCATAAAAATTAATGGGTCAATATGATTGTGAATTGATTATAAGAATATTTATATTCTCACTGAAGAAATGTATACATTTCCATTAATTGATGTATTATTTTATAAATATCATGGGACATTATGGTTTTCCAACATAGATCATTTATTTGGTTATCATTAGTTAAGTTTAAAGAATTATTTTATATCACAGATTATATTTTTAATAAGATATAAACAATGTGATATTATGTATGTTCTTTTTCGGAATGATTAATCCACCATATAAATTCATGAATATGATAAATAGAGTATTCGTGGTGTTTCTTGATAACATTTTGGTCGTAATAATTTTTGATATCATGATATACTCAAAGATCATTGAATATCATGAGTATGATCTATAAAAAATCTTCATAACATTAGAAATAAATTAATTGTCTTGGAATTATGGAAATTTTTATTTTTTTCACAATTATGTTTTCTTATTATTCATATTGTATCAATGGATTAAAATTTTTTAACCCCCTATGATAGTGGTAGCAAATGAATATATAAAAATAATGAACATAACCATGATCTGATGTACTATAAGAAAATGAACTTAATGTCGATGATTTTTCATGATTTTTATCAAATAGAAAACATATAAACCATGTTAACATGCAATGGTGTTAAATTCACTGGATAAAATCTATTTACGAAATGATATAAAGAGTTCATGAAATGACTAATTAATGAATTTTTTTTAACATTACCATCATCTTAGAAAGTACACATAATTTATTGTGTTGTATTAAAGAAAATATGAGGATATGTTATTATGTAGATTAATAGAGTGAATATAAAAGAATCAATGAAGTTGAAAAATCCTTAAATAAAACTACTAAAATAATAAGCTTGGGAAAAAATTATTAATCATTTATTGCTATTTTGGGATTAATAGTGTCTATGGTCAAATATATGATACATTTTTTGACCAAAATTATTTAATTTGTATATTATATATGAAGGATCATAATTTGAGACAACAGTCATGGTTATTCTAACTAAATGTATAGAATTTGTTATACACTACCACTTTTGGAAGGCCAATATAGTGGTTGATTCATTAAGAATAAGAGACATAGGAGTTATAATCATATAAAGGATTATCAAAGATACTATATATGAGGATATAGTAAAGACATATAAGCTGAGTTAAATGAAATTTGAGTCATCAATTATTTTCCAAATTTTTTCACAAACTGGCTTATTCGAAATGACAGAGAAGTCATAAAAGAATGATAAATAAATTAAAAGTAATATTAAATAATTTAATGATTCAAAATTGATATATTTCATATATAATGTTGAGATTTTGAGGGTTGTAACGATTTTATGTTCTCCATTCATAATATAGGTGAATATAGAACTTCTAGATGAATCACATCAGTTATGTTTATTTATATACATAATTATTTATCTATGAAAGAGAATGGTTTAATAGAAAAATTTTAGTGGGACAAAATTATGTAAGAAATCATAGACTATTTTCATTGATACATAGTATTCCCAAAAGTAATGTATAGAAGAAAACATCTTATGGGAGTCATGAAACTAAATATTATAATGATATAGAAGTAAGAAAATTATATTGTAGAAATTTTTCAATATAATACAAATAAATCAACGGAAGAATCATTTTATATGGGTCATCATTGATCATATTACAATATTTTCCTATTTACTAGTGATAAGAGAAGAACTACCCATTATGCACCCTCCTTGGACTTATATTAATAAAATATTAAGTATAAATTGGGAACCACATTTGATTAAATATGACCATGACATTATTTTCACATAAAATGTGTATGGTAATCTCAAAAATGATATAAAAAATAAGATACATTTATGAATATCAATCAATCATTAGAATAATTAGTATTTTAAAATAATGCTCAAATATTTGGATGACATTTTATTATCATGTTCTCATGATATGAAGATATGCGGATTATTTAACTATATTTGGTGGAATTTTCATAAACCAATATATTTAATTCGAACATCAAGAAAGAACCATGTTATGCATTGTATGGAAATTTGTATCATACAACAACATATTGTCAAGAATCCGGAGAAGCAAATCTATGTGTACTAGACTATTTAGAGTAGACTGTAATTAAATTATATCTTATTAATGTTCATTCTTGTGCCTCCCAATGAAGAAAAAATAGTCATGCAGATAAAAAAACGAAATTATAGGAATTTCATGTATGGGATCAGGTATTAATGATGAAACCTATTGGAAGGTAGTTTTATGATTTTTGAAATAGGTGATGTTATTCCCTATGAATATTATTACCATATTTATATTAGAATGAAATGTCATTTTCGATTAATGATTGGCCATTCCACCAAAATATTCTAAAGTAAATGATTACATCCATGTTTCATTATTGAGGAAATACATACCAGATCTAATTTAACCTCTCATATATGATTAAATATATATAGACACCGACTTGTCATAAAATAACAATCATTTTCAGATTCTTGATGTGAGAGACAAATATTTCACAATCAGAAACCTTGTTTGGTGAATGTCCTTAAGAGAAATATAATATTTTAATAGGAAACATGTGAGCCAAAAAAATATAAGGATAATGTATCAAAATTATTTCAATAGCTGATAGAAACCCCAATTTCAAATATTATATTATTTAGGGGTTGTGGAGAATGTGACACCTAATACATTATTTTAAAAGGTAAATGTTAAATCATGAAAATATTATACTAATGAATCCTTTAAATATTAGTTACTCAAATAATTTTTTTGAATATTAAACTTTATAAGTTTAAATTGATCAAACTATCCCTATTTTAGAATCTATCATGTCAAAATTATCTTAGGATGTATTTTCATGGTTATATAATAGCAATAAAATTTCAATTTAATAGTTAAGAAAAAATATATTTTTCCAATATCATCAATTTGATATGAATTTTATTTTATTAAAGAAATTTAAATGTCAAAAATATATATTTATAAACTATAAAATTAATTTAAAATATTATATAAATTTATAAAACCATTGTAATTAACTTTAGAACACTATGTAATGATTTCTGTAAACTTTTTATTTCGTATTTCCTTAATAAAATTTATGTGCTCTGATAACAGGAATGGTAATTAATATACTATAACATTAACATTCTTAATACAATTATAATAATATTAATATCATTCTAATCAACATCATTGATAAATTTTTTCAATGTATAATATTTATCGTGAAAACACACATTTTTAAATAACAGTATAATACATGTTTGATACACTTATGATATGATTGGTTTCCTTGTAAATTGAAAGTTATTATTATAATTATATTAATATATTTTATATAATAATTTTCATATTATTTAACATGATGAATTTATTTTTTGTGTATAATATTTTTATTTTCAATATTAATTCTAATTTCAAAGAAAATGACTAAAAAATTAATTTATAAAATTATTGTATTATTAATATTAATAAATATTTATAATGAAATAATTTTAAAAACATTAATTTATATATATTATTATATATAAAAAATAATATAAATATATTAAATCTAATTTATTTGATAATAAATATAAAATAATGTTAATAATCCATATTGGTCAAAAAAATTTATACAATAAGTGTTTTCAACACATTATCTGATTTAATTTAAAAAAAATTACATAACATTTAGAAATTTAATTTTACTAAATACTTGTAAATTTCGGTTTCAAGAGACCACAATTTTGTTATATGTATTATTTTATATTGTATACAAAACATAAAATCACTGACTAAGAACTAGTAAACTAGATTAAAAGTAAATGAGTAAAATGTAAAAAAGGAATTGTAAAAAGGATATAATATGTTTAACACATCTGTGGAAAACCATTGGTGATTCAATAACTACCTCTAAAAATGAAACACTCAATTAGTTTGTCATGTTAAAGATATAAAATATTGAATAACTTCATGGAATTATTATAAAGTAATATGTGTTTCTGAAAGTGATATTTTTTTTAAATTATAAAAGGGGGTCACATAAAGCCATTAAAACATTCATATCCCACTAAAAATCATCATTAAAATAAGACCTCATATACTCTTATATAATTACCTGCAGCTATAATTATCCCATTTTCATATAATTTTAGCATATTTCATTCAATTATAATGAGTTCGCATAGAAATGATCATGTCTCCATCCTAAGTAGTATGTCATACTTATGTTTTTTTCCTATAATATAACTCATCCAAATCAATTATATCCTTATAAATATTTTGAAATTTGTATCATACTTATATTAATATTTTATTATATTAATTTAAAAATAATTATATATTCATCTTTGTATCCTTATAAAAATGGGAGCAACATTGTTTTATTGCATTGAATAGAGGCTCCATAAAGAGATATCCACTTTTTTTTTCAAAACTAGAATTTATATATGATAAAAATGATGAATAAATATTATTTAAATAATATAAATGTTTTTCTCATGTATCAAAATATAATTTTCCATCTTTTCATCTCATTCAATGATAAATTTAAACTCTAATCATGTGTACATGGAAACTATCACCACCACAACCAAAGATATTTATTTTTCATCATAATCAATCATGGTTAGCAAAAAAATTATTTTTAGTAAATGAATATAATTTCTAAAATGAATTTAATATTTGTGGTATTATAAGACAATTATAAAAATATATATACTACGGTCAATAGAGAATTTAAAAAAATTAACTGAACAACCTAATGTAACCAAAATAGGAATAAAATTATATAATAAATAAATATAATATTATAATTAAGGATACATATTAATATATATAGTGATTAAAAATTATCGTAAGAATGTCAATAATAAAAATAATTTTCTTATTTCATATATTTATTATGCGTGAATAAAAAATAGTGAACAATGTAAGGGTTTCTGCTGAAATGTATCTCATTGTGTAAATTTTTTTATTATCGACCTCATTTAATTTGTATAGGGTATATAATGCCTATTTTAAATGTTATATCATGAATAAAATTTATTCCTGGTATTTTATGATTGTTTTAATCCATCTATTTATATATTTAATTATTAAATTTTTAACCAATCCATAACTAGGGTTTCCATCTCAATTTTTATTCTTTTGGACTTATATAATATTCACCACCTAAAGTTTTACCTATGTTGATTTCTATTAAATGGAAGATTTTTTTTATTTTTGTCATGAAATATATGGGATTTATATCCACATATTTTTTCCGTTATCATATTGTTTTTACTCAAGATATACCTTTTTTATGATTAAAATATGTTGGGAAAAATCCCCCAAGGAATAGTATGTGGACCACATAATTTATACGCACAACGGGTTTGTGAAATATGTAAAGGAAGGATTCTACATAGCATTTCTATGTGGTATGTGAAGAGTCGTATGTGAACCATGTCGAAAAAATGGGTCATTGGAAGTCTTGGTGTTCGTGAGAGGTAAGTAGTCTGTGGAAGGCTCATGATACATGGGATGACTCATCATTCTTGAAAATGAGGTAGAGAGTTGTGGAGCTGTGAAAATGTTCATTTGTGAAAGAGATCTACGTCCACATAAGATTAAAGATGGTGTGTGGAGATCAAGGGTAAAATGGTTTTTGGAATGCACATTATGTTGAAAAGGATGCAACACATCAAAATTTTTGGTATCTTAGAGTAGTGGGTTTTTAGATATATTTTCAAATATAAGGAAAGTTAATCCCATAATTACAGAGAGTGATTTTTCATTATAAAATATAAATTATCCTAAAGAATTTGGAGAAGTCCTAAATTAGTTCATGATGTAGGATTTTACATAGTTAAGTAGTTCATAGAAAAAGATCTCAAAAGAGTTTTTCTGGGGATTCATAGATCATAAAATAAATTAGTCCATAGAAGAAGAAATCCCTAGAAGAAGGAATTATGTAGAAGCAGATGATGTAAACTGAAGAGAGACATGGCGGCAGTATGTGGATGTGGTATGTAGAGGTAATATGCAGAGGCGGTAATCGGAGGAAGAATGGGGGGGAATTTCAAAGAGGTGGTCTGTTGAAGCAAAGATAGTCCATGAAGTAAGGGAAGTCCTTGAAGATTATGTAGTCTAGGATGAATATGCTCTACACAATGCACCACATTTCACTAAAGAATCCTATTGTCCATGAAGGGGAAAAAACATTTAGTGAAAGCAATTTATACTAACTAACAGCATGCATAATTGTGTATTTTATCTATTATTGAAAATGGAACATCAATAAACCATCTATCTATTGTTTAGAATATATTATTTCATTCATATAAGGGGACCTAAAAGCCCATAAACTGTTAGTGGATCCATTCTAAAAGTAGCGAAGGAAGAAATAAGAAGATGGTGATCTCTATCACTAAACGTGAATAAGATAAAGAGACATAGGAAGTGACCCTTTAGAAATTTGGTGATAAGAACCTAAATCTCATAAAGGTAGTTATCTTAGTTATAAAATTAATCTAGTCTGAACCCTTTAATTTGGCAGTGAGCCTTTGCAAATTTGTAAAAATCAACACATTATTATTGTATTCTTATTGGATATAGCCTAGTGAGGGTAAACCATGTAAAAATAACTATGTCTCATGCATGGTTTCATTTATGCTCATATGTTTCTATGGACATAATATAAGAGAGTTTTTTATTTAGTGAAAAAAACAAGATCTAAATGGAAAGTTGTTTTAATAAATCACACAGTGATTCACCGCCCCCAACTCAGGGTATTTCACCAAATTAGACTAAATATTGGTATTATAGACGATTTTGAATGTTAGAAGTTCTCCCACCATAAAATAAATAATGGTTTTAAAAAAATGGATTTAGATCATCAATGTAATCAGTTATCAATTGTGCAATAATTAGATGCAGAACTAATTCTGATCATTAGGAATGAATATTATTACAACATCTGTGCTTAGAATATCAACCAATATATACGGTGGTGCTTTATCAATAGCTGATATAATGGAATAAGATTCCATTTATAAAGGGATTAATGGTTTAAGGGTCACCCAATAAAAGGAAATATATACAAAGGTGATGTAATGTAAAAAATCTCATTCTATGTGGGAAGAGATATTGAAAATTTATTAGGGTGAAACAAAATTCATATATGAATAGATATAGGTTCTATGGAACAAAGATAAGGATCTAAAAAATGACCCTAAAGAGACTTTTGATATAGTCCATTATTGGGTTAATGTTTTCATGGATGATATGCATGGTATCAGATAAATTATTAAACATATAATGATTTTCAAGTGGATTTTGAGAAAACTACCATCTCAGTTTAATCCGAAGGATTCTACGAGGGAAGACAATGATAAGAATAATATATCATTGAATGACTTGCATATTACTATTGTTGCATATGAATTGAGAAATGAAGATAACGATGCTATGAGAAATGGGAAGTCCAAAGGAATATAATTCATGGCCATGAAGTATCTCTATATTAAAGATAGTCAGATGAAAGATAATTTAGAGGATTTCATATCATTTATCTCTTTAAATATAAAATGCGGAAGGGGAATGTTCAATGGTAACTTCCACTTGAATGATTTTTTAGTGAAAAGATAGTGCATTTTGTAGTAAACCATCCTAATAAGCATGAATATGACAATGAAGACAATAATGAAATTACTCAGAAGAATTATTCGTCCAATGCTAAAGGAAAGATAAGTGAAATGTGAAATTTCGTTAAAAATAATAATATTCCTTCAAAATAAGATCAATGCTCCGAAGAATATAAGGTAGAAGAGTTTTAGGACTGCATGGATCATGAAGAATATTATATTGTGTATGTAGATAGAAATTCCTATAACAAATGAAGAAAGTGACAATGATAAGGGAGAAGTAGAAGGAATGATTGAAAATAAAGATAAATTAGATGCCTCTATTAAAGAGATATATACTTATTGAACCAGAATAAATAAATCCAACAAATTGGTTCATGATTCCAATCTTTATATGCAGTAGATGGAATAATAGAAGTCTGTGTTGAATAAAGAAACAGAAAAATTAATGTCTTTAAGGATAAAAATATTAGAATTGGTAGTTGATTAAACACTCACTCTTGAAGAAAAAAAATAAGAGATAAATACTTTGAATATTACAAGAAGAGGTCAAATCATGAAATATCAAAGATCATGAAAAAGAATTTGTTAGTCAGTTGATGAAAAGTTAAGGATCATGAGATACTATTGATTCTTGAAATATATGACACATAGGTAACATGAAAAGGAAAATCAGAATTCAGTGTCCATGTGAAATAGAAAAATTAGTGCTAGGAAATAAAAATATCTAACTAGAATGATACAGATGGTATGGGGATTGATCGAGAAAGTAAAGTAGTAATGGTTTTATTTAATACACAAGATAACACTCTAAGGATGATGATAGAGTTAGGTACTAATCATAATCATTAGACTCAGAGATCCCAATGGAGAACCAGTAGTGCAGTATTACCACACAGTAATGCACCTCACATTATATTATATTATTTCTTAAACAATGAAACTCACAAAATGTTTTTTCTATAGAAAATACGTATTAAAGGGAATAAGAAAAATAAATGCAAAAATACATGGATTAATATTATAAGACAAAATATAATGCTCATTGTATAATATGTTGGGGATTTATGCACATGGAATGATACTTGTCATCGATATATTCCAAATCAAGGTGAATGAATTCATAAAAAACAACTAATTGTATCATCATATAAGTTGAAAAAAATATTTATAGCTCTATAGTATGATGTTAGTCCATCATACATTGAGAAAGATAAATATTATCAATCTGTATCGATTATGAAGTGATAAACATAGATGAAAAATAAAGAGATAGTTGAACAAGAAGTGGTTACATTGATTTATTTTAACGAATCATATCACATTGGATCATTTATTATTGACATTGGATTCACATCTCATATGATATTAAATAATTATATTGTGACCATAATCCGGTCTGATAATGAAGGTATATGAATAGTTTCTTAAGATAAAGGCCTAAATCTTGTTGGCTCAGAAAAAACCAATGATTGGGAGAAACGAAATGAGGAATTATGATGTCTTAGTTGTTGAAGGTCTGTCTCATCATATTTATAGTGTCAGTCAACTCTGTGAATACAAATATTCTATAATTTTTTGATGGAAATTATTTGTCTCTATAGAAAATGATGGTTAATTTTTCCCATTGGGAAAAAATACAAATGAAAATATTTTTCGTGTGAGTGGATAAGAATATATGTTATTTATTTCCATGGAAGAGGAAAATAATCCATGAAATAAATGGCTTGTCCACCTATGACAGATATCCTTGGAAGATCTAAGGAAATATGATGTCACTCATGACCTTTCTATATTTTCATACGATCGTACTCATACATGCGATGCATTTCAACTTGGGAATATTATTAGAAATATATATAAGGAAAATAAAAAAAGGTCAACAAGATTACTTTATCATGTACATATTGATGTGTGTCGAACTATTTAACAATGACCTATTCATGGGAGGAGATACTATGTTATCTTCATTGCTGATCATAGTATAATGGCATGGGTTTCAATCATCACCCACATGTCTAATGTGTTTATTGGAATTAGAAGATATATAAGGGATGTTTAAAAGATGATGGTTCATAAAATCAAGAATATTAGAACATATAATAGGAACTGAGTTCATTATTAGACAAAAGGTGGATTATATCCTGAAGCATGGGATAAAGCACCAAGTTTCAGTAGTGATAATTCTACCGTAGAATGTATTAGTTGTGAGAATAAATTGAATTATCCATGAAAAGTATAGAACAATTATCATTGATAAAGTCCTACCAAATATTTTTTGGATTGAAATAGTGATGACATCATTATACACACCAAACATAGATATATTTTGTGCAGATGAACAAAATACTCTATATAGGATATGGTATGGAAAAAATCTACATTGAAGTACTTTTGAGTGTTCAGAAGTAAGTGTTTCATTCATAATAAGGGGAAGAATAGGAATTTTGAATCTAATGGAAATGAATTGATATTTTATGGATCCTTAAAGAAAAAATAATCATATAAAAACTGTAATAAGTGGTTGGAAAATGTTTTTGGAAGCTATTATGTATCTATAATAGAGAATGATAGAAATAATTAGTAAATAAATTTTTATTTTTTGAGGATAGTGATGAAGAGATAAGTAGGTCAAGGGATGTTCTAGTTCTAGAGGATTATTCAGAAGAAGATTACAATAATGAAAAGGATGAACACAATTTAGTATCTTTAGCAAGATAGAAGATAATATCTGAAATTGATAAACACAATTGGTGATTAGGTAGAACAAGTGAATATAATGAAGTTGAAGTCCCTAAAACAAGCATCATATTTATCATATGTAGAGATTATTTTTTTACGAAATAGTTGTAGATGAGAATTGGGTTTAGGCTATGATTGATGAGAAGGACCTAATTGAAAAGAATCACACATGGGATATTTTTTTGAGGCTAAAAATAAAAATTTCATTTAGAATACAGGGCTATTTCACAATTAAATGAATGAAGATAGTGAAATTAATCAACAGAAATCACAAAAAGTGTGAAAAGGGTAGTCCCAAATTGGGGGTATCGATGTTGATGAAACATTTGAACATGTTTCCAAGATAGAGACGACATGATCATTCTTGTCCATAGTAGTGAAATAAAAGTTCAATGTTTTCTAGAAGGATATCAAATCATCATTTCTATATGGTGTTCTCGATGAAGAATGATACATTGAGCATAGAAATTACATTCACATTGATGAAGATTAGAAAAATGTTTGTCAACTAGAGAATAGTGTATATTGTTTGAAGATATAACTAATGAAATGGTTTTCAAGTAATGATTGATTTCTGAGAAAGCTCATTTTTCTGCGTGATTGAGTTGATTATAATATATACGTCAACCATGATTTTAATCAAAGGATGATGGCACTAGTATATTTCAATGAAATAATATTAGGTAGATTTAATGATGTTAAATTCAAGAAAATCAAAGAATTCTTGAAATTTGAATATTAAATAATAATGATCGGTGTGTTGGAATTTTTCGATGGTTTATAGGTAACACATGGGAATAATAGAACATTTATTTTCTGATCCAAATATGCCAAAAATTATTTGAGATTACTTGGAAGGGATAATTCCCAGGATATAACATCTCTAGTGGAAACACGGGTTAAACTATCACTAGTGATGAAGTAAAATTAGTTAATGTAACTGAATATAAGAAAAACATAGGAAGCCTACTATACTAAATAGTGACAAGGCTATATATTATTTTTTTCCACATTTCATGCAATGAAGTATCATATAAATCATAATGAAACTAATCTTTCTGCAGAAAAAAATACATCATTATATAATGGGCATCATGGATTTCAGTTTGATGAATAATTAAAAATATTAACAAGAAATATTGTGATATATATATATATATATAAAGATTATGTTGGTTCAATATATGATAGAAAATATTTATCATGTGGTTCATTCTATCATAGTGGATTGTGTATTTCTTGGAAAATAAAAAACAAGATTGAATTTCATTAAGCACCACAGAAGTTAAGTATATTGTGAAAAATCAAGAGTGTATGTGACTATTATGGATGAAGAAGAAACTTGGTGAATTGGTAGTACAACTGAAGTCTCCAATTAGAATCCATTGTGATAATTTACGTTCTATAAATCTAGCAAAAAAATCCCAATCATCATTAATGTATAAATCGCATTGAAATAAAATATCATTTTATCATGGAGAAAGTGGATGGAGGTCTTGTAATGATGGAGTATGCACCTAAAGAACTACAAGTCGAGAATATGGAGACAAAGGACTTAACTGAAGAATTATTTTTAATTCATCGACATGCTCTGGGAGTTTATTCGACCCCCACACATGATAATGTGTGAATGTGATACCCCTTCTCCCAGAGGTATGGTGGTTTTTCTCCCTAATATTCTCATATATGTTCATTATCCAATAACAGAACTAAACAAATAGACAAGATGTTTTTTGACATAAGGGGTGAAATTAAAGCTATAAAATAGGAGAAATTTTCTTAATCAAGAGTGGGTGAGAATCTTAAAGGGGGATTAGTGAGATATGGGTAGTTTTAACTCTGACAACGGTATAGGTTATCGATTGAAGGATACATATCAGGAACACTGAGGTTCGTGATGATTGAATAATCGTGGTTTTGTAGTGAGATGAGGTGATTCATTTATGAAAATTACATTATAATGTTGTTTGTCACACTGAGTATTGCTAATGTATGATTAGATTATGTGTTTATTAATTCCTTTATTCCTATATTAATAATAATAAGGAAATTATGATAGAAGAAGTAAGGATCATTAATGTTATATGAAAATGAGAAAAAATTTCAACAAGCCCAAAGGGGGAGATTGTTCTAAAAAAACCTGTCATGGAATCCTCTCGGTGTTTTTTTGTGATAGTGTTTGTTGAAAATTCCATATGACCATGAATGATTATGAATGGGGTTTTTTGAATAAGGTTTTTATGGTGGAAAATTTTCATACTGTTTTCCAATTTTTTAGGCCTTAAAATCTAGATTTTTTTTAGAAAAAGAACGATATTTGTGTTGGATAAAATTGTATATTGGATGTGAACCACAGTTTTTGGACCACATAAGAGGTACACGAAATGAATTTGGGAAATCAGAATTGGAAGGATATTTCATTGTAGTGCTATGGATACTGTTATGTGCGCTACATAAACAACATAAGAATAATGGTTCACGTGAAGTATTAAGGTTCATGGGATGCTTGAAATTCATAGAAGGATTTCATTAAAAATGATGGATAATCATTCATTAAAATGAGGTGGTGATTTTTGGATCAACATAGGGGTTATTTTATGGAAGAGATCAGCTACCATGATGGAATGATGATGTTACAAAAAATACATAGGAAAAAAAATTTATAGAAGGGGAAATAAGAGGTGAAGGCTGTATGACATTGATATTTTAGATATTTTATATTTGTAATTCTTTGTAACTATTATTCATATAAATAATTCAAATATCATCATTATAGAGGATTATTTTCATTAAAAATGTTTCTTTTCTATAGAAGATTTCGGCTATGTCCAAAATTGATTCACAAAGAAGGATTTTACGAAGTGAAGTAGATTATAGGAATAGTTCCAAAAAAGTGATTTTGAGGGACTCTACACCTCGCATTGGAAATAAATCCCTAGAAGAAGTAGTCAAAAAAAGAAGAAATTTTGTAGATGTGGATGTTTTATGTAGAGGTGGTACGCATAGGTGGTATGTGGAGGTGGTATGAGGATGTGGTAAGTGATGAGGTACACATAGGCGATACATAGAGGTGGTACGTTGAGGCAATACACAGAAGAAGAGATAGACCCTAGAGCAGGGGTAGTCCACATATGAGAGTTCATCCATAGAGAATACGAGCAACACGGTACTGTGCAGTTTGCAGAAGAAAATGGTTGTTCTTAAATGGACATAAACACTTTGAAAAATAAATTTTCCCAAACTAATAGTATTAGAAAAATTAGATTTCATCTATGGGTGAAAAAGAAACATCAACTGGGAATGTATCCAAACTATATGATGTACGCTTACATGGAAATGAAGGGGAATACAGTCCATAAATGGTGAGTGTTTCCCTTCCAAAGAGTAGTGAGTGAAAGAAGAGGAAGACGGTGATGTATTCCACCAATAGTGAGACAGAGAAAGAAACATAGGGAGTAACGCTTGGGAATGTAGTGAGCAAACCCTAAATCTTGTTAATACAATGACCAAAGGTGTAGACGTGATCTAGACCGAACCTTGTAATTTTGATGTGATCCTTAGTTGATTTCGTATAATCGACACATTTATATTGTATGCTCCTTGGTCATAGCCAAATGAGGGTAATCCTAGTAAAAATAATTGTGTCTCATGAATGATTTCATTTACATCCAAATAGTTCTTAGGGAAGAAGAGTTAAAGGTGTTTTTTAATGGTGAAACGTGATCTGAATCGGAAGATGTTTTTATATGGAAAACCATGATTCGCCCACCACTTTTAGGGTATATAACCTAATTTGGAATAAAATCTGTTATATGTTTTGGTAAAGTAAAATTTTGTGCAATTTCAATGAATATATATTCATGTTAACATACTAGTAACTGGATTAAAATGTGACACATATTCTCTGAATGGTAATCACACTGAAATTTTTTGGATATTAATTACCAAATTCATCACCCTGAATCATAACCATGGGTCCTAAGACATCACACCTAGGATGACACTCCAGGGGATATGATTTGTAATATTAATAATCTACTAATGAACCATGATGAATTATTTTTTATAACATTTATAATGTTATTTACCGATGAAAACCATTTAAAAAATAAATATCTTTGATGGACAACCCAACCCATTAAAGGTACCTTCTCCTTTTTATTTTCGTGATATGTTCACTACCTATTATGTTAATAATACCCAATGGAGTGAATGTAGACCATGAAATGTTATGATAGATATACAAATTATTCTTTTAAATGGGGATATATTTTAGGCATATATTTCATTATATTATTATTAAAACATATATATTTCAAATGGTTCATCTGTAAAAGGTACGAAATGGTTTGATGAGATGTTTAGTGGTTGAATTGGAATTAATGATGTGATTGGTGTAGAAGTGAGTTGGATATCCCCATGATATATATACAAGTCCAATGAGACAAAAATGGTTATGATTTTGTATATGCTTCTTCCCATGATAGTAATATTTATTAGAATAGGGTTTTGGTACAAATTTGTTATGTCCTGTTTTACGAATTATATCACTATGAGTTTAATTATTATTGTTTTTAATTGTTTCAATTTATATCAAGGATATTGTAGGCCCCCAATTTTAGTTGAATTTTGCATAAATTGTTTCATCTATTCATTCAAAATAACATATTCAATATTTATGTTATGTAATGTTCCATTTTGTGATACCCCATACTAAACAGATGTGATCACCCTTATTAGTTTTACTTTCCCCATTGAACCAAGTGTTTGAATATGTGTAATTTATAAGGATATTAAATAATTTTTAATATGGTTATCTCAATGTGTTTAGTTATGTCATGTGGTTTCAATTATAATGTATCTATATAACTATTATTCAAGGATTACTGTATTATATGATCCTCTAGAATATATAATAAATATTTTCATTTATTTAATATATATACAGACTTTATGTCTCTTGAGTTTGGGATGTTAGTTTCACCCAAATTTACCCAAGTTGTATGGTGTAAGCGGTCATTGTAGTACGGCTTTGGTTATTGATCCTCAGAGACCTAAGAAGAAACCTATAAATCATGCATTCTAATAAGGCGATATGATGGTGTTGATTTGGCAATGAAATGGCCAACTGTGGTTTGAATTGATTGGATTATTTGATATTTTAAATACTTAACTGAATTCAATTTAAAAGAATGAGTTGATCCTTGGTTTTCAATTGGGGTTTATTGGATGAATTTATTTTTAAATTATTTCAATGTCTTAAATTCGAGTGTTTCCTTTAACGAAATACAACCATCCCAAATCAATCACCAATTTTGAGTTATAACTATCTTAATGCTAATCTCATATACACTTGGAGGATCACATTGATGGGAACTCCAAGGTAGAGGATTTTTTTACCACTCGAGATGTGTATCCTTAAAATTAATGAGTATAATGGATAATGTACATCATTGAATTAAAATCTCAAAAATAGAATTGATTAAGAATTTTTAAATTAAGAAATAACATCCAATTAACCCCTTAATACTCACTTGGATCAACCCATTATAGGATTATCCATCCATTGATTCTATTATATCAATGAAAGTGGGTAGCAGACTTATGATGGTAGAATTGGAGAAGAAGAAAAAAATAACAATCACTCCACCATTGTTTAAAGAGTTTTAGAAAATAAAATGTGAAATGCCTAACTCCCTAAGGCAATGGTATCATCATGATATGGAAAAGAAATAAGAAATTAAGAAGAAAAATATGATGATGATATTTTATTAATTAAATGGAGGTGAATGAAAAACTTACATGGGAGGAATTGACAGAGCGATTACAAAAGGAATGTACGGCAATATAATTGAGAGAAAATAAAAACATCCATTCTAAAGAAAAATAGTCAATGATAATTACCTTGACCAACAGATACTTAAATAAGAATATTCATATCGTTAGATACACCCCCAACAATAAATTACATCTCCATTAATTGGGAGAGTTAAATGGACGATGAGAAAACATGGGAATTTATCGTTTCGAAGTTCACCCTGAAATTGATCCAGATTCGTCCACCGTTTTGACGTGTGAATTTCTAATTGAAGGAGACTGAATACATAAGGGTTATAGAAGGTAAATATTCTCATCCATCTGTTCTATATTATCTATAAACATTTCAAGAAATTTGGTGTAGCCGTTTGTATGTTATGATCAAAATGCTGGGGAGACATTATGGGCGTCTAGGTCAGGCCCACCATTTATATTCAAAATTTGGATCCATATACCTCCATGAAAACATCATAATTATCTCTATCCACAGTTTAATAAAATGAACCACATATTTTTCTCTTCCTATTCTAAAAATTTTAGCTTCATTGGGCCTAGTTTTTGGGCCCCACATTTGTTTGATGTGCCTTTGGCCCATTCAGCTTTCTCCAGAAAAGTTCTGCATTCATCACTAATGATATCCATCTTCTATGGGGATTCATCCATTGATTATAAAATGAAAAATTTTCCAAAACAAGGGATAAATCATATACCAAAATATCAAATTCAAAAAAAGAATATAATTTTTTCCACAAACAGATGAATTATTTGGCCCAAATATGCATTTTAAACATGAATTGCATTTGAAATGAGAAATGAAGTTCAATTTCTATAATGCACTAAAATTAATGTTTATGGACTTTGGTACATATTATTAAGATATTAAAAATGAATATTAGCCACTTTCAGTGTCTTATCACACCCACTAACTTGAGTTATACTAGTCCAAAGCATAATATATTACAAATATTAAATTTGAATTCCCTTTTCCAAAAACATTTTAATAAAAATTGCTCACCCAAAGGCCTCATACAAAAAAATTATAAAAACCATCAAAATAATTTAAAACAAGCCAGATCCATAAGTATATCCCATGCCCAAGCCCATTTCTTTGTTCAAATTCATCGCCACATTTCATCTAATTGTAATTAATCATGATAATATATTGTGCATCACAAAAGACATGGGGCCCATTGTATTGTTCCAGTGGAAAAATGGAAATGATTGGTGGTAATCACATTAAACCTTAGGATGAGTATCCAATTTTTTTTGATTTTTTTGAATTTTTTTTATTGTTTTAACCACAATAGATATAAAACGACTAACTAAAGGGAAGAAAACTATATGGTAATTCTTCCCAAGTGCTGGACGCCACACATATTGTCAATTACATGCTCTAAAATAGAGATATAAAGCCTAACTAGGTGCAAGACAAATATGGAGTCATGATCCCAAAGTGGCAGACGCCACACATTAGAACAAAACATTTCTCTATGTGGTCATTATTTTTTAATTTTTTTTGGTTTTTTTGTTTTTTATACTCAAATTAAAATAAAAGTTCCCCCGGAACCCTATGATAGAATAAAAGGGACCCAAGATCTCAAATTTACACCCAAGATTCAGTAGACATGCATTATGGAATTTTTTTTAAGATGATGAAAATGTAATCCTTGAATAATCACATTGGACAACCACACTTTCCAGTAACTATTCTCATGAAGTTAAACATGCATTAAAATCAGTATCAAGGCATGAAATATTATTCTATATCCAATTTTAGAGTTTGAAATATGTGTTTTCATGTTCAAGGTTAATGGAATTTTTCTTTCCATGCATGTTTTTATTAAAAAAATCAGTTTTCATTTCATCTTCCCCCAACATAGAATAACACTATCCCTAGTGATTGTAGAAAACATAGAAGGTGGTATGGGAGAGGTGTTTAAAGAGGAAATTTAAAATGATAATAATGGTTTGAATTCACATGGTGGTTGATGTTGAAAGTACATTCCACGGTCTCCCTTCAATCCTGGATTTGAGTCTATGCAGCATGCATGGCTGGGATGTGCTTTTCCACACGACCTACAACATGTCCTTTTAAAATTTTATTTTATTTTTTTAATCTATAAAATAGAAAAAATAAATAAATTGATGATACATTATCTTCTTTTTTAATTTATACGTATGGTATTACTCAGAGATTATACCACATGAAACAGATTAATATGGTGCTCCACATTCATACCCATCCTTACTCATAAAAGAATAACTGGTCAACAGTCTATGGTAATTTTTTAAATGAAGAAAAATAAATAAATAAAGACGATTCACAATTATTGGAAACATGACAACCATGGGTTGCCTCCCATGTATCACTTTTGTTTAATGTCTTTAGATCGACTTGGACCCCCCAAATTATCCAATTCCAACTTTAAAAATTTTAATGAACCCATATTTCTCCACTTCAACATGATTGAGATTGATTATTTTTTGGAAATATATTTCATGTGAAATCCTTTGTTCTATAATGAGTTGTAAAATCCATGTAATTTCAGAAATGGTTGATTGAAATGAATTTCTAGTATTTTCTAAGACATCAAGAACCATTCCCAATTTTTTGGTTTTAAGAGGCGAATGAATTGAAAAAGCATGGTATTTATTTTCCACTTTGAAGAGTGGGGAAGAAAGGAGAAAAATTATGATTTCAGGTTGATCAAAATTTACTAAATATAAATGGAAATTTAAATCAAAAATAGTTTCTTCTCCTAGATGTTTTTAAAGAATTGGTTCCTTTTGAAATTTTTATTCCTCCCAAAACTTTTCCTTTTGAATATAATGAATTTGTCTAGTTTTTATTTTTGTGATCCCTTTTAAAGGATCAATTATTGGTACTTCTGAAAATTTATAAATGGAGGTATATTTAGTATACTCAATCCATTATGTTAAATTTTCTTCTTTTGTGCCTAGAAAATACATTTTCTCCTGACTTAAAGTCCCTTAAAATTTTTTTTGATCTTATCCAGTTATCCAATATCCAAAGGTTAGTTCTTTTTGAAATTCATGATTGGTTTTTGGGGAAAATTTTTCTTCTAACAATGATGAGGAAATGACATCCTATGTGGGGATGGGTTCTTCAGTAGTCTCAATGCTTTTTATTTCTAATCTCAGTGATGAAACATTCTAATTCATTTTAACCATTTTCCGACACAAATGTTCATGAATTTGTTGATGATTAGAATTGATAGATATTTGGACAACATGAACTTCATCAATATTTATGTATTAAATAATTATTGATAGGGATGTAAGTTGATCTTCTAAACATTCATCATCAGAAAGATCATTCATGTTATCGATTGTGGGGTATTCATTCAAATGTTGATGAAAGTAATTAAAAAAGTCTGGTGATTCCCAATGTATATTTTTTAATTGATTCTATCCAGTGTTTTTGAACGGATATTGTTGATTTTACTACATTGGATGAATTTAAAAATTTGGAATCATGATTCCTGAGAGCCAAAAAAATAAAAAGCAGAAAAGAGAAGAGAAATAGAGATGTGAAAAGAGAAATGAGGGAGTATGGAAAGAAGTTCTAAGGAGAATTACTTGGACCCTAGAAATGGAACCAAAATTTGGTTGTGCCCAAATATACCCATCATGTATGGTGTAAGCGGTCATTGTAGTACGTCTTGGGTTATTGATCCTCAGAGACCTAATAAGAAACCTACGAAACATGTATTCTAAGAAGGTGATTTGATGGTGTCAATTAGGATATGAAATGGACAAATTTGTTTTTAATTTATTTAATTATTTGATATTTTAATGTCTTAAGTGAATTCGGTTTAAAATAATTAGTTGATCATTGGTTATCACATGGGGTGTTTTGGATGAATTTATTTTTAAATTATTTCAATTCCTTAAATTCAAGAGTTTCGTTTAGAAAAATACAGCCATCCCAAATCACTCAACAAATTTGAGTTTTCACTATCTTAAGGCTCATGACCTATACACTTTGAGGGTCATATGAATGAGAAATCCAAGTTAAAGGATCATTTTATCACTCAGGATGCGTATCCATAAAATTGGTGAATTTAAAGGATAATGCACATCGTTGAATTCAAATATCAAAAATAGAATTGATTAATAATTATTAAATTAAAAAATAACATCCAATTCACCCCTTTTTACTCCCTTGGATCAACCCATTATAGGATTATCCCTCCATTGATGTTATTATATTGATGAAAGCGGGTAGTAGACTTATGATGGTCGAATTTGAGAAGAAGAAAAAAATAAATAACAATCACCCCACCGTTGTGTGAAGAGTTTGACAAAAGATAATGTGAATAACCTCACTCGTTAAAGAAACGGTATCAAAATGATATGGAAAAAGAAATAAAAAATTAAGAAGAAGACAAAAATTATGATATTTTATTAATTAAATGAAGGTGAATGAAAAACTTACATGGGATAAATTGAGAAAGCGATTACAAAAGGAAAGAATGAAAATACAATTGAATGAAAATAAAATCTTCCATTCCAAAGAAAAATATTCGATGCTAATTACCATAACCACCAGAACCTTATATAGGATTATTCAGAGCCTTAGATACACCCCCAACATAAAATTACATCTCTATTAAATGGGAGAGTTAAAATGAGGTTGAGAAAATCCAGGGAATTTGACATTTCGAAGTTGCCCCGAAAAATTCATCAAGATTCACCCCCCATTTTGACGTGTGAATTTTTAATTGAAGGAGGACTAGTACGGAGGGGTAGTAGAACCTAAATAAGCTCTCCATATGTACTGTATTAGGTGTAAAATTTTCAGGCAATTTGGTCCGGTCGTTTGGATTTTATGATCAAAATGGTGGGAAGACATTATGAGCGTTCTGGTTTGGCCCACATCTAAATGTTAACTTCGGATCCATATATCCCCACAAAAACCTCAGAATTAGATCTTTCCAAAGATGAGTAAAATGATACCCATATTTTTATCTTTGTACTGTAAAAATTTTAGCTTAATTGGGCTTCATTTGTGGGCCCCACATTTGGTTGATGGGCCTTATGCCCATTATGCTTTCTACAAAAAGTTATGCATTCATCCCCAATGATCTCAATCATCCATTGGGATTCATACATCGATCCTAAAAGGAAAAATTTTCCAAATAAATTGATAAATAATATCTTAAAATATCAAATTCATAAAATGAATATAATGTTGTCTACAAATATATGAATGAATAGGCCCAAATTTTCATTTTAAACATGAATTTCATTTGAGATGAGAAATGAAGTTCAATTACTATAATGCACTAAAGTTAATGTTTTTCGACTTTGGAACATATTATTAAGATATTAACAATGAATATTATCCACATTAAGTGGATAATCAAATGTTACATGAAATCCAGGATGCATGCTCAAAGAATCTCATAGAGAATATGGATATATTCCTTTTATTTAAAATTTATATAAGGACAGTATGGTGTCCTAAAATGTATTTGAGTACACAACGACTTAAATAGAACCTATTAGAATCATGATTGGAATCCAACAGCCCTATCTAAAATGACACTACGTGTCACAATATGGAATTATAATTACCCCATCTATATAATTAGTCAAACTAACTAGTATATTATATCTCTACAATTGGTATTAAATGATTTTACTTCATTAAAATGAGAAAAATAACCCATTATTCATCACTACCACATGAGAAAACAACGATATTTTCAAAATATTCATTTTAAGATCATCCAATTTTAACCCTAGGATAGGTAATAGTAAACCATATACTATGGTTATTTGGTGATAATCATTGGAAAAAGAAAGTTTTGAAAAATTGTAAATTGATCACAATAATACTATTCTTCAGTGTAGTTCAGATATTATACCTATATATATCATGTTACATCATGGTTATACCAAGGTGAATAACAAAAATCAAGGGTTTTGAATCCTAAATCATCTCCCACACCTGATCTTGGAAAGCATAACTCATTATTTTACATTAAAGAAACCATTATTATGATGGAATGAAAAAGGAAGTGGGTCTCCACTGTATAGATTATACATTAAATTAATATATTTTAAGATAGAAAGCATACTCTCCTTCAAATTACCAAGAAGAGATTTGAAAATTAATAATGTATAATGGGTAACACTTCATTTATACTCATGAACATCGAGACCCATCTCACTAAAGTGCCTCATAGGAAAGAACATTATACTAGACCCATGGACCACTGACACAAATATATTTCTATATGGAACATTATCCTCAACATTACACTTTTCTGATTTATTTTCCAAATAATTGTTGAATGATTGATGTAACTTGACCCATGTTCTCCACCAAAGATATATTTCATGCTAGTAATTGTAATATCAAGGATATTATAATCAGTGTATAAAAATAACATCTCCCCCATATGGCAGTAATGTGAAATTTAAAATTTGTACAAAACTACCGCTAGCTTCAAATCAGGAGTTAGATAATATTTCATGTAAATTCTTATATTTAGAGACCCATAATTAACCACACACACATTCTTCACTGGAAATTTCCATCACCCAACCCCCAATGCATTAAAAATGGTATTCTTGTTACACATATTAGGTAATTTTATGCATTGTGCTTATTTAAACCTACAATTTAATACATTCAAATCTCTCCAACAATTATGATAACACTCAAATATCACCCCCTTCTGGGTGATTGATATCATCACTGAAACTAATAAGAAGTGGAGTTTAATTAACCATTTATTTTAGTCTCAAAATCTAATAAATCCATGTATACTAAAAAAAATTTGGAGATATTATAAGAAAAAAACATGCACCATCTCAATGTTTCTAATATATATTTCTATCATATAACAAGACTCATGATTTAACTCACACAAATTTATAAAATACACATATAAATGTTTTTTGATGGTCAAATTTAATCTTTTTCACAGAGAATAGCCTCCAAATGTAGTGATCTATCAACTGATAACTAGATGAATACTAGGATATCATCAGTAAAGTAAATGGAAAAAAAATTTATATTCATATGGAAGATCATATTCTTTGGGTTCATAAACACAGGTGACACATTCATTATAATGAACAACATAATGATATACACATATATTACATGTTGTCATGTAAAAGTAGTCTTAAAAATATCATGTGCCCTCAAATACAACTGATGATAACACTATATAAATTAGTCCTCGTAGGAATACATGGTTCAACTATGTTTCTTTAATAGAACATAAATTTGAAGATGTTGATATCTGTCCATGACCTTCAAATAGTTCAAAAATTGATAATATATACATTATGGAAATGAACATCAAACTGTACAGTAAAAAAATGATATCAAACTAATCTGATAATCATAGGTGAATAACTCCAATTGAATCAAGTTAATCTATCATAAGCACCAGCTTTATGTACACTATAGGATCCATCATGTAATGAAATATGGATATGTATTCCATACCTAGAATAGTTTTTATCATTTTCATGACCATTATTTTAACTAGAAAACAATATAACTATTTATGAAATATTTATAGTATTTGTTCAATAGAAAGGGACCTACAATATAATAAAAACATTTATTATTTATGGCATCATAAAAAATATAAACAAAACCATCACCAACAAACAAATTTTACATCCAGTATTCCATGATTGGAAATCTCAATCCTCAATTAGTTTATAAAAAATTATATATATGTTATTATTGAGACCTTAAATAATTATCTATGTTATAATAATCATGATGATGAACCACAAGGAGGTACATGAATTTCATACCAGTTATATGTGTGAAAAATGATGCATGGATGTAAAACCATTTCATACCATTGGAAACGTGTAAAACAATAAATAAACCAAGAACATGATATTTTATATATAATATTAAAACTATTACATCAAAAATAATGATCAACAATACCATAAAGGGTGACATAGACTTTCCCAATACATTGATTTTCCACTAACATGCATATGGTCCATTTAAAATTAAATCTAAATCCTATATCATTTCTATAACATCCCAATATAATAAAATGTTAACATCACATCTACATGTGAATGAAATTCAAACCACCACTTGTAGGGTATAAAAATTTATAAATAGTAATTTTTTATATTCATACTATAATTGAAAGTATAATTTCGTTGATGTACATCTATAACATGATCCAATAATATACATGAATTTTGTATTGGTTCATCCAATAAACATGTACAAATTTGATTGATATTCCCATAACCTAGATCTAATAGAGCCCGATATATAAAGCATCTTCTACCACATGGCCCCTTCTTTTCCTATTTTTATCAACAATAATTTCACATTGGGTACTCTTGTACCGGAGATTGGTGTGAGGAAAACATAGTAGAACACAACCATTTGTGTCCCTTATGAGAACAAGTATATATAATGTTTTTATTATTTTATATACCCAAAAATAGGACATATCCAAAATTATTTTACATTCTACCACCATGGGTTCCACACAAGGCACTATGGAGTAACCGAATATATTTTTTTTGGCTTGAACCAGAGTGTCTTTGAACAAATAATTTATTCATCATATGGTAATCGAATCCCAATTCTTATCATGTTGGAATATAAATAATAAAATAATAGTGAAAACATATAGGAAAATTTGTTTATTAACAAGGTATTTCATAATTGAAATATAAACTCATAGTGGTCATAATATCCTAGAGTAGTGGAATTCATACAATAATTGCATCTTGAATACCACATCAAGGGGGGAATAATGTGCCTAAAAAAGTAACTCATAAGAGATAAAATTGTATATTCAACCTAATGATAATATAACAGATTGAATCATATCCCATAATAAAAAAATTTCATATTGAAAAATCATATGATTCCCTATAAGTATCATACAATGATCAATGCATCCCGCTTCCATGGGAAAAAGATGTTAATTATGCATATAATTTGACATTCATATCTAAAAAAACATACATTACAATCACCTTCTATATATTGGTGAAAATTATATACCATGATAATGGGAATAGATTCATAGTTCCATGAATATAATATTATGGGAATAGTTTCCCACATTATAATATATATAAGAAAACAATTTATTACATCACATCTAAAACATCAAGTAGAAGAACGTCCATATCATCTTATATACATAACTAAAAAAAATATTATGATATAATCACCATCTCTAGAATAATGATATAACTTTTTAAATTATTCTTTTTCCAAATCATGTAATTCATACTCAAATATATAATTGTATTTTTACAAATTCTCACCAATATTCATAATCATATTTAATGAAAAACCAACCTGATATTCACAAATTATAGGGGTATAGAGAACTAATCATGTAACCTAGGAAGAAAAATATAAATGGGTTGTAGGAATATCAAATTCCTATAACGGGTTATTCCTAAAGTAGAATTATATCTTTCCCTAAAAATATATAGTTACCAAAGTGTTTACTAGAACCCAACTAAAAAAATTTATCACGTAAAATTAATTATGAAATATAAAAATTATTCTTCAATGTGAAGCCATAATACGTTATTTCTATCCTATGATTATATATTTTAAAGGAATTATTTAATAATTACTAAAGGTTTCATCATGTCCGTAGATATCATTACCCGACCTGAGGGGGTTAATGGGAAGCAATTAATTTAATATTTGTTTATATAAAATATTTAATGATAGGCCACATAACACAATTCATATAAATAATCCATAAACCATCAGGAGTGGTAATGAAAGACCATCGTTGGGATAAAAATTATTAATCATAAATTTCTATTTGATTATTCAACAATGAATTATAGAAATTAGGAATCATTCTGGACCCAAAAAATTTGATCATATTTGATGATTCATTATAAAATAGAGATATAAATAGAAAAAAATGGTCAAGAGGATTATTATCCTTACCATAAGATAAATACAAGGAAAAAATATAGAAAAAATCATTATAGAACAAATATTATTCAACACAGAGTGGTATATAATGTGATGATTTTTAAAGGGTATTGTTTTGTGGGTAGATATATAAGGGGTCTGGGTAAAATTAAAATAAGTTATAAGTATTTATTATTTTAACTAATTTTTAATATTAAATAGTAGGTACCCACAAGGTAGTAACCTAGATCCAACAACATACTAGTTACCACCATGAAACCATCCATGGATAACTAGCAATCAGTGTCTCCCATAAAACCACCACCATTAACGAGTTAGTAGTTTACTCATTAATAGTCCACCAATTAGTCAATGGAATCATTGCTTATGAATAATGTCACAAAACCAAATATTTTCTCTAAAGAAACATCCCCAAATATTTAAAAAGAATTTTTTTTTTAAAAAAATAATCATAATATATGAAAATCAATAAAAATTTGATCGAAAATACAAATTTGGTAATTAATGTCTGTTTGTGATTTTTATATTTTTAAAATTATTTTCAATACTTAGAAAACATAAACAAATATTAAAATATATAATATTATATCCATATATATAATAAGTATGAATTAGATATGTTTTTTATAATAAGATATTTTATTGTGTGTTGATGTTTGATTTATTGTTATGAAACTATGTTGTCAGATTTGTTAATTGGGCTAGAGTTTAAAATGAAAATACAATAAAGGCAAATGCCATACCATAGCCTAGGAAACCATGTAATATTGATAATCATTAATATGAGAAATATGATATATCATTGGTTTGTTGTGAAATTGTATCGTGGATATGAATTGTGGATGGAGTTGTTTAAAGTATACTTCTCTAGGTCTTAATGAAACCAGAATGTAGTATATAGCTTTTCTCTTTGGAAAATTCTATTTTAGAGTGGCATTATACAATTATAAAAAACTAAGGATACCTAATATTAAAATTATTATATATGTTATTGGTTTCACTACATACTTATACATTATAACCATAAAGCTAAACCAACATTGGAGGAATGCATTTCAGAGGAATATGGATGGTTCATGAAACTATTAATAAAGCGAGGATATTCCATTAGGATTGAGAGGATTAATATGCAACATAAAAATTTTATAAGAGGATGGGGTTTCATGATGTAGGGTGTATTGAACTCCACCATGGCCTATAGTGCCTCTCAAAAAGGTAAAACCATCAAGGGGAATTACACTATGATCCCTACCTAAAAAAATACATTTCCTGTATAGATTTTAGAAAATTAAATTAATTAAATTAAACATTTATATCATACAGAAATAAGTGTTCCTCATTTCCTTCTTAAATTGACTTCATAATTCATTCTTTCAATGTTTTTGACCTTTTACCATGAAATATTTTTTATTTGTGGATGCAATTAGGTATCTTAAATTTTAATTGTTTACATTAGGTAAGGAAATGATTCTTATTTGATATATTCTTCATTTCACATATGATATCAGTCTGTTCAAAAAATAATTTACTATAATAATTATTTTTCTAACATTTGGAAAATTTATATTTTTTATCCAATTAATTCTAATTTATTATTTGGTTCCCTAGAAGAAAACAGATATTTATAGTGTATAAACACATAAATTTAAAAACTAACATAGGTAAAATGTAATATTAACTAATCTAAAATTATATAAATTTAATATCACTATCAAATATAAAAATAATCAAAATCTACTTGGAGAACCTTTTGGTTTCGTATATATGATCATCATGTATAGAAGAATCATATTTTCAATTACTTTAAAGACATTATCTATATTTTATTCACACTAGATACACTTCTTAACATCTCACAAGGAATAAAAATCTATATAGAATGGGGAGAAAACATTTTAAATCGGTGTGATCATGTCCTTTGTCATAAAAAAATACCAATATATTATCATCGGATAGATTCAAATCATATGATATAACATGGTAGATGAAAAAATATATATTTAAAATAATATAGAAAAATAATATCAATGAATAAGTTATGATGAAAAAATGTAACCTCAAATGAGCAAACATATATCATGGAGAAAGAGTTTAGAAATGTGTGAAAACAACTATAATTCATGTAGAAAAATCATAGGAATAAACAAATGGAATTCCATGTGAATGCATCATAGAAATAATCTATTGAACAAAAATATGAGTAGAGGTCATAAAATATTAGAGTGGAACATAGTACCAAATTCCCATAAAATAAATGGGTATGGAATAAAAACTTCATTTACATAGTAGATAAAGAATCCGCACATGATTCTTATAATCATTGTGAGGAAAAAATTAACAACTATTTCCCATAAAAATAATGGAGTAAGAAAAAACCATATTCAATCCAAAATTTTATATTAGGTATCACATATTGATCTCCATTAAAATTGAATAAAATGCATCAATTCTTGACTCACATAAACATAGAGGTATTCGAGTCACTTCTACATTCCAATAGTTGGTCGAGTATGAATATATGATTATAGTATTCAACACATTAGATATAACCCATTAAAAAATTCATTACTTAAGAAAACCTCCAACCAAAGAAACCCCACCTGGATGAAAATAATGGATGATAGTTAATGAAACACTTGTCCCACCTTTAGTGGGACCTATTTTGGAAACTGGTTTTGAGGGTATAAAAATTGTAAATATTGAAGGAATTACAATAAATATATATATTATGATCATGATATTTGATATTTTCCATCAATAAACATTGTGGTATAAGACAATGAATGGAAACTAAAACCTCCCCACCATGTATATATATATAGAAATAAAACGAATCTTTAAAATAATTATCCAATCAAATTATAAAATATGTTCTTCAAAAAACTACAAATTTATGTTAAGTAATGTCCATATAATTCCATTTATTTATCCTAGAAACCTGAAAACTAATATACTCATTGGGTGACTATAACATGTATAATCTATTGTATCATTCACAAAGAATCTCAGGCACTTGTAAAAAGAGAATAAGGTTGAACCCAATAAAAAATAGTAGAACCAGTTTGACCTAATAATGTCAACTAGCCATTCCCATTACAAACATGGGATAATCAAAAAATATAACATCAAATCATTGAATATATATTAGATGTATATTGATAAAAATGATATCAACCACAACATTACCACTAAATTCACACTCTCAAGTACAAATGACATTTGTTCATTAACTCGAGTGCCTTATATAGAATTATTCATGAAGACTCCTAGGTAATAGAATCATGCCAATAACCCTGCATGAAATGGGAAATAACATACCACCTGAAGAATGTAAGGAAAATATACCGTGTAAAACACCCCAACAATTTTTTTATCTCATCCACATCCTATCATAACCACCACCATATGTGTAATATATCATGTTATCACGAACATGAAACAGACATACCTCATTACCATACCCTACAATGAAGCCACCACCCACCAAAATAATAATCACACTGTCATTAATAATTAAACCAATAAAAAATATGGAAACCTGGAATCTCAACATGTACATATTATGAATGATATAGTAGGAAATAGAGGGTAGGTGTCCATATATCCTATCCATTTTATATAATAGGATTACACCACCCACAATTTGGTGTCGGCACACAGTTCCTTACACAATTATAGTGCTTAAAAAGTTAAGAATAATAATTAAATGTATATTATCCACAGACAGACACAAAAGTCCAATATATGAGTTCATATCAATAATATAATCACTTGACACAAAATTATGACAATTCCTAATCATATTCATTATATTTTATACCACCATATAATACATATAACTACATGAGACAATGAAAAAGACAAGATAAATTCCATTTTATTTTTCCATGTTCATCTATTAAATCATTTTTCTAATTACCAAAAATCATTATATATTATGACTATAATTATTTTTTAATTAGTTAACCAATTTAAACCAACATTTAAATTTTATTCGTAAATTCATTTTATATTCCAGACCATACCATTTATGATCAATTAGAAAATATTTATTCCACCACTAATTGTAAACTAGCACAGTACTGAAAAACATATGCACCAAAATAAATATGTTTTTATATCAAGAAGACACACTTTTCTACCACCAATGATCAAAAATACATCCCGTGTCACCAAAACATATCACGAACACCATATAATACACTCACCGCCTCAAAATTTTACCACACCACACATTTTATTTCATTTATTTCAATTATTGATGTGGATTTCATTATAATTTCTCTATTATTTTGAAGGGAATATTAAAAAAGAATAAGATAGATGGGAATTCATTTAATTAATAATTTATATATATATATAAGAATTTTAATGAGGTATTTTTAAAATCAACATGAATATAAATAATTACCAATTTACAAATTCAAAAAATATAAATGTTAAAAAACTCCAATGATAGATGTTTAATAATATTTCTCACAGTTATTGGTAAAAACGATAGATTAAGTGCCCTCATGTTATTTCATATGTTCCCCATAAAGTTATAATAACCGAATATTTATCTTCATTAACCTAATTCAAAATATATTGTTATTGGAAAAAAAATATATGATCCCCCACATGTATATCTATTAGAATAATGATAATGGATTACATACCTCAGTGAATCTATCTAAATAACCATAAAAATTTAGGCAATAAAGGAACAACAGGATGACCAAAAAAGAAATAGAAACACTTAAATAAATCTTAACCTCACCAAGGTATCATTGAAATGAAACCCAAAATATCCCCACAAAAAATTTCATAAAAAATAATATCCCAACAAAAATTAGAGAAATAGAAGGATAAAGGGGGATTTGATCAATATAGATGGCCATATAAATAACAATAGAAGTTAAAGATCAACGTACGATGAAGTTGGATACATAAGACTCAATAATCGTCTAGGGTTCAGACATGTATTGTGGGAACATATAGAGAAATGAAAAAAAAGTGGGAGATACCAGTAATTTAAAGATATAATGGATCTTGTCACTTTTTCATCATGAAAAAAAATTATTGGCGTGAGTTTTTTTAATGCCTTCCATTCCATGACATGAAATAAATTCAGAACATGAATTACATAAACTATAAACATGATGAAAACCCATGACATTTCATATTTCTTTACCCTCTAATTAATTCATATCATGAATCTCTCTTTTAAGTCATGAATTAAATATGAAAATAATCTCATCCCAAGGAATAGAGACTTGAATTTGAAGCCTCAAAGATAGTAAAAACATATAACGTCACAAATAAATATTCAAAAAAACACCATAATATGTATTTTAATCCTTAATTGCTACTTTTACCTCCTTGAAACCCCTCTAATCACCTTTGTCTCCATGACCAAAAATGTAACATGCCAAGAAGTCCCAAAATGTTACATTATATTCCCATTAAATGATTACCATACTTGAGAATACAAACAAAATAAAAATAATAAAAATATGTTTCCAAAAAAATATTCATTGAGGTAAAACATATGGATCTCTTTAAACCTCATAATTTACCAAAAACAAATCACATATAATACATAAATAAAATTTGTGAAACATACAACACAACCATGCTACAATCTAACATCACACAACACTTCTACATTCCACACCAAACTCAAACCACTTATTATCCAAAAATCAATCCTTACCAAAATCCCATCAACCAATCAACCAAAAAAAATACTTAATTAACTTGATATAAATGAAACCAATAAAACAGTAAATAAAATCTAAATTCTATATCATGATATCATCTATGTAAAAGGTCACAAACTCAACCTCATGGTTATAATATGTGTCTTAATATAACATATATTGATTAGGATGTGATTTTTACCTTATTCATACATATTAATATTTAACACACATCATCTTAAAGGTTAAAATATAATATAAATAGTCAACATGGGTTAAGAATGAAATCATCAGTGAAAATAAGAACAAGGAAATCAACAAAACAACTTTGGTTACTAGGAATTCATCTGTATCTAATACTCCCAAGTACACTCTTCCAAGCCACCATACCCCCATATCACCTTACCCAAGGGTATGGTTCACACACTCAATACCTTCTCTCAATGATCTTGATGCTTTAATGGACCTTCAAAAAATTTATACATTCCTTGATATCCAAAACACCAAGGTCAATCAATTAGGATTCATCATGAAGATACCATATGATATGAAACTTGTGGAAGATTTCATTGATCCAGTCTCAGCATGCCAGGAGAAAAAAAAAATAAACCACAACACCAACACAATCCAACAATTATTATCGTCCCACAAGATGGGGAGAATTAATATTCATACTTTTAAATGTAGAATTGTTTTGATGATGAGAAACATATAAGAACACATAGTCTCTCATGAAATAATGGAAATGGTGTACTCCTCCAATCTATGGAAGACTTATATTAATCCAATACTTCCTTCATTCTCTATTAACAACATATAAATTTTATATTGTGTTCTTTAATACATTTTCATTGACAATTTATGATTACACAACCATATCATACAAGAATAGAAGAAAAAAATGAATTTCTATATGATGTATTAAAGGGTCCTTTACTGATAAATGAGTTAGATATGTTGTTATAAATGAACGTAATCAATGTAATATGATATTAAAAAGAAACATTTATGTCCAAGATACCCCAACATAATATCTTAATATTCATGGATTTTATGGTCCATCTTTCTAAGCATATTAGTTTGGGAAGAAGTTCTATGTTGTATTTGAGGTCCAAAACAATGTATCAATTTTATCCCGACTAACTAGGTAAAAAGGGTATCCTAGTCTGAGAAAATATTCTTTAGAAATCCATATATAAATACAACCTCAACCATATACATCCTAGAAAAAAACATTGTTCCAAACTACTTGTTTTCTTGTATGTGAGATGATATCATCAAAAATCAAAGATTACCAAGATAAAATCATTTCATCACAAATATCAACATAACATTATGATTAATTATATAGATATTTCATAACACATATATATTGAAATATCCACATTTTATTAAAAAAATCATGCAATATGTTTTTATTAATTTTAATTATGATAAAATAGAAATAGATCCATGAAAACATCCACCACACATTTCATACCTAGACCCCCAAATTGAATAATAATAAAATTTTACATATTAGATACTCCTGGTTGTATCATATATAGTGATAAATAAAAATCATGAAGTAATCTATCATACTGAACAACTAGAATAAAAACAACCAACATAACAACATTCCACTATTATTTTACTGTAACTATCCCTTAAGGGCATCACTATCGCCAATATAGTCATATATCATATCTTTCCATGAGTATACCTATTGAAACTCAAATAAATACAACATAATATAGGTATACACAATAATAAAATATTAGATTCCAACATCATCAACCATTTTCTTATCTAGGTGTAGGGATAAAAAATTCTCCATTTCCCTCAATGTATATTCAGACTCTAGGACAACATGTTTTTTATATTTTTGATATGTGTTCCCACCATGAAATTCATCATTCATGAGGATTAATAGATCTAATTGTCATAGTATTAATGAAACTCTATAAATATCTCATTTTATAGTTTTAAATAATGATGAGTGGATAAATACCTCATGTTCAAGTGATTTGGGATTACCATAGATAATTAAATAATCAGGTAAGGTCACATACATGTTATTAAAATCATTATTAAATCTGCTTAAAATTATTGGTGGCATTTTTAGAGTCACATGGACTTATATCCATAGACCCATTGGAGATAACCATATTGTGATATATAAAGAAGAATCTTATACCTATATTGGAATCATTATAAAAACCCTTAAACATCACCCCATTATTATAAACCATGAATCGTATAAGAACTAATCAATCTCCCATTATGGTGGTACAATCATTCTAGACACCAATAAGTTTAGATGAAATTTTTTTCCATTATAATTAGATAATTCTATTAGATTTTATCCCATGATGAACAAAATCCAAACGTCTTGTAAATGTCTGAATGATAGATGGAACTAAAACCAATGCCACATTTTTTTTTGTTACCTTGAAATATAATACCTTTATATTTACTAGGTCCAAAAAAGTAGCATTTATAATTAAATAGACTATTAAAAAAATACATATCCAAAGATTGAAACATACACTTAGAAAACAACCCATAGAGAAGGGGCATCAAAAAACATATATGAAATATTTGACATGATCAACATGCTCATAATATTACTTTGAGTGTATCAATATTTCATTAATGAACAAGACTAAAAACTAGTCCATAAAGTCGACCAATATAGAGTTCAAGATTCCAATGAAAACAACTGGTTCATTTAGGGAAATAAAAGTTGTTCACGTGGAAATGATGTCCCCATACATACACAAGATATAATTATTTTGGAAATTTTCCTCCTCCACCCTCATCTAGTGACATAAATAAAATATACCAATCTGAATGATCCCAAAAGTTACTATAAATTAGACAAAAAAGATCATCAATCTTTAGAAGTGATTAATAATTCATTATTTTAACTTTATAAAATAACTATAAGTCAATATATTTCCACAAAATTCCAATATATTTATTTTAGAAAAACACTATAGAAACCAATTATAACACACTTATGAAAAATAAAAACAATCCATGTAAGATCTAATATATAAATTCAAAACAATCTAAAACCAAATAGATCTATGAAATTATATTTGATAAAAACCCATGAAGAACTATGATATATATATATACCCCGCACTCGTTATCACATCTAGGGTTTAATCTCCCAACATGATTAGTCGAAAATTGAAATACTACCCAATGACCATGTGGGCCTCCTGCATCTAAGAATCCACTAATCTCACGAAGAATTGTAAGAACCTGGTTCTTATTCATGAGGTACGGGTTTATTTTTTTCCTTTTTCCTTAATTGTTTTTTATAAAATGGGGAAAATGGGGAAAATCCCAAATTTTGTGGGTACACGCCGTGTATTTTTTCAGACGCCATGTACTTTGGCCGTGTGAGATGAGTGCACGGGGCGTGTAGCCCGGCCAGCAGATAAAAGTCTAAAAACCGACTACATGTCGTGTAGTGGGTATTTAAAAGCCGTGTAGTCAGTCGGCAGATGAATAGTAAGATGGTGAAGGAAGCCACTAGCTAAGTGACAGTACACGCCGTGTACACTGGTATTACACATCGTGTACTCATGTCAGAAATTGAACAGTGTCGCGCTGGCGAGTAGCCGCCAAAGGAACAGTTAAATGGTGGAATGTACATGCCTTGTACTGGAGAGTAAACACCGTTTATTTTGATTTTTTGTTGTTTAAAATGGCCAGTAGCCTTCTCTTTTCACAGAGGAAGCTAAGAACGCCGGAGGAGCTCGGGAGTATGACTGAAGCTTTGGAGATATCATGCTCGCATGCCGAGAATCAGTTTCCACCTCCGTCGATCACGTTGGGACCGCACGTGTATGCCCTCCCTTTTTCATGAGTATTTCTTGCCAATTCATTCCCGAGGGAATGTTATTTATGTTCGAATGATATTTCTCTTACCCCAGATCTCATTATTGGGCGTTTCTAGAGGCATCGTTCACATATAATGACTAGAGATGACTGAGGTAGGTGGTCTAGTGTTTATTTTATACTGTTGTGGTGAATTTGTGTACCGTTGTGATAAGATCCCATGAATGGTGTGTTGTATGGCTGAGGCCCTAAAGAATTATATATCTATAATTGTATTGGTATTTGAATGTAATTATAACCTAATGTTTGGGATCATTTCATGGATCCAAGACCACCCCAGGGGTGCGTTCTACTGTTTAGCCATTTTGCCAGGTTACCCGAGGTTATACCATAAAGTTTAGCTTTCATTAAATTGCCTTGAGAGGAATTTGTTATAATTTATTTCTTATCTGTTGGGCTTGACTTGATTACTTTAGAATGAGGTCAGTGTTCTATTTTTCCTGAGGGCAGATGCTACCGTGCCTGAGGAAATTATCTCGTACGCCTGAGGGAAATATTAATTATGACTTATGGTAATCGCCTGAGGGCGTGATTCGGTTTAGCCTTATGGTGTGATTTTGTTTAGCCAGAGGGAAAGATTCTGTTTAGCCTGAGGGCGTGATTCTGATTAGCCAATGGAAATGGTTCTGTTAGCCTGAGGGAATGATTTTGCTTACCTGAGGGTATGAGTTTGCATGTCTGAGGAAACTGGGTGTTTACATAGTATATTCACTGTGGTGATATCTAAAAATTAATTATTAAATAAATATTAAAATTTCAATATAACTGGTAGTTAGATACTTTTGAGTAATGCTTAGTTTACTGTATTTACTATTGCACACTGCTGTTGCACTTTATCACTGACAGTTAGGCATGGGCCTTTGGTGGTGGCCTACTTTGATTTATTTCTCACACATTTTTAGGTCATGTCTTCAGCCCAAACAGATCATATTTCTATAGGTTTCTATAGGGGGAAAGAGTTCTTATACTAGTACTTGATTGTTGTTGTGGAGTAGGAGAGCATGGGACCGAGCATTGGCTTGCAATGCTGCTGACTATTTAGTTTGTTCCACTGTACTTGTACTTTTGTTGTATTGTATTGTATTGAAGTTTAACTTGTTTTTCCTGTTTCATAGAATAGTGACATGATGCATCATTTTATATATAACTAATGGTTTCTGTTTACATTAGTTGTCTATCTCAGCTAAATATTGTTCACTGTTTCCGCTTTTGTATGTTGTTTATCTTTTTTGTCGTGTTACACTCTGACAAATGAGTGAATAGTTTCCCCACTATCAGACCTGGGCCCTCACAACTAGTCGACAGCCTCTAGTGTTTGGGGAAATACACTTGAGTTCATGTGACCAACTGGGTTTGGGGCACCCGTGGAGTGGCACCCGGATCCGAGATGTTACAATGTGGTATTATAGGGTTTCTTTTCTTTAAATTACTATTTGGAGCCTTGGTCAAGAATAGGACTGACATGGTAGTTGGTAATGAGCTGTGCCCGGGAGTAGCTAACCTGTGTACAGGGAAAATCTAGTCTACCTTGTTTATTGCAATTTTTCATATTTTTCAAATTTTACAGTTGATTTGATTTTCACCATTGGGTGATGCACTTGTGAGTGTGTTGTTTATATATTATACATGGGTTCTATTTAGTTGAAACCAGATGAGATGAGGGTATGCCATCTCATGCACCATGTAGGAACATGGTAGATGTTACATGCCATGCATACTTCCATGCCATGTAGGTGCATTAGAAATTGCATGATGTTGTGATAATTGTTGTGCTATAAAAGCATGCTATTGTGGTAGCTGCTTTTATTAATAACTTCTATATGATAGGGTATTGTTGTGAGAGGTTACTGATAAAATGGACGCCGAACATTGGTTTTTGTGGAGTATGGGCCCCCAATAATCAGAATTTGGTGAATCATCGATGAGTTTACTTTATTATAACATGTATAAGATGCCATGTTTTGATTCGTGGAGAGTATGGGCCCTCACGGATCGGAATTTGGCACTTAGGTGTTCGTTTCAGTGTTTTCTGGGCTCCAGAGTAGTTTCTAAGGTTTATGTCTGAAAATCCTAGAAAACATGCCATGTAGTTCTATGGACACACTTCGTGTGTTCTTCTGTTCGGGAAGAAAAAAGAATTAGGTACACACCGTGTACCCAAAGTACACACCATGTAGTCTCTTCACATGTCGTAGGCTGTGTGGGTGGGGAAAATGGGTAGGGAAGGGCTTGAAAAAAAATAAATTGTGTACCAGTTGTACACACCGTTTAGTGTTGACCAGGAGACTACCCGTGTAACTAACAACACAGACGGATAAAATCGTTGTTTGAACACGCCATGTCAATATTGTACACACCGTGTAGTCTTACCCAGGTACCTGGCCATCTCACGAACAACACAGGTCGGTGTTACCCTTCCTCGTACACACTGTGTTCCCGCGGGACACGCCGTGTAGTCTAGACTGGAGAGAGACAGTGTGGACTTAGCCTTGTGGCTTAGGAAAACGGGGTGGATTACACTCCGTGTGCGAGTGTAACACACCGTGTAGTGTCGTCTGAGTAGCCAGTCGTGTGACTAACAACATTGGCGGTTGGAAACTAAACTGTACACGATGTGTAGTTTTATAAACACCATATAATCTAGATCAAAAGAGATCCTTCTGGCTAGGCCATGTAGAATGACTCGGGAAGGGGAAGAAAATTCATGTAAATGCTGTGTAGTTAATATACATGCCGTGTAGTGTTATTTTGAAAATCTTGAATGCTTTTTCCCCCTGTTTCCGTTTTGGTCCCCATGTTTTTGACTTTGATAAACATAAAGCTGAAGCATGTTTTGACCTTATAGAGTCATGTCACCAAGATGACCTCGCGTTGTTCGCCAGGAGAGCGGTAACAAGTATAATCCGGAAATGGTATGCCATGGGTTACCGATGGATCCTCCAACAAGGCTAGATGTGGCCCCAACCATTATTCCGGGCATAGGCGTTGATTCACAGTTCCGTGAAGGATTCATGCGGTTCATGCAGACTTTACAGGTAGCACCACCAGTTGCCACATCTATGAAAAAACTGACTCGTATATTCCAGCAGCAGTATATGCCAAAGTTTTAAGAAGATGGCAGACCACAGGCTGTGGAGTCTTGGATTGGTTCTATGCAGACTATTTTTGAGCATCTTGAGACGCCTCTATGGTGGAGGGTCCAGCTCCCTACATACATGCTGTGTTATTCAACCAAGAGGTGGTTGGATGTTACCACCCAGACTGAGCATCACCGATACGTGGCGTGGGAAGATTTCTAGGCAGTATTCTACAACATCTTATTCCCAGAGATGCTGAGGGAAGATCGAGATTGAGAGTTCATGAATCTGTAGTAGGGATCCATGTCAGTGATGAATTATTCTTCTCGCTTCACCGAGCTTCAATGTTTTTCCCCTGTTCTGGTGGGTGATGAGACATTGAGGGCCAGATGATTTGAGTACTGTCTTCGATATGAAATCCGAGCACTGGTGAATGTTTTCTGGTTGCCTACAATTTTTTCTATTGTGCACCAGGAACTTATTACTGAGAAAAACCTATAGGAATATAGTAGTGTGGGGCAGAGTAGTTCATCACCAGTTGCTGGTACTATTTCTTCTGGTAAGAGGAAGAGACAGATGTACTTCTCTCATGGTGGCGGTACTAGCCAGAAGAATACTTCAGGTGGCTTGTCATTTTCTACCAGTGCGGTAGAGTGGGGAACAAGAGACCTTAGTGTCCCCAAGACCTGGTTGAGTGAAGAGATTGCGTCAAGATGGGTCATCTGCAATGCCTTTTCAGGGAGTTTCTACCAGTGGCTTGTGAGAAGGGATCTGTGCAGACTCCACGTGCGGGAGCAAGACCAGCAGCTTCTTACCAGTCGGGAAACTGGAAAAAATCAGGGCGTGCAGGCAGAGATGGTGGAAGTGGCCTTGGTAGCCAAACACTAGGATCTCAGAGGCAGCAGGGTAGGACAGATCAGGGTAGCCAGGTTGTTGCAGGGCCGCGACACTGGGCAGGCATATGCAGTGCAACATACCCATCAAGAGCAGGATCACAGACCTTCTACTGTCAGATGTACTATTTTAGTATCTTATGTATTATCTTCAATACTTTTCATTATGGGTTCTATACATAGCTTTATATATGTTCCCGTTGTGGAGAGCCTTGGGCTCTTTTTTTCTTCTTCTCCATGTGTTATGGCGCTAAACTATCCGTTGGGTACTAGAATGGTTGTTGTGCGTCGGTGGAAAGAGTTCCCCTAGAGGTTGGTGGGTGTCACTTTATATGGAACCCCTATGTCTTGGAGATGCCGAGCTATGATATCATTCTTGGGATGGACTGGTTTCTACCCTTTCGAGCCATTGGGGATTGCGATCATTACAGGGTGGGTTTTACGACACTAGAGGGAGAGAGTTTATATACAAGGGCAAATAGAATGTCCAGGAAAGTCGAGATGGACCAGTGCATCGTGGGCGAGGTAGTGTGATAGACCAGTTTGCGAGATTGTATCTGGATGACCAGGGGACTTGTCAAAAGAATTTACCTCCTATAGTTTATTGTTTCAGGGATGTCTTCCCGGATGACTTTTCAGGTCTACCTTCAGAATGATAGGTGGATCTCTCTATTGAGCTAGTTCTCGGAGAATCAACGGTGTCTGTTCCTCCTTATAGGATGGCTTCACCTGAGTTGTAGGAGCTCAAAATACAGTAAGTGGAGTTGCAGTCAAAGGGTTTCATCTAACCCAGTATTTCTCCTTGGGGTTCGCCGGTCCTTTTGTAAAAAAGGTAGAAGGTACCCTCAGACTCTGTGTGGATTATTAGAAGCTGAACCAACTAACGATTAAGAACTGATATCCCTTACCAAGAATTTCTGAACTTTTCGATCAACTTTGGGAGAACGAGTGTTTTCAAAGATTGACGTGTGATCCGGATATCATCAGTCACTCGTTAGACCATCCGATGTTCTGCTCATAGCTTTTCGGAGAAGATATGGTCTATATGAGTACTTGGCCATGCTGTTCGGACTTACTAACACGCCAGAATATTTCATGTCTCTGATGAATCGTGTGTTTCACTTCTATATGGACTCTTTTGTGGTAGTCTTCATGGATGAGATCTTGGTCTAGTATCATACTCGACACGACCATGCTACCCATCTTGATATCTTATTGAGTAAACTGAGGGAGTATGAGCTATATGTTATGCTCTCAAAGTGCCACTTTTGGATGGACCAGATACACTTCCTGTGTCATATTATCCTGGAGGTGAAAGTTGTAGTCGACATAGAAAAAGTTAGACCAATAGTTCCTTGGTAGTATCCTAAGAATGTGTTTGAGATATGAAGTTTCTTGGGGCTGGCTGGTTAATACATGCACTTTATACAGGACTTCTCCTGCTTAACAGCGCTGTGGGATGGTTTGACTAAGAAGGATGTGAAGCTCGTTTGGTCATAAGCTTGTGTGATATCCTTTCAGGAGATGACGGGAATGTGGACATCAGCACCAATCCTGATGCTTCTAGAGCAAGGGAAGAGATATACAGTTTTCTGTAATGCATCAGGTATTGGGTTGAGAGCAGGTTTAATGTAGGTCGATTGAGTTATTGAGTACGGGTCTCCGCAATTGAGGACAAATGAGAGGAATTACCCAACGCATTCCCTTGAGATGGCTACAGATGTTCATGCATTATGTTATTGGAGGCATTATCTCTAGGGAGAGCATTTTCTGTTTTTCACCAAGCACAAAAGTCTCAAGTACATATTTACTCAGCATGACCTAAATCTGAGACATCTAAGGTGGGTTGAGTACTTTTAGTCCTTCGATTTTGAGCTTTCCTAAACACCTGGTAAGGGTAATTCAGTTGCTGATACACAGATCATGAAGACTTAGACACAGGCAGTTCATGAGGCCAGTGTTGAATGGAAGCTTATGGCTTTGTTCTCTGGGATGCATTTGGAGGTTCACGACAGTCAGGGGAAAACCTATCTTTCTTCCTTAGTTGTGACCTAAACCCTCTTGGATAGAGTGAGGATTAGACAGCTATCTGATTCAGAAGGCCTAGTTCTATGGGAGTCAGTGGCAAGTGAGGACCCTCCTCCTGGTTGGACGATAGACGATGATGAGGTACTGTGTTTCCATGGATGAGTATGGGTTACAAGGGACATACTCATTGAGCTGATGCGGGAGTTTCATGCTTCAGCTTGGGAAGCGTATCCTAGAGTTACCAAGATGTACCGTGACTTGAGAGGTTAGTACTGGTAGCCAGGTATGAAGAAAGAAGCGGCTGGTTTTGTTATGAGATGTTCCACCTGTCAGCAGATGAAGGAGGAGAATCAGAGGCCAGCTAGACTATTACAGAATTTCCCCATTACAAAGTGGAAATGGGATGATGTTGCGATAGGATTCTTGACGGGGTTTTTGAGGTCACCTCGAGGCAGGGATGTTGTGTGGGTTGTTGTGGATAGACTTAATAAGGTAGCTCACTTTTTTTGAATCAAGGAGACCTTCGGTGTTGATGAGCTCGTAAAGCTGTATATAGAGAGATCATATATCTTCATGGGGTCTGTCGTTCTATTATTTCAGATAGGGATGCCTAATATACATCTCGCTTCTGGTAGAGTTTTCAGAGGGCACTGGGTACATAAGTGCTTCTGATTACTTCTTACCACCCTCAAACCGATGGCCAGTTAGAGAATACAATACAGGTGCTTGAGGACATGGTGCGTGCATGCGTCCAAGATTTTGGGGGCTCTTGGGAGAAACACATAACCCTGGTCGAATTTTACTATAATAATAGTTTTCAGGAAACTATTGAAATGGAAACATACAAGGCTTTATATGGAAGGTCGTGTCGATCAACATTGTGGTAGATAGAGGTGGGTGCGGCAGCTTTACAGGGACCACGTCTCATTCAGGAGACTTATGAGCAAGTCTAGTTGATACATAAATGGATGGCTACTATGCAGTCTCGTCCGAAATCTTATGCTAATAGCCGCAGACTACCCTTGGAGTTTGTGGTCCGGGATCAGGTATTCTTACGTGTTTCCCTGATGTTGGGACACAGGAGGATCATGTGACAGGGTAAACTTGCACCGAGGTATGTGGGGTCGTTTGAGATACTAGAGAGAGTCAGGTCAGTTTCCTATCGGTTGCAGTTACCCTAGAGGTACTAGGCCATGCACGACGTCTTCCATGTATCTCAGCTACGCCATTATCACTTAGACCTGTATCACATTTTTCGGACAATGGAGTTTGAGCTTCAGTTCGATTCATCATTTGAGGCGCATCTGATTCATACTGTTTATAGGAGCACAAAAGATCTCTGAGGTCGGTCAACTCCTCTCGTACGGGTGCTACGACAGCATGGTCGAGTGCAAGACGAGACCTGGGAGTGGGAGACCGCCGTACGTGCTTAGTGGATAGAAATGTTCACAACATTATTTTCACCACCCTTGGAAGGGAAATTCTTGGACGAATTTCTTTAAGGGGGGAAATTTGTAAGGACCCAGTTCTTATTCTTAAGGTATGAGTTTCTTCTTTTCCTTTTTCATTAAGGTTTTTTGAGAAAATAAGGAAAATGGGGAAAATCCCAAATTTTGTGGGTACATTTTGTGTACTTTTCCTCATCCCGTGTACTTTGGCCATGTGAGATGAGTACATGGGGTGTGTAGCCGGGCTGGTGGCGAAAGGTGTAATAACCGACTACACATCGTGTATTGGGTATTTACACGCCGTGTAGTCAGTCGGCAGGTGAATAGTAAGGCGGTGAAGGTTGCCTCCATCTAAGAGACAGTACACACTGTGTACACTGGTATTACACGTCATGTACTGATGTTGGAAAGTGAACAGTACCGTGCTCGCAAGTAGCGGCTAGAGGAACCGTTAAATGATGGAAAGTACACGTCTTGTACTTGAGAGTACACACCATGTATTTTGTTTTTTCTTAAAATGGGCATTAGCCTCATCTATTCACAGAGGAATCTTAGAATTCCGGAGGAGCTCGGGAGGACAGCCGAAGCTTTAGAGATCTCCATCTCACATGATGGGAATCTATTTCTGCCTCCATCGATCACATTGGACCTCACAGGTAAGACCTCCCTTCTTCCTAAGTAGTTCTAGACAATTTTTTCCCAAGGGAAATTAATTTACATTTGAATGGGATTTCTCTTACCCCGTATCTACATCGTTCTTGGGATTTTAGGGAGGCTTCATTCACATATACCGATCAGATATGATCGAGGTAGGTGGTCTAGTGTTTATTTCCAATTTTTGTGGTGAATTTGTGTACAGTTGTAATATGCTCCCATGAATGGGGTGTTGTATGGTCGAGGCCTTGAAGAATTATATACCTAGAATTGTATAGGTATTTTAATGTAATTATAACCTGATTTTTTGGATCGTTTCATGGATCCAGGACCACCCTGGGGGTGCGTTCCCCTTTTTAGCCATTTGGACAATTTACCTGAGGGTATACAGTAAAATTTAGCATACTTTAAATTTCCTTGAGAGGAACTTTATATAATTGCTTTCTTATCTATTGGGATTGAACCGGTTAATTTATCCTGAGGGTAGTGTTCTATTTGGCCTGAGGCCAGCTGCTTCCGTGCATCGGGGAATTATCTCATACGCCTGAGGGAAATATTCATTATGCTTGAGGGAAATCGCCAGAGGGCGTGATTCTGTTTAGCATAAGGGCATGGTTCTTTTAGCCCGAGGGAAAGATTCTATTTACCTGAGGGTAAGAGTTTCCATGTATGAGGACACTGAGTGTTTACATAGAATATTCACTATGGGTATATCTGAAACTGAATGATTAAATAAATAATAAAATGTCAATATAACTGGTAGTTAGTTACTTTTGAGTACTGCTTAGTTTACTGCATTTACTATTGAACACTGTTGTTTCACTTTATCACTGACAGTTGGGCATGGGCCTTTGGTGGTTGCCTATTAGGATTTTTTTCTCACTCCCTATTTGGGTCATGACTTTGGCCCAAACGGATGTTATTAATACAGGTGTCGATAGGGGAAATATTCCCTATACTTGTACTTAATATTTTATGTGGAGTAGGAGAGCATGGGGCCAAGCTTAGGCTTGAGCAGCTGCTGACTGTTTTGTTTGTTCCGTTGTACTTGTAATTTTGTTGTATTGTATTTTATTGCAGTGTATCTTGATTTGGATGATTTCAGAGAATAGTGACATGCTACATCGTTTTATATATTACTACTAGTTTCTATTTACTTCAGTTTTCTGTCTCAGTTAAATACTGTTTACGGTTTCCGCTTTTGTATGTTGTTTATCTTTTTCCATTATGTTACACTTTGAAAAATGAGGGAATAGTTTCCCCACTATCAGACATGGGTCTTCGCTACTATTCGGCAGCCTTTGGCATTTGGGGAAATGTGCTTGAGGTCATGTGACCAACCGGGTTCGGGGCACCCATGGAGTGGCACCCAGATCCAGGACGTTACAAGAATAATTCCATCAAAAGATAGAGGGGGTCAGATTATCTATTAGACATTGGATAACCATATTTCCTAATGATGATTACAAAAACAATATTCGTATCTAATAATGGTTCCTTCCTTTAGAAGATTTTGTGAACATTATAGAGATAATAAAACTAATAGATGCAGAGAATTAAATCATTAGTAATTTTTTAATAAGAAATTATCCCTGTATAATTAATTGTTGTGGATCATGTGTCTACACAACTTGAACATATTAGAGAAGCTGGTTTTATTTATTAATATAGTTATATCATCCATTAATTTTCAAATCTAAATATAACATATTTTAAGGGGAATATTCTAAAAATATTATTATGATCTACACCATATTCATTAAATTATTTTTTTTGAAACATGGATACAAAAAAATATCTTTATCAGATATATATAATCTCCCACTATTTTCATTCTGAAAATAACCCTCCATCAATGTATCTGGTATTAATGATTTTATCACAACATGGAAAAAGGAAACAGAAATATGGTTTTTCTCAAATACACATATTGATTAAAAAGGGACAAATCAATGATCTCATAAACATAAAATGGATATATGGGTTTAAGAACAACATAATATAATTTGAAAACCATAACCAACATTTCAAATATTATAATATTATCTCATATAAAAAATATGGTATATTATAATATATGATTAATAATGGTATAAAAACATGAACCATTAAATCATAACATTGAAATAAAACATAAATTTCGGGTATACACAAAATAATAGAAGATTATTTCCTTAGTCAGGGATCACTTATAAGACTGCCACTTGGAATTGGTCTCACTCTTGATTCATTATATCCTTAGTCATATTTCACTACAATGCATATCAAAATGAGAATAATCCTTTACTAAATATATTTCACTCCCCATTATAGTCCACATTATTTAATGATACATCCATTTTAAACCAACTCATTAAATGTATATATATTCCAAAGAAAACCTCTCACATGATCATAATTTATTCCCACTTTTCAAATATCCCATACGATGTATGATGTATAATAACTTATGGGAATCAAATGGGTTTCATAAAAATAAAAATCATTCATTATAACATAACACATAAAAAATAAATGTGTTTGATAAACATATCAATATGGATGTAAAAAATCATACAGAGAATTGTTAAGGATTTTATTATTAGATTATATCCCTAATAAATACTAATAAACTCATATAATTTTTATTAGATGTTAATTCCCTTAAGAAATCACATGGAAAATTACATGAGGAAAGTAAAAATTAAAATTTCAAATAAAAAATAAAAAATATAAATATATAGAACATAATATAGAAAAAAATCCACTGAAAATAAATTTTGATACATTAATAGAATCATATATCATTAAGAAATCATAATATAGAAAATGCACTTAAAGAAGTTCATATTAAAATAATGAATAATTTTTCATAATCAATAGAATTCAAAAATATATTAATTGAAGAATGATAAAAAAATTAATCTAAAAATATTTTTTATAAATTAAATCAGGGGTGATAATTAATTTAATAAAAAATTGTTGAATAGAAAAAATATTTTATAAAAAAATTATATAAACCTTGATATAAATGAAAAGGGACTATCATCTGATGATATACTTAAAGGCAGTCTTCCTTAAAATTAGTCTTTTAGTATACTGAGTCCGTAAAGAGATGAATATAAAATGAAGTCGTGTATTCTATTGGTATAAAAACAGGATAAAAAATTCATGGATGTCATGAATTATTGGTCATTCAATTTCACTATTAGAATCATTAACACTAACAATCCTGATAAGCAAATAAATTACCGTATAAATCCATTACATCATGTTAAAATGGAATCAAAATATATCTAAATTGTGTTATAATAATTTTCAATTTGTTATAATATTATTAAATAATGATTTAAATAAATTAAATATCATATATAATCAATTAAATACATTTACATTAACATTTCTTAATAAACCCTTATTAAAATCATCCTTTCTTTGTGTTAACTGTTTCATTTTATCTTGAGAATTCTGGTTTTTTTATATAGTCTTTATATATTGATCATTGTTACAAAATATCGATAATTTCAATTATGATAGAAATATAATGTATATTAATTATATTTATATTTATATATTTATATTCATTCTTCAATGGTAGAGATAGAAAAATGTATTTCACCCTTCCTGGACATAATAGGCGTTATATATGCATTGATGCAGTTCTATATATTCTAAGGATGAAGAAAAAAATTAAATATAAATTAAATATTTTATAATTATTTTTATACCATATATATCATATATAATAATTAAATATATCCTTATTTCTATCTATGCAATGAATAAATGAAAAATGAATCACATTGGTTTCTGGATGAGGAAGTACACACATATTCTTGGATGACATTATCATTTTCCTATGGAATGAAATTAAATTTGGTTGATATGATATTATAATTAAAAATACATTTTTTATCCTATATATCTTATATAGAAATTAAACTCATCGTATTAACCATCCATGAATGGTGGTGATGGGATGAATTGTATTGCTTTGTAGAGGCATTAGTCCAAAAGTCGGCACATGTGATGCATTCATTCCACATTTGATGGAATGTAGGGTAGATATTTGTGGTTAATTAAACATAATAACACTACATTATATTAAAAAATTTATAATTTTAGGATGAATAACATATATTTATAATTGGTTGAATGTGAAAAAAATTGATCGAGGTCAAATAAGATGATTTACTCTTCTTCCTTAGGCCTCCATTAGTCATATACTAAGGAATCAACGAATTTAGTTTCAATAAAAAATATATGATCTAATTTATGGAAATATAATTTTAATTAATAATTGTTATGGTTTTTTGAGCTATATGTATCAATTTGGGATGAATAATAGAATGTTGTGGTTTCGATTTATAAATGGAGAGATGGAAAAAATTAAATAACTAAAATATAATAAAGTAATATTAAACTGAAATGATTCTAAAAGGATATTTATTCAAACTAGGGGTTCTATAAATTTTAAATATAACCATATGAAACAAATATTATAATATTAAATGGAAAAAATCTCTTATCCATTGGTTTAACCCCATAGTAAAATTATTTTCACAATAACTGATGTAAAAAATATTTAAGGTCCTTATAATTAGTTATGATAAAAAATTAATTGAACATATTTAATCATTTTATTTATGAAAAATAATAATAATTAATCCATTTTAAGGACTTCATTTCATATAAATGGAATTATTTAATTTAAAATTAAACCCACAAATTATTTGAATTTACATTTTTCCCTAACAGTTTTTCTAAATATACAATGTTTTTACATCCAAATTAAAATTAAAATTTTATTAAAATAACTTATATTTTATCATTAGTAATATAATTTGACTGATTAAAATTAATAATTATTATAAAAAACTACATCCATAAATCCTTATACAAAAATGTAGTTTTTAATAAAAAACAAAAAAAATTCACTATTCGTAAAAAATAAATCTCTTCGAAAAAATTCCATGAAATTTACTCTAAGATAAATTTTAAATTTTGATTTAAGAAATTGTGTTCATATATTCAAATATATTTTAAAAAAGTGACATCATTTAAATTATTTACTTTTTTATAAAAAATGAAAATCATTTTTTAGGAATAATGTAATAATTATACATATACAGAAATTAATAATAAAATAAGAAGTTATTTAAAAATATATTTTTAATATATAAAAAATATAAAAAAAAATTTAAAAACATGGAAATTTTTATTCATTTATCCTATTTAGAAGAATAGTTTTCCCAATGTGATATAACATGCTTTATTTAGAATCAGTTTTTTGTATATTAAACAATCTAAAATAAATTTAACTTATTTTGGGATAAATATATAATATAATAGAAGGGTGTAATATTATAACCCCTCAAAATGAATTACTACATAATAATTAAATAATTCTAATTCTAAAAAATTATGGTATCACTATTTTATCACATCATTCAGTTTCCATATTGCATCTTTCAATTTCATAATCCTCTTGAGAACTATAACCATATGAGTTTTTCTTATTCCATATGACTTTATATCTATGATAAAACTTCAACACTAGTATTTATACATAATAATAATCATAGTAAAGAATGTATTAACTCTGATTTTTTACGTGAAAGAATTGTGAATTTATTTTTTCATGAGAGATATATGTATCTCATCATGAATATGAGAGAGGCTTGGGTACCAAGAGATACTTTACCATCCATACTTTTTCAGAAATATTTATATGGCCAATATACATAGAGATTATATTTCCATTATTTTCAAATATCATAACCTTCATCCATAGAAAAATTAATCGAATTACCTTCTCACTAACTCCATATTCTATATTTCCGTAAAAATTGTATGTATGAAATTATTCTTCACTATAAGCAAGCTTCTTGTGTAAATTAATGGTTCTGTGTTTCCCAATAATTTCATTATAAATATTCGGTCCTAATAGATGTATTTTACTAACATTATCACCCCATATAGAAGTATTATACTTATCTAAATATTGTAATTTATAAGGTAGAATTGGAGTATTCAGGCGAATTCTACCATTGTATCAAAAAAAAATTTAGGAAATTGTTTGTCCAAAAAACCATTGAAATCCATAAAACAATACCAAAACATATACTATAGGGTATGACTAGTTCCATCTGAATAACAATGTTTCTTATGTTAATAATAATAACTAAAACAGAACTATATATCATGAACATATTGATGAAATTTTTTGAACATTGAGGAAGACCTTTAATATGAATTAGATACAATTTAATGTGGTACTCCATGAAACCTTTTCTCATTTATAATTTATATTCTATAATTATAATCAATATGAAAAAATATTGTATAGTAATGGAGTATTATAACATAATAATGAAATCATGTACAACCAAAAACATATATGGACATTAGATGTTTTTGGGAGTCCAATGAGTGTAATCAATGGATATGTATTCCCAGTTACATTTTAGTATGTGTAATGGTAATAACATGAGTGTAGACATAATTATCTCATAATTAACAGGATGAAATATCAAGCACCATGATATATAATCTGAAATATCTCACTTCATTTTGTTAAATCAGAAATACACCTTTGTGTCTTTATATGTAATCATATATGTAGACTAAATAGAAAATGATAATCTTTGTGTTTCATCTAATAGCTCATTTTTAATTTTTTGTATCGATAGGGGAGATAAATTATTCATTTATCGAATCATTCAATCACAATCAAGGATGAACTCATGAATATTTATCATGGTTTTTGTTGTTCAGAAACATCCTTTTGTACATTTTTTATAATTAAATGGATAGATGATCGAACACTTATTTTAAAAAGATATTAGTTTTCCCATTTTATTTATATCTCTATAATAATAATTTATAAATAAATAATTCTTTGATATTTTTTTCTTTCTTTTTGATAATTATTCATGAGGAATAGGATATCAACATATTATTCTACATAATAGTGAAACTCAATCCCTTATTTTATGAATAATTTTAGATGAAAACCCCTTCTCCACTTGGGGTTTTGTAATAACATGTCCACTGAGTAACCAAGTCCTTAGTTCCATAAAATTTTCACACATCCATCTGTCTAAAGGAATATTTCCCCCCTTTAATGATAACTCGGTGAGTTAATTATATTGATATGAAAAAATTTTCTTAATGAATTAATAACATATATAAAAATACTTTAGATCATAGTAAATATGGTATGTTTAGGCCAATGTTAAGTAACATCATACCTTGATAGATCTATTGATATAACCGAAATTCTTATTATATGACCCTAACATGTAAAATATTGTATCCAAAAGATATGCTTGTTATATATTTCATACAATATTTCTTTTATTGTGTATTTAATTTATTTATTGCAATCTTTATTCTGTTTTTTTAATATATGAAAATAATGTCAAACAAGACAATAAAAAATTGATCATGCTAAATATTCTATTCATCCAATCTTGGAATATTTTGATGGAATTCTTATGACCAAATTGCGTCACTATAAATTCGATGATCACATAATTTATATTTAATGTTGGCATGTGAATATATTATTCATTAACCCAAAATTATTTATATCTATAATTATGTTCATTTATAAATGAGTATTTGGATCTATATAATTTATCAAAAAAATCATGAAAACAGGATAAAGGATATGTGTCCTTTATTTTGATCTTGTTATGTTACAGATAATCAATGATGTGTCTAATTCATTCATAATTATTCAATATAGAAAAAATAGTGTACTCTAAGGAGTCTTACATGAAAAAATGAAACCCCATTCAATATTATTCTAGTGTTTCTTCTCGAATTTATGAAGATAAATCACAGCCATTTATTTGGAATCATTGAAATAGTTATAGCACTAGTTAAGAGTTCTATTGAATACTTAGCTTATTGATTTCAAGGAAGAATATGGTAATCTTGTAGAAACACATGGAAATTTTTTTTTATAATAGGAATTTATTCAAATTTGTGTTTCTCTGAAACCTTATGAGTTAAAAACCCATTTGGAATAGGAATTATGAAACATATAAGTAATGTAATTTTCATTTTTATTTCATATTTATCATCGATCTGATAGATAAAAAACTGTTATTTTTAAAAAGGAATCATGACTTCCCTTACAAGGATATTATTACAAGATCCAGGTAATAAAAAACAATCCATCCTAAAGATAGAATCAAATTAATATAATTTTAAAATAATTGGATTTTCATGATGTATATTTCTAGAAAAAAAACAATCCCAAAAGAATCAAAAAAATAAGATGTGATCATCATATAATTATGGAGTTTTTATTGGAAATTAAACATGTAATGAATTAGATGGTATTTTTATACCCATAGAAAATACATTAGATTAAAAGAGTGGGTTTATCCAAAACATGATAAGACAATAGATGTTAAATAGTTGATGTGACTTTTAACTTTTACTAGGTCATTATCATACTCCACATCAGTGAAAATGAAATCATGATATTTCAATTATTCTTTTATATTAAGAGGTTTCTTATGTTGATCATTATCATTAACCCTTGTAGGTGAATACATGTTATTATAATCTCCATTAAAATTGAGCTTAAAACAAGATAGAGTGGGTTGGGCATTATGTGGTTCTTTTTCTTCATTTTTATGTAACAACTTCTTTCCAAAATATTGTAATTTTATTTTATAATGACCATACTTTATAAACATAAAATATTTTATTATTTAAATATGTTAATTTCCCCTTTATTCTTTCCACAAATTACCAGGAAATAAATCTCATCTTCCTCACCACATGATTTGTATAACTTTCTCTGACATCCATTATTAGTTCTTTTATCAAAACCAAGATTTATATGGGAAATTATATCCATCATACGAACCGTGACATCTCAATAAATTTATTAAAATATATATACTAATTTAATTTATGGATTAAAATATTCTATGAATTGGTCATTATTTATTAAGTAAATGATCATCCATAAATTTAGTATCAATGATAATTCCATAAGGATAAATTTCATGTGTTTTAGAACAATCCTTAGAGGTACTCAATAATTTACTATCCTTATAAATACACTCAAGGAATAAATTTTACTTTTTTATATGATGAATACAAGAAAATAAATTTTTGAAAAAAATTATTCTAATCTAATACCACTTAATGGATTTATCTTATTCATGTGTACTCATTTTCTTGATAATATTACACCATTTATCTACTTTACCGTTCAATGATAAATAAATAAAAACAACATTTTCATGATCTAAACCCTAAAAGATGGAAAATATATTTTTAGTAGTAATGTTCATTTTCATTGAAACAACTAGATTAGAGGACCCATTAAATGAACATGGATTTTTCCTAATGAATGACTATATATTAAATTTTACTCTATTTTCTCAATTGGATGATCAACATGATTTATATTTTAAGAATATTGTGTAATGATATGAAAATAATTTTCATTATATCACCCTTTATATTTGGTTTCTATAGAAGAAAATCAATGCATTTTCCATCACATTTATTATTAACAATATTACTTATTATTTCATCCATTATCTGAAACAAAAAATTATATTTTGAGTAATATTAATTAGATTAAGAATCCAAATAATCTTGCTAAATAATTTATTATATTTTTAAGTCATGAAAAAATATTTTCACCGAATGAAACACTCACCGTTCAAAGGAATGATGGGAAAGGTATGTTCGGTCAACTATTTTTAGAGTTATTACACATAGACACGTCTATGAAAAACCAATATTCTCTTATCATATGAAGATCATGCTATTTTTATATGAATGAAAAACCATATTTTTTATCAGAACATAAAATTTCTCTAATAAAAGATTGTATCCTAAGGGTTGTAACTAGTTTTTTTGTCATCCTTGTTTCAATGTTAACTGAATCATTCATAGATACCAACTTTAGTGATATATACTTTTCATTCATAAATATTAAATATAATCATATGGAAATAAATTATGTCTCATTATGGTTCATGCGATAATTGTATAGGTCTAGTGTCATTGGTAACATTGATACATAATCAACTTTTTCATAACTGATCTACAACATATCCCACTATGTTCTTCATATCTGGTACCCTTCATAAAAATATCATACATAAAACCATTCTTCAGTACTTGTGGAAAGTAAATATAATAAACGGTGATCTCATATTCTCTGTAAAGGAAAATAAGAGAGATATAAATGATCACTAAAAAATTTGAAGTTAAGAAGGTTATGATAAAATGATATTATAATTTTAAATTATTACCCTAAATATCTAGGTCAATAATCTTGATACATTGAATATGTTTTTTATTTTATAAGGCATGAATTATAAGGAAACCGAAGAACAATAGCCATCATAACATAACATTGGAATAATATAGTTGATTGTAGCAAATTAAAATCATGGAAAATAATATATTTATTAATTTACTGATAGCTTGACTATAACAGTGGATTTGGTTCACTCCCCCTTATATAATATTCATAGTCAATGTTAACTCCCATTGTTCTCATAGTAGATAGATCCCCATACTGATATTGGTTTACTAACAAGTCATGTCAATATTATCTCCTAACATATCTATATTTAACTAATTAATTAGACATATATAAAATTTTCCCAAAAATATTACATTAAAATATTCTACTCATATGTGTTCCAGCATATCATATATCATTCATTATATATCGTAGCCTTTGAAAATAATGAGTTTCATAAATATCTATAAATTTAATCATAACAAAACCTATGGAAAATGAGTAGATTTATTAAAAATAAAAACTACATAACTATAAACCATGTATAGAAATAATATATTTTGTATTGTTGGATCAAATCCCTGGTAAAGAATGTGTGACATCAAATATCCCTTAATAGATGAAAACTATTTCAAAAGTACACTTCAAATATTTTTAGAAAAAATCAAAGTTCCATTTTGAAATAATTTATTCAAACACTACAAATTTTAAAATATTAATGATGTAATTTATATTAAAAAAAATAAAAATATTAGTGAAATTTTTAGATAATTTAGATTTCATAATGGAGGGATTTTTTTTGATTTAATGTCTGTGAAAAAAATATTACTGATTTTTTATAAAGTGAAAATTACCTTGTTATAAAAACGACAACTACATTCCTTTTATTTTTTTATAAAAAATATATGGGTAAAAAATAACTAGTTATTATTAAAATAAAATATGCATAAATTTCTAAAAATAGTGATATATATGAAAAATCAATATCGACTAAAGAGAAAAATATTCGGTTTTCTATAAAAACATAATTTAGGACTCTTGAGATCTTAAATTTTTTATATTGATAGTAAATATTGTATAAAATATATAGAACTATAGGATAATAATATTAATGATAATATTGAGAGATAATTACTAATATTACATCATCAATGACTTGATTATATACAATCCTAATAAACAAAAAGACTGTAACATAAATCATATACCTCTAGTTTGACATGAATCATAAGTAAACTAAAATCCAATATAATAAATTTGTGTTTTTTTATTATTATATTATATGATCAAATAAAAACATAAAAACTAATATATTATCCACTTATATCATTATTACACCAATTTATTTCAAATACAGTATGAAAATCATCATTTTTTGATGTTAATTGTTCATTTTTTCATAAGAATTTCATTTTGGTTGTTTAGGTTCTTAAACATTTATCATGGTTCTATTATACCTGGAATATTAATTATAATATAAATATAATATTATATATATATATATATATATAATCACCTATTATAGGCATAGGTAAAAAAATGAATTACATAGTTCTTGGAGATTATCGCCCGAATGTACGTATGAATACAATTTTCACTATTAGATGATTGAAAACAATGAGATTTTAAATAATATGTCAACACTATAGAATAATTATTATATCATATATATTCATTAAATCTATATATATTACTATAAATGAAAATCATAACTGAAAAATGAATTTCATCACTTCATGGAGGTTGTTGTCCACACACACGCACAAGTGACATTATTGATTTACATTGGATTAGAGGGTTTAAATATTTATATGATATTATAATTATAGGTTGATAATTATTTCAAAACTAAATTATATAATCATTAAAACCATCATTATAACTATCCATGAAACAAGTTGATGTAAAATTCATTGTATCGCTATGTAGAGGTGGTTGTCACCACATGAACATGAGGGATTTTAATACTTCTCATTTGATAGAATATTGATTACATATTTGTGGTTGAATAATAAAAATTCGGTTTCAGTATATTTAATAAAAGTAATTATTTAATTTATTGTTATTACAATATATATAAAATTGGTTGAAAAGAAAATAAATTTAAAGATGTTAGGTAAGATTATTACCTCTTCTTCAGTAATAATACATTAGATCCCTTCATATGGATTAGTGGAACGTAAATTTTAAAAGAAAATTTTACATATTTATCAAGGAAGTTAATATGACAATTTTTAATGGAATGGTTGTTCTATATGACTTAATTTGTTGTGATTATGAGAAAGTAGGCTTCTCCTTTTAAGTGTGGGGAGATGAAACACATATAATTTATTTAAATAATAAAATAAAATATATTAAAATTAAAATAAATTTATTCTGATGACAACAGATTCTAAATATGGATATGATAAATTATATATTATTTCATACAACAGGAATTATAAATTATTAATTTGAAAACATACAATTATAGTTTTGTTTAACACCAGGTGAATCGATTTAATATTATTTAATTTAAATTATTTATGTTTCTTCTATTACATATAAAAATAATTAGGTGAGGTTATTAAATAATATTAATAATTTTTATTAAATGTATTGAATCCATTTTAAAAAATTCAATTCACAATGTTTCTTGGATTTATATTAATATTAGTATCTCAAAAGTGATGAAAATCCGTTTCCAAAAAAATTGTTTTCTAACGATTAAAAAATTATTATATCAAAATTAATGATAGATTTGATACTAATGACATAAATTGGATTACTCATAATATAATTTATGAAATGATATATTAAAAAATATAATAAAAGGTTTCTTTATAAATTATTTTACATGAAACAAAGTTTTAAATAAAAATCATTATTTGTCAATTTCCAATGAAAAATAAATAATCTCATTAAATTGTAAAAAACTGACTCAAAGAAAATTTTCAAATTAATACATAAAAAATAATTTTTATCATTTAAAATATTTATTCTATGATTAAAATAAATAAATTTTATTTTTTGATTAGAAAAAACAATAAAAATTGTAATTTTGGAAAAATGCATTAATGAAGAATATGAAGGCTTTAAAAAAATTGGATAATTATTTATAAATATATTGAATTTATCTAAAACCATTGTAAATAATTTTTTATCAAAATATTCTTATTAGTTGTTCCAATTTACTAGTCATGTTGTAATTATATATCTTAGTATGGTTCATTATGACATGACATTATCTCTACTGGAAACAATTGGCGTAATTATATTTATTTGAAGAGAAATACATTAAAAACCTATTGGAATTATAAAAAATATTAAGTATTATGTGCATGGGAATCCTCTCAATTTCATGTTCCCAAAAAATGAAATAATTTAGGTGAAAGAAATTATTTTTGATTCCCCTATCCCATCTGTTGATGACACCTCCTTAACACGAAGTTGTATTTTTATGCTCTACATCTCACTAAAAATCAAGAAATCCCCAGAAATATTCATTTCATGTTCCATAATGATTAAGATCATTTTATGGTAATGATCTATCTTACATATCTCTTCACGGTGAAGCATAAGTCTTCTTCACCTACTACTTAAATGACCATTCTGGTGGATTCTAGTTATGAGGATACTTATCCAAACCGTGAAAACATTGTGGGGATCCAAGTCCAATTATGTAGATATTCTAATGTTGACCATGACCCTCATTGATGAAAAAAAATTTCCTTCAAAACCTTTGGAAAGACATTGATACCACAATTCCTATAAGGCTTTGAAGGTTGTTATTGAGGAAAACACAACAATTTTTGAGACTTTAATGGACCGGGTAACAAATATTGCTTACCGAAAAAGATTCTCCTCATGAAACCCTTCAGGATCCCCTATCATAGTAACCCTACTTGTGTGTGAATATGATCTATCAATAATTTCATCTTCAAGACCTCAATGTACAACAACACTATAAAAGGATTAACTACCTAATAGAAAAACGGATTAATTTCCTCATCATGATACCCCACATGATACTTCATATTATGTAAAAAACTGTTGGAAGTATGTAAAATATACTTTATATTGACCCCAGACACACACACACACTCACCTTTTAAAGGGACATGAGCTCCAGCCTCTTCACTTCCATCAAGTTTTATGCTTAGAAGTCTACCAAGAACACCATCGGGATGTCTAACAATAAATAATTTTCCTCCATCTTCACCTCATTATAGAGTATCTATTAATGAGGAGGTGAATCACACATGTGAATGAATTTAAACATGAAATAATAGTTTGTATAGGACTAGATCATACTTATGTACTTATCTATAGCCTTATACATATAGTATTTTTCCAGATTATAGTAACTTCCAAATACATTTACAATTATTTCCACTAAAAGTCATGAAATGTAATTCTCCACTAATAACCATAATCGACTATATCAACCCTTTAGTGGTCAACATAAATATCCTACCAACCATTGCAAGAAATATCCATAGGTGGAAAAAATGATCTATAATTGATAAGAAAACATTGATTCCCTAGCCTTGTAATTATGAATTTTGTTAAAATTTATTATTTTTATCATTTTAACATCCCAAGAATCCCATTATATATAAGTACAGAAAGATTCATTTTTAATCTACCTATAATAGTTATATACCCAAAAAGATAACCCCCTCACTAGGTAATTTTGTAGGCTTAAATTCCTTGCATCATATCATATGACCCCTTAAAATCCCATGTCATAGCTGGAATCCCTGATCAAAGTCACAAATTATGATCTATTAGAATCATTTACATACAAACCCAAGAAATCACCACCATTAGAAAAAAAATCCCATTCCTACTAAACAATAAAAAAATCATCAACACTCTATCAAAAATCCCATCCTCCAAAGATACCCCTCTTGGTTCGAAAATGAATGAATATGTATAAAAACTCATTAGTACTTTTTTCTGTAGTCCCTAGGTTGGAGACTATCACTGAGGGAAAAAATTTCCCACATGGAAGACACTACCCACAATAGATAATAATGAAATGATAGATATTGTATCATCCATCAATAAATGTTATTAAATAAGTTGAAATAAATAAAACAAGAACTATCTCACCATGCATGTATAAGGAAACAAAATATAATGTTCCTCCAAAATAATTACCCAATGAATGTCTTATGTAAGTGGCACAGAGGCAACCCCAAATAAGTGTCTATTAATGAATATAATAATCTCAGTAGTTATCTAGGAATCATAAAAAACACTATTTATATATTCATGGGGTCAATATAACATTTTTACTAAGTATATTCATAACTAATGACTCTCACACTCATGTTAAAATAGGATACCAATGATCCCATGATAAAATAGAATTACCATCAATTATTAAGAAGGAAAACTATCCAATCACATCTTCACTATGTAATATTTAAAAAATATCACATCAACATATAGTGGCATAATATGTATCATAAAAATAATAAGTTTACCCCTATCTACACTAAAATAATGTCCAATCTCACATACTAACATCATATATCAGGGCTCTCCAATCCATTATGTATATTCCTACCCAAAAAAAACTATGGAAACTACATCATGCAAGATACCTCACATGAAAATAACTGGAATATATCTATGGATGAAACCTAGGAATATATACAATTCCATGATCACCACATGCAGTTGGGCATGTCATCCATGTCACAATGTGAAAAAAAATATCCAGCGTTATAGTGTATTTCAAACATGAAATAAATTAAACTCATGTACTCCTTCTATAATACCCGACCCTCACCATAGTAAAAAATATCCATTAATAAATAATTACATATGGATTCCTTTTGTACTTCTATCTTCCACAACATATGATAATAACCTATAAATGAAGATATATTGGGGAATAAGGGGTAACAATACATCTATGGTCACCCTCTTTGATTTTGAAAAAACCCCAAAAAACAATTTCATGGCATCATATAGTTCTCTACATGGGGGTTGCATAAATAATCAAAATAAAAATACAATATATAATAGAGAAACACAAGCATGCTTGATTTATGGGTTCATAACAAGACTATCATCCTAACTCCATCATCTTGAAAATGCCTCCTAATATTCAATACATCCATTGACATTATGAAGTGAATAACACAATACAACCTATCCTAATCCACAATCCAAATAACTTATTTTTTATTTAATGTTAATCAATTTATATTATATTCAAATTTGAAACAATCTTTATTTACATTTCCAATTAATTACATTCAAAAAAAAAATAAACAACCAAATTTATTTCTACATATCATTATCCATTTCATAAAAAACTAATTAATGTCTAGTAATATAATTTTATTCCACCACAAATATAAATCTAACATAACACTCCACAACACATGAAAATACAACCCACCTTCCACATATAAATTATCCCTAAATTCCATTCACCCGCATTCCAAGTACATATTAATTGAACCACATCCATCAAAATAAAGACTTATCACACCCACCACATAACACATTAAACAAACCACATATCATATATATTTTATTTTATATTAATCAAGGGTTTTCCAAATTATTTTCTACATTATTTTCAGTGTAATTTTTTGAAAAATTAATTTTCCATTGAAGCCATTTAAATATTCATGTATAAATTATTGTAAAATTTTATATGTGTATATTTAAATAAACATGAAAAAAATTCATACTTATTTCAAAATAATGAACAAATTTAAATTATTAAAACAATAAAATGATATATTTATAACAAAAAAATCATCAAACATATATTGTGGAAAATAAAAGAATAAGTTATATAATTCTAGTTATTCTCTTACCCTTAAATTTTTATTAATGTATTAATAATCATCAGCATTTCAGTGTATATTTTATCTATTCAGTAAAATAAAATAATGGCCCCCATCATTGAAAACTAAAATTGGAAATAATGAAATTAACTTACCATAAGGAATCGTGATGACTATACGCACACAATACGGTGAAAAAAAAACTACTAGAAGATCAAAATGCTAAAAGGAACCCCAAGATCATCCCAAAACACAATTAATTATCATAAAATGCATATCCTAGAAAACCCCACTAACAAACACAATTTCATGAATATGAATTCCAAAAATTAAATCATAGAAGATAATCGGTAAATAGAGATTTACTCGCAATGATTATCCAAAGATCAATCCCCAAAATCCAATTATCAAAGCAGTAATAAAGGGGATGAATAATCCTAAACAACCTCCTATTATTAACTGATTGATCGATTGAGATCATAGTGGTATTTATGAATATAAGATAACCCTTCATTTTATTAATAAGTGAGATGTTCGTACATTCACATCATGAAAAAAGACTAATGTAGTGACTTTTTTTATAGGCCCTCATATTCATCCCATGAAGTTAATTTACACAATGAATTTATAAACCTCTATAAATTATGAACAACCACTATATATCATGATGCATCATCCTCGAAATAATTCTCACTGTGAATCACTCATTCAAATTGTGGTTTATTAACGCCAAAAATTCCACCTCAGGGATTTGAGCTATGAGTTTGTAGCCTCTATGTCATTGTAAAAATCTCATGATTTGAATGAATATTTATACACTTAATCACTCATTTTAGTTGAATTGAATTCCTAAACTCAATTATACTATCCTAGATCTTCATTAGAACACCTAGATCTCTTAATGTAGAAAATTAATAGGTTGAAAAGGTTGGTAAAATTATAGAAATAGATGGTCATATAGGAGCTCACTTATAAAATAATAATCATCGATACATATTTAATTCAGGAATACCTTCATACATAACAAATCACATTATTAACCCTATAAAAATAGGCCAATATCTGGAAACACATTCCTAATATATTATATAATATTTAAATTGAAATAATATGAATGGTAGATTAAAAATATCTTTTATGTACATAAAAATAATTATGGATGATTTCATAGACGAAATATAAAACATTATAATCATTCGAGAAAGCAGTTTAACAATCATGTGGAATTTCCCATTTTGGAATGTCTTATAAATAGTATAAAAATGAAATAATACATATTGATAAACCATTTTTAAAAACACAATTTTAAACAAAAATTAATCATTCAAATAAACTTAAAATTTACATGAAAATTTTATTAATTTTTTTAAAATATATAAAAAAATCAAATAATTTCATTGGATATAAAAGATATTTAAATGAAATTAATGAAAAATATTTCCATTTTATAATGACGCTTCTACCTTCAAATTATATAATAATATTTCATTTTAATTTCATCATAATCAACTGTTGAAATTAGTTGGAAAACAATTTTGAATCATGAAATCCTTATAAACTAGACTTATCATACATAGAGAGAATCCATAAATGAGTTTTTAGAAATATTTTTTTCAATAAATATAAAATAAAATTTTAAGGGTCTCATTAAAAGTTCATATTCACCAATGAGAAAGAAAAAATGCAATTACAATTTCAGATACCCTAATGTGACATTTAATAACCATATCCAATAATACTCTGAAATTTTAATTCCAAATATACTATGTTCATGAGTTTATTTAGAATTTTAATTTAAGAATATAATATTTCATTGTATAAAAATAAACATCAATTTTAAAATCATCAAAATGATATATGATTCAAATTAATATTTTGGTTTTTTTTAACAAATCGTTTTTAAGTATACTAAGATAAAAATTAGTATTCCTTATATATATTTATTTTATTTGAAAAAATATAATTTATATAAATAAAAAAATTATTAATTAAATATACATTGAAATATAATTTATATTAATGGAAAATAAATTACATAGTATAACTATTAATTACCATGATAAAAGTAAAATGATTGTTTTCAATGAAATAAATTATATTTAAAAATATTATATTGAACTATATTAATATATGACTGTATAATAATTTTTAAAATTGTAAGAAATATATAAAAATTAAATAAATAAATAATATATAGGTTATAATATTATTATAAGACATGATATATAAAAATATATTTCTCAATTGTTTTTCACATATTTGGTATGCATTAACTTAAAAATAGGATTTCTGAATTTAAAAACGTTGTAGAACCATTGGTTTCAAGTACATGACCATTATTTATTTATATAATGTTTATATAATTATCTGGTTATGTTTTGGGAGGTTCAACAGGGTAATATAATTCTTTTGTGTATTTTTTGAGATGCATAGTTTGAGCACGGTTTGTACAAACTATGCACTATGTATATGAAACCGTCGAGATTGTGGCTAGTGGGAACATGGCTCTAATAGGGTGGCATGTGATTTTTCCAAACCCTATGGATGTCCATGGTAAAACATGAACTATATGTATTGAGGGTATAGCACCACTAGTGTAATATTTTTCAAGCTATACAAGCCAACCATGGGAGCATTTGTCCTCACATAGTTTCAACAACATGGTTAGTGCATTGTCTGCCAAAATGTTTGGCCTAACAATATGATGTGTAGTTTTAGATATTAAAATTTTTTGATCTATGTCGAATTAAATATCATGTCCCCTTTTATTTTCATAATCATTCATAATCTAGAATTCTCTTTCCTCATATAGCTTTAGAGATAATTCCATTTGATCTGAGAGTTTGTTTTAAGTGTTTAATGTCCCCTTGGATATCTAGATTCACCTGAAAGGATATCCAATCTCATATTTATAGAATTGTATTCTTGTTCTCTATCTTCTGCAACATTTTTTTCGTAGGTTGATTGTCTCTCAAATCCATAATATTGGAACATAGAGTCTTAAAAAGAAATAAATGTTTTTCATGAAATGATTGTGATTTTATAGTGTGATTCTTGTTGGATATATTATTATTTATGGTGTTGGAAAAATATATAATTTTGATTTTATTTTGAAAAATCTTCATTGTGGATAATTTTCAAATGGTGATTTTTAAATTATGTTTTTTGATTGATACATTAAAAATGGTTGTGTGAATATATTAAAAAATGAATGGATTTTTTGAAATATATTGTCATGAATTTTGTAAATCATGCTTGGTGTGAGTTTATTTACATTGTATGTGACCCCATGGAATGGATCTGTGATATCAGTGAACCTGAAATAGGTTACCTTTTGATTACATGGTTGATTAATGTGAGACTACCCATGAGTATGGAACTATCACCTAGGAATGTGTGTGTACATGTTTTTATGTGTGGAATCCTATACTTGGTATGCCAATTTGAATTCAAAAATTGTTTAAATAGATTTTATTATTTTTCCATGGAAAATTTAATTTTTTTGATATAAACTATATTAAATAAATTTTATACTATTTTTCACCTGTATTCTAATAGGTTTATTCTTAGTTGTGTTAGATGGGATGTTAGTGGGGAAATATTTCTTTGTTTAGACTCACTTGAAACATGGTATGCATTATTCATTTGTGGATTTAATATATTCAAACATTGGTAAACAAATGATATCATAGTTCTTTAATTATTCTTCTTAATATAATTGGGTTGGCATGTATTTATATATCTTATGTAATAATGAGAATATCAGTATATACGTATTTGTTGACATTGGGTTACTTGTATTTTGATTATATTGGTTATGTCACACAGTTTCTTCTTGTACTCGGATGCTATTGTTTGTGTTGAAATGTTTTTTAGTTTTATTTATGTAGTCATGCATTAAGTAATGTTTTGGTTGTTTGTGTGTCTCTTAGTTTGGTTTTTTATCTTATTAGGGAAAATCATCCTCTAAATGTTTATGAGGGCCACAGAATTTATTACCAACATGGTGTCTTGGGAATATTACCTATGTATTATTAACACCCACCACATATTCCGTAGACAACAGGTGAGGTGTGGGACATTACAAAGGGTATCCAATTTTTTAATAACTGATTTTTAGTTTTGATCCTCATTAGAGATGTTAATGGTATCTATCATGATAAGTTTTTTTTATCAATTTATGTTATAAGAGTGATAGGATTTTTGAAACATTAAAATTTGATCATAAATGGAAGTATCAAAATAATTTATGATGAACCTCACATTGCGATGATTTCTGTGTGAAGGAGTATTTTATATGATTCAATGTGATTTTCAGCTCATTATTATGGGGGTTTTCAATGATAAATTCATGGAATTCATTGATATAATAACTCCCTAATATGACTACATGGATTATTATAATATTAATTATTTATATAAATGGGAAGAAGAAATTATTTGAAAAATGTATTGAAATATATATTATATGGAGTGATTTTTAAGGGGATTTAATTTGGTAATTTATAAATGGTATAAATGGGTTATTTTTTATAAATAAAAATTATAGAACATTCTAAGATAGATATTGGAAAAAACAATGACTTATGTTTGAAAAGATAGATACTAAATATTGTTTTTTTATAATAGAGAATGGAATCAGGTATGCATTAATGAAATCATCTAGAATAGATTTTTAATAATGTGGTTTCACCTGAGCCTTAGGTAAATCAAAATATGGCATAATGTATTGTCCATGATTTTCCAGTCATGGATAGATGTAATATAAAATATGAACCAACACTAGAGAATTGTTAAGCTCAGTTATAGATGCATAATACACCCCTCATTTGAGGTGATTCATAACCAAAAAAGATAAATTTTTGTTTAATATGATGAGTCAAATCATCAAATTCATTTGCACACTATTTGTGATAAAACTAATGTTAGAATTTTATATTCCATATGATATAGGTCACCAGTGGTGGGATTTAGTAGATTAATATCAATTATACCATGACATGGAATGAGATGATTTTTATGAATTGTTCATCAAATAATTTTATAGTCACACTATTATAGTTTATATAATAAGACATTTCTTGTGTACAAATTGGGATAATCTCTCAATAAAATATTATGTGAATAAAATTAGGATTTAGATCGGATTTTAAATTTTTTAAGTTAAGGTACACATTTCTTAGTCAATATTGAGACCATAAATTCATTCAAATCATTCCACCATCGGAATTATTGAATATATTGAAGTTTAAAATAGACCTATGGATGAAGTAAGATACTTTTTAGGAAACTCGGTTGGAGGAAGAATTTTTATTCTTATGTGAATATGAGAAAATTAAAATGATTGAATCAAGTGGAGGAAGAAATTCTATTCTCAAGGGGTGGTATATCTCAAAATTAGAAAAATGGATGATCCAACTTACCACCTCAGTTAAAGATTTATACTAGATGGTTTTAGATTGATTCTTTTGAGTATATAATGTCATATTGAATGACCTGAACTTGATCATGTCACAATTTCAATAATATGGGACATATTTAGTTCTATTTTTACAAACCTTTTGAGTCATGTTCTAGGTACCAATCTCTTAATTCTTAATTATCTTATTATATTATGGTATAGTTTATTTCGAATATCTCTTATCAATAGAACCGAGAATTCCATGGTGATTTGAGGAACACCATGGAATCTCATCCTATGAAATATACATAGGGTAATAAAGGCCAAAGTGTAGTGTTAATATAGTTATATTAATCTAAGCATGTGATCATGGGTGATTAATCTATTCCTTCAATAGTAAGAGTTATTATTAATTTGATTTATACATTTATGCATTGTTTTTCTGATACATGTGCATCCCACTAATTTATTGTTTATCTTTTTTTTGATTTGACAGATTTACATATTGAGATGTTTTTTTATTTTAAAATTAATAACACTTTTGGGAAAACAAGACTGTTGATCAATAAAAATTTTAACATCCTTAGTAAAAATGAATCAACCTAAGATGATTTTGGATACCATTATTATAGATATGGATTCCTATGACATGATTCTAGTAATTTATTGGTAGAATAACATTGAGGCCCATGTAATATTTTTACACATGGAATGTGAGTTTCAAACCATAGGCTACTGTTAGAAATCTATATAATGGTGATTTGGTAGGGGTGAATCAAATGTACGACCTGGGGTTCCATTGGATTGAAATATCTATTACCAATTTATATTATTTTCTTTATCATCAATTTATTATATCAAGAATATTGATTTTCTAGAAATAGTGGAAAACTTCATAGATGTTTTTCATGATAATTTCATAGTGTTACCACCTAAAAGAAATTTCATTCTTAGGATTGATATCTGACCAGGGACCAGAACTATATCACTCATTTCCTATAAAATTAAACCGATATAATTAATGGAATTGAATGACTATTTGGAAGATTCCAAAAGTAAATGGTTCATCCAACCGATGACGTGCCCAGGGGAAGCACCAGTTCTTTTTTGAAGAATACAGATAGAAATTATTTGTTTTGGGATGACTAATGTATTAAAATCCATGTTATAATAAATAATAATCATCATATTCTAAGTATTCATGATCTATTCATCCAATTGAGTGAGATCAATGATTCTATAAAAATATATTATACTCATAATATTGCCAAGTGTGGGTTCAGAATGAGGAAATTATAATGAACGGTTTGATATATAGATATATCCATTGTTAGTTTGTTGTAATTTATTTTTTTCTTAAAACTATAGTAGTAATCATTATGGAAATGATGAATTAAATATTTCAATGGTATCAAGATTCATTTTGGTGGTACATGTTGATGATATACTAGTGTAATCTAAGACAAGGACATATCATGAGTAACACTTTACTACATTATTGGGTATCATGTGGGAACATCATCTATATACCATGTTATCAATGATTTATTTATTAACCTATGAGTTTCATTTCCATTTCCATTTAATTTCTGAAAAAAGTTATTCTATATGTATGAACAAGATAAAATTTGTTATCTCTATGAAATCATAGAATAAAATCTTTTAGATATATAGTTTCATTAGATTAGTGGGTTACTAAATATGTTTTGTAAATGAATTATTACATTTTGAATTACTAATGATAGATTTTATTAGGAAATGTGTTCTTTTATAGTTTAATGAGGAATAATAGATTTCATTTTAATAAAATATGGTAATACTTATATCAACACCCATTCTCATGTTTCTAGATTTTGGATAGGGTTGTGTATCCTGTTTTGATGACACTTGATCTAGTTTGGGATGTGATATCATGCATGAAGATCATCTTGTTAATTATATGTCATGGATGATATGGATTAATGAAGTGAAATTCAAATAATTTACTTGAAATTTACTGATGTATTCCCCAATTTTACGGCATGGTCTAATTATTATTATTTCGAGAAAATTATGGTTTTAATTTATAATAAGTGTGTAAAAAATTCCCACAAAGAGACATGAATCAATGGAATTCTAGATTGATGGTATACCATTAGATATTTTATTTCATCTAAATTAATACTTCTGTTAATGATATTAATTTAGAGGATGAATTAATAATGAATCCATATTCTTATTTACAAAAAAACAATTAGATTTGTGTTAATTTACATCGATTATAGAATTCATACACGTGAATTGTGTTGAATATGTTGATGTTGAAATTTTCATCCTTGTTCTATTTTTTCATGATTTCATTCATCAATTTAAATAGTCTATGATATTTGATTCTAAATGTGTTGATATTAGATAAAAATTAAATGATGGGGAGACCATTTAAGGATGAATTGTGGACAATGTGTGGTTTTGTGGTTTATATATTGGATCACAGTACCTTTTGGTTGTGATGATAAAATATTAAGTTTTTAAAACCATTAAAAATGGGTTGTTTATCCATGAATTCAACACAAGATTAAAATGATGAAAGAATATTTTTGGTATTAATGAATGAAAAGGGACATGACATAGTTTTATTCAAGATTCCTTACATATCAATGGGTCAAATTAGGGCACTAGTGACAAACAGGTATGTAACAGTCTTTAATGGTTATGATGTAGAAGTGTTAGGTCCTACTCATGGAATTAAGTATATGCTTACGAAGAATAGTTAGGAAAGATGATTCCATATGGGTAGTCGTGGATATGTTCATGATTTCACCTCATTTTTTCCTGTTCATAAATCCCATTAAAGGGATGAATTCTACAAAATATACACCTGAGATGTTGTAATGTATCATGTCATTATAGTTCTTATTGTATCGTAATGATACCATAGGTTTACATATTTTTTTTAAACGTTATAGAAATACCTTGGGATCCGTAGACAATACTCTTAATGTGTTATCCTCACATAGATAGAAAATTTGAATGGATGGTCCAAATAGTTGTGGTCATGGATATGGTTTATGCTATTTCATTTTGGCGTCTCATGGGTGGGGAATTTACCATTATTGGAATTCAAATACTATACGATTAATCATGCTTTAATGAATATTTATCATGTTTTTGAATTATATAGGCATCCTTGTTGTTCTCCAATTTGTTTTATGGAAAATAGATAGACATAACTAGTTGAAACAATCCTTATACATTATGCAATAAAGAAGTTTAAGTTGATCGTGATGAGGATGGAGAAGGTTTAGAGTCATCAAGAATAATATGTGGATCACCACTGATGACCATTTTCCTTTGAGGTGGGGATCATGTGTTTTTTATAATATATCCACGGTTTGGGTAGTATTTTATTAATAGGAAGGGAATGTTTTCTCCATGATATGTTGATCAATCTGAGATACATTAATGAGTTGATGAGGTGGAATATTGGTTTTCTTTTCTACCAAGGATCAGTTTAGTGCGTAATGTGCTTCATTTATCTTAATTGAAGAAGTATTATCCTAACCATAAATATTTGATTTTCTGGGAACACATTGATCTAGAGTTAGATTCTTTGTCAGTTTATGTGGTGGTATTGTTTCTAAAGTGGAAAAAGTATATATTTTTTGGTAAATTCACTGAACTAATGTAGTATTTATAGAAACATCATCCAATATAGTACGAAACATTGGAGCACGAAAATGAAATGTATGTGTAGTATCTTGAAAAAATAGAGAAAATATGTCATTTTCTACCATTGAAGGAAGTATATACCAATGGAGGGGAGAATTTATCACCATTAGTTTCATGAACGCTAAGATTTATTTAATTACTCTAAGTATATATAATTTTTAGGTTATGTTTCAGTAGTTTTATAGGGGTGTTGGTATCTTTTGGAGGATCATTGAGAGGCTCATGGATTTGGAGCAATTAATATGAACCATACACTCACTCAATGAATCTTTAGGGCATGTGGCATGTGGGATAATATATATGCATGGTGGGAACATTTTTTGTCCAATACCTAGTTGATTTCTTGGTAAGCCATTCACTATATATACAGAGAGGATTGTATGGATGGTGCAGAGTTTTTCTAAGAGTGTGTTCCAACCATATGAGGGGATTGCATGAGATAGTAAAACTGTATAGTTGGTTGATGGTATACTATATTGTGATGAAAAATGATATGGAATGAAATTTCATATCAATTTTTTTTTATCTTACATGGTTTAAGGCTCGAGTCGCCTTTTATTTTATGAATCATTCATAATATTGAATTCATCTTCCTATAATGGATTGACATGTTATTCGCTTTTAGATGGGACTATATTTTTAGGAATTTAAAACATTATTAGTTTTTTTGATTCAATAAAATAAGATACATGACATGTCCTAGAGGATTATAGTGGAGTTATATATTTTTTAAAACAATTTTTAGGATTGGTTCTTCTCTCTCAACATTATTTGAGTATGAAATGAATTATTAGCTTAAAAAAATATTTTCCATGAAATTATTTTATTTTTATTATGTTATTTATGTGGGAAACCACATTATATATGGTTTGGATAAAAAAAATTTAAATTTGATGGTTTTTTGGACATACCCCATTGTTAAAGATAGAAAAATGGTGTTTCTAAAATAATGATATTAGTTTGATGCATGGATAATGGTTGTTGAAATGTTTAAAAGAAATAATACCTCCATGGGTGGGTATTGGCATGGATTTTGGAATACATGGTTGGTGTGGGTTCATTTTTGTTATACCTAACTGATTAGATGGGGTGTGTTCCATTGGGGACCTGGTATAGTTTATCTTCTAAAAAGTGTTTATATTGCGTAGAGGCTTCTCATGAATATGAAACTATAAATCAGTCATGAAAATGTGGATGTGAAGATGTGTGGAGTCATGTAATGGGTATAGATAATGTAATTGAGAATTATATTGGAGGATGTTTTATTTCATTCAATGTAATAAATTATTCATTGATATACTTTTTTATAAAAAAATATCATATAATCTATTATATATTCATGATCAATGTGGTTTTCTCATATTTTCGGAGTTTGGAGTAATTTTTGAATTCCTACTGAGATTAGACTCAACCCTTACATGGGAACTTTCATGAATTTTTAGTTTCTATTTCTCTAGAAATAGGTAAAGACATGGATTATTTTTTTAGTTATTCTACTTGATATTATGGGATTGGCATAAGGAGTTATATCATGGAAGAGTTTATGAATTTTTGGATGGATGTATTTTGGTTTTATTGGTTTTGTTGTCTTTTGATTCCTTTGGTTATGTCTATTGGTTTCCACTTGTACACTTATGTTATTATTAACATTGTTTTTTTAGTTTTATTTTTATACTCATCAATCAAGTATATGTTTGGTTGTTTATAGTTATATTGTTTTTTTTATCATTAATTGTAGAATTTACCATCAATGTTCATGATGACCTTGAATTAAGTTTCAAAGATCCCAAATTATTGTTCATTATCCCAAAATTTTTCAATTTGAGTAATCTTTTGTTTTTTAAAAAATAATTAATGTGGTTAACTTTTAATCACAAGTAATAATGTAAAAATAGAAAAAAAATTATCTTGATTTTTTAATAATTTAATGGTCACATTAAAAATCTAGATATCCTTTTAAGATATGAAATTAATACATTAGTGTCTCACTGAGAATCTCTATATATAATTTACATAACTCACCATTCCCACTGAACCACCATGGGAGTCAATTAATGAATTTTACCTAAATTTAGTTTCCATGAATAAAATACACTTATTCCCCAAATAAATGGGCCCCTGACTACCCATTGGATACAACTATAAATATTTGATTCCATAATAAAAATATTCAATCATTGATTCCCATAGAATCAAGATTCACTTTTACAATATTTTTTTCAAAATATATTAGTCTATGCCATTCTTTCCCAGGAATACTCCTAGAGAACCCCAATGGTGTCAAAAAATGTTCAAAATTTTACATGACATACTTTTTTTATCATTTAATTTTAAATTTATTTCTCTGAATATTGAAAGAATAATTTTTTTATTAATTTTAAAATAAACACTTACCACCTTTCCAATTTCCTCAAATAAAATGGATAAATCATTCATGCATTGCATGACTAACCACATTCATGACACAATGTGATTCATTTACCCTAACCACTACACAATCATAAATATAAGGACATTATTGATGGATAAATATTATGTTTTTATATTAATAAGTTATTTTTATAACAAATCGGAAAATGTAGTAGTGATACGATTGAAAAGAAATCGTTGTTACATTAACTGTTTAAAATATTTGTACAGGGAGTATAATATTTAGTTCAAATAGTGTAATATTTTCTAAAAAATTGTTTATTTTAGTAATTAATAAAAATTATGATATATTAATCTAGAAACACTAAATAAGATCATTATTCTAATGGAATATGATATTGAAACAAAACCACCTCAAAATCATTAATATTGTTATAGTGTGTTAATGTTTGGGTCAGTTTAGTCACTTACATAAAAATTTCCATGAATATATATCAGGGATGGATACTAATAAATTTTTAATATTTCCTTATGATAAAAATGTGAATGTAATTATTTTTTGTTTCTGTATATATTATATCACTTTGTAATTAATTAGTTATTGAAAAACACTTCAATCAATAGAAACTGCTTATTCATGATCATTGACATTTTCAACATCTTAAATAAAGATTAAAAAATATAATTATGTGACATTTAATATTCTTAAATCATTATGATTTATCAATTAATCTAACTTTAATGATCTTGGAATGATTACCTTTGAAAAATGAAAAAACATGGTCACTTCTTCTAGTAAAATAGTACAAATGATAAAAGCAAAACACACCAAATAAGTAAATTATTTTTAATTATGAGAATGATTGATTATTTTTATATCATTTAATTGATGATTCATAAGTGTTCTTTTATATTTTTAGTTATTACGATATATGTTTTTTTTTATAGGGAATATTAATGAGTGTGCATAAAATTCAGGACATGTGGTAAGTGATTTCGTCTCAAAATATTTTCATTCGGTCATGTATAGTATTATTCAAATATATTATTTTATATGGTCTATATAATACCTTTTTAAAATTTATATCATTAAATACCATCTATTAATTATAAATTGACAACAATATAAAACCCTATTATTCAATTGGTTTTTATTGAATTACAACCCATGCCATAAGTGATGATTTTTCATTTTAATTTATATTCATTGGGATATAATTTATTTTCAACACATATTAAATTTTATGTGGTGAATTAATTTGAAATAAAATATTTTTTCCATATTTATCGTGAAATTTAATTGATGTACATTTGTATATTTTTACCCACAAATTGTATTCTTTTGATTCAAGATTCACCAAAACCATTGGAAAATATAATTATCTCAATAGTGGAAATATCGTACTAAACATTAGTATTTTATTATTCTTTTTGGTTTCCTCTAAAATATATCAATTTATACATACTATAAAGTGTATTTTATTATGGAATATAATCATATAGATGAAGTCATCCATAAAAGTAATGGTTGAGAATTGAATCAATTATCACTCTGAATTAATATGAATGGGCCTTAGAATGTATACTATGATAGAAAATCCAAGAAGATATTAATTTGAATAATGAAATTCATTTTATAAACCATGATGAAGGATTTTTCATGACATTGCATTGCTCTCCTACTAATGAAAACTATTTAAACCCCATTGCTATCATTATTGGATATCATAAAACATTAAAATTACTTTCACCACAATATTTGATGGATAAGATTAATTTTTTTACTTTGATTATACCTTATAACTTACATGATTATAAAGGAGCTTTCTTATTGAAATGATAAATAATCCATTAATTGTGGATTTGTTTTATTTCTATATTTATCATTATATGGATAGAAATGTTAATATTCTTACAAAAGGTTACATAAGGAATGGTATGAATGATCTTGATGAATCTTCTGGTGAATTCATTATAAATTATTATTTTAAGGATGGTGTCTAGAATTTTATAGATTTGATATGAATTGACATGTTTTATTTGAAATAACATGTTGGGTTTTTTGTGTATATATCTCCCCATAAAAGGATAATGTCATGGGAGAAGGATTTTACAATATTTTTTATGATTGAAATTATGCATTCCATCATAATGAGATAAAGGAATTTTTATTCATGTTTTTATATATTTTAATATATAAATGACTCCCTATGTTTCAGTTCATTAGGGATTGGTGTTTTTAATTTCTCCCTTCCATATCAATTATTCCACGTTTTTTACATAAGATTACACCATATATGGCACCATACTTATTATCTTCACTCACTTTTATTTGTTATCCTTTTTATAGAAAACCAATTGGGTGACCATTTTTAATTTTTTAGGGATATTTTTAAAGAGAAAATCATGATATTCCAATTTTTTCACACTATATATTATGTTTAAAATTTTAATTTATGTGTGAATCTATTCATCCAATGCTACTAAAATTTAATATACACCTAGAACACATGTATTATGTATGTTTAATTTAATAGAATAATAAAATTTGGTATTTTGATGTCTAGTATGTTACATATACTAGTGAATGATGTTTGATATGAACCTCATGTACTATATTGATATTAACCAAGTAAGATTACATATGTACTGTGAATACCCCTTATAATTTGTAGGGAACACTCTAGATAAAATAATAGAATTTTTTTACAATTTAATACCATTAAAAAATTTGTTGTATGGGATTTTAGAATGAAAAATACTAATAGTAGGAATGTGAACTTTATCAATACAAAAAGTTAATGGAGGCGAATTCTCCCATAACAATTTAATGAATCTATAGTTTATGATAATAAACATAGAACCATATTATGTAATCTTACCCAAGTTATGATAAATAACCCCACCCATGTAGATCACATGATAATCCATAATGTGGGGTAATTATGTCGTTTATATTAATATAATACCCTAACTCAACCCACCATTTCTTATATCAGTGTTCAATACAACTATATTAAAATCTCCCTATATGAATGACGTTTACAAATATCATGGTTCTCCTTTATATCATAATGGGGAGACTATACCCCACGAGACAAGTAAAAAATATGTCTTCAATACTGCATGTGATGACAATAATCAAAAAAATGGCTAAATATATAACAATTAGTTTTTTATCTATCAAAAAAAATCCCCATACCCTATAGTATCAATATTAAATGTTAGGTAAATTAAAAAATATTAGGAATGATCCACTATATATTTAAGGAAAAAGGAAAAATTATTAACATAAACCTTGAGTTCTAACTCAAATCATTTTGAATTATTTTTAGAACATGATTAAACATCAACCATTAGGCCCTTTCCCTTTACTAGATCCATATTCATGAAATCTTTCCATGGACCAAATTTTTAGAGTCTTGTTGGAGTATTGGATGAAGCAAGACACCACTAGTGATCCCAAGTATTAGTTCTTTAGATATAAAATTGCATAAAATGAAAGTAAAAAATAGTGCATATATAATAAAAAATATGCCACATAAGGTAAAAACATATTATGGGTTCTAGAGATTGTCTTCACCAACAATAACAACAGACTAACAGAAACATTTCCTATCCAATAGGCATATCCCCCTGATGAAATATACTATAAACATGTGTGACATATCTCGTTGTATGGGAAGTCTTATGAATATATTGAGCAATGACTAAAACATAACTCTCTATTGATAGTAAAAATATCCTTAACTGACATGGTGAACTATAAGTGACATTTAATATCAAATACAATATAAGGAACCAATGATAGTTCAAAATTATGTTGTGTAAACTAAGAATAATGTCCATAAAAATCCAAATGTGAGAATGTTGAAACTTAAATCTCATATAATCTATTTCAATTTACAAATATGTTCATCATTATCTTTTATATTATGACTTGTAATATATAAGGAAAAATATTATTAAAATGATACTTTTTATTATTATGTTTTCTTAATCATATTTTTTTTTGATTTCATTTTGATCAAATGATAATATATTTATATATACTTTTAAATATCGTGTTAATTTCATTTCTCAGAAGTGATTAATTTAATTTATTACATAAAAATAAACATTATAAATCAATAAATTGTTTGAAAATAATGTTCTGTTCATTATTATGGTTTGTAACATTAATACTTGTAATCATGCGTTAATATATAATAATTAAACTAGATTAATTATATATCAATAACATGATGATATATAATATGAAATCCATTTTGTATGTTTTAATTTCAATTTGCGATGATACTAATTTTTATTATAAGTTAATAAAGTTAGTTATTAATGTAATAAATGACTTATGTTTCTAAAATTGTAAACATATATTTAATAAATAGAGAAAATATTTTTTAACTACATTACATTAATTTGGTAATAAATATATCAAATTTAATAATTCCTCCAAAAAAAATTTAGTAGTTATTAAAATAAGTTTTTTAATATTAACCTATAAATAATTTACTATTGATAAATATAAATAATTGACCATATACTATATTTTATGAATAATTCAATAAATATGAAAATATAATTAAATTAATATATGAAAATTTAAATATAAATTTATATATAAATATATTTGAAAAAATATAACATTTATTAAAAAGATATTTTTAAAAACTATAAGTCTTCATAATGATATTCTATATGTAATTATAATTCATTAAAATCATATTATTTTGTAGATGTTTTATTATACATTTTTTAATATAATTTATTGAATTTTTCATTTACAATTTCTATATGGTGTTTCTTTTAAATTATGTTTTAAAAATAATAATAATTTAGAGAAAATATATATTTAAAATTTTATTTTTCTTACGTTCTACCCCATTAGAAATATTTAACCTCAAAATGTTAATTATAACATACAAGTAAAACTAACTAATGGTATCATTGTGATATATATTTAAATTAAAATCATATGAAATATACCTTTCCCCCTCATAATAAGTCAATCTTAATGTGGTCTAAAATAATTTCATCTTTTAATTCCCCATGATTAGGTATAATAACTCCTCTACTAGAATTTTTTTCTTAAGAGAGACCATATTAACTATTATAATTAAAAATTATCATAGTTTTGTATACAATATGGAATTTCACTTCCATATATTCTTCTATAATTTGATATTTTTGTGGATACAACAAATAAATTTCCAAAAATCACAATTAATTCATCTAATATATGGATAATAATAATTTCATGAATATATTTTATAATTATAAATATTGGATAAAATAATAATAGAATAGAATATTAATTAATTTGGTTGTTAATTTGATAGAAGTATAAAACATCCTAGGCCTACTAGGGTGGAATGAAATAGATATCTAAAAATCATAAATTTTTTGAGTGTACACATTTAAGATCATTTCCATAAACAATATTTAGAATTAAGGATAACATTATCTTCCAATTGATTTATTTTTTTAGGAGGACTCTATTTTTTGTTATCTTTGTTTGTAGTCATTTTAGGGAATCACATGGCAAAATTCCCAAATATACACTTTTAAGGATTTGAAAAAACATCACATCTATTTCTTTCATTAGATTATTTTCCTCATATAGAAAATAATGGGCAAGATGGAAAACAATCCACACCTAAAATAATTAATTGTTCATCTGAGAAATTCCCTTGGGTGCTTCTACAAATAATATTAAAATTTTGGAATTTGAGTCATATTTCCTTCATCATATTCATTACATGATCATACATAAAACATAATTTTACTATTCATTGGTTTAATCAAATTTTTGGATTGATACATGTTATCAATCATAACTCAAGATAGTTGGGTATGAATAACCATGAGATTTTCGACACCAACATCAAGGATATTTGGATTCTCATTCTAAAAATTAATGCATTATCAATCACATTTTTGTGAATGTAATTCCTCATTTATCTAAAAAAATTCATATCCAACAGAGTTAATCTATATTAATAAAAAATAAACATATATGGGAACTATTTAATGATATGTGCATGAGAAATGCCACCTGAAAAAATAGTTCTCTTCAAAATTATCACATTATATAAATATTGAACATTAATTAATCATGTTTTCATCATGGTACCATTACGTTAGGTTATCTCATATTCATTAACCAACTTCATTAACAAGATATATAATTTAAAATCTCATTTATAGGAAATTTTACAAACTAAAGCAAAATAGCCATGATTATCTATCTAGATTTTCAGTGTTAGGCCCACTCAACGTGTAACAAAGTGAATATTGAGTTGATTATCTAACATCATTTTTCTGGGAGACTACAAATTGGAAAATATATTCTAAAATAATATAAAAATTCTAATATAAATATAGTGAAATTATTTATAATAAACCATATAATATCTACATTACCAAAACGTGAGGATTTAATCATATAATTATACATACCCTCTAGGCTTATCCGTAAGGATTTAACATATATTCATTATTCCTCATCCCCAATATAACTAAACTACTACTATAAAAATTAATTCAGATACTAATAACAAAATTAGATACCTTCACTCCCATGTTTTTTGAAAATAAACACCCACATTTACAAAATATAATTGATTAAATGTGAGATTATCCTTTCCAATAGTATTAAAAGTTCACAATAGTATTACATATCAGAATATTGATTGATAATCTTGAGAATCATTTGGTTTACTTTATTTTATTGTTAACTACTTTATAAACTTATTTTATGATACATATGATCATTTATCCACAATAAAATAGCACTACATCCAATTGTAGACATATCCAAGGTCATACTAATCATTGTAACCTAGGGAATGAAAACATAAGGTTGGGGTTGGTTTGAATTCCTAGTAAGGGAAAACATATCAATATATCATCCTTGATAGTATAAAAATTTAAAAGATAAAATATGAGTTAGGGGTAGATATCTTGTGAATGAAATAAATAATAATAATATTTTCCAATATATTTAGATGGAATGACATGTAATAATTCATGAATAATTTTGTATCATTATAAAATAGTTTAAAAATGATTTATTATAAACAAGATCCATAGAGAATAATCATACAAATTATGATATATAATATCTTATAAATGTATCATAACTATAACTATAACATTAAATTAGGTATATAGATCCTACCGTATTTTAGTAATAATATGTAATCAGTTTCCCTAACATGGTGGAATATGAATCACTAACTAATTTCCATAGTACGGTTGAAATCTCCATATATTTCCCATAAAAATGTTAAGGAGGAATAAATTATTTATTCCCATAAACAATGATGAGCATGAATCAGATTTAGAATCGTATAATCATAGTGGATAAGGTATGAATTATTAATTCAGATAAATTTAGTGGAGTATGAATCTATTTTTTATTTTAATAAACATTACAGAGTACACATTATATACTAATTATTGTAGTGGATAGAGTGTTAGTGATATTAAAAATTGTGATTTTTTAATGAAAAAAGAACATAATAATTAATAAGTTAAGGGGGTATCTAGGGATAAATGTAATTGTGTTTGATAGAATATCCATGAATATTTTTTACAATGTCTATTGGGAAATAGATAATACCCAATTACAATGAAATCATTTCAAGAATAATACCTTTAGATGGTAGGATATAGAGATACTTGTTTCCTTCTCTCCTTGTGTGAAAAATATTAACTATTGGATATATAATGGATATGTAGGTTTTGATGTAATAAATGATATTCCACATAAATTTATAATTCTCTTTTGATGAATTTATCAAATTTGTTGAGTCCAAAACCTCATTATATAAAATGGTTTAATATTTCTTATAAATGTGTATCCCTTGTAACAACCATATGGACTAATCCAAAACTAAATATCCCTCTCTAATGATATCAGATAATGTCTGGAATTTAGATAAATATGTTACAATAACAACACCACCACCTTGAAAAATCCATAGATAACATGATTCAAAGTATTTAAATTCTATACGTAAAGTGGATACTTCTATTTTATTTATAACCACATCTCCCTTATCATGTGTGAAGTCACACTAGTTGATAAGTGGATATATGGATGGATACATTGTGTATCTTCATGAAAAAATGTATAAATTCATTATAGAATAAGAGAATACAGAATATACATAAATATGGTTCAGATTTACATGATACCATGAGTGATTCCATTCTAATAGAGGACATTGTAAGAATTCTATTGGACCTAGAAAACATTTGCAATCAAAATGTTCTATTCCTTGGAATATTCTTCTTTCCCAGCCATATAATACAAACTCACCAGAAACAATTAATTATTTTATCATTCTCTAAAATTAGTTATTGGGAGACCCCATTGATCTTACCACAATTAAATTTCATAATCACAGTTGATAAATATGGGAATAACTATTTATGAATTAGCATTGTTTCAGATTTATCACATTGAGGTGAGAGGAATGATGATTTTTTTAGGATATCATCAAGAGGGATGACATGGATATATAACATCCAATTAAAGAATTTTAATTTTTTTCATATTTCATTGCACAATGCGATGGAAACCATTGGATCAATATTATGAATGGGATGAATCACAATATAGAGCCTTGAAAAATTCAAATTCAATGATGGGGATGCTCTGATTGAGGAATAATCTTGGTCATCTAATTAAAGAATGTTATGTAATAATTCCTTATATTCAACATTAAGCATATAATTTTTGAATTATATAAGGATATAGAAATATATAAATTCAATATATGGGACAGGGAAACTATTAATAACACGGTGAGAGCTATTAAATTTATGATTAAATATTGAGTCGGCATTTTTCCATGTGATGAAATAAAAACTATCTTTAATTTGACATGGTAGAATCTATAAATGACAACACAAATGGGACCTATATGATATATAAAAATGATCAATGTGGATACTTAAATAATTATTTTTAAGAAATTTCAACCATATGGAGTTTAAAAAGTTTGTTTCCAACAAAAGTCGGACTTTCAATCCATACATTCATTCTTAAATACCACATATTGTAATGCTCCCATATATAATTGGTTGGGAATCCCTAGGCCCACTATCCCAATTGTGTTGACATTCTTGATGAGAGTCCCAAAGAAGTAGTATTTGAGTACTTAAATGATTTTAATCCCTTTATAATGAGGTATATATAAAGATAACATGTAAATGTGAATATAATACAAGGCATTATTCACCATGGTTAGTCTACCTTTAAATGATTAGAGCTCGCTTTTATAGTTAAAGATCCAACCAATGACCCTATTAATGTAATTTTTATAATAATAAATTCATTTATCAACAAACAACTATTATAATCTGATTATGTGACATAATCCTTATCCAATGCATTGAAGGGAGATATAGGAGCCTCCTTTGACATTATAATTACACATATATATAAATTCAATAACAACATTTATAAATCATTAATTAATAGAATAACACATAGTTAAGAGTCTGATTTCATGAATACAAATTCTAGAACATTCCACAATGATTCAAAAGAATCAATTTTCGTTATGTGATTAAAATATATCTTGTGTAATATATAAAGTCTTATAAACATTTAAAAATATGAAAAATAACATTTTATTGTTGATGAATAAACCACATGAAAATTAATAGGGAATAATACTTCTAAAAGTCATAAAATATAATAAATTGAAATGAATAAGATTGATATAACATTTAAAACTCATTGTTTAAAACGAAATGAGTGTTTTTTTTTTGAAAAAAAATGAATATAATAGGATGATTGTATCGTAAATATTAATTTATAATATATTAAATTAGTCTAATACATTCATTTAATATAACATGCCATTAAATACCTTTTAAAATTATAAGTTCATATCCCAATTTAATACACTGATTTGGTAAAATATAATTCTATTACCCTTAAATTTCAAATTCATAATAAAATAAAATCATTTAGAGAAGTAATTTAAAACTTGGAAGTGTTTATTTTTATAGAAGAATTCCTATATGATGATAGAATACTTAAAAGTTTTTTAATGACGATTTTTCCCATATTCACAAAATAATATGTTGCATGTATAATAAAAAAGTATTTTTCATGATAGAGGAATAGAATGTACCAAAAAATAAAAACATGATGTGGATGAAATTTATCCTGAAAGAAAGAAGTTCATGAAGAATAATTATAAGACAATGAAGTGATTTGAGGTAACACATTCCCTTACAATCATTGTATCATTTCATTTTGATTGAAATTTATAGAATTATCATGATATATATCGTCAAACAACCTAAATTTCTAGAATATAGAAATATGAAACCAATATGTAATTATAAAAAGGTATCAAATATGTCAAGTTTTATAATAATAAATGTGTTTCAAGGAATTAATATTTATATAGTGAACCTTTTTAATTATTTCCAGCATACTTGAACCTATTAGAACCTTATTGGATGGTTGAAAATATTCTATAAATATTGTTTGGAAAAATAGGGATTATGGAAAGTAATTTATACATTTTTATTTAGAATATGATATATTCTTATATAATGATAAATATATAAATTATTCTAAAATATATTTTATCGAATAGGTTCGGAATTATGTGGTAGTGGTGTCCCCCATTTATAAGTTATCAAATGTTCATATTTATGACTACCAAACATTTTTCAACAAAGGAATGATCATATTAAATGGTAATAGTATCGTGATGTTAAAAATAATGGATTTTTTGTAGAATATTATTTATTATTTATTATCCACCCAAATTCATAAATGTTTTAGACGCGTTTCATGGCATTTACGACCTAATTTTTATGTTTTAATATTTTTTTATACCTTGGTATGTTGTATTTACCAAGTAAATTATATTTTATCAAAATAATTATTTATACCATATCAAAATAGTTGGGGTTTATAAACCTATATAAAATCCCCATACAATCTTATTCATTATATATATAAGATAAAATTAACATTTAAATAAGAAAAATTAATATATTGAAAAATTATATTGTAATAAATTTTTTTTACCTTTAGGTGTTTCTAATATTACGTTTTAATGATTATAAATTTAATGTGTCATAATATATTGGTTTATTGGTTTAATAATTGTGTTAAATTAAATTTTTAGAAATGATTTATTTATTTTATTATTGAAAATTTAATCAATATTAACAAAACAATGATTTTTTTTTAAAATAAGATGTTTAACATTATCGTGGTCATTAACATTAAGAATAGAAGTGATACTTTTATAACTAAAACTGAAATAAAATTTAATACATATTATGAAAATGTATATTTGTATTATGAAATGTTTTTCTACATTCAAATTATACTTGTGATGAAAATTTATTTATCATATAAGTTAATAAAAACATTATTTATATTAAAATATGACTAACATTTTAGAAATGATAAAAACAGGGTTTATAATTATAAAATATTACATTTAGATTTAATAATTTACTTCATAAATACATTTATTTAATTGAAAATGCTTTCAAAATTATTTATATTCAAAGTGACGGTATTAGAAAAATATGTATTTTTTACTATTACCAAAAAAATAAATTATTCCACAAATTTTTCAAATGTTTACCTTAGCCTTGTTTTTATATGAGTAATTAAAAAATATTTTATTAAAAAATATCAATTTATAAAATTTATAAAATTATAATTTAATTTAAATTTCAATATAAATAAATAGAAAGTAATTATATTGAAAAAATATTTCATTAACATGTTATGAATTATAAAAAATATTCTTTATGTCTTTATAAATAATTAAAATGTTTCTATTTATTATAGGATTTATTATACAAAACATTTCATAACAATATTCTTCCTATATATTGTGGCAAATTTTTGTACTCTATTTTATGTTACACAATAAATCAAACATCGTCTTAATAAAAATATATTTCATAATATAAATGTGTTAAATGATTAATAAGAAACCATATAGTGGATTGAGGTAGCTGGTTACTAACTATTTCCTATAGTTTATAAAATTTTCAGGTTATATATGTTACATGTTTTGGAAAATGTGTGAGTTTTACATAAAAAAAATTGAGTTTATTTCCCTTTACCTATACGAGTTAGACAATGATTTATTCGACCATGATGGACCTTCTATTTACTATGTATGGATTCATTGAAAATTTGTTATATGGTTGAACCCAAGTGTGAGGAATTTATACTTAAGACCTATTTGGGAAATATTTTAGAAATTTTTTAACATGAAGTACCTTGCTTAGATTTATTATCATTGTTGAAAATATTAAATATGGGTAAATAATAAATAACATTGGGTTCCAATAAATATTTTGTTTCATTTAACATTATGCCAGGGAATATTTCCTATAAGGGTTATTTAGTAGATATCCATGTGGTACACAATGATGACATGATCACTAATGGATAAGGATAAATTTAATTCCTTAGTTTTTTATATAATTAGAACAGTGATCAATTCCTAATTCCAAATCCAATAAAGAGGTCCTATAATAGGATCCCCTATCCTAATTTTAGTAGATTACAAGTGAATTATTTATGGCCATCGTAGATCATGACCTAAATGGGTCTTTAGTGATTCATAGTTAGCCATATCACTTATATAACTAAAATAATGGGTGATTGTTACTCGACTTATATAATCTATCATCACAATGTAGGTTATACCAAGTTGTGGGATATAGATATAGGTTATCCAGGTGATGTACAACAAAAACAGAAATAGAAATGGATCATGATACTTTGGCAACCTAGTTATGCTTTCCTGTGTAGATTTTTTTAATCTATTATTGATTTTGTTATGTGCTGTTGAATGTTATTTTTTTGAATAACTGTTATACTATATTAATATTACTATATGGTGGATGATATTATAATATTTAAATGATAGAAAATATTGAAATATTACAAAACATAATGGGTTAATGTAATGAGTTATGATACATTATCATAGAGAACAATATAGTCTCGATCCACCTCTCACATTCTCTTATGTCTATTGTACACTAGATCACAATTCCTTTGAACATAGAACGTAGTGGACCAATGTAACCTTTCCCCATTTTCCATTATTGATAAATTTTATTATCATGATTTCATAGGGATGAAATCAATTGACAAATGGAACATATTTGCATTTGGTTTCTTACTAATGTGATGTATACTAAGATGAATTTATACTAACATCATTCAACAGGTTATCCATTATTCAAATTGATGATACTATTTTCATGGGAACTGTTTGAGAAGGTAATATTGTGAGACCTAATAAAATGGGGATATGTGTCCCCTTTATCTTATATAACAATTCTATCATAGAGATTCCCATGTTGTGGGACCATGTAGATAAGGTCCATATTTACACTTCTTCCACTATGGATGTGTACTGGTAGAGTATCACATGGGGTGATAAAATGTATATATGGTATTGATTCATAATTTATTACATATTTTGGTATTTCTATTGTGATAATTTTGGGTAATTATCCAATGATACATGATCCTCCTTTTTTGTTATTAAACTAATTGAATCTAGTATAGATATTCTATAATAATGTGATCATATAGGCAGGGTCCGCCAACAACCATGGTTTTCTAATACTCTATAGTGATCATGTTTTTTAGATGATTCCTTACTATCATGGGAATACAGTTCTATATAAGACATTATATTCATTCATATAATATTAAAGATTCCCTAACAGTTGGAAAAATAGTTTCGTTATGTCAGGACCCGAACCAAGATGAGGCTTGATCCCCAACTACCCCAAGCATGCCTCTATAGTACAGGGGTGGCGACAATCACCAAAGGAACACTAAACTAGGGGAGGCCTTTTCCAAAAAACCTATTCATATGCAAGCATCCAACTCAATGCAAAATTTTTGAGGGAAAAAATGAATAATTCAATAATGATGTAGATATTTCAAAGAAACATGGTCCACTAAACAAAATTAAGTGTGGAAGATTATACTCAAAATAAAAACGGGCTTAATAGAGTCCCTAAATAGTAATATAATCTGTAAAAACATAAAAAATGGAAATTAATAAATAGTTGAGAGAGGCCATATCTTATATCCTAATATATGACCACTGTATGAGGTTCAAGAACCCTATATCCTTAAGCTTCTCTAAATTCAATATCCTCTTGTTCTCTGTCTAGAATATACAAGAAACATGTTAGGAAAATACCATGTAGAGGTTAGCATGTACAAACCCAGTAGAATGCCCCAAAAACAGTGAAGGAGGATTCATAAGAGATACAATTGAAGAGGAAAGAAGTAGATATGAAAAGGGTTGGAAAAAGAGTACAGATCAACCCAACACATGTGGGAATGAGAACTCATCAAAACACAAGGAGCTCAACACAGTGATAAGATGAATATCTCATTGAGTCTTTGAGAACTATTGAAAGAGATTGAACTCATCCAACCATGAGAAGATAAAAAAATCATGTGGCATAACCCACATGTCTCCACCACTCCTAAATGAAGAGTAAAAATTCATAAGGATTCTGTAATGAAATAGGATATTTTGATATTATAAGTAATAGAATCCCAAAAGGAAGAGTAATGGGATCTTCATCTCATTTTTTAGCTAAATAAGATGAGTAGTTAATATCTGTAGTGTAAAGTCTATAATCAATTCCCATAACCTCATGCATCTTCCCATGGAACACAAGTAAAAGAGACTAAATCACTACACCTTTATACTATCCTCTTTCAATGGAACTAACTTTCCTTCATAGTTTTATGTCGCATCAAAATGATGTGTTTTGGTGGGGAAAGTGTCCCTCTTTCTCTTCAGTTCTAAGGTACATAAAATATTCCCCATTTATATATTGTATTGTAAATAGGTCACTTTTTTCAGGAAAGGATCCCTTTCCATGGTATGTTTGGATGGTCCACCTCTAGTAGTTAATGATAAATTCCATTTCCCATACCATTAAGAGGGTACCACATGGGAAAGTGAATGGGGGAAAACACTACCTAATACTACTAGAGGGTAATCCCAGTAATTTATTAGGGAAAAAACATAGGTCAGAAAGGATGGAGTGTTACACCTATAAGATGCGAGTAGGGATGACCAAATCCTAGGACAGTTTTTGGGTATGACCGAAACATCAAGTAACTCCAATACCCAGTCCTACTAGAGTGTAACTCATAAAAATTATCAGGGAATGCCACTACCTATCTCGTATGAAGGGTAATACCAGAATATCCATCAATAAATCCCACTACCCAACTTGGTTATAAGGTAATCCTGATACATATCTGGTAATTTTGTATGATCATTACTATCATTAGGTGTCTCCTCAATGTACCAATCCAGGAATATTTCACCTTGTATCTCAATAGTCTCTCATGTGGGAACCATATTGTTCTAAGTAGAAAATCACGTAGTATAGGAATATGGAGGAGAAAAATTTGTGTTCAACTGATGGAGATACGAAGGATCAAAGATCTCTAAGTAGATCTCATGTAGCACAGGACATGTGAGTGGAACCACATGGGTTGTGCTCCCTCTTAACTGATTAGCTGTGTCTCTATTCTGTACATGGGACCTTTCCATGTTGGGGTATAGGCTGTGTAGGTGGACTACACATCATGTCCCACCTATTTGGTGACTAGGCTATGTCTGCTGGCCATGTCCCTATACACGGACACCATGTTCGTGTACTCTGGTGCACAACATGTTGGATTACCCATGTCCTTGTTCTCTTATAGGGAATCCTATCATGTGGGACCCATCACATGTTTTTTAGAACATGGTAGTGATACATGACATGTGGGGGAGGACTACAAGTCATGTCATACTTTTCTTCTGAAAAACCGTAGTGCCAACTTTGAAAGAGGCAACATGTTGTGTGTTCATCAAAATAAATGGTGTGTAGTTGGTATTTTTCCAAAATTCTCAACATCAATTTAGATCTTAGTCCATACTATTAAACTACACAACATATTTTGATATCATCATGAAACTCCCTTAAATTTTTAGATCTAGCCTTGATTCATGCTCATCAGCTGTCGTTCATTGGAAACCATTCGTCAGAATGAATGAGGGTATCATAAGTTGATTTTCTAAAAATGATTCTACAAATTCTGAATGATTTTGAATAAAAAATTAGGATTCACCATCCATTCATCTAGGAGAATTAATATCTAGGAATCCCTTAAAGAATCATTCTTATTTCATCGATCAACCACAAATCTGGGCACCTGATCACCCTCATGTTTCTTAAAATCCATCACTAAACATGATTCTTTTGGATTCCACAGTGAATAATGTGATGAAAATAGGGAGATAAGAACCAAAAAATGTTTTAAAAAGTTAGAACAAACATTATAGTCTGAAAAACTGGATTACAGAACTTCGGATAGATGAGAAAAAAGAATTAAATTAAACTCTGATACCTGGGAACATGAAAAGGTTTCAAGGAGCTCAAATCCAAGAAAAATTATGGATCTAATAAATAATATTAATATAAGGGCATAAAAATCCAATATAAGAGTCCAACCTATAGATTATAATGATCTCTATTAAAGAAGGTGCTACTACCATGATCAAAAGTTGTTTGTGTGTCCATTTCACTTTGATCCATCTCGATACAAATGTTTGTCATTAATTATCAATGGAGGATCAGAGGAGATCTCTCTAGTGTATGAAATAAAAATGAGACAAAATGAGCCAAATCCTCTATGAAATGTATTTATTGGAATTTTTAGTTCAAAATAATCTTATGTTATTGATTAATTAATCAATTAATTAATCCACTTAAGCACACCGCCAGCAAGTGAGGAGTCTAGATGTTCAGTGATGAATCATGTTTGATCATGAAAAAGGTAAGCACCATGTTCTGAACCAATCCATGGTCTTTGATTTCAAATTTTATCATCCATTTTAGATATATCTGTTTATCTTCAATTAACAGTGCACGCCAAATATAAAATATTTTTAATATTTTCATAAAATTTATTTCAAGATCATTGGGCCCCCAAATTTGAAGCCATCATAGTGGATACATCTATAAATATATTTAGAAATATTTATAAGTATTACAAGGAATAAACTGGTTCTCCACATCATTACCTTTATCATGATTTTTTTCAATAAAAATAATAAATATGAAAAAATAGGGTTATTAATCCCCCATTGGGATTTTCCTCTCTTAAGAACCATCCTTCACATTTTTGTGCTTCCATATCACATGAATCAAATGGACAGTCCATGCTCATAAGGTCCACTCTGGTCGGTCCTTGATTTCAACTGGGTTCTCTCAAAAGGTGTCTCTATCCTCAATGTCCTGATCACCCCAATCAATGAAGTACATAGAGTCATGCACATATTTTCCCTATTGTGACACATGGATGATTCCATACACATATTCCATCTATAGGGGTAGTGAAAGGCAATAGTAAACCTATCCAAACATCTATATGATCTCAAAATGCTTGATGAACCATAGGGATTTCATTCCTATATGGTCAAACCACTAAATTCCGATTTATGTGGAGATATCATGAATATTTGGTCTCCCTGTTTGAACTCCAAGGGTATCTAATAGTGATATACACAAGCTTTAGGCCTGCCCTGGGCCCTTTGCATCGATTCATAGATGACCTGCACTTTATCATTAGTCGCATACCACATCTCTAGTCCTTTAATAGATGACACTACAATATCATTCAATCATAAGGGTGACCTACATGTTCTCTTGTATAAGGACTGAATAGGTCTCGTGTCGATGGTACAATGGTAGTTGTTGTTTTATGAAAACACTACTAATCGATGGTGATCCTATAATATCCAACCAATATCAAAAAATCATGACCTCGACACATCCACTAGAACCAATATAGTTCACTTGATCATCCCATCGATCTGGGTGTGATATGTTTTACTCAACCACAACTAGGTCCCAAATTCATTCTAATGGTCTCTCCACAATCATGACGTAAGATACATTTCATGATTTGAAAATGTCATTGAGGGTACCCCATGAAGGTGAAACATCTCTCATATGTAAAACTAACCTAATCTCTCTAACAAACTTATTCCAAAATAGCAATGTTGTGCACCATCTTCATGATTCATTCTACAATCACCTCGATGGCGTCATGGACCATCACTTTGTGTGGAATCCCTATGACAATGTCGAACGATATATCATCCCATTTCAATATTGGGATATGAAGAGGATACAACAAACCCACAGAAACCTGGTTCTCAACATTCACTTGATGATATGTGAGGCACCATGAGACAAATCAGCTATGATTCATCTCATGCTAGACTATGAAAATTACCACTAAATATCATTTTACTTCTAAACAACACTATGATGTACAACTAAGAGAGATTTGTGGAAATCCGACATCACCTCTACCCATATTGCGATTAGAACCAATTTTTTCCCCTGGAACATGATATCTTGATTCTCTCCCTCAAAACATCTATATAGTGTATCGCTGGGGGATATATCATCATACTGAGCATCATAGGTGATATATCCCATCTGAGAGCCTTTTACGTGCTCATGGACCAAAGGAGTCAAGACCCTCAACTATAGAAATATTGTACCCTCCTGCACCACTAGGGTAAGCTACAGGGTAGCTAACTGCTTAGAAGCTTCCCACACTAGGAGAGCATAGGTCTTCCTGCTATGGTTATCTACTACCACATTTTCCATTAATAGAGTATATAATATCTTGAATCCATTTTACCAAATGAAATCCAACCAATTTCACTATCTCAGGTTGAGTTCTCTCAAATTGAAGATGTAGATGAAGTTATGGTGATCTCTGTAAATCACAAATCTCTTTCCAAGAAGGTAGTGCATCTACATACTCATGGAGAATAGTACTATTATTATATATAAATCATCAGTCTCATAGTTTTTCTCATGGGGTCTCAATTCCCTCAACCCACTTACAATAAATACCTGTCATTGTATCAACACAGAACCTAGCCCATCTATTGAGTAATCACAATACAACACAAAATCAGCACCTTCATCTAAAATCCTCAACAGTAGGGCACTCTCTTGCCTCTGTCGGAACTCATAAATGGATTTTTGAAATTACACCGACTATGTAAAAAACTATCCCTTCCATTTAAATATGGTCAAAGGCACCACAATTATATATAATTCCATCATAAATCTATTGTATAAACCTTAAAAGTAAAGGAAACTATTCACATTGGATGCATTATTGGGTGGTTATGAAGTAATAATGTCCTTGATCATTACATGATACATAGATAAATTATGTTAAAAATGACAATCCCCAAAAATTTCACCTCATGTATCTAGAATTTTCATTTCAAAAGCATCCCATAAAACCGGTTATCTAAGAAAAGTCTTGAACCATCCTCACGCATTACGCATTCTCCTTATTTATATCAAAATAAATGAGTATGTCATCAATAAAGACAAAATAAAAATGATCTAGGAATGTATGGAAGAGGTGATTCATCATTCCCATAAAAAATGTGGGGGTGTTTTTCAAAAATAAATCACTATTAGAAACTCGTTGTTTCTATAGAGTCACCAGAAATCCAGCATGTCAATATCATCTTCACTAACCTGCAACAAGTGTTATCCAGGTCTGATATAGATCTTGGATAAAAATATCACAACTCAAAAATGATCAAAAAGGTTATCAATCATTGTCAATGTATACTATTTCTTTGTCATGGATTGGTTCAAGTAACTATAATCTTTACAAATACATATGATCTCATCTTCCATTTAACAAATAAAACTGTAGTTACCAAGTAGGAAACACTGTGTCATATGAAATCATTCTCATGAAGCTTCTATATTTGGAACCATAGTTCAAATAGCTCTGTAATTTCCATTCTATATTCCACATAATATATCAGGGAATACCCAATTTGTAAATATAAGATAAAAACAATTTTCCTCCACAGAAGTAATCCCAAACATCATTTGGGAATACCTCCATATAATCCACCAAAATAAAAGAAACCAGATGCCTGAATATTCTACTACACAAAGGGATAAACATGCTAATTGATGAGTAATATGATTGCATCCTTTTTACTACAACATATTGTCTCTATATGAGGTATCTCTTGCCGAAAAAGGAGAACGTTGTCCCATCACTGTGTAGTCATCTAACTAAATTACAGTGATAGTAGATTTGGGAAATAACCATGGAAATACAATCTATTCCCAAGATAAAATTGTAAAATTCCATCATTATGACCAAAAGTTCCTACATGATTCCCTCTCCTCCTTTTGATAGCTCGCATAGCCGGAATATGAATGACATAGAGGAAGAGTTCCATATAAGAACCTTGAGATAAAGATGATGTGATAGCGTCACTTCTGGGATCTCAAGATATCACAGGAAGATCCAAGAGATAAAGTAATTTCAATAACCTTTGTCTACTAATACTAAAAAAATGTAGAATAAAAGTAGATCTTACATTAATAATATCATGTGTTTCAGGATCATAAATGTTCAAAGCGTGTATCTATCCATGGACTCAACCACCAACTCCTTGAGCATGAAGGTGGCTGCATGAGGGTGGTGGTGGAAGGAAATCATATTGTCATCCATTCCCTTGTATCTTCTCTATATCTTATACCAGATTCCACTCCATGGGGACCATCTTGTCCCAGCATAGAATATCCCTGATCATGATGTTGTCTATACCATGGTGGCCCATCTTCTAGATTCATGGGATTCTTAGCACCTTTGTTTAGTCTGTATCATACCATGTGACATCTCCTATCAAATTCATAGCACCATCCCTCCCTAGGATTCACTGGTGCTTTATGCCTCCCATGCACTGTATGACCTCATCCATTTGTATTCTCATTGAAGGGTCTCATGTTATGAGATCTCTAGTGCCTACCTGTTACTATAGATTACTCAACCCTATCACACCCACTGCTTGGTCTAGCTATTTATCATCTTCCTGATAAAAATATCTATTTTAAATGTGCCTAATACAACATCATGGAATATATGGGGATGGATAAGGGAACTAAATGGGCTCAGATCTCTCTGGAGATTTCATGGTCAAATGTTTGTGAATTGTCCTATAAAAGGGTAATGACACTACCCATCCCATCTGGAGAGAATGTTTAGAAAGAATAGAACCTCCATTACCTAGTCTTACTAGAAGGTAAATCGAAATGATCATCAGGGAATTCCAATGCATGGAATTACTAGATGGGAAGCCTGGATCTACCATCAAGTAAATCCCCTTCCCAGCCTAGTGAATTAGTAATCCCAATACTTCCCTAGAGATTTTATATGATCCCTACCATCATGGGGTGTCGCTTTAGTGTTCCTAAAAAGAAATATTTAACATCATATCTCAAAATATGCTATCGATTGAACAATCACATTATACAAAAAAAACCTTATGATAGGCATCTGGTGGGACAAAATGTATGTTTTAACAAAGGAGATATGAATGTTCTATGATAGTTCAGTAGAGATCATGTAGTAAACAACATCTGAGGGGACCCACAAGGCATGTGGTTCCCCTTCACTACACAGCCTTGTCTATGTTCAGTATACAGTTCACATCAGGGTAGTGTTGCACACATTGTAGGTGGAATACATGGAATGGCCATCCTATCCAGGGACAAGATTGAGTCTACTAGTCATTTCTAAGTAGTCATACCTCATGGTTGTGTACATTGGTACATGACGTGTTGGTTTACCCATATCAATATTATCTTATGCAGTGTCCCTACCCGTGTGACCAATCAACTATATTTTTGAACTGTAGAGTAATACATGAAATGTGAGGGAGGACTACACACCATTTCATCCTTATATTCTCCCATACTCTAGAACCAATGTAGAGGGAGGCTACACGTAGTGTGTTCTTCATAGTCAATGGTATACAGTTGGGATTTTTTCAAAATGGTCAATTTTTTTGGATATTCATCCATGATTCAAATATAGTCAAACAATATCATATATCCCTGTGAAACTGCAAAAAATATTTGGATCTAGCATTGTATTTCACTTTGCGATAACCATTCATTGAAAATTGATCATCGAATGGAACTGGGTTTTTGTTGGATGTTCCTCTCACCGTCAAACCTCTGATTTTCATGAACTCATCCTAAATCCTTCATATTCATTATCCATTCATCATGATGGCCCTATATCGTTTTATTAACTTGAGTATTAATTGAATTTTCATCGATCCTCTACAAATACAGGCACCCGAACAGGCTCAGGTCGCCCGAAAACTGTCGAATAGGGATCCATATGGAATTAACGGTGAAGAACATAATGAATAAATAGTGAATTGCTACAAAAAATGGTTCTAAAATGAAGGAGACAATGATTCATGACGGACGAGCATGATTGGGGCACCGAGTAAAGATGAAAAAAAATTAATTAATTAAATTATATGACCTTGGAACATGCATAGGTTTCATGGAGCGAAAATCCATTTAAAAAGATAGATATGCTCAGTAATTTTAATCTAAAGGTGTAAAACACCAAAATAGAAGTCTAAATTGTTTTGGATTGATTGCTGATGAAGAACGGGCTCAGTTAATGATTAGAAGAATTCAGTGCATCCATAGTGCTTTGATCTTTCTTGATTTAGAGGTTTTTCCTTCGTCATCAATAGACATGGGGAGGAGTTCTCGTTGGTGGATGGGATAATTTTGAGTCTAACACAATAAAAATATTCAATGAAATAAATTTATAGATGGATTTAGGTCAAATTAAATTTTATTGATTAATTAATTAATCAATTAACTAATCTATATAAGTACACAACACACAAGAGAGGGTTCTAGACTTTTAGAAATAACTTCTGTTAGGTCAGTCCTAGTGTAAATACCAAATTCTAGACCAAACCATGGTGTTGGAAATCCTATCAATAATTTGAGATATACCCCCATTTTCTTCAAATATCCATGCACACCTAATAAAATATATATATATATATATATAATATTATAATAAAATTTATCCTGAGTACACAAGGACCCTAAACTGCATGTCATCTCAATTCATAGCTATAGAAATATATTAAAAAATATTTCAATGTCTTATCAGGATAAAACCATGTCTCTACATGTGAATCCCTTTTTGGTTGTATTTTACTATTGGTTTTGACTTATTCTTTTATTAAATATGTATCTTCTTTAAATTCAATATGAGTTTATAACAATGTATATCATATTTTTTTATATTGAATATTTTTAGTGACATAGTTTTTGGTTTTGAAATGATTTTTAATCCCATGCTACATGGGTGGTTTGGTAGTAGATAAGACTTCTTCCATTTAGGCCCACATAACAGTATACTCTCTATATTAGATAAATAGTTAGATTATTTTTTAACAGAGTTTACTTATGGTACCAAGAAAAGACTTTGGAAGTTGTTTTCATTTACACACCATTTTGATTTTCGTATCATTTTTATGGTTCATCTATGAACGAATCTTCTCAATGCATGTATTATAATATAGACTTAGTATTTTTCTATCTCATGTTATTTTTTAGTCAAAAATTTTTCATGGTGTTATGTTCAATACTTTTATGATATTTTTTTGTGGGGGATTTTTAATATTATTTAATCTATTTTTTCTAGATATATGTACTACATGGTAAATTATACCAACAAATTAGACAGACCAATGTAATAGTTTAAAATCCTCAAGCATGCTAGGTTATGTTATTGAGTTGTGTCTCACCCAAATTCTGTTGTTGTTGAGATAAAATCGATCAGTAATTCTAAAACTGTTGGGAAAAAAATACCTCCAGGCATCATTGAAGTATTTTTGAGGTGATTGTGTTTTTTGACAAAGTGAACATCTGTGTTGTGATTTTGGACAATGAAAACCCTGACATACAAATTTGTGGACAAAGGGGATTTCATGGTGGAATATCGAGTTCAAGATATGTGGTCAATAATCCATGTTTGATTCAAGAATTTCAACAAAGGAATGGATGATCTGGAGGCAGCATAAAAAGAACAGATACAAGGTGGCACCATTTTTCAGTGTTTGCCTAAATTTTTGGGCCTGAAAATCGACAAATGAAGAAATGTGTTTTTGGAATAGGGACTTGCGCGCTGAGGTCATGGAGGATAGGAAACCTGTGTTCCTAATGTTTTTAAAGATCAGATAATCAAAATATGGAAAAGGGATAAGGATTGTGCAAATATTGTTGTGGTCGCATAGGTGACTTGCGTACCATGAAGAGACTTGTGCTCCGATGCGTTGGATGCTTAAGAACTTGCGCGCTTGTTGTTTTTAAAGATCAGAAGATCAAAATATGGAAAAGGAAAGAGGGTAGTGAAGGTTATTGGTTTGTTCACGCAAGTGACATTCAGGGGAAGAGACTTGCACGCCAAGACTTGTGCGCCAAGGGGAGACTTGCGCGCCGTCGCGAAAGGTGTCCAAAATGCCTATAAATACTGGACCACCCCTCCTTATTTCTCAACGGAGTTCAACACTTTGAGAAATCAGAGCTCCCATATTGTAGGTGTGGTGGTCGCACAAGTGGTGGTGTGTCGCGCAAGTGGGACTTGCAAGCCAGATTTGATGAAGGGCGATTGTTGTTAGTTGCGCGACAATATTCGTTTGGGCCTAAAGGGATGTGAGTCATGCAAGTTTGGATTTGAAGATTCTTGTATCGCACAAGTGGTTGAGAAAAACTTTCTGTCTAGTTGTGACTTGCGTGCCGATACTTGCGAACCTTATTAGACTTGCGCGGCATGTAAGGTTGATTCCTGGGCAGTGTTTTCGTGCTCCGTGGAAGCTGTATGTTTCCCCGATACCTTCAGTGCAAAGAGATATTCATCTACATGTGAAAGTTGGAATTAAATAGATCATCTAAATATAGAGGAAGATGTATTCTTTCATGAAATTGAAGAGACCTATAGGTCTATAAATTGTGAGTGGATCCTTTCCGGAGTAGTGAGCAAAGGAAGAGGAAGAAGGTGATCCTCTCCACCGACAGTGAGCTAGAGAGAGAGAAACAGGGAGTGACCCTTGGGAAAGTAGTGAGGTGACCCTAAACTTTGTAAAGTCAGTGAGCCTGGGAATAGAAGTGATCTATCCCGAACCTTTGTATCCACATCTAGTAAAGAATAGTGGAATTTGGTACGACCATCAACTTGTCGGCATATGCTCCTTGGACGTAGCCCAGTGAGGGTGAACCAAGTAAAAATCTATGAGTCTGCCTGCTTACTTCCCTGCATTTCATTTAAAGCACCATCATCAGATAAAGAAGAAAATAAATGATCATAATAAACACAAAAGTGAAAACAAATTGACCCTTTTAATAATGATTTCAAGATCGAGTGTGGCAGGATGAACATTGAAAAAGAATATCCATACCCTAATTCACCCCCCCCCCCCTCTCAGGGAATATAGGCCCCTATTGGACCTAACAAAAACATTATACCGTAGATATGATTTTTAGTTATACTATTTAAAAAATAGTATACTGAGATATTATTCAATTGATATATTATAGGTCGTTAATTTTGAAAACCCACATCTTGGATATGTCTGGTATCATTTGGATAGGGGGGCCAGTCAGTGATTATAATGAAATTATTATAACATGGTGAAACAACCAACTTTATCAATTAATGTGAATCATGAAATCTATTCAAAACAGAAACATAAATTGATAAAATTTTATATTTTTATGGTTCACCTATCAAAATGAGATTTCTATTCCTTGGTATGATCTGGATTCTAATGAGATAATTCATCCCCCTAGTTTCCACATATTGGTAAATTTAGTTGATTTTATCCCCGAACTATTATTACATTGAGTCTCCATGTTTTTACAGTTTCCCAAAAATTAAATCATTATAAATAATTTTACATTTTTAATAATAAATACTTTTAAAATGCCTTTAATTATTAATTTAGTTTTCCTACCTTTCCGCTTCAACAAGATAAAATACTAGATTGATAATGTAACTCGATAAAAATAAATATAATATTATTCTTCTTCGGATTTTATTCCTCCAATATAAGACCGTTCATGTTCAATTATTATCATTCAATAAATTTTTGCAAAAAAACATCTAATTTGAATTTGGTATTCAAAATAAAATTAAAATCACCTACTTTATTTAATTGTTTTTCACACTCATACATTGGATCATAATTCTGAAGATCATTGTCATATAATTTGAACATGGGAATTATAATAGCCAGAAATATCTACTATTGTATTCATATGAATCGAAGTACTTGTAAACCCATGAAACAACCCTATTTTTACTTATATGGTATGAGTATCATGTATTATACAATTGAAAATATGTTTTTAGTAGTTTCTATATATTTTATTTTATTTTTATTATTGTAGTCAAGTGTATATTTACTTGGTTGCCACCAAATCATATGATCCATAAAAATATTGCAATCAAAACCTTGTGATGTAGACAAATTAGTAGTGAATATTCCTTCATTAATTATATTGAATTTTGATGTATCATAAAACTACTCTATTGATCTAGAAAATACTCAAGAACTACCAAATTATATTAATCCAATCTATGTGGAATAGACCTTCACAAAGGAATGTAGTACATAGGTTTCCCAATAATTTTAAAAAAATCAAGAATCACATACAACATGGTCCATCACTACATCATGGAGTAATTTAGTTGGACCATCTAATATGGAACATACACATTTGTTATTTTATATTATGACCTATTGTGGTTTTGTACAAAATCTATGGCATATAATATTTACTACAACATCCCCTCTTGACAGTAAATATTTCATGGGTCATAAAATCTATTGATGACATATAGAGACAAATAATTTTTCTCCTGGCATCAATTGATTTTATGACATTGAATAGTATTTTTTTATTGAAAAAAATACAATTATACATATTATTTTCTCAAAATCATCAATATTACAAATCACAACAGTCATCAACCAACCTCATCTATTCAACAATCTCTACCTTTGGATGTTGTTTAGAATGATGGAACAAAAATCACTATTATACTCTAAAACAACAGAAATGTACACCATTAATTATTATAACTCATATATGAGTGAACATAGTTCAGGAAGTAAGAACATTGAATAAATAATAACATGATGTCTATTAGATTGTGATATATATAAAATTTCATAAACAAATAATTCACAACCATAAAAAAATATCCATGATCACATAATCAATTCATTCAAATAAAAAATATTCCTACAACCACAATCAATAAAATGAATAAAGTCATAAATTCTCTAAACATTATTTAACCCTGTCAAAAATAAATCTAAATTTATTATTACCCATATGGCATCACATATCATCAGAAACACCCCTATACATTGTATACCTGACCCCCAATTAAAAAATAAATAAGAAATAATTATATTTTTAAATCTTCATCCCTGTTGATAAAACTAGAAAAAGACAATATCAAAGATTATAGAACAACCCCAAACCTTCCCCAATAATCCTAGATTTCCCCCTTCTTATTTTATGAAAAGGAAAAAAACCACATTGGAAATTATATTGGGAGAAAGTGATGGAGTCCCAGGGCATCGCCACAAACTAAACCCTTATAATACTGGGGGAGGGAATGAAAATTTTGAAAGAGGAAAATAGCGACCTCCTCCTTTTCCATACTATCCAGAGCATCATTCGATTAGTTTCCTTCCCTGTAGGTATTTCTTACCTCCACACCTTCATAAATCCACACTTTGCATTCCATGAGGATGTATGCAATGCCCGATATGGGACCATGTCATTGACAAGGAGGATCCTAAAGACTATAGAGTCTGTCTCCATATAGGTATGCCTGAGGCTGAAGATATCACACAAAGAAATAACGAATTGAATGTATTTTTCTTCTATGCCAACAACATTTCCCGACCAAATGAAGATGTTGAAACCAAGATGGACCAAGCCGATGATATCATCAATTTTCCTGCCTTCATGCAAGATTCTATGAGTGCAAGAGCCGTAAACATTCAGCTACATACCATGTGTAGGGGCCTGCCACCGGACCCAGGATCCCATCCGTGAATGATAGACACTTGATGAAACCCTCCTCGAAACACGAAGATATGTTCACAACATGCCCAAGAGCCATCGCCATCCCCTGAGTGTTTGAAATTCATCCACACGCACTAACAGGTGCACCTTCACACCAAGTCGAAAAATAGGGTCGCCATTCCTCTTGGTGTTACGTGCCTCCAAGATAACTTAACAGACAATGGTGATCACAATATCCCAATCCTTGTCATTCCCATTCACTATAACCATTTCATGAATGAAGGCTCCTAAAAAATCATCCACAGAATCCCCATGCAGAGCCATGCCAGAATGTTGTTCTATAAATGTCCAGAGGAAGATCTCCCACTCGCCTCTAAAGAAAATATACCATGGAGACTCTCTCCCCAGGTTCTCACAACACCAGTGCTAGTAAAACAGGTTGATCCCCCACCTTAGGATACTATCATCTGTTGGAAATGTGCAATTCTTCATCCTCCAAAAAAAGAAATTTAGCTTCTTTGGAATGAAGTTCAGACATAGCTTTCCAGCCAGAGCATCTGAACCCACAGACTCTTGTAGGACCTGATGATAGGCTTTTCTGCTGAATCCTCATAAAGAAAATCCATAAAAACGCACACATGTCCTGCTTCACACCTATCTGGATGCTTTAAAAATCAATCTTCTAATGGGAGTTGTGGACGGCCTCATTGAACCGCATGTGCCCGCTAGTGTCCCTGAATAAGATGTCAAGGAACATGCACCCCAGGTAAAAGTGAGGCTCTTACCCTATCCAAGAGTCCTTCCAGAACCGAATGTCACTGCTTCCAACAACCCACTTGACATTGTTTTTCAAAGCATCCAGGCACTCTGCCATGCCTCTGGGTATCCTCGAAAGCCCCATGCTTTTGGTACCCCAACTCCTCTAATCATCACCATATCTTCCTCGCATTAATGTGGAACAGAGTTACCTTCCTTATATGATGTCACATGAAAGATGGCCATAGAGAACCTATAAGGATTATTTAAAACACCGAAACTCGAGTCCCCTTCCTTTATGGGTTTAGTGAGCATGGCCCATGGATCCCAGTGGAAATTCTAGGTTTGGGGGTCATACCACACAAATATAGCCAAGACTCTTTCATTAAGGAGAACCATCCCATTGGGAGGTTTGACTAAGGCCAAGACATGCATGGGAATAGAGGTCACAGCACTGTTACCAAGGTTGATCATGACTCCAATAGAAATGAACCTATTTTTTTAGTTTTGTATGCACATCGTGATGCTATTGATGATGCCATCACACAACTACTTGCGAACCCCGCCATCAGATAAGTGAACTCCCAGATACATAAATGGAAGATCCTTCATAATATTTCCATGATTCTACCTTATCCACCCCTTCTCCAACTTTAGCACTACTTAGGTAGGAACACACTGCATTTCTCATTAATCACCTGATGTCCACTCCACCTATAATAAACCTCCAGAACCTTACAATTTTTACATTTTTTAGAAACAATTTCCAATGATAATTCATTCTTATCCACTATCTTTTTGATGATGTGATAATTTATATTAATGTACTTGGACATTGAACTTTTATTTTTAATTTTTGAATAGTTAATTTCACATTTAGTGTCACATCTGTAAGGTAAGGGATACCTCACATTAACTTTTGTATCATCATGTTGTATCATTAACAATATTATTTTGGATAATCCATTAGAGCTATCCATATATTTATACTAATTATTTCTCATGGAAACTAAATATTTTATTCCTAAATGAAAATATACACACATTATACATAGAATAATAACCATTATATGTAAAAAAAATTCAGCCAACAAATCATTCTGAGTAAAGATCTAAAAAACCAAAATGGTCAAGTTTCCATTTTATATATATTTCTGAAAAAAGATTACTGTTCCTTTTATATATCCAAGTTTACTATTTATATCCATAAAATGAGACACTTTATATTAACTTTGATACCTATCATTGAGTATAACAACATTCACAATATTGAGTCTACAATCAATCATGTAATTTAAACTGAAAAAACATATGTTTTTCTATTCGATCAATTTCCTATAATTTCTTATCTTTTTATACCATAATTTCTAAACAAATTGGTTTATAAATAAAACTCAAATCCTCATTCCAAACTTATTCAACATTTAATTACCTCAGTATTCTTGAGATAGAAAAATAAAATCCTTCTATTGAGAAATTATTATTTCTAGAAATTATCTCATCTCACTAATAATGTACATTTCAAATTTATTAATGTATTATTTTGATAATTATTAAAAAAAATCATTATTGAAAGAAAATATATTTTCATATCAAAAACGCAAAATTATAAATAAAATTTTATCAAAATTTATTAAATATTTTGGTAAACTCTAACTTTCGTAAATTCTTAATATATAAGAATGTGTGGGGATTTGAATTATATGATTTTGGGACCTTTTTTAGACTATATAGATTCATCACTATAATGTAATCATAATTCTAATATTTTACATGGATGTAACATTGTTTTTTTAATAAAAACATCCTCTTAAAATTCTCCATTGATGAAAGATGACATGACATCCATTTGAAATAATTTTGTATTCCACTATGCTGCAATTAAAGAAAAAATCATAGTTGTTTAAAGTCAAGAAACCATTGTATTTGTTTCATAGAAGTGTAATCCTTCATATTGTGGGTAACATTTTGACACACACATTTATTTATTTCATATTACTTCACTTTTTTCATTATTCTAATTTAGGAATTTCCACTTTTTACAAATAATGATCATTTAATTAGTCTTGTGTAAAAAATCTCATGTATCATTATTTTCAATTTAATACAATCCTATATTAATTACATCATACACTATTAAAAATTCATTTCTTATTTTACATATTTATGATAATATTTTTATTAAAATGAAATATGATAGTTCAATCAAATTTAATCTACTTTGAATCTATTTTCCATGATTTCAATTGATATTTTTGACTTCAATGTTTCTTATCAACCACAGTATATGTGAAAAATATTATTATATGTCACCCAAAAATTTTGAATAAACAAATTTTCCTATAACATCTTCATTGTCCTTACTAATTTTTGATTCACCTATATGATATTTCATAAAAAATATTCATTTACATCACTCTTTAAACAATTTTTTTAATGAGGGATAGATTTATTTATGTTCTATATAACATTTACATATTAAAAAAATATTAAATATTCTTTTTTGTAATAATGAAATCCTTATAAATTTTGTTAATATCCACAAATCATAAGTAAAACACATCTTTTATCAAGTGTTATATGATTCTAACCTTCATGTTTGATAATAATGGGGCTTAAAAGCACTCTTAGATAAATAAAACACCAATATTTATTAAAATGAATATCATAATATGATATACCATATTTTTTTCTTATAATGAAAATAATTTTTGAGTTGAATCAGTATTCTAGTGGAGTTTCATAACAAAAAAACTAGATGGGTGATTATTTAGAAACATAGTTTGAGCCATATCCAAAAGACATATATTCTGTAATTCAGACACAAAATTTTATTGTGGTGTGTATTGAACTCCATGTTCATGACTAATTACATGTTATCAACATAGGAATAAAATATTACACTAGAATACTCAGAAATATTATTAGTTTGAATCTCCATTAATGGTTAACTACACTATTTATCTAAACTTATCTTGAATCATTAAACTATTTTTTATGCCTTTGGTTTATTTTTCAAGAAATTCATACATGTAATGTTATTAATGATATCAATAATTGAAAAAAAATCCATTATTTGTGACTAATTCTTAAAAATCTCACAAATTACCGAGTGAATCAACTTCTATGGATGATTATTTTTAATTTAAACCTTCTTGGGTGGATTATACTCAATTTTTTTTCTTTTGAACAGAATAATAAATATAAATAAATTATTATTCGAATATAGATACATCACAATAATTATTTCTATAAATATTATGAATCATTTTCATTTGACTAATATGAACATTTATTTGATTCTAGAGTTTATATCTCTCTCTTGTTCTTAAATAACATAAATTTTTAGTATCAGTAATCATAAAAAAATTACATCATAATTATTTTTCTCATGTATTGGTATATTCATATTTAAATTTATTAACAACAAAACCCTATTTCTAGTATATCGCTTTATATACATTATGAAATAAATTAGAAACACAATGAAGATAAATTTTCACTAATTTAATATACAACATGGTTTTAGATTCCAATTGATCTTTTCCGACCAATGGTAATGGAAAATTGTTTATTTTATGTAACCCTAATTTTATAAAGGTCATAGATATTTATTTATATTTTTTAAATCATTGAGTAGATTCATATATTCATTCATATAAGTTGAACAACCACAATCCAAAATCCATTGAAATTATCAGTTGGATCTGTCTTAAGAAAATTCCCAAAAATGTTTTTTCCATGACTTTATTTCAATTATTATTGAACTTCTCAAAAATATTTATTGAGTAATTTTGAATTGGTATCCTTAAAAGGAAACATTTTACATGATGAACTTATTTCTCACATAATTTAAAAACATATTTTATTGGATGAAATATATTTTGAGCATTCAATTTAAATTTCAATATATTTCATTGAATTGTTATCTTTTGAAAGAAATTATCCCCTTAATTTATATCATTATATACCATAAATAATATTTATTTAATCATTAATTAAATTGAAAAATCATTGATATAATCCCGAAACCACCACAATCCCAATAATAACCAAACAAAGAAAATATTATTTTATAAACAATATGATATAGAGAGTGGTTTTATTCTATTTCAACAATATTAGAACTATTAATTTTAGATACATTATGAATTTGCTGTGGACTTATAAATATCAATTCCTTGAATTTAAATTATTTTTATATCTTTTTTTACTCAATATTTTAGATTTTTTTAAATAAATAATGCACACAAAATGTTAAAAATTAGAAAAGTCATCTATATTTTCCCAAAACATTATCATCCAGATTTGATTATTCTTTTCTAACATATCACATGTTCTATTAGTGATTTTATCTACATCTTGAAAATGTCTCAGCTAATTTCCTTGAGCATTTTCCTTACATGAGAATTCCTATGCATTATAGAATGAGTTTTGAAAATATAAATATAATTTTTTCCCAAACTCATCATTTTTTATTTTAAAAGAAAGAATAATTTGTTATTCCCTTTAATTCTTTAAATATAGACTCTATGATTGTTTATTTCAACATTATGATTTTCCAATTCATTAATTTTATTATATGATATTAATTTATTATCAATATGAACAGATTCATTCTTCTAAATGATTTATTTTATTCATTATATTTTTTATATATATTTGAAAATTAGATATATTTATGAGGACATCATTGAGTAATATATTTAAATTACATTATATATTTTTTCATTCAATATACTCAAATTTATTTGAACATTTACTAGTTAATTCATAAGTAATGGCATTATAAATAATAATTTTTTCATCAAAATATCGTGATATTTTTATTTATTCTCCCCATTGCTACTATCACAAATTTCAAATTATTATTTGGTATAACAGTTTTGGAAATGTGATAAAATTTTCATCCAAACATTAAATGAATCACATATTTTTTTAATAATTATTGATCACTTATTAAATATACTTGTTTAATTTTTTCATCATTATTACTGAATAAATTTTCTTTTATCTCAGGACAGTTGATAAAAATATTTATAAATTCTCAACACCCAAATAATTTAAGTATAATTTTTATTTAAAACATTCTGTTGCATATTTTCACACATATAGATATTAAAATCAAAATATTATTATACATATAACATAAATCATAATCAAAATTGTATCAACTATATGTTTTTAGTAAATATTTTCTTTATATAATTTTTATTCTTGAGATGTAACATCCCTGATCTGGAAGCCACTAAACCGGTGATCTGAGTTGAGTCATTGCATGACCTCAAGCATGCCTCCCTATATTCCAGAGGTTTTTTACTAGTGACGAGGGTCTAATAAGTCACGTTGGGAGACTATAACACCTTTATCAAAGAAATCCACAGCAGAACAGAACATAAATACTAGAAACAATATGAATATTCAATAACCATTCATAATGAGGAATTTCCCACAAAGGGGTAAAAAAATCATAAAAAACACACTAATGTCATGTCATACTAGTTGTACATGGTTATAAAAATTAAAAAAATGAAGAAAACCCCAAATGTGTCCTGACTATAGGTCTAGATCCTTCTCCATGTATATCCAAAGACGAAATCAATATCCCAGAGGTGGGCCTTCTCCATTTTCTTATCCTGCAACCAAGAAGTCTACTAGGGGACCCAATGGGGGACTGAGCAGGGTGTGAGTACAACTCAGTAGGCCACCACCAATGTTGACTACAAAACATATTGTATGAAAAACTGTGCATTAAAAAATATAATGTATAATAAATGACAAAGAAAAGATTAAGTTCCCTTATCATGTTTAGGTCCATTAACAACATTTATTACCATTTCCTTATCTTACCATTTCATCCCATTTCCCATTACATACCATGTCCAAAACAAATATCAGGGATTCGTCAAACACAACAAGTTACACGGGCTTAATGTCCACAATCACAAGCATGAGAAAACACACTATTATCCTATATCACTAGGACTAACTTCTTCATGACAACAATATCATCACCTTGAAACCTTGGTCTTGGTGTATGCAACTATTTGGGAAATAGAGCATCATTAATATTCCCTAACATATGCATTAGGGTGGAGTTTAGGGGCCCATTCCATCTCAACCAGTTGGCGTAAAACCTCATGCCAATACCCCACTCTATCAAGTAATATGCACATTCTATATATATATATATATATATGTATGTATATCCATTTACCATTAACTTAACATCACAACCATTTCCCAAGGAAAACATAAACCATAAAATAACATGAGAGTTAATGCCACGCCTTATCCCATTATCACAGTTACCACATTTCACATCATTTAGCCACTGCTCCCAATTCGCTTTTATTAATCTCATCTTACTGAGCATTCACTCGTTGTGCCTCTATCATTAGGCTTCGTTCGTTATGCGTAACTGCAAAGGCTTTATTAATTATGCCTAAATCACAAGGCTTATTTCATTATGCCTTACTCACAAATCTTCTTTCATTAGGCCTAACTCAATAGGCTTTGTTTCCAGGCTCATAATCCATTCCATTATGGCCTTCAATTATTTTTCAAATATTACCCCATTTATTCATTCGTCATTCTCATGTGTCAACCCATTCACACATTCCAACACTATTCACAATCCATCTAGTATACCCATGTTCAACCCATATAAACTACTTCCATGTTATCCCAATATCCCATAGGTTATTATTAACACTAGGTACATCACCTAGCTTTTACTCCATCACAATCAATCAAAATAACATCTTTATCAAGGGCTCTACTTAGAAAAAAACAACCTCAATTGTTCTTCAAAAATCCTTAAGTCTAGGGATGTCGGAACACCCCAAGGGTGGACCTATATTAGTCTCATCACCCTTGACGCATCCCATGTAGATTGTGAGGGTTTCCATTTACCTTCTTAAAATCAATTTTACCTGTACATGTCAGGGGTGATCATAGCATACCAAGAGACACCCAAGAACAAAACCACGCGGGCAACAATCCACAAAAACCCATGGGATATAACTTGTAGACCACCAACCTTGAATCTGATGAGGAACTCACTCCTAATCATGGCCTTAGATTTGGATTGAAGTATTCCATGAAGCCCCAATCTCGGTTCCATTGTAGAAAGAGGGTTTATGGTTTTAGAAGAAGAAGGGAGACACCCCAATCCCTAATCCAGAAAAGAGATGAAATAAGAGTGTTAGACGTACACGAATCATCGATCTGCAATCAATGATGCTCCAAACGACCAAGAATCGAAGGAGAACCACTTCATGGATTCTTGGGTCATCCAATTTTTTTACAAGGGTTACAAGTGTAAAATGGAGGAAAATACTGAGTTAGTGTTTAAAATCCCAAAGTGGAAATTTTTTAATTTCCTCAAAGTATATGGGTCACACAGTTTATGAACACTATTTTCCAAACCATTCACGATTAGTGCGGAAGCTACTACCCAAAAATCTCCCCCTTTGCACGGTTTTCTTGGGATTCTGCATGGTTTTATTAACTATGTTCCAACTGTTCGTTAGCATCTATCCAGGGTTGTATGGTTACCTAGGATTTTCTACACGGTTTGCACTAATCGTGTGCTTACTGTGAAACATTCCCAAAAAATCCATTTTCATCCTCTTTCATGTCCCAAACCTCCAGAACCCCCTCAGGTAATCAAATGAGAATGGGTAAAAACATATCTAGTCAAAAATAATAGTTCAACCCAAAAATTAAACAAAAACACTCCTTAAGAAGATATGAGATCTTACAACCTCCCCAACCTATAATGTCTCGTCCTCAAGATCCTCTTCTGAGCATCACTAACTTCCGTAACAAGGGACTGTTCCACAATGTCTGCCTATGAATTATCACATTCCAAGTTCCTAGTTTTACATCACAAGGCCACCAAACATGGACCAAGGTCATAGACTTTCCCCTCAAGGATTCCTCACCACAACCCACAAGACAAACCAGAATGACTCCTCAATGATGTATCTTCTAAACCATTCTCACCACGAAAACGTCATGGGGGAAATATAAGGGAAAACACCAAACTCACAACACATGGAAACATAACACCGAACATCACATCATCATAGAGGAACTAACCAGTAACTCATTGACTTGTTCCTCTACACAAATCATGTCCAAATCACTTGGTGTCCTTTTCCTGTTCACCCAACATTAATGGTTACCAAACTCTGTATCACCTGATGGAAACACACAATCCTTCCAACCATATTACCTAATGATATTATCCATACATCACAACTAAACTCCACCCAAAAATCTTAGGTACTCAACCAACTGAACTTGTTCCAAGTCTCTTTATTGGGGATAACATACCAGAACGGTGACACTCAAGTCCTTCGACCCAAAACACTAATCATGTCATCAACCAATCATTTATATGGAATGGTTCTCTACAACATTTTCAGTTACTATTCATCTCCACTCTCAATGAAAGGCCACCAAAATTTATCCCAACATTCCCAATACCTAACATGTTCAAACCCACCGTGACCAAGCATTCATAGAGAATTACCCTACATTGGAATCCAGCCACATCGTCGAAACCATTGTAAAGGACATACCCACACTATCCATCCAAATACTAAGATCAACATGACCACACTCATGAACAAATTCATTTTAAAGGGCACATTCCGCTTCAAAATGAACCAATTGGTTGGTAACTCCCACCACAGACATTCATGTTTAACATCTCAGGTCGAACCACGTTCTACTGGCTTGTCCCAGAACACCAACCTTCCAATGACGGTACTCTACCCATTTCTCACCATTTCTAAATGATTATTGACTTTAATCCTAACCTTAAAATCATAAAATCCCACTGAGTTCGCTCCTTGAATTCCAAACGTAACCCATCATCACTACATTACTGCCCTCCAGACCATCATCAGGTTTCACCCTTGGCACGACACCACATCACATAGAAATGGTTCACTCAACTTCACATTGTTCCAAAACCACAGAAAAGAAAAATAACCCGAGCTCAGCCCAGACATCACAAGCTTTACTTGGAACCACCCTGAGCTCAAGGAAATACATGGCTCATGAAACACCTCATAGAATTTCCCCATTTCCTCTATGAGGAACATAACAAGTACCTTACAGGTTCCTCATTGACTTCCGGGTTCCACCGCATTAGCATGATGTTCTCATCTCCACATCTAGGACCAAATCATTACTCCCCACCTTAGGATTGTTATTGTTGCTGCTCTGAAGAAGGAATCTGACCGGCACATCTTATACTCAATCACAAGATCTACCCCAAAAAAAAATAATGTCTATCCCGATTTTCCACAAAATTAGAAAATTAACGTCACCTGGTGCCCGTTATCAGTTTCTGGGAACATCACCCATAACATTTTTCATCATTTGGTCCATCCCAAGGACCTCACCCCAATCCATAGAGGGTGTAAATGTCTTCGTCGGGCTCTACATGTACTATTCCATGATTGTAAAATCCATGATGTCTCTCATCCAACCAAACACCTTCATGTCTCCCGGCATGAGCGATAGATTTTCAACGTACTAAGGACGATGTCAAGATATTGGGTATAATATTCAATAGATATGGTATTATAAGAGGTCGTTGAAGAAAAAAACAACCTAATTATCATTTTTTTTAATTATGGGACACTATGACATACCAAGGAATTTAGGCCTCCCTTCCAAATGCATCTCATCAACACTTAGCCACCACCACTAAGGTGTGATTACTAACCTAGTCCAACCATCACCCCACTGCCAAACCACCAAGCACTAATGAACCAATGTTTCATGTGGAACTACATCCACCACACTCCTTGAGTTCTATAGATGCATCCCTATTGGCTAACAACTGAAGCACCACAGTCTATCACACCAATGAACCCAATGATCTCTCCCAAGACAACCTCATATTGCATATAACACATAGCCTACCTACTTACCTAACCCTATCTATAGGTTAGGCAGCCTTATTAGCCCTGATGTAGCCACTGCATCTCACCCAATAACTAAACCATTCATACAAACATGTTCAGCCACATGACCCCACATACCTTAGTTGTCACCATCGTGTGAAATCATATAACACTCCAGCCACCTTATTCTCTTCCACTCAAAAAACCACCAACCTATATTAATCATCATCCAAACAAGTTAGTCGGGAATTCATATGATACAACCATTAAAAAGAACCATAGTTCCTATCACAATCACTATATTTCCCTTATGAAGGAACTGGGTATAACTATTCCATTTAATAAAACATAGTGGTACTCAGTACACATTAACACTACCTATAAAGAATCTCCCATGCTTTATATTCTAAGGTACCAGCACTACTAGGCTATCTTCGCACGAGGCCACCCTTGATTTTTCAGAACTATCAGCGCATAAAGAAAACTCAAGGGGAACCACCAACCACCAACCTTCTCACTTATCCCTCAAGGCCAATCCTCTACCATGGAACACTCTGATTCCCACTATAAATGTTCTAAACATCCACACGTGTGGAACATAGTCAAAATCACTAGAAACACTATATGATCTCTCTCATAGGTCACTATGAAGGTTGAATGTCACTAACTCCCTATACTAGGGTCATAACGAGGAGAAGTCATTGGCTCCCTCTCAAAACTATTCACATCATGAAAAAAGAATATCTCATGAATAGAACTATCACTTCCATTACAAGGAACACTATTCCTAGGGAACCAACAACCATATTGTCTAGGATCCACACCATTGGTGTACCCATTCATCCATAATACGAGCAAAACATACTCTCGAGGACTCAAGACACAGTATGCAAGGTCTCTATTCACAATGTCACCTAGGACCATGCACCATCCTTATGATCCAGCATGTACTCTGTACGGTCTAGAACCATGAGATTTCACTAATTCACATAACCTAACTTTGCCTCACAACCCAAGGTCGTAACCCCACCCAAGATTCTCTAAACACACCTATGGTCATATCACAACTGAGCAGGCCTCATAATCCAAATGCATGGTCTCAAATTAGAGCTCTCTCACTACCCCAAACCTGAAAAACAAGGGTCCAACTAACAAAAAAAATTATACCCACTAATGAACAAAAACATTCCCATTTTAAACATATCGTTCACCCATTAATTCGAATAATGGCCGACAGAAGTTAACCATGGATGGAAAAAGGTCTCATACTAGAAACCCTAATCAACTAATTCTTCATTATCTATCCTAATATTCATCATCCCCATTAAAACACTACCCCTACCATACCTACTGTACTCCTGGTCAACACCGGGTAACCAATTTCCTTAATGATGAGTCTTTTTTGAACACCTCTTTAAAGACAGTCTTCTTTTATAAAACGATCCTTTCCTCTTAGGAACATTTCCCATTTCACCACTTCTTAAAATCATCAATTTAACTCATTTACACCTTTCATTAGGAAAAATCCATTATCAATTTTACCAAAATAATATACCCCTTTTTATTTTAGATAACAAAAAAATCCTTATGATTTATCAGAACCGAAATCATTAACCCAGTAAAAACTTATATTTATACATGATATTTCTTAGTTATTCATTTGAATTTTTTTTTCACACTCTTTAATTACCATTATTAGGCCTCAATTTCTTTATAATTATCAGGAAAGTGAAATGAGTTGTACTGTGTAATCCCCACACACCCATCTCGTGTGTTTGCTTATAAAGATACATGCCACCCATATCTTTAGGTCCCTAAAATGATGCATGAATGCACAACCTCATGCCATTATAGTCATAAGAAAAATATCATAAATTAGACCTATAACACAAAAAGTGCATCACCCACTGGTGAAATTTCATTCAAATGTTACAAAAAAGTTCAATAACAACAATTCCCACCAAGGATGAATTTCATTTTCCCTCATACATGGGATAATTAATTCCAAACAAGATCTCATTACCAAGGCCCGACACATCCTCATCTCATGTCTACAGTTCCCAAATAGTAAGAAAGAGAAAAAAACTCTTCTAATACCACTTTGTGACACCCCCGACCTGAATTCCACTAAACCAGTGCTCTGAGTCAAGTCGTTAGATACCCTCAATCACGCCTCAATGTATGCTAGTGGTTTCCAACAAGCGGTGAGGGTATAATAAGTCATGTGGGGAGAATATACTCTCTTTATTAAGGAAAGACACATTAGAAAACAATATAAATATAAGAAACAATATGAATAACCAATATATATGAAAAACCAAGAATTTCCCTGATAGGGGTAAAATATAAAAATCAAATACACTAATTCCATGTCATACTAGTAGTCAAATGTTAAAGAATGAAAAAATAAAACAAATGGTGAAAACTCCAAATGGGTACCGACAGTAAGTCTGGATCCTTCTCCGTGTACATCTCGATCCCAACTTAGTATCTTAGAGTAGGGCATTATCTCTTATCCTAAATTGTTCCCAAGAACTCTTCTTGGGTAACAAACAGCATCCTGAGTAGTGTGTGAGTACAACTTAGTAGGCCACCACCAACAACATTTATAAAACATCCCGTATAAACAATTTTCATTGCAAAAGAGAAGTTTATAATAAATGGAAAAGAAATGATTAAGTGACCTTAACCACTTCAGGACCATTTCCAACATTTATTAAAATTTCCTTATCTTACCATTTCATCCCATTTCCCATTACATACCATTTCCAACACATTTATCACGGGTTCATAAAAGACAACAAGTTACACTGTATTAATGTACACAATCACATGCCTGAGAAAAAACATATTGTTATCCTATGTCACTAAAACAAAATTTCGCAGCCAACCATATCCTCACCACGAAGACTCACTCTAGGTGGATGCAACTATTAGGGGAATAAGGCCTCAATACCCTTCCCTAACACATACATTATGGGTGGTGTTTAGATCCTCATTCCAACTCGACCCATGCATGTAGAACCTCAAGTCAATACCGCAATCTACCAAGCCATGTGCACATGATATATATATATATATATATATATATGAATGTATATATATGTATATGTATATCAATTTACCATTCACATAACAACACAAACATATCCCATGGAAATCATAAACCATAAAATAACACGATATTTAATACCATTCCCTAAACCATTAACAAATTTACCACATTTAACATCATCTATCCATTTAGTCCAATTCCCTTTTAATACACTTCTCTTACTGAGAATTTATTCAATGTTCCTACCTCACTAGGCTTCATTCATTATGCCTAACTCACCAGGCTTCCGTCATTACACCTAAGTCATTAGACTTCGTTTATTACGATTAATTCACTATGATTCGTTACAAGGCTCATAATCTATTCCATTGTGGCCTTTAATAATTTTCACATATTAACCCATTTATTCACTCATCATTCTCATGTGCCAACCCATTTACACATTCCAACACTATTCAAAATCCGTCTAGCATAACCATGTTCAACCCATATAATCCACTTCCATGTTATCCCAATATCCCTTAGGTTATTATTAATCCTAGGTGAATCACCAATCTTCTACACCAACACAATATATCAAATTAACTTTTTTATCAAGGGATATAAATAAATACACAATAATCTCACTTTTTATTCAACAATACCTAGGTTTGGTGAAGTTAAAATTCCCTATTAGTGGCCCCATATTAGTCTCATCACCCTTGACACATCCCATGGGGAATGTGAGGGTTTACATTTACCTTCTTAATAACCATTTTTCTTAAACATTCCACGGGTTATCAAACCATACCAAGAGACACCTATGAAAAAACTACCCATGAAAAATCCACAAATAAACCATGAGATATAACTTGCAGAAAACCTACCTCGAATCCAAATAGAAATACAATCTTAATCATGGCCTTATATCCTGATTAAAGAATCCCATGAATCCACAACATTGGTTCCTCGAGAAAAAGAGGGTTTTAGGGTTTCAAAAGAATATTGGTGAAACCACCAGACCTAATATGAAAACTGGAATCAAAAGGTGTGTTACACATACCCGAGGATTCGATCTGAAACCAACGGTGCTCCAAATGGCCAAGAATTTATGGAGAACTACCTCTTAGAATATTTTTTTATCCAAGATAGTCACTAGGGTACATGGTTTAAAATGAATGAAAATCCCAAGTTGGGGTTTAAAATCTATGAGTGACTATTTTTAAAATTTCTCAATGTTTCGGGGACGCATGGTTTACTCACACTGTTTTCCAAACCGTGTGAAACCTGTGTGGAAGCTACTGCCAAAAAATTGCCAACATCACACTATTTCCTAAAAATTTCGCACGGTTTTCTTAATCATACACCAACTGTGTGTATGGAGGGAAATTCCTTTTTCTTACTCATTAATGTATTGAACACCCAAAACACCCTTAGGTCTTCATCTGAGCATAGGTAAACACTTATATAGAATAAAAGGTGAGGACAAACCGAAACATAAACAAAAACATACTTTAAGAAGATCAGTGATCTTAAATCATTAGCTTCTTATGCATTAAATTATGAGTTTAATTGAACTAAAAGATTCCATTAATATAGTATTACCATCATATCCTAGTTGTTTGGTTAGCAGGAATAATTATAACTTACTTATGAAAATTTATTATGAATTCGTTGGATATTAATTATTTTTGAAAATTATAAATCAATTAGATATTTGTATTTCTGAGTGAATAAAATTTTATTATTAAATTAATGAGATAATTGTCTTATATACATAATAAAATATTTTAAATATTCATCCAATGGATATTTTAGTCATAGGGTATGAATAAAACCCTATTTAATGTATAAGAACCTATTTTAAGGTTTATTTTACACCATTGAATGGAGAACACGTTTTAAATTATGATTTTAAAAAATTAGTAATATATATATGAAAACATAAACATGTTATTTTAATGTAGGATATAAAAAATTAAATTAGATAAATTTTCTAATATTTTTTTGATAACTTTCATGTTTTGATGAATACTAAAAATATGCTAAAATTTAGAAAAAATAATTTTTTCATCGATATAATTGATAAGGATAAATTATAAAATTAAATGGATTGAAAGTATAAATATAATATATATTTTTCATTCAATATAAATTATTCAATTATAGTTAATTTTAGATTGAATTCATAGGTAAAAACATTTCAATCTTTTGCAATGTTTTAAATTTTAAAACTCGTTTCTTAATTTCCACAAGAGGAATAATTTTAAATTAATAAATGAAACTCTTGTGTTTGTATTTGAAAAAATGGATTCCATATTTGGAATCAAAATTTATATATTGTGTGAATATTTACCTTTTATATTTTGACATTTTGAATATTTACTTCAGTATTTATTTTATTAACCATGGTTAAAGGGTAAATCTATTAAATAAGCATAAAAAATAATAATTTAATAATATAAAAGTAGCATAAAACGTTTCATAATACTATTGTATTATATATTTCCGACCATGGTCATCCTTGGGATGATTTTGGGATCCCATGGATTCACATGGATAAGAAAATGACATTTTATAAAAATTAATTTAGAGTAAAGATAATTATATCCTAAACACATATCCTTTACTAAATTGATTTTAATATATAATTATATAACTGATCTAAATTACTATAAATATTCATTTTAATACTAATAATATTTCCTACATCATGGTATTTAATGTATAATTTATAGACATTAGATATATTTTTTAACACAACTATAATGCAGTGATTACCTCACTAATGAAAGAATCACATAAATGAATTTATAAAAAATATAGCATATGTAATTTGGTTAGATTGATGTAATACATAAAAAATTGGGAAAATATTGACATATTATCATGGAGTGAATTTCTTAGTTTCAAAGGAATCTGTTTTTTAACTATTTTTTAAAAAATACAAGTATGTATAGTGTCCAAAATTGACATAACTCATAACATAAAACGTAAAATGGTTTATTAAATGACATTAAATTCCTAAAAATATAAAATTTGGCCAAATGGTTAATATAAGTCAAAATATGTCATAAATAACTTTTTTTGGTTCTTTTGACATGATTTCATAAATACACAAAGCCACAATGTGTAAATTACATGATATCATGTTAAGATTAAAAAGTGTAAAATAAGGGTTAAACAAAAATGTTAAGGATAAAACAATTATTCAATTCCAATCTAAATATTATTGTATTATTGTTTTTTGAACCAAAATAAAATTATCTTAGAATTAAATAATTTTTGTACCATTTTTAGTCGAAATTGAATTTATAATAAATTATTTTTTTGAAAGTTTCCTAAAGTGACTATCTCTACTTATATAAAATGGAACCTCATCCCTCTCATATTCACTACATTTTGAGACTTCAAGCTTGTCCAAAACCTACCCATTTCTCTTCTAAACATCCCTAGTTAAATTATATTGGTGTTTTTCTTCTCAAAAGAACAAATATATTTTCATTATGTGATAATTTAAATGAGTCGTGTCTAGGAAGATGAAATTTCTTCTACCGATTCATTCAAATTTATTTCTTATTCTACATATTCTTATTTAGTTGTTTAATTATAAATTAATAACATCAATATAAATAATATAAATATTTTTTGTTAAAAATAAAAAACAACCATATTTCACCATCTATCCATCCAAAGAAAAACAAAATCACGACACAGGTGTACGTACAGCTTATTGTCTCCACACCATGGTCTAATATATTTTCCAACACCTCCTTTCATGGATGGTTATAAGGGTCTAAATAATAAAAATATATTATTATTATAACATGATACTAATTATGAGATACTATACACTATCCACTTCAGTACCATTCAACAGTTTTGGGAATGATATTGTCGGTTGTGTGTACGTACGACTTTCCGTCTCCCCAGTGCGTTGTGATTAGTTCTACATAATCATAATTAAACAAAGATTAAATAAATGAATTGAATGAAAAAATATGATATAAATTATACTAGAACCATTATTCAAATTATATAACTATAACATAAAAATAATAATAATAACATATCTGACAAAACATAGATAAGAACAGAAAGTAGTTAATACCCGAATAACTAGTAACACTGAAATGTTACTTACAAATGGAAGAAATTATGATCATAAATGTCATAAAAAATTAATTATAATTCTTGAATAAATTATTAACATTATTTATATCATTATAATTCATGTTCAGATACATATGAATGAAATCAGACCTAAGGTTAGGGATAACTTTTCAAATCTTGTTTTATCCGAGTTTCTTTATACATAAGTATCTATTATGGATTTATTTATCATCCATGTCCAGGTATTCTAAAAATATTCTCATAAAATATTTACTATTATTCTATGTATTGTTAATATAATTTTAACTCGTTTTTATTTTTACTAAATGGTATGTAAATCATCTTTTTATATTTTACCATGCGAGGTACTTTTTGACTTTTTCGGTAAATGTATTAGGAGAATGTTTTTTAAAATTATATGGCATGAATTGGAATTTTATATCCTCATAATTATTTATTTACATGTATAATTCTCTACATTTTTACAAATTTATTTTTCATCTTAATTCTTTTCCTTTAAAATTGCATGACATTTTGAAAAAATAAATTGTTTTTTAAGAGGAAAGGATATTTTCCTTAGAAATGAAGATCATGTGTTTTATCAAAATTATTTTCCATCTAGGATTACATAGTTTTCTGTTTCGATATATATTATCACGTTGATTTGATTTTATAAATGAAAAAATTATTTTTATGAAATCCATTTAAGAATTATGTCTTGACAGAATGATGTTTAAGAAGCCCATTTTTTATCATGGGTTATAATACTGTGAATGTTTTTTTGGAGCACACATAAGAAAATTTTTATTATGATATTGTTGGGACCTATATATCCCTACAATTCATTGGATAACGATTTATAACTTATGATATATACATGGCTGGAATGACAGGTTAATCAGTTTCAGTGATACAAGGCTCAAACGAGGAGAGAACTCTGATCAGTAATGGAATTTTTCTGTTATGATGTTCTAGGAAATGAGTCTTGATTTATATAAAATTATTTTCTATTCTTATGTGAGTATGGAATAAAATTTAATGTCTCATTTTATACCTATTGATATTGAATTTCTCCTTTATTACTTATCCCATGATATGATTTTTATATCTTTTATATGCAAGATAAGATTTTGAAATGTTATGTTCTTATGAATATGATATGTTTGTTATTTAATTTGTTTACCATTACTGAGAATTTCAGCTTACCATTTTATAATTTTATTTTCCCCATGACATGAATATGGGTATTAATTATGATATTCCAAAAAGGATCCTAGTTATGATTAAATAATTGGGAGACAATGGATATGTTTTATGAACCAGTCGTTTATGTCTCCTAGTTTCAAAAGAAACAATACCTATAAGGTCATGTCATGGTTCGGTATATGTTATAATAAATATTCCTCAATTCTGATGTTATTCAGTGTTTGTAAAGAAAGGTTCCCAATAGTTGGTATCATATCAAAGGTATAGTTATCCTATAGAATCAAGGATGAGAATGCCGTATGGATATTTATTAGTATAGGATACAATCATAGTGTTTTATAAATGACCATAAATTCCCTGGGATAAAAATAGTGTCCTATATATAAATATTATTCTTGATTATGTGGTTTTTCGATTATGATTAGTTTTTCTCACACTATTATTTTTGGTTTTAGTCAAAGTCTGGAACCCAAAGGAACCACGTTAATGCCGAATGAGATGGACAATGTAATGATTGTCGCCTTGAGAAATCAAATGTTATGGGAGCTAGAATGGAAAATCTGGTAGTTATGATCACACAACAATCCCATGCTATGAATCATGCTTAAAATCCCAACAAGCAATGGTGGGAGAAAATTCTATTCAATCCTTCATAGGGAATCATCCACCTTCATTCAGAGGGTCTTCTAATCCATTAGTGGCTTAATAATAGATTAGTACCACTGAAATGATATTCTATGTTCTACAATGTTTTGAACATGATAATGTCTTCTTAGTATTATATAGTTTCTAAGGTTAAGCTGATCAATGATGGAATATTATCAAGAATATGAGGGAAAGAGACAAAATTGTGTTTATAGTATTGGATGAGTTCAAGAACTTATTTTTCAATAAGTCTTTTTCTTTGTATTATTCAAACATTGGTGAAGAATAATTTCCTCGTAACATAATATAAAGGATGATGAATCTGTTGTTGCCTATGAATAAAATTCTACAATACTTGAAATATATGATTTTAGAAGTATTATCCAACCTGAGAGTAAGATTATTAATTATTTAGGAGCTTAAAATAAATTCTCTGTATAGTATTAGCCATAAGGGTATTTAATAGATATGTGGAAATTTTTCAATTTGCTCTCGATGTTGAGATAGAGATTGTAGTAACCCATTAGTCATATGGGTTTGATAAGAATAGAAAAATATAATTCAATGGAATATATAAAGAGCACACTGAAAAGAAGATTCCTTTTCCCTTATTCCCAAAGTATGGAAAGAAACATGGTCGAAATTATCTAAAATGGACAAGTACACTTTTTATTTTTGAAAAAAAAGGTCATCGGGAAATTGGATACTGATGTTATAGGAAATAGACATTTAATGATGTGAACAAATAAAATGATACATAAAATTCAGAACATACACTTCAATGTTACTAGTGCAAGGAAATGGGGAATCATGCCCATCAATGACCTAATCTAAGGGTTATGGATGATGAACTACATCAACAAACTACTATATCCATTGAGAAAGGAAAATCAACTGCAATTACTATAGGTGACGTGGAGTACCATAATGAAGTGGGGAAAGGTACACTTACCATACACTCTATAGTAGAAAATGTTTTTTTATTCTAGATCCACCCACTCTTTTATTTATAATGAATTTTCTAAGGGTATCTTCATCTTACCTCAACAATTAGATGTTGAGTTAGCTGTGACCACTCTTAATGACACAACTGCCACATCAAAAGTTTCCAATTCTTCACCAATTGATGTATGTGGGAATGTTCTTCTTGGAAATCATGTGATCCTACCTATAGTATAATTTTATGTGATTCTTAGAATGTATTTCCTTTCCTTATATGGAGCTCATATCAATTTCTAAATAAGGGAAGTCACATTTCATACTCCAAATCAATATATGATCATCTATCAATGTAAGGATGAATATAATATTCCAGTAGAAATTTATTCCATCTTATGGGTCTTGATTCTAATAAATTAATGTTATTTATCTCAAATGGTTGGGGAGAAACTCTCTATTAAGAATACACAGATTTTATGGGATTTTGATGATGTCTTTCGAGATGAATATCCAGGTCTTCCACCAAATCGTGAAGTTGAGTTTTCAATATAACTTATACCAGGTGCAATGACTATTTCAAATACTCCTTATAGTATATTTCCAATTGAGTTGCATGAATTGATGAAGGAACTTCAAGATAATCTTGGTAAGAGATTCATATGTCATAGTGTGTCACCTTGGGGAGACCCTATGTTTTTTGTTAAGAAGAAAGATGAATCAATGATAGTATTCATTTATTATTGAGAACATATTTAGATTACTATCAAGAAAAAATATCCTCTCCCTCACATTGATGAATTATTCGACCAACTATGTGGAGCTCAATACATTTCCATGATTGATCTTTTTTTAGGGTACCATCAATTAAGGGTCAAGAAGTAGGATATACAAATTATAACATTCTGTAAAAGGTATCAACACAATGAATTTATAGTGATTCCATTTGGTATTACTAATTCCCCTACTATATTCATGGATATAATGAATAGAGTCTTTATAGACAATCATGATTAGTTTTTTGTAGTATTTATTGATTATGTTCTTTTGTATTCAATGAACAATGAAAAACATGAAGATCACACGATAATTGAACTGAAGAAACTAAAAAAAGATTTTTTTATGAGAAATTTATATAGTGTAAATTTTGGATTCAAAAAGATTCATTTTAGGGCCACATAATCTCAAGTGACAGGATATCTATGGATTCATAAAAAATATATTTTATTGAAAGATAGTTGAGACCAAGAACAGTAACTAAGATATAATGTTTTCATGGTTTGGATGGATATTATCAATGTTTCGTGAAATATTTTTCATGATTATCTAATCCAAACAGTAAGTTGACTTGGAAAATAGATATTTTCTTTTAGATTGAGGAATGTAAAGAAAATTTCAAAGTGATAAAAAGAAGGATAGTCAGTGCACATGTGCTCACATTACCTTGTAGTGGATAAAGGTTTATGATCAACAGTGACTCATCCCAGAAGGGGATGGGGTGTGTTCACATGAAAAATGTTACGGTGTTGGATTATGCCACAAGACAGTTAATAATACATGAGAAAAAATTACCCAACTCAGGATTTGGAGTTATTTTTGGTAATTATTGAATTACAAATATGGAGGTATTGTATTTATGGTGAAAGGTGTGACATTTACACTAATCATAAAAGATTAATGTATATTTTCACACAAAAGGAGATGAATATTCACTAATGAAGATGGTATGTGTTGATTAAAGATTACGACTTTTCAATACATTACCACCTTGGGAAAGTGAACAAGGTGGTAGATGATTTGAGTCGAAAAAACCATGCTATCATATCCATGATGAAGATCACGAAAGTGCCAATATTTATGTACTTACAAAGGATGGGTATTGAAATTTTAATGGTTGGGGATAAATATTATCTTTCTAAAATTAATGTTCAACCATTTATAAAAGTTATGATTAAAAAGGCATAGAACGAATATGTACAATTATAGAAGAAGGTCAGAAACTTTCCTGAATTTAACCTTTATAATGAAAAAATAATAAGGTTTAGGAACCGAGTTTGTGTTCCTCCCATTCCAGAAATAAAGAAGGATATATTAGATGAGCCTCATAGATCATAATTCTCTATTCACCCACTGTGTATTATGATGTACAGGGACATGAAAGAGTACTTCTACTGGGATGGCATGAAAGGAGATGTCTCAGAATATGTCTCTCAATGATTTTTTTGTCAAAAAGTTACGGCTAAAAGACAGAAGTATAAGGAGATGTTACAAATATTGTCGATACCAGAATGGAAATGGGAAAACATCAATATGGACTTTATAATTATACATCCCAAAAAATCCAATGGAAATAATGTTATCTAGGATATAGTTGATTATATTAGAAAGTCAGCACACTTCATTGCTATTAGATAATATTTCTCTTTTAATCCGTTTTCTAGGATATATTTAAAAGAAGTGGTAATATTGGATGGAGTACCACTTTCCATTATATTTGATCAATATGTGAGGTTTACCTCAATGTAATGTAGAAGTATTCATCATGCTCTAGATACAATGTTTTGTTTTACCACGACCTATAATCCTCAGACAAGGGGTTCGTCTGAGAGGAAAATTCAAACTCTTGAAGATATGTTGAGATATTTGTCTATAGATTTCAAATGTGGTTGGTATCAACACCTACGATTGGTGTAATTTTCATACAATAATATCATTCACTCTAGTATTTAGATGGATCATTATGAATTCATATATAGAAATAAGTACAGAACTCTAACTTGTTGGGATGATGGTGGGGAAAAAGAAATTAGGACCTAATCTTATTGATGGAATGTAAAAAAAGGAATATCTATTCAACAACACATAAGAGTATATCAATGATGAAAAATACCTTATGCACACAACTGGTGAAAATTTTATTATTTTAAAGTAGGTGATAAGGTGTTTTGACAGATATTTCCCTAGAAGAGTAAAATGACATTTTGAAGGAAGGGAATGTTGAGCCCCAGGTAGATCAGTCATTATGAAATACTAAATCATATTGGGAAGGTAGATTACTGATTGAAACATCCATCGAGTCTCTATGAATTTCATGATGTGTTCCATGTATAATTCCTAAGAAAGTACATACCCGGTCCTTCACATGTACAATGCTTAGAAGTTGTACTGCTGGAGCAAGATATTTATTATGAAGAATAACCGATTGAGATTCGGGATCGTAGAAAATATGTTCTAAAAAATAGGACCACTCACTTGGTTAATTTAATATAGAGGAACCACCAACTAGAAAATGCAGAATGAGAACTTGAGGATATGATGAGGGAGAGGTCACCTCATCTATTAATTTCCAATTGATGAATTTTGAGGTTGAAATCCAGTTTAAGGTGGGTTGAATGTAACACCTAAATGTTTATATGAAATATTTCATTTAAATAATTTGTATTCTTAAGTATATTGCTTTTTCATGCAATAGTGAGTTTAAACGAACTGTAAGATTCCATTAATATAAAATTACCTTTATATCCTAGTCATTACGTTTTTGGGAATAATTATAATGAACATATGAAAATGCATTCTGAATTAATTGTCCGTTAATAATTACTAAAAAATATAAATAAATTAGATATGTGTATTTTTGAGTGAATCACATTTGATAATGAAATAAATGAGATATTTGTTTTATATGAATAATAATTTTTTTATTCATCCAATGCAGATTTTAATCATAGGGAATGAATAAAACCATATTTTATGTTTAAGAAACTATTTTTTTAAAATGTTAATTTTACACCTTTGAATGGATAACCCATTTTAAATTAATATTTTGAGACATTAATAATTTCTAAATGTCAAAAAAAACATGTTATTTTGAATCGGGATAATAATATTTTCTTTGCATAAATTTCTAAAAAAATTCTGAACACCTTCATGTTTTGATGAAATCTAAAAATACGCTAAATTTTTATTAAAAACAAAATTTTCATCAAGATAATTTATATGTATAAATTATAAAATTGAATGAATTGAATGAATAAATATAATATATTTTTTCAAATTTATATAATGTATTTCATTATCTTTTATTTTACATTTCATTCATAGGTAAAAACATTACAATCATTTGGAAATATTTTCACTTATAAGACTTCTTTTTTCATTTTAACAATGGGAAATTTTTTAAATTTATTACTGCCAATCATGGGTTTTGAATATAAAAAACTGGATTCCTTATATTTAATAAGAAGGTCCAAATTATGTGAATAGGTACCTTTTATTTTTGGACATTAGGAATAGTAACTCTACTAATGATTTTATTTACCATGGTTAAAGGGTACATATAGAAATAAGGGTAAACACATAAAAAAATAGGAAAATAAAACACCACTAAAACATGTCATAATCCTATTAGAAGAAATATTTTCAACCATGGAAATTGTTGGGTCAATTTTGGGACCCCATGGATTCACATGGATTTGAAAATGACATGTTATAAGAATTAATTTAAGGTAAATATAATTATAACATAAGCACACATCTTTTACTAAATCGATTTTTGGGACCCCATGGGTTCAATTGGAGTTTCATATGTTTTAGTGTCATCAGATATTCTTATCTGATATCATGTGTAATAGTCCTTAGATTTTAATATTATCATTAATATGTGTCATGACTCGCACACGTGGATTTACTAACGAAAACCGGCATGCCATATATTGGAAAGAAGTAGGATGTTCTGGGTGAACCATTAGTGGAATTTTATTAATGTATAAGTCGAGGAAGGATTTTCCCCTTCCATTTATGGATGTTAATATTTGGGCCCATTTATTGAAATAGAACAGTCACGCGAAATTCCATGGCCATGGTGTAACGAAAATTTTATTTGAGGTAGTCAAAAAATGATGTATCAAGCATAATGTTTGATGACACTATCATAAAACCTATTTGATGAGATATTTAGACAAAGGGATTATATTATACAGTGAACGTTCATTTTTGGATGTCATTGTTTCAGTTTTAAGTTCATTTTCTTGGGTGACATGACCCATTGCTAGAAAATACTCTTGGACTATAGGTATGTCTGCTTAATTCCAATGAGAATGAATCATAGAGGGTCACACACTAATTGTTTCTAGTGGCCTCGGTTAAAGTCCATTTTAATTTAATTAACAGTATAAAAATTATTTTTCAAGTCATTGGAAAAATTTTATTCATGTTAAAATGATTGCATAAATTATATAAATAGTTATTAACTTAATTGTGGGTAAAAAATATTTATTTAATATATTAAACATTTAATAATTATTTATTTTTTTGATTTATAAATAAAATATTTATTTATGAGAATAACTTATTTATTCATTTATTCATATGTTCAATTAACAGAAGTGGAGTTTGAGAAAAAGACGGTCGGTCTGGTAGTAAATTAATAATTTTCAAGATGAAATATAATTATTTAACATTTTTGAACAAGTTAATATAATTACTATGCTGTTATTAATTTGTGACACATATTTTTATTTATAATTTCATGTTTTTCATGTTTGTACATCATAAATAATGATGTGGAATTATTATTAAAAACATGGGTTTTATCCAAGGTTATGGATGTATTAATAGATGTTACACAATCAAATATTTTAACCAAAGACCCAAGTAGATAACATACATGTACATCTATTGTTCCTTGTAATGAGATTTACTCCCGGTGAATTGAGAATTGTTGAGCTAAATGATTTCTATCTCGAATACTCTCCCCACCCCTCTCTAGAATGACATACATTCTTCATTACTGAACAACAAGCGAGGAAGAATGGTTGACACAAGATACATGATTCACCGAGCTAGCACCCAAAGAATTATTGGTGTCAATTAGAGTCCATTAGAGCATGTGTGGATCAACTCTAAAGGTATTATGGTTTGAATCCTCACAACCGTGATGAGACAATAAGTAATGGTCACTCTGGATGATCAACATCATCAATGAAGATAGTACAAATGATATATGTATTCTTTTATTTATGAAATTAATTTAATTAATTATAAAAATGATGTGAAATATACCCTCTAAACTCTTCATAACTCTTCCTTATTAATATAAATCATTTATTCTATTCCACAGAGATAGTAATTAATCTTTGTATTGATCCCAAAATAACCATTTATAATGGTAAAAATTAATTATGGGTGTCTTTCCAACCACACATTCATTGCCCCCAGAACACACAATATAAATCATGACACATTTTATTCAATTTAAATCATCTTATGTTTACCCTAGGTTACTCATTACCCCAATAATTTATGATAGTTTGTAAAGAAAATATGAATTTTCCTAAAAATATCCCCTCCAGAATGTCAAATATGGTGCGTAGTAAGTCCCACATTCATGCACCATGTTACGCTGATTCGGGCTGGACACACCATGTCAAATTTGATACTCCAAGGTACATATGTTCCATAACTAAGTGAACATGAAGTATCCAGTCATGGAGAAATTCTTATTAAACTCTAATAAACTTTATGTTGCCAAATTTATAGAGTTTTCTTCTACCCATATCCTCAAATTAAACATTAGAGTAACATTTTATAAACAATATTTTCTTGAATCATGGACCCATGGTTTCTACTAAACAATGTTTAATACCAACTATAGCAACCCAACCCCAAATAGCTCATATTTGGTGTTATTTATGAATTACATTGAAATTTTTACAAGGAATAAAATATCAAAGGAATGATCATTTTAGAAACCATAGTAAACCAGAAAAATATATTTCTCTTATATTAAAACATAATAAACTAATTGAAACAATATTTTTTCCTAAATAAATTCATGGATAACATTATTCCATCTATTATATCCCTAAATATCATTCATTTTATTCTTCTTGGATTCCTAGAGAAATGGGACATAATAATGGTGAGAACAAATTCTGAGTAAGGGAAAAATACAGTGGAAGCAATAATGAATAAATGATAATAATAATTCCAGAATGATGGTAAAATGGACACATATTCCAACAAACCAACAAGCTTAAAAGTAAGTTAATAAAACATGTAAGTAAAATGGAAACACATGCATTTTAAATTACATGGTAATGAAAAATAAATACTGAAAGGTACGAAACAGAAACCCATGTCATTTAATCAATGAATTCAAAAATAAATTAATCCATATATATACCAAATTAAAATCCAATGGATTATTAATTAATAGATCTTAATAAGTTAAATGCATAATTTTTGGGTGTCATGTCTAACAGATATGAAAACAAATTCTATCAAGACCGTTCACAATATAGTTTAATAGCATGGATAGAAACATATTTAATTTGTTCAACTTATTTGCCTCATGAGAACCAATCAATGCATTAAGATTATATATAATTTCTCAGCTACCGGTATCATTACCATGAAAAATAATTCCTCATATTGAATAACCAAATTAAATTACATGCCTTTTAAATATCCATATTAAATGTGGAATATAGAATTATAAATATTCTACCCAACAATAAAATAATTTTAAAAGATAACATTATATGTTAAATGGTATACAATTTAGGCTATTTTAATATCAATGATAAGTGTAATCGATAATTTAGTTTAAATTCAATGTTCAACGATCAGAAGAGATTGAATAAATAATGGGGATTAAAAAATAAATCAAGGAAGCAAATGTGAATATTATCACTTGCTAAATAAATAATAAACCATCCTATGGGAGAATAAGGAAGGTATTAATAAAATATATCCTATGTGGAGAAAAATAAAGGTCTATAGTCAAGTATGAAGAAAAATACTATAAAAATATAATTTCAAAACATTATTGAAGAAAATATATTTTTTTAGAAATAACATATTGAAATACCTTTTCCTTGAAAATATTTTTTGAATAAATATTATATGTAATTAATTCGTTTAAACAAGGAAATAAAACATCAAATAAATGATAACATGTAATTATATAGTTTTCATATGAGGTGAAAATACTATTTCTTTTTCACCGTCAAAAGTGTAGAAAACTTCCATATTCAAAAATCGATAAGAATATTCCTTTGAAAGCATTGGAAAAAGAAAAAAATGGTAAAAACTACTTTACTCGATCATGTTAAAAAAATTGGAAGTCATTTTTGAAAAATGATTTTTATAAGAAAACATGCTCTAAAACTAAAGAGAGAAATGAAGTCAGGTATTCTTAAAAACATTTTTTAAAAACCTTTGGAAGCCAATGACTGTAAAATGGTTATATTACATAAAAAAGTCATGAATAACTAAACTATAAGAAAAAATAAATCTTTTATTTAATAATTGTCATATAATTTCATAGAATGAAAATAACATTGAAATATAATTAAAAACATTAAGGAAAATAAACCTCAAACATTCTGAAGTGTCTTATAAAACCTTGATGCATTTAAATAATTTTACTTGTGAAACAATAACATTAAATTAATGTTTTAAATATCATTATGGTAAAATGATTAATTATTAAATATATCAAAAATTTTAGTAGGTACACCACAAAATAGAATTAAATGGTGAATATGACATTTCTCTTGATGATTTAAAAAATGAGACGAAAATATATTACCTTGTGTATCTATTTTGGTGAACATCCATTATCATTATGTATAATGTAATTATGTTAATTAGTTAATTTCTTGACAAACTTTATCATATATATCATTAAATTTATTTCACATATTACCATGCTTTATACTACTACTTAAATAATTACGTTTAAATCGATTATTTTGAAAAAATTTGATTTATGTGTCAAACAAAACTTCGGTAAGTCAAAAATGGTCCAATGATACATTAAATTACATATCAAGAATAATAACCATTAAATAGTGATAATATGTTTAAAAAAATTATTCTTGTAACAATAAACATGAAATATGGTTTGGAATAATGAATTAGCATTACAATCATGGAGATAGTAGGCCATACATACACAATAGTTATGTTCCCAATTTTTAATAATCATTTAGAAATATGGTAATTCACAACACATATTTCCTTAATGATAATTATATTATAATTTCCATGTTATATAATCATTTGTTATTATATGTATAATTATTTTGACAAAAATGTAATCACTTCATGTAAATGGGGAGGTAGTTCACATGTATATGAATGACATTATCACTTTAGAGTGTGAGGATGGGTATAGAGGAAAATGATATATATATATATATTATAATGAAAGGAAATTATCAAATTAATATCATATTGTTTTTATATATATTGTATTTTTAATTATAATCCTATATTATACATTCAATGTATCATATGATCGAGTCACATCGCTTTTAGGAGTCGGTAATCCACACTTTTAAAAAAGGTGTTATTGAATTTACACAAAATGGAATGTATAAAGGTATGTGTTGTAAAAGAATTGAATATTCATAAAGACATAATAATTATCAAATTCAAAAAATATAAATAAATATTCCTGCATAATTACATCCCTGATAAGATTAATTGTAATAATGGAAAATCATCATTTTGTGAGGTGGTAGTTCCCTATTTACATAAACAGCATGTCTGTCACCCATTAGATCGGAGTGTGTGTATGTGTAGGTATAGAAATTACATATTTCCACGAACAAAATTTGGTCACCATAAAAACTAGCTCCAAACCTATCCCATTTAAAGGCCCAAAGGGCATTCTCGATCCGCATGGGGTTGCACAAGTACCCAGGTATCGTAAAATTATGTTTGGGAACAATTTACCCGATTTTATAAAGACAAAACAACAAACGAACTCAATAAAATAAATCTGGATTTTTCAACTAAAACCATCTTTTACCAAATTTCAGAACTGAATTACATGATTTGAAACAAGGACAGAAGTCCATTACAAAGGTACATAACCAAAAATTTATAGCCAAGAACTACCTAATGTCAAGAGGTAATCACCCTCAAGCCATCTCCACAAAGACCAGCTAAGAAGGACTTCATGGAACCGAAACCACTGGCACTAAAACTGTACCGAAATCGGTGAAAAAAAATATGAAATTATACTTACACCCAAAGGTGTACGTAGGGTGTGAGAAAATTCCTAGTCGGACACCACCACTACAAGATTATATGTGATAAACATTTAAATACAAAAAGCATGCATGATTTCAAAAAAACATTAAATGCTAGTTAAAATTTCTAAAAGATACAACTTAAAAATTAAAATAGTTTTCAAGTGCACTAATTTTAAGGACAAATACCTATGAAATAAATTACAAAGCTGCTGAAATTTCCAGCCTAATCATCAACATCATTATAGTTTAGTTTGATTTATAAGAATCAATCTTGATATGTGAAACTGAGGCCAAACCCCATGGATTGACTAGCACAGAAGTACATGTCTACCCACGAAGATACTTGGGTTTCCCTATTGTGCTCCAACAAGTTCGACAAGAAAAAAGTATAATTTTTACATGTAAAATTTAAGTTCCACGTCACATTTTAACCAAACAAAACACATGTACATCACACAAGTCACAAAATCTACTTTTTAATTCAAATTCATTTTGAAATCATACACACACCAAAATAGCCCAAAACACCTTTCACATCACTTCAACACTTCAACAAATCCTTTAAAAAAATTTATAAACCATTTACAAGGTGACACACAACACATAACATCCCACACACACATTCCACATAATACCCTTTTAACCTTCAAGGTCATTTTATCATCAAACTTACACGAAACATCCCAAAAACAAGTTTCATTCCAACATCACAATTTAATAAAACATTTCTAAAATTTAAAAAACATTCTAAAAATGTTGGATATCTTAAAAAATCTCATAATCATTCAAAACCCCATAATAGGTGAACACAAACACACCAAATAGTAAATATGGACCCTTTTCCCCCGTTGTTTAACAAACTAAAATATTTACAATTTTCATAAAAAGAACCCAAGTGGTGTAAGTATGGATTGCAAAAAAACCATTTCAAAACCCCCATTTAAGACCAAAAACATTCAAATTCCTATCCAAAACATAATTTGAAGTTATAGAGGCATTTATTAAAAGAAACATTAAAGTTTTATAATATCACCTTGAATAATACCACAAAAGATACAAGTGTAAACAAACATTTTCATAAAATGCTCTCAAGAAGTATAACAAAGTTATACACATAAAACCTATTCAAAAACCCTCCTTTTAGTCTCACATGATACTAATTCATTACCAAACAATAATCTTTAGTCCAATAAAGATTTATTAATCCAATTACATAAGTTATAAAATACACCCAAATAATACTCCATCATTTACACATGAAAACAACCATTTTCAGGTTAAAATTCTACTATAAAATTAATCACGTAACCAAATAATTCATAAACTGTTTTTGTACCACACCCAACTTATGATTAATATTAAAAATGAGTAAATACAGAAAGCTAACTCATTAATAATTGTTTACACATGGAACCACCTACCCTTTATGTTACTACCTTCAAAACATGGTGCGAAACATAAACTGCACCACCACCACACCTCAACGAAGTGAAATTCTACCTAAAACCACAATATTTCACCCAAAACACAAGAAATAAAACCCTAGGTTCAAAACCTAACTTTTGTACATTTGGAACCACAAGGATATGGGAAGAATCCCTAATTGCATTGAATGTAACCCTAAGAAAATTGAAATAAGAATGAATAAGGCCAACATACTTGAGAGATCTTGTAGAAATCGCCCCAAATACACTAGTGATTGAATTTTAAAACAGAAAAAAATTAGGGGGGGTTAGAAAAAGGATTATGAGACCATGATGAAATTGGAATGGTGAATATAGTGATAAATTAAGGTGTAATTAAGGAAACAAATTTCCATTATAAATCTACTCGAATTGAGAAAGCATAAGAAGTTTCGACTTATTTTGTAAAAAAAGAGCTCCAAAGAGGGGTAGAAGCGATTGGGGGCACTCCTAGGTTTAGAGGGCTCATGTTAGAGGTGTAATCACCAAAAAAATAGTTAAAATTGAAAATTGTATTAAATAAAATATCATTTTTTCTTAAAACTGAAAATGTGATTTCAGGGTTGCCCAACTCCAAAAATAAGAACACATAACCTCCATGATTTTAGACTTTTAAAGGAACCAAATTTAAATGGTGGTATTAATAGGTCTGTGAAGGCCATGTATAAATTGTAATGGATGAAAAATGTTTAAAAATGAATGAGTTATAAAAGAAACAAAATTTATTCTTAAATTTGTAATTGGGCACACGGTTTGGCCAAATTCATGAAAACTCATACATTACTCCATAAATGATTGGGAAACCCCCAAAAAACAATAAATGGAAAATAAATTAAAAATACCATTGAAATAATTTATATATGTGACAATTCTCCCCACCATGAAAACATTCCACCTAAGAAATTCCTATCAAGGTCAAAGAAACAGCCAATCCCAATTGAGGAACCAAGAGGTACTCCCTTTCCAGGATTCACCCCCAGTGGAAAAAGCACCTCCATTTATCAATTAAGGGTGTATTACTCTCACAAACAAAACATACACCAATTTGATAAAATGATGAATCACATCCATACTTTATTGCAAAAGAAAACTCCTCAAACACTATCCAAACTAGATTCAAGAAATTCACCCAAATGAACAACATTGAAAAAGGTTACACTTACCTTACATTATCTAAACCATTGGGTGCCCTCCAATCCAAACGTTTCCTCAATGAAGATGTTGGTAGCTAAATACCTCCAAATGATACTATCTACCACCATATCAAGACCAAGGATAAATCTAAGTTACTGGTACAGGGAGACACAAACACACTCCCCTCCATAAGAGACAACAAATATTTTTTTTGGAGACAGAATCATGACACTAATAGGGGAAACCTGGTGATTTGAAGACTGAGACGGCGGCTTCGTGAAACCCTAGTAATGCCTCTTCCTTAGAGGTGATGATGACGCTCAAAGCATCGGCTCCTCCCCCCACTGCGGGGGAGGTGGCTTCGTCTTCACTCAAGAGAGCAGGGTTTCCATTTCATCCCTTCTCCAACCCCAATTTCATCCCACCTTTACCAAAAGTGTTTGTAAGTCCCAAAGTACTGTCTATTCATGAAGGAATTCCCGACCTACATATTTCAAATTCAGAATTCATGGAGTCCTCGGTGCGCCTTAACCTCACTTTGATTGCCCGCTTCAAACATAGGAGACCTTCTGTTGACACCTTTGATAGATTTGTGTTCTCATCTTGGGATCTGCATGAAAGGGCGGTTGTTGGCTTATTGGACAGTCACCGCATCATGATTCGGTTCGAATCAGAGGAGGACCTTATCAATGCCTGGTCGGCAGCACCTCACAGCTGCAACGGGATTCGTTTCCTCCTCCTCCACTGGAATTTTGATTTCCATATGAATCGTGATCCTCCTTTGGAGGCTGTTTGGGTAAGCTTTCCTACCCTCCCATTACCTTATCAAAATCCTTATATTAGTAGGTTTTTGGGTAACCTTGTCGAGAGGTTTTTATGTGCGGATAGTCGAACGGAGGTAGTGTGCCACCCGGTTAATCCTTGGGTCTGTATTGAAGTTGATGCCTCACGGGCTCCTTTTGATTATGTTTATAATACCATCAGAGAGGAATATAGATGCAAGAAAAGGGTTGTGTATGACAATTGGTTTGATTTTTGTTCATCTTGCAACCGGCTGGGCCACCCTCTGGAGGTTTGTCGAAAAAGACACTCAAACTAGGTATCGTCTAGGAGGGAGGAAGGTGCCAAAGATTATGAACCTGTAGTTTTCGGAGGGGGGTCTACTTCAGTTCAGATGGAGAATGGTCCGGATAAAGGTGGTGGGGTTCAACCGCTATTTCGGTTGGAGCAAGAGGCTTCGAAGGGAGTTCGCGAGAAGCCTGAATTCTGGGCCCCGGGTCCTGTGATGAAGGAGCCGTTGGTTATCAATCCAAATGTGTCCGAAGTGTGTAGAAGGCTATGACAGGATTTTGAGGGGCCCTCTAGGCAGTGTTCACAGATGGAGGACAATAATTCTCATGAAGAGAGGGAAGAGGAACGTCTAAGGAATGGAGCTATGGAGGCTATTGTGCAAATGGATGATGGAGAAGGGGTTGTGTCTGCTTTGGAGGTGCCCAGTTCAGCCATGATCCATGATGCAGGTCGTGCTCTATCGGTGAGACCTCTTCTGCAATTGAGCAACAGGTTTGACAGTCTCTCGGAAGCTGGTCTGGTCACTAATCTTGTGGATGTTCGTGCTGGAGGTGTGGGTGAGGGTGATCAGGAGAATCAAATGGATAAAGGGGGGTAGTGAGGAGACATATTGGATGGTGGAAGAGCTTCCTAGCTGGGACACTAGAAACTTGAATGACAAAGAGGAGGGTATTAATATAGTGGAAGAGGGTGAGGGGAAGAAATCTCCTAAAGATAATAGAGATGAGGTTAGATGTCTTTCGGTATTAGAATGAAACACACATAGAATGAGGAAGGGCAAGGAAAAAAGATCCAACGAACTATTTTCTGAGATTCAGGTTTGAAAGAGGGGGTATTCATCCGTGGGTGATAAAGAAAATATGAGTGAATTTTGTACTTGAACCTTCAATGATATAGTTCAAGGGGGGGAGATGAATGAAGATGGTGGAACATTGTCGGCTTTACCAAGAAGAAGAAGAAGGAAGGATTAATCATATCTTCCACACCTGTTGATTACCAGAGCTTCATTTAAGCGTGACCGCGCGGTGATCCTGTCCTTCAAAAAAGACAGCATATCCATACAACGATCCCGGAAAAACGGTCTCCGAATCAGTTGAGGAGTTGGGTCCAAGGTAATAATCTCTGGAGGCAATATAATCCATCTTCTGAATGGGAATCAGAAACTGCGGATGAGGACTCATGTGTTGGGTGTGGTGATGAGTTGGGTTATTTTGATTATTAGTGGTTGTGGTGTTTGGTATTGTTGTTTGTTTTGGTGACCTTTGTTGCTGGTTGTTCCAGTTTTTTTCTTGTGTGGTTTTGTTCCATGTTTTCTCACTTTCCCTAAAATTAATTGGAAAAATAATTAAGTTGCAGCAATAGGGGAAGCCTGAATGGACTCCCTGGTAAAAGGGTAGACTTAAATTCAAAATTTCTAAAGGAATATACATGAGAATCATAGTGTGTCTCCCCACGACAAGAACCAACCATCTTAACCGACCAGCATGGGCTAGCATAGAAAGGCAAAAAAATTTAAAGATTTGGGAAGGTTGCATGGTTAGTCCGCATGGTTTGTGAAACCGTGAACTAATTGTGCAGATCATTCTTCCTACATTGCTTTCTGGCACATGGTCATTAATAATTGTGTACAAACCGTGTTCTCATCCTGTGTAGCAAAATTTCCAAACATTCATCAAATACTCAATGGAATCGAAATGGGTAGGGAATGACATAGGGTGATGACAAGGGTAAAAGGCCTTCCACCTATTTCCACCAAATCTGAACAACATAAGAAATATGGGGACACCATAGGTTTAAAATCATCTTATCTTTCATATTGAGGATAAGACATTCTACAAGGGTTTAATTAACCCTTTGATTTCCCCTTAATATGAACCAACTTCTCTCTGAGACCTATGGCTGGAGCTTAAATGATTTAAGCATCTTCATCCTCGCAGTTAGAATTTGGAAACCCACTGAACCAGAATTCTTCTTTCGGTGCCACCAACAACTAGACCACAATCCCAGATATGTATTTTAGACATGAAACATTCCAAATTCACTTTACCCTATCCAAATATTTCATTGAAACAAGGGCATAGAAAATGAACACACATCACATTTTGATTCTTCGGGTGAGAAACAATAGAATTAAACAACACATATACTCACCTTGTTCTAAAATGGACTATTTTAATGTATTTCCAAGGGAGAAATTATCCCAACATATTAGATAATCATAGTGGAGTTCACGACTTCCACATTCACTGTCAATCGATCACATAAAATCACAAGGTGTAACCGAACAACACCATTGTGACTGATATAGACAATTCAAGGAGAGGGACCCTATACAACATCCCCAAACAAAACACAATTCAGGATTCTGGCCACAATATCCTCTCATGACTATATTTTCTACACTGGTAGTTGAACATGAACTCTTTCTTTGAAGAGACTATGAAGGACCGAGAGGACCTCTTAGACACCATCAACATACTCATCCACGCTAACAACCCCAGACCGCTTCCACCTTCGGTAAATCAGAAAACATAAGAAGATAACGTCTCGTTCAACGTTCCATGATCACTCTCCCACTACAAGAGGATAAAAAACCAAGAAAAGAAATTTTTTAGACTCAATATAAAAATCTTAAGAGAAAGATTCCTTATATTGATCAACTGGAGGGTCTTCAAATGGCGAAACAATCCGGGTTGAACTTTAGTTGTGCACTAACCATCAATAGGGTGTACCTTATCCAAAGATTGAACCAAAGAACACAACCATGATGGGATATTGGTCAAGATATACAGAAAAATAGATCCATACACATGAAGGGAGCCACTGTAAAGGAATCCTAAAACATTTCTCAGAAGAGACCACTAACTGGCCCGTCAACACAACTTACCAACCGAACACAAACCCAAAACACAGTTCAAAAAGAGGGGTTCTTGGACTCAAAACATCCCACAAAATCAACTTTTTAAAAAACACATAATATGCACCATCACAAAATAGTCATCAAGACATCAATTTTTTCCTTTAAAATCTTCTTTTTGAAAATAAATGGTTCGGCGGTTAGTGTATCCACCAATGGTACCCCATGGGCCTCACACTTGCATGTTTCTATGCCACACTAGGCACCCTCCTCATATCCATATTGAAAATCATCCTACCATGAAATCAACCATCCATCATCCCATAAAACCCCATGCATGTGATCTATCATAGAAATACCATTGTTTAAAATAAAAAATCATTCCTCTTTTCATAGCCAAAAAAATCAACCAACACATCCTTCTTCTCAAAACTGCTAACCACAAGAACAAAATCCCAATTCATATCATATAAAAAAGTTCATAAAGACACAATATTTTTGAAAAGAACTCCCTTTCATGTTATTCACATCAATTTCAAAACATATCATCCAATTAAAACACCCTTTTATTATTTAGAAAACTCTATTGGACACACTTTTTCAAAACCAACATCAATATAGTTCCTACATTCAAAATAGATGTAAGAACCCCATTTTACATTTCAAACCAATTCAGAAAATTTAGTTCCACCATTTCATAAATTCAAACATCCCCCCTTTATTTTAAAATCATTTCACAAAAGCTTTACACTTCTTAAAACAATGTAACTTTGAAGCCAGTGTTCCATGATTTCAAAACTAAAGCACATAACTATTCGAGGGGAAACTAGTTTCAGTGGGTGACATGGACATATGGTTGGTGGCCATATTATAACAACATCACTATCACAGAGAGTGTTCATGGGAATATCTCCATCTCCACATGACTTTCCATTCCTTACAAGCTCAGTGAGACCATTAACCCAACTCTCTTGTCATTTCTCCTAATCATCATTAAAACAAGTAAACCAAAGGACCTAGATAAATCCTGACATCCCCTGGAAACATGAATCTTTTCATGAGGTGTGGTGATCATGCACAGTACCCATAACTGGAATACCATGTCTGGAAAATTCTAACTCCAGACTATCTTGACTCTTGCCCAAATAACATGACCCAAAGATTTATCCTAAACCTCCTCTGATACGATTTTGTCACGAACAAAATTCTGTCGCCATCAAAACCAACACTAAACCCGGCCAATGACAAGACCCAAATGGAGTTAACACTACCAATGGTTTGTAAAAGGTTCAAAGGTATTATAAAAAAAAAATTTGGGAATGATTTTCCCAATTTTATAAACCCTAAACAATGAACGAACTCAATAAAACAAATCTGGATATTTGAACTAAAACTGTCTTTTACAAAATATTAGAACTGAATTATATCATCTGAAATAAAGTCAAAAGTCCATTTCAAAAGCAAAAAACCAAAAATGGATATCCAATAACCACCTAAATTCATGGGGTAATCACCCTCAAGCCATCTCCATGAAAACGTTTCAAGAAGGACTTCTTTTAACCCAAACCACTGGCATTAAAACTGTACCCAAACTTGTTACACAAGATAAGAATGTCTACTTACATAGAAAGCGGTAAGTTGGTTGTGATACAAAGTCCAATATGAAACCACCACTATGATATTCCATGTGATAAATATTTAAAGACAATAATCATGAATGTTTTCAAAAAACAATAAATGCTAGTTACGATTTCTAAAAGATACAACTTAAAAATAAAAAGAGTTCTCAAGTGGGTTAATTTAAAGGATAAATACTTTTAAAATAAATTCCAAATATACTGGAATTTCCATCCCAATACACCATATACCGATGGTAAACATAAATAATCTAATGATAACAGGAAATATGAAGTAACCCCTAGGAACTAGCTCATTGTGGGTCCCAGGGAACTCATATCTCGATGAGAGTAACCGTCACTAATATATGTTCTCGTGCACGAGCCACTAGTAGGGAACATACTAATAACCTAGGGGTCCCCAATCATCATCATCATATTTTAGTTAGAGTTGTACGCATCAATCTTCCTATGTGGTACTGAGGCCATACCGCATGGATTTACTAGCACACTAGTACACCTTTACCCACCTAGATACTCGGGTTTCCCTCTTGTGCTCAAACAACTTCAACAAGACAAGAAGTATAATTTTCTCATGAAAATTTCATTTACACATCACATATTAACTATAAATAACACATTTACATCACACAATTCACAAAATCATCTTTTTCATTGAAATTCACTTTGAAATCACACACACACCGAAATAACTCACAACACTTTTCACATCACATCAGGACTTCAACACAAACTTTTAAAAAATTTATAAAAAATTTACAAGGTGATACACATCACATAACATTCCACACACACATTCCACATAATACCCTTTTTACCTTCAAAATCATTTTATCATCAAACATACAAGAAACAACCCACAAACAAATTTCGATCCAACATCACAATTTGATATAACATTTCCAAAATTTACAAAACATTATAAACCTTTTGTAATATTAAAACATCAGTTAACCTTTAAAAACCCCATAATAAGTGAAGACACACACAAAATAGTACACATTCACCCTTTTCCCACATTGTTTAACCAACAAAAATATTTACATTTTTCATAAAAAGAACCCAAGTGGGGTAAATATGTCTTGCACACAAAACCCATTTCAAAACCCCCATTTAAGACCAAACCCATACAAATTTCTATCCAAAATGTAATTTTAATCCATAAATGCATTTATAAAACCACTTTCAAATGTTATAAATTTTCTTTGAATAATACCACAAAAGATACAAATGAACACACACATTTTCATAAAATGCTCTCAAAAAGTAAAACAATGTTATACACATCAAACATATTCAAACCCCCTATGTCTAGACCCAAATGAGACTAATACATTAACAAACTAGAATTTTTAGGCCAAACAAGATTTAGTAACCCAATTCGATAAGTTATAAAATACACCCAAATAATACACCATAAGTTACACATGAAAACACCCAATTTCAAGTTAAGATTCAACTATAAAATTAAACACGTAACCAAATAAATCATAAATAGTTTTTTCACCACACCCAACATATTTAGAATATAAAAAATTAGTAAATATAGCAGTATAACTCATCAATAATTATTTAAAGATGGAACCACCTACCAGTTTTGTCGAAACCCTGAAATCAGGGTGCGAAACATAAACCGCACCACCGCCGCACCTCAAGGAAATGAAATCCATCCTAAAGGCACAATATTTCTCCCAAAAGACAAAAAATAAAACCCTATGATCGAACCCTAACTTTTTTACAATAGGAACCTCAAGGATAAGGGATGAAACCCTAATCACATTAAATGTAACCACAAGAAAATTGGAAGAAGAATGAAGAATACCAACTTACTTAGGAGATCTTGTATAAATTTCCCCAAATGCAAAATTACACTAATTTTAAAACAGACAAAAATTCAAGGGAGGTTTCTACAAGGATGAGAAGACAATGTAGAATGTTGAATGGGGAAGAAAGTGTGAGAAATGAAGAATTTATGAAGAAAAAAAATTACCTTTATAAATTTTCTTGAATTGGGAATACTTAAGAAGATTCGACTTGTTATGTGAATAAAAAGATCTCCAAAGAGGGGGAGAATAGATTTTGGGAGTGACTACATTCATCTGGATTGGGTTAGAGGTGTAATAACCTAAAAATTGTAAAAATTGAATAAGTAATTAAATATACAAAATGTTTTCTTTAAATTGGAAATGGGCTTTTGGGGTTTCCCAACTCCTTAAATAAAAACCCATATCCACCATAATTATGGATTTATGAAGGCTCCAAATTTAAATTGTGATGTTAATAGGTCAGGGTAGGAAAAGTAGGAATTGGAATTCATGAAAAAGTTGAAAAATTAATGAGTTATAATAGATAAAAAGCTTTATTTTAAAATCTGGAATTGGGCTCAAGGTTTGTCACAATTCATGAAAACTCACACATTCTTCCATAAAAGCATGGGAAACCCCCAAAACATACCATAAATAGAAAATAAATTAAATATACCTTTAAAATTTGTTATTTGTTTGAAACATATAAACATAGAAGTATATTTAGGATACTATGGTTTTTATATAATAATTGTATAATAAGAGTTATGGGGGTGTATAATGAAAATAAAACTAATGTGAGGAAAAATGTTACATATTAATCAAGAAACTACTTTTGGTTTATTCCAAACATATTCATTAGAATGATTTATTCCCAAGGGTAGGATTATAGAATGAGTTAAGTGTTTTTTATGAGATATTCTCTGCAATCTTTTCTGAATATTGTTTATTTTAGTGATCTGAAGAATGGGGAGTAGTGGAGGCATTTTATAATGGAGGAGGAGTGGCACTCTTCTAATATTTTTGAAAATGACTTCCATACCTAATTTCATATTGAATGTGAGTCAAAAAATGATATAATTTATATCCATTTTGGGATATGGTCAACATATTTCCATAAAATGACTAATTCACATGTCTATAGGTCATTTGGGTCATTAATATTAAATTTTAGTCCCTTATTATGTTTATTTTTACCTTAATCGTTGTAATTAATTTTAATTACATTCACTAATATTTTTGGCCAAATATTATATTTACCTTATTCTGAATTATATATTATTTTGATTCAAAACATGGGAAACATTTTTCAATGTTTTAATCATATAAATTTATTGGATTACTTTAAATTTAATCTTGTAGATTGGATGCCAATCCTAATTTAAAATGTAAAAACATTCAACTGTTTACTATGTTTTTATAGTATATTTCAAAGTGAACATGATTCAAATAAACATATTATATTAATTGATAAATATTTTTATCTAATTAAACATGATACCCAATTTCGAACATAATTTTCCCTTACAATATTTTTTTATGAAAAAGCAGTTTTTAACTAATGTTTAATATCATTGACTATTCATGAAAAAATGAAAATTCCTAGAAAAATAAAAAAAATTCTCCCTAAGGTAATATTTAAATTTCTCTTCCAAATATTAAGTTTATTTTGACATATATTATCTAATATATTCCCAAATTTTTTATTTAAAATAGGTCATCCATTAATTTTCCGCAAAACTACCAATTTAAAAATATAGAATTATATTTTTAATGTAGTGTTTGTTCTTACCATATCATTATAAAATCTATTTTATGAATATCTAAAATTTTTTAATGGAATATATATATATATATATATTACAATATTATCACAAACAAATTTTAATTCATATAAATTATTATTATAAAAGTGCTTTGTGAGCATAAAAATATTTTTCATAAAATATTCTCTTTATATTCAATTGGCTCTTATATTTATTTTTTATGAATTTCTAATTAATTAATTAATATTATATTTTTTAAGCCCTTTATTTTAATTTTATTTAACATTATTCATAAATAAAATAATATTTCATAATATTTTAAATAATAATATTCTAATAATACATTATTGTTTGGTAAAACTCGGTCTTGCATGGAACACAACACATTAAAGAAACTGGTTGTTGGTTATGACACACGCTCTCCCAATATCACATGTAGTAAAAGATGTATAATATGTTGATTTTTTTAAAATAATAAATATATTATGAAATGTTGATGTATTATATTTAGTTATGCTCTTGGTGTTGCGTGTCATACATGTTATCGAATACAATGCTCTTACAGTAGATTTCTACCTTGTTATTGTAATTCCAAGGATATGATTTATTATACGATCTAATTGTTTTATATAAATTTAGTAATTTAAGAGGCATGTAAATTAGCATCATTTATGAAGCATTAAATGGATGTTTATCTCCTTCTATTAATCATTTAAAAATGAAATGGGCACGAAAGAAAAAATTGGGAGTATATTACTATCCCAAAAAAGAAAGTATATGAGAATATTATTGGTAATAAAATGTAAATTTTCATCAAAATTTCAAATTATTAAATTTATCTAATTAAAAAATTATTTAAATAATATCACATGATACCCATGAAGATAAAATGATAAGGGGGGCATTTACCCCATGTCTAGGATGGATATTCAATCCACTACTCAAGGAAATATGGAACATATTATTCATGACCGATGTTAGAAGGATGGTGTATATTTTATATATGATTTTTCCATGCCACTAGTGTGGATTTCATGGGGAATGAATAAAATGTATAAATAGGTTTTTTTAGGCTGAGAAGTGACACATGAATTTCTCGATAAAGGAAAAAATTAAATATTTTATATCGAATATTCTTGTAGAATTAATGATATATAAGTTGCTTGTGGAGCATACCAATCTCGATCTACGAACACCTCATTTAGACCCATCCATGTATTGTGACTTCCATGCTGATGAACCCATGAATTAAGTGTCGAATAAATAATTTATATCATCTATAGTACTATGTACATTATCATATTGTTCAACCATGTCATATAAGAGTATACGTACATGATATTATTTATCCAACTACGTTAGAACCACTACATATTGAGATGGTGTCCATTTTCTTATTTATTATTGTTTTTTTATTATTTTTCACAACTAATCATTAATATTTGGAGATATATTAGTTATTCAGTTCTTTTATTTTTTTTTATATAAATAATTGATTTCATAAAATAATTTATTACACATAACCTATATATGAGTAGATAATATTTAAGGAATCACTACAACTGGGTGGAAAATTTATGGTTCCAACACAATCATATACTACTTAAGAAGTTGATGGGTTACTTATGTTATCACAAATCTTTTACATATTGTATAAATATTAGACTTTTTCAATGACTTCTGATTTATGTAGAGGATATTATTCTTTAAATATTTTCAAAATATACATCATTGATATAGTAAATGGTTGGGAGCTTAGTGAACCCATATTCAAGTTATTTAACAGGAATGTAAATTTAAATTATTAATTTAATTTAGTTAAGTTAACATATGTTACATTGAATTAATTAATTATGTTTCAAATATGTTCCCATTACACACATTTTATTTTTTTTAATTTAAATTTTACATTTGGATTTATCAATGCAGAAGAAATTTAAATAGATATACAATACCTTAAGCAATATTCAAAATTTAAATATATATGAAAAATATAAAAAAAATATTTAGATTACATGTTTCATTTTTTTATTAATCTATTGGTATGAAATAATATATAATTATTATGATCAATTCATTAAACTATTATTTATGATAGTATTTTAATATTTCATGGGAAATATAATGCTATGTATTTTTATCCCATAATAATATAAATAATATTGGTTATTCTAATTTACAGGCGTCATTTCAAGAATATATAGATTGTTTTTAACTTTTATATCAATGAAAGTCGGTTTTTTACATATCTAGTGTATCGATTTACAAAATATTCATTCATACATGTAGTTTAATTATAAATTAATTAATGGTGATTATGTATCTTAGTTTTTTAAAAAGAAATACGAGATTATCATTCCCAGAACAAAAATATATTTTGATTAGGTTAGTTAATTATAAAACATATTATTTAATGAAACACGTTTTATTAAATTCATTCCACTTTATTTTGGTTGTTTTTAAAAAGTTTCTTCTTATAAAAAACAATATGTTACACCATTAAAAATTATTTAGAGACTATTTTCAATGTACGAATAATCTTTTAGATATTCTATTTTTACCCTGTACGTCTTTAAAATACTTATATTTATATTTATAGAGCTATCCCTTTAGGCGTCAAGAGATTTTGAGGAAAATTGTTCTGAGAGATAATTTTATAATAATATTGAATATATTTTATTTTCCACACAATTATATTCTTAATCTAAATTTGATAACACTTAATAAAAATAATTTAACATAAATTTGACACCATTGTTTTTTCTATAATGTGTTCCTCACCCTAAAAGTTACAGAAAATGGGTTGACATAGGGAATTCAAACTCTTCGCTCGATGGTGGTACGTTCATTATGTAATGTAATTGTTAAATTAATTCTTTCATTCATTTTTCCGTAATGAAATGATATAAAATATTTATGATAGTTTTATTTCTATAAGGTTAGACACATAAAACTTGGGATAATTCCATTGTTATGCCTTCCTTTTTCATTAGATAACATCACCAGGTGATAATAAAATGAAAAATCAATGCAAATTAGGACGCAACAAATGCTATGAATTTTCTCAATCATTGGATAAAGTACTATTCACCAACGAATGATCCATAATTGAGTTTAGAAACATCAATTTTTCATATATTTTTTTTGAATTAATTGTTTGAGAATATCCGTCCTTATTATTGGATCTACACTAATTGTCACAAATTTCATGTAGCAAGGTATAAAAAGTTTTTTATTTTAAATTTTTATAACAATGGATTATTGTTTTGGATCATTGGACAATGGATTCTATACAATTATGTTTAATACTTTGATTTTACATTTTCCCCCTCATTTAATAGAGTTCATCATAGGTGGGATCCCATTGAACCAGTTCGACATTTTCATGTGGTACTGAGCCTGATCAGACCACCAAAGATGTGACATAATCACTTGGGAGGCATGAATCAATGATCAAACATGATATCTTTAGAAATTTCAAGGGATTGATATTTTTTGATATTAGATCAATAAATCGATTATGGAAGGCTCGACGGTGTGCGGTTCATGCGACATGCCCCATGGAAGCACATAGTCCTTTTTATAGCAAAAAAAAAGAAAAAAACCTCGATTATTAGTTAGATCCACCATTTTCATATGGAGATAGCACCATATATGAAACATAGAGTCCATATTCGAATTTCAAGAAGAAGATATGATGATCTAGAATTTTTTATTAAAGATCAACTACATGAAATGTACAAGGATGAACACATGTTTTGTAACCCCATAAATGATAGTGGCTTATGTTTTGAAAAACATAATGATAAAATGAGGTGTAGTCTTAATACATGTTGTGTACCCCATCCATGGATAGAAAATTCATGTGGAAGATCACACTGGAATGAACCCATGTGGATGTAAATAGTCAGGTACATGGTTGTGTACCCGAGTACAAAAACATACCTTCTAGTACATGGGCATGTCGTATAGTACATGGAAAAGATGAAAAAGATTTGACCTGGTCCTAGTTAGTCTGGACATGTGGTGTATGACACCTACACAGTGTGTATTACTGCAAGAGATGGAGCTGTGTATCAACTAGGGACATGGCCTGGTAGAGGAGAATGACAACAAATCATGTGGTTTCTATCACATAACATATACCCCTTGAACTTATTTATTAAACATCAATGATCCATGTATCCATCATTTGAAAATTGTTTTTTCCAATGGTAGTGTATAATTACTTTTATTTCAAGTACAACATGATGGTTCCTTCATTTTTAGCTTTGGATAAAAATTGTGAAATGATACAGGCATAACGATTGTTGAGTAGATTCTCGATGATCATAGTGATCAGGAAGAATATTTAGATACTACATTTTTTTCCACTACAATACAAATTGGAAGTGGAGTTTTCAATGATTAGAGTGGAACCCCCAATCATCATCACAAAAGTTCCTCTATAGCTTCTTTCTTAATGGAAACCCAAATCGATTAGGGCATTGGTATTCAGGGATTAGAGTATAACCACTATATTGTATGAGGGTAAAAGTACACTAATTCCATGTGTAACGCCCAATAGATTATGTTATAGGTACTTGATGACTATAGTAGAACCCATGTGACATCAGGGTTCAGTTCCTCAAACTTTAGGGTGTAACCCAACATCATTATGGGTGTAGATCATCTACCTTACCGAGTGGAACCCCCTGTCATCATAGTGCTCATATCCCAATGACAATATATTGGACCCCCACCCCATTAGAAATGTATCGATTACTATATAGATACTTTTGATTGGAACCCCCTAATTTACTAGGGTGTGTGTCTAATTCTTTGATTTTTTGTCCCCTTGATTTTGAGGCACTATGACAAGGAGTAGTAATGCATTCACAATAACTTATGAGAAAATGTGTCAGATGGTGGACATTGATGATGGAATTTTAGAACTTTTGATTACTCTTAATCATTGGATGATCTGTGAGATAGATATCCACTAACTCTGTCATCATGGATTCTATTGAGTGAGTATATATATATATATATATATATATATATTCATTATCAACCCTTTTTATTTGGTAACTCTCATTCAAGAATAGTTGATGATGTGTGGTTTATGCCCCATGATTATTTATTAGATTCTCATGTATGGATGAGTATAATCTCTTATAAAAGGTGGAGAAGATTCTATGGGTAGTTCATCTACTCATTGTGTTTATTCCATTGTGTTTAGATGATCTTACTTTCACTCTTTTTGGGTTGAGTTTATCTTTATTACTTTATTTTTCTTCTACTGTATTTTCATTTCAATGGTATTTATTACTACATCCCCTTAATATTTTTATTTATCCTACTAGGTATGTATATAATCAACCCTTCCAATTAATTCCAATATATTTCATTTCTTATTATGATTAAAGACTGGTCATGGGTGAAATTAAAGGAACTATTGGAATCTGGGTCCTAGGATGACAACCGGTGGTCATAGATTGGTATTTAAGAGGTGGGCTCTCTTTCAACTATTTTATTTTTCTGTTTTATTATGTTGGGACACATTTCGAGTGAAGAATGTATTTTTACCTTTATCTCTCTATTACACTACCATTATTTTATGAATATTATAGTTTCATGAACACTTGCTTTAATTTATAGTAGTTTTTAATTTTTACTCTTTCCCTATGTAATTATTCTTTGGGTTGGTTTTTCTATTCATTAAAGTACTTAGGAAAATGACTCTCAGTGTTATTTATAACTTCAATGCATGTCACCACCCCTTTCAAATAGAGGAGAGCTTTTGGCAGTTATGACTTCATCCTCATCCTTGATTAGGTCTTAAAATATTTTTAATAAATCTACTTCTATCTTCTCTTGTATTTTGTAATGGTACCCATACAATGATTTGGATGGTATTTTAGAAAATTTATTGGTGTCTCGAGTGTGGTTCTCAGTCCATAGAGTCCAGTGATGGTGTGGGAAGTATATATATCCATTCCATAGAACCATAACTACCTGCTTATTGACTCGGCATGCCAGGACCTTTTTTGTAGCAACCAATTATACATGAATCATTCAATATTGAGTCTTTTAATATTATTTTTAGCCATATCCTCATTATAGAAGATATGTGTATGTATATATATTCTCATTTTATTGTGGTATATCTTGATAAATATCACGATACTTCATCAATGATAGTTATCCAATATAATAGTTCAAGATCATGAAAGGGATTTAATGATAAATGAGGACATAGTTATGATTGAATCATAAAATCCCCTTCCACAATGTGGGAAAGTTGTAAAACATACACCTATTGAGAAACATATAATTTGAAAATTGAAGGATAGGTACACATGCACGCTTAACTCACTCAGTGAGTTCCTGGGAAACCGAATGTTATAGATCCATGAGAAGTCAAATCATTATGTAGTAGAGGATGGGATAGAGTTTGTGGTCCGTATAATCAATCTTGTTTAGATCCAGATAGATAAATTTGTTTCACTAGAATCTATATTTTATTCATGGAGCAGTTGGGTACCAGTGGTGCCTTGATATGTAGATGCATGATCAGTTGAAACTCTTGTGGACCGACTTCCATATTTTTTCGTGTGAGGAGTATTCCACCACATTCCTATACTAATTCTTACTCAATATGATTCTAGAGATTTAATAGGGGGATTATTGTGTGTTAGTTCGAAAAAAGGGCCACAAGCCTTCCATGGAACTCTATTGACCTGATCTGGGATGGCTACTTCTAAGAAAAAATGATTGAGTATGGACTCCATAGAGAGAACCGATCCAATATTGTTAGCTGGGGAATTAAAAACTACTATAATGTGTTTGAGAGGGAATTGGTGATATAAATATTTCTATCATAATTATTACATACATTTTGATTTCACAGTGGGCATTACAGAGTTGAGATGTCTGTAGAAGCTACGAGATTCGTAGATTCATGATGTCAAAACAGGATACCTCCTCATGAATAGGATTAGAAACATGATTTGAGGTAGTTAAGTGCTATGGAATCCTAGAGAGGGGTTATTTTTTAACTGTTATAGTAGTGGTTAGATAACATGTGATTTTATAAACAGACATGCTAAACGGCATATGCATAAATTTGATATTTTACCACAATTGTTGTTGTTCTAGGATCTAGGATCTCTCTAAGGTAGAAATGGTTGTACACAGGGAGGAAAAGATTTAAGAGGGGTAGAATTGGCTATGGGTGGGGGGGTTATGCTACAATATCCTTCCACCCCCACCACCACCAGGATGACCATGTCAGGCTCTTGTATCTGGATGATTGATTCATAGAAAACTAGAGTCTTTCGTTGTCAATGCTCAGAGCACAAGATGATTTTATGTATGATCTATGTAATTTATACACTTTATTAAGTATTAATTTACCCAATTTATAGCCATTAATTTATCTGTATACTTTTATTATGAGTGATAGATATCCTAATTGATTATCTAGACCATCATCTTTATTTTGATATTATTCCAAGGAAAATTATTACAAACTTATTTGTTGAGATACCCATTTATCTTGCAATATAGATCTCTTTGAATAGAAATTAGGTTCTAAGAGAAAGGGGTTATATCACAACATCCATAAGATAGTTAGTATACCCTTGGTGTAATAATCTCTTCATCATCTAGGGAATTTCCATTAGACCTTATGGAGGTTTGGGAGCTACGGTTATAGTTGGAGGACCATGGAGAGAAAGGATTCCTCAGACCTAGTTTCCCCCTAGGCATCTCTAGTGTTGTCCAAGAAAAAGGAAGATGGGAGTATTTCGCTTTGTGTGGATTATCACTACCTAAACAAGGACATCATAAAGAAAATTTACCTCTTTCTGAGGATTTTATACCTATTTTTCTTGTTTGTATGAACGATATGGTACTCCACGATCTACCTCATGTCTTCCTACCACCAGTTGAGTGTTCATGAGGCCTATGTTATGAAGTTAGAATTCTAATGTCTTTATAGACACAATGAGTTACCAATGATTCCATTTTAGGTAAAAAAATTCCTACACCTTGATTATGGCTTTGATGAACCTAGTTTTCTAACTATGAATAGACTAGTTCTTTCATCTTCTTTGATGGCATACTCATATACTATTTACCAAAGGTGGAACACACAATTCACTTGAGGATTGTTCAATATTTTCATTAAGAGGACCTGCATTCCAAAATATCTCAATGATACACTTTTGGTAACATGATGTTAAATTTTAAGGTCATATATTCTCGAATAATGGTATATCCATGGATCCAGTTAGAATCTGTGAAATGATTAATTGGGAGTCACCTAAGAACATGTCATAGGTGTAGAGCTTCCATTTTTTATATAGTTACTAAAGGAGGTTTTTGTGAGACTTCTATAGAATCACAACCCCTATGATCGACCTAAAAAGAAAAGGGTATCTACTTCTATGGTTTGAGTTGTGAAAATGGGCCTTTTTGGAGTTGAGGATATGGGTGAGGAGTTCTCTAGTTGATAATACTATAGTAATGTGTAGATATTGTAGTGTATTGTGATGCCTCATGAGTTGGGCTCGGCTACATGTTGATGTAGTGGAAGGCAGTCATTGAATACGAGTTGAGGTAGATAATACCACACAATAATAATAACATGAATAATGACCTAGATATGTATGTTGTATTATTATCCTTGAGGTGGTAGAGGAATTACATTCTATGGGAGTAAACTCATCTGATGAATGTTTTGAACGAGGGAATCACATAATCATTTTCTTAGGATGGATGCTAGTACCAGTCACATTTCAAGAGGAGGTTATGTAAGAGTTCCACACTTCTTCCTAAGATGTACATCCCAATGTCGGGAGGATTTAAAGGGAAAATTATCTATAGTTTCGGTCATTCAACATGAGACAAAGAGTATTTTATTTCATCCCTAATTTACAAACATTTCAGTTGGTGAAAGTTGGTTGCCATGGTAGGTCTGGTTTACATCACCCCCCTGAGATAACTGAATAGAAATGGGAAGGAATATCCATAGAAATTGTGATATAGGATCTTTGAATAGTGAATATCCATGATTCTATATGGGTGAAAGTATAACTAGTCACAATGTCATCAAACATTATTACAATTAGAGAGGAGAGTATGTTGGAGTGTTTGGTGAAGTTTAACATATGATAGTTCATTCTCATTCCTGGGGTAGTCTTGATGATAATCTCCAATCATGTCATTTGGTTTATGTCACATTTGAGGAGAGGCCTATAGGAGGCATTCATGACCAAAATTAGGATGAGTACATTCTTTCTCCACCAAATAGAATGGAATTCCAATCACACTATCCAGGTGTTGGAGGATATGCTTAGGGTTGTGTGATAGACATTTTTTGGATATTGGATGATCACTTTCCCTTGGTAGAGTTTGCGTATAACAATAACTACCACTACACCATTTGAATTCACCTTTTGAGTCCATATATATGATACCCTACAAGTCAACGTTTTTTTTGGATAATAGTCAGCGAGACATCTCTTGTGGTGCCAAATATGGTGCAGGTGATAACAGAAAAATTCTAGGTCATTTGTGAGTGGATGAAAATGAACTATAGTAAAAAATAAATCTTACACATTTCGATGTAGTAGGACTTTTTAGTTCGAATAGGGATACCACATTTTCCTAGTTTTCCCCACACAGTGTGGATTGAAGAGGTTTAGTCAGGGATCTAAGCTCTCCATGAGGATCATAGGGCTCTCTCAGATAGCGTATACTGTTAGTGAGGATTCTTATTGCCCATCCCTACCCCCACAGCAAGATCATGTTCACATCTTGTTACATGCATATAATTAGTTGGGGTGAGATGAATATCATGGATTGAGACACCTTTGAGGGTAAACCTGTTGACATTCAGGACTTTCAAGAGTTTACACTGCATGGATAGACAATCCCTATTGATTTTCTGCTACAGCAGTATGATAACATGAAGGAGTGTTCATGGGAGCTTGAAATTCATGTTTTGGATTATTACCCAAATTTGTTTGTTTAGTTTTTTCTTTTCAGTGTATAAATCGTGAAGGAGGGAATGTTTTAGAGATATATTTTTTCCTTGATCTTATATGAAATATTTCTTTTTGTATTTATTGAGCTAGGCATTAAGAAATAGTGGATTTCTAATACATTTTGTTGCTATAATTTATTTGATAAAAATATTATATATATATATATATATATATTATTTATACTGTGAATCTTCTTTTAAAATGAGATAATTCATAAGAGGAATATTATATTACAAGTATGAAAACATGGTTTATTTCAGAAGAATGTATTTTCCTAAGGAATGACATAAATTGTGTTGTCTTGGGTAAGTCAGGATCATCTTGAATTAGTGATACATTTAGTGAGGTTATTAATTATTAAATTAATTCATTCATTCATTTCAGAATAGTTAATTGATATGTAAGATATGACGCGGGTGAATTCTCTAGGGTTATTAGTATAATCTCTTGGATAATTATAGATCTCTCCCTTCATTATTCATTGGAGATTCACATATGATGATGACAAAACACCATATTTGATTAGATCAATATGCCACAAATATAGAGGCTTCTATTTATCATTAGTGTATGAGATATTAATCAATTAATGATCCATAATCAAGGTTGGACTCATAAATTGGGGTTTTAATGACTTTGATTCAATAAATTGATAAAATTTATCCTTTTTCATGGATAAAATTCAATTATAGACAACTCCATTCACTCGGGTACAAAAACATTTTAGTTTTTAGTTTTTTTCAAACCATGGATTTCTATTCTAGATCATTAACATGAACTCTAGGCCATAAATGAATAAAGTTTTTGTTATATCTATAATTTCATTATGTTCATCACTATTTCGACTCCTTAATCTTGTTTCAACTTTGTTGGGCGGTACCGATCTTGATTGTACCCCCAAAACTGCAATGGAATCATGTGCGATTCATGGATCAATGATATGTGACCTTATCTAGAATATTTTAATTGAATGGATTTTTTTGATATTTGAGATCATGTAATATATTGAAGAAGGATTGGTGATTTGTGGATTGTGTGACAAATCCCCCATGGTTGAAAGAAAGCCGATTTCAGGTGAACTATGGCCAACAACTTCGATTTCCAATTAGATCCACTATTTTCAGCTATTGATGGTACAAGATATGAATTAACAAGGAATGATTAGAAGAACCTGAAGTGGATATGAGGATCTAAAATTTCTAGAGAAACACCTACAAGACAATGTATATTATGATGAATACATGACGTTTTCCCCCTCTGTTGCATCATTAACTGTTTTTGGAAAACATAAGGATGACACAACAAGTAGTCTTACTATAGGACACTGTCCCTTTAACCAGATGGAAAACCTGTTTGGAGGATCATAGAGGAGGTATCCCATGAGTAATTATATGGATAAGTACACTGCCATGTACCCAAGTACATTGACATGATGTCTGGCACACAGACACAGGGTCTGGTTCATTAATATGGCCAATATAAAATATCCTGGTCCCGGTTAGTCTAGACACGTCATGTAGTCCACCATTATGGGGTGAAATAATAAATGGGTTGGAGCTATGTGATGGAAAAGAACACTAACTAGCAGTGGAGTGGGACAACGTACCTTGTTGGCCCCCCACAAAACATGTACCGTTGGACCTCAATGTAGGAAACTACACATTTTTTTATGTCCTTTGTTTGAACTCTTATTTTGGCCCATGGGTAGACTATCATGATTGTCTTTTCATGTAGAATGTGATCGTGATGTTTTTTGCAACATTTGATGTGTGATATGGAATGTTCCTAGAATAGATCTGGTTGATTTTATGCCTAATAATAGAATTTATTACACTGAATCACTACAAACTATAGATTTGTACCATCTATAGAAAGTGGCAAGTGGATTCCTTGATGATTAGAGTGCATTCCCCAATGATCATGGTAAAATTTCATCTACAATTACCTTCCATGTGGAATCCTCAATCAGGTAGGTTGTGGGTCCTTGATTACTAGATTGAACTCCCCATGTTTTTCCAGGGCACGAGTCCCCGACATTTGAGTGGATACCACCTACTGGGTAGGGTGTGGGTCTTTCACGATAAGAGTGAAACCCCCGGTCATAGAGTGGAACAGTTTCTTGGATATTATAGGGGATCCAACAAATTGTATGGGAGCATGCACTCTACCATATCGAGTGGAAAACTTTTTCATTATATGGAATGGGTCCTTGTGTCACTAGATTGTATCCCCTTATCATCATGACTGTGATTCCTCTACAGATACTTCAGATGGGATCCCCCGTGCATAATACGGAACAAGTCCTATAATTTGAGTTTGTGGCCCCTCAACTATGTGGTATAGTGACGGGGAATGTCTTGACATTCAAGATTACTTCTAAATAGATGTGTGAGATTCTAGGCATCAATGATTGAATTTGGATTCTATTGGATACTCTTCTTCTCATACTAGGTTGCGAGACAGAGATCCCCTTGCACTCTTTATAGCTCTTCCTTGGACTATCCACACTCAAATATATATATATATATATATATATATATATCCTTATGTGTTCACTCCTTGGATTTGGTAACTATCATTCTATGTGGGGAGAAGAAACACAGATTATGTCATGTGCTTTTCGGTTTGGTTTATTGTGGTTGAATGACACAACTATTTAGGTATTGGTGGAAAGGAATCTACAAGCATTTCATCAAGTCATTATGTTTATACCCTTGTTTTTGGATAATATTACTAATCACTCTTGTTTGGGTTGAGCTATCCTCTTTATTGTATTTGGTATATACTATAAATTCATTCCTATTGTATCACATATTACTCCCCCTTTATCATTTGAGGTGTCCTACTTGGAATGTATATACTCACCACTATGTGGGATTTTTCACATAGATGTTCTGCCTTATATAGATGATGTATTGGTCAGTGGTGACAACACATGAGCTTAGGGGTAAAGGGTACATGAACCACTTATAGTGTTCATTTATTGGGATTCCAAAGTTGGGCTATCTTTCCACTATATTCTATTCATGGTTCATTAGTTTCGGTCGTATTTAGTGTTGGTCATGTATTATTCCCCTTTACATTTCGGTTACACTACCGTAATTTTGTATTTTCTATTGGATCTTGCATTATTGGTTTAAATTATAGTAGTTTTACATAATTTACTTTTTCTATCATAAATTTTTCATTTTGATGGTTTTGTGATTGCATATTGGAACATATTAAAAGGCCTCCCCAAATATGTTATACCTTTTACTCCTATCACCTCCTCAAACCTATGGAGTCATTATTGGGATATTTAGGTGTCAAATATCTGATTGGATCAGTTCTTGAAGAATAATAATTATTATATTTCATATAATAGTATATTTTGAAAAAATACTATGAAAATTATCATTGTGTTTTTGGTTGCATATTCTATTTAAAATATTTAATTAAATTATTTTATACTGGAATTTGTTTTTTTTTAAATATTTGGTGCAATAAAATTGTTTTTAATGAAAAATAATGTGTTAGCCTTGTATTTTTCATCATCTATAATGCTTTTTTTTTACTTTTAATTTTAAAAAATAGACAATCAAAGTCTTCTATATTTCATATTTTAAAATTGGTTTCCATTTCATTGTTTATTAACTAAAATTGAATATCCCACATAATACATCACTTTTATTTATGCCAATCTATATGAAATGTTTGAAGGTAGAAAAATAAAATTTAATCTTCTTTTTTCAACTAGTGATGGAATAAACATTTAGTAAGCCATGTTAAGTGTGGAAGGGTTTGTGAAACATTTAGTTATTAATTTATAACCTAAAAATTATATTCAGTATTATTTTTATGTGATTTTAATTTATAGAATTAAAAGCCACTTTTTAAAACTCATTTTTACTATTATTAACATTTATATAATATTAACCATAGAAACTATTTTTTAATTAAAATATATAATGACTCTGTATACCCCATTTAAAAATTATTAGTCCAAATGAGGACTTATTTTAATTAGACACAACTTTTAATGATGAGATAATTGACTTTCACGTTATATTGTAAGATACGTATAAAAAATGTTTTGTATACATATTATTTTTTATAAAAAATTATTATTTATTATTTTCTTTTTGTTACAAATTAAAATAATGTTAATATTAATTAATATATATATAAACATCATTTCAGATTAATCATTTAAATGGGATCAATTTAATATATAGGGAAAAATTTACATAATGCTTCTGGAATCAATTCCTAATAAAATATTTATTTTACTTTGGTAACTAACATCTACTTTCATAAATTATTTTATATTATAACTAAAAAACCATAATAAAAAATTTTTCTATGATGATGAATATTAAAATTAAAATTTTATTATTCCTAGTTTATAGAGTTGAAAAATAATTAATTTTAAATGAATCATTCATAACATAAAAAAATATATTTCTGAATAAATGAATTTTTTTAATATATAGATGTATTTATTCATATACTAATTTAAGTGAAAAATTTTATATTAAAAAATTGTATTTGATTATATATTATTAATATACACCACATTATTTAATAGTAATCAATTTCTATATAAAGACATATTTTATATATAAAATAGTATTTTTTTAGAAATATTCTTTGTATCAATAAATGATTTCATAACATATTTAATCTATTTATATATCAGCTAATGTTTTATTTTTATTCTAAAGAAAAATATTTTGAAATATAAAATTGTTGAAATATAAGGAATAATGAGAATATAGATATGGAAATATTGATGGGTTTCAATTGCATTGATTAAAATTTTATAAAAGAAGATGAATAAAATGAAAACATAAATTTTGGATATCCATAGAATAAAAATGAAATGGACTGAATACTAGAAATTAAGATGTTTCATAACATTTTTTTGATGAATCCACATTATCTTATTTTTATGCGACTCATACTTTTTGTTTTGATCATGAAAATGGAAGGTAAATTCCTCACCACATTGAATGGATCCAGATTCCAATTGGGACATTCATCGTACGAATAAGATTCATGTTGACTCCACTTTTTATAAAACAACATCTTGATTAGGAGGATCAATATGGTAGCATTGGATCAATATAGTATGGTCTAGGCATAATTAGAGTTGTACACTCAACTACTATCTTTTATTGGAGAACATGTATAGATATTAAGATAGTTCAGGAATGAAGGTTCCATTTACTCCGATATGAAAACAATTTAGTAAATTATTTGATTAGTTGATGAATTACAAGTTTTAAACTCTAAATAGTTTCGTATTAATTAAATGATTCATTTGTTTTACATATTCTATTGACATGAGAAACACCTAATCATTAACAATTAGATAGAACCTCCAAGTTTACCATGCATTGCATGAAGGTTGTATGGCTACTATACATGACATCCCATGTGAATAAACTTAGAAGTGAATTATGGAACATATCTCCATCAATCTACAACATACGCTACTTTCTTATAGAATATGTGTTATATCAAATTATATATTATTGTTTACTTTAACATCGGAAATTATATACAAATATAATTTTGGATATCTTTAAAAAAACATGAAAGCTATCATTAACATTATATTGCATTACATCATTTGTCATACCTCATGAAGACCCACCATAAACACATCCGGATTAACACTAATACCTTTCCAGAGTATATCTCTATGAAAAACACGATCAACATTCAGTAAACTAGAATGTGAAACCCCATGGGCCTCTATAGGTTTTACAATAAATACAAATATAGGGATCCATATGTTTAAGAAATTAAAATCTTATAGACAATAATCAATTTTACTCAAGTAATAATGGGAATTATTATAATCTATATCAAATACATATACATATATTATTATTTCCACTATTTTTCATCATTCGAATATTTTTGTTACCATATTTTCTTTTTCTCTAGGATATAAAGTGACGATAGGTCACATATTATATAAATATTATATAGCATAATCATATGTTCATGTCTCAATGTGTATAGGATGATGTGGTTGATGATGATATCACATGATATCATACTGAATGGATTAGATCATCACATTTCACTCATCCAAATAGATAATCATGTAATATTAACTTTCATGGTGTGTTCATAGGCCTCATCTATCTCAATTGAGGGACCTGATGTCACACTCTTTAAATTAGTGGAGAAAACCAATATTAGTTAATCTCTAACCGAGAACATGTTCAAAAACATACCACGCCACTCCCAATTAGAAAATTCAATATATATACTATTTAAGTATGCTATTAAGTGATAAATTATCATATTCTAGGTATCTATCTTACCATAGGTGGTGGGAATGCATATATGATTCATTCATCCAGAGTATAAAAAATACCTTATTTTGAAACTCTATGAGGTGTATAAAGTGGGTAATATAATACATAATAAATAATCCAATTATTTATTTTATACCACATGAAAAATGTTTTATCATTATACATGATTATTACTCATTATAACACCAACATTTCATCATTACTTATGATACTCCATGATGAACATTATTGAGGACTAAAATCATTGTCATGTATCGAGAGATGAATCAAAATTATAATTATTATAATGTATATAAATATATATATATATATATATACATATTTATATTCACCTTGTTAAGAAATGATAAATTGGAGATTTCATATTATTGCGATACCTTATTATATACATATTCATTACTAAGAATACATAAAAAATACCACCTATGAACTATTTAGTCATAACATCTATGAATATTTTCTTGATTAGACTCCAGTTTGATACACTATCCAGGTTTTATTAACTTCATACGTCATATCTAATTCATGAAAATATCCATGTGGAAATATGATAGAACCCTCCCATTGAACTCATTATTGAGAACGATTTTTGAAAAAAGGAAATTATATATAATAATGGTGAGATTTTTCATTCTAACTCTGAACTATTATTCTTTTTAACATTTTCTATCTTCCTTACCTTATAACATAACAGATTATGTTTTCAAATTGTATTGACTTCATGAAACACAATATTTTTCCATCATCGTAAACATAAAATTAAATCTCTACATCATATATTTTCTATGATATTTTATCGTATATTAACAATTTAAAAAAACCTACCGTAAAATACTATAATAATTTAGGATAAAGTGAAATCGGGTGGGAATAAAACTCACTATGGATCCAAAAATGTTGTCCCATCACATACATTTAATATAATTGTATATACATAAACATGGGTAAAAATTTAAACAAACATAGAAAAATAGTTATAACATAATTCCATGAACATGGAATCAATCATCAGATAAACATGTTTATTTTTAATTATGATATTTTTATAGAAAGTGGACAAGATTATCTTTAAATATATTAAATATATATCATATCATTATTGTAAATGTGTTAATATCATGTGTGTCATCCAAAAAACACTTTACAATTTAAATCTTCAAATTATACAATTTAACCATGAGGGAACTTCCTATCAAGTATGTTTGAATGAACCCATTCATAATTTGATGAAGAATATAAATATATATGACTATCTACATTAATCCTCATAAGGTGGAAAATTTTCGAATCATATGGAGGAACTATAAATGTATCATCTACCCCTAGTAGTATACACTTAATTTTATTTAGAAGAACTACATATATATATATATATTATCATCCCATATGAGGATTCATCTTATCAGTGGATGGTACATGTGTATTTATTTTTATGTATATAAATAATATTATACATATATTGAATTTTTATAATATATGATGCATCTCAATGTATATAATGGAATTAAATATACAAATAGATATTTATCCATTTTTTCATTATAAACAAGTTCCAATATAGAACCTTTAAATAATTTTTTCATATGACATTTTAAATTGATAATAATGTATGTGTATCAATATGAAACCCAATGAATACAAACATCTATGAATTGGTTTCACCTCAAAAATAAAAGGATATAGAGTAACATCTCATCTATCTTTTCCCAACCATCACTCAAGTGGAGATGCCACATGACCACATGTGTTCTTTCTTGTATGAAAGAGGCTACCAACTAGTAGTGTGGTTATAATGGTTTTACAGGAAGACAAAAATGTCATTTATCATATCCATATTCTATCAAAATAAGAAAAATTTATAAACCATCAATATAATGTTGTAATTAGGTAATACTAAAATAATTAAAAAAAATATCCTTTTTATTTATGCAACCAAAATAGGCTCCAAATTTGACATACCAATCCAGAGTATATAATGTTCAAGAATTCAAATAAAGATAAACCGAATAGTTTTCATCATTCTCTAACTATATCATTATAATGTCTATTCTCTAATACTCATCTATCATAAATAGACATCATACCATTACTTGAATCACTAATAATGTTTTTTTCACATGAATCAACATCACCATATAGGTTGTGTGTAACAAAAACCTTTTATGACACCACCAATGAATCCTTAAGCATGATATCACAAATATAATGAGTGTATTTCCTACTATAAATAAATTCACAAGAATACATTATAAACATATGTGGAGACCACATGTACTATCTAATACACTAAGAGAACCAAACATACCAACATTGTATCGTTACCAAATGTATTATCTAAATATATTCTAATAGTGATAAATAAAAAAGCCATAAGTATAGTAAACATGTCCCAAAGTAATTTTAAGTAATTTAGTTAGATCTGGTCATAAGGTCTTCTAAATGTATCTCTATCAATGTTCATGTCTCAATACTATCAAACACCACCACCAGTCATAGGATAGGACTGAAGGCTATCATATCCTATTTATAGTTTGGGCCAGACCATAATAACTTTATACCCAAGATTTTGCTAAAATGTTTTTTTCCTCAACATCATCATCCCACAACACTTTTTTCAGGACCATCATTTTTATCATTATATATATTCCATTACCCCCTCTAAGGGATAACAATATCTCAAATGTATAACGGTTTATATTAATAAATAATTAATTCAATAGGCATGGTATGAACACAAATTTTTTTAAAGATTTTAAAAATATCACATAGAATGTAATTGAGGTAATCTATCACAACATAATTATAAATTATATTTAATTAAAACTTCTAATACTATAATACATGGCCAAACTCATAGGATCAATCATTTTATATGGATTTCATAGGAAATACACACCCATTTGTTGTCACTATCATGTATGTCTATTCATGATAACCTAACATAAGTATCACATTAGTGAAACTTGAATATATTAGGGCCCAAAATGTTATGTAACATATTACTTTTGTATTCTTTTTTACAACCTTCAAACCCATCGATAAGTGATACCGATGTCAGACTTGGGATATAACCAGCTCAATCCCATAATCCATGAATCCAAATATGTAATCCCTACTAAAAATTATAGGGTCTGGAACATTATTTAAAATATTTTATGTCCACGGGTAGGATATACGCTAACTTTTTTCTTAAGAACTGCTATTGATAATATATTTCAGATTGATCAAATGAGGTGACATAGATAATAAAGTTCAACTACTTTTATAGATATTTTCAAATGATTCAATGTGATATAGATTCATATTCCATATATCATGAACTAAAATGATGGATTTATGATTAATCTTTGGGTAGAAGGGTCTATGTAGAAGAAACATAGAGAAATTATTTTTATATATCTCATAACGTAATTTTTAGTCCATAACACAATTTTTCCCCTTATATTGAGCCTCAGATGAGAGGAAACTATTAAGGTAAGAAAATATAGTCTGAAGGTCCAATAAGGAATCATATAGTAATGGGATAATTCAAATACCAGAAATTCATAGATTTTAAGGATAATTTTAGGATCATTAATACACACACCAATGATTTTGTCACACAATTTTATAAATTACATACCCACATTGTGAGGCTTACAACCTCTTCTAGTTACCTACATTTTCTAGACACTTGGTTTATCAAATTTTGAACTGACTATTCATTTGGAAATATAAATTTGGGGAATGACTTGTTAGGTGAGGAAATAATTTTTTAAACAACTATATACCTTCTATATTACCCACATGATGTTACAAATCCACTAAAAACATGATTTATTTGGGAATTGTAATGGTTTGGAAAAACAATTCACTCGACCATACACTCTAATGTGTTTTAAAACACATTAAAAACAATAGAAATAACATTAACATAGACTAATCATAAAATATTTAAAAAAAATTATAAAGGAACAAATTAACATTTTTACATTGCGGAAAAATAAATTCATTTTCAATATCCCCCCTCAAATATATTTCATCCATGAGATGAATGACTAGATAAATTACATAAACATAAAGGTAGACTGTGAAAAAATATTACACTATAAATATAATGATTTATGATTGATCCATCCATTACACCATAAGATCTAGAAAAGTAGCTCAATTTTCCACTATAAAACCTTCTCACATTGTACTAAAATCTAAATTGGTTGTTATATGTAAAATGTAATAGCATGAAACTTGACATCCTCATAGTTGATCACATGAACTATATTGATCATATAAATTTGGATCTGAATAATAAGAAACACACCATATATTCCATAGTAACAAGGAATAATGTTTGGATAGTGAGAAATAGAAACGATACCCTCCAAAAGATTAAATAAATATATGAAAAAAGGTGAATGACTTCCTTTCTTAGGAAAATTTTTATTCCCTAACCCATGAGTAACGTTCATGAAAACATTTTCTAATAATAGTGAACTATAAATTTCACCACATTTATTTAGAATATGATTGAGACCTACTCTGATCATTGGTCAATTAATTCTGTTGTACATGTATTATCTTTTAGTTCTCATATATAATTTGTGTCCCTACCATAGATACATCACATACCATATGGAATCAATTTTATGAATAACCCCACATAACATATGGATACTAATAAATTTATATTTTAATAGTTTCCTTGGTGTGGTTGAATGTGAATTCAACAAGGGATTTATGATCATTTAAAACTACATCAAATTATAGGATTCATTCCAAGGGAGTGTCCTCCAATAAAGAGATCATGCACTATTAATATTTATCATTTTGTAGAAGATACATTGAACTCAATTTCATCTAAATACAATATTCATTATGCATGACCTCCTAAAACTATGATTTCAAATTATTATATCTATGAGATAAGATGCTCTTGGAAACTAGATAGAGGAGTAAAATTTCCTATAAGTAATTTTTTAATGAATTATATATTGATATTGTAACATAGAGAAACTATAAATGAGAAACATTCATTTGCATATAAATTGTCTCTCAAACCATATCAAGACTCTTTGTAGTCCTTAGAAACATTATCACGAAGTCAATCATCACACCATCCAACATCCACATTGGATATTTTTTTACAAAATAAATATGTTTGGTCATTTTTTCTCAACCATTAACCTATGATAGATAGGTAATTTTGAATAAAATCAATTGATTTCTCTCTTAATATAATTATTTTAGAATAAATAATTGCTATATTAGTACAAAAATAGTAAACATGGATTCCCAACAAAGTTTGAATCTTTATTTTTTATGATTCCATCTATCAAGAAAGATATAATTAAAATAATCCCATTCAGGATGATCACTTCATCATAAAATATTAAATACCCAAGGAAAAATTCACTATCTACTAATATTTCTATCATTGTGACACACTCATGATCTAACACATGGATACTCATCACCCATTCTACTAAAAAAATACAATATAGATAATTCGATACATGTCACGAATCAATGATCCCTATATTCATCCATAATCCATATTTCTATCGTATTCATTAAACATCATAGAATCGATGGTAATCACTCAACAACATATCATATATCTAATATTTTCTTAATAATACAATATATAATGGCATTACCTTATTATAAGTAATGTAATAATAAAAGTATAATTTATATTTATGATTTACCCATCACCTCTTCCCAAATAGATATCCCATTAGAAGATGATATAATCTAGGATTTTGTGTTATATATAAATGAGATACCACATACTAGAGGCATAATGGTACCTAGATTTTAGGTTATGGACCACAACATCCATACCCATGTCTTGCATCAAGTAGTTCCACTAATGTTTTTGTGAAAAATGTTACCCATAAAAAACTACCATGAACCTCTTCATCAGAACAAATCCTAACACAACAAATAATTCATCATAATAGAAATATTTTATGATCAAATTATCTAGAAGAACTTAATCTTTAGATTAAATCAATAACCTCTTTATCAAATGAAAAAACTCAACATAGTGATAAGTCAATTCCAAGTCACCACCAACATAGTAATCCCAATCATGATTAACGCTATTTAGGATAAATCCATAGTGAACTATCAATATTATCTAACCATACCCATGAAACTCATGATTTTATAAACATTCCAAGTGAAAACCCCATTCATCACCTCTTCCATATCAATTGTTAGGAATAAATTTCTAACCCACTGATCAAATGTACAAGAAAACATATATCACAAATTCAGAAGTTACACATTTAACTATTGGATTAAATATGATACAATCATAGTGTATTTATAATTGACTAAAGATATCAATAATGTAATTGAAATTAATTTCAATATATCATGATATCATCAACAAATACAATGAATCTTTTGTTAATATATTGGAAAAATATATTGTCCATGAGTTCTATGAAAACTTGTGGGGAATTCATTATATCAAAATTTATGAAAAGGTACTAAAACAATTTATTTCAACTCATAAACACTTTCATTGGAATATCATTCTCTCATACATAAAATTTATGGTATCCAAATTTATGATAAATCATGAAGGACCACTAATCTCCCCATAACTACACAAGGGAACTATCAATCATGGGTAGAGGATACAGGTTCCTCTATATCATTAGATTCACATTCCTAGAGTCCAAAAAGTGTTAATGAATCCAATCCATCTTCTTGAAAATTATATGTTACCATCCCAGAGATATGTTATTGTTATGTTGAAACCTTTCATCTTATGGTCCACATGATGAATCATTATTCCTATTAACATACATGGATCCATACAATATATAGAAATCAAACATGCCTCCAATACTGGTATAAGTTATTTCATGAAATATAATTCATATTAAATAAGAATACAATAGAATTCATTCGAAATAACATTCTTTAAAACATAAAAATTGAAGAAAACAAGATGATCCCACATCTAGTTCGACTATGACTGCTAATCCTATTACAAAAATTGTGATGGCCCTAATCAAGAAATAATCTTTTACCATACTATTGGATTCAAAACCCCACTAGCTGATCGTAAAATTATAATACATATTAGGTTTAATAAAATGTACTCACATTCCATGAAAGTCAATATGATAATGAAATATGTTAAATAATTCCATTCATAGGAACAAACAAAATCTTTTCATCCAATTGATTATAAAAAACCATTGATAACTATAGGTTTGAAAAAATATACAACACTCTTGTTATATTTTGGGATAATAATGTTAATTCAAAATTGGATCTTTGAGAGAAAATTTATAACATTAAAACCTAATTTGTATCTCGATACAATCCAAAAATGATAATATATATAAAGGGAATCATCATTAAAAAATAGTGGTATATAGATACTAAGTGATCAGGATTATACCATGAATGGTTGTTTTCCCATCTCCACAGTCAAGAAAAACCTATCCTTTTATATATACTCAGCATACCTCAACTACATGACCTTGAAATGGATTTTTATGACTTTTCTATGTCAATTTAAAATACGGAGTTATAAAATTTAATTTATGACCCTACTTTGATCCATGGTACATATATAAAGTCCTTTATGATCCCTTATAGAAGAATTACCATAATACTCTTGGTTAAAACTACTATAGAATCCCCACTTTGCACACTACTTACACGTGCTATATGGTGCTAAGAGGATCATATTTAAAGGTTTGAACATCCCATGGTTAATGTACTATTGAACTCCTCTTTAAGGGGATAAATAATTCAAGGCCTTATCATACCACTTACCACTACACTAATACATATTCTTAGTGTTAATCATCTTACTATAGGAAGAGACACTCGGCATAGTAGTATGAGGTATACATAATGGTGTACTATATGATTGATGAAGTTAATATTAATTATCCTCCTCCAAGACCTTCTCTAATTTTAAAAAATTCTATAGTGCATATGGTTACATCATTATATCCGAAAATATAACCACCATTATTATCTCTAGATTAAGATCAACATCACACATGTTATCCTTATGTGACTCATTTTGTAGTAGGATAGGGGTGATGTGATGATGCTATCGGATATTATATTATTAAGAATAAATTTTATTAAATTTTTACTAAATCTCTATAAACATATAAATATGAGCTATAATTAATAAATATAAAATAATTCCCAATAAATATGTTATTGAATTCCACAAAAATTTCTCTCAAAACATTATAATTTACATATGGGTTTACATAATCTCTTGGAATATTCTATAAGCATAAACTCCAACTGATATTCTGATTACTCCTTTTGTGTCTCTATGATGTTGAATATAATACATCGACGATGATCGAGTCCTAGGAATCTGATGATACCTCGGTTCTTTATATGGGTTAAAAATGTGGGGGATGGATTCCATGAGAATTTCAAACCATGTTCCCTTTAACTCCTCCCCCATCAGTTGATATAATAAAAAGGTTATTTGGTACATTTACTATAATTACTAAACCATTATAACTATTCAAGTTTATGATCATGTATATCCTCTAAAATAACTTGTTATGGAATAGATCTATTCAACCACATGGGATTATTGAAGTTTATTTGGGGTTTAATTTCTCAAAACTGATAGCTCAACATTTAGAGAATCCAAAAAATCAGATGAATAAAACATATTACCTTATAAGATATTGTAATGTGATATAAATGAGAAGAAATATCATAGGGGATACATAAATACAATGAATAAACCTCCTTTATCACGAGAATACTATAGGGTCATTGTTATAGGTAAAATTTTAATATAAATAAATTTATTGCACTTTTTTATACTAATTTTTTGATCATTAAAGATGATAAAAATTCAACTTTGGAGAAAAATATAAAAATTACATATGTGTGGAATATGAATGGAGAGAAGATAGTTCTACCATTTGATTCATATGGGGTCCCTATGGATGACGCCACTAGATTACATTGCCGAATTATAGTCCAACTGGCAGCAGAGCCCTTTTCTCTTACTATTTCTTATGATGATTGGAGACATATTCCTCCAAGTTGGAAAAATGATGTTTTTATTCACAAAAAAGGTAATTTTAATACATTATGGTGTAATTGAATGTCATGTTATTACTATGTTCAAAATAAATTTCTGTATATAGATGTTTTTCCAATTTACAGTTGCTGATGTGATAGCAAGAATGTGGACATTGAGAAATCTTGGTAGGAAATCGAAAGACTTCAAATGGATTTTGAGGAGTGATATCAATGATACTTAATTGCCTGTTCAACAAATGTATGAGAAGCTACCCAATGGGGTACCCAATGAATATTGGAAAGTTTCTATTGACATACATTGTGATGAGAGGAATATGTTATATAAATTTATATTATTTAATAAACCTCATTTTACATTTATAAATGTATATGAAGAGGATATGACATTGAATACATTACAATTAAGTTTCATTATATTTATTTTAGGATCAATCAAGAAAGAATGCATCAAGTCAAGCTATGAAAGTCGTCCCTCACACAACGGGGTCCGAGAGATTTTCTAGAAGCCCATAGACTATGGAAATATATTCATTAGATTAAATATTTATAAGACAATATTATATGTTTAATATATTAAACTTTTTATTTATCATTGTTTAATGCAGTCATTGAATTATGGGCATGAAGCATCCCGAACTGAAGTGTGGTTGGATGTTCATAAAAAAATCTAATGGAATTTTTGTTGATGAGCTGGCCAAAGAAGTTGGGGTATGAAATCATTTTTTATTATAATAACATATTATCAGTTTTAACTATGTTAATATATATTGATATTTTATTTATACATAAAAATTAAAGAAATATGGGATGCCAATTCTGGGAAGTCCTACTCAGTCTCCCAGGATGACCTGATTGTTAATGTTCTTGGTAAAGAGAATCCTGGTAGAGTGCGCGGGGTGGATTTGCGACTCGTACCATCTGAGGTCTTTAGCAGGCCATCGGGGATTGTAGCTGAATATTTTCCTGGTTGTAGTCAGTCCAAACCCATAGATTCATAGAGAGATATTTTTTCTCTACAAAACATAGTTTAAGACTAGGGGGATTAAATATCCAATTTGTAGAAAGCGTTTACTGATATACATAAACAGATGAGAAGATATCCCCCCGGTGGTATTGCATCGACTGGTGGTGAGCTGGTAAATCAAAAAAATTCAAAATCATTTAGTTTTCAAGCATTTATATGTTTTATGTTTAAATATAAATACGAAACACTGTTTAATTTTCAATATAATGTTCTTATAGGTGGTATCAGGAAGTGGAGATGGAGGATGTGAGGGTGATGAAATTTGTTCCTCATTGGATAGTGATTAGTAGTATTGTTGATATGTGGAAAAATATTGTAACAGTCGGTTTGTATATGTATCTTGTGTGGCACATAGTTTCCTCCATACATTTTCATGACCTATCATTTTATTGATTTCTCGTGTTTCCTTTTATGTATTTTATTGATTTTTGATGTTTAAGTTTATGTCTTGATATCTCGAGTATGGTATGCACCATATATATCAACTATTTATTGTGATGATTCATTTTTTATGATTCATTTTTTCTAAATTTATTTTTTCATTATAATAACATATCCTTCATTTTTTATCCCATTGAATTTACCACTACATTTCCATTTCTAAGGAGTACTTCTTAGTTATGCTCTTGTATCAATCCCTAGGGATTACAATGTGTGTCTCGCTAACATGTTTAAGATAGATCACCATTTAGTGTGGCATAATCATAGTATCCAAAATTTCAGAAAAATGGTTGGAATCAATAGATACAGATACAAGATTATGGGAAATTTTGCTACACTGTCTGAAATGGGGTTTTCCTACCATTTCCAAAGTGTCCTCCAAGAACAGTCAGGTAGTGTGAATGAGAGTGTCCATTATCCCGGTAGGCATGACATGCTGATGGGAAACTCCCAAAAGAAATTCTAGAACCCCCTTCCCTAGAAAACTATTAAATAGGCTACATGATCAGTTACTTACCATTCATAACATCAACTACCATATCACAAATAATTTATTATAGGCGTCCATATTCTAGGATTGAATATTATAACCCACTTCATGAGACACACTTCCCTTGGAAGGAATGTTCCTAATCACCTATATTATATTCTTCCCACAATATAACTGGGATTCATAATGAGAGATACAATATATTAGGAGCCAGATTCCATTCCTTCTAAGGAAACCACACTAAATACTTTTTTTCCAAAGAAATGCACGAGTGAAACAAATATGATACATGAACCCGATCCATCACTCTTAAAAAATTTGGAACCCTTATCCATGGGAGAGATGATTTTACCTTTTTTCAATCTTTAGTGTCAAGTATAAGAATTCCATATGAAATAACCCAAGAGAGATATGACTTTACCTAATTCCTATATTATATTTCATTTATAATTATTCCACATAGAACACCAACATAAATTAATCCCAAGGAAATATTACCACATCATAATTCCCATAATAAATGGTCTACCACCAACATACTACACCCTATGTCGTTTGAGTAACTAATGAACTAATAAATAACCACCAAATCTTGTTCCTAACGGACTGTTGGAGGGTTAAAATCTATCGACACATATATGGAAGAGAAATATAAATAGTTACTATATATATTAGTAATATATATAGTTTATATATATTTCATCCACCTATATTAACAAGGTATGTTAAGATTTATGTAGCCATATACTTATAATAATACTGACGAATAGGTCATGGAATAACTTAGACATCCCTATCCAGTCTAACGAACCTATAAGATCATGCAATTAGGTACATTCCCTATATCCTAATAGAGTGAGAGATGCCATGAAACAACAAATGCGATGTAGAGTGCGCTATCAGGTCAAAATTATAGTCATGGTATGTGGTGTGTAAATCACAATACTTATATAGAAACATTTTTGTCATACACCATGATGAACACCTGATGTATGGAATTGTGATATCTTCTTGCTCAACAATCTCATACCATCATACCACAACCTCAATAAAAGAATATATTATATATAACTAACAAGGGGAATTACTTAAAATCCATCTCTTGTATCTACACCATATATATAATAAGGGCATAAGCATTTGTATCATAATAGATAAGGAATAACCTCTTATTAATTTCTTTATACATGCTAAATTCCTCTTTAAAATATTTCAATTAGTATGAAGCATTTTATAAATCATAAATCAAGATAATGACATTAAAATTACTTGGGGTCATTCCATTTAAAAGTAATTGATTTATTTTAAGAAAGGAAACCCATCATTAATTATCCATCGCACATTATCTGTTACATTTAACTCATTCAATTCATTAAAACATGGGAAACCCATATATTATCTCAATGAAGTCACATAGATGGGTTTAGAGACCCACACATGAGGTACATGGACATTAAATTATTTTATCGGAACACTTAATACATAATAAAAACAGACACCCAAGGACTGTAATAGTTTAGTGTCTTGGGAAACTCGCAACATAATCTTCTAATCATGGTGAAAGATCTTCAACATCTCCCATAAAGATCTTATCCGTTGGTTTTCATACCTAAAATCTTTCTTTATATCCTGGGGAAAAGAAAACATATAAAGGGTGAGCTCAAATTCTCAGTAAGGGTAAACAAAGAGAACATAAAACAATCCATAAACATTTGAATGAAAAAACATGAACATAAAATCTAAACATAAAAATCATGAGAAATGACATAAAACATGGAATTACATAAGGCTTATATCATATAGGAACATAAATAATGATAAAATAGCATGGGAATAAAACATGTAATTATGAAAAACCATGAAGCACATGTTATGATTTCCATAGTATCCAAGGCATTGCTGCCAAGACCATTATAGTGGACAAAGTCCATTACTGAACCAGGTTTACTTATCGTTCCAGCCCGGTATTACAGAATCAGATTCACATTCCATTCCATCCATTTCTATATCATGAGATATAAATCTTTGCCAAATGCATTGGAGGGAGATATAGGTCCCACCAATCTCATAATGAAATCATTCTTATGTGTGCGACAAAATAAACATAAATCATTCATCACAACCCAAAGAATAAAATGGGTTCCATAAACATCAACCCATCATAGCATAATCCATATAAAACAAATGGATATTATTTCACCATGAGAATAATAAAAACATGGAAATAATAGAGACATTTTACTTGAAACATAATCATAATAAATAATGTCATCTTAGATGGAAAAATAGTATGGACAAAACACTTGAAATTAATTCATGAGGAAAATATCCTTTCATCTACAAAATAATTTTCTTTTCACAAAATGAAATTCAATTTTAAAAGGAAAGGATACTGTTGAAAATAATCATGAAATATTGTAGGTGAATATTAATGAAAATTAGGTGTTATGAAACCATAAAAATCTATTCATGCCTTATAAGTTAAAAAATCATTCTCCTTGTACTTTTTCCGGAAAATTCAAAAAGTTCCTCGTATGGTAAACAATAGAAAGATTCCTTCAATAACACAATGTAAAAGTCAAATAAGGGTAAAAATTACTTTAAGCATACAAGAAATAATATTTAACAATTTTTGAAAAATATTTTTATGGAAATGGATGAAAAATATAATCCCAGTAAATACTTAAGTATAAGCAATCTCAGATAAAAATGAGATTTGAAAAATTATCCCTTAACTTATGTCCAATTTATTCTGTATGTGTCTAAGACTCCTGTATAGTGTGTTTAAACATATTATTAAATTTTAACCTAACCATAATAATATTTATGATATCATATATGATTCACTTATAACTTTATATTACCTGTTCTTTTGTATATTCCATGTTAAAGCAGCGCTTTGGGTAACATCGCTTCATTTATCGTACGTGTTTCGACTTGGGGTTATAGATATTATTACTTATATCCTGATTTAATTAATTCTCTAATTTGAAACATGTTTTATACATAATATATATTCATCATATAAATATATATGATAGATCGATAAAGGGAATGAAATACACCGTTAATGGAGACGGTAGGTCGTACGTACGCATGAACACTGTTTTCGTTTCCTTATTGAATTGATTGGAATTAAGTAAATGAAACATATATGTACATAAATCCAGTATCTTTATTATGTAATATATTTCATTATTATTTATTATATATACTTTATAATCATACTGGAATGGTTAATTGTGGAAAATGAATCTCATCGCGTTCGTGGAGACGGCAGTCCGTACGTACGTGCGAGCGACAATACCATTCTTTTGATATTAAAATAATATATAATTGGATGGTATATCATATTTTAAGAATCATAATAATATTATATTAATTATTTATATCATTTATACTCATTATTATACCCATCCAAATGATGAAATGTTTGAATAACAAACTACACCATGACGCGGAGACTGTAAGATGTACGTACGCACATGTGGTGACTTTTTCATTCATAGGATAGATAAAATTACTAATATGGTTGTAAATTTTTTATAATAATATCAATGTATATAGAAGATATTTTAGGTATGATTTTCGAATGTAAACAACAATGAAGGAGGAAGTGGAAGAAGAAATTTGAAATTGGTGGTGATATATTTATCTCTTTTTTGGGTTATTCCTTTTGATTTGATCAAAAGGGATCCTTAGGATAGCTTTCTGACTAAAGTAAGGCCTCTAGGATTAAGGTAGGAAATTTTTGAGGGTATTTGGTTAGGTTTTTTCTGATCCAAATAGATTTGGAGGTGTGAATTAGAGAGAAGGGGAGTGTCCTTCTATAAGAGGGGTGAGGGGCACCTTAGGAAAAAACATAAAATATTATTTTATAATAAATTTACATTTAGTTTATAATGGCTTCAAAGTGACTTATTCCAAGGATAGGGTGGGGATGGGTCAAAATCTCGTCATCCAATAGGTTTTATACAAGTTTAGGTTGCCATTTTAACCTTATCATCTAGATTTAACGCTAAGTTAAATAATTTAACTTTTACTGCATCTTCTTATATTCTTACACTATATGGTTAATAATATAACAATAAACTGCCAATATAACCCCAATTGGCTCATTAATGTAATATATATTATTATATAAGTCTTTTGACAGAATCTTAGATTTTTTGACCATTCTATTAATTAATAATATAATATTTGTTTTTAAAACTCTTGTATGTAAATTTTGACACAATTTGGTATTTTGTTTTTTCTAAATTTCTAACTGCTTTATTACTTCACAAAAAATTCATCTAACAAACCTTAATATGTTATAATATCCAATAAAATTATTTTAATTCATAAAAAGTCTCAAATTACATTTATTTGGGTATTTATAATATCAATTATGTTAATATGTCATTAATAAGGTAATTACGGCACCATCATTTTGTCATAAATAAATTAAATTATTTAATGTTTAAAATTATAAATAAAATACCATTATGTAAGAAATATTTCTATATTCCTATATAATATTTATAGTCTAATTTATCCTATGTATAACCCTATACTAAAAATGTTTTAGCTATTATACATTGATTTTATCTATTTTAACTCTTCTTTAAATAAAACAATAATAAATGTCCAAATCTAATCCAAGAATACCTAAAGGGTAATATTTTACTCCTAAGGTTGGTTTTGATAGAATTAAACTTATAAAATATAATAATGACAAGTGTTACGGTAATAATAATATCATTTTTTCCATTAATTACACTATTTACTTTTAACAAAGGTAAATAAATGTTAAAAGTTACTACTCACAAAAAATTATTTTCATCTCATTGAACCACATTTCACTTACTGATATCAAATCTGTCTCTTGAATTTTTGAAATTTAACTCACAGATGTAGTAAAATTATGTTTTATGTAAATTTGTAAATACTCCTAGGAGGTGGGTAAAAGATGGTAAAAAGTTCAATAAAATTTTTATATATCTAAAATTATTATAAAATGTCTCTAATATATTAAATTGAACTTATATAGGTATTATGTATCTATTTTGACCTAAAATAAATTTAAATAAAAAATAGTATTTAAATAAAAAAAAATTTAACTAATAACTAAGCGTTTTCACTATTCATAAAAAATTTAATGTTTTTAGAAAAATACAAAAAATTCACCATAGGCTAATTTCATTATTCAAAATCCAAAAATGAAGTCCATTTTGAACGATAAATGTTCAAAAAGTGGGCATTATTATTCATAATTGCTCTTTTATATAATATTTTAATAACATATCAGTGTTTAGTGAAACTCGAAATCTATTGAGGAAAGTTGCTCTTGTGTGTAACACAAACCAAGAATAGTGTTATGTATACTACAAGATAATACTGTGTTGTGTATAGTGAAAGATAATCTTTGTGTAGCGTACAACACAAGATATCAATGAAATTAATAATATTTTTCATAAAATCTCGGGGTGTTACATTCTACCCCCTTAAAATGAATTTTTCCCTCAAAATTCGTCGGGTTATAAATGGTTTACTACTTGAAATTTTAATTCATAGAAACCCACATCATAAAAAAGAATACTAAAATTTTATTTTAAAAACTAATGTATGAAATGTAACGGTAACCCAAAATAACTCATCACTAGGTTTCCACATAAAAGTACATTGGTGAAAATATGTATATGGAAAGGAAATCTAACCATCAAGTTCTGATTGAAAGTGGTAGGTAACATGTCTATGAAAAAGACAACAATCACAAAGACATTAATTTTTGATGATCTAATGTACCATCTAGGACATCATTTTTGGTTTTCAAGATCATTTCCAGAAATTTGAAAAAATTGGAATTAGAAGAAATACTTACTTGATTTTGGTACAATATCACCATTGGTCGTTCCATGAACAATTTACACTTCATCTATTAAAGAAATGAAGTTGAATTTTTCATTAATGATGTGTTAGCAAATCATGTGATAGAATGGTAGGTCATTCCATGTGTCTCAAACAAAAGGTTAGCAAAAGTTATTAAATATACATAAGTCCATCTACGGTGAGAGTAATCGTATATGGTTCCTAAAATGGACTTATACTTCTTCTATAATACCGCTTAATAAAGTAAAACTAATTTCTACTAACCAATGACTTCCTGTAGGCCAGTGATAGGCCACAAAGGCCTGTCACACTTCGGTTGTGGGTTTGATTCCCGTATCATTGTCCGATGTGATGGGTTGTCACCCATCCTACGGGTTGTCCATTTTCTAGAACTATACTATTATAAAATTTCAGAAATAATACCAAAACTTTCTATACATAAACAATACTACCTGATGTCTAACTTAATCCATTCCAATATTTAGGGTTACCCAAAATAATTCTATCTAATCTCATAGTATAATTAAAACGATTACTAGAAAGGTCATCTACTGATCATATAAATACCATCATTTACCCCCGTATATCATAAGATATATCTTGTTGGCCACATTCCAAATATATGAATACCTTAATCATTTATTCTCTTGAAACATGAGTTACCATAGAACCTTAGTTAAAACATGAATACTATCAAAAGTTAACACTTTCCACTTAACACCATCCCAAAAATATAATATACTCAAACCATGATATCACTTTGTCCTGATATCAATCATGAGATCATTAATACTATCAAACATATCATTTTCTCCTTATCCATTCATTGTGTGAATATCATCTTCCTTACAAAAATATTTCAATCACTTTTCATGGTTACCGGTACCATTCAACATATACTTTAAAATACTCGAGGAGAAACAATAGTCTAAAAATCCATATATTTTTCATTATTCCATAGTACCTTACATTATTCTTGAGAAACATGCAATAATTCCACTACCTTCTTATACCATTGACCGAGATTCATCATTTTATTCCTCAACACATCTTTCATCTCATATATCATTTGTAGTCTCATCATCATTATCTACATTAATACTACCCATACAACCATTCTAATTCTCTTCATGAAATCTTCCCTTAGGGAATTGTTTTTCATAATTCCCATCCATTCCAAATTTAAAACATTTGACCTTAGTTGATGTCTCAGCAATACCATTATCCTTGTCCATTGTTTTTACTGAACATTTTCCTTTGCAATTATCAGCTTTGTGTCCTTATTTTCCACAATCAAATCATCTTCCAGTTCCTTTAAAACATTATCCTTGATGCCTCTTCCCACTTGATTTACATGAGGGAAATTTAACATTCTTTCCTCTCTGATCACCATGAAACTCCATCATTCTCTTATTAGAAGAGTCGGGAATCTTACCAATGTTGAGATTATTGATCATGTTATGAGATTACTGATTAGGAATAATAAAGATGTTTCGCCTTCCAAATCCCATTTTATTTGGTTTCTCATGAAAAATTTCATTCCATTTTCCTTCATATTCTCCACTAACATGAATCTTCTTGTTTCCAGCCATTTTCTAAAACCAAAAAAAATAGAATTGTGTGAGAGGAAAAAATCATGCTAGGAAAACAACATAATAAAGGGGGATTACATTCAATATCTAATATCTTAGGTTTAATTCTATGATCATTACCAAAATTCTAGGACTATAACCTATACATATAAATATCCTTATGGATATCCCTAGACATACTTTACAAATATCTCTAGGGATTTCACTAATGTTTTCGCATCCTAGTTTCCAAAGGTTGACTAAAAAATTCCTCTAATACAAACTGTAGAGACCCACACATGAGGTACATGGACATTACATTACATTAGTGGAACACTTAATACATAACAAACGATGACAGCCAAGTACCGTAATAGTTTAGTGTCTTTGGAAACTCAGAACATAATCTTCTAATCATGGTGAAATATCTTCAACATATCCCATAAAGATCTTACCCTTTGGTTTTATTATCTAAAACCATTATTTATATCCTGGGGAAAAGAAAAAATATAAAGGGTGAGCTCAAATGCTCAGTAAGGTTAATCATATATAACATAAAACAATCTACAATCATTTCAATGCAAAAACATGAACATAAAATATAAACATCAAAATCGTGAGCAATGACATAAAACTTGGAAGTACGTAAGGAATATATTATAGAGGAACATAAAACATTCTAAAATAGAATGGGAATAAAACATGTAATTATTGAAAACCATTAAATACATGTTATGATTTCCAAAGTAGAGAAGGCATTACTGCAATGACCATCATAGTGGAAAAAGTCCATTACTGAACCGGGTTTACTTGTTGTTCCAGCCCTATATTACTGAACCAGATTCACTTGATGTTCCATACATGTCTATATAATGAGATATAAATCTTTACCCAATGCATTTTAGGGGGATATAGGTCCCACCCATCTCATAATTAAATCATTCTTATGTGTGCCACAAAATAAACATAAATCATTCATCACAACCCAATGAATAAAATGGGTTTCATAAACATCATCCCATCATAACATAATCCATATAAAACAAATGGATGGAATTTCATCATAAGAAGAATAAAACCATTGAAATTATAGAGAAATTATACTTGAAACAAAATCAAACTAAATAATTTCATCTTAAATGGAAAATATTTTTGACAAAACACTTGAAATGAATTCTTGAGGAAATATCCTTTCTTCTTCAAAATCATTTTCTTTTCACAAAATGACATTCGATTTAAAAGAAAATAAATTTGATGAAAACTATAATAAAATATTTTAGAGTAATATTCATGAAAATTAGGCATTATGGAACCGTAAAAATCTTTCTACGCCTTATAAGTTAAAAAACATTCTCCTCGTACTTTTTCCGAAAAAGTCAAAAAGTTCCTCGTATGGTAAACAAATAAAAGATTCCTTCCATAACACAATGTAAAAGTAAAAGAGGGGTAAAAATTACTTTAAATGTAAAAGTAATAATATTAAACAATTTATGAAAACCATTTTTATGGACATGGATAAAAAATATAACCCCAGTAAATACTTACATATAAGCAATCTCGGATAAAAATGAGATTTGCAAAATTATCCCTTACCTTATGTCAAATTTATTCCATATGTGTCTGAGACTCCTATATAGTGGATATAAACATTATATTAACTTTTAACATTCCTTAATAATATTTATGTTATCATATATGATTCACTTATGACTTTATATTACCCGTTCTTTTGTAAATTTCATGTTAAACCAGATTTTTGGGTAAAACCATTTCATTTACGTACGTGTTTCGAGTTGTTGTTCTTGATATTATTACTTATATCTTGATTTAATTAATTCAATAATTTGAAACATGATTTATATAAAATATATATTCATCATATAAATATATATGATAGATCGATAAATGGAATGAAATACACTATTAATGGAGATGGTAGGTCGTACGTATGCATGAACGTTATTTTCGTTTCCTTATTGAATTGAATGGAATTAAGTAAATAAAACATATATGTAGATAAATCCGATATCATTATTATGATATATCATTCATTATTATTTATTATATGTACTTTATAATCATACTTGAATGGTTAATTATGGAAAATCAATCCCATCGCGTTCGTGGAGACGGGAGCCCGTACATACGCACGAGCAAAAATATCATTCTTTTGATATTAAAATTGTATATAATTGGATGTTATATCATATATAAAGAGTCATAATAATTTTTTATTTTTTATTTATATGATTTATACTCATTATTATACACATCCAAATAATGAAATGTTTGTATAACAAACTACACCACGACGTGGAGAGGGTAAGCCATACATACACACGTGTGGTGACTTTTTCATTCATAGGATGGATAAAATAACTAATATGGTTGTAAAATTTTTATTATAACATCATGTTATATATAATATACTGTATTCATTATTTTAGAATGGAAACAACAAATAAGGAGGAAGTGGAAGAAGAAAGGAACTTGAAATAGGTGGTGAGATATTTACCTCTTCTCTGGGTTCTTCCTTTTGATTTGATCAAAAGGGATCCATAGTTTAGCTTTCTGACTAAAAGATGGCCTCTAGGATTAATTTAGGATGGTTGAGAGGGTATTTGGGTAGGTTTTGGCCAGGTCAAATGTCTTTGGAGGTGTGAATTAGAGAGAAGGGGGAGTGTCCTTTTATTTGAGGGATGAGGGGCACCTTAGAAAAAACCTAAAATATTATTTTATAATAAATTTATATTTGGTTTATAATGGCTCCCAAGTGACTTATTTCAAGGAAAGGGCGGGTATGGGTTGAAATACTTTCAAAAAATAGGTTTTTTACATGTTTAGGTTACCATTGTAACTTTATCATTTAGATTTAAGTTTCAGTTAAATAACTTAACTTTTACCATGTCTTCTTGTATTCTTATACTATATTGTTAATAAACATACTATAAACTGCCAATCGAACCACAATTTGTTTCTTAATGTCATATATACTATTATATATGTTTTTTTGGCTGATGTGTATATTTTTTTGTCCATTATATCAATTAAAAATATATTATTTTTTTAAAAACTCTTTTATGTCAATTTTGACACTATTTGGTATTGTGTTTTTTATAAATTCATAACAGAATTATTACTTCGAAAAAAATTCATATAACCAACCCTAATATATTATATTATCCTATAAAATTATTCTAATTCATAAAAAGTATAAAATTATATTTATTTGGGTATTTATAATATCAATTATGTTAATATTTCATTACTAAGATAATTACTACATCAACATTGTGTCATAAATAAATTAAATTACTTAGTGTATAAAATATATAAATAAAATACCATTTTGTATGAAATATTTTTATATTTCTAATGAATATTTATTTTATAATTTATCTTGTTTATAACAGTATATTAAAAATGTTTTATATATTAAACATTGATTTTTACTATTTTAACTCTTCTTTAAATTAAATAATAATAAATGTCCTCATCAAATCCAAGTGAACCTAAAGGGTAATATTTTATTCCTAATTTTGTTTTAGGTCTAATTACACTTATCCAGTAGAATTTGGACATGTTTTATGGTAATAATAATATCATTTTACCCTTAATTACACTATTTACTTTTAACCGCGGTAAATTAAAGTTAGAAGTTACTATTCACCAAAAATTATTTTCATCTCATTGAACCACATTTTACATACTGGTATCAACCATTTATCTTGGAATTTTGAAAATCAACTCACAGAAGTAGTAAAATTATGTTTTTTATAAATTTTCAAATGCTCCTAGGAGGTGGGTAAAAGACGGTAAAAAGTTCAATAAAATTTTTATATATCTAAAATTATTATAAACTTTTCCCAATGAATTACATTGAACTTATATAAGTATTATGTATCTATTTTGACCTAAAATAAATTTAAATAAAATAAATGATTATTTAAATAAAATTACGGTTTTTACCAATCCCTCAGTGTTTTCACTATTTATCAAAAATTGAATGTTTTCAGAGAAATACCAAAAATTCCCCATAGGCTAATTTCAATATTCCTAATCCAAAAATAATTTCTATTATGAAATATTAAATTTCAAAAATTGGGTATTACAGTTCATAACGGGTATTTTATATAATATTTTAATAACTAATTGTTGTTTAGTGAAACTCGCTAGCTATCGAGGAAGGTTGATATTTCATGTAACGCTGGCGAAGAATAGTGTTGCTTATATGACAAGATAATATGGTGTTGCATATAGAGAATGATAATATTGGTGTAGCGTACAACAGAAGACATTAATGAAATTAATAATATTTATCATAAAATCTAAATGTGTTACAATGGTGACATATTAATCTAGAAATTTTTCCACATTAGAAATTTCAAATATAAGTGGTCCAAACACCCAAGGGATACCTTGTGTTCTATCAAATAATCATATATAAAGGAATATTACATTCTTGAACAATTCTAATTGATATGTGGGAGTACCAACATTTGAAAGAAAATTCATATTGTCCCATTTTACCTAGATCACCCGATGGGTGACCATATAAGTTGCACAAAACATGTGAACATACAATCAAGGATCAAATAGTACATTTGAGTCTGTAAAGTTCAATTTTAAATATATAAATTCACCACTACATTTTATTGGATACTAGGATTATTCTATGTGATATGTTTATCTGCATTCTTTTACTCAATGAACGTTGCATTTGGTTGTGCTTTGTTAAGAATATATTTTCATATTGATTATAGTATGTATTATGTTGGTGTTTTGGTCTTCTTGGAATGGTTTTTTTCAGGGCACTGGTCCAGGGGCTCTAAAAACTGGTACTTTTTTTCTAATTCTGCTCCATTGTGGCAGTTAAAACCACCGCTAACAGTAAGTGGTACGTTTAGCTATTTTTTTAACCAATGATAAATGTAGATATTTTTTTATTAGCGGCAGTTTTAACCACTGCTAAAGTCTCAAATTTAGTGGAGATTTTATCCTCTTCTACAGTGGCGCATCTTCCGCGCTTTTTTTGCGATAGTTATATTGTTCATCGTTGTCGTTTGTCCTGGCTGGTGATTATTTTTTTAGCGATGATTTTAACCGCCGCTAAAAAAAAGTAATCCCCTTCTCAGAAAACCCCCCTTGAAACACAATATATCTTCTGTGAAAATGCACCAGCTATGAAAGTTCCCAAAAACATCCAGTAAACCTCTTTAACCACCGTAAATTGTTTCACGACATGAAATTTAGCTGAAATTTTTGTAAACCACCATAGAATCATATGGTGGCGTTTGGAACTGCCACCATATCCAAAAAACTGCCACGAAATTGTAATTTTCCTATAGTGATTATCCAACACTGGTTGTTGAGATCATATGTGATGATTAATGGGTAAATAATTCTAGTGGATTGGATATGGGATACACATTTTTACATAATGAGTCACAATATATTAAATAACCATTAGATGGTTTGAGAAGTGAGCAAAACTATAAGTTATATATAGACTTCGAGGGATACATTCGTTGTAAATTCATAATTCCTGGGAAAGAGCCATGTTAGTTTTGTTGAAATATGCCAATTTTTTATGGTGATCATTTAAGAATAGTTGCATGGAGTGGATGGAATTGATTCCTTCTTATTCAGAGTAAGTGATTAGGTATAAACTATTTTAATGAACATCATCTTATTATAGATGGTGCAGTATTAGAGATTACAATTTCTTCATAGAAATCATTCTTGAGCAGTTTTTGTTTTTTTTATCTGGATTTTCCCATTGTATTATATTGGGGTACCTATTATGGATTCAAATTTAATTGGGTTCACTTTTTTGGGGAATCCAACCCTAGAGAGTAGTTAGAATGGTTATGGGAGTTCCTTTTAAGAAACTTCAAATTGTGGGGAAACTATTGGATAGTAATTTGGACTTTTCAAAAGATAAATCCTATATTGGTGAGAACCATCACAGAAATGTTAATTTAGTGATGAAAGGTATGTATCTAAATGGGAGTGAGTAATATATGTTTTGATGGTTTTTATGTAAATAGAGTGTTAGATTGAGTTTTGAGTGCTTAAAAGTTGTGTTCTTAAGAATTAATTTTAGTTTTTATTAGAATTTAGTTAAAACCTGACCATTTGAATGATATTTCATGACCATTTATGTTTGGAGATGTTTTAGTTATATCCACAAGACTTTATGAAGATGATAGTTTATACGGTGGGGAGATTGTAGAGTCTTGTGTTTTTTAACCGATTGGGATTCCTTGAGAATTTTTATTTTTATTATTTTCTAGATGGGGTGTTTTACATACCATGATTTGAAATGTACTTAATAGAGTTTAAACACCAAAATGTTTTGTTTTTAGAATTGGGTAAAGTTATAAGGGGTCCTCAATATGTATCATTAAGTTTGGGAAGATCCAATATGTGAAATCATCTAGTTTGTGAACTCTATATTGGTTTTATGGTTTGTCTAAAATTGTGAGGCGCATGGCATTATACAGTGTGGTAGTAGCAGATGAAAAAATATAAAGCGTATGCAATGCCCATATTTTTCCAAACTATGCAACTATTCCACATCAGTAGTTCCAAATAATTAGTACCTCAACCCTATTCACTATAAAGTTTGAACATAGTAAGGAATACCACATGGGAAAAATCATGCAGGGTGCTCAGGTTCCCTTTAGAGGGTGAATGGTTGGAAAATGCTTTTACGTACTATGTGACCCAAACTATTCATGTCATTCCTTTTCAAAAAAATTGAATTTATTAAATATAAATAAAATTAAAAACAATTTAAATCCAATCTATACACTCCCCACATGTTATAGTTCCACTCCTCCCCCTTAGGGGTCCCATTGTCTATGTGCGACACAACAACTTGACTCCCACTTCGATTTCGTGTTAACCAAATTTTCATCCTAATTTCTTGTCAATTCATCAAGCTAAGTATGGATACATTCTCCACATCCTTATTTTTGTGTTTTTTTATCTCTTTTGTTTCCCACTTCCATTTAGACGAATTTATATGTCAACGTTTAATCTGTTTTTGGTTCCTTGGATAGGGCATGCAAAGGGCCAATCGGGTCAGATTTGTGTATGCCTCATTATTCAATTATAAAGAAATGGAACTGCAGTCCTTTTCATATATTCAACATTGCTTTTGGTATAGTTTTCCTGTCAGGGTTTTTTAACCTTTCCTTTTGGGTCCTTTGGAGATTTAGTTACCCTAGATATTTCTATAATGAATTTTTATCATCCTTACAACAGATTCAAGTCCCCAAATTCAATGGATACATACATGCATATGCATAGGTAGGAATATTTATATGAATGTTCTCATGTTACATGTATATTAAAACATGTAATTGAATATATATATACATAGGGATAAATATTCATATATATAATACAATAAATTCATATGTGCTCTAGTGTTAACGCTTATATGCATATATGATCAGGTATGTAAGGATCACCTAACACATTCTGATGGTAATGCATATATCTTCATAGGGGCTATATGTCCTTATGCATATGTGAAGTAGAATGCTCCTGGAGGTGGTAATAAGTTGCTCCAAGTGGTCTCTGATAAGAACTTGAAGTAACAACTGTTAATTTTGTTGTTCTCTTAGGGTTGAATCCCTATCCTTTTTTCCTATAAATTCATGATTGGTTTATGTTATTCTTTGAAAAATTTAATTATGAATTTTTGGGATAAATTGAAATGTGAATACTGAATAATATTTTTAATCATCATAAATTAATTATAATAAAAAATTTCATGTTCTTATAATAAAACCCCTTGATGGATTTGTTCTATCCACTATGCTAAAAAGTAATGATTATAAATTTTTTCTTTCATGGTTTATTGAATTGTTATATAATTATTCATTGAGGTTATTATTGATTTAAGGAATTTTTAAGAAAGGTCCTCTAATGGAATTATAATATGGATTTCTTATTTATAAATATTTATATATCAAATACACCTTCTAAGTTTCATTTTGTCCCTTTTATTTGATTTCACTTAGCCTGAACCACACTAGGGATGTGTTCCTATGATTTATTGTCATGGGAAGATTAATTATAATAAAAATAATTGGTTTACTTTGTTTAGAGATGTATTTCCTTCTTTTCATGTTGATCCTCATGTTAAATGGTTATATTGAACATGAATTGTATAATGGTATATTTTGGAAATATGGAAATGAGTGGGTAAAATAATATTTTATGTTTAAATATGAATTATGATCAATGAGAGGGTATGAAAATTGTTTGTATTTAAATTTGAATTGTGAAACATGAGTGGTTATACTCATGAGATGGATTTTAATGTGAAATGGTTATTTGAGTGTTTAGAATAATATTATATGAAATAGAAAATTAATGATTTCAAATCTTGGTAATGTTCATTGGATATGGAAGGTGGTAGTGGATGACTTGGATAGAGATTCTTTTAGTCACATGATTCAATTAGAATCCACATCCTTATCAAACCATACATCCAGCTTACACGGACTCGCATAGTACATGTCTGGAATGGAATACTCATAGGACTATAACTATTGCCTATCCAATTTTCCAGTGGGATAATCTTGGGACTCAATGAGGATGCATTCGTATTTGAATCCATCGATTCATCCCTTTGTGGTATGACTCATTGACATATAGTATGACTATGAGGTATACTGCAATTGGGATTATATGACATGGCCCTGAATGTTTTTACTCTAATGTTTGTATGGAAATGCGGTTATTGATATGGAACTTGGGACATATGAAAAGGATATGATTGGTGACATGTTTGATTGAATGAAAAGGTGATGATGTTTATTTATGCATTATATTTACCACCCTTGTTATAGGATTCAAACCATAAAGTGGAGAGAGACTTGAGAGACTATTTCAGTGTCACTGGTTTAGTAGTTTGCATGCTATGGGAATCTCAACAATGATTTTCTTCTTATCTTTTTATCTACCGAAAGCCTTAAATTATATTTCACAAAGTGTTTTGGGCTAGAAACTGTGGGTTCATGGTATCTGATATTTTATCTCACACGCTACTCGGTTACCCTTGGTACCTGAGTATGCTTATTTTATGAAGGTGTTTTAATGGAAAGCATCAAATTTGCAATGTTTAATTCAAATTTCTTGGATGCAGTTAGGAGAACAAGACTAAGCTCGAGATTTGGATTCTTATGTATCCTTCCGTTGGGATTTTATTCTTTTATCACATTTCATGACATATTCTAATTCATATAGATTATATTTGTATCACCATTTGTCATGCATTTAATACAGAATTTTTTCATTGGGTGTATGTTTTCTTCAGATTAATTTTTTCTTCTTTTTTATTCATTTACTATAGCTTATGATATTATACACTGTTACATTATATCGGTTACACCGCAATGGAAATATATTTATAAAAGTATTGTATCACTAAAGAACCACCTTTACATCTTTTATTGTATTCAGCCACATATGGTATATGTGGAGGCTTTCTTAAGTCCATTTGTCTCATGAGTATGACTACTAGTTTAGTGTTATGTTGGGCCAAGAGGTTATACCCATCATATCATCGAGAATATACATTATACACTCTGACTGTCCATCATTCTGAGGGTAGAATGTTGGGATACAAATAATCATTGTAACAAGTTCTCTATTCAAACTATATCAGAATTGGATATAAATTAGTTATCCATATCTATAACGCTAGTGCATGGGGACCAAAAAGTTGAATTTTATCACATATATACAACCTTCTATGATCATCAACAGTAAAGGTATCCATAATTAATAGGAAATAAGTAACCTTCATGATCCTCTCAACAACAACACAAACTACATCGCTGCTCAAGGAATCCTCAGAAAAACTTTTAAGAAATATATATTGCCATCAACCTATTTCCATCAGGGAATTGTTAACTAATATAAAAATTTATCTAATAATTGAGGTTCCAACTTCAACTAGTAATTAGTGGACCATCTCATTACAATACATGATGCCTAAAATTTCATAGCTAGACACATGTACTAATAGCATATGTGCTGGTACATCTTGGTGAAACTTATACCCACTACCCAAACTAAGTAAATAAACTCCCACATCAGTTCGTTTCCTTATATACTCCCATATAGGATTTGGACCATAAAATCTTATAAAATCCCCATAATTACTCTATGTATAATGATATAGGTAACATATAAGTATTTTTGAAAACTCTATCACTGACTTTCCTATAACTCCATGTGCGTCTTAAAGATGAAAACAATAAGCTTTCACTCACTATTTCCCATATCATAATCCTATATATGATTATTCTAGCTCAATTCATCGTCCATTTCATTTCTATTTCCATTAATATAGGCATGATCAATGTAAAAAATTTGAATGTATTCAACCAACATTCACTACCATATATTGAGATCATAGTTTTTAAATATGTACTTGTGGATTTTGTGGATTATGCACACCAAATAATTTTCTCATAAAAACTAATGTATAAACATAAAAATTAATGAACAACTAAATCTAAATCAACATCATGTCTTATGTAATTCATATCATGTTACCTCAACTATCGAGACCCATATGCCATGAATAAATCCCCATGCATTATAACTTCTCTAGTACTAATACTTGATAAATCACAGTACACAATGAAGCTTCTACACCGACCTGGAAAAATCTGGATTAGTGTTGATTTCAATATACCGTTAAGTTCTTAAGAGGTTATATCACATGTATCTGACCATAAAAACATATCACCCTACATATTTCAGCATGTCTATGGTGATTCTATGTGTGATATTCCCTCTATGAAATTATTATAATATCCAACTATCCCATATAAACTCTTTATGTCAAATAAGTTCTTTGGATGTTCCTGGGAAACAACATCTCCCACATTCTCCTGGTCAACAAATACTTATGTCTCTACGAGAAAATGTCTCATGATGTGAAATTGATCCATCTATATGTGGATAATTTTGATATTATAATATAAATTAATCCCAATTAGTGTATCAAAATTTTTCTCAAATTTTTTGTAATTATCATATCTATTTTGTGAATACACCATGATATCATCCATGAAACCTACCAAAAATAAATCTAGATAAGGATGTAAAAAAAATTCATCAATGCCATTAATCTTTTTTTTCATTCATGATACCAAGAAACATAACAAGATACTTTTATAGACCGCACATTCCATGAAATGATATATGAGTTCAATCTATATGTATAATTTTATCCTCATGATATCTATATCTCAAATAATTTTTTAATCACTGTAGCTACTAAAAGGTGGTAAATATTTTCATATACTAATGGAAAGGGAAAAGTATAAGGCCCCAGCCTTAAACCTTACTTAATCTTGAGTTAATACAAGATTACACATTGAGGGTCTTTTTAGGTTTAGAGTTTTAGAGAATTAGATCATGAAACTTTCATTACATTCCGCATTTAAACAAAGTGGTTACATAAAAGACAATATTCATTATTCCCATCAACGGAAACATATTTAAAATAAAACACGGATTCTTTCTTGACACATCTTTGACACTATCATCACATCATGTACCTTTCCCTTGACCTGTGAAAAACATTTCAAAAACTTGGGATGAGCATAAAAATCTCAGTAAGGGTTATAAAAATATGGAAATGAAACATGAGTTCATATATACATAAGAATGAAATCATACTTTACCCATAAACCATAGGCACTTTAACATACCTCCTCAAACCATGAATAAATCATAGAAATCATAAAACATAAAGGTAACTTGAGGCATTCATAACATTCTTATGTAGGGAGTAACCCTCTTGGTTACGTTTGAATACCCATCACAGTATATTCCCTAAATCTCTTCGGAGAAACCTTAACGTTTCACTCCTTTGTGTTACCCAATGCATTGGAGAGCTATATCGGGCTCACCCGCCCTTAGTTTATCACGGAACCACCCGTCTTCATAACAATGCCCAAGAACCATAACATAATCTTATCACATAAAACATGCATAAAGGAAACATAACCTTTCCACCTTTCAATAACAATATATCAATACAACACATTGATATAATTACGTTATGAAAACTATTTTCAATACCAAAAAAAAAAAGTAAAGCATGGTATTTATTTTTCTTTTAAAAAGAAGGTATGGCTTGTAGAAGAAGTGGAAACTCAAATGATGGTCACAACGGCGGAGAAGTCGTTGTCGCCACATACGTACGACAAAAACATTCCCTTTTGTCGTTTAGTAAAATGCTTCGTATAAAAAAGATTCCTTTTTGGATAAACGTAAAAGTCAAAGGGGTTTATACACCGTATAAAAGAAGTTTGTGTATAAAACAAAATATGCCTCAATGAATGGAGATTGAGACGAAGTCCCTTACAAAGACGGTATCCTTGGTTTAAGGATAAATCAATTAAATAATTATGTGTGACAAACGAATACACCAAATATAAGTGGATATTAAGTGTAAAATTATCAAAGGTCATTCAGACATATTCAAAAGATGACATATTCAATAACTACATGTTGAACCCAAAGAAATCGAAATTGGGATAAGAAGTTCCCTTGACAGCCTAACGGCGTCACATCAAAATGAGTTGATGAGAGATAAAAAAAAGGGTATCTCATCACATGGACATAAAATTTACATCAATAAGGATATATGAGATCATATCCCAACATAAAAATATGTAAATTAAAATACCCAACAAAAGAAGTCTTTTAAAAAGAGGAGGGTGAAAGGTTCCCTTACCGACTTGGGTATATTTCAAAACATACGCCCCGTGAAGGAAGGACAATACAACATTGATGTAAATACTCATAAAGGAAAGAATATTACACAATGATTAAAATATTGGGCAGTATATACACCACTCAAAGGAAATTGTGGCAAATGTAGCATAAATCTCATGGGAATAAAAGTGAGATGAAAAATCCCTTGTGAAAACTCGGAAACCTAATGGCGCCACAGAAAACATACAAAAATTGATTGATGATATCAAATAGGGTATCTCATCATATTATCATAAATTTCAAAAAAATAGGAATATAAAAGAACATCCCCCAACATAACAAATATGAGCTTAAAATAAGTGACATAAAGGAGAGTACTTAAAAAGAAAGAGAGAGGTTAGATCTCTTACGAAAATTCGGCAGCCTAACGGCGCAACTCAAAACTTCCAAAATGGATTGATGAGAGAGAATAGGGTCTCTCATCACATGAACATAAAAATTAAAGTAAGATTAATATAAAATAACATCCCAATAACAAGAAATATGAGCTTAAAAGGAATAACATAAAAGAGTGTACTTAAAAAGAAAGAGAGGTGTAGGATCCCTTACCTCGGGTCCGACTTGACTCGATCGTTCTTTAACGTCCTGAATAATAAACTTGAGTTAATTTCTACTTTACTAAGAACCTTTTTATAGGTCATTATTCCTGTTAGATCACTTATTTCCATGTTATAAACATTATGTAATCATTTAAGTTAATAATGTTTGTTTTGTCGATATTTGGTTCTTAAGTCGAATGTGGACTTCTTACAATTACATGTTGTGCGTGTGGTCAAATGATCATTATATCCAGAATTATATTCATGATTTGGATATCATATATATCATATATATCCAGAATATAAATGTATTTATAATATTACATAATCATTTAGATGTAAGAAATGAAATGCACCGTTCATGGAGACGGTATGTCGTACGTACGCATGAACGCTACTTTCATTTCTATGTCATATTAATGGAATTAAAACTAAATGAGAGGTATGTATATTTTAAGTCCAGAATTATATTCATCATTTAGATGTATCATTCATCATATATATCCATTATATACATGTACTTATAATAGTACATTACATTTGGGGATAAGAAATGAAATGCACCGTTCATGGAGACGGTAAGCCGTACGTACGCATGAACGCTACCTTCATTTCTATTTCATATTTTTATGGAATGGAATAATAATGATATAGAGGTATATTATAATTCCAGTATAACATCATATATAATAACTTTAAATCCATCCTTTATACTTCCCACATATGGAATTAGTGAATCACATCACTTTGAGGGGGCGGTAGTCCGCACTTCCTAAAATGAAGATATCGCTTATACCCATAATGGAAGCCATAAAAGTAAGCCACAAATGAAAAATACAGAAGATCAAGTAAAACATAAACATATTATATATCATATATAACTATAGTGACATCTTAATGGCCACCTTTGAAGGTGTTAAAATAATGGTGAACAATCATCGTTTCGGGAGGCATAAATTCGCCATCCACAGAAACAGTTTGTTCGTTAACCATTATATGTAGGTGTGTGTAAGTGTAGATCTAATATTTATTATAACAACATCAAAGTATATTGAGGATACTGGATTTGTTACAAAAGAAAAGAATAGAAAGAGTTTAGGGGGTTGGAGAAGCAAAATAAAACAAAAGGACTCAAAAGAATACATTACCTTAAAATCAGGTAACTCCCTTTGGTTTGAGCTCAAAGTATTCCTTGGGAAGACTTCTGCCCAAAGTGAGGCTTCAAAGAGTAAGAGAGGGATTTGGAGAGCCAAAATGGGAAGGGGTTGGCCGATCCAAAGGCTTTGGGAGTGTGGGTAAGGATGTTGAGTTGGGGGCCTTTTATAAGAGGAGAGGAGGGGCACTCTTGGAAGGTAAAAAAAAGTCACTTTATTTTAAAATGGTATTCGGATTTAAGAGGTACCACATTGATTTTTTTCTAGGATAAGGTGATAAGGGTTCGAAATACACTCATCCAATAGGTTTTGGACATGTGTAGGTCTTAGATATTACATTATCTTTCCATTTTATTTAAATTGTTAAATAATGAGGTCATCGCTGCATCATCATGATGTCATAAATAATTTAATTTATTTAATATCTAAAAATTATAAAAAAAAATACTATGATGTAGGAAATTATTTTATATTTCCAATGAATATTTATAGTCAAAAATCTGATTTTTATAACCCCATGTAAAATTTTTTTTAGTAAAACATTTCATGTTTGTCTCATTTTTGCTTTAACTTTAAATAAAAAGATATTAATGTCGTTTTCCAACCAAAGTGGCTTCATGGGGTCCCCAAGTTGACCCATGGGTTTTCTAGGTCGGCCATGACACATAAAATGAGGTGAAAACATGTGTCAAGTTCATTTCCTATTATTAAAACATTATTTTTACCTTAACCTACACTAATTACCTCTAATCGCGATTAAAAACTTAATAAGTTACTATTCACCAAAAAATTATTTTTAATCCCATTGAACCACATTTTACTTCTTAATGAAAACCATTTATGTCGGATTTTTTAAATTCAAAACACAAAGGTGGAAAAATTTCATTTAAACGGAAAATCAGTTTTTATAAGTACCACTTAGTGGTTTCACTATTCATCAAAAATTGAAGTTTTTCAGAAAATTAGCAAAAATTCACCCAAAGCTATATTTGATATTCAGAATTCAAAAATGAGGTACATTTTACAAAATTCAAAACATATAAGTCACATTAATTAATTTAATAATTAATTCCCACTGTCATGACAAATAGCGTGTTTTTATGAAACAATAAGTATCAAAAGATTGACACTAGTTTAAGTCTGATTTCAAGGTGAAGTTAATTCCAACGACCACTATTGGATTTAATGGTAAAAATATATTCTAATTCCACTTTAAACCCAATTAAAAATATAATCTAATCATATAAATATATTAGACTAAAAAGAGGTTTTGAATTAAGATACAACATTTTACACTATTCATTAAAAATGAACTTTATCGGAAAGATACCAAAAATTTACACAAAGTAAATTTTGATGTCCCGATTCTAAAGAAGAGTTTTATTTGGTATAATATAATGTATAAGAGTGAACAAAACTATATTTAATGACGGTTCTCCATCAAAAGGCGATAAGTGAACCTTTAGTGAAAACTAGGGCATATACGCCTAAAATTGAATTCTTTCCGTATTTTAAGCCTTTATCTTTTATTGGATAAATGTAAAAACATTTAAAAACATATATAATCATATATTAGTTATTTATATCCATTCCCTCAAATAAAACGGCTACATGTTAACTTCCATTTAAAATAATATTATTTTATTATTAGAGTGCAACGTAAGATTCCCAAGAAACTCGTTGTTGCGTGTTGGGTACGCCATCGAGCATAGAATCCCCATTAAAGTCATATTAATATTTTATTCACAAATATGGATAAATATGAAAATGTCATATTCTTTATTTACCTGGGGTGTTAAATCCTTCCCCCCTTTTGGGAATTGCATCCTCGCAATTTTTAAAATTGAGCTTGGAAACATCCTTGAAAGTCCCACATCCGAACAAGAGTTGGTAAAACAATCACTTTAAAATAAAGGAAGATAAGTACAGAGGTCACCCGAGTTAACCCATACTAGGATTCCAAGTATGAAAAAATGGACATGGAGGAGAAAACATAGGTTCATGTTCTAATGAAGAGTGATAGAAAACATGTTTAGGAGAAAGTTAACCACGAGAAAATCACAAACTTGTGATGGGTTAAACGGTATTTGATTCCCCAGTAGGAAAAGTTAATAGACAACATTTTTGTTTTAAGTTACTTTTTATTGAGGAATTTATTCATAAGAAACATAATCACTTATCATGTTGACTTTCAACTTTTATTAGATTCCTTACACAAACTCATATTTTCTCCAAAAGACGAGTATTTAGAAAGACTTGTTCACATTAAGAGTACTATAATCAACTTCTAGAGAATCACCTAATCCACAAAATAGAACTATATACTTCCCATGTCTTTAGGCCTTAACCAAAACCAAAACCAGAATGGTTAGTACAAGGTCAGATGATCCAGAAAAGGATAACCCATTAAAAAGAAAATTTGTGCTTAATCTCCAAAATGTGTCTAACAAAACCCAAAGTTCAACGAGGACCATCTGATAAACAATTTGTCCATAAAATTCTTCAAAGTAAACCAATCTAAGATGGAAACCCAAATATTTGAAGGATTTAGTCACATAGTCTTCCAAGTTAAATCGTAACATTTATCTCCAAACAACATCAGTTGCTCCTAAAGTCTCGTATTGAAAAGTAATTAACCTAATCAAATATCCTCCATGATAGGTTAATAATTTTCATAAATAACCCAAAATCAACTTACTCTTAATTCATAAAATCATATAACTAAAAAGAATCATTCAAACAAACCAGGGACTTCACATAGTCCAGTGGTAGGCGATAAATATCAGTCGTACTTTGGTTGTGGGTTCGATTCCCGCAGCTTTGTCCGACGCGACGGGTTGTCACACAGTCTGTGTGTTGTCCTTTTTCCAAAACTATATAATTCTTAAATCATTCCCCAAAAAGAGATAAAATCATCAAAAATGATCATAACATATTTTAACCTCATGTTTATCTCATGCCTTTCATTTTCCAGCATATCATATAATAACCCATAATTACCTCAAATGTAAGGATCATATAAACTCTAATGGTTACCTTTATAATTATTACCTGAACCTCCACACGATTGGTCATCTCGTACATGATGCATTACAGAACATACCAAGGTTCAAGTGGTTGATCATGACTCCTTGATATTGGGTTTAGAACAACCACGAGTTTCGTCATTGAATCCTCCATTTTATTTAGTATCTTAATTAGAGAACCACCACAGTTTCCTTCAAACCTGTTGTCTCTTTGGTGCCTGCTAGATCCATCCATTCACTAAAAACAGAAATTTGAGTGTCAGTATATCAACAAAACCATCATGTACTAATGAGGAAGGTAAACACTAAGATATACTTATTCATTCACTTTATCTAAAACTAGGACTCTTTCTGAAATCCTAACCATTATGGTAATGTCACTTATTCTTAAAGAATACCCTAACCTCTAAAGTTATCTAAACCGACCTCTGATACCAACTATAAGGCCCCAGCCTTAAACATTAATTAATCTTGAGTTATTACAAGATTACACATTGAGGATCTTTTTAGGTTTAGAGTTTTAGACAATTAGATCATGAAACTTGCATTACATTCCACATTTAAACAAAGTGGTTACATAAAAGACAATATTCATTATTCCCATCAACGGAAACATATTTAAAATAAAACATGGATTCTTTCTTGACACATCCTTGACACTATCATCACATCATGTACCATTCCCTTGACCTGTGAAAAACATTTCAAAAACATGGGATGAGCATAAAAAGCTCAGTAAGGGTTATAAAAATATGGAAATGAAACATGAGTTCATATATACATAAGAATGAAATCATACATTACCCATAAAACATAGACATTTTAACATACCTCATTAAACCATGAATAAATCATAGAAATCATAAGACATAAATGTAACTTGAGGCATTCATAACATTCTTACGTAGGGAGTAACCCTCTTGGTTACGTTTGGAATACCCATCATAGTATATTCCCTAAATCTCTTCGGAGAAACCTCAACGTTTCACTCCTTAGAGTTACCCAATGAATTGGAGAGCTATATCGGGCTCACGCGCCCTTAGTTTATCACAGAACCACCCGTCTTCATAACAATTCCCAAGAACCATAACATAATCTTATCACATAAAACATGCATAAAGGAAACATAACCATTCCACCTTTCAATAACAATATATCAATACAACACATTGATATAAATACATTATGAAAACCATTTTCAATACCAAAATAAAAGAAAAGTAAAACATGGTATTTAATTTTCTTTTAAAAAGAAGGTATGGCTTGTAGAAGAAGACGAAACTCAAATGATGGTCACAGCGGCGGAGAAGTCGTTGTCGCCGCATACGTATGACAAAAACATTCCCTTTTTTCGTTTAGTAAAACGCTTCCTATAAAAAAAATTCATTTTTTGATAAACGTAAAAGTCAAAGGGTTTTATACACCGTATAAAAGAAGGTTGTGTATAAAACAAAATATTCCTCAATGAATGGAGATTGAGACAGAGTCCCTAACAAAGACGGTATCCTTAGTTTAAGGATAAATCAATTAAATAATTATGTGTGACAAACGAATATACAAAATATAAGTGGATATTAAGTGTAAAATAATAAAAGGTCATTCACACATACTCAAACGATGACATATTAAATAACTACATGTTGAACCCAAAGAAATCGAAATTGGGATAAGAAGTTCCCTTGACAGCCTAACGGCGTCACATCAAAATGAGTTGATGAGAGATAAAAAAAGGGTATCTCATCACATGGACATAAAATTTACATCAATAAGGATATATGAGAACATATCCCAACATAACAATATGTAAATTAAAAGACCCAACAAAAGAAGTCTTTTAAAAAGAGGAGTGTGAAAGGTTCCCTTACCGACTTGGGTATATTTCAAAACATACGCCCCGCAAAGGAAGGACAATACAACATTGATGTAAATACTCATAAATGAAAGAATATTACACAATGAGAAAAATAATGGGCAGTACATACACCACTCAAAGTAAATTGTGGAAAATATAGCATAAATCTCATGGGAATAAAAGTGAGATGAAAAATTCCTTGCGAAAACACGGCAGCCTAACGGCGCCACAGAAAACTTACAAAAATCGATTGATGAGATAAAATAGGGTATCTCATAATATTAAAATAAATTTCATAGAAAGAGGAATATAAAAGAACATCCCCCAATATAACAAAGATGAGCTTAAAAGAAGTAACATAAAGGAGAGTACTTAAAAAGAAAGAGAGAGTTTAGATCTCTTACGAAAATTCGGCAGCCTAACGGCGCAACTCAAAACTTCCAAAATGGATTGATGAGAGAGAATAGGGTCTCTCATCACATGAACATAAAAATTAAAGTAAGATTAATATAAAATAACATCCCAATAACAAGAAATATGAGCTTAAAAGGAATAACATAAAAGAGTGTACTTAATAAGAAAGAGAGGTGTAGGATCCCTTACCTTGGGTCCGACTTGACTCGATCGTTCTTTAACGTCCTGAATAATAAACTTGAGTTAATTTCCACTTTACTAAGAACCATTTTATAGGTCATTATTCCTGTTATATAACTTATTGCCATGTTATAAACATTATGTAATCATTTAAGTTAATAATGTTTGTTTTGTCGATATTTGGTTCTTAAGTCGAAAGTGGACTTCTTACAATTACATGTTGTGCGTGTGGTCAAATGATCATTATATCCAGAATTATATTCATGATTTGGATATCATATATATCATATATATCTAGAATATAAATGTATTTATAATATTACATAATCATTTAGAGGTAAGAAATGAAATGCACTGTTCATTGAGACGGTATGTCGTACGTACGCATGAACGCTACTTTCATTTCTATGTCATATTAATGGAATTAAAACTAAATGAGAGGCATGTATATTTTAAGTCCATAATTATATTCATCATTTAGATGTATCATTCATCATATATATCCATTATATACATGTACTTATAATAATACATTACATTTGGGGATAAGAAATGAAATGCACCGTTCATGGAGACGGTAAGCCGTACGTACGCATGAACGCTACTTTCATTTCTATTTCATATTTTTATGGAATGGAATAATAATGATATAGAGGTATATTATAATTCCAGTATAACATCATATATAATAACTTTAAATCCATCCTTTATACTTCCCACATATGGCATTAGTGAATCACATCACTTTGAGGGGGCGGTAGTCCGCACTTCCTAAAATGAAGATATCGCTTATACCCATAACGGAAGCCATAAAAGTAAGCCACAAATGAAAAATACAGATGATCAAGTAAAACATACACATATTATATATCATATATAAATATAGCGACATCTTAATGGCCACCTTTGAAGGTGTTAGAAGAATGTTGAACAATCATCGTTTCGGGAGGCATAAATTCTCCATCCACAGAAACAGTATGTTCGTTAACCATTATATGTAGGTGTGTGTAAGTTTAGATATAATATTTATTATAACAACATCCTAGTATATTGAGGATACTGGAGTTGTTACAAAATAAAATAAGAGAAAGAGTTTAGGGGGTTGGAGAAGCAAAATAAAACAAAAGGACTCAAAAGAATACATTACCTTAAAATCAGGTAACTCCCTTTGGTTTGAGCTCAAAGTCTTCCTTGGGAAGACTTCTTCCCAAAGTGATGCTTAAAAGAGTAAGAGAGGGATGTGGAGAGCCAAAATGGGAAGGGTTTGGCCGATCCAAAGGCTTTGGGAGTGTGGGTAAGGATGTTGAGGTGGGGGCCTTTTATAAGAGGAGAGGAGGGGCACTCTTGGAAGGTAAAAAAAAGTCACTTTATTTTAAAATGGTATTCAGATTTAAGAGGTACCAAATTGATTTTTTTCTAGGATAAGGTGATAATGGTTCGAAATACACTCATACAATAGGTTTTGGACATGTTTAGGTCTTAGATATTACATTATCTTTCCATTTTATTTAAATCGTTAAATAATGAGGTCATCGCTGCATCATCATGATGTCATAAATAATTTAATTTATTTAATATCTAAAAATTATAAAAAAAAATAATATGATGTAGGAAATTATATTATCTTTCCAATGAATATTTATAGTCAAAAAGATTATTTTTATAACCCCATGTAAAAAAATATTTAGTAAAACATTTCATGTTTGTCTCATTTTTTCTTTAACTTTAAATAAAAAGATATTTACTGTCGTTTTCCATCCAAAGTGGCTTCATGGGGTCCCCAAGTTGACCCATGGGTTTTCTTGGTCGGCCATGACACATACAATGAGGTGAGAACATGTGTCAAGTTCATTTCATATTATTAAAACATTATTTTTACCTTAACCTACACTAATTACCTTTAATCGCGATTAAAAACATAATAAGTTACTATTCACCAAAAATTTATTTTTAATCCCATTGAACCACATTTTACTTCTTAATGACAACCATGTATGTTGGATTTTTGAAATTCAAAACACAAAGGTGGATAAATTTCATTTAAACGGAAAATCAGTTTTTATAAGTACCACTTAGTGGTTTCACTATTCATCAAAAATTGATGTTTTTCAGAAAATTACCAAAAATTCACCCAAAGCTATATTTGATATTCCGAATTCAAAAATGAGGTCTATTTTTAAAAATTCAAAACATATAAGTCACATTAATTTATTTAATAATTAATTCCCACTGTCATGACAAATAGCGTGTTTTTATGAAACAATAAGTATCAAAAGATTGACACTAGTTTAAGTCCGATTTCAAGGTGAAGTTAATTCCAACGACCACTATTGGATTTAATGGTAAAAATATATTATAATTTCACTTTAAACCCAATTAAAAAGATAATCTAATCATATAAATATATTATACTAAAAAGAGGTTTTGAATTAAGATACAACATTTTACACTATTCATTAAAAAAATGAACTTTGTCGGAAAGATACCAAAAATTTACACAAAGTAAATTTTGATGTCCCGATTCTAAAGAAGAGTTTTATTTGGTCTAATATAATGTATAAGATTGAACAAAACTATATTTAATGACGGTTCTCCATCAAAAGGCGATAAGTGAACCTTTAGTGAAAACTAGGGCATATACGCCTAAAATTGAATTCTTTCCGTATTTTAAGCCTTTATCTTTTATTGGATAAATGTAAAAACATTTAAAAACATATATAATCATATATTAGTTATTTATATCCATTCCCTCCAATACAACGGCTACATGTTAACTTCCATTTAAAATAATATTATTTTATTATTAGAGTGCAACGTAAGATTCCCAAGAAACTCGTTGTTGCGTGTTGGGTACGCCATCGAGCATAGCATCCCCATCAAAGTCATATTAATATTTTATTCACAAATATGGATAAATATGAAAATGTCATATTCTTTATTTACCTGGGGTGTTACATCCTTCCCCCATTTTGGGAATTGCATCCTCGCAATTTTTAAAATTGAGCTTGGAAACATCCTTGAAAGTCCCACATCCGAACAAGAGTTGGTAAAACAATCACTTTAAAATAAAGGAAGATAAGTACAGAGGTCACCCGAGTTAACCCATACTAGGATTCCAAGTATGAAAACATGGACATGGAGGAGAAAACATAGGGTCATGTTCTAATGAAGAGTGATAGAAAACATGTTTAGGAGAAAGTTAACCACGAGAAAATCACAAACTTGTGATGGGTTAAACGGTATTCGATTCCCCAGTAGGAAACGTTAATAGACAACATTTTTGTTTTAAGTTACTTTTTATTGAGGAATTTATTCATAAGGAAACATAATCACTTATCATGTTGACTTTCAACTTTTATTAGATTCCTTACACAAACTCATATTTTCTCCAAAAGACGAGTATTTAGGAAGACTTCTTCACATTAAGAGTACTATAATCAACTTCTAGAGAATCACCTAATCCACAAAAGAGAACTATATACTTCCCATGTCTTTAGGCTTTAACCAAAACCAAAACCAGAAAGGTTAGTACAAGGTCAGATGATCCGGAAAAGGATAACCCATTAAAAAGAAAATTTGTGCTTAATCTCCAAAATTTTTCCAACAAAACCCAAAGTTCAACGAGGACCATCTGATAAACAATTTGTCCATAAAATTCTTCAAAGTAAACCAATATAATATTGAAACCCAAATATTTGAAGGATTTAGTCACATAGTCTTCCAAGTTAAATCGTAACATTTATCTCCAAACAACATCAGTTGCTCTTAAAGTCTCGTATTGAAAAGTTATTAACCAAATCACATATCCTCCATGATAGGTTAATAATTTTCATAAATAACCCATAATCAACTTAATCTTAATTCATAAAATCATATAACTAAAAAGAATCAGTCAAACTAACCAGGGACTTCACATAGTCCAGTGGTAGGCGATAAATATCAGTCGCACTTTGGTTGTGGGTTCGATTCCCGCAGCTTTGTCCGACGCGACGGGTTGTCACACAGTCTGCGTGTTGTCCTTTTTCCAAAACTATATAATTCTTAAATCATTCCCCAAAAAGAGATAAAATCATCAAAAATGATCATAACATATTTTAACCTCATGTTTATCTCATGCCTTTCATTTTCCATCATATCATATAATAACCCATAATTACCTCAAAAGTAAGGATCATATAAACTCTAATGGTTACCTTTATAATTATTACCTGAACCTCCACACGATTGGTCATCTCGTACATGATGCATTACAGAACATACCAAGGTTCAAGTGGTTGATCATGACTCCTTGGTATTGTGTTTAGAACAACCACGAGTTTCGTCATTGAATCCTCTATTTTATCTAGTATCTTAATCAGAGAACCACCATAGTTTCCTTCAAACCTGTTGTCTCTTTGGTGCCTGCTAGATCCATCCATTCACTAAAAACAGAAATGTGAGTGTGAGTATATCAACAAAACCATCATGTACTAATGAGGAAGGTAAACACTAAGATATACTTACTCATTCACTTTATCTAAAACTAGGACTCTTTCTGAAATCCTAACCATTATGGTAATGTCACTTATTCTTAAAGAATACCCTAACCTCTAAAGTTATCTAAACCGACCTCTGATACCAACTATAAGGCCCCAGCCTTAAACCTTACTTAATCTTGAGTTATTACAAGATTACACATTTAGGATCTTTTTAGGTTTAGAGGTTTAGAGAATTAGATCATGAAACTTGCATTACATTCCACATTTAAACAAAGTGGTTACATAAAAGAAAATATTCATTATTCCCATCAACGGAAACATATTTAAAATAAAACACGGATTCATTCTTGACACATCCTTGACACTATCATCACATCATGTAACATTCCCTTGACCTGTGAAAAACATTTCAAAAACATGGGATGAGCATAAAAAGCTCAGTAAGGGTTATAAAAATATGGAAATGAAACATGAGTTCATATATACATAAGAATGAAATCATAAATTACCCATAAAACATAGACACTTTAACATACCTCATCAAACCATGAATAAATCATAGAAATCATAAGACATAAAGGTAACTTGAGGCATTCATAACATTCTTACGTAGGGAGTAACCCTCTTGGTTACGTTTGGAATACCCATCATAATATATTCCCTAAATCTCTTCGGAGAAACCTTAATGTTTCACTCCTTCGAGTTACCCAATGAATTGGAGAGCTATATTGGGCTCACGCGCCCTTACTTTATCACAGAACCACTCGTCTTCATAACAATGCCCAAGAACCATAACATAATATTATCACATAAAACATGCATAAAGGAAACATAACCTTTCCACCTTTCAATAACAATATATCAATACAACACATTGATATAAATACATTATGAAAACCATTTTCAATACGAAAATAAAAGAAAAGTAAAACATGGTATTTAATTTTCTTTTAAAAATAAGGTATGGCTTGTAGAAGAAGATGAAACTCAAATGATGGTCACCGCGGCGGAGAAGTCGTTGTCGCCACATACGTACAACAAAAACATTCCCTTTTTTCGTTTAGTAAAACGATTCGTATAAAAAAGATTCATTTTTGGATAAACGTAAAAGTCAAAGGGTTTTATACACCGTATAAAATAAGGTTGTGTATAAAACAAAATATGCCTCAATGAATGGAGATTGAGACAGAGTCCCTTACAAAGACGGTATCCTTGGTTTAAGGATAAATCAATTAAATAATTATGTGTGACAAAGGAATACACAAAATATAAGTGGATATTAAGTGTAAAATAATCAAAGGTCATTCACACATACTCAAACGATGACATATTAAATAACTACATGTTGAACCCAAAGAAATCGAAATTGGGATAAGAAGTTCCCTTGACAGCCTAACGGCGTCACATCAAAATGAGTTGATGATAGATAAAAAAAGGGTATCTCATCACATGGACATAAAATTTACATCAATAAGGATATATGAGAACATATCCCAACATAACAATATGTAAATTAAAAGACCCAACAAAAGAAGTCTTTTAAAAAGAGGAGGGTGAAAGTTTCCCTTACCGACTTGGGTATATATCAAAACATACGCCCCGTGAAGGAAGGACAATACAAAATTGATGTAAATACTCATAAATGAAAGAATATTACACAATGAGAAAACTAATGGGCAGTACATACACCACTCAAAGTAAATTGTGGAAAATGTAGCATAAATCTCATGGGAATAAAAGTGAGATGAAAAATTCCTTGCGAAAACTCGGCAGCCTAACGGCGCCACAGAAAACTTACAAAAATCGATTGATGAGATAAAATAGGGTATCTCATAATATTAAAATAAATTTCATAGAAAGAGGAATATAAAAGAACATACCCCAACATAAAAAAGAGGAGCTTAAAAGAAGTAACATAAAGGAGAGTACTTAAAAAGAAAGAGAGAGTTTAGATCTCTTACGAAAATTCGGCAGCCTAACGGTGCAACTCAAAACATCCAAAATGGATTGATGAGACAGAATATGGTCTCTCATCACATGAACATAAAAATTAAATTAAGATTAATATAAAATAACATCCCAATAACAAGAAATATGAGCTTAAAAGGAATAACATAAAAGAGCGTACTTAAAAAGAAAGAGAGGTGTAGGATCCCTTACCTCGGGTCCGACTTGACTCGATCGTTCTTTAACGTCCTGAATAATAAACTTGAGTTAATTTCCACTTTACTAAGAACCTTTTTATAGGTCATTATTCATGTTAGATCACTTATTGCCATGTTATAAACATTATGTAATCATTTAAGTTAATAATGTTTGTTTTGTCGATATTTGGTTCTTAAGTCAAAAGTGGACTTCTTACAATTACATGTTGTGTGTGTGGTCAAATGATCATTATATCCAGAATTATATTCATGATTTGGATATCATATATATCATATATATCCAGAATATAAATGTATTTATAATATTACATAATCATTTAGAGGTAAGAAATTAAATGCACCGTTCATGGAGACGGTATGTCGTACGTACGCATGAACGCTACATTCATTTCTATGTCATATTAAGGGAATTAAAACTAAATGAGAGGTATGTATATTTTAAGTACAGAATTATATTAATCATTTATATGTATCATTTATCATATATATCCATTATATACATGTACTTATAATAGTACATTACATTTGGGGATAAGAAATGAAATGCACCGTTCATGGAGACGGTAAGTCGTACGTACGCATGAACGCTACTTTCATTTATATTTCATATTTTTATGGAATGTAATTATAATGATATAGAGGTATATTATAATTCCATTATAACATCATATATAATGACTTTAAATCCATCCTTTATACTTCCCACATATGGCATTAGTGAATCACATCACTTTGAGGGGGCGGTAGTCCGCACTTCCTAAAATGAAGATATCGCTTATACCCATAATGGAAGCCATAAACGTAAGCCACAAATGAAAAATACAGAAGATAAAGTAAAACATAAACATATTATATATCATATATAAATATAGTGACATCTTGATGGCCACCTTTGAAGGTGTTAAAAGAATGTTGAACAATCATCGTTTCGGGAGGCATAAATTCGCCATCCACAGAAACAGTATGTTCGTTAACCATTATATGTAGGTGTGTGTAAGTGTAGATCTAATATTTATTATAAAAACATCATAGTATATTGAGGATACTGGAGTTGTTACAAAAGAAAAGAATAGAAAGAGTTTAGGGGGTTGGAGAAGAAAAATAAAACAAAAGGACTCAAAAGAATACATTACCTTAAAATCAGGTAACTCCCTTTGGTTTGAGCTCCAATTCTTCATTGGGAAGACTTAGGCCCAAAGTGATGCTTCAAAGAGTAAGAGAGGTATGTGGAGAGCCAAAATGTGCAGGGGTTGGCCGATCCAAAGACTTTGGGAGTGTGGGTAAGGATGTTGAGGTGGGGTCCTTTTATAAAAGGAGAGGAGGGGCACTCTTGGAAGGTAAACAAAAGTCACTTTATTTTAAAATGGTATTCGGATTTAAGAGGTACCACATTGATTTTTTTCTAGGATAAGGTGATAAGGGTTCGAAATACACTCATAAAATTGGTTTTGGACATGTGTAGGTCTTAGATATTACATTATCTTTCCATTTTATTTAAATCGTTAAATAATGAGGTCATCGCTGCATCATCATGATGTCATAAATAATTTAATTTATTTTATATCTAAAAATTATATAAAAAATACTATGATGTAGGAAATTATTTTATCTTTCCAATGAATATTTATAGTCAAAAATCTGATTTTTATAACCCCATGTAAAAAAATGTTTAGTAAAACATTTCATGTTTGTCTCATTTTTGCATTAACTTTAAATAAAAAGATATTAATGTCGTTTTCCAACCAAAGTGGCTTCATGGGGTCCCCAAGTTGACCAATGGGTTTTCTTGGTCGGCCATGACACATCCAATGAGGTGAGGACATGTTTCAAGTTCATTTCATTTTATTAAAACATTATTTTTTCCTTAACCTACACTAATTACCTCTAATCGTGATTAAAAACTTAATAAGTTACTATTCACCAAAAAATTATTTTTAATCCCATTGAACCACATTTTACTTCTTAATGACAACCATGTATGTCGGATTTTTGAAATTCAAAACACAAAGGTGGAAAATTTTCATTTAAATGGAAAATCAGTTTTTATAAGTACCACTTAGTGGTTTCACTATTCATCAAAAATTGAAGCTTTTCAGAAAATTACCAAAAATTCACCCAAAGCTATATTTGATATTCCGAATTCAAAAGTGAGGTATATTTTACAAAATTCGAAAAATATAAGTCACATTAATTAATTTAATAATTAATTCACGCTGTCATGACAAATAGCGTGTTTTTATGAAACAATAAGTATCAAAAGATTGACACTAGTTTAAGTCCGATTTCAAGGTGAAGTTAATTCCAACGACCAATATTGGATTTTATGGTATAAATATATTCTAATTTCAATTTAAACCCAATTAAAAAGAAAATCTAATCGTATAAATAAATTAGACTAAAAAGAGGTTTTGAATTAAGATACAACATTTTACACTATTCATTAAAAAAATGAACTTTGTCGGAAAGATACCAAAAATTTACACAAAGTAAATTTTGATGTCCCGATTCTAAAGAAGAGTTTTATTTGGTCCAATAGAATATATAAGAGTGAACAAAACTATATTTAATGACGGTTCGCCATCAAAAGGCGATAAGAGAACCTTTAGTGAAAACTAGGGCATATACGCCTAAAATTGAATTCTTTCCGTATTTTAAGCCTTTATCTTTTATTGGATTAATGTAAAAACATTTCAAAACATATATAATCATATTTTAGTTATTTATATCCATTCCCTCCAATACAACGGCTACATGTTAACTTCTATTTAAAATAATATTATTTTATTATTAGAGTGCAACGTAAGATTCCCAAGAAACTCGTTGTTGCGTGTTGGGTACGCCATCGAGCATAGCATCCCCATTAAAGTCATATTAATATTTTATTCACAAATATGGATAAATATGAAAATTTCATATTCTTTATTTACCTGGGGTGTTACATCCTTCCCCCCTTTTGGGAATTGCGTCCTCGCAATTTTTAAAATTGAGCTTGGAAACATCCTTGAAAGTCCCACATCCGAACAAGAGTTGGTAAAACAATCACTTTAAAATAAAGGAAGATAAGTACAGAGGTCACCCGAGTTAACCCATACTAGGATTCCAAGTATGAAAACATGGACATAGAGGAGAAAACATAGGGTCATGTTCTAATGAAGAGTGATAGAAAACATGTTTAGGAGAAAGTTAACCACGAGAAAATCACAAACTTGTGATGGGTTAAACGGTATTTGATTCCCCAGTAGGAAAAGTTAATAGACAAAATTTTTGTTTTAAGTTACTTTTTATTGAGGAATTTATTCATAAGGAAACATAATCACTTATCATGTTGACTTTCAACTTTTATTAGATTCCTTACACAGACTCATATTTTCTCCAAAAGACGAGTATTTGGGAAGACTTGTTCACATTAAGAGTATTATAATCAACTTCTAGAGAATCACATAATCCAAAAAAGAGAACTATATAATTCCCATGTCTTTAGGCTTTAACCAAAACCAAAACCAGAAAGGTTAGTACAAGGTCAGATGATCCAGAAAAGGATAACCCATTAAAAAGAAAATTTGTGCTTAATCTCCAAAATTTGTCCAACAAAACCCAAAGTTCAACGAGGACCATCCGATAAACAATTTTTCCATAAAATTCTTCAAAGTAAACAAATATAAGATTGAAACCCAAATATTTGAATCATTTAGTCACATAGTCTTCCAAGTTAAATCGTAACATTTATCTCCAAACAACATCAGTTTCTCCTAAAGTCTCGTATTGAAAAGTAATTAACCTAATCACATATCCTCCATGATAGGTTAATAGTTTTCTTAAATAACCCAAAATAAACCTACTCTTAATTCATAAAATCATATAACTAATAAGAATCAGTCAAAATAACCAGGGACTTCATGTAGTCTAGTGGTAGGCGATAAATATCAGTCGTACTTTGGTTGTGGGTTCGATTCCCGCAGCTTTGTCCGACGCGATGGGTTGTCACACAGTCTGCGTGTTGTCCTTTTTCCAAATCTATATAATTCTTAAATCATTCCCCAAAAAGAGATAAAATCATCAAAAATGATCATAACATATTTTAACCTCATGTTTATCTCATGCCTTTCATTTTCCAGCATATCATATAATAACCCATAATTACCTCAAAAGTAAGGATCATATAAACTCTAATGGTTACCTTTATAATTATTACCTGAACCTCCAAATGATTGGTCATCTCGTACATGATGCATTACAGAACATACCAAGGATCAAGTGGTTGATCGTGACTCCTTGATATTGGGTTTAGAACAACCACGAGTTTCCTCATTGAATCCTCCATTTTATTTAGTATCTTAATCAGAGAACCACTACAGTTTCCTTCAAACCTGTTGTCTCTTTGGTGCCTGCTAGATCCATCCATTCACTAAAAACAGAAATGTGAGTGTGAGTATATCAACAAAACCATCATGTACTAATAAGGAAGGTAAACACTAAGATATACTTACTCATTCACTTTATCTAAAACTAGGAATCTTTCTGAAATCCTAACCATTATGGTAATGTCACTTATTCTTACAGAATACCCTAACCTCTAAAGTTATCTAAACCGACCTCTGATACCAACTATAAGGCCCCAACCTTAAACCTTACTTAATCTTGAGTTATTACAAGATTACACATTGAGGATCTTATTAGGTTTAGAGTTTTAGAGAAATAGATCATGAAACTTGCATTACATTCCACATTTAAACAAAGTGGTTACATAAAAGACAATATTCATTATTCCCATCAACGGAAACATATTTAAAATAAAACACGGATTCTTTCTTGACACATCCTTGACACTATCATCACATCATGTACCATTCCCTTGACCTGTGAAAAACATTTCAAAAACATGGGATGACCATAAAAAGATCAGTAAGGGTTATAAAAATATGGAAATGAAACATGAGTTCATATATACATAAGAATGAAATCATACATTACCCATAAAACATAGACACTTTAACATACCTCATCAAACCATGAATAAATCATAGAAATAATAAGACATAAAGGTAACTTGAGGCATTCATAACATTCTTACGTAGGGAGTAACCCTCTTGGTTACGTTTGGAATACCCATCATAGTATATTCCCTAAATCTCTTCGGAGAAACCTTAACATTTCACTCCTTCGAGTTACCCAATGCATTGGAGAGCTATATCGGGCTCACGCGCCCTTAGTTAATCACAGAACCACCCATCTTCATAACAATGCCCAAGAACCATAACATAATCTTATCACATAAAACATGCATAAAGGAAACATAACCTTTCCACATTTCAATAACAATATATCAATACAAAACATTGATATAAATACATTATGAAAACCATTTTCAATACCAAAATAAAAGAAAAGTAAAACATGGTATTTATTTTTCTTTTAAAAAGAAGGTATGGCTTGTAGAAGAAGACGAAACTCAAATGATGGTCACAGCGGCGGAGAAGTCGTTGTCGCCACATACGTACGACAAAAACATTCCCTTTTTTCGTTTAGTAAAATGCTTCTTATAAAAAAGATTCCTTTTTGGATAAACGTAAAAGTCAAAGGGTTTTATACACCGTATAAAAGAAGGTTGTGTATAAAACAAAATATGCCTCAATGAATGGAGATTGAGACATAGTCCCTTACAAAGATGGTATCCTTGGTTTAAGGATAAATCAATTAAATAATTATGTGTGACAAAAAAATACACAAAATATAAGTGGATATTAAGTGTAAAATAATCAAAGGTCATTCACACATACTCAAATGATGACATATTAAATAACTACATGTTGAACCCAAAGAAATCGAAATTGGGATAAGAAGTTCCCTTGACAGCCTAACGGCGTCACATCAAAATGAGTTGATGAGAGATAAAAAAAAAGGGTATCTCATTACATGGACATAATGTTTACATCAATAAGGATATATGAGAACATATCCCAACATAACAATATGTAAATTAAAAGACCCAACAAAAGAATTCTTTTAAAAAGAGGAGGGTGAAAGGTTCCCTTACGGACATGGGTATCTTTCAAAACATACGCCCCGTGAAGGAAGGACAATACAAAATTGATGTAAATACTCATAAATGAAATAATATTACACAATGAGAAAAATAATGGGCAGTACATACACCACTCAAAGTAAATTGTGGAAAATGTAGCATAAATCTCATGAGAATAAAAGTGATATGAAAAATTCCTTGCGAAAACTCGGCAGCCTAACGGCGCCACAGAAAACTTACAAAAATCGATTGATGAGATAAAATAGGGTATCTTATAATATTAAAATAAATTTCATAGAAAGTGTAATATAAAATAACATCCCCCAAAATAACAAAGAGGAGCTTAAGAGAAGTAACATAAAGGAGAGTACTTAAAAAGAAAGAGAGAGTTTAGATCTCTTACGAAAATTCGACAGCCTAACGGCGCAACTCAAAACTTCAAAAATGGATTGATGAGAGAGAATAGGGTCTCTCATCACATGAACATAAAAATTAAAGTAAGATTAATATAAAATAACATCCCAATAACAAGAAATATGAGCTTAAAAGTAATAACATAAAAGAGTGTACTTAAAAAGAAAGAGAGGTGTAGGATCCCTTACCTCGGGTCCGACTTGACTCGATCGTTCTTTAACGTCCTGAATAATAAACATGAGTAAAATTACACTTTACTAAGAACCTTTTTCTAGTTCATTATTACTTTTAGATCACTTATTTCCATGTTATAAAAATTATGTAATCATTTAAGTTAATAATGTTTGTTTTGTCGATATTTGGTTCTTAAGTCGAAAGTGGACTTCTTACAATTACATGTTGTTCGTGTGGTCAAATGTTTATTATAACCATAATTATATTCATGATTTTTATATCATATATATCATATATATCCAGAATATAAATGTATTTATAATATTACATAATCATTTAGAGGTAAGAAATGAAATGCACCATTCATGGAGACGGTAATCCGTATGTACGCATGAACGCTACTTTCATTTCTATGTCATATTAATGGAATTAAAACTAAATGATAGGTATGTATAATTTAATTCCAGAATTATATTCATCATTTATATGTATCATTAATCATATATATCCATTATATACATGTACTTATAATAGTACATTACATTTGGAGATAAGAAATGAAATGCACCGTTCATGGAGACGGTAATCCGTACGTACGCATGAACGCTACTTTCATTTATATTTCATATTTTTATGGAATGGAATAATAATTATATAGAGTTATATTATAATTCCATTATAAAATCATATATAAGAACTTTAAATCCATCCTTTATACGTCCCACATATGGCATTAGCGAATCACATCACTTTGAGGGGGCGGTAGTCCGCACTTCCTAAAATGAAGATATCGCTTATACCCATAATGGAAGCCATTAAAGTAAGCCACAAATGAAAAATACAGAAGATTAAGTAAAACATAAACATATTATATATCATATATAAATATAGTGACATATTAATGGCCACCTTTGAAGGTGTTAAAATAATGTTGAACAATCATCGTTTCGGGAGGCATAAATTCACCATCCACAGAAACAGTATGTTCGTTAAACATTAGATGTAGGTGTGTGTAATTTTAGCTCTAATACTTATTATAACAACATCATAGTATATTTAGGATACTGGAGTTGTTACAAAAGAAAAGAATAAAAAGAGTTTAGGGGGTTGGAGAAGCAAAATAAAACAAAAGGACTCAAAAGAATACATTACCTTAAAATCAGGTAACTCCCTTTGGTTTGAGATGAAAGGATTCCTTGGGAATACTTCTGCCCAAATTGAATCTTCAAGGAGTAAGAGAGGGATTTGGAGAGCCAAAATGGGCAGGGGTTGGCCGAGCCAAAGTCTTTGGGTGTGTGGGTATGGAGGTTGAGGTGGGGGCCTTTTATAAGAGGAGAGGAGGGGCACTCTTGGAAGGTAAAGAAAAGTCACTTTATTTGAAAATGGTATTCAGATTTAAGAGGTCCCACATTGATGTGTTTCAAGGATAAGGCGATAAGGGTTCGAAATCCACTCATCCAATAGGTTTTGGACATGTGTAGGTCTTAGATATTACATTATCTTTCTATTTTATTTAAATCATTAAATAATGAGGTCATCACTACATCATCATGATGTCATAAATAATTTAAGTTATATAATATCTAAAAATTATAAAAAAAAACTACTATGATTTATGAAATAGTTTTATCATTACAATGAATATTTATAGTCAAAAATCATATTTGTATAACCCCATGTAAATTTTTTTTAGTAAAACATATCATGTTTGTCTCATTTTTACTTTAACTTTTAATAAAAAGATATTAATGTCATTTTCCAACCAAAGTGGCTTCATGGGGTCCCCAAGTTGACCAATGGGTTTTCTTGGTCGTCCATTACACATCCAATGAGGTGAGGACATGTTTCATGTTCATTTAATATTATTAAAACATTATTTTTACCTTAAACTACACTAATTACCTCTAATCGCGATTAAAAACTTATAAAGTTACTATTCACCAAAAAATTATTTTTAATCCCATTGAACCACATTTTACTTTTTAATGACAACCATTTATGTTGGATTTTTTAAATTCAAAACACAAAGGTGGAAAAATTTCATTTAAACAGAAAATCAGTTTTTATAAGTACCTCTTAGTGGTTCCACTATTCATCAAAAATTGAAGTTTTTCAGAAAATTACCAAAAATTCACCCAAAGATATATTTGATATTCCAAATTCAAAAATGAGGTCTATTTTACAAAATTCAAAACATATAAGTCACAATAATTAATTTAATAATTAATTCACGCTTTCATGACAAATAGCGTGTTTTTATGAAACAATAAGTATCAAAAGATTGACACTAGTTTAAGTCCGATTTCAAGGTGAAATTAATTCCAATGACCACTATTGGATTTTATGGTATAAATATATTCTAATTTCACTTTAAACCAATTAAAAAGATAATCTAATCATATATATAAATTATATTAAAAAGAGGTTTTGAATTAAAATACAACATTTTACACTATTCATTAAAAAATTGAACTTTATCGGAAAAGATACCAAAAATTTACACAAACTAAATTTTGATGTCCTGATTCTAAAGAAGAGTTTTATTTGGTCCAATAGAATTTATAAGAGTGAACAAAACTATATTTAATGACGGTTCTCCATCAAAAGGCGATAAGTGAACCTTTAGTGAAAACTAGGGCATATACGCCTAAAATTGAATTCTTTCCGTATTTGAAGCCTTTATCTTTTATTGGATTAATGTAGAAACATTTCAAAACATATATAATCATATTTTAGTTATTTCTATCCATTCCCGCCAATACAATAGCTACATGTTAACTGCCATTTAAAATAATATTATTTTATTATTAGAGTGCAACGTAAGATTCCCAAGAAACTCGTTGTTGCGTGTTGGGTACGCCATCGAGCATAGCACTCCCTTTAAGGTCATATTAATATTTTATTCACAAAAATGGAAAAATATGAAAATTTCATATTATTAATTTACCTGGGGTGTTACAAAAAGGGTTATTAAACATCAACTACATAAAAATTCACTAAACCACAGACATCCTAAAGGTACCATCCTATATTTTCAAAAAAAGGACTAGAGAATCCCATAGAGATGTAATGGGTCGTATAAAACCCTATGCCTCCAAATCCAGTAGCTGCAAAATGAACTAATAAAACTCCATCATATCCATCATGCATTGAGGAATGTGTACTTGTAAAGCTATTGGAACTAACTTGATGGAGAACTAAGACTCCCTCTCGAGAGGTAAAAGGAGATGTTTTTTGGGATAATATACAAAAAATTGTAAAAAACTGGTGGAATTTCACTATAATGTGCTACATGTTCATCTAGATACAAACTAATTATTTGATATTTCATCCTTCACATTCCACGATATTGTGATACATATTATCATGCATGGAAATACCATTAACACATTTTTTTATAAAATACAACCTCTAGTGCTTTGAAGGTAACCCTTTGGAGAGGAGTTAATGTAGTTTTTATAATCCAATAGACATTATATTCCAATTATGACATAAAATGTTGTCATCTATAGAGAATATATATTCTAGATGAAGTGACACCCACCAACATAATTTTTCACTCCCAAAACTAACATATACTATCTATTATAATCCCCAATACATTGTTAGGTTTCATAAATCCTTCATGAAATTTAATCTCAAGTCCAAGGCTATGCAAAAAATGTATATATATGAAAATATGAGATATACCTATGTCAAAAAGGTTATATAAAATATAATATTATACTAAGATCATATAACTCACTATAGAAGGTATAACGACAAAATCCTTGAGGCTACATTTTATAGAATAGATCTGTAATGAATTGATGCCCTATGGTACAATCTCACCACCCAGAGTATGCCAACTCTATTATCTTGGTAGAACAGGTGCATGGTTTCCCTAGCCACAAACACCACAACCTCACCCTAATATACCAATAATTATGTTGATCCCAAATTTATCTCGAGTCATGAATCCTTATCTTGAGCCTGATGTCATAGATGAGCCCAACCACTCACTTTTAGAGGGATTTTCCGAGAGAGATGTTTCTCATCGCCCATTATAGAACAATATTGGCACTTGACTAGGTCGTGCTTACACTCATTCCCAAGGTGGCCTTATCTACCACACTAATGATAGAAAACTACACTCTCATCAATAGCATCCTATATGGTGAACATCTCATGGTAAGATGGAAAATAGTGCTTCTTTCTTGAAGAAGATAAACTACTAGGTCAAGAGAGTACACTAATCTACTCTACACCCCTATCATCCATTGGATCAACTATATAATTTGAACCCGATTTACCATCATAGTAATATCTAAAGACAATAACATGTTTCCCAAGTATTGAATATAATTTGAAATACTTTTCACATTTCTTCTCTCATTTGATGCATCATCTTCAAGTTATTTTTGCAAAAAATACTAATTCTCTTTAAATCATTCCCAATACTAAATAACTATAATCTCAACCTACACTAGATGCATGAACACACTAGACCACTATGTGTTAGATATCAGTGGAAAAATTATTCAACAATCATTGTTTCAAAATAATCCCAAACCATATATTGCAGTGCATCATCTTAGTTCAGAAAATCCCACTATCTCTTTTATGCCCCTTAAAGAACATAAGTCGTGAGATTCACACAACTCTAATGAGGTATATCTAGATTCATGTGAAAAAAAAGAGTATTAATCCACAAACCAATAGCCTATGGACCACCATCTCCCAAAAACTTGGAAGGGTTTTTCTACTAGAACACATGGGTTAGCTCAGCCATATGTAATGTCTGTTGTTGTTTTCCATCAAAAGTATGACTAAATAGGAAAATTCCTCAATAAACTATGGCTCATCACATATACCCATTAAAAAAACAGATAACTAAATTGTAATTAAAGGAGGATCCACAAGTAGAGCATGTTCTACCTCATCCAGATTGTGGTCTTCACCACCATACTGGCATAGTATTAGAGGTCGTTATGGTGGAATATCTATACAATTCCAAAAACATACATCAACAATGAATGATATCAATGTTAAAAAATCAAAATCATAGGTCGGGTTAGAAAATTCCAATAAATAGATAATATCAATCATACTACTTAGAAAAGGACTTCTGAAAGTAAATAGTAAAAAGAGTCACTAGAGACACTGCCTCTCTCCCACTCAAAATCCAGTTCAAGGCCAAGTTCCATATTTATAATTTCAATTCCAATTTAATTTTCATTTTTATTTTCATTACACATTAATTTCAAATGGCTGAACCAAATAGTGAATCATAAAAAATACATATGTGCATTGACACCTCATGAATCGAAAATGGAATCCACCTAATCCATAGTATAGCCCATTCTATTCCGTGTGACAAAGGGACTACGACTCAACATTACATAATTAAATAGTTATTATATTTTTGGTAGCCTAATATGGAAAGGGTTGTTTAGGTTATTGAAGTAACTCTAAGTACTACAATGTTTATCAATTCAGTATATAAAATCTATATCACATCAATAGGGATATCTATCATGTCACCAATTTATACACCATGAAAATAGTTAATCCATCATATATGGAATTGAATTATGCATGTTATTTCTATTATTTTAGGTTCCTAAATGATATATGATATGTAATACCCATATCTCATCATTTTACATCATTATATAACCCACAATCATATTAATAATAAAACCACAATTCAAGTGGATCAACTTATTGTGAAATCAAATCAACTATAATAGTAAAATAAAAAATTCATTTTCTACTTGAGGAAATTTGTATTTATCCTATTAGTGGGATATCTACTTTCATGCATCACTCCTCACAAATTTCTAATTCCCTCCAATACGTATATATTTCCACAAAATAACAAACCAAAAAATATATATATATCTGATATCATGTTTTAAAATCCAATACTGAGATTCCACTTAATGGTGCCCCAAGATCGGTTTCCCAGATAAACTCAACCGCATCTCCCTGAACTCTAGAGGTGTCCACTAGTAGTGGGGGCATAGTGTGTGTGTGTGTTTGGAGACTATTCCATCATAAATATAGTTTAATAAAAAAAATATAAGTGAATAGGGGATGGGGTAACTCAATCAGAAAATAGATAAACATCCATATGGAATATATAAACAACAAATTGAATTAGTATCCCATATACAATGACGATTATGTCATGTGTCTACAAATTATAAAAAATTGGTATAAATGGAATTGGTACTATAAAAATATCAAAATTCAAAAAACAACAAAATGTATTATATCCTGGTAGAATCACTAGCCTCATCTTGGTCTCATACTCCCCTTTGTCCTAAGCATTTCACAATGCCAAATATTGAATTTTGGGGACTTTCACCATACCCTACACCCATTAATATAGAATTTACTGGAACCCAATTTTAGGATGAATAATTTTAGATATACAATCCTATAATTTTACCTCTCAATGGTTAAACTGGAATCCTGGATTTGCAATGTAACATGCTATATAAGAGGACAATATATATCATCAATCAGTAAGTAATTTAATGAATGTTCCCATGGAATGTATACTAAGAACCATTGATACTGTATATATATCAAAAAACGGATCTCTATAAAATATGGGTCAATCTATTATAACAAGAAAGATTAAATGTATACAAAAATAAATATCACATCTTTGTGACACATCTAGACAAAACATGTCCACAATGACCTTTTTTTATAACATGTGTATCAACAATCATGGAAATTCAGCATAACTAGAAGTTTTATATCTACCACAACCACATTGTATGACCCATCTTGTCACATTTACTATGGTCGTTTGATATAATCAAAGTGTTAGATCCCTTAGGGTCTAATATTAGTTATAGAACTTCATTTCAACCTTGTCGAGCCCAAATAGCATCTCGATGGAAACTAGGTAACAAAATTCATGGAGTCTAATGATCATGTCACCTGAGAATCTACAATGCGAGTGTAATAAGACTGATCCAAGGGGTAGAAATTCCATTACCATCTTATTGAATCCACATCCGAGGACAATTATAGTACAAGGAATCTTCTACCATAAAAATTATCAATGGTTGAAAAAAAACAACATCTAAATGGAATCAAGATTAATGGTTTACCAACCATGTCACCCACTAAAAATTAAATTCACATCCCATTAACTTATTAATTTATAATAATTAAATTCGATGAGTATACCCAATAATATAAAAATTCAAATTCAAATACAATCAATGATTTTACCCAATCCTAAAAAATTTCCATATATTCCATTTAATCCATTCAACCAAGTCATTTCATGTAAATACATGTAAAGTTGAAAAACCATATCCTAGGCAAGTAACAAAATTCAATTCATTCATATATATGGTTACTATAACTAAGGAATCTATGAAACACGCACATTAGGTGATTAAAGAATGGTATTGTCAATGGGAATACAAAATTGGGTGGGTAAGATGGGGAAAGAACCGACGTCATTTCAGAAGGGAACTAAAGGGAAACATTAACAACTTCAATTTAATTCAATTCATTTAATAAACTCAATTTTGGATCCACGCTTTAATATTTGGCTATTGAAACAACAAAAACTAGCTCTATAATGTATCAAGATGTTAGGTAAAATTATAAACCACATATTGTAGTTCTATAGTATAGTGGTCATCCAGTATCAACATATGATTCCACATAGATCCGATGAAAAAAATAAGAACATAAGAAGAACCTGAAAATATGGAAATTTAAATATCTTTTTCAATGCCATGATAAATTATGAATGATAAAAAAATGATTGAGTACTCATTGGAATGGAAAGAATGAGACCGAAAATGATGTATTATAAGGTAAGATGAATGTACATGATCAAAGCCCGAGATTGGCTTCAGGAGAATTTATCCAACTTTTTATGTCCAACAAATGAAGAAGATATAATTGAAAATTGTTTTTAAAATTAAGTTAGTAAAAATTTTAATATTTCCAACTAACACTAGGTCGCATGGTTTGGCTACACATCTGGCCAACCAATGAAGAAACCATGTTCCGACTACTATATAGAGGGGAACCATGCATGGTTTGTAAGTAATTTTTTCCCAACCGTGTGATAATAATGTCTAATCCAATGATAAAAATCATTTGTTGGACAGACATAGTCATGTACCTATACCAACATGGTTTCCTGGAACTGTGTTGCCTGTATATTCTCACTGTCTAGGCTTGCATGTTATTTCAGTAATTTGTAAACCTACACCACACAGTTTCTACTAACTGTTATACCTCTCTATTCACCCCAAAAAGACTCATTCCTAAATCCAATGAAGCCCATGGGGCCCATGATAGCCCAATGACACAAAATGATAATCACATTATGACATATTGAATAGTAAAAATAAAAAAAAAATATTTCTACCTGTTATAAAAAAAATAGGTTATTAAAAAACATGAACAAATTAATTAAAAAACCTCATATACATAATATGTAGTTTCCACCTAACCAATTGATCTTATGATACCTCATGAATATTGTTTCAAAACCATATAAGGGAAATAATTTCAATAGTGTTTTAATAGTCATATTACACTAATAGATTATAATATATTGATTTTGGGAATGTATTTATGTTTCCATATTCAAACCACTCATATAGGACATATTCAAAGAGAGACAGGAAATGTCCAAAACTACATCAAATATGACCAAAGGGAGAATATTTTTTTAACAAACATTTTTAAAAACTACAATTAAAAATGAAAATTTATTTAGGATGGATCGTATAACAACTAAAAGTTACAATCTTGATTAATTGTATAGTAATATATTATCTGAACTAAAGAATTTGAAATTTTTTGAATATATTAATAATTTCGTAGATACAAAATAAAATATGTTTTTTTAGATATTTAGTTGGTTATGATAGTACAGTTAAAAACATTCCATTCACAACCCTCTTATGGAGTTTAAATTTATTAGGTTTAATTTTCTCTTTTACATCGGTAGTCACTAGAATATATTGTAACTCCCCACACCCATATTCATTGATCTGGTGCTAACAAAATACCATTAACATATTTTTTTTAAAACCATTAAATGTTAACCCAAACATAACCATCTATAATTAAAAGATGAATTATAAATATTTTCTCCGTTAAGCATCCAATGATTTTTAATTTTAGATTTTTAGTATGTTAAGAAAAAACTTTAACTAAAAAAAATCATTCCCATCCAATGGTCATTATTCCCACTAATCCATGGATTTTATTTATTGTAACATTTCATTAATATCAACCTCAAAATTATAGACAATCATTTCCTATATAGAAAATTCATATTTAATAATATTATTTAAATAATAGTTTAAAGGAAATATAGGGATTATGATATCAAATTCCCATTAATGTGTAGAATAAAATAGAATTTATCATTTAATAAAAAATTATTTAATAATATGTTATGAACAAATAATAATCAAATAATTTAATATAAATACTGATATTAGATTGAGATATTTCCAATGACAACATAAAAATTTATATAATCACATGAAATTTAGTAACTACTTATATATTGATAGAATTTATAATTCCACACACTATACCCATACCCTCATGTAATCTTTTTAAGACATCATATATGAATGTATAAGGTTTATAAAACACACCAAATCCTGTTGGCCTCCTCAATCCTACTAATTAATCAAGGGGTTAAATAAATATGATCCCCACCCATAACAAATTATGTCTAATGAATTAACTATATACATAACTGAATAAAAAATAAAATAAATTATGAAAAATGCTTCGTAATCAAAAAATGTTCATTTTTTAGTAACAGGTTTACAGACTATCAATATTTACGCATTCAGTAAATGAAAAAAATTCTTGGATATTTTTTTTTCAAACTGACACCACATAGATTAATGAGTATATGCTTATGTTATTATTATAAAAATATATATAAATTTGAAGTGTTATATAATATATCCTTGAAATTATTTAATTTGGAGTGGAAGGGGGAAATAAAATCAATAGATATATGAAGAGAGATGAATAATATAACCATTATGATCACTGTGAGTTATAAACTATATATTTTCAATAAAACAATGATGTTAGTCCATTTAAAAAACTAAAAATTAAGTTGATATATTATTTTTTAATAAGAATGTGTAAGTAATGTTGTAAATTTATTTTTAAAAATTCTTCTGTGAAATTATAATAAAAAAACACATATTTTACATTGAAACTATATTTCAAAATAATGAAAAAGGACACTGAAAACCATAATTTCAAAATAATTCCAAATTTTGGGATATTGAAATAAAAAGAAATTATAAATATAAAATTTATATTTAATGATTATTTATATATATAAAGTTATTGAAAATTCATTTATTTATTTCTCTAAATCAATATAAAAAATTAAAAAAGATAAAATCACAAAAAATTGGAATAAACTATTCATTGAAAAACCTAGAAACTATAATGGGTCTATTGATAATAAAGAAAAGTAAATAATGTGTGAGAATTAATAAATTTGAAAAATAATGAGGTATATGTTTTATTTCACACATTTTTAATTAAAGGGAATTATGACTTGTGTGGGAATTTTCATAGATTTCTTTTAGACATTTTGATGAAAGATATAGATAATGTAAAATAAATTTAAACAATAATTGGGTAATATATAAGAAAAATATTTAAACAATATAAATAATATTACAATTAAAGGTTATTTTTTTAAATCATAAACATGGGATATGTTTTATATAGTATACAAGAAAAAATATGGTAGAATTACAAACCAAAGGGGTGTGAAATGCAATAAAGACTTGTAGGCCAGAAAAATGTGGAATGAAATAGAATAAAATCATAACATGAATGATTATTTTTAAGAAATAAATGTTATAAAATAAATAATAAAAAATAATTTAACAATGACCACTTGGACATTGGGAATGATTGAATTCAATGAATAGAAATAGGGTGTATTAGAAAATGACCTTACAAATAAATATGTTTTTTTATTAAACATGAATTAATTTCTTTGAATTATGATAGATCTATAATGTATATATATTTATATAATTATCATGATACAAATAAGGTAAGAACCTTTATACCTCAATATTCGACAATGTTTCTTTATGGTTTTATTATCTTCAAAGGGGACAAGTGAAAGTATTATGTTTTTAGCATGCCAATGATTGATATATTTCAAGGGTTTACTAGAACCAAAAACTTGATTTTAATTCATAAGGAAATAAAATATCACAAGTGATGATATCTTAACTATCCTAGATAATACATGGATTATCATTTTATATTAACTCATAAATTTCAGTATTTGTTCATCATAATAATTATAAACCACATTCGATATTATAATCTCTATAAATTAAAATGAGAAAAAATGTGATAACACTTTATAATTATTCACTGATATATTAAATTATTATCCTTCAATAATTTATTTTAAAAATTTATCATTTAAGAATACCATAATTTATTCATGATAATTTATATTTTATATCCTTTGTTTATTTTGATAAATTATACTCTGAAAAATTATAACATTTATCAAATTCTTATTTTCCATTATTATCCTTTGATAATTTTTATAAAGTTTATTTGATAAATACCTAAAATGAAATTCTTTTAAATATATAAATTTATATATCCCTAGTTCTTAATAAAAATATTTAGGTAATATCATAAAATTATCAATTATTTTTTAAGGAAGATCCCTTGATAATAACGAATCTCTTATATAATCTCAGTTTAAATAATTTAGTTTATGTAAATCATTTTTTAAAAACTTAATAGAAATATTAATCTATGAAGGTATATAAAAAAATGAAATAAAATAATCACCTAGAATATGGAATAAAAGGAAACATGGAATGAGTAAGAACACACTAGCCACATGCCTTTAACAGAGGAAACCCCATTAGTAGAAAGGAGGTTCTCCAATTTCAAATTAGATTTGAGTTTCTAAAAAATATCTAAATAATCAACAAAAATAGATTACCAATGTCTTAATCCAATATGGAACACATCATATTTCTAATAAATCATATAATTAAATACATATATTAAAAGCCATATTAAATTTAAAATTAAACCTAAGGTGTTTATTTTCATTTAGTATATTATTGTATAACATTAAATCATAAAAATAGATGCTTTAAAATATTTATGTTTCAATCATGTGCAACAATTTATATTTCATGATTTTAATGGAGATGATTAATTGATGAGAGAGGGAAAAAGAATTTAATGAATTAAATCCATAATTATAATAAAATAAATATTTATTAATTATTATTTTAAGTGACCTGACCAATCACACATTTCTCATGAATGTTATGTCATTCCTAGGATAAATCTTCATTCTAGACCCAATAGTGGTCTGAGGTTTTTTATAAGAGAAAACATTTGAGATATATTTATTATTTAGTAAATAAAAATTAATTAATTAATTATTTAATATTGAATAGTTTTTTATCGCATGCAAGCTGTCCAAATGTCCTGCATATAAAAATTTTATACACCATGTAGTGTCAACAATGTATTCTGAACCAAAATGGGGTCTCATGTTTATCATACGATACATGGATTTGGATTTTTTCTATTATTTTGAATAATTTTTCCTCACATAATATTTTATATTTAATAATTTTACCCTGTCTTCACCAAGGGTTGACTGGCCTCAGAATCTCATAATGACTCGGTGTTTGACTTCAAAAATATTTCATTGAATATTCTGATGTGTTGACATGGATTTGTCATTCAAGGACATCCTTTAACACGTTATTAATTTATTTCAATAATGAATATTTTTTCCTAACATAAAATATTATTAATTTATCATAATAGGTTTCTTATTTTCATTATAAAAATCATGATATTAAAACTATCCCTATCTATCAAATTCTCTTTCCGAATAAGTAACTATAGAATTCTTCCTCGAATAGATCAGGACCCAATATTGAACCTCAGATTGACCCTCCCACATCTCTTACAATATTTTTCCATGCTTCCATTGAATTCATACAAGTTCTATAGTCATTCCTCGCAAAACCTTCTCACTTAGAAAAATGATACACGCAAGATGCTTCTCGTAATATCTGATAGTATCTAGAACAATGTTCTCCCATTAAATAACATGTTTAGGGTTGGGTATATACATATGAATCCATCAAACATAGAAAACAGTGTTCATAACTCGATTGTGATAAGGGAGATCTAAAACATATGACATTTCCCCTATCCGATCAATGATTATAAAAGGCCCAAAAAACATGGATCTAATATGCCTGGCTTTTCTAGACATTTATTCCCTAACTAATCAGTCACTATAAAAAACATGATATCCCACCACCATCTCGAAGGGTCTCCTCCTAAGGTCCTCATATGAACATGATATATTCTTAGGTGTGATCAATATCATTCATATTATCTGCACAATCTTTAGGGTCCCCATAACCATATTAGGACAAAAAAACTGTTACCTCCCCCACCTCATGCCAATAGAGTGGATAGTCACATGGACTCCCATAGATATCCTTGTAAGGTTCCATATAAAATGACCACTGATAACAGTTACTGAATGCAAACACAACCTATTATAGGTGGACAAGTAGCACTCTATCAAAATCATGATTTTAATATTGAATCATATTATCAAATGTGTGTATAGTCTTCTTAAACTTTCCATTGGTTTTTGGATGGTACGTCGTACTATATCTCAGATGAGTACCTATAAAATCTTACATGCCCCTCTAAAAACCGAAGATAAAACCTAAATATATTTTTGAATGAAAACTCCAAAATACATTATCAAGGTGAGAAATCTCAAAGTCATTGAGCTTCATCATCTCCATAAATGGATATGTCACTTTGATTTGTAAAAAAAGAGAGAAAAAATCATTAACTTGTCTAAAACTACAAAAACTATGTAACAAATACATGAGTCCTAATTAACCCTATCACATAGTAAATATTTATGTCCTCCCACATCCACATAGATATTCGAATTGACTGTTATAATCCACGAGGTCATTGGTTCTCAAAAATTACACTATGATAAGGTTGTAATTAGTAGACAAAACTGGAATTGTCTCCCTTCATCCTTGGACACTGGAAATGCCTCCTAATGTCATCATACATATTGGTCTCACTAAGATTTGCTTCACATATAAAGGTATGATAATACATTTTCATCTCATCTCTCATTGAATACTAGACTACCACTCTATCATTAACCATGATCTCATCATTCTCACCCAATGTTTTTTTGAGTTTTGGGTCACCCCCATGCATATGCTCCCTTATGGAAACCCAATATGGGTCTGACTCCTGACTAGACATAACCTAGTCCATAAGATAAGTCATAATTAGAAATGAGAAAAATTCATAGATCCATGATCCTACAAATCCTCGACCCTCCAGTTAACAAATACATTCTACATGTACTAGTGCTAATCGGAAGGCCTCTCAACAATATCCTCATCGTCATGTGTCTTATGTCTAAGAGAATTCACAACAATATTACCCTTTAAAGGTGTATATTCCATATCAATGTCGAACATTTGTAGATACTCAACTCAATAAATATACCATAGGACCAGTTCCCTCTATGTGAAGATATTGGGATGTATCATGTTGTCCATGTAAACAAATAACATGTCACAGATGAAAAGTGTATCGAAAATGTAATGGCACGTGCAATGACTAAAAACTCCAAGTCATGAGTATCTTATTTATTCTCATCAGGATATAGAGGATGAGACCCATTGGATACAACCTTCTCTTATTACATCAGAACTGCTGCAAAATCATGCCATATTTAACACATTATACTTTATAAAAAATACTAGGATCGGTGATTTTGAGTACTGGAACTGTCATCAACGTTCAATTTTTTTTCATGGATAACCTATTCACATTGGTCTGACCACTAGAGATTCAACCCCTTATTGGTCAGTGCTGTCATGGGTGATAAATATCTGGATAATTCCTTGATAAATTGTTAGTAATATCACGAGAAATCCATAATTATATTGATATAAAACATATTTCAATGATGTGTCAATGACATGACTACATGATCATTATTTCTGTCTATAAATATACTTATTTTAGGCAACACATGTCTTTGAAATTTTACCTCTCATATCCATAAGTAAAACTTTAAAAGCATCGAATAAATCATGTGTTATCAAAGCATACTTAGGAATATCTATAGGTGACATTCATGTTCTTCTATTGTCAAAAAGTAGACAAGGTTATGTTTGATAAATAATACGATGAATGAGTCCATGTATGAATTGTAAATGTTGTTCATGAGATCCATGAATACTTCATGTTCATTCTTAAGCTTGAACAACATTACCATGTTCTCATATAGTAAATATCTAATCTGAAACACCATCTTCAGAATGACCTCATATCTAACTCTAATTCGTGATTTCTTAATCAATGATCAACTTTAGAGATAAAAATAGTCTTCACATAGATGATTTAAATGTCCATCTGTCTTGGTAAATGGATATCGGTTGTCCATCATCACTTGGTTCAAATTCGGTTAATCAAATCATATCTAGAGGATAATTTCCACCTTCTTGGATAATATAATATGTTCAACCCATAGTAAAGTACTAGGTCTAATAAATAAATTCTTATCCGAGTCATATAATTGTACATTGATATCAGTTAGCATAATTTGATCCATATGATAAATAAGTATCAATATGGGTTATGCACCTGGTATGATTTCAAAATAAATGTAAAATCCTCTCTCAGGTGGAAGAATTGTAAATTCGTCTAGGAAAACATCTTGATAAAGATCAATAGTTGGTGGAATATATGAGGATGATTCTACAAATAATACTGAAAGACCAATTCCCTCCAATGGTGTTTCAATCATCCCAGTTTAGCTCACGTATGGTCAATCTCTACCTTATCCCAGTTCCCACTCCCCAATAATCCTGGAGTTCAATCCCAAAAGCTAATTAAAATATACACATCTATGATAGGAACAAATATGATCTTAAAAAGAAGTTCGATAGTCCATCATTAGATTAATATCGATAGTCATCATCTCCAAAATCATGAATTCTTTTATATTCCCATATCTAGTGACAAATAGTGGACACTCTGGGCATCAGTGAAGGTGGTCTAATCATGTTCCCAATAGTGTATCATGGGAGGATAACTCAGTTGAAAACATGATTGGTATGTTAATTCCATCAAAAAGTACTAAATATATAAAATAATGGGATTCAAATGTATCAAAATAGTGGTAGATTTTGTAGAATTAGTCAAAAAGTAACTAGAATTGTGGACGGTCCCTCCCCACTATCTGTTGGAATCCGATCAACTACATAAACTCATCATGTATCAGTTGTACAACCTTTTCCCTTAAATAATAATTTATGGTATGTCAGAATTCTCTATTGAGTTCCCTTACTAGACCTTCAAACCCCTATCCAGGTTAGACTCCCTATCCAAGATGATATTCTTTTACAAAACGTTTGGAGGTTCTATATCATTCAACACCTTTTTCACTATCATTCTTGAACCATAGACACCAGACTGATGTTTTAAACCTTCCTATAGTTAAAGAATACTGGGTCACATGAAATACTGACAAAATAGATTGATATCTACTAAACATTCATGCAACTTCTCTATTTTATGTTCTTTTCCTTCATCATCCATCCATCAAGAGAGGTGTTCACAATAGTAGTGGAAGATCCACCGATATGTGTAGTGAAATGCAAGAAAATTCCAGCTATTCATCCATCCTTTATAATCCTCTAATTGTTCAGGTCCTTCTTCAAATCATCAAGGTCTAAATCTAGGTCGAATCTCTAGTCATGTTGTCTACGATTTGGTGGACAACTAATTCTAGGATTTCTGGCCTTGTGATTCTCATCACCCTCCAAAAGTTATGTGTAGTGGATGATCGAGGTAAATCGAGTAGAGTATGATGATATTAGCATGGAACGTGATGGATCTCCATTATCTCCAATGATTGATCAATCTTCATCACATTGGGGAAAATTTTCTGAAAACAGCACCTTGAAGGCCTCCCAAGTAGGACCCTCACATCATCCAACCTATCCCATAACTCCACAACAATGCCTAGCATGTCCCTATAGCATGAATGCTTTCAGCTACACCTATATGTATGATTGAGTCTCCATGAGGTCAAAGATACCCTCTATGATATCTAATAAATACTCATCATTATGATGTCTACTTGTTCTCTAGAATGTTATAGTATGTTAAAGCTATAAATCACTCTGTTAGTCAACCATGGATCTCGGTGATGACTGATTAGGGACCACTTCTTTTACAACATGAGATGATGCGAGGATGTGCATTGAAGAAACCTAATATTATGGAAGACCCACCGATCATATCTATGAACAAATATTATTCCACAAATTAATATTAGGAACATAGATGTCAAAATTAGTCAATGGGAACAAACAAGGTTTTCCTAATAGTGTACTTGTATCCTAAGGTATACCCCTCATCACACAAACAATTGTTTATGTACCAGATTGTTAGCCACAACAATCATCTATATACGTACACAACATCATACTAAATTAAACTAATTAATTGAAACAAATTATATACAACATAGCATGGAAATAGAAAAATATGACACATTAAAACTATCCCTAATAGAAAACATAATTCAATGCATTTAGTTAATAATCTACTATGAATCACAACAATATGAATATATGTGTGTGTGTGTGTGTGTGTCTAGTGAACCTATGTTCATAGTTATGATGCCAGACCATACATGAAATAATTTAAATCACATTTAACATATTTTGAATCACCCAAGGTGAGTTTAATCAACAAAAACATAAAAACATATGTTCTCCACTTTATGTCAACAAGGAGGTCCAAAATAGACTATTGGTCAGGCACTAACATAAATCCATTGTATGATTCCAAACCATCCTAACTCAAATCTACCCTGTCCCAAACCTATACATGAAAAGAAAAAAGTTCGTGAGTCTTTTCCTCTGATACCATTTTGTAACATCCTGATATGAACCTCTCGGTCTAAGTTTAAATGCCACATGGACTCAAGCATGCCTACCCATACGTAAGTGGCTTACGACCAACAGCAAGGGTCTAGTTCTATAATTCGGCATACAATATCATTAAAATAATATTATATAATAAGTATTAAATAATAACAATATATAAATAATTAGATAAATTGTTCATAAATTATCTTACTTATAGGCAATTAAAATAAATGAGCCTCCCAATGTGGAAATCCTATCCAGAATACATAAAACAAATGATAAATAAAATAAATAAAAGGTTTCCCATTTCTTTTCTTGGTCTACCCCATATCTATGAACCACCTTCTCATCCATTCACCACAAGACCCTTTCCTTTCATCAAGTATTTCTTGAAATATACTAGTGCATTGAAATTCCTAAGTAGGGTGTGAGTACATGGATCAATATAAAAACACTACTCCATCCTTAACCTATTTTGACCATGTATAAAATTGTTTACCATTATAATAATAAATTAACGATGCACATAATAATACAATCCATAATCGAGCGATAGTAAGCTATGTAAGAATCCACAACCCATGTCCGTACCTGTATCAGATCCATGCCGAATTATTTTCGAATGAGTCAGAAAAAATAATGAATCCCTTATACGGCGCATGCACAGATTCTTGGAGGTGATACCCAACATCATATATCTCACATGTGGACCATATCTCTCTGATCTATTATCCGATATTAACTAATACTCACATCGACTAGGCTATATCGTAGTGAATGGATCTATAAATCAATGTATCCTAGAGCACACCAATGACACAAAACCATGGAATCCTCATACCACTAGCCTTTTCTCAGGTCCCTCATTGTTATGGTTTTATTTAATCATTCCCCCCCACTAGGGAATAAATGTGTCACAACAGTACATCGGTATTAAATACAACTAGAAACCAACAATTCATGGTAATATATACACAAGGTGAGAAAAAAAATTGGAATAATATATCAACATGAGGGTATTGAATCATACATAACAACATATATCCAAACTCGAACATGGATAAAATCTAAACTAATATCACAAATAGAATCCCTCCAATTCCTTTTGGATACATAGAGACTCACATGTGTGATCAAAATCGAGAATATTGAATTAAATGCTAAAAAATATTGTTATAATTGTATTAAGTGTTAATGCAACCCCCAGAAGGTAAGGAAATTCCTACCTAAAATGTTTAGAATGTCTCATTGTGGTTTTATTATCATCAAAAGTGACATGTCAATGTCTTGATTTGTCAACATGCCAATGATCGATATATATGATGGGTTTTCTAAAATAAAACCATTTATTTTATTTCACATGGAAATAAAATATCACATGTGTTTCCATCTTCTCTCACATATATATTATTTGGATTATTTTATTATGTGAACACATAAAATTAAAAAAACCTCAATTTAATTATAGAACATATTTAAGGTTATAATCGATCTAAACTAAAAAGATAACACAAGTTATAGTCCTTTAGAATTATTCATTAATAATTTTATTAGTAATCAATTGATATTTTGTTTTAACAATTAATCATTTGGTAATACCATAATTATTTCATGATAATTTATCTTGACATCCTTCCGTAATATTCATAAAATTTCCTCTGATAAATTAATCTAATTATCATTTAATTATTTTTTAATTATTATCCTTTTATTATTTGTACAAATTAATCATCAACAACTCACTCCAATCATGTCGCGATAATTATGTGAATTTATTGATCGATAGTTCATTATAAATATCCATATATAATATAAAAAAATTATAAATTAATAATATTCTTTTTAAAGATGATCCCTTGATAAACAAATTTCTAGATAAGATCTTTTTTATTCTTTTATTTCCTTTGAAAAAATTTTAAACAATTAATAGAGAAATTAATTGATGGAATTAAATTAATAAAATACAGTGAAATAATCACCTGGAATAAAGAAGAACCCATTGAAGGAATAATAAAAAACATACCATCTAATTGCCTTAGGGAAAATGAACCAAATCGATCTGAAGGAGGTTCTCTAAGTTCAAAGGAGAATGGGGTCGCTCAAACACAATGGAATAATCCAACCAAATAAACCACTATAGTATTAATACCATTTATTATGCCTCATATTAGAACCCCCATAATGGGAAATTAAATACACATATTCAATGACTTATTTAACCAAACATTAAATACAAAGTGTTTAATTACACCTCATTTATGAATTTCTATCATTAAATCATAAAAATGGATGGTTTCAAATCATTCCATTTTAATCACAAGCATAAAATTCTATTTCATGTTATGTGTTGAAAAGATGGAATGAGGAGAGAGAAAAAAATTATTTATTAAATTCAAAAATTATATTTAAATAATTTTCTAAAAGTTATAATTGTTAGTTACCTAACTAAACACTTGTTTCTCAAGAATATTATGTGACACCTAGTATAGAAACCCCATTCCAGACATAATAGTGGCCACCTATTTCTTATATGACATATTTTTTAGATATATTATTTATTTATGAATTAAAATAATAAATAAATAATATATTAATAATTTATAATATTATTATCATGGAAGAAACCAACAAAATTTTGATGCATACAAATATTATACCCTGTTTAGGATAAAAAATGGGTTCTGGATCAAACGGCGGTCTTTGGTTTCTCATTAAAATAACCATTTTGGAGAAATTATATTATTTTTAATAAATTACTTACACTTGATATAATATATTTAATATTTTTACTCTTTCATCTCTCAAGCATTACATGCCTTGTAAACTCACACTAACTTAGTGTCTGACTCTAAAAATATTTCATTGAATATTCCAAAATAATTACTGAGAATTTAAACTGATGCATAACCTTTAACAAAATATTGATTTATTTCACTAATAAAACATTTTTCCCATAAAAAACTTTTATGGTGTGAAATGTTGTATTTCAAAAAATACCTTAATATTTTTGTCTTTTACTCATCATTGTTCCTACTAATATTTTTAAAACATTCATTCAAATTTGATAATATGGGATGATCAAAATTTGATCTATAAAATACTTATAAAAGTGAAAAAAAAAGAACACAAAAGTCCATGAATATTGATAACCTATTATTTTTTAAATATTATCATTGATAAAAAAAATAATCATTATATTACACAATAAATTAACGTATATTCCTAAATAGTTTCAAAAAATATTTCACAATAAATATTAAGGAAAAATATATATTATTATGATATATTTTAAATAATTAAATACATTTAATATTTTTTCACAAAGATATACATTTCACCGTTTCGAAGTATCATAAACATCTCATTAAACAGAGGCTTATTAGCTAACCCTGTGAAATCATAAGATATCCATTAATACACATTGAATAACTACATGAATCATATAGGTAACTGGGGAAATAACATCCATAAAACACATACGATCACTCTTAAAAATTAAATAACCAACCTGGAAAATTCCCTTAATCTCTTATGATAATCCAAAATAGTAAAATATGTTCATTTATCCATTGAATTAGAGAGAAATTTCAGGCTCATCAATAATCATGATAATTATTTTTCTCACCCATCATAAAAAAATTATCCAAATAACCATATCATAATCATTGAGAATGAATTATTGTTTTTTCGTTATTACAATAAAAAAATATTCATTATAAACATATGAAATATAATTTTGGACATCAAAACATCAAGACTATTTAAAAACATGTTTGGGAAATACCTATAAAAATGTAAGGTGGTGTTTTCAAAAAGAAAACATGAAATATTATAAAGGAATCAAAACATAAATGTTTTTCATTATGGTGGGAAATTTCATTAACACCATATATGATAAAATTCAAAATACCTTTTTTCCATTTCTCAACATCTTCCATATAAAATACATATAAAGAACCATTTTTAAAACCAATAACAGAATGTCAAAATTGGCATAAAATTCAATTTAAAATTTTTTTATATCTATATAAATATATAATCAATTTAATTTTTAAATATGTGTATAGAATAAAAACATTGAAAATTAAATATTTAAAATTTTAATACTATGGGTTTTGGGAAAGGTTTCACTTACCTAGAGCCCATGTCATCACATATAATATATATATATATATATATATATTCTATAATAATTATCATATGTTAATTATTTATTGGAATAAGAAGAATATTCATGTTTATTATATCTTTTAAATTACTTATTACCATTCCATATACATTTACTATATAAATTATTTTCACATGGGATATTTTGACAATATTCAACTCATATGTCAAAATTGACATTGGTAGGATTGTTATAGTTAAAGTTTTCATTATTCCATAATCTCTAAAATTGTAATAATGAAATTATTATCATTTTTATACCACAATTATACTTTTAAACTTACCATTAATGGTTGTTTTTAAAAACATTGTATGTTACATTTTTTGGACACTAGGTCGTACATACGCACGAGTATTGTTTTAATATTTCAATGAACATGATGGAAATATGGTAACTATTATTTTTTATGTTAATAATTATTAAAATATAATAAATCTCAAATTATTTTTTTAAATAAATTATATATATAATCCGTGTGGTGTGGTCATGAAAAATTTGTCACATCCCTTGGTGGATTTTGTAATCTACACATACACACATATGACGATATCATTTCTAAATAGATGGAAAGGAAATAAAGTTGATAGTATATTATATTTTTAGAATGGTAAAAAAATTATAAATAAATATATATATATATATATATATATATATTAAGTACATCATTATAAATAGCTGTGATAGGTAGGGATAAAAATAAATCAAATTTAATTGTGTGGAAACAATTGTTCACACACACGTACACTGGTTTAATAAAAAATTGATGGGAAAAATAAAGTTCATATAGGTTGCAAAATTATAATTAAAATATCATAGTATATTAAACGTACATGTGATATTTTTTTATAATTAATGAATAATATTTTATGTTGGTATAACAATAAATAAATTGACAATGCTTGATTAATAACTATAAATTTTATTCATTCAAAAACATTCATTTTATTGATAAAGATTTCCAAGAATGATTTTCAAATCCAAAAAGGTCCTTTATGTTGTTGGTTGGTTTATTAGGATTGTACTTTGGATGGTATTTAAGGAATCAAACAGCTCTAAAGGACTTAATAAGAGAGGATATGGGATTTCCTATTATATGTTCGTTAGAGGATATATTTGGAATTTTTAAAATGGATAATCAATATAAATATCTTATTGAATAAAATTACTCCCAAATAGACCATTTATATATATGAGATGTAATAGGGTTGAAATATGGTCATCATTACTATCTTATCCATTTGATATACCAATTATGTTTCCAAATACATTCATTCATTCACTTTATCATAATATAGTAAAGTATGAAACTATTTTCCTATTAATACATCAAAAAGATCAATTTGTATATTTGAATGTAAAATATTAAAATAAGAAAAATAATTAAAATTTAAATATTAATCACAAATTCAATGATAATATATCAAACATGAAAAATAAATATCATCCAAATTATAAATTTTTCGATCTGACAGTTCAATATATGAGGTGTGAAAACTTATATTGAAATTTAATTTGGAACCCATTATCTCTTGAAGACTATTTTATATAAATATATGTAAAATTTTTTTCATTTAAGAATAAAATTGATTAAGGGAATCTAAATAAGGAAATTATCTCTTAAATATAATGTTTATAATGTTTATAAAATTCTATATAAGCTTAAATAAGTTGAAAATATGAATATTTAATTAATCAATCAATAATTAAAAAAATTGAAATATTACCTTTTGTGCACTTATGTAATCTCACTATGATATCCATCAATAATTTCCCACATTTACCCACTAGATTAGGAAAAGGATTAATAATCCAAATATGTATTAGTATTCCAGTTTTCAAATATAAAATTGAATACATTTTAATAGTAAAATTACTATTATCATTCTACATTCCTTCACATTAAAAACATTCTAGATGGTGTCTATATATTATTTTATTTCCACAAATAATTGAACATTGAAATCTATAACCTCATGTTGTCGTTGAATATTCAAACGTGGGTAAAATATTGTACATATCATTTTTATTAATATAAAAACACTATCATTTTAAATATTTTGTTAAGGAAACATACATTTCTCAATCAATTCTACTATTCCCCATTAATCACTATCTTCCTTCAATGATAGATTAATTTCTTCTCATAAAGAAGACTATACTGACAACTGAAAAAATTGGGAGTTGATGAACTCCCAATTTCTATAATAATATAAATTATTTCATTATCTAGAGGATCATAATCCATGCCACGATCCAGCTCATTTAACCCAATACCCTAATAGTTGAACTAGATCAAAAATCACTTATAGGGGATTCCTAACCCCCACAGGATGGTAACATGCATCTATAATCAATAAAGATAAATGATTAAATGAATTTTATAAAAAAATATTAGATGATAAGAGATACAATTCATCATGACTAAAACCACCAATGGGGGATAGTGGAAAAAAATAGATAAAATAGTACCTGGATAGATAAATAAACATCACAATGGAAAAAATAATATAAACCAGATGATACTCTCAAAGTATCATGTAGAATAATTGTAAAATAGATCCACTGAACACCATCACCATTCAAAATTAAAAAGGATAAAAAAACTACAACCTCTATATAGAAAATTTCATTTTCTAGGACCTAGAATATAAAATTACAAAAACATATAAAGGAAATGGTAGGGTGTTTTCTATAATTCCTATTATATAAACACCAATATATTCATAATAAAATACAATATAAATTAACAATTTATTAGGTCATACTAAATAAAATAAAAAAATAAATTACATTTTCATATTTTAAAGAAGAACATTATTTCATAATCAATGGATGAAATATATATCAAAATATCTTTCAAATGGTATTAAATAAAATATTTTTATAAATCTATTTAAATAAATCTATTGGAATAAAAAAATAGTTCATTTAATCAATGAAATGGTTAGATGAAGCTCAAAAATAAAGAACTATGGAAATGATACCTACGGTTCATTTGATTCCGTATAATAGGATATTCACGAATTTTAGTTAGATTCATGGCTCAAGATGCATGAAAATACTCAACTCAACACCCCAATTAGGTTGCAACTGTGAGAAATCAAAATACCCACTATTAGAGGATCCAAAATTAGAGATTAATATGACCAGGGTTCATTTATTATTATCAGAAAAAGAATATTAATATGGGATCAATGTCATTGCATTATTGTTATAGTTTTCTATAAACAATCCATGATTACATTTGATTCAATCAGGCTAGAAATCAATCAATGTTTAAAAAAATAATTTCTAATAATATCAAAATTAAATTTCAAATTTTAAATTTCAACATTCAATTATAATTTACAAAACAAATCATCTGCTTCATTATTTCATTTCATTTTAAACTATAATTAAATTTAATCCAATTTTTAATTATCAATATCAAATCATTTCATTAAAATAGTTTCCAAATTCATCTATAATTTTTAAAAAATCCATCACAAAATTTTAATTTAATTTAAATTTGGGTAATTTTAAATTCCATTTCCCACTTTAAATCAATGATAAAATTATCTCGAATACATTTTTTTAAATCATCTAAAAACACAATACAAATAAATCAAGAAATATAGTGCTTCAACTAAATGTAAAATATATATTAAACCAACTACCATCTAATCAATGTATAAAAATAAACAATAATCAAAATGGGGAATTAAAGTGAAGAATGATGTTTATGAAGATCTAGTTATAAAAACTAGAATCAATATCCAGAAAAATTGTTTATATCCATCAATTACATGATTATACATGTAAATATACATAAGAGGTAAAGGGAGATCAAAACAACCCAAATGATAGGATATCCACACAACTATTGGAGATTAAATGAGATCATCAACACTTTGATCTTCCAAGATAATGTTTTGTAGGAGTCAAAATGAATCATAATTACTTCCATAACCAAGTATTTTGAGTTAGGGAGAAATGTGGGTATTATTCACCAAAAACCGAATTTCCATTAGTTTTATATAAATATTCAAGGAATTAAAAACCCAGCCAAATTTTTTCTAGACGTTCTATATAGTTTCGAGTAATTTGTTTTCCTAACTATGCACCAATACAATTTGGCTTCACAATTTCTTCTTCTTAGGAATGAAATCTGGTTAACTGTGCACCAATTTTCCATATGACCAGTGGACTATGACATGATATTTTGAGGGTTTTTCCTCTTAGTTCTGAAAAATAGTGAACCCTCTCTGAGATTTATCAAAGGGGGCATTATTAGCTTGACCAAACCACATGAATTAACATAATCATGAACATAAATTTCATAGATCCAAAATCTTAACTAATTCCAAAAACTCTATAAAAATATCCAAATGATATAACCAATCCATAGGAGAAAAAAAAATGTGTCATGGAGTATGTTTAATAAGGTAATGGATGTTACAAGCACTCCACCATAAAAACATTATATCCCCAGAAAACCTATCATGAATTCTCTAAATAAATGAGGTGAGGATACTAATATGTCATCAGTTCCACAATCTCCCACATCTCATGAGAAATGTATCCATTCTAATATAGCATAATGACAAAATGTATCTTCCCCATGAATTAGATTTTTTCTCAAAATTAGAAATCCTAACATGATACCCAATCAATTATAAATCTGGCTCAAAAAAAGGATTCACACAACTTAATACATGAGATATGTTAGAAAGATACATTCAAAGCCATGATAAAGGAAACTGTCTATTAGTCAATGTAAAATTTAGTGGAAGTGGAAAACAATATTCCACTTCCACTATCCTCTAATTAACTCAAAATGTGAAAAACAAAACAATGTTGTAATCATCCCATATTTCTTAATCTGTTAATTACCCAAATGGGTTGAAAATCTAAAAAAACACGTAGTCACCAAATGAAAATTGTAAAGTTCTCGTATAATTTTAAACGTAATATATATACCCACTATGTTCCAACAATAATATCATGTCAATAAAATAAATATTCACCATAATTTCTGGGACAAGACTCAGAATAATAAAATATCATTTAATAATCTCTGACCATCAAAATGTAGATTTAAAATGCCAGTTGTACAAGGTATCAAATGGTTCCATCCCAATTGATAGATAGTAACTATTACTGTAATAAACATTAACAAGTAAAAATCTACATCCTGATATCCAAAAAAATTGAGAAATCAAGAATGTAAAAAGTTATTGAGATTCTTTATAGCATGTTATGTCTTCCTATCCATATGTGGATGATATTCCATGCTCAAATGCCACAAAAATATATGTGCCTTTGGGTTGAATCTACTAAATTTATATGTAAAATGGGGATCCCTTTATGATAGTCTATTAGAATCATCACTATGAAAACTAATAATATAATACACATAGTGATTTCTCGTGTCCATAGCATTGGCTGTATCGTGAATGGGTAATCTGTTCGATGATTTTATAACCATTTAGATCACAAACCTTATCACCAAATAATTATGAGTGGTAGATGAAAATAAAATATTAGGGTCTATATAAAACATGTCTGAATTCAATGTCAGAACAGGAAGTGGATGAAGTAAATACAAGGGTCTAAAGTTCTTATCATTGACCTTATAACTTATATAACTATAAGATACAATATTAGTGATGTATCGTATGATACCTAGTCACCTGAATCATTGCATCATATCGTATAACATCTTGGTAGTTAATGGGTTCACATCAGGATAGGAATTATGGAAATTCCACATTAGATTCATACTTATGAACAATGATACGGAAAAATTAATTGTGAAAACATATGATCCCTCCCCCAGGATAATTCATAGTTAGCAATGGTATCCCCTCTATAAAGAGAGTCCTTAATTCCATTTACTATAATATCATGTCATTGTTCTAAAAGAATAATATCAAAAATGAAATATGCCAATATATTACTATCCATGAAAACATTATCCTATTTATATCAGAATCGGAAAGTAAACTATGGATAAATATTCATCATTCCCCAATATTTAGATGATCATTTAAGGGTCTAGGACATAATATTACAACTCAATTTATTATCAATGAAATTTCCCTTCCTCGTGGTTTATGAAATTTTGAAAACATATTTATATAGGTACTCCACCGAAAATATCTATTAAATGACCAAATATATTTGGTAGAATATATAAATTAGTATATTGTGGTAAAAATTAATAGTAATAATGTATCCATGAAGTTAATTTCATCACCACTTGAGAGAAAATATCACTATTTTGAGCATTTGAACATATATCGTGTAATTTATCATGATTGGACTATGTTATCTTGAGCCATAGGCTACAGATTTATCACCATCTATACAAAAATTTACCAACCCCAAACATGATGTGTTATAGATGATCACATAGACTTTTATAGACTTTGGAAGAGTAAAATCTTATATAGAAGTCAAAATTCTTTTCAACTCAACAAAACAACTATGATACTTTTCATTCCATATGATCATCACTCCCTACTGTGAAAGGGTATTCATTAGAGATATATCATCGATGAATATTTAAAACCTCTATGGTAATCCACAATCAAGCACAATAAACATCACATGTAAAGAAATTACACTGTTTCTACAACATCATAATAGACTTTACCTTCTTTGGATCAACTGAGATTCCATGTTCTGACACCACGTGATCCATGAACATTACATTCCATATCAATAAATTACAATTTTAATTCATGGTATAAAGAAACTGAAATCTTAAAATTTATAGAGTTTTTCATCAATTATGCAAATGATACTCCTCATAAATAACGTAAACCTAATAAATAGAGGTATGATAGATTTATAAAAAAAGAGAAAATACAAGGGGAACAACAGATACACTATTATCTCTTCATTTCTAGGGTCATTGTAATATCTATCAAATAAGTAAAAATATCCATACAAATGTTTAGGAGAATCAAAATTAGAGTCAAAATAAATAATTGATATGTAAAAGTCTTATTTAAAGTAGTTGAAAATGAGAATACTTAGTGATAATACCTCTCCCAATCACTGGACCTATATCAGCTTCCTTAAAAGACTCTTCCACTAACTAAAGCTACATAGTTTGAAATTATATATAAGGGAACTCCATTGATATTGACTAATATGATTTAATTGTAATTTTTTTTTGTTTTTATTTCCCAATATAACTGAATAAAGTATAATAAAAATAGAATAATTTCTATAGTCATCCTGAACAACTATTGGAATTAGAGATATTGGGTATTACATTGCAAACCCAAGTTAAATACCCATCCATTAGACAATGTACAAAAGTAAATGGGACTCTTAAAAAACATCAAGAGTTATAGAAGATGAATTCTATCTATAACCACTATGAGCCCCTCCATAATTCCATTTTACATTAATGGAACTCATAAAACATCCATTTAGAGGAAAACAAACTCCCATCAACCTTGAAATTCAATTATGATCAAGAACAATCATCAATACCCAATCCAAGAAATCTATATAAGAATCCATTTTGCATATAAAATTATAGGTTAATATAAATATATAAATACCCATATCATTCCTTGATGAATTTATCTTTTCATTATTCCTCAGATTAAGGGTAAACTATGCTATATCTGAAGACCATTTTGCGTATCGATTACTGGTTATGTCATCTGGTTGGTGTTTGGAAAACTAAATGCATGCTTCTAAATCCAGTGATTTTAAATAGAACATATCAATTATAATAACATATAATTATTTCAATTTGAATCCCTCGTGAATTTTTTCAATTATTATTTAATCCACCCATCTCATGCTAGGCCCTTATAGGTTGCCAGTGGATCATTTCACCTTACTCAGATCAGTTTCTTCCAAAAAAAATCTCTATCCATTTTAACTGATCCTTAACATATATATAAACATTAGAGCCTAATAATGTTGGTTTACATTAGATATAAACTCTTGATATTTATTATGAAGTTTTTTCTTATTGAGGTTTCACTGTAATATCTTAAATGATAGTGAATTTAGGTACATTCATTAGTGGTTGGACTGCCGACACCACTATCAAGAAAATATTTTGTTTCATAGGATTATTTTATCAATTTGGTTCACCAGCTGCTTCATCTTGAATCCAATATGCAAGTATTCAGAGATGTGTAATTGCATCAAAAAATATAGAGATAAATTTAAAGACATAAGATACGATTCATAGATTGTCAAATCAAATAAGAGATATAAGAATTTTAGTTACATAGAGAGGAAATTAAGATTGGGATTTCACCAAAATATGATAAATTTGGGGTATTATTATATAATCAATAAATTTCTCAATGAAACCTATCCAAAACACCTCATGGTTAATTAAGTCACTTTATGGTGGGAGATAGTGAGGCACTCAATTGAAACTACCTCTTTTGCCCCATCAAGACATCCCAAAATGCATAATATAATCAAGGAATGATGGTTAACCAACACCCCAGATACAACATTTTCTTGAACCATCCTAGAAAACCTGTTATCATAGTTTCCAAGAAGATTTTGATATAACCCTATGGTGTTCCAAATCTACAAAGGATGGTTACTACCACCATGCATCAATGTAGATCTTAGAGTGAATGAATTTTTCAAAAAATGTGTAAGATAAAAGGTACAATTCTGCATGATCAACCCTCCCAAATGGTTATAGTACTAGTAAAAAACAAGTAAAATAGTGCATATATTGATAAATAAACATCTCATAGGAAAAAAATTCAATCTTTTGAATGTCTCAAAATCTCCAATTCTATATGTGGACAATAGCACCACCAGTCACTAACATCACCTCATATTCCAAAGGACCCAAAAAATCACTACCTATAGGTGGAAGGTATACATTGACCATACTAATAACAACAATATCTATAATTTATAAATTTAAAATTTTGTCTGTGATTTTTAAATAATTATAGGATCTCACCAATTGTTACATAATCCATACCATAACAATTAATAATTTATGATATTAGTATAAATAAAACAAGTAATGACATTATATCAACATTTTTTAATCCAAAAAATAAATTCATAATAAATGGGTAGTATAAATCTAAAAACATATTTATAACATGCTTAAATTTTAATTTCATATAAAAATTTATATACATATGTTTGTTTTTATGAATAATTGAGTTTAGGGATTCATTAACAAGTTTAGTCAAGTGAAGATAATAATGAACCATGAAAAAGAGCCTCGTGGAACCTTAGTTTCTTGGTAGTAGTGTTGTACCAAATATCCTATATAAAAATCTACTAGATGTGTTTTCAATATAAAATAAACACACCATTAGGGTAAGAACTTTTGGAATTCAATATACACCCCATAAGGTGAGCCACAATGTAAAATATCACTACTATTGGCTTGGTTAGTGTTTCTAATGTCAGTCCATTTCAATGTCATCAAGATGATAGAATGATTGTTCATATAACCTAAAAACAACATTGTCTTACATGTTCATTAATAATTAATTCATGAAATAAAATTAGAAATCAATCATTTTAAATCAATTCAAAATAAAATTTTCAACTTTCACTTTTTAACATGCATTTCATATTTCATTACCAAATAACAGGGGTTCATCATTTCAGGTCATTTCTAAAATTATTTAAATCTAAGACACATTATTGGGATCAACATAAAATCATTTACATAGTGAAATTTCCAAATAAATTCATCATTATTCACAAATCCATCCCATAATCTAAATTCCCCTTAAATAGTGGGTTTTCTCAATTCCCATTACTATTTAAAATCAAAGATAAAATAATCTCAAATACATGTTATTAAATCCATTAAATATTCATTCAAAATATGTGAAGAACTATATTTTTTTCAATTTAATTGAAAATACCTATGGGACTTCTTACCATTTAATCATGGGAACACAACACCCACAATGAGTATTGCTAATTATGAATGAAGGAACATAAGATATAGGAAAAAAACCTAGAATAAACATCTGATAGAATAATGTTTTCATCCGTCAATTACATGAATATATAACTGAATCTAGGTAAGAGATAAAGTATATTCATTGGAAAACACATGAGGGGAGATTCACGTGTGTGGAGAAGACAAAACAAGATCATCCACACTTGGATCCTCCATGAAATGTGTTTGGAGGAGTCAAAAAACATCTTGAGAGATTCCATGACTAATGAATATGAGAAAGGTTATTAGGGGAGATTATTCATCTTAAATATAGGCATAAATATTTTTATATAAATTTCCAAGCCTCTAATAAATTTCATAGATAGTTTAGAGCAGGGTCTGAACATTTAGGGATAACCATACACCATAACCATGTTGCCCTATTGTATCAAGTTTAGGGGTTTTACATGGTGTCTACATGATTTATTTAACCATGTTCCAACCATTAATATGTAAAATACATGTGGATACATGATTTTGGGGTCTCTACCAACACAATTTTGAAAAATTGTACACCCCCATCAAGAGAAACATAAAATGGTTCATGGTTGTTAGTTCCAAACCACATTGGATTCTGTAACCATGTGCGAATTATACATAACCAAAATAACAGAAAAATTCTCGAAATTATACAAAATAAAACCCCAAAAAAGTATAATGGAGACAAAATACTTTTCATGGTATTTACATAGTAACGTAACATGATGTTATATTCTTGGTGATATAAGGTTACTTCTTCAATATCTTTCTTACTCAAATAATCAGCTACATTGTTTTCATTAAATGGAAGATAATTAATTATGTTTTCTTAAAATATTATCAATTCAATAAATATATTCATTATAATATTCCACACCATTTGAGTTAATATATACTTCAAAAATTAAAAGTATGTATATATTCTTCACATTTCAATATATAATTGAAGTATCATTATCTTAAAACAAAACATCGTAACTATTTGTGCAGGTTTATGTCAATGATTATTCCTCTAATGAAGATTTAACAAATGTTACACATAAGTAATTACAAAAGATATTATGTATTAAAAAACATTCCAATCCATCTAAAAAATCATCATTGTAGATAAAAATTTCACCATTACTGGAAGGTAAGGCCAAAACCAAATGATGTATTAATATTCTATTCAAATAATGGAAACATTCATTATATTCATTTGACTAAATGAACATACACTGTTTTTGTATAAGAATAGATTTTTGGATACATAATAATTAAATTTTATTAACACACTTCAAGTAATAAGTTATTTATCCAAAAACATTATAAAAAATCACTAACATATATTTTCCATTTATATTAATCAATAACAATAATTTTAGTAGGATCGATAGTTTTCCATATTTATTTATGATATATCCATGAAATAAAATATTCATGAAAGAAATTTAAATATTATTCTATATATCTTATGTTCATTACATATTTATTGAAAATTCCTTACATTTATATCATTATCTTGATAACATTTTGAATAATCCAAAATATCATCAATAAACACAGCAAAAAAACTCACAAAATAATTAATGAAATAAATATTCATAATTTAAATGAATAAATATAGAGAATTTTTCAACCTAGGGGGTAAAAAAATTACCATAATGACCACACCAATTTTGAAATGTTTTCATTGGGATGTCGTCCACATTTACCACCAGCTGAAAGTTCCAATAATTTTTATCGAAATTTAAAAAGTCATACGTTCCAGGTAGTTGATGAAAAAAGTTGTCGATTTCAAGTAATTAATGATTATTATAAATATGTATATAATTAGATGCTCTATAACTAAGAAAAAGACTAATGGAAAAAAATTTATAAAAAAAATATAATATGGTACCTACATATAGTAATGTACTTGGAAGAATGAAACCCTTGTTAAAAATATCCTACTATTTATTATTCACTTATAAGAGTATTAATTGCGCCATTCAATATAGTGGTTTTGAAATCATATTTGAATTATTCAATATGTTAACATTGAAATCACATTAAAAATTTAATATATACCTGATAACTCATTAGAAAAAAATTATAAATATTGTTCTACTTTTGACACATCTATTAATAAGAACTGTTTCCTTTTTTTTAGAAACACAAACAATGTATCTTCAATTGATCTCTCTAAATTGTTTACTATCTTTTTGATATGTTACCAATTTTATTAATTTTTTATTATATACAATTCATAAAATATTTTTTAAAATAATATTTTATGAGATGTAATTTATGGTAGCATGAAAAATTAAAGTGCAATCTATACATAGAGTAATATTAAATTATTCAATGGGAAAGACAATAAGGATTATTGGTAAAATACATCCATATATGAAAATAATGAGAATTTTTAAAATGCATGATACCTTAATATTTCTACATGTTTTTTAATTAAAGTATTTACATCATTTCATAGTTTGAATTTTTATTTTATAAGAAAATATCTCAGAAATCAATTAATGTGTTGATACTAAATTAAATAGCAAATTATCATAATAATAATAAACATGTAATGTACATGATTTATCATAATTTTATGGTTCAAAATTTTCCATGGTAGTAGAAAATGATTTCACCAAACCATTCTATTTATAGTCTTTATGTTTCTTATTTTTCATGACCTTCTTTAGGTATTCATCCACATAATGGCCAATGCCATTACATTGGAAAAACTTTACCCTCTACTTATCAAAATTAGTTTTACCAATTCTAATATATTTTTATTTTAAATTATAATCAAAATTCTAAAAAATAACGCAAAAAATTTAAATAGTTTTTTTAATCAATTATTGAATGTTATTTTTAACAGACCTATCACAAATAGAAAATATGATTTTCATTACAGCAGAATTATTCAATATGTTTTTCCCATTTACATTCCTCCAGAACATTGTTTTTTCATCTTTTTAGAGAATACACTATCTTCATCAAACCCCATTTCAATATTATAATGAAAATAATTATTTATTAATAACATTAAAAATCATGGAATTCTAATAAAACTCAATATAATAAATCTAATACAAAATAAATCAAATTTAGTTTACATTAGTGACCCCAAATAAAAATATTATACGTTAATAATCAAGTAAAATTTTCTACATACTCCTCCAACGAATATTATTCTATCTTCTTCAAATACAAGAAATAATTTTTTATAATATTTCAAAAAATAATTAGAATATGAATATCAATGAATGTATTCCTAAATTTATATCATTATAGGTTTATGATTTTGATGGATATTTCCCTCCTGGTGCTTCCATACATTTTCATCCCTGATTATATTATTTAAAATCATGCTAAAAATATAATTATAAGATTTTAAAAAAAGTTATACATTAATTTTTACATCATGGAAAGCAGAAATATGATTATAATATTCCTATTTAGATAAATTATCCTATCTAATAAAAATATATAATTTTTTACTATACTAAAAATTATAAGTACATGAAATTATATAATTTGGGAGAAGAAATATCTAGATAAAATTATACTTCTTGTATTTTTGGAGACCTTTTATGATCAAATATTTAAAGAATTATTTCATGAATATTTTTTAAATAATTGTTACCTCACAAATTCAAAACATCACTTTATATATAATTTAAAAAAATTCATCTTTTATGAAATAATATTCTTTCTTTTCCTGAAATATCGCCACAATTTTCAAATAGTCCTCATCCATGTCCCTATGGTGATTAACATGTAATATATGTGATAGAAGAGTGATTTTGATATTCGTGTTTGTGACATGTACTACTACTTCAAAATCCTATGTTGATTATTTTTTGTGGGACATGGACTGGTGCTTCAAAAACACATAGTAGTAAATGAGTTTTGTGACAAGCCATCGTATTTCAAATAACCATGGGGTACTAGACAGGGCATTCAGGTCCCAAAATTTTATTATTGGATTATGGTTCCAATTGGGTATAATTTTAATTGAAATGAACTTTTAATTTATTACCATGGTATTGATATATGAAATATCCCTTGGGGATAGTTCATACTCTATAATGGGTGGAAAAAGCTATTGAGTTTTGATGTAATTGTGTACCTGGAAAGGTATATGGTTAAATAGAAAATAATTGGTTTCGTAAAGTTTTTACATTATTACTTGTATTGTACTAACTATAAAACATTATAAAGTACAATTAACTAGATATTTTTTGAAACGTCATTGGTGGTTTCCAACTATGTTGTACTCATTTTCTACTTGTGATAAATAATCAATACCTGGATAGACTCACTATTTGAAAGAAAAAATAATGGAATGAGCCCCAATATAGTTTTATTAGTCAGGTAGGATCATGGAATAGGGTACATGAAATGGTGTTGGGACCCTCTTGGACGTTTCAATGTGACATTACTTTGTTATTTTATTTTACAATTTAGACTTATTTTTCATGACATATAGACTCTTTAGTTTTGGATATTGTATTCAAGTTTTAGTCATCATGCGATTCCGGTTCAGTTTTGTTATTGGTTTTATCATTTTGCTTTTTTATTTATTTCTTACATTGATATACTTTTATAAATATTTTATAGTATCTCAATGAATGATATTAGTCCCTAACTGATAATTGGCTCCCACTAGTATATGGGGTTGAATGCCCGAGGTCATGTGACCAACAAACTCAGTGCCCCAATGTGTGGAACCTGGGTCGGGATATCCAAAAGTGGTTTCAATGGATTTTTATATTATTTTAATTTTCCCTTAAAATTTGGGAATGATTTACATGATAAATTATGAATCTATCCTTCCTTAATATCTCATGCATGAGAGTATCTAACACATGTTTCGGTGTAAATTAATTATACCAATGACTGGATTATTGTTATTGATGTGTGTTGTTTTATTTGGATGCAATTTCACCATGATTTATGAACATGTTGTATGATGTGATCATTTATTCTTAATCATATTTTATTATTCATTCTCAACCAAAAAATCCTTATTATGAACATTTGGAATTTGGGAGCCACTTGGGTGTGAAAATGCCATTTATAATATTTATTTTATAGAAAATAGAAATATAACACAAACATGTGTCTCCTAACTAAAACAATTTTTATTTTGTTATATAAATCATCTATTCAAAAATAAATAGTAATTACAAATATATAAATATTTCACATATTATGGACTTTTATTTATAAATTTTACACATTAAATAAATAAATTTTTTATGACACACTGATGATGCAATGATTACCTTATTAATAGTATAGTAAAACAAATGATATTATAAACCTAAAAATAAAGTTAATTTTATCATTTTTATTCCATTGAATAATTTGATGGTCGACATTTACATGTGAAGGATCAGCTAATGCCTTTGGTTTTAAGAAATTATTTTTTTATTACTTTAACAAAAATCAATTACTAAGTAGTGTCAAAATTGACAAATATGAGATTTAATAAAAAATTCTATTTTATGAAATGATATAATAGTATGAAAAACCTATTATTTTTCCAAATTACTTATATAATGTTAAAAATATAATTTATGATCCACTTTTGGTTATATTGGAATTTTACAGTAACTGTAGTAATAATATATTAATAAAATACAAGAAGACATGGTAAGAGTTAATGTTTTTAACTAAGGGTTAATGCTAAAAGATAAAGATGCTTTTGTGACCTAAACAAGTCTAAAACATATTGGTTGAGATGAATTTTAATCATCATCATATTATCCTCGAATTATATCTCTTTTGAGAAATTATAACTGGAAAATGAATTTATAATAAAATTATATTTCAAAACATTCCTAATGTACCCCTCAACCCTCTTTTAAAAATCCACAACCTCTTCCCACTTACTCGCACCACTCAACCCTCTTGGATAAACCCAAATATGATAAAACAAGGTCCCAACATCCCTCATTTACTTTAATTATCCTTACCTTGGTAAGAATTCAATTCAAGGAATTCATTTAGCTCAAATTAGAAGAAGTTACCCAATTTAGAGGTAATGTCTTCTCTCAAGCTACTTTCCTTTATTTTCCTTCTCTACTCCCTATGATCCTATAAAATAATGATTAAATAAAAAAAATTATCCTATATATACAATTATTTTCTTTTGAGAACTATTCCAACTACACTTACACACAACTCCATCTAATGGAAACAAAAATATTGTTTTTATGTATGGAAAACTATTGCTTCACAAAAACGATGAGTGCTCAATTTTCACGTACCACCTCTAATAGAGGCCATTATGATGGAACTATATTTATATATGATATATATTATATTTATATTGTCTCTATGATTATTTATTTTTTACTTACAATATACCTTTATGGTTTCCAATATGTGTAAATATGATAATTTCATTTCAGAAAGAGTGGACTACCACACCCTAAATGTGATATGACTCATTCATGTTAGAAATAGAACATATAAAGGATGGTTTTATTAAATATACGATACATATATGACATAAATATAATACTTGTTTTATAATTTACATTTTCATAATTTTATTATTATACTTTTAATACGACAATGAAATGAAAGAAGCATTCACGCGTATGTACGACCTACCATCTCCATGAACGGTGAATTTGATTTCATATCTATAAATATTATGAAAATTATAAATACATATATACTGTATATATATGATATTTAAATCATAAATAATACTTAGAAGATGATGGAATTTGACCACATGGAAAATTTACATCAAGACTTGTTAATTTTCGACTCAAGTACCGAATATCAATAAAATGAGCAATTGAACATAAATAATCATGTAATTATTATAAAATGGAAACATGTGATATAAAAAGTGTAATAAAATTGAAAAAGGTTCTCAAGTACATATAAATTAAAATATTTTTATTATTCCAGAACAAAACAATTGTACGTGATGATTCAGACTCAAGGTAAGGGACTTCGTCTCTATCTCCTTTCATTGAGGTATAATGTGATAATATACACCTTATTAAATTATAATATGTATAATAATAAAAAATTAATATTAATATCATTTTTTGAGAGTCTATTATTTATGAATCGTTTTTCCAAATAACAAAAAAATAATGTTTTTAACATATGTGGGGTCAATGATTCCTCCTCCCCAACCACCATTATTTCATATTGGAATTCCCCTACAAGGTTCAGTATTTTTAAAAGGAAAAGAAATCCCTTATTCACATTTTGAGTGTTTTAGTATTGAGAATGGTTTTGAAAGTGGATTTACTATTTCACTATCATGAAATTATATATAATGATTGAAAATGATATTTTATGAGTAAACTATTGATAATTAAAATCTATTTTGTCTTATGATTATATAAAGGTACTTGGACATTTGATGGGTGGTTATGAGATAAACCAATGATGAGTTGTTATGTGAAAAACCAGATATGGGTGGTTACGTGATAAACCATGGGCATGTGGTTACGTTATAACCTCATCTGAATTGGGTATGGAAGTGGGACATATGTCTAATCCATTTAGTGATATGTGTGGAAGTCGACCATACAGTTATTAAATGTATATTTATTTATGTCCCTAGTTACTTATATATGTCATATGTTTCTTTCTATTGGATTTATGGTAATATTTAGTTACAAAAAGTCTATGCAATGAGATTATATTCTATGAATTATATTTATTACTTCTTAAAGGAGAAGAGTAAAAAAATTTGATAAAGCATTCATTGTTTTCATGTTTCACAAGACTAATAGTTTTCTTTATTTATGTATATTGTACTAATATTTTTTTCTCCTCCCATGTTATGAAATGTTTTCTCACATGAATTGAATAAGAACAACGTCATGGATGAGATCAAGGAGAAGTTACGTTGTTAACATAATAAACGATACCATGATTTTTTAAAGAGTTTTTGTTTTATAAAAAATGGATAGTGAGTAGATGTGTATGCTTGTAATATTTAAGTTGTTATATATGAGTTATTACCTAATTCTATGACACTCTAACCTGAAAAGATATTCAATGTAAATTAATTTCAAACTAATGTCTTTCTTAATATTATTTAATGATTAATTCTTGGGCCTTATACCTGGTATTATAGGTTGAATTAGATAAAATAAAGAGTTATAATATTGTTAATAGAATTTCCATAAATGATTTTCACTTTATGGTCAAAATGTTGTAAAATTTGAGGATTACAATGTTGCTTTGTTTGTGATATGTTTGTTCATAATGTTTTTCCATAGTGGAAACATGTCATATGTATTGGGAAGGCATACAGTGCAAAAAAACCATCCAAAGAAACATCTTGAGATACTCAAAATCGAAACTAAATAGTTTGTTAGAGAGATGGATCACTTGACATATGTTATTAATGGGGGATGTGTTTACAGATGACCTTTTGGTATATTCTTAAATGTTGGTAGGAACATTAATGTCTCTTAATGATTTTTTTTCAATAATTAAAAGAAAATAATGTATATAGAATGTTTAGTAAGATTGAATGTTGTATGAAAAAAAAATATTCCGTTGGTCATATTTTTTCTAAATATGGAATAATTATTGACCCTTATAAAACAAAAGTAGTTTAAAAGGGGAAAATACAAACTAATATAACAATTATACATAGTTTTATTAGATTAGAATGTTATTATAAAAGGTTTTTTGATTACTTTTCTTGATTATCTACCCCACTAACTAAGCTAACATGTATGTATGTTATGTTCATCTGGAAAATAATATTCGATGATTTTTTTCAGGAATAGAAAATAAGAGTTCTAAATTCTCTAGTTTTGGATCTGCCTTCCAGGAATGGAGATTTTTTCATCGAAAATGATGCATCATGGAATGGACATGGTTGTGTCCTAATGAATAAGGATAAGTTAATTGCATATACATCACATCATTTGAATATTCATTAGTTAATTAACCCTGCAAATGATATAAAATTAGTGGATGTTGTTTTTGAATTAAAAATTTGGAGGCATCATTTTTATGGCATAAAGTGTGAAATATATACCAATCCAAAAAGTTTGAAATATATATTTACATAGAAAGAATTAAACATGAGAAGAATGCGTTGGATGAAATAAATCCATTATTATGATAGAATGATTATTTACCATATATGAAAGGAAAATAAATTTGTTGACACATTGAGTCAAAAGATTAATGCTATATTAAGAATGTTACGTTTGGTATGAGATCCTTTGGTTTTTTATTTGATGAACTTTGGATTGGATTTTTTGGGGTAGGGAATAACCCTATTTGGTTTCTTGTTAAAGTGAAATCATTACGATCAGATTGAATTAATATAGTGCATAAATAAGAATGTGTGTTGCAAAAAATGGTAGAATTGGTTCTGAAGGTTAATTACCCTAAATTTAACATTAATATTGATAGTGTTTTTAGGATCTCAAATAGATTATATGTTCCTTTTGATTTGTATTTGAAGATTGACTTGTTATTTAAACCTCATATTTCCCTATTTTATGTTTATACTTTATGTAATAATATATACAGAGATCTTCAAGAGTGTTACTTTTGGGATGAAATGAAAAGAGATAATACTAATTTATATTGGTATTACCAAATACTTCCATAGGTAACAAGGAAATGTAGGTTATTATTGACCTATTGACTAAATAATCCCATTTTCATCCTTTTTAATATACTATGTATCTAAATCAACTTTCTTTGTTGATTATTAATGAGATAGTCAGGTTAAATAGAGTTCCTCTTTCCCATGTATCTTATCTTGATATCAATTTCACTTTTATCATTAGTAAAGGATTTTAGAAGTCATTGGGAAATGAATTAAATTTTAGTAAATATTTTCATCCTCAATCAGATGGGCAGTCAGAATGAAAAATTCAGACCTTCAAGGATATTTTATGTGTTTTTTAAATGGATTAACATGGATGTTGGGATCAAAATATTTCTTTGTGTTAGTTTTCTTATAATAAAAGTTTTCGTTCTAATATAAATATGGAATTGTTTGAGGAATTATATTGAAAGAAGTTTCAAAATCCAACTTGTTGGGTGATGTAGGTGAAAGGATGTTTATGGGACCAGAATTGGAAGAACCGATGGTAGTAACATTTCAGATGATTCAAAAGCACATGAGGATAACACATAGCATGATGAAAATTTATGAGGATTTCCAGAGGAAGGATTTTTCATTTGAGGTAGTTGATCTTGTCTTTCTCCATGTTTCTCCATGGAAAAGTGTGTTTTTTGTAAGAAGGGAAAGCTGAGTCTGAGGTTTTTTGGAAACTATTTAAATATGGAGAAAGGTGGATCAGTTTTCTATAGGTTGGTTTTACCTCTATGTTTATCTTAGGTACACAGTTTCTTTCATTTTTCAATGTTGAGATAGTATTTTTCATATCCATATGAGATTTTGAGTCCAGAGTTGGTTCAGTTGAAAGAGAATATTTCTTACGATTAACAACCAATAAAAATTATTGACTATAGAGAGAATTTTTTTTGGAATAAGCTGATTCCTAAGGACAAGGGTTTGTAAAAAATATATATATAATTGAATAGGAAACCTAGGAAACTGAAAATTATATGTGGGAGAAATACCTTAACTTATTTGATAAGTAAATAAAATTACAGAGATGAATTTTCAATGGGGAGAATGAAGTAACATCACATGTATTTATAGAATAATACGTTTTCATATCTATTAATATTTATTAATATGATATTAATTTATCATTAAATAGGAAACATTGTTTGATATAATACTCGACACACAACAAATGGTTTCTCCGAAATCTTACATTACACACAACATTTAGTTATACTGAAAAACAATACAATATTATTATTATTATTTTAAATTGTTGTTAATTCATAGCCATTATATTGGTTGGAATGAAAATAACTAACTAAAATATGACTATACATGTTTCTTAAATGTTTTAACATTTAGTCAATAACTTTTAGAGGCTTATAATGAGAATGAATCCAATTGTAAGCATAAAATACTATAATATTTTTTAAATGTCTGTTTTACCACCTTATGAAGGAAACCCATTTTTAAAATCTAGCTTTTGTCACTTTAATATGTTCTATTGGAAAATATAAACATCTTATTTAGAGGGGAATCAACAAAATTTAATTTGGTTGAAATTTTGGTATTTCTCTGATGAAATTCATATTTTAATTAATAGTGAAAAATATTGCATTTTAATTGAAAACATTCTTTTGGTCTACATTGTTTATGTAGTTATGTTATCCTTTTGATTAGTTTTGAAGTGTAATTCGATTATGTTTTTGTCATTTAATCCAATTATTGTCATTGGATATAATTTCACATTGAAATTGGACAAAAACACATGTCAATATTTCGATCGTTTTTACTTCTTAATAATACGCTTTCTGGTTTTGACAACAATAATTAATTTTAAATTAATTACTAAAATTTCTGTGTTTTGAATTAGGAAAAATATATTTCATTCATGTAATAATAAGTTCCACGTTCTGTAAACATGTTCTTTTTAATTTTGACATTATCAATATTAACTTCAGTAATTATTTTTATTTACCATGGTTAAAGGGTAATCAGGTAAATATGGGTAAAAAATAATATTATAATAATATAAAACTACACGAACACGTTTTTTAATCTAACTATATGAGTCATGGGAAACTAAAAAAATACTTGGTCATATCTTTTATAATTTGGTAGTCACTTGGTTGTGAAATTATTTTCATGAAAAGATAAATATAACAGAAACATGTGTCTCCTAACTAAAAAAATTAATTTGGTTTATATAAATAATATATATATTTTATAAATAGTCATTAGAAATATAAAAATATTTCCTACATCATGGTATTTTATTTTTAATTTTTATACATTAAATAAGTAAATTTATTTATGAAACAATGATTATGAAATGATTACCTTATTAATGAAATATTCAAATAAATGATTTTGTAAATATTAAAATAAATTTAATTTGTATATTTCTATGATATACATTAATTCTTTGGATATTATCTACATGTTAGGAATGAGTTGATGAATTTTTATCTATGTAATCTAGTTGTTATTAATATAACAATAATCAATTACTAAATAATATCAAAATTAACATAAATGAGTTTTTAAACCAAATACAATTTTATTAAATGATGTAATAGTCCTAAAAGTATAATATTATACCAACTGACTTATATAGTGTCAAATGTTACATTTTTATTCTACTTGTGGTTCAATTATAATTTTATAGTAACTATAGTAACCATATATTAAAAAAATACAAGAACACATGTTAAGAGTTAATGTCTATAACTAAGGGTTAAAGAAAAAAATATAATGTTAATTTTGTGAACTAGACATGTCTAAAACCTATAGATTGATATAATATCAACCCATCATCATCTTATCCTATAATTATATCACTTTGAAAATATTAGAAATATAAAATAAATTTATATGAAAATAATATTACAAGACTTTACTAAAGTGCCTCTCCTACCTCTTATAAATGGCCACCATCTCTACCCACTTACTCACAACTCTCTACATCACGACCCGTCCAAATTTTTCCCAAATATGCTCCCAATGTTTCTCATTTTATCTTAAATCATTACCATTTACAGAAGACAATTCAAGAAAACCTTTTGGATCACATCAAAAAACGTTACCCAATTTAGAGGTAATGACTTCTCTCATGTTCTTTTCTTGTATTCCTTCTCTAATCCCTATTGTCTTATTATTATATGATTACATAAAAACACAAGTATCCTAAATGAAATAGAATTTTTTTATGATATTTTTTTAAATACACTTATACACACATCCATCTAATCGATATGAAGATATTGTTTCTCTATACGTTGAACTAATACCTCATGAATCTATGATTATTCTACTTTTTTACCATCTATCATGGTTCCCATTATGATGAAACATTATTTATACATGATATATATTATATTTTTTATTTTATCTATTCTTATATATTTTTAACAACATAAATTTACAGTTTCCATGATGTGTAAATACGATAGTTTAATTTGAGGTAGTGTGGACTACCACCCCCTCAAAGTTATATGACTCATTCATACTATACGTCGAATGTATAAAGGATGGTTTTATTCAATCTATGAAAAATACATAACAGAAATATAATAATGGTATTATAATATACCTTTATATCATTTAATAATTGTTTCCTTAATACGAAAAAATGATAGTAGTGTTCATGTGTATGTACGACCTACCGTCTCCATGAAAAATGCATTTCATTTATTATCTAAAAAAATTATTTATATTATAAATACATATATACTAGATATATATTATATTTAATTCATGACTAATATTATGAAGATGATGCAATTTGACCACATGAACAATTTATATCAGAATTTTTTCATTTTCAACTCATGTACCGAATATCGATAAAAAGACGGATTTGAACATAAATAATTTTGTAATTTTTATAAAATAATAATAAGTGATATAAAAGTAATAAAAAAAAGAAAAATGTTCTTATGAAAGTATAAATTAACCTATGTTTGTTATTTTATAATATAACGATTGTACGTGATGATTCGAAATCTAGGTAAGGGACATCACCTCAATATACTTTCATTGAGGAATATTTTGATAATATACACATCCTTATGTTATAAAGTGTATAATAAACACCTTTGAATTTCAATTTCATTAAAATGAAATCTTTTTTCTGTGGATTGTTTTACTAAATGAAAAAAATATAATTTTTTTAACTTATGTAGTGGAAACAACTACTCCTCTATCGTAACCATTATTTGATATTGGTAATCCTCTATAAGACATAATGTTTTTAAAAGGAAAATAAATACCTTATTACCATTTTGGTTGTTTTGGTATTGAAAATGGTTTGGAAAGTGGAATTACTTTTTCAATATCTAGAAATGATATGTTTTGATTCCAAACAAAATTTCATGAGTGAAATATTGATAATTGTAATCTTTTAGGTGTTACGATTATATAATGGTACTTGGACATTTGAATTATGGTTACGTGATAAACCAATGAGTGGTGGGTATGTGATAAACCAAATATGGGTGGTTTCGTGATAAACCATGGTCTGGTAGTTATGTTATGACCTCCAATGCATTGCGTATAGAAGTCAGTCGTATGGCTATTCTATTTAGGTATATGTGTGGAAGTTGACCGTGTTGTTATTTAATTTATGTATATTTATGTCCCGAGTTACATGTATATTTCATATGTTTCCTTTTAAGATCATTATTGTAATCATTTGGTTAAAAAAAGGTAAGAAATTATCTTATATTCAGTGAATTATATTTACTAATTCTTATAGGTGAAAATTAATACATTATGATAAACTATCCATGGTTTTCTTGTTTTCCCATGAAAAACCATTTTCATTTTAAGTGTATCCCTTTCTAATCTTTTTATACTGATCCCATGTTTTGAAATATTTTTCAATTGACATAATTAATAATATAGTCAAGGATGGGATCAATGAAAACTTATTTTGTTAAAACATAATGTTATACCATGTTTCTTTTTAATGATCTTTGGTAGTATAAAAAATGGATAGTGAGTATAAGTGTCTACGTGTAATATTTATGAAGATATGTATGTGTTATGGCCAGATTATCTAATGATCTAAATATGAAAAGATCCTCGGTGTGAATTAATGAAATATTAATGAATTACGTCAAGATTATGTACTGTTTAAGGTTGGGGCCCTCTATTTAATGTTTCCTAATATGTGTTTTTATAAATTCATATATATTTCACCACGATGATGTTTATTGGAAAAACAATAAGAACTTATTTTTAGATATTATCATCCATACATAAAACCTATGTCAAATATAGTTCCATATTATATAATATCTAGAGAGATCCCTAAGGAATATTGTGAATATTATTATCAATATGAAACGTAATCTTTTGTTGCAACACCCTATGAAATTCATAGAAGAAGGTGCTCTAGATGCACCGAAGATATGGATTGAATCCTGGGAGACTATACCTGACTATTTGAGAAATTTTATTGAAAAAAGGATCAGGTTGAATACTTTTATTTCAAATTGTGTGGAAATGTTTTGGTGAGGCATCTAGACATAGCTTGAAGATTTGAAGAATATGGAGTGGAAGGAAATTCAAAAAATGTTCTTGGAGCACTTTTACCCTGGGAAGCTGAGATATGGGATAGAATATGAGTATATACAGTTGAATAAAGATATTATGTATGTTATAAACTATGGTGGTCTCTTCATTTATTCGCTGCAATATTTTATAGCACTGACAGGAGAAGTGGAAACCATAGAGAGATGGTTTTATGATGGCATTAAATGTGACATTATGTCCTCAGTGATTTTTTATCGGTTAAAGATGATTTCAAAAGTTGTGAATCATTCTCATGTATTCAAGGGGAACCCAAATAAGGCCTACGATAGGGGAATAGTGGTCACTGTTCAATGGTAAGGAGGTATGTATACCATGAGTATGAACCCTCATTATGAGAATGTTGACTAGACTAGTGGAATGTAGAGTGCCTATGGGGAAGGATCAGTTAAACACGAGGGAACCAGGTCGACCTCTAACCAGTGTGGTATGTTGGGTAACATAATAAGACAATCCTGCCAACAACGATTAGAGTTATGATCTTTTCAATGGATGGGGAATCTATAATGGTTCTACATGAAGATTCATCATATAGTTAATGATGGAGTGGCTTGGCATAATCAGAGTATGAGAATGGGAGCTTCTATAACGTTCTACACCCAAAGTTATAGTTTTAATAACTATGGTGTTTGAGGTAGTGGATGTTGTACTTCTAGTAAATAGGTCCTATATCAGTAGATTGGTATAGATCATGGGACTCAAACCACATAACATGGATGTGGGGAAAGATAGTTTCATCAAGTTTAGCATACATTAGTGTATATCTAGTCTATATTGTCTATAGTGAGAGGTAATATTCTTGTAACATCTATAACATAATGTCCCTTATATGATAATAGAATCTATATATGTTGTGTATCCTCAAAACTGTTCAATGTGTTTCCATTTCCAGTTCAGTATTTGAGTTGGGTAATGATGATCAATACATTATTGTGAGTACAATAGATGATCGTTTATTTTTCAAATGGGTGTTCTATCAGTATTGGGGTGTGTCATTTTAGTTTGGATCTGTGTATCCTTGACATGTTAGGCTTCAACATAATTTTGGTTATGGACTGATAATTATCATACTAATATCACAATGATTTATTCAAGAAGAGATTCAATTTTATTTCTCTTAAGAAAGACAAATATATTCAACATGGAGAATGGGATATCTAGGAAATATGTGTAGGGAAAGATCACGATAAACTAAGTGAACTCACCATGTAGGTTTCACTCATTTTTTGGATAATGGGGTTTAGAGTCATGATTTATTTACACCCATAGTTGATAGGTTTCAGGGCATGTTTCACGAGGAATTATTAGGGATTATAGGTAAGATAGATGTGGAATTTATGATTGAGATCATGATGGGGGAAGAGACAATTTCTATTCCATAATACATAATAGCACCAATATAGGATCATGGCATTAAGAATAAAATTATAGAGATAATGGATATGGGGTTTATCTATTACAGTACTTTGCCTTTGGTTTCTCCTCTTTTTTATCCAAATATTACTAATTGGTCACTCTGTGTATGAGTGTTTTACAAAAATATCAACCAAATTATTGTGAAGAACTGATATCTTACTCCTCATATTGATGATATATTTTTCAAGTTTAGAGGAGCTTCTTTTTTCTCTATGATCGACTTGAAATCAGGGTATCATCAACTGATAGTTATATCTTCAAATATACAAAGGACTTCTATCAGAAAAAGGAATGTAATTTATGAATTTATAATGATATCATTTTGTATGATGAATTCTCATGTCATGTTTATGGCCTTGGTGAATAAAATCATCCACCCATTCCGAGATCAATTTGTGGTAGTTTTTATAGATGTAATTTTGGATTACTCCACATCTCATGATGATCATGACCAATATATTAAAATCATTCTAAGTGTTAGAAGTGAAAATCAACTATATGAAAAGATATATATCCGTCAATTATTGATAGATTATGTAAACTTCTTAGTTCTCATAATCTAATATGAATATATGTTAGTTTCCCTATAGAATGTTAAGGTAGTAGTTTCTTGAGAACAACCCAAGAATGTTTTTGATATCCATAAAATTTTGGGGATAGTAGGACATTACGAGAGGTTTATCTATGATATTTCTCACTTGGGACTAAAACTATTTGGCTTAACCATTAAGGTAGATAAATTTAATGGTCTAAAGCATGTGGGGATGCCTTCCAAGTGTTGAAGAAGTGTTTGAAAATGACATCAATATTGATTACCCGAGCATGATGAGGAGTACATGTAATTTTTTGATGCTATTGGGATTGAGAATCAACTAATGTTTATGTATGGAGATCTAGTTGTGGAAAACTATTCTCTAATATTTGGTGCACATGAATTGAACTACCCTACACATGACCATTATTTATCTCTTGTGGCTTGTGCTTTGAACTATTGTTGGAATTATTTGTTTGGAGAAAATTATACTATTTATACCTACCAAAATAGATATATTTATATCATTCCCCCAAAAATAATTGAATTTTATGTAGTTGAGATTGGTTTAGTATTTTTTTCCATTCAACATTTATCTATTATATATGATGGAAAATGAAACCATTTTTACTGAAACATTAACCCTAGATACTCATAATCATTTACTTTATGTGTCCAGTCATGTGTGGAAAATGATGACATTATTGGATTATATACTTGTTGTGGTTTAGGAAGGATAAGATAAGATGAATCTCATATCAGTTGGAGTGGAGTCTAAACTTTTAAGCTAGAAAAATGATAGACAATATGAGGATTTGTAATGTTTATTGTTTATAGAAATTCTTCAAGATGGAGAGTATCCTTCCAATTAGAATATAGATGATGATGAGATAAAATATGTATGTAATTGTGATTTTTCCTACGATTATGTGGGAGGATATGATGTTTGAATTGAATACAATGAACTGATCTGGGCATTTGAGTTTGAACAAATTATACTGAGTCCTACTTAGATAGTGTTGGTGTCTAAGAATGAAAAAGGAGATAACATGGTTTTTAACATGATGTTACACCTAGCAAGTGGTCATCTCCATTATTCAATATCCTGATATCTTTTTATACTTTTTTTCTACTATATATTGGATGTGGGAGGAATTTAACAAGGAATATGTGTGGGGGCCCAAGAACACCTCTGACGAATGTTTATATATGGGTGGTTGTGGAACGATTAATGAAAGTAGAGTATTTATTTCTTTTGTGAGAGAATTTATTAGTGGAATAGTTTGGAAACTTTTACCTTTGGTAGATAGTATAATTACAGTGGGTTAAATAGTGTATAGTTTCCAACCATGAATAACATTTTACCACTCCATTCTACTTGGGATTAAAAAGTTTTTTGGGGCATTGGATTTACTAAGAATAAAATTAAAAAAGATAGATAGGTGGGATTTCTAATCGTACTATAATTATTAGTATGGATATTAATTGATCATGTGTCTAAGACTTGGGTGGGTTTGGGAGAAGCAGCTGACATTGGTGGATATAACCTATAATAATAGCTATTAGGTAACTATTTATATATAACCATATTAGGATGTTGATGAAAGACCATGCATATCACCTATATGCTAGATGGATGTCGGTGAGTAATAGCTATTGGAAATGGGTTGCGTTGTATGAGACATTAGAGCTGGTTCTAATATTTTGAAAGTGTATCAGTATGGTTCAGAACAGGATGAATTCATATGCTCATAGAAGTCAACTACCCCTGGAGATTACAATGGTTAACCATGTGTGATTTATGATGTCGACTAGGTTGTTTCACCATAGGATTTAGTGACATGGAATGTTGGAACCAATATTAATTTCACCTTTTTAGGTTGAGGATATAATCATTTTTGGAGTGTAACGATTGGAATATCCACATATGAATAGTGATATTAATTATTTTTTACATGTATCATTGATTTTGGGGTATCACCCTGGCAATTCTCATGCAATAAATGTGGATAATTTTGATCTTTAAATAGATGCGTCCTTTGATGGGCATATGATATGTGTATTGGATCGTACTGGGAATCTAATGGGATGAAATAACAAGATGATATTTCATGTTTTATCACAACATGATCATGATTATGAGGAATCATGAGAGAGTAATAGATATGTAGGTGTAGTGTTCAGATCATTTTATCTCATTATCATAACGATTTTTTTGAGTAAAACATGATGCAGATCTGTTAATATGTATTGAGATTGTACAATATTGATATTTTTTAGAGTATTTTAGATCTCATCTACATAAAATATATTTTAATTTTTTGACCAAATAGTTTATGTGTTTTTTCATGGGGAGTTTGTCGGTGAAATTTTAGAGTTTTATAATAAAGAACATTAGTGGATGATTGAACTGTAATTTTCCCAAACCGAGCACATATGCCAAAAAAGGTAAAAACAAAATAGAGGGGGGATAAATATCTAGAGCATAGTATGTCAAACATTACACAAATTTATTAGTAATTGTGTAACCCCATTAGAGGATGGGTATGTTTAGGCACATGGTTAGGGAAACCATTGTTCCCCGTACACGAAATAGTTCATGGTTAATTATAAACCCCATAAAATTAGATTAAAAATTATTTAACCCAGAAGGATTCAACCAATATTGACCAATCTATACCCTAAATGATTTTAATCATTTATGGGAGATATTATAATATTTTCATGGATGTAGAAATTCCCTTCATGACCATTCGATTATTGAATTGAGGATCTACATATCTCTTGGTATGAGATTCCCATCCTGATTAGTTTTTTCCTCAAGTAATATCCTTCTATTATCATTTTATGAGATGTTTTCCATTATTGGTGATGAATATAGATCTAGTTTTTTATAGATCTAATCCATTTTATGTGGATCTATGTTTTGAATCAAGATCTTATTATAAACTAAACAATTGAAAATTCCAATTCATTATTGGGTTTTCTATTGGAGGGTATTCATTATTAATCATGATGTAGGTGGACCAAATTAGAATCTAAAGATATTTATTTAATTCCTTGTATATAATTTTGAAATTTTAATTCCCATGATTGGGAAATTTCATAGGTGATTGAATTTTTTAAATTAAATTTCCATGAAATATTTATTTAGGTCAAATTGGGGTAATTGAATTTGTTGGAATTGGATTAGTTAGTTTGTAATTTAACTGATCTAAAATTGTGATTGTGTAATTTTTGATATTTTATGATTTGTGGTATTGGAAAATTACAATGATCTTGAAATTAATTAGAAATGAGAATTATGAGATGGTTGGATTAACCTAGATGGGTTTTATGATTAAATATCGAAACATGGTTTAAGGGTGAAATGGTTATGTTATTTCATGTGATTAACGTATTAGACCATGATTTGTTTTATAACTAAAATGGTATATGAAAATGTTATAAGTGTACAAAAAAGTTAAATACTGATTAACCCGAATAGTGGAAATGTATGATACAAGTGTGATTGTGATATTTTTTTGTGGGACATGTACTTATGATTCAAAATATTATTGTGATAAATGTGTGTGTTACATGGATAGGTTCTTCCAAATCCTGTAGTGATAATGGATTTGAGGGATACAAAAAACTAGTTCAAATGACTATAATAGACATGTAGTTTTAGGCCCAAATTTTGTGCATTGTATGATAGTTCAAATTGGATTTAATATTAATTAAAATATAATGATAATGGATAAACATGGTGTCGTGATATGTAATATCTCAATGGTATAATTCAGACATAGTCATGGGATGTAGATGGTATTGATATTTTGGTTGTAAATATGACATGGGTAGTTATGTTGTTAAATAATGAATAATAGATTACATAAATTTTTTACAATATTAGATTAGTTTAATTTTTAATAATACGACATACACTTTTATTGATTGGTTTTTTTAGACGCCATTGGTGGGGGCCAACTGAGTTGTACTCACAACCTAATAAGGCTACCTGATAGGTACTCGAATATAAATCATTATTGTATGATAAGACAATGGAAAGTCTCCGATAATATATGGCTAAGTCAGGACAGATCGTGGAGGGAACCAAAAATGGTGTTGGGACCCTCTTAGGAGTGTTACTGTGACTTTTATTGGGTTTTACATTTTACAAATGATGTATATTTGGCATGACATAACTATTGTTTAGTTTTGGATATTATATTCTTTATTTGGTCATCATGTGATGTTGTTTGGTTTGGTTATCAGTTATATAATATGTTTCTTATTATTTATTTATAGGGTATTTATACTTTTATAAAGAGTTTGTAGTCTCCCCCTGGAAAATATTAGACCCTTGCTGCTAGTTTCCGTACTCTGGTGTATGAGGATGTGCTCTTGATGTCATGTGACCGACCAACTCTGGGAATGAGTGTGTGGCTCCAATTTTATGATATCATAAAATTAAAATTTCAAATGTAATAATCTATTATTGTATTACTATAGTGTTTTTTTAAAACAATATACTATAGCATAAAAAATACCCAACCTTGAGTGTAAACATAATATAAAATATTAATTATTTAAATGTGAGTGTAAGAACCTATGCATTAAATTGGTGGGTACAAATATGATTTACTATGTTATAATATATATATCGTTTCTAATCAATACAAATTTTATGATATAATCTTATGAAATATGAGCTTAATATTTTTTAAAGACCTATTATTCATTAAAATTATTTTTTAAAATGATTTTATTTCTGTTTATGTAATAATATTTTAAATAATTTGTGAATCATTTATAAAATTTATTTTATTAAATAAATATACCTTCTTATAACTTCATATAATAATTACCTCAAAATTAAATTTTTAATAATTTTTAAAAAAATTGAATTTTTAATGAATAGTGAAAAAAGTATTTAATTTTATTAAAAATTGTACTTTATTTTGATGTATTTAATTATTATAAAACAATTTTAGATTAGTTGTAAAATTTAAATAAATATTATTTATATAAAAATATTATTTTCTTAAAATGAATTATATGCTTGAATTTAGTATTAAATCATTTAATACTTTAAAAGGTATTTTTCTAAAAAAATGTTTTCATTATCTTCTTGTCAAGTTAATATTAAAATAAGTTATAAAAATTTATTATTTTAATTTTGAAAAAATTATACATATTTGAAATCAGTAGGTCTAAATTTTTTTAATAGTTACCTTTATTTTTTTGGCAATATGAAGGGTCACATTAGTAAGTTTTGTTACAATAATAAAGTGTAATTCATGTTATTAAGGATTAAAAATAATCTTGAAATGAATGTAAAATGACACTAATAGATTACTTATTTTTATATTATGAGTAAATATCTTCCATAATTATCCATTATTTAGTTATATTAATATTTTTCATTAGAATGAGATTATTCCCATCATGATATTTTTTCTAAAAAACTGTAAAAAATGTAACTTTCTTATTTTTAAAAACAACTATATATCTATAATTAGGATAAGAAAAATTTTATGTTTGATTAAAAATATTCATTCAAAATATAAATGATTTATTATAAAAATGGTAATTTATTTCTAATTTTTATATATGATATATTCCCCTTAAATGATTATACATAGTTGATGCGGTATTTATTAAATTAATGAAATATCAAATATATGAGATCAGAAATATTATGTGTAATATAATATGAGATAATTAATGAAATACTTGAATTTCCTAGATGAATAAAATTATTTTGGTATACTTTTTCCTAATTTCATTAGTTTTCATGATAATAATAATGTGAAAGTAATGAATAGTTATAATATTTGACATTATTGATAATGTAGTAAAATAATATATAAATAAATTATATAAAATTCTTAAAAATATTAGAGTTAAAAAATTGATTATTTTATGGTTTATATATTCTAAAATGGTCTATTTATTGATATTTTATTCATTTTATAGTAATTGAACTAACCCTCACCAAGTGAAAAAACCTATTTGTCACGAAAAGTTTGAAATGGGGTAATGTGGGGTTAAATCCAAAATATAAGGGTATAAATGAGATAAAATATAGTAAAAAACAATTTTTTACATTAATTATACATATAATCATATTATATGATAATAATATCAATTTCCATCCATTTGGTAATTAAAACTAATTTATAATTATTTTATATTTTTAACCCATTTAAAGAGTGCTTCTCGCCTCACTTATAAAAGGACACATCTTCTTCACATGCCATCCAAAATCATAACCCATTTTTATCATAAAATATATTCTAAAATACCTTGCTTCAACACATTACACATTCTATAGGTATTATTTATTGAAAAATACCATCCTTTCCTATATTAGGATGTTATGAAAAGCATGTTGTCCAAAGAGGAGGTATTGTTCTTAATCGAGAATTTATGCTTTATTTCTTATTACAAATCATTTTAATATTCCATAACCATGATTAAATAATAATGATAGAATATTAAATATAACATATATTTTTAATTTTATGTCATAAATTATACACATACCCACCATTCATCAAATGTGAATGGAATTCATCATTTTTATGTTTAGAAGACTACCGCCTCACATATTAATGTAATTAATATTCCATGAAAGGCTCTCATTTTTGGTTATAAAAATGGATTGAATGTACATATATTATTTAAATGGAATGTTAATCACATTATTAGGATAAAATAAAACCTATTTTTACCCTTCCATTCAGAGAAAATTGATAACTGCATTCGTTCAAACGTATAGAAAACCACTTCCATGAAGAGATGCGATATGTTTTTCATCATTACATCTGATGGATGATATATATGATCACATTTTAAATAATAAAATAACATTAATGATATTTTTATAATTAATTAATGATATAATAAAAATTAATAACATTCTATAAGGATCTATGAGAAATGAAAATGTTAATAATGCATAAGTTCGAGCTACTATCTCCATGATTGTAACATTATTCATAATTCATAAGCATATATATTTTTTGATTTAAAATTATTATTTAAATTTAAAATTAATAATAATATAGTGATTATTATAACAGATATTAACGAACAATGAAAATTATTACTACCTTTAACATACCAAATCTATTCTAAAATAATGGGTTGGACATTATTAAAACACCAAACCTTGACTTAACTGATTAAGTAATTTGTGATTTCATTAGAATAACTAAAACAAATGGTTTAACAATACGTTATTAATCCTTTAAAATGTTTATAAAAAAATAAAATAAAATATATTATTTTATTATAATGGTTTTTAAGTACATATAAATCATGTATGGACTTGTTGTAAGGGATTTCATCTCAATTTCAATTAATTGGGAATATTTAATTCTTATGAACATATTTTCTTCTAAATGGTGTTTATAAAATTTTTATACATTTTATACCATGAATCCTTAATAATTTATTGAAATTTAGGAAGAAATTTTTATTATACAATCTTTGAGTAGTTTCTTAAATTTCACTATTTGTAAAGGGTTTCATTGATCTATTTTCCTTCATTGGGGTATAACACTTCTTCATTGACTGTTTTTTGTCATGGATATGTGTGAATAGATCCATAAATTTTTTTATTCAGTAATTGAAAAAGTTTTTTGTGTGTTTATATTTTTTTCATATAATATATCCTTTGAAAAAAAATCATATTTTGATCTCTTTAAGGTTTATTCATCTCAAATTCTATATCTTCGGGAAAAATATTTTTTACATGAATCTAAAATCTTTTATGGGTTTTTTATACTACCTTATTAATATGATATATCCTGAATAAACTTATGTTCATGATATTTAATGCCTAATATGACATTATTTTTTGATGATGTTATTATTAAAGAGTCACCAAAGTTATAATGAATTTATGATTGAATATCTTTTATTTTCACGATTATTTATGTTAAAGGATCATTTGGGGAAAATAATATGATCATATTTTAATGAGATAAATATAATTTACTCTAATATATTTATGTTTTTTAATTATTAATTTTAATTTCCTATATTAATGATTAAATAATAATCAATAATGTTTGTTTTATGTGATTTTGATATTATACTTCCATTTTGATCGAGAATCATTCCATTCCATCATGATGGTTTATAAAATATTTCAATGAATTTTCTATCAAGATAAATTTATTTTGTAACGCCCCGACCCCAGCTACCCAGAGTCGGTGCATTACTTCGTAACATTGGCATGATCACAAAAGATAAAGTCTCGAAAGACCGATTAGTTTAGTATCCTTGGAAACACTAGATACATTCATAAATGTTACATTACATCATAATGCGAAAAACTAATAACAAAGTCTTCATAGTCCACACTCATATCCTCTTCTGACTATCCCTCCAGGTCATTCATAAAATATTTCTTCACATCCTGGAATATATTAAAACATTGAAAGGGGTGAGCTCAGATGATCAGTAAGGATAACAATATTGCGGAAGCTTTCATAAATAAACATAAACATTTAAGGCAATGTATAAATAAAACAAAAGCCTTTTAAACTTGAACATCAACATAATATGGAAAAATTAAAATGAGATAATTCCATTTACTTCTTCAAATGGATATTCTACTGGTCGAATAATCACATGCAATATCAATAACCACTTTCATAATGATGGAATGCATAATGCCAGACTATCATAACCACGTAGCCAAGGCCTCGTGCCAAGACCACAAAAAATATTTTGTCAAGGCCTCGTGCCAAGACACTAGTTTGTCTCATGAGACCTGCCGATGCATCGAGGAGCTATAGCGGGCTCTACCCGTCACTTATTAAGTCCAATGCATTCCTCATATGAACAGGTTTAAACATATCATAAACTATAACATAATCGTATCACATAAAACATGCATAAAGGAAACATAACATTTCCACATTTCAATCACAAGATATAAATACAAGACATTGATATAATAAAAACACTTTCAAAACCATTTTCAATACTATAATAAAAGAAAAGTAAAACATGATATTTATTTTTCTTTATTAAAAAAATGTATGGCTTGTAGAGGAAGCCGAAACTCAAATAATGGTCACGGCGGCGGAGAAGTCGTTGTCGCCGCATACGTACGACAAAAAAATTACCTTTTGTTGTTTAGTAAACGCTTCGTATAAAAATATTCCTTTTTAATAAAAGTAAAATTGAAAGGGGTTTATACACCGTATAAAAGAATGTTGTGTATAAAACAAAATATGCCTCAATGAAAGGATATTGAGATGAAGTCCCATACAAATATCATTTTTTTTAAATAAAATAGATCTATTATGTGTATTCACTATAATTACACATAAATAAAGTACAAATACAAGATAGGACATAATAATATCATGACGTAATTTTAAAGTAGGAGATTAACCCAAAGAATTGAAATTGCGTTAAGAAGTTCCCTTAACTCGTGTCCGAATTCACTCGACCGTTCTTTGATCTCCTGAATAAAAAACACGAGTTAATTTATAATTCCTTAAGAACATTTTTCAAGTTTTTTATTCCTTTTATATCACTTATTACCATGTTATGAACATTATGTAATTATTTAATTTTATAACGGTCGTTTTGTCGATCTTTGGTACTTGAGTCAAAAATAAACTTCTTATAATTACAAGTTGTTCATGTGGTGAAATATCCATTATATCCAAAATTATATTCATGATGTAGATATCATATATATCATATATATCCAGTATATACATTCATTCATAATATTACGTAACATTTAGATTTAAGAAATGAAATGCATCGTTCATGGAGTCGGTAAGCCGTACGTACGCATGAACGCTACTTTCATTTCAATTTCGTATTTAATGGAATGAAATCATAATGATATAAATTATAATATAATTCCAGTATAATATAGTGTACAATACCATTTACTCCATCCTTTATACATCCTACATATGGTATTAACGATTCAAATCACTTTGAGGGGGCGGTAGTCCGCACTTTATAAAATAAAAATATCGCGTTTACCCATAATGGAAACCATAAAGGTATTCCATAAATGAAAAATAAAAAATCATAAGGAAAAAAAACATAATATATATCATATATAAAAATAGTGTCATCATAATGGCCACCATTAGAGGTGTTATATTAGTGTTGAACAATCATCGTTTCGTGAGGCAAAAATTCGCCATCCACAGAAACAGTATGTCCTTTAAACATTAGATGTAGGTGTGTGTAAGTGTAGCTATAATCCTTCTTATAAAAAAATCCTAGTATATTTAGGATACTGGTGTTGTTACAAAATAAATTAATAAAAAGATTTTTTGGGGTTGGAGAAGCAAAATAAAACAAAATAACCTAAGCGAAGACATTACCTTAAAATCGGGTAACTCTTTTGATTTGAGCCAAAGGCTTCCTTGGGAAGAATTATGCCCAAAGTGAGGCTTCTAGGAGTAAGGTAGTGAAGTTGGGAGAGTATTTGGGCAGAGTTTGGCCGATCCAGAAGTCTTTGATGGTGTGAGTAAGGTGGTAGTGGTGGGGGCCTTTTATAAGAGGAGAGAAGGGGCACTATTGGAAAGATTGAAATGCTACATTATTATGAAATGCTTTTTCGGATTCTAAAGGTCCCAAACATATATATTTCTAGGATAAGGTGATATGGGTTAGAAATATTCTAATACAATAGGCTTTTGACATGTTTAATACTTATATTTTACATTATCCTTCCATTTTATTAAAATCATTAATTAATAAGGTAATCGCTGCATTATCATGGTGTCATAAATAATTTAATTTATTTAATGTCTAAAAATTATAAAAAAAATATCATGATGTAGGAAAGTTTTTTATATTTCTAATGAATATTTATAGTGAAAAATATTACTTGTATAACCCCATTTAAAAATTGTTTTAGTAAAACAACTCTTGTTTGTGACCTTTTTATTTTAACGTTAAATAAAAAGTTATTTATGACCTTTTCCTACCAAAGTGGCTCCATGGGGTCCCCAAGTTGACCCATGGATTGTCTTGGTCGGCCATGACACATCCAAACGTGGTTGGACAAGTTTAAAGGTAATTCAATATTTTTATAATATCATTTTTACCTTAAATTTCACTAATTACCTCTGATCGCGATTAATTAAACTTAAAAGTTACTATTCACCAAAAAAAAATATTTTAATCCCATTGAACCAAATTTTATTTCCTAATGACAACCATGTATGTAGGATTTTTGAAAATCAAATCACAGAAGTGGTAATCATTCATTTAAACGAAAAATCAGTTATTTAACTACCACTTAGTGGTTTCACTATTCATCAAAAATTGATGTTTTTCAGAACAATGCCAAAATTTCACCCTAAGCTATAATTGATATTCCGAATTCAAAAATGATATCTATTTTATGAATTTACAAACATATAAATTTCATTAATTAATTTTATAATTAATTCACGTTGTCACAACAAATAGCGTGTTTTTAAGAAACAATATATATCAAAAGATTGACAATTGTTTATGTCCAATTTCAAAGTGAAATTTATTCTAATGAACACCATTGGATAAAATGGTAAAAATATATTCTAATTATACTTTAGAACCACTCAATAGTATAACTTATCACTATAAATTGTTTTGATTAAAAAAGTTGTTTTAAGTATTTTTCACTATTCATAAAAAAATTGGAAGTTCTCAGAAAATTACAAAAAATTCAACTTTGGATAATTTTGATATTAAAAATAAAAAAATGAAGTCCATTTTGAAATATAAAATTTCTATAATTTTAAAAAGTGGGTATTACTATTCATAACGGCTACTTTGATTATTTGTGGTGTGTGTTAGAACTCGAAGTTGCGTACAACACACGCTACTGTATTATTCAAAGATAAGTGTACCGTGAAAGCTTGGGGTGTTACATTCTCCCCTCCTTCAATAAATTGCGTCCTCGCAATTTGAAATTTTTCTTTGAAAATAAAAGGTTGAAAATAGAAAATACCTTTGTGGAAACCCACATCGGAAATAAGGTTAATAAAAATATAACTTTAAAAGAAAGAAAGATAAGTATAATGGTCACCCGAGATAGCCCATAATAGGATTCTATGAAAATAATGATATGGTAGAAAAACAACCCATCAAGGTCTGATGGAGAGTTGTAGAGAACTGGATTAGGAGAATGTTAACCATATGAAAATCACAAACTTGTGATCGGTTAAACGGTCATTGAATCCCCAGTTGGAAAAGTTAACCGACAACGTTTTTGTTTTAAGTTACCTTTCATAAAGTTGAGGAATTTATTTAAGAGATTTTCCAAGAACGTAAGGAAATATACTTGTCATGTAGACTTTCATTCCTTAATAAATGTTTACCACAAACCCATCTTTTACTCCAAATGGTAACAGAACTCAAAAATATTTTATTTATACTAATTGTATAAGGTTCTAAATATTACCACATACCATTTAGATTAGTAAAACTATTTTGTAATAACCAGGGACTTCTTGTAGGCTATTGGTAGGTAATAAAGGTATGTCGCACTATGATTGTGGGTTCGATTCTTGCAGCTTTGTCTGACGCGACGGGTTATGCCCCACCCTGAAGGTTGTCCTTTTTATAAAAATATTATAATATTCCAAAAATAATCTTCAGAAATGTTTTAACCTTAAACAATACTATTCAAAGTTCAACTTAATCCATCCCAACCTTTATAGTTATCCAAAATACCTCTGTCCAAACATTCTCTAAAAGTTCTCTTAATTCGAAAATCAATTTATCAGATTCCCCAAACAAGGTAAAGTTTCTCTTATTGTCACATACTAAAAATATGATTACCTTCATCATATTAAAACCTTAATGAAAAGAACAAGTACTGCAGTATAATCCTTATATATATCACATTATTCTTATAACCAGAATATAATCCTTGAGTCCAAAAGCACCAATACATTAATTATTATACTTCAATTTTAGTAACAGCATGAGATTGTCCTTGATCCCTTGGCCTTTTCTGAGGTAATTTTCCTTGACGCTTAGGACATTCATTTGCATAATGCCCCATTTCCTTACAATTGTAGCATTCAAAATTGATAGCCTCTTTCTTTCCCTTGCAATCACGAGCCTAGTGAACTTTTTCTCCACATTTATAACAAACTCTCATTCCTTTTAAGAAAGCACCGGGGTGATTCTTCCCACAATTATCACATAATGGAAAATCCTTATTTCCCTTTTTCCCTTTATCCGTCTCTTGTTCCACCATTCTCTTCTTCTCTTGCTTTACTTTGTTGTCATAAGACTTAGAGAATTCCTTTTCTGTCTTGATAGCACATGAGACAATATCTTCATACAATGAGAAGGATTGTGATACTAAACCTCGACGGAGAAATGGTTTTAACCCATTGACTAAATAATATACTATGTATCTAAATCAACTTTCTCTGTTGATTATTAATGAGATAGTCAGGTTAAATAGAGTTCCTCTTTCCCATGTATCTTATCTTGATATCAATTTCACTTTTATCATTAGTAAAGGATTTTAGAAGTCATTGGGAAATGAATTAAATTTTAGTAAATATTTTCATCCTCAATCAGATGGGCAGTCAGAATGAAAAATTCAGACCTTCAAGGATATTTTATGTGTTTTTTAAATGGATTAACATGGATGTTGGGATCAAAATATTTCTTTGTGTTAGTTTTCTTATAATAAAAGTTTTCGTTCTAATATAAATATGGAATTGTTTGAGGAATTATATTGAAAGAAGTTTCAAAATCCAACTTGTTGGGTGATGTAGGTGAAAGGATGTTTATGGGACCAGAATTGGAAGAACCGATGGTAGTAACATTTCAGATGATTCAAAAGCACATGAGGATAACACATAGCATGATGAAAATTTATGAGGATTTCCAAAGGAAGGATGTTTCATTTGAGGTAGTTGATCTTGTCTTTCTCCATGTTTCTCCATGGAAAAGTGTGTTTTTTGTAAGAAGGGAAAGCTGAGTCTGAGGTTTTTTGGAAACTATTTAAATATGGAGAAAGGTGGATCAGTTTTCTATAGGTTGGTTTTACCTCTATGTTTATCTTAGGTACACAGTTTCTTTCATTTTTCAATGTTGAGATAGTATTTTTCATATCCATATGAGATTTTGAGTCCAGAGTTGGTTCAGTTGAAAGAGAATATTTCTTACGATTAACAACCAATAAAAATTATTGACTATAGAGAGAATTTTTTTTGGAATAAGCTGATTCATAAGGACAAGGGTTTGTAAAAAAATATATATAATTGAATAGGAAACCTAGGAAACTGAAAATTATATGTGGGAGAAATACCTTAACTTATTTGATAAGTAAATAAAATTACAGAGATGAATTTTCAATGGGGAGAATGAAGTAACATCACATGTATTTATAGAATAATACGTTTTCATATCTATTAATATTTATTAATATGATATTAATTTATCATTAAATAGGAAACATTGTTTGATATAATACTCGACACACAACAAATGGTTTCTCCGAAATCTTACATTACACACAACATTTAGTTATACTGAAAAACAATACAATATTATTATTATTATTTTAAATTGTTGTTAATTCATAGCCATTATATTGGTTGGAATGAAAATAACTAACTAAAATATGACTATACATGTTTCTTAAATGTTTTAACATTTAGTCAATAACTTTTAGAGGCTTATAATGAGAATGAATCCAATTGTAAGCATAAAATACTATAATATTTTTTAAATGTCTGTTTTACCACCTTATGAAGGAAACCCATTTTTAAAATCTATTTTTTGTCACTTTAATATGTTCTATTGGAAAATATAAACATCTTATTTAGAGGGGAATCAACAAAATTTAATTTGGTTGAAATTTTGGTATTTCTCTGATGAAATTCATATTTTAATTAATAGTGAAAAATATTGCATTTTAATTGAAAACATTCTTTTGGTCTACATTGTTTATGTAGTTATGTTATCCTTTTGATTAGTTTTGAAGTGTAATTCGATTATGTTTTTGTCATTTAATCCAATTATTGTCATTGGATATAATTTCACATTGAAATTGGACAAAAACACATGTCAATATTTCGATCGTTTTTACTTCTTAATAATACGCTTTCTGGTTTTGACAACAAGAATTAATTTTAAATTAATTACTAAATTTTTTGTGTTTTGAATTAGGAAAAATATATTTCATTCATGTAATAATAAGTTCCACGTTCTGTAAACATGTTCTTTTTAATTTTGACATTATCAATATTAACTTCAGTAATTATTTTTATTTACCATGGTTAAAGGGTAATCAGGTAAATATGGGTAAAAAATAATATTATAATAATATAAAACTACACGAACACGTTTTTTAATCTTACTATATGAGTCATGGGAAACTAAAAAAATACTTGGTCATATCTTTTATAATTTGGTAGTCACTTGGTTGTGAAATTATTTTCATGAAAAGATAAATATAACAGAAACATGTGTCTCCTAACTAAAAAAATTAATTTGGTTTATATAAATAATATATATATTTTATAAATAGTCATTAGAAATATAAAAATATTTCCTACATCATGGTATTTTATTTATAATTTTTATACATTAAATAAGTAAATTTATTTATGAAATAATGATTATGAAATGATTACCTTATTAATGAAATATTCAAATAAATGATTTTGTAAATATTAAAATAAATTTAATTTGAATATTTCTATGATATACATTAATTCTTTGGATATTATCTACATGTTAGGAATGAGTTGATGAATTTTTATATATGTAATCTAGTTGTTATTAATATAACAATAATCAATTACTAAATAATATCAAAATTAACATAAATGAGTTTTTAAACCAAATACAATTTTATTAAATGATGTAATAGTCCTAAAAGTATAATATTATACCAACTGACTTATATAGTGTCAAATGTTACATTTTTATTCTACTTGTGGTTCAATTATAATTTTATAGTAACTATAGTAACCATATATTAAAAAAATACAAGAACACATGTTAAGAGTTAATGTCTATAACTAAGGGTTAAAGAAAAAAATATAATGTTAATTTTGTGAACTAGACATGTCTAAAACCTATAGATTGATATAATATCAACCCATCATCATCTTATCCTATAATTATATCACTTTGAAAATATTAGAAATATAAAATAAATTTATATGAAAATAATATTACAAGACTTTACTAAAGTGCCTCTCCTACCTCTTATAAATGGCCACCATCTCTACCCACTTACTCACAACTCTCTACATCACGACCCGTCCACATTTTTCCCAAATATGCTCCCAATATTTCTCATTTCATCTTAAATCATTACCATTTACAGAAGAAAATTCAAGAAAACCTTTTGGATCACATCAAAAAACGTTACCCAATTTAGAGGTAATGACTTCTCTCATGTTCTTTTCTTGTATTCCTTCTCTAATCCCTATTGTCTTATTATTATATGATTACATAAAAACACAAGTATCCTAAATGAAATAGAATTTTTTTATGAGATTTTTTTAAATACACTTATACACACATCCATCTAATCGATATGAAGATATTGTTTCTCTATACGTTGAACTAATACCTCATGAATCTATGATTATTCTATTTTTTTACCATCTATCATGGTTCCCATTATGATGAAACATTATTTATACATGATATATATTATATTTTTTATTTTATCTATTCTTATATATTTTTAACAACATAAATTTACAGTTTCCATGATGTGTAAATACGATAGTTTAATTTGAGGTAGTGTGGACTACCACCCCCTCAAAGTTATATGACTCATTCATACTATACGTCGAATGTATAAAGGATGGTTTTATTCAATCTATGAAAAATACATAACAGAAATATAATAATGGTATTATAATATACCTTTATATCATTTAATAATTGTTTCCTTAATACGAAAAAATGATAGTAGTGTTCATGTGAATGTACGACCTACCGTCTCCAGGAAAAATTCATTTCATTTATTATCTAAAAAAATTATTTATATTATAAATACATATATACTAGATATATATTATATTTAATTCATGACTAATATTATGAAGATGATGCAATTTGACCACATGAACAATTTATATCAGAATTTGTTCATTTTCAACTCATGTACCGAATATCGATAAAAAGACGGATTTGAACATAAATAATTTTGTAATTTTTATAAAATAATAATAAGTGATATAAAAGTAATAAAAAAAGAAAAATGTTCTTATGAAAGTATAAATTAACCTATGTTTTTTATTCTAGAATATAACGATTGTACGTGATGATTCGAAATCTAGGTAAGGGACATCACCTCAATATACTTTCATTGAGGAATATTTTGATAATATACACATCCTTATGTTATAAAGTGTATAATAAACACCTTTGAATTTCAATTTCATTAAAATGAAATCTTTTTTCTGTGGATTTTTTTACTAAATGAAAAAAATATAATTTTTTTAACTTATGTAGTGGCAACAGCTACTCCTCTATCGTAACCATTATTTGATATTGGTAATCCTCTATAAGACATAATGTTTTTAAAAGGAAAATAAATACCTTATTACCATTTTGGTTGTTTTGGTATTGAAAATGGTTTGGAAAGTGGAATTACTTTTTCAATATCTAGAAATGATATGTTTTGATTCCAAACAAAATTTTATGAGTGAAATATTGATAATTGTAATCTTTTAGGTGTTACGATTATATAATGGTACTTGGACATTTGAATTATGGTTACGTGATAAACCAATGAGTGGTGGGTATGTGATAAACCAAATATGGGTGGTTTTGTGATAAACCATGGTCTGGTAGTTATGTTATGACCTCCAATGCATTGCGTATAGAAGTCAGTCGTATGGCTATTCTATTTAGGTATATGTGTGGAATTTGATCGTGTTGTTATTTAATTTATGTATATTTATGTCCCGAGTTACATGTATATTTCATATGTTTCCTTTTAAGATCATTATTGTAATCATTTGGTTAATAAAAGGTAAGAAATTATCTTATATTCAGTGAATTATATTTACTAATTCTTATAGGTGAAAATTAATACATTATGATAAACTATCCATGGTTTTCTTGTTTTCCCATGAAAAACCATTTTCATTTTAAGTGTATCCCTTTCTAATCTTTTTATACTGATCCCATGTTTTGAAATATTTTTCAATTGACATAATTAATAATATAGTCAAGGATGGGATCAATGAAAACTTATTTTGTTAAAACATAAAGTTATACCATGTTTCTTTTTAATGATCTTTGGTAGTATAAAAAATGGATAGTGAGTATAAGTGTCTACGTGTAATATTTATGAAGATATGTATGTGTTATGGACATATTATCTAATGATCTAAATATGAAAAGATCCTCGGTGTGAATTAATGAAATATTAATGAATTACGTCAAGATTATGTAATGTTTAAGGTTGGGGCCCTCTATTTAATGTTTCTTAATATGTGTTTTTAGAAATTCATATATATTTCACCACGATGATGTTTATTGTAAAAACAATAAGAACTTATTTTTAGATATTATCATCCATACATAAAACCTATGTCAAATATAGTTCCATATTATATAATATCTAGAGAGATCCCTAAGGAATATTGTGAATATTATTATCAATATGAAACGTAATCTTTTGTTGCAACACCCTATGAAATTCATAGAAGAAGGTGCTCTAGATGCACCGAAGATATGGATTGAATCCTGGGAGACTATACCTGACTATTTGAGAAATTTTATTGAAAAAAAAAATCAGGTTGAATACTTTTATTTCAAATTGTGTGGAAATGTTTTGGTGAGGCATCTAGACATAGCTTGAAGATTTGAAGAATATGGAGTGGAAGGAAATTCAAAAAATGTTCTTGGAGCACTTTTACCCTGGGAAGCTGAGATATGGGATAGAATATGAGTATATACAGTTGAATAAAGATATTATGTATGTTATAAACTATGGTGGTCTCTTCATTTATTCGCTGTAATATTTTATAGCACTGACAGGAGAAGTGGAAACCATAGAGAGATGGTTTTATGATGGGATTAAATGTGACATTATGTCCTCAGTGATTTTTTATCGGTTAAAGATGATTTCAAAAGTTGTGAATCATTCTCATGTATTCGAGGGGAACCCAAATAAGGCCTACGATAGGGGAATAGTGGTCACTGTTCAATGGTAAGGAGGTATGTATACCATGAGTATGAACCCTCATTATGAGAATGTTGACTAGACTAGTGGAATGTAGAGTGCCTATGGGGATGGATCAGTTAAACACGAGGGAACCAGGTCGACCTCTAACCAGTGTGGTATGTTGGGTAACATAATAAGACAATCCTGCCAACAACGATTAGAGTTATGATCTTTTCAATGGATGGGGAATCTATAATGGTTCTACATGAATATTCATCATATAGTTAATGATGGAGTGGCTTGGCATAATCAGAGTATGAGAATGGGAGATTCTATAACGTTCTACACCCAAAGTTATAGTTTTAATAACTATGGTGTTTGAGGTAGTGGATGTTGTACTTCTAGTAAATAGGTCCTATATCAGTAGATTGGTATAGATCATGGGACTCAAACCACATAACATGGATGTGGGGAAAGATAGTTTCATCAAGTTTAGCATACATTAGTGTATATCTAGTCTATATTGTCTATAGTGAGAGGTAATATTCTTGTAACATCTATAACATAATGTCCCTTATATGATAATAGAATCTATATATGTTGTGTATCCTCAAAACTGTTCAATGTGTTTCCATTTCCAGTTCAGTATTTGAGTTGGGTAATGATGATCAATACATTATTGTGAGTACAATAGATGATCGTTTATTTTTCAAATGGGTGTTCTATCAGTATTGGGGTGTGTCATTTTAGTTTGGATCTGTGTATCCTTGACATGTTAGGCTTCAACATAATTTTGGTTATGGACTGATAATTATCATACTAATATCACATTGATTTATTCAAGAAGAGATTCAATTTTATTTCTCTTAAGAAAGACAAATATATTCAACATGGAGAATGGGATATCTAGGAAATATGTGTAGGGAAAGATCACGATAAACTAAGTGAACTCACCATGTAGGTTTCACTCATTTTTTGGATAATGGGGTTTAGAGTCATGATTTATTTACACCCATAGTTGATAGGTTTCAGGGCATGTTTCACGAGGAATTATTAGGGATTATAGGTAAGATAGATGTGGAATTTATGATTGAGATCATGATGGGGGAAGAGACAATTTCTATTCCATAATACATAATAGCACCAATATAGGATCATGGCATTAAGAATAAAATTATAGAGATAATGGATATGGGGTTTATCTATTACAGTACTTTGCCTTTGGTTTCTCCTCTTTTTTATCCAAATATTACTAATTGGTCACTCTGTGTATGAGTGTTTTACAAAAATATCAACCAAATTATTGTGAAGAACTGATATCTTACTCCTCATATTGATGATATATTTTTCAAGTTTAGAGGAGCTTCTTTTTTCTCTATGATCGACTTGAAATCAGGGTATCATCAACTGATAGTTATATCTTCAAATATACAAAAGACTTCTATCAGAAGAAGGAATGGAATTTATGAATTTATAATGATATCATTTTGTATGATGAATTCTCATGTCATGTTTATGGCCTTGGTGAATAAAATCATCCACCCATTCCGAGATCAATTTGTGGTAGTTTTTATAGATGTAATTTTGGATTACTCCACATCTCATGATGATCATGACCAATATATTAAAATCATTCTAAGTGTTAGAAGTGAAAATCAACTATATGAAAAGATATATATCCGTCAATTATTGATAGATTATGTAAACTTCTTAGTTCTCATCATCTAATATGAATATATGTTAGTTTCCCTATAGAATGTTAAGGTAGTAGTTTCTTGAGAACAACCCAAGAATGTTTTTGATATCCATAAAATTTTGGGGATAGTAGGACATTACGAGAGGTTTATCTATGATATTTCTCACTTGGGACTAAAACTATTTGGCTTAACCATTAAGGTAGATAAATTTAATGGTCTAAAGCATGTGGGGATGCCTTCCAAGTGTTGAAGAAGTGTTTGAAAATGACATCAATATTGATTACCCGAGCATGATGAGGAGTACATGTAATTTTTTGATGCTATTGGGATTGAGAATCAACTAATGTTTATGTATGGAGATCTAGTTGTGGAAAACTATTCTCTAATATTTGGTGCACATGAATTGAACTACCCTACACATGACCATTATTTATCTCTTGTGGCTTGTGATTTGAACTATTGTTGGAATTATTTGTTTGGAGAAAATTATACTATTTATACCTACCAAAATAGATATATTTATATCATTCCCCCAAAAATAATTGAATTTTATGTAGTTGAGATTGGTTTAGTATTTTTTTCCATTCAACATTTATCTACTATATATGATGGAAAATGAAACCATTTTTACTGAAACATTAACCCTAGATACTCATAATCATTTACTTTATGTGTCCAGTCATGTGTGGAAAATGATGACATTATTGGATTAGATACTTGTTGTGGTTTAGGAAGGATAAGATAAGATGAATCTCATATCAGTTGGAGTGGACTCTAAACTTTTAAGCTAGAAAAATGATAGACAATATGAGGATTTGTAATGTTTATTGTTTATAGAAATTCTTCAAGATGGAGAGTATCCTTCCAATTGGAATATAGATGATGATGAGATAAAATATGTATGTAATTGTGATTTTTCCTACGATTATGTGGGAGGATATGATGTTTGAATTGAATACAATGAACTGATCTGGGCATTTGAGTTTGAACAAATTATACTGAGTCCTACTTAGATAGTGTTGGTGTCTAAGAATGAAAAAGGAGATAACATGGTTTTTAACATGATGTTACACCTAGCAAGTGGTCATCTCCATTATTCAATATCCTGATATCTTTTTATACTTTTTTCTACTATATATTGGATGTGGGAGGAATTTAACAAGGAATATGTGTGGGGGCCCAAGAACACCTCTGACGAATGTTTATATATGGGTGGTTGTGGAACGATTAATGAAAGTAGAGTATTTATTTCTTTTGTGAGAGAATTTATTAGTGGAATGGTTTGGAAACTTTTACCTTTGGTAGATAGTATAATTACAGTGGGTTAAATAGAGTATAGTTTCCAACCATGAATAACATTTTACCACTCCATTCTACTTGGGATTAAAAAGTTTTTTGGGGCATTGGATTTACTAAGAATAAAATTAAAAAAGATAGATAGGTGGGATTTCTAATCATACTATAATTATTAGTATGGATATTAATTGATCATGTGTCTAAGACTTGGGTGGGTTTGGGAGAAGCAGCTGACATTGGTGGATATAACCTATAATAATAGCTATTAGGTAACTATTTATATATAACCATATTAGGATGTTGATGAAAGACCATGCATATCACCTATATGCTAGATGGATGTCGGTGAGTAATAGCTATTGGAAATGGGTTGCGTTGTATGAGACATTAGAGCTGGTTCTAATATTTTGAAAGTGTATCAGTATGGTTCAGAACAGGATGAATTCATATGCTCATAGAAGTCAACTACCCCTGTAGATTACAATGGTTAACCATGTGTGATTTATGATGTCGACTAGGTTGTTTCACCATAGGATTTAGTGACATGGAATGTTGGAACCAATATTAATTTCACCTTTTTAGGTTGAGGATATAATCATTTTTGGAGTGTAACGATTGGAATATCCACATATGAATAGTGATATTAATTATTTTTTACATGTATCATTGATTTTGGGGTATCACCCTGGCAATTCTCATGCAATAAATGTGGATAATTTTGATCTTTAAATAGATGCGTCCTTTGATGGGCATATGATATGTGTATTGGATCGTACTGGGAATCTAATGGGATGAAATAACAAGATGATATTTCATGTTTTATCACAACATGATCATGATTATGAGGAATCATGAGAGAGTAATAGATATGTAGGTGTAGTGTTCAGATCATTTTATCTCATTATCATAACGATTTTTTTGAGTAAAACATGCTGCAGATCTGTTAATATGTATTGAGATTGTACAATATTGATATTTTTTAGAGTATTTTAGATCTCATCTACATAAAATATATTTTAATTTTTTGACCAAATAGTTTATGTGTTTTTTCATGGGGAGTTTTTCGGTGAAATTTTAGAGTTTTATAATAAAGAACATTAGTGGATGATTGAACTGTAATTTTCCCAAACCGAGCACATATGCCAAAAAAGGTAAAAACAAAATAGAGGGGGGATAAATATCTAGAGCATAGTATGTCAAACATTACACAAATTTATTAGTAATTGTGTAACCCCATTAGAGGATGGGTATGTTTAGGCACATGGTTAGGGAAACCATTGTTCCCCGTACACGAAATAGTGCATGGTTAATTATAAACCCCATAAAATTAGATTAAAAATTATCTAACCCAGAAGGATTCAACCAATATTGACCAATCTATACCCTAAATGATTTTAATCATTTATGGGAGATATTATAATATTTTCATGGATGTAGAAATTCCCTTCATGACCATTCGATTATTGAATTGAGGATCTACATATCTCTTGGTATGAGATTCCCATCCTGATTAGTTTTTTCCTCAAGTAATATCCTTCTATTATCATTTTATGAGATGTTTTCCATTATTGGTGATGAATATAGATCTAGTTTTTTATAGATCTAATCCATTTTATGTGGATCTATGTTTTGAATCAAGATCTTATTATAAACTAAACAATTGAAAATTCCAATTCATTATTGGGTTTTCTATTGGAGAGTATTCATTATTAATCATGAGGTAGGTGGACCAAATTAGAATCTAAAGATATTTATTTAATTCCTTGTATATAATTTTGAAATTTTAATTCCCATGATTGGGAAATTTCATAGGTGATTGAATTTTTTAAATTTAATTTCCATGAAATATTTATTTAGGTAAAATTGGGGTAATTGAATTTGTTGGAATTGGATTAGTTAGTTTGTAATTTAACTGATCTAAAATTGTGATTGTGGAATTTTTGATATTTTATGATTTGTGGTATTGGAAAATTACAATGATCTTGAAATTAATTAGAAATGAGAATTATGAGATGGTTGGATTAACCTAGATGGGTTTTATGATTAAATATCGAAACATGGTTTAAGGGTGAAATGGTTATGTTATTTCATGTGATTAACGTATTAGACCATGATTTGTTTTATAACTAAAATGGTATATGAAAATGTTATAAGTGTACAAAAAAGTTAAATACCGATTAACCCGAATAGTGGGAAATGTATGATACAAGTGTGATTGTGATATTTTTTTGTGGGACATGTACTTATGATTCAAAATATTATTGTGATAAATGTGTGTGTTACATGGATAGGTTCTTCCAAATCCTGTAGTGATAATGGATTTGAGGGATAAAAAAAACTAGTTCAAATGACTATAATAGACATGTAGTTTTAGGCCCAAATTTTGTGCATTGTATGATAGTTCAAATTGGATTTAATATTAATTAAAATATAATGATAATGGATAAACATGGTGTCCTGATATGTAATATCTCAATGGTATAATTCAGACATAATCATGGGATGTAGATGGTATTGATATTTTGGTTGTAAATATGACATGGGTAGTTATGTTGGTAAATAATGAATAATAGATTACATAAATTTTTTACAATATTAGATTAGTTTAATTTTTTATAATACGACATACACTTTTATTGATTGGTTTTTTTAGACGCCATTGGTGGGGGCCAACTGAGTTGTACTCACAACCTAATAAGGCTACCTGATAGGTACTCGAATATAAATCATTATTGTATGATAAGACAATGGAAAGTCTCCGATAATATATGGCTAAGTCAGGACAGATCGTGGAGGAGGGAACCAAAAATGGTGTTGGGACCCTCTTAGGAGTGTTACTGTGACTTTTATTGGGTTTTACATTTTACAAATGATGTATATTTGGCATGACATAACTATTGTTTAGTTTTGGATATTATATTCTTTATTTGGTCATCATGTGATGTTGTTTGGTTTGGTTATCAGTTATATAATATGTTTCTTATTATTTATTTATAGGGTATTTATACTTTTATAAAGAGTTTGTAGTCTCCCCCTGGAAAATATTAGACCCTTGCTGCTAGTTTCCGTACTCTGGTGTATGAGGATGTGCTCTTGATGTCATGTGACCGACCAACTCTGGGAATGAGTGTGTGGCTCCAATTTTATGATATCATAAAATTAAAATTTCAAATGTAATAATCTATTATTGTATTACTATAGTGTTTTTTTAAAACAATATACTATAGCATAAAAAATACCCAACCTTGAGTGTAAACATAATATAAAATATTAATTATTTAAATGTGAGTGTAAGAACCTATGCATTAAATTGGTGGGTACAAATATGATTTACTATGTTATAATATATATATCGTTTCTAATCAATACAAATTTTATGATATAATCTTATGAAATATGAGCTTAATATTTTTTAAAGACCTATTATTCATTAAAATTATTTTTTAAAATGATTTTATTTCTGTTTATGTAATAATATTTTAAATAATTTGTGAAACATTTATAAAATTTATTTTATTAAATAAATATACCTTCTTATAACTTCATATAATAATTACCTCAACATTAAATTTTTAATAATTTTTAAAAAAATTGAATTTTTAATGAATAGTGAAAAAAGTATTTAATTTTATTAAAAATTGTACTTTATTTTGATGTATTTAATTATTATAAAACAATTTTAGATTAGTTGTAAAATTTAAATAAATATTATTTATATAAAAATATTATTTTCTTAAAATGAATTATATGCTTGAATTTAGTATTAAATCATTTAATACTTTAAAAGGTATTTTTCTAAAAAAATGTTTTCATTATCTTCTTGTCAAGTTAATATTAAAATAAGTTATAAAAATTTATTATTTTAATTTTGAAAAAATTATACATATTTGAAATCAGTAGGTCTAAATTTTTTTAATAGTTACCTTTATTTTTTTGGCAATATGAAGGGTCACATTAGTAAGTTTTGTTACAATAATAAAGTGTAATTCATGTTATTAAGGATTAAAAATAATCTTGAAATGAATGTAAAATGACACTAATAGATTACTTATTTTTATATTATGAGTAAATATCTTCCATAATTATCCATTATTTAGTTATATTAATATTTTTCATTAGAATGAGATTATTCCCATCATGATATTTTTTCTAAAAAACTGTAAAAAATGTAACTTTCTTATTTTTAAAAACAACTATATATCTATAATTAGGATAAGAAAAATTTTATGTTTGATTAAAAATATTCATTCAAAATATAAATGATTTATTATAAAAATGGTAATTTATTTCTAATTTTTATATATGATATATTCCCCTTAAATGATTATACATAGTTGATGCGGTATTTATTAAATTAATGAAATATCAAATATATGAGATCAGAAATATTATGTGTAATATAATATGAGATAATTAATGAAATACTTGAATTTCCTAGATGAATAAAATTATTTTGGTATAATTTTTCCTAATTTCATTAGTTTTCATGATAATAATAATGTGAAAGTAATGAATAGTTATAATATTTGACATTATTGATAATGTAGTAAAATAATATATAAATAAATTATATAAAATTCTTAAAAATATTAGAGTTAGAAAATTGATTATTTTATGGTTTATATATTCTAAAATGGTCTATTTATTGATATTTTATTCATTTTATAGTAATTGAACTAACCCTCACCAAGTAAAAAACCTATTTGTCACGAAAAGTTTGAAATGGGGTAATGTGGGGTTAAATCCAAAATATAAGGGTATAAATGAGATAAAATATAGTAAAAAACAATTTTTTTACATTAATTATACATATAATCATATTATATGATAATAATATCAATTTCTATCCATTTGGTAATTAAAACTAATTTATAATTATTTTATATTTTTAACCCATTTAAAGAGTGCTTCTCGCCTCACTTATAAAAGGACACATCTTCTTCACATGCCATCCAAAATCATAACCCATTTTTATCATAAAATATATTCTAAAATACCTTGCTTCAACACATTACACATTCTATAGGTATTATTTATTGAAAAATACCATCCTTTCCTATATTAGGATGTTATGAAAAGCATGTTGTCCAAAGAGGAGGTATTGTTCTTAATCGAGAATTTATGCTTTATTTCTTATTACAAATCATTTTAATATTCCATAACCATGATTAAATAATAATGATAGAATATTAAATATAATATATATTTTTAATTTTATGTCATAAATTATACACATACCCATCATTCATCAAATGTGAATGGAATTCATCATTTTTATGTTTAGAAGACTACCGCCTCACATATTAATGTAATTAATCTTCCATGAAAGGCTCTCATTTTTGGTTATAAAAATGGATTGAATGTACATATATTATTTAAATGGAATGTTAATCACATTATTAGGATAAAATAAAACCTATTTTTACCCTTCCATTCAGAGAAAATTGATAACTGCATTCGTTCAAACGTATAGAAAACCACTTCCATGAAGAGATGCGATATGTTTTTCATCATTACATCTGATGGATGATATATATGATCACATTTTAAATAATAAAATAACATTAATGATATTTTTATAATTAATTAAAGATATAATAAAAATTAATAACATTCTATAAGGATCTATGAGAAATGAAAATGTTAATAATGCATAAGTTCGAGCTACTATCTTCATGATTGTAACATTATTCATAATTCATAAGCATATATATTTTTTGATTTAAAATTATTATTTAAATTTAAAATTAATAATAATATAGTGATTATTATAACAGATATTAACGAACAATGAAAATTATTACTACCTTTAACATACCAAATCTATTCTAAAATAATGGGCTGGGCATTATTAAAACACCAAACCTTGACTTAACTGATTAAGTAATTTGTGATTTCATTAGAATAACTAAAACAAATGGTTTAACAATACGTTATTAATCCTTTAAAATGTTTATAAAAAATAAAATAAAATATATTATTTTATTATAATGGTTTTTAAGTACATATAAATCATGTATGGACTTGTTGTAAGGGATTTCATCTCAATTTCAATTAATTGGGAATATTTAATTCTTATGAACATATTTTCTTCTAAATGGTGTTTATAAAATTTTTATACATTTTATACCATGAATCCTTAATAATTTATTGAAATTTAGGAAGAAATTTTTATTATACAATCTTTTAGTAGTTTCTTAAATTTCACTATTTGTAAAGGGTTTCATTGATCTATTTTCCTTCATTGGGGTATAACACTTCTTCATTGACTGTTTTTTGTCATGGATATGTGTGAATAGATCCATAAATTTTTTTATTCAGTAATTGAAAAAGTTTTTTGTGTGTTTATATTTTTTTCATATAATATATCCTTTGAAAAAAATCATATTTTGATCTCTTTAAGGTTTATTCATCTCAAATTCTATATCTTCGGGAAAAATATTTTTTACATGAATCTAAAATCTTTTATGGGTTTTTTATACTACCTTATTAATATGATATATCCTGAATAAACTTATGTTCATGATATTTAATGCCTAATATGACATTATTTTTTGATAATGTTATTATTAAAGAGTCACCAAAGTTATAATGAATTTATGATTGAATATCTTTTATTTTCACGATTATTTATGTTAAAGGATCATTTGGGGAAAATAATATGATCATATTTTAATGAGATAAATATAATTTACTCTAATATATTTATGTTTTTTAATTATTAATTTTAATTTCCTATATTAATGATTAAATAACAATCAATAATGTTTGTTTTATGTGATTTTGATATTATACTTCCATTTTGATCGAGAATCATTCCATTCCATCATGATGGTTTATAAAATATTTCAATGAATTTTCTATCAAGATAAATTTATTTTGTAACGCCCCGACCCCAGCTACCCAGAGTCGGTGCATTACTTCGTAACATTGGCATGATCACAAAAGATAAAGTCTCGAAAGACCGATTAGTTTAGTATCCTTGGAAACACTAGATACATTCATAAATGTTACATTACATCATAATACGAAAAACTAATAACAAAGTCTTCATAGTCCACACTCATATCCTCTTCTGACTATCCCTCCAGGTCATTCATAAAATATTTCTTCACATCCTGGAATATATTAAAACATTGAAAGGGGTGAGCTCAGATGATCAGTAAGGATAACAATATTGCGGAAGCTTTCATAAATAAACATAAACATTTAAGGCAATGTATAACTAAAACAAAAGCCTTTTAAACTTGAACATCAACATAATATGGAAAAATTAAAATGAGATAATTCCATTTACTTCTTCAAATGGATATTCTACTGGTCGAATAATCACATGCAATATCAATAACCACTTTCATAATGATGGAATGCATAATGCCAGACTATCATAACCACGTAGCCAAGGCCTCGTGCCAAGACCACAAAAAATATTTTGTCAAGGCCTCGTGCCAAGACACTAGTTTGTCTCATGAGACCTGCCGATGCATCGAGGAGCTATAGCGGGCTCTACCCGTCACTTATTAAGTCCAATGCATTCCTCATATGAACAGGTTTAAACATATCATAAACTATAACATAATCGTATCACATAAAACATGCATAAAGGAAACATAACATTTCCACATTTCAATCACAAGATATAAATACAACACATTGATATAATAAAAACACTTTCAAAACCATTTTCAATACTATAATAAAAGAAAAGTAAAACATGATATTTATTTTTCTTTATTAAAAAAATGTATGGCTTGTAGAGGAAGCCGAAACTCAAATAATGGTCACGGCGGCGGAGAAGTCGTTGTCGCCGCATACGTACGACAAAAAAATTCCCTTTTGTTGTTTAGTAAACGCTTCGTATAAAAATATTCCTTTTTAATAAAAGTAAAATTGAAAGGGGTTTATACACCGTATAAAAGAATGTTGTGTATAAAACAAAATATGCCTCAATGAAAGGATATTGAGATGAAGTCCCATACAAATATCATTTTTTTAAATAAAATAGATCTATTCTGTGTATTCACTATAATTACACATAAATAAAGTACAAATACAAGATAGGACATAATAATATCATGACGTAATTTTAAAGTAGGTGATTAACCCAAAGAATTGAAATTGCGTTAAGAAGTTCCCTTACCTCGTGTCCGAATTCACTCGACCGTTCTTTGATCTCCTGAATAAAAAACACGAGTTAATTTATAATTCCTTAAGAACATTTTTCAAGTTTTTTATTCCTTTTATATCACTTATTACCATGTTATGAACATTATGTAATTATTTAATTTTATAACGGTCGTTTTGTCGATCTTTGGTACTTGAGTCAAAAATAAACTTCTTATAATTACAAGTTGTTCATGTGGTGAAATATCCATTATATCCAAAATTATATTCATGATGTAGATATCATATATATCATATATATCCAGTATATACATTCATTCATAATATTACGTAACATTTAGATTTAAGAAATGAAATGCACCGTTCATGGAGTCGGTAAGCCGTACGTACGCATGAACGCTACTTTCATTTCAATTTCGTATTTAATGGAATGAAATCATAATGATATAAATTATAATATAATTCCAGTATAATATAGTGTACAATACCATTTACTCCATCCTTTATACATCCTACATATGGTATTAACGATTCAAATCACTTTGAGGGGGCGGTAGTCCGCACTTTATAAAATAAAAATATCGCGTTTACCCATAATGGAAACCATAAAGGTATTCCATAAATGAAAAATAAAAAATCATAAGGAAAAAAAACATAATATATATCATATATAAAAATATTGTCATCATAATGGCCACCATTAGAGGTGTTATATTAGTGTTGAACAATCATCGTTTCGTGAGGCAAAAATTCGCCATCCACAGAAACAGTATGTCCTTTAACCATTAGATGTAGGTGTGTGTAAGTGTAGCTATAATCCTTCTTATAACAAAATCCTAGTATATTTAGGATACTGGTGTTGTTACAAAAGAAATTAATAAAAAGATTTTTGGGGGTTGGAGAAGCAAAATAAAAAAAATAACCTAAGAGAAGACATTACCTTAAAATCGGGTAACTCTTTTGATTTGAGCCAAAGGCTTCCTTGGGAAGAATTATGCCCAATGTGAGGCTTCTAGGAGTAAGTTAGGGAAGTTGGGAGAGTATTTGGGCAGAGTTTGGCCGATCCAGAAGTCTTTGATGGTGTGAGTAAGGTGGTAGTGGTGGGGGCCTTTTATAAGAGGAGAGAAGGGGCACTATTGGAAAGATTGAAATGCTACATTATTATGAAATGCTTTTTCGGATTCTAAAGGTCCCAAACATATATATTTCTAGGATAAGGTGATATGGGTTAGAAATATTCTAATACAATAGGCTTTTGACATGTTTAATACTTATATTTTACATTATCCTTCCATTTTATTAAAATCATTAATTAATGAGGTAATCGCTGCATTATCATGGTGTCATAAATAATTTAATTTATTTAATGTCTAAAAATTATAAAAAAAAATATCATGATGTAGGAAAGTTTTTTATATTTCTAATGAATATTTATAGTGAAAAATATGACTTGTATAACCCCATTTAAAAATTGTTTTAGTAAAACAACTCTTGTTTGTGACCTTTTTATTTTAACGTTAAATAAAAAGTTATTTATGACCTTTTCCTACCAAAGTGGCTCCATGGGGTCCCCAAGTTGACCCATGGATTGTCTTGGTCGGCCATGACACATCCAATCGTGGTTGGACAAGTTTAAAGGTAATTCAATATTTTTATAATATCATTTTTACCTTAAATTTCACTAATTACCTCTAATCGCGATTAATTAAACTTAAAAGTTACTATTCACCAAAAAAAATATTTTAATCCCATTGAACCAAATTTTATTTCCTAATGACAACCATGTATGTAGGATTTTTGAAAATCAAATCACAGAATTGGTAATCATTCATTTAAACGAAAAATCAGTTATTTAACTACCACTTAGTGGTTTCACTATTCATCAAAAATTGATGTTTTTCAGAACAATGCCAAAATTTCACCCTAAGCTATAATTGATATTCCGAATTCAAAAATGATGTCTATTTTATGAAGTTACAAACATATAAATTTCATTAATTAATTTTATAATTAATTCACGTTGTCACAACAAATAGCGTGTTTTTAAGAAACAATATATATCAAAAGATTGACAATTGTTTATGTCCAATTTCAAAGTGAAATTTATTCTAATGAACACCATTGGATAAAATGGTAAAAATATATTCTAATTATACTTTAGAACCACTCAATAGTATAACTTATCACTATAAATTGTTTTGATTAAAAAAGTTGTTTTAAGTATTTTTCACTATTCATAAAAAAATTGGAAGTTCTCAGAAAATTACAAAAAATTCAACTTTGGATAATTTTGATATTAAAAATAAAAAAATGAAGTCCATTTTGAAATATAAAATTTCTATAATTTTAAAAAGTGGGTATTACTATTCATAACGGCTACTTTGATTATTTGTGGTGTGTGTTAGAACTCGAAGTTGCATACAACACACGCTACTGTATTATTCAAAGATAAGTGTACCGTGAAAGCTTGGGGTGTTACATTCTCCCCTCCTTCAATAAATTGCGTCCTCGCAATTTGAAATTTTTCTTTGAAAATAAAAGGTTGAAAATAGAAAATACCTTTGTGGAAACCCACATCGGAAATAAGGTTAATAAAAATATAACTTTAAAAGAAAGAAAGATAAGTATAATGGTCACCCTAGATAGCCCATAATAGGATTCTATGAAAATATGGATATGGTAGAAAAACAACCCATCAAGGTCTGATGGAGAGTTGTAGAGAACTGGATTAGGAGAATGTTAACCATATGAAAATCACAAACTTGTGATCGGTTAAACGGTCATTGAATCCCCAGTTGGAAAAGTTAACCGACAACGTTTTTGTTTTAAGTTACCTTTCATAAAGTTGAGGAATTTATTTAAGAGATTTTCCAAGAACGTAAGGAAATATACTTGTCATGTAGACTTTCATTCCTTAATAAATGTTTACCACAAACCCATCTTTTACTCCAAATGGTAACAGAACTCAAAAATATTCTATTTATACTAATTGTATAAGGTTCTAAATATTACCACATACCATTTAGATTAGTAAAACTATTTTGTAATAACCAGGGACTTCTTGTAGGCTAGTGGTAGGTAATAAAGGTATGTCGCACTATGATTGTGGGTTCGATTCTTGCAGCTTTGTCTGACGCGACGGGTTATGCCCCACCCTGAAGGTTGTCCTTTTTATAAAAATATTATAATATTCCAAAAATAATCTTCAGAAATGTTTTAACCTTAAACAATACTATTCAAAGTTCAACTTAATCCATCCCAACCTTTATAGTTATCCAAAATACCTCTGTCCAAACTTTCTCTAAAAGTTCTCTTAATTCCAAAATCAATTTATCAGATTCCCCAAACAAGGTAAAGTTTCTCTTATTGTCACATACTAAAAATATGATTACCTTCATCATATTAAAACCTTAATGAAAAGAACAAGTACTGCAGTATAATCCTTATATATATCACATTATTCTTATAACCAGAATATAATCCTTGAGTCCAAAAGAACCAATACATTAATTATTATACTTCAATTTTGGTAACAGCATGAGATTGTCCTTGATACCTTGGCCTTTTCTGAGGTAATTTTCCTTGACGCTTAGGACATTCATTTGCATAATGCCCCATTTCCTTACAATTGTAGCATTCAAAATTGATAGCCTCTTTCTTTCCCTTGCAATCACGAGCCTGGTGAACTTTTTCTCCACATTTATAACAAACTCTCATTCCTTTTAAGAAAGCACCGGGGTGATTCTTCCCACAATTATCACATAATGGAAAATCCTTATTTCCCTTTTTCCCTTTATCCGTCTCTTGTTCCACCATTCTCTTCTTCTCTTGCTTTACTTTGTTTTCATAAGACTTAGAGAATTCCTTTTCTGTCTTGATAGCACATGAGACAATATCTTCATACAATGAGAAGGATTGTGATACTAAACCTCGACGGAGAAATGGTTTTAACCCATCAAAGAAACGATCAATCTTACTTCTTTGGTTACGTATATAATATGCTGCATGCCTCTCTAACCTTGTAATGTTAGCCTCATACTTTGCGACATTCTTATCCTCCTTTTGTCTCAGACTCAGAAATTGCCTTTCCATATCTTCTCGATGGTCCTGTGGAAATTATTTTTCTAAGAAATGATCTTTGAACTCTCTCCATTCCATACTTGATACTTCTTCATCTTCCTCTGTATTTTTAATCAATGACCACCATTGATCGTCATCTCCAGTGAGGCGGTAAACTACCATGATAACCTTCTCCCTTTCGCAACTCCCCAAGGCGTGGAATATTTTCTCTAAGGAGTTTATCCATTGCTCAGCTACTAATGGATTTTTACCCCCATTAAATGTTGGCAGTTGTTTCCTCATGAAGTGGTCTAACATTGATCCTCCATGTTGTGGATCAGGGTGCTCCATACGAGTAAGGTTATTATTCATAACCTGAGTGGGTTGTCCCAGTATGGTAATAAGTTGATCAGCACCAGTTGTATCTCCAGATCCACAATAATTATCTTGAGCAGGAGGGAAATCCCTACACGGAGTGCGTGCATTGATATGGTTTCCATTCCTTCCACTAGGCGCCATTTCTAAACAATGGCATAAACTAGATTAGTTTATGAATCAAAATACATAATTCCATACATGTAAAATACTTAACATAAATTGAAATATTTATGCATATAATCCATAATCATAAAAAAAGTTTTCTTTGAGGAAGTATATACTCATAACCCTTCATAGTGGTTTGTAAAGAAAATGAGAATTATCCTAAGAATATCCCCTGGGAGTGTCGTAACCAAGAGTGAAGCAAGGCACGTTGTCGTGCACCAGTTCTCGTTCGAGTCTAGCTCAAAGTGGTGTTTTCGGGTTTTACCCCTAGGTACATCTGTGCCAGAGCCGCCTCTACCTGCTCGTATCCAGACATGGATGTATTGCTCGGAAAACTCAAAAAATCTCAATAATACCAAAATTCTAGGAAGTTCTTCTATACTAATCCTTAAAGTCTATCATCGGTCTATGTGCTCTAATCAGAGTATCTAAATCTAGCTTCCAGGGTTAGTACTAAACTGCCTCTGATACCAACTGTAACGCCCCGACCCCAGCTACCCAGAGTCGGTGCATTACTTCGTAACATTGGCATGATCACAAAAGATCAAGTCTCGAAAGACCAATTAGTTTAGTAGCCTTGGAAACACTAGATACATTCATAAATGTTACATTACATCATAAAGAGAAAAACTAATAACAAAGTCTTCATAGTCCACACTCATATCCTCTTCTGACTATCCCTGCATGTCATTCATAGAATACTTCTTCACATCCTGGAAAATATTAAAACATTGAAAGGGGTGAGCTCAGATGCTCAGTAAGGATAACAATATTGCGGAAGATTTCATAAATAAACATAAACATTTAAGGCAATGTATAACTAAAACAAAAGCCTTTTAAACTTGAACATAAACATAATATGGCAAAAGTAAAATGAGATAATGCCATTTACTTCTTCACATGGATATTTTACTGGTCGAATAATCACATGCAATATCAATAACCACTTTTATAATAATGGAATGCATAATTCCAGACTATCATAACCACGTATCCAAGGCCTCGTGCCAAGACCACAAATAATATTTTTTCAAGGCCTCATGTCAAGACACTAGTTTGACTCATGCGACCTTCTGATGCATCGATGAGCTACAGCGGGCTCCATCCATCACTTATTAAGTCCAATTCATTCCTCATATGAACAGGTTTAAACATATCATAAACCATAACATAATCATATCACATAAAACATGCATAAAGGAAACATAACATTTCCACATTTCTATCACAAGATATAAATACAACACATTGATATAATAAAAACACTTTCAATACCATTTTCAATACCATAATAAAAGAAAATTAAAAAATGGTATTTATTTTTCTTTTTAAAAAAAAGGTATGGCTTGTAGAGGAAGCCGAAACTCAAATAATGGTCACGGCGGCGGAGAAGTCGTTGTCGCCGCATACGTACGACAAAAAAAATCTGTTTTGTCGTTTAGTAAACGCTTCGTATAAAAGATTCCTTTTGAATAAACGTAAAAGTCAATGGGGTTTATACACCGTATAAAAGAAGGATGTGTATAAAACAAAATATGCCTCAATGAAATGAGATTGAGACGATGTCCCATACAAAGATCATTTTTTTTAAATAAAATAGATCTATTATGTGTATTCACTATAATTACACATAAAGAAAGTACAAATACAAGATAGGACATAATAATATCATGACGTAATTTGAAAGTAGGAGATTAACCCAAAGAATGGAAATTGGGTTAAGAAGTTCCCTTACCTCGTGTCCGAATTCACTCGACCGTTCTTTGATCTCCTGAATAATAAACTAGAGATAATTTATAATTGCTTAAGAACCTTTTTCAAGTTTTTTATTCCTTTTATATCACTTATTACCATGTTATGAATATTATGTAATTATTTAAGTTTATAATGGTCATTTTGTCGACCTTTGGTACTTCAGTCAAAAATAAACTTCTTTTAATTACAAGTTGTTCATGTGGTGAAATATCCATTATATCCAGAATTATATTCATGATGTAGATATCATATATATCATATATATCCAGTATATACATTCATTCATAATATTACGTAACATTCAGAGGTAAGAAATGAAATGCACCGTTCATGGAGACGGTAAGCCGTACGTACGCATGAACGCTACTTTCATTTCTATTTCGTATTTAATGGAATGAAATAATAACTATATAAAGTATAATATAATTCCAGTATAATATAGTGTATAATACCATTTACTCCATCCTTTATACATCCCACATATGGTATTAACGATTCAAATCACTTTGAGGGGGCGATAGTCTGCACTTCCTAAAATGAAAATATCGCGTTTACCCATAATGGAAACCATAAAGGTACGCCATAAATGAAAAATAAAATATCATAAGGAAAACAAAAACATAATATATATCATATATAAAAATATTGTCATCATAATTTCCACCATGAGAGGTGTTATATGAGTGTTGAACAATCATCGTTTCGTGAGGCAAAAATTTGCCATCCACAGAAACAGTATGTCTTTAACCATTAGATGTAGGTGTGTGTAATTGTAGCTCTAATCCTTTTTATAACAATATCCTAGTATATTGAGGATACTGTTTTTGTTACAAAATAAATTAATAAAAAGAGTTTTGGTGGTTGGAGAAGCAAAATAAAACAAAATAACATAAGCGAAGACATTACCTTAAAATCGGGTAACTCTTTTGATTTCAGCCAAAGGCTTCCTTGGGAGGAATGTTTCCCAATGTGAGGCTTCTAGGAGTAAGGTAGGGAAGTTGGGAGAGTATTTGGGTAGAGTTTGGCCGAGCCAAGAGGATTTGAAGGTGTGAGTAAGGTGGTAGTGGTGGGGGCCTTTTATAAGAGGAGAGAAGGGGCACTCTTGGAAAGATTGAAATGTTACATTATTATGAAATGCTTTTTCGGATTCTAAAGGTCCCACACTTATATATTTAAAGGATAATGTGATAAGGGTTCTAAATATTCTCATCCAATAGGATTTGGAAAAGTTTAATACTTATATTTTACATTATCCTTCCATTTTATTAAAATCATTAATTAATGAGGTAATCGCTGCATCATCATGGTGTCATAAATAATTTAATTTATCTAATGTCTAAAAATTTTAAAACAAATATCATGATGTATTAAATCTATTTATATTTCTAATTAATATTTATAGTCAATAATATGACTTTTATAATCCCATTTAAAAATTGTTTTAGTAAAAGAACTCTTGTTTGTGACCTTTTTATTTTAACATTAAATAAAAATTTATTTATGTCCTTTTCCTACCAAAGTGTCTCCATGGGGTCCCCAAGTTGACCCATGGATTGTCTTGGTCGGCCATGACACATTAAATAGTGGTTGGACAAGTTTAAAGGTCATTCCATATTTTTATAATATCATTTTTACCTTAAATTTCACTAATTACCTCTAATCGCGATTAATTAAACTTAAAAGTTACTATTTACCAAAAAATCATTTTAATCCCATTGAACCACATTTTACTTCCTAATGACAACCATGTATGTTGTATTTTTGAAAATAAAATCACATAAGTTCAAATATTTCATTTAAACGAAAAATCAGTTATTTAACTACCACTTAGTGGTTCCACTATTCATCCAAAATTGATGTTTTTCAGAACAATGCCAAAATTTCACCCTAATCTATAATTGATATTCCGAATTCAAAAATGATGTCTATTTTATGATGTTCCAAACATATAAATTTCATTAATTAATTTTATAATTAATTCCCACTGTCACAACAAATATCGTGTTTTTAATAAACAATATATATCAAAAGATTGATAATTGTTTATGTCCAATTTCAAAGTGAAATTAATTCTAATGAACACCATTGGATAAAATGGTAAAAGTATATTCTAATTATACTTTAAAACCACTCAATATTATAACTTATCACTATGAATTGTTTTTATTAAAAAATTTGTTTTAAGTATTTTTCACTATTCATAAAAAAATTGGAAGTTCTCAGAAAATTACAAAAAATTCAACTTTGGATAATTTCGATATTAAGAATACAAAAATGAAGTCCATTTGGAAATATAAAATTTCTATAATTTTAAAAAGTGGGTATTACTATTCATAACTACTACTTTGATTAGTTGTGGTGTGTGTTAGAACTCGAAGTTGCGTACAACACACGCTACTGTATTATTCAAAGAGAAGTTTACCGTGGAAGCTTGGGGTGTTACATATTTTCTAGAACTATTTTACATGATCATTTATAATTTTCTTAAATGGTTTTAAAAAATAAATTACTTATTTTTTTCAAATGTGTAACATTTGACACTATTTTAAATTATTTTAAAAAGAATATTTATTTTTTAAATATATAAAATGAATGGATTTATCAACAATTGTAAGAAACAATTATGTTAATGCCTCCATTATATGTTATTCGGGTTATTTTAAATAAAATATTTGTTCAAAATATTTCTTATTTTTTAAATGTTATTTTCAAAGTGGAAATGATATTTCCTTCAAAAATGGTTTTAATGAACTTTTCATCATATTTACAGTCATAAATTCCAACAACCCTTGAAATTAATTATTCTCTAATGTTGATACTTTTTAGCAATACCATCCTCATTATTTCTCTAGAGGAATTATGAATCTATAAAATAGATTATCATGGAACCCAACTCTTTTCCACATGTTAATCATGTTACGAAGGTTAATCTCTATTTTATCTTATACAATGAAAACAAATATTCACTATTCTATAACCAATATTTTAGGTTTAAATTATCTTATAATACATCATTTTTTATCTAATCGATACCACATTATTTTATTATATTTGATTTGTATCCTTAAATTATTTTTTAAAATAAATGATTATTTTGATTTTCAAAATAGTTTTTCAAAAGGGATTATAATAGTTTTCATTTGATTTATTCACAATATTGTCATTGGAAAATGTTTGTAATAGTCTATGTCCTATTATAGATCATGAGTGTGATAATTATCTCTTATACAAATGTTTGAGCCCCATTATTTCTCTTAGGAGATCTTGATATAGATTATAGTTTGGTGCACCTAGATAACGCTTCAATGCATTGGTAATGATTATTTTCTCCTATGAATAATATTTTAAATCATTCATATGTGTTTTTCCAATTTTTAGGGGCTTGGTAAGGGTTCTATGATGGTGATTTCCAATGGAACCAACACATTTTCTTCTTGTTTTATGGGTTATAATTTATTCATTTGATAAATGATGACATCATATTGCTCGTGATTATTTATTATTATTACTCCTGCCCTATGGTAATGCATTATTAAATTTATATTTACTGATAATATAGGTAATTAATGGTATTAATTACCTTATTTTATACTCATGAAATTTGACAATGTCATTATAAACTTATGCTCATCTTACTATCCCTGATGATATTGAATTTTTATTTCCTATGATTACACTTACATTGAATTTTGAGCACACCCTTCATATGTTTTCTATTCCCCGGGATTTGAAGAATGAAAAAAATTTAATTCTATCTAGAAATTCCTCAAATGTAGAGAATTTATGGGAGAAGATTGAGACTAAATATGGAATATGATAACTTTAATATGATGGGATAAATACTCTCTAAATTTCATGATTGTTGTTTATGTTATAGTTTTTCATAATTCCTTATTTATCTACACCAATAAAGTTCTTAGTAAATAATGTTCTCTAATGTTTAATTTTTATGTTAAATTTTTTGGATGGAAACAAATTGTTCTACATTTATTGTTATCAACGCCAAATATTAAATCTTATTTTATTAGCACTAGTGTGAAGACCCGAACTCTGGAATCCATGGAGGTGGTGCCTTCTAAACATGATGTGTGTCTTAAAATGAAAACATGCATTGATAAACACACATCATGTCCCCATATAGAGGATAGTGTGAAGTTTGGGTTCTGGGAAACCACCTACTTTTGAAACGATTCATATTTTAAAAGTTGTTGCCTGAAAATTATAAACCAAAACGTAGGTTGAGCATTCAAATACTCAGTAATGGGTTTTAAAATAACAACATTGTAACTTTTGAAATTTTTTTAAAATATTATTCATAGAAAACCTTCTTTCGAAAATGGTAATACATAACATAAAAGTGCTCAATCAAGATTTTCAAGGAATACATGAATAAATTATGACATTTTTCAAAGGAGTAATAAAGTTCATCATAAAAAAGTACAACATATGATTACATAAACATGAGATTAAACAGTTAAGAGTAATGCATTATCAGAGTTGCGCATAAAGGAAACAACTTCAATTTCATTTGATGGTTACTATCTTACTAAGGGATAAACACAAAACATTCTCCAAACATATAGTAGTGAAATAAGAACATTATAAAGGCAATGGTTGTGAAATAATAGGCATTTTATCATGAAAATTACTTGTAACATAACTTGAATTATGTGGAATCAACATTTAACATAGACAATAATTTCCGTATCACCAAAGTCCATCCCCAAGGCGTCATTAAAAATTACCAAGGTCCATACCCAAGGTATCATTAAACAGGTCATCTCAAGAGATTAAGTTTTTACCCAATTCATGGGAGCGCTACTAGGGAGCACCCTTAATTTTCCATTATTATCATGTGAGCCACATCGTTCATACTTTACTTAAAAGGTTTTTATATTCAAGATGTCCCATACCACCTTGAATAACTCATTCATTTTCATATTACCCAAGGTGTCCCATACCACTTGGGGTAATCTAATCTATTAGTTCATTATCGTGACATGTCAAAGGCATGCATTATGTACAATAATAACTAAAATAAATGTTGAAAGATTACACATTTCGCTAATACATGATACGCCAGTTAACATTGCAAACTATGTCAATAACTAATCAAAGGCATGCAGGGTTTAGTAAACATTCTTTGAACACAATCTAATTAATAAATCATATAAAAGGATGATATAATAAATGATGAATGAAAACTAAATAATTAAAGAAAACACTTTCAATAAGTTATGGTGATAAACAGGTCATTAAACCATAGCTTGATTAACTAATAGCATTCACCAAAGCAGGTTCTTTGCATAATAAGATAATAAATGGACACAACATGATAACACGGTCCCATAATTCCTAAATCCTCTAACATATTTTAATTATGAAAAAATACACACATTATCTTAAAACACATCATTGGTATTGTCAAATAAATTATTATAATAACATGCTCATTTGTACGTATTGATATATATAAAATACATGTAGGTTTAGCGAATACCAAAATTTTCTTTTATAAAAATTTTATGTGTATTAAAGAATAATTTAAGTCCTGAAAAAACATCCATAATCACTTTTAGAAACTCTAAAACTAGTTCATATTTTTTATATATATATATATTTATAGATAGACAAAATCATATATACTCATTATACAATATACGAATTTTATAGAAATAAATTGAACGAAGTCAATCCCTTACACCGAAAATCCTCAATAGTCTTCTTTTAACATATTTAATACCCATGGATTGATAAAATATATATATTTATTTATTTATTTATAAAACCGAATACACAAAATTACATATATAATTTTTGTTAAAACAGAACCATTTTAAAAAGAAAACATACATACCCATAAACAATAAAGGCTTATTGTAAAATTGTAGGCAAATACCCTTAAAAAATAACTTTAAAACAGGAGGTGTGGCATTAAACTTTTTAAATATACAAACTGTATATAACAAAACATAAAAGAGCAAGATGTTATTATTAGAAACAAAACATAAAACACCCTTACATATGTACCCTAATGATAACATGATGGCAGAACCCCCCATTTTAAGACAATACAAACTGAGGGGTTCATATTAAGTATATATACATATATAAACTGTATATATCAAGAGTATATAATGTAAGTTTTTTTTCAAACAAAAAAAGGATGAAAGCACCCTTACATATTATGGAGGATGCTCGGATCAAAAGGGAGCTCGTTGGTTTTCCTAGAGAGTTCAGAAGGAGTTATAGAGGAGGGGAAGCCATTGGGTTTTCATGAGGAAAGAGGGGGGGTTTAAGTAGAGTCTCTGGTGCAACAAGTGACTCGATCCCAAGGGTAGGTCATCATGAGGGAGACGAGGTAATAGTTTCATAAGAGGGGGGTGTGCGTGGGTCAAGAGGAGTAGTGGAAAAGGATAATATTGAGGATTCATCGGGTGTGCAGGCCTACTGGTGTGGGAAACCGACGCAAGGAAGAAGATGTTGTATAGGTTGACACAGAAAGAAATGGATGACCCAGATTAGATCAGGCGAGATCTGATGGTTGGTGGAAGAGTGAGAGATGGGTTGAGCGATTTTAAAGAACCAATGACCGGGATTAGATCTCGTGAGAGATCAGACAGTCATGGGAATAACTGGGGGCAATCACGTAGTTAAAGAAAATGGACGGATGCGATTGAAGCAGAAATCGATCGAACGGTTTAGAATGCACGGAATGCATCCCACATCGAAACGAACCGAAGAGGAGGCATGGTTTATAACTCAGAATGCGCTACCTTTGGATCAATAACACAAGAACACACACCGGGGCGTTATACATGGGCCCCTTGTATGACTTGGCCTAACCCTACGCAACGCGCGCCGCGGGCCTTATACATGGGACCGCCTACGACTGGACGTAGCTATGCTCAGCTCGGACCTGGTTGATGCCCACTACTCGGGATCCCGATGGTCGATAACTTGGGTCCCTAGGGGCTCGGTCTCAGCCTTGAGGGCTTGTCTCCAAGGGATTCCCTCAGCTTGGCCAGGCCCCAAACTAAATTTTTTATTAAAAAAATTATTAGATATAAAGATTAAGTGGTTAAATAAACAAGTAAACAGTATACATTATTTCAAAATAGTATGAAACATGAATATTTGTAAAATTGAGTTTTTATACAATATAATAACTAGTTTAAACTTATAATTTTCAAAATCTAAAATTCCATATAATTCTTTTAAAAGATAGAAATTTTATAAAAAAATATACTAAACTTTTATAAATATTAGGATCTTTAAAAAACACCACTATTTGTTTTATAAAATTCTTTTTAAATGACCAATAGTTTTCCCAGATTCAGTATATATAGTTATAAAGGTCAAATAAGATATATATATTTTTTCAATTATTACAGATACCCTTTAGACATGACTTTCAGAACATTTTTGAAATACTAAGTTGTCCACTCTATATATATTATCAGGGTTCTGTAAAATCAAATAGATTCATTTTCAAGAATATTATTTTATTTCAAAAATTATGATACACGAGAATATAATTTTATTCTTCTGTACTCATTAAAATATTGAAATACTATAAGATTATAAGATCATTATAAAGACCAAATTATTATAAAAATATGAAATTTATCCATGGAAACCCAACGGTCATATAACAGTCATAATTTCATAAGGAATATTATAAAAATCGGGGGGTAGTGTGTTTCACAATTTCAAAACACTATACCCTGGGTGGATGGATCTCCTAATTCCATTGGTGCTGTGTACGTGTGTTGTGGTTATGGATATTATGTTTTTCACACTGACGGACCCAAAAGATTAATAATATTCGATTTCTCGAGTTGTGATTCTCAGTAGTCTTTTTGTGAACATGTTAAGTCTTTCACATTGTGTTCATGGTTAGTTTGGGTCTTTGTAGTAATGTAACATTTTGATGTATACTAGTTCTCTTTATTCCTAGTGTTTTTCATCTATTTAGTTTCAATCCATTTATTAGTCCCGAATACAAACCATGTAAAACAAGAACATCATTATAAAACATAACATTGTTCACATAGTCATGTTCGAAAATCCTGGGGCGTCACATTATCCACCACATAAAATAATTGTGACCTCGTAATTCCTTTCATACAAACTCACTAAGAAGAAGCTCCTAGTTTATTCTACCATATTCCCTATCGTGGGAAATCATTAGGTGTGCTCAGCGGAAGGACCACATTGACACCCAACTCCTCATGTTCTCTGATCCAGATACACTTGGGGATGAATGGTTTGAACTCATGAGCCGAACTCTTGGGATTCCAGAGGGAGGTTCGAACAGTACAGATTTTGGAAATGTCCATATCGACAAACATATGATGAACTCATCGAATTATGTCCCATTCGAGAATATCTAAATCATAGACATTGTCATACAAGCTAACTCCGAGGAGTTAGTGCATATTGGTTGAACAAAAATTTCCCTCTAAGGCACCCTCTTGAAATTTTACTTTGTCTGTGCAGTTCCAGCCTAGGGTGAAACACCGGAAGAGTCCTTTGTGGTACTTCCCCCTCCGCTCATGGTTTTCCAATTGTGTTGAGCATATCTAGTAGAAGATGGAAGTGTTCCCTTGACAGGTGCGGAGAATCTCTGGACCATTTGTCTCCTCAAACAACTATTTGCACGTTCCAATAAGGTTTTCGAAGGGAAGATGCACGTATTCACATGTTTTGATCGCAATGATCTCTAATATCTTGGTAGGAAGTGATAGCATGTGAGCTTTCCCTCCATCTGAAAGTTTAAGATGATTGTTCAATCACTTGAAAGCCATTCAAAGGTATAAAAAAGATAAGATAGTAAGGGGAAAGGAAACATTTCAATAAACATAAGTTTCTAATTAAACATTAGTACTTAGGTTTCCACTAATGTCTTGCTACACGAACTCCACACAATGAGGAAAAACTCCCTATATTCTCAAACCAAACACAGGCCGAGCATTCAGGGTTAAACTCATGGGGGCACCTGTGACGTCTCCTGAGTTTAGAATGAGGGGTTTGATGTTAGGAGACGTAAAAATACAATTGTATTATACAAGATACTTGGGTGGACTCATCTTTATCATTTGGAAGTTCCACAACTCGCCCCAGAAGCTGTAGTTCAACATTTGACAGAGGTAGGCTGCTCGGAGGTCACCAGTAGCAGCAGCCTCTTGAAAAGCATCGAGGGTCAAAAAGCCAAAGTCCTCACCTACTGTGAACACCCAGAAAAGTCCCTCATGTTACCTTCCCCAAAGTACATAGGAGGGAAACTGGGTCATCATCATGAGGAGGTAATCCATTTCTAACCCCCCGGTGTAGCTGGAGCACCCGAGGTGAGTTAGACACATCATAAAGGTGTTTTCATGTCATGCAGATATGGGTGATGTTTAGAAAATTATCTCAGCTAGCTAAAGACACAATGGTCACTAGGGCCATAGTGGGGAGATAAAGAAGATTAGTACCTTTTTTCCATCTAAAAATTAAATAAACTCATTTTTTTAGTAATACTGATGTATTTTTTTCCTTATTCCAGTTTTGGTTCTCCAGAGTTATCCAAACCGAACCTCTGATACCAACTGTGAATACCCGACCTCCATAATCCCAGGAGTCTGTGCCTTTTTAACATGATTTGTGTCTTGAAATGAAAAAATTCATTGATAAACAGACATCATGTCTCCATACAAAGAATCGAGTGCGGTTTGGATTATGGGAAACCAACTACTTCTGAAACGATTCATCTGTTAAATGTTGTTACCTGAAAATTTTAAACCAAAATGTATGGTGAGAATTGAAATACTCAGTAAGGGGTTTTAAAATAAGAATAGTGTAACTTTTGAAAACATTTTTTTTAATATTATCCATAGAAAATTTTCTTAAGAAAATGGTAATTCATAACATAAAAGTGCTCAATAATGATTTTCAAGGAATACATGAAACAATTATGACATTTTTAAAAGGATTAATAAAGGTCATCATAAAAAAGTATGACATGTGATTACATAAACATGATATTATACAGTTAAGAGTAATGCATAATCAGAGTTGCGCATAAAGGAAACAACTTCAATTTCATTTGCTGGTTACTATCTTACTAAGTTATAAACACAAAACAAGCTCCAAACTTATAATAGTGAAATAAGAACATTATAAAGGAAATGGTCATGAAAGAATATGAATTTCATCTTGAGAATAAATTGTAACATAACTTGAATTATGTGGAATCAACATTTAACTTAGAAATCATTTCTATGTCACCAAGGTCCATCCCCAATATGTCATTAAAAATTACAAAGGTCCATCCCCAAGGTATCATTAAACTGGTCATCTCTAGAGATTAAGTCTTTACCTGATGCATTGGAGAGCTATCGGGGTGCACCATTAATTTGGCTTTGTTATCATGTGATCCACTTCATTCATACTTTAATTAAACGGTTTGTATATTCAAGATATCCCATACCACCTTGAATAACTCATTCACTTTCATATTACCCAAGGTGTCCCATACCACATTGGGTAATATAATTTCCTATTTCATTATCATGACATGTAAAAGGCACGCATTATGTACAATAATAACTAAAATAGACGATGAACGATTACACATTTTTCTAATACATGATAAGACAATTAACATCACAAAATATGTCAATTTTTAATCAAAGGCATGCATAGTATAGTAAACATTTTTTGTACACAAGCTAATTACTAAAGCATATAAAAGGATGATATAAAAAATGATGAATGAAAATGAAATGCTTAAAGAAAACACTTTCCACAAGTTCTGGTGATAAACAGGTCATTAAACCATAGCTTGATTAATTAAAAGCATTCACCAAAGGATGTTCTTTGCATAATAAGATAATAAATGGACACAACATGATAACACGGTCCCATAATTCCTAAATACTCTAACATATTTAAATTAATCCAAAATACACACTTTATCGTAAAACACATCATGGGTAATTTCAAATTAATAACATGCTCATTTGGGCGTACGGATATGTATAAAATACCTGTGGGTTTAGCGAATACCAAAATTTTCTTTTATAAAAATATTATGTGTATTAAAGCATAAATTAAGTCTTGTCAAAACTTCCATAATCACTTTTAGAAACACTACAAATTGTTCTAAATTATTTTATATATATATATAGATAGACAAAACCGTATATACTTATTATAAAACATACGGGTTTATAGAAATAAATTGATCGAAGTCAATCCCCTACACCAAAAATCCTCAACAATATTCTTTTAACATTTTTTATACCCACGGATTGATACAATATATATATGTATTTATATTTATAAAACCGTATACACAGAAAAACATATACAAGTTTTGTTAAAACGGAATTGTTTTAAAAAGAAATCATACAGACCCATAAATATGCAAGCCTCCTTGTGAAATTGTAGGCAAATAACCATTAAAATAACATTAAAACAGGAGGGGTGGCATTAAAAATTTTAAATATACAAACCATATATAACAAAACATAAAAGAGAAGGATTTTCATAATGTAAATGAAACATAGAACACCCTTACATATGTAAACTTATGATATCATGATGGAAGACCCACCCTTTTGATGAAAATATAAATCGAGGGGTTCGTATTAAGTATATATACATATATAAACTGTATATATCGAGAGTATAAAATGTAGGTTTTTTTTCAAATGAAAACAAAGAATGAAATCACACTTGCATATCAAGTATGATGTTTGGATAAAAAGGGAGCTCATTGGTTTTTCTAGAGAGATTAGAATGAGTTCTGGAGGAGAAGAAACTGTCGGGGTTTCATGAAGCAAGAGGGGGGTTTAAGTAGAGGCTCCGGTGCAACAAGTGACTCGACCCCAACGGTAGGCCGTTGTGAGGGAGACATGGTAAGAGTTCCCTAGGAGGGGGGTATCTGTGGGTACAGAGTAGTAGTAAAAAGGGAGAAGCCCGAAGAGTCCTCAGGTGGGTAGTCCTACTGGTGTGGGACCCCGAAGCGAGGAAGAAGATGCTGGAGAGGTCGACACAGAATGAAACAGATGGCCCAGATTAGATCAGAAGAGATCTGATGATTGGAGGATGAGCGGGAGATGGATTGAGCAATTTTTAAGAACCAATGGATGGGATTATATCTTGAGAGAGATCGGACGGTCACAGGAATAAGAAGGGGTGATCGCGCAGTTACGGAAAATAGTCGAACGTGATTGAAGCACAAATCGATCAAATGATTAAGAATGCAAGAAATGCATCCCACATTGAAACGAACTGAAGAGTAGGTGTTGTTTATAACTAATAATGCGCTTCCTTTGGGGCAATAACACAAACACAGACACCAGGGCCTTATACACAGGCCCCATGCGGGCCTCGGCCCAACCCTACGCAATGCGTGCCAAAGGCCTTATTCACATGCCCGCCTGTGACTGGATGAAGCTATGATCGACTTGGACCTGGTTGAAACCCACTGCTCAGGATCCCGATGGTTGGTACCTCAGGTCCCTAGGGGCTCGGTCCTAGCGTTGAGTGATTTTCTCTATGGGATTCCTTCGGCTTGGCTGAGTCCCAACCTAATTTTTTATTAAAAACTTAATTAGATATAATGAGTAAGTGGTACAATAAACATGTAAACAATATACTTTGTTTCAAAATAGTATGAAACATTAATATATGTAAAATTGAGTTTTTATACAATATAATAAATTGTTTAATGTTATAATTTTCAAATATAAAATCCAATATAATTCTTTTAAAAAATATAAATTTCATAACTAATATACTAATCTCTTATAAATATTAGGATCTTTAAAATACACCAGTATTTGTTTCATAAAATTCTTTTTAAAAGACTAACTGTTTTCCCCAATTCAAAATACATAGTTTTAAAGGTCCAATAAGATATAAATATATTTTCAATTATTACATATACCCTTTAGACATGACATTCAAATTTTTTTTTAAATACTAAGTTGTCCACTATATAGATATTATCAGGTTTTTGAAAAATCAATTAGATTCCTTTTCAAGAATATTATTTTTTAGAAAAAATTAAGATACATTAAAATATAATTTAATTCTTTTGTAACTATTAAAATATTGAAATAATATAAGATTATAAGATCATTATAAGGTCTATATTTTTATAAAAAGATGCACTTTATCCATGGAAACCCAACGGTCATATAATGGTCATAATTTCTTAAGGACCATTATAAAAACATGGGGTAGGGAGTTTCACAAATTTAAAACACTTTAACCTAGGTGGATGACTCTACTCATTCGATTGGTTATGAGTACGTGTGTTGTGGTTCTGGCTATTATGTTTTTCACACTGGCAGACCCAGAAGATGAATACCATCCGATCACATGAGTGGTGATTCTTAGCAGTCCTGTTTTGGCCATGTTAAGTCTTGCACATGGTGTTCTTGGTTAGTTTGGGTCTTTGTAGTAATGTAACATTTTGATGTATACTAGTTCTCTTTATTGCCCTTGTTTTTATTCTATTTAGTTTCAATACCTTTATTGGTACCAAAAACAAACCATGTAAAATAAGAACATCATTATACTACATAACATTGTTCACTTAGTCATGTTCGAAAATCCTGGGGTGTCACAACCAGATCTGGGTGTTTGAGTTTATGGTTTTTATTGTTTCTATCATACAATGGTTTAGATAAATTTTTATATTGGGATATTTTCAATTGATTTTATCTTATGATCTATGGATACTATAGGATTTTTATATATTTATGGTTTCTCATATGATTAATTTCTTAGTGATTCTTTATTTTGTGATGTGATTTTGAGGTTATAAATGATATATTAGGAAATTCTTTTCTCATATTATTTGTTAGTAACCATTATGATTAATGTGAAGTCTCATTTGAGGAAGAATGAGGATAATTTTGATCATACAAGTTTAATGGTAATGGTTACGATTATTGTTTTATCATATTGCTGATGTTTTGGTAATTTAATGTGATTACCGCTTGGGAATATATGTTATAGCTAGAAATAAGACTAAAAAGTGTTGTGGGGAATATATTACTAAAGAACAAGTTCATTATTTTGGGGAACATAATGTGATTATGGAACAATGAATATTATGTGATTTTATTTAATGAGTAAATTTTGAATAACCTTTTGGAATCATATATGATGTCAATTTGGATTTATGGTTATTAATATTGTTTATGGAAATCATTATCTTGTCATAGAAATTATATAGGTTAGTATATATTCATTAGGGGGATATGAAATTAAAACTCTCAATTGATAAATTAAATTATTATTGGAATATTTTAAATCAAACTCTTTTAATTATTGGGTTTCAAAAAATTTTGGGAACATTTTTATAAATTATAAGGATAATTATATATGGAATGATTTAGTTTGAACATTAGGTATTTTTGTTAAATATTGTATAATAATGTATTATTTGTTCATATAAAATATTATAAATAATGAGAATTATCTAAACATGTGATAACTATTTTTTTTATTTTTTTAATACATGATTATTGTGTTTTAATTATCCAAGGGATTTTGTGATTCCGTAGAGAATTAATTTATAACATTATGCATAAAAATTCATCTTGAATACTCATCATTTTTCAAAAAATGAAATTATTAGGGGAATTCACTAGAGGATAAAAATTAATCTTATTATACTATATTTCCTTTTTGTAATAGTGTAAATGGTAAAGTAATTCCCTAAAATTTGGGAAAATATCCCAGTTTTTTATCTTGTTATATTCTATTCCAATGAAATAATGGTCCTTTTCAAACAATTTTGGGTTATGGTTTTGTGATGTTTCTCTTTCTCATGATTACACACTTTATTATTATAAATGATCTCTATAACTCTCTATTTTTATTTTTTCAATATTATTTTATTCCAGGTCAATATTTTCGGGTTACACCATTTTTTTAACATAGAAATCAAGACATGTGTTATCAAGACTGACTTCATACTTCCCATTTTCAATTAGCAAAAGAATTTTTTATTAACCATTGTTACTTTGTGGGATTTAAACAATGCTTTTTTAAAATGTAATCCATTGATTTATTATATGGATATAAATTTGTGACGGTGAAATTTCATAAAATGGATTGGATAATATACTATCTTTTGTTGTATTGAATAATGTTTCCAATAACATAAAAAATATGAAACGCTGAACTTTACAGAACAGAAAAATTTTCAGTATTAAAATGTGACCGTTATAGCCAGTTAATTTTGAATGTATAAATATCAATAACTATTTTTAAATTATATATAATGGTTATATATAATAAAATTTTATTTATTAAATATAAATAAATTCACACTTTTATTTGGTATGGTCATTTTATAAATAAGATATTTATTTTCATCAAAAATGATTTTGATTTCATTTTATATTAAAATATTCCACTAATTATAGAAAATTTTAGAAAATTTATTTAATAAAGTAAAATCATTTTTAAAATCACCATATCAAAATTAGCATAAGGTGATATTCTATTAATTTCATGATTTAATTGATTTTTCAATGATTAAAAAAATGTTGATATTTATTGAAAAATGTGTTTACATTTAAATTATTTACAAACTAACATTTTTTTAAAAGAGATGAGACATTGACCAAAAAAATCAAGGATCCTTTATCGAACAAAAAACAAACAACTTACCCAATTCTAAAAATATTAGTCTTAACACAGACTCTCTTAAATATAGGTAAAAACTCATCCTGATGATGATGATACAAAAGAAAATCAACCCTGCCAACACCTTTAATTGCAAGGCCATGCACAACCTAATTTTCTTCACAGTACGTTTGAGTGGTGTTTTGTTGCATTTAATGAAGACAATCCAAGAATTTTATTCAACGATTAGCGAGCTCCCAAGATAAGAAAAGACATCCCAACCTGATAGCCGAAATAATAGTAGTAGAATCACTCATAAGATAGAGATTATTCCACCCATGTTAAATGGTAAATAAGGTAATTGATGGTGAAAAATAATATATTATAGACAATAAAATGACCCACAAATTAGAAATAATTTTATTAAATAATTCTATATCATCTGTATAGATCAAATATCTATTAGTATGATTTTTTTCATTTTCATATGATTATGAACATATGATATAGTATTTATTGAAAAGCTGAAAATTCCACACCCCTATTTTTAATAACATTATTATTTTTAACATGGTTATAAATAAGATTTATTTATTTTATAAATTGTAATTTTGAATTTAATTTAATTTATTAATGATGAGAACTTTTTTCTGAATTAATAATTACATTAAATAATTACACAAAAAATACATAGTAATTATTCAATAGATGTAATATCAAATAAATGATATTAAAAATTATTAAAAGATTTTTTTTATATATAATTAATTTGATACATGAATATTAATGATGAATATAATAGTTTAGGTACATAATAAAATATATTTTTAATCTTTAGTCTTTGGTATTTCAATTTTTAATGTCAGAGAAATGAATAGATGTTAAAATGTAAATTAATGATGTTTCATGAAAATATTAATTTATTAATTTCATTAAATTTAAAAAAAAATAATCGATTTGGAATATTTATTTTTATATTGTTTATAATTTCATATTTGGTCTATTTATGGGATGCTTTTACATTTATAATATTTATATTTACACTTAAATTGTAAAAAAACATGTTTTCGTAATAAGTTTGAAAAAGGATAATGGGGGTTATAACAAAATGATATTGGTTAAAATGTGATCTAACCATTTCCAAAAATTATTGGATTATTTTATTACATCTTTTATTCATATTATATTCAGATAATATTTTTTTGGATCCAAATTGACATCAAAATAAAATTATATTAATTTAATATTTTAATAAATCTTATGTGTGCCCCTCCCAACTCTTATAAAATTGAAACTCTTCCTCCCATTTATTGGAACATAAAACCCAATTTGGATCATAAAATATATAAAAATATCCATTAATAATGTCCCTATAATTGTTATATATTCTTAATTTAATAAATAATAACAACCATAGTGGTCTTAACAAGCAATGTAAATGATGTCATCCGAATAAGAATTATTGTTCTTAATAAGAATTTCATAATTATTTTTTATTACACATAAATAATATCTTACATAATCATGATTAAATAAAAAAAATCACCGATATAATGATATTTAATTAATATTAATTTAAATACATATACCCACCTTTGTACATTATCAAACTAGAATGGAATCCATTATTTGTTTACAAGGGAGAGTACTGTCTCACGGGTTGATGTGATTTGTTTCCCACTAACACTATTAAAAAGTTCTTATAAATAAGTCCTTAATGTGTGTATATATATATATTATAATAATGACATGTTTATGATTCTATTAATATTATATAACAACTTTTTTCCCTTTTATTCACTAGAAAATGATAGCATCGTTCATGCATTTGTGCATACTACCACCTCCATGAAATGATGTGATAAATTTTTAATAAACACATCACATGGATGTTATATATATATATATATATATATGTTTATTTAAATATATAATATGATATTTATGATAATATTAAAATTAATTAATGAAATAATAGATCGTATCTTATGTCTGTAATGATCGTCGAAAAATAGAAATGTTACTCATGCAGATGTATGACATACTATCTCCGTGATGGTAATGTTGGTCATTTGTCATAAACATTTTTAATATTTGGATTTAAAAGAATAAATTATTTTTAATAATTATAATTATATAATTATTATTATTATATAAATTATCTAACAATAGAACCCTAGAACCTCATCAACATAATAATGGTGTTTCGAAATTGTGAACCAAAATTTTTCAATACCCCCACCATAGACATAAATAACTAAGTAGTTAATTTTATAATTTTAATAAATGAACAATATGGTTTATAGATAAGGCATTAATACATGATACATTTTGAGGGAAATAATATTATTAAATATATTTCTATTAAAATTTTTTGAAGGTCATATATTGCTTTTTTCAGTGCGAGGTAATTGATTTGTCATGACCCGTCCCCTAGGGCTAGTGTCGTGACTACCACAAGCCCACCTTCCATAGTCCAGGGGCTGGAGACTAGCACCAAATTCGTAATTCCCTAAAACTAGGAAGTCATTGCCTTTATAAAATTTAAACAAACACAACATTCCACACATCTAAATATGAAAAACGAATTAAAAATTTATAACAAAAGAGTACTGAAAGTAAATGGGGCCGGAAATACAAGCCCAAATGTAAAGTACAAGAAAGTGTAAGGTAAAAGTACAACTGAAGAGGAGAAAAACATTTGAGGGTTATCCTCCAAGGTTCCTACCTGAAGGGTAGGTACAGATATCCTCCTCAGCACTCTACGTCCCTCAGTCTCCTCAGTGTACCGACTCGTCGTAAGGTCCACCTCCAAGTACCGTCCAGTCGTGGTACTCTCAGCCTCAATCAGCATTGTCCATCATTTGCATCAAACAAAACATGGTACAGGAATAGCCCATGCAGGGGTGAGTATAACAATACTCAGTAGGGATACCGAGACCCTCAAGGTCTCACAAAATCCAACAAGGATAAACCACAAAGTCTGAAATCAATAGATAACTGTACATAAGTGTATTCCCATACATATACCTATGTTATCAAGTGATCTATCTTAATCATGAGGAAAATAAAAAAGTTAATGACTCGGCTCAACCTGGATTTTTATTCACATTAATGAAACCTCTTCTTCTAGAGAACACCTCATATATCGAGTACAATGGGTCTACTGTGACACCAAGGCGCTTCCCACTATCCTTGGACTACTGAGGTACTCCTCCAATCGAGTATCGTGGTCCTACCACATCACATAGAGGTGCTCCCCACTGTGGGTCTACCACCACAAACAGGCGCTCCTCTATCATGGGTTTGACGCCACAACCAGGTGCTCCCCACTGGGCTAGTTGAGTCACTCTAAGTCAATCGGTCAGCAGTCGTCAAGTCTCAGCTAGCTACAAGGTCTCCGCACTCTACCTACTCGTATCTGGAAGGATATGCTCCATTAGATACTGGTCGATACTCCAACTGTCATGAAGTCCCATGAAGAAGTATCTCAAAGGCCCACCACATCATAGAGGTCTCAATTCAATAGACGGTGTGTCAATCAGACGCCCAATTTGTGAGTTATTATCATTTTAGTCTCGGGGGGGGGGGGCGATTGGATTCGTGCACGATCTAACCTAGTTGTATCTCAACTATACATCAAATTCTATGGGGTATACTCAAAGGGACTCTCATTATCCAAGATTACCAGGGTTGCTGATAGTTCGTAAAATTGACACATGGTGCCAAAGATTTGTCCAAAGAAGGTAAAGGGTCGTAGAGGGCCCGGGTCCATTCCGACCCAACCCAACCTAGCATAGGCCGACCTAGTCTGGGTCGACTCAGCCTAATCCGTTGGGTCTGGCCTGCCCCATTAGGTGGGCCATCCCATTATGTTCTGTCCGGCCCATTGGGCCCCACCTAGCAGGCCGCGAGAGCGCGGACCGGCCGTGATGGCGCGGACCGGCCATGGGTCAGCGAGAGGATGGTTCAGCATGAAGGGCCATGATGGCCCGGCTCGGCTGGGGCACCACGGGGGACGGGCCAGTTCGGTCGGGGTGCCGCGAGGGGCGCACAAGGCCGGCATGGTCGGGGCGCCGCGAGGGGCACGAAAGGTCAGCTTAGCTGGGGTGCTGCGAGGGGTGTGGATCAGGCTGCTCGTCTCAAGAAGTCTGGGATGGTTCGGCCAGTGGAGGTGGGGGCATGCGGGGAACATGGACGGCGTCCCTGCGGGGTGCGTGGGGCAGACGAATGGTAGATCCAAAGGGCGCACGAAGTCTGGGGGACCGTTTAGACAAGGCACGACGCGACTCGGCCTGTTCTGCCAGGGGTTGGTGTGGCCAGTGGGTGGAATAGCAGGGGTGACTTAGAAGCTGGCGGGCGGTGCAGTTCAGCACAGGGTGGCGGAGCCAGTTCGGCTAGGGCACTGAAGCACCACGGGGGCGGCGCGGGTCGCAGAGGGCCACGAGTAGCGTGGTCATTGCCTTCGTCGTCTTTGTCATCTCGTCGCCTCATCACGATTTTGATGAACATCATAGAAAAGAATTATATAAGGGTCAAGCGATGTTGGTTTGGTCTGCACCCTCTGCGTTTAGGGTGGTAGCAAACAGTTCAATCTTTCTTTATTTTCAAATAATTACCAAGGAATGGATGGAAGAAGAAAATTCTATCAACACCCTGCATCCTCCCGCAAAAAAAACAATTCCCTACCCACAAATAAAACCATAAAAATTGAATGTGTGTTTTAGAATGGAATAATTAAAGGAATAATATCATATCCAAATAAAACCCCTACCATGATCGTTGTTCGTCGACGGAGTCGTGGGGAAGAAGACGAAGTTGTCGTAGTTCGTCGCATCCACCACACACTTCCAATTCAAGATCGTGCATCAGTTTGTTGACGAAAATGATGAGGGAAGGTCAGTCGTTGACGATGTCCCACGTTAGTTGCCACCACAAGGTGCTTCTGAGGAAGAATCCAAAGACGCTCCTCGTCGGCGTTCTTCTTGGAGGATGTTATTCATTGTGGATCCCTCTCCCTATGTGCCTCCCATCCCCCAATTCCACCCAAAATCAAAATTCCAACCAAAGATAAAAGATTATAATATCCAATTAAATCTTTGTCATAATATTCAAATGGGTTAATCAGTTAATTGAAAGCGTTGGCTCGATTAATTGATGAGGTGGATTTGGAATAATTAATCTAGGGGAGTTGGAACACTTATAAAGGCCGGTGGCGGCACCATTAATTGGGTAGAGGAGGTCAAGAGACTCTACCACATTTAGGAGGGAGTTGAGTGGTTTCCCTCATTTAATCCGGGGGTTTAGTTTTGGGTGGTCCCCACACCATAACCTCTCGTGGGAGGTTATGTTCGGGTGGGACCCACCACCATAACCTCTCATGGGAGGTTATGGTGTGGTGGTCCTCACCACCAACTTCCACATGGGTGGTTATAACACATAATAATAAAATAAAACATGTGTTTATTTTGTTTTATTATTCCCACGGAAAACCCAAAAAATATCTTCCACCCTCTACCAACTGTCGTCGAGATAAATGTCTTCTTAAGAGAATATCGACTCTGCGAGTTCAACGGTGCCCTCTGATTTCAATTCCATGAACTGATTCAAAAGTTATACAAAACCCGCTCGTACATTTACTAAATGTACCCGAATGAAACTTCAGAAATTTATTATGGGCACTCTAGGCCTCACAATCACGCTCTATCATGTTTCACAGAATCATAAAATTCTCATTTAATTAAAATATTTACATGGAAATTCTGGGCCTTTATATTATACCTACCTCACGCTTTACGTCCCCATGATCCACAACTCAAACTTAGAGAACATGTGGGGGTATTGAGCACACATCTGAGCCTCCCACTCCAATGTGCTCTCCCAGAGGTTCCCATGTTGCCAGCGAACATGCAGTAGAGGTATCGACCGACCACGAAGGACCCACCAGGTCGATCCTCATTCTATAATGAAACCTCCGTAAAATTCTCCCCATCGTCGATGTCCTGCTCACCTGGTCGATGTTATGGGAATAGTCATGATCATATCTCCACTACTAGGATACGTGGAAGATGTCTTGCACCTGATCCAACTGAGGTGGGAGAGCTATACCATAAGCCACCTTTCCAACTCTGATGAGGACCTGAAAAGTTTTGATTAATCTCGGAGATAACTTACCGCCATGGCCAAATTTCTATAGGCCTCATTGAGATAAGACCTGTAGAAAGACATTGTTTCCATCCTAGAACTCCAGAGGTCTCCATCTCTTATCAGCATACGAATTCTACCTGCTCTGTTCTGTCTCCATCCGCTCTGAGATGATCTTCACCATCTCCATGGAAGCCCATACCATATTTGGTCTCACTAGTGCTGAATCCCCTAGGTCAGTCCATCCCAAAGGTGATCTGCATGGTCGCCTATAAAATACCATGAAAGGTGCCATCCAAATGGTTGATTAATAGCTTTTGTTGTACACAAACTCAACCAAAGGAAACTGATCCTATGATCTGCAATTGAAGTCGAGGAAAACAACACGCAACATGTCCTTAAAGGTATGGATGGTCCACTCAGTATGACTAGCTGTCTGTGTATGGAAGGCAGTGCTCAAACAAAGCTGCGTCCCAAAAGATTCTTGCAACCCCATCCATAGTCGGGAAGTAAAACATGCATCACAATCAGAGACAATCGTCGTGGGTACTATATGTAGGCGCACCACCTCCTACACATTGATTCATCCCAAGATCTCTATTTAACCATGCTCTCTAATCGGTAGGAAGTGGGCCGACTAGGTGAGTCGGTCGATGATCACCCAAATCGAGTAATGTCCCCTAGATGTACGTGGAAGACCTATCACGAAGTTCATGGATATCCCATCCCATTCAACTCTGGGACCTCTAAAGTCTGAACCAAGCCTACTGGTACCTGATGCTCTGCCTTCACTTGCTGACAAGTGAGGCATCGAGATACAAACTTTTCAACTGATTTCTTCAATTTTGGCCACCAGTGCTGTCTTCTGAGATCCTGGGACATCTTTTCCACTCCAGGATGTACCGCTAGAGGGGATGTGTGGAACTCCCTCAAAACTACCTCGTGAAGTGACACTGGTACCATATTACGTCTTCTAAATAGGATGACATGCTCACCACCTTCATAAAATCTATCAGGTGCCTGCCTTGTGGATATCTGAGAAAATCGTGTCTTGAAGTCAGTGTCCCCAAGATGCGCCTCCCTAACTTGCTGAAAAAGCGGTGGAGTGACTATAAGATAGTGAAGTAAGGATGCTCCATCTCTATCCACAATGTATATCTATAAAGGAGCCAGCTGCTCTATCACCTCACCTAGCAGTTGTATACCAGATCTCTTGTTGTGTGCATCTGCAAAAATGTTTTCCTTCCCTGGAGTATAGACTATCTCGAAGTCATAGTCCTATAGGAACACAAGTCATCATCAATGTCTCAGGTTCAGGTCCTACTAAGAGAAGATATACCTGAGACTCTTGTGATCAGAGTACATGATAAAAATTTCGCCCATCAGATAGTGTCACCACTTATTCAAGGCAAATACCAGTGCTGCTAACTCCATTTCATGGGTAGCATAATTATTCTCATGTTGTCTCAGCTACTGAGAACAATATGGGATCACTACTGCTCCTACATTAGGACACATCTGAGTCTTGTCCCTGATGCGTCGTAGTAGACTACATAACCTATGCCTTCCTCTAAAAGCCTCATTATGGGGGAACTAGTCAGCCTCTGCCTCTGCTTTTGAAAGCTCTACTGGAATCTCTCCTACCAAAAAAGGGTTTCCCCTTCTTTGTCAAAGATGACAGTGTTTTTGCAAATATGGAGAAATTCAGCACAAATCTCCAGTAATATCCAGCCAAACCCAGGAAACTTCATACCTCTGTCACACTCCTAGGTGGCTACAAATAAAGAACCAACTCAACATTCACTGGATCTACTGCAACTCCAGCCTCCGAGATGCCATGTCCTAGAATGTGAACTTCTCGGTTCATGAATTGGAACTTCGAGAGCATACCATAAAGTTGGTGCTCTTAGAGTGTGTCCAGTACTACCCTCAAATGGTAGGAATGATCCTCCTCAGTGGCTGAGTAGATAATAATGTCATCATTGATGACAACAATGAATAGATCATGGTCCTGCTAAAAGATCATGTTCATGAGTCCCATGAACAATTTTGTAGAATTGGTTACTCCAAAGGGCATAACCATGTTCTCGTAGTGGCCGTGCCGACATCTGATGGTCGTCTTCTGTACATCCTTTTCTTGAACTCTGAGCAGGTGATAGCCGGATCTGTGGTCTATCTTCAACAACCATTGTGCTCCCATCAACTTATCAAAGAGGTCATCAATCCTCAGAAGTGGGTACTTGTTCATCACGGTCATCTATTTTGGGAACCAATAGTCAACACAAAGGCTCAAGCTCCCATCTACCTTCTTGATGAATAGAATCAGGACTGCCCAAGGTGAAACACTGTGATGGATGAATCCCTTCCGCTACAAGTCCTCCATATATACACGCATCTCACAAAGCTCAGCGGGAGCCATTTGATATGATGGTGTAAATATGGGTGTCGTCCCGGGGTACAATTCAATGAATAAGTCCACCTATCTATGAAGAGGTAGATCTAGGACATCATCAGGGAAAACATCTATGTACTATTCCACCGATACAGGATAGCTCGGACTCTCCAAATCAACCGCTCTGAGGGTATCGCTAGAAAACTGATGAGTGATTGGTTGCACTCTCCTCCAAGTAAGTCCATCCTGTGTTGCCAAGGATCCCTTCTCTCTAGTGAGGGTAAACCTGGTCCCATCCATATGGACACACCGAAATTTGCACCTAATATAGTCAATATGATCATGGACTGTAGATAACCAGTCCACACCCAAGATGACATCGTAAGGTCTTGACGACGCTACTACGAGATCCCAGCCGAAGCTCTCGCCTCCTAGAGTAAGATCACATTGCTAGAACCAGTGCATAATCGTCCAGTCTTCTCCTATAAGAGTCTCTAACCGTAATGATTTAGCCAATGGCTCCATCGAAATCTCCGAGATCCGAATGAGGGCAGTTTCAATGAAAGAGTGACTGGCACCTGTGTCTATAAGTACTGTAGATATGGTGGAGTAGACACAGATCGTACCTCGTATCATCTCTAGAATTCCATGATCGTAGGCCTCAATTACCTGGATTTGAGATCTCCCCTATCGACCTACTCCCTATGGTCAGAGTGGACCTCTTGGTGGTGGTGGCAGTAACACATCAAAATGTCATCCACCACCATCTACACGACCAGCTCCTCTACTATGTCTGCCTGCTCCTTGCGAACCGCCTTGATCAAATCTTTGTCTCTGGCTGGGAGGTCCTTTGACCATCTTCTAATCATCTAGATGATGGGTTGGACAGTCACTAGCCATGTGACCCTACCCACCACATGTGAAACATTGCCCCCTCCTCGCATGTATGTCTTCGGTCCGGGTGCCCCGCACAACCAATCCTGAATCATGCGGTCTTCCACATGTAGGTCCGGTCCTCTTAGTCCTCTTCGACATATGTATGCTACCAGATAAAGAAGGCTCCGCTACGTGTTGACTTGTGGTGATCTCGCTTCTGGAATTTGCTCAGCAAGGAAACTCTCCACTAGGATAGCTCTCTCTAAAACCTCTACCCGCGTCGGGATGCTAAGTGAGATCACCGAAGCTCTGATCTCTCACCTAAGTCCATCCTTGAAGGTCCGGTCACTAAAGAATGGGCCTTGTACCATATCGGTGGAGTAACATGAGAGGTTTGTGAACCTTTCTGAGTACTGAGCTACAGTCATTCTCAGAAGCTACCGATGAAGTAGCTCTTGTATTCGCACAACGTGAAGAGTCGCTGGGACAAACACTGCCCGAAACATGCTCTCTATGTCTACCCAAAAACGTTTCATCTCACCGTGAACCTGGAGCATTATTCTCCACCATCTTACCTCTACTTCCTGTAGAAGGCTGGCACTAAGAATGACCATGAGGTCGGCTGGTGTCCCTACAAGTCGTAAAAATCTCATCACCATCTCTATCCAATCCTTTGCCGCCTGTGGGTCCATTTCTCCCCTAAACCTGGGTAGTCACTGGCATTGGAAATCATGCAATGTTCTCAAGAGGAATGCATCATCTACTTTTGGGGTTGGTGGCATCGGTGTCCCAACAGGGAGTGGTACTGCATGTGCCTCCACTGGAAAAGGGCCCTACACCGAGGCCTCGTCGCTCGGTGGGCTATCTGGGCGTACAAATCTCGGGACACTAGCTGGTCGTCCGTGGGGAGTCATCCTGAAAGAAAATGATACGACATGGTCAAAAGATTATTCCTAGTGAGGTAACCTTATTGAGATGACTTAATGAAATATTTATAAAACACACATGCAATCTGTGTTTCCGTGCACTGAGTCAAAAATCAGAAGTAATGATCATGGTGTATGGATACATCGGTCGTCGCCCCAACAATGGACTCTCTGAACTAAGAACCACACTCACTACTCTTAACAATATTGCTTCATATAAAATAAAGATTGGAGTCCTACATTCTGTTGTATAACTGACTCCTCTTATACCAATTTTTCACGACCCGTCCCTTGGGGCCTGTGCCGTGACTACCCCAAGACAACCTTCCATATGCTAGGGGTTCGAGACTTGCACCAAAGGCGTATTTACCTAAAACTGGGAAGTCATTGCCTTTATAATCTGTAAACAAAAATAAGAGAGCACACATCTGGATATGAAACACTAAGTAAAATTATATAACAAAAGAGTGCTGAAAGTAAAAGGGGTCGGAAATACAAGCCCAATTGTAAAGTACAAGAAACTTAAAGGTACAAGTACAACTCATGAAAATAAAAACTGTCGTTGGGTCATCCTCCGAGGTTCCTACCTGAAGGGAAGGTACATATATACATCTTATCACTCCACGCCCATCAGTCTCCTCCATGTACCAACTCATTGTAAGGTCCACCTCCGGGTACCGTCCAGTCCCGGTACTCTCAGCCTCAATAAGCGGTGTTTGTCGTCTGCATCCAACACAACGAGGTACTGGCATAGCCTGTGCAGTGGTTAGTATAAAGATATTCAATAGGGACCACGACACCCTAAAGTTCTCACAAAATCCAACAAGAATAAACCAAAAGGTATGAAATCAACAGATAAACTTACTTAGGTATATGCCCATTCATATACCTAAGTTATCAAATGATCTGTCTCAATCATAAAGAAAACACAAAAGTTAATGACTCAGCTCAACTAGGATTTTTATTCACATTAATGAAACCTTGGCTCCAGGAGAACTCCTCTATCGAGTACAGTGGACCTGATGGGACACCAAGTAACTTCCCACTAACCTTTTACTTCTGAGGTGCTCCTCCGGTGGAGTACCACGGGTCTTCCGCATCACAAAGACGCGCTCCCTAGCGTGGGTCTGTAGTCGTCAACTCTCATCCAGCTACAAGGTCTCTGCACTCCTCTTTCTCATCTCTGGAAGGATCTTCTCCATGAGCTAATGATAGACACTCCAACATTCAAAATGTCCCACCAAGATGTATCTCAAAGGTCGACCTTGTAATAGAGGTCTCAACACAACAGACGATGCGTCAATAGAACACCCGGTCTGTGAGTTATTAGCCTTTTAGTCCCAAGGGACCGGTTCGATTCGTGCACATTTCTACCTGACCATATCACTAATATACCCCAAAATCTAGTGGAGTATACTCAAAGGGATCTTCTTGTCCAATATTACCATGGCCACTGATGGTTCGTAAAACGGAGTCCTGGTGCCAAAGATATGTCCAAAGAAGGTATAGGGTCGTAGTAGGCCTGGGTCCGGTCTGACCCAGCCTGACACATCAAGGGATGACCCAGTCCGGGTAGACCCAGCCTGAACCATTGGGTCTATCCCGGCCCGTTAGGTAGGTTAGACCGATAGGTTCGGCCCGGCCTGCTGGGCCCCGCCGAGCAGGCCGCGAGAGCGCAGACCGGTCGCGAGGGCGCGGACCAGCCATGGGTCGGTGCGAGGGCGGTTCGACCCAGAGGGCCAGGATGGGTCGACTCGGATGGGGTGCCGCTAGGGAATGGGCCAGTTCGATTAGGGTGTCACAAGGGTCACGGAAGGCCAGCGCAGCCGGGGCACCGCAAGTGGTGTGGGAGGCGAGCTCGGTCGCTGCGCTGCGAGGGGAACGGCCCGGGCAGCACGACCCTGGAAGCCGGGACTGGTTTGGCCAGTGGCGGCATGGGGTGCATGGGGTATGCGAACGGTGGATCCGTGGGGGGCACGGGGCGCATGGGGCGAGCGAACAATAGAGCCACGGGGGGGCGCATGGCACGCGGGGTGGAAGAATGGTGGAACCGTTGGGTGAGCGGATGCTAGGGGTCGGTTCAGCCTGGATGCGGCGCAGCCCAGCCGGTTCGGCCGGTGGGTGGCGCGAATGGTAGGAAGCACAGTCGGGGCCGCTCAGAAGTTGGTATGTGGCGTTGTTCAACCCAGGGTGGTATACCCGGTTCAGCTGGGGTGCCAGAGCACCGCGGGGGCGGCGCGGGTCTCGGAGGTTCGCGAGTAGCGTGGTCATTGCCTTCGTCGTATTCATCATGTCTTCGCCTCGTTGCCATTCTGAAGAATTTCACAAAGAAGAACGGTGGAGGGGTCGGTCCATGATGGTTTGGCCTGCACCCTCCACATTTAGGGTGGTAGAAAACGGTTCGGACTTTCTTGAATTTCAAAGAATTAACAAGATGGAGATAGAAGAAGAAAATCCTATCAACACACCGCATCTTCCAAAAAAACAATTCACAACCCGCAAGGAAAATCATCCACAATGATTCATTGTTTTATGAGAAAAGAATTAAAGGTATAATATCATATTAAAATAAAACCCCTACCTTGATCTTTGTTCATCGACGAAGTCGTGGGGAAGAATATAGAGTTGTCCTCGTTCATTGTGTTTGCCCCACAATTCCTATCCAAGCTCCCAAGTCAATTCGTTGATGACGATGAGGAGGGAAGGTCTGTTGTCTAAGACGTCCCACGTCGGTTGCCTCTACAAGGTGCTTCTGAGGAAGAAGTCGAAGATGCTCCTCACTGATGTTCTTTGTGGAGGAAGTTCTTCATTGGAGAGCCTTCTCCCTATGTTCCTCCTCTCCCCCAATTCAACCCAAAATCAAATTCCAACCAAATATGAAAGATTATAATATCCTATTAAATTGAGGGCATAATATTCAAATGGGATAATCAGTTAATTGACATTTTTGTCTCAATTAATTGTTTAGGAGGATTTTGCATAATTAATTTAGTGGAGTTGGAACACTTTTTATGGGAGTTGGTGGCACCATTAATTGGGTAGAGGAGGTCAAGATACTCTCCCTCATTTAGGAGGGAGTTTAGTGGTTTCCCTCAATTAATTCGGGGTGTTTAGTCTGGGGATGTCCTCACACCATAACCTCTCGTGGGAGGTTAGGTTCAGGTGGTCCCCACCACCATAACCTCTCATGGGAGGTTAATGTGTGGTGGTCCCCACCTCCATTTCCACTTTGGTGTTTATAACAGATAAAAATAAAATAAAACATGCATTTATATTATTTTATTATTCCCATGAAAAACACCAAAACAATCTCCCACCTTCGACGAATTGTGGTCGAGGTGAAAGCCTTCTTAAGATAATACCGGCAGTGTGAGTTCAACGATCCCCTCAGATATCAATTTCGTGCACCGGTTCAAAAGTTATAAAAATATGCTCATACGTTTACTGAACGTATTTAAACAAATCATCAAAAATTTATTTCAGGCAATCCAGGGCTCGGAATCAGGCACCGTCAAGATTCATGGACTCATTAAATTCCCATTTAATTAAAAAAATTAACTGGAGATTCTAGGTCTTTACAGGATTCATCTCAATTTCAATTCATCAAGGCATGTTTTACTATTATGAACCAACATTTTTTCACATGGTATATATATTGTAGTTTTACAATAATATTAATTAATATTTTACAATTCATGGTCCCTTATGTTGAATATTTAATTTCTTCAACCAAGTATATTTTACTTGAAATTTACCATTTTATAAATGGTTTCGTAACATAGTTTCCATTAATTGGGTTATAACACATATTCATTGACTTTATTAAATAGTGATTATCTATGAATAGATCCTTGAATTATTTTATTATATAATTGTATAGGATTTTGGATGATTTTTATTTTCTAATGTTAATATAACCATTTATTAAATCACAATTCAATGTTAAGATCTTTATACGGGTTATTAATCTGAAATACATTTTCATTGGGACAAATATTTATGATATGTGCCTTTATTATTTTATGGGGTGTATATACTACCCCATATAAATTATATATCATGATTACATACATTTTATTGATCATTAATGTTTCATTTTATGTTATTGTTTCATGATTATATGATTAAAGGGTTACAATTATTGAATTGGAATTATTTTGAATTCTATTTTCTTTTCATGATTTTTTATAGTGAAGAATACCTGGGTAAAAGCATATGATATAATTTTAATAAGCAACATATAAATTATATTCATATAGTTATGAATTTTTTTTACATGTTTAATTTCTTTTTTCACCCTCATTGGTGAAAGAAACATCATGATAGTGGGTTGTAAGTGATATTAATCATGTATCTTCTTTTATATTGGAAACAATTCTCATTCATATACACGTTTTTCAAACATTTATAGAAAATTATACAAAATTATTTACTAAAGTTATATAATATGATCTATGTACTTATTTTTAAAGTATTCAGATAGAAAATTTCATATAATTTTTCCAACTGAGTTACTTTTGACTAAATTGAAAAAACATCATGAAAACAATATTTTTTTTTGACATCCACAACATATATGATTATTACCACAATCATAGACATTATATTAATTGAATATTAATTTATTTTTTTAGGGATACTTTAGAAGAATATTGTTTATAATTTTTATTGTAAATAATTAGTTGTTAAAAGTTACTATCAATATTAAAAGGTTGATTCTATAAATATTTTTTCTAATTATCTTTTAATGAAATTTCCATTAATAAATGAAAAAAAATAATTGATCAAACTTATAATATATAATGGGTATTTTAAAATGACTCATATAACATTTTTTTCAATGTGTATTATTATTTTATAAAATATATTTTCATGGATTAAATTTCACCTTCATAGCTTATTCAAGTTGTGAATGTAATGATTTATTTTATCATATATAGAGAAAACTGCATTTCCCACCATGTAACATTTATTTAACATTTTGATTCCCTTATAATATTTCTAGTTATATTTCATAATTAACCATCCTTCTCTCATTCTGAGTTATATATGTTTTGAATAATGGTTCTTAAAATAAGGGGTCTTTTAGTATCCTAAATTGTTTTTTAAATAGGTTTCAAATAGTATTTCATGAGTTTTATTCTTGTTATGTTATTTGGAAAATTCTTCTTAAGGTTTAATCCCCATTATAACACATTAGTGCGCAATATAAATGATGTAATAATGGATATGCTCCATTATAGATAATTATTGTTCAGTACATTGCTTATACAATTGATTCACATGGATAACGCTCCCTTGAATTTTAAAACAATTACATTCTATGGATAATTATTCTTATAGTTAGTTGCATGGTTATTTAATTTTGTAAGTGATCTATAAGGGTTATGTGAAGATAATTTCCCAAGATACCAAAACATTTTACTTATGATCTATATAGGTTATAAATGTTATGTTTTATCAAAAATGACATCATATATTTCATGATTAATGATTAATATGATAATTTTCTTATAAAAAATATCCCATGTTTCATGGCTACTGATCTATTTATTTATTTGTATGAATTATACCATTTTATTCTCATGAAATTGATTATATCAACATTCCCTTACGCTCATCTTACCCTCAGTGATGAAATTCAATTACTAAATCAGATGTTTTCCCTTACTGATCATTTGTGATCTCCCCTTAAAAGTTTCAATTTCTCGAGGTTATGTATAGTCAAAAAAAAATTAGACAAGATTCTTATGTGAATAATAATATGGGATATGTTTATTAAAAAATATGGAAAATGAAGAAACAGTTTAATATGAGAAATACTCATTTGAAGTCGTGATTGTGGTTCATTAAAGATTTTTTACTAATTCATGAAAAATATAAATATAAATTTAAAATGGGAGATAATGTGATTTATTATTTAATTTTAATGTAAAATGGGTGAGATATATAAAATTTCAGCACATTTATTAGTATAAAAAAATTTAAACCATATGCCTTTAACACCAGATATAGGAGGGAGGGTTCATGGTTGTTACACCTACCTGTAAATTACTATAATATATTTGGAGAAACCTAACATATTTACTTCATAACATTACCCTATGATTTAGAGAGATTTATCTAGCTTAATTTTCATCATGAGTTATAATGGTATCACCCCATATCATGAGCTATATAGGGATAACCCTTAATAAAAAAACAAAATGACTATTCAATAATCAAAAAACATGAAATATTTCATTTTGAACATAACACATATAAATATATTCTTTGAACCCATTATAATAATATTTCATTATATTTGAAAAAAATCAATTTAAAACAAATTTTTCAAAACACCTAAAAATATAGAAAGTAACTCATTCATGAAGAAAATGTTATACCTTGTAAATAAATATAGTAATTAAATAATGGTTATGAAATTAGTAGATACTATTGATTTCATATAAATTAAATAGAACATTCAATTTTCTCTTCTTTTGAAACATTCCCATAAATTATGTAAAAAAATTTCTTTTGAGATCCATCGAAATATGGTAAAAATGAATTATATTTTACATTAATGCTAATCATATTCACATAAATTCATTAATATAATATTTCTTATAATATTCAAAAAGAAGAAAATTATTTAGAAAATAAATCATTAACAAATTAAATAAGGGTTTTAGGTAATGTTTCCATTAACATGATTCTAAATTATCAGGAATGTTGATTATTCTCCTAAAAAATTAACGTACATTAATTATTTACATGATCATGAACCTGAGTCCTTTTAATCTTTTCATTAAATTTAATACCATGTTATATAAAATTATTCTATCAATTGAAATCACATATAATCATTAGATTATATTTACCTTACATATGAAAAAAACCATGTTAAGTTGATTGTGGTCAATGTGTTCATAATAACTTCATCTCTAGAATAAAAACTAATAAATTATTATATTTTTCATAACTAAAATAAATTTTTAAAAAATAAAAAATTAGTGTTTCTTATGATAAATTAATTACATTTTAATCATAGATATGGTAGGTCGTATGTAAACAGCAGTAATGTTGTCTGTATTAAGATAAAATCAAGGATATAAGTTATGTATTATTTTATAATTATATAAAGATAATTATAAGATAATATTTTTATTTAAATACATTGATATATATCACCAATATGATGTCCACAAAAAAATTATTTACATATCTTTGTAGAGGTGGGGATACACATGTACACATAGAAGATGTTACAAGTTTTTAATGGATGGAATGGTAGGAAATTATATGATATATTAAATTTATAAAATAGAAAAACAATCATGAATAAAAAATATTTAAATTAAATATATAATGATAAATAAGTGTGAGATATAGTGATGAAACACAAATCATATGATCTTGTGTGGTAGTATTTCATGGTTGAGATGAATGATGATTTCCAATAACATATGGTGGAAGAACGAAATGAATATAGGTAATGATATTAGGATTAAAAAATTATTTTTTTAGATGATACTAGTGATATTAATTCAACATGTTGGGATAATATTTTTAATAGTTACAATAAGAATTAAATTTAAAATTCTCTATTATGAAGTATAATTATTCTTTGGAAAAACACTATATGATTATACATAAGGCATTCAATGAATGGTTATGTGATCAAAATAGGGACATTATGATATGGATATGTATTTTATGATTTTATTTTTTATTTTTTTTATGATAAATTATCATTATGCTTCTATAACTTAGGAAAGGGGTTTCCCTTTATATGATAGAGAGAAAATAGATTTAAAATTTTAAAAATGATTAAATTATATTAATGTATTTATCATGTCATATAGATCAAAAATGGAAAATTTAATATTATTAAACATAATAAGTTCCAAATATTTTTACAATATAGTATTTATCCATGTCATAGATAATTTAAGAACTTATGTCTTTACTATAACCACTGATAAACCTATTTTAAACTTATATTTTATAGCATATTTATATTTTTTTTATATTAATTATAAAAAAATACTAAATGAAATAATTAATTAATATTATTTAATATGATTAAAAATATCGAATAGATTTTATCAAATTGATTAACATAAGTGGAATACTTTAATTTAATATTAGACCCACAAAATGTGAAGACTAGATTTTTTTTAGTAAAATTCCCTTTTAAGTTAAAAAATGATTTTATACCAAATTAAACTATAATTTTTATTAAAATACAATCTATTAGATTTTTTTAAAAAATATTAAATAATAAAATTTCACATAAATCTAAAATTAAATTAAAATTTATAAATAATTGAAAATAAAATATAGTTTTCAAAAAATTATTATTTTTCATTATTCATTAAAAAACCAAAATTATTAGAAAATTCTCAAAATTTCATCATAACAAATTTTTTTATAAAATAATTACAAAAGTAAGTACTTTTTGATATTTAATTTTTTAAATTTATAGATCATGATTCTATATAATACCATATAGTGCATGAAAACCCAATATTTTTAGAAATATTGATTTTTCTCTTAGACTAGAAAAATAAACTATATTATTATAATGAATATAATTCAATAAAACCAAATTATTGGCTGATATGAATAAATTAAAATGATTTATTCTAATAATACAATGTTATTTATTGGTATAAATTAATAAAAGTGAAACAAACATGGATACTAAATTATGTATAAAATGTGATGTTAGTGGAGTAGTACTAACAATATATAATAGTAAAATCATTCATTATAAGAAACATATCACTTGTAATTAAAATTTTGACTCAAAATTACCAAAATTTATTATCAATTTATTTTATTCCATTACACCCTATTCTATAAGAATCATTTTTTTATTAAAAAATGAATCAATCAGTTAATTATATCAAATTTATTATACATTAACATGTATAATAATTTGAGTTTATTTGTTATTTTTTTTAAATGATAAATTGTGTTAAATACATTATAACATTAAAATTATATTGTTTTGTTATGAATTTAGTATTATATATACATTAAAGAAATAAATTTTTATAATTATGTTTGGTTTCTTGGAATAATTTAAAAAATATTTATATTAAATTCTCAAAACTAACCATACATGGATGTTGTGATTTGTAGTTCCTTGAAAATGTCCCTATGTGATTTAAAAAGTAGCCTTTGGTCAATTTTTTTAAAGGGGTGGAATGAGTGTATATGAAATGAATAGATTAAAATACTTAACCTACAATCAAGGTAATGATTTTATTTAGTATTCTGATATATTTTATTCTTTAGAAATTCAAAAAAAAAGGAAATTATTTGGGGTAGTCAAAATAATAAGGGAGAAAAATAAAAAAAATAGAATGATGGTTACCACTGGTTTCAATATTTAAAACACTATTAATTCCCTAATAGGACACGATTGAGCACCATTATAATTTTTCAATGGGTACTTAGGGTCACAGGATATGGGAAACATATGGGTTTTTTGAATTTAAATATGATTAATATGTGATTTTCAATGCATAAATAGAAGTGGTTTTTGAAAAAAAATATAGTTTTTATGATATATATCTCTTTATTTAAAATTATTTGGTTGGATAACATGTGATACTCAAAAAAAATTGAGACTAAATGAAACATACAAAATATTACATTTAAAACTGAGCTGTCAAATTAGTAGAGTAAATAAGAATAATAAATTATTCCAAATTTTGCACAATTTTTTCAAGTAAATATATTTCTTAATAATGAAAAAAAGTATATTTTTCATGATATTCATTAAAAAAAATCAAAATAAATGTTTTTAATCATATTTTCTTAGAAAAAAATAACATTTCTTTTTCCTAAATTAGATAACTTATTTGAAATAATGAATTAAATTTTCTAATTTAAGATGTCAAAATAATATTACAATGAAATTCTGAATTTTTTTAGGAATGGTTTGTTATGATGGAATAGTGAAAAATGATGATTTTTATTGAAATTTATATTTTGGTATAATGAATTAAATATTTAATATATTTTTTTAAATAATTCAAATGTTTAATTTTGTAATTTTTTATAATAATAATGCAATTATGGTTGTCGTGATTGATTTTATGTGTTTTTTTGGAATATGATATTTTGTACCACAAAGAGTTTTTTAACAAAATGTTTTTTCATCATATACTAGAGGATTAAATTTAAATTAAATTGTTCTAATTTTTTAATTGAATTTGATAAAATTTATTTCATATTGTTAATCAGCATGTCCAACTTTGGTAGTGAGGCCACTATCGTTTTTAGGAACAATTAATAGTAAAAACATTAAAAAAATCTCCACAGTTATGGTTAAAACAGGTGTGCAAGAGGATCAAAATAAGATGTAAGGCTATGTTATAAAATTTAAATTATATAAATCAAATTATATAAAAATATTTAGTAGTAATACAATATTAAATAAAAAAAATAATTCAATTTTGGAATCATTATTATATAGAATTTTTATTATATTTTATTCTTTTATGAAATTCATTATCAATCCTCTACACCACTTATTGAAGGAAACATCTCCTTCATCTTCTATACACCTAATTGAGTTATATATCCCAAAATAACATTACTCAATATTATTCTCAATATCCCTAGAAAAAAATTAGGTTCATTAATTCTTAAAATAACATTATGTGGGAGATTATGTAATAATATAAATATATACTAGCAATGAATATGTAATCATCTTACTCAACCACATTCCATATCCTTTTTCTACCTCATATTAATCTATGTAATTCATCTTAAAATATTAAATTACATATTTAGATTATACATAAATATTATTATTATTACATAATGAACAATATGAACACATTAATCCATCAAATTAGATGTGAAAGTATTTCTCATGTGTACATGTTGACTATTTCCTATATATAGAGATATAATTTAGTTTCCAGCACCATAATTAATATATAGATATTATGTTGCATTTAATATTTTTGTATTATATTTATAAATAATTTTTTATTACCAACTTATAATATAATAAGTTTTTTCTTTCCTTCAAATTCCTTCAAAATCATTAACATCTCTCATGCATACATGTGGACTACCATCTTAATGACAAGATGTGATTCATTTTCCAATTATAATTTTCATCGATACTAACAAGGAAATATTAATTTATCATATATGAAATATGTATGAAATAATAATATTTATGGAATAGTTATTTATTAATTTCCACTCTTTCACTACAACTATAAAAAAATTGAAAACAACATTCATGTGTATGTATGGACTTCTATCAAAAAGGATAGAGTAATTCATTTTTAAATCACCTAAACTCTTGGATGAATATATATACATATTTAATTGATATATATGATATTTATCTCTTGAAAAATATTCTATAAATTATGAATCCATAGTCATTTTATATGGAATTGAACTACCGAACCAATACTCTCAAGGAAAACAAAAAAAAATTACACAAATAAATGAGGATTTTTGTCATTAATTATTAATAAATGATTATTGAAATATTGAAACTATATCATGAGTTATATTATAAGTACATATGTTTTAATTTTTTATTAGAATAATAAAAGGAAATTTGTCATGAAAGATGTTATATTTGATTGGATTCAAGTCAAATCTAAGGTACGAGATATATATCACAATCACATTGTATATAGAGATTCTATTAAAGTATATTTCTGATGATGATATTTCATGATAGTTCACTCAATAATTTCACTAATTTTTTTCTATTTTGTTTATTTATAGAGTATACATATTTCAATTAATTTTTATTATCATTATATAATCAATATATAAGAAGAATATATTTAATTAAAATATACATTATTTCTCTTTTCATTTGATAATCATTTTTCCAGGTAAATATTTTCAAAAAATGATATATTGAATATTTTTTCAATATTATTAGGTTTTTTAATATCATTTTTAACCATGTTTTAATTTTTAATTTATTAATTAGTTATAATATTCTAGTTTTTTTATCATTATTATTTTGACATTTTTTCAAAATTATGAAATGATTGTTTTTTTAGTAACGTTGTTTGAAAATTGAATGGGATATGGTTAGGTCTAATCAAATATTATTTATGACAAATTATGAAGGATTTGAATTGATGATAACTATGAACAATCACGGATTAACCAAAGGTGTTATAAACTAAAACTCTAGTCTCATAATATTGTTTTCCTTTAAAAATCATGATTGGTCACACTAATTAACTATTCAGGATAGTCATGCTAACTATTTAGGATTTAGAAAATGAATTGAGATATAGTAATGAATTTTATGTAGTGAAATAAAGTAAAAAATAAGGCAATTTTAACTACTATAATCAATTATAATATGTTGAATTTTTATTGAATAATCCTAATGGTAAAATCATCAAATCTCAGGTCATTGATTCCCCATCAACTGAATTTTTTGGTAATGTTCTTCGTTCGTGACTTTTTATTCTTTCTATATTTGAATTCTATATCATCATAAAAATATATTGAAATTAAAAACATAAATAACATGGAAATTTCCTTGTAAGGGAATACACGTTTGATCTTCCAAACCAACCTTTGAGAATATATATGTGTGAAAAAATTGTAGGCTTTGATGGGTATTAAATCCATTATATGGTATGTGATTCATAATCAATATTTGTGTTAATCCTATAATTTTTCGGTGAAAGTAAACATTGATTATATTCCAATAGTATGATAATTCAATAATGTTTTTCTAGATGAATTTCATTATCATCATTTTTTATTTTTTATTTATTAATTATATAGAATATTCTAGTTTTTTCAGATCATTATTATTTTGACATTTTATCAAAATTATAAAATGATTTTATTTTTAGTTACATAGTTTTAAAATTCAAGGGGATATGGTTAGGTCTAATAAAATTTTATTGGTGAATATTTTTGAAGGATTTTAATTGATGATTACTGTGAATGATATCAGATTAACCAAAGGTGTTATAAAATAAAAAAAAATTCTCATAATATAGATTTCCTTTAAAATATCATGATTGCTCACAATAATTAACTATCCAGGATAGTCGCGCTAACTATTTTGGTTTTTGTAAATGAATAGAGATATAGTAATGAATTTTATGTGGTGAAATATATTGTCAAATAAGAAGTATAATATTTTTTATTAGTTAAATAATTTTCCATAAATAAAAAAAATATGAATTTTAACTACTATAATCAATAATAATATTTTGAAATTTTTTTGAAAAATCCTAATGGTAGAATCATCAAATCTCATGTCATTGATTCCCAATCGATTAAATTTTTTTGTAATGTACTTTGTCCATGTCTTGTTATTCTCTATTTATTTTAATTTTATGTCATCATAAAAATATATAGAAATTCAAAACATAAATACCATGGTAATTTCTATGTAAGGGAATACATTTTTGAACTTACAAACAAACCTATGATAATTTATATATGGGGAAAAATTGTATTCTTTTGATGGAGATTAAATCCATTATATGGTATGTGATTCATAATCAAAATTTGTGTTAATCCCGTAATTTGTTGGATATAATGAATAATGATTATATTCATATAATATGATAATTAAATATTATTTTCTAGATGAATTCCAATATCGTCATTTGAATAGTTATATTGAGTTTTCAATTGAACTCGTTTTGGGGGATGAATGTATTTCAAACACTCTGAATATAAATAATCAAAAAGAGTTGATGGAAATGCATATGCATCTTTAGTAGAACCATGTTAAGAGATTAATTTTTCATAGTAAATTACTTTTGGGTACACCAGTTATTTATATTTGGATATAAGACGATTTAATGTTACTCTAAATTTATTAACAGAAACATAATAAGATCACAGTGCAGAATTAGTATGATTTCAATGTATTATTGATTTTTTTGATCATGTACAAAAGAAAAATATTTTTCCAAGATTTAGTTTTTATATATACAATTATTAGCTTTTCTAATGTAAATAATTAACCAAATAAGTCCAAATTTAAAATGTACAAAAACAATGAATATTTACTAATCCCATTCAGACTTAACAATACTCCTTTATCATCATAGATATAATCAATAAATTCTTTAGAGATTGCTTTGACAAATTTTTATTACTCATTTTATAAAATATTCTTATATTTCAAAAATAATGAATAATTATGATGATCAATTAATAATTATTTTACAGAACCTATTGAAGGATGAGTAGAATGAAAATTCTTCAAATTGTTAATATATGATATAAAAAGTTTCATTTATTGGGCATATAATCCCATATGAGGGTGTATTAATGGATCCACAAATGATATATATTAGTGAATGTTGGTATATACTAACCATTATTATTAGGATCAATATTATTCACATTTTTTCTATATAAAAAGAGAAAATATGGTTGAATAAATAATAGATGTCTAATAAAATATACAAATTAATCCAAAATTGGAGAATGTTCTGTTATATATTTGATTTTGAGTAAATTTTAAAAGGAATGAAAATGTTTAGCCATTTTTCCTATTTATAAATTACAAATAATGGAGGAGGTATTTTGTTCTATTGTGATGCATCAAAGATTGTAGTATGATGTTTTATATATTAGAATTATATTTATACATGATAAAAATTATTGTGTAGGTATGGAATAATTACTATATTTTGTTCCATCAAAATAAATCGGAATAGTATATACAAATGAAGTATTAATAGATTAGAGATAATATATATTCATTATTTTGATGCTCAGGGTTTATTGTTTTCAAATAAGTAAGTATTTATTGAAGGTATTATCAATTCTATTTACCAAAATATCATTAAATGATTTTCTAAAAGCTTTTGTTTCAAAAATTAAATGTAATTTTTCAAAATTTTCTTTTCACTAACCCCTTACTCAGAAACTAAATTCCCACGCATTATTTTTTAATGTTTTTCATAGGTATCTTAGACATTCTAACTTATATGTCCTTGTTTTGATGTTAGCGGGTCTGGAAGCATAGTAGAAGATTGTTTTATTTTTGTTCAACTCAGATAAATGTATGGTTTTTTATAATCCTCCAGATCCTAGACTAAAAAAAGGTCCTCATTTCTATAATCTATTATGTAATTATATATTTAATTTTTATAAAAAACATTAAATACATAGCAATTTTAATCACTGAGTCCAGAAGAGCGAGCTCAAGTTGTTATAATTGATATCAGAGAAATAGTTTAGACAACTTTGGAGATTATATGTTGTCAAGTTTTGGAGATTAACATTCCGAATGATTCATAAGATGGAAATTTATAATTTTCTTTAGTCTGAAAGAATTAATTTCTGGGGAGAAATTCATTTATTGGGGGATAATTTAACACCTGGAGAAAGTTTTAATAGTATTTTCATGGTAATTAAAAATAAGGAATGATTTAATAAATAGATTTTATAAATATTTTTTTTAATCAGATTATGTTTTGAATAAAATTATAAAATATTACGTTATATATATATATATTTATAATATATTAATAAATTAATATTTAAATATATGTATAAAATTTATAATTCAAATATATTTATTTGAAAATATATATGTATATGAGTGTTATTTTTAATTATAAGTTTTTATTTTTATATTGAAAGTAAATATTTTATAACATTATTATTTCATAAAATTTAACATATAATATATGTTCTAATTATATATTATGATATAAGTAGTATGTGGTTATTTTAAATGGTTATGGAAGAATTACTTGACAATATATATATATAATAATTTTGAAAATAAAATTATAAATTAAAAAAATAATAATTATGAAAATATAATATTAAGAATATGATTTGAATTAATATTGAAAATTATGAACAAATACTATATATAGTATTATAAGTGGTTCTAAAAATATATTTATTTCATTATGTGAGATATAATATTATTTTATAAAAATTAATTTAGATTTGTTTTTTAAATATATATATATATATATATATGTTAATTAGGATATTATTATTAGTGGGGTAATTCAATATCTAATTTTACATTGTTTAAATATATGGTTTTATATATAAATACCTGTATATAATATACGCATTCATTTAAATGAAACAAAAATAATGAAATGTATTTCAAAAGAAAAAATAGAAAAATCGAAATTAAGGGGGGTCAGTTTGAGGCTAGCGCGGCGGGGTGTGGTTTTATGCGAAGGGGTTGTGAGGTCAGAGGGAAAGCATGACTAGGATCCAAGGCGATGTTCAGGGCCCGTCCTTATCATCAAGAGTTGAAAATGAATAAAGAGTCGCGGCCGACGCAGGTAGGTGGTTCTCCATTAGATGTGAGGTCAAGAGGCGAGCGTGAGATCGATTGAAGTTGGGGATTCAAATCATTCAATGTGTGAGGAATCAAGGTCGAAATTCGAGCACTATGATTTAGATTAAGACTCAAGTTGATTCCATGTATGGTATTTGGTTTTAGATCTGATTGGTATGGACGTGTTTTGGGGAAATAGATGTCCGATTCTTGGAGATCTTCTTCGTGTTGTCAGGATTTGCATGTATGTGTTTTTTATTCATGTTTTTTGTATCACAATCTGATTTTTTTTATTCTTTTTTGGTCTATTAACCCACAATTTAATCATTTTCCATTGATTATTATTCTCGTTATGTCATCAAATTACAATCACCTATATTTTTATGGATTTTATTCATAGAAATTTATCTTCTGTCTTTATCTTGAACTATATTTTGGTCATATTTCCATCAATTCCAATAAATATGTCTTAATTTAATCAAATTTCAAGCATAATCAACCTGTTATACTTTTTTTGATATATATAATAATTTTAAATTTTATTCTTCTGATGACTCTATCTGACATTAATACTAATATCAACGTTTGCGGCTAGTATTTGTTGCGTCCAACAATGCTTCTCTGAGAATATTAAATTCTGCCCAAATCAATAATAGGTGTAGCAACTATGTCTTTTATGTTTTTCATGTTGTACAAGTTTCAGTGAACCAGATATATGTATTATTTTATATGAATCTATAAACACTGACTCCAATCTCTGTTTGGATGGGAAGAATCACTCTAGAACCATGCATTTTGAAATGGATCGCTCTTGAGACTATTTTTTTTGAATTGGCATATACAAACAAAATAATGATGTTAAATAAATATAGTTTTTTATTTTATCATTTGAACAAGAATCTAATGTATAAGGGAATATTTTCTCTCTTTATTAGAGAGTGATTTTCATAGAGAAAGATATAATGGGGGTATGAGAGTGGAGAATGAAAAATGGTTTCCTTCAAACTTCTCTACAACTTCCAAGATTTTGTAGTAGTTAGTTTGATTTCATTTTTATCTTCAAGTAATGGATTTCATTTATTTAGATTTTATTATACTTCTGTGAGGCTAAGGGATTGTTTTTGTTAAAAAATTACATTTTTTAGGATGTTTGTATACATATATGAATTTTTTTCTTTGAATGTATAAATTAAGGGATTTGTTTCTATTATTTTCAAATTTAGATCTTAAATAACAAGTTATGTGAGTGGTATTTTATTATTATTTTTAATCATTAAGGGGTAAATATGGACTTCAAACATTTATTTATTTATTTTCTTATTTTAATGCAAGGGTGTTTTTGTTTATTTATTTCAAATGTAAAATTTTTTATATCTGGTTTTGATTAATGGAAATATTAATCTAAGCTGTATAAATGAAATTGAAAGGATTTATGTTTTAGAAATTTAAATCATAAATTGTGAATGTGTTTAATTAAGAGATCATTTCATTTAAATAATTTATGTTCTATGATAATGAAATCGGATGTAAGGTATTTTTATTTTTATTTTGACAATTTATTTTGTTTTGTTATGTTTATTAATTGTTTTCTTCAAAACAAAATTTACCAGTTTTTCAGAACATTGATATACTTTAATAAGGGGATTATTACTATATTTATATCAATCCTGCAGTTGGATATTTATATTTATTGAAATTTGGATTTGAAAATATATACGTCATCGCACGCACGCATATATAAATATAATATATGTTTATCGACATGTCTATAATTTTACTATCATTGCACAACGATAATTAATAATGGTTTTATGTTATATTAAGGATGTCGTAGTCTCATTTATCCTTGTCCATGTGTTATGCATAACATCAACATTCCATTATTATTTCATACTGGTTTTTCAATTTAATTTTATGATTTACTATATGAGATTATTATAAACATGTATTTATTCATTCTTTGAAATTTTGTACAACATTATGTGCAAGATATAATCATTTTTTTTAAAAATATTTATAATAATATTAAATGTATTTCATGAATGAAAATTTAGATATATTTCATGCAAAGTCTTATTTCATGAGGTTTGGTTGTTACCATGATCACATGAATGTTTATAAATATTTATATATATATATGCTTATATATAAAAGCATGTGTATCACAACTCATTGACATATTTTCAACACTCAAAAACTCCAGTGAAAATATATATATAAGTAAATAAGGTATAAAATTATTTCAGAAAATATGTAAACATAAACATTGAATATGTAAAATGTTGATAGGGAGTGAACCCATCCTTTGTTAATTTGTTAGTCCTAGACATCATTCAATATTTATATAGCCCAAATGTTTAATTTTATGTGGATTTCATTATCTTATATGAAGAAGCACTGTTTTATTTTAATATACTCTCAAGCGTAAATATTTTCAAATGTGTATCTACATTCACATGAATTATATCCTATTTAAAACCATATATACTTCAAAAAAAAATATATGTTTTTAAAGTAGTAAGTATTTATCTAAGGTATTTTCAAAACTATTTACAAAATATCTTTCAAATGTATTTCCAAAATCATTCATTTAGAAATGTAAAATTAGTTTTCAAAAATAGTCTATTCACTAACCCCTTAGTAAGAAATTTAATTCTCAACCTTTAATTTTAAATTTTTTTCACTGGTATCTTAGATGTTCTAACTCATACGTCCTTGTTTTAAAGTTAGTGCGTGTGGAAGCATAGTAGACAATTGTATTATTTTTTTTCAACTCTGATAAATGTATGGTTCTCTCTAATCCTTTAGAACCTAGACTGGTAAAAGGTCCTTGTTTGAATTATATGATGTGTAATTGTTCAGTTAATTTTATTAAAACATAATTACGCAACATTTTTAAGCAGAAATTCTCGAAAAGTGGGCTTAGGTTGTCATAATTTGTATCAATGAAAGGGTCTATGCATCTTTGGAGATTATATATTGACTTGTTTTGAGGTTTAGCAGTACTAATGATTCTGAAGAAAAAAAATTCATAATTGTTTTTAGTCTACAAAAATAAATTTTGAGGGCACAATTCATTTAGGGGTGGAGGAGAATTTACCACCAATAGAAATTTCAAATTTTTTTTTTTTATAATTAAAATAAGGAATGATTTAATAAAAAGGTTTTATAAATATTTTTTTAATCGGTATATTTTTTGAATGAATATATAACCTATTACTTTATATATTTTTTATATCTTCATAAATTAATATTTGAATATATATATAAATTATAATTTATATAAATTTATTTTCAACAATATATATATATGATAATTATTTTTAATTATAATTTGTTATTTTTTGTATTGAAAATAAATATTTTATAACATTATTATTTTATAAAATTTAACGTATAATATATGTTATAAAAATAAATTGTGATATAATTAGTGTGATATTATTTTAAAATATTATGGAAAAATAATTTTACACAACATATATATATATTAGTTTTATGTATGAAATTATAAAGTAACAAAATTATAATTATGAAAATTTAATATTAAGAATAAGATTTGAATAAACATTGAAAACGACGAACAAATAATATATATGGTATTGAGAATAGTTTTGTAGATATAATACTTTTATTACATGACATTTATTATTTTTTTATTAAAATTATTTATGATTTGTTTTATAAAAATGTATATATCAATAAGAGAAAATGTAAATTTAGGATATTAATATTATTTTTGTAATTAAACATCTAATTTTACATTATTTTAATATATAATTATATATATAATTAAAATTATATAATATAATTTAATGTTTAAATAAAACCAGAAAATAAAATGAATTATAAAGAAAAAAGGAGATAAATCATATTTAAGGTGGTCAGTTTGTGGCTCGTGTAGCCTGGTAGGGATTCGTGTGAAGGGGTCGTGAGGTCGGAGGGAGAGCTTGACTGGGATCCAAGGCTATGTTGAGGGCTCATACTTTTCTTTGGTAGATGAGGACGAATGATGAGTATTTACTGATGCCGGATGGTAGTTCTCCTTTAGATGCGAGGTCGAGAGGCGAGCATGAGATAGGCTGAAGCTGAGGGCTTCGAATCCTTCATGGATCGAGGAATCAAGGTCAAAATCCGAGCAGTATGATTCAGATTGAAACATATATCGAAACCATGTGAGGTATGTGGATCTAGATCTGGGTCATGTGGATGATTTTTGGGGAAATCAATGTTCGGTTTTTAGATATCTTCTTCATGTCAAATATATTTGAAAGTATGTGTTATTTATTCACATTTTTGGTAATGATATCTAAATTGTAGATTCATTTTTGGTGTATTAACTCACTTTTTTCGTTATCCATTGATATTTATTTTTTGGATGTCGACAGATTACTATTACGTATATTTTCATGGGTTATCTTCATAAGATTTTATCATCTATATTTATAATGAACAATATTTTTTTCATATTTCCATCAATTCTGATCAATATGTCTTAATTTAATCAACCTTCAAGCATAATCAACTAGTTATACATATTTTTATTTAAGATATCTATCATCATTTTATATCACTTTCTTATGATGTATCCATCTAACATTAATATTAATATCAATGTTTGCGACTAGTATTGTTTGGTTCCAAAAATATTCTCAGAGAAGCTTAAATTCTGTCTAAATCAATAATAGGTGTAGCCACTATAACTTTTTTTTGTTCTACTAGTTTTAGTGAACTATCTATATGTAATTTATCATTAGAATCTATAAACATTAATTCCCATATAAGTTTGGTCTGGAAGCGTCACTACAGAACCATACATTTGGAAATGGATAGCTCTTTAGACGTGTTTTTTTAATGTCCATATACAAAGAATATAAGGATTATAAATTAATATAATTTTTTATGTTATCATCAGAAAAAGAAAATAATATATTGATAGTATTTTCTATGTTCTTTGGGGATAGAGTATCATAGAGAAAGAGATAAAGGGGGTCTGAGGATGGAGAATGAAAAATGTTTTCCTTTAAACTTCTCTATAGCATCCAAGATTTTGCAGTAATAAGTTTGATTTTAGTTTCATCCTAATGTATGGGATTCCATTTATTTAAATTATCTTGTAATTTTTTGATTCTAAGGGTTTATAGTTTCAAAAAAAATATTTTTTTAAATATGTTCATATACATATGTGATTCTAGTTCATATAATGAATAAAGTTACGAATTTGTTTCTATTATTTTCAAATTTAGATCTTAAATATCAGAAAAAGTGAGTGTTATTTTATTACTATTTCTAATTGGTAATGGATAAATAATGATTTTAATGATTTATTTATTTAAGATATTATTTTATTGTTAGATAGTTTTTTCTATTTATATCCAATGTTAATCTTTTATTTTTTATTTTTGGGTAAGGGAAAAATCAATCTAAGTTGTATAAGTGAAATTGAATGGAATTATGATTTCATAATTTAATTCTTTATTTATGAATGGGTTTTAGTAAGGTATTATTTTGTTTTAATAATTCATGTCTTATTTTTATAAAATCTGATATGATGGATTTTTGTATTTTATTTTGATAGTTAATTTGTTTCTATTAATTTTATTTATGGCTTTATTCAAAACTAAATTTACATGTTTTTTTAGAAATTTGATAAACTACTGTAAGGGTATTAGTACTATAATTATATCGGAACTACAACGTGATGATTATAGTTATCAAAGTTTGGATTTAAAATTATAGATTCCATGTCATATATATATATATAACATTTTTTTATTGACATGTCTACAGTTTTATTGTCATTGAGAAAATATAATTAATAATAGTTTTATGAGATATTAAGGACCTTGTAATTTCATTTAACCATGGCTATGTTTTATGCATAATATCACAATTACATTCTTATTTTATTCGTGTTTTTAAATTTAATTTTATCATTTACCATATGAGATTATTATGAACAAGGATTTCTTCGTGGTTTTAAATGTTTCAGAACATTCTGTGCATTATATAAACATTTGTTATGATAAATTATTTATAAGAATAATAAATGTATTCCATGAAAGAAAAGATTGAGTATATTTCCTAAAAAGTCATATGGAATGTGTTTTGGTTGTAACCAAGATCGCATTTATGTTTATATATATTTATATGTATGTGAATTTATATAAAGTAAGTTTATCTTAATGCATTTACATGTTTTCAAAAATCAAAAACTCCAGTGAAAATATATTTAAGAAAAGAAAGTCTAAAATGTTTTCAGAAAATCAAAAAACATAAACGATGTAAATACAGAAGGTTAATGGAGAGTGAACCTATATTTCACTAAGTGGGTTGGCCCAGATAGCCATCAATGTTTATGTGGCCCAAAAGTTTTTTTAAAATGGCATGCTTTGTATTTTCTTAAAAAGTAATAGTTTATTTTAAAGTACTATTAAGTGTGTGTATTTTGAAAAGCGTAACTAGTTTCACATGATTTATATCATATTTAAATGCATAGTTATCTTCAAAATAATTTATTTATATGTTTTCAAACCAGTAAGTATTTATAAAATTTATTTTCAAAACTATTTACCAAAATATCTTTCAATGGATTTTCTAAAAGCTTTCATTTTAAAGCGTAAAAGTAATTTTACAAAAGATTCTTTCCATTAACCCTTTTCTGGGAAATTTAATGTTCATCATTTATTTTTAAATGTTTTTCATAGGTATCTTATATTTTCTAAGTTAGACGTCCTTGTTTTGATATTATCACACACGTATGCATAGTAGACAATTTTTTTATTATAGTTCAACTCTGATAAATGTAAGGTTTTGTCTAATTCTCTAGAACATAGACCAGTAAAAGGTCATTGTTTGTATATTCTTTTGTGTAATTATTCAGTTTAATTTTTTTAAAAAAAATTAAAAATAAATTTTTATTACTGAGTCAAGAAGACCGTGCTCAAGTTGTTATAATTGGTATCATAAGAATGGTCTATACCACTTTTGAGATTATATGTTGTCGAGTTATGAGTTTTCACAGTCCTAATGATTCTAAAGATAAAAATTCATAAATTTTTTTAGTCTGAAAAATTGAATTGTGATGGCACAATTCATTTGGGGGGGGGGGTAATTTAACACCCCAAGATAATTTAAATAAATTTTTTTTTTATAATTAAAAGTATGGAATGATTTGATAAAAATGTTTTATAATTAATTTTTTTATCATAATATGTTTTGAAAGAAAATATAACATATTACATTATATATATATATATATCGTTATAAATAAAAAATTTAATATCGTTATATAATTTATAATTTATATAAATTGATTTGTAAAGATATATGTATATGAGGGTTATTCTTAATTTAAATTGGTTATTTTTCTAGAGAAAATCATTATTTATAACATTAGGATTTCATAACATTTAATGAATAATATATGTTGTAATTATTAATTATGATATAAGTAGTATTAGATTATTTTAAATGAATATGGAAAAATTGGTTTAGAAAATATATATATATATATATTATAATTTTAAATATGAAATTATAAATTAAAAAAATAATTATTATGAAAATATAATATTAAGACTAAGTTTTGAATTAATATTGAAAATTATAAAAAAAAATACTATATATGTTATTAAAACTACTTTCATAAATTCCATTATTTTATTATGTGACATTTACTATTATTTTATTAAAATTCATTATGATTTGTTTTGTAAAATTATATATATCTATAAGAAAAATTAATAACATAATATATTAATATTAGTGTTTTAATTTAACAGCTAGTTTTACATTGTTATAGAATATATAAATAAAATCTATATTATATAATTTATAGTCTAAATAAAACCAAAATAATGAAATTAATTACAATGGAAAAAAATTGATAAATCAGAATTAAGGGGGGTCGGTTCTAGGCTAGCCTAGCAGGGTAGGGTTTTATGTGAAGGGGTTTCAAGGACCAAGGGAGAGAATGACTGGGAGCTAAGTCTATGATGAGGGATCGTCCTTGTGATTGGGAGTTGTGGCTGAATAATTAGTCATGACCGACGTAGTATGGTGGTTCCCCTTCAGATGCGAGGTCGAGATTTGAGCTTGAGATCGATTGGAGCCGAGGGCTTTGAATCTTTCAAGGCATGAAGAATCGAGGTCAAAATCTGAGCAATATGATTTGGATCAAAATGAAAGTAAAATCCAAGTGAGGTATGTGGATTTAGATCTGAGTCACATTGATGAGTTTTGAGAAATTGATGTATGGTTTTTTTAGATCTTCTTCTTGTTTTCTATAATTGCAAGTATGTGTTGTTTTTTAATTTTTGTACCGATATCTGATTTTTTATTCATTTTTGATGTATAACTCACTATTTCATCATTATACATTGAGTTTTCTTCTCCAGAAGATGACATATTAATATTTCCTATATTTTTAAGGGTTTTTTCATATAAATGTATCTTCTGTATTTATCTTGAACTACATTTTTGTTATATTTACATCAATTCCTATTAGTATTTCCTAATTTAATCATCCATTAGTCTTAATCAACCTTTTATACATTTTTTTTTCTGAAATCTGTAATCATTTTAAATTTTCTTCTGCGGATTCCTCTATATTACATTAATATTAATATCAATGCATGCGTCTAGTATTCTTTTTTCCAACAAAACTTTTTAGAGAAGAATAAATCTATCCAAATAAAAAATAGGTGTAGCCACTATACGTTTTATGTTTCTTATGTTTTATCAATTTTAGTGAACCAAATATATGTAATATATCATATGAATCTCTAAACATTGATTCCTATCTATGTTTGGTTGAGAGGTATCACTTCAGAACCATTCATTTTTATGTGGATCTGTCTTCGAACTTATTTTTTAAAATCTACATATTGAAAAAAAAAGATATTAATTAAATATAGTTTTTTAGTTTATCATCAGAACAAAAAACTAATACATATGGTAGTAATTTCTGTGTTCATTTGGGAGTAAGTTTCATAGAGAAATAGATAAAGGGGGTCTGGGGTTGGAGAATAAAAAATGTTTGCCTTCAAGCTTCTTTACAACTTCAATGATTTTGCAGTAGTCCATTTGATTTCGGTTTCATCTTAATATAATATATTCCATGTATTTAAATTATGTTTTAATTTTCTGATGATAATTTTATATTATTTTTAAACAAATTATATTTGGGTTTGTTGTGCGTAAACATATATGACTTTAGTTCTTAAAATGTATAAGGTAAGATATTTGTTTCTATTATTTTCAAATTTAAATCTTAAATATCATATTGACTGAGTATTATTTAATTATTATATTTAATCAGTAGGGGATAATAATGACCTCAAACATTTATTTATTTTAATATTATTTTATTGTATGGGAGTTTTTGCTTATTTACTTCAAATGTTAAATTTTTATTTTCTATATTGGGGTAAGTAAAACATCAATCTATGTTGCAAAAAATGAAATTGAAATGAGTTATATTTTCAAAAAATTAATTATTAATTTATGAATGGGTTTTAGTAAGTATCATTTTTTTAAATTTTTTAGGTTCTATGTTTATGAAATCTGATATAAGGGATTTTTATTTTTATTTCGACAATTGTTTTCTGTTAGGTTTATTTATGGTTTTCATCAAAATAAAATTTACATTTTTTTAAAACATTGATAAGATTATATATGGGGATTAATAATGTAATTATATCAATCCCGCTAAGTGATATTTACATTTATCAATGTTTATATTTAAATGTATAGACACCCTGTCATATATATATAATATGTTTATTAACATGTCTATAATTTTATAGTCATTTCAGAAAGACAATTAATCATGGTATTATGTTATACTAAGGATGTCTGAATTGAATTTAGCCATGGACATGTGTCATGCATAATTTCCACATTCCATGCTTATTTTATTCATGTTTTTCAATTTAATTTATTTATTTACTATCTCATATTATTATAAACATGTATTTCTTCATGATTTAAAATTTTTTATAACTTTATGTGCAGGATATAAAAATTTTTTATGATGAATTATTTATAATAATAATAAATGTATTATGTGAAATAATAGTTTGGATATATTTCATATAATGTACTATAACATGAGGTTTGGTTGTAAACAACATCACATGAATGTATATATATATTTATATATATATTCTTACATATAAATGTAAGTGTATCTTAATGCATTGACAATTTTTCAATAATAAAAAACTCCAGTTAGAATATATATAACTAAAGAATGTATAAATTGTTTTTAGAAAAACCTCCAACATAAATGTTGTAAATATGAAATTTTAATGGGGAGTGAACCCGTACATCACTAAGTGGGTAGGTCCAGAAAAACATTTATTTTTATATAGCCCAAACATTTTTTTCAGTGTCTTACTTAGTATTTTTTGATGAAGCACTGGTTTATTTTAATGTACTCTCAAGTGTATGTATAATCCAAAGCATAACTAATTTCCCATGATTTATAGAATATTTAAAATCATAATTGTCTTTAAAAGAGTTTATTTATATGTTTTAAAAAAAGTAAGTATTTATCAATGGTATTTTTAATACTATTTACTAAAATATCTTTCAATGGTATTTCCAAAAGAGTTCATTTCAAAATGTAAAAGTAATATTCAAAAATATTCTTTTCACTAACCTCTTACAAGGAATGTGAATTCCCACCCTTTATTTCTAAAGGTACTTCGTAGTTATCTTAGTCATTGTGACATAGACATCATTGTTTCAAAGTTAGCGTGCGTGGAAGCATATTAGATTGTTTTATTTTTGTTCAACTCTAATTAATGTAAGGTTTTGTCTAATCCTACAGAACCTAGACTGGTAAAATTTACTCTTTTGTATAATCTACTGTGTTATTGTTGTGATTATTTTATAAAAAAAATTAATTAAAAATCTGTTTTTAAGAACTGATTCGGGAAGAGTGGGATAGGGTTGTTATAGTTACGCTATAATGAATGATTTATGTATTTTTGGCACATGTAAGAATAATTTCATTATGAGATGTGTGTGACCTATATCTCCATACAATGTATTTGGTAATGATTTTTATCTCATGATATAGAAATGACTGGAATGGAATGTAAATCTTGTTCAGTAAAACATGGTTGGAATGATATGTAAACCCAGTTCAGTAATGGAATTTGTCCACTATATTGGTCTTGGCAGAAATGCCTTAGTTACTATAGAAATCATATTATGTGCTAATATGTTGGCCACAATTTCATGTTTTTTCCAATGTTATTCCATCATGGTTCATATTATTTTAGGATATATTCCTTATGAACTATCAAGATTTTGTTTCGGACTCAATATTTGGGTGTCTAAACATTATATTCATGATTTTACGTCCAAATTTATATGGTTTGTTTTATGTTCTCCATGTCTAACCTTATAAGAATTTGAGCACAGAATTTTTATTATTTATTTCTTATAGGATATATATTAATGTTTTAGCTAGGAAAACAAAAGTGAAAGATCTTTATAGAAGATGTTGATGAACTTTCACCAAGATAAATTATTGTTTTTCGAGTTTCAAAATAAATGAAACTAATAAGGTCATTGGGTGGTTGTTTGTGTCATGTATTATGTATTCTACAAAATAAATGTAATGTTCATGTATGTCATGCTTCTGTCTCTACAGTTGGTATCAGAGAGAAGGTTTTGTTAATCTTTAAAAATAGGATGAAAATATTTCGTGAGATCCCTATAGATAATTTTAAGGTATGTATAGGGATTTATCTAATGTTAAGTATAATTATAGGTTACAGTCATAGAGTTATGGTAATGATCACTAAAACCCTATTATTAAACCTAAGATGTTAGATATTTAAAGTACTCCCCCTTGATTGTGTTGTTTTACTAGTATGATTTGTCCAATCACGCTACTCTTTTTGGGTTTTAGGCAATGGATGGAAACCGAAAGAACCATTTTCATGATCAATACACTAGGAAATGCAATGATTGTCTTCCTGAATAACACGTTGTTATGGGAGATGGAATGAAAAAACTTATTTCTATTCTTACACAATCTATGAATCATTCTGGGATCCCAAATGAGTAGAAAATGAAAAAAAATTCTATTGAGTCCTTCCTGAGAAAAAGTTCGCCTTCTTTCGGTGGGTCTTCTGATCCAATTATTACTTAACAATGGACCATTACTACTGAAAATATATTTTCCTTCCTTCGTTGTTCATAACATGAAAAATCCATTTTGGTTTCCTATATTTTAGAAGGTGAAGTAGGCCAGTGGCAGACTCTAATTAAGAATTCAATGTAGTGAGATGAAATTGAATCCATTGAATGGGATAAGGTCAAAAACATATTTTCAATAAGTACATCCCTCGTATTGTTCGAAAAATGATTTAAAATGAGTTCCTTGACCTTAAGTAATGGTATGATGAATATGTTGGTACATACGAGGAAACATTTACAAAGACTTGCAACGTATGCTTCTGGAATTATCATCCAACCAGAATGTAATGTTTATCAATACTTCAATGGCTTAAAAACAAGTCATCAAATGTTATTATTTTTAAGAGACTGCAGTATCTAAGAAGATATTATGTGTTGTGATATCAAGGTAGAACTGGAAGTTGTTATAACATGTCCATCTCATGGATTGGACAAGAATCAAAAAATGATGTTCAAGGGAAAATATCAGAATAATGGTGAAAAAAAGATAATTGTTTCTTTATGCTAAAATTTGTAAAAGAAACATGGTGGATATTTTATTAATGGAAAAATTAAATGTTTCATTTCAAGAAAATAAAGTCATCGAGTAGTTTAGTGCCGATGTAATGGGAAAAAGGTTATTAATTATGTAAATGAAGAAAAGACAACAAGGAACTCACCACCAACACTTTAGTGCTACAATTGCAAGGAAATTGTGCATTATTCAAACCAATTCCACAATCCAAGGGATAATGATGATCGATGTTAGAAACCTCTTAAGTCAAGATAAAATGGGATGTCACAAGCGATCACTATTGGTGATGTTGAGAATGACAAAGAAGTGGTAAAATGATTAAGTGTTTATGTATTGGGATTCCAAAATAGTGTTTTGGAATCTCATTTACAGTATTATGGAATCATGGAATATCTATGTATTGGTCCATTGTGGATTTCCATAATTATACGGTATCACTATCCATGAAAAGTGATTGAAATATTTTTAGATAGCACATGATATGCACATAATGAAGGGATAAGGATATAGTGAGATATTTGAGTGTATTAATGAGCTCATGACTGATATAAGATAAATCGATATCATGGTTTGAATATATATAATTTTAGGTATGTTGAAAGAGTTAATTTTGATAGTGTGTATGTTTTCTGTAAGGTTAAATGGTAGTTCATTTCAATACCATGTTTCATGAGAATACATGGGTAAGGTATGCAGATTTTTGGAATCTGACAACCATGAACTGCCAAATGAGATTTGGGAGACAAATGTTAAGTCAATTTAGTTCACCTATTTCTATGGATGAATAGTTTTACTATTTGAAAGGATTGTAATGTTATCCATTGATGGATAATAAATTTTATATTCTGGATGATGTTTGTTAGATTGAAGTGTTATCTCACTATAGGTGGACTTATGAATATTTGATAACTTATTTAAACCTTTTTGTTGATACAGATGGAATTACCTATCATTTTATCACATGATCTAATAAAACTTCAAGAATAAAAAATTCATCTTCATTTATATAAATATGAGATGACGTGGTAATTGTTCAGGGAATGACCATTTATTATATTACACTAAAATCAATTAAGTATTTCTCCTTAAACAAAACAATTCATCAACTTTCGGAAAAAGATCCTGAAACCAAAAATTATATCCTAGTCTCTTCTTATCTGATAAATCATATGGTCCCTTAAATAATCACATATTTATGGATTTCAAGTAATTATCTTTCTCTAAAACTTTGTCTCCATCACAATCCATCAGAACATGATGGTTATATTTCTCTACTATATTCAATTTTTAACTTCCCAACTATATTCTACTATGTGGAAACCCAATGATGAGTTATAATGGGAAAATATTATGTTTCAGACAATTTTTAAATTAATTATTAGTACTCCCTTTTTTGATGTGGATTACCATGAATGAAACCTTTATGTATAAAACGATTTATTACACCCGACAAATTTTGAGGGTAAATTCATTTCAAGGGGGGTAAATTGTGACACACCAAGATTATATGAGATATATTATTTTTAATTTATTTGATTTATTTTTTTGTATGCTATACTACAATTATCTTGTGATATACGCAACACCATATTAGCATGTAGTATACATTACAATATTTGTGGCTTGTGTTGCACACATTTTCACATTTTTTTGATAGAATTATTTTCTTTCAACATTGAGTATATTTTTTTTAACCTATAAGTCAACTAAGTTTGAATTATTTTATATGAAGCGTCAAAGGAATCTTACACTACATGCAATACTAACATGTCTTGCATTACACAGAAGAGAGACCTTCTTTGATAGCTTGTGTTGTACACGATACCGAGTTTCATAAAACAATTATGTATTATTAAAATATTATGATGGGATATAAACTAACTATTATGAATAGTATTAACCAAATTTAAAATTTTATATCATTATCATTTTTCCTATACATTTTATAAGACACAATATGAGAAAAAATAGTTTTTTTCGGATAAAATAAGTATTTTAAAAAAAATGCATTTTTAAAACCTTTTGATGGAAAACCCCTTTTAAATATATATTTTGAAAATATTATAAGTTCAATTTGAGAAAATAAATATATACATTGGAATTGAGATATAAAATTTTACTTTGGTAGATATTTTGATATTTTTCTGATAACTTTATATTTTAATGAATAATAAAAATACGCTAAATTATAAATGAAAACAACTTTTCTCATTAAACTAATTTATATAGTTAAAATATATTGTTGACTCGTTTAAAAGTATAAATAGAATTTTTTTTTTATAGTTTCGGAAAATTTATTTTATTTTCATTATTTTTACATTCAATTAATCTATAAAAACATTTTAATCTTTTGCAATGTTTTTAACTTTTAAATAAAAACCTGTTTTTTTCGACAATGGGATTAATTTTAAAATAATTAATAAGAAATAATTTTTTTGAAATTTGAAAAATATATTGCATATTTAGAATCAGTATTTACTAAATAAGTTAATGGGATACTTTGTTTATTTGGCATTATAAATAGTAACTTAGGTAATTATTTTAATTACCATCCTTATAGGTAAATCAGGTAATTAAGGGTAAAAATAATATTATAAAATTACCATAAAACCTAAAAAATTAGATTGGATGAATAAATGGAGACCCATATCAACTAAGGGATGGAATATATTCATTTCATGGACTTTTATCCATGATAATGATGTAATTATTATTAAAATAAAAGAATGTGACCACATGTCACTCTCTTTTATATTATAAGTGTAATAATTTTAATATTGTGATAAACATAATAAAATGTAGAAAGTAAATAGTCACTAGAAATAAAATTAATTTATATAAATCATGTGAATTTATTTATAATTTTTATATATTAATTAATTATCATTAATGACGACATAATAATGATGTAAAAAATATATTATTCATAGAAATAAAAAAGAAATGGTGTAAAAAATATTTAGAGAAACATCATATGAACTAATTGAAGTGATCCGATAATTTTCTAGGTAACTAATACATTTTAGGAGTCTATTAAATAATTTTTTAATAATTTATCTTTTTTTAGGATTTTATTTAAAGTCAAATAAACGAATAGTGTCAAAATTGACTCTATTTATATTTTATAAAAATAAAATTTTGATAAATAATATAAAAATCCTAAAAATATTTAAAAAAAAGAAATTGACAATTATAAGATCTAAAATTTTAAAAAATACATATTTATGGCCAATTAACACTATATAGGAATGTATTTATAACCATTAAACATTTATTATGTTATTACCATAATTAAAATTAAATATAATAACTTACTGTTAATTAAAATGATAATTCTTAAATTGAAATATAAAACGGTCCAAATTTTATTCATTAATGGGATTACAACCCTATCTCGTCTAATATTTTATATTTGGACATTTTGGATGATTTTATGTGGGGTTTGATTTTATTATAAATTAATATTTCTAAGGATTCTAAAAGTGATCCTCACCTCAATTATAAAAGTGATCCTCCACCCTCTCCTCTTCAATCAATTTGAGCCTTTAATCTCTGACAACCCCCACCCATTTCTCTTCTCAACGTCCCTTGTCACATTCTAGGGTTTTTGGACATCTCAAAAGACCAACTCTTGTGTCGTAAGTTGAAATTTAAAAGAGGCATGCCGAGGAAGAGGTAATATCTTCTACCAATTATTTCAAATTTCATTATTCTTATACTTACTCTTATTTAGTTGTTTAATTTTAATGTAATAACATCAATATCACTAATATAATGATATGTTATTATAAATATTAAACAACCCTATCCATCCTGTGAAAAACCAAATCACTATGTGTGCGTGTGTACGACATGCCATCTCCACGGTGTAGTGTAATATGTTTTTCACCACCACCTTAATTAGATGGGTAAAATGGGAGAAATAATAACTATATATGATTATTATGACATTACACATATTCTGAGATACTATACACTTAAATACCATTCAAAAATTATGAGAACTATATTGTGCTCGTGCGTACGTACGATTTACCGCCTCCACGATGTGATGTGATTCTTTCTACATAATCTTCATTAAACCAACATTATATAAATGAATAGAATGAGAAAAATTATATATATTATACTAATACCATGTTTTAAATGATTTAACAATAAACTATTATATAAATAAGAACTTATCCAACAAAAAATGCATAATATCATAAAGCAATTAATACCCAAATAATGAGTATTAATGAAATGTTACTAATAAACAGATGAAAATATGATCATAAAGGTTATCATAAAAATGATTATGTTTTTGGAAAAAATAAGTAACATAATTTAAATAATTATACAGGATGTTTATATATATATATAACATATCAGACAAAAGGTAATGGGAAATTTTCAAATCTTATTTTTATCCACGATTGTGTATTCTTAAGTATTTACTGACGATATATTTAATATCCATATCTATGTTTTATAAGACTATTCTCATTAAATGTTTACAATTCATCTATGTATGTTTAAGGTCATTTTTACCCATTTTTACTTTTTCTATATGTTCTTATGGAATCATTCTAATGTTTACCATACGAGGTAATTTTTTACATTTCTGGAAAAAGTACAAGAAGAATGTTTCTTCAACTTATACGACATGAACAATTTTTACATCTTCATAATACCTTATATCCAAGAATATTCTTTTATAAGATTTCAATATTATTTGAAATTAATTTCTTTTCATTGAAAATTTCCAAAAATTTTGTGAAAATAAAATGTTTTTGAAGAAGAAATGATAGTTTTTTCAGGAATTAAGTTCATCTCTTTTATCAAAATAATTTCCATCTACGATGAAATAAGGCCATGTTTATATCCCTATTATAACTTTTAGTTGATTTTTATGGTTTTATTATTTTGATGAAAACCATTTAACTTATATGTATTATTTTATGTTTGAATTATGTTTAAAAATCTCATTTTATTTCATGCGTTATGATGTGATGATTGATTTACATATTTGTGGTACATGTAATAATGATTTCATTATAAGATGGGTGAGACCAATATCTCCCTCCAATTAATTGCATAAAAATATATATCTCATGGGAGAGATATTAATAGACTAAATATAAATATGGTTGAGTAATACAAGGCTAGAACAACAAGTAAACACTGTTCAGTAATGAACATTGTCCACTATGATAGTCTTAGTAGAAATTCTTTGGATACTATGGAAATCATATTAAGTGATTATTATTTTTCCACAATTACATTTTATATTACAATTTTATTCTATAATGGTTAATGCTCCTTTATGATGTATGCCTTACTAACTAACAAGATTTAGTTCATGACTCAATATTTTGGTGTTTAAAAATTATATTCATGTTTTTCAGTTCAAAGTTATATGGTTTGTTTTATTTTCTCCAGGTTTAATTTTATTGAGCATTTGATCTCACACTTTTTATGTTTTCATGTCCCAAGGACATAAAAAAAATTTAGGTAGGAAACCAAAAAGGGGAGATATTTATAGGAGATGTTGATGATCATTCACTAAGTTAGAATATTGTGTTCTGAGTTTCCAAAGTCCCTAGACTAATTCGGTCTTTGTGTGTTTGTTTGTGTCATGTATTAAGTATTCTGTAAAATAAATTTAATGTCCATGTATGTAAAGCTTGGTTATCTATACCTTTAAAAATCATTGTTTACTCCAAATTCTAGACCTTATTGTCACATTATATATTGAACTTTAGCCAATGCATTACTATTCTATATTATTCCATGACCACCAATAACATAATTGAAATCATGCATTTGAATTCTAAAATATCAAAAGAAATATTCATCATGGAATAACTAAATGAAAGGAAACAAGTTTTATAAAAATTATTTCACACAACCAATGCACATTCCATTGAAATGAAATAGATTTCATAAATATCACATAATCATAACTATAAATCATTCATAGAGATAATAATAATATTATAATCAGAACATACAAATAGTAAATCATAAGTAATATCATATAATTTCAGTAAAAATTAACATTGTTTTAATGGTCACATGAATATTAAATTATTGAAAATAATGTTTTCATTTGCCAATAAATTTTTAAAAATATAATTGTTTCTAAAATTTTGATAAATTAATATTATTTTAAATTAACAATGGAAATAAAAATGAAATATTTAAAACTAAGAGTGTTAACGCTGATAGATAATTATGTTGAAACCATGTTCATTGAAATGAATATTTCATTCAAATTTACAGTAAAATGTTAATAGTATATTATTTAAAAAATATAAGGATGATTCCTTAGAAAATTCCTTATATATAAAAAAGAATTTATAAAAAATAAATTATAATATATTTTTTGAATTTTAAGATTCGTTTTTGGGGAAAAAATTAACGGAATCCAAATCATGGATGAATAATAATCCTAACTGAATAGTAAAACATAGTCAGTTTTCCATAAACCCATTACTTCATTCTATATTGTACATAATATATAAAAGTTAATATCAATTTGTATTATATATAAATATTAAGATTATAAGAAAAAATAAAATAATTTATCATATAAGGATCACATACATTTATTAGTGGAAATTGAATAATAGACAATCCTAATTAAACAATGACCGAAACATATATCTGTTACCCCATGTACTTTGTTTCTTAAAAAATGTTTTAAACTTTTATAAACTAAATATATATTTATTTTAAATATATTGTATACATACATACATACAAATATATATATATTTATATCTTTGTGTGTGTTTATGATATAATTATAATATATTACCACATTCTTATCCATAATTTGATATTAAAAAAATGTTCTAGGTGATAGCTACTTTATTTTCTATTACTGATTCACTTTGGTGGTTTCTATGATTGAAAATTTATAATTTTTACATAATATCCATAGTTTTAATCATAATATAATTATAATATATATTTATTATTTATAAAATTTTAATCACTAACAAAAGTCTGATATTGAAAATTCAATAACAACATTCCTAGACATGATTGGTAATATGTACACATGAATGTTATTTAAACATTTCTTCAAATGGAAGTAATGAAAGTTAAAAATTAATTTGTGTTTATATAAAAAATATTATATCTTTGATATCATATATAGTCATTAAGTATTTCTATTTTATCATCTATATAATTTCAAATATAAAAATGAATCATATTAATTTGGGAGGTGATAGTTTACACATACACTCATGGAATATTTTCATTTTAAAATTGATTGGAAGAAAATGAATAATGGTTCTTCCATCATAATAATAAATATTAATTACATGTAATGATTATAATAAATTATTTTATAATTTATACCATAGATTTAGGGGATGTATAAGAGGAAAAAAAAATTAAATTTTCTATTATTTCTTACAACTCATTGTTGAGAAACATCTTTTGGATTAAATGTTAATCCTTGGAAGGATTTTATGTTAGAATGAATATATTATGAAAGATGTGTATAAGCAATAATGTTTATTATTAATTTATTTCATTTAATTTCATAAGGATAAAACATTATTAATAAGGAAAGAAATGATGAGATATTTTATAAGTTAGGGGAGGGGAACGTATGGAATTACATAAAATAATAAATTAATATAAATTATTCTCTATATTAAAATTGATAATAATTGATTTAATTATAATATAAGGTGTATATAGGTTTAAAATATCATTTACAATATATATTGTACATGGTTTGGTTTCCCATTAAATGTTATCTCTTAGTTTTAACCCATATCAACCCTTATAACAATAATCTTAATATCAATATTTTTAAATGATAGGGGTCAGTATAGTTTCCATAAAAAGAAATGTGTAAAAAAGTTGTGAATTGATGAAATGTTCAACCATATACCATTAACATAAATGAATATTGTGTTTTATGAATTTTGAACAACTTAATGAAATATTATTTATTATAAAATATCATTATTGTAATATTTGGGACTATTCATTTGATTTGACTAATAAACAACATGAAAGAAAATATAGTTTAATATTAACCATTTTAACATCACTAATATGTTATATTTGACTATAACATATGTTGTATACAATAACATACATAATAAAATTACATATAGAGATTTTAAAATAAATTACATTGTTTTTCTACACCATTCATAAGAATAGTGTCAGTTTTGTTTAAGAATTTGAGGAAATTATTTTATCAATAAAGAATTGAAATAAAATAAATTGTTACAAAAATAAATCCAAATTCAAAAATCCATTTTAAACTAAAATATGTCATTTTTAACCCTATCAAAAAATAATATGAATATTAAAATTATGAATGATTTTTTTCTGAATCTGTCATTTTCATAAATATAATATGGTTTAAAATGAAATATAAATTATTTAACGAGGTAATAATATTTAATTTTTTATGATTGTGATGGGAAAAATTTAATCCATTGAAATAAATCAATGTTTTGGAATGAATTTGAAGTTAGATAACATTTTTTTTAAATAATTATACATTTTTTCATTTAGATGGGTAAAATTTAATATGTTTAATATTCATAATGAAAAAAAATGGGAATATTTACCAAATTTTAAATAATGATTCCAAATAAACAATCAATTTTTCATTATCCATTATATATAAGTGTAATTAATTACATTAAGAAAAAAACACAAAATAAAACAATTTTTTCGTATAAATTATTTTTAATAAATACATTTTTTTAAATTCAACAATTAAATTGATTATAATGAACTTAATTAGAATATTTATAATATATGAGAACTTATTTTACAGGTAATACATTATAAAATAATATAAATATTTTTTAAATTATTGAAGGAAAAAATATTTTTTTCGATAAAAATAAGTAATTTTCAATATTCACTTGAAAATCATTCTTTATAGAAAAAATATCATGAATTCACTCAATGATAGTGATTATATGATGATTTGAAAAATATATTCACCTTATAATATATAATTTTTAAATTTTATTGAAGAAAATAATTATATATTTTCCATTAACAATAAATAAAAAAAATCAATAATAAAATGACTTTTCATAAAATAGAGTGCTTATTTATAATGAATTAATAAATACATTTATATTTAGTAAAACCTATATATATATATATTTCATAATGTTTTTAATAATTTCATTCCCACAAATTCATTTGATAACATATCATGGGTTTTTTATACTTTGTGTTTTGTATAAATAAAACTATCAAGCGTATTTTTTGAACTCCATGTCATAAAACATTATATTGAAAGAAAATATATCATGGTAAAACACTAACTAAATAATTAATCAATAGTCATTCTTAATGTTGGGTTGTTGTATTTTTATTCCCAAGATTCTTGTTTATGACATTTTTTGGAGATTGCTTTATTATTAATAGTATAAAGATCAATCATGTTACCATATAATGTATACTTTTAGACATTATATGGTGATATGTTTTTTATTTCATACATTTTTATTAATCCTTTTCCTATTATAAATTATAAAATATTTCTTATGTAAATTAATTAAAAATGTGAATTTTATTTTGTTCAAATAATGGATATTCATTTTTTATTGGATCCAATGGTTGTTTTTTGTTTACACCCTATATATACCCAATGAATATATTTAAAAAATATTTTGTTAGTTAAATATAAAAATATGTTATATCATGGATGTAAAGGGTACTCTTTATAATGTATTGGGGTTTGACAATGTCTATGACATTGTTGTAGGTTTACCCTGATGTCAAACAATGATTGGTACTTATTTTTTGTTTCATTTTTTTTCTCAAATTATCCTTCCCCCTTTTATATATTTCATTTTTTTTATCTTGGTTTTGTATATGTGGATATTGAGGATATTTTATGCCTTATATGGATATTTATTTTCATGTTAGAATTTATTTGTATTGTTTGAGTATTTTTTTGTATTGATTTAATTTGGAAAACATTACCCAAAAGCGATTCTCAATTACAGGTAACTTGTTTCCAACATGTGGGGATCGAGAATTCCTATAGAGTCTTTCCACATACCAAATTAGGTGTAAGTGTTTGGGGTAGAAATATGTTTTTCTTATTCTATTGAATATACCACTTCCAATGTCAAAATAATATGAATTAATAATTAAATTATGTTTATATAAGAGACCTTGTATAAGGCCCCAGCCTTAAACCTTACTTAATATTTAATTAAATGAATAATTCACATTGAGGATCTTTTCAGGTTTAGAGTTTTAGAGAATTAGAACATAACTATTACATCTTAAAAGATTACAAAGTAGAAACTTCTACTAAGTCTCCATAAAAAAAAACTCTTAAAAAGAAAGATGTCTAGATTCCATGTTTTAGATAGCATGAAATTCCCTTGATCCCATCCTTGACCTTGTTCCACTTTAAGTCCTGTGAAAAACATTTCGAAGAACTTGGGGTGAGCATAAAAAGCTCAGTAAGGGATACAAAAAGAATGAAAACTATTAGTTTTTCAAACATCAAGTAAACCATGTATACTATATCAAAGTAATACCTTCACCTTCATGAAGTAGTAAAAAAAATCTTCACTGAATAAAGTATCATTACTTACCTTTTTGTAACCAAAAGATTACCATAAAACCCATATAAAGAACACATAGAATATATAAAGGTAACTTGGGACATAAACATACTTAAGTGGAATAACCATACGGTTGACTTCCACACATATCACTTAATGGAATAGCCATACGGCCAATTTCCATACATACTTAATGGAATAGCCATACGGCCGACTTCCATACCCAATGCATTGGAGGTTATAACGTAACCACCCGTCCTGGTATTCATGGCACCACCCGTCATATGGTTTATAACGTAACCACCCGTTAAAATGTCCAAGTACCAATATAAAATCATAAAACATAAAACCAATATAAAGGAATTATAATATTTCCACATTTAAATCACAATATAACATAAATATATTGACATAAAATAATCCTTTTTCAAAACCATTTTCAATACCAAAATACATAAAAGAGTATATGGTATTTATTTTATTCTAAAAACATTACGTCTTGTTGAGAAAGCCAAAGATCAAATAATACTCGCGGCGGTGGAAAAGGTCGTTGTCACCGCGTACGTTAAAAAAAACATTCCTTTTTGTCGTTTAGTAAAACGCTTCGTAGAAAAAGATTCCTTTTGTATAAAAGTAAAAGTCAAATGAGTTTATACACCGTATAAAAGAAAGTTGTGTATAAAACGAAATATGCCTCAATGAAAGGAGATTGAGACGAAGTCCCTTACCTTGGGTCCGACTTGACTCGATCGTTCTTTAACGTCCTGAATAATAAACATGAGTTAATTTATACTTGATTAAGAACCTTTTTAAAGTTCATTATTCTTTTTATATCACTTATTTCCATGTTATAAACATTATGTAACCATTTAAGTTAAAAAATTTTGTTTTGTCAATATTTGGTTCTTAAGTCGAAAGTTGACTTCTTACAATTACATGTTGTTCATGTGGTCAAAAGTTCTTTATATCTAGAATGAAATTACCGATTTGGATATAATATGTATCATATATATCCAGAATATACATGTATTTATAATATTACATAATCATTTAGAGGTAAGAAATGAAATGCATCGTTCATGGAGACGGTAAGCCGTACGTACGCATGAACGCTACTTTCATTTCTTTGTCATATTAGTGGAATTAAAACTAATTGAGAGGTATGTATATTTTAATTCCAGAATTATATTCATCATTTAGATATATCATTAATTATATATATACATTATATACATGTAATTTTAATAGTACATTACATTTGGGGATAAGAAATGAAATGCACCGTTCATGGAGACGGTAAGCCGTACGTACGCATGAACGCTACTTTCATTTCTATCTCATACTTTAATGGAAAGAAATAATAATTATATAGAGGTATATTATAATTCCAGTATAACATCATATATAATAACTTTAAATCCATCCTTTACACGTCCCACATATGGCATTAACGAATCACATCACTTTTAGGGGGCGGTAGTCCGCACTTCTTAAATGAAGATATCGTGTTTACCCATAATGGAAACCATAAAGGTATGCCAAAATGAAAAATACAGAAGCTTAAAAAAAACATAAACATATTATATATCATATATAAAAATAGTGACATCATAATGGCCACCCTTGAAGGTGTTAAATGAGTATTGAACAATCATCGTTTCGGGAGGCAGAATTTCATCATCCACGAAAACCGTATATTCTTTAACCATTTGATGTAGTTGTGTGAGAGTGTAGCTCAAATAAATATTATAACAACATCCTAGTATATTTAAGATACTGGTGTTGTTACAAAAGAAGTAAATAAAAATAGTTTAGAGGGTTGGAGAAGCAAAATAAAACAAATGAACAAGAGAGAATGAATTACCTTTAAAAGTGTAACTCCCTTTTGATTTGAGCCTAAAGGCTTCCTTTGAAAGGATTCTGCCCAAAGGGAATCCTCTAGAATGAGTAGAGGGATGTGGAGAGATTAATTGGGCAGGTTTTGGCCGAGACAAAGGCTTGAGTAGTGTGTGTAAGGTGGTAGAGGTGGGGGCCTTTTATAAGAGGAGAGGAGGGGCACTTTTGGAAAGTAAAGAGATATTACTCTATTTGAAAATGTGTTTCGGTTTTAAAAGGTCCCACATTGATATAATTCGTGGATAAGGTGATAAGTCTTCGAAATACACTCATCCAATAAGTTTTGGACATGTTTAGTTTATAGATTTTTCATTATCTTTCTATTTTATTTAAATCGTCAAATAATGATGTCATCGCTGCATCATTATTATGTCATATATAATTTAATTTATTTAATGTCTAAAAATTATAAAAAAATACTATGATGTAGGAAATATTTTTAGCTTTCCAATTACTATTTATAATCAAAATGTGGACTTGTATAACCCCACTCAAAAATTATTTTAGTAAAACAATTTATGTTAGTGTCATTTTCACTTTAACATTAAATAAAAATATATTAATGTCATTTTCCAACTAAAGTGGCTCCATGGGGTCACCAAGTTGGCCCATGGCTTGTATTGGTCGGCCATGACTCACCAAATAGGTGTAGGACAAGTGTCATGGTGTTTTCACATTCTTATAATACCATTTTTACCTTAAACTACACTAATTACCTCTAATCGCGATTAAGAACTTAATAAGTTACTATTCACCAAAAAATTATTATAATCTCATTGAACCGCATTTTACTTCTTAATGACAACCATGTATGTCGGATTTTTTAAATTCAAAACACAATGATTGCAAAATTTCATTTAAACGGAAAATCAGTCTTTATAAGTACCACTTAGTGGTTTCACTATTCATCAAAAATTGATGTTTTTCAGAAAATTACCAAAAATTCACCCTAAGCTATATTTGATATTCTGAATTCAAAAATGAAGTCCATTTTACAAAATTCAAAACATATAAGTCACATTAATTAATTTAATAATTAATTCCCACTGTCAGAGAAAATAGCGTGTTTTTATGAAACAATAATTATCAAAAGATTGACACTAGTTTAAGTCCGATTTCAAAGTGAAATTAATTCCAACGACCACTATTGGATTTAATGGTAAAAATATTTTCTAATTTCACTTTAAAACCAAATAAAAATATAATCTAATCATATAAATAAATTAGATTAAAAAGAGGTTTTGAATTAAAACACAACATTTTACACTATTCATAAAAAAAATGAACTTTATCAGAAAGGTACCAAAAATTTACACAAAGTAAAATTTGATGTCCCGATTCTTAATAAGAGTTTTATTTGGTCCAAAATAAAGTATAAGAGTGATCAAAACTATATTTAATGACGGTTCTCCGTCAAAAGGTGATAAGTGGACCTTTCGTGAAAATTAGAGTATATATGCCCTAAAATTGAACTCTTTCCATATTTTAAGCCTTTATCTTTTATTGGGTAAATATAAAAACATTTAAAAACATATATAATCATATTTTAGTTATTTCTATCCATTCCCTCCAGTACAACAGCTACTCGTTAACTAACATTTAAAATAATATTATTTTATTACTTGTGTGCAACGTAAGTTTTCCAAGAAACTCATCGTTGCGTACCAAGTACGCTATTGAACGTAGAAACCCCTTTTAATTAAAATTAATATTTAATTCGTAAATATTAATAAATATGAAAATTCTTTATTCTTTATTTACCTGGGATGTTACATCCTTCCCCCCTTTTGGGAATTGCGTCCTCGCAATTTTATTCACTTATCAGAATAAGTGGGGGTATTTATCCCTCATAGCATTTTCAGATTCCCACGTTGCCTCTTCAATCACATGGTTTTTCCACAAAACCTTTACCTAATGAATCACCTTATTCCGTAACACTTGCTCCCTGTGGTCAAGAATCTGGACCGGTTGTTCCTCATAAGATAGGTTCTCTTCCAGCTGAACTACCTCTGGACTCAAAACATGAGATGGATCTGGCATATACTTTCTCAACATTGAAACATGAAAAACATTGTGTACCTGAGATAAACTCGGAGGTAAAGCCACCCGGTATGCAACTGATCCAACTCTTTCCAGAATTTCATATGGTCCAACCAACCATGGACTCAACTTTCCTTTCTTACCAAATCTCATCACACTTTTCCAAGGAGAAAACTTGAGAAAATCATGATCACCTACCTCAAAAGATAGATCCTTCCTCTGGTTATCCGCATAACTCTTCTGCCTGCTCTGAGCTGTTCTCATGTGTTTTCTGAATCAACTGAACGTTTTCTGCCAACTCTTCTACCAATTCTGGTCCCATCAACTTCCTTTCACCAACTTCATCCCATAAAGCTGGAGTTCGACACCGCTTCCCATATAATGCCTAAAATGGTGCCATCTGTATACTGGAATGAAAACTGTTATTATAAGAAAACTCAACCAAAGAAAGATGTTGGTCCCATCTTCCCTGATAATCCATCGAACAAGCTCGTAGCATATCCTCCAATTTCTGAATTGTTCGTTCCGACTGCCCATCTGATTGAGGATAAAAAGCTGTACTAAAAATTTAATTCAGTACCCAACGACTTCTGAAGGCCTTTCCAAAAGTTAGAAGTAAACCTGGGTTCACGATCCAATACAATGGAGAGAGGAACTCCATGTAACCTGACTATCTCTTTAAGATACAAACGGGAAAGTTGATCAAGAGAGAAAGTATCTCGTATAGAAAGGAAATGAGCAGATTTGGTCAAGCGATCAACAATAACCCAGATTGCTTTATTACCTCGAGATGTCCTCGGTAATCCCACAACAAAGTCCATGGATATGTTTTCCCATTTCCACTCTGGCACTGGTAAAGGCTGAAGCATCCCTTTCGGTAACTGCCGCTCTGCTTTAACCTGTTGACATGTCAAACACTTTACAGTAAAAACAGCAATGTCTCTTTTCATTCCATCCCACCAGTAATACTCCCACAGACATCTGTACATCTTAGTACTTCCAGGATGAAAAAAAACAACTCATTCTTCAACTGTGAATCACAAGGCACACATAACCTCTTCACAAACCTCAAAACACAAACACAAAATTATCCAAGAACTCATGGAAAATTTTATTCATAAGGTCCATGAATACAGCAGGTGCATTGGTTAACCCAAAAGGCATAACTACAAATTCATAATGGCCATATCTAGTACGGAACGCAGTCTTCGGAACGTCTTCTTCTTTTACTTTCAACTGATGGTACCCCGACCTCAAGTCAATCTTCGAAAAATACTGAGCTCCCTGGAGCTGGTACCACTTCATTTGATGTCCCAACATCTGCTAAAGTTGTTGCAAAGGATTTTACCACCCCTTTCTTCTTGTAGTCTGGCTGCATTCCCCCAGTTGAGTTATTCGTTGGACACTCGTTTGCATAATGACCCATTTCATTACACTTAAAACATCTTACCGTTGGCTTTTCATTTTCTGCTTGATCATCTTCCTTACAGTTATGAGCAATATGACCAGACTTACCACACCGAAAGCACTTACCAGACATGGATAAACATTCTCCAGGATGCATTTTACCACACTTCTCATAGGATGGATATTTTGTTTTCTTACCTCCTTGCTTCTTTGATGAATTCTTCCCCTTTTCCTACCAACTAGACCTCTTATTCTGTTGTTTGTCATAGAACACCTGATCATCGGCAAACTCCATTTCTACCTTCTCCTCACATCGAACAAGTTTTTCATAACTTTTGAATTCACGAGAAGCTAAAGCCCTTCGATACTTTGGCTTTAACCCTGAGTAAAAATGGTTTATTTTACTATCAAGATCTCGTATGAAGTTTGGAGCATATCTTGCCAATCGAGTGAACTTTTCTTCATAAGCAGCCACTGAATCATCCTCCTGCCTCAATTCTAGGAACTGTTTTTCCATCCTAAGACGAACCACCTTAGGAAAATATTTCTCAAGAAACATACCTTTGAATTTTTCCCAGTGAAGATCCTCAATCTCATCACTATCCCTGATATTTTTCACCATCGACCACCACTGATCAGCTTCACCTTCAAAACGGTAAACAGCGAGACTAACCTTTTGATGTTTTGAACACCCCATGACATCAAAAATCTTCTCCAGTGCTTTAATCCACCCTTCAGCTTGCACAGGGTCATATGATCCTCTGAATGATGGGGGATGTTGCCTCATGAAGTGTTCCACCACTGACATGTTCCTCTGTGGTTGATCTGGCTGATCTCGTGCATGGATACCACCACCATTTATAGCCTGAGTCAACTGTGCCATCACTGCAACAAACTGTTCAATTCCGATTCCGACCATCTCAGGTTGCTTATTTGGAAGGTTATCTTCCTCCTGATGTCGTCCCAACATAGATGCTTTGTTTCCTCTGCGGAAAACCATTCTGAACACAGAAATTTCTTAGGCGAAGCAACATGGTAATCCGTAAATGCTATATCATTTCAATCATATTATAATTTAACACTTTTCTAACTCCTAAAGTTGTCTAAACCGACCTTTGATACCAACTATAAGGCCCCAGCCTTAAACCTTACTTAATATTGAATTAAATGAATAATTCACATTGAGGATCTTTTCAGGTTTAGAGTTTTAGAGAATTAGAACATAACTATTACATCTTAAAAGATTACAAAGTAGACACTTCTACTAAGTCTCCATAAAAAAACTCTTAAAAAGAAAGATGTCTAGATTCCATGTTTTAGATAGCATGAAATTCCCTTGATCCCATCCTTGACCTTATTCCACTTTAAGTCCTGTGAAAAACATTTCCAAAAACTTGGGGTGTGCATAAAAAGCTCAGTAAGGGATACAAAAGGAATGAAAACTGTTAGTTTTTCAAACATCAAGTAAACCATGTATACTATATCAAATTAATACCTTCACCTTCATGAAGTAGTAAAAAAAATCTTCACTGAATAAAGTATCATTACTTACCTTTTTGTAACCAAAAGATTACCATAAAACCCATATAAAGAACACATAGAATATATAAAGGTAACTTGGGCCATAAACATACTTAAGTGGAATAACCATACGGTCGACTTCCACACATATCACTTAATGGAATAGCCATACGGCCAATTTCCATACATACTTAATGGAATAGCCATACGGCCGACTTCCATACCCAATGCATTGGAGGTTATAACATAACCACTCGTCCTGGTATTCACGGCACCACCCGTCATATGGTTTATAACGTAACCACCCGTTAAAATGTCCAAGTACCAATATAAAATCATAAAACATAAAACCAATATAAAGGAATGATAATATTTCCACATTTCAATCACAATATAACATAAATATATTGACATAAAAGAATCCTTTTTCAAAACCATTTTCAATACCAAAATACATAAAAGAGTATATGGTATTTATTTTATTCTAAAAACATTACGGCTTGTTGAGAAAGCCAAAGATCAAATAATACTCGCGGCGGCGGAAAAGGTCGTTGTCACCGCGTACGTTAAAAAAACATTCCTTTTTGTCGTTTAGTAAAACGCTTCGTAGAAAAAGATTCCTTTTGTATAAAAGTAAAAGTCAAAGGAGTTTATACACCGTATAAAAGAAAGTTGTGTATAAAACGAAATATGCCTCAATGAAAGGATATTGAGACGAAGTCCCCTACCTTGGGTCCGACTTGACTCGATCATTCTTTAACGTCCTGAATAATAAACTTGAGTTAATTTATACTTGATTAATAACCTTTTTAAAGTTCATTATTCCTTTTATATCACTTATTGTCATGTTATAAACATTATGTAACCATTTAAGTTAATAATTTTTGTTTTGTCAATATTTGGTTCTTAAGTCGAAAGTTGACTTCTTACAATTACATGTTGTTCATGTGGTCAAAAGTTCTTTATATCCAGAATGAAATTACCGATTTGGATATAATATGTATCATATATATCCAGAATATACATGTATTTATAATATTACATAATCATTTAGAGGTAAGAAATGAAATGCACCGTTCATGGAGACGGTAAGCCGTATGTACGCATGAACGCTACTTTCATTTCTTTGTCATATTAGTGGAATTAAAACTAAATGAGAGGTATGTATATTTTAATTCCAGAATTATATTCATCATTTAGATATATCATTAATTATATATATACATTATATACATGTAATTTTTATAGTACATTACATTTGGGGATAAGAAATGTAATGCACCGTTCATGGAGACGGTAAGCCGTACGTACGCATGAACGCTACATTCATTTATATCTCATACTTTAATGGAAAGAAATAATAATGATATAGAGGTATATTATAATTCCATTATAACATCATATATAATAACTTTAAATCCATCCTTTACATGTCCCACATATGGCATTAACGAATCACATCACTTTTAGGGGGCGGTAGTCCGCACTTCCTTAAATGAAGATATCGTGTTTACCCATAATGGAAACCATAAAGGTATGCCAAAAATGAAAAATATAGAAGCTTAAAGAAAACATAAACATATTATATATCATATATAAAAATAGTGACATCATAATGGCCACCCTTGAAGGTGTTAAATGAGTATTGAACAATCATCGTTTCGGGAGGCAGAATTTCGTCATCCACGGAAACCGTATGTTCTTTAACCATTTGATGTAGTTGTGTGAGAGTGTAGCTCAAAACAAATTTATAACAACATCCTAGTATATTGAAGATACTGGTGTTGTTACAAAAGAAGTAAATAAAAAGAGTTTAGAGGGTTGGAGAAGCAAAATAACACAAATGAACAAGAGAGAATGAATTACCTTTAAAAGTGTAACTCCCTTTTGATTTGAGCCTAAAGGATTCCTTTGAAAGGATTCTGCCCAAAGGGAATCCTCTAGGATGAGGATAGGGATGTGGAGAGATTAATTGGGCAGGGGTTGGCCGAGCCAAAGGCTTGAGTAGTGTGTGTAAGGTGGTAGAGTTGGGGGCCTTTTATAAGAGGAGAGGAGGGGCACTTTTGGAAAGTAAAGATATATTACTTTATTTGAAAATGTGTTTCGGTTTTAAAAGGTCCCACATTGATATAATTCGTGGATAAGGTGATAAGGCTTCGAAATCCACTCATCCGATAAGTTTTGGACATGTGTAGTTTAAAGATTTTTCATTATCTTTCTATTTTATTTAAATCGTCAAATAATGATGTCATCGCTGCATCCTTATTATGTCATATATAATTTAATTTATTTAATGTCTAAAAATTATAAAAAAAATACTATGATGTAGGAAATCTTTTTATCTTTCCAATTACTATTTATAATCAAAATTTGGACTTGTATAACCCCACTCAAAAATTATTTTAGTAAAACAATTTATGTTAGTGTCATTTTCACTTTAACATTAAATAAAAATATATTAATGTCATTTTCCAACTAAAGTGGCTCCATGGGGTCCCCAAGTTGGCCCATGGCTTTTCTTGGTCGTCCATGACTCACCCAATAGGTGTAGGACAAGTGTCATGGTGTTTTCACATTCTTATAATACCATTTTTACCTTAAACTACACTAATTACCTCTAATCGCGATTAAGAACTTAATAAGTAACTATTCACCAAAAAATTATTATAATCTCATTGAACCACATTTTACTTCTTAATGACAACCATGTATGTCCTATTTTTGAAATTCAAAACACAATGATGGCAAAATTTCATTTAAACGGAAAATCAGTCTTTATAAGTACCACTTAGTGGTTTCACTATTAATCAAAAATTGAAGTTTTTCAGAAAATTACCAAAAATTCACCCTAAGCTATATTTGATATTCTGAATTCAAAAATGAAGTCCATTTTACAAAATTTAAAACATATAAGTCACATTAATTAATTTAATAATTAATTCCCGCAGTCAGAGCAAATAGCGTGTTTTTATGAAACAATAAGTATCAAAAGATTGACACTAGTTTAAGTCCGATTTCAAAGTGAAATTAATTCCAACGACCACTATTGGATTTAATGGTAAAAATATTTTCTAATTTCACTTTAAAACCAAATAAAAAGATAATCTAATCATATAAATAAATTAGATTAAAAAGAGGTTTTGAATTAAAACACAAAATTTTACACTATTCATAAAAAAATGAACTTTATCAGAAAGGTACCAAAAATTTACACAAAGTAAAATTTGATGTCCCGATTCTTAATAAGAGTTTTATTTGGTCCAAAATAAAGTATAAGAGTGATCAAAACTATATTTAATGACGGCTCTCCGTCAAAAGGTGATAAGTGGACCTTTCGTGAAAATTAGAGTATATATGCCCTAAAATTGAACTCTTTCCGTATTTTAAGCCTTTATCTTTTATTGGGTAAATATAAAAACATTTAAAAACATATATAATCATATTTTAGTTATTTCTATCCATTCCCTCCAGTACAACAGCTACTCATTAACTAACATTTAAAATAATATTATTTTATTACTTGTGTGCAACGTAAGTTTTCAAAGAAACTCATCGTTGCGTACCAAGTACGCTATTGAACATAGAAACCCCTTTTAATTAAAATTAATATTTAATTCGTAAATATTAATAAATATGAAAATTATTTATTCTTTATTTACCTGGGATGTTACACCTTGATTCAATAAAATATCTATCATACTGTAGAACCCTAGTACAAAAAAAGTATATTTTATCTATTTTTTAATTTTATGAACCTACATGCGAGAAAATATGGATGATGCTTAAATTATATGAGTTGAGGGAGTATATTAGTATGATTTATAGAGGATCACCACATATATCAATGAATACAATTATAAAACTTGATCAATCAAAGAATAATAACAAAAACCTTTTGAAAACACTGAGTACTCCATGATATATTTTAACTATAAATCTAAAAACTATGATATTTGTAAATGTGTCCATGATTCATTACAAAATTAATTACAAGACACTGTAAATCAGGATAAGAAGGATACACAAAATAATTAATCAATTATTAAATTTTAATACCAACATTCCATAATTTTTTCCCAATCATACGACAAATTCATAATATAGTAGGAAAAAGTAGTCTCACCATAATAGTTTAACACCCGCATATGGATTGTGATTGTTGTCATTCCAAAATTATGAATCTTGAAATTTTATTGGTAATGTTTCATAATGTATTATATTTCTATAAATATATACATAAAACCTTTAACATGAATCATAACCCATTACCTCCCATGCTCTATAAATCATTATGATCAGGCTCCGCTGACTCTGAAACTCATACATGGACCATGTGTTATAATAGTAATAAAACCTTTTATCTTTTTTCAATTAATTTTCCATCATTATGATGCTTAACAAACATTTACCTTTATTTTTTTCGAAAATATTAATCTTACTCTCATCATTTTCATTAACCATCACCCCATTCTCCAAACAGCATCCACATAGACATCCTAAACCTATTTTTCATTAAAATCGTTCATTCCATTATACAATGATATCGATAATTTATTCAAAATCTATATCAAAAATACAAAAAAAAATATACCACATCCTCAACCCAAAATACCCATATAAAACCAATGATTCCCCCTAAAAACCACTTCAAAAAACTTATCCTAAATATTAATCTAAATCCACTAATAATCTCAAATTTGAAAAATCCAAATAACCCTTGTAAAATTGGAATAAAAACATTCACCCCAACAAAATAAAACTCCCCTTCCAAATACATAGTCCATTTTTATCCTCATATAACACCACATCCTGTCTGATTTTTATGTCCCTGACCCTACGAGATTACACATCATATCAAGGTGTCCAATCCCACCGTTATGAATTTTGATGTATCATTGATAATTTGTAATACACGGGGACGAATATATTTTCACAACAACCTCAATAAAGGTAATAAACAATTGATTTATTGTAACTGTGCTTTATGGTAATATGGTGAAAAAAATTACGACAATGATGAAATAGTTTTATGGAACATAATTTTTTTGATAGATAATTCATTATATGAATTGAAAATGGAGTTAATATCCATTTTGTAGCTGGTTGTGTAGTTATTCACATTAAAATTGAGAAAGAATATATAAAAGATAACAACATTTTAATTTGGACTAGTAAATTTACATGTAGTAAAAGTATATTTGGATTATCAATTTTGAAATAGTTTATCTCATACATATAATAAGAGGAAAAACTAATGTATTTTAAGGGAAATTTGAGATAAAAATAACTATAGGCCCATATGTATAATTTTTGATAACACTTATCATGTAATGATTATATGATGTTTTATATTGAAATTTATAATCATATAACCAATTCCAAATCATTTTTCATACATCATTTATCAAAAAAATTAATTAAAACTTGAATTCTTATATTGATTATGTAAAATCTGATATCAAACCCATTTAAAAATCGAGAATCATTCAAAATGACACATTCAATTTCCATATTAAATCTAAAAAATTTACATCAGAAACTCATGACCATTTGATTTTGTCCTTAGGAACCATCCATAATTTTCATTGGAGTTATATTCAGTAGATCATTGATCATTATAGTTACATTCATGTTGACTTTTCCCTTTAGGTTTGTTTATCCACCTTCAAAGGGGTCTTCTGTAAGTTCATTGATTTCCACCCACTGAAGATGAATAGTAATATAATCCTTCATGTTCTATTATCATTGAGATTTAAAATCGATATTCATCCTCACATAATATTTATTGGATATAATATGGAATTTATTTTTTGTGGATTTGGTTATATTTTAATCCAATATAATGAATGAATCTCTATATTTTTCTTATATAATTAGAATTTTTTATTTATATAAATTTTATTAAAAAAATTATTAATAAAATTATCCATATATTAATATTTAAATATGGATACTTGTAACTATAAAATAATTATTATTATTATTTTGGTTATAATTTGTAATAATTATCATCTTTTTATGAGGATACTTGGTTGTAATCATTTGTTTGGGGATATGCTTTTTTATAATATTTTTATTTATTAAATTTCTATCTTTAATTTTTTTTGATTTTGTTGTTATTATTTATATATATAAATATATATATCATTTATTATTTATATAATATACTTATTTTGTGTCATTATAATTTATTTCGTTTATTTTTTTGTTCCAAGTTTTTTTAGATATATTTTTTTTAGTTATATGTTTTTGACAAAATAATTGTTTTTATTTTTAAACAATATTCTGATTCAAAAATATTATATATTTTTTATAAATATATTCTTGACTATATATTTATATTTTATTTTTATAAAATATATATATTATGTGTTTTTATTTTTTATTATATTCTCATGTTATATTTTTTTAAGTAATTAATTGATATTTATTAGATTAAACAATGAATTACTTGTGGCTAATATGAAAAAGGGGATATATATATCATAGAATTTTCTAAACAAAATCATGGAATAAAATATCTAATTTTTAATTAATGTGTAGAGTGTTTGAATATAAGATAATTAAGATTATATTTAATAAAAGGGAATGTATTTTTTAATGATTTTAATCATAATTATACACACTATATGAGGATTTGTGAAATAAAGAACAAGTCAAAACCTTCTAATGATTAAGATGATCATCTTGAGGAATATGTTATTCTTACAAAATTAATTTATAATATTGTTGTAGAAAACATTTAGAAATAATGTTTTGTCTAATTTTATAGATGTGTTACGAAATCTATATTTCTTGTTTTCTTTAAAAAATTCTTAATTGTTGTGATATTTTATTACATTAATGAAGGAAATGGTTAGAGTAATTAAATTTTTATTTAATTTAATTAAAATTAAAATGAGTTACATCAAAAATTAAAATAAATTCCAAATTAAATTGTTGTGAAAAAAATATATATTCCCATGGGAACTAGTGTCTTAAATAATAAATACATTTCCAAACAAGTGTGTGTTTTAAATGGATGAATAGGATTGTATTTTATAATATTTTATATTTGGGACATCATGTTATAAATTTGATCTTAAATGCAATGAAGATTAATTCTCAAGAATATTCCACAATCCTCCAACTAATGAAATCTAGAATATTTTAATAATTCCACTTTTAGTACATATACTATTAAGTTCAGGTGATGAAAAGAGAATGATATATCATATGGTTTAGTTATTCCCAAATTTTAATCTATATCACCCAATTGATTGTCATTAATGGAATATGTTTAAAAAATCATAATTCTAAAAATAAATTTTTGAAATATTTGAATGGGAGTCTGTATATATGGGGGGAATCAATATTTGATATATACTAAACCATATAGTTCATGGAATGTTATGTATGTATCACATAAATATTCATAATCAATATTTATATAGATGAAATAAAATATAACAAGCTTGATTATTTTATAACCTATATAAACATTAAATGTTATAGACGTCTATCTATCACCATCGATCTTGGATTTCATATTTTAATGGGTGGAATATTTTGTAGTTTTTTATGAATACATTTTGTGGTATTTTGTATTTGTGGGATGTTATAATGTTAACTAAAATCAACTTCTTGAATATGGATTTATATGTATAGATACCTTTTTATGGGATGTAAAACATTTTTAATTATAATTAAGGAACATCATATGATAATTTACAGATTGGAATAGTAATAGTGTACATATGATATCAGAGTTTTTTGTTAATGTACCATCCTTATTGATGTTTTAAACAATAATTTAATGCTTTTTTAAGTGTATAGCTTCTCATAAAATCATTATTAACTGAGGGATTTTAATTCAAGGTAAAAAATATGATGTCACGTTGAGAAATAACTGATGTTTGATTAAAATAAATAAATAGATGATGCCGGAAATATTATTCATGTTACCTTATTATTGATTGTTTTGGGTATACATTCATTGAATTTTTTATTTTTGGGGAAAAATATATGTTAGTATGATTAAAACATAGTAAAACATATAAATAAATAAAAAATTTGTGTTTCATGTATAATTGAATAAAATACCCTAGGGAGCGAATTTGGAGATAGCTCCCACTATGAAATTAAATATATAAAATTAACCACTTGCATGTTAGGCATTATGAATGAATGAAAAAATATTTTCTTCAATGTGATCATGTTAATAATGTCCCTAGTTAGTATTCATTAAATGAAAAGAAAACCATCTATTTATTGAATCGAGCTAAATAGTTATAAAATATAAATATTATCATGTAATTATGAAAATAATTTACCATTTTCACTATATCTATTATTATTGTAAATTTTCATAAAGACTATCATCAAGTTTTTTGACTTTTTAATTATATTTTAAGTAAATTAATGCACCCAAATTTCAATGATTTGTTAGTTAATGAATTTTTCCACATACTTTTTTACTAGAAAAGGATTTTCAACCGTTTTTTGAATTTAATAATTTATCCATGGATTACTTTTTTGATATAGATACGAATATAGGGGCTTAATTAATTACATTATATATATCCTTTATAAGGATATATGATTTTATTTAATGGTTTTTTTGAAAAATTAATTCCTCATTATACATTACTGTTCAAAAAAAATGAATCAATAGTCATGTAAATGTTATATAACTGATAAATTTATAATATGGAGAAAATTAGTATCCCTATATATCAATATTTGAAAAATGTTAATAAAGTTAAAGGTATTTATAGTTTAATGTTAATGTTAATTTCATGTGATTATTCTATATAGGAACATTTTTACATTTTTAAAATTATGATAATGTTCATCCATTATATATTATTATACTATTATATTAGAGGAATTATGAATGAAAATAAATGAAATACATTTACTATATATAAAACTCATTTTTTTCATGGTTTAGGGGGATTTTTGATACATATTTCTCTATATTAAAATTATTTTATTTTTTATCATGGGACTCTGTGTTAATTTGATCACATGGAATGATTATAATATTAATGGTTACACAATTAACCCAAATATTAGAATAAAATGATTACTATTAAAAATTGTGGAGTAATGTTCATCAAAGAAGAATTTATATTTTTATATTTAAAAGAGAAAATTCATATTTATACATCCAGATAATATAATGGAGATGATGAGGACATGTGTGAGATGTATTATAAAAAATTCTTCATACTAGTGTTCTTTTGTTACTCAGTTGATTGTAATAGTGATGCAACATTTGATAAAAATATATTTATATTAATTGATTGGTAAAATATTTTGTTTCAATGTGCACCCATTTTTCCTCATGGAACGTGAAAATGATATATTTTATGTTTTTAAACCATCAAATTATTTGTGGGATGTTGTTTTCAATGAAAAAAATACATTTTTGGTGACTGTATGGATGATGTTGTGGGTATATATAAGGTTTCTATATCTGATACATGACTAAATAATTATAAGAGTGACTATAATATAAAAATTATACATGACATTAAAAATGATAAATTTGAAGGGATCTGATATAATATTATTTTTCCATATTTTTTATGAAAAAACCATAATTTTTTTAGATGTATTTTTTAAATCAATAAATTTTATCATTAATATAATTTGAAAATTAAATTTTTTTACTCATCTGTTTCTAAAAAATTTTATAATTATAATAATAAAAAATCAAAAACATTTATATAAACTTATTGAATCACTTTTATAATGTGGGAATTTAAATATATAGATTATAATCACTATTTCCATATTACAAATAATGTTAATATTTATTAGTTGTAGTTACATATTACTGTTTAACAAGAGTAACATTCATATCCCCTTTTAAACCATACACATAGAATGAAAATATGTTTGTACATGAGAATTTTATTTTTCATTGATTTTAGATATTCAATTTTTATATATTTTATTACATAACATGATTTATATAGATTTTTCTATTATTAAAAACAACTTTTTTACTAAAACTATTAATTTAATTCAAATAATATGTGAGTATACAAGTTTTTATTACACTTATCGATAATAATATTTGTACCAAGAGGAACATAAATATTTATCTATGTGAATTCATGTTTTTTAATAATAATGTATAATTATTATCTAATTAATTTACTTAAATTAATTTGTTTATAATTATTTCAACCACTAATTGTTAATATAATAGGGTGGATTCTTATTCATCTTATAAAAATGTGATATCCTATATTGTTTGATGTAGGAATGAATATTTATCAAAATATTGACTTTATGATGGAAAATTTTGATAAAAATGAAATTAATTGTAATAGTATTAAATGGTTCCCAAATATAAATTTCATTGATATTTGTATATATATGAATATTTGTAGTCAAACTAATATTTTTTATACTTATTTAAGATGAATTTATATGATGGAGAATTATTAAATATGTAAGATTCAAATGTAAATGTAACTCAATATATTGATTTTTATACAATTATTTTAATGTTATATATTTCAAAATATTAATATTTAATAACATTAATAATAGATGAAATCCATCTTTCAAAAAACGAATGAAATTATGAAGAGATGGTTATATTTTTTGGTCGTTGAATAGATATATTATAAAATATATTTTACTGGATATTTTATTTTTAGTTGGATATATAATGAAAATATATTCCTAAAGTATGGGTTTTTAGATCAATACATATTAGTGAAATTTTTTATCAGTCTATGTGAGTAATTCTTTTTGGTATGAAAATTATTTCACATAAATTATGTTTTGTAATATTATATGTAAATTACTTGGTGACTTTATAGTATAATTATATATAACTATCCACGTGAATATATCTCCATGATATATATCCAAAAAATATATATTATCATAATTTATCATGTCAAGGGTACAATTTACTAATTGGATAAGTGATTATTATTGTGACTGATATATATAGAGTTGTGTAGTGTAATGGATCTAAATATGTTATTTATGTCCCTCTATCTCCACCACTCCACATAAAAAATGTAAAATGGTGGAGATGACAAAAAATTGGTAGTTTATTATGTATCCCTCAACAAAATGAGCTAATTAAATTATTATAAATAAATTTTAATTTTTGGAAATATTAATATTTGGTGAACTCAATACACAAATAAAACATTTTATTATATAATATCTGGACACACAATATGAGAATGTGGATAGTGCACATTTATATATGAAGATATGATTTAGATACGCATACATAGTTAAGAAAAAATTAACATCATCGTTGTGTGAGAGGATATTTGGTGGTTGTTAGTATTGTAAACATTTATTGTTAGACTATTACATCGCCAAGGGTGTAAAACTGATGGGGAAAATTTTATTCCTTGAATTCATTGTAATGGGGGATGAATCAGTAAATAGATTATTTAATCAACATATTTATACATGTTATTTTTATATAAACAGGGGTACATATATAGTATGTTCATCCAATATACGTAGATCATGCATCTCCTAATTTGGAATAGTCTATATCCAGTGAATTTCATTCCAAAGTTCCAAAATTACAAACTGTGCAATATGAATTCATATATAGTTGGCTGGATTATTTATATAATTAAATTTTGTTCATAAGTAAGCTAAGGGTAATTGTGATTGATATTAATCATATAACATATCTAGTTTCATTTCCAATATTGATGAAATCCATATATAGAGATATTATTGGTTATTTTATAATCTATCCATATTTCAATTTTCATTAGCTGACATATGTGGTTTTTGTTTTACCTAATATTGATTTAATTATGATTTCATAATATTTGAATTAATTTCATAAGTTTAATAAATATAATAGTTTAAAAAAAATCACTTCTATTGAAACCAAAATATTTACTCCCGGATATTTTGTGAAATATTTGAGAGTTGATTTCAGTCATGTTGTAGGATCCCCTCTTTATGTCGACTCTTCAACTTTAGGTCTAGACCAGAACCAATCCATACTATCATATGAGGATGACTTTTCAAGGTTGTCTCTGATGTCGTACAATTAGTTGGATTCCTGCTCAATGCATATAGATATATTATCCTCCATTAACACCCTACCCCATCATCATAGTGATGTTTGTGTTGTACAGAAGTCTATATGATTTCTTCTTCCTAGAAGAAGTCGACTACACTCTACTCATAAACCCCCTCCTTCTGGCCCCATACACACTATATTATAGGATTTCAAGGAGATCCCAGAATTGGAAACAAAGTCACTTTATATTTTTCTTCCCATAGGCTCCCTCTAATGATAAGATCCTAGAAATATATAGATTGTTGAGATTGAATATGTTTATACCATGTCAAAAGACACCCAAACCCCATAGTTAAAGTATCTATCCAATGAGATGAATGGGATGAAGGCCCGAATGAAATTCTTATCTACTACTCCAACCGCAAATCTATCATCGGATCCTACTAGTATCTGTATGAGATCTATATCAATACAATTTTGGGAGTGTTAGTCTCCAACCAGAAATCTCATAAATTCCGTAGGCCAATGTCATGTCGTCGCTATTTTAAATTGATCTTATATTCATTTGGAATTCCCTTGGACTTGGTGTCTAGGTTAATACAGATAACATAGATTCAGATATAAAAAACCAAAAGGCCATTATTGTTTCCATCATTGAAGACACAAAACTTCCATCCAAAATTATGTAATTTTCTTATAGATTGTAGTTTCATGATGGCATACATATTAATCCCATCAACCTTTATATCAGGAACATTTTTTCTTACGAACATATCAGTTTATATCGTGTGTATTGATGAGAAATTCATCACTACAAATGTAACATATGGGGATAAAAGGCTTCTATTCTAATTCTTAGATGGATATCCTAATGCTCAAAAAATTGGTTGATTGTGGCATGGTATGAATGGGTTAATTCCATGAAAATCTCCCTAGATTATTGGAGGGGATTCCAACATTATAGATGATTCATTGGGGATGAAATGAAGAGGAAATTACCACTGTAAGGCGAAACTAAAATTTTTATAGTTCATGGATAGCAATGATCTTATGGAAATTGGGTACAGATGAGACCAATTTACTTGGTGTAATAAAAAATTGGTGGCCAACATTCATATATTCATATTGAGTAATGTTGGGAAAATATCCACGAAATATCATCCTATATTAATTCTAAGTTCATCCATCTGGTTCAGGGTATATCTGATCACTCACCACATTTAGTCATTTTTTCACCCAGAGGAGAGTATTTTGGGAGATTATAGTTGTATCAGTAGTGGACCAACATACCAGGTTACCACAAAGATGTTAAATATTGTTTGAGGGGTCCTACCTAGGGGAATGTATTGATTGAGCTGCATAGAAATTTGATACACCTCATGAACCTTCTCTAACCATGTCCCAAATTTCACCCACATGACGATCAAGAATTATATGTAATAACTAATGGTATTTCCAATCGTGAATTAATTCTATAAGAATAGTGGCTTTATGAAATATACTCATGGGATAAAGAAATGATACCCTTTATCCTCAATAATCATCATCCTCACCTGGGAAAATTCTTCACCACCTCATTAACAAGAGTGTTCTTAATGGAGATATTCATTTCTATCAGAACTTACTAAGTACCATCTCCATGTACTAAATCATTGTTGATGAAGATATAATTATTTTTATGAATACCAAAAGGATATTAGTGGGATCCATCAAAATAATTTCAATGATTATTTCTAAAGGACGGTTTAGTTTATCAAAAATCCTATGAGTGGTATACACATTTCAAATAGATGTGTGGTGAGATTATCCTTCTATTTATGCCACATTCTTACCATTCAGAGAGGTAGTTTCCCGATAGAGTACTTGGAATCTCTTATATCTTTAGTAAGTCTTTTCATTCGATACATTGACCAAATATTATGTATCATCATAGGTAGTATCCTTAACCAAAAATACTATATCCTATATTTTGGGAATCAAATTAATATTATTATCTACATATTATTGGATATAATTAATGATGAAATGGATTTTATTAATGTTGTGAAGGGTTTTGTTAGCACCACTGACTTAATACTCACTAATTTTATATGTTATTTTTTTCCAAAGGTAATTTTCACTGTATATCCTACTCTTGAATTGAATATATTATATAGGATATAGGTATTAATGTGAGAAGTCTTCCTAAAACACTTCACTACATAAATGTGAAGCTGGTGTGTGATGTATTAAAATGGTGAACTATGTGTGGAAGTACCATGTCCATAAGATGTAGAGAATATTTGGATGATATGATAAGGCATAACTCTCCCCTTTATTCCAGGAATTCTACCCTCATCCCAATGTTACATCCTCCCAGTCGCTGGATTATTGGGAATGGTGATATCTCTTTACATAACCATTAATCTATAGGATAAAATGTTGGATTCTAGGGATTCCCTTCTTATAGTATATCATTCAAGTAGGCTATCAACTATCAATCGTTTATCAAGGATATCATTAATAGAGAACAACAAGTTACTATTGATCTTATTGAGATGAACTCTAACCCATATAAGTCTGTGTTTACCACCTATACCATAGGGACCTTTTCCACTAGAGACATTCATTTGGTTGAGTATATCGAGATGTTCATGATTGTTGGAATGACTTAATTTGGTGTGATTAAATTCTATATTTGTAAAACATCCTCACATAGAGAATATATAACCTAGTTGTCTCTAAGGATGAAAATATTCATAGGGCTGGCATATACCATATCTTGAGGTGTAATTTCTATAAAATCAACAACTAGTAGAGATTGCACCATATTTTATTTGAAGGAAACTGGGCATGCTCTCTTTGGAGATTTTTTTAAATCATGAAATTTTCATGTCAATAACATTCAGATGTTCCTTTTTTGGAACCCTAGAATCAAAGAGTGACTGGTGTGGGGTCAGAATGAAGGGAACATGATATTCTACAATGATATGGGTGTTAGTGCATATGGAAAGATAGAAAAAGGATCCATAGAAGGTAACCTGAATTATATAGAATAATATCATTATAAGAACTATTAATGTTCTCATTGATCTAGTTTTTTTTCTCTCAGCAACTGGCATGGTGCCCCTACACATAGGGCAGTTAATGTTTTCAATCCCCCGATTCAACCCTTATGTAATGTTTCCCATGGGTAATTGGGATTGATAGTTTCCTCCCCATAAGGATATTAAATTAAATACTAAAGGATCCTGTGTATTATGCCACATTAAGGGGGTGTTTGCAACTCCATTAGATCGGTTATCATGAAATTTACTACTCACTTCAGTTATGGGAACTCCCTCCAGGCATAAGTAATGTGTAGTTCCCAAGTAGTATCGAGCCCACCAAGGTGGTTAGGTGATTTAGTGGATCATTTTTATTTTATATTAATGTTTCATTACTTATTAACAAAACAATTCTTATCTTATGAAACTATTTTGAGTTATGATCCACTCAGAATTAAATGAAAACCTCACCTTTCATTGAAAAAAATATATTAAGGGAAAAAAGCATAGTATATTTACATGGTTCTATACATCGATATACTCGGTTCCATGTTCGATAGTCCCAACAACATAGATTCTTTCACTATATTATTTCCAGAATAGAAAGTCATATGAAAAGAAAAATTCAACAATCCTAGTAGAAAATTTATTGTTAAAGTTGGTTATACACCCAAACTATCCTTTCTGGTATCCCCTTACCCAAACTAGCCTTTTTAGCAAATGGTATGATTTAAATGTTACATGATTAATTTTTTTCTTCTTTTATAATCCACATAAAAGAGACTTCACTTACTCCACAACTAGTCTAACTAAAACTCTATATATGTACCTTTTTTAAGAACTTCAACAATTCAATTAAGGAATATGTTGGTTTTAAAAGTCTTCCAGTACCTCAATCTGAAAAATTTCTCAGCATAGGTCACTTTGATCATCCTAATATAGATCCTTAGTCTAATGGTAGTTAGTCCAGTATATTTCTTATTCTTATATTTCTTATTCAATAGAGTACAAACTCAATCAGCAGTACTAAATTATTACATCTGATGGAACTCGGTCTAATGAGCTTCCTTATATGAATCTTCCTAAACATACTCATGAAACACAAATTTTGGTTGGATACAGAATATCATTCCCACAAATTATAGAGCAATATTTTTTGTATAACGATGAGTAACTTTCACAAATGAACATAGCTCTCCTTTTATATGGACCACAAAAATGGTTTAGTTGGGGTTCTGAAAACAATTCCTTCTTAATTAAATTCCCTAATTATTAAATTCTCCTTAAATCTCAGATCTACCTATGAATCATTCAGTTACATTTTTAATATTTAAATAACCTTGATTTCTGGAATATACGTTGGCTTCTTCAATGCTTCAAACCATATTGAAAAAAAATCTTGAGCATGAACATAATCTTGAGTAGGTTATTTTCCTTGTGTAATAACATTTTTTCAGTATGAATCATTTCATGATTTGGAATTTTTTCATGAGTAAGAAACTTTTGATGGGTACAAAATTTATCATGGGTAATAATGATTTACTATGACCAAAAAAAAATTATGTAGGAAAATTTCCTTGAATTGGATATTTTTTTATTAATAATATTTTATTAAGTAAGGAATTTTTATTACTTAAGAAAAAATTTCATGTGAAATATATTTTTCACGAGTAGCAAAAAAAATTTGATTCGGAATTTTTGTGAGTCATATCTTTTTATTGAGTAAGAACATATTCATGACTAATATCTTTTAATTGATTAAGATCTTTTTCATGAGAAAGATCTGTTTCTTCCTCAACATAAACAACATCTTTTACTTCATCAAATTAACTAGAATAATGAATGTTTCATATGTTTCACAACATACATATGTTATATGAAAAATAAAAATCAACAATGTGTCGTATGATTTTATTTTATTTATTATAACTCTGAAAAAACATCCCTATTACAATTTCTAAATCTGGTCTTCTAATTAAAAAGATGCTAGATACTAAATCTGATTTTTTTTAAATGATGGATAAAATTTTCTCTTTATGCATGATCTAATTTTTGTCGAATGATGGATCTAATTTTCTAAGAATATTAGATCTATTTTCCATAGACTACTAAATCTCATTTTAAAATAATTTTGGATTTTATTTTCACAGAATGATAGATCCAATTTCCATAGAATTATGGATCCAATTTTCTTAGAATGATGGATTCGATTTTCATAGAATGTTGGTTTAAATTATTTTAGAATTATGGATTTGATTTTCAAATACAGGATCTGATTTATCAAGAATGATAGATCTTAATTTTATATACTACATCTGATCTTCATTATTCCTCACATACTTCTAAATAAACTTTCTTCCATCAACTTATTGATCTATTGATAACTAATAAAACGAAAACACAATTAGGGTCCAAGAATCAATCCCTTTGGGTTTTTTTCAATAACTTCACTTAACATATTCAAAAAAATTATTTTTATTGTTTTATTTTCCCATGTTTTCATTTACATGTCTTCGTTTCTTGATCCAAATATTTTGTGTCACTCCTTGGTTTATTTTCCTCACCCCTAGAATATAAACTCTCCACTTTATTTATAATCAAATTCTATGGGGTTACTAATACATGATTGTGTCCTTATTGAAAATCAATCATTTCAAAAGGTTGGAACTTTAATCTCAAAATCAAGAAACTCTTCTTCAGAGTAACATAAGTATCACATGAGTTTCTTCACAAGGTAACTTTAACAAAAATAATCTAAATTTACATGGGTGAACCTAGTGTTGAAAAAAAGAGTATATAATCATGGTTATAAAAAATTTTTATTAAAAAAATTCATGTAATACATTTTCATTTTTCCTTTTACATTCACATTTCTAGGGAAATTTTGAAATTAATTTATTTAAGCTTTAAATAATAATCACCCATCTCTTAAATCATATGAACATTTTTAGTTGTATAATCATAAATTTCAGAAAAAAATGTAACCTCATTACTTTATTTAGAAAGAATAGTAAGAGACTAATAAACATCAACATAATTAAATCAACTCCTTCAACTCCATGCAAGTTAGTATAAATAAAAAAAATGGGAATAACAAAGAACCTCATATCTTCTGAAAAGAAAAGTTCAAAGTGAGAGTATTCTTATAGAGTTTAATTTTTATTCTTTTTCAAAGATGTTTCATTGGATGTTTTTTCCTCATTTTTACCATAAATCTCATATTTTTTAAAAAAATTCTTTTCATCTGTAGAATCTTATGATAAGGATATCAACTTCTTTTCTTCTTTAGTAACCTTTTTGTTACAATGATTTAGTAACAACTAATTATTCTTTATTTATTTTCTCGTGGGATAGTCAATCATCTTTTAGTTAAATTACCTTTATTCTCACATTACATACATATTTTTTGAATTATCAACCCACAAATTATCGGTACATTTTTATCAACATTACTCACATCGTCAAATATGTTTTTCTTCAAATTTTATTCAACTGATCTTTGTACTTCTTATAACTTTTTCCATATCAACATGTTCTCGAAAAATAAAAAAGCACTCTTTTTTTGGATTTAGCATGTTGGTTTTTCACCACATTCTTGACATACTCATCTTTCATAACATACTCATATTTATTTATATTCTATGTATCCCTTTTTAGTTCGAAATTATTTTTCAGATAATTTTATATTATTTTCTCATCACAGTTCCCCCTTGATTTGTGCATATTTCTAGGTAGAGACATGTAATACAAACATGAAAAATCACTTTTTCCATAAATTTCACGACACCAATAGTTCCCTCTGAATCATGATATTTCGGATTTAGAGTAAAACATTTCAAAACATGGTTTTTTTATTTCCGCACAAATCATTGACCAATTTCCTTAAGAGAACACATTATAGAGGAATTCATATCTTTCTCGGTGAAAGATGTTTTATCACAAACCATATTTTGTAATCCTTTCTTTTCACCTTATTTAATAGTAATAACTTTAAAATCATTTTCCTTAGTGATTTTTTCTCTCATCATTATTATCTCACTGTGTATAGTAAGAAACATTGATTGTGTTTCTAAAACTATACTTATTTCTTATCCAACATACTTTTTAAAACATCAATGAGTTTTCTAAATTAAGATATCTTCACCTTGATTTTTACTTACTAATAAAATGGTAGAATCTATCTTTTTAAGATTCTCATTTATATATGACAATTCTTAAACCATTCAATTTCCATTGATTTTCATAGTTCTCTAATGTTATTATTTCAGTATCTTACTTTATCCTATTTCATTCCTTCTTGAGTTGAGTATTCTTCTCAATTTCATTCTTCAATTTCTTTTTGAGAATCCATTCCATTTATATCATCTCATAATTCCCTTGATCATATTTAGATGATTTAGTTCCATTTATATTTTGATCAATATTGTTTTCATCATGATTAGATTCACCATCAGATGATGAATCATTCTTCTTTATTATGCTAAGATAATAGTTCTTCTTTTTTTCATAAGGAAATATTTACTTATGTTTCTTGCACTATTGTTTCCAAGGATTCTCATCATCAAATTCCACCTTTTATTACCCAACCTTCTTCATTAGAAAATTTTGTTCTAAATAAGCCTTCCTTTCATAATTCCAAAATTTGAGAATTTTACTTTTATATTTTCCCTTTTTGTATTTCTTTGAAATGAGTGATACCATTATGTTGAAATTTTAAACTTCTTCATTAGCATCTAAATCACACATTTCTAATTTATCTTCTTCATATCTATTGTTCTATTTTGATAAATAATTGATGTACATTTCATCATAAAAATTTTCATTAATCCTTACATCATTCTATCTTCACATTTCATAATTAATTAGAATACTATGTATATCATCTAGATATAGTCTATCAGGATCTCTATATTCCGATGATGAATCCTTGGAATAAAACATTTTCAAAATAGTTCTCATGATCTATTAAACCACAGTTGAGTCCTCCAATTTCTCACCAAGACATATTATGGTTATAACAATATCTTTTACCATTTAATGATGTTAACATAAAATTATTTCTCATCCATTTTAAAAAAATCATACATCAACATACAAGTTTGTAACATTGAATTCTTCTCCATTAAATTTCTTTCATCATGTTTTTTTAACTTTTCCTAAATACCATTGGCGGTTCTTCCCTCCTATAATATATGAAACTAACATACAATATGTTATAAAAGTAAAACTTTTTTAGCACTTTCATAATTCTCAATCATTTTCTTATCATAAGAAATATGAAGATTATTTTTAATACGAGTAGGAGAGCCGTCCATTGAAACCTCCAAAACATATTACCTAAGAGATATAATATATTGAAATTCAATCATTTAATATATAAATATTCAATTCATTGAAAACCTCAATCCTCTTATAGTTCACCAAAATTAAATTCTCTATTCCTAAGATGGAACTTTCAAAGGGTAACTAACCTCTGATACCATTTATAGTCCCCATGTTGGACCAAGACCAGTGAGTGGTCAGTCAATAGTTTGTTTTTCCTTTATTATAATGTTTCTTAACTTATTAACAATAACATTATTAACCACTAAATCATTTTAGAGTTACGATCCACTAAAATATGACTCATAAACTCACAATTCATATGAAACTAATAATAAGAGATGGTGTCACAAGGTATTTACAAGATTCGGTACAAATACACACAAATTTCTTTATTGGATAATCAAAACAAAATGTATTCTTTCACTATCATATTTTCATAATATAAAGTCATAAGGAATGAATAATTTTAAAATCCAAGTAGCAACATTTCTTCAATAGTTGGTTATACCTCTAACTATAATTTCCAGTATTCACTTGAAAAATAAATAATTTTTATTAACTGGTATGCATCAACAATTACAAGCTTCACTTTGGTATCCTTTTCTGATCCACTTTAGAAAGACTTTACATCTTCTACAAGTAAGATGAGTGAAACACTACTTCTCTTCCCTATTAAACATGTTCAAAAATTTACATAAGGAATATGATGGTTCTAAATAGTCTTTTATTACGTAGTTTCTAAACTCGTTCTCAGCATCGATCTGTCTGATCATACCTATCCAAATCTTTAATCTAATGGTGGCTAGCCCAGTCCGATTCTTCTTATACTTTTCCTTCTTCAATTGAGAAAAACCTAAATTGGAAACTCTGAATACTAGAATCTAGTGGAACTCAGTTTGATGAACATTATTATATAAATATTCCTTATCTTCTACATGAAAATCATATTTTGGATTGATACTCAATACATGTCCCAAAAATTCTAGAGCTATAGTGATTTAATAGTAAAGAGTAACTTTTACAAATGAACTCAACTACCCTTTTATGGGGACGTCAAACATATTCTAGGAGGGTTTTAAAAACAATTAAATCTTTAAAAAATCAATAATATTCAATTATAAATAAATCATGGATCTATATTTTACTCATTCTATTCCTTTTTCAATATTCAAATCTCATTGATTATTTAAATATCCTTTTAATTCATCAACACTGCAATCATTCTTGATAAAATTTTAAATGATTTGGAACTTTTTCTGGAGTAAGAAATTCAGATTGCATAAAAACTATTTCTTAAGTATGAAACATTTCTCTAGTAAGATGTTTTTCATGTGTAAGAATCTATTCTTGATTATGATCTTTTTTCATGAGTATGAATCTATTCCTTGTAGAATAACTATTTCTTGAGTAAGAACTTTGTCTTCAGCCCAAGCATTTAATCCAGTAATAAACTTTTCCTCGCGTAAGAATAATATCATGAGTAAGAACATTTTAATGATTTTGTAATTTTTCTTGATTAATAACATTTTCTTATGTCAGATATTTTTCTTGAGTACGATATTTTTCTATAGTAACATAATATTCTTGAGTAATATATTTTTCTTACGAATGATTCTTTTCATCCTCAAGCTCATCAAAATATTTTCATTCCCAAATTTTCCTTTATAATGATTGTATTATATTATTCCCCAGTTATTTATGATTTTTGAGATATACGAAACACCAAAGCATCATCAAATTTAATTGGAGTCATTCTAACTCTAAAATAGTTTCCTCATTATGATTTCTGACTCTAATTTCCTAAGTACAATGTTATTGGAACCTAGATATGAATTTTAAAAATGATTGATTTCGTTCTCTAAGAATGATAGATGTAATTTTCATATAATTAAGGATTTTATTTTCTTCAAATTATGGATCTATTTTCATAGAATGTCAGATCTAATTTTCATATAATATTGGATCTGATATTCATAGAATGCTAAATCTATTTTTCACATAATAATATATCTGATTTTTGCATAATAATGGATAAAAGTTTCAAAAAATAATGGATTTCATTTCAATATAATGATGTATTTGATATTTTCATAATTCTTGATCCAATTTTCATAGAATGCTAGAATAAATTTTCATAAAAATGTAGTATTTGATATTCGCAAAATGTTGGATCTGATTTTTTTAGAATTTTGGATTCAATTTTCAAATACTGGATCCGATTTTTTTAGAATGATGGATCCAATTTTTAAATACTGGATCATATTTTCATATGTCCTCATATCCTTCTCAATATCAATTAATTCATTAATCATATTGATCTATTCACAAAAAATACAACCAAAACATAATTGGTGTCCAACAAGAAGGTTATGCTTACCAGTATGAAACTTTTCATCTAATGAAACATCACGTTGATAGATTTTGAAGCTGATTCCATCATTATATACAACCCCCGATAGGGAACAGGTGTAATATCATGGTCCATTTCTTATATCATACAAAAGTGAAAAGGAAAATTTATCATCATAATTCATGTGTATCACACCTCGTGAGAGGTAAATAGTTTTGTGAATCTTTTCACCTACATTGCAGTCTAGAACTCTTGTATTACATTGATTACAAACAATATATCATTATTTACATAGGGGTTAACAAGGATAGAGTGGATTCCCTCATACATCATTACATTATACCTCCCTTGTTCAGACTATTGTATGTCATTCCTTCTCCATTATCTATTTTATAAACAATTAAATTATGATGATGATATTGTGATTAAAAATTTATTATAGTTACCCCATAGCCAATTTAACATAAATTAAAAAATAGTAAAAAAATATTAAATTATGATTTTTACATGTGTATAAAATAATTCTGTGGTCATGACATAGATAAAAATGAATACAAGATCTACATTAAAAATAAATAAATTTCTTTTTCATGAAAACTATTTTACTTTGTAAAATAACCATTTTATCTCAATCAATTAAAAAAACCATTTTTGGTGAATTTTATTAAAAATATTTATATATTAAACTTATTTTAAATTTATTTTTATAGTCTTCCAATAAATTTTATAGGAATAATTTAATAATAAATCAAATTTTATGAGTAAAAAGTTATATTTTTAAAAAGAGTAATTTTACAACCATTTAATGGTGAACCCATTTAAAATTAAAATTTTGACACATTTATAATTTTAATATGAAAATATAACCTTATAAATTAACATTTGAAAATAAATTTTTATTTGGTTTATTTTTTTTGGATAAGTTTGTTGTTTTGAGGAATAGTGAAAAATAGTGAATTTTAATTAAAAATAGCTTTTTCAGTAAAATAATATATAATTTTAAATTGAATAAACTGTTGTTTTTTATGTATAATTAGATAAATTAATTATAAATTAATTCAATATCGGATATTTTAATCAATTTTAAATTTAAATTGGATAAAAAAAATTCAATCTTTTAGTAATTTTCACGATATAATCATGTTTTCTCGTTCGTTCAACGATATTTTTTTAAAATAAATTTTAATAAATTAAGATTCATTAATTATGGAAAATTGATTGCATGTTTTGATTAATAATGTCCAATTTTATAAAATATTCCTTTTTTTTAAAATATGAACATTACATTAGTAATTACCATGGGTATGGGTAAATCAGGTAAATAACGGTAAAAATTATATTATAAATATTTTAAAACTACCATAACACTTCCCCAAATGTTATTTTATGAATTTTATTTTTCCATTAACACTTAAGGATCTAATATGAATAATTTATTTAACATGTATCCATAAAATGACAGAAATATTATAAAACACAATGGGAGTGAAAAAATGTCACACTTTTACTTTAAATATGTATAATATTTTTAATATGTGGCTAAAAAGAGGATATGGTAGAATATATATTTTATTTTGGAATATAATATTATTATTTACATCATATAAATTTATTTTTAATTTTTAGTGTATATGTAATTAACATACATAATTAACAAATGGTAATGTAGTAAGTACTTGGTTAATGATATTAATCAAGTTTAAAAATTTAATATGAGTAAATAAAGTTTATCTAAAAATTATCATGTCAAATATGACATATTTGGGAGTATAAAAATAATTTTCCGAATTAATCTTATTGATTTATTTTCTTATATTCAATGTTATGAATGGTGTCAAAATTCACCCTTCTGGTATTTTATGAAAATATTATTTTATGAATTTTTTTATGAATCATAAAAATATTAAATAAATGATAAGAGGGGAGAAATGGTATAAAATATCATCAATTTTCTATTTATGGTAAAATTGAAACATTATATGAAAAAATTATTTCCTCATAATATTATAAACATTTTTACCATAGTAAGAATTAAAATGGAATAGTGAAGGGTCAATAAAAAGTATGAGGTTTAAAAAATACCAAAACATGTCTAAAATCTATTATATGATGAAATTAAAACCTTATATCATCAAATAATTTAATTACTTTCGTTTTTGAATTTTTATATTAATATTAATATAATTTAATATTTTTAAAAATTAAAAAAATTTCCCTCCCCTCCCTTTTAAAAGGGAATCGCTTCTTCATATTTAATCACACATCATAACCTATTTTATCATGAAAAATTTAACAAAATACCCCCATAGACTTTCATAAATTCATCCTGTAATACTGAATTTGTGCATAAATCCAAATATGTTCCTCTTTTTTGAAAATCAAACTGAGAATCCCAAAGAAGAGGCAATGTCAGTAGATGAATGATTTTGTTTTATTTCTTCCATGACTGCCTTAAATTATTTTTTATTCATTTTTATGTAATACTGAGTGTTTTTTATATTAATGGTTTCATTTACACCCACACACACATCCATCAAATGGGTATCAAATTTACCATTCTAATGTATGGAAAACTAACACATCACGAAATGATGTTGTTCGTTTCCCCTTTACCACCGCTCATGGAAGGAATTATGATAAGTAATAAATTTTTTATATTATATATAATATTTAGGATGTATTAATTATGTTTAAATTATTATATAAAATATTTTATATAGCTTTCCATTTTTTGGAAATATGATAACATCATTTGTGGATGTGAGGACTATTTCCTCCTCAAAGAGATGTGATTCATTCACACTTTTCATATAATGTATTAAAGATGGGTTTAGTGAACTTTTATGATATATATGAAATAATAATTCTAATTTAATAATATATATATATATATATATATATTTGTGTGTGGGTGTGTAATTTACATTCATTCTTTTAGTACGACATGAAATATAAGCTATATTCATGCCTACATACAACCTGTCGTCTCAATGGATTATGTATTTCATTTTTATTAATAATTTTTATTTATTACCATAAATAAATAATTATTTAATTTATATATTATATTCATATCATTTTCATCATTCTAGAGATAATGAAATCATGATCTATGTGTGAGTAACCAAAATAGAAATTCAAGACCTGTACGAGAAAGAATGTGGTTATTAACCAAAACATAAAATAAAAATGGAATTATTAATAAGAATGTCTTATAATGTGATAAGAAAATAATATATGGTATTATAAATATAAATACAGTTCATTAATAGATATATATTAAATTTATATTTATTATATATGTGGTTTTTATGAGTACGACGAGAGTCAAGAGATAATGTAAGGGATTTTTTCTCACGTGTGTTTCTATGGGACACATGACCTTCAACAACTCATATATTTTCTATGGTGTATATTGTGTACATGAATATATTTTTTGATTATTATTAATAAAATTTATGGTTATCCAACTATCCATTTAATTATTTATTTTCATGTTATATACGATTCAAAAGATACCAAATTAGTATGGGAATTTTGTTTCAATATTCCTTCATTGAGGCACATGTTATGTTATAGACCAATATTAATTTAAAAGTTATATATACCAACCTTTGACCTGATTTATCAATCGTATCCTTTTAGTCATGACATTTTATGTTTTATAAAATTCTATTATATGTTTCATTGGAAATTTTTCTTCCCTAATGACAATGTTTTCTATAAATGCCCACAAATTTTTTTAAAAGATCTTTTTATAATATTAAATGAAAACAATTTGAAAGATGTTAAGAATGTTTTTCAAATAATAAATTAGAATTTTAAATATTTATTTTTAATGAATATTGTTTTATAAATGTTTTATGTTTTAAAAAAATTCAAAATTGATTGGATATTTTCATTAAAATTTATTTCAAGTTATCTTTCAAAAACAATTTCTATATAAGACAAAATTCTTTTATATTAATTATATTATTATAAAGATACAATATAATTATACCATTTTAATTACTTATATTAATATTTTATATTTATTATGTAATGATATTTTCAAAACATATTTCGTTTCAATGAGTTATGTTATGATTAAGTGTCTATGAAACTCTTATCTTCTTATGGGTTCTAATATGATGAATGATTTATATTTATTAGAACATATATTTATGTTATTTATTCTGTGATGGCTGGGAACTATATCTCCTTATAATGAATTGATAAAATATGTATAAAACATTAATTATATATTTTATTAATGAATGTTATTTAATGTTCAAATTCTATGAGTGGTAATGGTTTTCAAGTCCATAATTTTATGCATGGGAAAGGTTTTAATATATATAATTTTACACATGGAACTGGTTTTCATGTCTTTATATTGATACAAGGGCCTTATTTCATGTCCATAATTTAATATGTGAACCTATTACAATTTATAAATTCTTATAATGTTACATGCTTATGTGTACGCCACAATTTCTTGTCTTCTATCAATGATATGATCTCCAAGATTATGTTTATTTATTACCATATGATTCATGTCTTATGTTCTTATAATTTGTATTCCAAAATTAATTTTTTGATATTTTCTATACATGGTATGATATTATAATGTGATTATCACTTTATCACCTATATTCACATGTTTATACTTATATATCTTCCTTTTTATCCTTACAGAGCAACGCAAATCACCATTTTCTTAAGTTTCCTCTACCCACATTATAATTAATGGTTTTATGTTAGAGTAATAAAAAGAAATACATTTGTGGGAAACATTTATGACATCTAATATATGTGATTATGGTGATCCATGTTTTCAAATAAACTAAACAAATACAGTATTTGGGTGTGTGTTTGTCTAATAGGTGAAATGTTTTGAAAAAATAAAGTAATATCAATTTATAATAATAATTAGTCATTATAGTTATTATTAGATAAATGGTTTAGTCATCCTTTGGATAATAGTATGAGATGACTATAGTTTCATCCCTATAAATATTTCTAGGGATATTCTAATAGAATTTTCTAAGAATGATTTTATATATTGGTTACAATTATAGAGTTTTAAAATTAATAATGAATCAACTACGATTAAATAGAAGGTGTCATATATTGAAACATTAAAAGTAATTTCCCAAGATAAGTTCTTTTAGAATTATGATTGGTTTCATTCGAATCAATATTTTGGTTTTATTGGATTGCTGGAACCGGAAGGAATTATGTTAAAAGTTAATTTGATAGACTTTTTGGTGACTATGAGAAAACAAATTAGATTATTAATAGAATAAAATATATTGTGATTATGAATATCCAAGTATCACGATATATTAATAAAAATGAAAGCCTAAATTATATTCATAACACATTTTGTAAGAGTAATATGAACTTTTATTAATGTTCAAGTGGTTATTAACAAAAGGGAAATAATATTCTACTTCCCATATATCAAGGTGGGGAGAAGAACCTAGAGGAATATCAAAAAACAGAGGTGATTCTGTAATATTTGTGGAAAATAATGTCTTTTAATTAAAATTTGATATTATTGTTGTCTTTTGTGTAGGGAATATGGGAATTATCATTTTAAATTCCCTAACCAATGAATTTAATTCTGCACTTAGGAATGAAATATTCCATGATAATCATTGAAGTAGATGGATTGAAGTATTTAAGTACTTAGATTCATGAATTATGAATTATAAAATATATAAGGATTGTACATAATATGTTATTTGTTACAAATTCAAACCAATATGTTTAATGGTTCTAATGACCTAGAAATGGGATTTATGGTGAAGTTTAATTTTTTTGTAAAAAAACATGATAAGGGGTATGTAACCCTTTGTATGATACTAATTTTGAGATAATGGTGTTTTGATTGATTATAAGTGGGATAGTATTGAAAACATTCCTACATATAATATGAATAGGAAATTTATTATTTCATGGATTATGTTTATAGAATATTTGGTTTTATGGTTAAAGAAATATTTAATTTTTGATGGAATACATATTCCCGCTATGGTTTTATAGTAATTCAGGTTATTGCTATTCATCAAGATAATACATGTTAATGGTACTCATATGTTTTGTTTGTGGTAATTAAGAGCCACATCATTTTTTTTTTGATATTGATGGTGAATGATAGTGACCTCGTTTTAAATTTTTTGGATTTTAATCTATTAAAGGATTATATGGGTAACTATTTATGAAATTGACTGAGTAGAATTTTTTATGAGGATTTAAGGAATAAATTTTTATAATATGAATATTTTTTCAATGATGATAAATTGTTCTAACCTTATCTTTTGTGATAAAGATATATGTAATGACCAATCATTTTATTTATGTATCTCATGATCTTATAATACTTCAATATTGAAAAACATTCACCTTCATTAATTTCAATAAGTGATAATGTTGAAATTGATTGAGGCACAATGATCGGTGAGATTGTGATGAAATAATTTAACCATATATATAAAGAAAAAATTAGGAAAAGGGGTCTTTAAATATAATATTGTTCCATTCTCATCATTTTTTATGATACCAATGACCTATTTCAACCCACTTTCAGTTATGATTTTTGGATAGTTAACATTATCCTTACCACATTCCCTATCACTCTCCATCGGAAAATGACAGTTATATTTCACTTCTATTTCTATGTTTTCAATTTATAAATACTTTCTCCTTTGTATAAACCAAGTTTTGAGTTACAATGGGTAACAGTTAAGTTCCCAACATTATTTTTTAAATGATGTTCTAGTATTTAATTTTTAAATGTGGGTTTCTAGAAAAGGGGCATTCATGTATTAGTCCATTGATGTCCCCAAAGAATTTTGAGGGTGAAATTCATTTTAATGTGTGTAAAATATAACACCCCATGTGTTTTTGAAATATATTTTTTCAAATTAATATAATCTTTTCAATATTTTCATTTCATGTAACACTAAATGTAGGTTTTTTTATACGAAATCACCAAGGTATTATTTCTTTTTATGCAACACCAAGTCTATGATAATCTATATGAAACATAAATATTTTCATGTGTTATACGAAACCCTATTTTTGGATTGTGTTACACAAAATTTTGAGTTCTTTTGAAATATTTTGTTACACACATGATAGAGTTTTACAAAACTATAATATACGATTACTATTGAGATTAAAATATTATTATAGTTTACACATACCCATTGGAATGAGAATTAAAAATAGTATTTACTAAATCATGAAAATATTATTTATAAATGTATACAAAATTTATCATTGGTCATAAATTATCTATATATGAATCTAAGAACTAGGTGAAAATACATAAAATCCATTTTCAAAAAAACTAGTTTTCCATGTAAAGACATCATTTTGTCTCAATAAATTAATGAAACTACTCTTGGTGAATTTTTGTAATAAAATTTATATATCATATATTCAATATTATTTATGCTCGTATAAAAGGTTTGATAGGAATAAAATACGAGTAAAATCATTTTTGTGAATGAAAAAATATATTTTTTAAAAGGAAAATTTTACCTAATTTTATTGAAAAAACCCATTTTAAATTTAATATTTTAGATTTTTATAACATTTTTATGAAAAAATATACCACTTATTTGAATCAGGAATATATAAATTTACTTAGGTTGAATGTTTGGTGTGTTTATAATTGGTTTCATGTTTTGAGGAATAGTGAAAAATACTGATTTTTAATTGAAAACAACTTTTTCATTAAAAAAACTTATACTTTTAAATTATATGTTTTATTTATTTTAAAATATTATTTGGTAAACAATTTATCATCTAATATAATTTATATTATTTGATAAAAATCCCATTTTGAATATGGATATTAAAACATTTCAATTTTTGGATGTTTTAACTTTAAAAACAAGTTTTCCCAATCCCTCATGGGGACTAAATTAAAAATAATTGTCATGAAATTCTATGTTTTGAATTATTAAAAATGGACTATATATTTTTAATCATTATTTCCAAATTCTATAAATTGAACCCTTTTATTTTTTTACAATAAGAAAAGAAACTTTTGTAATTACCATGGTTAGGGGTACATGAGGTTATTAAGTGAAAAATAATATTATAAATATTTGAAAACTAACCTAACACATGCCAAAATGTAATTTGATGATTTTAATTATACTATTAAAACATAATTATCTATATTTAATAATTTAGTGGTACTTTTCCATGAATATGACCAAAATAATATAAATCTCTAAAGGAGTGACAAATTCTCACAGTCAAGCATTCGAAATGTGTAATTCATTTATTATGGGGTTAAATAGAAGGTATACTAAACTATATATATTATTTTTAAATATGAAATGTTTATATACATCATATAAATTAATTTTAAATTCTTAGTGAAGAAAAATTTTTCATAACTAATTATAAAATAAAGATCTAATTATTACTCAGTTAATGAAACAATTAATTAAATGATATTTAAAATATTAAAATAAATATAATTTCACTTAATTAAGGAGATAAAATGTTTTTAAAGATTAATTTGACATTTTAGTGGTTTATTAAATGAAATTTTTTGAGGAAATATTTCATAATATAATTTCATAATGTCAATGTTATGAATATCGTAAAATTTAACAGTTATGATATTTTATAAAAATAATTTTGTATTTAATTTTTTAAAAATATTAAAATATTATATATTGAAGATAGGATGATATGTGAACTATAATATCATAAATTGACCATTTATTTTTCTAATTTGAACTTCATATTTAAAATTTAAATCTTAATATTAAAAACTATGTTACAATAGTTGAAATTCAAATCTCTTAAAAATGGGTTAAAGAAAATGACACAGTTTAATAAAAAATAAAATATTTATCAAATAAATTGGTTGATAATATTAAATTATTTACTTCATATTATGAAATAATTATTTGACTTCAAAATGTATTGGTATGGATAATGAATTTTTGATAAATCAATCTTTTGAAAAATTTTAAAAGTGTCATTCCCCTCTCTTATAAATGGAAACCTCTTATTCTATATTATTCACACATTAAAAACTATTTTTTTCATCCATAATCTGAAAACAAAACCTCATCAAATAATACCTCATGTCATTATAGAATCCATAATTTTTTAATGTATCCATACAAATATTTTCATTTGTGAAAATGAAAATGATATTCCAAAAGAATATTCAACATCAATTAACGAACAATTTCATTTTATTTCTTCCTTAATCCCCTTAAATTATTTTTATTTAATTATTATATAAAAAATCAATATAAAAAGTGTACAAATATGTTGTTATATTAATCATTAAATCTAAACTCACACATTCATCCATGAAATGGGTGACGAACATACTATTCTTTTGTACGTAGAACTATAGCCTAATGAAAGGATGATGATCATCTTTTCCTTTACCACCTCTAATGTATAATAATTATGATAGAAATATGATTTTATATGATATATATGGTATTATTTATTTCTTTTTTGGTAATATAAATATTATATAAAACAAAACTTCATTACTTTTTTAAATAAATATGATAACTTTCTTTGTGGATGTGTGTACTACCACCTCCTCAAAACGATGTGATTCGTTCACACATTACAAAAAATGTATTAAAGATTTTTTTAATGAGATAGTATGTTATATATGAAATAATAATGCTACATTAATGATTCTATATTTGTGTGTGAGTGTGTGTGTGTTCGTGTCTATAATTAACTTTCATTCTTTCTTTTAATACGGCATGAAATGGAAGAAGCTTTCATACATACATATGACAAACTATCTCCCTGAATGAAGTATTTATGTTTCTATTTATATATTTTACTAAAAATCATAAATAAAAATCTAATGAATATATATTATATTTTTATCATGGTTATAATTTTTGATATAAGGAAATTGGTATCTATTTTTGAGTATTAACTATAATGATTCAAGGAATGTACGTGAAACAAAGCAGTTACTGCCCGAAAATAACATAAACATGGATTTGTTAATAATTGGGTAATATAATAATATTTAAATTATATATGGTATTTTATATATGAATATGGTCATTTTAGAATTTTTTATAATCTAATATTTATTGTACCTGATATTTTAATGTTTATGGTGAGAGTCAAGACTTACAGTAAGTTATTATTGGCTAACATTTATTATTGTGGGAAACATGACCAATACAATACATATATCTATTATTTTGTGTATATAAAATAAATGAATTTATTTTAGGATTAAAAATATGAAAATTTATTCATATTTACATATTAATTTTATTATCTATTTTTCATTGAGTTTATGATTTAAAATATAAAATATCAGTAAGGGAATTTTTTTAATTGTCATTTATTAAAACACATGTCATGTTATACACTTATATTCATTTATAATATGTATACACTTCCTTTTGAAAATATTTATCATGAATATACATCTTTATATGATATTATATGCTTCATATAATGGTATTCTCTCTTAAATCAGAAATTTGTATTCCTTCAAAACTGTGTTTTATAAAAAAATTAATATTTTTAAAATTATTATTCAATTTTTTTTAAAGGAAATGTATTTCAAAGATACTTGAAATGGTTTTCAAGTCATAAAATATTTTTTATCAGAGTTTTTTTAACTGTAAGATATTTTCTCTATGTTTTATGATTTTAAAAAAATTCTAAATGGAATAGATATTTTCCTAAAAAATTATTTCTTGTGTTTTTTCACAATAATTTTCCATATAAGAAAACATTATTTTATGTTTCTTATGTTTTTCTATGGATATGATCCAATGATACCTTTATTATTATTTCATTTAATGTTTTATATTTATGATTTAAAGATATTTTTGATACATATTTATTTTCCCTGAGATATTTAATAATGAATAGTTTATTAAAATCATTTTAATGGGTTCTAATATGATGAATATTGTATGTAATTATTGAATACATATATGTGGTTTTCATTATTTGATGGGTCAGACTGATATCTCACTCAAATGAGTTGGATAAATATGGAAATATATAAGGAGGAATATATGTTATAAATGAACCTAATCTCATGTTCACAATTATATCCACACACCTCGATTTCATGTCTTTAATTTCATTAGTGGACCTGGTTATCATTTCAATAATTTCATGAATGGTCCATGTTTTTATTTCCATATTTTTATGAATTGGCCATATTTTATGAAACTAAATTAATGAGTTAATTTATTACTATTTATACATGTTCAAAAAATTATTATTTCATGTGTATTATATAATTTCATTTATGATGTTATTTATATTCTCTCCTGTATTTTTTTATTTAATTTCTTCATGATTCATGTCTATTGTACTACCAATATTAATTTTAAAATTTATGTTAATTATATTTTATATTCAGCGTATTATCCATTAATGTTATTATTATAGTCTTTTACCATAATTTTCAGGTTTATGATTACATATGTACCATTTGTTTCCTTACTGAACATATGAGCTCACCGTTTTATTATTTTACCATTTCATAAGTATTAAGGAAATTTTTTTAGTAGTAGTAATCAAGGGAAGATCGTCTTGGGATACATTTATGATCTTCCACTAGACTAGAAGTTTTTGATCCATGTTTCCAAAGTAATTAATCCAATATGGTATTTTGGTGTGTGTTTCTATAATGTACGAAATTTTCTACTAAAAAGATGTAATGTTAATGCCTTGAAAGCCTTGGTCTTTATAGAAATATAAAGATTGAGAAACTTCATATATATCTATATTTTATAGGGGATAATAAAGTAATATTTAAATTTATTATAATATATTTGTTTTATTATTTTATAATTAAAAATGATAAAAACATGAGATTCTATAAATTAAGAATATTTAAAATGATATTATAGTTACTGTATATTGTAATTATCTCTTTTTACTCTACATGTAGTTTCATTAATTTTATAAAAATTAAAATTTCATTAAATAAAAATATATTATATTATCTTAATTTATTACTTGTCTTATAAATACATATGAAATAATTTAATTATAAAAGATATAAAATAAATTTATGGTTTTATAGGATTATAGTAAATTTAGATGGTTGTGTTATATGGGAATGATAATTTTATAGTTAATTTTATTTGTTATTGATTTTAAGTTACATAAATTGGTTGTTGGTTTCTTCATTTCCATGACTTTAACAATCCTAAAATAACTATAAACGATTATTCTTTATAATTTAAAAATTAATTATTATTTTTTAATTATATAATAATTGGAAATAATGTGTATTATTCCCACATGATTTAACTACATATTAGTCACTACATTTTATGGTTGTGTTCATAAATGATTTCGAATATTTTATAAATTTTTTTATTCTATTCTATTAGTTATTTAATCTTTATTTTCTCATTATAAATTCTTTGAAAATTGATATATGAAAATATTTTTCATCGATTGAGTGTAACAATGTTAACATGTAGATATATAACCTAAATAAAAATACACAAGTAAATTATAGGTGGATAATATTTGTATTAGTTAATACATGATTTCTAAATCATAGAACCCTCTCACTTAGGTCTTTTATAGATATTTTTATTCAAAAATCATGATAAGAAAATTACAAATAAAAATTGGTGTAATTCATTTCAATGTCTTCAATTATATTTCGGTATGAGATAATAAGTTCACAGTAATAAACTATTATGGTTATTTCATCATATCATCCAATTTAGAATAGGGAAACAAAATTTAAAAAGGGGTTTATTATACGAATCACATCATCTGACACTAACATAACTATAATCTATGATTATATATATATTGAGGAAGAAGATAATTTTATCCATATATATCCTCCCCATGATAGATGATAGGGTAAAATACCCTCAGAGTTTTCAATTGCCTTCCATATTAACAAACTAGGGTTGTGTGTGTAAAAAACAAATGAAAATATTGAAATATAATAGTCACCCAAAATCCAACATATTTTGGTTCACCTATCAAAAAACTAACATAACCACCCTCTGTACACTACTGAATATCATGACACCAAGAAATAATTATAATAAAGAAAAAAACCTTTACAAAATGACCCAATGTTTTAAAATCTATGTTAAATATTTAATTTTTAAATCAATTATCTTCCACAAAAAAATTATATTATATTATATTTTAAATTCACACACAAAAATAACTTTCCAAAACAAAATATATGTATGGAAATGTTATTATTATTAAATTTATATTTAATTGATATTAACAAACCACCAAGTCATATATGTGTTTTATAATTTACTTAAAATATAAATATGTTATTTATTGAGAATAGTATTAAATAATAATCATTCCAATACATGATTGAGGCCAGTAGTGGTTTAGTGTCTTTAGAGAATTGATATATAATCATCATATTTAATAAGATATCTTCAATATATCCCATGAGGATATTATCACAATGTAAAAGTCTTATATATACCCTATATAAAATCATTTTTCATATCCTGGTGAAAGGAAAAAAATAAATAGTTTCTATGATAGTCCATAACAACAACTATAATAGATATCAATAATAGATCATAAGTGAGAATAAGTTAAACATAAGGTTATTAGAACATAATAATAAATTGTGAGAATAACATCCTATCAGAAAAATACAATAAATCATAAATAATGATATGATTTAGGAATCATGTGAAATTGTTCATGAGTCATGAGAACATATCATAAAAATTCATTACCATAATCAATGATCACTACCAATACTCTCAAATTGAAATCGGTTCCCTCATTATTCCATCATTTCCAATGTTTAGGATCACTCCCATGACTAATTATTGGAAATATTCCCTTGTTTATATTAGTTCCTATGTTATTATCATGTTTTTATTATCTCATCAGATATATATCAATACATATATCATTGGTGTAATATAAATTTATTAGATCCACATCACATATTTAAAACCAGATATATATTCTGAATAACACCATTAAATATCCATCACATAAATATATAATATCCTATATATAGAAAATATGTTTCATAAAAAATTATTCATTTCACCATAATATAACAATTTTAAATTGAATGGGCTCCAAAAACATTGGATCAAAATAAATAACCCATCATAATGAAATGGGTTTCATAAAATTAGTCTTATATCACCATCATCCTAATCTATCTAGATAAATAAAATTTAATATACTATAATATCAGATCCTGTGTAAATTATAATAATATTTAAATTATATTAACATTAATGAAAATAACATTGAAATAAAATTTGAGCATTTCCATGAAAACCTAAGAAAAATATACCTTTCTCGATAAATAAAATATTAACTAAAAGGATCTAAAAATATTGAGAAACATTTATCATTGATTATAAACATTGATACATATAATATATGGGTCCATTAATTGAATTGTAATGATGATGGTAAAATGAATTCATATATTATAAGTTGAAATATAACATTAATTTCATTGGTTTTAGAGATGCCATAAATGACATTTTTGGAAAAAAATTCATTAGAATTATTTCTTATAAAAAATTTAAATAAATTAAAATTTAATTTAAATGAAAAGTTGATTAAATTTCATTTATAGTTAAGAATATACATTAAAAAAATTAATATGATATAGAAGAGATAAAAACATAGTAAATTAAATAGTACATATAGATGATTTTCAATTAAATATAATTTCATGCTTATATTATATACTAAAGAAAGGAATATGGTACTAATACATGAAAATAATGTTAACAAGAAGGGTAGGGTAAAATATATGTGTTTTAATAGTTATGATGAATATAATTTACCAAAAATTAAATTTTTAACTGACAACCTTATAAATAAATGAGGTTATAATAATTATCCATACATCAAGTCCCATTTTTCTTTATGCATGGTTAAATATGCTATATAATATATATATATATATACTTATTATAAATATATCTCATATCCATATTAATATTTTAATAACTATTAATAATTTATTTATAATTTCAAATTATAATTTTATTTAAAAATTCATCATTAAATTTATAGTTCATGTTAAATCTAGTTTATTTTTCATGCATATTTTGGTTCAATAAATCTAATACACGAATATTTGTAAATGATTTATCATATATAGAGTATCAATAATTACATAAATATTATACATATTCATCATATATAGTTTTATAATATTTCTTAATAAAATTTTATGAAAAATGAATTCTCTGAATTCGTAGAGATGACATTCCATACATATACATAGGTGATGTTTACTATTTACCATATTTGGAAAGAAATAAAGGAAAATAATAATTCACATTTCAAAAATATTTATTATTTCATTGATATCATATAAATTCATTAGGGATATTCCATTTAATCTTCATGTGACTAAGAAAGGTAAAATCACATAGATTCTAAGAGGCGGTACTCGATATAAATACATGAGCGACATTATCATTTTCTAATGGAAGTAATGAAAAAAATTATTCGAAGATAATATAATTAAATAATTTAAATTATATGATATATATCATATACAAATATTAAATCCCTCATAATAACCAAAAATGAAATATTATAATGGAAATTGAACAATATCATTACGTGGCAGCAGTTGCACACACATACACACAAGAGAAACAATATTTTCCCAATTGATGTATAATAGAAGGAAAATTTTATTATAACACATGTAAAGAGCCAAATGATACATATAACCTTTTTTAATTATATGTAATTAATATGAGTCTATGAAAATTGACGTCATGTGATTCTGAGGCCTGGTGTGCCTAAAATGAATTTATCAACTTGTTTTAAGGTATGTTCAGTAAACGCACGAGTGGCGTTTTCCTACTTTTGAACCAGGGCTCAAATTAAAATTTTTAGGGCACCGTTGAATCCAAAGAGATGGGATTTTCTTAATGAAGGCTTCACATCAATCATAGTTGGTCGGGAGAAAAAGATAGATTTTGGGACTTTTAGAAGAATAATAAAATAAAATAACTATTTTATTTTCTTTCATCCTTTTCCTCCAACAGACAAGAGGCAACACGAGACCAGTGATGGGTCAAGCAATTAAATTTTTTGTCCCTTCAAATCCTATGTAACCGCATCATTAGAATTTTGGAAGGATATTATTAATGAATCCTCCTAAATTCTATGAGCGTTAGACACCCTCCCACTCTCCTATTTATATGAAGCTTGGGGAGAGGTGTCTGCACTGATTCACCAAGAAACAATGTGCTGGTAAAGTGTTGCGATGTCAAACCCTTAGATGACGGAGCTAGTACTGGAGAGTGATGATGAGAGACACTGAAACCCTGAACCGAAGATAGATGATCGAGGGATGTTATTGGAAGCATGTTTTGGGTGACGGATAACACTGACCCACTTCTTCAATCGTGGGAGTTTCCCCATCATTCTTGAGGTAGGGTTTGCTTTTTGTTTAAATCTCAAGAGGTATAGAATCCTTTTTCCTCCCTCATGTTGATTACCATATTACACAGAGGGCATGGACCTAGAAAACCTGTCCCAAACCCTCTGCTACCTTTCTACCCTTGTGTTCTCAGGGGAAGACCGTCTACGCAACAGAAACATTCGGCTACAATTCAAGTGGTGTGATATCGCATGCCGCAAGAGGAGGTCATGGAACTAAGCCATGGTGGTCAGTGTACTGGAAGCCATCGGCTTCCCATGGAGGAGGTGCGGCATGCCGTCGTGTTCCACTGGTGAGCAAGGGGTGGTGGATGAAGTCGCGCCGAATGAAGGCAGCGGCCGACACATCGGGCGGCAGCGAGGAAGGAGGAAGCAGACCCATGGCACTGGAGGAGAAGGTCACCGCTTGTCAGTTGCGGCAGTCGAGAGAGGCGGAAAATACACCAATAGGCCATGGATGTGGAGAGCTGCATGACCAGCACGCCACAGGAGGAACCGCTACTCCGACAATGTGGTGGTGGGACCCACAACATGTCACACAGTGAACTGGCAGCACCCATAGGTGCTACTGCTTCGTGTTCCAAACAGGTGGGGTCTCTCGACTCACGTGTAGGCTTGGGCGGATCCCACCATGGGTCGGACCAGTGAGTCGTGACCCCTTGCTGGTCGGGAGGCCCCCTTCCGGGCTGGGCAGCCCCCTCACAGGTCGGGCTATTACCTACCGGGTTGGGATGCCACCTTGAAGGATGATCCGCCACCTCGCGGGTCGGGCATCCCCCTTGTGGGTCAGGCTACCCCTCGCGTGTCGGGACACCCCCTTTTAGGTTGGGCCGCCCACTTGTAGGTCGGTTGGTGCCCCCCCCCCCCTTGCGGTCTAGGCCTCTCCCCCCTTGCAGGCCGAGCCGGACCATAGCCCTTCAAGCTGATCCCCCCGCTACCCCACCCAATTGGGTCGGACCCAGACTGGGTCGGCCCGACCGGGTCGGACTGGGCTTGGGCCCAACCAGACTCAGAAACACTTAAAGTCCATAACATGAGAACTAAGAGTCCTTTTGACATACTATCTTCGGTGTTGAGACCCTTGGAGTGAGAAGGTCCTTTTTTTATACTCCACTTGAGTTTTAGAGACAATTATAGTAAGGGCAGGTGTAACATCCCGGACCCGGGTGCCACGCAATGGGTGCCCCGAGCCCAGTTCGCCACGTGGCCTCAAGCGCATTTCCCCAAACGCCAAAGGCTGTCGACTAGCAGTGAGGGCCCAGGTCTGATACTGAGGAAACTATGCCCTCATTTGTCAAAGTGTAGCGCAGCAGAATACCATCATAAACATACAACAAACAGCGGAAGCAGTAAACATACACAACTGAACTAACTACAACAGTGGATATAACAAATAATATATAAGTGATGATTCTATATGTTTCATGTTCTAAGAAAATAGCCAGAACATCTTATACATCAATACAGTACAGCAGAAAATAGAGTACAACAAAACAAGAAAAACAGCTGGCAGCGGCATCACGAGCCTAGGCTCGGTCCCATGCCCTCTTACTCTTTAGCAACAGTCAAGTACCTGTATAGGGACTCTTTACCCTATCTACACCTGCAGAAATGTAATCTGTTTGGGCCGAAAAGCGTGACCCAAACAGGGTGTGAAAAATATATCTCAGTAGGCACCCACTAAAGGCTCGTGCCCAACTGCGTGTAAGAATGCAACAACAGTGTGCAGTAGTAAAATGAAATAAAGTAAACAGTGCTCAAAAGTAACTAATTACCAGTTATATTTCCATTTCATTATCCATTTAATCCATTTAAATATTAGAAACCACCACAGTGCATTTCTAGGTAAACAGTCCATGTCCTCATACAAACAAAACCATACCCTCAGGTAAGCAGAATCCAACCCGCTGGTATAGCCCTCAGGCGTAACAGAAATTTCCCTCAGGCGTAGTAAGTCTTGCCCTCAAGAACAGAAGTCAATCCCTCAAACACGAAAGGTTTCCCTCAGGCGAAATACTACATCCCTCGGGCAAAATAGTGCAGTGCCCTGAGGCTAATCACAACAACGCCCTCAGGCTAAATACAAAAACGCCCTCAGGCTAAACAGGTAACAGGTCCATGCCCAACAGGTAAACAAGTAGTAACAAGCAATTCCTCTCAAGGAAATTCTACAATTACTTCTTTGAAGGCATACCCTCAGGTATCCTGGACAAACGGCTAAACAGAGAAACACACCCCGGGGGTGGTTCCAGATCCAAGCAACGATCCCAACCAGCATTTTAATATCATGGTTTAATCACCTATGCAATTCTAGGAATTAAACATAGAAACAACCTTAGCCACACGACACCCCAATCATGGGTTCGTGGCACAAAAACGCACAAAACACACAGCAGTTGGAAAACTAAACACAAAGCCACATACATTATACGCCAACAAACGCTATACCTGAACGCCGACTCCAAAAACGCCCAAGAATGGTGTAGATCTGACGAAGAACAAAACTCATTAAAACATAAATAACTAACGTTATGAGAAGAATTGGAAAGAATGGTACCATGAGAGGAGAGGGCTTACCCGTGCGGTTCCAACGAGATCGTCTGAAGCCGAATCAGATTCCAGACAAACGCCCGGTGGATCTTCAAAGACCTGGCCACCTCCTTTGGCTCCAAAATGTCTCAAGTGCCTCCTCTGCCAAATGAGGAGTTTTAATCCTAAAAAACAAATTACACGGCGTGTACTTCTAAGTACACGGCGTGTACTTCTAAGTACACGGTGTGTACTCCCTACATTTAACTGTTCAAATGGCGGAACCACCATATTGTTCATTCGTCGACATGAGTACATGGCATGTACTCTTGAGTACATGGCGTGTACTATCGCCCAGCTGGCAGAGACGCCACCGCCTTACTGTTTAAGCATGCCGACTGACTACACGGCGTGTAAGGTACCACTACACGGCGTGTAGTCGGTTCCTTCATCCTTCATCGCCGGCATGGCTACACGCCCCTTGTACTCATCCTTACACAGTCAAAAGTACACGGTGTGTGGATAAAGAACATGGCGTGTAGTTCCAAAATTCATGATTTTCCCCCATTTTCCATATTTTCTCAAAACACTTAAGGAAAAGGAAAAAATAAGAAGCCTGTACCTCTAAAACAAGAACTGGGTTCTTACAAACTTCCCCCCTTATAGCAATTCGTCCCCGAATTTCCCTTCCAAGGGCGTCGAAGAGAAATCTCAGAACAGCTCTGGCCACTGAGCACGTACGTCGGCCTCCCTCTCCTAGGTCTCGTCCTGCACTCGGCCATGATGCCATAGCACCCGTACGAGAGGAATTGACCGGCCTCATAGAACCTTCGTGCTCCTATCAATGATACGGATCGGATTCTCCTCAAAGGACGCATCATGCTGAAGCTCAACCTCCTCAGGATGAAAGCTGTGAGATGGGTTTGAATGGTAGCGACGCAACTGAGACACGTGGAAGACGTCATGTATGGATCAGTACAGCTGCGGTAACTGCAACTGATATGCAACCAGCCCGACTCTCTCCAGAATCTCAAATGGTCCCACATACCTTGGTGAAACCTTACCCTATCTCCTGATCCTCCTGTGTCTCAGCCTCAGAGAAACATTGAAGAAAACCTGATCCCCGACCATGAACTCCAAAGGTCTTCTACGGTGATTAGCATAAGACTTCTGACGAGACTGCGTGGTAGCCATCCGCTTCCGAATCAACTGGACCTGCTCAGATGTCTCCTGTACGAGCTGTGGCCCCAGTAAAGCTGCCTCACCTGCCTCTAACCAGCACAATGGTGACAGGAATGGCCTACCATATATCGCCTCGTATGGTGCCATCTAAATAGTCGCCTGAAAACTGTTGTTATAGGCAAACTCGACTAAGGGTATATGCTTCTCCCAAGAGCCCCCAAAGTCTAGGATGCATGCACGCAGCATGTACTCTAGCACTTGTACCGTCCTCTCTGACTGGCCATCTGTCTGAGGGTGGTATGTTGTGATCAGAATCACCTATGTACCTAGCGCCCTCTGAAAACTCTGCCAGAAACGGGACGTAAAGAGGGCATCCCTATCAGAAACGATAGAACGAGGTAACCCATGAAGATATACGATCTCTCGGATATACAGTCTTTCAAGCTCGTCCACACCAAAGGTCTCCTTGATCGGAAAGAAGAGAGCTACCTTCGTGAGTCTTTCCACAACAACCCACACAGCGTCATTGCCACGAGGTGACCTCGACAACCTCGTCACGAAATCCATCGCAACATCATCCCATTTCCACTTTGGAATGGGTAACTGCTGTAACAGCCCAGCTGGTCTCTGATGCTCTGCCTTCACTTGTTGATAGGTGGAACACCTCATAACAAAACCAGCTATCTCTCTCTTTATACCCGGCCACCAGTACTGGCGCCTCAAGTCACGGTACATCTTGGTAACCCCAGGATGAACTTCCCAAGCCGAAGCATGAAACTCCCGCATCAGCTCCTTGCGTATATCCCCTGGAACCCACACTTGTCCATGGAAACGTAGGACCTCATAATCACCTATCTTCCAACTGGGAGGAGGGTCCTCACTTGCCACCGACTCCCGTAGAAATAGGCCTTCTGAATCCGATAGCTACCTCATTCTCACTTTGTCCAGGAGGGTAGAAGTCACAGTTAACAAGGAAAGATAAGTCTTCCCCTGACTTTCATGCACCACCAGATGCATCTCAAAGAACAAATCCATAAGCCGCCACTCACCACTGGCCTCCTGCACTGTTTGTATCTGAGTTTTCCTGCTCAGTGCATCAGCTATTGCATTACCTTTACCAGGTGTATAGGCAAGCTCAAAATTGAAGGACTGTAGGTACTCGACCCACCTTCGCTGCCTCAGATTCAGGTCACGCTAAGTAAAGATATACTTGAGGCTTTTGTGGTCAGTGAAAACCACAAAATGATCTCCCAACAGGTAATGTCTCCAACAGTGCAATGCATGAATAACTAAAGCCAACTCGAGATCATGCATCGGGTAATTCCTCTCATGTGGCCTCAACTGCTGAGACCCATACACAACAACTCAGTCGCCCTGCATCAAAACGGCTCCCAGCCCAATCCCTGATGCATCACAGTAAACTGTATAGCTCTTCCCCTGCTCTTGGAGTATCAGGATCGGTGCTGATGTCATCCTTCCCTTTAAGTCCTGAAAATCTGTCTCGCAAGCTTCTAACCAAATGAACTTCACACCCTTCTTAGTCAGACCTTTCAACGGTGCTGCTAAGCGGGAGAAGTCCTGTATGAAGCATCTGTAGTAACCATCCAACCCTAAGAAACTCTGTATCTCAAACATGTTCTTGGGTTTCTCCCATGAAACTACTGCTCTCACCTTATCTGGGTCCACTGCAACTCCTACCTTTGAGATGATATGACCTAGGAAGTGAATCTGGTCCATCCAAAAGTGGCACTTCGAGAGCTTAGCATATAGGTGATGCTCTCTCAGTGTAATCAATACGATCACAAGATGGGTGGCATGGTCATGCTGAGTGTGAGAGTACACCAAGATGTCGTCCACGAATACTACCACAAATGAATCAAGATTCGAATGGAACACATGATTCATCAGAGCCATAAAAATTGTTGGTGCGTTCGTGAGTCCGAACGGCATAACCGTATACTCATATAGACCATACCTACTCTGAAATGTTGTAAGCGGTATATCTGACGGTCTAACGCGCAGATCATGATATTCAGATCTCAAGTAAATCTTCGAGAACACTCGTGCTCCATGAAGCTGATCAAATAGATCATCTATCCGGGGAAAGGGATATCGGTTCCTAACCATCAACTGGTTCAGCTTCCGATAATCCACACAAAGTCTGAGGGTACCATCCGCCTTCTTCACAAAAATAACCGAAGAACCCCACGAAGACGTACTGGGTCGGATAAAACCCTTTTCCTGTAACTCCTCTAACTGCCTCTTGAGCTCCTGCAAATCAGGCGTGGCCATCCTATAAGGAGGAGTGGACACCGGTGCTACTCCTGGAACTAGCTCAATAGAGAAATCCACCTTACACACCGGAGGTAGACATGAAAAGTCATCTGGGAAGACATCCCTAAAACGATCAACCACTGGAGGGAAATCCATCTGACAAGTCCCCTAGTCATCCAGATATAAGCTCGCTATCTGGGCTATGACTCCACCTCGCCCATGATGCTCTGGTCCAACTCGACTTGCCTGAACATCTCATTCACCCTTGTATAGAAACTCTCCGCCCTCTGGTGACATGAAAGGCACCCTGCGACGATAGCAGTCTACAAAGGATCGGAAGAGAACTAACCAGTCCATCCCGAGAATGACGTCATAACTCATCATCTCCAAGACATAGAGGTCCCAAAGGAAGCGACACCCACCAACCTCAAGGGGCACCCCTTGAAATGATGCACATTAGCCGTCCTAGTCCCCAATAGAGTGTCTAGAATCATGATATCAGAAGAAGTAGAAACACCGAGTCCAAGGCTCTCCACAACGGGTATAGATATGAAACTATGCGTAGCACCCGTATGAAAAAGTACTGAAGACAAGGAAGAAGCTACTAGAATAGTACCTCTGACTGTCGATGGTCCGGGATCCTGCTCCTGCTAGGTCTGTTGCACTGCATATGCCTTTCCAGTGTCACGGCCCTGCGACACAGCCTAGCTACCCTGAGTTGTCCCTCCATGTTGCCTCTGAGATCCTGGTGTCTGGCTACCACGGCCACGAACACCATCTCTGCCTGCACGCCCTGACGTATTCCAGTTCCCTGATTGGTAAGAATCCACCAGTCCTGCTCCCGCACGCAGAGTCTGCACAGAACCCCTCTCACTAGCCACTGGTAGAAACACCCTGCAAAAGAGCTTCCGATGACCCATCTTGCCAGAAGCTCAACACTCCACTCGATCTCGTGGAAACTGTGGCCTCTTGTGCCCCTCTCTGCCACACTGGTAGCACCTGACCGGTCCACCTGAAGAAGCTACCTGGCTGGTACTGCCACCCTGAGAGAAGTCCATCTATCTCTTCCTCTTGCTAGTAGAAATAGTACCAGTAACTGGTGCTGAACTGCCCTGGCCCACACCACTCGATTCCCGCAGGTTCCTCTATGTAATCAATGCCTGGTTCACAATCACGTGTACAGTAGGAAACCTGAAAACATTCACCAGTGCTCGGATGTCATACTGAAGACCATCCTCAAAACTTCTGGCTCTCAACATCTCATCACCCACCATCACGGGTGCAAAACGCTGAATCTCTGTAAAACGAGCAGAGTAGTCCATCACCGACATAGCGCCCTGGTGCATATTCATGAACTCTCGAGCTCTATCTTCCCTCAGCATCTCGGGAAAGAGAAAGTCATATAAGACTTCCTAAAAATCATTCTACGCCATGTCCCTATGATGCTCTGACAGGGTGGTAACATCCCACCACCTCTTGGAGGAATCACGCAGCATGTAAGTCGCGAGCTTGACCCTCCGCCCTGGAGGCGTCTCTAGATGCTAGAAAATAGTCTGCATCGATCCTATCCAAGACTCAGCAGCCTATGGTCTGTCATCCCCTGAAAACGTAGGTGGATGATACTACTAAAAGATACGTGTCAGCTCGGCCATAGATGTGGCAGCCTGCGGTGCTCCCTGAAAGGTCTGCATGAACCGCAATAAGCCTTCCCGGAACTGCGCCTCCACACCTGTGTCCAGTATAATAGCTGGTGTGGCATCTGGCTCTGCTGGTGGATCAACTGGTAGCCCATGGCCCACCATCTCGGGAGTATAATCATCGCCGCTCTCCTGGAGAACAACTCGCGGTCATCTAGGCGGCATGACTCTACAAGGTCAAAATCACGCCTCAGATTCAAGATTATTAAGAATTAAGCGAAGGAACCATAAAGGAACAAGAGGAAGAAGGCATTTCAAAATTTTCAAAACAAGACTTCACGGCGTGTACAATGACTACACGGCGTGTACTTGACTTTCCTTCCCCTACCCGGGTCCATCTACACGGCTAAGCCACACGGCTTCCGTTCAACAAAACTGCACGGCGTGTACGGTGTTATTTTCCATCTGCCCGTGTCATCTGTGACATGGCCGACTACTCGGCATGACACTACATGGCGTGTTACACCCGTACACGGCGTGTACAACACCCCGTTTTCCAGCCACACGGCTAACTCCACACGGTCTGTCCTCGGACAAGACTACACAGTGTGTCCCACAAGTACACTGCGTGTTCAGGGAGAAGTGACACCGGCCCGTGTTGTTAGTTACACGGCCGAGTCCCCAGGTCGCACTACACGGCGTGTCTATAATTGACATGGCGTGTTCTGTCAAGGAGTTCACCGACCCGTGTTGTTAGTTACACGGCCAGACTCTGGGTCAACACTACACGGTGTGTACAAAAACTACACGGCGTGTTTTACCCAAGCCCTTCCCTTCCTTGTGTCACCGCCCACACGGTTTGTGACATGGGAAGAGACTACACGGCGTGTACTTGGGGGGTACATGGCGTGTACTCAAAAAGTTCATTTTTCTTCCCAAACAGAAGAACACACACGGCATGTATGAGGTCCTACACGGCATGTATTCTGGGTTTTCCGGACAGTATGCCTCAGAATCTTCCCCGGAACCCAGAAAATACTAAAAACCAACACCTAAGTGTCAAATTCCGATTTGTGAGGGCCCATACTCCCCATGAATCAAATTTTGACATCTTATCTGTGTTATAACCAATAAACAATCAATGATCCACCAAATTCCGGTCAATGGGGGCCATAATCCCCAAAAACCAAGGTTTGGAGTCCATCCTATAAACAAGCTCAAAAAAACATATCATATCACAAGGCATGTATTTATCAAGTAGATATCACAACAGCATGCTTTATTAGCACAACAACTATTACAACAACATGAAAATTATAATGCACCTATATGGCATGGAAACTATGCATTTCATGTGATTTCTACCATGTGCCTATATGATGCATGAGACAACATACCCTCATCTCATCGGGTTGCAACTAAATAGAACACATAGATAAAATATAAACTGCACAATCTCAAAGTGCGTCACCCAATGGTGAAAACATATCAACCGTAAAATTTGCAAAATCAAAAGAATGCAAAATACGAGGTAGACTGGTTTTTCCCTGTACACGGGTTAGCTATGCCCAGGCACAACTTATTACCAACTACCATTCTGTACTATCCCTAACTACGGCTCCAAATAGTAAGTCAAAGAAAGGAAACTCCTCTGATACCACTTTGTAACATCCTGGACCCGGGTGCCACGCAACGGGTGCCCCGAGCCCGGTTCGCCACGTGACCTCAAGAGCATTTCCCCAAACGCCAGAGGCTGCTGAATAGCAGCGAGGGCCCAGGTCTGATAGTAGGGAAACTTTGCCCTCATTTTTCAAAGTGTAGCGCAACAGAATACCAACATAAACATACAACAAATAGAAGAAGCAGTAAACATACACAGCTGAAATAACTACAGCAGTGGATATAACCAACAATATATAAGTGATGATTCTACTTGTTTCAAGTTCTAAGAAAACAGCCAGAACATGTTATACATCAATACAGTACAGCAGAAAACAGAGTACAGCAAAGCAAGCAAAACAGTTGGCAGCAGCATCACGAGCTTAGGCTCGGTCCCATGCCCTCCTACTCCTCAGCAACAGTCAAGTACATATATAGGGACTCTTGACCCTATATACACATTCATCAACATAATCTTTTTGGGCTGAAAAGTGTGACCCAAACAGGGTGTGAGAAATATATCTCAGTAGGCACCCACCAAAGGCACGTGTCGAACTGCGTGTAAGCATGCAACAACAGTGTGCAATAGTAAAATGCAATAAATTAAGCAGTACTCAAAAGTAACTAATTACCAGTTATATTGCCATTTCATTATCCATTTAATCCATTTAAATATTAGAAACCACCATAGTTCATTTCTAGGTAAACAGTCCACGTCCTCAGACAAACAAAACCTTACCCTCAGGTAAGAAGAATCCAACCTGCAGGTATAGCCCTCACGTGTAACAGAAATTTCCCTCAGGCGTAGTATGTGTCGCCCTCAGGCACAGAAGTCGTGCCCTAAGGCATGAAAGGTTTCCCTTAGGAGAAATACAGCAGCTCTCGGGCTAAATAGTGCAGTGCCCTCAGGCTAATCACAACAACACCCTCAGGCTAAATAAAAAAACGCCCTCAGGCTAAATAGGTAACCGGGCCATGTACAACATGTAAAAAAGAAGTAATAAGAAATTCCTCTCAAGGAAATTCTACAATTACTACTTTGAAGGCATACCCTTGGGTATCCTGGCCAAACGGCTAAACAGAGAAACACACCCCTGGGGTGGTTCCGGATCCAAGCAACGATCCCAACCAGCATTTTAATATCATGATTTAATCACCTATGCAATTCTAGTCATTAAACATAGAAACGGACTCAGCCACACGACACCCCAATCAAGGGTTAGTGGCACAAAAATGCACAAAACGCACAAAAGTTGGAAAACTAAACAAAAATCCACATACCTTATACGCCATCGAACGCTATACCCGAATGCCGACTCCAGAAATGCCCAAGAACGGCGTAGATATGACGAAGAACAAAACTCATTCAAAGGTAAATAACTTACGTTAGGAGAATAATTGGAAAGAATGGTACAAGGAGAAGAGAGGTCTTACCCGTGCGGTTCCAACGAGATCGTCCGAAGCCGAATCGGATTCCATAAGAACGCCCGGTGGATCTTCAAAGATATGGCCTCCTCTTTTGGCTCCAAAATGTCTCAAGTGCCTCCTCTACCAAATGAGGAGGCTATTGCCTATTTTAACAAAGTACATGGTGTGTACTTCCAAGTACACGGTGTGTAATCCCTTCATTTAACTGTTCAAATGGCGGCACCGCCACACTGTTCATCCGTCGACATGAGTACACGGCATGTACTCTCGAGTACACGGCGTGTACTATCGCCCAGCTGGCGGTGACACCACCACCTTACTCTTTAAGCCTTCCGACTAACTTCACGGCGTGTAAGGTACCACTACACGGAGTGTAGTTAGTTCCTACACTCTTCGTCGCCGACATGGCTTCATGCCCCGTGTACTCATCCCTACACGCTCAAAAGTACATGGCATGTGGATAACGTACACGGCGTGTAGTTCCAAAATTCATGATTTTTCCCCATTTTCCATATTTTCTCAAAACACTTATGGAAAAGGAAAAAAGAAGATGCCTGTACCTCTAAAACAAGAACCGGGTTCTTACACCAGGATGGATCGAAACCGAATCCAACTAGGCCCTCGAAACTAAAACACTTATAAGTCACATACCAGTCATCTGATCGATTCACCATCTATAGTGATGGAACCCTTAAGACATGGTGGTCCTTTGGGTTAATCCTTTTTAGAGAATAGTGGTGGTATAGATACAACCGATATCTTGAGGGGCACATTCTATGGAACTCGAGCACACATCGGGCGATGAATCTTGTGGCAGGTTGTAACGTGAAAATATATCATCGATCCTGTGTGGTCCATAATCTATCGATCCTGTGTGGGATAGCCTCAATCAGATCTTGTGTGGATCAGAACATAGCGATCCTATGTGTTTCAGTGCATATCGATTCAGCGTGGGTCAGATCCTATGTGGGTCAACGGGGGATAGTACTTATCAATCCTATGTGGGTCAGGGGTAGTGCTTCTTAATATAATATGATGATCTTGCCTTACGAATAATCATTTGTACTATTTTACTTGAGTTATAATTGATTGTGAGTTGATTCTGTTATCTTTATGGTGTTACCTATGTGGTACTTATACCTTTGTGGTGTTACATGTGTGGTACTTCTACCTTCGTGGTGTTTCCTTCTTGATGTTACATGTGTGGTACTTCTATCTTCGTGGTGATACCTTTATGGTACTTCTACCTTCGTGGTGTTACTTTTGTGGTACTTCTACCTTTGTAGTGTTGTCCTCGTGGTGTTAGTTGTGTGCTACTTCTATCTTCGTGGTGTTACCTGTGTGGTACTTCTACCTTCATGGTGTTACATTTTTGGTATTCTTTCCTCATGTATGGGATGAGTATATCTTGCTAACTTAGGTATATGTATGGTCATATACCTATGTAGAGTTGATTTCTATCGATTAGTTCTTTGAGATGGAGGTATTTCTTTGGGGTGTTTCTTTTTTGGAACTCTCGGAGACCTTCCAGGGTATCGGGGTACTTACTGAGTATCATCATACTCACCCATGCACGGGCTATGCTCGAACCTTGTTGTGTCTTGTGAAGATGACGGACATCAGTGATCGAGGCTGAGGGAGCCAGGACTAGACAGTACTCGAAGGCGGACCATTTGGAGTGACGTTACATAGGGACTACTGATCGTAATATTTACCTACCCTTCAGGTTGGATCCTCAGAGGATGATCTAGGAGATATGTTTCTCTTTTCAGTTGCTCTTGTACTTTCCAGTTGGGCCTGTATTCCGACCCCTTTACTTTCATCACACTTTTACTATAGCAGTTTACTTCGTGGTTGCTTCATGTTTTGTTCTTGGAATCTGTGTCTGTATAGGTTAAAAGTCAATGCCTTCTTGTTTTAGGGATATTCCTTTCCAGTGCTAGTCGCCAGCCCCTGGCCTATGAAAGGCGGGCTTGGGGTAGTCACAGGATGGGCCCCGAGGGATGGGTTGTGACAAAGTGGTATCATATGGAGGTTCTACCGAAGAACTAGGACTATGATCTTTTAGATGTGGAAATAGTTTTAAGTGTTATGAATGTGGTTTATAGTTTTTGGATTAAAGTGTTGTTGTGGTAGACGATGTATCCACAGACCAGGACACTGAATTCTGATTTCTGACTTAGTGCCGGGAAACACTAATTGTGTGAGTTTTTGAAAAACAAAATCGTATGATCTCTTTGAGTCATCTCACCAGGTATAAATTAATGACCGTGGAGCACCTGTTTTCTTTCAGGATTCCACCATGAAGACAACCATCCATGATTCCCGAGGCAGTATGCGATGACGGTCCACTGAGCAATGAGGCCTTGGTGTAGGGCCCTCTTATGGCATATGCACCTTCAGGTGGTGTACCAGCAACACCATTACCTGTAGGGAAGTCGTTTCCACTATACCCACTAATATAGGATGCATGAAAACTTAGCACATTGCACTAGTTCTAGTGGTAGAGGCCTCTGAGTTTTCGATGCGATACAGATCTGCAAGCGGTTGTGGACTGGCTGGAGGCTGTGGCCAAAGTATTTCACTTAGTTGGGACACGAGCTGATCTGATGGTGATCCTAGTTGCCAGTCTCTTCCAGGGACAATCTGGAAATTGGTTAAGCTTGATGCTTTAGATACACGATGAGGTGAAACTCATCTAGCCAGTCTTTGAGAGCCTTTTTAGGGAAGAGTTTTTTATAACAACCTTACGCTCTGTTCAAATACAAGAGCTTATGCACTTACATAAGGGCAGCATGACTGTGGCCCAGTACTCAGAAAGGTTCACTGATCTATCCTGCTAATCCACTAAAATGTTATTTGACCCTTTCATTAGGTCTTAAACCTATGAGAAGGGTCTCTTATGGGAGATCAAACCATCGATGATATCAGTCAGCATTCCAATGCAACCTAGGGTGCTAGAGCGATCACTTCTGGTGGAGAGATTCCTAGTTGAGAAGACCCCATCAACAAGAGACACCTTTGGACGTCAGGTAGCAGAGTCATATGTAGCATGAAGTTGGTGGATGATGAAGCAGACCAAGTGGTCACGGCCTTCTGGTGGACGACCTATTATACAGGGTTGGTGGTTCGAGGCTCATAGGACGGAGAAGGATAGCTGAGGTGCAGGCAGTACAACTCATGTGGCGGGCAGGGTCACATGGCTCGCGACTGCCTAACTCATCGTACGGACGACCAACTGACAGTCAAGGGATCGCTGAAGTAGACGTAGAGATACTATTGAGTAGTTCCACAGGAAGCAAGTAAACGTGGAAGAGGAGTCTTCCATACAGTAGGCGGTGGGAGGCAATTCGAGGTTCTACCCCCACCACATCCAGGTAGTCCACCCCGACCATAGGGAGCTAGTGGATAGGAACGAGATCAACTCCATGAAGCTTATTCCTATGACCACGGTACTTCATAGATGAATAGAGTTACGATCTTTGTTTTATCTACCTTAGCTTCAATACTTATAGACATAGGTTCTAGTAACTCTTTTATTTCCACGGCCCTTGTTTGGACCTCAGAGATTCCATTGGATCCATTGGATCAATCCTTACAGCTAGAGACTCATATGGGACATGATTTGATTATTACACACTAGATCCGGTAGTGTGAGTATACACTAGGTGGAGAGAGCATCGACTGGGATCTTCTAGCAGTGGCATTAAGGTCATACGACGTCATCTTGGGTATGGACTGGCTATCCACAGTCCATTCATAGATCGACTGTTTTAAGCATAAATTGTTGTGTTTCCAATAGGATGGGACTAGGTTTTCCTTCAACGGTGATAAGGGAACCTTTGCAGCACGGGTTGGACTTACCTAGAGGAGGGTGCAGTCGATCACGCATCAGTTGGCTAGCATTACCCTTGGAATAGTAGGTGTTGAGAGTCCGAGCTATCCTATAGTGGTGGACCTGTTTGTTGATGTCTTTCCTGATGATGTTCTAGAATTACATCCACGCAAAGAGGTATAATTCTACATAGACCTATACAATGAGATATAACCGATATCAACACTAGAAAATTGGATGGCTCCCACAAAGCATTGTGAGTTACGGGTACATATGGAATACTTGCAGAGGAATGGGTTCATAAGGCCTAGTGTTTCTATATGGGGAGACCAAATTTTATTCTCCAAGAAGGAAGATAAGAGTATGAGGCTCTGTGAGGACAATCGCCACCTAAACCAGGTGGTCGTGAAGAACAAGTATCCACTTCTGAGGATTGATGATTTTTTCGATCAACTGAAGGGAGATCATTGGTATTCGAAGATAGATCTCAGATCGGGCTATCATCAGCTCAGGGTACGAGATGAGGATGTGTAGAAGATGGCCTTAATATATCGGTATGGCCACTAGGAGTTCTTGGATATGCTATTCAGCATGACCAATTCCCCTCAAGTGTTCATGGGACTCATGAACAGGACCTTCCAGCTATACCTTGATCACTTTGTGGTGGTCTTCATCGAAGACATCTTGATTTACTCAACATTGTATAAGGATTATTCCAATTATCTGTAGATAGTTATGGATACACTATTTAGAGCACCATCTTTATGGTAATCTATTGAGGTGGTAGTTTTGGATATGAGAAGTCCACTTTATAGGACACGTTATCTCAGAGGTTGGAGTTGGAGTGGATCCAGCAAAGATATATGTTGTACCTGCTTGGGAGCCACCTAGGAGTGTGACTGAGGGGAAGAGTTTTATGGGGTTGGATGGATACTACTGGAGATTTATTCCTGACTTTTCCAAAGTTGTGGAACCCTTGTCAGGATTAACCAAGAAGGGATATCCCATTTTATGAATAGAGAGATGTACGTAGATTTTTCTGGAGCTGAGGGAGAGACTGATTAGTGCCCCTATCATAAGGCTACTAGAAGTGGGAGTTGGTTATGTAGTCTAATAGAATGCATCAGGGACTGGACATGGATGTGTACGGATGTAGGAGTGAGCAGTGATCACTCATGGTTTGTGACAGATGAGAAATCATGAGCAGAACTACGCTACCAATGACTTGGAGTTAGCAGTAGTGGTCTTCGCCTTGAAGATGTGGTGACATTACTTGATGGGTAAACGTTTTACAGTCTACTCTAATAACAAGATTCTCAGGTATATCATCTCTCTAAAGGACATGAACCTAAGACAACGGTGATGGATAGGGTTCCTCTAGGACTATGACATTGAGATAGTCTATAGTCCTGAGAAAGGGAATGTGGTAGAAGATGCACTCAGCAGAAGTTCTAGTCTGCAACTGCAGAGTGAGGAGACAGAGCAGCTAGCCGCATTGTAGATATCCTTTGTGGATAGAGATGGAGAAGCATACCTTCATTATATGATATTCACTCCCCCACTCCTTCAGAAAGTTAGAGAGGCGTAGCTTGGGTATAATGACTGTGATGATATATGTGCTCAGATATCCTCAGGACATGAACTTGATGGATTTTTTAAAGTTGGGGAGCCCTTCATCCTCTTCATAGGGTGTACCATGGTAGCGGAGGTGCTATGGGAGGAGGTGCTGATGGAGTTCCATACGTCCCCTATGGTGGTGCATCTTGGTGTGGAGAATATGTACCAGGACCTTTAGCATCAGCCCTGGTGGCCAGGGATGAAGAATGTAATGGTGTAGATTGTTTCTCGATGCCTCACTTGTCAGCAAGTGAAGGCTGAGCATCAGGTTCCAGTAGGCTTAGCACATCCACTAATGATGCTAGAGTGAAAGTGGGATAGAATCTCTCTGGAATTTGTGATATGACTTCTACGTATGACTAGGTGACATGATTCCATATGGGTGATAATTGACCGACTCACCAAGTCGGCCCACTTCCTACCTATCCAAGGGAAGAGATCAGTAGAGGGCTTGGGACTCCTCTACATACATAAGATTGTGTGACTTCATGGTTCACCATCAATGATCATCTCTGACCGTGATGCACATTTTACTTCCTGGTTGTGGAAGTGATTACAGGTGGCGTTTAGGACTCAGCAACGTTTTAGCACCGCCTTTCATCCTCAGAGGGATGGTAAGACGGAGCGGACCATACAGACATAGGAGGAAATTCTTCATGCATGCATCCAAGATTTTGGCTACTATTGGGAGGATCACTTCCCCTTGGCGGAGTTCATGTACAACAATAGTTATCACCCCACCATTAATATGGAACCATTCGAGGACTTATACGATCAACATTGAAGATCACCTCTACGCTGAACAGACTGAGGGGAGTCAACTCTTATGGGTCCAGAGTTGTTAAGGGCTACCACTGAGAATGTGCAGATCATCCAGGAGCAGATGAAGACTGCACATAGCAGACAAAAATCTTATGCTGATAGGAGGTAGAGAACTATGGAGTTCGTGGAGGGAGACCATGTCTTGATACGGGTCTCACCTCAATGGGGATTATAGTGATTTGGCTAAGGTGACAAGTTATCGCTGAGGTTTATCAGACAATTTCTGAAACTTCATAGGATTGGTGAGGTGTCATACCACGTCACACTTCCACCACAACTAGTGAGGATGCACGATGTCTTCCACGTATCCCAGCTAAGGAGATACGTGCATGACCCATCTCACATCATCGACCATGGTGATCTGGACATTAATTTTGGGGTGATGCTTATAGAGGTTCTAGTAGAGATTGAGGATCGACAAGAGGGGGTCCTTCATCGGCGGTCGATACCTATGGTGCAAATTTGCTGGAAGCACAGGAACCTCCAAGAGAGCACATAGGAGTGAGAGGATCATATTCATGCTCATTAACCCCATTTGTTTTCTTAGTCTATGTTGGGGATTTCAGGGATTAAAATCCCTACAGTGGGGAGAATGTAAAGACCCAGATTTTCCATGTAATTTTTTTTAATTATATGGAATTACTATTAGTCTGTGAAAATTGACTGCATGTGATTCTGAGGCCTAGTGAGCCCGAAATGATTTCCTAAACTATTTTTATGTTATGTTCAGAAAACACATGATATGTGATTTATATCATTTGAACTGGTGCTCTAATTAATAATTTTAGGGCACTGTTGAATCCGTTGCACTAGGATTTGCTTAAGGGAGGATTTACTTCAACCATAGTAGGTCGGGAGAAAATGATAGGTTTTGGGTCTTTTAAAAGAATAATAAAATAAATTTACTATTTTTTCATTCTACCATTTCCTCTAATGGACAAGCGGAAATGTGGGACCAGAAATGTGTTAAGCCATTAAATAGCTTGACCCTTAAAATCCAATGTAACTGCATCGTTAGAATTTGGGAATCTTCCTATTAATGAACCCTCATAATTTCTACGAGCGTTAGAGTCTATCCCCATATCCTATTTATATGGATCTTGGGGACAGGTATCAAATCTACTTCACCATGAAACGAAGTGCTGGTAAGGTGCCGTGATGACAAACTCTTGGAGGACGGATCCAATACCGGCGAGCGGTGACGAGAAACACCGAAACCTCTAAACGAAACTCGACGATCGAGCGATGCCGTTGGAGACAAGTTGTGGGGGATGATGACCACCGACCCACTTCCTCAATCATGGGAGTTTCTCCATAATTCGTGATATAGGGTTTACTTTTGGTTTAGATATCAAGAGTTTTAGAATCCTTTTTCCTCCCTTGTGTTGATTACAAGATAACGTGGAGGGCATAGGCCTAACAAACCTAGCACGAATGCTATGTTACCTTGCTACCCATTCATTCTCCATGGAAGACCGTCATTGTAACGACACCATCTAGCTATGATGGAGGTGGCGTGCCATCACACCCCATAAGAGGAGGCCCTGACACTATACTGTGGTGGTTATCGGATCGGTCAGCATTGGTTGGCTGTGGAGGAGGTGCGGTGTTCCAGCGCGCGCCGCCGGTGAGCAATGGGTCACGGCTGAAGCCGCGGCGGATGAAGGCAGCAGCCAGCACACCGACCAGCGGCAAGGATGGAGGCAGCACACCCACAATGCAGGAGAAGCCAACATTGGTGGTTGGAAGAGGCGGCTGGCTAACCGGCCAGCCACGGAAGCGGAGTGCGGCGCGACCAGCCTAGTGCTGGACGAGCCGCGGCTCGGACACCGCGGTGGTGGGACAAGCAGTAAACCTCATGGTAACCTAGAATCACCCTTAGGCGTTGTAGAATTATTTTCCAAACAGGGGGGATGCTCCCCTCCCATGCTGGCTAGGGAGGACCCCACCACAGGCCAGAACGGTGGGCCGCACCCCCTTGTGGGTCGGACCGCCCCCTTGCTGGTCGGGTCACGACCCACTTGCAGGCCGGGAAGGACCTCTGTGTGGCGGTCCAAGCTCATTGCGGCCTAGCCTAGTCTGGCTGGACCCAGACTGGGTTGGTCTGACTTAGTTGGACCGGACCCAGGCCCAACCAGACCCGGGCCCAACCGGTCCCAGAAACACATAAAGGGCCATAACTAGAGAACAGAGCGTTCGTTTGATGAACCATTTGTAGTGATGAGACCCATGGAGAAAGACAATATTTTTGGTATAATCCAATTGTGTTTTGGAGACAGTAATGGTATGGTTGGGTTGGATCGAACTCGAATCCAACCGGGCCCTTGTAACTAAAAAACATATAACTCACAGACTGGGCGTCCGATCAAGGAACCGTCTGTCGCGTTGGAACCCTTACGACATGGGGTCCTTTGGGTTACTCTATTTTGGATCTTAGTGGAGGTATAGGTATGACTTTTATTTAAAGGGGAAGATTCTATGGAACTCGAGCGCACCGGGTGCGAGGGATATTGGGGCAGTATGTATCATGAAGAAAGAACATTGATCCTGTGTGGGTGAGAATATATCAAAACTGTGTGGGTAATCTTATATCAGATCATGTCTGGGTCTATGCTCAGCGATCTTATGTGGGTTAGCCCATACTGTTCCTGTGTGGGTCAGATCCAGTGTGGGTCAGCGGGGGTTAATACCTATCGATCATGTGTGGGTCAGCAATAGTGCATCTTAATAGAATAAGATGATCCAGCCTTATCACTAATCATATGTACTTCTTGTAAAGACTCGTAAAATTCAAGGGAAATTTTTTCTTAATTTTCTTTAGAATTTTACAAGAGCGCGGTTTCAGACGGGACCTGATTCCGAGGCCCGGAGTGCCCGGAATTAATTTCTGAAATTTGGCTCGGGTACGTTCAGTGAACGAACGAGCGGGTTTTTCTAACTTTTGATACGGTGCTCGGAATTGAAATCTGAGGGCACCGATGAACTCGCAGCGCCGATATTCGCTTAAAGAGACCTTTTCGGGAGTTGCGTTTGTTGCGGGTTGAAAGTTAATTTTTTGAGGTTTTTAGTTGAGTTAAATAAAATTTGTGTCGAACAAATTTTATTATAACTTCTTAAAACCTATCAAAGGAGGTTGGAAGTGGGACCCACACCCACTTAACCTCCCTTGGGAGGATTAAGTGTGGTGGGGCCCACACGAAACCTAAACCTCTCATCTTCCCTCAAACTCCCTTAACCCCTCTTTAATTAACATGACATCTTGTTAATAAATGTGGAGTTATCTTTTTTTTGAATTTCAAACCTTTGAAATTCTTTTTGTGAATAAAATAAGACTTTGTCTTATTTTGTTGGGTTAGAACTCTTAGCCATCTTGGAGTGGTTGAGAGCTTTTCTTTCTTCTTCAACCTTGACGAAGAACACGAAGAACGCCGTTCTTCAACGAAGAACTTCTTCGCCGAAGAACACGGTCTTTCCGCGACGCCATATCCGCGACGTGACGTTCTTCTTCCGCATCATCTTCACCGCGACGAACGCCATCGACAACGACTCTTCCTCCGACGTCAAAGGAATCGACACCGATATTCCACGACTCCGTCAACGTGCGACTATCGAGGTAGGGGTTCTTGAGTTCGTTGTTTCCTTTTTATTTGACTTTCCTCAAGACTTGACGTAGAACGCTCAAGTTCCGACGAAGAACGCCGCTCCGCTCTTCTTCGTCTTCGGTGTCAACGAGAGAGAACACTGCACCTTCCTCGGACAACCTTCGTCGGCGTACAAGGATTCGCCAACGACGTGCCTCTTCGGACGCGCCTCTTCGTCGTCGAATTTGACGAACGACGACCGCGACGCCCGACCTCCGCGACGTCGTCTTCCGCGGAACGTAGACAAATCTTCGAACCTTATACCAAGGTAGGGGTTGTTGATTTAATATTTAATTATTTCATTCTTGCTCGTAGTTCGTATAACTAACGTGGGGATGTTGATTATTTTAAGTTGTGTTATTGCTTAACGTGAGGGGGCCGGACCGCATGAACACGGCCGAACCCCCTCCATCGTTCATGTTGTTTATTCTTGCGGGCGGAAGCAAGGTGGCGTGGTGCCGTCGCACCACGCGGATAATTGTACGTTTAACTTACGCGACGCCGTCGCGCGCGCGCCGAGGAATAAACTTCAAGAACGCGACGCCGTCGCGCCGCGTTGAATGAATATCAAGCACGGCGAAGGGGCGCGGTGCCGTTGCACCGCGCCGGACGACGAACGCCGCGGCCGGTTCCGGGCCGCGGCGGGACGAGGAGACCGCGGCCGGTTCCGGGCCGCGGCGGAAGAGAAGACCGGCGGCCGGGCCTCCAGCGTCGGAAGTCGAAGGCGGGACCGGAATTTCCGGTCCCGTTGGTAAAAACCGGCCGGCCAGCTGGCCGGCCGGATGACAGAAAACCGGGGGAATAAATCCCCCGGACGGTTCAGCAAAACCCCCCTCTTAATGAGGGGGGCGGTTCCATGGAAGGGGGGGGGTAGCAGCCCCCCGGTTCGCTCAATAAAACCGGCCCCCACGTGGGGGCCGTTTGTTGCAAAGGCGCGGCCTTTGTGCCGCGCCGCTCCAAATCAGCGGGGGCTTGCCCCCCGCGTGCCGACCACGTGTGGCGCCTTCCGCGGCCCGCCGCGCCGCCCCAGGGGGGGGGGGGGTGGGTCGGGCCGGGTCGGCCTGGACCCGGACCCCTCCCCCCCCCCCCCCCCGTTTCGAACCAGAATTGGTTTTTGGCCTATATCTTGAGCCTCGGACCTCCGATCGACGAACCGTCAGCGGCAACGCGATCCTTGGATCGAGACGGTCGTTTCGGTATATCGCACTCAAGGTTTCGGATTACTTTGAGTTCGGCCGGGTTGGTTCGTTCACGGAACCAACCGGGCCTTCGGAGCGGAAACGCTCATATCTTGAGCTACGGACGTCTGATTGACGTGCCGTCAGCCGCGTTGTGTTCCTCTTAGTGAGACGGATCTTTTGGCTTACTCCGCCCGAGGTTTGGACGCAGGTGGAGTACGGTCGGGTTGGTTTTGCCTTAAAAACCAACCGGGCCCCGGAGACGGAAATGCCAATAACTCTCAGACCGGGCGTCCGATCGACGCACCGTCTGTTGCGTTGAGTTCCTGTTTACGATACGGAACTTTTGGTATCCTTCGCCCGAGTTTTGGATACAGTTAGTAGTGGCAGGGTTGGATCGCACCCGAAATCCAACCGGGCCCCTGGAACGGGAAAGATGATATCTTTCAGACAGGACGTCCGTTTGACGAACCGTCAGCGGCGTTGGTGGTTACGTTGAGTAACGGTCCCTTTGAGTTTACCCTATGGGAGTTCGGGGTACAGTTGTGATACGGCCGGGATTGGTTCGCACTCGAAACCAACCGGGCCCCTGGGACGAAAAGGCTAATAACTCACAGACCGGGCGTCCGATCGACGCGCCGTCTGTTGCGTTGAGACCCCTGTGACGAGACGGTCCTTTGAGACACTTCTTCGCGGAACCTTGTGATACTTGGAGTATCGACCAGTAGCTCGTGGAGCGGACCCTCCCGGAGACGAGCGTGCAGAGTACGGAGACCGTGTAGCCGGCTGAGACCTGACGACTGCTTGACCGACTCGACTTGGAGTGAGTCGACTAGCCCAGTGGACGGAGCGCCCGGTATTTGGCGGCAGACCCACGGCGGATGGAGCGCCTGGTAGTTGGCAGCAAACCCGCGGTACTCGACAGGAGGAGTACCTCAGTAGGCTATCTGGGTAGCGCCCGGTATTTGGCAGCAGACCCTCAGCGGACGGAGCGCCTGGTAGTTGGCAGCAGACCCGCAGTACTCGACAGGAGGAGTACTTCAGCAGTCTTAGGTTAGTGAGCAGTACCTCGGAGTCGTGACAGGACCACTGTACACTCTAGAGACGGAGCTCTTCAGCAGTTACGGTTTCGATAATGAAAATCCTGGTTTGAGCTGAGACTTTTGACCTTTTTGTTTTCTCATGATTGAGATGGGTTACTTGATAACTTAGGTATATGTATGGGCATATACCTGGGTAGTGGTTATCCGTTGATCTCATGATCCTTGTGTTTCCTCATGACTGAGATGGGTTACTTGATAACTTAGGTATATGTATGGGCATATACCTAAGTAGAGTTTATCTGTTGTGATCTTCTTGTGGTTATCCTTGTTGGTTTTAGTGAGACCTTGAGGGTCTCGGGGTCCCTACTGAGTATCGTTATACTCACCCCTGCACGGGCTATGCCCGCACCTCGTTGTGTTGGTTGCAGACGACGGCCAGTACTGGCAGAGGCCGAGTGTTCGAGGACTGGACGGTACCTGGAGGTGGACTATATGACGAGGCGGTACCCAGAGGCAGACCACTGGGCGGGACATACTCGGAGCAGACGGCGGGACCCGAGGAGCAAAGGAGCTATCTGTACCCACCCTTCAGGTGGGATTTCCAGTGGACAGCTCGGCGTAGCAGCTTTACTTTTCAGTTGCTGTTTTCCCTTTCGAGTTGTACTTTACAGTTGGGCTTGTATTTCCGGCCCCTTTTTACTTTCCGCACTTTTAGTTGTACTCTGTTTTTGCTTAGTGTTACTTTCCGCTTGCTTACTCTGTGGTGTTTGTTTACTTTACAAAGGCAATGCCTTCCCTTTTTACCGGGATTTACGCCTTGGTGCTAGTCGCCAGCCCCTGGCCTATGGAAGGCGGGCTTGGGGTAGTCACGGCATGGACCCCGAGGGCGGGTCGTGACACTTCTATACTTGAGTTACAACAGATTGCGAGTTGAGTCTGTTATCTTTGTGGTGTTACCTATGTGTTACATCTACCTTCGTGGTGTTACCTGTGTTGTACTTATACCTTCAGGGTGTTGTCTACATTGTGTTACTTGTGTGGTACTTCTATCTTTTTGGTGATACATATGAGGTACATCTACCTTCCTAGTGTTACCAATGTGGTACTTCAACCTTCATGGTGTTGTCTTCATGGTGTTACCTGTGTGATAATTTTATCTTCATGGTGTTATCTATGAGGCACTTCTACCTTTGTGTTGTTACATTTGTGGTATTATTCCCTCATGTATGGGATGAGTATATCTTGATAACTTATGTATATGTATGAGTATGTACCTATGCAGAGATGATGTTTATCACTTAGTGAGTTGAGAATGAGGTCTTTCTTTGTCGAATTTCCTTTGGTGGACTGTGGGAGACGTACAGGGGTGTCGGGGTCCCTACTAAGTATCGATGTACTCAACCCTGCACAAGTTATGCTTGCACCTTGTTGTGTCTTGTGCGGACAATGGACAATAGTGATTGAGGCTGAGGGAGCCAGGAAAGGGTGATGCTTGGAGGCGAACCATTTGGCATGATGTGACCCAAGGACTGCTGATCGTGACTTGTACCTACCCTTTTGGTTGGGTCCTAAAAGTACAATCTAGGAGCTGTTTTTATCTTTTCAGTTGTACTTGTACATTCCAGTTACGATTGTATTCCTGACCCTTTACATTTAGCACACTTTTACTACAATATATTACTTTGTGGTTTCTTCCTGTTGTGTTCTTGGGCTGTGTGTCTGAACAGGTTAAAAGGCAATGTATTCTCATTTGAGGGATATGCCTTTTCAGTGCTAGTCGTTTTCCCCTGGCCAATTGATGTCAGGATTGGGGTAGTCATGACATGGGCCCTAAGGGATGGGTCATGACAATGACCCGAAATTTTAAAACACAATTTTTTATTTAAATTTAATTTTTTTTATATCACGACATTCACAGAACACTGGGTTTAAATAAAAATAACCTAATATTATCATATTTTAAAAAAAAATATAAAGTTGAAATTATGATTTACTATATTAGTAGTATGATATAAAATATGAATTTTATGGTTATATATTTAACATTAATATCAAAAGATTCATTTTAATGTAACAAATTCTTTTGAAAAACATTATTTTTCAAAATAGTCATTTAGTTGGGCATCAAATACAAAAAATTACTTTTTTTCAATATTAGAAAATATATTCCATAAAATGAAATTCAGTTTTTGAAATAATAATTTCATAATTATTTTTGGTTTAATTTTAAAAATTTAACTGAAATGTTTCATTTTATTCATATTAGTGAAATATAATGAATTTTAATTGAAAACTACCTATTTGTTTAAATAATTTATAAATTATATTCTACTATAAATGGTTTTTACTGTTAAGTTAGTAAAATTATATACAATTTATTAAATTTTATTTCATTGTAATAATTTTGATATTTTATTTTCATATAAAAAAATTGTAAACATTAAAACATTTTCTTTTTAAAACCTACTTTATTTTCATGTTCATTGGATTAATTATAAATTAAAATTTTCCACTTCTGGGAATTTTATTTGAAAAATGGATTCCATAATGGGAATCATAATAATTTATAATTTCTACTTTGATCATTTTAACATTTTAAAATATATCTATAATAATATAGAATTTAATTACAACGTTAATGGATAAAATGGATTAACTGGTGGTTAGTCTATAATTATAATAGTAAAAATAACATATAACCATTACTAAAAGAATATTTTCTACACATATTTACACCATTTATCATATATAAGGTTTTATCATATCCCATTTTGGTCATTTTTACAGAAAAACGAAAATTCACTCAATTCATTTATAAAATTCAATGTGTTCCATCAATAAAACTTATAAAATGCCTCTACATATCTTATATTCTTCCCACCAGTAAACCTATTTTATCAAACAAAACCTACAAAAATAACATACCAACTTACCTACCTTAATCATAAATTACATTATTTAAAATATATCCAACTTATGAAGGTTATAATGAAATTTTATTGAGAATTATCTACGAATAGTTAATGCTTTTCAACAAGCATATTTATTTTATTACATTATCCGCCTCCTTAAATTTTTATTATACCATTATTATATAGAAAAATAATTTTATTAAATAGAAATATATTTTATTATTTTATTACAACTTCATAAAATAACCCATACTTCTCTAATTTGGGTAATGAAATCATTTTTCATGTCTATAGAAGACTACCACCTCACGAAATGATGTCATTCATTATTCAATCATCACCTTTAACGGTAGTTATGATTGTTGATCTACAGTATATATATATATATATGTGAAATTTAAAACCACTTTATATATATTTTTTCATTATATCATATATATATATATAACTTTCCACCTTTCAATCTATAGGGGAGACCATAATTCCACTTGTGTGTACAACGGATTGTAGCCACACTAATCAATGTGATATGACATTCATTAAGTATTTACTTAAAAATTAATAATATAGAGGATAATCAATATATGTCATATAACTAATATAATTATTATATTCATTTAATATGTATCATTTTTTTAGATATTATATATTATTTTATTTAGTACACTTTAACTCACTTAATGATGATAACATTGTACATGAATTTGTGGACTACCTCCTACACGATACGATGTGACACCCTTTTCATCACCACACCATATGTTCCATATGTATATATTTATAACTATATAATATTTTATATAATTTTTCATTATAATTATGTAAATTCAAAATAATACATACCTTAGTTCTATAACAATCATTGAAAAATGGAAATGTTACTCATGTTTACGCATGACCTACCGTATCCATGATCATCGAGTACATAATTTATCAAAACCAACTTGAATAATAATTATTAAAATTATAATTATTGTTTAATTACCATTATAATTTGATTATTCGTATTCCATGGATGATGGAACTACATAATATTAACTAGAATTAGATATTTCATTAGGAAATATATAAGAAAAATCAATGTAATTTATACCCCCAAAATAAATACAATGAATGATTATAACAAATGGGTGATAAGGTGTTATATGGTGGATCATATATGATAATATAAATCTTAATATAATTTTTAAATATGCTAATAAAAACATTAAGTTCATTATATATAAGGTTAATGAATGTTTAAATAAAAATTAGTGTGAGGTAATGGATTTTATCTTATTTCATTTCATTGAGACAGATTATAATATTATGCTCCTAGTTTCCTTTATACAATGTATATGCTTTCCCATTGACATGTATTGTAATTATTAATTAATTATTAATTTTATTTTATTATTCAATTTTAATTATCTAATCCATGGCAATTTGACATGAATGTTACTAAATAGAAAATGTTATTGTATAATCTCACATACTGTTGTGACTGTAATTGTTATAATGAAACAATCTATTTCTTATTATCATTATTCATTAGTAATTACTTTTCTATTAAATGTATATTTTCATATATGTTATATATGTTTATTTATTAAAATATATATAATTATTACATAGGGAGTATACTTTGAATGTTATTAAATTAAATGGTGAAATATTTATAAATATGTATTCTCTACATAGAACCAATATTTTATAAAAATGAATAATTATTCAATAATTGAATATGATATACAATAAATGATGAATTATTATGAAAATAAGTGATAGGTGGGGTCTATAATATATAAGTACCCTCTATTAATCACATAGTATATTGTGAAAGATTATTTTTCCAAAATTAAACGGGATTCTAACAATCGTTTTAAATGGTTTGGTGGATAGATCATAAAAGTTTATTTTTAATGTTTATGAGACATGGAATCCAATAATTTATAATTTCCCTCACTGAAAAATTATTAATTTTTATGAGGAATAGTATTTTGTTTTTGATAATATATATGGATGCATTCCATAATCCATTTATTGATTAAATGGATGTTGTTTTCAGTTATTTACCTTTCCAGGTTGATTATTCATTATATTATAAAAATAGTAGACTATTTTAAATAGAATTGATGTTCAATTATCTACCATTCCATTTTGATTATTATTATTCATTCATGATAGATTTTAAATTAATTTACCCTTACTGAGCATCTAATATCACCCTTTTCTTTTTTTACTTTCCTTTGTTATGCTGATAAATCATTATAATGTGTTTCTAAAGATGGTGAGAAAATTAATTTTTATTGTACACTTTTATAATAAATTTTCCTAATGTAAAATGGGTATCATATTTGTATCAGGTTCACCAAATAGAACTAAATCGATCATTCTTTCATCAATTGATTAATTATATCAATGATAATGTAATAAATACAGCACTGGCTATGGCCTACTAGGTTTAATGAAATTATAGATTCTATTAAAGGATATTTAGTAGAAACTATTTAAACTAGATGATGTAAAACATAAATTATAGAACAAACAATAAGATATTCTTTGAGGATATAAATATAAAAACAACCTAATATTTTGTTAAGAAATATACTATGATAGTTTATTTAGAAAATAATCTCTATCTCGATACTATACGAGTTCATGGTTCTCAAATAAAGGTACCCTGATGTAATAAATCATAAAATGGTGTATTGGGATAGACCCAATTGTAACATTGTCCATGAAAAAAGGTCTTACGATGAAGCTTATTTACACTCATGGGGGATATTCAGAGGATAATATATGTTTTCATTAAAAACAATTATGAAGGATTAGAATGTAAACATATCCCCAAAAAACATTTTTATGGGTCAGAGATTAATATTTCATAGATCTTAATTTTTGATAAATTTTACACCTAATATTTATTGTTAAATTATGTGTAAAAATTCATTATTTAATTAACAAATATAGTATATTCCATTGTTTAGAAGTGGATCCTATAAGGCAGAAGAATATAAATACCTAAATAAAATGAATATATTTCCTTAATTAGGATTAAAATATTACTAATATTAATTTTATGAAAAAATTTTATATATTAGGGAAGCATAAACAGTTTCTATCAAATAGACATTCCCATATTAATCAACTTGTCTTTGATTGATATTATCAATTTTTTGATTTATTTATATTATGGAATCCCCCATTAATTAGTGAGAATAATAATCTAGTGGCATATAAGAAATGAATTAAGTCTCCATAGATGATATTAATGGCCTTGGTATGGAGTGAAAAGGAAAATGTTTAAAATCTTATGTACTATATTAATGGAAATTCATGGAACTATTTTTTTTATCTTTAATACTTTTGTGGAAGATTGAATAAAACTCTTGGAATGGAATTAATTTAGTGAGACATTATTTGATAAATATTTCCCCAGTGAGAATCAAATTGAGATGAAAAAAAGTTTATTGTCTTATATAAAAAGGAAGAATAAATTATTTTTGAGTATGAGGCTAGATTTATAGTTTAATTTAGTTATTCAATAGATTATATATACAATAGAGGGTTCCAGATTAACCATTTATTTAAAGGGAATAATACATTATCTAAATGGCACATGTCTCTTATAGTTTTATTCAAATGATGAATAATATTATGTGATATCAAGAAATAGAAATAATTTCTTATATCTTATGAATTTCAATGGAAGAATGAGAAGAATATGATGACATTGAAAAAAATTATTTGGGGAATATGGGTAAGAAGTATTTTCACACATGTGATAATTATACAATGAAAAAACATGGTAATTTCTTAATGGTAATACGAGTTTTATATAGTTTTCGATAGAAAGAAGACCATGATCTTGATTGTAAGGGAATTAAATAAAAAATTAAATGGGTAATGATTCACCTCTAATGATATGGGGAACTAAGAAAAAGATTTCCCTAAATAATAATGGAATATACCTTAGAAGAAGCTAATTGATTATGGTTATGTTTTTTCTATTGATACAAATGATGTGGAATTATTTTTGTTCTTGTTCATTTACATTCAATAAATTTTTTGTAAAACTATTTTATTGATGATATTATTTTAATGAGAATCAAAACACATATATAAATTATACTATAGTTATTTTTTTAATGTATTTTAAATAATAATTTTAATTTTTCTAGGAAAATTGATTCCATGTCCAGTTATAATTAATTGAGAGGACATGATTGAGGGAAAGATAAATATTAATAAGAACATGTTGTTGAGATTATTATGGTGGGTTAAATATATGATTAATAAGGAAAAATTAAATTGGATAACACTGACTACACATGAATTGATTATTGATTCACTAAAAAAGTGTTTTATGTTGTTATTGATGGAGTTAAACAAAATTGGATGTGAGAAATATATCCAATATTCTATTTTTTATTTATGGAAGATGAAAAAGAGCATATTTTGAGTAATGTGTAATGATAATTTATGCTATTGAAATGTTTCAAGAGAATAAATGATCTCTGTATTCAAATTTTGATTTGTCATAGTTAATAGGTACATCATATTATTTAGTGGACTAATGATATGATCATTTTTTATATACATTTTAATTATTTCTAATGTTTGGATCATAATATTTTATAGTGTGATACTATTAATTATTTTTGAACTGGTTTATTTTAAACATTGGAAGAGGCTGTATATTTGAATGTATTACTTCATCATATAGATATTTATATATATTAGAAAACGCATCTTAACTATTTTGTCATACAAATAACTCTATATCGATTGAACGAATCGTTATTCTTTCTAGGATATTAATACCATTTAGATTAAATTATAATTCTTCAGGGATAAAACAAATTCATTTTTCAATATTTATTTCTTGAATTAAGTGGGGAATTGTAAATTGATAAATGTAAAACTACAGTACGATATTTATATTTACAAATAAAACGAAATAAATTAAGTATATATTGTAATTAGAAATATTCAAATTAAAGAAAATATATCTTGAATGAAAATTTTATCCCATTGCCATAATTTTTTGGTATGTCAATGTCCCATTTCACACATATTGGGTTTATGGTTTTCTGTTTACTAAACTAAACATGATCACCCACATTATTATCATCAAATTTTTTTCACTACCCATTAGTATTTTGGTATGATTATTCATTTATATGTCCTTATCTCACATAAGAAACATGTTCATCTACTCTATATACCTAGTATGTGATATTCGAGATAACGTTTTCACGTTTATTTCACTTTTTCTAGTGGATGTTTTATTATCTTTTTTTAAAATATAGAGTTTCCATAAAAAAAATTAATATATAAAATATTTGATTAATTAGATGATTTTTATAATATTATTACATAATTTTTTTTATGGGGGAGGCGAATGTGACACCGTAATTTTTTAAAAAAAATTATTTAAAAAAAATTAATTTCATTTATATATTATGATGTACGTAACAAAGAGTTTAAAAAAATATTCTATTTAACTATAATATAAAAATTATCATTATTAAATAGTCATTAATATGGATCGAATTTTTTATACTAACAATAATTTTAATTTTATTGTTATATTTTGATTTAAAAAATAATCATCATTAGAATGTAAATGATATATTTTTAGAAAATTGTCTATTTTTTATAAAATTAGGTTTAGTCACACATTGAGAACATAAAAAATTTCATTTTTAAACATTATATTTTTTTATCAATATAAAATTATATTTTAAATCATGATATCATAATTTTCTTATATTTTTGGGAATTTTTATAAAAAGATTCATTTTTGATGAACAGTTAAAAATACTCAATATTAATTGGAAACTAAGATGTTTTTAAAATTATTTATAAAGATATATTATATATTAAATTGGTTTTAAAGTAAAATAAATTTATTAATATATCCCTTAATTCAATTTATTTATTTGGGAAAAATATTATATTTAATTTTTACATAAAAATGTTTTAAAATTTTCAACAATTCCTCTTTAAAAACATGATTTCTCATCATTCTATGGGATTAAATTTTCATTTCATATTTTCATTATATTAATTGAATTTGAAAAGAAATATTACATATTACTAATCTTTATAAATTTTAAAATATAATAATATAAAATTTATTTTTTACAAAAATGAATAATTAAAAATTATAGAATTAATTACTACGATTACAGTAATAATCAATTAATCTGGGGTAAACTAAAAATATAAAGGTAAGAATTAGAAATCTATTTTTTTAATAACGTTTTTATGGTTATATTTGACTATTATATTTTTTAATATTAAAATAATTTTTTGTACAGTATTTACATATGAAAAATGTTATGGGACACTGTTCATTTCAAAATTCAAATTGTGTCCTATCTCATAATTTTAAAAGGCCTCTCTCTCTCCTATCATATTGAATGAGTCAAAAACTATTGAATTTTATAAAAACAATCCATATCACCTAATAAGATCTAACCTCAAATTATTTAAGCCTTATATATTGGATAAATATATCTTTTGAAGGCTTTATGGAAATTTTAATGGGGACACCCTAAGAAGAGGCAATGTTCTTCAATGAGATTTGTAATTTTACATCATTTTTCACCACCTAAATCTATTTTTATATAATAGTTATATGAGAACTATAGGATATTATATATAATTATACGTTTTAATATAATTTTCAGGGTCTATAACAATATCTATTTCCTTCAAATGGGTTACTAAATAATTATTTTTGTGTACTGCGAACAACCACCTCATGAACTAATGTGATTATATCATCCATTCAAAAAATATACAATATTGTATGTTGAACAATATAAACTATAAATAATATATTTATAAAATCTTTATACCACTTTATTCATTATATCATATATATCTTTTTACCATCCATTTAGTGGGGATACAATAACATCACTAATGTGTATGGATGACTACCGCCTCATGTGGAGATGTAATCTATATTTCAAAAACGCATCACCTAGAATGTAATAAGATCAATGATAACTATTATATGTGATACAAACGAATTAATGATGATATTAATTAAATATATATCATATTTAATTATAATATATATAATTTTCTATCAAACATTTTTAGTAACATAAAAATGACAACATCCTTCAAGTATGTGTGCACTAGAACCTTCATGAAGTGATTTGACATTCATTTCATCACCACTCTACAAGGAAGAAATATATAAGTCTATAATGTGATATATTTAATATCATTATAATTACATATTAGTAAAATATTTCTTAACATCTTTCTAAAATGATCACTGAAAAATGGAAATGTTTCCCATGAATACGTGTAACCTCCCATCTCCATGTTCATGATGTAAATCATTTCTCAAAAAAACATACAATATTGGTATTAAAATAATAATTTATTTATAAATATAACACTATTGTAATTATTATTAATATGGATATTATAAAACATTTTTATATGCAATAGAACCAAATCATTCATGAAAATACACTGACGAGAAAAAAAGTAATTTAATACTTGGAATAATGAAAATATTAAAGGATTATTAATTAAATGGTGATACAAATTTATAAGGCGAATCATATTTGAAATTAATAATATGAATGTTTATTTTGGATAATTTAATACCCTATTTAAAACCACTATATATAAGGATTAATAATGTTCAACCAAATCGAAGCACGAGGTATGGGATTTTATTTCAAATTCATTTCCCTGAGGAAAATTGTAATAGAATTCACTTTTTCCCCTTATATTATGTATATAATACTACATTGAAAGTCAATAACATGATTCAGTAAGATTCCATGTTTTTTATGTTTCACTTTGAATTACCACATCCCAGGGGCTTTAAATTGATATTTACTAGATTATAACCATTATTATAAAAATAAAAATTATGTTGTCATTGTTAACTTTATTTTGAAACAATCACATTTTTATGATGATTATTAATATTTAAATAATCTTTTTAAATATAAATATTCTTATATGATGGATATTATTATTTTGGGTTTACACTATTTACATATGTTGTGTACTTTGAATATTATTTAATTAACTGGGAAAATATTGATAAATATGTATTCATCACACAATACAGCTGTTTATGGAAAATTCATATTGATTCCCGATTTAAGTATATTTTTTTGTTGTATAATGAATGATTTGGTAATGAAATTTTGTTTGATCTCAGACATTATATAGATCATCGATACATTTAAAAGTATCATGAGATAAATAAATTAGCCAAAATTAAATAGGATTCTATAATTAGTTATAAACAGTTAAGATTATAGATGTTGACCATCAGGGTTATCATGTTACAATGACCTAAAATCCAATAATTAATCATTTACATCATTTATAATTCATTAATTATTATTTCCCTAATTTTTCCCTATGATATTATCTATGGATTAGTTTTATTCCAATTATAGTGATTAAATGTAATGTGTTTGACGTTATTTACAATTCTATATTCATTATTAATTATATTACAATGATAGAGAAGTTATTTAAACGGATTTTTTGTATTTTTATCGACCATTACATGTTAATTATTCATATTTATTTGTGAAGAATTCTGATGTACTTTTCCATTACTGAGAATATGTGATTACCTTTATTTTGTTTCCTTTACCAAAGTTATAAAGATGAATCCATTAAATGAATTTATAGGTTGATTGGAATTTTATTATCATGTAATGTGTTTTATTTATATTTAAAATAATAAACGGGTATCACATATGCATTTTGTTCTCCAAAACTATTAAACCGATTGGTCCTTCGGGATTTGAGTCCTTGTATCTATGAAATTGTAATGAATAAGACACCAGATCTGGGATACTAGGGTTAGGTATGTAAAATAATTTACATCATCATAATAATGTTTTAGTGTAGTTATGATATTTAACTCTTCTCATTATATTTAGTAAAACATTTTATTCTATGGTAGAATAATAAATAAAATGCAAATAACTGGATTAAGTGTTATACTTTTTCACTATGAATACTCCATTGTATTACACCATAATCCTCAAAAGTATCATTTTATAGTCAATAAAATAACTCTAATTTATGTATATATATATAAATAAATTATATAGGTTTTATTTTATAATTTAGATTATTAAAATGTTTGAGGAAGATAAGAGATTTGGTGCCTTTAAATATTTTAGGGAGAGGACACAAACAAATGTTTTTAAAAGAGAAAAGTATATTAATATCCAATTCTGGTCATGTATCTCCAAAACACCAATGATTCTAATATAAAAATTATATTTTATAATTAAAAATATTTATTCAAATTGAATAATGGTTTTTTATTTTATACCCTATCAAATAAGTTCCCTCCCTCGGTTGACTTATTTTATCCTTAACCATGGTTAGAAAATTGAAAAAAATTATATTCCTTTTAATGAACAATTATGATGATGTTATTAAATAATAAATATTATAAATATTAAAATTACTTAATTCATTTGATGTTATATAATTCTCTATTCCTCTTATATTCATTATAAAATTATGTTTTCACAGCAAGACAAATTATTATTACAAACATGCATTTTAAGCATAAAATTGAACTTTTGTTCATATCATTCCATGTAAAATTTATTTTTTTGAAATTTAAAATAAATTATTTAATATATTATATACATATTTAATTAAAATTTAAATTAATAGTTGTTAATTATATGTTTTTATGAAATAATAATATCATACACATTAATATTATTTTTCTAGAAAATGTCTTCTTTTAATCTCAAATAATTTTATATTAATTTATTCAAGTTAAAATATAATGAAATAATTTTAAAAATATAGAAAAATGAATTCTAATAATTTATTTTTATACAATTCATACTCTCTGAACTAATATATGTGTGATAATATGATTAATAAATAGTTATGTTTAAATAATATATCGTATTTTATTTAAAGTAATTGTTTAGTGTTAATAATGTAATAAAATTAATTTAATTATTTTAATTTGAAATATATATTAAAATAATAGGTGTTACAATCTAATCCCCTTATAAGAATATATCCCTAAAAATTACATCACTCTAATAAGAGGAATGAAGGATACATTTTTTCAAACACATATTTAGGTTCCCATTTTGATTACTCAAATTTATTATTTCACCACAAAACATTAACTAGGTTACTTGTATTTTTTTTTAAAAAGTATTTTATTCAATCTAGATTATCAATGAATTTTTACGTATATAATTTTTAATTATACATTAGAATTATATTTATGTTATGTACACACTAATTATTAAGTATGCACATCCACAGAAGCGAAACACGAAACACATCGTAAACATGAGAGTGATTTAGTTCAAGTTATATGAGACAAACAATAGTTATGATATAATCAATAATTTTGAATGAATTTATATATCTAGATATCCATATTACCATTCCTTATGAATCCCATCACCTTCATTGAATGAGTTATTCATAAGAATGGATTATTAAGAAAATCAAATTTTAGATTTTGTTTATCATATTCTTTAACAACCTATACCCCTATAGACCAAATACATTTTATACAATATTGTATTGGAATGTGATACATGAAATCCCATCCCACATGACTGATTTTTTTGGTATTTTTAAACTGGATATATATTTTATTACCGTGATACATTTGAAAAAAATTACCTTATTTTTTTCAAGAACATCATTTTTCTCTCTAATATATCATTGAATATTATTCGTAGTACACATCATGGATTCATTGAAATATAAAATAATAAGGGAGATTTAAAATTATCTGAATGGTTTATTTGATCATAAATATTCATTATACAATAAACATAATCAATATGGAAATGTATGTAATTTCACACACATTCCATATAAGAAATTAACTGAGAAGAATGTGAATAAAGATATCATATCACTGAAAATATCTCATAGACAATAATTATCATAAAATAGTACATAATAGAAAACAAGTTCCATTTAATCAATAATAAGACTATAATATCTGTACTATGAATAATAAATATAGTAACATAAATAACTGAAATGAATTTTTATTTAGTCAATATCTATGAATGGAATTCATCTAGAGATAATTTGACTGTGAGAAAATCACATTTCATAATAATTGAATCATGAATGAATGTAAATTTTAATTATTGGATGTCATGATTCAGGAAAATGATACCCCTACCATCAAGATATATTTTGAAACAATTTTGAACCTCAAAGGTAGAAACATATATAAATAAGTCTAGCATAGTTTTTTTTCTCCTGATAATACCAATTCATTGTGGAGAAGAAGTACTGTCTGAGGAGCAGATGAAGATCTTTGGAGAGGTTACCTTGAATTTGGAGGAGGACAGATGCTGTTTCACGGGATCTAGTTTGGGGATGTTCTCGTCCCGGGATTATAGGAGGATAAATCATGGCGAGTTGAGGTCAGATGCGTGCATGCCAAAGTTCTGGTGTAAAGAGATTCCAATCAAGATGATTTTTTTCTTTGGCGTATCATCAACAGGGCTCTTCCCACGGGGAAAAATATCCAGAGTAAGGGAGTGCACTTGGCCTCGCGGTGCCAGTTCTGCGACGACCCTTAGAGTGAAAACGTGGTACATCTATTTTTCCAGAGTGATTGGACCAGGTTTCATTGGTCTAACTTCTTTCCCATCCCGAATTTGCCTGTGGGTTTCGCCAATATTCACGACTTTATGAATTCCTAGTTCAATGGATCGGAGTCCATCGCATGCAATGAGAGGTGTTTTATTCATTCCTCCATTTTCTAGATTATCTGGGAGGTGAGGAATCGGTCTCGGATGGGTGACTGACGCTCTACTCGGTACCTCTGGGTCCAGCTTATGTCAATGTCGGTCGAGATGGATTCTCTGTTGAGAGGGATCACTTGCTTTCTTGGATCCTTCAGTCCAAATGATTCGCCCATGCGCGGCCGACTGGAATGCCAGTGGATCAGATGGTGGCCTCCCTATTGAGGTTTAAATATGAACGTTTATGGATCGCTAATTTCAGGTATCATGAGAGGTAGAGGCTTGTTAAGAGAATCACATGGCATGGTTTAGAATGACTTCAGTTCATATTTTGGGCCAAGAAGTTCTTTGGGTTCTGAGGCGAGGGCTCTTCATGCAAGACTTCAACTGTGTCGGAGGGCTGGCTATCAGGTGGCTGAAGTGGAAACAGATTCTGAAGTTTTGGTTCGTGTGTTGCATGGAAGATATGATCTTCCATGGGATCTAGCTTCTTTTCTTTGAAACTCTGCACTTTCTATGGATCTTGGGAGGATCATTCGCCATTGTTTGAGGGAGGAAAATTTTGCGACAATGCGTTGTCCCGAAGGGGGATCCCAGAGGAGGAGATTATTGATTATTCTTGTACTGGTTCTCTTCCTGCGCGGTTTAACTCCTTTGTTTTAGGGGATGCTCTTTGTTTGCATCACTTCCATCCCCCTTGAGGTTGTTTGTCAGGTTGGTGTATGATCACCCTCATTTTATAATAAAAATAATTTTATCGTCAGTGTATAACAATTTCCAACCCATGACATTCATTTCCAAATCCTTCCTTGAATAAAAAATAATTTATATAATTCATTAAAAATTTAATTTATCATCAAATATATGTATTGAGAGAACAATAGAAATTTAATAACATTTCTCCATAAATACAAATGACCTTCAATGTAAAATATTGTATGTATAAATGATATATGGTAAAATAATAATCATATCCATTCTAAATAATATGGATATCTCATGTAAATTTAATTTTCATTGATAATAGTAATGTGTTTATATTAATTGAAGGTTATATACTAAAAAACTATGTTGGGAAGTAGATTTAAAAAAATTCTTTGGTCCAGATTAAAACAAACCATTCAAAGGTAAAAAAATGGTGGTATTAACAAAATATATAACCATTGGTGTAATAATAAATGGTATTTTTGTTGATGATTATAAATACTATAAAAATATTAAAAAAACTTTTCTATGAATAATATCATTTTATTTTTGATAATCAATTCGTTAAAATATGTACACAATATCATTGAATGAAATATTCTATTAAATTAATATTTGATACTTATAAAATAATTTTTAAAACGTTTGATTGGTTATGGAAACTATAAATTTTTTCCATCCCACATTCCATAAAATAATATTCCATTCACTTTGTTAGTAAAAATAACTGGGAATTGTTTCAAAAATGACTTTAAGGTTAATTTAAATAATGGTTATACTAATTATAGATGTGTAAGAAATTTTTTAATAAACCATTTGGAATATACTTCAAAAAATTATTTTTTTGTAGAAATTATATTCAAAGAATATTAATTCCTAACTAAAAGAATAAATAAATTCATATTTTCCTAAAATCATTTTATGTGACCAATAGTGGAAAATTATACTATTATTATATCATGAAAAAAAGGAGAAGAAATTGAAATGGTTTTATTTCATAATGATAAAATAATAAAAAATCAATATTTGAATGTGAATATGAAATAAAAATTTATAATGAATATAAAAATGATGTGTGAATTAATAAATGAATATAATATGTTTATCAAAAGTAAATATATATAAAAAATTGTAAATAAATGAAAATATATTCAAAATTATTTACACACATAAATTTATAACATCAACGATGATAAGGATGTAATATAACCCAATGAAAAGAAAGTGATATATGACAATCATTAGAAATGAGTAAATTTTTTATAAATACCATGGAATAAAATAATTAAAATGGAATATAAAAATACTTTTAAGTATAAATTATTAATGATATTTCATGTTAAAGGTTCTTTATATTCACCATAAAAATTAATTTGGTGCATACAATCAAATGTGCTTCAATAAAATGAAATTGGGATATAATTTATAACCTTACACTTAATTTTTTATTGATTTATGTTTTTTTAATGTGTATTAAAACTTTTTATTAACTTATTACATAACCATATTAATATTTTCATTCTCATGTATGATTATTTTAAAACATATCATCGCCCATTCATTAATAAAAATTAATCATTATTTATATCTCATGTGTTAACTTCTTTGCTTTCTCATTCATGATTTTTCATGAATGTTCTAATTTAGTTGAATTTTATATAGATCTATCATATAATGAATAAAAATTATGATCTAATGTTCATATTTATACATCAATTATAGATTTTATTCCAATCATGGATGATGGTTTTGAGAAATGATGTATTTTACGATCATAGAGATGGTTGGATGTACGTATGCATGCAGAAACAATTTCATTTATAAATGAAAATTATATCATAGATAGAATATTAATTAGTTAAATATAAATATAAATTTCATCCTTGTTTTTTGGTGAGTAATCTAGGGTCGTATAACATCATGAATGCAGTAGTCAACACTTACAAAAATGATGTTATCATCATTAAGTAAGTAAAAAAGAAATGAAATAAAATTGTATATTACCTTTATATAATGACATATATTTCGGTAATATAATAATAATTTTATTTATATGAAATATAATCATTAAAATTATACATACCACATTCCTCAAGAAGTGATAATGATAGAAGAATCACATTGCTTTGTAAAGCGGTAGTCAGTTGCACACATGAGAGATGTTTTTATATCCCATATGAAATTGACTTTAAATTGGTAATTATGATATAATGAATAATGTGGTTTATTGGTTTTATAATTCTCATGTTTAAATTACCTCTATAAATATACCCAACCATTAGAGGTTGTAATGTAACAATGAATGACCTCAGTTCATGAGGTGGTAGTCCTTCGTACAAATGAATGATAATTTCATAATGCATTTGATTAAAGTGGATATGGTTGTAGTTATTGACCATAAAATCAAAATATATTACTATACGAAATATATGGGGTTTTTTATATCATCATGGTTCAATAATAATTGAATATGTTGATTAATAAATAAAATAATAACACTTATTAAAGAATTATACCTCTTCTTCGGGTATCCATCTATTATTTGCACCAGAATAAATTATAGGATGGATTTAATTATAAAATATTGTCTCAAAGATGAGAATATTAATGTTTTAATGTAATATCATATGATAATTAATTATCCAAATGGTTTATATGGTGTGAAAATTAATGGAGAGTGGGTGGAAATTTATTATTGTGGTGAGGTGCACAATTTTAATATTTAAGAAATGATTCAATCATACCGACATTTTTTTAAAAATCAAAATCCTCAAAAATAGGACATTGTAGAACATATAATATATATGGTCAAAATATTGGTATATAATTATTGTTTTAAATGAATATAATACATTTTTAACAATTATCTCTTTTTTTACTCTATGTACATCAGTATTTACATTAACCACAATAATTATTTTTTTCAATTTTTAATATTTTTTGTGAGAAATTAAGATTACCTTATAAAACAATATAAATTATACTAATTTTAAATGTGGAATAAATTTCACCAAATTAAATTCATATATGTGTGGAATCATAATTTAATATTAATCTTTTGGCTGCGATGACAAGTAGGGTTTTTGAAAAGATAAATAATTTAAAATTTTACAATGTTTTTATTTTGTAATTCAGTTTGAAAATGATTACAGTGACCTAAATTGGATTTATTTTTCTATAATTTAACATATCTGACTTTATAAATAATATAAAATAAAAATTAACCTTATAAATTAAGTAACTAAAAAAAATTTCAATTATAATTCAGTATTTTGTACTATTAATCAAAACAAATTTAAGGAAATCCCAAAAACTAATCCTAAGATAATTTGTTCCCGAATTTGAAAAATAATTTATATTTATTCATATAATTTTCCTAAAAGTGTTAAATAATCATTTTAATTTTTTTACAATATACATGTAATTATATTTTTTAAAATATTCTCTTAAAAACATTTATTTTATTTTTTAATTGATTATTTTTCTATCTAATAAATAGATAACCATAATTCAATCAATTTACTTATAAATATTTATATTAAAATACTCGATTTCATCGTTATAACATATTACTATATTATGATTCAATTTCAATTGATGTTCTGTATTCTGTAAGCTATCGATGAGATCGAATAAAAATAAAAATAGTTCATGGGTTATTTAATCGATGTGTTTCATGTCACATATGCTTTAAAATATAATTTTATTATCTTATAATATTATGTTGTTATAATCCCCCCTCCCCTTAATGAAACATCATACCCACATTATAATAATGATCTAGGAAATAAAGCGATTGACATTTAAAAATTATTCTATTTGAAAACCCATATGATAATAGCAATAATAAAATACCATCCTATTAAGTGATAAACAAATGTACCATGTTCATATGTCATAACATATAACAATGTTTTAAAATAGGTGGAAGTTGGTGGAAATTTAATATATTGAAATGTGATAAATTAATAAATAATTGTAGACTATGATTGAGGTCATTGATAGCAAAAACCTGAATGATCAATTAAAAGTTAACAGTCTAAAAACATAAACAAATAATTATTTGAATGGCCTTACATTTTATCAGATATGAATATAATATGATAAACTTTTTTCAATGTAATTTTATTGTAATTGATTAATTAGTTTACTATCTTGTAATAAAATATAATATAATATACTAACTTGATACATTAATATTTCAAAGCATGATTAAATCCTTTGGTTGTTCATCAATAAATTTTAATTTCATAACATTTTCCAAGAAATAAATATAAAAATAAAATATTATTATTTATGACAAAAAATTCACATATAATGGATCATAAGATCTAAAAAATATTGACAGGTCTTTAAGTATGTCTCTAACTATTTTCCAAAACAAATATGGTTAGCACAAGTTGTAACATATTGAGATTTTAGAAATGAAAACTATTTTCGATAGCATGTTCAACAAAAAAACACCAAGAATATAAGATATTGAAACAACCCCTAAAATTAATATATATTTCTTTTTGATTAAATTTATTCTCATCAATTTCTTGCAAAAAAAACCTTTGATTATCACTATCGTGAAAGATATGTAACACCGAGCTTAAATGACACACACAATATATTACTATTATAATATAGTTGGTAAATATGTGGGTATTAAAGGTAGTAACTAATTTTGGATATATTAATATATATATATATATATATATATATGTGTGTGTTTCAACTCAAAATAAATTATCAATAAATATTTATAAAATAAGAACTAAATTTTTAGCAACGTTATTTTATTCTGAATTAATTTTATCTTCAAAAAATCATTTCATATATTTTCATAAGTAAATATTATAATAAATATTTAATGACACTATCCTATTATGTAAAACATTACATGATTTGAAGCATAATTATACATTAGTTTACAAGACAAGGATCGTGAAGTCTAATGTCTTTGAAGAATAGGTACATAAAACATAAAACATGGGGCTAAAAAAACACTTCCTTATTTAATCTGCATAAAAATATCTTAACATCCTTTGAGCACATACAACTATATAGGGAACCCTGGGGAACACATGAACAATGGGATGATCTTAAAATCCTAGTAATGGAATGAACATAAGAATAAATCTTAAGTACATGAGTTGGGAGGCATGACATAATGATATCAAAATTATAAAACATATAAAATCCTAACATATAAACATGGGATCATATAAACGTGGAATCATATAAATATGGCAGAAAAATAAAACATATATTTAGTACGAGTCAAGGAAAACTTCCAATCCCATTTCCCATAGTAGTATAGGTCAAGGCTAACTGCCAATCCGATTTCACATAGCATCTCGTGACACTTATCTTTACCCAATGCATTGGATAACTATCTGGGAACACCCATCTCATAATTTTCATGAATATGCTTGCCACATAAATAATCACACATAATCAATCATACATAAACATAAGGGGCACCCAAGGAAAAAATTGGGTACGACAATCATTACATAAAGCATAACCAATGGGTGTATCATGAAAGTGTATATGAATGAAATGAATTAGGTAATACATGGATGTTAATAATGAAATATTGGAATACATCATAAAAAGTGATGTCAAACAGATTCGGCAATATTTAAGAAATGTATTTTATAAATTTTAGCATCAAAACATTTTTGTACAGTTTTAAGGAAAATACTAAAGGGATTTTAAAATAGAAAAGAGGAAAATCATTTTTATAAAACCATAATTTTACCAAGAAGAATTTAATAATGAAAATTATTATTTGATAAATACAATGGTGGCTGAAAATATTGGATAAAGTGTACTTTACATTAGGTAACAATTTATGAATTTCTCTTAAAATAGGTTCGTTTATCAGAAAGTACTTAGGAGGGAATCATATAAAAACATGTATATCTCAAAAAGAGTGTGTAACATACCATGTAATTATATAATAATATATTTTAATATATATGTCTATTTATGTATTAGATAGTGTTTTAGAGTCTTAAAATGAGAATAAATTCAATCTTATGCATAGAATACTCTAATATTTTTAAATGATTGTTTAATCGCCTTTTGATGGAAATCCTTTTTTTAAATCAAACTTTTGACAATTTTATAAGCTATATTTGTCAAAATAAACTTATTCTTTATGATTGGGACATTTAAATTTACTTTGTATAATTTTTTGGTATTTTTCTGACAATGTTCATTTTTTAATGAATAGTGAAAAATACTATATTTCACTCAAAACTGCTTTTTCATCTTATTTAATTTTATGGATATATTGTCCTTTTAATTGGTTTTGAAGTTTAATTAGAATATATTTTTACCATTTCATCCAATTTTGGTCATTGTAATTAATTTCACTTTGGAATTGGGCCTAAAAACTGTCAAACTTTTGATAGATATTGTTTCTAAAAAAACCCGCTATTTGTTTTGACAATAGGAATTATTTTTAAATTAATTATTGAAATTTTTGTGTTTGTAATTTGGTAAAATTGATTACATATTTGGAATCAGAAGTCCCAAATTATTTAATTAAGACTCTCTTTTTTTAATTATGAATAGTAATGGTGGTAATTATCTTTAATTATCGTGATTAACTCGTAATCGTGTAGTTAAGGGTAATAAAATATTATCATAATAATATAAAATGACCCTGACATGTGTCCTAATGCTACTGGTTGTGTCATGGACGACCATGCTACTAGTTGTGTCATGGCCAAGACCCACAAACGATACAGAGATTCATTGTTTTACCGGGTTATCAGGTTATTACCAATGGTTTTCTAAAAACATTTCATGGGAATCTGGCCGGCTAAAAATGTTAAGTTGAAAAGTGGTTAAATATATTTTGATAGAATAATGTGGTGTTTTCTAGGAATTGCAGAATATATTGGTGAATTCTATAGTTTTGGCATTATCATCCCTTAATGGTGATTTTGTTATCTACAGTGACTCTTCTTTGAAGATACTTTGTTCTATTTTGATTCCAAATGGTCAGGTAATTTCATATGATTCAAGAAAACTAAAACCTAATGAGTTAAATTATCACAAACATGATTTGGAATTGGGATCTGTTATTTTTTGTTTTGAAATTTGGAGGCATCATTTATATAGAGAAAAATGTCAAATATATACTGACCATAAAAAATCTGAATTATATATTCACTCAAAATAAATTAAACATGATGTAGAGAATATTTCTTTAGTTGATAAAGGATTATGATTTCATGATCAATTGCAATTTTGGAAAACAAAAAATAGTGGTGGATTCCTTCAGTAGAAAACATCATGCATCATTAACAATGTTACATTTGAAATATGATCCCTTGAATTAATGATTTGATGAATTTTTTAATAAAGGTTGTTGGTATAGGAAATACCACTTTTTTGTTTTAGGTTTTAATACAGTCACCATTATCCGATAGAATTAGCAAGCATATAAGGAAGACCATGAATGACAGAAAAATGTATAATTTCTTAAAATGGGTAAGTTTCCAGAATTTAACAATGATAAAGATTGTGGTTTAAGATTTGGTAAAAGATTGTGTGTGCCTTGTGATTCTTAGTTGAAGAAATAATTGTTCTGTGGAGCTCATAGTTCTCCATTTTTAGTTCATTCTGGTAGTATTACCATGTACAAACATTCAGGGGTATTGCTGGTTGTATAGAATGAAAAGGGATATTGTTGATTTTACCATGAAATGTTTGAAATTTCAACAGGTTAAAGCATAGAAGAAGTTACCAAAGGGGATGCTTCATCTATTTCTAGTTCAATAGTGATAATAGGATAATATATCCTTGGACCTCGTGGTGAGACAACCTAATACTTATCGAGGTAAAAACATGATTTTGGTTGTTTTTGATTGGCTGTATAAATCTACACATTTTCTTTCTATTCAAGATATAATGTATTTGGATCATATTTCTAGAATGTACCTCAAATAGATTTTCATGATACATGGAGGTCCTCTTTCCATTTTATCTGACCGGGATCCCAGGATAACAAATATTTTTGGAAGGGGCTTCAAAAATCGTCAAGCACATAATTAAATTTCAGTACAACTTTTCTTCCTTAATCAGATGGGGAGTCAGAATAAAAAATTTAGGCATTAGAGGATATGCTTTGAGATTTTTCAATGTACTACCAAGGAAGTTGGGATAATTATAATTCTTTATTTGAGTTCTCTAATAATAATATTTTTTATTCAGGTATATAAATGGAACCTTTTGATGCTTTGTATGGGAAGCGATTTCCAACTACAGCTTTTTGGGATGATGTCAGTGAAATGAAGTTGATCAAACAAGAATTAGTAGAGGAAGTGGCTGAAAAAGTGATGATTATACAACAACACACAAATACATTTCACAGTGGGTAGAATGTTTATGAAGACATTAGGATGAAATACATTTCAATTGAGGTAAGTGATCATGTTTTACATAGAATCTCACCATGGAAAAGTGTTATACATTTTGGTAAGAAATAAAAGCTATGTCCACAGTTCATTAGACCATATGAAATCGTGGAGAAGGTTGGACCAGTCACCTAGAGAGTATCATTTCCTTCGAGTTTGTCTTAGGTACACATTGTTTTTCATGTTTCGATTTTGGTAAAGTATCTGCTAGATTCATCTCATGATTTGAGACTAGAATCTATTTTGTAGAAGAGGAAATTTCATATGAAGAGAAACCATTTCAGATTATTGATAAATGGGAAAAATTATTGGGGAATAAGGTAATACACCAGTAAATGTTTTTTTGGAGAAACCACATGGTTGAAGAGGAAATGTGGGAGTCTGAAAATGCTATGATGGAAAGGTATTATCACTTTTTTAAAAAGTAAATAAAATTACGAGGACGTAATTTCAAGAAGGTGGGGATAATGTAACACCAAAAGTTTTAAAAAATTAATTGAAATGCATTAATCGTTGATTTAATTAGATAGTTATAAATGTCCTTTAAACATAATTTTTCTTTTTCTATGCTTTGATTTTTGAAAAACGGTTATCTACAATTATGATCAGTAAGTTATTTGAAGTCTACTGGAACCAACTTGTTTTTTGGTGAAAATAACACACCCTTATGAATATTAATATGAATAGTAATATGACCCTAATGAATAGTATATTATATTATTATTTTATTTCCTTAAGTCTCTAATATAATAAAATCTTGATTAATTTTTCAAGACAATATAAATTGAGTTATAGTTTTAAAATATTTAATTTTTAAATAATCTATAATTTTTTTAAAAAATTAAATTAGTAATAATTAAAAAATTATTTTAACAAAATGTAGTTCATTTTTTAATTCTACACATTGACAAATGGTTAGCGTGAATTTTTTTTATTTTTCTGAAATTCATGATATTTTATCAATAGTGAAATACGGTAAAATATCGTATATAGAAATTATTAGATAAATACACTATTTATGACATCATAATGATTTCATGCCACGTGTTTTGAAATCACATGCCAATATTACTATTTGGGGTCACATGAACCAATAATATTCATATTATTTAGAAAAATATTAAAATAATTATTAAAATAATGTAAAATCCCTCCTCCCCTCCACTATAAATACCACCCTCACCCCCCTCTTCCTCTCACACCTATAATGAAATGAGAATTGTCTAATTTATGCCAAATTCCATCCCCAAAGGCTCTTCCTCAAGCCTTATAGCTGATGGTCTCAATAAAAGGCCTAAATTAAAGGCTTTATGGGGGATCTCAAGGAGAAGATATTAAGAGGTAAACATCATCTTTTGTGTTCTTTCTTTTCATTTCATCCTATTTGTTCTTCTTATTATTTCTTATCCTTCCCTTATCCAAAATGAATGAAAGATTTAGTATCATAAATATTATGTATTTCAACATGTTTATGGAATATTCTCAATTATAATTCTTCTCCTCTCCCACTTATTCATAAAATTAAAACATTGTTTTTGATGTGTTGATTTACCGAAATTGTGGATAATGTTATTTCAATTTCTTCTATTCCCATCCAGGCTGGTCATGAATACATTTTTATTGTTGAACTAGATTATAATTAATTTATCATATCTTATATAATTTTCTAAAATCACTTTGTAAAAATTTTATTAATTTATAAAACAAAATGAGTTTATTACGAACGAAGAATCACCAAAATGACCTAAACAAATATCAATAATGTTTTAACTTATGAATCATCATCATGTAAGAATTAAAAATGATAAATTGCATAATTTATGGTACTATAAATATGTAAATACAATTCCATTCGAATTTTCGATTTTCTCTTCCAATCGACAAGAATATCCATCATAAACTGACCATGTAAATCATGTAAACAACACACCCAAAATAATAGAATGAACAAATACTAATAATTAAAGGGTGGAATGATGCAATGAAATGATTATAAAATATATTAAATAGATGAATATTTTTATTTAAGATGATAATAACATTATTCTAAACATTATACAGGAGGTTTAAAAAAAGTTTCATGTAAGACAAACCGGAGGTAAGGTTAATCTTAACCCAATTTCCATTCATTGGGTTAACGTTCTACTGCATTGTTTAGATGGTACTAAATTAGTTTTTTTATGAAATTTGTTTATATTATAATTAATTATGTGTATTTACATTATATACACTTATTCTTTCCACTCTTATATGTTTCTATTGAATTATATGATATTTATAAAGGGAATTTCATTTAAAATCCACTTTTAAATTTTCCATTATGAAATTCAAAAGTAATGTTTTTAGAAAATTATTCATGTTGTGTGATTTTTTTGTGGTTATTGGGAATTGATTATGATGAAGGTTGGGACCTATATCTACCTCCAATGCATTGGATATTTGCATGTTGGAGTTCGGTCATATGGTTACTCCAGATGTAACTGTGATGGTTACACAAATTGTAAGGTATCCGTGATGGTTACAAATAAAAAGGTAGCTGAGAGGCTTACAATATTATGTAAGTAATTCCCCAAAATAAATTCATGGTTTTATTTATGTTCTATATTATTTTCTTCAAATATCATGAAAATACCATCTTTCACAAGGTAATTTTATATGGGTGAAAATTATGTCTTTTTCGAAATTATTTCATACATTACAAGTATTCATAGACTAATGTGTTATTTATTTATTTTCAAATCCCATAATCATATTTTTGTGCTCATACATTGTTTTTAAATTATTTTCATAGGTTATAAGGATATGAAAGTAATAGAAGGAATCAATGTAAGTTGTTGTGATGATTTTTCAAATAAAACCTATTTTATTTGAAAGTTTTAATACTTTGAAATAAATGGGTACTGATTTTGTTGAATATTCTTTATATATATAAGGAAAGTAATTTATGAATTCTATACCAATTCTATAAAAACAATATACTAGAAAATATATTCAATATAAAATAATGTTAATTTTTTACTAATATTCTGTATTATATAATGTAATAAGGTTTGGTACTTATAACCATTATTCAAGTCCTCTTCCTGTTATTCAAAAAATAAAAACACGGTCTGTGAGGTGTTGAATTACCAAAATCATGGATGATGTTTTTTATATTTTCATTACATTCTTCAAAACTAGTTATAAAACCATTTAATTGATGAAAAAGATTCTAGAGTGTATTATATATCCTTTTTCATGTGTTGTAGTTAACATATATGAAGAATATTATGTAATATAATGAAACTAGGTCGTGATTATCAAAAGACCGCCAAAATGATCTAAATGGATATCACTAAAGATTTTCATAATGATTTATCCTCATAATATATAAAAAAAATTATTTATGGAATCATTTATTATTCTGGAAACATATTAATATCATTTCATTCCACTTCTGGAATTTCATTTCCATATGACAATGAAATCAAATACAAAACCCGCAATGGAAATCATGTAAAGAACGTACCCAAAATAATGGATGGAACAAAATACTAATAATTAAAGGGTGAAATCCTATTTTTAAATGATCATATATGTTGTTATAAACATTAATATGTTTCTTTAATATTTTAATAACTCTTTTTAACCATTATTTAAGTCTTTTAAACACGTTTAATGTAAGATAAGTTCTAATAAGAGAATTCGTTACCCAATTTCCATTCTTTTGTTTAACCTTCTAATTTGTTAATTATGTGATATTAAAATTTTTTATGTGATTGAATTTGTTTATATTATGTTTAATTAAGTTTATTTATAGCTTATAAACATAATATATCCACTATATTATGTCTCAATTCAATTATATGATATTTTTAAGGGGATTCTCATTTTTAATTACTCTTAAATTTCTATTTTACAAAATTAAAAAGAAATGTTAATAAGAGTTTATTCATGTTTTATGATTATGTTCTAGTTTTTGGGTAATTTTTATGATGATGGGTGTAAGCTATATCTCCCTCCAATTCATTTCGTATGTGTATATTGGTGGTCGGTCGTATGGTTACTTCATGTGTAACTGTGATGGTTATACAATAATGTACTCTTGAGGGTAATATTGTATGGTAGACATGAGGGTTAAACATCATAAGGTATCTGAGAGGGTTCAAATATTATGTAATTAATTCCCTATAATACCTTTATGGTTCTATTAATGATCCTTTGTTCTGTGTAAATATTGTGTAAATCTCAAGTATCAAAAAGTAAGAATATATGGGTGTCAAGTTTGAATTTTTAAAAATGATTTCATACATTTACATGTGTTCATGGAAAAGTTTTTGCTTTCATTCTTTTTTATCCCTTACTGAGATTTTATTCTAATCCCAAGTTTTTGAATGATTTTTACAGGTTTTATAGAAGTTTAAGAGAAATAATAATGTCATGTTACATGTTATAAAGACTTATCCATGAAATCATTCTATTTTTTTGTGTTAAAAAATTTATGTTTTGGAAAATGTGGACAGTGTATAAATAGTAACCAACCTTTATGCTTGTGGGATGATATATATGAGTTAAGTCCTAACATTCTAATAATCATAACCAAAAATATCTTTTGTAATGTATAGAAGTGAATCTACTTGAAAAAACATGAATATTTAATGTTTATTAATGAGACCTTATTATTGGTATTAGAGCAGTGTTTAGATAACATTAAGATTCAGTATGATGTTGAAAATATACCGTAAATTATTTTTATCTTATTTTAATGTATATGTGGTATATAAATTAAATATCACCATGTTTATTCATCTAATATAAGTCTCTTCATAATGGTTCTCCGTAGTATATGCAAGGATGATGATGTTGTAAGGAAGCAAGAGGATGATATCATTCTGAATCCCCAACTGAGAATAGTGGGAATTGGAACTGAGAAGTTTATGGTGGAAATGGCTCAACTGACCCATTAAATAAATGGTGGTCTTATCCATGAAATGGAAAAATAGAGCTTCCGCAAAATAACATGATGAAAGTGGAACACTTTATGAGTTAACACCCTCCTGCTTTCAGTGGATCTTTTCACCCAGTTGCGGCTGAAGGATGGATTAAATCCCTTGAAAATATATTTTTTTTTATAATTTATTTATATAATCAAAAGGTAAGTACTTCCATTTAACATTATGAATGTGAAGTGTTGAGAAAATTATTATTTTCAATAATGCCTACTAATGTTATTTAAAGGGGGAGATTACTGAAAATAAAACACTGTCTCTTTATGATAATTTTGATTCTCACAAATACCCTTAGTTATTTTCTAATGATTTTACTTATTATTTTGCAGGAGTTTATTAATTTATTTTACTCTTGAAATAACGAGAATTTATTACTTAGCACGGAATCTGTTTTAGCGTGTTCGGGAATCATTGTTCACATCTTACGTAGATGAATATAGCACGAAATCTGTTTTAGCGCGTTCTGGAATCATTGTTCATACCCTACGTGGATAAATGTAGCGTAAGGATGAAAAGCATGTATATTTTTTGAGATAAGAGAAAAGTATGGTTACACAACCATACATTTTCAGCAAAGTATGGAAGAAGAACCTTACATTATGAAGGAACCCTACGTTTTGGTTATCATCAATGTATGGAAGGAGAACCCTACATAAATTCTAAAGGTTACGTTTATTTCTCAAAAGTATGGTTCATCAAACTTACTTTTGTAAACAACCATATTTTCTTGGAAAAGTATGGATCAAGTAAAAGTATGGATCTTTTATCGTACGTTTGAATGTTGAAGAAAAAGTATGGATGATCAACCCTAAGTTTGTTATCAACCTTATGTTTTCAACCTTACGTCTAAAGACTATTTTATTAACCCTACGTTTGGAGGCCACATCATCAAACTTATGTTTGGCGTCCGAAATTTTGGCAGATGGTATTTTTGTACAATGATCAGTAAGCTGATTTCTGGGCGGATTTCAACCCGGATTTAAAGTCATTTTTAAATTACAACTTTGACTGATTCAAAGTCGTTTTATTAATGGATTTAAGATCGAATTAATAGGATCATTTTATGCCGAGTCTTAAGGGAATTTACGAATTCTCTGTAAATTAAATTTTTTGAATATCATAAATCAGAAGGCGAATTTTATGGATCTAAATGTGAAAGAGATATGATTTATTATATATGATCTCTCTGAAACACCAGGTACAAGGGGGTGTGATCGATCTATTATAAAAACAGGTGGAAAACAGAGATTGAAACTATTCACGATTGATCTGATGATACAACAGGAGCGTAAAAGATCTGTTTGTTCAAGAAGATGGAACTCGATAGAAGATTCACCTGTTCTACATCGAATATCTACTGTGGATCTAATACTACTGAGGTTGTGAACTATATCTCTATATCTACTACAACTAGATCAACTCATAACTGCTTCGTCTTGGAGATCAATATTTCTAGAGACGTTGATCCATCTGCTGTCAATTGCATTCTATTGCTATTGTGAAGATCAATTGGAAATTTCTTTCTGAAATTATTTTTATTCTTGAGAAACCAGCTTCTCGTTCTAAGCTGTGTAGGTTCGTGTTTGAACCAGAAGGATTTTTTTTGCCTTGTATTATAAAGGTGTCAACTTTCTGTACTCATTTGTGAATCGGTCTGTGGAAAAGAGGACCAGATAGTGAAAATCACCAAGTTTGTGGAGTAGAGCGTTGGTGGAGTGGACTAGGGGATTTCTATTCCCCGAACCACTATACATCTATGTGATCTTAATTTTAATTTTTCTGATGCACAATCAAATCTAATAATGTATAAAGGACAGAACTCGTTCAAGAGAAGAGTTATTGAAAAAATTTCAAAAGACACAATTCACCCCCCCTCTTCTGTATAATCTGTAGATTTAGATCCAACAACTGGTATCAGAGGAGGAGCTTCTGATAGAGCCTTAGAAAGCTAGAAGCATTTAATGATTATACAACAAAGCATCATGACTGATAAAAGATAAGGGATGTCGATGGTTAGAGCGCCATATTTTAATGGAGACAACAATGGTTGTTTGAAATCGCGCATGATAATATATCTGAAAAACCACGGATATAGAGTCTATTCAAAGATTCTGACTCCTTATGAAATTCTTGAAAATCCTGAGGCATGGAGTGCAGCTATAGAGGCAGAGTATGATATGAACTTGAAGGCTATGAATGAAATTATCTATGGTCTAGGTCCAGATTAATTTAACAGAGTATCTCAGTGCCTGACAGCATATGAGATGTGGCAAACAATAGCTGTGGCATATGAAGGAACAAATAATGTAAGGAAGATGTGATATTCAACTGCAAAACTGAAATTTGATACTTTCGGAATGATTGAAGGTGAGAGCATTACCCAAATGAATGGGAGATTGATAGAAATTGTTAATAACATAACTGCTCTAAGAGAACCTATCAAGCATGCTGATCAAGCATTAAAATTACTGATATTACTTCATACTAGATGGAATGGTATCTCTGCTGCAATCAGACAATCAACACCTGTCAAAGATCTAACTATGAGAGAGCTGATTGGTACATTGATGATGTATGAAGCTGAAATTCAAGATGAAGCTAATGAACATAAAGTGATTATAAAAAGATAAGATACTTCCTAGAAGGTAACTTCACTAAAAAATAATAGAAAGATGAAGAGAAACTAAGTAAAAGCTAAATCAGAAAGCTCTGACTCATCCAACTCAGATGAAGAACTGGCTCAACTAGTCAGAAAATTTAGAAAATTCTACAGCAAGAAAAAAGGCTTCAAAAAATCCTTTAAGGGAGATAATAAGGAAGTGAGATGTTATGAATTCAAAAAAGATGGGATATATCATACCAGATTTCCCACAATTGAAGGATGTAAAGAAGAAGAAATTCTTCAAAAGAAATGACTTTGAGCAGAAAGACAAGAAAGCTATGAAACCCACTTAGAGTGTATCTGAAGACTCTAGTAGCTCTTCTGAATCAATCTTAGAGAAAGAAGAAGTCAATCTGAAGGCAAACATGTGTTTCATGGCAGGAACTGATGAGGTACACTCATATTACTCCTCTAAATCTCATTCTGAATCAAGCTACGCAAATGAAAAGCTTTCAGCCTACTGAAATATGCTTGAAGAAAGATAGGACTCACTATTTAGGAAATATAAGTCACTGAAAAATATACATAAAGTCGTTTTAGATGAAAGAGACACAATTCTGAAACAACATAAATAATTAACTGATAAATACAATTTGATTAACACTAACTATATTAATTTTGAATCAAGAATAAAATCAGTGCAGGATGAAGTAGAATCTTACAAATAGGCTGCATTGGTTTTTACAAAAGGATATAATTAATTAAATGAAATTCTTGGAAAACTGTCATTTAAAAAGAGAGATTTGGAATTGGCAGTAAAGGAGAAAAACCAAAGCTGTATAAAAATTATTTTGTTCCTAACTCAAAAATTCTTAATTGTAATTTTTGTGGGGCAAAGGGACATGTAGCTAAAAACTCTTTCTTAAGACAACCTCAAGTTTGTGGTATTAAGAAAGCCTTTGTTTCAAAAGACTTATATGATTCAGCTAATTTTAAAAGAACAAAGAAAATCTGGATATCCGATTCATTGCTAGCTAATACTCTTGGACCCAACAAAATATGGGTACCAAAGCAATTTTTTTAAGTGTCTTTGCAGGTAGCAGGTCACTAGAAAAGAAAAGATATATGGTACATGGGTAGTGGCTTCTCAAGACATATGAGTGGAAACTCATTGAATTTTTCTTGACTCACTCAAAAGGAAGGAGGACTTGTCACATTTTGTGATAATGCCAAAGGAAAAATCATTGGCATTGGAACTGTTGGAGATCCAAAAACAGTCTCAATCAACAAAGTACTTTATGTACAAGGACTAAAACAAAATCTGATAAGTATCTCTCAACTTTATGATGATGGATATACTTTTGATTTTACAAACAATTGTTGTAATATCTCTATAGATAAACTCTTTAAATTTAAAGAACCAAGAACTGAAAATGTCTATACATTGGATTTAAATTCCTTGTGTAAACAACAAGTAAACTGCTTGACTGCTAAAGTAAGTGAATATTGGATCTGACATAGAAGACTTGGTCATTTCAATGTATATTTTTTACATAAGTTATCCAAGAAACATTTAGTTTCTGATTTACCTTGTCTCAAATTTGAATGTGACAGATTTTGTGATGCATGTCAACTTGGCAAGCAACACAAATCATCCTTCAAATCTGTTAATAAGGTTGCTACATCTAAACCTCTAGAACTTATTCATATGGATTTGTTTGGACCTTCAAGAGTAGCAAGCTTAGCAGTTAAATTATATGTATATGTTTTAGTTGATGACTATTAATGATTTACATGGATTTTCTTTTTGAAATTTAAAAATGAAGCTTTTACATTATTTGAATTTTCTGCAAATCTGTTCAAAATTACAAAGGTTTCAATATAATATCATCAAGAAGTGATCATGGTGGAGAATTTGAGAATCTGGAATTTAATTCCTTTTTCTCAAATATGGGTATTAAACACACCTTTTCTGCACCCAGAACACCTCAACAGAATGGTATTGTAGAAAGAAGAAATAGAACAATTCAAGAAATGGATAGAACTATGTTAAATGAATATAGTCTACCTATATATTTCTGGGCAGAAGCTATGAATACAACTTGTTATATAATAAATAGAGTTTTAATTATACCTATTTTGAAAAATACACCCTATGAACTATGGAATAACATAAAACCTAAAGTAAATTACTCTAATGTTTTTGGATGCAAGGTTTATATCTTAAACACCAAGGATAATCTTGGTAAGTTCGATCCAAAATCTAATGAAGGTATTTTCTTAGGATATTCTGATACCTCCAAAGCATATAGAGTTTATAATAAGAAGTCAAGGATTATTGAAGAATCAGTTCATGTGAAATTTGATGAATCTGATCCTCTTGAGAAAAGGACAGAACAAATGGATGAACTTGACTCTAATGATAACATGAGACTTGAGAATTTAAAGAATGATTTTGAAAATGATATAAAATAAATTCAGTCCAGTTCAGAGGAACATGATACTGAAGAACCATTAAATATATTACCTAGACAATCTAGAACCCAAAAGAATCATCCTATAGAAACTGTAATAGGTAACTTAGAAACTAGTGTTCAAACTAGAAGAAACTTAGGAAACCTAGTGGAATTCTCTGCCTTCTTATCTCAACAAGAAGCGAATTTTACAAGACTTGCAAGGTATGCATCTGGCATTATCATCCAACCTGAAAGTAAAGTTGATCGATTTTTCAGTGGCTTAAAAACAAGTCTTCGAAGGGCATTAGCTATAAGAGACTTCAGTAGCTATGAAGAAATTGTGTGTTGTGCTATCAAGGTAGAAATGGAAGTTGGTGTTACATATCCATCTCATGGTTTTGACAAAAAACGAAAGATGGAGTTCAAGGAGAAATCTCAGAATAATGGTGAAAAGAAGATGAATGTTTCCTTATGCACAAAGTGTGGAAAGAAGCATGGTGGAGATTTTCTTAAAGGGACTAGAAAATGTTTTAAGTGTGGAAAAGAAGGTCATCGAGCAGCTGAGTGTTGAAGTAATGGAAAAAGGGATTCTAATGAAGTGAATAAAGCAAACACTGCAGAGAACGCACAACCAACACTTCAATGCTTCAAGTGCAAGGAGATAGGACATTATGCCAAAAAATGCCCTAATCCAAGGGTTAGTGATGATCGACATGAGCAACCGCTTAAGGCAAAGGACAAAGGGAAGTCACATGCGATCACTATTGGCAATGTTGAATATGACAACGATGTGGTGGAATGATTAAGTTTTTATGTAATGGGATTCCAAAATAATGTTGTATCATGGAATATTGGAATATTTATGTATTGGTCTAATGTGGTATTCAAAGTGATTGAGATATTATGCGCATAATGAAGGGAAAACGAGAAAATGAAATGTTTAACAGTATTCATGAGCTCATGATTGATATAAGGACTAAGTGATATCATGGTTTGAGTATATAGAATTTTGAGGATTTTGGTATGTGGAAAGTGTTAACTTTTAACTGCATTCAAGTTTTTACTAAGGTTCAATGGGTATTCAAGAGAGTACAAGATTAAGGCCTTTGAATGTTTGGAATGTGTCCAACAAGATATATCTTATGATATATGGGGATCAACGATGGTATTAAATCTCTGGTAATCGTTTTCACTATGTTATGAGAATGGACTGCAGTATTATGGATAGGACTAAAGATTGGAATGGATTATGTTGGACATAAGTTAGTATTGTTTAAGGATAGAAGTTTTTTCGATATTATTTATGGGATGTTATAGTAATATAGTTTTAGAAAAAGGACAACCTGAAGGACGGGCAACAGCCCATCGCTTCGGACAAGGCTGTGGGAATCGAACCCACAACCGAAGTGCGACTGGCCTTTATCGCCTACCACTGGCCTACAGGAAGTCCCTGTTTAGTAGAAACTAGTTTTATTATATTAAGCAGTATGATATATGAAGTATAAGTCCATTTTAGGAAATATATATGATTAATCTCACTATACATCGACTTATGTATATAATTTTGCTAACCTTTTGTTTGAGACAGATGGAATGACCCGTCATTCTATCACATGATCTGCTAACACTTCACGAATAACAAATTCAACTTCATTTAAGAGATGAAGTGGAAATTGTTCTAGGTACGAACAATAGTGAGATTGTACCAAAATAAAGAAAGTATTTATTCCAATTCAAATTTTCAACTTTAGGGAAATGATCTTGAAAACCAAAAAATGTTGTCCTAGTGATCTTATACCTGATGAATCGGATGGTACCTTAGATCGTCACAAATTTATGGATTTGTGATTATTGTCTTTTCCATAGCCATGTTCTCTACCACTCTCCATCAGAACATGATGGTTAGATTTCTCTTCCATATCCATATTTTCACCTATGTGGAAACCCAATGATTAGTTTATTTGGGTAACTGTTACGTTTCATACTTTTGTTTTTAAATATTGGTTTTGATATTCCTTTTTACGATGTGGGTTTCTATTAAAGAAACTTTCAAATAGTAAACCATTTATAACCCCGACGAATTTCGAGGGCGAAATTCATTTTAAGGGGGGTAGAATGTAACCGCCCAAGATTTTATAAAAAATATTCTTTTTAATTTTATTAATGTCTTGTGTTGTACGCTACACCAAAAGGAGCTTTCACAACACTCATCCTTGACTTGCCTTGCATTACACGCAATCGCGACCTTCCTCGATAGCGTGTGTAGTACGCAATAACGAGTTTCACTAAACATCGATATGCTATTAAAATGTTATTAAAACTAGCCGTTATGAATAGTAATAACCACTTTTTAAAATGCTATAAATCTTATTTTTCAAAATGAACTTCATTTTTGGATTCGGAGTATCGAATTTAGCCTAAGGTGAAATTTTGGTACATTTCGGATAACTTTCATATTCTGATGAAAAGTGAAAATTACTAAATTATAATTAAAAAACAACTTTTTTAATCAAAATAATTAATAGTGATAAATTATTAATTGGAGTAGTTTTAAAGTATATTTAGAATATATTTTTACAATTTAATACAATTTTGGTCATTGGATGTAATTGCACATTTAAACCAGACATAAACAAGTGTCAATCTTTTGATAGATATTGTTTCCTAAAAACACGCTATTTGTTTTAACAGCGGGATTTAATTATAAAATTAATTAATGCAACTTCTATGTTATTAATTTTGTAAAATAGACTTCATTTTTGAATTCGGAATATGAAATATAGCTTAGGATGAAATTTTGGCATTTTTCTGAAAACCTTCATTTTTTGATGAATAGTGAAACTACTAAGTGGTAGTTAAAAAACTGAATTTTTCATAAAACTTAATTTTACCGCTTCTGTGAATGGAATTTCAAAAATCCGAGAGACACGGTTGATGTCAGTAAGTAAAATGTGGTTCAATGAGATGAAAATAATTTTTGGTGAATAGTAACTTTTTACTTTTATTTACCACGGTTAAAAGTAAATAGGGTAATTAAGGGTAAGAATGATATTAATATTACCCTAACACATGTCCTAATTCTATTGGACAAGTGTATCTAGACCAAAAACAACCTTAAGTGTAAAATATTATCATTTAGGCCCACTTGGATTAGATTAGGACATTTATTATTATTTAATTCAAAGAAGAGTTAAAAGAGTTAAAATCAAAGTTTATTCACTAAAACATTTTTAATATGGGGTTATACATAAGATAAATTCGACTATAAATATTCATTAGAATTCTTAAAAGATTTCCTACATAATGATATTTTATTTATAATTTTTAGACTTTAAATAAATTAATTTATTTATGACACAACGATGATGCAGTAATTACCCTTTTAAGGAAATATTAACATAATTGATGTTATAAATACTCAAATGAATGTAATTTGAGACTTTTTATGAATTCCACTAATTTTCTAGGTTACTATGATATATTAGTGTTGATTTAATCAACTTGGTTCGAACATATAATTCTGTTATGACTTTCACAAAAATCATATATCAAATAGTGTCAAAATTGACACAAAATAGTTTTTAAATCAAATATTATATTATTAATTGTTATTTTATTCCTAAAAATCTAAGGTTCGGCCAAATGACTTAGATAAGGATATGTATATTAATAATAAACAATTTGGGGTTCGTTTGGCATGTTATAGTAAGTGTATTAACCATATAGTGAAAGAAAACAAAAAGACACGGTAAAAGTTAAATTATTTAACTTAGAGTTAAATCTAATTGATAAGGTTAAAATAAGAACCTAAACTTGTCTAAATCCTATTGATTGATATTATTTCGACCCATCCCCACTTTAGCTTCGAAATAAGACCCTTTGGAACCATTATAAACCGATTTTTACTTTAATATAAAATAATATTTTGAGATATTCCTAAGGTGCCCCTCTCCTCCCTTATAAAAGGGCACCTCCTCCCCCTCCTCCTCACACCAATTTGAGCACTCAAGCTCGGCCAAACCCTGCCAAAATCTCTTATCCACTTCCCTAGAAACATCCTAGAGGTTCTGGTCTTCCTCAAAGACCAATCTTAGTTCCCTAAGAGGAGGTCTCCAAAAGGCGCTTCAAAGAAGAGGTAATTACCGTTACCAATTCTTTCATCTTTATTTCTTCTTGCACTTCTTCTTCTTAGTTTTTTTAATTATTAAGTAATAACATCAGTATCACTCATATACTGATATTTTATTATAAGTATGAAACAACCCTATTTCACCATCTATCTATCCTACGGAAAAAGAAATCACCGCGCGTGCGTACGTACGGAATACCGTCTCCACGCCGTGGTGTAATCTATTTTCCACCACCACCTTACATGGATGGGTATAATGGTGTAAAGAATAACTATAAATAGTTATTAAAACATCATATTGATTCTGATATATTGTATAATCCACTCCAATTCAATTCAATATTTATGGAAATGATATCATCGCTCGTGCGTACGTATGGACTACCGTCTCCATGACGCGATGAGATTCATTCTCCATGTTAACCATTTAAGAATGATTATAAAGTATATATAAGAAATAATAATGAAATATATGACATTATAAAGCTACTGGATTTATGTATATATATATATATGTATGTCATCTACTTACTTCCATTCAAGACAATAGGGAAAGGAAAACAGCGTTCATGCGTACGTACGGACTACCGTCTCCATGAACGGTGTTTTTCATTTCATTTATCTATCTATTATATATATATATATACTGAATATATATGATATATAAATCATATTTTATATTCTGGAAGTAAGTAAATCATGATATAAGTAATAATAATGTCAATAACAACAAGTCAAAACACCTACGATAAATGAAACGATTTTACCCAAAACGCTTCTTTAACATGGAATTTACAAAAGAACGGGTAATATAATGTCATAAGTGAACCATATATGATATAATAACAATGAATATGATTCTGGAATAAGTCAATAACATGATTTAAATCATTATACAGGAGGTTCGGACACTTACAAAGCAAGTCGGACATAAGGTAAGGAAAATACCACAATCTCATTTTTATCCGAGATTGTTTATTCGTAAGTATTTACTGGGGTGTATTTTATCATCCACATACATGTTTCATAAATATTTAATATTATTTACATCCACCTACAATTGTTTAAATCCATTTTTACCCTTCGGTGAGTTTTTAGTAAAAGAAGTGAAAGGAATCTTTTGTCGTTTTCCGTACGAGGTACTTTTTGACTTTTCCGACAAAAGTACGAAGAATGTTTTTTTTAACTTATACGGCATGAATGGATTTTTAAAACATTGTTTCCAAGAAGCTTCCTTTACAAGTTTTCAAGTTTATTTTTAATCAACTTCTTTTATTTTAAAGTTGTATGACATGTTATGAAAGGAAAAAATGTTTTTGAAGAAGAAAGGATATTTTCCTCAAGAATGGAGTTCAAGTGTTTTATCAAAATTATTTTCCATCTAAGATAATAAAGGGTTCTGTTTTTATCCCTATTATTAAATTGATTTTTTCATGTTGTGATGGAATTATTTTTATGAATTCCTTTATCTTATATGAATTGATTTATGATGTCATGATGTTTCAAGAATCCCATTTTTGTTACATGTGTTATGCGATGATGTATGTTTTATGATTATGTGGCACACATAAGAAAGGATTCATTATAAGATGGGTGGGACCTATATCTCCCTCCAATGCATTGGGTAAAGATTTTATATCTCATGAGATAGACAGGGCTGGAACGGTACGTTATACCGGTTCAGTGAAACAGGACTGAAACGAGGGTTACTCGATTCAGAAAGGGACTTTGTCCACTAAGATAGTCTTGGCAATTAGTCTTGACTAACAAGAAATGATTCTCTATGAGTATGTGTGTATGCCACAAAGTTTCATGTTTTAAGTTATGATTATTGGGATTACTTTTTCACTGCCATGATTTATCCCATGATTATGAAATTATGCTCTCTTTTGCAGGTTATGATTTCCAAAATGCTATGTTCTTATGAATATGATGTGATTGATATTTATTTTGTTTACCCTTACTGAGCATTTGAGCTCACCCTTTTATGTTTTCTTTTCCCCAGGATATAAAGAAAGGTTTTAGGTAAAAAAAAGAGGAAGATCTTTATGGGAGATTTTGAAGATCTTTCACCACGATTAGAAGATTATAGTCCGAGTTTCCAAAGACAATAAACTATTACGGTCCTTGTGTGTGTGTTTTTGTAATGTACTATGTATTTCGCAAAAGTAATGTAATGTCAATGTACGTCAAGATACGGGTCTCTACAGTTGGTATCAGAGGAAAGGTTTAGTAAACCTTTGGAAACTAGGATGCGAAAATGTTAGTGAGATCCCTAGAGATATTTCTAAGGTATGTCTAGGGATGTCTCTAAGGTTAAGTATACGTATAGGTTATAGTCCTAGAATTCCTCTAACGATCTTAGAATTTAACCTAAGATGTTAGATATTGAGGGTACTACCCCTTTATTATGTTGTTTTCCCTAGCATGATTTTTGCCTCTCACACTATTCTTTTGGGATTTTAGACGATGGCTGGAACCCGAAGGAACCGTGTTGATCAATGCAATGGACAATGCAATGATTGTCCCCCTGAGCAACCAAACGATATGGGAGCTGGAATTCAAAATCTTATAGCCATGCTCACACAACTTTCTCAAGCTATGAATCATGCAGGACTTCCAAACGAGCAAAGGAAGGAGCAACATTCTGTTGAATCCTTCATGAGGCAGCGTCCGCCTTCTTTCAGTGGGTCTACTGATCCATTAGTTGCTGAACAATGGATTAGTACTACTGAAAAGATATTTTCAGTTCTTCAATGTTCTGAACATGATAAAGTCATCTTAGCAGTATATCGTTTGGAAGGTGAAGCTGATCAATGGTGGAATCTTATCAAGAATACGAGGCAAAGAGATGAAATTGATTCCATGGAATGGGACGAGTTCAAGAACTTGTTTTTCAGTAAGTACTTCCCTCGTATTCTTAGAACGAAGATGGAGAAGGATTTTCTGGAACTAAAGCAAAAGGATGATGAATCTGTTGGTATATACGAAGCGAATTTTACAAGACTTGCAAGGTATGCATCTGGCATTATCATCCAACCTGAAAGTAAAGTTGATCGATTTTTCAATGGCTTAAAACCAAGTCTTCGAAGGGCATTAGCTATAAGAGACTTCAGTAGCTATGAAGAAATTGTGCGTTGTGATATCAAGGTAGAAATGGAAGTTGGTGTTACATATCCATCTCATGGTTTTGACAAGAAACGAAAGATGGAGTTCAAGGAGAAATCTCAGAATAATGGTGAAAAGAAGATGAATGTTTCCTTATGCACAAAGTGTGGAAAGAAGCATGGTGGAGATTGTCTTAAAGGGACTAGAAAATGTTTTAAGTGTGGAAAAGAAGGTCATCGAGCAGCTGAGTGTCGAAGTAATGGAAAAAGGGATTCTAATGAAGCGAATAAAGAAAACACTACAGAGAACGCACAACCAACACTTCAATGCTTCAAGTGCAAGGAGATGGGACATTATGCCAATAAATGCCCTAATCCAAGGGTTAGTGATGATCGACATGAGCAACCTCTTAAGGCAAAGGACAAAGGGAAGTCACATGCGATCATTATTGGCAATGTTGAATATGACAACGATGTGGTGGAATGATTAAGTTTTTATGTAATGGGATTCCAAAATAATGTTGTATCATGGAATATTGGAATATTTATGTATTGGTCTAATGTGGTATTCAAAGTGATTGAGATATTATGCGCATAATGAAAGGAAAATGAGAAAATGAAATGTTTAACATTATTCATGAGCTCATGATTGATATAAGGACTAAGTGATATCATGGTTTGAGTATATAGAATTTTGAGGATTTTGGTATGTGGAAAGTGTTAACTTTTAACTGCATTCAAGTTTTCACTAAGGTTCAATGGGTATTCAAGAGAGTACAAGATTAAGGCCTTTGAATGTTTGGAATGTGTCCAACAAGATATATCTTATGATATATGGGGATCAACGATGGTATTAAATCTCTGGTAATCGTTTTCACTATGTTATGAGAATGGACTGCAGTATTATGGATAGGACTAAAGATTGGAATGGATTATGTTGGACATAAGTTAGTATTGTTTAAGGATAGAAGTTTTTTCGATATTATTTATGGGATGTTATAGTAATATAGTTTTAGAAAAAGGACAACCTGCAGGATGGGCGACAGCCCATCGCTTCGGACAAGGCTGTGGGAATCGAACCCACAACCGAAGTGCGACTGGCCTTTATCGCCTACCACTGGCCTACAGGAAGTCCCTGTTTAGTAGAAACTAGTTTTATTATATTAAGCAGTATGATATATGAAGTATAAGTCCATTTTAGGAACTATATATGATTAATCTCACTATAGATCGACTTATGTATATAATTTTGCTAACCTTTTGTTTGAGACAGATGGAATGACCCGTCATTCTATCACATGATCTGCTAACACTTCACGAATAACAAATTCAACTTCATTTAAGAGATGAAGTGGAAATTGTTCTAGGCACGAACAATAGTGAGATTGTACCAAAATAAAGAAAGTATTTATTCCAATTCAAATTTTCAACTTTAGGGAAATGATCTTGAAAACCAAAAAATGTTGTCCTAGTGATCTTATACCTGATGAATCGGATGGTACCTTAGATCGTCACAAATTTATGGATTTGTGATTATTGGCTTTTCCATAGCCATGTTCTCTACCACTCTCCATCAGAACATGATGGTTAGATTTCTCTTCCATATCCATATTTTCACCTATGTGGAAACCCAATGATTAGTTTATTTGGGTAACCGTTACGTTTCATACTTTTGTTTTTAAAGATTGGTTTTGATATTCCTTTTTACGATGTGGGTTTCTATTAAAGAAACTTTCAAATAGTAAACCATTTATAACCCCGACGAATTTCGAGGTCGAAATTCATTTTAAGGGGGGTAGAATGTAACCGCCCAAGATTTTATAAAAAATATTCTTTTTAATTTTATTAATGTCTTGTGTTGTACGCTACACCAAAAGGAGCTTGCACAACACACATCCTTGACTTGCCTTGCATTACACGCAATCGCGACCTTCCTCGATAGCGTGTGTAGTACGCAATAACGAGTTTCACTAAACAGCGATATGCTATTAAAATGTTATTAAAACTAGCCGTTATGAATAGTAATAACCACTTTTTAAAATTCTGTAAATCTTATTTTTCAAAATGAACTTCATTTTTGGATTCGGAGTATCGAATTTAGCCTAAGGTGAAATTTTGGTACATTTCGGATAACTTTCATATTCTGATGAAAAGTGAAAATTACTAAATTATAATTAAAAAACAACTTTTTTAATCGAAATAATTAATAGTGATAAATTATTAATTGGAGTAGTTTTAAAGTATATTTAGAATATATTTTTACAATTTAATACAATGTTGGTCATTGGATGTAATTGCACATTTAAACCAGACATAAACAAGTGTCAATCTTTTGATAGATATTGTTTCTTAAAAACACGCTATTTGTTTTAACAGCGGGATTTAATTATAAAATTAATTAATGAAACTTCTATGTTATGAATTTGGTAAAATAGACTTCATTTTTGAATTCGGAATATGAAATATAGCTTAGGATGAAATTTTGGTATTTTTCTGAAAACCTTCATTTTTTGATGAATAGTGAAACTACTAAGTGGTAGTTAAAAAACTGAATTTTTCATAAAACTTAATTTTACCGCTTCTGTGAATGGAATTTCAAAAATCTGAGAGACACGGTTGATGTCAGTAAGTAAAATGTGGTTCAATGAGATGAAAATAATTTTTGGTTAATAGTAACTTTTTACTTTTATTTACCACGGTTAAAAGTAAATAGGGTAATTAAGGGTAAGAATGATATTAATATTACCCTAACACATGTCCTAATTCTATTGGACAAGTGTATCTCGACCAAAAACAACCTTAAGTGTAAAACATTATCATTTAGGCCCACTTGGATTAGATTAGGACATTTATTATTATTTAATTCAAAGAAGAGTTAAAAGAGTTAAAATCAAAGTTTATTCACTAAAACATTTTTAATATGGGGTTATACATAAGATAAATTCGACTATAAATATTCATTAGAAAGCTAAAAAGATTTACTACATAATGATATTTTATTTATAATTTTTAGACTTTAAATAAATTAATTTATTTATGACACAACAATGATGCAGTAATTACCCTTTTAAGGAAATATTAACATAATTGATGTTATAAATACTCAAATGAATGTAATTTGAGACTTTTTATGAATTCCACTAATTTTCTAGGTTACTATGATATATTATTGTTGATTTAATCAACTTTGTTAGAACATATAATTCTGTTATAACTTTCACAAAAATCATATATCAAATAGTGTCAAAATTGACACAAAATAGTTTTTAAATCAAATATTATATTATTAATTGTTATTTTATTCCTAAAAATATAAGGTTCGGCCAAATGACTTAGATAAGGATATGTATATTAATAATAAACAATTTGGGGTTCGTTTGGCATGTTATAGTAAGTGTATTAACCATATAGTGAAAGAAAACAAAAAGACACGGTAAAAGTTAAATTATTTAACTTAGAGTTAAATCTAATTGATAAGGTTAAAATAAGAACCTAAACTTGTCTAAATCCTATTGGTTGATAGGATTTCGACCCATCCCCACTTTAGCTTAGAAATAAGACCCTTTGGAACCATTATAAACCGATTTTTACTTTAATATAAAATAATATTTTGAGATATTCCTAAGGTACCCCTCTCCTCCCTTATAAAAGGGCACCTCCTCCCCCTCCTCCTCACACAAATTTGAGCACTCAAGCTCGGCCAACCCCTGCCAAAATCTCTTCTCCACTTCCCTAGAAACATCCTAGAGGTTCAGGTCTTCCTCAAATACCAATTTTAGTTCCCTAAGAGGAGGTCTCCAAAAGGCGCTTCAAAGAAGAGGTAATTACCGTTACCAATTCTTTCATCTTTATTTCTTCTTCCACTTCTTCTTCTTAGTTTTTTTCATTATGAAGTAATAACATCAGTATCACTCATATACTGATATGTTATTATAAGTATGAAACAACCATATTTCACCATCTATCTATCCTACGGAAAAAGAAATCACCGCGCGTGCGTACGTACGGAATACCGTCTCCACGCCGTGGTGTAATCTATTTTCCACCACCACCTTACATGGATGGGTATAATGGTGTAAAGAATAACTATAAATAGTTATTAAAACATCATATTTATTCTGATATATTGTATAATCCACTCTAATTCAATTCAATATTTATGGAAATGATATCATCGCTCGTGCGTACGTACGGACTACCGTCTCCACGACGCGATGAGATTCATTCTCCATGTTAACCATTTAAGAATGATTATAAAGTATATATAAGAAATAATAATGAAATATATGACATTATAAAGCTACTGGATTTATGTATATATATATATATGTATGTCATCTACTTACTTCCATTCAAGACAATAGGGAAAGGAAAACAGCGTTCATGCGTACGTATGGACTACTGTCTCCATGAACGGTGTTTTTCATTTCATTTATCTATCTATTATATATATATATATACTGAATATATATGATATATAAATCATATTTTATATTCTGGAAGTAAGTAAATCATGATATAAGTAATAATAATGTCAATAACAACAAGTCAAAACACCTACGATAAATGAAACGATTTTACCCAAAACGCTTCTTTAACATGGAATTTACAAAAGAACGGGTAATATAATGTCATAAGTGAACCATATATGATATCATAACAATGAATATTATTCTGTAATAAGTCAATAACATGATTTAAATCATTATACAGGAGGTTCGGACACTTACAAAGCAAGTCGGACATAAGGTAAGGAAAATACCACAATCTCATTTTTATCCGAGATTGTTTATTCGTAAGTATTTACTGGGGTGTATTTTATCATCCACATACATGTTTCATAAATATTTAATATTATTTCCATCCACCTACAATTGTTTAAATCCATTTTTACCCTTCGGTGAGTTTTTAGTAAAAGAAGTGAAAGGAATCTTTTGTCGTTTTCCGTACGAGGTACTTTTTGACTTTTCCGACAAAAGTACGAAGAATGTTTTTTTTTAACTTATACGGCATGAATGGATTTTTAAAACATTGTTTCCAAGAAGCTTCCTTTACAATTTTTCAAGTTTATTTTTAATCAACTTCTTTTATTTTAAAGTTGTATGACATGTTATGAAAGGAAAAAATGTTTTTGAAGAAGAAAGGATATTTTCCTCAAGAATGGAGTTCAAGTGTTTTATCAAAATTATTTTCCATCTAAGATAATAAAGGGTTCTGTTTTTATCCCTATTATTAAATTGATTTGTTCATGTTGTGATGGAATTATTTTTATGAATTCCTTTATCTTATATGAATTGATTTATGATGTCATGATGTTTCAAGAATCCCATTTTTGTTACATGTGTTATGCGATGATGTATGTTTTATGATTATGTGGAACACATAAGAAAGGATTCATTATAAGATGGGTGGGACCTATATCTCCCTCCAATGCATTGGGTAAAGATTTTATATCTCATGAGATAGATAGGGCTGGAACGGTAGGTTATACCGGTTCAGTGAAACAGGACTGAAACGAGGGTTACTCAATTCAGAAAGGGACTTTGTCCACTAAGATAGTCTTGGAAATTAGTCTTGACTAACAAGAAATGATTCTCTATGATTATGTGTGTATGCCACAAAGTTTCATGTTTTAAGTTATGATTATTGGGATTACTTTTTCACTGCCATGATTTATCCCATGATTATGAAATTATGCTCTCTTTTGCAGGTTATGATTTCCAAAATGCTATGTTCTTATGAATATGATGTGATTGATATTTATTTTGTTTACCCTTACTGAGCATTTGAGCTCACCCTTTTATGTTTTCTTTTCCCCAGGATATAAAGAAAGGTTTTAGGTAAAAAAAAAAGAGGAAGATCTTTATGGGAGATTTTGAAGATCTTTCACCACGATTAGAAGATTATAGTCCGAGTTTCCAAAGACACTAAACTATTACGGTCCTTGTGTGTGTGTTTTTGTAATGTACTAAGTATTCCTCAAAAGTAATGTAATGTCAATGTACGTCAAGATACGGGTCTCTACAAATAGAACCTTTATTTACTTATTATTTTGTGAGAGAAGTTGTTGCTGATAAAACCATGGAAGTTGTTACTGAGAGAACGGCTCCAGTAGAGAAATTAGGAGCTCAAGAAGAATCTCGAAGGGAAAATCAGGAACCTATTATTGCTGATGTTGAAGTTTCACTTCAACAGGAACAGGAGATGGAGGCAGTGCCTGGTGAATAAGTGGCCAGACCTCCAGAAACTTATGAAAATATTGTTCTTGAAATTCCAGTGGAAGACAAATATGCAGATGAATGTGATGATCATGCTTCTGAAGCTCAAACATAAGTACTTCAAGAGGATTTTTCTGTGGAGAAGTTTTAAAACTCTAAGGAAAAATATGTGTACCAACCTTCTCAGGACAAAGAAAAAGAGAAATCTGATGCTGAATCATTTCCTTTGATATTTCTGCATCAACCTAGGAATATGAATCAAGCACAGGGTGCATCTGATTCAAGGAAAGAAGAAGTTGAAGAACTGTACATAAAAGTATCTCAGTTGTAATCTGAGAATGCTTCTCTAAGAAATGCTTTAGACTTAGAACATTTTATTTTTCAAAAGCTGATGGAGTGTACAGTTTCAAGGCCAGAAGTTGAAATGTATAAATAGGATATGCTGACTGTTGATACACAATTAATATCTGAAATGGTTATGAAGTCAGTTTTATCAGATCTGATGTTGTTTATGGAGAACCAATTTGCATCAGTTGCAAATAATGCTGCTAGTGGATCAGGTACTTCACCTGATTTAATCATAAGGTTTCAGGCTATCACAGCTGCGTTGAGCAATATGAATGAATGATACGAGATCTTTAATGTATCGGTGCTCCTTTGTCAGTTTTTCTAGACAATCAGATATTCTTAGTGGATCAACTGACATCTAGTGAGCCATCAAACAGAATTTTGTTAGATCAGTTATCAGAGAAGCTGTTAGTATTTGTTGAAAAAGGGGAAAGGATGCAAGAGTTTTTCAGAGTCAATTTAATTGAGGATATTCATATGACTCAAGAGAACAGAGAGCTCCTTATCAAGCTTGGAGATGGGATGATGAAGAGACTTCAGGAACATTTTATAGAAATCAAGTCTTCAATTCAGAGGAGATAGACCTGGTTGCCTATCTTACCCAAACCTTGATTCCTGTGTATATCATTGGCATGTATATACTACTATTTTTGAATGAAAATTTTATTCATTGTTTATTTTTCTCTTTCCTTATTTGTTTTACTAACTTTATTTTTAATATGCCAGTACTCCAGATTTAATTATTGATAAACAGTTCGTAATAGAATTTACTAATAGTTTAGTGCAATATTAAATGTGTTAAAATCCATTATTTTCCAATATTTTTGATATCACAAAAAGGGGAGAATTTGGATAAACACAACATCAATATTTAGGGAGAGAATTCATTTTATTGAGGGGGAAAATTAGATGAGACATTTGGATTTATAATTATCTTTTGGGTGGAGAAGTTTTTATTTAAAACTTTATAACAAATTTTGAAAGTTAATTTTGTTTTGTTTAAATAATTTTAATTATATTATGGTTTTTGTGATCATCAAAAAGGGGGAGATTGTTAAGAAATGTATTGTTTTCAACATTGCGTATTAATGTTATTTAAAGGGGAAGATTATTGAAAATAATACTCTGTCTCTTTATGATAATTTTGACGCTCACAAATACCCTTAGTTATTTTCTAATGATTTTACTTAGTATTTTGCATGAGTTTATTAATTTATTTTACTATTGAAATAACGAGAATTTATTACATAGTGCGGAATCAGTTTTAGCGCATTCTGGAAACACTGTTCACATCTTACGTAGATGAATATAGCGCGGAATCTGTTTTAGCGCATTCTAGAATCATTGTTCATACCCTACGTGGATAAACGTAGCGTAAGGAAGAAAAGCATGTATACTTTTTGAGATAAGAGAAAAGTATGGTTAAAAAACCATATGTTTTCAGAAAATTATGGAAGAAGAACCTTACATTAGAAAGGAACCCTATGTTTTGGATATCAGCAATGTATGGAAGGAGAACCGTACATAAATTCTAAAGGTTACATTTATTTCTCAAATGTATGGTTCATCAACCTTACTTTTGTAAACAACCATACGTTCTTGGAAAAGTATGGATCAAGTAAAAGTATAGATCTTTTACCGTACGTTTGAATGTTGAAGAAAAAGTATGGATGATCAACCCTACATTTGTTATCAAACTTATGTTTTCAACCCTACGTTTGAAGACTATGTTATTAACCCTATGTTTGGAGGGCATGTCATCAACCTTACGTTTGGCGTCGGAAATTTCGGAAGACGATATTTATGTACAACGATCAATAAGCTGATTTCTGGGCGGATTTCAAGCCGTATTTAAATTCATTTTTAAATTACGACTTTGACTGATTCAAAGCTATTTTATTAATGGATTTTAGATCGAATTAAAAGGATCTTTTTATGCCGAGTCTTAAGGGATGTTACGACTTCTCTGTAAATTCAAATTTTTGAATATCGTGAATCAGAAGGTGACTTTTATGGATCTAAATGTGCAGGAGATATGCTTTATTATATATGCTCTCTCTGAAACACCAGGTACAAGGGGGTTTGATCGATATATTATAAAAACAGGTGGAAAACAGAGGTTGGAACTATTCACGATTGATCTGCTGATTCAACAGGAGTATAAAAGCTTTGTTTGTTCAAGAAGAAGGAACTCGATAATATATTCACCTGTTCTACATCGAATATCTATTGTGGATCTTCTACTGCTGAGGTTGTGAACTATATCTCTATATATACTACAACTGGATCAACTCAGAACTGCTTCATCTAGGAGATCAATATTTCTAGAGACTTCGATCAATCTGCTTTCAATTGCATTCTGTTGAAATTGTGAAGATCAACTGGAAATTTCTTTCTGAAATTATTTTTATTCTTGAGTAACTACCTTCTCGTTCTAAGCTGTATAGGTTCATGTTTGAACCAGAAGGCTTTGTTTTTTCTTGGATTGTAAAGCTGTCAACTGCCTGTACTCAGTTGTGAATCGGTCTCTGGAAAAGAGGACCAGATAGTGAAAATCGCCAAGCTCATGGAGTAGAGCGTTGGTGTAGTGGACTAGGGGATTTTTGTTCCCAGAACCACTATACATCTTTCTGTTCTTAATTTTACTTTTTATACTGCACGATCAAATCTGATAATGTATAAAGGACGGAACTTGTTCAAGAAAAGAGTTATTGAAAAAATTGCAGAATACAAAATTCACCCCCCTCTTGTATATAATCTGTAGATTCAGATCCAACATGAAGTTGGTATATGTTTTTCAATGGTCAATAATAGTAGGGATATATATGATATTTATGCCTTATAATGAAATGAGTTTATATATCTTTTCCTTGAAACATATTTTCCAAATGTGGTTCAACATAGGATGGGGAATAAATTCATTAAATTGAGGACAAATAATGAATATTAAGTGGTTATGTATGAAGCAATCTAAACACGACTGGCAAGGTGCACTCAAAATCATATTTGGGATCTTGATAGAAAAATAAACCGTTTTTACTCTGATTGAAGCCATGATATCGAAGGGTATTGGCTTCCCAAGATTTCAGTTTTTATATCAAACATTTCTGATGTGATGAGAGGGTATAAATGGTGTTCTATGATGATCATGTGTACATTGAGAACAATGATAAGAAGATATCTTGATGGAAAGGGGTGATTAGAAATTAATCAATGAAATTTGATGGTAAGAATGTTCAGTTTCTAGTTTATGAATAGTTTGGTAAAAACACCCTAGGTTTAGCCTTACATAAAATGGGATTTGTTTTCTATGTGGTATTTGTGGACATATGGCCAGAGATGGCAATGAAAATGGTCATTATATTAATCTGGACAAGAAAACTGTAAGGTGTTTCAAATGTACTGAGATGGGACATTATGAAAATGTCGTCCCAGAGAAAGATCTAAATGATGGAAACAAAAAAGAATATAGGAATAATTGTGTAGTGGAAACATTTGAGACTAATTGATTATATATTGGGCCATCCAATAAAGTGTCATCAGGTAAATTTTTTGTTTACATAGTTTTTACTATTGTCTAGTTTTGTATGGTATCAACACAATCCTCTATTTCTGAAAAAATTTCTTGTAAATTAAAAATATCACCTCAAAAAAAGACCAACACTTACTGTTAATACACCAGAGAGAAATTTGACAATAAAAGTCATTTTATGAATCTTCCTATTGTTATCTGTGGAAGTAAAATACTTTCAAACCTAGTTGTTTGCCTTATTATAAATTGATTTCATCTTAGTTATATATTTGAATTTTATTTATCATGTTAAGATTGATTATAAAGATAAAGAGGTTTTTTTTAACAAAGAGTTTCATTTTTCATAGAAGAATGATCCCATAAAATTGATAACATATCAAGATGCTAAGAAACTGTAGAAATATAGAAATGGGTATTATCTTTCTCATGTAGATGAAAACAGGGGTACTATTTTGATTAATGATGTATCAGTTGCAATTGAATATCTTGATGTTTTTCTGGATGAGTTACCCCATGTTATACCTGATCGGGAAGATGAATTGACAATTGACTTAGTTCCTGACGCTAATCCAATTTCAAAGCCACCTTATCGAATATATCATCTGGAACTTCTTGAAATGAAAAACCCATTTCAGTCATATTTTGATAAAGGTTTCATTCATCCTACCACATAAACATGGTGTGCTCCGATTTTTTCGTTAAAAAGGATGGTTTCATGATACATTTCAATGATTACAAAGCCTTGAATAACATCAATTTTAAAAAAAGTTATCTTTTTCCTCATATTGATGACATGCTTGATCATCTCTAGGGAATAAATTATTTTATAAAAGTTGACCTGAGGTCAGGGTACTATCATTTAAAAGTAAATGAATCATACATTCTGAAGAATCTGTTCCGTACTAGATATGGGAATTATAAATTTATTGTTATGTAATTTAGGTTCACTAATGCACCTACAGTATTAATGTATATTATGAATATAATATTTTATCTGTTCATGGATATGATTGTATTTGGGTTTATTGATTACATTATGGTATTATCTAAAAGTAAAAAAGGAGTATTAAATACAACAAATGGTTATTTTTACAACCTTATATGAAAATAAACTATATGGAAAATTTTGGAAGTGTGAATTTTAGTTGCGATACATTTCTTTTCAGGGTAATATTGTAAAGAACGATGGAATATAAGATGATCCTTCCAAAATAAAAGTGGTTTATAAAAGAGAAAGACCAAAAATTGATACATAGATGCATAGTTTTCTTAGACTAGTAGGTTATTACCGACGGTTTGTTCAAAACATTTCACATTTATATATCCCACTAATTATGTTAACATGAAAATTGGTTATTATTTGGATTGAATAATGTGATGATTGTTTTCAAGAATGGAAGAAAATAGTGGTGAATGATCTAGTTTTTTCCCTGCCTTCTTGAGATGGTATGTTTATTATATACAACAATGCTTAATTGAAGGGACTTAGTGGTTTTCTCATTAAAAATGTTCATGTAATTTCTTATTTTTCAAAAAAACTAAATTTCTTGAGTAAAATTTACCCACGCATGATTTGGAATTAGTAGCTGGGTTTTTCCTTTAAAAATTTGGAGGCACAATTTTTACAGATCAAAATGTGAAATATATATTAAAAATAAAATTTTAAAATATATATTTAATCAATAAGAACTTGAAATGATTTAGAAATGATGGATTGAAATGATAATGTCTTATGATTGCACAATCAATTACCATCCATGAAAGAAAAACAATGTTTTGAATGCCTTGATTCGATAACATCATAAAACATTAACCATGTTAATTTTATAACATGAAGCCCTAATTATTAATTTAATGAATTCTTTCTTTGAAATAATTTATTTAGGAAATTCCTTTGTTTTGTTTGAATTTTTAGTGGAGTCATATATTTTCTATAGAATTAAGAAAAGGCATAAGGAAGATGAGAAGATACATAAAAAGGTAGAATTTGTTAAAATATGAAAGTTTCTAGAATTTAGCACTGGTAATGACTATGTTTTTTAGATTTGGAAAGAGATTGTGTGTTACTTGTGATTCACAACACAAGAAAGTGTTGTTGTGTGAAGCTCATTATTCTTTATTTTCAGTTCATCCGGGCAGTACAAAGTCATACAGAGAACTTCAGGAGTATTACTGGTGAGATGGAATGAAAAGTGATATTTAATATTTTTGCATGAAATGCATGAAATTTCAACAGGTTAATGTAGAGTGGTAGTTACTAAAGGGGATGCTTCAGCCTTTATCGGTGCCATAGTGGAAATGGGAAAATATATTAATGGACTACATTGTGGGACAACAAAAAATTATCAAGGTAACAATGCAATATGGGTTACTGTTGGTTGATTGACTAAATCTTTTCATTTCCTTCCAATTCAACATACTATGTATTTTAATCAGATTTCTCGATTTTAACTCAATTATATTGTTAAGTTACATGGAGTTACTCTTTCCATTGTATCTACCACAATCCTAGGTTCTATTCTAACTTTTGTGATGACCTTCAGAATTCATTGGGAATAGAATTAAATTTGAGTATAACTTTTCATTATCAATAAGATAGGAAGTAATAACAGAATATTCATACATTGGAGGATATGAGTCAATCTTATTCAATGGATTAACTGGGAAGTTGGGATGAGAATGTTTCTTTAGTTGAATTTTATTATAATAATAGTTTTCATTTCATTATTCAGATGTCACTTTTTAGAGAATTATATGGGAAGTGGTGTAGAACTCCATGATTTTGGGATGAAGTAAGAGAAAAAAAGTTGATGGGACCAGAATTCGTAGAGGAGGTGTCTAAGAAAATAAAGATGGACTAGTAACACATTAAGATAACTCAGAGAATGAAGAATTGTTATACAGATAACTGGATGCAATCCTTTTATTTCGTGGAAGGGGATCATATTTTTCCTATAATCTCACCATAGAAATGTGTTAAGCATTTAAGTAGGAAAGGGAAGCTGAATTCACAGTTCATTGGACCACTTTCTTATTGATTATATTTTCCTTTATTTTTATACCAGGTACACAATGTTTTTCATGTTTCGATGTTGAGAATGTATGCGCCAGATTCATCTCATTTTTATCCTAGAAGCAGTTCAGCTGAAAGATAACCTTTCTTGTGAAAAAGTATTGTGGAATAAGGTAATCCACCAGGTAATGTTTTTATGGAGAAACAACTTGGTTTAAGAAGTAACATGGGAATTTTAAAATTCTATAAGGTAAAGGTACCTAGATATGATTAATATGTAAATAAAATTGTGAGGACATAATTTCCAGAAGGTGGGGAGAATGTAACATCCCAAGGATTTAAAAAATAAATTAAAATTCATAAAATGTTGATTCTCTACAGAATGATAATTTTTTAAAGGAGATAGTTGTAAACTAGTTATTAAACATAATATTTCCTCTTCTATGATTTGAATTTTGAAAAATAGAGATCAAGGGTTGTGATTAGTAAGTTATTTGGATTTTGATAGAACGAACATGATTTTATAGTAAATAGTGGAATTCCCTTATGAATAGTAATATGACCCTTCTAGATAGTAAATCATGTTATTATTCTGTTTTCTTATGGTTATAAGATAATGAGATTTGGATTTATTTTTCAAGGTGATATAATGTTAGTTATAGTTTTAAACTAGTTATTTTTGGAATAAAATATGATTCTATTTAGAAATTAAATTATTTTTACCTAGAAATTTTGCTCATAAAATGGAGTTTATTTTTTAATTCTATACATCGAAAAGTAGTTGAGTTGAATTTTTGGATTTTTCTGAAATACTTGTATTTTTAGTAAATAGTGAAATTCGATAATTAAAAAATATTATATTTAAATGAATTTTACCATCATTCTAGAGTCATGGATTATGTAAATGGTTATTGTTTTGAACTCGCATTCACTAATTACTATTTTGGGTCACATGAGTCAATACTATTCATAGTCCTGATCAAAATTATAAATTAATTATTAAAATAATGTAATACCCCTTCTCTCCTACACTATAAATTCAACCTTCATCCACCATCTTCATATCCCACCTCTCAAGATCTATCTATTTTCTAGGTCCTCACCAATCCTCTTACCAAGTCTCTTCCCCATGGTCAATACCTTCATGTCGCCCCAGAAATCCAAAAACAAAGGCCTTACATAAGACTTCATGGAGCAGATATCAAGAGGTAAGAATCCACTTTCATTTTCATATGTTTTATTTTAAATTCCTTTTCTTTACATATACTCCATTACCATCCCCTTATCCAAGAGTTTTCAAATATCTATAATCTTATATATTACGGATTTATCATGTTTATGGAAAAAATCATCATAATTATTCATATTCTCTTCCACTTATTCTAAAAATAAAAACACTATTCACGATGTGTCAATTTACATAAATCGTGGATGATGTGTTTTGAATATCCATTACATCCTTCAAAACTAGTTATAAAACCATTTTAATGGTTGAAATAGATTTTAATGTATATGAATTTCCTCTTTCCTATTCTATAGTTGACATACATATGTAATAGTCTGTTAAATAATGAAACTAGTTCGTGATTATCAAAGAACTGCCAAAATGATATAAACGGATACCACTGAAGATTTATCTGATGATTCATCCTCATAAAATATATCTAGAATGATTTATGGACTAATTTAATATTCTGGAAACATATTAATAACATTTCATTCCACTTCTATAATATCATTTCCATACAAGAAGGAAATCAAATACAAATCCGGCCATGGAAATCGTGTAAATAACACCCCTGAAACAATATAAGGAATAGAATACTAATAATTAAAGTGTAAAATTATGTTAGTAAAATTATCATATAAGGTGTTATAAACATGAATAAATTTCATTAACATATTAATAACACTATTTTAACCATTATATATGAGGTTTAATCATGTTTAATGTAATAAAAACATGATGTAAGGGAATTTGTAACCTAATTTCCATTCTTTGGGTTAACCTTCTACATCATTAATTATGGGATACTAAAATTATTTATGGGGTGAATGTTTTTTATATTATTTTTAATAAAGTGTATTTTTAGTTTATAAACAAATTTCATCCACTCTATTAATCTTCTCTTAGATTATTTGATATTAGTAGGGATCTTTTCTATTGAAATCATCTATTACAATTCTATTTTAGAAAATTCAAAATCAATGTTTTCATGAAATTATTCATGTTTTATAACTATGTTTTGGTTCTTGGGAATTTTTTATAAATAATGGTGGGACCCATATCTCCATCCAATGCATTGGTTTTGTGTATTATAGAGGTCGATCATATGGTTACTCCAAGTGTAAGTGTGATGGTCACACAATATTGTAGCTATGAGGATTACATTGTAAGGTAATCGGGAGGGTTTCAAATCATAAGGTAGATAAGAGGGTTATAGTATTATTTAAGTCATTACCCAAGATACCTTTATGTTTCTATTTATTTATTTTTATGTTTTTTGTAAATCTCATAGAAATATTATGTTTTATAAAGTTAGTATATATGTGTTTCAAGTATGTCTTTTTGAAAATGATTTGATGCATTTACAAGTATTTATAGAATAATGTTTTATTTATTTATTTTTTATTCCTTGATGAGATTTTTGTTCTCATCCAAAATTTTTATGTGATTTTCACAAGTTATATAGATGTGTAAGAGAAATAATTAATTCAATTTAAATGTCATAAAACATTTTAATGAAATAATGTTGTTGTTTTATGTTATTTTTTTGATGAAATGGATATTATTTTAATGGTTCCCACTATTTATGCATGTGAGTAAATATTTATGAGTAATGTATAATAATTATAAAACTATATATCAAAAATGTTCTTTGGGAATTTAAATAAGATAAATCCAATTGAAACAACTAGAATATGTAATGATTAAGGACGAGACTGTATACAATCAGTTTCCCTCTTTTTAATGCATCGCATAAAAATTTACCTATGCTGGTGCATTGGAATTTCATGGAAATTAAAACTATTTGTCCTTAGGGATCCTAATGGTAAGTGAGTCATTAGATGTACATGCCTGAGGAACATCGATGTAACAACCCGGACCTGGACAGCAACCCGAATAGTGCCAAACGAGTCGGGTTTTACTAACTTAGGCGCACCTCCCCTGAACGCCAAAGGCTGCCGACTAGCAGCGAGGGTCAAAATAGTTATAGTGGGGATGCTATAGCCTCTCGGAGGAATAAAATGGTACTGGTCCGAGTATAAAGATAAATATGCAGTGGAAATAAATGACTCAGCAGACTCAAACCAGACCCGCATAGCGGAAGCATAATAATACCAATAAACCAGCGGAAGTAATATAGAAACAACATCAGCATAAAGTAAACAGAACAACATGACAACAATCAACAACAAGTACTACTATAAACAAACAAGGCATGCATCGAAAACATATCATAAAACTCAATATATAATGGCTCCAATGGCTATCCAATAGTTGCTACATAACAAGGTAAGCATGCAGATAAGAAGAAAGAAAACTAAACAAAGTAACTCCAGCAAGGTACGTCCTCAAGGACCATACCAGTCTCCATGCCAACAGCAATAAAGACCACCTCCTGAGGCTGACCCTTTACCTGCACGCAATTTCATAAAGTCTACACGTGACCCAAAGGGCCCTTGTAGGCTGTGAGACAAGCCTCAGTAGGATACCACCCTAGGGTGCATACCTAATATAAGTCATTATGTAGACACACTTATATATGGAAATCAGTAAACAGTACCATTCCCAAAAGTAAACACAAACTTCACTGGTACTCAACAGCCACCAGGATGTGTCACCTGCTTCGGCTAATGCCGAAATATCAGGTATGTAGCCCGGCACCTCATGCCACCTGACACAATGTGTCTCAAGTACCGACATCCCGAAGTCACGCCCAACGATCGTAACCCATCTCGGAAGCTCAACCTGTCCAATGCACAACATCTAGAGAAACATAGATACCTATCCTCAAATAATAACCGGAGGGACAACGATGTGTGTCCTCAAATCACGGCGAGCCACTGCCCCCAACCTAACCACCCCAAATCTGTCTCTTGAAGGCTCCTCACCTTCCACGTGTCTTCCTATGGCATGCACCCCCAAACCAAAATATAACTAAGAACATATACCCGGGGACTCTACCCAGCGAGTGGTCGTACCACCTCATCTCAGAGTCTATCTGTGTGCAAACTACTCAAAAGTACCTGGTGAGCGATAATCACCTCAGTATGTCCCCATGACACAACACTTCTAACACCTCGTGAAAATGCAAACTTGTCTCTCAAGTTTGATGGCCTCGCCATCCAAGTAACTCGGGCCAAGCCCAACCCGACAATCCAACTGTCTCAACCGACGTCCATGACGCCCAATCCCGTGGTAGCAACCACCCAAACTAAACCGAGCAAAATCCCCACCCTGTTATCCCCATCACTCGACAATATATCTGGGTCATTCTCAACACAACAAGCATTTCACCACAGACAATATCACACATTGCATATTCATTCTTGAAAGTATCACTTTATACAGGAAATTACAAGAGAGTCAAATTGCACTAAATTGTGTTATCCCATATCATCACCTAAGGTCTTAAATGCCTTAAACAAATTAAGAGCATGCATTAACAAAGCAAACTCAACATTTTAACCCAGCAGTGTTGAAAGCAGTCTAAACTATTCAATTTGAATATTGTTCAAGACCATACATATTTCGGAACCACCGGGCCGAATTTCCCCAAACGAGCTATGACCTCTCACCCGACCTTTCCCAATCACAATAGGGTCAGGGAATACCCAGAGGCATCCCACAATGTAGATAATTAAATAAAAACAATTAAACAGGGTTTCGCTCAGTACACAATGGTGTGCCCGAAGGTCGCAACGCACAATTGTCTATGAAAACATGAAAGAATGTATGGACCACCCGTCTCGTACTCGTATGATGACACGCCATTGATACCAGCCTTTGATTCGGTCTGAATCGCGGTAGATCTATGTTTCCGTCAAATCCCAGAAATTCCATTCAGACAAAATCTGCGAAGGAATAGGTGAGGGATCAAGGATGAAGAGGGTGTGTGGGTAAGCCTTTCCAATGCGGTCTTGCTACCACCGACGGATCGAAGAATGGACAACGTATGAAGATTCTGGGAGGGTTTCTGTTTTTCAGGGGTTCTCAGAGGAACGGTTCATCCAACGAGGAAGAATTAGAATGTTACGGATATAATATGTGACGACATCTCTAATGAGTAAATAAGAAATGTACAAGGCGTGTATTTTAAGACTACAGGCCGTGTAGATGACTTTTCCATACTCAGACTTAAGCAGAGTCTAGCACACGGCTTGGACTGTGTACATGGTCAACACACGGCCAGGGATCATCCATTACACGGAACGAAGTTACACGGAATTTCAAGGAAGACTACATGTCATGTAGATGTAAATTTACACCTAGGCACCACACGACATGTACATGGCCTCGCATGGGTAACGGTACATGGCGTGTCTATAAATACACGCCGTGTAGTAAGAATTTTATACACTGTGATCACACGGCATGTACTCGGTGAGCACACGACCAGTCACTCAGTTAGCATATACATGGTGTGTACTTAAAGTACATTGCGTGTAGTCTGTAAATTTCAAGAAACTACCCAGATTTTCCAGACTTCTCAAAAACCAGCCAAAAAGTTCAAACAGGGGTGGGATTTGACCCGTTATAAAAACTCGGGTTCTTAAAAACTCCCCACCTTAATGTTTCTTGTCCCCGAGCTACCGAACGAAACCAGAAGATGGAATCGAACACACGCATCCTAGTTAAACATCCCGGACTACCCCAGTCTCAAGGTCCTAGCTAAATTCCTAAATGGGCTCCCCACATTAAGAATTGCCTACTCGGTCTCAATCCGGAAAAAGCTCAAAGAAAACAAAAATAAACAAGCAAGGCCCAATGACATAATTCCAGGACCTATGGTCCTCCCGTGACGGATCATCACCCCTATACCTCCTCAGTGCTCACCTGTCTATTCCGACCCCCAACGTAACCCTCACCGCATCGGTGTCCGCCTCCCTGAGGTCTTGCATCTAATAGATGCTCAACTCAAACCTGGTTCCATTCACCTCAAGTAACCCACATCCACGATTCCCTGATGCCCACGATACCTCATGTAACCTGCATCCTTGATGCTCCTGATGAAACACATCTCAAATATATAAATAAAATATATAACTCATCCGATATGATGCAAATCCCACTAACTAGCATCTAGTCATCCCACAAGTATCTTGTGCAGCCCGCAAACTCAACCAGACATGCCTCAAGAGGCCATGCCAAAAAAAAGTAAGGAAAATCACAGCCACATCTGCGGTGTACCTGCCACCTTCGTCGGCTCACTAGCCAGCTCAATCCCTAGCAGCTCCACAGCGTGCACTTGGCCTGAAGCACAGCTGCCCGATGCCTGGCCTCCTTGCAATGCTGCTCCACTCACCAACCACTGACCCCTCAGCTGGATCCTGATATCTCTATCATGTCCTCCGCGTCCAGGTGAACCTCGACTAACCTCTCTTGGTACTGAACCTGATCCAACACATGACGCCACACTCTGTCCGGGTCCATGCCTACCAGCTGTCTGAGAAGGCTTCCTGCAAAACCTCTCCAGATGCCTGACCTATCTAAACGCCTGGAACTTCTTCGGGGGCCTATCGCACTGAGCCCGAACATGTCCCGGATGTCCTCACTAAAGGAAAACCTCTTCTAAACTACCATGATGTGGTCTAGTTGCGTCTTCGGCATGCCCACCCTGCTGGAACTCATATTTACCTCACTTCCTACTGTCCGAACCATCACCTGGAACTGTCTCCATGCCACTCTGGGCCTATCCCTCTGTTTTCCCTCTGCTATAAGCTCCCGATTCACCACCTCGGGGAAGGAACCCATCTTGAAAATGTTTACCTGAACCCAAATGGCGTGTCGTAATCCAGCCACGAAGCACCTCACCCTAGCTGCGTCATGAATTACCATACCAGGTGCAAAGCGAGATAACTATGTGAAGGTAGATGCGTAGTCCATAACAGACATATCTCCCTACTTAAGACTCATGAGCTCTCTCTGCCCTCAACTTCTCCGGGTAAAAGTGCTCAAAAAACCTATCCTCAAATTCCTTCCATTCCAGTCCCTCGTGCCTACGAGCCTGAACCTACACATCCCACCAATACTTCGCCACTCCTCTCAGAATGTACGTATCCAGCTTGACCCTCCACCCTGGAGGCGTCTCGAGCTGCTCGAACATAATCTGCATACTCTCTATCTAGTTCTCAGCCTCCTTCAGAACACCCTCACACTGAAAAAGAGGCAGGTGCTGTGATTGGAACTCCCGCGTCAAATATTCCATAGAAGGATATGTACCCTACGCACCTCTGTCAATCCCCTGCAAGACACGTACCAGGCTAGCACGGAGCTGCTCGTCAAGCCATAATCCGAACACTGCCAAACCTGGCTGCTGCCCTGCATGCACTAGATCCTGAATCTGAACCTGTCCCTGAGCCTGTACCTGCGGCTCATGCTCTGCCTGCACTGGATTCTGAACCTGATCCTGTGTCACTGTATCATCTCCTTCCTAACGCTCCATCGAGTCATGAAGGAGTTACCCTCTGAATACCATAAATGGTCAAACATCCCATATATATATATATATGAAAATATATTCTACGTAGATAAGGAAAGCAGTAAAGAGGCAGTGTATAACAACTACCCATACTCTACCCCATCCCATCCCATGACCTCGGCATCCTGACCTCACGACCTCTTTACCAGCCCTCAACAGAGCCAATTATCAATAGTACCTTGGGCCATGCCCGTCCTGACAACCAACATTGCCTCAACCCCGACGACCGAGTCACCTAATCCTGATAGTTACACTGCCTCAACCATAGTACATGCCTGCTCTCATAAGAGCCAGACCCAAATATCCTACACACTCGATTCTACCAAATACAAAGCATGGAATACACATTGCAATAAACAAGCAATTCTATCATGAGATTCACCTATTCACATTTCAGAGTATACATAGCATGGCAATTGGTTTTTTTATTCACATGCTATTATCACATCACAAGGCATACGTGCAGTTATGAATTTAAAATACCCTTAAATATGCCTATCAAAAGCCGATTGAACAAGACTCTTCATACCAGCCATTGTTTTCATATCACAAACAATAACATCACACAATAAGTGCACCACCGAGGTGGAGATCATATAAAACATAATCTGAACAAAAACAAATAGACATTTCCACCCCTGAAAACTCAATCCATCCCTCGTACATGGGGCTGCAAGCACCCAAGAACGAGTTCAAAATCCAGTTCCAACAATAACGTATCTCCAGTCTACCATATCTGAAATAGTTAAACCAGCAGAAATAAAAAAAGAAGTCTCAAACTAATTATTTTCTAGAAAGACACTGCTACTAAATCCCTGTCAAGAACTCAAATGATACAACTTTGTAACAACCCGGACCCGACCAGCCACCCGAATAGTGCCAAACAGTTCGGGTGTTACTACCTTAGGCACAACTCCCCTGAATTCCAAAGGCTTCTGACTAGAATCAAGGGTCTGAATAGGTATAGTGGGGAGGTTATACCCTCTTTGAGGAAGAAAATGGTACTTGTATGAGTATGAAGCTAAATATGCATTGGAAATAAATGACTCAGCAAACTCAAACCAGACCCACATAGAGGAAGCATAATAATATCAATAAACCAGCAGAAGCTATATTGAAACAATAGAATTATAAAGTAAACAGAACAACATGCCAGCAATCTACAACAACTACTGTAAACAAACAAGGCATGCATCGAAAAAAATTCATACAGCCTAATATATAATGGCGCCAATGGCTAACCAACAGTTTCTATATAACAAGGTAAGCATGAAAATAAGAAAAAAGAAAACTAAACAAAGTAACTCCATCAAGGCATGACCTGAACGTCCATACGAGTCTTAATTCCAACATCACTGAAGTCCACCTCCTAAGGCTGACCTTTTACCTGCATGCAATTTCATAAAGTCTACACGCGTCCCGAATGGCCCATGTAGGTTGTGATACAAGTCTCAGTAGGATACCACACAAGGTTTCGTGCCTAATCTAAATGTTCAGGTAGACATTCTTATATAAGGAATGTAGTGAATAGTACAATTCCCAAAAGTAAACACAAACTTCATTGGTACTCAGCATCCACTAGGAAGTGTCACCTTTTACGGCCAACACCAGAATCTCTGGTCTGTAGCTCGGCACCTCGTGCCACCGGACACCATGTGTCTCAAGTACCGATGTACTGAAGGCACGCCCAACAATCATAACCCATCATGGAAGCTCAACCTGCCCAAGGCACAACATCCAGAGAAACAGCGATACCTGTCCTCAAATAATAACTAGAGGGACAGCGATGTCTGCCCTCAAATTATGGTGAGCCTCTACCCCCAACCTGACCGACCCAAATCTGTCTCCCGAAGGCTCCTCACCTTCCACATGGTTTCCTATGGAAAGCACCCACAAACCAAAATATACCTAACCGCATCTACCGGGGGCCTCTACCCAGCAAGTGGTCGTACCACCTCATCTTAGAGTCTATATGTGTGCACACTACTCAAAAGTACCCAGTGAGCGGTAATCACCTCAGAATTTCCCCAAGCCACAACTCATCTAACACCTCGTTCCCCTGCGAACCTATCACTCAAGTTTGATGGCCTTGCCATCCATGTAACCTGGGCAAAGCCCAACCCAAAAGTCCAACTGCCTCAACCGACGTCCATGAGGCCCAATCCTTTGGTAGAAACCACCCAATGTAAACCGAGAAAAAGACCCAACATGTGATCCCCATCACTCGACAATATATCTGGGCCATGAACAACACAACAAGAAGTTCAACACAGACAATATCACACATTGCATATTCATACTTTAAAGTATCACTTTAAAAAGGAAATTACCAGAGAGTCAAATTGAACTAACATGTGTTATCCCATATCAGCACCTAAGGTATAAAATTTCTTAAACAAATTAATAACATGCTTTAACAAACCAACTTAATAGTTTAACCCAACAACGTCAAAAGAAGTATAAACTAAGCAGTTTGAATATTGGTCCAAACCATACGCATTTTGGAACCCCCATCCGAATTGCCCCAAACGAGCTATGACCTCTCACCCAGCTTCGCTCAATCACAACAAGGTCAGGGAATACCTAGAGGCATCCCACAATGAATATAATTATATAAAATCAATTAAACAGGGTTTTTCTCAGTATCCAACGTCGCGCTCGAAGGTCACAACCCCCAATTGTCTATGAAAACACGAAATAAGGTATGCACCACCCACCTCCTACTCGTACAATGAGACTCCTTTGATACCAGCTTCTGATTCGGTTTGAATCACCTTATATCAGTGTTTTCATCAAATCTCGGCAATTCCGTTCGAATGGAATTTGTAAAGGAACGTGTGAGGGAACAAGGATGAAGATGGTTGTGTGGGGTTATCATTTTTGATGCGTTCCCACTACCATCGACGGATCGGAGAACGGACAATGTATGAAGATTCTTGGAGGGTTTCGGTTTTTGAGGGGTTCTTGAATGAACGGTTCGACCAAAGGGGAAGAAGAATAATGTTCCGGAAATAAGACGCGACGGTGTCTCAGATGAGAAAATAAAAAAAGTACACGGCGTGTATTTTAAGACTGCATGTCATGTATATGACTTTTCCATACACCGACTTAAGCGGAGTCTAGCACATGGCTTGGACCGTGTACACGGTCCACACAAGGACATGGATCGTCCATTACACAAAACGAAGTCACACGGTGCATCAAGGAAGACTACACACTGTGTAGATGGAAATTTACACCTATGAACCACATGGAATGTACTTGGCCTCACATGGGGAAGGGTACACGACGTGTCTATAAATACACGCCGTGTAGTAAGAATTTTCTACATGGTGATCACACGACATGTACTCGGTGAGCACATGACCGGTCACTCGGTTAGCACATATAGGGCGTGTACATAAAGTACACGGCGTGTAGTCTGGAAATTTACAGATACTGCCATGATTTTCCAGACTTCTCCAAAACCAGCTAAAAACTTCAAACAGGGGTGTGATTTGACCCATTCTAAAAACCCGGGTTCTCACAATCGAGTGATGATGAATGCATGCAAGAAATATTTTGTAACATGAGGCGAGCATGTCACTGAGGTCTCATGTTGTATTACAATCACCAATGGTGAATTGATCAACTTTTATAACCTTCAGAGGCTCCATCCTCCCCCATTATTATTTCCTTTTTAATATTAAAATATATTTGAAGTCTTTCATATTTTATTGGATTCATATGATGATTACTATTCTCTCCACTGGTGATCCATCACATGAGATTCGATACCGCATGGGGAACCCTCATTTTGGATATTTATCTCCTATTTTTGTAGAATGTTTGTATGGGCTTTCAAGAATCCTCTTTTTGAGGATATTTAAGTCGTATGTGAGCTAATCTGGTAACCCTCGTATTAAAAATGGTTGTCTAGGGTTCTTTATCAAGCGAATATGACATGCCAAGAGGGGCCTTGTGGGATCCTCTATTGTTTTTTTGATACGCTTAGTTTATTCACATGATATTGTGATAGGAATTAAATCATGTATCCCTTGGAGGTCTACGCAATCCATTGGTATTGGTCACCGAAATATTCCTTTTATTTTGATGTGGAAATAATACCCATATCAAGGTATTTCTTCCTTTTTGGCTTTTTCCATGCTCATTTGGTGGGTGTAGAAAAATCCCCCCATTAGAAGTGATGTCTATGGGGAAAATGGAGCAGTTCTAGGGAATATAAATTTCCACCATATTCATTATAATTTTCATGAATCAGTGTTTTGGGTGACATTTGGTATTTTTAGTGATTATTGGCATTTTATGTGGCTCCCTATAAATATAGATCATAGAGTTATTCATTTCACATGATACTCATTCCAAGTGCACTATCACCTTAATTCCATCATGTTCTCTCATTACATGACTATTCCCCAAGTCCCCATCATGATACCTCTCCTTGATATTTTTTCACGATAACTAATTCACAAGTCCATATCTTCATTGGAGCCCACCCAAACCAATAATAAATTATATTTCAGTAATTTAATGAACATGATTCATATGGATGTGATTTGTCTTGAATTTTATGTGGGATTTGTTTTCTCAATCATATAATCCTTTGGATATCATGTGGCTCTCATGACCATGTCACCATCACGTGACCACTAGCCCCTGGGGATCTTCTGATTGCTTGAGTCCCTATGGTTTTATGAGACGTACGAGACCAATTTGGGTCATGTTACCTGTAATCCCTTGAAGATATTTTTAATGGATTTTTTCGATTCATTTGCTGCTCATGATGATTCCAGTTTATATCCATATTTTGGAATGATTTTGATTAATCTCTTTGAATCATGATAATTTATTTTTTAGATATATACTACTAAGACCCTCTCTAGATTGTCTAGTTCAACTGGTTAAATGTTATCATAATGTATTGTCACTATTTTTTAGGTTTCTTTGAGAGTCCTTATAATGTAGGGATTCCACCTGTTTCATGCATTATTGATGATTATATTTGTAGAAATTTATATGTGTTTTCTAGGTTTTTTTATGACATGCATGATTTTCTTTTTTGAGATGACATTATGTGAACTATCAATGCAACCCCTACATTTCTTAATATCAATAATTTTTTTAAGGAATGGAATTGAATCCTGAAATTATAAAAGATTATTATCGAGAAATTCTCATTAATCCCAAAAAAATGAGGTTACATACTTGTATATTGGATCTAGATATCTTCAAAGTAACTTATTAACCAATGGAAAATTTGGGTAGCATATATATCACATATTTAGAGTGATATTTTTTTTTGCAAATGATGATAAGCTTGCTAAGAGGATCTTGAATTATGTTAAGTCCATATAGTGTTCCTTAGAAGATTTTATAATTTTTTATAATGGAATACTAATATTAAATCAGTTTTGAGTAATCTAGTATAGACCTTTTATAACTTTAATTTAGGGTCATTTAGCTAAGACCCTATATCTTTATAGTTTAGGGTCTTTTAGCTCAGACATTTTGTTGCATCAGTTTAGGAAATGTTATCTCATACATTTTATTGCTATAGTTTATGGTCATTCTGACTAGACCTATTATTTCATTAGTAGGTTCTTTTATCTAGGACCTTCTATTCCTATAGTTTTGAGTTTTTTATCGTGGTCCCTCTTTTTTTATAGTTTCATTTCTTTTACCACGATCCATATTTTTGTGTCATTTGGGGTCTTTTAACTCGGACCCTCTATCACTGTATGGCCGGATCTTTTAGTTCGTACATTTTTTGGTGTAGTTTTATTAATTTTAACTTCGACCTACTACTATTATAATTTAAGGTCTTTTAGAATATATCATCTATTGATGTGGTTTTTGGTTCTTTTATATCAAAACTTTTATTGATATATTTTAGGGTCTTTTTTATCAAGCCTTCTACTGTGAAATTTTAAGGTGTTTTACCTCAGACCTAATCAGTGGCCATGGAATTTGGTGCAGACATTCCATGAATAAACCAAAACAACAAAGGGTTTTAATTTATATTGTGGTCATGATGAGTCTAAGGAGTATTAGAAATCCATTTTTGTAGAGTGGCACATTCGGTTGATGACTGTAGGAACATATGTACGTTCCTGAGGCATACATTTATATTCAATAAAATCATATCTTAAGGTTGGATAACGTTTACATGGTCTGTGAGAGTTTTATGGAGGTACTATCCATTCAGGGAATAATAATGGGAATAATATATCTACTTGGATATATGGAATATGGGATATGTAATTAATGACACATAATATTGAGTTTTTGAATATGAGATAGGATATACATAACAGGTATGTCCCCTAACATTCTTAGATTCTAGTCTATGTCGTAGTGTTGGATAGAATTACAAGGATTGAAATCCTTTCTAAAACTATGGAGATGTAATTAGTTGGTGGGTAAAGTACATTTTTCATCAGTATCATTGTTATAAATAAGATAATATCCACTCCTTTTATATTTCAATGAAAAATATTTTTGAATACTCAAACATCCAGATGATGAGTTTGGATATGGGAGAAAATATATTTAAGAAGGGGGTTTCCCCTTACTTTATTTCACCTATTGATCATGAGCTCAATCCCTACACCATATGGTTTCGAGTCATGAAGTTTGTAACCTCAATGTTTTGGGAATGGAGTGTTTCACTCTTTCATTGAGAAATTATACAAACCCCTGTGACGTAAAGTCAATGATGTCGAACCCACTCAGATAGTTTGGTATATAGACTATAAGTCATCATCCAAACTGATTGGATCATGATAATGGGAAGAGAAATTCATAATGGGAATGGTTAAGACACACTGAGATGTTGAGTACATCTATAATGATGATTGGGATCATAAGGATCAAACTTTTCTATTTTTCATATTAACACATTTGGTTGATTACTGTAGGTTCATATGCACGATCCCTAAGAATACATGCATAGTCAATAAATGCTTCCCTAGAATCTGGATACCTTTTCCAAGGTCCATGTAAGGTTTACAATTTTATACGGAAATCATATATTTACATTTGATTTATAAAAATTATAGTATCCAAAAAGGGTTTGAGAAACCTAACAATTTATCTCACCACATAATGGAAATATTATATTGCCCATGAGACGTGAAAAATAATTATATTAACATATTCCTAAACATTGTGGTCCAATGAGAATATCATATAATTTAATAGGTCTATGGAGGTGGACAATTATATTTATGCTTTATTTATTTTCATAAAAAAAATTCCATAAACTTTGGAGATGTAGAGTGTACCAAGAAAAGAAATTACTTTTCTCAGCCTTCCATTTTCTGGTTTTTTACCAAATAGACATTGTTTCAATTTATTTAGATGTTTATGGTGTTGTGATTTGAACTAATATATCCTATATTTTATTGTCATACAAATTTTATAAGATTGATGGCAGTTTATGATCATGATGAATAAGGACCTAATATGGTGGATGGGGTACATGATCTTAATTAGGATTCTTAGGATCTAGAGTACATAATATTCCTTCTTTTTGGGGAAAGAGAATAGTTTTTGTCATGGATTGTGGATCTCAGATCATTAGCAATGATATAGGACAATCATGTCGGGTTTAGTTCGGATCACACATAGGTTTTTAGTTCTTCTATGGTGATTTCAGGGCTGACAAGGATTTGAATGTCTAGTTTGTAGAGTGATTCATCTAGATATGACTATATGTTCATATGAAGGTTCATACATGCATATTCATGAAAATGGTCCCTTGAAGCTGATTATCTATTACAAGGGCCATGGAACATATATGGTATATTGAGATGATTAAGATATAAAGTATGATTTTTGGATGGGTGTTCACAAAAGTTTATTGAAGCACCCTGTACATTGTATGACCATAATAAGTCTTTTATGGTCCTTTTATAAGGACTAAAAAATGGTTGATGGCCGGAAAATTTTAGTTTCATGTAGTGGGGATGTATTCAGTTTTTTTTTATTATCTTGTGGTAAGAATCCGTTTAATGATTTTATTGTCATATGGTAAGGAAGTATTTATAATGTAGTTTTATGGTCAAGAGGCTAGAATGTACAACATACTATTTTTATGTCATGTGGTAAGGACATACTTTCATTTAGTTTAACATCATGTGGAATGTACATGGGAACCAACGTGGAATATTTTGAGAGGCATATTACATGTGCAAGCAGGTCGTTCATAGTTCTTACTCGTACATAGGTAGTGTTAGATTTTATGACTCGGTCCCTTGTGTTGTTTGGGGTGCACTTATTTATATGTTTTTTCTACTTGGAATTGGATATAATATTCAAGAATAAGTATGTATCATGTGATGTTAGAAATCATGCTACACAAATTTATTAAATGAAAAATATCAATGCATGACTGGCCCTTATGCGTAAATGTGTATTTCTTTAGGTTATTGTTGTATCTCAACCCATTATTTGAGATCTAGAGGTCACTGAATATCTTGTGATGTCATGAATCAAGACAAATTCCTTTTGTGAGATCCCAAGCAGTTTTAATGTCATGTGGTGATTATGAGTATGAACTATCATGAAAGAACATAAATTTTGTGGTCGGGACCAAGGGTGGATGTTTTGGAATCACTACATACCTAAATAACATGATAATAATTCCAAACATTTTTGTTGTAGAATGACCCCCATTTGAATGGATGACCTATATTCAAAGAGATGGATTTCTAATATTTTCTTTAATTAAGCTTGAGATTGGAGATCCCAACATCTCTACATTTCTTGTGAGAATAAATATTCAATTCACACTAAATATATACTTGAGTGGATCGATATGAGAGAGAAGATGGACTTCATGGTCCGTCATGTAGTGAATCCTATTTTAAACTATGAATATTAGTGAAAGGAAATTAATATTTACATCAGAGTATGGGGTCTCAGTACTTATCATGGTCTGAATGAGGTGGAAGGTACTCTTATTTCTCCCGGCACCATTCTTGTATTCGAGGAGGGTTCCCATTGATCATTCCATGGTGGCAACATATATGATGAGTATCCTATATTAAATATATTTCATCATTATTGGTGGTTTCAATAGATACTAATTGAGTATTTTGAAGGCTCCTTGGTTGTCATCATCGCATTGATAGGTAATTCCCTTCTCCATTAGCCTAGATAATGGGATAGAATTGATATCGAGGTTTCTTATGAATTGATAAATGATAGAATGGTTCCCATAGATCCCTGGGTTCATTGAGATTTTTTTGGGGTGTCATTTCTATAATAGTTGTAGTGTTCTATAGTTTAAAATCGATGTCGCAATGGAATACCACAATGCCAATAAACTTCCATAATGTTACACTGAAATCACATTTTACCAGATTCATCTTTATACTGTGCTATCACATCTTATAAAAGACTGTATGGAGATATGTGAATAGATTACATCACTATTAGAACTTGAATACTAGGTCATTAAAATTATATCCAGATATTATTCTCCTTAATTAAATAAAGATATGATTCATGCAGTGTTTATATATAGAGCTAGAGTTATTTAGCCAAAAGGGAATGACAAGATTGTAGGAGATCGCATGAGATGATATGATGTAGTGGGTTCTTCATCTACATCAGACATGATTACCTAATTTCATACTGTATACCCATACAGGAATGATAGGTCTTGGAATCCATCAGTTACATCAATCAATAGTTTCATGATAAGTATTGGAAAATCGTCCTTTAGAAAGTATCGATTGTGGTCTCTAAAATAAATTCAGAAATTAATCTGAAAATTCTTTCTCTTGAAAGGGACCATTGGGAATACATATCATTTGTTTTTCACATATACAACTATGTTGGATTTGATCAATTATTCAACTTCTACCTCTATATCAGTATAATAAGAGCGATGAATCCTTTTGGAAACCTCCTTTAAGCCTCCATTTTCATTAGGTAGTCTATGATAGTGTGTATAAGTATCCAGATTTGGTCTGGGAATTTCCATATAGTTCAAAGTTAACACATATTGATGCTCCTTAAGAAATGAAATATTCATATCATACTCTACAAGGGTTACGAAAGAAATAGTTAGAGTAGGTTTTGGGTTTTCTTTCAACCCCTTATTGACCATGTAGAGCTCATCAATGGTGGTAGAGATGTCTTCCTTGAATTTAGCATTTGAATTACTTAGTCCATCCTCATCTTCAACCAATAATATGTTTTTTGGATATATTTTGAGATAAAATTGAGAATTTTGGGGCTTATCTATTAATATCAGGGTGAGGGAGGACATGAAAAAATACATTATCACTTTTATTGCCTAATCCATTTTATAAAGATGAAATATATGGTTGTATTCTATAATATTTTTTGGGATATAAAGTGCATGAACATATAGGATCAAGTGTATAAACTCAACTAGATTTACTGGGATCACATAGTTGTGGGAGAGCATACTCTAGGTATATTCAGTGGTTGTTCCCAACCCATTTGGTGTTGTAAACATTACGTCAAAATCCTCTATTATTTTTTTTGAAAATTAACATAGAAATATGATTCATAATTTGTGGCTCAACAAGATTCGATGTGGGTGTTGTCTCTATGTAATATGGATAACTACCCATTGTTGGGGTTTTTCCAACACTGATGGAATGTAGAATGTACCGCAAGGTCAATATTGATCCAAGGCCTTTGAATTAGAACATTATATGTGTTTTCTTATGAAATAACCATAAATTCATCAATAGATGTGAGGTTACCAAAGTGAGCTTTAGGTTTGATCTTCCCAGGATGTATTTTCACTCTTATTTCATGCACTTGAATGGTCAACATTGTGGGTCAAAAGATCCATTTTCCATATCCCTACCGTCAAATGGTTTTAACTAGGATGAGGTTGAACCTAGATCGATTATAAATCAGGTATATTGGGATGTCGACATTATTGAGACTTCCCAAAACATAAAGGGACCTATTGTGACCAATAAAAACATCTTCTTTATCCCTGTTAGTGATTGAGATAGTAAAAATTAATTCTGTTGACATAATTCCCACTCAAGGAAAATCAATTAAAGTGAAAACTAGATCGAATTATTATGGTCTTAGGAGGGATTCAACAAGTTCCTCTATGATTTATAGTGAATGGTGGATCACATATATGAATGAGATATTATATGGGACAACCACTAACTATTGCATAATATAATACACTTTTGATAGAGGTTACAACTTTTAGATGTGGGATTTCTCCTAGACATGTTTTATAATATTTGATGCAATTTTTTTGGATCGTAATTATTCATGGGAAGAGTTTGAGGGCATATCTGCTACTAGTGTAAATAGTCATGCCAAACATCACCATTTCTGGGTTCAATCGGATAATTTAATCCTCATTAGGTGGTTATGAATTGAAATTGGGTGAATATGACTACTAAGGGTTATGTGACAAATTAATTCATCTTTTGATCCTTCTATAGTAGTTTTCCATGACAGTTAGAAGCATATATATCTCTTGGCGGGATGTGTATGAAATATTAGGCAGAAACACTCCCAAAATATAACTTGTATCATCAGTTCCAACACATGTGGTTGGTCGTTACTCAATTATTTTTATGAAAAATGTATTTAGAGGCATATTCATCCTCATATAAGGGGTTTTTCAATTGTATAACATTGACATAACCAAATTTTATCTCTTCTTCTGATGCGGATTCTGTTTGGTGGGGAGGTTCTTGGACTACATATGTTGAATGCATAAAATATGAAAGAGTTAGAGATTTTTTTGGGGAAGAACATGACACATTCCCTTCTGTTTATTATTACTAATGATGATATTTACCACAATTGAGAGGAACATATTATTGTATCATTATATGTAGGTTGATCTATTGTGGGACTGCACAACTATTCTCTCAAGGTGGCATGAGCTCGGTCCATTGTTTTTAAAGTCATCTAGTTTTCAATGATTTTTTCATGCATGGCAAGGACTGTCTACTAATAACCATATTCTTATGAAGGGAAAATGGTTATGTAAGAAACATGTTCAAAGGAGTTTTCTAACACCACCAATATCGAATTGACTATTCCTTGAAGGGTAACATTGATGATGAATCATATATGGATATTATGACTCAACCTTCTATGTAAAGTGTATTATTACAGTGGGTCAATGAGAATGACCTCATCGAGATTCCTGGGATGTGTTAGTGTGAGTAATTTATTTTACAAGGATTGAAATAAATAATTGAGCACATGTACATTTTGAAAGTAATGTTATTTGTTAATCTTTTCATCAAATCCAGAGTGACCTTGGTTTCTCTATGCTTCAGGCCAATGCTGTTTCTAGGGTTGTGGTCCCTCAATGTGATGTGTTTGGTGATTTGAGATCAACATGGGTGGTTGGATGGATATTTCCTCTAGATTGAGAGTGAAAACTAAAACTAATGTTTTTACTATATTCTTCACATGTGATGTCTTAATTGGTTTATATTTGGATCGGGTTTATTAAAAGAACTTCTCAAGACATTGTTCCATTTCACCAAACTCATAGAACCCACCTGGATACTTCATTAGTATCTGAGGTGAATGAATCCCATCCCATACACTAGAAAAGCGGAGGGCCAGTTTTCATAGGCCTTAACAAATTTAATAAGTAAAAATAAAGGATAATTTTAATAATTACAATGGGGTTTATATAGAGGAGAGTTAACCTCACCCATCATGTCCACATCTAGAAATGATGAACAGGAATGGGGAATTTGAAAAGACCACATAGAGCTGAATTCCATAGTTTCTCTCTATGAGAACACAATTGTAACCTGATTCACCTCCCTATAAGAATGTGAGACGACAACATGATGATCAATGGCCTGATACTGGTATTGAATCCAAAGTAGAAGGATTATCCATGGGACATTTCAGGTCCTTGAATTGAAATAATTAACTACAATTTAAGTGTCTGATTCAATCCAAATCATGTTCTATACATGATGAACATCATATTTTATAGCATATATGATAGTCCAAATCTTTGAATCATTTTTCAATCCTAATTCAATAATGTTTTTAAAACATCCTTTGGAAAACCCATGATAAGTGTGAAATACTCCTCCACACCCTGAGAATCCTGTTGATCCACATGATTCTTCATCAACATTTTCTATGATCCATGGAGAGATTAGTGTAATCCATATAATTCTCTATAGCATTAGTGGCATCCTAATATTTCCTAAAATTCCCAGAATCAGAAGAATTTAAAGGTCCTACAGGTTGTTATACATTTAACAATGCTCCAATAATGATGTACTGAAAACATCCTATGAATAGTTATTGCACATGCATAAAATGTTATGGAAATATATTAAAACAATAAAGAATTTTAGCATGAAAATATAGAGTTAATGACTACTGAAATAATAGGAAATAAATGATTTTGAATTTTTGTGCTTCCCCCAGCTGAACAGATGTGTAGAAGGTTCTCATCAAGTTGATTAAGAATACACGAATTTCTATCAAATTGATCATCAATATAATTCACATATTTCTACAAAAAAGAGCAACTGAAAAATAGTTGTTGTACATTTTCAACATTTTTCAGGTAGAGATGACACACTAAGACAATGTGTTGACCCTCTCTCTTATGTAGTTCATGCATTGGAATGTGATTCTTACAAATCATCTATAAGAGTATGAACTTATATGGTTGATGGAAATCTATAATGAAATTACACGATAATAATAGTGGTAGGATGGAGTCCTCACACTTCAATATATATAAGTCCTTGGAATTGAAAATTCCATTTATAGATAGTTTCTAGATCAAAGTTTCATTATCCGTAAAGGGATAGCACTGAATTTCTTGGACAGCTTGTGGATTCAGAACATCCACATGATTGTATGTTCATTGTAAAAGATCAGAAATAGTAATCCCATGCAGGATGGGAGGCACAATTCACATATTTTGAGTGTTTTCCATCCAGGGAATTTCCTAATAATTGAGGTCACACTAGTGAGTTACCATTAATTTGGAATTATTCATCAACATTGTAAAATAATTAATTATTTATGCCCAAACAGATGAGTTAAGATAATGGGGAAACACATTCTGTAGCCTCTTCTTGAACCTGCAGACTATAATGTTCAAAGAAGGATCATCATACAATAATAAATTCTTCGTAAATTCTCTAATAATAACATCATTAGAAATCCTGAGAACCTCAATACCAGGAATGCTCATCTCAATGTGTTTAATAATTTCATTTGAATCTGCAATAATAACTTTATTTTTATAAACTAATTTAGTCTAAATATATTCATCATCAGGCATTGATGATCATGAAGAATACCCCTTGGCCATATATAATGGGAAAAAGTGTACAAACACTTATATTTTATGACTAAATTAATGAGTCATACCCTTCCATAAAGTGACATAGCTTTCCCCTTCTATATGGCTCGTTGACCATTAATACCAAAAAAAATACATTCACAAAACTGCCTTTTAACCTTCCCCCAAAACAGTGGGACCCCAAGATAACTAAAAGGAATGTGTCCCTTCTTCACACCGAGGGTATTGATGACATTATGTTGATTACCGATAGATATCCCTTCACAAAAAACAATATATGATTTATTATAGCTTATATTTTGACCAAAAACATCTTCATAATGAAAAAATAAATCCTTAAAATCTGATATGCTTTTACTTGAAGATTTCACAAAAAGTTTAATTTCATCACTATATAAAATGTGGGATGAAATGAGAATATCCCTTCCATACTTAATTTGTTTATAAATCCCAAGATGAGTATGTTCAGTATTGAAATGACTCATGTAATCTTCAGAAATTGATGAAGGAATCTCGGATAGGGGGTCACCTTACCACACACCACTATAACAATGAATGAAACCTTTGGGGAAGAAATTAATTAATATAGACAGCCTTGAAGATGTGATAATTTCAAAGTTCATTCACCAAAAATCCTGTAAAAATTTCATAACTTCTTATAACAACAAAGAGAAATCCCCACATTAGAGTGTCAAAGGATTTTGATATGTCAATTTATGGAGAAAATATCCCATAATTAGTACTCCTTTTATTAGATTAATGCCTTAAGATGTAGTAAAAAGAGAGTTCTAAATTCCCCATCTAGGTACAAAACCAAAATGGTGTGGGGAAATATGACCCTTATTAATTCCACCCAATATGTTCATCAAGATTTTTTTAATTACCTTCAGAATATTGTTCCCAATAACCACTGACCTGATGTCACTTATGTCAACAACAATATCTTTCTTCATAATAAAATAAATAAAATTTGAGATAGTCTCATAGGGAAGTTGAGCATGTGAAAAAATCCTTGGTCATGTTGGTCATATTGTCCTGAAGAATGTTGCAGTAAGAGAGGAAAATATTATTCAGAAATCCATTCAGATCAGCCACATATTCCATGTTTAAATAGAAGAGGGTCCCCTTTATTTTTTCATTGGAGGGAGCCAATATGAGAGCCTAATTTTTATGATCTTCAACAAATTGGAATATGAATTCAATCATTGTATGAGTGTTATAAATACCATCATAATAGTATATCATGGTGACGTATTCAACCAAAACATTAGACATTTCACATTCCATGGTGTGAAGACACCCATTGATATTTATGGACTTCAAATCTACCATTAAATCCATTGTTTTGAATCCTATGTATAAATTTAAATTTCTTATCACCATTCTTAATCCACCTAACCTATAGGATATTCCAGTCCAACCATTCCTTAAAATTTTAGGGATATTATCACCTTCAAAGGGATTCTATTTCTTCCCTCATGGGGCTACTATAAATCCGATTTCATATTTTATAGCCAGCTAAATTTTTATCAAAACACATAATATCAATTTCAATATAAGAAAAATACTTCTTACTCCACTCTCTTTGTATCCTCTTGATATTATTTGACCTTCCAAAAATCATGTAATTGGATACCATATATGTTCACCCTCCAAGCCTCCACAATAACCTCCCTACATATAGGGGTCCCAATCCGACGATTGATAAACCTAAAAGGGTGATAAGTGGATCTAACTATATGGGAGGATATGCCAATCAAAGAAGGACTATGGTCAGAATGGTGCTCTAGAAGAGTATTCTCAGATATGCGTGTAGCATTCTCCCAATCATCCATTCATATAAAACCTATATGATTATTTCTTAAATTCCTTCCATTATGAATATCCTACTACATTTAGACACAACACATATAATTGGAACTTCTCTAAGATTACAATGGTCAATGAAGGATGGGGAATCCATTGAAGATTCCCTATTAATGTTAAGCCTGATTTTTCCTCCTGACTCAGAACGGTGTTAATGTCTCCCATTATCACCAAATAATATAAAACATCTCTAGATAAATCCTCATGATAATTCCAATGTTCCCCAATATTGATTTAGGATGAGGGACCATAAAAAACGAGATTACAAATTTAAAAACATAATGACCACATAGAATTGAAACCCATTGTGACCTTACAGTAACTATATGAATCTAGACACGATCATACCTAATATCCAAGAGATGGTCTATATTAATATCATAAAAAAATTTATAAACAAAACCATATCCATGATAATCCCATTTAAAAGATCTATAATTTTCATAGAGCATTTTTTGTTCTAAAATCCCAATTAAAAAATGATTATTTGTTAAAATATTTTTTCTAAGGGATTTGACCATTGGGTAATTCCAAAGACCCTGAAATCTTCAAAAGAAAATATTCATTGTAAAAGGGATTGGATCCTTGTAAGGGCCCCATCCCTCTTTGTGAAATATTTAGGGAATTTTCCATTATTGTTTTTTAATTTCTTCTAACCAACAGTATAATCATCTATTCTCAAAGTAGTGGATACTGTTTTCTGGCTAGAATGTCCATCAATGGTAATATCAACATCAGTCTGTGCAATGGTTATAGGTGGTCTAGAGGGATGGAATTCCTCAACATCCTAAAACAATGGGGTACCACTCAACGACATGAATTGTTTTCTAGATTTCATGTGGGTAGGGTCAAATCTCCCTTGAAATTTCCTTAGTGCATCTTTAGAGTGTATTGTCCTTTGAAAACCCTATTTAGTATCAAATATATCCAAAACCTACACATTTCGTTCCTCACTCCCACCAACATATGAAGATAAAATGTGTGATCTAGCATTTGTATGACCATAAAAATGAACCCAATTTGAGGTGGAGGCTTCCTGAATGGAACTTCAGGGTTACCCTTTGTCAGCCAATTTATTGGGGGAATGTCCAAAATCAATTTCCTCCATGGGAATGAGCTATGTTTCTTCAGCTTCCCATTTATCCATGTAATTAAATGGATGTACAGAAATAGGTCCTTCTTCAGGAATGTGAAATGTGTTTTCAACCACCGAAAAAATACCATCAATATCATAAGATTCTTGTACCTGAGTTGAGGGAAGTGAATAAAATGGAATGATTGGTTTATCCTCTTGATTCAATTCATTAGAGAGTTCTCCAGATGCAGGTCCTTACTTAACCAGATGTTCTTTTTTCATAGATAAGAAAATCACCTCCTAATTTTTAGATGATTCATCCCTATCACTATGGGTATCATAATGAGGAAGATAAAATATCCCTTCTAGACTCTTAGATTTTCCAACTATAAAACCATAAGGATCAGAATGGAAAATATTATTCTCCTTTTTCCTTCTACATGTTGCATCATCTTGCCCCCTAACTTTTCACTTGCTATACTCCTTGTCCCTGTGACATTAACTAGTCACATGGATAAAAAACAAACATCTCATACATAATTTTAGTTTCCATTCATAATACGAAATCCAATTTCATATTAACACCCCTGGTTGTGAGAATACCTTCCTTCACCAATGTGCTCAATATATCAACTTCTATTAGTATCCGAGCATAGTTTTCAAATCGTGGGATGTATATCTATCCATCCATCCGAATGGTATTTTCTATAGATGATTCAATATCCCATAAGTTCTTTAGATGCCAATAAATCTAGTTCAACATGAAAATATGAATCCATATTTTAGAATGAGTATTTTTCACATTCATGGGATCGAAATTACAGTCACATTATTGAATATGAAAAAACTCATTTCGCTGATGGATGAACACTTTCTCTATGGCCATCTATTTCAAATAACTTGGGAGAAATATAACATGATAATACCCTCTCCCCCATCATATTCATCCTCCATTCCTTATAAACCCACACTACCTGAATCCTTTTGGTCAGATCATTGAGATTCCATAATTTCTCACCATTAGAAATCAAGAAATGAGAAATGATTGAGTATCTGAAAATATTGTCTCTATCCTCAACTACTTATTGTTTTTTTGATACATGACCAGTTTTTCCATTCATTATCACCCAACCAGCATGGGGCATGTCAAAATTAGATAATGAAAGCCTACTAGAACCATTCACATATTCTGTAAAATTCCTAGTTGGGCCACCAGCCAAGGGACGAGAAATTCTTGAAATAAATTCATTCTTGTTCACAGGTGAGAAAATTTCATTGTGACTGATACACTCAAAAATTTATTCCTTGTTTCCCTCTAATATCAGAAAAATCTTCCCATGATTTCTTGGATATCCATGTTTAGGGTTTTCATGTAGTTATCCTTAAATCACCATACTCACTAGACATTGTTTCATTTTCTTCGGTTCTATGTTATCCTCATCGCATATTTAATTAGAAAATTGTTACAATATTGGTTCCAATTAGAGAGGGATTTTGAGTGAATAGGTTTGACATTTTTATGTGTATTTGAATTAAAAAATTCTCTCATTCACACATTGTTTATTGTTTTTCATGTTCATCACCATTATTTTCATTAGTGTGGAGTTGAACTGATAAAGGATCTTTTGTCAAAGGACTTCCATTCCTGCAATGGATCCTGATTCTATGTTGTTGTACCAAACATAGGCTAGCTTGATTAGCATATGTAAATAATCCTCATATTGGTTGCCTTTTGCAGATCTTGAGGGCCCATCACTTTCCCACATTATGATAAAATGTTTGGGATATTTTTTTAGGGTTTCTTAAAGCATAAATGGTAGATAAGTTTTGATTTCAAAAATATGGTGTGGGAGGAGAATAATCCACTTATTCAAGATATGGATTTATATCAGGCTGAATAAGTGTGTGTCTACCTTATCTGGATTTCATTTGGGTAATCATGGACTCGATGATATTAATATTATCTGGGGAATCTCTATTTAAGTCGCCTCTCATATATATGGAGTGGGTGGGGCTCAATGAGGTAACCCTACCTTTCTCCCCTATTTATTATCAACTCATCTTAAGACTAGATGATTTTCTAGACTACATAGAATATGGAACCATAGAAAAGGGAATCCATGATCATTTTTTGATAACCACATTTAGTTATACTAGCTTCCTGGATCTAGAACGAGTCCAATGTTCAGAAATAATTCATGATATATAACCATCTATGGGAGGGAGAATATTTGTATCTTATAGAATATGATACACTATTATAATATTCCCCCTAAGTATCTTATCGTTGAGTCATCCTATACATTTTATATCACTATAATTTTGTGACAGAAGATTCTTTGTGGAAGGAACAATGACTATTTTAGGTAGGGATTGGGATATATATACACATCATTATCCTTTTCATTGGAAGTATTCCAGTAGATAAGTGGAAAATCATTATTTGGAGGTGTGAGATTTTAGAGCCTTCATGGGTTTTGATGTATGAAACCACATTTGGTGTATCCAATTCACCCATCTATTAGGGTGCATTTTAAATGTTGCGACCTTCAATTTTTTCTTATAGATCAACAATGACAATCATTTTGATAGTGAAGATATTAATAGGCTAGAATTGCACAATGGTAGTTGTTCCATTACATTGGATATTACAGGTTGATTCTACACTACATCCAGTAGGTTTTTTATTCTTACCCTTGTTCATACTTGGCCATTTTGGATTCTGGCCCAGGTGGTTTCTGATGCCATTGTCATACGCTCCTCCCATCTTAGGCTATGAATAGTGGCCTTAATGGAATTTCAATTCGAGGTTTCTGAAAATGTCCTATCTAGAAGAGGTTGTTCTTATCAACAGAGGAATATGTGGGATTTCTACCATTTATTTTCCCTTACATTATAGTAAATACTGGTTCTCTCTATGGTGATGATGATGATGATGAAAATTTCCCCATGCCTGTGGGTTGGGGGTTATTTGGGTCATCAAATGGAATTGATTGATCCCATTTTTTTGGGATCCAATGATTCCAATCAAGGACTTGATGGAACCTAGGATGAAAATGAATATATAAATTCTCACATCAAATTGGGGTGAGGTTGACATGGAATTTCCATTTATGTCCATATGACCCTTTAAGAAGATGATAAATCTTGAGATTGTGACTGCAATAGAAATCCACAGTCCTAGTTGGTTAGGTTTTTTTACTGATACTAAAAATTTGTCTTGAATTGTTTTTCGAATTGATGATTTGAGGGTTGAGGTGGTTATTGATATTCCTCTAATATGTTGGTAAGGGTCTCCTTATGGATGACATCTATGATAGGTTCTACTACAGTCCATTTGATGTTGTGTTTCTATGATCGCATGGGAGATGGGTGAGATAGAATCTCATCGTGAGAACCAATCATTAAAGTAATATTTAGGTAGATTTTAACTATTCTATCACTATCTATAATTATTTCCCATTAATTTTAGGGGGGCATTTTGAAGTCTATTTGGGTATACTCTTTATCCATTCAGGATGTATAGGCATTGTTGTTGAAAGGGATTTCAATTGTTGTGGCCAACTAACCTGAGCATTACCCAGTACCATGACATTTTTGGAGGATATAATATTATATAATTCTTAATTTGTGTGTTTTTGATATTCTAGGGGAGAAACTATAATGATTCATAATCTCACAATTTTCAAATACAAATGCACAACGTGGCTTTGAAGATCATATTTCGAAGAGTTTTTATACAATAAAGGAAACTGTGTTGCAGATGTGTGATATTCATTTCCACTTTTGGATCCTAGGTCAAGAGGATAATAGGAAAGTCCAGCAGACAATAGAGTATCATAATTGATTGAAGGATATACTCATATCATAGATAATGGGGTTGTCATGCTTCTGGTCAATAATGAGTTGCTCACATATTTTGGCATAGATAAAGAAGAGAATCCATTTTTAACTCATCTTGGATCTCATAGTCAGATTTAGTGAGGGTACAGAACATGATGGGGATATTATTTTATACAAATAGTATTCATATGTACATTTAGGCCTCCTCATCATCATACATACATAGTACTATATGGTCATACCATGGGGGATGCTTCTGAGAGTCTCGTGCTAACTAAAGTGGAGTGATGCTAGAAGTTGATGGGGGAATTATATTTCATTATACTTTATATTTTGATCACCTTCATATAATAATTTATCAAATTATTTAGAACCTATATATATGAAGTTATATAATCATTGGAAAACTCTATATTTGAAGGTGTTTGGGTAAGTAGAAGATTTCATTTTCAATGGAACATATCGTTGTGGGGAGGTTGAACATGGTGGATAGTAGGGGTAGAGTCCCTACTATTCATATCCACCCTACCAAGAGGAGTAAAACTGGGGTAGTGGTCATATTATTCTTTATTGGAAGAGTTTATGAACCCTTGGGGTGTGGATAATTTTTATCGATGAAGTCAAATAAAATTGGCATTGGGAAGATTAAGAATATATGTCACATCCTACATCATGGTCAGAATATGTCAACATGCCTTTTAGAATTATGAAGGGATATGATCGTGCAATATGATGGTTGTATAATTATTCTTATAAATTATTGGTGACTGAATATAATTATCTGGTTGTTTAAAAGATACTATAATATGTTAAAAATAAATATCATTATTTATAGGAATATGAGCTTATCCCGAGACATGTTCCATTTTCAATTAGAGAACCTGAGTCATGATGGGAGTATGTGGCCGATCTTGACCCTTTGGGACATGCCACTGGTATTTCATTGAATTATTATGATCCTACCCCAAGGAATGCTTTTCTCTAACCAGGTATGACCTGACTAGAGCAAGAGAATGAGGATAGCCTAAATATTTATTCCCCACTAAAATATACAGATGACCCTCCAGAATTGGGGATGGGATATGAGACTCATCCAATATTTCCCATAATGATGTTGGTTGAGTCATTCATTAGAGGAAGAAGGAATATTTTATTGAATTGTAGTATCTACTTGAATATTCTAGATAGATTCACAGCTAGGAATATGAGATTCTCTTGATGCTTGTTCCATTACCACTGGTTAGCCCTGACTAGAATGTGTATATATTCCCAATCATATGTCTTTAGAATATACCACAGGACATATTCAACCAGAATATGATAATACCCTAAGGAATATTACCCTCAAGTGGTGATTCTTACCTATAATATGGATTTGATCTAGATCCTAGGACTATGGAATATACCACAAGACATTTTTGATAGGCATCTGTCCCTGCCCCAAGGCATGTGAAGCTCTCACCTGGTTGGCCCTGGTTGGAATGGGAATATGAGCTTGGAATTATACCTCATCCATTAACGAAATATATAAATAATCCTCTTATATAGAAGAAATATTTTTATATTTCTCCAAAACAAACACGTGTTCATGATGAACAGAGTGTTGATATGTACAAACTGTATGGATATAAATATATGCATATCCCTTTTTCTAAAATATTTGTGGAATATTCCAACGGAGATATTTAGTGTTTTCTAAAACATTTTTTCATTTAACATTCTATGTGTAGGAATATAAACCTTCACATTTTCTATCTCCACTATGTACTAGAAGATTTCATTGATTGAAGCGTGTATATTCACTCACTTCTTTCATCCTTATAGAATTGGAATATTTTGATGGACTTCATTAATGGGAGTAGGTATATAAACCTCCCCCATGATTAATATGAGAATATTACCATAGAATTTTTCATATTCAGGCAGGATATTCTTCTTCTCAAGGGTTTCTACTAGAAGATGTTAGAAATCATAATCATCATTAGTGGAGATATGAGCCATATTTGGGATATCTAAAATCTTCCTTTCCCAATGAGTGTTCCATGTTTCCTATGAATTATAGTTATAGGAGGAATTTTTTTATTTGGAAACGTCAATAAAAAAAGTAGTTATCATAGGGATGGTGTTGTATATGGTGGTCGATGGTTTCACCACTTATCAGTGTGTAAAAAAAATATGCGTATTATTTGGAATCCTTTTCCAACATCATTGCATATTTTATGTTGTAGTTTTCATGCTCTAGGTATAAGCTCCTGAAAACATTGGTTGTGGTGAAGAGCTACATTGGAATAGATGAAAATCGTCCTATAAGGTGAAGACTAACCATTTATCATGCTAAGACATCCTTATGGATAGCTTATAAGGTTGGGATTATATCACATTTGTGGTTCTCCAAAACCATAATGTTTTATACCATATTTTGGAGATGTCGAGAAGGTGACATCATTTTGAAACCCATGGTGGTCACATCCATTGGTGATTTACTATTGTTATTTTTAGAAAATGAATAAAGTGCCTTGGATCTATATTTTTTCATTAGAAAATGTACCTATCATTAGGTCGACAAGAAGGAACAAGTTTTCCAATTTCCACTATATAATCATAATGATACGTTCGTAATAAGATATGCTTGGTTAACACAATATTACTTTTATTAATTATCTATCCATTCATATCATTTATTCTTTTAAAAATTAGTATGAACATATTCGATGATATCCTAGGTTATAGATTATAATCTAAACAATAATTCGAGTCATTATTCTTTGTTTTGTTATGAATGAAAAACAATGTGATCCAACATATGGTTAACATATCATTCTATCATTTGAGAGTGTCACGTCATGATTTCTCCTTCTTTGTATGAATATTTTGTATAAGGGATGATATCCCAAAATATTGTTATATAATTATTTTTTTATTGGACATATTCATTGATGGTTTACTATTTTTGAATGTGTGTATTGGGAAAAAATGGCCCCATGGAAAATTATATTATAATTTTTTTATTTGATATATTCACATCAAATTAAACATTTTTTATTCAAATGAGAGTTGGAAAACAATATGTACCATTAGAGAATAACCTAATTTTTTTATTTGAGTTATTCATGTCATGTTCGCCAATATTATTTTGATGGATAAGAGATGACCGAGTAACCCTCACTGAGGTGGGTTCGGCCTTACCAGATGGCTGGTGGTCGAGGGAATGGTCTCTTTGTGAATTCTTAATATCTGGTCACCATTTTCATTCCTATTGAAAAATAAATTTTTTCCCCTCATTTATGACTGTTAAAAACCTACATTCCAAATCAAGGTGGTCAATTGGGGTTTTAGACCCAATGATTCATAGGAATCCACATTGGTTGAGATGATTGGAGGTGATGTTCATCACAACATTTTAGGTGGAATTATTTCTTACTCTGAGACACTCTTATATATTTACAAAATGTTCTTGAATCTTTTTATAATCCTGGTATGGGACCAGTTACCCTATGAAAATTATAATAGGTTTATTATCTTTGTATACAAGAGAAATGATATCATATTAAATAATAGATTAAAGGGAAACTCTTTAGAGAATCCATCAGTATCTAAAAAATTTTATTCATCTATTTCAGAGTGATAGAAAGATAATATATATGTGGAATCCATATAACCAAGTACTTTGGTATGTGATTGGTTTCATGGAGATGGTTTATATTATGATGAGGGGATTGATCCTTTATGAGTAGTCCTACATATCCTGGATATTACATGAATCACAACCCACATAGTTCATTAACATCAAGATGTTTACTGTCATGTAGATAGTAAATATTTGTATGAACTGAAGTACTATATGTTTGATCTCGAGTCTTGATGGATGACATGTGTATCCTATTTATGGTAGGATTCAATTTTATTGTAGTCGATCAAGCCCTTGTGATTTCCCCCTAGATAGATTCACATATGTGTAGGGGTGTTTATATCATGACACACAATAGGGCTTATGTACATGGATTTCCATTGCTTATGGGGGTTCATGATGTGATTGATATGATTGATGAAACACCCTATGGCCATGTGATCCATCCTTATAGTGGGAAATAGGGGATATCAAGTAATTGATTGAACTTCATGCAGATTTGGGGCATATGAAATGGTACTACCCTTGGCATGATCAATATAGTTTTGGGTCTTAGAGAGGTGTCTTTCGTATCTTGGTTATTTTTGAAATTAGAGTCATCATAGTTCACTTGATTTTAGTCCACTTCGGGATATAGTAGAGAGATAATTCCATGGTAATGATTGTATCTCTATGGTTTAAATGTTAGAGACATAGGGCTTACAACGAAATGGATGTTTATTTGTTAGAGGTACATAGTATGATGTGTAACATATCCTTGTTATAACATTAATTAGATTTCTCATATTTTAGTTTTTTGGCGCTTAGAAACTAATGCTTCCATTCGGTTAGAACATATCATATCTCCCCACAGATTAGGTCTTACACTTTAATATTACATTTTCCTTGGTTAAGGTTTATGGGGAAAATGATATGATAATTGAATCTCCCTAAGCCCATGGAAGTTAATATCAATGTTAGAAACATAGAATGGAAAATGATCTATCTCACTATTTCTAGATGTGAGATTAATGTAATGAGAAAAACCTTTTGATTGATAATATAGATCAAGGTCCTCGGAGAGGCTTTTTATGTATCCAGGATTTTGATGAAATCATATTCTTCATAGTTCCCTATATTGGGAATTAAACACTGATTTTCCCATATAATAGAGGCATAAACACTATGGATAGAGAAGGTTTTCAAATCCTAGAATTCCATTTTGACACGACCAGCATGCCCATAGAATGTCACAAGATCTAGATAGTTTTTCCTGAAATCCATCAAAATACATGGATTACTTTTCCATAGGGTTTCACATTATTTTTCTATCATTCCCATGTTTCATCTCATGATTTGGATGAGACATATGGATAGTATCATGAGAGTCAATGTAATATTTCTTGGAGACTGTCCAATCTCTCGACTGGTGGGTATGTTTCTGATGCTTTCACCATGTCACACATCACCTTTGAGGACCCGATGATTGTATCCCCACATTCATGCTTTCCAAAGTCATATTAAATTCATCACATCTTCCATGATGATTTCTCCTTGATCTAAACAATACGATGGGATGTTTTTCCCTCCTTCCAAGGATTCATCCTCAAAATTCACCACCATGTCCAGGTCTACCATAATGATTAAGACATTGTTAATGAAACTCTCTGAAATTCCATGTCTATATGGATATTGGAGGATTATGTTGCTTATTTTATGACATTCTAAATGGTTCATGTCCAGGCCGTGACCATTGGTCTATGGAGTTGTCATGTTAGGAATTTTTGGTATGTCTATGTGTTGGAACACCTGTACCCCTAAATTTTATTTTATAAGAGGGATTCTCAAGGATGTGGATGCTCAAGGATTCCCACGTCAAATGTAAGGAATTCTATGCCAGAGGCATGCCTTTGAGGTTTTTCTTAGCTCCCAATGTTTATCAAAAGTTATTCCTTGAGTTTAACATCTACCAGAGGTGTATAAGACTGATTGATACGCTGATGGGATTGTATCAAATTGGTACAAGCCTAGGAGGGACCACCTAAAATGATAACCAAAAGGATGGGTCAAAACAGCCAATTAGGATGGACCTAGGATGGTGTGTCCCCCAAAAGAGAAGGATTCACACCATGAAGACTGATTTGGAAACCAAAAAGGGTGGATCTGAGAGGAGGATGGGTCCACAATAAGGGGGAAATGGTTTTTTTTTGGATGGGATTAAACCTCAAAAAGGATTCCTACATACCCTATTTAGATGGCTGAGATTGAAACCCATGTAGCTCGAATGATTGAGGCATGAAATCGGGTTGTACATAATAGTCAATGACAGAATGATATGTTGGGGCTTACGCAGGGTTAGTTTCCCAATTTCTACCTAGATATGTGATATGATTTAGGATTAGACATTTTTAGAGGAACATATGGATTGAATTATTTCACTAGGATGTGGTAGCCCTGCTGAAATCAGAATAGATATTGATGATGTGTCAAAGGGTGTAATGAATGGGGATGGAACCAAAAACCTATATGAATGTGATGATATTAGACATGAACCTCGGGGAGGTTTCATATATATCCTAGTGGTTGGGAATGAATTACTATTCAGTTCTAGAATGGGGTGATGAGTCGCCTGAAGAGGTGACTCATTAGAATAGATGCCTAGATGGTGACCTGAAGGAAACGAGATAAGGATTGATATTCCCAAGACACAAAGTCTTGAGGGAAAAACTAGGATGAAGATTTGGTGATGGTATGTAATCTCAGAGAGGATTCCTACATAACTTTCCAAATTGTTTCAAAGATCAATGTGCACATATTTCAAGAAGGGGGCACATAATTCAAGAGAACACAAATAATAGAAAACCGAAGACATGTTGGGGCTTATACGTGGTCATAAAAAAATTACAAGAGTGAAACTCTTAGTTAGATGAGTATGGATTGAGTGTGGGACATACATACTGAGATAGATTAGGAACTGGTCTGGAACCACCAAAGGCTGGACCAAGGATTTGGGTCCCAACAAAGGGGACATTGAAGTTTACTAGTGTTTGGGGTTGAACATTAGGGAGGCTTCCTACATACCATATCCATGATGGGGGGACCAATATCCACATATTTCGAACGAATACAGTTTAACATAATTTGGGATTAATGGGGCATACATTTTTACATCATGCATGATGAGGGTGAAGTAATATAAAGTGTTTGATACCTAGGGGTGATGGGATTGAACATCCGAGAGACTTCCTACATACCATACATGAAAATGGAAAGAATCAAATTCCATGTAGTTCAGTGAAGAGGGGTGTGGAGATTACTCTTGATTGGTGGATCAAATAGGATTTAATGGTCAATGCATACTCTATTCCCACATGATTCATGGTCGGTGTGTGAAAAAAGAGGTAGCAATCGACCCGATGATCGTGTGGTGAAAGGTGAAGCCATGAGGGATAGTGTGGGGCTTACCTGTGGTTAGCAGACCAAAGAAGAAACTTGCTCTTACTCTGAGAGGGAATACCATGTATGGGTCTATATGTATGAGGAGGATATGACCACAATACATGGAGTACCATATCAATAAGTTTCAGGGCATACATAATGGCTTCCTAGGGCACACATGGAGACAAAGTGCAATGGGTGAAGAGGAGTGAGAGTGCACTGGTTCTCATCCACTACACAGTCCTCTCAGGATTTTGACTCATGTGGCGATCATATTTTATAATCATGTGTTGTTGATGTGGGGTTGATTGGTAGTTTAATTTATTCTAGATCTGATTGTGAATACTCTCTCCTCACCTCTATTGCTTATATACCATGAACCAATATGCACATGGGGAATGTAAGGAACATGAAATTACATTTATTAATGGGTTTGTGGAGTGATCCATGGGGGAGGTCCATGATATCATGGCTATGCTAAGAAGCAATAACAATAAGCATTTCTATGAAATGAAGCATAGTGAATGGAAAGGAAACATATAGAACCACTTGGGGAACCTTGAAATCTCATCGTAAAACAGTAGAGGGTCGTACTAGAGAGATATTTGAAAATAATGAGTTCTTGCATATAGGGGCTTCACAGATCATTGGTTCATTGAAAAAATAATGGAATTCGCAAAGATATAGGGCTTTGTGAAGAGGGTGGTCTTCATTAGGGAAAAGTTCTTCATAAATGATGAATTATTCATAAAGGGGGTTTTTAACAGAGGATAAATTTTCCGTAGTGAAGGACTCATTATTTAGGGAGTACATAATGAAGACATAATGCTCTGTGAATACTCGAGCACCTGGAAGGGTATATCTCCTTTTAAAAGGGACTAGGACATAAAAAAGGGCATACCAACCATAGGCAGGGGACCTGAAGAGCATAACGAAGGCATGACTCATAGAGTACATGCACCATTAGCAATACATTTTTTTACTTTTCAAATGTATTTGTGAAATTAGAGCATGGAAAAAATGGTGGAGTAACAGTTGTTTGAAATGGGGGGTGAGCCTTATGTTAATAGGTAATGATAGTTATTAGGGGTTTAAAATCACACCATGTAGAATATATGGGCATCGCAAAGAGGGTTTCACACCGTGAATCCAATTGGGTAGTGTTAGAATCAGTCAGACTCATAGGGGGTCTGTCAACATGATGATTATAGAGCTATCCCTGACGAAATAGTGACTCCATGGAGAGTCAGGGATGCATCGAGTCCCACATGGGTTCACTAAGGTGGTTATCATAGAGTGGATTGTGGGTAGAATTTGATGTCATGAATGCATCAGTATTCATCAAACTCAGAGATGATTCATCATTGACGCCCGTGATAACATAGGAGGGATTACTATGAAATGGTCTACACAAACCAGGATCTTGGGTATAGTTTTGATGGATTTTTAGGCTATTTTGAGTCTCAATTTATATTTAACCAGTTGTGAATTTGTTCATGTCTCATGTGTCTCAAAGTACAGTGCCAAAATCCCCCCCCCCTCAGAATGGATGATGAAAAAAATTATGGTAGGATTTTTAGTGTAAGTCACCAATAAAATATAAGGATAACAAATAGGAAGAAAAGGAAGCTAGATTGTGGATCTAGATCGCAATTCATGACCTTGATGTGTCATCATGAGGCGGCACCATGAAATGGCCTCAGTAGAGGGGCACCACGAATCAAGGGCGACAGTCATCGTAAAGCCCGATCCGACCGTGCTTATAAATATGTGATCATGGGAGTGTTTTTTTCTACATGGATCTCTGTGAAAGACTACACATTTTCTCTCTCATTGCGAAGAAATACCCCCCATATATGTGACTATGTGAACTCAGTTCTATGGTCTGGTGATCTGCAAACATGAATATGGGAATTGGTGCATCACGATCTGATTCTTCCTCTTCATCTCCGCCTTAGATCAAGGATTCTTTGTGGAGGGATGTCTCCTTACAGACATTATTTATGATGGGTATATATGACCATCTTTGTGACCCAACCAGAAATCTTTTCTAATCCTTAGGCCAATTTATTTTCAAGAGGTTTCTTGGGAGGTTTGTGGTGATGATAATCAGAGGGAGTCTATGGTTAACAACATTCTAAAAGGGAAATACATGTGAAGAACCTCTGATCAGAAATACTTTACGGAAATGCAGATAGAGGTGAAAAATTAATATCCCCAGTGCAAGCGATTTATGATGTACAGATTAGGCTTGCGGGATGACGTCTTCATTCAAGAGGGAATCCACGATGAAACAGATGATAGGTTCCGAAGAAAAGTAGAAAAATATCAATTGTATGGGGTTCTAGATGGCCATGCTAGAAAGTTACTCCCGTCACAACCTCACTGCACAAAAATGTCAATAACTTCTATGAAAATGACATGGAGGTAGATAATTCTCCACCTATTTACCAAGATATTATGAAGGATGGGCTTAGAAATATAGATAATTGATGGATCTAAAGCTGGGATCTATGCTGGGGTGGAATATTTACTGATGAGTGGTCCAGTTTTGAATGGGTGTTCACATCCTATAAATATATTGAGATTATGATGGGGCATATAGACCTATTCAAAACTAAATTTTCATCAAATTTTAGTGTTTTCTAACTGAAGTAGTTCATACTGTAACTTCAAATCCGGTGTTCTCTTGATACCAACACATTCCATCTTTATTGGGGGGAGGTTGGTATCATTCTCAGGGACCTTCATCAAATTGTAGGAATTATGATCTTTGGAGGATTTTAGGATTTGATCCTTCCTACGATGAATGTCTGGGAGGATGGAGAATAGATTCAACCTTTGGAGAAGTCACTTCTAGATTTAGTACTAGTAATGAATGATGATAACAAAGAACATCTGATATTTCCACTTCAAGCAGTGGTTCGAGTACTTTCTAAACAGACCATTAGAGGAAGAGGAACTACCAACAAGTCCCCCCACATGCCCAAGAGGAGCACAGCTGGGAAAATACGGTTCATACTAGTGGATACATGATGATATCCAGTGGAAACAATGGGGTTAAAAAGTCCAAACTGAGGAATGACCAATAGATAGGTCACCTGCATTCATCTAATTGTTGATCTATAGGTAGATTCTAGTAGTCAGAGATTCTCACAAGGGAGCATGATCATGCATGTTCATTATGGAGGTGTGACTAGATTGTGGATAAATCTTGACCATTGGAATACTAGTGCTGGTGAATTTATATCATTTACTTTGGCACATCAATGAGTGAAAGTGGTTGTTATGGGTATGTGGGATGTTCTATTTCCTATATTGTAGGACTGTATCACATACTGGGGGATATGAATATCGCAACCCCATTACTCCACCCAGGATAGATGCTCAACCCACAATTTTGTATATCTTAGGGAGTTCCACACTAAAACTAGACACATCGACCATGTTAGGAAGGCTGGGGAAGGGAGAAAAATTCATCTTCCACCTATTTCCTCTATAAACTAGAGCATATACTATTGATAGAACAGAAAATGTTAAGAAATGGTCATATCTACTATCCTTCCGAAGGCAGTGTGTTGTAGGTGTTGGTATACTATGAACCCATATACGAGTAGTACACTTCACACAAATTCATGAGACAATTTGTATGCATGAAGAGACTGATTTCAATGGTGTATATGGGGGTGTTCCATGATAATTATTAATGTGTGATGAAATATCTATGGATAATTTTCACAAGAGAGGATGGAAAGATGTGCAATGAGTTTCCACCAACATTTGCAGCATTTGGATTTGTTCATAGATACACACTAAGTTGGGTAGATGGCTACCTAAGAGAGATGCTAAAGAATCTAACAATCTGGGCTAGTAAATCAGTGATCCCCATGCCTCAACTTGAGAGAGTGGAGATTGGGGGAAATAATTATGTAAGTGATAATGTACTCTAAGGGGATGATGATATAATAGTAGGGTCAATAAGCCACGAACCTGATCCGATTGAAGGTGACGAAAGGGAAGTGACAGGGTCGATTGTAGCTGCTCCAACCAGAGGAACCCAATAAAAAGGTGAATCATCAATGGGATTTCATGAGAGGTCATCACAAACCCATACGAAGAAGGAGCATCATGAATTTATTCTATGTTATTTTGTTTATATTGAATAATGAATTGACTATGAATTCTATAAGCATTACCTCAGTACCGACGAACTCTAGGTGAACATAAATAAGAATAGAATAGAGGTAGTGAAACTCAGTCTTCTAAATTCCATATTTAATATGGTTGACTGAGGCAAGAAAATTTTTATCGGAGTAGGAGAGTGTGGAGTACTCAATAGGTACTCCAAAACCATTGACAAAATGGGTATGGTTGTTGTTGAACAATGTTGGCCACCCAATAGAGTCGATGACTCAACTGGAGGAACACTTTCCCCATATTGATGACATAGATAGTTCATGGGGGAGGAGGTTAGCTAGGAAGAACCCGGATTAGGATATGAGGAAGCATCTTGAAAGTGGTTCCCTCCAGAAGAAGGCAAAATATTGGCCTCGGAGAGAAATTCTCTGATCAAGTATACTGCAACTCATGAATTATGCTCCAACTCATATTCATTATGAAATTTCCCTTATAAAATTATTTTCTTCTCTCAACTAACACCTATATATAGGGGGGTATCATGAACCATGTTCTCCCACTGATGGGAATGAAGTAATGACGACATGTGTTGAGAATAGAAAAATAGAACCTGCAATCGGTGATATGATAGTTGCAGAGTCTAACAGTGCTGGTGAGGTGAGGGTCATCTTGTTGCAACATTCTAAGTTAATTTCATTTTATAGAGGACCATGCCCTGGAATCCCGAACATGATAGTGTTGATTTAGGATCATGTGGTTGGCCAACGTAAGTTCCCCGCCTTCAGGGACACATTGATTTTCTACCTAATCAAACTAGAAAACATGTCCCATATATAAATAGATAATAGGATGGAATTCATGTAGCTAGTGAAAATAGATGGAGGTCTCAAGGATCCTCTCCAACGAGGGAAGAATTTCTATATAGAACTGAGTTCCCAAGATGACCAAGCCATAGTCCCTCTTGGGAAACCAATTTCAAAGCACGATTGTACTATCAAGATAGAGTCTAGAGTTGGTTGCGTGGAAATCAATGAAATAGGATCAAGTGGTAAAAACCATCCCATATAATATCCAGATCCTGAGCTTCAGGTGGTATTTCATGAATAGAATTAGGATAGTCTAGTGGAGCAATATGGGACCACTTCGGATGAAGATGATAGTAAGTCTATCCACCACAGGTCATGGAAGCTAATCAAACGCTTCATTGATAACACCCTGTAATTGGAGTGGATAATCTATATTGGAAAAATTCATCCATGGATATGAAAGTTCTACACTTTAGGATTGGATTCCCACCTCCCTCATATGATCATTTCAGATTACCTTACCATGAAGGTGCAAGAGGATGAGTGTGGCGTCAGTGTTGGCTTTCAATAGAGGATGGAAATCAACACCCATAAGCATCTAGAGTCTTAGAAGGAGATCCAACACTTGGTAATGTGGGAAAATGAGTTCTCCTCCTTCATTGACACCAAAGAAGATAACATATAACATTTACTTGATAAGATGGCAGATGTTGAAGAGAAACTAAGGAAAGAATCGTGTAAAATGTCCAACTTCTAGGCTGATAATGATCGATCACTAACTAGGGATAATTAATTTCACCCCATGGCCAGAAAAGAATAGATGGATCTTAGAAGTCAACAAAAACTCATATAGGCCACAAACCAAAGAGTATTTTTGATGATATGTTCTATTGAAGAGGTCAACCCATCAATTCGAGGGGTCAATCCATGGGGCATGTAATTTTCATGCACTCAAAAACATACTTCCATGCAAACTTGCTTATTTTGGTTGTGTGCATTATTTTAATTCTCTTCATTGATTACTATATCTCAATTGTATATATGAAAAAACTAGTGACCAATTTCTATGCTCACATGGGTGATTAATAGTGTTAGAAACAAGGGATAGCCTTGTAATTATTCACCTTGAACATGAGATCACCAAAATATTATTTGAAACCTATGGTATGAATGACCACTCATGGTTTATGGGAGAAGATAGGGGGGAATGACTATAGAATATAGTTATCGTAACATAAAAATTGTACCTTACTAACATGATCTAGTGCATGAGTGGGATAATGCCAGTGGAGTTAGAAATAATCTGAACAGATTGGCAGGAGAAGTATGAATCAAGATACCAAAACATTGGAACACAATGAAGGTGGAATGATGATGGATGATAACTATTGAAAAAATTAAAAACAATGAATCTATATGATGTTTGACTAAAATGGTAACAAGTGAGTGAGGGCCAACCACATACTGTATTCAAAAACACAGGGCCAAAATTGAAGTATTGTATGATTTCAATTGGAACATCGACCTAGGATAGCAGGCGAGCCTTAGGGATGAGAATCTTAACCATTAGGAGATTTATTCAAATGTGGGAGGGAATTAGGATACAAAATATAGGGCAGGGAAATCGTGTTGCTGGAATGATGAGATGTTTGAATAAATTCCAACAATCTTGAAATTATGCCTCAATGATGGATGTACATTGGGTGAGCGTACTGGTCTTAACAAAGATCAAACCTAATCTATACATGTCCATGTAATTTTATATCATACAATTGATGACAATAGATGTTTAGTTTAGTGTAGTATGGTGAGAATAATATATGGAAATGTTTAATGTTATATGACTAGGAAATTTTATATAGTTTATATTCATATTTCACAGACCCTCGTTAACAATTTATGGTTTGTTTACACAGACTAGGGATTCCGAATTTATGGTATTATAATTCAGATTATAATTAGGGGAGATGAGCTGGAAGAGTTAATGAACCTATGTCTAGGCCAAAGGTGAGATGCCTGACTGTCGTTAAGTATCATGTGAGGGAAATAATCATTCCATATTTAGTTCTAAAATTCAATGTAATTTAATTTAAAGTGGTGAGGATGTGGGAAACACCAAGGAGAAACATTAATCATGGTACATAACCTGACCTGAATGATGTCAATATAATTCCAAAACAAGCCGCACATACTAGAATGGTGGCTAGGGTCAAGAGGCTAGAATGATGAATGAGGTTTTGGATGGACTATAGAAGAATATTCTAGGAATCACTACATACCCCATAAGAATGGGGATCAAGCCACACATAGATATTGATGATGGTATAGTAGAGGTCTAATACCAAAAGAAGAGATATCCTCCTAGGTGAGGAAAACCATAGCCATTATGTAGTTTAATGTCATGTGAACTAATACATTTGAAGTCATGGCTTAATGGTCAAAGATTTTGAACCATATGGGGTAGAGAAGTGCGGTATGGAATCATCAGGAAACCCAATGCGAATGAGGGTGAAGGATTCCTACAAAAAACCACATCCATACAATGAGGGAAAACCCAAACCATAAAGGGTTGAAAAGATTCATGGCATTGCAGCTGGACTAGAAGTTATTGTACTCAGGTGTCACTACGTATCTCATAGGGGTAAAAATCAGGGAATACTATTTTATGGAATGCGACATGGAATATGGCCAATGCCAATGGGAAAATGACTTCTCAAATGAATATGTCCTACAGAAATGTAATTTATTAGTATACAGCTTAGATATAAAATGAATAGTTTGATATCATATGATGAAGATCAAGGGGACCCTTTTTATTATCAAATATCTCACACCATGGGTAAGTTTGATTCTTCTATGTGGGTGAAAACCTTACCCATATCCCAAATACATTGTGATCTATGCTTGGTGTGGGAAAAAAAGGCTGAGGAAGATCATTACTACATAAAGAAGAACATTGTGGGGAATGAAGGTGTTGAGTCAAGGATGACCCCATTATACTATTTCATCCTTTTTACACACAATGGTTTATGGATGAATAACATAGATGATGTCAAGATTGTATCTGAACATGATTAAATGGAAAGGATTGTGAAATAAGAAACTGAAATTTAGCAAATAAAAGGGTTTGGTGTACCAATGAAGGATAATTGTTTAATGTATTTGAAACACAACATCCATATCATGTTACATGGTATGGGAACAAACAAGTGTGGTTTGACCACTGACCAAATTCATGACTCGATATCTCTCTCAAATTTTGTTCGAGAACATCCGGGATCATGTCCCGTAACGGTAGGTGAGCCATATGGCTGAGCATCCATATCGCTCAGGGGGTCCTTATGGATGTGATAGATGATGGAGACCCAAACAAAGGGATGAAAGAAGTGTGTTAATGGAACATGATAATGTCTATATATAATTCAACACTCTATATAACAGAACACAGTGCATGTGAGTGCATTGATGGGAATAATAGAGGTCAAGAGTCCCCGTTATGAGTGGACATCTTGAGAAGAAGAGTGTAGGAAGGGGTAAAAAATTGGTTGATGGACCTTGGTCTGGACCCAAGGATGAAATTTCTTGCTGTCCTTATGTATCCCAGAAGGATACAAATCTATCCATACATAGTTATAGAATATCATGGAGTTTGACATCATGCGGTAAGGACAATGATGAAATGTGGAATCCCATAGGGTGAGTACATGGAAAGGATGTTTTAAACAAGATGTGAATGAGGAAAAAATAAGTCCACGTGCTACACAATGAATTCCCATAAAAAATAGGTGCACAGGGCTAAATGAAAATAATAACATGTAGATAATGGGTTAGACCTGGGGAAAAGACATCTAGGAATTCCTATATATTCCATATGGATGGGAATCATGCCATATGACGTTCTAGAAGTTTCAACTTGTTTAACATCATATTGTAATACCATGGAGGGAATAGAGGTATTCAAATGGGAGGAAAATAGTGTGGATGGTGTACACATTACATGAGTGAGGACATGATAAGTCCACACCATATCATGTGATTACAAATTGAATCTTATGTTTTAAGACTGAAAATAGAGAATCTTGGGGATGGAACCAAAGGCAAAATTTTTGGGCATTCCTTTGAATTCCATATGGATGGGAATAAAGCCATATATAGTTATGTAATTCCATGAAATTTATTGTCGTTTGGTAAGGACATATGTAGTTGAATGTGGATATAATGGTAATTTTCATGGGGTGATAAATTATAAGTGATGTAAATGAGGAAAAAAGAAGTCCACGACACACTGTGCACAATCCTAAGGGGGGACCTCGGGATGATGGGTCAGATAAGATCGAGGGACCTGAGGGTGGACTAAATGATGAAATTTCTAGTTGTTCCTACGTATCCCATAAGTATGGGAATGAATCCATACATAGTTTTTGATATTTCATGTTGTTTAACATTATAATGTAAGGACAAAAGTAAATGGTGATGTTCTGTAGGGAGGGGTACATTGTGTTTCTATTATAAACCCGATGCGAATGAGGAAGAATTATGTTCATAACGTACCACATGCAGTCCTCAAGGTGAACTAAACCCATAGGAGGAACCAAGGAGATGGAATTATTTCCTGGGTTAGACATGAATACAAAATGTCAGGACATTCGTACGTATCCTACAAGGGAAGGAATCAAGACACACATAGTTCATAATATACCATCCATTTTAAGATGTTTTAGTAAGGAAAAGAGTGGAGACCACATAAGGGGACACATGACATTATAGTTTTAATCCTGAAATGAATCGGGAAAAAATTCTACATGGTGACATGAGATCCTAGGATACATAGGTTGAGAGGCCAGAAGGAAGGCAGAATTTGCCGTACCAAGGGCTAGACAAAAATATGAAATGTGTAGGAATTCCTCTATATCCCATAAGGATGGAAATCATGCCATATGTAGTTCCTTAAATTCCGTGTATTTTAACATCATGAGGTAATGAAAAAGGGGATCTTGTTTAAGTTCATAGAGGTTAGACTGTAGATGCCCATTTTAATGTCATGTGAATGGGATAGAAGAATAAAAAAAGGTAAATCATTATGCCTGATATATAGGAGAAAATGGGGATAGAGATAAAAAAGGTGATAAATTCTTACCATGACTGCAACATAATGTCCAAATTGTGTGACCTAGAATGGGAACAAACAATTTATCATCAACCACTGGCCATATTCCCAACGTGGAATTTATCTCAAATTTTCATTCGAGATCATCCATGATATTGGCCCAGAATGGTAGGTTAGAAAAGGTGTCATGGAACATGCCGATAAGGGGACCTTTCAATGTGAAAGATGATGATGACCCAATTAAAGGTATGCATTAATCATGGTGATACACATGCGGTTTAACATCTTGAGGAAAAAAAGAGAGACATCATAGATTAAACTCACAGATCTCAGACCATGAGGTATGTGTGCTACTTGAAGTTTATCGTTATGTAGGATGTGGTTTTTGGGTAATTTTATGTCATAAAAGGATTCAAAACATGTTATATTAATGTAACATATCTCAAACAAAAATTTTCATTCACTATTTATAGTATATCATCATGTAGGATGAAAGAGAACATTGTTTAAGGTTAAAAAACTCGAACCTTTTATAGTCTATCATAATGCAAGATGATATGGACCAATCATGAAAAGTACTTCATGAGGAATTTGGCATTGGTGGGAGGAGTGATACTCTCACCATCCATGGTGACCATGGATCATGAAGCATTGGGGTAAACCCTGTGAATGATATAGTGTCCCTCTTATTTGGGATCCAAAATTGGTGGCTTCTTTCTGGGCATTAGTGGTGTTCTCGGGGCCAATACCGCGTCACCATGAAGGAAGGAATAAAGGATAGATTTTTTATTGAATGTTTTTTCTATAATTTCTAGATTCCACTTTATATTTTTCAATCAAGAATCCTATTATCTTAAAGGGCTTGTAGTTCAGATTTATGAACTTCTGCTACCTTACATGATGTCTGCTAATCATAAACGGTTGTACGGAGAGACAAAAACTGAATCTCAATGGGCATGACCACCTCTGTTGTATTCACTAAGGAATATGGGGTCACCTTGGTGGAATTACGAATCGTCGTCCGATATGACCAGAGATAATTGGGAAACATATACGACCAGATCTTCTTATTCTGACCAACAATATTTTGGAAGATGTTAGAGAGGTTTTTGTTGAACTCCATGATCATCCCATTTTCTTGTGCATGATATCGAGAGGTATGATTAGAACATATATTGTATTTTGTGTAAAAAAAATTAGCTCGACTTCCTGAATGTTGGTTTTGTTATTAATAAGGATGACATGAGGAGATCAGAATCAGTGGATGATATTGGAGATCACGAAATCAATGATATAATTTTCCTTGACTTCCTTGAGAGGCATTGACTCTTCACACATGAAAAAAACTCCATATGTGTCAGGATGAACCTGCACGGGTGAGATGAAGCTGGTGGATATAGTCCCAGGACATCGATTCTTCAAAATAAAAATATCCAAGAGTACTTGGTGGTATGGAGAGGCTCTGGAGGACGATACAGAAAATTTTCATGCACCTGAAATGCGGGGCACATCTTGGTGAACTCCAGACTTTCATGCCCCAAGGTGGACCAAAAATATCCTAACCATTGTATATGATGAGAGATTTTCAACCTTGCATGAAGAGATCCATCTAAACCATCATTAACTTCATTCATAACCTAAGTAATATCATTGTCTTAAATACACATATGGAAAATACCATTATTCCTGCAATTGTAGTGGACCTTTTCATGACTGGGACCGCTCTAAGGGTGAAATGCACTACGTGCCAATATACTCACTCACATTTGGCATGGTTTTTAGGAATATTACTTAGCAAGAGACACTCAATAAATGGATTTTTCCAACCAAGGGCCCATTCCTCTATGGCAGGGAAAGTTGGGTGTCCTAGTGTGGATGCACCAGTGGTGAGATGACTTACCTATTGGCAATCATCTTCATCTGAAGTGATGGGAGAAAGGAATAATTGATGCAACACTTAGATAATCAAATAATCTTGGTAATGCTCTAAAAGAGGTGAAAATTTTATGGATAAAGCATTGGATCAACAGTTCTATGATTGAGGAACATAAGTAACTTCATGATGAGAAGGGAATTAGTCAATTAGCTAGAGAGTTCTCTCTAGAAAGGGTGAAAGATCTGCATTCATAACTAAATAGTCACCATTGATCTATTTGATGACCAAATAAGAGTCCCCCATCACATATAGTTGGGTAACATCAATATGAAGTGCCATCTCAAGACCAATTATGAGGGTTTGATACTTAGCCACATTGTTGGTCCAATCTTCTAACAATAAGAACAAATCAGGAAGGACATTCTATGTAGGCATGGTGAAGATGATCCCCACCCACCCATCCCTTATTTATCTCAGGATCATTGATTCTTATTCTAGTTAGGATAAAAAATGTTCTTTCTAAGTTAATATTCTAACACGACATGGATTGTTCCACTGAGATGCTTGCCTCATTTGTGGGATAAAGATAGAGAGACTGCTTTGTGTGGGATAGATGCAAGACATGTAAGTCTACCAGTGCCTGTCCCTTGATAGCATTATGGGGGATAAACCTGATGTCGGGCTATTGATGGATCGCTACCCATCAATCTAGAAATCCAGTCAACATGAGGCGGTGTAGAATATACTTTAGTGGGTCTACAAGAGACACCATCTCTATCTCCTTTTGATGTAGGTAATGTCTCATTTTTTTACCACGAATCCCAATGCGAGGAAACTGTTCTTGAAAGAAGAATATAGGTTCTATATATCTAGGAGTATGTGTATGAGATATTATAAACTATTATATGTACACATATTGTTCTTCTTGGAGAGAAGGGAACTAAGAGACCATTTTAGGGCGGTCACATAAAAGAATTGTGGCTTTGCAGATATATGTGACATCAGAACCAGAGGTTATTGAAGATAATGTATGATCTTTTCAAAAAAGGCCTATCACTCTTCATCCCACTGGTATTCTAAAACTTTCTTCATGATATGGGAAACATGCATATGCTTTCCATAAATGTGTGAAATGAATCAGCATATGCAGGCTCAGCGAAATGAAATCCTTGGATCTCCCAGATGTTTTTCAAAGATGGAATCTAACAGTTGGCCTTGATCTCTTCTAGATCAATCTCGATGCCTCTATATTTTGTGAAAAAGATGATAAAATTTCATGAGGTAACCTAAAAGGAAAACATTAAGTGGTTCATCTTCAGATGGTAGAAGTAGAGGAATCCTAACACTTTTATAAGATCTCTGAGATGGTCCCGATGCTATCAGGATTTGACCACCAAACCATCAACATATAATTCAACCAATGTCTAGAATATCACCTTGAATATGAGGTGCATGGAGAGCTTATATGTGTCACCAACATTCTTCAGACCAAAAGGCATTACATGGTAACACAAAGTACCTTGAGGTGCTCAGAAGGCAGTAGACTCTTCATCCTCAAGATCCATTCAGATATTATTATATTTGTAATACCTATCCATGCTGAATAGATATTGGAATCCAATAGTATTGTTGATCAACAACTCTATCACAATAAATGGAAAATCATCCTTCCTAAAGGGATGATTGAGATCCTGAAATGTAATGTAGATAATGATCTTTCTATTATTATTTCGGATGGGAACAATGTTGGATATCTAGTTTGGGTATAATAATTCTTTGATGATGTTGTGTATAATGATATAATCATATTCTAACATGACCATGGAACTGTTAAAGTGCTGCATCTTTTAGGGAGGCCATTTAAACCCAAGATGGTTTATCAGGAGACCTAGGTAATGAAATAATACATGAGGATCCTATCCTAGAATCTTGTTGCAGCTCTAGAAAAATACCTATTGATTCTACCATAGGAAATACACATACTTATATTTTAATTCTATAGACATCGATGTACTGACCACTGTTTGTTTGAGATTTATCTCTATATCGAGGTACACAAATAAAAATTTATCAATGGTGGTGGAGACACCTTTCTCAAACATAATAGGTGGATCCTTCAAATCCCCCTCATTTTCCTCAATGATATGGTCATCAACAATAGAAATTCTTATGAGATTTATGGACCTGAAGGAATGCTTGTGATGGCTGAGCGGTGGTAGAATAATCACCATGGGACTCCTATGTTGCTAAAATCGGAGTGATGAAAGATGTTGATCTGATTCCACCAAGCCTTTGACCCAATAGACCGCGAATGGTAATAACAAAGTAGTAGTGGCATGTCAACTTTATCTAGTTCAACCCAGAGCTAAGGAATAAGATTATAGGTCATACTTGTTTTACCACAGGGTGACCATCTCAATACTTTATTGGGCTATGTGTCTTGGGGTCACTAAAGACTGATTTGTGTATGAGTACGAAGTGATATTCCATCAATCCCTTCAACTTTTCCAAGTTATGACAATGTACTATCCCATGTCTAGGTTTGTGGCCTCTAATCGGTGAATTTGGAAAATGTCGGCATAATCCAGTTCTTCCCATGGGTCGATCGTAATGGTATTATGCTCAATCTCATTGTACTGAACCTAATTATCCTTTCTCATATAGTAGTCAGCATCTCGGTAGCGGGCATTGAAAAAGTAAAAAGGATATGCATCACCATGGAGCATGTCCACTCGACCATTAAGGGTGTACTTGGGGAATTGGTTATATGAATAATAGACATCCACATGTAGATTGAGCTAGGGTCAACCCATCGTAGAATTATAGGCAGTTCCCTATGAGAAAACCATTAACATTGTTCTAGAAATCAGGACACCAAATTGGGACTTCAAGCATATTTTTACAATAGGATCCTGGTATGTTCTTTTTTGACCATGAATGTTTTGGTCGGAGGTATCTATATCTACATCAGACAAACCCAGCTTGCGATGTTTCTGGGATTGGATAAGATTGATCATAGAAAATATTTCGATGAGATAATAGCACACTTCTACTGCATTGAACTAACAAGTGATATATAGTGGTTGGATGTTCCCCTCTATAGGAAAATCTCCATCTTATATTGGGAAGGATATGATGGCCTGACATTCTGCATGTTCGACTTCTTCTACATGGAAGTATTTTTTGGCTAGTACCACTGTTTCAAATAGGGGGGGGATTTGTAAAGCCTCTGTGAGGGCTTCACGCATGTCTACTGATAGGAAGTGATCCTTGAGAATCGAGAGCCTTACAGGAATTATGGAAATTTGATTATGTACATCATACATTTCTGGGAGGTTCACACTTATACGGATATGAGAATTCATCATGATAGGAGGAATTGAGGATGCTATAATTCGAACTGAAAGATTTCTCCAAATGATAGTGATATATTTATGCTCATCTATTGGCTCATGCAGAGTGACCACTAGATGATGGAAAGATTAATGATGTATTTACACAACAGAATATAATTTATTATAGCATGGTCACATCATGTCTTCCAGAATGAGAAATACGAATGGTGGGGGTGAATCTGACAAAACATGATGAGAAGTCTTCCTGTTCCAAGCTCTAAAATGGGCCTATATTTTGGTAGATGAGGAATGAATGGTTGGGGTAGGATCACAAGCCTGAACATTCTAGAAATTTACATAACCTTGGATATTTCCATGCTTGCATTTATTAGGGGAATTAGAGGGGTCTTCCTGGAATTCCTCATGATCGGGGATAATGTATAGGTCCACTAGCTTGATGATTTTCATGAATGTGTACTCTTGATCATCACTTGAGAAATCCTTCATTGATGGGAAGACTCTAGGGTCAATCCCCAGCCCTAGGGGCATTAAATTAGCAAGAGTACAGTATGGAATTGGTATCGGCTAAGGATATTGCTTCTCCTTGTTCCAACGATGCATTCTCTCCCACGGTGGTGAATGATGAGGTGTTGATGAAAAGGTAGTAGCTAGAGGTTACCCAATGACATCAAAAGGCTCGGGTAGATTCAAATGTGCCTGGATAGAAACATGGGCATGGGAAATTGCCTTGTGTGCTATCTGATCATCATATTTATGAGATTCATGACTACAGACCTGCATCTATTCACCCTTATTGTCATTGTCATTTTTTGAAAACACACATGCCACCTATGATGGGGCCTGAACCAATATAACAATTTTGTTATCAAAATATTCCTAGATAAAATATTTGAACACATAACACCTCTTAAGTGTGATTCCAAGGAACTGGTGATAGGGGAAGTAATTTGGGTGAACAATCAGATCTGCCTCTTCAGGAATCGTATATTCTATAAAACGTAGGATTCCCTATTACCAAGAAGTCTATAAAATTCCAAGGAACTAGAATTTATTAAATTAGTATGTCAAGTTTATTCAATCTAGGAAAGTGACTATGGGAGCTTGGCCTTGAAAAGGGGATGGATCCAGGTGAGGTGGTGGAACCAAGTTGTCTCACAAAGGTCGCGGTGGTGCATTACACTATGGTGCTTATTGATTCTAATGTGGTAAATTCTGAGTCGAAGGCTAAACTTGAGGTGATATACAATAGTGAGGTAGTGGAGGTGGCTTTGCTGGTATCAATTCCAACTGTATAATGGTCTCATTATGTGAAACATTAGTGGTCTCGGCCTTGGTAAATGTTCTTATGGGATCTACCGGAGGCAAAAAAAAACATGCCTTCTTGGCTTTTTATAGGTCTTTTCCTGACACTATGCTTTGTAAGATAAATCCTAGAAATTGCCTAGTAAGTTTCAAGTTATGAGAGAGGGTACCAGTTCAATCTTCACAGTTCCTACGCACATTGTTAGTAGTAGTTCCTAGGTATGTTGCATATCGAGTGATTATGTGAGGCCCTTTCACCTAGGTTCAATGTCTATGACTCTCTCATATGGCCTTTTCATGCACTTGAAGAGGTCATAAATACTAGTCTTGCAGGTGGTGGAACTAAACTAGTATAGAATCTACTTACACAGATCCTCAAAACTAGCTATAGACCTAATGGGTAACTTGTTGTACCAATAGAATGTGGGCCCTTATGATGTCTCTATGAAACACCAAATCTTAGCAGCTTTATGTTGTGATAGAGTTACCAGAATGGGTCCACATGTTGAAATGATATGGTAAAGTAGTAGTAGAAGGTCTCATATCCAATATAATGCATAGAAGGTACAATTACCAAATCCTAGTGGTGAACTGATACCATCTACCCATGCTAGATATGGTTTTCCATCAGGTGGGATCACCACTTATCGGGTTTCAAGAGCCTCAATTAGAGTGATAAAAGTAGTCATTGGATCATATTGACAAGGATTCCTATCATGGTAAGAATTATTAACCACTAGATCATTGGATGATTATTCAACATGATAAAATGGATGAGTGGCTCATGGAGTGTCTATTGGAAGATCCCATGTGGCTGCTAGAGGAATATGCAGAACAACTTGTGGTACCTATGGATAATCAATTGGAAACTAAGTCGGGTCATTAAGAGTATTCTTACACATCTCTGGTGGATTTGATGATTCATACAGGGGTATTTTTCCAGAAACATCATCTTATACACCATCTAAATTGGAAGAGTAATCATGGTCACCTAGTGGATATTCTTGGGGGGGGAGTTGTACATGTCTCTATAGCCCCGGTGGAGGACAGTTGGGATCATACTAAGGATTGTCGTAATTTGGTTGTCATTCTAGAGCATGCTTAGCTAGGAGCTCGTCGACAATACTTTTATATTCCGCAATCTATTGACACAAAGGATCCTTTTTAAGATCTCCTTTTGTCTTCTAAACTAAATTAGAAGGATCAGAGGACGTGACTATCTCAGAGTGTTCCTTTCGTTGACTAGGATCTCTACCAAGAGAAAATGACTTAGAATATTCCAGAAGGCCATGAGTTTGTTATATTCGGAGAGTGTGGACACTTGTATGGTCTACTAGGTGTTGTAATACCCTAGTGTGTTGTAAATATTCTCCATTACTTGTGCCAATAACCCCTTACAGGTATATCTCAGGAATGACCATGATTACCTTTATGGTGCTGGAGGCATATCCTTGATATCAACTGGGGGAACTGGGTTTGTGTCGGATAGTACTAAAATTAAAGGTAGCATAATACCCAAGACACGTATTTGGATATGTGGGAAAACATCCTTATTAACTCTATCGAGTATAGTAATTCTCTAGATGCATCTTTGCAAGAGAGTCCAATGATAGCTAGGTGATGAGCAATGGAGAGTGCATCCAACTCAACTAGGAGGAACTACTATAAAATATAATGGAAATATTCCAATGTTTTGGGTTAAGCTAACTTCCATTGACAAAGATAGAACTTAATTATCCTTAAAGATCAGCTAAAGCACACAAACTAATCCTAAGTGAGTGACACTAGAATATTGAATTTGAATGTTGCAGTTTTTTAGAAAATATCTAGGAGATGGTATGATAAGATAATTTCTCACAAAATTCTCAGCATAGACTTAGGATATAGTCATTGCATTATGCATTCATCGACTGGGGTATGTTGAGGGATTTGTAATGACACTGATGTGGATTGTTGCAGTGCTAGAATGGTGGATGGAGAGTATGGTGTGTTCACTGACAAACTGCTTCATCCTAGGATAACTTCTAATGAATGCATTATTTTTATAATCACATCCTGGTAGGACAGAGTAGCGGACACTACTTCCTGCATAGGGGTGGCTGTCGTGGGTAGTAGACAAAGTTGGTGATCATCATTTTTTGATCTCTAGAACAAATCAATGTAATCTCATGTCAAATTATAGAATGATCATAGAGATCATAGGGATGATCGCATTTCTAGAACCTAGGGATGATCCAAATATTACTCCTCTTATATGAATCATCAGAGGGATTTAGGGATTCGGTGAATCTCTATTTCCAGCAGGACAAGGCTGACATGTCTACTTCTTTCCATAGACCTCGATATAGAAGATCAGGGTGAGGGTTCCATAACTGAGTTGCACACATATTCAGATTCTAATAAGTTAATGGGTTTTACCATAATATGTGGTTTCACATGGTTAATTATTTCTAAGAAACAACCCTCCCACATTCCCTGGGACAGTTCTTCCAGGCACGGTGTATTTTCAACTTTGGGAGGACCTCCAAGCGAGTTGATTCTGGAGTGGGGACACCCTCTTCTTGGATGAACTGGGGTGTGGGGATAACCTAGGAAAATGTAGAATGGAAGAAGGTTAATACATCAATATTGATGGGTTTTAGACAGAGGAGTCACATTTCTATGATTAATTCTATTTTGGAGAGGGACCCTGCTTGAGCTGGTGATGATGCAAGGAGGACCTCTGTGCTGATGACCCAAAATTTGAAAAAAAAACCTCTATACCTAGGATCATGTGAATAGAGGGTATCTCCATTATGAGCATTAATAATATGGAGAGGACCTCTAAATTGGATAATGATAGTATAGGGATTCCCTCTGTACGGATTCTCATCATCGTGGGTCGACCCATGATGGCTTCTACCTACGCCAATGAATTGTAAAATCATCCCAGACGTCACATGTGGTGTCTGAGGTCTCAATCATGATTAGGCATATAGGTTTCCCTTTTATATATTATTAGGTTGGTGATAGAACATGTAGTTGGTGGATAGGGCCACTGAATCTGTATAAGATGATTCCCTCTATTGGTCATCCTCGTGAGCATGTTCCTGGCGTTGGTGTCAGGTCAACCAATCTATGGCTTGTTGTACAGGGGTACAAACCACCTACTCATTAGTCTATGGGACTGGATGGCAGTGTTGTTGTGGCCTGGTGGGATACCTCCTAGGTGGTCCTATGTCTAGATTCATAGATAGTAAGACTCATAAATCCCATACTTAATTGATGTAAGGGATTGATTCATTAGATTGTTCTAGGGAGAGGCTCCAGAAATGAATGAAAAATGGAGTGGGGGAGTAGTGGATCCTTTTCTGACCCATGGGGGAAATAATGATGTGGAGGAACTAGGGCCTCCATATCTTGATTGGCCATATCCATGGTGGGTATGAACCCTCCTATTTTTATCGATCAACAAAAATGCCCATTACCCACCTTTGGACAATTACTGAAGGTGAGATAGGGCATTGGCACCTGGTAGTTGTGGTAGTGGATGATGTGATGGAATAGGTGGAGCTTTGTGGGATTATTGCATCGGTATTTCCCAAACCCATATTTCTTCTGGTAGAAGGTGATTAGTTTCATGCAGTTGTAGCTTGGGTCCTGTAAAGAAGGAATATTTATCCATTGGTTTAGACAGCAAGAATGTAATTCCCAGTGCCCCATCCCTATTTAGAAGTCAAGGGATGGATATAATAATCCACACTGACAATGTCACAGACTAGGATTACCAAATATTAGCTTCTCTATATTTTTGTGAGTTTCACACCATGCCCAATATTTACTTGGATAGACCTAACACCCAATATCAAGATCTGATGACTCACTAGTTTGTTGATTCCCCAAATGCTAATAATCCACATATTTAATAGAACAAATTCACATCAGGTTCATTATTTATGTTTCTAATGCATTCTATGGGATGCATCATCAATGAGGATGCACTGATTGTCTCCCTGCATTCTGGCCTTCTAAATGTGGGCTCTATTCATCACATCTTCAGACATTTTTAGCCCTTGATCAAAACGGGATGACATGATGTATGCCTCTACTTATGTGTATCCATTCAATGAATTTGTCACCTAGTCTAGGTCTCCATGAAAGATTAATGTGTTATTTGTGAAACTCTCTCTAGTACCATGTCTTTGTGGATGATGGTTAATTAAACTGATTCTATCCAGAAAATACAAAGTAGTCATGTTAGGGAAGTAATCTTCGACCAGGGTATTATTTATGTAGGGAATCACTGGCATGTGTAGAAGGAGGAACAATGGAACACCTAGATTTTCCATTATAAGATTAATTCTAAAGGACATGGAAGCCCGAGGTATCCCATGTAAAATGCGAGGAATTTTATTCCAGAGGAACACCTTGATTGTTTTCCTTGGCTCCCCATGTTTAACATGGGGTATTATATGAGTTTAACATCGAGTAGAGATAGATCAGACTAATTTGAACACTGATGAGAGTGGATCAAATGGGTACATTACTAGAAGGGAGAACCTAGAATGTTTACTGGATGGATGGGTTAGAACACCCAATTAGGATAGACCTAGGATGGAGTCTCCCACAAACAAGAAAGTTTGACACTATGAAGACTAATTTTTACACTACTAAGAGAGGATTAGATAGAAGAATGGATTCACACAATGGGGACCCTAGGATTTACCATTGGATGGGATTGAAACTTGAATTGGCTTCCTACATAACCTATTTATAAGGTAGGGATCAAACCCATGTAGTTCAAATAGGTGAGGCTTGAACTCAGGGTGTACACAATGGGAAAACACCTAGAGATATGTTGTGCCTTATAAATGGTAAGATTCCTAGTTGCTACCCAGATCAGTGATATGAATGGGGATTAAACATGGTTAGTCACCCATATGGATGACATGATTTCATCGGGATGAGGTGGACTGGGTGAAATTAGGATGGATATGGATGATGTTTTTAATGGAGAAATTAATCGGGAAGGGACCAAGAACCTGTATAATGGTAACTCTATTGGGATTGATCATCTCGGAAGGTTTCTACATATCCCAGTGATAGGAAAAAAATTTCCATATATTTTTGGAATGGGGTATATGACTCACCTAAAGTGGAGACTCCTAATAATGAATGTGTGGATGAGGACCAGATGGAAATGAAACCAACAGGTAAAGGAATGATATTCCGAAGAAACAAATCCTAGAGGGGAGACAAGGATGAGGATTGGGTGATGGGATTGAACCTCAAAGAGTCTTCCTACATACCTTTATCCAAATGGGAAATGATCAATGTCCATGTAGTTCAGGAATGGGGCACATACTCATGGTGTAACCAAAGGAAAAAAACCAAAGATATGTTGAGGATTACACGTGGTTAGAAACCCCTCGTAAGAGGGACACTCATGGTTGGACAAGTATATATTATCTGTGGGAATTACATACTAGGATGGACCAATAACTAGTTTAACACCTCCATGGGGTGGGATATGGATGTGGATCTCAGCAAAATGGACACTGATGTTTACCAGTGTTTGGAATTGATCCTAAGGAAGGTTTCCTATATATATTGTCTAGAATGTAGGGATAAAAACCCACATAGTTCGAAATAATACAATTTAACGTCATGTGGGATGAAAGGGGAATATATTATAACCTGATACAAGATGAGGGTGAACCTCTGCAAATTGGTTGGGATTAAAGGGTGATGGGATTGAACCTCTGGGAGGCTTCCAACATAACATTATTGAAAAAAAAATGGTCAAATTCCATGTAGTTCAGTGAATATGGGTATGGGGATTATGAATGATTGGCCATCCAAAGAGAATTCCATGGTCTATGCTTACTCTATGACCATGTGAGACATGCTCAGTGGGAGGAACAAGTGGAAAAAATAGACATGATGATCATGTGGAGAAAGTTGAATCCATGCGGGATGGTGTGGGACTTATGTATGGTTAGCAGCCCAAATATGAAACAAGGGTTTTCTCTAAGAGGAAGGCCTGAGAAGGTTACTAGATATATGAGGAGGATATGGAAACCATAAAAGGAGCACCCTATCAAGTATTGTTTGGGCTTACACATGAGCTACCTGGGGAAAACATGGGAAAAAATAAAATCGGGAGAGGAGTAGTGAGATGGTACGTGTTCCCATCACCTTCATTGTCCTCTCAGTCTTTTCACACATGTAGTGATCACATTTTAACATTGTGTTTTGAGGATGTGGGGTTTCATGGAATATTATCATCCTATAGCTCAGACGATGGATACTCTCTCCTTACCCCATGGAATTACATAACCTTCACCATCCCACACATTGAGATGAGGAGGCACAATAAAGAAAATTTATTAATGGGGTTTTAGATTGATCCATTGGGGGGGTCCAAATTTTTTTGTCTATGTGAAGAATAAATAGTTGTTAGAATGCCTATGTGAAGTAGCATTGGGCAGGGCAATGGAACATGAAGAATCATTTAGGGAACCTTGAAGTCACTTCATATAGGCTTAGAGGGCTACAATGGTGAGAGTTTTGAAAAGCAGGATACCTTTTAAAGTGGGGATTTTCAAATCGTGGGTGCTTTGCAGCAAAGATGGCCTTCACAAAGCTCTAGGGATTCTTGATGAGGGTGGTCTTTTTGAAAGAAAGGGTTTTCAAGAAGGACTTATGATTCATTATGGGAGGTTTTCAATGTATAATAGTTTCACCTTAACAACGGAATCATTATTGGGAGAGTACTTCATGAAGGGTTATTTTTCTATGAAGCATAAAGCACCTCGATGGGGATCCCTCTTCTGTGAAGGGAATAAGAATTTGAAAAGGGAATCCTAACCATAAGAGGTGTATCAAAAGAAAATAATAAGGAATGTCTTGTAGATGACAAGTACCTTTGGGGATCCATTTTTCTACTTCTCAAAGGACTTTGTGATATGAGAGCATGGAATGTGAAATGGTAGAGTAATAGTGGTTTGAAAGGGGGTGAGCCATCTATTTATATGAAACGAAGGTCAAATAGGGTCACTGAGCTCTCCATGGAGAAAATACTACATCGTGAAGAGTCAGTGATTCTTTAAAGACAATGGGGAGGTGTCAGAATTAGTCCTAATTTCAGAGGGTACAATAATATGATGATCTCAAAGCTTTCCATAGAGAAAAGGTGACATTGTGGAGGGGCATGGCTCTATTGAGTCACGTAGGGGATCTTAGAGGAAGCCTATGCATAAAAGTACATGATAGAATTTGACATGGATAAGGCATTGGTATCCTAGAAACTTATATAGGGTCTGCCACAGATTCTCAAGAACACATAGGTCGCATGGCCCTATGAAGGTCTTCATGAACCAGGAACATTAGAATAGTTTTGATGGATTTTATTGCCATTTTTAGTCTATATTGACATTGAACTGGCCATGACATTGTTTGTGTCTCATGTGGAATGAATTTTGGTGCCAACAGTGTCTGGAGGGCATCATTAGACCTAACGAGTGTGCATGTTGGGCATCGCTGGAGTTAGTGGACATTTTTAAGAGCTTCCCAATGATTCATTTGGCATGAACTGGTTCCATTATATGAGTCAGAAAACATGCATGAATTACCTCATAATGATAGGATGAAAAGACTGTATTGATCCATAAGACTAGGGTAGCATTCCCATAGGGTTTCATGTTAGTTACATTGACTTTTCTAGAGGACATACCATGATCCATACAATATGCTGAAGGAGTGTCACATGATCTTGGAGACATTTCCTAGTGTAGTCGCATGTCATTGGTGGTTCATGCGAATAATGATAATCAATGAATATGTTATTTCTTTTTAATCTACAATAATTATTAATTTTCCAAGTATTTTTATTGTTAATAACTTCAATATATTCAATGTTATTTTATTTTAATTATTTCATGATTTGGATGGTGTCTGGGTTCTCATTTCAATTTTTTCCACAAGTCCTTTGAGTGAATAATGAGTTATCACATGAAGCACCTATGCATATTTCATGAATGATAAAGCCATCATATGGTATCTTACATGATGGAAATATTTAATGTCATGAGATCATAAACAACATTAAAACCTCTCTATAATTAGAGCTTCTATACAAAAAGAGTACAACCTTGCTTCCGGAGCGTCACATCCTTGGGGTAGCAGTCGCTATAGTTATTGGGTTTTATGATGATGTCGGTAATTTGTTGGCCTTTCCACCCTAATTTTTCACTTTTTTGAACATCATATCGCATGTGAATACATTATAGAGTTTGTTAAGGTATTTAGTGTCACACATCATCATGAGTTTCTACCAAGGATAACGATGATTGCTTCGCCTAATTGTTTAGTGATTATTACACCCTCCCATCAATGCTTTTATAAATGGATCATTTTCGATTAATTGGGACTTGTTTAATCATGAACATATGATTAAGGAATTTAATTTTTTCATAATGACATGTACAAGGACCATCATGAGATTATTTTTCCTACTGGGAGGTATTCATGGGATCTATGGTGAAATTTATAGGATATTCTGTGAAACATTGATGGCTTATATGGGGGACTTCACTAAACCACGGTGAGGATAACAATGGCAGATGACAGATGTTTTATGAACTCAAGAGGCTTCATCCCTATTAATGTTTTTATTTACTTATTTATTTTATAATGATTGGTAATCATGTTGGGTTTATTGAATTTTTTTGACAACAATCATTCATCCTCTATGTGATGTGTCGCATGAAAAAAGTCCATATGGATGTGGATGAGAATTTCATGTAAAATTACATTCATTTTTCATAGGGTACCAAAGGTGGAGTGAAATATATATTTTATATGACTAAGCTGGTTAAGGTGATTAGGATGACATGAAATAAGTAATTCATGATATGATTTCGTCATGTCACTGGGGACACGTGGTGACTTATGGATTTCCATGGGAGTATCACAACTATTATGATTATGATAGGCTCCAACCTCCCCAAAGTAATTTTGATTGTATTATTTTTAAAATATCATGAGTCTCATATGTTTTATTTGATATTGATATGGAAAAAAATTCTCCCTCATTGGTGATCCATCACATGAGTTTCCCCACTAAAATAGGCTCCAATATTTTAGATATTTTCCTTTTATTTTCAAATAACATTCATATTGTTTGTTTAGTTTCCACCAATTGATTATTCTCATTTCTTATGGGCTTATCTAGATGTCGTAACATGACCACTAGTTTTCTAGGTTACCTTTATAGGAGTAGAATGGCATTTCTAGAGGGCCTATACGGGATCAAAATTATGTTATGTGTTACACATGGTTCCTTATTGTGATGACATTATGGTCATGCAATTTCATATCCCTTAGACCCATGCACTATTGAAAGGTATTGGACATCTCCTTCATCCTTTTATTTTGTAAGGAAAATAATACCAATATCGATGTATTTCTTCCTTTATAGCTTTCCCAATGCTCATTTGGGTGTAATAAATAGTATGGATTATATTAAATTTTGATAAACCCTTGTTAAGTTACATGTTTGGATTATACCATCGAGACTAGGTCTTTAGGATGGCCAGTTAACTTTGGTGAATTGTGTAAATGGGGGATGGAGATAGGCTATAGGCCAAATAAAAGATGGATATTTAAATATATGGAATATATTTAAATACATGACTTGAAATTTTGTAGTCATACCCCTTTCACCTAGTGAATTATTTTCTCCCAGAAAAAAAACTAAAACAACATAAGACATGTATATATAATAAACATTATTTAAAATTCATTGCTGATTTTTAAGGTTGAAGAACCAATTATTTTTGAAATGGGCCCTTTTTCTCCTCCCTCCTATAGGGAAAGCTATCTGAATATCATCATCTTTTATAACATAGGATTAGTGGTATATCTCTCATATTACATCCCATTCATTTTTTTTTCAATCACATTTGATTCACATTGGTAATCTTATCATTCCCCTTCCATCCTTAACTGATTTATCTGAACAACTTTTTTTTTTAAATGTGTGAGATTATATTCCCTATTTTGGAGGATTTCTTATATTTTTATGATATATCCCATTCTATCATGATAAAAGGGTAAATTCTAGATTATAATAACACTATTTGAATAATTCTGGTTTTGTAGTTCATTTCCCTAATTTTCCAGTTGTATTTATCATTCAATGTTGTATCGAAAACTAAAATCCACCTATGTAACCTCCATAATGTATAATTAATTAAATTAAATATTAATATTATATTTATTTTATACCTAGATATACATAAATAAATTATGGGGGTGACTTGTTCGACATGATCCACCTTGTGGATGTTCCAGCCTTAATGTATTAAGAGATCTATGACTTGGAACTAACATAAATTGCATTATGTCTGGGAATGTGAATCACCATGTATATATATATATATATATATATATTTTTGAAATGAATGAGATAATATTCCACGTGTTTAGACCCATATTATTAATTCCATAGTTTGTTTTTTCTAAGATAAATTATGTTCCCATATTGATTACTACGTGATATTGTAGGTCATTACAAATAGTGTTAGTCCTTGATAACAAATCCATACATTCACATCAAGTTGAGGGTGTTAGAAGGTCCCAATGGATGTTCTCATATAAATAGATCATCATGGGTTTTAATTCAAATCGTAAACAAATCATAATACTCATGGTATGATACATGGATTCTAGTACTGAATACCTTGGATGGGATCACCTTGTGGTTAAATTTCATACTCCAGAGTGATACCAGATTCATAGGTGAATTACCAATGATGGGATTGGTGGGACATATAGTTATACCAGGACATGAGAGATACATGGTCCCTTACTTTTTATAGATTGGATGAGCATAAATAGTTATACATTACACCTTTCTAAATGTGAGGCTTGGAAATAATTATAAAAATATTCATGGATTGATTGTACAATGGTTGGAATCAATAGTGAACCTAGAAAGATACATTTGATCCTATATATTGATCACCATGTATGGACTTAAGATACCATTTACTAAATTATAATTATTTATTTTATGTAAATGGTAAAAATGAAAAACTATTAAATAATGGATGTTTCTTCAAAGACAAATAACATGACTGGGTTTTTTCTATTCTCAATTCTTGATTTTTGATGACTCATTTTACTCCCATATCATATATGTATAGGCTGAAATTGTTTCATAGATATAATTAATAGGATTATTTAGGTAGTTTCTTGAATTTATCCATGAGTGACTCGATCATATGTTATTTATTTATATAGTACTACCTTAAATATATTACTATAGACACATGAACCATTTTATATTAATAAAATTTATTTTCGTAGATATTATTTGTGGTGGACTCCTAATTTTATCTCAAAACATGTTCGAGATACCTATGGTATATAAATAACATCATTATGTCAACTATAAATAAAGGTTATATCCCCGCTTCGGATGTTTAATGTTTTTTACTAGAATGGAGTACAAGAGAAGAGGATTGAGTCGTTGCTCATGATGCTATTGAAGATAGTTTTCTTTCTTTTTTCCTTTTTTATTTTCTTCACCATGTTGTATAGTAATATTCCACCATATCCAATGTAATTAAATTTATATATAATGATTTAATAATCATTAATTTTTATATGGTATTGATTATTCTCCCACCCATAGGATATATTGGATGATTTATTATTGTTATTATTATTCATACTTATTATATTTTTCTTCCACTTATCAATATTTTCTACCACTATGCTACCATATAATCTTGATGGAATATCCACTTAAAACACACCCAACTCCCATGTTTCTAGTTGGTATCAACTACCATTTGATGATGCATGCTTGAGGTCATGTGGAAAATCATCTTTGGGAATCGACTAGTTTGTTCCATGTTATGAATATACAAAGCTTTATTAGATGGGTATATTTATTTTTGACATATAGATTTAGTATTATATATGAGACTAATATTTATTGGAATTTGATAACAATATAGTTCATTGGAGTTGATAACAGACATACATAGGAAACCCAAATTACGTTTTATGGTTTATTGCAATTTTGGTTTTTGTAAATTGTAGTTTTATTTATTTAACTGTTGGGTGACCCATGTGTTTTGTGAAATTATTATTGATATTATCATTATGAAGATATTTTCCTTAGACAGTTATGAAAATGAGGTAAAATTTTATGAATCATTATTGGCACTTTATGACTCACATTTCATTCATTAATTCATTATATATTTATATTCTAATGTCAATTTACAGTCTTTCTTATGATTATTGTGAGTGATTTGATTATTATATAAGGGAATGTCCTAAAAATTATTGAATGGACAAAATATTTTAATTAATTAATGGTCATTCCTAAATATAAATGGTTTTTTCAGACATATATTAACGATTACAACATAATTAACTGATTATTACTAGTTCGGTACATGAACCATTGGTTATATGTTCTGAAATATCAGTGTACATGATTATATGAATAAAAATTTGAATTTATAAAACAAGTTATTCTATAAATTGGGAATATTTATTATTTTAATAAAATCATTTTAATTGAATTTTTACATTATTATTTCGGATGTAAAGGTTGGGTCACAATAATAAGACATACCATTCTATATTTATATGTAGTATGGACCCGAAATTTTTTTTAACAGTGATGCATCTATATGGAATATGATATCTATACTCATATAAGTGATTTCAAGCTTATAGAAATTGAATGTTCATAATGATATGTTTTATATTAAAGGGGATGAAAATGGAAAACTATTCGGTGATTTCCTCTATACCTTTCAAATAAATATACATTTACCAGATCCACTACTATTTGATATTAGATCATGAACTTAACCCAACATTCGTAGTGGCATGTATGAAGTTTCTCATGTTACTTATGTGACATCTCTCATCACTTAATCATGGATTTAGGAGTATCCAATGTGGTTTGACACACTTATATGAAGGTTATGTAGCTGTCCCTTTCTACTATAAATAATTATACTTATTGTTCTATCTTATTTATGGTATGAATATACAAATTTGTGAGGTATTTCACCATAACATGCTCATGTTATCATCCATAAAGGTGGTGATTTCCATGATCCATAGAAGGGTGGACATGAACCACCATTATTATGTCCTCTAGTCCAACATCAGTCCCCTCTGTTCCTTCCTCAATTGGGATTTTATTCTCAATTTCAAGAGGTATTCTTATGAATAATGATGTTTCTACATGGAAATTTTCAACATGCATCTTTTATGTAAGATTTTTTGCTAAAATTCCAGTAGCATCATCATCCAACCATATTTGGGATGGTGTTCTTCATGTTTGATAGTCTTGTCTTGAGGCCATTTTATTGATAATAAATAATATAAATATTCCTCTAGAGTTTAGGGTCCGCCCCACCCTCTATATTACACATCACTCTTCAAAACATTGGTGGGATTTCATCTCTCAGTTTGATCATCATCAGGGTATGGTCTAAGATGACATCCAGGCAGTCTTCCATGACTACCTCATTACAAATATTTTGTGTGAAAACATTGATATAGATTTTATTCACCTATTGTATGGTGATATGTTGGTGATGAATTATTTAGGTCATTTTAGTGAACATCATTGTTTTGCGTTGAAATTGTTTGGTGACTAGTTAAAGATGATGATATTGTTTTATAATGGGATGATAAAGTCCATCTGATCATAGGTAAATGTATTCCAGTTGAACATATTTTGTATATAGTGAATCGGGTTCTCTTATATTGTGTAACATGAATGATATTGGCAATGTTATTTAGGATGTTTCATTATCTATATATGGATATATTATGTGTAATTACAGAAAATGTCATTTTTATGTTGCTTGTAGACAAAATTTCGACTATATAAGATACACTGATAGTTATATGTTGTGTCACTTGTGTTGTAGGACAATCCATAATAATACCCAGTGCTTGAGGAACCCAATCATGTGTCGAAATTATGGCTGGATGGGACACCAGCAACACTTCTGCAGAATTTTCCTTCTAGTGGCAAGTTAGAAGGGATCTGTACCAACACCACATTCGGTTACATGATCTAAAAACCCATTTCTGGAAGTGTGACAGTATAATACAAGATAAATTAGTTCAAGGAGGTGGATTTAGCTGAGGTATTCATGTATGGGAGGTTCTATGCTAGCAGGTTAGACCTACCCAAATTAGTCAGGATGCCTCATTGCTCTACGTATTTGGGTATATTAATTATTTTTTGCATACTACTAAGGAGAAAAAAATATGGAAATATATAGTTAGAGTCACTGTTATAATAAAACTATGGAAAGTAAATTCCTTAAAATAGAATACTTATATTGAATAATGACTCTTGACATGCCATTATAGGATCAATTAGAGTGTATAGGCCAATGTAGGTATTTTTTAATTGAGGTGGGAATATATATCATCATATAAAATATTTTTTTACATTAGATGAGAGGATATTTTGACATACATGTGATATACTATTCAGTTTTATAGCATCCCAATGTAGATTTATATCACTGTATGATATCCTTTTAATCACATGAATGTAGAACCATTGTTCATAAAGGATAATGGGATGTCTCTTTGAGTAAAACTAGACATGAGAATCGACGTTTCTAAGGATTTATATCCATGATGGGTAGTCACATTAATAGTTATCATGGAATGAGATGTATTAAATTCCCTCATATGATCAATGGTATCTAGGAAGCATTCCTTGATGAATTCTCTATAATATGTCATAAGATAATTATAGAGTTCACCATTGACATAGTTCTAGTTTCAAGACTTATGTACATTCTTCCTTTGAGGATTAAACCTATAGAGTCTTTGGAACTCAAAAATTTGTTAAATGATACGGAATATAAGGTTTTTATTCCTTCAAGTACATCATCATGGGGTTCATCAGTCATTTTCTCTAATAGAATGTATGGTACCCTGATATTTTTCATGGATTTATATCAGTTGAACTAGAATAGGTTTGGGAACTCATATCCCCATCCCAATATATATAAATACATCGACTGGATCCAAGGATAAATTTTTTTCTCTAAGATTGATTTGAGGTCGGGTAATCATCTAGTGTGTGTGATATTATCAAACATACCACATGCAATGTTTCATAGTATATGAAACTTGTATGTGTATCTAGTTTTTCCTTATATTATTCCAAATGTCACATCATCTTTAATAGTTCTATTGATTATAGTTTTTCACCCTACATATATTATGTTTTCATAGACATTATGGATGTTATATATGTGTATTCTCGAACTATAGAAAAACTAGGTGATTAATCATGATATCATTTAATATACCCTGATAGAGGACCAATTATAAAATAATCTCATCAATTCCTATTTTTAGTATATAATGTTCACTTCATGGGTTAGATAATTTCATATGTGGGTGTGTCTATAGATCCATAGAATGTAAGCATCATAGCTTCCAGGTAGTATCCCAATAACACCATTGACTTATATAGTATCTTTGGAATAGCTGGATAATATAAGAACTTTATTCTAGAATTTTCATAATTAGAATCACCTCTCATGATTTTGAATGAAAATGTTTATATATTTACGTAGTTAGATGAAATTGAGATAACCTTTATGGAGTTGAAAGTGTGAATACATTCAATATCGACCCTGATACTTCTGAACATGGTTATATGATACATAGATTATTATATTTCATTTGGAATCTATCTTGGAGGAGTTCTGATTCAAGGATATTGTGATGTGTCATATGATTCCTACCACTTAAGACCTCCTGAGAGGAGTTAACTTATGCACATTCTTGATCTAGAAGTCATGGTTCATTCCTTACACTGATTGAGGAATTATCTTGTATGCAATGGATTTATCATTTACACATATAACAAAAAGTATAAAATACATTTACACACATCTTGACATGAAAAAAATATAGAGCATGTATATGGAATACATGAAATCCTTCGAAATTGAGCATTCTTATAAACTAAATAATTCTAACACATTGGATATTGACCTGAGTTAGAGGACACAAACACATTCCATCCAATAATCATTTTTTGACTTGCAGTAAATAGCAATATTTTCTGATATACACATGAATTTTTATAACTATCATTGGTAGCCTAATTTGTCGTTTTTGGTTCTGATATCATCCATTGTTGAATTGGTAATGGATGGAAAACATCTTGATCTTGAGGGATTAGTCTAAAGGGATAGTTACTTTATAAAGGAAAAACTACCTTGGTGGGTTATAGATGATGATGAGATCCGTCACTTGAACAGACATGTCTGGTTATCTAATAACATATATGATGTTTTGAGGTGGGAATCTCATTCCAATATTTTTGAAATTTACCTCGAGATTAACATGGTGTACCAAAACATTATTAATCAATATTGGTGGCCATTACTGAAGAGTTATATTCACAATTCTATCACTTTGTGATCCACTTGTTCATAGGTGAATTTTAAGAACCATCATAATATTAGACGTTAACAGTCTCTTTCTACTATTGAGTTGAAATGTGATGTTTTAACTAGGTATTTTTTAATTAGATAATCAAGATACCCTCGAGGAAGTGATGTATTATAGGTTATCATGGATAGGTTAGAAGAATATTCACACTTTATACATATACAAAAGAACTTCACAACTGATGAGTTGGGATGGTTAATATTCAATAGATTGTAAATCATCATAGTGTACATTTTTTCATTTATTTAGAAAGAGATTATTTTTCAAATAACTATTCATTAATGGGTTAAAAATAAAACTATGTTTATTAATTATCCAAAATATATAAAATCACCATCAGTCTGATAGCTAGTCCATGTAGACAATACATATATTAGAGGAGATTCACTGGACATGTGTCGTTCGTTTTAAAGAATTGTTGGGAAAATATATATCTATAGTCAATATTTCATACAAAAATAGGTCATATATAAAACTAATTCTGATTCTTATAAATTCTATGGTATGCTATTTTTTCCCCACTGTTCCAGTTTGAGGAATGTGAGATAATACTAATGTAACCTCATCTTGTTTAGGATACTTCGTAGTGTTTATAAATAATTCAGACGTGAAAGACTATAGATAAGTCAAGGAGAAATTATGTTACCTATTTTCACTACTAACATATCTTGTTTAATATATGTCCTCATGTCATTCTATGAGTTTCACCATTATTGGGGCATGGACTGATTCAAAGACAAGGTAGACTATCACCCTATTATGTCGAGTCTTTTAAAAACATGTAGAGGGTTGGGATAGTGGCATATTGGTTATAATTAGCTTATATGAATTAGGGAATTCATGATGTCATACATTTTTCACCACATAACCATTATTTTTTCATCCCATATAATTTATTTGATCCTGTGAGTATTTATATGGATGTATATGTGTATTTTGTGGAGAATTATATATGCATCACTAATCAAAGCATAACGAATTTATATGGTAGGTTCATTCTTATAGTCTAGTCTCTATGGAAGCACAACCCTATGAAAGATGAGACCTGGGAGAGAGAGGTAGATTTAAATAATCATTGTCTAGAAATTTTCATAGATTATTTTTACCACCCACAGAAGGGAATATCGGGGAAGAGTTGTTTTAATAAGGGGAGATTTTATATTGTTGGATCTTTATATAGGTATATATACTTTAAATTTTATTATGGTAAACCCTCATTATGATTTTATTCTGTCTTAGAAACAACTAATCAATACTTTAGTCCAGTAATATTGCTTATGATAAGAAATTATTAGGTGGGTGTGAGGATGAATAATGTCTAAATACATGATGTTTATTTAAATTTAGGGTTTTTATTTAAATACATGATTAGTATTGGTCTGGACAAGCCCCTATAATTCCCATATTGTTTTTCTACTATAAAGTGAAAAAACCATAAAAATAAAAGACTAATGTATATAATACATGTGTTAAATTATTGGAATGTTTTTAAAGTTGGTAGAAACCCTTATTATTGAAAAGCATAGATTTTCACCCCTAAAATGTTCTATTAGAAAAAATCTCCTTCCTCATTCCAATCCTAAGATTTGGGAAATATATATCATTTTAAATCCTTTTCTTTTGACATTATTTACGTTGGATCATCAAATGTAGGTTTCACATTCATCTTCCACCCTTTCATGGTTTATCTCATCATCTATTCACTATTTTATTGTGATATATTCTATAATAATTATTTACATTAAATTATTAAACATATTTATCCCATTATATCTCAATTCAAGGGAATATACTAGATAAGGATAGTATTATTGGAATAAGGTAGGAGGTTATGTTTATTTTTCTAAATTTCCTATTGTATTTGTCGTGCACCAATGTGTTTTGAAACAGAACCCTCTTATGTCACCTCCAAAGAGTCTTAATAATATTATGAAATAATAATCACATGTTTATTGTGACCTTATCTACCCACAAATCAATTTCATTGGTTGATTACATCGATATGATCCACCCCATGGGTGATCCTTACTTAAAGGCTTTGGAGTAGTATTCCTTATAACCAAATTGAATTAGATAATGTATGGGTTTGTCAATATCCTTGTATATATGTTTAAATTGGGTTGAGTTTCAGTTAAAGGAGATTTTATGCCTGTTTATTCATACAATATTATAAATTTTATATTTTTTTCTATTTTAAATTACTAATCAACCCAACTTGATTAAATTGTAATGATGTAATGCCTTATGAATTGTATAAGTCCTTAATATCTAAACCATGGCATCATATCATCCCAAGGGAGATACAAGGATCATGATTTAAGAATAAGTGGTATTTTTTTCATTCATTATAAATAGAGTTGTTGATGAATATTCATATGTTTGGGGAAATACATGGTTTTCTTTAGTGGAATACCATGGGTAGAATCATCGAGATAATGACTTTCCAAGACTTCAGAGATAACAGTTACCTAGAGGAATTACCTTGAATTATATTAGTTGGAAATATGGTTATAGTCCCAGAAAATATATGTATTTCTAAATGAATCTTATGATGATAGGTATATATATTTCTAATAGGATGATACATGGGTTCCACATTACAAACTGCCTTGGACATTCTTATGATTAAATTTATTAAATTAACAGAATCCCTTTTATATTAAAATATTAAATGGAAAACAATTAAACAAATAAATTCTATTCCAAAAAAATAAAATTATTGGGTTAATAACATTATTGATACTTCATTTATGAAAATAATTTATAGTCTCATATTATACCTATATGTGTTGTATTATTATTGGAGATATCCATATTAGGATGAAGTAGCTAGTGTAAGTCAGAGGTTACATGAGACACTCCATCCAATGATAATTAATTAATTATTTATTCCATATATTTATTACTACCTATATGTGGCTCATATTATATATTTATACTATATATTCTTAGACAGTTGGTGGCATCCTAGAGAGTATATGTCACACCATATTCAGGCACCTATGGTACCCAAAAATTCCTCATCATTGCAAGTATATATAATTTTATGTTTTTCTTATTAAAATTTTTATTATAGTTGTTAGTATAGAGTATGGGAGAAGAGGACAACGTCTATTATTAGGATTCTATTATATCCATATTGTGGTAATTTTTTCTTTTATTCTTCTTGTTTTATATAAATGTTACCTAAAATCCCATGTACATCCTTTTATATTGAATCATAGAATAATTATTACATCTTCATATAATATTGATTCAGCCTCACCATTTTAGTTATATTATATGATTTTTTATTATTATACTACTATTTTATTATTACTGTTTCCAAAACATATCATTTTTTCTATAATTTTGCTACACTTTAATCATGCGGGAATAGTCCCCCACCCACATACCATAGGACCTCGTTGTTATTCCACATCCTCTAGTGTATGGGGAGGAATGTTAGAGGTCATATAGTCAACTAGATTGGGGAAACACAAATTATATTCATGTATTGGATAGTACTCATTGGATTTCAAATGATATTTGGCATGTTACAAATCATTCACATAATAAAAAACTATTCAATTGAATGCAACGATTATAAAAAACATTGTAAATTTACCCAAACATCCACAAAACAATATCATGTTATATATAGAAATTTATTTATGTTAAAAAATATAAAAATATATTTTTTCAAATATATATAGAAGTTAACTTGTACCTAGGAAAAAAATATCAAAAAATCAAAACAAAATTTATTAATTTTAATGAAATAAAATTTGTCAAAAACATACTTATAATAATGAAATATTATCAATATTGAATCCAATTTATATCTATTATATCATAGAAATAATTTTAAAATATATATAATAAATGTTCATGAATCTCGAAAAATAAGTCATTATGAATAAAAAACACATATCATTTTATTAGAGCAATAATACATTAAGTATTTTCGAGTTTTATTGTAATGACCCAAAACTTTATCAATGAAGATTCATCTTGATCTAATTAAATTTCTTATTATTTGAAATAGTTATATAACATATGAACTTAATTCGTTTTATGTTTTTGTATTTCAAAATACCATTAATAATTTTTACCATTTCTAATATAACTGTTGAAAAGTGATCACATGATTATAATAAATACAAGGCTTTAACAAATACAATTTACTCAGACAAAGAAAGTGATGGCCTCATCTAGTAGACTTACCCCGTATGATGCCCATTTGTCAGAGCTTGGAAAATATTTGGTTTCATTAGGCTTCTCTCTTGACCAAGACCATGCCGATCTTGAATATGCTAAACTCGAGCGGAACTGCCTATAGGAGAAGTGGATGTGGATAGAGATTACCACCCGAGTGATGTAATCTGACACACCCTAAGAGTCTATCACCATCACACACCTTACCTTTAGGTAAATTGTAGGTGTTATAATGGGTTATTTAACGGCACCCTAGTACTATAATTATGCACATTTTTTTGTATAGATAATATACATTAATTTTATTATTGTTAATTTGTAAATAGTTTTTAAAAGCACAAATAATATTTTTACTTAATATTCAACTAAAGAATCAATTTTGATAAATTAATGGAATATTGAATTAAATATAATTTTAATAAAATTTTATTATTATTAAATTTGTTTTTATTAAGTATAAATGGTCGTATAATTTTTATGAATGCAATTGTCATTTTTATTAAGGTTTGAATGTTATTTTTGTCAAAACCCATGAATTTTCGATAAATGTTGGTATTTATTTTAAAATTTAAAATTCACATATTTATATAATTATTTAGTTAAAATGAATATTATTTTAGGAATCAAGACATTGAAATTATCCAACAGTTATTTTTTATAATTTTCAAAGACAGCTGAATTTTTGGGTAAAAAATAAATATTGTTTATATATATTGTGTTTTATAACGTCATAATGACCCAATAGTGATGTAATAAAATAAAATAAATCATATTTTTGACCAAAATATGTTTTACTATTAAAATAATTTGATATTGGGGTTGTTTCTTTTACAAAGATTTAGTGGACCCTCCAAGACTTATAAATTTTTTTAGCTTTTTAAATTGATTTCTTGGAGAGTGTGTCACACCTCCACATAAGAAATCCTATTATTTTAAGAAGTTATAAAATTTTCCTTATATAATATTATTTCCAACTCCCCTTTGAAAAAATCCATTTGAAAAACCATGGTCTAGTTTTTGGTTTTGATTAGTTTAATTTATGGTGTCCCAAACCTAAATAATAATGAATTCCCTCTCATTTCCTATATAAACCCAAAAAATCTCCCACTTCCTCTTCACTCAAATCATTTTGAGTTCATCGAACCTCGGCCCTCATCCCTCTAGAATCCTCCCAAGGTGCCCAAAGCTCACAATAAGTCTCTCTCAAGATATAAGGCCTCATCCTTAAACATTACTTAATATTGAATTAAATGAATAATTCACAATGAGGATCTTTTTAGGTTTAGAGTTTTAGATAATTAGATCATAACTATTACATCTCAAAAGATTACACATTAGACACTTCTACAAAGTTTCCTTTTTTTACAAAACATGAAATCATAAAAAAAAGAGTCAGGACTAGTTCCATGTTTAAGTCAACATGAATTTTACGTGATCCCATCCGTTGACCCTATTCCACATTATGTCCTGTGAAAAACATTTCAAAAAAAACTTGGGATGAGCAAAAAAATATTAGTAAGGGATACACAAAGAAGAAAAACTGTTAGTTTTTTCAAAACAACAAGTAAACCATGAACACCTTATCAAAGTAATACTTTTCACCTATATGAAGTAATAAATACTCTTCACTGAATAAAAGATCATTACTTACCCTTTTTTAACCAAAATATTACAATAAAACCCATATAAAGAACACATAACATATAAAGGAAACTTGGGACATAAACATACTTAAATGGAATAACCATACGGTCCACTTCAACACATATCACATAATGGAATATCCATAGGGCCGACTTCCATACCCAATTCATTGGAGGTTATAACTTAACCACCCATCCTGGTATTCACAACACCACCCGTAATATGGTTTATCACGTAACCACCCTTCAAATTTCCATGTACCATTATAAAATCATAAGACATAAAACAAATATAATGAAAGGAAAACATTTCAATATTTCGATCAAAATATATCACATAAATATATTGACATAACAAATCCATTATAAAAACCATTTTCAATACCAAATTACATAAATATTATATGGTATTTATTTCATTTTAAAAACATTACGGCTTGTTGAGGAAGCCAAGGACCAAATAATACCCACGGTGGCGGAAAAGGTTGTTGTCACCGTGAACGTTAAAATAAACATCCCTTTTGTACTTTAGTAAAACAATTCAAAGAAAAAGATTCCCCTTGAATGAAATGAAAAGTCAAAGTTATTTTTTACAGCGTATAAAATAAAGTCTTGTATTAGAACAAAATATGCCTCAATGAGAGGAGATTGAGACGAAGTCCCTTACAAAGACGGTTTCCTTTGATTAAGGATAAATAAACTACATAATTATGTGTAACAGAAGAATTCACAAAATATAGGTGGATATTAAGTGTAAAACAATAATATGTCATTCACACATATTCATAGAACGACATATTCAAGGAGTACAAGTTTAACCCAATGAATCAAAATTCGGTTAAGAAGTTCCCTTGCAAAAATTCGACAGCCTAACGGCGTCACTTCAATATTCAGAAAATGAGTTTATGAGAGATAAAAAGGGTATCTAATAAATTTTACATTAAATTTACAGAAATAAGGATATATGAGAACATATACCAACATAAAAAGATGTAAATTAAAAGACATAACCAAATAAGTCTTTTTAAAGAAGAGGAGGGTGAAAGGTCTCCATACTGATTTGGGTAACTTTCGAAACGTACACCCCATTGAAGAAGGGTCATACAATGAAGATGTAAATACCAATAAATGAAATTATATTACACAAAGATTATAATAATGGGCAGTACATACACCACTCAAAGGAAATGGTGGCAAATGTAGCATAAATCTCACGGGAATAAAAGTGAGATTAAAAATCCCTTACGAAAACTCAGCAGCCTAACTGTTCCACTTAAAACTTCCCAAAATGGATTTATGAGATCAAATAGGTTCTCTCATAATATGTACATAAAAATTACAGTATGAGGAATATAAAATAACATCCCCAAAAATATTAAATATGAGCGTAAAATAAATCACATAAAATAGAGTACTTAAAAAGAACGAGAGAGGTAGGATCCCTTACCTTAAGTCCGACTTGTCTAGTTCGTTTCTTTATATTCCTAAATAATAAACATTGGTAAATTAATAAGGACTTAAGGACATCCTTTAAAGTTTATTATTAAATTCATATCACATATTATAATGTCATTATAATTGGTTTTTAATGTGTGTTCATATCAGACGTTTTTGTCGATGTAAGGTACAGGATAAAAATCAGACTTGTTGGAAAAGAACTTTCCATGCAGTTATAAGTAAATAATCTCAAGAATAGTATTAATGATTTAAATATAAAAGTTTTCCAGTATATGTTCATTTTATACTATTCCATAACATTTGGAAATAAAAATAAATGAAATGCACCGTTCATGGAGACGGTAGGCCGCACGTACGCACGAACGCTACTTTCATTTCTTTGGCACATTAATGGAATTAATACTATATGAGATATATATATATATATATTATAATTCCAGTATAATATATATGTTTTATAGGTCACATAAGTTCATCAATTTCATTCTTTATACATTCCATGTATTGCATGAACGAGTCACATCACTTGAGGGGGCAGTAGTCCACACTTCCTCAAATGAAATTATCGCATTTGCACAACATAAAAATCATAAAGGTATGTATTAAATATAAAATACAGAAGAATATAGAGGAAATAAATATAATATATATCATAAATAAATATAGTTCTATCATAATGGCCACCATTAGATGTGGTAGGATAAGATAGAACAATCATCGTTTCGTGAGGTAGTAATTCGCCATCCATGGAAATAGTATGTTCTTTAACAATTAGACAGAGGTGTGTGTAAGTGTAGCTCGAATCCTTATCATAAAAACAACCTATCATATTTAATATATTGTTTTTGTTACAAAATAAATGATTAAAAAGATTTTATAGGGTTGGAGAGGCAAAAAAACAAAAGAACATTAGGGAAGACTTTACCTTTAAATCGGGTAACTCCAATTGGTTTGAACCAAAAGGGTTTCTTGAAGAGCTTTCTGCCTAAGGGAAGGCTTCTAGAATGAATAGAGGGATGTGTAGAGATGAAATAATCAGAGTTTGGTCGAGCCAAATTCTTGTGAGGTGTGGGTATGAAGGTAGAGGTGGGGGCCTTTTAGAAGAGGGAGGAGGGGCACTCATGGAGTGTCTTGAAAAGTTACTTTATTATAAAATGATTTTCGGATATTAATGGTCCCACAATTATATATTTAAAGGTTAAGGTGATAAGAGTTAGAAATCCACCCATACAATAGGTTTTTGACAAGTGTATTTCTTATATTTTACCTTATCTTCTCATTTTATTTAAATCGTTCATTAATGCGGTAATCACTGCATCATCATGGTGTCATAAATAAATTTATATATTTAATTCCTAAAAATTATAAAAAAATTATCATGATGTAGGAAATTTTATTAACTTTCCAATTAATATTTATAGTAAATAATATGACTTTTATAACTTCATGTAATAATTGTTTTAGTAAAATAATACATGTTTGTGACATTTTTATTTTATCATTAAATAAAAAATTATTAATGTCATTTTCTTACCCTAGTGGCTCCATGGGGTCCCCAAGTTGACCGATGGATTTTTTTTGGTCTTCTATGACACATCCAATAAGGTTAGGACATGTGTCATGTTAATTTCGTATTATTATATCATTATTTTTACCTTAAATTACACTAATTACCTTTAATCGCAATTAATAAAACTTACAAGTTACTATTCACCAAAAAATTATTTTAATCCCATTTAAAAAAATTTACTTCCTAATGAAAACCATGTATGTTGGATTTTTGAAATTCAATTCATAGAAGTGGTAAATTTTCATTTAAATTAAAAATCAGTTTTTTTAACTACCACTTAGTGGTTTCACTATTCATCAAAAATTGAAGTTTTTCAGAAAAATACCAAAAATTCACCCAAAGCTTTATTTGATATTCCAAATTAAAAAATGATGACTATTTTAAAAATTCAATATATATAAGTTTCATTAATTAATTTAACAATTAATTCCTGTTGTCAAAACAAATACCATGTTTTTATGAAACAATATATATCAAAAGATTGACACTAGTTTAAGTCCAATTTCAAAGGGAAATTAAATCCAATTTATAGTATTGGATTAAATGGTAAAAATATATTCTAATTTTACTTTAAAAAAAATTCACAAGATAATGTAATCATATAAATAAATTATATTAAAAAGATGTTTTGAATTAAAATACAACATTTTTCACTATTCATTAAAAATGAACTTTATATGAAAAATACCAAAAATTTACACAATGTAAGTTTGGATGTCCCGATTCTAAATAAGTATTTTATTTGGTCCAATATAATGTATAAGAGTGACCAAAACTATATTTAAAGAGGATTCACCATCAAAAGGTGATAAATCGACCTTTTAGTGAATATTAGAGTATTTATACTTAAAATTGAATTCTTTTCTTATTTAAGCATTTATCTTTTATTGGATAAATGTAAAAACATTTAACAAACATATATAATCATATTTTAGTTATTTATATTCATTCATGCCAATACAATGGCTACGTGTTAACAACCATTTAAAATAACATTATTATATTACTAGTGTGCATCGTAAAATTTCAAAGAAACTCATTGTTGTGTATCGGGTACGCTATCGAAGATAGAATCCCCTTTAAAGTAAAATTAGTATTTAATTTCAAAATATTAATAAATATGAAAATGTATTATTCTTTATTTACCAGGTATGTTAAATCCTTTCCCCCTTTTGGGAATTGCGTCCTCGCAATTTTATTCACTTATCAAAATAAGTGGGGGTATTTATCCCTCATAGAATTTTATGATTCCCATGTTTCCTCTTCAACCAAATGGTTTTTCCACAAATACTTTACCTGGTGAATTACCTTATTCAGCAACACTTTCTCTCTACAGTCAATAATCTGGATTGGTTATTCTTCATATGAGAGATTCTCCTCCAACTGAATTACCTCTGGCTCAAAACATGAGATGGATCTGGCATATACATTCTCAACATCGAAACATGAAAAACATTGTGTAACTGAGATAAACTAGGAGGTAAAGCCACTCGGTAAGCAACTGAGCCAACTCTCTCCAGAATTTCATATGGTCCAATTAACCTTGGACTCAGCTTTCTTTTCTTACCAAATCACATCACACTTTTCCATGGTGAAACTTTGAGGAAGACATGATCACATACCTCAAAAAAGAGATCCTTATTCTTATTTTCTACATAACATTTTTTCTATATCTGATCTATTCTCATGTGTTTCTATATCAGCTAAACCATTTTCTGCCATCTCTTTACCAATTCTGGTCCCAGCAACTTCCTTTCCCCTACTTCATCCCTAAAATCTAGAGTTCGACACCGCTTCCCACATAATGCCTCAAATGGATCCATTTTGATACTGGAATGAAAACTGTTATTATATGAAATTTAAACTAAAGAAATATGTTGGTCCCAACATCCCTGATAATCCATCGAGCAAGCACGAATCCTATCCTCCAAGGTCTGAATTGTTCGTTCTGACTGTCATCTGACTGAGGATGCAAAGCTGTCCTAAAATTTATTTTAGTACCCAACAACTTCTGAAGGCCTTTACAAAAGTTAGAAGTGAACCTGGGATCACGATCAGATACAATGGAGAGGGGAACTCCATGAAACCTGACTATCTCTTTAAGATACAATTGAGAAATTTTATCTAGAGAGAATGTATCTCGAATAGGAAGGAAATGAGAAGATTTAGTGAATCGATCAACTATAAACCATATTGCATTATTACCTAGAGATGTCTATGGTAATCCCACAATGAAGTCCATGGATATATTTTCCCATTTCCACATTGGCACCAGTAATGACTACAGCATCCCTTTCGGTAACTGCCACTCAACATTAACCTACTGACAAGTCAAACACTTCACAGTAAAATTAGCAATATCTCTTTTCATTCCATCCCACCAGTAGTACTCTCGCAGGTCTCTATACATCTTAGTACTGCAAAGATGAACTGTAAACGGGGAACTATGAGCCTCACATAACAACTCATTATTCAACTTCGAATCACAAGGAACACATAATCTCTTCCCAAACCTCAAAACATAATCATTATCAATGTTAAATTCAGGAAACATACCATTCCGAACAAGCTCTACCTTTTTCTGCAACCCACTGTCTTTCTTCTACACTTGCTTAATTATATCTGATAGAGATGATCTCACTGACACGTGAAACAAAACAAAAGAACAACCTGCACCAAAAACTTCTATGCCAAGGTTCATCAAATCCTTAACCAAAGCATCACGTTCCAAACGTAACATGTTTAATGAAGCATTACTTTTTCGACTCAAAGCATCAGCCACTTTATTGGCTTTTCCCGGATGGTAATGAATTGTACAATCATAATCCTTGATTAATTCCCTCCATCCCCTCTATCTCATGTTCAATTCATTCCTAATGAATATATACTTTTAACTTGTGTGATCAGTATATATTTCACACTTTTCTTCATAAAAATGATGCCTCCAATATTTTAAAGCGAAAACATAGCAGATAATTCCAAATCATGTGTAGGGTAATTTACCTCATGATTTTTCAACTAATGTGAAGCATAGTCAATTATCTGATCATTCTGCATAAGGACACAACCATGTCCCTTAAATGAAGCATCATTGTAGATAACAAACTCACCATTCCTGGAAGGAAGTTCCAAAACTGGAGCATTCACCAATATTTTTTTCAACTCCTGAAAACAATCATCACATTCTTTTGTCCAGACAAACATAACACCCTTCCGAGTTCGCTTAGTCATTTGTCTAGATAACCTTGAAAAAATTTCAACAAACCTTCGGTAGTGACCTGCCAATCCAAGAAAACTACGGATCTCGTTTACATTTGTGGGTCTTGGCCATTCATCAACAAATTTTTTTTTAGAAGGATCAACAGTTATGCCATTTTTTTGAAACAATGTGACCAAGGAAATAAATTTGTTGTAACCAAAACTCACACTTGCTGAATTTCCCAAATAGTGACTTTTATTTTAAGTTATTCAAGACAAACCTTATATTACTTTCATGCTCATATTTAATTTTTGAATAAACCAAAATATCATCAATGAACAGAACCACAATCTTATCACCTAAGTCAACTTATCCATCGCTGTAGTAAACTGTTCAATTCTGATTCTAACCATCTATGTATGCTGATTTGAAGGGTCATTTCTCTCTGTATGCCTTCCCCAAAAGCTTCTTTGTATCCTCTATGAAAACACATTCTTAACGCAGAAATATATTTGGAGAAGAAACAAGGTAAACTTTAAATTCGATATCATTTCAATCATACCATAAATTAATTTAGCAATTTAGCAATTTTCAAACTCCTAAAGTTGTCTAAACTGACCTCTGATACCAACTATAAGTCCCTAACCATAAACATTACTTAATATTGGATTAAATGAATAATTCATATTGAGGATCTTTTCAGGTTTAGAATTTTAGAGAATTAGATAATAACTATTACATATCAAAAGATTACACAGTAGACACTTCTAAAAAGTTTCTTTTTTTTACAAAACATGAACTCTTAAAAGAAGAGTCAGGAATAGTTCTATGAATAAGACAACATGACTTTACCTTGATCCCATACTTGGCCCTATTCCACATTATTTCCTGTGAAAAAACATTTCCAAAAAGAACTTGGGATGAGAACAAAAATCTTAGTAATGGATACACAAAGAAGGAAAACTGTTAGTTTTTTCAAAACAACAAGTAAACCATGAATACCTTATCAATGTGATAATTTTCACCTTTATGAAGTATTAAATACTCTTCAATGAATAAAAGATCATTACATACCCTTTTGTAACCAAAATATTACCATAAGACCCATATAAAGAACACATAACTTATAAAGGAAACTCGGGACATAAACATACTTAAATGGAATAACCATACTGTCGACTTCCACACATATCACTTAATGGAATAAACATACGGCCGACTTCCATACTCAATGCATTGGAGGTTATAACGTAACTACCCGTCCTTCTATTCACAGCACCACCTGTCATATGGTTTATCACGTAACCACCCGTCAAATGTCCAAGTACCATTTTAAAATCATAAGACATAAAACAAATATAATGGAAGCAAAACATTTCCACATTTCAATCACAATATATCAGTTAAATATATTGACATAACAAATCCATTATAAAAAAAATTTCAATACCAAAATACATAAAGAGTATATGGTATTTATTTCATTTTAAAAACATTACAGCTTGTTGAGGAAGCCAAGGACCAAATAATACTCGCGGTGGCGGAAAAGGTCGTTGTCACCACGTACGTTAAAATAAACATTCCTTTTTTTCGCTTAGTAAAACACTTCTTAGAAAAAGATTCCCTTTGAATGAAATTAAAATTACAAGGTATTTTATACAGTGTATAAAAGAAAGTCTTGTATTAGAACAAAATATGCCTCAATGAATGGAGATTGAGACGAAGTCCCTTACAAAGACAGTATCCTTTGATTAAGGATAACTCAATTACATAATTATGTGTGAAAAAGAAATACACAAAATATAAGTGGATATTAAGTGTAAAACAATAAGATGTCATTCACACATATTCATAGAACGACATATTCAAGGAGTACAAGTTTAACCCAAAGAATCAAAATTGGGTTAAGAAGTTCCCTTGCAAAAAATCGACATCCTAACGGCGTCACTTCAAAATTAAAAAAAATGAGTTGATGAGATATAAAAAGGGTATCTCATCACTTGTAAATTAAATTTACCACAATAAGGATATATTAGAACATATAGAAACATAATAAGATTTAAATTAAATTACATAACAAAAGAAGTCTTTTTAATGAAGAGGAGGGTGAAAGGTCCCCTTACCGATTTGGGTAACTTTTGAAACGTACACCCCACGGAAGAAGGGTCATACAATGAAGATGTAAATACCCATTAATGAAATTATATTACACAAAGAGTATAATAATGTGCATTAAATAAACCACTCAAAGGAAATGGTGGAAAATATAGCATAAATCTCATGATATTAAAAGTGAGATGAACAATCCCTTGCGAAAACTCGACAGCCTAACGACGCCACTTAAAACATCAAAAAATGGATTTATGAGATAAAATATGGTCTCTAATAATATGAACAAAAAAAATACAGTATTGGTAATATAAAATAACATCCTGAGACATAAGAAAGATGAGCTTAAAAGAAATGACATAAAAGACAGTACTTAAAAAGAACGAGAGAGGTATGATCCCATACCTTAAGTCTGACTTGTCTTGTTTGTTTCTTTATATTCCTGAATAATAAACTCTTGAAAATTAATAAGGGCTTCTGGAAATATTTTAAAGTTTATTATTCAATTCATATCACATATTATAATGTTATAATAATTGGTTTATAATATGTGTTCATATCAGACGTTTTTGTCGATGTTCGGTACATGAATAAAAATAAAACATGTTGGAAAAGAATTTTCCATGAAGTTATAAGTATATCATCTCAAGAATAGTATTAATGATTTAAATATCAAATTTTTCTAGTATATATTTATTTTATACTATTCCATAACATTTAGAGATAATAAGAAATGAAATGCATCGTTCATGGAGACGGTAGGCCGTACGTACGCATGAACACTACTTTCATTTCTTTGGAACATTAATGGAATTAATACTAGATGAGAGATTTACATACATATATTATAATTACAGTATAAAATATATGTTATATAGGTCACATATGTTCATCAATTTCATTATTTATACATTCCATGTATTGCATGAACAAGTCACATCACTTGAGGGGGCGGTAGTCCACACTCCATCAAATGAAATTATCGCATTTCCACAACATGCAAAGCATAAAGATATTTTTAAAATATAAAATACAGAATCATAGAGAAGAAATAAATATAATATATATCATAAATAAATATATTTCCATCATAATGGCCACCATGAGAGGTGGTTGGAGAAGATAGAACAATCATCGTTTCGTGAGGCAGTAATTCGCCATCCACGGAAATAGTATGTTTTTAACCATTAGACGGAGGTGTGTGTAAGTGTAGATCGAATAATTCTCATAACTACATCCTATTATATTTAAGATACTATTTTTGTTACAAAAGAAATGAATAAAAAGATTTTAGGGGGTTGGAGAGGCAAAATAAAACAAAATAACATTAGGGAAGACTTTACCTTTAAATAGGGTAACTCTAATTGGTTGGAACCGAAAGGGTTTCTTGAAGAGCTTTCTGCCTAAGGGAAGGCTTATAGGATGAATAGAGGGATGTTTATAGATGAAATAGTCAGATTTTGGTCGAGCCAAAGGCTTGTGAGGTTTGGGTAAGAAGGTAGAGGTGGGGCCTTTTATAAGAGGGAGGAGGGTCACTCTTGGAATGTCTTGAAAAGTTACTTTATTTTAAAATGAATTTCGGATATTAAAGGTAACACAATTATATATTTATAATTTAAGGTGATAAGGGTTCTAAATACACCCATCCAATTGTATTTTGACAAGTTTAAGTCTTAGATTTTACTTTATCTTCTCATTTTATTTAAATCGGTCATTAATGAGGTAATCACTACATCAACATGGTGTCATAAATATATTTTTATATTTATTTTATAAAAATTATAAAAAAATATCATGATGTAGGAAATAATTTTATCTTTCCAATTAATTTTTATAGTAAAAAATATGACTTGTATAACTCCATGTAATAATTGTTTTAGTAAAATTTTACATGTTTGTGACATTTTTATTTTAACTTTAAATAAAAAGTTATTAATGTCATTTTCTTACCCAAGTGGCTCCATGGGGTCCCCAAGTTGACCCATGGATTTTTTTGGTCATCCATAAAACATCCAATATGGGAAAGACATGTGTCAAGGTAATTTCATATTATTATAACATTATCTTTACGTTAAATTACACTAATTACCTTTAATCACGATTAATAAAACTTAAAAGTTACTATTCACAAAAAAAAATATTTTAATCCCATTGAACAACATTTTAATTCCTAATGACAACCATGTATGTTGGATTTTTGAAATTCAATTCACAGAAGTGGTAAAGTTTCATTTAAACGAAAAATCATTTTTTTAACTACCACTCAGTAGTTTCACTATTCATCAGAAATTGATGTTTTTCAGAAAAATACCAAAAATTCACCCTAAGCTATATTTGATATTCTGAATTCAAAAATGATGACTAATTTACAAAATTTAAAACATATAAGTTTCATTAATAAATTTAATAATTATTTCCTGTTTTCAAAACAAATAGCGTGTTTTTATGAAATAATATATATCAAAACATTGACACTAGTTTAAGTACATTTTCAAAGTGAAATTAATTACAGTGACCACTATTGGATTAAATGGTAAAAATATATTCTAATTTAACTTTAAAACCAATTAAAAATATAATCTAATAATATAAATAAATTAGATTAAAAGGAGGTTTTGAATTAAAATACATAATTTTTCACTATTCATTAAAAAAATATACTTTATCAGAAAAATACCAAAAATTTACACAAAGTAAATTTTGATGTCCTGATTCTAAAGAAGAATTTTATTTGGTCCAATATAATTTATAAGAGTTACCAAAAATATTTTTAAAGAGGTTTTTCCATCAAAAGCCGATAAATCGACCTTTTAGTGAATATTAGAGTATTTATGCTTAAAATTGAATTCTTTAATTATTTTAAGACTTTCTTATTTATTGGATAAATGTAAAAACATTTAAAAAATATATATAATAATATTATAGTTATTTATATTCATTCTTGCCAATACAATGTCTACATTTAACTACCATTTAAATTAAAATTATTATATTACTAGTGTGCAACGTAAGATTTCAAAGAAACTCATTATTGCGTATCGGGTACTCTATCAAACATAGAAACCCATTTAAAGTAAAATTATTATTAATTTAAAAATATTAATAAATATGAAAATGTATTATTCTTTATTTAACTGGGATGTTACATCCTTCCCCCCTTTTGGGAATTATGTCCTCGCAATTTTATTCACTTATCAAAATAAGTGGGGGTATTTATCCCTCATAGCATTTTCATATTCCCATGTTGCCTCTTCAACGATATGGTTATTCCACAAATCCTTTACCGGGTAAATTACCTTATTCCACAACACTTGCTCCCTACAGTCAAGAATATGGAATTGTTGATCTTCATAAGAGAGATTCTCCTCCAACTGAACTACCTCTGGCTCAAAACATGAGATGGATCTGGAATATACATTCTCAACATCGATAAATGAAAAAAATTATGTTCCTGATATAAACACGGAGTTAAAGACACTCAGTAAGCAACTGATCCAACTCTCTCCAGAATTTCATATGGTCCAATGAACCTTGACTCAGCTTTCCTTTCTTACAAAATCACATCACACTTTTCCATGGTGAAAGTTTGAGGAAGACATGATCACCTACCTCAAAAGAGATATCCTTCCTCCTATTGTTTGCATAACTTTTCTGCCTCCTCTGAGCTGTTATCATGTGTTTCTATATCAGCTGAACCTTTTTCTGCCATCACTTCTACCAATTCTCATCCCATCAGCTTTTTATCCCCTACTTCATCCCAAAAAGCTGGAGTTCAAAATTGCTTCCCATATAATGCCTCAAATGGATCCATCTGTATAATGGAATGAAAATTGTAATTATATAAAAATTCAACTAAAGAAAGAGGTTGGTCCCAACTTCCCTGATAATCCATCGAGAAAGAACGTAGCATATCCTCTAAGGTCTGAATTGTTCGTTCTGACTGCCTATCTGACTGAGGATGAAAATTTGTACCAAAATTTAATTTAGTACCCAATGACTTATGATGGCCTTTCCAAAAGTTATAAGTGAACCTGGGATCACGATCAGATACAATGGATAGGGGAACTCCATGCAACATGACTGTCTCTTTAAGATACAATCGAGAAAGTTGATCTTGAGAGAATTTATCTTGAATAGGAAGGAAATGAGAAGAATTAGTGAATCGATCTATAACCCATATTGCATTATTACCTCGAGATGTCTTTGTTAATCCCACAACGAAGTCCATGGATATATTTTCCCATTTCCACTCTGGCACCGGTAATGACTGCATCATCCCTTTCAGTAACTACCTCTCTGCTTTAACCTGCTGACAAGTCAAACACTTCATAGTAAAATCGGCAATATCTCTTTTCATTCCATCCCACCAGTAATACTCATACAGATCTCTGTACATCTTAGTACTTCCAAGATGAACTGAAAACGGGGAACTATGAGCCTCAGATAACAACTCACTATTCAACTGTGAATCACAAGGCACACATAATCTCTTCCCAAACCTCAAAACACAATCATTATCAATGTTAAATTCAGGAAACATACCCTTCTGAACCAGCTCTACCTTTTTTTCAACCCACTGTCTTTCTTCTGCGCTTGCTTAATTCTATATGATAGAGATGATCTCACTGAAACCTGAAACAAAACAGAAGAACATCATGAACCAACAACTTCTATTCCATGGTTCATCAAATCCTTAACCAAAGGATCACATTCCAAATGAAACAAGTTTATTGAAGCATTATTTTTTCGACTCAAAGCATCAGTCACTTTATTTTCTTTTCTTGAATTGTAATGAATTGTACAATCATAATCCATGATTAATTCCAGCCATCACCTTTTTCTCATGTTCAATTCTTTCCGAGTGAATATATACTTTAAACTTTTTTTGATTAGTATATATTTCACACTTTACTCCATACAAATGATTCCTCCACATTTTGAAAGCGAATACCACAATATCAAATTCCAAATCATGTGTAGGGTAATTTACCTCATGATTTTTCAAATGACGTGAAGCATAAGAAATTACCTAATCATTCTGCATAAGGACACAACCATATCCTTTCAACGAATCATCATTTTAGATAACAAACTCACCCTTCCTAGAAGTAAGCTCCAAAACTTTAGCATTCACCAATCTTATTTTCTACTTCTGAAAACAATCATCACATTCTTTTGTCCAGATGAACATAACACCATTCCAAGTTATCTTAGTCATTGGTCTAGATAACTTTGAAAAATTTTCAACAATCCTTCGGTAGTAACCTGCCAAACCAAGAAAACTACGGATCTCGGTTACATTTGTGGGTCTTGGCCATTATTCAACAACTTTTGTTTTAGCATGATCAATAGTTATGCCTTTTTTTGGAAAAATATGACCATGGAAATAAGTTTGTTGTAAACAAAACACACACTTAGTGAATTTCCCAAATAGTGTCTTTTCTTTTAAGGTTTTCAAGACAACCCTTAAATTACTTTCATGATCCTATTTACATTTTGAATAAACCAAAATGTCATCAATGAACACAACCACAAACTTATCACCTGAGTAAACTTATCCATCGCTGTAGTAAACTATTCAATTCTGATTCTAACAATCTCAGTATGCTAATTTGGAAGGTCATTTCCCTCTGTATGCCTTCCCAAAAAGCTTTTTTTTCCTCTATAAAAAACCATTCTTAACACAGAAATATCTTAGGTGAAGCAACATGGTAATATTTAAATGCTATATCATTTCAATCATAGCATAAATTAATTTATAAATTTAACAATTTTCTAACTCCTAAAGTTGTCTAAACCGACCTCTGATACCAACTATAAGGCCCTAGCCTTAAACACTACTTCATATTTAATTAAATGAATAATTCAGATTGAGGATCTTTTCAAGTTTAGAGTTTTAGAGAATTATATAATAACTATTAAATCTCAAACGATTACACAATAGACACTTCTACAAAGGTTCTTTTTTTACAAAACATGAACTCTTAAAAAAAGAGTGAGGACTAGTTCCTTGTTTAAGCCAATATGACTTTTCCTTGATCCCATCCTTGACCCTATTCCACATTATGTCCTGTGAAAAAAATTTCAAAAAAATCTTGCGATGAGAATAAAAATCTCAGTAAGGGATACACAAATGAGGAAAACTGTTAGTTTTTTCAAAACAACAAGTAAACCATGAATACCTTATAAAAGTAATACTTTTCACCTTTATGAAGTATTATATACTCTTCACTGAATAAAATATCATTACATACCCTTATGTAACCAAAATATTACCATAAAACCCATATAAAGAACACATAACATATAAAGGTAACTTGGGATATACACATACTTAAATGGAATAACCATACGGTCGACTTCCACACATATAACTTAATGGAATAGCCATACGGATGACTTCCATACCCAATTAATTGGAGGTTATAACGTAACTACTCGTCCTGGTATTCACGGAACCACCCGTCATATGGTTTATCACGTAACCACCTGTCAAATGTCCAAGTACCATTATAAAATCATAAGACATAAAACAAGTATAATTGAAGGAAAACATTTCCACATTTCGATCACAATATATCACTTAAATGTATTGACATAACAAATCCATTATAAAAAACATTTTCAATACCAAAATACATAAATATTATATGGTATTTATTTCATTTTAAAAACATTACGCCTTGTTGAGGAAGCCAAGGAGCAAATAATACTCGCGGTGGCGGAAAAGTTCATTGTCACCGCGTACGTTAAAATAAACATTCCTTTTTGTCATTTAGTAAAACGCTTCATCGAAAAAGATTAACTTTGAATGAAATGAAAAGTCAAAGGTATTTTATATAGCATATAAAATAAATTCTTGTATTAGAACAAAATATGCCTCAAAGAAAGGAGATTGAGACGAAGTCCCTTACAAAGATGGTATCCTTAGATTAAGGATAAATAAATTACATAATTATGTGTGAAAAAGGAATACACCAAATATAAGTGGATATTTAGTGTAAAACAATCAGAGTTTATTCAAACATATTCATAGAACGACATATTCAAGGAGTACAAGTTTAACCCAAATAATCAAAATTGTGTTAAGAAGTTCCCTTGAAAATATTCGACAGCCTAACGGTGTCACATTAAAATTCAGAAAACGAGTTGATGAGAGATAAAGAGGGTATCTCATCACTTGTACATTAAATTTACATCAATAAGGATATATGAGAACATATCCCAACATAATAAGATGTAAATTAAAATACATAACAAAAGAAGGCTTTTTAAAGAAGAGGAGGGTGAAAGGTCCCCTAACCGATTTGGGTAACTTTCGAAACGTACACCCCATGGAAGAAGGGTCATACAATGAAGATGTAAATACCAATTAATGAAATTATATTACAGAAAGAGTATAATAATGGGTATTAAATACACCACTCAATGTAAATGGTGGCAAATATAGCATAAATCTCACAGGAATAAAAGTGAGATAAAAAATCCCTTACAAAAACTCGCCAGCCTAACGGTGCCACTTAAAACAACCAAAAATGGATTTATGAGATCAAATTGGGTCTCTTATAATATTAACATACAAATTACAGTATGGGGAATATAAAATAACATCCCCGAAATAAGAAAGATGGTCTTAAAATAAATGACATAAAAGAGAGTACTGAAAAAGAACGAGAGAGGTAGGATCCCTTACCTTAAGTCTGACTTGTCTTGTTCGTTTCTTTATATTCCTGAATAATAAACATTGAAAAATTAATAATTTCTCAATTAAATCCTTTAAATAATATTATTCAATTAATATCACATATTATTATGTTATAATAGTTGTTTAATAATGTGATTTCATATCAGACGTTTTTGTCGATGTTCGGTACATGAGTAAAAATCAAACTTGTTGGAAAAGAATTTTCCATGTAGTTATAAGTAAATCATCTCCAGAATAGTATTAATGATTTAAATATCATATATATCCAGTATATATTCATTTGATACTATTCAATAACATTTGGAGATAAAAAGAAATGAAATGCACTGTTAATGGAGACGGTAGGCCGTACGTACGCATGAACGCTACATTCATTTCATTGGCACATTAATGGAATTAAAACTAGATAAGATATATATATATTATAATTCAAGTATAATATATATGTTATATAGGTCACATAAGTTCATCAATTTCATTCATTATACATTCCATGTATTGAATGAACGAGTCATATCACTTGAGGGGGCGGTAGCCCACACATCCTCAAATGAAATTATCGCATTTTCACAACATGAAAATCATAAAGGTATGTATTAAATATAAAATAAATAAGAATAGAGATGAAATAAATATAATATATATCATAAATAAATATAGTTCCATAATAATGGGCACCATGAGAGGTGGTAGGAGAAGATAGAACAATCATCGTTTCGTGAGGCAGTAATTCGCCATCCACAGAAACAGTATATTTTTTAAACATTAGATGGAGGTGTGTGTAAGTGTAGCTCGAATACTTCTCATAAAAACATCCTAGTATATTGAAAATACTGGTTTTGTTACAAAATAAATGAATAAAAAGATTTTAGGGGGTGGGAGAAGAAAAATAAAACAAAAGAACATTAGGGAAGACTTTACCTTTAAATCGGGTAACTACTATTGGTTTGAACCAAAAGGTCTTCTTGAAGAGCTTTCATCCTAAGATAAGGCTTCTAGGATGAAGATAGGTATTTTAAGATATTAAATGATCAGATTTTGGTCTATTAAATGGCTTGAGTGGTGTGGGTAAGGAGGTAGATGTGGGGGACTTTTATAAGAGGGAGGAGGAGAACTCTTGGAATGTCTTGAAATGTTACTTTATTATAAAATGAATTTAGGATATTAAAGGTCCCATAATTATATATTTAGAGATTAAGGTGATAAGGGTTCAAAATCCACCCATCCAATAGGTTTTTTACAAGTTTAATTCTTATATTTTACCTTATCTTCTCATTTTATTTAAATCGGTCATTAATGAGGTAATCACTTCATCATCATGGTGTCATAAATAAATATATTTATTTAATGTCTAAAAATTATAAAAAAAATATCATGATGTAGGAAATATTGTTATATTTCCAATGAATAATTATAGTAAAAAATATGACTTCTATAACCCCATGTAAATTTTTTTTGAGTAAAACATTACATGTTTGTGACATTGTTATTTTAACATTAAATAAAAAGTTATTAATGTCATTTTCTAACCCATGTGGCTCCAGGGGGTCCCCATGTTGACCCATGCATTTTTTTGGTTGTCCATGACACATAAAATATGGGTAGAAATGTGTCAACGTAATTTCATATTATTATAACATTATTTTTACCTTAAATTACACTAATTACCTTTAATCTCGATTAATAAAACAAAAAAGTTACTATTCACCAAAAAATTATTTTAATCCCATTGAACCACATTTTACTTCCTAATGACAACCATGTATGTAGTATTTTTTAAATTCAATTCACAAAAGTGGTAAAGTTTCATTTTAATGAAAAATCAGTTTTTCTAACTACCACTTAGTGGTTTCACTATTCATCAAAAATCGAAGTTTTTCAGAAAAATACCAAAAATTCACCCTAATCCATATTTGATTTTCCGAATTTAAAAATAATGACTATTTTACAAAATTCAAAACATATAAGTTGCATTAATAAATTAAATAATTAATTCCTGTTGTCAAAACAAATAGTGTGTTTTTATGAAGTAATATCTATCAAAAGATTGACACTAGTTTAAGTCCAATTTCAAAGTGAAATCAATTCCAATGACCATTATTGGATTAAATGGTAAAAATATATTATAATTTTACTTTAAAACCAATTTAAAAGATAATATAATCATATAAATAAATTATATTAAAATGTGGTTTTGAATTAAAATACAACATTTTTCACTATTCATTAAAAAAATGATCTTTATCAGAAAAATACCAAAAATTTACACAAAGTAAATTTTGATGTCCCGATTCTAAAGAAGAATTTTATTTGGTCCAAGATAATGTATAAGAGTTACCAAAACTATATTTAAAGAGGGTTTTCCATCAAAAGGCGATAAATTGACCTTTTAGTGAATATTAGAGTATTTATGCTTAAAATTGAATTCTATTCTTATTTTAAGCCTTTATCTTTTATTGGATAAATATATAAAACATTTAACAAACATATATAATAATATTTTAGTTATTTCAATTCATTCCTGCCAATACAATGGCTACGTGTTACCTACCATTTAAAATAACATTATTATATTACTAGTGTGCAATGTATGATTTCAAAGATACTCATTGTTGCGTATCGGGTACGCTATCGAACATAACAACCCCTTTAAAGTAAAATTAGTATTTAATTTCAAAATATTAATAAATATGAAAATTTATTATTCTTTATTTACCTGGTATGTTACATCTGTCCCCCTTTTGGGAATTGCGTCCTCGCAATTTTATTCACTTATCAAAATAAGTGGGGGTATTTATCCCTCATAGCATTTTTAGATTCCCACGTTGCCTCTTCAACCATATGATTTTTCCACAAATCCTTTACCTGGTGAATTACCTTATTCCGCAACACTTTCTCTCTATAGTTAATAATCTGGATTGGTTGTTCTTCATAAGAGAGATTCTCCTCCAACTGAACTACCTCTGGCTCAAAACATGAGACTGATTTGGGATATACTTTCTCAACATCGAAACATGAAAAACATTGTGTACCTGAGATAAACTCAGAGGTAAAGTCACTTGGTAAGAAACTCATCCAAATCTCTCAAGAATTTCATATGGTCTAACAAACATTGGACTCAACTTTTCTTTCTTATCAAATCACATCACACTTTTCCATGGTAAAACTTTGAGGAAGAGATGATCACATACCTCAAAAGAGATATCCTTCCCCTTGTTGTCTGCATAACTTTTCTGCCTACTCTGAGCTGTTCTCATGTGTTTCTGTATCAGCTGAACCTTTTTCTGCCACACTTCTACCAATTCTTGTCCCATCAGCTTCATTTACCCTACTTCATCCTAAAAAGATGGAGTTCAACACCACTTCACATATAATGCTTCAAATGAATGCATCTGTATACTGGAATGAAAACTGTTATTATATGAAAATTCAAATAAAGATTGATGTTGGTCCCAACTTCCCTGATAATCCATCGAGCATGCACGTAGCAAATCCTCCAAGGTCTGAATTGTTCGTTCTAACTACCCATCTGACTGAGGATGAAAAGCTGTACAAAAATTTAATTCAATACCTAACGACTTCTAAAGGCCTTTCCAAAAGTTAGAAGTGAACCTGAGATCACAATAAGATACAATGGAGAGGGGAAATCCATGAAACTTGACTATATCTTTAAGATACAATCGAGAAAGTTGATCTAGAGATAATGTATATCGAATAGGAAGGAAATGAGAAGATTTAGAGAATAGATCAACTATAACGCATATTGCATTATTACCTTGAGATGTCTTTGGTAATCCCACAACAAATTCCATGGATATATTTTCCCATTTCCACTCTAGCACCGGTAATGACTGCAGCATCCCTTTCGGTAACTGCTGCTCTACTTTAACTTGCTGACAATTCGAACACTTCACAGTATAATCGGCAATATCTCTTTTCATTCCATCCCACCAGTAATACTCCCGCAGATCTCTGTACATATTAGTACTTCCATGATGAACTGAAATCGGGGAACTATGAGCCTCACATAACAACTCATTATTCAACTGCGAATCACAAGGCACACATAATCTCTTCCCAAACCTCAAATCAAAATCATTATCAATGTAAAATTTAGGAAACATACCCTTCTGAACCAGGTCTACCTTATTCTGTAACCCATTCTCTTTATTCTTTGCTTGCTTAATTCTATCTGATAGAGATGATCTCACTGACACCTGAAACAAAACATATGAACATCATGAACCAACAACTTCTATGCCAAGTTTCATCAAATCCTTAACCAAAGGATCACGTTCCAAACGTAACATGTTTAATGAAGCATTACTTTTTCGACTCAAACCATCAGCCACTTTATTTTCTTTTCCAGGATGGTAATAAATTTTACAATCATAATCCTTGATTAATTCCATCCATCCCCCCTGTCTCGTGTTCAATTCTTTCCGAGTGAATATATACTTTAAAATTTTGTGATCAGTATATATTTCACACTTTACTCCATACAAATGATGCCTCTAAATTTTTAATGTGAAAACCACAGCAGGTAATTCCAAATCATGTGTAGGGTAATTTACCTCATGATTTTCAACTGACGAGAAGCATAAACAATTACCTGATCATTCTGCATAGGGACACAACCATGTACCTTCAACGAAACATCACTGTAGATAAAAAACCCACCATTCCTGAAAGGAAGTGCCAAAACTGGAGCATTCACCAATCTTCTTTTCAACTCCTGAAAACAATCTTCACATTCTTTTTTCCAGATAAACGTAACACCCTTTCGAGTTAGCTTAGTTATTAGTCTAGATAACCTTGAGAAATTTTCAAAAAATCGTCATTAGTAACCTGCCAAACCAAGAAAACTACGGATCTCGGTAACATTTGTGGGTCTTTTCCATTCTTCAACGGTTGTTGTTTTCTCATGATCAATAGTTATGCCATTTTTTTGAAACAATGTGACCAAGGAAATAAATTTGTTGTAACTAAAACTCACACTTTATGAATTTCCAAAATAGTGGCTTTTCTTTTAAGGTTTTCAAGAAAACCCTTAAATTACTTTCATGCTCCTCTTTAATTTTTGAATAAACCAAAATATCATCAATGAACACAACCAAAAACATATCACCTGAGTCAACTTAGCCATCACTGTAGTAAATTGTTCAATTCTGAATCTAACTATCTCAGTATGCTGATTTGGAAGGACATTTCCCTCTATATTCCTTCCCAAAAAGCTTCTTTGTTTCCTCTATGAAAAACCATTATTAAAACAGAAATATCTTAGGTGAAGCAACAAGGTAATATTTAAATTCTATATCATTTCAATCATACCATAAATAAATTCATATATTTAACAATTTTCTAACTCCTAAAGTTGTCAAAATAGACCTCTGATACCAACTATAAGGCCCCAGACTTAAAAATTACTTAATATTGAATTAAATGAATAATTAAGATTGAGGATCTTTTCAGGTTTAGAGTTTTAGAGAATTAGATAATAACTATTACATCTCAAAAGATTACACCGTAGACACTTCTACAAAGTTTCTTTTTTTACAAAACATGAACTTTTAAAAAAAGAGTCAGGACTAGTTCCATGTCTAAGACAGAATGACATTTCCTTGATCCCATCCCTGAGCCTATTCCACATTATGTCTGGTGAAAAACATTTCAAAAAAAACTTGGGATGAGAATAAAAAGCTCAGTGAGGGACACAAAAAGAAGGAAAAATGTTAGTTTTTTCAAAAAAACAAGTAAACCATGAATACCTTATCAAAGTAATACTTTTCACATTTATAAAGTATTAAATACTCTTCACTGAATAAAAGATCATTACATACCCTTTTGTAACCAAAATATTACCATAAAACCCATATAAAGAACACATAACATATAAAGGTAACTTGGGACATAAACATACTTAAATGGAATAACCATACGGTACACTTCCACACATATCACTTAATAGAATAGCCATACGGCCGACTTCCACACCCAATGCATTGGAGGTTATAACGTAACTAAACGTCCTGGTATTCACGGCACCACCCGTCATATGTTTTATCATGTAACCACCTATCAAATTTCCAAGTACCATTATAAAATCATACGACATAAAACAAATATAATGGAACGAAAACATTTCCACATTTCGATCACAATATATCACTTAAATATATTGACATAAAAAATACACTATAAAAAAAATTTCCATACCAAAATACATAAAAAGGTATATTGTATTTATTTCATTTTATAAACATTACGGCTTGTTGAGGAAGCCAAGGACCAAATAATACTCGCGGTGACAGAAAAGGTCATTGTCACCGTGTACGTTAAAATAAACATTCCTTTTTTTCGTTTAGTAAAATGATTCGTAGAAAAATATTCCCTTTGAATGAAATGAAAATTAAATGGTATTTTATACAGCGTATAAAAGAAATTCTTGTATTAGAACAAAATATGCCTCAATGAAAGGAGACCGAGACGAATTCCCTTACAAAGATGGTATAATTTTATTTAGGATGAATCAATTACATAATTATGTGTGAAAAAATAATACACCAAATATAAGTGGATATTAAGTGTAAAATAATAATATTTCATTCACACATATTCATATAATGTCATATTCAAGGAGTACACGTTTAACCCAAAGAATCAAAATTGGGTTAAGAAGTTCCCTTGCAAAATTTCGACAGTCTAACAGCGTCACTTCAAAATTCAGAAAATGAGTTGATGAGAGATAAAAAGGGTATCTCATCACTTGTACATTAAATTTACCTAAATAAGTATATTGGAGAACATATCCCAAAATATTAATATGTAAATTAAAACACATAACAAAATACGTCTTTTTAAAGAAGAGGAGGGTGAAAGGTGCCCTTACCGATTTGGGTAACTTTCGAAACGTACACCCCATGGAAGAAGGGTCATACAATTAAGATGTAAATACCCATTAATGAAATTATATTACACAAATAGTATAATAATTTGCATTACATACACCACTCAAAGGAAATGGTGGCAAATATGTAGGATCGAAATAGTAATGAAGATGCTCAATATACAAGAGGGGGGTGAATTTTATAATTTAAAAATTCCTTTGGAACCTTTAAAGTTAGTTAAGAATAACTATGTTTTCCTTAAGCAAAGGAAAAGTCTAAGTTTAACAAAGTTAAACTAAGAAAATTCACAACACCTCTTAACACCGAATGCAAACTAGGAAAGAGATTCCGAATGAGGGTTCCGGAAATATGGTTCCGGAAATTGAATCTTGACAAATGATTACAATATGAGATTCTACCTTAAAGCGTATAGAATCTAAATGAAACAGAGTACAAATGAGGAAGTATAAGAAAGTTATACTATCCTTATATTACAAAATGCAGCGGAATAAAAACAAGTAGTAAAACTACTAGTAACAAGATATAAGTCTTTTAACCCAAAGAGAAGGGTATCCAACAACCTTGGATAAAGGTCCCTTGATTTATACTTTCAAGAAAGTCTGTCTTACCCACACCAGGGTAAGCCCTCGATACAAAGATCGGAGTCTCTGTCTTGCTATCCCCGCAAGCCCTCAACTTCAAGGTAGTTGGCAACCTCTGTCTTCCTCAGCAAGGAAGCCCTCGAACTTCAAGGTAGTCGTCACCTCTGTCTTCCTATACCCGGAAGCCCTCGAATGTAATTACCAACATTCGGAGTCGCACGAAGCTTTTGAGAGTTAATAAGAGCCTCTCTCTCTATAAATCACTTCAGGAAAATTAATCAGCCTTTCAGGACTTTCATCAGTTATCTACTGAGCTCTTTCAAATGAGCTCCTATTTATAGGTAAGGTCGGCTCCTTCTCCAACGGTCATATTTTCCTTAAAGATCGGAGGGACCTGTACACGTGTCACTTAGACAACGGTTAGTTTATAACAAAACAGACGACATCATTTTATAACAAAACAAGTGTAACAGAATGTATGACATCGTTTTAAAATCTAATATAAAAGTTCCGAATGAAAACTTCGGAGTGAAAGTTCGGAGTATAAGGAACAATAGTAAAGAGTAGACAAATTATAGAAATGTAAGCAATATAAAAGTTCGGAGTCTAACAAAGATATTTTTCGGAGTCTGAATTAATTCAGAGTGTATAAAACAAAGATACTCAAATTCGGTTTAATAGGTGAATTCGGAATGCAAATTCGGAATAGGAATTTGTCATCAGAAATCGTAATGAGAATTCATCATCAGGATTCGTAATGAGAATTTGTCATCAGAATTCGTAATGAGAATTATTCATTAGAATTCATAATGAGAATTCTTCTTCAGAATTCGTATCCTGAATCTGAAATAGAACTTAGTCAGAGTTCATATCCGGAATTCGGAATGAAACTTCCTTATAGTTATTATCCAGAATCCGAATCCTAAAATAGAATGCTTTATATCAAAGTTTCAATGATTCCGAGAAAATGAATCTGAATCTCATACTTAAGAAAAATATGGATGAATATATGATAAGAATAATTTTTCTTATAAAAGCGATTTTCCTTAAGAATGTAATTTTCCTTATAAAAGCAATTTTCCTTAAGAAAGCAATTTTCCTTATAAAAGCATTTTTTCTTAAGATAAGGTGTTTGTGATTTTCAAAACAAGAAGGAATGGAAAAGTCATAAGGAAAACCTTATTGACTCAACAATCTCCCCCTTTTTGTAAAGCACAAACATCCTTACGAAAATGAAATTCTAAGAAGAAAGAAAAACATTAAGGCTTATCTCCCTTTGCTTTAAGAATATTGATGAATACGACTAACTCCCCCTTAGGCTTTGAAACTCTAAGGATCGTATTCATATTTCCGGAGTGATGTATAAGAATGTCTTCTTTAATGAAAAAGATCCCCCTTAAACAAACTCTTATTAGAGTTTTTCTTTTTCTTAAGGATCTTTTTCTTCTCCCCCTTTGATAAACCCTTATTAGAGTTCTTCTTTTTCTTAAGGATCTTTTCCTTCTCCCCCTTTGTGATTTTCAAAAAGAATTGGAGGGAATGGAAAAACTTAACAAAGTACCTGAGATATTATTAATGACAACAAAAGAAACAAGAGGCACAATTTTCATTAGGATTTTAAATCTCGACAACAAAGAAAAAAATTAAAACAAAAAGATCGGATTTAGGTTATTTCGGATCTTTTTCCTTTGACATTAGCCCCTTTAGAATAGTCTTGATATTCTTTAGGTCTTTATGATCTTCTTCAGCTTGCTTCTCTAAGACAACTATTCTTGCAGATTGAGCTTCAATCTTTTCTTCCTGGGCTTTCAGCTTTTCTTCCTGAGCCTTGAACTTTTCTTCCTGAGCCTTCATCCTTTCTTCAAAATCAATTCGATGATCCCTTTCAAATTTCCAGTTCTGAGAAACAGAATTCAGTTTCCCATTCAGATCCCTGACTTCTTGGATCCGGAAGTTCTTTTCTTCTGTCAACTTTTCTTCAAAGGAGGAAGTCAGCTCATTTATCTTCTTGTCCTCGGTCTCAAAGGCATCTTTAACATTTTCTTGAAACTCATCAAATAGCCTCATTTCTTCCACAGTTTTCTTCGACCAGCTTGTCATCCTCTTGCAAGATCTTTTATGAGCTTCGTAACCAACAAAGAAGGTTTTGAACTGAGCATCAATCTCAATGCACTTATCCATAACCATAGATATGGAGTCGGTTTTCTGATTCAACGCATGTTGGAGCATCTGGCATCTTGAGTCAATACTAGAGAAGGTCGGAATGGTTCCCACCAACTTCTTTAAGGACTGAACAACAAAGTCATGCCCCAACGAGGATGACTCCGAATCTGAAATCTTGCTTGGAGAGTTTTCTTCCTCAATAAGCTCCAACTTTCTCTTTGAAGAACTACCATCTTCCTTTCTCTTCCTTTCTTCTAAGCTCAGAGTATCGGCAAGAATTTGCTTCCCCTTATCTTTTTCCGGAATTGAATCCTGTTCCGGAGTTCTCTTCTCACTATCAGAAACTTGAACGACATTATCTTCATCAGCGACTTCCTGAACCCCTATGATTTCCTTCTGATCAACATCAAGTAAGAGATGTTCTTCTTCTCCATGATAAGAAACTTATTCTTCTCCTTTCTCTTCTTCTATTGCTGGAGTAACTAGCTTCGAAGATTCTTCTTCAGAAGTTCGGAGTGATAAGTGTTCCGAAGGTGTCCCCTTGTAATCATCTACTTGTTTCAGCACATCTCTGGTTTCACCACTTCCTTCAGCACCCTCTTCTACTTGTTCAACTTGCTCAACTTCCTCAGTATTCTTAGCAACAGCCTCTTCCGGAGCAGCGAAATTCCTTCCTGGAGTCTCAGGTAGAGATTCCAGGGAGAAAGATCTCGGAACTGGAATAGTTTCCGAAACCATTTCATTGAATTTTAACAAGGCCTGAGCTACCTCAGCCTCGGACATCTTCTTCTTGAGCTTCTTTTGTTTTTCTTGTTTTTCAAGCTCATCTGCAGTTTTCTCCTTCAAAGCCTTAGCCTCTGCAGGGTCCAATCCAAACTGCGGATCCCCTTCTTTCCTTTTCTCTTTATCAGCTCTCCACTTTGTAACAACCTCATCAGGATAGGCTTTCTTCTTCTTTGGCTTTGGAGGTGCGGAGTGGACTTCCTTAGACTTGGGATTCTTGGCTTCTACTAGCACTTCTTTTAGCTTTCTCTTCCTTACCGGCTTAGAGGATTCCGGATCAGCAGCTTTCGGAGCCACTTCTTCTTGAGCAGGTAGATCAATAAACTTTCCAGACTTCTTGTCAAAAGCTACATCCATTCTTTTAAGAGTGTCATCACTAACCAAAAATTTTTTGCATACCCTCAGCTTAGATCTGCAAGCCTCCTTGAAAGATTCAAGGCACCGAACTATCAACTTCGACAATATTGCTGGGTACATTACGATTTGTGCTCTGAGATTTCCTTTCCTACGATTCTCAATGGTTATAAGAATATGCCTCATGAAATTGAACTTCCTTAGATTTATCAAGAAATCTAGGATATAGATCTCACTCTTCTTCAGGCTGTCTTTATCACCTTTCCTCGGTACGATAAGTCCTTGCACCCACAACTCTAGAATCCGGAAGTTTGTGGATAGACTTGCAATCTTCGGAGCCTTGTCATCAGTCAGTCCGAGAGTTTCTAAGGATTTTTCCTTGTCGAAGCTACCCTTAGAGTCCGGTAAAACGTGCGAAATAAATTCTTCTTCTCCTTCATAAGACAATCCTACCAAGCTTGCATCCTTGGTGTAAGAAAGTTTGTAGGTCTTTCCATACGACTTGAAAGAAAACTTCTCCCTATCATCTTCCTTAAAAAAGGAAACTGATTCATAGAACTCAACAAGTAAGTCTGAGTACACTTCATCTTGATTCCCGGTTTTTGATACCGCAACATCTTCCCAGCCGTTCAACTTGATGTTCTTTGATATAAGGGAATCATAGTTGTTGAAGAAATTCGGATGGAGTAACCTTTCTCTGTAAACTAACCACTGAGAAATAGGCTTGGTTGAAGACATTTCTTGAGACGCTAACTCTGCAGACATTCGGATCTGTAATCCTCTGAGAAAATTCGGACCGGAGACAACTGTAGTTCGGAACGGCCTTAAAACAGTGGGGCAGAGATTCGGGACGCGAGATCTTGAAACCGATGTGGGACGAGAATTTGGGTCCCCTTTATATAGGCAACGAGATGACGGTTCACCTTCCACGGTTGATCTAACGGTTGGAATAAGCTGAGATCAGATCTGACGGTTGAAAACTTGAATCCGATCTTTTTGAGGTTTTTATTAATACAAAGAATTAAGAAAACCGAAATCTGAAAACATAATACAAGAAAACTGCCAGCAAGTAAAATATGACTATGAAAACTTGAGTAAGGAAATCATACCTTTCGGAATATCTTAGGAAAGTTATTCGTAATGGGTAATAAAAAAGATGATTAAAAAAAACTTTATTAAGAGAAGACAGATTTCGCAAAAATTTTACTATGAAAAAATAAACTTAGTACGAAAAACTCATTACGGAACATTCATTACAGAAAACTCAGTATGAAAAACAAACTTAGTAGAAAAAAATCAGTACGAAAAATACATTACGAAGAATTCGGTACAAAATCTGGTTATGAAACTGCCGGTACATAATTTTCATTCCGGAAATTTTCAATACGAATACTTCCATTTCAAAAGTATTCTGTACGAGAATGTCCAATCTGGAAAAATTTTAGTTCTGGAAATTCCATTCCGGAAATCTTCGTTCCGAAAAATTTTGAAAACAAATTTTGAAAAAATTTGTTAAACAAACAATCAAATGTACTCCCCCTATGAAAAGGAGTTTATTACTGTAAGGAGACTTTTTCAACAGAAAGTTAATTAAGAAAGATTACCTTACGGTTATCATTCCTAAATTCTGTTTAATATATTCAAGTCTATTAGAAGGCAAAGATTTTGTGAAAATATCAGCAAGTTGATCTTGCGTTCCGATAAACTGAAAAATAATATCTCCTTTGAGTGTGTGATCCCTAAGAAAGTGATGCCTAATATCTATATGTTTTTCATGGGAGTGATGTGTAGGGTTCTTACTGAGGGTAATGGCACTTGTGTTATCACACAAAATTTGAGTTTTAGTAAAACTCAATCCATAGTCTGTGAGTGTGTGTTGCATCCACAACACTTGTGCACAACAAATTCCAGCTGCTACATATTCTGCTTCAGCAGTGGAAAGTGCTACAGAATGTTGCTTCTTGCAGGACCAAGAAACTAGTGAATCTCCTAAGAAATGACAAGTTCCGGATGTACTTTTTCTATCCATTCTACATCCACCAAAGTCAGCATCAGAAAAGCTTTTTAGAAAAAAATCATTTCCAGAAGTATAAAATAATCCTAGATCCATGGTTCCCTTAAGGTAGCGAAAAATTCTTTTTACTGCCTTTAAGTGAGATTCCTTAGGATTAGATTGATATCTTGCACATAATAATACTGAAAAAATTAAGTCTGGTCGACTAGCTGTTAAGTAAAGTAGACTTCCTCTCATACCTCTAAAAGATGTTTGATCTACTAGTTTCCCAGCTTCGTCAAGATCTAAGGAGTTTGAGGTACCAATGGGAGTACTTATACTCTTAGTGTTGTCATAACCATACTTTTTAAGAAGATATTTAATATACTTATGTTGAGATATGTAGGTTCCTTCTGGTTTTTTAGAAATTTGAAAATCAAGGAAAAATGTTAACTCACCCATCATACTCATTTCAAACTCAGATTTCATTAGACTAGCAAAAGAGTCAGTCAAAGATTGCTGAGTTGAACCAAATATAATGTCATCAACATAAATTTGAACAATCAAAACATTTTTCTTATCTTTCTTTATAAAAAGGGTTGGATCTGCATTTCCCTTAACATAGTTATTTTGAAGAAAAAATCCAGTGAGTCTATCATACCATGCTCGTGGGGCTTGTTTAAGACCATACAAAGCTTTGGTAAGTCTAAAAACATGATCAGGATGTTTTGTATCTTCAAAGCCAGGAGGTTGTTCAACAAAAACTTCCTCTTGAACATAACTGTTAAGAAAAGCACATTTCACATCCATTTGGAAAAGTTTGAAATTAAATAATGCTGCAAAGGCAAGTAGAATACGGATAGATTCAAGTCTAGATACTGGAGCATAGGTTTCTTCATAGTCTATTCCTTCTTGCTGATTATAGACTTTAGCAACAAGTCTATCTTTATTTCTAACAATGACTCCATTTTCATCACATTTATTTCTGAAAACCCATTTTACTCCAATAACAGAAGTTTCCTTAGGTCTTTCAACCAAGGTCCAGACTTTATTCCTTTTGAATTCATTTAGTTCATCTTGCATTGCTTTTATCCAATCATCATCACCTAAAGCTTCATCTGTGCTTTTAGGTTCTAATTGGGAAAGAAATGCTAGATGTTCTACTTCATTTCTTAAGGAACTTCTAGTCCTTACAGGTTGGTTTACATCACCAATTATACCATCACTGGGATGATTCTTAAGAAACACCTGATTTGGGTTTTGTAAAACCTGTTCATCAATATAGGGTAGAAAGTCTTCTGGCGTAAATGTTTCAGAAGTATCTTCTAGAACAATTTCCTTATCAGAAGGTTCTTCTATAAAAGGTTGACAATCAGTTTTTGAAAACACATCCGAAGATGTAAGTTGAGATGGTTTAAAAACAAAAGGATCAGACTCATCAAATTTCACATGTACTGTTTCCTCAACAGTACAAGTATTTTTATTAAAAACTCTATAAGCCTTAGAGGTTGTAGAATATCCTAAGAAAATTCCTTCATCAGACTTTGGTGCGAATTTATGTAAGTTATCTTTAGTATTCAAAATGAATACTTTGCAACCAAAAACCCTGAAGTAGGAAAGTCTTGGTTTTCTACCATTCCATAACTCATAAGGAGTTTTATTAAGAAAAGGTCTAATCAAAACTCGATTTATAGTATAACAAGCAGTACTTACAGCTTCAGCCTAGAAATGTCTAGCAATAGAATATTCACTCAACATGGTTCTAGTTATATCTTGAAGAATTCTATTTCTTCTTTCAACTACACCATTCTGTTGAGGAGTTCTAGGTGCTGAAAAATTGTGAGTAATAAATTTCTTACTACAAAAAGTTTCAAAATCTGAATTTTGAAATTCTCCTCCATGATCACTATGAATAGTTTTCAATGGAAGGTTTTTCTCATTTTTAACTTGAGCTCTAAAACTTTTGAAATAAGAAAAATCTTCAGATTTCTTTGCCAGAAAATAGACCCAAGTAAATCTAGTGTAATCATCAACTAGAACAAACACATAGTATTTGCCTCCAATACTTCCAGTTTGTGTTGGACCAAAAATATCCATGTGCACTAACTGTAATGCATCAGTTGTTGAGACTTCACCGATAGACTTAAAACTAGATTTATGTTGCTTTCCATATTGACAAGGATCAAAAACTTTAGAAGAATCAAATCTAAGCTCCGGTAGATCCTTAACTAGTTTCTTCTTAGAGAGTTTACATAGGTTTCTCATATTACAGTGTCCTAATCTTCTATGCCATAACCAAGAGTGATCTTCCATTGCACTTAGGCAAGGTAAATCTTGGCTTCTGAGGTCTTCTAAGTTTAAGGTGTAAACATTCTCTTGCCTATTGGATGAGAGAATAAATTCTTCCTTGGAATTGTGTACTAAACACTTATCATTCCTAAAATTTATAAGGTAACCTTCATCACATAACTGACTTATGCTAATGAGGTTGTGCTTAAGACCTTTAACAAAAAGAACATTTGAAATCAAGGTTTTACCCAAAAGAACAATATTACCAATACCAATAATCTCTCCCTTAGCATTGTCTCCGAAAGTTACCTTTCCTCCCTTCGTTTTGATAATCTTTTCAAAAAATCTTTTGTTAACAGTCATGTGCCGGGAACATCCACTATCCATGTACCATGTATTGTTGCTGGTACTTTCTTTATTATCCTGAAATCAAGAAGAAAATTAGACTTTCAGAATCTAAACTTGTTTGGATCCGAGATTTACAGACAATAAAATTTTAGGAACCCACATTTTCTTAGAAAAGTAAGCTTTGTGAAATCCTAGGGATTGAGTTTTGTTTAAGGAACAGTTCTTTGCCCAGTGACCACCACACTGACACTTGGTACAAAATGGGGCACTTTGAGGAACAAAATAATTGTTACTAAAAATAGGTTTTTCATGGGTATAACCAAATCCAGATTTATTTCTTAAAGGTCGTATTTGGGAATACATCTTATCAAAATTTTCCTTACCATGGGTAAAGTTTGATAAACACTTCTTTAAGGAAAAAATTTCGGACGTGAGTTTTACAACCAAGTTTTTATCCTCAAAATCATTAATTTTAGAACTAGAGTTAGGCTCGAAAACATTTTTATTAGAAATTAATTTTTCTAATTCTTTGGAAAGTTTTTTCTTCTCAGAACTTACTTCCTCAAGATTTTTTGAAATATTTTCAAAATTAGCATTTTTTTTATCAAGATCTTTAGAAAGAACTGATATCTCTTTTGTAAGAATATAATTCCTAGAGTTTTCTTTGTCAAGTTTCTTATTGAGTTTGGAATTCTCAATCTCAAGAAGTTCGGCAAACCTAGAGACTTCTTCATAAGTAGGTAAATTATTTTATTCATCAGAAGATGATTCTTCATCAGAAGAGTTATAATACTTACTATCATTAGAATTTAAAGATACATTGGTCAAAGATTGATAATTTCGTACCTTAGCCATAAGACAATGATTATCAATATGTAATCTGGATATAAGACCAAGATTTTTCTGTTCTGAAGATTCATATTCAGAAGATTCATCTGAAGAGTCACCACCACTGGAACTCCAGGTATCATTAGCTTTCAGAACTTTCTTAGCTTTAGCTTTATAATGCTTCTTTCTGTTCCTGTCTGAATGTATTTCATTCCTTTCTTTCTTTTTGAGCATAGGGCAATCTGGTCTAATATGTCCAGCTCTCTTGCATTCATAACAAGTAACTTCTCCATCTTTCTTATCTTTCCTGTCCTTTTTCTTATACTTAGATTGAAAATTTCTCTGTCCAGCTATCTTATTCATCCTTCGAGCAAGATTGGCTAATTCATTTTCTGATACTTCACTCTCACTAGATTCGGATTGGAAAATAACTTTCTTAGACTTGGATCTGGTTACTCTCTCAGGAGTCTTAGCTTTCATCTGATTTGAAGTTGTAGTAAAAGCAACAGTACCATTTCCATTCTTCTTCTTGATGTTGTCAGCATCTCTCTTCATTCTTGTTTCATGTTGTAGAAGAGTTCCAAAAATCTCATCAAGAGTAATTTGAGTTACCTTCCTGTTCTCATCTATAGCTGTTCTCTTGGATTCCCACTCATTGGGCATAATGTCAATTATCTTGTCCACAAGAGCTTCATCATCTAAACCTTTCTCACCCATAGATTGTAGACTGTTGACAATGGTCATAAATCTTTGTTGAACTTTACAGATAAGTTCTCCATAAGGAAAATTGAAGCCATGATATTCAGCTCTAAGAATAGCTCTTCTAGTCTCAATCACTTTAGAAGTCCCAAAGTGTGTAACCTCTAACTTCTTCCATATATAATTAGCTGCTTCACAAGAAGAAATTTGGCTATATATATTTCTAGTCATTGGACATAGTAAAGTGTTGTGTACCTTATAGTTTAGTTGATATTCTTTCTTTTCCTGGTTAGTAAAAGTTCTGACTTCCTTGTTAGGAATTTTATAATCACCAGTAAGCATAACAAAGTTGTCTACTCCAGTATTAATAAAAAAAGTCTTCATACGATCTCTCCAGTATTCATAGTCATTACCATCAAATATATGTGGTCTTTTCGGATTTAGATTATCAATTGAACCAACATTAATTCCTGCCATACTAGAAATAACGTTGCACACAAACTTGTTAGTAGAAAATAATCGTAATAACAAAGTTCGGAATGAGAAAAGTTCGGAATGGACAAATTCGGAATGGACAAATTCGGAATGGAAAAAGTTCAGAAGGATAAAGTGAGAAAGAAAAACTTATTCGTGAGTATAAGTATTTCAGAGACCTGCTCTGATACCAAATGTAAGATTGATATAGAGTAAGAGGTTTCCAACCTCTGATACCAATTGTAGGATCGAAATAGTAATGAAGATGCTCAATATACAAGAGGGGGTGTGAATTGTATACTTTAAAAATTCTTTTGGAACCTTTAAAGTTAGTTAAGAATAACTATGTTTTCCTTAAGCAAAGGAAAAGGCTAAGTTTAACAAAGTTAAACTAAGCAAATTCACAACACCTCTTAACACCGAATGCAAACTAGGAAAGAGATTCCGAATGAGGGTTCCGGAAATATGGTTCCGGAAATTGAATCTTAACAAATGATTACAATATGAGATTCTACCTTAAAGCGTATAGAATCTAAATGAAACAGAGTACAAATGAGGAAGTATAAGAAAGTTATACTATCCTTATATTACAAAATGCAGCGGAATAAAAACAAGTAGTAAAACTACTAGTAACAAGATATAAGTCTTTTAACCCAAAGAGAAGGGTATACAACAACCTTGGATAATGGTACCTTGATTTATACTTTCAAGCAAGTCTGTCTTACCCACACCAGGGTAAGCCCTCGATACAAAGATCGGAGTCTCTGTCTTGCTATCCCCGCAAGACCTCAACTTCAAGGTAGTTGGCAACCTCTGTCTTCCTCAGCAAGGAAGCCCTCGAACTTCAAGGTAGTCGGCACCTATGTCTTCCTATCCCCGGAAGCCCTCGAATGTAATTACCAACATTCGGAGTCGCATGAAGATTTTGAGAGTTAATAAGAGCCTCTCTCTCTAGAAATCACTTCAAGCAAATTAATCAGCCTTTCAGCACTTTCATCAGTTATCTACTGAGCTCTTTCAAATGAGCTCATATTTATAGGTAAGGTCGGCTCCTTCTCCAACGGTCATATTTTCCTTAAAGATCGGAGGGACCTGTACACGTGTCACTTAGACAACGGTTAGTTTATAAAAAAACAGACGACATCGTTTTATAACAAAACAAGTGTAACAGAATGTACGACATCGTTTTAAAATCTAATATAAAAGTTCGGAATGAAAACTTCGGAGTGAAAGTTCGGAGTATAAGGAACAATAGTAAAGAGTAGAAAAATTATAGAAATGTAAGCAATATAAAAGTTCGGAGTCTAACAAAGATATTTTTCAGAGTCTGAATTAATTCAGAGTGTATAAAACAAAGATACTCAAATTCTGTTTAATAGGTGAATTCGGAATGCGAATTCGGAATAGGAATTCGTCATCGGAAATCGTAATGAGAATTCATCATCAAGATTCTTAATGAGAATTCGTCATCAGAATTCGTAATGAGAATTCTTCATTAGAATTCGTAATGAGAATTCTTCTTCAGAATTCGTATCCTGAATCTGGAATAGAACTTAGTCAGAGTTCATATCTGGAATTCGGAATGAAACTTCCTTATAGTTCTTATCCAGAATCCGAATCCTAAAACAGAATTCTTTATATAAAAGTTTCAATGATTCCGAGAAAATGAATCTGAATCTCATACATAAGAAAAATATGGATGAATATATGATAAGAATAATTTTTCTTATAAAAGCGATTTTCCTTAAGAAAGTAATTTTCCTTATAAAAGCAATTTTCTTTAAGAAAGCAATTTTCCTTATAAAAGCATTTTTTCTTAAGATAAGGTGTTTGTGATTTTCAAAACAAGAAGGAATGGAAAAGTCATAAGGAAAACCTTATTGAATCAACAAAATATAGCAGAAATATTACGGGAATAAAAGTGAGATGAAAAATCCCTAATGAAAACTCGGCAGCCTAACGGCGCCACTTAAAACTTCCAAAAATGGATTAAGGAGATAAAATAGGGTCTCTAATAATATTAAAATTAAAATTACAGTATGAGGAATATAAAATAACATCCCCAAACATAATATAGATGAGCATAAAAGAAATGACATAAAAGAGAGTACTTGAAAAGAACGAGAGAGGTAGGATCCCTTACATTAAGTCCGACTTGTCTTGTTCGTTTCTATATATTCATGAATAATAAACTTTGGTCAATTAATAATTGAATAAGGAAATCCTTTAAGGTTTATTATTCAATTAATATCACATATTATAATGTTATAATAATTTGTTAATAATGTGAGTTCATATCAGACGTTTTGGTCGATGTTCGGTACATGAGTAAAAATCAAACTTGTTGGAAAACATTTTCCATGTAGTTATAAGTACATCATCTACAGAATAGTATTAATAATTTAAGTATCATATATATCCAGTATATATTCATTTTATACTATTCTATAACATTTGGAGTTAAAAAGAAATGAAATGCACCGTTCATGGAGACGGTAGGCCGTACGTATGCATGAACGCTACTTTCATTTCTTTGGCACATTAATGGAATTAAAACTAGATGAGAGATATATATATATATATATTATAATTACAGTATAATATATATGTTATATAGGCCACATAAGTTCATCAATTTAATTCTTTATACATTCCATGCATTCAATGAACTAGTCACATCACTTGAGGGGGAGTAGTCCACACGTCCTCAAATGAAATTATCACATTTTTAGAACATGAAAATCATAATGGTATGTATTAAATATAAAATATAGAATAATATAGAGGAAATAAATATAATATATATCATAAATAAATATAGTTTCATCATAATGGCCACCATGAGAGGTGGTAAGAGAAGATAGAACAATCATCGTTTCGTGAGGCAGTAATTCATCATCCACGGAAACAATATGTTCTTTAACCATTAGACGGAGGTGTGTGTAAGTGTAGCTAGAATCCTTCTCATAAAAACATCCTAGTATATTGAATATACTGTTTTTGTTACAAAATACATTAATGAAAATATTTTAGGGGGTTGGAGAAGAAAAATAAAACAAAATAACATTAGGTAAGACTTTACCTTTAAATCGGGTAACTACTCTTGGTTTGAACCAAAAGGGTTTCTTGCAGAGATTTCTGCCTAAGGGAAGGCTTCTAAGATGAAGAGAGGGATTTCAAGAGATAAAATGATCAGAGTTTGGTTGATCCAAAGGCTTGAGATGTGTGGGTAAGTAGGTAGAGGTGGGGGCCTTTTATAAGAGGGAGGAGGGGCACTCTTGGAATGTCTTAAAATGTTACTTTATTATAAAATTCTTTTCAGATATTAAAGGTCCCAAAATTATATATTTAGAGGTTATGGTGATAAGGGTTATAAATCCACCCATACAATAGGTTTTTGACAAGTGTAAGTCTTATATTTTACCTTATCATCTCATTTTATTTAAATCGGTCATTAATGAGGCAATCACTACATCATCATGGTGTCATAAATAAATTTATTTATTTAATGTCTAAAAATTATAAAAAAAATATCATGATGTAGGAAATATTTTTATATTTTCAATTAATATTTATAGTAATAAATATGACTTGTATAACCCCATGTAAAAATTGTTTTAGTAAAATAATACATGTTTGTGACATTTTTATTTTAACATTAAATAAAAAGTTATTAATGTCATTTTCTTACCCAAGTGGCTCCATGGGGTCCCCAAGTTGTCCCATGGATTTTTTTGGTCTTCCATGACACATCCAATGAGGTTAGGACATGTTTCAAGGTAATTTCTTATTATTATAACATTATTTTTACCTTAAATTACACTAATTACCTTTAATCGCGATTAATAAAACTTAAAAGTTACTATTCACCAAAAAATTATTTTAATCCCATTGAACCACATTCTACATCCTAGTGACAACCATGTATGTCATATTTTCTATATTCAATTCACATAAGTGGTAAAGTTTCATTTAAATGAAAAATCAGTTTTTTTAACTACCACTTAGTGGTTTCACTATTCATCAAAAATTGATGTTTTTCAGAAAAGTACCAAAAATTCACCCTAAGCTATATTTGATATTCTGAATTAAAAAATGATGACTATTTTACAAAATTCAAAAAATATACGTTTCATTAATAACTTTAATAATTAATTCCCGTTGTCAAAACAAATAGCGTGTTTTTTTGAAATATTATATATCAAAAGATTGACACTAGTTTAAGTCCAATTTCAAAGTCAAACTAATTATAATGACCCCTATTGGATTAAATGGTAAAAATATATTCTAATTTCACTTTTAAACGAAATAAAACTATAATCTAATCATATAAATAAATTAGATTAAAAAGGGTTTTTGAATTAGAATACAACATTTTTCACTATTCATTAAAAATGAACTTTATCAGACAAATACCAAAAATTTACACAAAGTAAATTTTGATGTCCTGATTCTAAAGAATAATTTTATTAGGTCCAATATAATTTATATGAGTGGCCAAAATTATATTTAAATAGGGTTCTCCATCAAAAGGCGATAAGTCAACCTTTTAGTGAATATTAGAGTATTTATGCTTAAAATTGAATTCTTTTCTTATTTTAAGTCATTATCTTTTATTGGATAAATGTAAAAACATTTAACAAAAATATATAACCCTATTTTAGTTATTTCTATTCATTCCCACCAATACAACAGATACGTGTTATCTACCATTTAAAATAACATTATTATATTATTAGCGTGCAGCGTAAGATTTCAAAGAAACTCATTGTTGCGTATCGGGTACGTTATCAAACATATAAACCACTTTAAAGTAAAATTAGTATTTAATTTGAAAATATTAATAAATATGAAAATGTATTATTCTTTATTTACCTAGGATGTTACACAAGCCCCTCCCAAGCCTTTGGGATCACATTTCCATGTAAGGGATTTATTCCTTTCTCATTTGTGTCCAATTTTATTTAAGTTGTTATGCCCTTTATTTTAAATTAAAAATTGTTGCGGTAGGATTTCAAACCTCCCCCATACATCACTATTTATTTTTTAAAGATGGGATACCTCTTTATCTTTCATTAATGCCTCCCACAAACACTCGTTAACATGCATAAATTATGTATGGAAATTCTCTCCCCTCATTTACATTCAAGAAATTATTTTGTATTATGAATATAAAATTCCATTAAATATGTTTAGTCATGTATCTATATTACCCATTTCATTCCATTTAATTTAAATATAATGAGACACCCCTTTCTATCTGATCAAAAAATTTAATGAATTCTTATGTCACGTCGTTATGCTGCTGAAATTGCACCGTGATTTTCCAAGACAAAGTCATTGTGTTGTGAATACTATGCCCATTTCTCTACCAAGGGTATTCAAATTCATGAAAATTTACATATTGATTATATAGTTTCATCTATGAATTCCATATTTATTTATTGTGTAAAAATAATGATATTTAATGATTCCATGTTGTATGATTCATGTGTTACACTTATGCATGAAATGAAATATTTTAACAAGGGTGTGCCCTGATAGCGCTCCAATGCATTGGGTAAAGATTACTATCCTGATATGTCAAGTGAAATGAGGGTTTAATCATTCTAATTGAAGTTAAATGAGGTTTTACTCATAATCCATGTGCAATTATCCTTTGATCATGCTAAAACCATGTTAAGTGTTATCTCTATATTTCCATGTTGTCAAAATCATTCTTTACCATGCCTTTATGTTCATGTTTCTTTTATGCTCCATTGATATGCCTATTTCCTAAAATGTATATTATTTTTCATGTTATGCCTTTTTTTCTCCATTATAGGGCTTTATACCTCACCATTTTCACATGTATCTCCTCATCTTATCCCATGCAATGCTAAGTACGAGGGAAAGTCATGGTTTTGTAAAAGATGTTTCCCATAAAGATATTTAGTATTTTATGATTTATGTTGTTATGTAGTTTCCCTAAGAACCAAATACACTAGACCTATCGATCTTCCATTTTTTATCAAGTGAATATTTTATGTAATTAATCATGTTTAAGTGTGTAATAAAAATCAGGGTTGTTATAGTTGGTATCAGAAGATTTGTTTAGTTATTTTTGGGATTAAGATTAGAAAACCCTAGTGAAGCCTTAAATACAAAACTACGTATAATAAAAACATCCATAAATTGGGGTGAGTATTGAATAAGTGTTTTATCAAGAAAATATATCCTTTTCTAGATATGAGAAGGTTGAGGCGGCTCTGGCACAGATATACCTAAGAGTGAAAACTCGGACAAGGTGTTTTAGTCTTAACCCGAGGTATACTGGTACACGACAACGGGCCTTACTGCACTCTGGGATATGACACTCCCAGGGGACATGATTTATTAAATTCACATAATTTGTATGAAACATTATTACGGGAATAAAAAACACCTCATATAATATATATTATAAAGTAGATCTTGGATAACATAGACTAAAGCCTATAGATTCATAAGTTAAGGAAATATAATCTATTTATAATCCATCCATTTCGTCATTGGATTACCCGTTATTTTTTACCCCTAATATTCCTTTTATTCCATCCAATGTCTAGTAATAGGAGTTTTCGGGCTCACAACTAATGCAAAGACCAATGTGATGACTGTTCTAATGAGATTCCCAATCCGATGGGATAAGGAATAAAAAACATTATCATGATACTGTCTCATTTAACTCAATATTTGATTAGAGACATGGTTCAAGTGGAACGTTCCACCCCTCCAAATAAAGAACAAGTCGATACTGAGAGCTTCATGAGACAAATGCCTCCTACTTTTAATGGATCATATGATCCATCAATTGCCAAACAATGGATCAACTCCATTGAACAGATATCCCCCATCCTTCAATGTTCCGAACAAGAGATGTTTATTCTGGATGCTTATTGTATGGATGGTGAATCCAATCAATGGAGGACATTGATAAAAAAAATATGATGCCTGATGAGGATATCGAGGCATTGAAATGGAAGGATTTTGGGAAAATTTTTTTTGATAAATATTTTCCTCGTACCCTCTGAAATATGATGGAAAAGGAATTCTTTTCCCTTAATTAAAAAGAACACAAATCCATTGGAGCATATGAGGAAAACATCACAAGGCATGGATTATACATCTCCATCTTTTTTGAAACCCCCGAATGAAAAGTTGACTTCTTAATTGGTGGGATGAAACCTAGCTTGCTGAAAGCCCTAGCGATCTGTGACTTCAAAATCTATGAATAAATTTTCTGATGTTCCATCAAGGTCAAAATGGAGATCGAAGAATCTCAGAGGTATCATGCATACAATAAGTGTAAGGTGGAATTCAATTCTATAATTCTGATGAATACATCCAATGGTTCTATGAAAATAAAACACCCCATTTGATAAATTTGTCGAAAGAATCTCCCTATAAATTTCATGAAGGGGCGAGAAAATGCTTTATGTGTGGAAGAGAAGTGCACCTAGCCAATTACTGCTGACAGGAAAAACCCACAACTGTGATAGAGGAGAGGAATTCACTATTTGACTATCAACTTGTTGTTCAATGCTTCAACTAGAAATATCATATACATCTTGTAAATTAGTTCATTAAGCCAAGGGTTTTCGAAGGCAAGCAACAACTTCTATGACAGAAAGGGTGAGATTTTTCCATCACTACCGCCGATGTGAACCCCAACAACGAAGTGGTGACAGGTACACTATTTATTTATTCAATAATAGAGAACATACATTTTGATTCTAGTTTTACACATTCATTTGTATCCCCAAATATTATTAGAACAATCCCAACACCACCGTAAATCATGGAAGTAAAGATGTCATTGAGTAAGGCAAATGGGGAAATCATTTCAACCATTGAATTTAACTCCTCCCCAGTCATAATAAATGGATTGAACTTCTCAGAGAACCTCATCATACTCTCTCTAGTGGAATATGATGCAATTCTTGGCATGGATTTGATTTCCCTATATAGAGCTAACAAAAATTTAGGTGAGAGGGAAATCACTCTCTAGATGGAGAATCGAACCCCATTTTTATACAAGTGGAAGAAGGAAGATGAATATTCATTAGAAACATCATCTCAAGCATGAATATTACTACCCTATCAGAATGTGTATCTAGCCTAGATGATTGAGACTATGGTGGAAACTATCCTTGAAGACATACCTATTGTGAGTGAATTTGATGAAGTGTTTCCTGAATAATTGTCTGGTCTTCCTCCTAGAAGAGATGTTGACTTCTCAATTGATATTATACCAGGGGAGTTTCCAATATCTAAGAATATTTATAGAATGGGTATTGTGGAGCTTGAGAATCTGAAGAAACAACTACAGTAGAATCTAGATAAAGGGTTTATACACCCATGTGCTTCACCATGGGGTGCACAGGTTCTCTTCGTTAAGAAGAAGGATGGGTCAATGCACCTTTGAATTGATTATCATGTGATCAACAAAATCATGATAAAGAATAAGTATCATCTGCTACAAATTTATGACTTATTGGATCAGCTGCATGGATCACAATACTTCTCTATGGTGGATTTGCGGTCAAAATATTTTCAAGTAAGGGTGAAGAAGGAAGATTTCCCCAAGACTTCTTTTCTTACAAGATACATTCACTATGAATTTAATGTAATGCCTTTCATACTCACTAATGCTCCAAAAATCTTCATGGATTTGATGAATATAGTATTTAGAGATTAAATCAACAAATTTTTTGTAGTATTTATAGATGATATTTTAATATACTCTAAAACCTAGGAGGATCATGAGGAGCATCTAACAATGGTACTAGAGACCTTGTGAAAGGAGAAGCTCTATGAAAAGTAGAGAATGTGTGAGTTCTGGTTGAAGGAGGTCTCATTCGTGGGTCATATCATCAGAATAAATGGGATATTTGTGGATCCCTCGATGACAGCAGCAATTGAGGGATGGATGAGGCCAATACCGGTAATAGATATCCGTTTCTTCTTGGGGTTAGCAGGATATTATCACCGATTTGTGAGAAATTTCTCAAAATTTTCAAACCCTCTTTTCAAGATAACTTGTAATGGAGTCATGTTTTCTTAGAGTGATGAATGCGAAGAAATCTTCAAGAAGATGAAAAAATGTTTATCATTACGCCCTTTCTCACATTACCCATGAGTGGAGATCTTTTTATGGTATTTAGTGATGCTTAGAATAATGTTATGGGTTGTGCGTTGATGTAAAATGATAGGGTCCTTGCCTACGCCTCAAGGAAGCTGAAAAAACATGAACAAAATTATCCCATGCATGATCTGGAGTTGGTGGTTGTGATCTATGCATGGACAATGTAGTGGAATTGTCTCTATGGGGAGAGGTGTGAGATATATACTGATCACATGAGCCTCAAATATATATTCAAAAAATAGATCATAATATGCGTAAATTAAGATGGAGAGAACTCATCAAGGATTATGAATGCTCAATCCACCACCATTATGATAAGGAAAACAAGGTGGTGGATTCTCAAAGTAAAAAGGATTATGCATCTTTATCAATGTTGAGAATAGAAAAGCATCCAATCTTGTTAGATTTTTAGAGGATAGACTTGGGAATCATTAATGGAGGAACATCATCAATCCTTTCTCAAATTATTTCTCAACCATCCCTCATGAAAAAAAAAGATTCTCAAATAAAGGATGTGGATATTTTAAATAGGGTGGGAGATATCAAAAATGGTAAATCCTTAGTGTTTGTGGTTGAGAAAGATGGAATTGTGAGGTTTGGGGCACGATTATGTGTACCATACAATCCAGAGATAAAGAAGGAGCTTCTAAAAGACCCACATAGCTCAACCTTCTCTATTTACCCATGGAGAATAAATATGTATCCCGATTTCCATGAAAATTTTGGTTCGAACAATATGAAAATGGATATTGTTGAATATAAATCAAAGTTACTCATATTTCAGCATGTGAAGGCTTAGAGGAAAAAGTCTATGTTGATGATATAACCACTACACATACCAACATGTAAGTGGGAGAACATTATCATGGCCTTTGTCTGTAGACATCCATGGATATCTAGAGGAAACAAAGCTATATGAGTCATTATTGATCATCTTACGAAGACATCTATCTTTTTTTCAATTTTAGAGGACTTCTCTTTGGATCAACTTGCACGAATTTACATCAAATAATTGGTAAGGATGAATGGAGTACCACTATCTATTATATCTGATCGTGATATGAGACTCTCCTCAAAATTCTAGAAAAGTCTCCCACATGCTCTAAGCACTGAACTAAACTTCATTACAACCAATCTTCCTCAGAATTATGGCCAATCTGAGCGAACTATTTAGACACTGAAGGATATGTTTTGATCATGTTCTATGAAGATCAAAAGAGGATGAGACCAACAACTTCCACTAGTTCAATTCTCAAAAAATAATAGTTCCAACTCATGCATACGAATGGAACCATATAAATCCCTTTTATGCTAAAAGGTGCATAACATCGGCATGTTTGGATGAAATCAGTGAGCATATGCTACCAGGACCTGAAATAGTCGAATAAATGGAGGAGAAGGTGAATACTATTCAGCAGCATATAAAGGCATCACAAAGTCAAAAAAAGAGGTATGTAGATAACTTTCGATGAGACATTGAGTTCAAAGTTCGAGACATGGTATTTCTACACATATCTATGTGCAATAAGGTCATGAGGTTTGGAATGAATGGGAAGCTAAGCCCTAGGTACATTAGACCCTTCAAGATTCTTGATCATGTCATGTTTTTGGCCTAACTACTAGAACTTCCACCTACCATGGTTAATGTACATAATGTAATTCATGTATACCTTTTAAAAAAGTACATACCAAACCCATCAAATGTACTCTCTTTATGTTTAGTACAATTAGAGGATGACCTTTTCTACGAGGAGCAACCAGTGAATATATTAGATCATAGTGAAAAGGTTCTACAAAATAAGAAAATTCCCCTCATCAAGGTGTTGTCATGCAACCACAAGTCTAAAGAGACATCCCAGGAATCAGAGGAAGTAATGAAGCAGAGTTACCCACTTCTTTTTTAGTGTGGGATAGGGAGATTTAGAGTTTGATATTTCTTAAAGGGGGAAGATTGTAATGACCCAAAATTTTATCAATGAAAATTTACCATGATCTAATTAAATGTATTATTATGTGAAATGGTTATATAACATATGAAATTCATTGGTTTTATGTTTCTTGATTTTAAAATACTTTTAAAAAACATTACCATTGGTAATATATCTGTTGAAAAATGATCACATGATTCGTATAAATACAGGGCTTTAACAAATCAAATTTACTCAGACAAAGGAAGCGATGGCCTCATCCAGTATTCATGCCTCATACGAAGCCCATTTTTCAGATCTGGGAAAAAAGGAGGTCTCATTTGGCTTTGTTCTTGACCAATTATAAGCTGAGCTTGAATACGTTAAGCTTGAGAGGAATTACCTACGGGGGAAATGGATGTTTATAGATATTGCGCCCAGAGCAATGTTATCTGAGCCACCCCAAGAGTTTCTCACCATCAAACACCTTACCATTCAGATGTATGCGGGTGTTAAAAAGGGTTTTGTAATGATACCCTAGTACAGTGATTATTCCCATTATTTTTTAATAGATAATATACAATCATATTTTTATTGTTACTTTGTATATAGTTCTTAAAAGATAAAATAATATTTTTAGTTAATATTCAACTAAGGAATCTATTTTGATAAATTAATGGATTTTTTAATTAAATAATATTTTAATAAATTATTATTATTATTGAATTACATTTTATTACTTATAAATGGTCGTATAATTTTTATGAATACAATTGAAATTTTTTTTACGGTTTGAAAGCAATTTTTCTCAAAAGCCATGAATTTTCGATAAATGTCAGTTTTTCTAAAGTAAAAATTTCATATATTTAAAAAATTATTTAGATAAAATTAATATCATTTTTGGAATCAGGATTTCAAAATTATTTAAAATTGAATTTTTCATAATTTTCTGAGATAGACAAATTTTTTGGTAAAAATCAAATATCGTTTAAATATATAATGTGTTTTATGAATTAATAATGGCCCAATAGTCATGAAATAAAATACTATAAATGAAAGTTTTGGCCAATATATGTTTCAGAATAAAAATAATTTGATATTATGTTTTTTTACAAAACTTTATTGGACCCTCCAAGACTTATAAAACATTTTAGCATTTTAAATTGATTTACTTGAGAGTGTGACTCACCTACAAATAAAAAACTCTATTATTTTAAGAATTTCAGAAATTGACCATATATAATATAGTTTTCCACTACCATTTAGTGAAAACCATGATCAAAAACCATGTTATGTTTTTTGGTTTTGTATTAGTTTAATGTGTGGTGTCCGAAACATAAATAATAAAGAATTCCCTCTCCTTTTATATATAAACCCACAGAATCTCCCACTTTCTCTTCACTAAAGGCCTTTAGAGTTATTCCAAACTCTTATATACTCTCTCTAGAATCCTCCCAAGTATCCAAAAGTTCCCAAGAATCCCCTCTCATGCCCCTCCCATGCCTTTGGATCACATTTCCAAATAAGGCATCTCTTCCTTTCACATTTTTGTCAAATTTTCATTAAGTTGTTATGCCATTTTATTTTCATTTCAAAATATTGGGGTATGATTTATAACCTCACCCATACTACCCTATTTATTTTTTAATGAAGATATACCCCTTTCTCTATCATTAATTCAACCCATGTACATTGTTACCATGCCGAAATTCAGTAAGGAATTTCACTCTCATCATTTACATTCAAGCAATTCATTGGTTTTATGAATCTAAAATTCCATTACATATGCTGGTACATGTATCTATATTACCCCTTAATGTTCATTTCATATACATATGATGACACACCCCTTTCTCTCTCATCAACCATTTTTATGAATTCTTATGTCATGCCGCTATGCTGCTGAAATTGCACTGCGATTTCCAAGCCAAAGTCATTGTGTTGTGAACACCATTCCCATTTCCCTATCAAGAGTATTCACCATTATTAACAATTACTTATTGATTATAGAGTTTAATGTATGAATTCCACATTCCTTTATCTTGTAATAAATGATGATGTTTAATGATTCAATGTTGTATGATCCATGTGGTACAATTATGCATGAAATGAAATGTTTTAAGAAATGTGCACCCAGATAGATCTCCAATGCATTGGGTAAAGATTAGTATCATGATACGTCAAGTTCAATTAGGGTTTACTCATGCTAATTCATGTGAAATTAGTTTTTACTCATGCTACAGGTTCAACGAGATTTGGCTCATGCTAAAACCATGTTATGTGTTGTTGCCACATTTCCATGTTGTGAAAATAATTATTTATCATGACTTTATGTTCATGTTTCTTTTATGCTCTATTAAAATTCCTATTTCATAACATGTATTGTATTATTCATGTTATGACTTGTTAACTCCCTTACTGGGCTTTATGACTCACCCTTTTCACATGTATGTACTTAGGTTATCCCATGTAATGCTAAGTACAAGGGAATGTCGTGGTTATGTAAAATAAGTTTCCAATAAAGATGATGTGTGTTTAATGTTTTTAATTGTTATGTAGTGTTCGAAAGCCCCAAAGACACTAGACCCCTCGATCTTATATATTGTATCAAGAAAAAAGTATATGTAACAAATCATGTTTATGTGTATAATATAAATCTAGGTTGTTTTATTAATATCCCAAAAAACAAATCATTCTGAATGTCTTATAAATAAAATTTAATTAATTTTTATAATAAAAAAAATCTTCTAAAATATATATCTATATAATTTTAAATAAAAACAAAAACATAAAATAGAATAAAAAATAATTTCAATAAATTTAATGAGACTATAAGCCTTAAAAACGTATTTCTTTCCCATTTTTCTAGATATTAAAAACCAATCATAATGAAAATATCACCATTATCTCCTTATTAGAAACTATAAAATACATAAATGTAAATCAAATAATTTAATAATAATAAAATTTTTAACCAAAATCAAATTTGAATTTATAAATTAAATATTACCCTTGTTTATCTTATAAATCACATTAAAACTATAATCATGCAATATTTTATTCAAAATAATAACATGGGTTTTTATTGAACCAAAATACAAAAATATAAGAATGTCACAATCTGAAAAAGAAAATTTAGAAATGAATATTAAATTTATAATGATTAATTCGTCTTTAAATTATAAATAAAATAATATAAAAAATGATAGTATTTCTATTATTGAGGCTAGAAAACATAAAAAATGGATGAATAATAGGAAATTTAGATTTTCAACAATTGTAAATTAGTAAAATTTTATAATTTTATGGAAGACCTTTAAAATCCCTTAAATAACTATATGATTCAACATTAAAAAAATTCCAAAATTATTCAAATTAATACTATGCGGTTTCAAAGTCTAATATATAACAAAATAATTTTTTATAAAAATTTGAAGAGAAAGTCATTACTCTACCTAAATAAAATTAATTTTATTAATAATTACCAAATAATTTTATGAAATAAATTTCATAAATATTATTGTTAAATCCCATTAATTTAGAAACCTAATGGGTTTTCACATCTAATTTAGTTCAATAATACCACATATATCATTATTTACGCTAATGCCTTTGTAATTTTTACCAATTTGTTACATATTGATATTCAAATAGACATTACTAAAATTCATATATATTTATATATTATATACTTCAAATATGACGGTAATTTAAAACTAAATAAAATCAAAATATATTTTTTTTAATATAATAATACAAGTTTTTACAAAATAAAAATAATTCTAAAACATTGTAATAAAGTATAAAATTAAACCAAAAATGTAAAACTAAATAAATAGAGATTATGATATTTACTCATAAATAAAATATTCAAGCATAATATATCAAATATAATTTTTTAATAAAAAAACCAAACAAAAATCCAACCCAAAAAATCATTAATTAATTATACACTATGGGTTGAACTATACACTATTTTATACGGTTATTATGTGTCTTAAATGGGCCTAATTTCTGTCCTATTTTTTATCATTCCAAAATGTAAACATGAAAATATATAAATTAATCTTATATTCTAAATATTATGATGATAGAAACAATATTAATATCACAAAAATCATCAAAAAATATTATGTATAAATTAATCGATTCAAATAAACCCATCACGTACACTAGAAGCCCAAATTAGTTATACTAATAATGAAAAATGACAGTTAAATTAATTTATATTTAAATGGATCACATAAGGTATTTAATATATATTATAAATAATAAAATTATTTTATCATCAAAATAATAATAATATGTATTCTTTCTTTCTAATCATTTTTAAAATATTAGATGGTTCCTATTAAACAAATATAAATTATAATATATAAATAAGTTTTTATAAAATTTTATGCAGACTCAAAAAAAATATCCTTCCATTTTATAATATCATATTTCCATAAAAATGGATGAACATATTCTATACTCATTCTTGATAACATAGTGAGGAGTTTCTGTTCTTCTTATCCAAGGTTGGGAATTCACTAATTAAAATTTGAATAGAAGAGATGCATTTTAATATAAATAGAGAACTCAAATTCTACATAGTAGGGTAGGCACATGGGATGATGATTCAAACTAAATATAACACACACACACACACACACACATATATATATATATTACAAACTATTTTTTTATGTCAAACACATAAATAATAAAAACTCTTATTTCCAACCTATAAAATTTCATTTGATATTTTCTATATATGGATTTTATTTTTATGATACATAATAGATTTATAACATAATTATGTCCATGCACTAAATTTTCCTATATACATTTTGAATATTATATTATGTTTCATTACATAAAGAATTGAGATAAAATTGAAAATGGATATCATAAATGATTAGCGTAGAAAAATTATATCAACAAATCATTGGGTGTTTATCATTATATCATAATAATTTAAGGGAAATCAACATGGGAGAAATGGAATGATGAATTAAATAAGATTATGGTATCCTAAGAAGTTATAATAATTCATTATAGAATGACCATATATCTTAACACAATAATGTATAACCATAAAACATCATCATGAATGTGTAACATATACCAGAACCTAATCACGTGTATTTTTAGGAATATAGTCATGGACCATGGAGGCATAAATTATGAATTTTACACAAATATAATTATAGGAAGTCATTACATATGTCGAGTCTGACTTCTAGTATCAAAATAACATTGTGAATATAGATGTCCACATCATTCCATATATAACATTGTTAGTATAGATAATTGTATCTTGTCCATGAATAAAATTGTGAAAACTATTATCTATATTGTATCTTTATGAAACACGATATTCTAATGAGAAAAAATACTAATCCAAAATTATACGATGGATATATAATTTATGGTTACTCAATAAAATAAATATAAACAATAGCCATGTGATATAAATGATATTAATAAAAAAGTATCATTATTAAACAATGAAAATAAAATATTTAATAAAATATATTCCTATGGTATCTCATATTAATAAATATAGAATTTGAATAAAGGGTTAAGAAAATAGAATTTTCAAAATGAAAAATAACCAAAGTAAATTTATAAATTGATATATAAAACATACTTCAATAGATGATGATTACTTTATATATGAAGTGCATAATGGAATTGAAAGAATTATAATATTTTTATTATTTATCTGGTAACATCGTGGAAAAAAGATATATGAAATTTATAAATAATTTTAAAACAAAGAAATTAGATTTTTTAAAAATAATTATATTAATAAATGATCTGAAAAATTACCAATGATAAAAAATAGAAGTAATGTTGAAGAAAAGTCGAATTAGTGATACAAAAAACACAGTTTAAATTTTGAGGAATTTTCATATAAATTGTTAATAGATTAAAATAACAAAAATTAATGAAGATATAAAAATATTCAATTTTTTTACTGAATAATATGATAGATATATATGGGATTACATTTTATAATTTCAAAATCATTTATGATAAAAATTATTTAACTTAAGACATTGATAAGAATATGAATTACAAAAAATAGAGGGGGGATTTTTCTTTATAAAGAAGATATTTATTGATAATGAATAAATATTTAAGGGGATGTTATTAATGGAATTAAAATTCCCAAAAAAATAAATTGAAATCAAATATTTTATAGTTATGGTGTTTAATAAACTAGGAATAGAGTAGATAATTTAATTAAAAAAAGGTGCATATCTAGGAAAGGATATTAGGTCAAGAAAAACCATTTTTACAATAGTAATATATGACTCAAAAGAGAATGAAAGAGGTAACAATATATGGATATATAAATTACATGAATAAAAATTATATAAGGATATAGATTCAATTGTGGATTTATATACCCTATATAATTTACAATAGGGTGATTGTATAGAACATCACACAATGAATGGAAATTGAGATGTAAACCCGTATCCTATATCCTACAATTCTCAAATATGATATAAATATAAATATAATAAAATTAGGATGATTATTAATTTATATAATTCCATTACTTAATTTTATTTTACTGAATATTTTTTTTAAAATTTTAATTAATCATTAATTGTTTATATTAATAATGAGAAGTTAAGTGTTCCATTTGTTCCATGATTTCATTTATATAGTGGATCCATTCCATGAAACTTTTTAATATTTTCATTAGGTATAGAATGTTTGTAGTTGTAATTGAGAGGTCTTTTAAATAGATACTTTTCCTAGGTTAATTTAGTGGATGTATTTGTAATATTTCTTAAATAATATATATAAACTCACATCATTTTACAATTTATGGAATTAGTATAAAGAAAAAATTTTATCAATTTATAAAACTATTTATATAACATTAAATATATTTGAAAAATATATAATTTTTTTAATATGTATATATATATCAAAATTTTATGTTCTCCAAATATTTATTAATGAAAACTTTATTCCATTATTCATGTATGTAATTAAAAAAACACAAACATGAATGTCTTTTAAAAAATAAATGTGTAAGGATATATAGTTTTATTACTATAATATCATTGTTATAAAAGTAAAATTATGTAAATTAAATGTAATTATATTTTAAATATTATCCATAATGATTCAAATGAATAAGATAATGTAGGTGAATAATTAACATATGATAGTTACATTTAAAAAAGGAATATTCCCTTAAGTACCTTCTATTATATAATAGATGTGGGGATCCTTCACATGACAAAAATATTCCAAAAATTAAGGGGTATTATTAGAGATTAAAATTGTAATGACATTTGAGATTATCCTAGGGGGATATATGGTTTTTTATTTAAAGGTTCTTATTATAGTTGATTCTGAGTGGAGAATTTTCAATTACACATTTATTAATGTGAAATGAAAGTAAATTCCTTATGGATGATTCTATAAAATTTTAATATAATTATAATGGATCAATAAATAACTTATAAAAACCAGTTGATGATAATTTTTAATGATATAAAATGATGTTACTCATTAGTTTAATCATCTGACATATCTCACTACAAAAGATGGTATCATACTTTATTACTTTAGTAACATAATTTTTATAATAAAAGGAAATCAAACCTATTACCTAACTTATACATGATCATCCCAAAAATTAAATTAATTTTATTAAATTAAATTTTGATTATGTATAGAATTTACTTTAAAATAAAATAAATAATATCAAAAATATGTTTTTATAAAATAAAATGTTAAATAATAAAAGGGTTTATTCTTATTTAATACCAGTTAAAAGTAATTTCCCAACTATTAATTAATTTTCTTAATAAATGGTCAAAAAATTTAATTAAATTTCACACTCCAAATTTGATAAATTTTACATTTAAATTAAAATATATATAATAAAAACAATTTTTTATAATAAATCATATTATTTAACACATGAATAATTTAATATTTATTCTTTATAATTTGTAAATTTTTTCATTTATTTCATTATTAATTATTATTAATAATTTCATGAATTATATATTCCATTTAATTAGAATCAATTTGTTAAAATTATTAAATTTATTAAAAATTATAATATATAAAATTGATATATATGTAATGATATTTTCACAAGTGATTTTATAATGATTTATTTTACACCAACATTATTTTTAATAATGTAATTGAATTCCAAATATATTATTTATAACAAATAAATAATATATATAACTCTATTATCATATTTTCAAAATAATCATTGAATACATGTATTATAAAGCACTGTATATCCAATGACCATATATCCAATAATCAATTAACAAATGGATATAAAATATAAGTATTTTCAATTTCCATTAATACAAATGATTTTATATCATTAAAATAATTTAATATATTTCATATTTTAACACATAAACTATATTTCGAATGTTTTAAATCATTATACTATTATCATTAGTGGTATGATATTTATACGAGATAATAATGATTATAATTTAATTCTTGTTTTATTTTTACTATCATTTTATTTTACTCCAAATTTAATTTATATACTTATATTTCATATAGATATTTTGTATTTATTTCTTTTTATGTTATAATATAATACCTTTATGAAATATCTCAATTTTCATTTTAATTTCTTATTTCATGTAAGACTACCAATCCCATAAATTTTAATTATAAAAGGAATATCTCACTAAAAATATAGGGTGTTACATTACCCCACTAAAAATGTATTCCCCGTGATTTAAATATTTTGGTAAAAATATATGATGTTTTCTTTGAATATTTACTTATTCATATTCCCACATTTCTTATATATAAATGTGATTCATCCACACAACATTAACCACATGAGTAGTCTAAATATGTAGTACATTATCTCTATTATGAAATATCCTAATGAGTTGTACATCTAATGAAATATCATTTTATAGTTTTTTATTCCTTGAAATAATTAAATGAAATTGATCTATAATGTACATCCATAAAAGTGAGAAATTGAAAATGTCGTGAACATACATGAGTATAAGGGGTAGTATCATTCAATATGTTACAGTCCATATGTTATCAAGAATCATAATGTGGAAAATTATATATAGTTCCTATTTCACTTCAATCTGAATATCATAATCTAATACCATACTGATATTTGAAGAATGGTATTTTTGAAACCTAAAACACCAAATAATTCCAACGAATATCGACATGGTTATTTTTTCATACTTTTTATAATTTAGAATGACACTAATTGTATTAAACCTAATCTATTATTTCAGGATAATTATATTATCCAAATAGATTTTATAACCCAAATTCAACCAAAAATGTTATATTTCATAACCTTATCCCATAAAATATCATATATTCTTATTTGAAATCTATAATGGGAATTTATTTATAATAAAACATGATTATAGGAAGATGATAATTCCTGACTCCATTAATATCCATGAATAAAAGCCTCATAATATTTTTCTATGTTTAAATGATCCATTCTATACAACCCAGTATTTTTTTGATAATTTATGAAAAACTGTCTGAAAAAGGAATTAGAGTTTAGAGATAGGGTTGTGAAGGCCTTGATATACAATTCCATCATCCATCATTCTATCAGGATACCATAGTTCATCAAGATAAATTTGATTTTATTGAAATAATTTATAGAATATTTTACATATGTGAGATTATTGATGGTTTTATATGTAAAATTGATATAAAAAACATGTATAGTGTGTCGCGAGTTTGATATCCCTATTTCAATTGGAGGAAAATGAGCTGATGGATATCAAGATGCAATTAGCTTCCCTTGAGATACTATTTATGGCCCACACACCAAAATGTTTGAGAAACTATCTATTGGCTGAGATATTTGTTTTTACATGTATCACATTAGACATAAATATATCTTCACACAGAGGGACCTGAACATGAGAAATAGTCCCTCAGTTTATTATCTAATGACATTTGAATTTGATATGATTTACGATCCAAGAAATGTTATATTTGTTATGGATTCTCTTATACATTAGACATGGGCTGAGAAATTTCATGGTGAGAGGCCATATTAGGATTAGTGGAGCTTGATGAGCTTGTTTTATGATTGGTGGTTGAATATTATTTTGAACCATGAATCAATGAATTATTCCCCTTAAGTGATAAAATACTCATTTTTTCATAGGGTTATGAATGGTTAGGAGTAAGACCCAATGTTTCATGTGGTGGGGGAACATCTGGCTGGTGGTTAATCAATACTAGGATGGTTGATGGACGATGGTGATGTGATCTTAGATCATGGGTTAGTAGTAGTCTATACATGTATCAGAGTTTAGTGGATAATATATTTACATTCCTCTTGATGGGAATTAAATCTTAGTCAAAAAATTAGGTATCATGACTTTAGGTGGTAGTTCTAATGGCCATGGATGAATAGAGAAATTTTAGTTTCTGACTCTCAATGACTTAGCTATCTGAGGTTGATGGTCCGACAGTAGCGTTATAATTGGGGGATGAATCCACACTTGATACCTATGTGTAATAAAAGAATAAATCATCATGAACATTGGGATGAAGTTTTTAGCACTCAATTTTTGGGAATATATTTTAACACATTTAAATTTATTTAGTCCCACAAATGTGTCATTTTAATATAAATTGTCATATTTTATGGTTTTAGAAGCATTTTGGAATTAATGTGAAAAATATCTAATTTTTAAATTTAAATATTTTAATTTAGTTAAATATTTTGGCAATAATATATAATTCACTAATTTTTTTTATGAAATTTTTTTTGTAGGCCTGAAAAAGTATTTGTAATAATTTTATTCATCAGGACCAAATGATATAAGCAATTTTTTAAGGCTCATAAGTAAATCCCTAAAACATTTGCACATATCAGGATATTTTTGACATCAGTATTATATCCCATACATGGATGGGAATATAAAGATGAAATTTGACAATAATTAAGATAAAATTTTAATGTTCAAAATTGTAATCTTTGGATCGTGTTTTTCCAATATAATTCATTTCCGTATATGCATGCTAAATAGGATTTCTTAAATTGAACATTTAGTTCAAGCTAGTATAAATTTTCATTGTAAATTGCTTATATTTTCTTCCAAAAAAGGACAATTCATGTAATTTTTTTACTCATATGAAAATGATAATATTTAAAAATTTCCTAGAATTCATCATTCAATGATTCTTTATGAAAGATGGCTTACAATGTGTAATATTTTAAAGAACAATTTTGGGGCCATATTTTCAATATTAAACAGAGATATTTTTATTCTATTATTGATGGATGTGAGATAATTGGATATATGTGGATGTCATCCACCATGGAATTATTTCTAATTATATTCCTTTTTATAGATTCGTTACATTTTCCTCCCTTCTCTCAGGAAAATTTGTCTTATGGTGGAGTTGGGGTTACCTTAAGTAATGAAATGGAATATCATGAAGACTATTATTTTAAGAATTTAATTCTTAGATGAGATGTTATCAAATTATAATACGAGAGGATTTGGGGTCTGGTGCTCCAAAGGAATGCTAAAATCAAAAAAAAATCTAATGAAATTAATTAGTTTAATAGTTTTAATAAAATAAATTATCATATTGAGTTTAAAAAATAAATAAATAATAAATAATCCCATATAGCCTAACCTATGACCAAGACCTTTAATTATCACCTATATTATATGTTTTATTTTCTTGTTAAGATGGTGTTATTTTTTATAATTTCCTTGATTTTGAAAAAACGAAAACACTCGTTTTCCTTAATTATATAAAAACCAACACTAATTAGATTAGGTGAATTATAAATTACTGATTAAACTGAACATGACACTCCTTATGTGAGATGACCCTGGTTAGCCTCTATGCTACATTAGAAAGATAAATTTTTTTCCATGACCTTGAAAGGAATGATTTTAAATTTGAACTATTATTGGGGAGATAAATAGTAATTTGAATGACATTTTCTAAATTTTAATTTTTTTCTATATTTTTCATTGGTTTCGTTATTTAATTTTTTTTTAAAATCCTCAGTCACTTATTTATTGAAATTATTATTATTATGAATGGGTAGATTACTCATAGGTGTTTCAAAAACAAGAAAAACAGCACGAAAAATATTCTAATAGATCCTAAATGAAATATGTTGTAAGAAAAAAATAACAACTCATGAAAAAAATTTAAAGGGTGTATTAATATATTTGGGAATTAAAGGATAAAACCAACTACAAAATTAATCATTAACCTGAGGCAGTGGTTTAGAAACTTGACCTGTCATATTTGATATTGAAGAACCTGAGGAGGTGAATATGGAGGTACTTGAGTATTAATTCATCACTTTTCAGCCATTTAAATGATATGTATATGAAAATGATTTCCCATGGATTTAAAAAATGGATATAATGATAATTATAGTTATTTTATGAGAAAACGACATGAAATTAAAATGTATCATTATCTCATGATTCCTTATAATTTTTAGGAGCCACCACCATTTCAAATATCATTACCCTTTGAAGAAGAATAAACCACCCGATTGTTGGAATCTAATGTGAGTATGGAAAAGATCATCTTCCTACCACAATCAAGTAATTGTCAAATATATATGGAAATATCCATGAAATAAGATATCCAAGAAAAACCAATTAAGGAAGTTAAAAAATTAATGAAATATTTAACATAAAATTTAATTAAAACTGAATTAATTATCACTCCAATATAGTTTGATATTATTGACCTTTTTTACTAAAAATTTTCAATTGATGAAGATGATAAGTAACAAAATTATATTGTTTAGGAACACTTATATATCACTAAAGACATTGAACATTTACAAAAGGGGGAAAAAGAATATATCCCAGGGGATCTTCCAGGAAAACTAGAGACAGACACTTGTGAAATAAAACGGGAATATAACAATATAAATTATTCGAATGTAATTTTTTTCATAATAGATAAAAAAATATAAATCCCTATATGAATATTCCTCTCATACATTCCATATTGGTAAACAAATAGAAAAAGACATCGTAGTTTCATAAGTCACAACCAAATAGATGGGGTTTCTATACATTATCTTACCTCTACCATAAAATATTTACCTAATTTGGAAGGGTCTGGATTTGGTGACACTACATAGTGAATTCTACATGAAATGAACAAAGAAATTAAATCTATAAAAAAATTTAGTTGGAGGATAAAATCCCAGAAGCTGCTACCACCAAATTTTTTTGGTGAATATCTCTTACTTGCCTCTATTAGAAGTAATAATACAAGGACAACTTGGTGGGTCGTACTAATACTTATTTTTTTAATTTTAATTTTAATAATTTTATATTTCAATTTTATTTTTAGGAATATTCCAGCATGTATCCCACTATATCTTATCTTTTGAGACTAAATGATGTATTCATTCTGTGTACATGATTAATTCTATTTTGTATCAACTTGAAAACACAAGGAATCACCTAAAATGGTAGAAGAAGGTGAAAAAGATTAATGGGAAAGTAATTTCACATTAATTGATTATCATTCACACTGGCAACATTTTTTTTCAAAAAAACATGTTTTTTTCTTTAAACTAGAATATCATTCCCACACGTGAATTATTAACTTACTTGATATATCAGAGAGACCGGAGTTTATTATAATTAATGTGATGAAATTTTCTAGATCTGAATTTTAAAAATATAGTATAAGTAAAATGCAAAAATAATTTTTTAATATAAATAAGGGATTTTAAAATGAGGAATCATGATTTATGGAATTTATTTGATCTTGTATATCAAAATTACCTAAAATTTATCATGTATTATATTTTTAAATTATTTGTTAATTTATTTTTTATTATTAATCATGCATTAAATGATTTTCCAATGTTATAATTTCTATTCCTAAGGTGATTTATATTCTAATTACCTCCTATATTATTTTTTAGCATATTTATTTAGTGGTCGTGGTTAATGCCATCGTCTATAACTTCCATTTTAACACATCAAAGCCATGAAAATATAAAAAAATTAAAATGGTTAAGTCATCTTTTAAAACTGTATAATCCTTAAAAGGATACCTTTAAATATATCCTAATTTGGACCATAGAAACCATGATTGAAATTTTTATGGAAGATCCTTATTTTATGTCATTTTAATGAATTCCTATCATCCTATAAGAATTTATATGATATTTAAAAGATGAACATTTGGTGTGAATGGGTTCATGTTATACGGGGTGTAATACATTGTTAGGTAAAATATGAGGGGGATTATTGTTGAAATATATTGATGTTTTTTATTCATTCCCGATACTCATTATTCCCACCTCATGAATAAATTTAGTAAAATGCAGAAAAAGAATAAAAAAATGATGAAAAGGGAATGTGATTTGAAAAAACAAAAAAAATAACTATTATGAGACAAATGATTTTTGTCATATGTGGTTATGTGATGTATGTGAAATTTATTGTAATAAAAAAATTTGAAAATAAATTAAAAGGTTATTTAAAATGAAATAATTGTATAAATGTATAAAAAAAATTCAATAGGGTGATAAAATAATTCATTAATATTTATTTGATCATATCCATTACAACACAATTTGAGGGAAATGAATTTTTTTACATTTAGGGGGATAATTTTATTGAGATTTAAATTTTCATATCAAAAACTATAAATTTAGAGATAAACCTCTTTCTTGATCCATAATTTTTAACATATAAATTCCTATAAACCATTAGCCTCATAGTTATTTATATTAGGATTGATATTTAATCATGATGTTATGTGTCTTTTGTCTTTACAAAGTAGAGAAACGAGTTCCTTTACATGTTTATAGATAAGGAAAATTTTCTTAGGATATGAGCATAACTATACATGATTTATATCAACAGTGATAAAACATTGAATGGTTAGGTATATCATAATTTTATATTTTTAATATTAGTTAATTGACTATATTCAATGAATTAATGGAGAAGATCCATCATATTTTAAAGGGTAAAAGTAAAATACATGAATTAATTGAATGTTTGAAACTTAAAAAATTTAATTGATATTATTTTTGAAATTTAATAATATTAGTTTACCTTTATTATTATTTAATTTTAATACCTTGAAACTTGAATAATGATAGCATTGTCGGCCTCATATTTTTTTATTTTGATATTTTCTAAATGAGAAAAAGCATTGTTTAAGTGTGGTGGTATTGATGCAATGCATTTTTATGATTTTTTCAAAAAAAATAATTATTTAAATACAATAAATGTGAAATTTTAATTTCAACATTCAAATTTAATTGTTTTAGAATCTTTTTTGGCTAAATTGTGAAAAGAAGATAATTTTTTAATTTAAATATTTGGAATTATTTATGTATTTTTTACATTTAATTATATAAATATATTTGTTTTAAAATTTTTTTATATAGTATTAATTACAAATTTTTATTCATTTAATTTTTCATTACTAAGATATGAATCCAACACTTAGAGGCCCAAAAGGAGCTCACAAGGTAATTGTCACAATATATGCACATATATGGCTTGTTTTTAATTTGGTCTTATATCTCATACATGGATGCGAATATAAACCTAAATTTATATAAAGATAAATATATCATATTAATGAAAAAAATTCATAACTAAAGACTCAATTTATTATATTTAATTAGGTCTATAAATGAATTAGAAATAGTATTTTTGACACTAATAGATTATGACTGGATAAAATAAGTCATTATAGTAAATTTACGATAACTTCTTTACATGTAGCCTATAGATGTCAAATTTTATACATGTATGATATTGTGTAAAAAATTTATATAAGACTAATATATCTTACTTGAAGAAAACTAGTATGTACCACTCAAAATATTTTGAATAAAAATTCTAGAACCAAATTTAAAACTGCTGACGACACATTATGTTTTGAAACCCATTAATGGACCATTATGATGAATTGAGTCTCTTACATTCCTATAAAAAAGTGTCTAGTGGTGAATTCATGAAAATATATATACATAGGGAAGCTCTAGACTAGGAAAATTCTTCTACTTTTTGATTTATCATTTATTTTATTTTTATTTTATTTTTATTTTCCCATGTAATGTGCATTCATATTTTAATTAAAGTGTTACCCTTTATTTTCATTTATCAGTATTTCTTTGTAAACCTATTGTCATTCTCTATATATTACATATTTATTTCAAGATCTCTTTCTTCATTTGAAATAGCATGTGCCTAACATGAGGCTTGTCCTTGGGAGAGGATTCATCACATTATTAATTATTTTTCTTTAATTAAATAGGTTTTTATTCTATTTTTAGATTAGGTGAGTGTAGGGAATCAGTGTGGCTGTTTTTCACCATGAAATTATTCCCAATTTCATTTCATTTCTTCAACTCATTAAATTTCCCACACATATCCCCGACCAACCCTTCATATGGTGGAGTTGTAGTTGCCTTAGTAGAGGATAAAACATACAATGAAGATAGGTTATTTAGGAATTGAATTTTTCATCGCGGTTTTATCTCATTAAATTAATAAAGGAGGTTGGGTTTTGGGAACCATATGCATAATAAAATCAAATGACAAATATTTTGATGAAAAAAATTCATTAACGATGTTTCAAAAAAGAAATTATCATATTGAATTTAAACAACAACAAAAATATTAAATGAACCCATATATCCATCCTTCTAACCAAGACCTTTATTTTGTACGATAATAATATGTTTCATATTCTCGTTAAGATGGTGTTATTTTATTTCATTGTATTATTTTTTAAAACCCAAAATCCAATAATTTCTAAAATAATATAAAAAAAAACTAACCAGATTAGGTGAGTTAAAAACCATTTATTTAACCGAATGTGGTGGTCCAAATGTGAGGTGACCATGGTCAACCCACATGTTGTATTAGAAAAATAATATTTCTTTTTCCACACCCTATGACTGGCAGGCATCAAGGTTTCCAAGGACCCTATCGGTTTGTGACATTTTCATGGTAATTATCGATCAGATAACAAAGCCATATAACTTATTATGACATAGAGAGAGTCACATAGTATATGATCTCTAAAATATCTATGTCTGAGATATAGTACACTATCATGGTGTTTCCTTGAGAATTGTTTTAGATTTAGATTCATATTTTCGGTCACACAAATTTATTCATTTCAAAAAGTAATAGGGACTATATTAATATTAAGCATGGTGTATCATTTTCATCTTGATGAAAAATCACATGTGACTATTTACATATTTATGGATATGAATTTATCTTATATGATATATTTTAGTAGAACATGGCATTATCACATTTCCTCTTTTGAGTTCTCATTCAACAAGAGTTAACAAAATTCAATTGAGATGGAATCGTATGAGTATCTAAAGTAGTGACCATATATATAATCATTGGTGGGTACGTGGAAGTTAAGGTAGTGGTTTTGGATGTAGTTTGGTTTAGTTATCCTTTTTTAATTTTCTTAAAGTGAGATAATATTGATCAACACTCGGAGCTAATAAATATTATATGACAGTCATTGTAGGATACCCCTTGATTTCATTGTTGGAAATAATAATTTATTTCGAGTGACTCCTCGGATAGGGAATAAAAATCATGGGATGTTAGAAAGCTATAATTTATTTTTAGACCCTTTGGGATCACAATTAATGGTGGTTGTGAAATACCGTCTAGACCTCCCCTATCATTATTAAGGTATACATAATGTGTTCAATGCTTCAAAACATCTAAGGTATATACCAGACTATGAACATGTTATAGATGTCAAGAATATTAAGATGTAGACTGATGTGTCTTATGAAGAGCATCCAGTGTGGATCATAGTTTGAAGTGAGAGGTTTTTGTGAGGAAAGATGATCCAACTAGTCTGAATTCAGTGAAAAAAATGGACAGATCAAGGATGATTCATGGGTTCATTAGTATGATAATCTTGTTTAGTGGAATCAGTTGTTCATGTTGGACTACTATAGATACATTATAAGGAAAATAAGTTGATAGATAAGGTAAATTGGAAAATCTAAAATTTTAAATGAAAAAAACCATAATATGTAATAATTTATTATTATATTTTTAAATGAAGTTTTTCAATAAATAAATAAGTTAATAAATTATATATGGGATTTGTGTAAGGGTAAAAGAACATTTATCACATTTTAATATTCTATGAAATATTTTTCCAATCACCCACTATGTTATTGTGACATTCCAAGGCCTATAGCGGCTCAATTCAAATAGAATAAAAATATTAAATATACTATATTATGTGAATGTGATTTTTTAAAAATAAGAGAATATCTTCATAATTGTTGTTCAATTGAAAAATATGAAACTACTGATAGGTCCAGTATGCGAAGTTTACCCTAGGAAGGTTTTATTTTTTATTCCTATCATATGGTCGGTCATATCTTCTAAGGGGATAATTTTATATATTTTTATTGTATTATAATTATAGAAATTATTTTATATCACCAAAATAGTATATCATGTGGGTTATCTAAGATCACCAATTTATTCTGGACATAGGGTTTACATTGTCTGGTGATTAGATTTTAAACATTTCATGCCTTTGGTCAGGTTATACATTAAATTATGAGATTTATTAATTATATTTAATAATTATAATTATTAATTATTCATAAAACCTGGTACTATTAATTTCCTCTCTATGCTGCATTGCACATCATTTTTTAACTAGTTGATATTCTTAAAATCTTGATTTATCAGTGTTTGGTCACACACACAAAATTAAAAACACATTTTTGGCATAAGATAATGAATTTTTCATCAATTTTAGGTGAAATATAAGAAAAAATTGTATGTTGGAATTTTGTGTTTAAATTTTTTGGATTTTGGGGGTTTTAAAATGGCTGAATGATGCAGCTTTGGTGGTTAATAGATTACATTTACTCCTTATGATCCAAAAACACCTTATTGAAGAGTTGGTAAATCCCCCAATCATCTATTTTGATTTCACAAATCGGACCAACCCTCTCCTCCTCTGTTCGGAGTTTTGTGTTCCCCTTACTATCTATTAGTATTTTTTTTTTATTTTCCTTACTCTACATTTCATTTCTTTCATTTTAATCATCTAAAAAAGAATGTTTTGTTCATTATGATAATAAAACCTAAAATTATCAAAGATATTACTAAAAATATTATCAATTTAAAATTTAGAATAAAATTCCAAATTATATTTTTATAAATTAGTATCACATATAATATTATAAAATTTTCCAAATGATGTTTCATAAAATTATAAGATGATAATTTTAGTTAATTATTAATGACAAGTACAATCAATTATGAAATGCTAAATTTAGAAAAATCTATCAATGGATGAATTATTATAACAGTCCAATGTTAATTGAAAGGAATTATCAATTGATAATAATGAAGATTTAAGAAATCATAATTACTATGAATTGTAAAAGAATAGTTTCTGCGATTTTTTAAGATAATACTATAAAAATTATTAATTGATAATAATATGGTAATTATCATATGACCTGACTGTCAATGTATTTATCAGACAATATTATTTAATATTAATTGATAATTATTATAAATATCAGAAAATATTTGTGATATTATTTGTAGATATATATCAAAATTATCAAATGATAATTGCGTGATTATCAAGGATAATAATTAAACTTATTAGCTGAAATCTAATTGATTTCCAAAGTATAATTTAAAGAAAAAACTTATCAAAGGATTATTTAGATATAAAATTTAATTTTAATGTATTATTTGTGATAAATATTCAGAAGAAAATTATAAATTGATAACTTATAGTAAAACATCATATTTTGATTATATAAGTATAACTCAGCATCAATTATTGAATGATAATTTTTCTGGGGGTGAATATTTATTATGAATTCATTGACCTAAATGATAATGTTCAAATTATTTTTGAGGGAGAAGATATCATCACATGTAATATTTGAATTATTATTCTAAAATTATTTATGATATATAAAGTATCATCACATGTCAAATTTTAATGACAATTCAGAAATAATCTAGGATAAAGAAAGAATTATGGCATGTGATATTTTATTTATTTTAAAATAAAATAGTAAATTTTGATTAAAGGAAAATTGGTGAACATTGGGTATAGAGGATTATGTTAATATGCCCTCAAATAGGTGTTCATGACTTTTTTGGTTTTACTCAATCTATCAAACAACATCGGGTGGACTATCTATTCCATTAATGTCCATTAATTTAGTATATTCTTTACCTTTGTGGGATCACATTATAATTGATTACACCATATGATTATCCTATTGGAATACATTATTTCCATGCTAGAAAAATGATATTTGGGGCTATGTGGGTTGCATGTGAACCATATGATCTATCTCTATGATAATCATGGAAATTTGAAGATTCCAAGTTGATTTTTGATTCACATGTTATATTTATGATGATGTTATATTTTAAGATGATGTTTTCCATGATATGTGTGCCTTCATATGTATTCATGATATGATTTCACTTTTTTCTCGACATATGTCTATAATATGCTATCGTTTTTAATCTTTTTCATTGTACCTAGGAGATATGTGGACTCATCATGGCTATGAAGACCTAAATGGTTATCATGTTCAGATTTTGTGTGGGGCATGATGATTAGACAAAAATGGATTATATATAATGATGTACTTGTGTGGCCTAACATTTTGTATTGATAATCATGAGTGATCCTAACTTTATATGATGACGATGGAGCAAGACCTCCATGAGTCATCAGGCCTTCATAGAAACAGTGGGGTATGCGGGTATATGTGACTAGACCCAATGATAATGCATAGTTATGATGGAATAGTGTCGTATGACCATGATATTTTGGGCCTATATGGCTATAATGAATATTTTCATTTTATTTTTTTGATATATATAATGGTGGGGCAAGATAGTAGAGTGTGATCCTATGTCCACGAAAGAGGCTTTTATAGATGTTGAGTAGCTTGATGATTCCTCTAATATAATATGTTTCCATGGTTATTATGATGGTTTAAGGTGATTATCTAATGACCACTATGTTTTTTCATCTATTATTATTCATTTTATGAATTGATCAATATAATGGAATAAACTATTATACTTTATCACATCAAGTTAATCATGTGTCGGTTGTGTCTTCATGTGTCTTGTAATCAATCCTAACACGAGCATTTCAATGTACCTTTAGATTTTATGTGTGATTAAATGAAGGATAAGGGCCCTATGGTGGATAGATGAGTATAACATAATTAAGAATGTACCAGAACCTGAAAGATTTTACAGGACCTGATTTTTAATTATTTACCTTTTCTATAATAATTACAATATTTTTACATTCTACCTTAGGATATTATTTATTTGTATGAAATGTATTACATCATTAGATATATTAATTTTTTACACTGATTATTTATTATATTATGTATTATTGACTATTGATCATATGACCTGATACTAAGGGTTTAATCATCTACTAATAGAATTAGACCCTCGCTTTTAGTCAACACTATTTTTCTTATGGGGAGGCATGCATGAGATTATTTGACCTTTTTTCTTGGAACCAGTGGTTCATATTGGGATGCTCTAAAAAAAATTAGCGGATCAAAATTCACTAACATGTTCTTATCATTGTCTTCATATGGGTCATGATATATAGGAAATTGGATATTTGAGACATTGGTAGGGGAACTATGCTAGTGATTGGATATCACTTTACTGTGGACCTCCATGTTTTTATACAGTATGAAATTTATGTTTTTCTACCACTTTGGTGAATCTCACCTTAGGTGATGCACATGATGTTATTATGTGATTTATAAGATTTTTAGTTTGATAACGCTTCAAGATTAGGCATGTAGGTTCATGTCCGATAATTATATACTATTATTATATAGAATAATAGTTCATTAATTAAATTCATAGTTTTTAACTATATATTGATGATAATTTCCTATGTTATATCTGTTCTTACATGCTTTGTGAAATATTTTTATTTTCATTCCTTGGTTGTACTGAATATTTAGTGGTGTTAGAATATAGATTATTCTTGTGACTAATATATAGGGATAGAGACAATGTTTATTTATAGGAGTGGTATGTGATTAGTAATGGGTATATTCACAGGATAACATTGTATAATCACATAGAATAGTTAATAGAAACATTGTGTGATCCTATAAAATGATTATAGTTTTTTTCTAATGACTCTATTTAATTTTTGAAATGTGATCTGTTGCATTATGGAATATTTCATCTCGACATAGTCATGTTAGAATTCTATTTTAAAAATTAATGAATACATAATAAAAATTATTTCATCTAGAATTACCATTGGACATATAGGTGAATGTCATTGATTTTTAGTAGGTTACTTCACGGTGGTTACATTAGAAAGGTTTATCGTCCATTAGTCTTTCTATTAGTTTATAACATAGGGATTGGAGTTCAGATATACATTTTAGCATTTCATGAATATGCATTCTGGTATTATTCATCTAAAAAAGTCATTATATTTTCTTAGGATACATAGGATTGGGTTGAAGTAATTGAGATAATATTTTACACACTTGAGACAAAAAGGAATCAACATGTTAAAGTGAGGTAACGATGATTTCTTGTGTACAACTATTTTGATCACCCCATTAATGATGGAGGAAAATGATATAAATGATATCAATTTACATTTAGATAACTTGGAGCTAGATGTTGTGTTCCACACTATAGAATATTAGAGACAGTATATCTTAGTTGAGATAATGATTTTTTATGTGGATCATAAGATACTATGCTATATCTTCACACAAAAGGAAATGAAATTGAGATGGAGTTTAATAGTTGATTATCAATATATATTCAAGTTTCTTATGATTTAAAAGACTTAAAATATTTACAACATTTTATATTCTCTAAACCGTAAGACCCTGACTAAGAAGAAGAATGATGAGAGGCCATTAAATCGGTGTCAGAGCTTAATGAGCATGCTCGATGATTGAGGGACATATACTCTATGGGATAGTGAGTCTATGACAGGTGCCCCATTAATGATCACATCCTCAAATGTGAATTGAGTGAATAATGGTCAGCATTCATTCCCAGTGTTTCTTATGATGATGTAAATATTGGCTTGTGTTGACTCAATACCCTTAAGTATGATGGTATATGATGATATGATATTTGTACATGGGAGATTAATAGTTTCCTCTTTCAATGGAGATGATTTGATGAGATACTTACATACATAAATATTTGAATTATATCTTAGAGAATAAGGTATGTATCATGACTTACGGCTGCATTTTTAGTCGCCATTGAAAAATAGAGACATTACAGGTTTTTTCTCCCAATGGAATACCTTCCAGATGATGAATGTAAGGAAATAAAATCTTTATGTGTTGTTTTAGAAACTCTTGATACCTATGTGACAATAATAGGGGATCGCTATGTATGTTGTTATGGGATTACCCATGAGGCCGAGGAGTTGTGATTTAGTCTGCATGATTTTCAATTTGTTAAAAAATCCTGCACATTTTATACTAATCATACAGACTCGCACTATATAAGAGATGAGGAGAATATATGTCTAAGAGATCATACAACTTCTTGGATTTACCTTGATCTTTTATTTCCTATAGATATTCTCTTCTTATGTTGTCATTTTTTGAATGTAATGTAGACATCCATATGGACTAAGCAATGATTATTAATTCAATGCCATCCTGAAACAAATGTATAGTCTGAGTGTAATATAAACATATTTAAGGATATGCTTCAAGCATTACATTGTACACATTAGTTGAGCGTGGGTATATTAGCTTCCATTTATTGAGTATGCATTCTATAATTTTTACCTGTATTTGATTTGAAATGACACCTTGTGAATCACTTTATGAGAGCTTATAAAAATCCACACTAGATGTTATGAGGAAGGTGATGCTGCAGTTGTGGGACCTATTTGGTTCAAGAATATTCTGAAAGAGTTCATCATATTAATAATATTGTGATCACCACTAATAGTAGAAAAATACTATATACTGGCTATATAAGGATACCATATTTGTTTTTAATGGGAGATCATTTTTTCTTGAAACTGTATTATCATTTATGGCACAAATTTATGATGATGCATGGTAATCTAGAACATCATTTTTTGGGCCCAATTGAGATCATTGGATTAGTGGATGGAGTGGCATACCGGCTAGAACTCTCTTATTAATATCGAGGTTCTAAATATGTGTTCCATGTGTCACAGATTTGGAGATACATATCCGACCATGGAATATTGTATAATGCATGGAAAATGATTTGGAGAGCCATTCATCTTATGGGGATAGTTTGGTGGAGATTATATATCAAAGGGAGATGGTATTTTGAGGAAAGAATGTACCTTTCTTACTGGAATCGATGACAACATGGATAGATCTAGGAGGAGACATGGGATCATGAATCTGACATTTGAGCTTAGTGTCATGAGTTTCTAAAATGACACAATGGTAATTAATTCTCATGGATAAAAGTCAATAGACAAGGGGAACTAATTCATCCAATAATTATAAAGAAAAAAAACCTCATTGGTAATTTTTTTGAGTATTTTATGTGAAAATGTTATTTTTGAATAGAAAATAAATTAATAAATGATATATGGTATTTTTTATGGTGAAATCACATTTAGGTCCTATAAATATTATAGAAAATATTTTTAGAGTTAGGCACTAATATAGTGTTTGGATATAAGGCCCATAGAGAATTAGTGAACATGGGAAAAGTATTAAATATATTATATTATGTGAATTTAATTATTTAAAATAATTGAAAATAATTCAAATGGTGCACCATATAAAAAATATGAGACCATGATTAAGTATGTGAGGTCGGTTTACACTATACCAAGTATAATTGTTATACACATTATATGTTTGCTCAATTTTCATGTGGTGATTAATATTTAATATTTTATTTATATTAATTTTCTTGAAAATTTTTAACATATCTCAAACAATGTTCCCCCTGAGAAATCCAAGATCATTGTTAGGTTGTGAACCAAAGGTATACACTAGAAGGAAATATCATATATACCCATCAGTTGTTTTGTGAGGTCACTTATTAATTTTTTTTATTTAAAAATTGTATAAAATAATAATTATTTTTAATTATTTTAAAAATCATTGTTCATATCCTCTCCATGATTTAATAAAAAACCATTTTCAATGATCTAATCTTATTAAAAGCTCTATTTATGACCATTTTACCATAGAAAAGAAGAAACACAATAATGGGATAAAATAATTACAACATATTCAATTTCAGGTGAAATGAATGATTAATTTTTGTCTTAAAATGGGGGTTTTCCTATGATTCCGGGGTTTATAAAATAACCAAAAAATTTATCTTTGGCTATCTGCTGGTTATGCTAAATATGAATGATTTCAAATCTCATTTTCTTATGGACAATTATTTACCTATTGATTTATTATGAATACTCATCCACAACCAACCATTTCATCCTCCATTATGTGTGATGTGTTACCATTATCAGGCAGGATTCCCTTTATATTTTATATTTTATTTGTTCAAAAAATTATTAACCTGCATCTCAAGTTGTAAAAAAAATTTATAATCAATAAAACAAAGTTACTAAGTATTTTCCTATATATAATTCAAAATATAAAAATATATAATTTATAAAAAATATCCAATTATATAATTTAGAAATTATTATCATGAATTATATAATAAAATTACTATGTGTACACTTACTATAATTATTAAATGATAATTATATCGAATTTTCTATAATAATTAAACTAAATTATCAAATGACAATTTTAAAATGAAATTATCACATTATATTTTATTATAATTATCAAAAGATAATTATAAGTATTTATAAAATGTAAATAGTGAATATTTATAAATTAATAAACAAAAATATTTACCAATTAATATTTTCATTATATTATCAAAGATAATCATCAAGAAATTATTAATTGATAACTATATTGTAATTATCATCTGATATGATTATTAAAATTTTCATAGAATTATTTATTTTATTATTAATGGGTTTATATTATAATTATGAAAAAGAAATTCGAAGGCTAACTAGATGAAATTATTAAAACCATTAATGGATTTTTCCTATATTATAAAAGAATATTATTAAAATTATTAATTCATTGTTCCAAGATTATCAGTGGATAATTTATATAATAAAAATTTTAATAGGTTAATTTATTATCAAAATGTATTTAAAAAAGATAATTTATGATAAATTATTGGAAGATAATTATAATAGGATAATTTAAACAAAAATATAATAAGATAATTTAGAAATTATCTAGTTGATGGAATGTAGAAGCACTTGTGATATTTTCTTTCATTTTCACATAAATTATGTGTTTTTGGTATTAGGGACCCATGGTGAACCTTCAGTTTCGACATTTACTATAAAATTTCCTCAGAGTGGTGTTATTTACCTTTGAGGTTACAACTCTAGCTATTGGACCACAACAGATGGTTTATCCTTTCCTTTGATGTCCACTAAATTGAGGTTGGATGTTACTTACCTTCATGGGACCTTTTTATACATTATTACATGGTATGATTATAGTATTGGAATATATTATATACCTAAGTGAATTTAAATTACTTGTGGGTGTGTTTGTGGATTGTGACACCATATGAATGTGCATGAGAAGAATTATTGAGATAGTTATATTTCATTTTTTCTTTAGATTCACATTTTGTGCTTATGATGATTCTATATTTTCACATTATGGGTGCCTTGACCTGTATCTATGATATGATGTCACTATTTCAACAACATATATAAAGAATATTCTCTGATTTCGTTTCTTGTGCATAGTATTGAGGAGATAGGTGGACCCATCATGACCAAATATTTCTAGAGGGGGAGCATGATCAAATGATGCATATGACTTGATGACAATACCAAGATGGATGGCATGGCATGGTGTCCTATAGTGGCCAAACATGGGGTCATGATGATCATGAGTGATCAACCCCATATTTGATGACCATGGGGATTGAAGATCATGAGTGATTATAAAATCATAATAATTACAGGGAATTATATTCTATGTGACCTAACCTATTGTTAGAATTAGGGAATGATGGTATTGTGTAGTCCAACTAGGAGTCTTGGGGCCTATATGACTATTGTGATGCATAAGGCTAGCTTAGTTGTGATATATATAGTGTGGTAAATTATTGTACTAGTGTGGTCTATACTTGAGGAATGTGTCATTTATGGTTATCATGAATCCATTGGATGGCTCTATCGTTGAGTCATTTCCATGAGTGTTTTGATTTTTTCTAGTATGGATCTGATTCAGGTATAATATGGGGTTTTTTGTGTCTTGGCTAGAACATTACAAATCAATTTTTATTTTTTTTATTCTTCTTATTCAATAACCATTATTATCGAATATAGTACTCTACTTGAGAGAATATGTTTAGTGATGAATTGTTGGTTTCTTATTGAGTCTTGTAATCATACCATAATCAAGAATTTCAATTTTCTTATAAATATCATGAATGATCTAGGAAAGGGTATGGGCTATGTGGTGGATAGTTATGAGGATGGGAATGGATCTTGCAACACACTAGGATTGACTTTAATGTACCTTCTATTTTTTGTCTACTTTGTCTACTAATATTAGTCTATTTTTCTTTCCACTTTAGTCGCTTCTTTATTTATATTATATTTATTCCATCATTATCTCTCTTTGTGTTTATTTTAATTTTTAAATATATATATTATTTTTTATTATTGACCCTATGTTTTGATACAGAGGGTATAGACTCTCCCCAAACATACATAGTCCCTAGATGCAAATCAATAACCTATAGTGTATGGGGAGGCACACATGATGTCATGTGACCTTCCAGGTCAGACCCAATGTATTGAATAAAGTTGTTAAATATTTTTCAAAACATAATGCATGTATAATGAAGAGATACATTATAGGATGATTTTATAGAAGGTATTTGATGAAACAAATTGGTTTTTATGTGATGACTATTGAGATGAGGAGGTACCCTTTTATAAGAGTGTAGAGGTTAAATTTTTTAATTTAGCAAAACATAAATAGATTTTTAATTAAAAATGATCAAAAATGATTTATTTCTAAAATTGGATGAGTATGGGACAAAATAATATCAAAAAATAATTTTTTTCAACATTTTTGGTTCACATTTGGATACATATCATTTTGTTTTAACCCCTCATTAATTGTTTTTAAATATTTTGTGAAAATAATTATCCTTATAGTTTGAGGATCAATATGGTTACTATAATGAAACAAAATTTCTAAAAATAGACCAAATTTAATATTATAAAATATATCATAATCATTTGGAAGAATATAATATTTTTTAGAATATTATATCATTTAATGAAATATTATATCATTTAATGGAATATTATTTTTTATAATATATCATTAATGTCAAATTTTAGATATATTGATTACTCTAGATATTATTATATCACAAAAAAATAAACATATAAAAAATATTCCGTTTTTAATATCCCTAAAATGTTAGTTTCATCTATAAAATTCACGGATGTCATTATTTGTCACAAAATTATTTACATTTAAAATATTTAATATTATTTTTATGATTTTTTATTATATTTATAATTATTTTTTAAGCATTGTGTAAGAAAATAATTTTAAAAATTCATCATTAAAATATAGAAATAAATTAACATGATGAAAATATATATTTTATATTTTAAAAAATATTTAAAGCTGAGCATATCCATTTGTAATTTATATATTTAAAAAATTATATTTAATAAAAAATGATTTTGAATTTTTTTACGTTTCATCAAATAAAATATTATTGATTTCATAATAACATCCAAATGGTAATTGGTAAATATAAAAAAATATTAGATGAAATTGTATTCAACACAATCAAACGAATATTTCATTTTATGGTTATTTTCTAGTCTATAAAATTTTATTTTCAACTTATAAATACCCAATTTACCCTTTACCATTGTAACAAAATTACCAAAGTGATTATTAAATTTATCCAAAAAATCAATCTTATTGTGTAAATTTATAAATCCTAATTAATAATATTAATAAATTCTCAAACATTAAAAACACCAGAGGGTTAGAATTTATTTTCAAATTAAACAGGAAATACAAAATGAAGAATATGTATTTAGGGAAATTACCTTTTTACAATAAACAATGATATAATAATGTATAGTATAAAATTCATATCAAAAACCAATATTGGGTTATTCATAATCAAAATGATATAATAGAATCATAAAACTAATACAAAATACATTTTTTATATAATCTTTAATAGAAAATTGGTTTTTCAATAAAACATTTTATTTCCACTATTCATTGAAAAATCAAACATTTTAGAACATTCTCAAAAATTCATTCTAATATATTTTTGACATGCTAAATTCATAAAATAAATTAATATTTTAAATTATTTATTTCTACAAATGGAAAATTATTTTTAATCTTCACACATAAAAATATGAAAAACCAATTAAAAAAGAAAACATATACTTTATGTATAATATTACATTAATAAAATAAATTTATTATTTTCAAATAATTTTAAAAATAATTTATATTTTGTGTGAACATAATATTTATTTCATAAATTTTTTATTATTATTTATCCCTATGAATTTAATTTATAATTTTCTTAAATAACATTTCAATAATAATATTATATTTTTAGGTTTACGATCAATGTTTAATATATAACACATTATCCAACATAGTATTTCCTTTTAAAATATCAAGATATTACAATGAGATGTGTCATGTGATATTTATGTAAGAAAAATCATTTTAGTCCGGATTTATTAAACATGAATTACCATTGAGAGAGTTTATAAGATTCTTACGTGATAAACCCATAAAATTTTCTTCTCTAGTAGATAGGGAATTTAAATGTAATAGTACTATATTCCTCTCTTTGATAATTCAATTGAGGGAGAAATTATTTTTATGAAATACCAACCTTATGTAACGTTTTTTTAAAAATAATTTATTTTATGTCTATATTTTCATTAAATTATTTTCAATAATTCTTATAATATTCTAGAAACTTTTATTATATCCATTTGTACAAATATTTTACTGTATATAATTTTTTTTAAAGTGGAATATTATTTTTTTTATATAACATTATAAATTTTTCTAGAAGTTTGAATGAAATAATTATTTTAATGTACACCACATGAATGAAATCTCCCAATATCTTTCAAAATATTATATTAGTAGCTTTACTTACAATATTCCATGATTAATTTAAAAGTAAATATTTTCCATAATAATTTTTGAATCTTTTCTACTTTAACAAAGTGATTTCAAACTGAAATGGTTATTTTCATTAAGAAATATTCCAATCAAAATTCAAATACATTATTGACGTCTGAAAACATATTTTGATGTTATATATGATTAACTGGGGATATTTTCCAATGATACCATCTGCATATTTTACATGGTTGGTTTATGAAAATGAAATTTTGTGGATGATTAGATGAATATTGTTACTTGTATATTTTTTAGTTAAGTTGATTGGAAATCAAATTGAAACATATTTTTATTTTCATGAGTAATATGTTGATTAAATGATATATTTTTTATTATATTGTGTATAAATTATTGATTTATTTATTGTGTGTTTTTAATTGAGTCTTGATATTTTAATTCTGTTTGTTTTGAAAAATTATAGTAACATAGTATTTAATTAAATTTTATTTCATTTAAAATATTAAAATTTTTCTTATATTTAATATGTATTCATATTTTTTTTATAATTATATATTTTTATTATTATTTACCATATATTATTATATTTAATTCTTCTACATTATTATTTTTATTTTGTTAAAAATTTATTTTTCTCAAGGCTTTGTTTCTGATTTCTTCTAGATCATTTCATACATTGGATCCTCACTCATTTCTTAACCGTCGATCTCATATTTGATTTCAAATCAACCATTAGATATTCCTTTATATTCTTCCAATCTATCTAATCGAATTCTCATGTGTCTTCCTATCTTTCTTCCATCCATCTCGGGATGTATATTTCCCTTTCTTCTAAACACCATTTATATTAATATATTGATGGATTTTTAAACCAATGGTGTGTCATCTTGACACTGTTTTAAAATAACCAATGGTGTGTCATTAAAACAGCACTGAAAAATCCAATATTGTGTTGTTTTTTCTATTTTTTTCTATTTTTTTAAATCTATTTATTGCATGAGCTTTTGTATATATTGATCTTCTATATCATTTCTTACTACACTACATTGGTTTGTATATTAATTTCATATGATATTTTTTATTATCATAAGGTTTAATGACATTATTATACATATTATCATTGGTGTTTCATTTAATTAAAAGTATAGTAGTTGTTATTTTATAATATTATTTTATTATTTTATTATTAATGAAAATAAAATGTTACATTTTACTCACTTATAATATCATCTTGGTTCTTGGAAGTAAAATGTCATGAGAAGCAATTGGATCCCAATGATGTGTATGGAACACAGTTTAAAATCCAATGGTGAGTTATATTTTATTTTTCTCTTTGAACACATTCATTATACGAGGAAACTAAATACTCTCATGCTACTTTGAAAGCTTGATAAAGAAACATCTTTGACATCTGATGTTTTGTCACTATCATAGAAGATCACCATCATCTATATCTTTTATACCTATTATGGTAAAGGAACAATAATTATTTAGAACTTCTTTAGCATCTTCTCATATTTTTATTTCTATTTATTTATTATATTTCTACATTATATGTCTTCAAATACCATATTTGTATTCTATCATCCAGATTATTCTTTTCCCATAAAAATTTTTTCATTGTGTTATTCCTTCCATCTAAATGATAAGATGGTTATTCCTCTGATAAAAAATCTAGGATGTTCGGGACTCTTTAGAATGTTAGGTGTTATAACTCAGGGTGAAAATGGTGTGTGGTGTTACACATCCAGGTGAAAAATGTGCATAGGTTAATACAACCAGATCAAAAAGGTACGTATATAATTCTTATAATCGGTTTATAATTCCCATTAAAAATTAATGTTATTGAGAATAGAAATATCCTCAAGGAGTAGAGGTAATTTATATGAGGACTAGGATCATGAGATCTAAACCTTTATAAAAATTGTACGTGTTATTTGTTTTCAATTATGATGAAACATTAAACATTTATTTGATAACCCTAATAAATTTAAATCATTTGATAAAAAAGACAAATCATCCCCAATATAGTAACATATTACATAAAAAGAGCACTAAAAATAGTTATTAAATGGTGGTTCCTGTTTAATGATTCAGTTTAATTTTTTTCAATATATATTTCTGAACAAACCATTACACTAGAATTAAATGTTGAAGGAAATTATCTATTTCTATACTATGTTTAATAAGATATTCGAGTTATTAAATACTTTTAGGCCACCTCACTTCAATGGAAGTGATTATTACTACTTGAAGGTTAGAATGGAGGTATTCTTGAAGAATATTTGTCTTGAATATTTAGGTATTATGTCTAAAACATAAAAATTACGTGATGTTGAATTAGAAACTCTTACTGGTAATGAGGTTACTAAGTGTGTTTTAAATTATATTGTCATGAATTTTTATATTTTTCTCTATGTAAAAATATTTATAGTCATATTTGATCTTGAAATATTAATTCTAAAAATTGGAGGTCTATGAATATTACTCAACAAGGTACTGAAAAGTTCTAGAGAACTATGTTAGTTACACATCAAGCTTAATTTCAAGAGTTGAAGATAAATTATCAAAATATTATAAATGATATGTACAATATATTAAAAAATATTGTTAGCAACATGGTTACTATTAGATAAATCATGAAAAATGAAACCCTAATTGAAAAACTACTACGAGCTCTATCGAAATGATGGCATTTAAGGAAAGTATCTGTTGAATAAAGTAAAGAATTTACTGAATATTCCATGGATGAGCTGATATGATCATTGCTGTAATAAGAGCTATAAATTATGAATTATAATAATTATGATCATGATATGATAAAATTTAATTCATTTAATTTAAATATAAATGTTATAAATAATTTTTCTGATTCTAAGTTACATTAAAGCGAGAAGGATGAAATTTTAAATTTCACCAAAGGTGTTTACAAGTACATGAAGCATAAGTGAGGATTTCAGAAGCTTCCTATAATATATTATTCAAAACATTTCATAATAATTAGTAAAATATTGAAAACAAATAAATACGATTCTTTGGAATTATTTTTATATGAGTTTAAGAAAAAGGGTTTTATAATATCAAACTATCCTAAACAAAAAAAATAGAAATGATAAGAAACACGACATAGAACAAAAAAATGATTATCAATCTAGATGGAGCTTCAGAGAAGATTTTAACTCAAGTGATATTGGATATGAAGTTGAAAAGGATTATTCCAATCAATGTTTGTTGGATGGAGCTACATAAAAGAGTCAGACTCAATTGATGTTGGATTTTACTATAAATGAGATACAATCTAACTATAATTACTGTTCTGGTCCTAAATCTGATATGGAAAATGAAAATAAAGATTTAACATCTCAAAATGATAAGTTTCAAATTTACATATTAAGAATGGACGAAATTTATAGGGAATTGTAATGGGAAAATAAAAATATAATAGAATAAAATAAAAAATTGCATGATTCCATTTTATGAAATATAGAAAAATAGTAGTAGATTATGCATTGATTAATGTCAATGTTAATAATGTTAAAATAAAATATTTCTGTTCTAAAAATGATGAATACCAATACATAAGATTTTAATTAGTCTATGATTATTTAGCTATATATAAAATAGAATATAATACTCTTAAAAATGAAAATCCTAAAGGAAATAATTATGGATAATGTTCAAATATTATATTATGTTATTATTTTATTACATTCTAGAATGAGGATGAAACAATTTATATTAAAATCCCAGAATTAAAAGAAAAATTATCTATTATTATTTGAGGCTAGATGAAATTTGATAAAATAATGGCTATGAAGAAACCCAAATATGAAAAAAGGGTTATTGTTATAATAAATAGATTACTCAAATATATAGAACATGTTTTGTTAAAATCATAAATGGGAATAATTCAAATGTCACAATCATTAAGTGTAACATGAAAGGGAATTATGAAAATGAATGTTCACTAATGTTTACTCAGTCTTTAGGTTACACTAGTATTTTTTTAGAAAAATATGTCTTCTAGATTACCATATAATTAATGATTCACATCTATATGGATACATAAATATTATTTTAAAAATCCAGTGAGACGCAAACTAGTATCAGTACCAAAACACCCATCTTCATTATATTTTTTTATGGAATGATTCCTAATGAATTCCAATGCCTCACTGTGTATGGACATGCATGGGCTCCAAAATCATGGTTCAAATCTAGTGAACCAATGCCAGTCACTATGAATAGATAAGTTTATATTTTTTATATGATTCATATTATCTATTACAATATAATATTATATTATTTCATAAAATATATCTAATATATTTTAATAAATTTATTTTATTTCTTACACCAGGTATGTGATTTTTTTTAAAAAATCATAGCATATAAAATTGGTGTAGTTTACGTATTTAATACATTAATTATAAATATTTTGATTATATGTTTAATTTTATATAAAATACGCAAACAATATTGGTCTATATATGATTAAATACTCGTGAATTTTTCTGAAGAAATCCCTTTACTCATTTTTATTTTATATACATTTTATAAAGTGTTAACGCAATCAGTTTATAAAAACTATAATTTTCATAGTCTGTATGAAATAACATTTCAATAGATAGTATAGAAAGTTTTTAATACATTTCTAAAAGTCATATGTGATTTGTTTTTTGGATTGTTCAAAATTATTATTTTATTTTTTTAATTATGATTTTATTAAATAATCAATTTATTTTAAAAATGATTTTATTTTTATAATAATTTGTTTTTATAATAATATTTTTAAATAAAACATTTACATTCAAAAATTCAAATGGAGTTCATTTTGTAAACCCATCTATGTAAAGAAAATGATTATTTCATTTTTAAATATTATTTTTACATAATTTTTCCATGAATGTTAGTTCTTCATTAAATGTAACAATTATCTATTTTTTATTATATTTAAATATAAAAAGTAAAAAATCATGTTGTTTTTGTTTTGTGTAAATGATATGTTAAATACTAATCACAATGTTTTAGTAATAATTAGATCATTTTGGTTGTAAAAATCATTGATAACACAGTTTCAACACTTCTTTCATTTAATATTTTACTTTTTCACATTACTATAGATGACTTTTGTTTAAAAGGAAGTAATTATTTTATACTATAATGTATTTTTTGAATTTGGTAAGATATAAAGTTTACTTTTTATTATTAATATTTCAGTTTTGGTAAATCTTTTCAATTTCAGTCTTATGTATTTTGGAATTGAAAAATCATTATTATATTCAGATTAAATTTTATTAAGTAACATTGTTTCCTTGAATAATCAAACTATATTTTTTTCATTTTCTCCCTAATATTTATCTAATTTTATTTAAATGAGAATTATTTACAAAATTTAGCAATTGCATTGATTAAATAATAAAAAAATTTAGTTATTTTACTATTTTTAAATATTTAACTTTTTGTTAAATATTATGAAGGGGAGAATGTTATAAAATATTTAATATTTTTTTGAGTTATATGGAAATTTAATAAATATTATGTGTTTTAATTTACAAAAAGTGGAAGATAATTTTTAATTAGGTCTTAAGGTTTTAATTTTATTTGTTTTGATAAATTATAGTTACATGGTATTTAATTAAATTTTATTTTTTAATATATTTATTTTTTAGTATCGTTAATATCTATTCATATGTGTTTTTTTGTTATAAAAGGTTTATTATTATTATTATTTCATGTTTACATATATGTAATTGTTTTACATTATTTTGTTTCTTTTTTTATTAGCTAATTTTTCTTAAGGATTTATATCAGATCTATTTTGGATGCTTCTATATATTGGATCCTCACTCATTTTTTAATCGTCACTCCCATCAATGATTTCACTTAAACTATTAGATCTTCCTTGTTATTCTTCACATCTATATTATATCCTTCCCATGCTTCCTTTTATCCCAGTTCCATTGGTCTATGGTGGTGTATCAATCTTCAGTATAAATACCATTAATATTGATACATTTATTCCTCCTCAAACAAATGATGTGTTTTCTTGACACTATTGTAAAATAACCAACAATTATTCCTTAAGATACTACTGAAAAATCCAATGGTGTGTCATTTTTTATGTTTTTTTTATTTTTTACAGTCAGTGTATGATAGAATAATTTTTATTTCCCGATCTTTTATTACATTTCATGGGAAAGTACATTGGTTTTTATTATAATCTACAATGTTTATATTGTTTATAATATGTTTTAATATTTTTCTAATATATATTATTAGTTGTGTTTCATTTATTTAATGTATGGGATTTGATAGGAATCAATACTATTTAATTATTTAATGATTACTGAATATAAAATACTCAATTTTATTCAATTATAATATATTCATTGTGATTGGAATTCATGAGACACTGCTAGAACCCAACGGTATGTCATGAAACATCATTATACATACAACACTGAGTTATATTTTATTGTTATATTAGAACACTATTATGATAATATGCATGAAAATATCTTTAGTTCAGATTAAATCATTTCAATTTAAAACGAAATGAAAATGGTTTTTAAAACAATTTTTTACACTATAAAACATTTATAATGGTGTGTCACAGACATAATGATAGATATCCAATACTGATTCATGACACAGTTAGTTCAAAACAAAATTCCATCATTTTTATTTTCCCATTTTTAGTTATAGTTATTAAATCTGATTACATAGATAATTTCATAATATTTTATACAAATATTCTTCCAAATTTGTTTCAAATTAATTATAGAGTTTTTTTCAATGACATGTACCCATACAGATTCATATTTTTGATACTCTAATTTTAACATCCTTTTCTATCATGTCTTATATATTGAGTTTTATTATTATTTAATTTAATTTTAATTTGTTATTTTTTAACAAATATTACTTCTAATATATTATATATGATTTTGAAAATTTCATAAATATTCTTTATTTTAACTATGTTTTATGTACAGCTTGACTAAAATCATTATTATGGTGATAGTAATGGTCATAATATTTTTATTATTCTCTTAAAAGTGTCTCGTAGAGATTCAATATTGACATGCTTATATAGATATAGAATTTAATGATTTGGGATAATGATTCGAGTATAAAAAATGTATATGTGATGATTGATTTCTATTTTACATTGGATAATTTGTTTTAAGAGGATAATAAATACTCCCTGAATGTTCTGAATGTTTGATCAAGACACTTCTTTGACATGTGCTATTTTTCTGCTAAAACATAAGATCATCATTATCAACATCTCTCATTCATGTTGGGATCTAGGAACAATAACAACATCAAATTACATTATAATATTATAATGTTCTTATTTCAATAGTTTTATATTATTTTTCTCTATTATAATCATTTTATACCTCTATATATATATTCTAGCACCTAGTTTAAGTTTTTTCTATCTAAAATATGACATTGGGTTATTCTCCCATATAAAAGGATGCTATGGTTATTCCTACCAGAAAAAAGGTAGGAAGGTTGTGACACCATAGAATGTCAGGGGTGTACCTCCATGTGAAAATATTACATGAGGTTATATCTAAATTTGAAAAAGGTATGCAGGGTTATACCACTAGGTGAAAAGGGTATGTCTATAATTCTTTTCATTGGGTTATTACTCACAGTCAAAAGTAAGGATATAATGAATATCAATCTCCTTGAAGAGTAGAAGAGATTGAAGAGATGATTACAAAATTTATATGTGAACCTCTATAAAAATATCATATGTTATTCATTTTCAATTTCAATGAAAAAATTTTCATTTATTTTATTACTCTGATAAACAAATAATTATCAACAAAAAAATAAGAACAACTATTTACACCCCCCCCCCCCTCACCTATAGTCACTACATACATACAAAGAGCACAAATAATGTGAGTAGTGGGGACTTTATATCAGTAATTATAATTTTTTAAATATTGATAAAACATGGGAAAACTTTGTTTTCTATCGATTAAATTTGATTTTTAAAACAAAATTTTTATACTAGGTTTCACATTATTATTTTCTGTGGATGTAATTTCATTTCTATATGATTAGTTGTTGACCAAGATTCATATACATAAGTTTATAAGGGGAAATTATTTCATGTACTTTTGTTAATGAGTGAACTCATCCCAATATATACATGTTCATAATGATAAAATCTTATTCTTTTTCAACAATTCTATGTCTAGTATATGCTCTCATGGATAGAGACATATAATCAATTATTCCATAGAATTATTATTATTATTTTGTTAAAAATTATTCATTACATGATTCTTGTTTAATGTTATTTAATTTATTGAGTATGAATTTATTAATTTAATATCATGTAATCGTACTCCTATAATCATGTATGATAATTAATTGATATATTTTATGTTTACCCTTTCGAATAATAAGTGATAATGCTTTCTTTTTATTTTTGTCCCCGGGATTAGAAGGAATGTTAAGAGTATGATATGTCTATTGGGGTACTAATATGAATAATGTAAGGGAAATGTTGAATATGTTTTATGAAATATGATATTTTTTAATGTCACCTTAAAATACTAATCTTTTGTTTATTCTGTGTGGATATAATTGATTTGTGCATTAAATTTTATTCTAAAATGATTTAGTATTAATATATGAAATACATGTGTAACCTAAATTTTAATCAAAATAATATTTTATACATTATTCTACAAATATATCCCATTATATTATGCCTCATATATCATAACATAAATGTTTGGTTGTGTAATCCATTTAGATGAATAATATTTCATCTAATTCGTTATGATTTACATATATACCCATTCACTGAATGTGAATATTGGCCCTCTTTCAATCCTTACCAACGAGAATGTATCATGATTTTTCTCAAAATATTAGCCACCTTGTTTTCCTTTCTATGTTTATAGTTTCTGGAGTTTTCACAATATATGATTAATTCTAAAAATCTATTTTGTTACATGTTCATCCACATAAATTTAAATTGATTGTTGAATTCTGGATTATGGTGAAGGTGATTTGTTGAATGATATCAAATTGATGAAATTAATTATTTTTTATTGTTTTGATTTATAGAATTTTTTTTATTTTTTTTTTCTATAAAAATAATTATTTGTTGAAATGGGTTGGAACAATTGTTTTGGAATTGTTTTGGTATATTTGGATAGAGAGTGTTTATTTTCATTTATGTGACCCTATAGATGAGGCATGTTCCATCGGGGAATTTGTATTTGATTACCTTGTGATGACATATTAATAAATGAGAGACCCCTCATGAGTATGGAAATATCACATGGGGCTGGATGTGTGAAGATGTAGTTATTTGGAATCAAATATTTATTCCAATACAAAAATTGAGAAATTGTTTTAATGATTTGTTGGTCGATTTCATTGGATATTTCCTTGGGTTTGGTAAACTGGTTTACAATGATTTTTTTATATTTTGAAATAAGTGTTTTAAATTATTTTATTTTAATGGATTTATATAAATGTGGTATCATGTTCTAAACTAGATGCGTCAGTAGAGAATTTTTTGGGGGAACCTAATTAGTTTCATTACAAACCCCTTAATTTAGAACATTATTGATTTTCCAATTACATTTTTTAATGACATAAGTAATGGAATTATATCCCTTTTATTTAGTGGTGCTTCATGATAAATGGTCTTGGAATGTGTATTTGATTCATTGAGATTGTTGGAAGATGCTGAGTCAGTGTCGTTAAGGAATTTTGAGTTTTATAGGGTTTTTCTTATACTTCATAGTTGATGTTTCTCTTCGTTTCCCCTTAGTAATATGATACCGTTGTTTTGGATTTATTAGAAATTTATTATTATATATAATGTATTTATTAATGACCGTGTGATTATATGTAGATAATTGAAGAAAACTGTATTGTTTTTTGGTTTTATTACATTTTGAAAAATGATACATGTATTTGTAAATATTTATTTACAAATGTTAAAATTTTATCTCAAAATTAAAATTTTAATATTTACATCCCATTAATTGTTTCATGAAATGAATGAAATCTAAATCTGAAAAAAAATTGAGTAAAAATAGAAAATGGTACAGAAGATGAAAGAAAACCTATTTAAAAATTTTATCATTAATTTAGCCCTCGTCAATGAAAATTATTTACAATTTACATTAAAATATATTTGAAAGAAAATATGTTATTTATAAATGATAATATTTATTATACTTTCAATATTATTAAAAGATATATATATATATATATGGTAATAATGATGGTGGTTGTGTAAGTTAAATTTTATAAGTATAAGGTAGATGGTTTCAATTATTATGATGTAATTTTTAGGGGAAATAATCATGAAAATTTGTATTTTATTATGAAAATATAAATTTACTGGTGAAAAAGGGTATATAACACATAATATTAACTTAGTTTAATTTAAAAAAAAGTATAAGAATTTCAATGATGAAGATGTATCACTCAGTTAATTGATAATAAGTTACAAAGCCATATGCCTTTTCTAATATCAGAATCTAAATACAATGAAATATAGAACATGAAAAAAATATTTCATAGGAATTATATTTTAAATATTATAAATATATCAATGAAGTTGTATTTAAAATATATAAATGAAAATATGTATAGAATATAAAATATGGATGGACATAAGAAAAATGAGATGGAAGTCCTCACCTTAGATTCCTACTTTCTCAAATGTGATCTATCTCTATGTATAATCTATAGAGGCTTATTATTCATATGTATTTTACTATTTATTATATTTATTTTAGTTAATTACAAGAATTTATATAATATACCCAACTCCAGTAAAAAAATCTAGTTAATTAATTATTATGTTGGCACTAGGTATAATATATCTCATCTTGAATGTATGAATTCATTAGTATTCATTTTAACTTACATTTATAAATGAATATCATGTTATATTTGAAATTATAATATCAAATATATTGTTTTTATATATAAACATTATTTACTCTAGTATATACTTGTATATAATTGTGAGTAAATATCTTTTGAACATATGGAATAGGCAACACATGAGTAGGGTGAGTTCAAATATACAGTAAGGGGTATGAAAAGGGAAATTAATCATGGATAAATAATAAATTATCAATATTCCAAGGTACATAACCAAAAAAATCCATTATATCTATAAATGGTAAAAATGAATCCATGGACAATATCCATGAAGATATCTCATAGATAATCCAACCTAAATTCTCAGGGAAAGAAATTATAAATATGGAATTTCATAATATAAAACATCATGATATATTTAAAATAATATCCTTGTGATAAGATAGATTTATTAAAGAGTTTGTATAAAACCCTCTATCACAAGTCAAGGTTACTAAGTTGTCTCATTATACATGTCGATTCATAAAGGGGCTATTTATAATTTGGAACTACCCATCAAAAATTATAAAATATATTCCTCATATATTAAGAGATCATTTGTATTCATATATAATATTCATAATCAACAAATATCTATATTGAGTAAAGGATATAAAATATAAATACATCCTGATTCGATCAAATAACATTCATAGTAAAAAAAACAAATTTAAAAAAGGTATATAGTTTAGGATATAATACCAAAAATACCATCCAGAAGCAAAGATTCTGACCATTTATTAAAACTAAATTAAAAGGTAGAGGAGAGACGGATGAGGTCAAACAGAGGGAGTTTCCCTCATCTGTAAAGAAATGTTTACAGATCATAATAAGACATATCATTCCAATAATCTGAATCACCAGCGATTTCCCACTCGGAGTGGGGCTTACTCTATTTGAAGATCATAAGAATATCTGGATTGGACTTACCTAACATCATAAAATTAGATTGGGTGGACACAGGGAGATGGATGTTATAATAGTCTTTTATCAGCCTTCACTTAGGTGGATCAGGAATACAATCCATACTCACCTGGTCTTTTTCAGATAAGAGTGCATCATTAAAATAGGTATGACCACCTTAGTTCGATGCCTTTAGGATGGTGAAATCATCTAGCTCTTCCACCTCAGAGATGTCACCCCACTTCTCAGAGATCCTACAAGAACTCAAAAGTTTCTGAATCTCATTATTGCAATCAACCTACTGAGAGGCCCCATTTCTAGAATCCAAATAATCTCATGATTCTGCAGACCTATTAAAGGACAAACATAAAGAGATTGAGTGAAAAAATGAGACCCATCTACAGTGATTGTCTCTTTAGTAGAAATATGAGTGATAGCACGATCAACATCAGAAGTAACCACCTTAGCAGATTCAGCCCGAGTGTTAGAGGGACCACTATTGGAAGCCATCAGATATATATATCCACCAATAGTCCCTTAAATTTCACATTGGGAACTTTAGGATCAATGTAGGGTGCCAACATATCAGCCTTAAAGGAAGATGGATTTTTGTGAACATCCTCATTTGACAAAGCCACATGCTTCTTCTATGATTTCCTTCTGAAAAGATTAGTTGGATGACCTTTTATCCCATATATCTTGCAATAGATCTTCCTCCAACAAACTTCCAAAGAATGACCAACAACCATGCATTCATTACAGAGGAGAGGGTTTCGTTCAAACTCAACATCAATTTGAATATTATTAGTGGGATCGGAGAGAGTTTCCTTATCAATCAAGATGAATCTAAGATCAATCACTACCAACATTCTGGAAAAGTTCCCAAACCGAACATCCTCAATTTCCTTGTCAAGGTGAATAGGAGTCCCAATTTCCAAACCAATGTCATGCAATATCATTGGGTACCAAAGGACATAATTAAGCAGATAAAAATGAACGCAATTTTGAGTAAAAGAATTTCATGCATGTGAAGCACTGAAATAGAAGGACTATTCAGGAAGATAAATCCATACACGCCTCAAAGACAGAGCTCCAATGATCCATGCATTAATTTTAAAAGCCTCCAAAGGAAAGTGGAAATGAAAAAAATTAAAACCAATATATACGCATTTCCAATCAGAATAGCCTCACAAAAATGAGATCCTCTGAACCAAAGCGTTAAATTTCCAAGACTTATCACCCTTTGGCCTAACAAGACGTGCAATCAAATAATTCTTCCCAATTGCAATTCTCTTAGAAAACACATTTGGATTAGCCTCAAAATGGGATAATGCCCCAACACCGGAGTCAATGAAGGATGGAAAGGGAGGCACCTAGGATCAGTCAAACCCAAACTGACTACCATTCGAGACCCGCACATTCAAACCTTCATTCAGAGTCTTTAACACATCATTATGATTCATCAATCATAGATCAAGGCTAGATAATTTCATAAAAGCATCAATAACATTCTGTGGTGCATTCCATAATTAAGACCTAGAAGGAATAACATTACACACACCCCCAACATCACGAATAGAATTTCAAGCGTCACATGCAACCTCAGATCTAGGAACAAGAATAGGAAGACCAGAAGAATCCTTCGAAGGAACCTGTAGATCTTGCCTTAAACAAACAGCAACACTCTGGGCATCACGATTCACAGTCGGGTTGAACATCGCAGCATCATTCTGAATAGCCAACTTTGCTGGAAGCCTGCTACCACCGGGAAACTGTAATCCTTTATTCCGGGATGATCCGTGCTCACCGGCCACGAGCACAGATCAGAAGAAGTGCAGAAGAGGCATCACGACCCCTAGCACTCAGCCAGGCTTCCATAGATGGAGAAGACGAACACCTAGAAAACCATATCTCTTCCATCTCTATTTCTTCTTTAGGATATAATTAGTACTCTGCTCGTGAAAATGCATGATACAATTCAATTTTCTTTTAAATCATCTGGTTATACTTCATTGAAAAGAAATTGTAATATCATTATAGTCAATATAATGATCAGAATAAAATGATGATAATGAAGTGAATGGGGGTGTCCGTGACATGATGAAAGGAAGTAAAGACTAATCATGATGGAGATAGAACGCTATAGAATGGAAGAGTTAGAGAAAAGTGACATACATGAAACAAAAGGTAAACAGAAAAAAATTGCAGAAAACATTACATTAATGCTAGAACTTCCTTGTAGATTAGGCAAAGGCAAGGATGAAGTAAATATAGTGCGAAAATTTGATCTGAGGGGATTCCCTCGACCTTTATTACAATAACCCCCCTATGCCCTGGTTTCTCCCTGTTACTTTGTACCACATTTCCTTGAATGAAAATATGATGTTGGAGTGGAGTGGTATATTACTTGAATTTGGAGAAAGATCCATTGAACATGTCACCCTGCACTAAATCTTAAACTTCAAAACCTTCAACCATGTTTTCTTACAGACAGATTAATGTTTAAAAACAATAAAAAATTAATGAATGTTGAAATAAGTTCAAAATTCTGAATGTTAATGTAAAAGAAATGTAAAAAACCAAGAAAAGATAACAAAATTTATGGAGGAAAGAAGCTGACAGATGCATATGAGGTAGAGACGAGGGAGTCAGAGGCATAATATCCATAGGTGGAGAAGATAGACGTCGAGCAGCCAGAGGTGGATTAGCAGGAGTTGAAGAAGATAGAGGCAGAAGAGTCGGAGTTAAAGAAGCTAGAGGTGGAGAAGCATGATATATAGTAAGATATGCGAAGGAATCAATGGCGGAGGGGAAGGTGGAAGAGGATAGGGTAGTGGGGGGAGGGAGCCAAAGAAAGCGGAACCCTAGGAGCAGCGATGAAAATTACGAGCCAGAGGTGGAAAATGGAGGGAATGAAATTGGAACAAAGATAAAGGGGGATGTGTCGCAAGGAGGGAGTGACACATGTGCTAGAAACAACCCATATTTATAAAAGATATAGATTTAATTTTATTCTATCTAGTGTCAACCACATTCCTTTTAATGATCCATTTACAGCCTATGAACCTGGTTTTAGTTTTCTTATTTACAAAGGATATGGTATGATTTTTATTTTGGGGATTAATCTCATCATGAACATAAGAGAGTAAATACACATAATTTATATCATTAATATCTGGTATATAGTTCTAGGGATCATTAGTTCCAAGATCCGGAGTAATGAGAAAAGAAAAAATAGCCATATCAACATGGTTAAATTAGCATTGAAAACTAATGACTCTCTTAGAACAATCCCTAATTAGATTGTAATCTTTAGTATCGAAATGAGGTTAATTATATAATTAACTATTAAACTCAGTCATAATAATGCTCAGGATGATGTTTAGGTGTAGTATTCTTAATAAAAGATCCAGTTTCTACTAGTGGATCAACGTCAAAATCCCTAGTATTGTGTGTATCATAAATGTAATAACTAAAAAGATTTAGCTTATTAGTTGATGATTCATGGAAAAAATATCATGGATAATAATGTATTTATGAAATATTGTTTTTTCAAGACATTTTATACCCGTTTAACCCCTTTGGATACCCTAAAAAATTCACTTAATAGCTCTAGGGTCATGCTCGGTTTTAACATACATGTAACCAGTACAACTAAAAACTCACAAGTGTGACAAAGAAGTCAGTCAATTTTTCCACAACTATTCCAGGTTCTTATATTAAATAGCATTAAATCAGAAAAATATGAGGTATACTATTATAGGGTCATCCTCGACCCAGAAATAATTTTGGTACGACTGATCATGAGAACTTTCTTTGAACCTTTTTTAAGAAAGTGTGGTTTTCACACTAAATAAACCACATTTTTCTATAGTTTGGATAATATTATAGATCCAAAAACTGACCTCGAACTAGTATTGTGTAACGCCCCGACCCCAGCTACCCAGAGTCGGTGCATTACTTCGTAACATTGGCATGATCACAAAAGATCAAGTCTCGAAAGACCGATTAGTTTAGTAGCCTTGGAAACACTAGATACATTCATAAATGTTACATTACATCACAAAGTGAAAAACTATAATAACATAGTCTCCATAGTCTACACTTCTATCCTATTCGGACTATCCCTGCAGGTCATTCATAAAATACTTCTTCACATCCTGGAAAATATTAAAACATTGAAAGGGGTGAGCTCAGATGCTCAGTAAGGATAACAATATTGCGGAAGCTTTCATAAATAAACATTAACATTTAAGGCAATGTATAACTAAAACAAAAGCCTTTTAAACTTGAACTTCAACATAATATGGCAAAAGTAAAATGAGATAATGTCATTCACTTCTTCACATGGATATTCTACTGGTCGAATAATCACATGCAATATCAATAACCACTTTCATAATGATGGAATTCATAATGCCATACTATCATAACCACGTAGTCAAGGCCTCGTGCCAAGACTACAAATAAGATTTTGTCAAGGCCTTGTGCCAAGACACTAGTTTGTCTCATGAGACCTGCCGATGCATCGAGGAGCTATATCGGGCTCCACTCGTCACTTATTAAGTCCAATGCATTCCTCATATGAATAGGTTTAAACATATCATAAACCATAACATAATCGTATCACATAAAAAATGCATAAAGGAAACATAACATTTCCACATTTCAATCACAAGATATCAATACAACACATTGATATAATAAAAATGTTTTCAAAACCATTTTCAATACCAAAATAAAAGAAAGTTAAAACTTTGTATTTATTTTTCATTAAAAAAATGATGGCTTGTAGAGGAAGCCGAAACTCAAATAATGGTCACGGCGGCGGAGAAGTCGTTGTCGCCGCATAAGTACAGAAAGAAAAACATTCCCTTTTTGTCATTTAGTAAAACGCTTCATATAAAAAAGATTCCTTTTGAATAAAAGTCAAAGTCAAAGGGGTTTATACACCGTATAAAAGAAAGTTGTGTATAAAACCAAATATGCCTCAATGAAAGGGGATTGAGACGGAGTCCTTAAAAAGATCATTTTTAAAATAAAATAGATCTATTATGTGTATTCACTATAGGTACACATAAAGAAAGTAAAAATACAAAATAGGACATAATAATATCATGACATAATTTGGAAGTAGGAGATTAACCCAAAGAATAGAAATTGGGTTAAGAAGTTCCCTTACCTTGTGTCCGACTTGACTCAACCGTTCTTTAACCTCCTGAATAATAAACTAGAGTTAATATCTACCTTATTAAGAACCATTTTCAATTTATTTATCCTTATTATATCACTTATTACAATGATATGAACATTATGTAATTATTTAAGTTAATAACGGTTGTTTTGTCGATCTTTGGTACTTGAGTCAACAATAAACTTCTTATAATTACAAGTTGTTCATGTGGTAGAATATCCATTATATCCAGAATTATATTAATGATTTAGATGTCATATATATCTTATATATCCAGTATATACATTCATTTATAATATTACGTAACATTTAGAGGTAAGAAATGAAATGCACCATTCATGGAGACGGTAAGTCGTACGTACGCATGAACGCTACTTTCATTTCAATTTCATATTTAATGGAACTAAATCATAATGATATAAATGTATAATATAGTGTATAATACCATTTACTTCATCCTTTATACATCCCACATATGGCATTAACGATTCAAATCACTTTGAGGGGGCGGTAGTCCGCACTTCCTAAAATGAAATTATCGCGTTTTACCCATAATGCAAATCATAAAGTATGGCATAAATGAGAAATACAGAAGAATAAGTAAAACATAAACATATTATATATCATATATAAAAATAGTTACATCTTAATGGCCACATTTGAAGGTGTTATATGGGTGTTGAACAATCATCGTTTCGTGAGGCAGAAATTCACCATCCACAGAAACCGTATGTTCTTTAACAATTAGATGTAGGTGTGTGTAAGTGTAGCTCGAATACTTATTATAACAACATCCTAGTATATTTAGGATACTGGTGTTGTTACAAAAGAAATGAATAAAAAGAGTTTAGGGGGTTGGAGAAGAAAAATAAAACAAAACAACATTAGAAAAGACATTACCTCAAAATCGGGTAACTCTTTTTGATTTGAGCCAAAGGCTTCCTTGGGAAGAGTTCTGCCCAAAGTAAGGCTTGTAGGAGTAAGAGGGGGAAGTTGGGAGAGTATTTGGGCAGAGGTTGGCTGAGCCAAATGTCTTGAAGGTGTGAATAAGGTGGGAGTGGTGGGGGCCTTTTATAAGTGGAGAGGAGGGGCTCTTTTGGAAAGATTGAAATGTTACATTATTATAAAATGCTTTTCAGATTCTAAAGGTCCCACACTTATATAATTAGTGGCTAAGGTGATAAGGGTTCTAAATCTCTTCATCCAATAGGCTTTGGACAAGTGTAAGCCTTGGATTTTGCATTATCTTCTCATTTTATTTAAATCGTTAAATAATGAGGTCATCGCCACATCATAATGATGTCATAAATAATTTAATTTATTTAATGTCTAAAAATTATAAAAAAAAATACTATGATGTAGGAAATATTTTTATCTTTCTAATGAATATTTATAATCAAAATTTGGACTTTGTAACCCCACGTAAAAATTGTTTTAGTAAAACATTTTATGTTTGTGTCATTTTTTTACTTTAACATTAAATAAAAGGTGTTTATGTCATTTTCTAACTAAAGTGGCTCCATGGGGTACCCAAGTTGACCCATGGGTTGTCTTGTTCGGCCATGACTCATCCAATAGGAGTAGGATAAGTTTCATGCTCATCTCATATTATAAAAACATTATTTGTACCTTAAACTACACTAATTACCTCTAATCGCGATTAAGAACTTAAAAGTTACTATTCACCAAAAAATTATTTTAATCTCATTGAACCACATTTTACTTCTTAATGACAACCATGTATGTCGGATTTTTGAAAATCAAATCACAAAAGTGGTAATATTTCATTTAAACGAAAAATCAGTTATTTAACTACCACTTAGTGGTTTCACTATTCATCAAAAATTGAAGTTTTTCAGAACAATGCCAAAATTTCACCCTAAGCTATAATTGATATTCCGAATTCAAAAATGATGTCTATTTTACAAAATTCCAAACATATAAGTTGCATTAATTAATTTTATAATTAATTCCCGCTGTCACAACAAATAGCGTGTTTTTAAGAAACAATTTATATCAAAAGATTGGCAATTGTTTATGTCCAATTTCAATGTTAAATTAATTATAATGACCACCATTGGATAAAATTGTAAAAATATATTCTAATTATACTTTAAAACCACTAAATAGTATAATTTATCACTATAAATTATTTTGATTAAAAAATTTGTTTTTAAGTATTTTTCACTATTCATAAAAAATTAGAAGTTCTCAGAAAAATACTAAAAATTCATCATAGGCTAATTTCGATATTCCGAATCCAAAAATGAAGTCCATTTTGAAATATAAAATTTCAATAATTTTAAAAAGTGGTTATTACTATTCATAATGGCTACTTTGATTAGTCGCGGTGTTTTAGAACTCGAAGTTGCGTACAATGCAAGCTATTGCATTATTGAATGAGAAGCGTATCATGGAAGCTCGGGGTGTTACATTCTCCCCTACTTCAATAAATTGCGTCCTCGCAATTTGAAATTTTTCTTTGAAAATAAAAGGTTGAAAAGAGAAAATACCTTTGAGGAAAACCCACATCGGAAATAAGGTTAATAAATATATAACATTAAAAGAAAGCAGGATAAGTACAAAGGTCACCCGATATAGCCCATTCAAGGATCATATGAAAATATGGATATGGAAGAAAAACAAACCATTAAGGTCTAATGGAGAGTTATAGAAAACAGGATTAGGAGAAAGTTTAACCATAAGAAAATCACAAACTTGTGATTGGTTAAACGGTCATTGAATCCCCAGTTGGAAAAGTTAACCGACAACATTTTTGTTTTAAGTTACCTTTTATAATATTGACGAATTTATTTAGGAGATTTACTAAGAACGTAAGGGAATATACGTACTTGTTATGTATACTATCATTCGTTAATAAATTTTTACCACAAACCCAACTTTTACTCCAAATGGTAACGGAACTCAAAAATATTATATTTATCCTAATTGTATAAGGTTCCAAATGTTAACACATACCATTTAGATTAGTAAAACTATTTTGTAATAACGAGGGACTTCCTATAGGCTAGTGGTAGGAAATAAAGGCTTGTCGCACTATGGTTGTGGGTTCGATTCCTTCAGCTTTGTCCGACGCGACGGGTTACGCCCCACCCTGCAGGTTGTCCTTTTCCTAAAAATATAGTACTATACTATTCCAAAAATAATCTTCATAAATGTTTTAACCTTAAACAATACTATCCAAAGTTCAACTTAATCCATTCCAACCTTTATAGTTATCCAAAATACCTCTGTCCAGACTTTCTCTAAAAGGTCTCTTAATTCCAAAATCAATTTATCAGATTCCCCAAACAAAGTAAAGTTTCTCTTATTGTCACATACTAAAAATATGATTCCCTTAATCATATTAAAACCTTACTGAAATCAACAAGTACTGCAGTACAATCCTTATATATCACATTATTCTAATAACCAGAATATAATCCATGAGTCCAAAAGCACCAATACATTAATTATTCCGCTTCTACTGTAGTTACAGCATAAGATTGGCCTTGATCCCTTGGCCTTTTCTGAGGTAAGTTTCCCTGACGCTTAGGACATTCATTTGCATAATGCCATGTTTCCCTATAATTGTAGCATTCAACTTTGACAGCCTCTTTCTTTCCCTTGCAATCACGAGCCTGGTGACCCTTTTCTCCACATTTATAACAAACTCACATTCCTTTTAGGCAAGTACCAGGGTGATTCTTCCCACAATTATCACATAATGGAAAATCCTTCTTTCCCTTTTTCCCTTTATCTGTCTCTTGTTCCACCGTTGTCTTCTTCTCTTGCTTTACTTTGTTGTCATAAGACTTAGAGAATTTCTTTTCTGTCTTGATAGCACACGAGACAATATCTTCATATGATGAGAAGGATTGTGATACTAAAGCTCGACGGAGAAATGGTTTTAACCCATCAAAGAAACGATCAGTCTTACTTCTTGGGTTACGTATGTAATCGGAAACATGCCTCGCTAACCTTGTAAAGTTAGCCTCATACTTTGCGACATTCTCATCCTCCTTCTGCCTCAGACTCAGAAATTGTCTTTCCATATCTGCTCGATGGTCACGAGGAAAGTATTTTTCTAAGAAAAGCTCTTTGAACTCCCTCCATTCCATATTTGATACATGATCATCTTCCTTTGTGTTTTGAATCAGCGACCACCACTGATCGGCATCTCCAGTGAGGCGGTAAACTGCCATGACAACCTTCTCCCTTTCACTACTCCCCAAGGCATGGAATATTTTCTCTAAGGAATTTATCCATTGCTCAGCTACTATAGGATTTGTACTCCCATTGAAGGTTGGTGGTTGTTATCTCATGAAACGATCTAGCATTGATCCTCCACGTTGCGGATCAGGGTGCTCCATACGAGTAAGGTTATTATTCATAACCTGAGTAAGTTGTCCCAGTATGGTGATTAGCTGATCGGCACCAGTTGCATCACCAGCCCCACTATAATTATCTTGAGCAGGAGGGAAATCCCTACATGGAGTGCGTGCATTGATACGGTTTCCTTTTCTTCCACTAGGCGCCATTTCTAAACAATGTCATAAACTATATTAGTTTATGAATCAAAATACATAATCCCATACTTATAAAATACTTAACATAAATTGAACTATTTATGGATATAATCCATAATCATAAAAATGTTTTCTTTGAGGAAGTATATACTCATAAACCCTTCATAATGATTTGTAAAGAAAATGAGAGTTATCCTAAGCATATCCCCCGGGAGTGTCGTAACCAAGAGTGCAGCAAGGCCCGTTGTCATGCACCAGTTCCCGTTCGAGTCTAGCTCAAAGCAGTGTTTTTGGGTTTTACCCCTAGGAACATCTGTGCCAGAGCCGCCTCTACCTGATCGTATCCAGACAGGGATGTATTACTCGGAAAACTCACAAAATCTCTACAATACCAAAATTCTAGGAAGTTCTTCTATACTAATCCTCAATGTTCATCTTAGGTCTACGTGCTCTAATCAGAGTTTATCTAAATCTAGCTTCCAAGTTTAGTACTAAACTGCCTCTGATACCAACTGTAACGCCCCGACCCCAGCTACCCAGAGTCGGTGCATTACTTCGTAACATTGGCATGATCACAAAAGATCAAGTCTCTAAAGACCGATTAGTTTAGTAGCCTTGGAAACACTAGATACATTCATAAATGTTACATTACATCACAAAGTGAAAAACTATAATAACATAGTCTCCATAGTCCACACTTCTATCCTCTTCGGACTATCCCTGCAGGTCATTCATAAAATACTTCTTCACATCCTGGAAAATATTAAAACATTGAAAGGGGTGAGCTCAGATGCTCAGTAAGGATAACAATATTGCGGAAGCTTTCATAAATAAACATTAACATTTAAGGCAATGTATAACTAAAACAAAAGCCTTTTAAACTTGAACTTCAACATAATATGGAAAAAGTAAAATGAGATAATGCCATTCACTTCTTCACATGGATATTCTACTGGTCGAATAATCACATGCAATATCAATAACCACTTTCATAATGATGGAATGCATAATGCCAGACTATCATAACCACGTAGTCAAGGCCTCGTGCCAAGACTAAAAATATGATTTTGTCAAGGCCTTGTGCCAAGACACTAGTTTGTCTCATGAGACCTGCCGATGCATCGAGGAGCTATAGCGGGCTCCTCCCGTCACTTATTAAGTCCAATGCATTCCTCATATGAATAGGTTTAAACATATCATAAACCATAACATAATCGTATCACATAAAACATGCATAAAGGAAACATAACATTTCCACATTTCAATCACAAGATATCAATACAACACATTTATATAATAAAAATGTTTTCAAAACCAATTTCAATACCAAAATAAAAGAAAGTTAAAACTTTGTATTTATTTTTCATTAAAAAAAATGATGGCTTGTAGAGGAAGCTGAAACTCAAATAATGGTCACGGCGGCGGAGAAGTCATTGTCGCCGCATAAGTACAGAAAGAAAAACATTCCCTTTTTGTCATTTAGTAAAACGCTTCATATAAAAAAGATTCCTTTTGAATAAAAGTCAAAGTCAAAGGGGTTTATACACCGTATAAAAGAAAGTTGTGTATAAAACCAAATATGCCTCAATGAAAGGGGATTGAGACGGAGTCCTTAAAAAGATCATTTTTAAAATAAAATAGATCTATTATGTGTATTCACTATAGGTACACATAAAGAAATTAAAAATACAAAATAGGACATAATAATATCATGACATAATTTGGAAGTAGGAGATTAACCCAAAGAATAGAAATTGGGTTAAGAAGTTCCCTTACCTTGTGTCCGACTTGACTCAACCGTTCTTTAACCTCCTGAATAATAAACTAGAGTTAATATCTACCTTATTAAGAACCATTTTCAATTTATTTATCCTTATTATATCACTTATTACAATGATATGAACATTATGTAATTATTTAAGTTAATAACGGTTGTTTTGTCGATCTTTGGTACTTGAGTCAACAATAAACTTCTTATAATTACAAGTTGTTCATGTGGTAGAATATCCATTATATCCAGAATTATATTCATGATTTAGATGTCATATATATCTTATATATCCAGTATATACATTCATTTATAATATTACGTAACATTTAGAGGTAAGAAATGAAATGCACCGTTCATGGAGACGGTAAGCCGTACGTACGCATGAACGCTACTTTCATTTAAATTTCATATTTAATGGAACTAAATCATAATGATATAAATGTATAATATAATTCCAGTATAATATAGTGTATAATACCATTTAATTCATCCTTTATACATCCCACATATGGCATTAACGATTCAAATCACTTTGAGGGGGCGGTAGTCCGCACTTCCTAAAATGAAATTATCGCGTTTTACCCATAATGGAAATCATAAAGTATGCCATAAATGAGAAATACAGAAGAATAATTAAAACATAAACATATTATATATCATATATAAAAATAGTGACATCTTAATGGCCACCTTTGAAGGTGTTATATGGGTGTTGAACAATCATCGTTTCGTGAGGCAGAAATTCGCCATCCACAGAAACCGTATGTTCTTTAACCATTAGATGTAGGTGTGTGTAAGTGTAGCTCGAATACTTATTATAACAACATCCTAGTATATTGAGGATACTGGTGTTGTTACAAAAGAAATGAATAAAAAGAGTTTAGGGGGTTGGAGAAGAAAAATAAAACAAAACAACATTAGAAAAGATATTACCTCAAAATCGGGTAACTCTTTTTGATTTGAGCCAAAGGCTTCCTTGGGAAGCGTTCTGCCCAAAGTAAGGCTTGTAGGAGTAAGAGGGGGAAGTTGGGAGAGTATTTGGGCAGAGGTTTGCCTAGCCAAATGTCTTTAAGGTGTGAATGAGGTGGGAGTGGTGGGGGCCTTTTATAAGTGGAGAGGAGGGGCTCTTTTGGAAAGATTGAAATGTTACATTATTATAAAATGCTTTTCGGATTCTAAAGGTCCCACACTTATATAATTCGTGGATAAGGTGATAAGTGTTCTAAATCTCTTCATCCAATAGTCTTTGGACAAGTGTAAGCCTTGTATTTTTTATTATCTTCTCATTTTATTTAAATCGTTAAATAATGAGGTCATCGCCACATCATAATGATGTCATAAATAATTTAATTTATTTAATGTCTAAAAATTATAAAAAAAAATACTATGATGTAGGAAATCTTTTTATCTTTCTAATGAATATTTATAATCAAAATTTGGACTTGTGTAACCCCACGTGAAAATTGTTTTAGTAAAACATTTTATGTTTGTGTCATTTTTTTACTTTAACATTAAATAAAAGGTGTTTATGTCATTTTCTAACTAAAGTGGCTCCATGGGTTCCCCAAGTTGACCTATGGGTTGTCTTGGTCGTCCATGACTCATCCAATAGGAGTAGGACAAGTTTCATGCTCATCTCATATTATAAAAACATTATTTGTACCTTAAACTACACTAATTACCTCTAATCGCGATTAAGAACTTAAAAGTTACTATTCACCAAAAAATTATTTTAATCTCATTGAACCACATTTTACTTCTTAATGACAACCATGTATGTCGGATTTTTGAAAATCAAATCACAGAAGTGGTAATATTTCATTTAAACGAAAAATCAGTTATTTAACTACCACTTAGTGGTTTCACTATTCATCAAAAATTGAAGTTTTTCAGAACAATGCCAAAATTTCACCCTAAGCTATAATTGATATTCTGAATTCAAAAATGATGTCTATTTTACAAAATTCCAAACATATAATTTCCATTAATTAATTTTATAATTAATTCCCGTTGTCACAACAAATAGCGTGTTTTTAAGAAACAATTTATATCAAAAGATTGGCAATTGTTTATGTCCAATTTCAATGTTAAATTAATTATAATGACCACCATTGGATAAAATTGTAAAAATATATTCTAATTATAATTTAAAACCACTAAATAGTATAATTTATCACTATAAATTATTTTGATTAAAAAAGTTGTTTTTAAGTATTTTTCACTATTCATAAAAAATTAGAAGTTCTCAGAAAAATACTAAAAATTCATCATAGGATAATTTCGATATTCCAAATCCAAAAATGAAGTCCATTTTGAAATATAAAATTTCTATAATTTTAAAAAGTGGTTATTACTATTCATAACGGCTACTTTGATTAGTCGCGGTGTTTTAGAACTCGAAGTTGCGTACAATGCAAGCTATTGCATTATTGAATGAGAAGCGTATCATGGAAGCTCGGGGTGTTACATATTGCATGAACTTGGTTGAAAAATAATCTAATCCATTGTTTTTTCTCATAACCTTATGTCTCATTTCATTTAATTTTTCAAAAGTGGGCATCCTATTTTTAAAAACCTTAAGGGAATCATAATTTTTCCTTAGTATATAAATCCATAAATTTCTAGAAAATTCATCAATTAATGTGAAAAAATATGATCCTCCACCATGGAAGACAGTCCTTGAAGAATTTTAAAAATTGGAATGGACTTATTATAGTGGTTATCTGGTCTTAAATCTTTATTTATGGAACCATTCCCTTTTATAATTTCATAGAATACAATATTGAAATAAAAATGTGTTATATAATGTAACATTTATTAGAATCCCATATTTCCAGAACTCCTCAAGACCCTTGGTAGTTATATTCCCTAATATCTAATTTTATGTCATAGTGTTTTCACTGTTAGTGACATAGGAACTACCCAACTACCTAGCTTAAGTTTGCCCCTAAAAAATATAATGAAAATTACCCACAGATCCTCTAATGATCATTCTAGTACTCTTGGAAATTATAATACACTCATATACGAATATAATGGTAAAGAAATTCTTGTCTAAAAATTCTAATGAATTTTGTTTTCTATATAGGTTAGAGACACACAATATTTCATACAAGATAAAAATAATGTGATCATACTTCTCTAATAACACATAGACTCTACCATGACTTTATATTTGTTATTATTTCCAAGGAAAACCATAACTTCAATTCGTCCATCCAATTTAGAAATGGAAATACTATCAGTGAATATATGGATGAAACAATATGAGTCAATGAATCATTCAATAGGTATATCTTATTCACACACAATCAACACCACAACAATATCACAACCAACTTCAATAAATAGTGAATGATCATAAGATTTTTTAGAGTTCTCGCTATATTTGAAATCAACTAATTTTTGTATTAGAATTACATGTTTATAGTGGTAGTTGAGCTATCACAATATTTATATAATTCTTTAAAATAAATGACAAACACACCTGAAGACTTAATTTCATTGTTTTGAGCTTTTCACATAGAAACTGGACTGAATCATCAATATCATTTTTCCCTGTAAATAAGTTAAAAATATCACCCATGAGACACTAAATAATCATATGGGAAATAAATATGCAAGATTTCATTTTTAGGAAAAATTATTTATATTTGATAGAAAACTATGAGAATTTTTTATCTGAAACTATGTAATCCACCATGATGAAACTAAGTGTAACTAAAATACACAAAAAATAGTTCAATAAAAGAAAACCATTTGTAAGATAAATCATTTATAAAAAAATGAAATAGGAACTGTATAGGGGGGTTGAGATACTTGTGGAATAGTGGATAGTTGTCAATGTTTTCTTGAAGAAAAGTAGGGGTTGAGACCTAATGAAACCCAATGCAAAATAAGATAGTATATACCAAGAGTTGAACTATCACAATATTTCTAGAATTATATAAAATAAATTAAAAATTAACATGAAGACATACTTTCATTGTTTTTATATTTTTCACATAGCAACTAGAATAAAACATCAATATCCTTTTTTCTTCTAATAAATACAAAAACATCACCCATATACTTATAAATAATCATTTGGAAATAAATATACAAGATTGATTTTTTTAAGACAAATTATTAATATTTGATCTAAAACTATGAGACTTTTTTATCTGAAACTATGTGATCCACCATAAAGTAACTATTTTTAACAGAAAAGCACAAAAAATAGTTCAATAAATTAAAATTAAAACCATTCATAAAATAAATCATTTAAAAGAAAATTATATAGGAGCTATATAGGGGGGTTGAGATACCTATGGAATAGTGGATATCTTTCAATGATTTCCTGAAGACAAGTAGGGGGTTGAGACCTAATTAGACCCGATGAAACCCCATGCAAATTAAGATAGTATATACCAAGATTTGAACTGTCACAATATTTCTAGAATTCTGTAAAATAAATTAAAAATGAACATGAAGACTTAATTCCATTCTTTTGAGTTTTTCACAAAGTAACTGGACTGAAACATCAATATCATGTTTCCCTGTAAGAAATAAATAAATATCACCCATGGTCTTATAAACAATCATATGGGAAATAAATTTTCATGATTGAAATTTTTTAAGACAAATTATTTATATTTTATCTATAAATTTGATAATTTTTGATCTAAAACTATGTTATCCACAATAAACAAACAAATTGTAACTGAAAATCACAATAAATAAATAAATAAATGAAAATGAGAACTATTTTAATGGTAAATCATTGATAATAAAATTAAATAGGAACTATATAGGGGGAATAGGATCATTCAGTAAAATTAATAGTTTTTCTAGCTCTACACAGCTTTTTATTCTTCAATTAATTTCTGAATATCACTACCAATTTACATGAGACTCATAGCTCAAAACATTTAAACATGGTGTCCCTTTCTATGAACAAGAATTTACCATAATGATTCAATAGAATAATCTTCACAAACAATGGCTTCAATGTACAAAATTTTTCATTAAAAAACTGAAAAAAAAACATAAGGCAATCATCTTAAGTCTTTTGCAGTGAAAAGAAAGCATAAAAAAGACCACGTTCAGATCCTAAAAATTCTATAAAATAGAAATATAGGAATGGATGTAGAATAACTAAATCAAGGAGGATGTAGTTAAAATCCAATAAATTGTAGAAAAAAGGAATACATGAATAGATCTAGGGTTTTTTTTCAGAAGTGAGGATGCAGAGGCGGATAAAGTCGGAGCAGAGTAAGTGGATGTGACGGAGTCAGAGCCGACGAAGCCCAAGTAGGCGGTAGCGATGTCGTGGGGTATGGAGGCGTGGGGGATGGACGTGTATGAGCTAGAGGTGTCGAAGTCACATGTGTATGAGCGATATGTGTCAGAGTCGGATGCATAGTATCCTGATGTATCGGAGGTGGGGTTGTATGAGGCAGAGAGGTCAAAGGAGGAGTTGTTATAGGTTGAGAAGGTAGAGGGAGGCAGAGGTTCGGAGCGGAGGTGGGGAGGCGTAGAGTGAACCTATGGAAACTAGAGGTCATAGAGTACTGGGAAAGGAGATACATCCATGAATGGGGGAGGAATGAGGCATGTGAGGGGTTAGTGGTAGATAGTAGTGGAAATGAACCCTTGGTCAAAGAAATGAATTTTTAGGGGAGGGAGGTGCGATTAATGGCACGAGATGGAGGTGAAATTCACGAAGCGGTGTAATTTGGTGATGTGGATAGTTGTGGAGATGATATGTAAGCAGAATAAATCCTTCTTTAGTATGTATGTAGATAATATATAAGATAAACAGTATATTGATATTTTTGAGAATCCAAATATATAATGAAAACTTGTAATAATAAATTTCATGTTCCATAAAATATTTAATAAATAAAAATAAATACCAGTTAATAGATGACCATGAAATAATAAAAAATATTGGTTTTATAAAAAATTGTTATCTTTTCATGAATAAACAAAAATATGATTTAAAAATTAAAGAACATTCCATAATGTATTTTTTTATCCATTGAAAACATATATATTATGGTAAATATCTTAAAATGGTGATAGAACTAGGAATGTATTTTAATCCTATTTATGTTCAAAGAAACATTAATTTTTAGTTTTCGTAATGTACATTTAAAATTACCTTGTTAAAATACTAAAAAATAATCCTTAAAATAATTAAAAACATAAATGAATGAAAATTTATTTTTTAAAAAATAATTTGAGTAATTAAAAATGAATTTTTGAAAACAATTTTCAAAAACACACACATATTAGTTAAATATACCTGATGAAAATGAGAAATTAAATCAATTTTTTATTTTGAAAATATCCTTACATCAATCATCTTCCAAAAAAATTAAAATCTAGATGAATATAGGGAAACTACAAAATTATATTGTGGATAAGAATATATATGTACTTTATTAATGATATCTTATATGATTCCTTCATGAAAAAATGTAAGCAATACCATAAAATTGTGATTGTATAAAAAAATCATTAAAATTTTATAACAATTAAATTCAATAATATTGAAAGTGTACAATTTATATGAATCATTTTTCATAATGATAAATATATATCCATTTTAAAAAAATAAAATGGGATTTATATTCCCAACACAAAAGTAAATAGGTTTATAATATAAGCTATTTCTCAATTGAGTGGAATTTAGTACGAAATTATTTAAATAGATCATATCATTGATGTGAGATGTAATCAATAAAGTAATTGTGTATTGAAAATGTTAGTCTTAAATATAAAAATAAAAACACACCATAGAGAAATTAATGTTGACTTTTATCAAAATCCTAGGACCACATAATCAAGTAGGATTTGAGATAACCCAAATGAATGGATATTGATATAGGATGTCCCATAACTAAAGATTCCACTTACATGAGAATTCCTTAACTATTTTAATATTAAATTTATCTTTATTATCCATATATACTATAAAAATATACATTCATGTAATATCATATATGATCCATTTATTGTATCATCCTAACCAGTATCAATAGATCTCATCTAGAGGTTCACATGACATTTTTCGCACCTACCTGTATGCAAGTGGTTTCAATCAAGAGTAGAGGGATTAAATACAACTATGGGGATTCTATACTATCAATATAATTTCATTAAATAAATAATAAATAATTATCAATATAATAAAATATTAGAGTAAACATTTTTTAACTAGTAAAATTAATACATGTCATATTGCTAATATATGAGATCTCAATGAGGCAAGACAAAATATATTTATAAGAGAAGATAAGAAAAAAAAAATTAAGGTTTTCAGTTTTCCACCTCGGTTTGATACCATATACATTCTCCTATTCCCAAATATCCACCATAGGGACTTTCCTTTTTCAAGATTCGTAGCCATAAAATCTTTATGAACAGTGAAATTGATGATTTTGTTTTTAGTATGAGATTCAGTATGACACAACCAATGTTTCCTTATCAATATCCTCAAAAATTGAATTCTATAAACAAAAATTAAATGTATAATCAATAAAAAAATCCAATATAGATAACCTAGGAAGAGAAAAAATCCACCATGTGTCCCAACTGTACCTACATCATCTCTATGACATAAATAATTTAAAGGTATCATGAATAATCACAAACAAGCCATGAGGCTAATAATCATATTTCTTTGCATCATGTGAACATACAAAATAGCATTTATTATCCATAATGTGATTTAAATTTTTGGAATTAAGTAGGAATCAAGAGTTACTCATCATCCTCATCAAAATTGATTAATATTATCCTTATCATATAAAATTCAAAAATTATATCATACGACAACCACACTGAATTATTTTAGTCCAAAACGATGTTCAGGTGCATTTTTCACTTCATTGAAGGTCATGAAAACTTATTCTTCATGGGATAGATGTATGAAAATGGTCAACCTTCCATGGGAACTAAGAAAAATTCCAAAAAACGTACACACGAGATGGTAAAACATACTATAAATTTTATCTTATAATCATATGAAATAAAAATATTTATAAAACATGTTATCGAAATAGAATATGGAAAAAAATCTAAATATATACTCATGGAAACAAATATGAAATTATTCTCACAAGACAAACACCGAACCACATTTGATCACAATGATGAACATCTATAAATTATTCAATCTCATGTGTAATTTCATAGTAACAAGTGTAAGAATGAACCAAATAATTTGAGTATCTTCCTACCTCAAAATCATGAACATTGTGATTAATAAAATACTATCATTTGTGGTTTTAATTATGTATTAGAAACCTACACAACCAAAAATACTTATTCATGGGCCTTACTATAATATTTTTGGAAAATCCAAACCATTATTATTCATTATGGATATACCAATTTGGAATCCAAATATTTAATTTTGAAATGAATAAGCATCACATGATAAAATATTATCTCCATCATGGATAATTCATTAAGTATCAAAACATTACAATTCATGTTTTAGAGATTCATAATCAAGAATAATAATAAAACAACATGTGACAGCATTATATCATTATAGATTAATACATATGAAATAATCCTTTATTATTATTAAATGATATTTAAGGATAATAATTCTTCACATATATTTTATAATTTCAAGGGTCATATTCCATTACCATTCATGAATAATATCACAATTATTATTATTCATGAAATATTTATTCAATTTATCTTTTTTCTATCATGATACACATGAAATTTAGCGAAAAGATGATATTATAATCATACCTAGATATACAACTCTAAAGATCTATATCCAGGAAAAAAAGAGAGATATAATGGATAATATGCCCTTAGAATTTTGAAAACGGGGTTGACTTTCATAATAGAATTCACCTAACTAGAACATGGGAAACCCCAAGGATCTCTACATCAAATGTTAAATTAAAAAAATAAAAATAAGGATCATTAATTTTATAAATAAATAATGTATAATGTCATGATATTTAGTTCATATGTTTATTACTATTATTTATTTATTTTTCCAAATTTATCAATTCATAGAGTTCAATTTCCTAAATAAGTATAAATTTCAATTGATAAAAACAAAATGAATATAAATATTACATTTTTAGTGTTTTAAGATATTGTAATAGATATATATATGAGTTTTTAGAATAATAATAAGAGTGGGAAATCATGTAAAATATTTATCATTAGGCATGAGGCTTCTGCTAATTAATTGTTATGAGGTTTTCCATTACAATGAGGCATGTACTCTTGTGTAATGGTCCATATACCCTTATTCATCCCAGCTTATTACCCATAAACAAGCCCTATTAACCCATATGTAGAACCCTTAAGAGGAAATATACACTTATTAGTATCATAACATGATCGACTACCCCTACACACGACCTTGTTACCCTTAAATAGGTACCCATATGTGACTGGTTACCCTTATACATTGATTCTCTAACTATTATGTAGGTACCCTTATGATAATAGTACATTTATATAGTCTTTTACTTACCTATATCAGTTCCTTCTACCCTTATGTAGTAGATGAAACATTGGTTTACCCTTGCGTACATTATAATACCCATAAACCGCACATATAAAATTATTATACCCCTATATATTCTATAGAAATAAGATTTTACCCTTATAACAGGACAATAGAATCCATTTTAATCTTACATAAAACCATATAATTTAAATAACAAATGTTTTTATTTGAAAATACACATTTAAACATAAAAATTATATATTTTTAAAAAATTGATTTAGGAAAAAAAATTAGAATATTAAAAATAGAAAATTTCAATATCAATTATTTAATTATTTATTATTAAAATGATAATTTTTAAGTGTTAACTATCCCATTTTTCATGTATGTTTATGTTCAGTGGGTTTGGTCCATTCATATTTTGTTGGGATATATTTTCTCTAGAATGTTAATAATGATATAAATATCATATTTATTTAGTATATGGATTTTAATATTTATTAATAAATTATATAGATATGAAAATTAATTAAACATTATATGGACATAGCATGCCACATGTAGGCCTGAACTCTATGTTCACTTTTCCTCTGATGGAACGAAATACAGGTTAAAAAATCATCTTTTAAGAACCATTATAAAATAATTGATAATTTATGTATATATTATCCCATCATTGTAACCATTAATGATATGTGGTGATAAAAAATATAAATGAATCTGTTTGATGAGGTAGTTGTACACACCTACAAAAAAGTAATTTTTTATTTTTCCTATGGGATAGAATAGAGGTGGATAATGGTTGACCAATTATAATAATAAAAATAATTAAATTAAAATTTTTAAGATATTATTTTATAAAGGATACTATGGATTTAGAGGAGGGAAGAAGAATAAATAATCATTAGAACACTTATTCCATAGTTATACTTTTTTGTTGTGAAACCACATATTCCATGAACCTCATGCCTTGAAAAAAAATTATTGTGGAATTAAAAGAAGCCCGAGGATGTTGAAAAAAGAACAAGAATAATATTACAATATTTTTATGATGATATATATGTCTAAAACATTGTGAATAATGTTGGATATAAGGTTCCATTTTATAAATGAGTAAAAACCACCATTTGAATTTCTTAAACAGTTAAATTACTATAAATTAATTAAAATAATAAATTGGATTAAATTTGATATAGTTTGAAGGTAGGATGAGAATATGTTTAACTTAGTTTATTCAATAATATTTTTATAGGTTTTTATTTTTATCATTTTAAATTATTTTTAACCTCTCGTTATCCATTTTGAGGATTACTATAATATCATAGTTTTTTAATATACAGGGGTCCAAAATTCATAATATAATTGGAATAATTACTAATTAATGGAATATAGATGATATAATCAATCATATACCATTCATATGTCTGAATAAAATATTTTATGAATTTCAAATCATTTAATAAAATGTTGTTTAATATAATATATCATTAATTTCATATTTATGAATACAAGAATTAAAAAATTATATTTTATTTATTAATCATGTAAATTGGTTCCAAAATTACATGGAATGGAATATGAGGTAGATGGAGTCTTTATATAATGATACAATAAATGTTTGATGGGTTTATATATCTTTTTAAACTATATATTTTGGTTTAACCCCTTCATTAACCAATTTTAATATAAATAGTGGAAATGAATTTTTCAATATTAATCGTTTATAGTTTTACATATAACTTGAAAATTGGATTAGAAATATTAAATCGTTGAAATTTTTATCATTTATTAATCTAATTTTACTAATTCAATATTTTTATGGTTTTTATATAATTTATAAAATATTATTTATATAATATTTTGTTATTGTAATTTTAAGAAATATTTACATCATTTGACATTCAAGAAAATATGAACACAATAATATTAGTATATGTACCATTAATGAAATTATAATAAGTTATATTTTTATAAAAAAATTTTGGGACAACATAAATCACAGAAATAATATTAATTTTAGAGTTATTAAAATCATTTATATTAATTTTCTATTACATTCACAAGTATAGTGTTGAAGTTGTGTATTAGTTTTTGGTAATTACTTCATCACTAAAAAATTAAAAATATATTAACAAAATGAAAAATAATTATTAATGATTAAAATAAAATTTGATTTGTGTCAAATTTTAATATTTATTCAACACTATGTCATGAAGATTTATTTAATTTTTTATTTTGACTTTTCCAGTATTACATAAGCATTTCAAATTAATTTGTATAATCCAATTGTTATCTTACATGGAAATCATTTCTATCAATATAAATCATCAATAATAACTCATATTTAGGTAAAAATTCTATAACATGCATCCAATTTATCAAATATTATTATATGTACACCAAATTTTACTCGTTTAGTGTTTTGTAATCACAGAATCAATAAATAAAATTATTTTCATATTTATCAGGAAATAAATTTTAATTTATATGTGTCGATATATTTTTAATCGGTTTTTAGTATATCATAATACATAGTCAATTGCAAAATTTTAATTTATTTTTGTATCATATTCATATATATATAAGTCTGTGTGTGATATCAAAAAATATATCATTTTTTAAAAGACAATATTTTTTTTATTATTGATCTATAAATAAATACCTTCATTATAATATCAACTAATTCATTATTTGATAAATATTACTATTTTTATTCCAAAAATTAATTCAATTTCATCTACATCAATTTCTATAAGTGTTAGAATCAAAATTAATTATAAATACATAAACTACAACAGAAAATAGTTTTCCTGATAAATGTATTTTTAAGCATAAAAATTTGAATCATTAAATTTTTAATAAATAATTAAATAGTAAGAATATAATAAACTAAAATATATAGTATAAATTTAATATCAAAATAAATAATTTCTTTAATTACATTATTTAAATAAGAGAAATGGTTGTATTTTATAAATATGCATTTACCTATATTCCATTAAAAATAAATCAATTTAGAAAAATTTGAAAATTCCACCCAAATATATTTTTAATATTATAATTATAAAAATCAAAATAAATTTTCAAATTAAAATTTCTAAATGTGGACGAAATTAATTATAATTTTCTAAAAAAATAAGAATTAATTTTTTGATGTCGCAAATGACTTCATTGAAAATTGAGTGGTTTTTTTTGAAGAATTAATTTATTAAATTTATATTAATTTAGACCATTATACATAAATTTCATAACAATTTTACTCATATTCATTCCTTCTAGTTTAATTGTTATGTTATAATGATCAGATTTGAAATATAAAATTTTTATACTATATCTCATTTTTTTAAAATCATGATTCTACATTTAAAGTTAGCTGACATGGTTATTTTTCATTAAAATTATGTTTTTAGGATTTTTTATTATAATCCAATTAAATAAATTAATCCCTTGAAATTTTTTCCTATTTATCAATGGTTTAATATTTCAAAATATCATACCAATAAATACACAACAAAATGATAGATAATTAATCACTCATTGAAAATAGAATGTGGTAAACATAAAGGATACATAGAATATAACATATTCATGTTCTAATATAAGTAAAATATTTTTGGGATTTTAATATATATACATTGAGGAAAAAATAAAGTTAAAATTCTAATATAATTTGATAGAGTACATCATTAAGATAATTTTAATGAACACAAACCTAGAAATCAGTGATAGGATAAACGTCAATCAATACATCATAAATTAATGTAAAATCAAAAAACATTTATTATAAGAACATTTTCCTAAAGTTGTGGGGATTAATTTATTTTTAGGACTAAAAATAATAAAAAAATGTACATATATTATTTATGTCAAATTTATAATAAAAATTTATTCATTTTGTTGTTTTGTGATAAATTTCATCTTCATATCTTATTCAAAAAATGATTATTAAAGATGAATTTTGCACTCCTCCAATAGTAAATTTACTTTTAACATATAATATGATCCATAAAAGAATTAAAATAATTCATTATTTCCCTAATTAGTTAACAAAACCAAAATGGTAAAAAATTATCCTATATTTCTATATATGATACATTCATATCTAAAAAATATATAGTAACCCCAATATGTTGCATAATATTGTATATATGTAAATAAACATATGAATCCCCCAAAAAATGTCTAAAAATTTAAATTCCCAAAAATGATAAATACATGGATAATCATATATCCTTAGAGAATACAATGTATAAAATAATTTCAAATGCCAAATATGTGAATACAATAATAATATATTATCTTAAAACATACCATTAACATGAATCCCCACAAAGCCTCATTTAAAACATATATAATTCTAAATTAATCTATATACATGTTCATCAAATAAAATCATAAACCATTCAATATATTTTATAAATACAAAAATATTGTAAAACACATTGCAGTTAGATCACTAATAAATTCCAATTTGATCAAAAATCACCAAGTAAATTTTTTAATTTCAAACATATCCTTATCCAACAAAAACATTAATAAATTATCATCAGCCACATGTTATATTTTTTAAATTCCTTAATAAATTTTTTTCTAAATAAATCACTATAAAAATAAATCATTTTTTATGGATATCGAAATCTTTTAATAGATTATTTCAAATCCTTAAAGAAAAAAATATTTTTTTTCAATCCATAAATTTGTCTGATTTTTATTACTATAATATGATTGATATTACACATTTCAAAAATATTTCCCAAATCCAAAAACAAAAACACATTAATCCATTGACATCAAAAAAATAGTTGTACTGTGTGTTAATCATTGGATTAAGTAGTTGAATTGAATAATACCGATTTTCACCACACTTGTGACATTAAAATATAAATTATACATTAGGATGAACTACATATCACTTAATTGAATTCTATGTTTTTCCTCAGATATTTAATTTTTATTCTATTATTTTACAAAACATAAAATATTTACTCATTCCACTAGGATTTTTCAATGATTCATTCATCCCACATTGTTTAAATGATGGAAAATTAATGTTCTTCCCTCTATAGAATTCCCCAAAAAAACTATTTATCCCTTATTATGTGAGTCAAGTAACTCCCCAATGTTGATATTTTTATTAAAAATTTAGATAATTGAGTATTCATAATAATAATGTTTTCCATTCTATATCCTATACAATTTAGTTTATCATGATGAAAATCATTCCATTGTCCATCAAATTGATCATTAACATGGTTACATTTAATTTCATCCATTGAATAAAGCCCACAATTATTATATGAGCAACAATAATCATAGTGAAGGATCATGAACATCATTAAATAGTTTTCCAAATAAGGAAACATTAATTTTAACATATAGAACATTTATTTTACCCTAGGCCATTCATGTTCATAAAATATTCAATTCCATCATAAGGGTTCATTGTGAAAATAAGCAATAACCTAAGAATATAGTCTGATAGTTTCAAAATACAATATACATTGGGCACACTAATAATGAAAATAATGATTGTCTTGATATAATGGACTAAATACATTCTAATTTATTATCCCTAAATGATTTTGTGTCAAAGAAACTTCTAAATATAGTATCTATATATGGATGAATTTCTAGAAATATGACATAATATATAACATACCAAAAAAACCATACGGTGTTACTCAATAATTATAAATTTCATTAAAATATTTCATAGGGATATCTTCTATAATATATGTTTTCCTAAATATAAGTACCAAAATTTCAACTAAGTATTTTCTAATACAAACAATAATATTCCCAACCCCTGCAATCCAAAGACAACGTCATCATTATTAAATTAGAACTTGATACATGAGATCACATCATAAATAAAAAATTAGTGTAATAGTGTTTTTAAAATATATACATAGTAGAATCTCATATTAAATTTGAAAACAAAATAAACAACATGTTCTTTCAGCACATATACATTATTTCAAGAAAATTATTTTATTTCATTCCTTGTAAACAAATTGGGTTAATTCGGGAAAAGGAAAAATAATAAAAGGGTGACCTCAAATTAATTGTATTTGGTTTTTATAGGGGAATCAATAATGAATAAATATGTTATAATCAATATAGAATGATAAATAAATGAAAAAAATATTCTATTAAACAAAATATCATTAAAATTAAATTCATCCATTTATAATGTCACTACAGTAATCTCTTGGACAATAATAACTAAATTATTAATGATGGAAACAACTAATATCAGATCTCATGTTCTGGAACATAATTATATCATTGTAGTCAAATAATTATGATTTGAAAATTTAATGTATGAGTAGGTATAAAATAAAAAGACATTCAATATGGTTATAAAATAATTTTTTATAATGAGTCATGTCAATGCATTGAGGGGAAACCTATAATAGATCCCCACTCATCACAATATATCCAATACATTTCTCATATATTGAATGTTCAATTTAATTAATAATTCTTTTATTATCAATATATATCTATATTTATTATTGGATATGAAATATCCTAATTTCCCCATAAATCAACTAACATTATTAGTAAAATATATATAATATAATATAATCATTTTGAATAATCATATCCTTAATAAGATAGACAAGGATTTTTAAGAAACCTTATCATCCAATGAAAAATGATACTGAGAAATTAAATTATCCAAGGAAATTTTGTTGAAAAAAATAGTTAGAGATAAAATTTTATCATCAATAGATAGAAAATATAGATTTTATAATAAAAACACTGAGAGAATAATAGAAAATTGTAGAAAATCAATGAAATATGATTTTATTATTTTTGTAAAATTATAAAACCACCAAATTCTTGTATTAGAAAATAAATTTTATTAAATTGTTTTGGTGTTGGTAAATTATTTTCACACAACACATGTAAAAAATGATTCCTTTTACTATTTTTATAAATAATGTGGAAAAAAAATTATTTTTTTGAAATATTCTATTCAAAAAAATATAAATGTGAAGGATATCATAAAATATCTATATTAATTTAGAGTAAATAATGTTTTCTCTTGGAAATCATTTTTTCAATAATTTAAAATGATGATAAATATAAAAGATAAAAAAGAAATATGATTTTTTGACATTTAAACATTTATTTAATTAATTTATGTCAAAAAGTGAAATATATATGGAAATAAACAAGAAAAATCATTAAATAAATAGTGGATACAGAAATAAATTGTTTTTATAAGGGATAGATTATCTGATTCCATTAATAAAAAAAATAAGAAACCCTAGAAAAATGGGATTGTAAAATAAATTATTACCTCCTTGGTAATTTCTATTTGTTTCTCCATAATGGTTTACATTTGAACTGAATATTTATTCATCATTAATATATATATATATTAATATTTAATATATTATGGTTTAACATATACATCCTACATAATTAAACAAGTTCAAATTAACTAAAATGTCTCAGTAGAGTGGAAATTGATTCAAAATCCATTTCAAATATTATACTATTGAATTGAGAATTAATTGATGAAGTAATTATGTGTGGAAAATTTAATTCCACACAATTCAAGTGCATAAAATCATAGATAAATTAAAGGTTAATTCTAATATAATAATGGAATAATATAATCATATATGATCCACTTTTAATATTTAAATACCAATTTATTAGTGATTGTTTATTATAATCATCTTTTTAGTCTGTTAATTTCCTTGTTTTTAATTTCAGTTTTTTAATTATTTTTTATATTCTTTATATATTTTTCATTTTTAAATATTATAAAATACTAAATTCATGATATTAATATCATATATATATATATATATTAATTAAGTATATATTTATATTCATCTATAATATATAGAGATAGAATATTTAATTACACCAATCATGAAGAAATTTTGACATACATACACAGGAAAATTGTATTCAAATTTCATCAGATAGAATTAAATAATGGAAAATAAAAAATTATCTATTTAGAATGATAATAATATAAAATATATGAAAAATATTTTTCAGGTATATCATCATAACTATAAATTTTAATTTTCAATGGAAATCAAAATGAATCGCTTCATGGAGGTGGTTGTCCACATTTACACTAGACTGACATGATCTTCATATATGATAGAAATTTAGTGGGTAATGGGTGATTCATTTTTGTAATTAAAATTAATAATATTTTTTATAAATAATTAAATATTTCGTAATTTTTACTATGGATTTATTTTTGGTAGAAGAAAAAATAAAATTGAAAATGCACCATTAGGTGTCATACCCCTTCATTGAGAAATATATTTTACATTACAATTAATCACTTGAATGGAATTTTTTTTGGATAGAGGAGAAGCAACATGATGTAGAAAAGATGTATATTATGTTATTATTGTAGGGTTTTACTGATATATAATGGTAAAATAATGTGAATAATGAAGGAGGGGAGGCTCCCTTTTATATGTTATGGGAGTGGCACCCTCATAAGTAAAAAAATTATTAAATTAATATAAATTATAATGTATTCCAATGTTATTAAAAATTAATAAATTTATACAATAGGATATGATAAATTATAATTCCTTTAATCCAAAAATATTTTCACATGTTTTGGTAATGTTTGTATCCTTATCTCTTATATTTAAACACATGTTATCCCTTTTAATAAATACCTTAATATCATAGTTTATTTGTAAAGACTCGAAATTTCCATGTAAATTTTTTTAATTAATTGTGAATTTTTGCGGGTCCGTGAAATCTGACGGCGCACGATTCCGAGGCCCGGAGTGCCCGGAATGATCCGTAAAATTTTTTTTTAAGCTTAAGTTAATGCGCGTAAATAGTTTTCCTAAAAAAGTGGAATAAATCTGAAAAGATAACTCGGATCAAAAATCTAAGGGCACCATTGCACTCAGGATGACAGTTTTACCCTTGGCGCGACTTAAGATTAGTCGGCGCGGGCCTCCTGTGAGAAAACCCAAAATGGCATAATTATAAATAAAATAATTAAATAAATTATTTTATTTTTCAAATACTTATAACTCAAAAACGGTAACTCGGATTAAAAATCAGTGACCACCGCTGAACTCATGAGTTTATTCTTTATTTATGAAGATACTAACATTGGCCAGCATGGGCCACCAGAGAATGTTAGTTTTTGGCCGCAAAATAAAATAATTAAGTGACAATTATTTACCTGTAAAATTCATAACATCTAAACGGTAACTCGGATTGAATATCCGAGAGTAGCTTTGGGTTCTTTGGGGGCTTTTTTCACCTATGAAGATCCTAACCTCAACCGGCGCGAGTGGAGGGTGACTGATAATAATTTTCAGAACATTTTTCAGGCATGTTCAGTAAACGCACGAGCGGCATTTTGTAACTTTTGAATTGGTGCTCACAATTGAAATTTGAGAGCACAATTGAACTCGTAGTGCCGATATTCTCTTAACAAGACATTCACCTCGATGATAGTTGGTCGAGAATAAAAGTTTGTTTTTTGGATTTTTATAAAAAAAATAGTAAAATAAAGTGTACAACACTTTATTTTATTTTAAGCTTCCATACGAGTGATTATTGGTAAAAACCTCCACTTGGGAGTTTGAGGTGGGACTGTCACACAATAACATCCCATGAGAGGTAATGGTGGTGGGGCCTAGATGAACATAACCTCCCACAAGAGGTTATGATGTGGGGATCACCCGAGATCATAACCTCTCAAATCTCCCTCATTAATGAGGGAGAGCCTCTCCACCTCCCCTGGTTTTTTAATTTGTTCCAACTCCCCAATTAATGTGACAACTTTAGAGGATTAATGAAGGGGAGACCATGTAATTTAATTCTCCATTTTAATTATGTGCCAACATCTAAAATAATAGGCAATATATTATTATTATTTTGGTGGGCATTCACTTTTGTTGGAATCTGGGAGAAGGGAGAAAAGCACCCAACAACGAACGAAGAACGTGTTCTTCCAAAGAAGAACACCAGCGACGATTCTTCTTCGACCTCTTCCTCGATGCATCATCCGACGTAGAGCATCTTCCGCGAGCCGACGCAACTCAGGATTGGGAGTATGTGGTAGAAACTATGAACGACGAGCTCATTCATCTACCTTTCGTGACTCTATCGACGAATGACGAAAGGCGAATCGAATGTAGGGGTTTATTACTTGTTGAAGTTATACCTTTTTCTTACCTTCTCAAATGATAATAATGGGTAGTTGCAGACGTATTATTGATCATCTTCTTCTCATCACCAGCCACATGATACCTCTTTAAATGTGGATGGTGCAGGCCAACCTAACATGGCCCGACATCCTCCGTCGATTTTTCTATTCTTGTGGCATACTACGGCATGACGATGAGGCGACGACACTGAAGGTGGGAGCGACGAAGGCCGTGCTACCTGCAGCCTCCGCGAATCACGTCGCCCCTGTGGTGCACCGATGATCCCGGCACGTGGCCCGCATAACCGCGGCCTCCAGGCGCACTGCTCGACGTGCGGCCCGGCTGCTCACGGCCTCCAGGCGCCCATCCCAGCGCGCAACCCCCCTACCCACAGCCTCCTAGCGCCATGCCCACCACGCGGCCCACCTGCTCGCGGCCTCCCGGCGCACTTCCCGGCGCATGGACCGCCTCCGCAGGGCCTACCCGGTGCCCCCAAGGTCTGCCCAACCCCTGTCGCGCCCTGCCCGGCACCCCCGAGACCTCCCAGTGCCCTACCTCTCCCTACTTGGAGCCCCCACAGCCTGCCCAGCCCCTGTCGCGCCCTGACCGGTGCCCCTGCAGCCTGCCCGGTGGCCTGCTGGCGCCCCCGCGGCATGCTTGGTGGCCTGCAGGTGCCCTCGTGGCCTGCCAAGCCCCCGCTGCGCCCTACCCAGCGCCCCCGCAGCCTGCCAGACATCCAACCTTGCTGCCCACGCCACTCACACTCTGCCCGCGGCCAGCCCGTGCCCCACACGGCATGCCCATTGTCCTCCCGTCTAACCGCCCTCCCGGGCCGATTCACCTGAGACGCGACCCTCACGACGCTAGCCAAACAGGTCCCGACATTCGGGTCGAGCCGCCTACATGGTGACATCCAGGCTGAATCGCCTTCGCAGTCCGCTGGGCCGGGCCCAGCGGACCGGGCCGAACTTAACGTGATGACCCACCAAACGGGCCGGGTCAGACCCAGCAAGTTTGACAGGGTCAACCCAGACCGGGTCGGCCCAGACCAGGTTGGGCTGAGTCGGTCCGATCGGGTCGGACCGAACCCATGCCCTATACTGACCCGTTACTTACTTTGGCCATATCTTTGGCACCGTACATCCGTTTGATGAACCGTCAGTTGCATTGGTATTCTTAGAATGCGACAGTCCCTTTGAGAATAACACACTGGAGTTCAGGTTACATTTGAGATACGGTCATGTTGGATCATACACGAATCCAACGAGGCCTCTAGACTAAAATCCTAATAACTCACAGACCGGGTGTCCGTTTGACGCGCCATATGTTGCGTTGAGACCTCTACGATGTGGATAACCTTTTAGATACTTCTAAGTAAAACTTAGTGAATGGTGGAGTATCTAACAGTAGATTGTGGAATGGACCATTTAGATATGAGCATGCATTTGTACGGGAACCTAGTAGCTGGCTGACACTTGAAAACTGCTGACCGATTCAACTCGAAGTGATTCGACTAGCCTGGTAGGGAACGCCTCTATGTGATCATGACAGACCCATGGTGCTGAGCGCCTCTGTGTGTGTGTGGTAGTCCCACAGTTCTCAACACGTGGAGTACCTCAGCAGGCTACGAGGGGGAGTGACTTTGTGTGAGAGCAGTAGACCCACTGTGGGGAGCACCTCTGTGTGAGTACAACATACCAACGGTACTCGATAAGAGGAGTACCTCAGTAGTCCAAGTTAGTGGGAAGGGACTCTGTGTGATGCGGCTGGCCCACTATACTCGATAGTGAAAAAGTTCTTCAGCAGCTATGAATTCATATTGATACTACCCCTAGAATAAAATCCCGGTTGAGCTGAGTCTATAACTCTATGTTTTCATCGTGATTGAGAGGGATTAATTGGTAACTTTGGAATATGTATGAGCATATACCTGTGTGAGGTTATCTATTGATTTCTTAATTTTTGGATTATCCTTGTTGTATTTTGTGAGACCTTGAGGGTCTCAAGGTCCCTACTGAGTATCCTTATACTCACCCCTACACGGGCAATGCCCCACATTGTTGTGTTGGATGCAGACGATAGACATCACTGACCGATGCTGAGTGTACCAAGACTGGATGGTACCCATAGGTGGAACACATGGCGTGATGGTACACGGAGGAGACGTACAGACGTGGAGTGCTGTGGAGGCTATCAGTACTTACCCTTCAGGTAGAATCTGTGATGGACGATCTAGGAGATGATTTCACCTTTCATGTGTTTTGTCCTTTTTCAGTTGAACTAGTAATTTATAGTTGGTCTTGTATTTCCGGCCCCTTTACTTTTCATCACTTCTTTTTGTATATAGTATTTACTTAGTGTTTTGATTCCAGATTTTAATCTATTGTGTGTGATTATAATTTATAAAGGATATGTCTTCCCAAAATAGGGATTTACGCCTTTGGTACTAGTCGCCAGCATCTGGCCTATGAAACATGGGCTTGGGGATGTCACGACATGGGTCCCAAGGATGGGTCATGACAAATTGGTATCAGAGGAGTTGGTTCTACCGCAAAACATAGGACTCTGATCATTCTTTTTTGTGAATCAATAGTGTTAAGGGTACTTAGTGTGGTTCTCAGTTCAGGGAGTCCAGTGTTGGTGTGGTGGCCGACGTATCTATACACAAGGACCCTGACTATTGATCTCTGACTCAGTGCACGAAAACACTGATTGTGTGTGTGTTTTACAAAGTTTTCTTTAAGTCATCTCAACCAACTCAGCTCACCATGTATATCTTTTGACCATCTCACATCTATTCAGGATGCCTCCATGCAGACAGCCAGTTAGAGTTCCAAGAGAGTACACGATGACGGCCTACTGAGTGACGAGGCTCCGGTGTAGGTCCCTCTTACTATGTTAGTTCTTTAGGGTGGTGTACCAGCACCACCACCACACATTGGGCAGTAGATGCCAACAGCCACACTGGCTGACATTGCACGCCGACTGAGCGCATTTCACGAGTTCCAACGGTAGAGGCCTCCTAGGATTCGAGGTAAGACAGATTCCCAGGCATCATAGGACTGGATGAAGGTGATTACTAGAGTTTTCCACCAATTTGAGACACTAGTAGAGCAGATGGTGATCTTAGCTACTAGTGTATTCTATTGAGTGACCATGAGGTTGGTCTGCATAGTGATGAGGTTTCGGTACGTGGACCATTACCAGAGATAGTACCTCCGGGTAGTGTATCATCTATATCAATGCCTATTGGTTAGCAGTTACAACTAGAAGTACCGGTAGAGGACACATGTAGGCTTATGCCTTACACGTGCTTCAGCATCAGATACCCCTCAGGTTCTGAGGTGATCCCGACTCAAATACGGCTGAGGACTGGCCTGAGGAGGTGGATGAGAGTTCTCTAGAGCTTATACAGCTTCGTTAGGATGAGATGTTGGTATATGATTATTCATTTAGGCATACAGATCGTTCTGGGTACTCGATAAATACAATATGATCAGTGCTTTGGGGCTCAAACTACCGAGCAAGGTGTGTTTTAGGACATCCAATCCAGCACCTCTTCTCTAGATTCTAGGGAGAACCTTTGCAGTTGAATGTTCTTTGGATGAGCGGATACAGCCATTGAATGTTAGTAGTGGTAAAGTAGGAAACTAGTTCCAATATCATAGACTTGGGTGTGCACGAAGTTTCGAGAAGATGATGTGACAGGGACAGATGAATCTGTAGGGCAGCAGATGTGGAAGCAGAGCTAGGAGAGCAGCATGAGGTGGTCTACTTTTCGACAAGTTACAACCACCCGCCTTTGTATTCCCCACTAGGCACATATAGATGGAGGGAAGGGGAAGATAGTAGCTACATGCTATCAAGGAGTGTAAACCAAGGTCTCTAGGAATGATTCGAGGTACAGTCTGTATCTACTAATAGCTGCCGTATCAATAGACATAGGTACCAATCATTCATTGAATCCGCAAATCTTTTCCTAGACCTAGAGTTTCTGGTTAAACCGATGACTTGACCCTCACGTCTGGAGATACCTTTTAGAGGAGACTCGATAATCACACTTACGCTGATGGTGTTATCTGACCCTTGAGGTGATATTTTTGGTTGGAACCTCTTGGTGGAAGCGTCGAGGCATTATGATGTTCGTTTGGGTATGGACTGGGCAACCCCAGTTCATACACAGATTAACTATTTTATGAAAAAGGTATTGTTTTTTCTATAATGTTGGGATGCGGTTTTCCTTATTTGGAGAAAAAGGAATCCTAGGTAGCATAGGCTAAAATCATGCATAGGAGGGTGAAACCTATCACCCTTGAGTCGGCCAGCCTTACCCTCATGGTAGCAAGAGTTTTCAGTTTTCAGTTCCAAACAAGAGTGACAGAACATGGTGACATCTTTTCAAAAGATGTTTCCAGGATTACCCCCCAAAGGCGAGGGAAATTTTCTTTAGATGGATACTATCAGAGGTTCATTCTAGAATTCTCCAGAGTTGCATCACCACAATATTCCTTGAAAAAGAAGGGGAGACCCTTCGTGTGGTCAGAGAGATGCCAATAGAGCTTTCAAGAGCTGAGGTAGAGGCTGACTAGTGCCCCCATCTTGAGGCTTCCAGATAAAGGTGTAGGGTACATAGTCTACTGCGACACATCTGGGACCAGACTCGGGTGTGTCCTGATGCAGGAGCGAGTAGTGATCACATATGGTTCTCGGCAGCTGAGATAGTGACGATAGCTTGAGTTCCTCTAAGACTATGACTTCGAGATAGTCTATACTCCTGGGAAGAGGAATGTTGTTGTTGATTCACTCAGCATGATGTCTGGTATACAGCTGCTAGGAGAGGTGAGAGAGTAGCTAGCTGCTTTATAGATATCCTTTTTGGATAGAGATGGAGCATCCTTCATTCAGTCTCTTACAGTCACTCCTCCACATCATTAGGGACTCATGGAGGCGTAGCATGGGGATGCTGACTATGAGACATAACATGATCAGATATCCATCGTACATGCACATGATATATTTTCTGAAGGTGGAGATCACGTCATTATATTCAGAGGACGTACTATAGTGCTAGTGTCACTTCAGGAGGAAGTGTTGAGGGAGTTTGACACATCTCCTCTAGCGGTGCATCTAGGAGTGGAGAAGATGTACTAGGACCTTAGACGATAGCACTAGTGGCCAGGGTATGAAGAAGGAAATAGCAGAGTTTGTATTTAGATGCCTCAGTTTTAAGGAAGTGAAGGTGGAGCATCAAGTACCAACAGGCTTGGTTCAGCCTTTAGAGGTCCCATAGTGGATGTGGGATGGGATATCCATGGACTTCATGAATGGTATTCCAAGTACATCCATGTGACATGACTCTATTTGGGTGATCATCAAACGACTCGCCAAGTTGTCCCACTTACAACCGACCAGAGATGGTATGAACTACCATGGAAAGGTACAGATCATCTAGGAGCCGATGAAGACTACATAGAGCAGACAGAAATCCTATGCTGACAGAAGACGGATACCTCTACAGTTCGAGAATAGTGACCACATCATTCTACGGGTCTCACCACGATGAGTTCTATGGAGATTTAGCTGAGGAGGCAAGTTATCTTCGTGATTCATCAGGCCTTTTCAGGTCCTCAACAGAGTTGTCGAGGAGGCATACCTCTTAGCTCTTCCACCTTAGTTGCAGCGGGTGCACAACGTATTCCACCTATCCCAGCTGAGGAAATATGTGCACGACCCTTCCCACATCATCAACCACGGCGAGCTGGAAATTGATGATGGGGAGACTTTTACGGAGGTTTCAGTTGATATCGAGGATCGACAAGAGTGGTTCCTTTGTGGACGGTCGATTCCACTGGTGCACATTAGCTAGGAGCATGGGAACCTCCAGTAGAGAATATGGGAGCGGGAGACTCAGATGTGTGCTCAGTACCCCCACTTGTTCCCTTAGTTGTGAGTTGTGGCTTACAGGGACATAGAGACCTGAGGTGGGGAGAATGTAAAGACCCAAAATTTCCTGGTAAGTTTTTTTAATTAAATGGGAATTTGACATGTCTGAAAAATTTGACGTTGCATGATTCCGAGGCCCGGAGTGCCTGCAATGATCCGTCTAAGTTTTTGTTAATCTTATGTTAACGCGCATAATCAATTTTCCTAAAAAAGTGTAATAAATATTAAACAATAACTCGGATCAGAAATCTGAGGGCACCGTTGCACTCAGGATGGCAATTTTACACTTGGAGTGACTTAAGATTAGTTGGCACGGGCCTCCTGTGAGAAAACCCAAAAATGTCATAATTATAAATAAAATAATAAAATAATATTATTTTATTTTTCAAATGCTTATAACACACAAACGGTAACTCTGATTAAGAATATGAGACCACCGCTAATCTCGTGAGTATATTAATTCTTTATGTAGATACTAACTTTGGCTGGCGTGGGACACCAGAGAATGTTAGTTTTTGGCCGCAAATAAAATAATTAAGTGACAATTATTTTATTGTAAAATTCATAACTTCTAAACGGTAACTCAGATTGAATATCTGAGAGTATAATAGGGTTTATTGGGGCATGTTTCACCTAGGTAGAGAATAACCTCAATTGGTGCGAGTCAAGGGTGACTGATAATAATTTTCCAAACATTCTTTCGGTTACGTTCAGTAAACGCGCGAGTGGCGTTTTGTAACTTTTGAACTAGTGCTCGGAATTGAAATCTGAGGGCACCGTTGAACTTGCAGCGCCAGTATTCACTTAAGAATACTTTCACCTCGATGGAAGTTGGTATAAATAAAAGTTATTTTTTTCTTTTTATAAAAAAAATAGTAAAATAAAGTGTACAACACTTTATTATATTTTAAGCTTCCATGTGAGTGATTTTTGGTTAAAACCTCCACATGGGAGTTAGAGGTGGGACCGCCACACCCTAACCTCCAATGAGAGGTTATGGTGGTGGGACCTACCCGAACATAACCTCCTGCGAGAGGTTATGATGTGGGGACAACCTAATATTATAATCTCTCAACTCTCCCTCATTAATGAAGGAGAGCCTCTCCACCTCCCCTAGTTTTTGAATTTGTGGCAACTCCCCAATTAATGTGCCAACTTTCGTGGATTGATGAAGGGGAGCCCACATAATTTAATTCTCTATATGAATTACGTTCCAACATCTAAAATAATAGGAAGTCTATAATTATTATTTGGGTGGGAATTCTCTTTTTTTTGAATCTGGGAGAAAGGAGAAAAGCTCCCAATGAAGAATGAAGAACGCGTTCTTCCAACGAAGAACACTGGCGACGATTCATCTTCAACCTCTTCCTCGAAGCATCAACCGACCTAGATCATCTTCCGTGAGCCGACAAAACTCGGGATTGGGAGTATATGGGGGACATGACAAACGACGAGCTCATTTGTATACCTTCTGTGACTCCATCGACGAACGACGAATGGAGAATCAAAGGTACGGGGTTTATTACTTGTTGAAGTGGTACCTTTTTCTTACCTTCATCAAAGGATAATAAGGGGTTGTTGTGGACGTATAATTTGTCATATTCTTCTCATGATGAGGCAAATGATACCTCTCTAAATGTAGAGGGTGTGGGCCTACCTAACATGGCCCGAAATCCTCCATCGATTTCTCTCTTCTTGTGACATTCTACAGCATGGCGATGAGGCGACGACACCGAAGGTGGCAGCGACGAAGGTCGCGCTACCTGGGACCTTCGCGAATCGCGCCACCCTCGTGGATCATTGATTCTCATGGCACGTGGCCCACCTACCTGCAGCCTCCCAGTGCCTTGTGCGGCGCGCGGCCCGCCTGCCAGCGGCCTCCGAGCACCCTACTCGGTGCGCGGCCCTCCTGCCCAGTGCCCTGTCGGCATCCCCGGGGCCAGCCTGACGTGCAGCCGACCTGTCTACAGCCTCCTCGTGCCATGCCCGGTGCATGGAACACCTGCCCGCTACCTCCCCATCACCTGGTCAGCACCCACGGGGCCTGCCCGGCCCCTGCTGTGCCCAGCCCGGTGGACCTGTGGCCTCCCGGTGCCCTGTCGTGCCCTTCCCGGCGCCCCCGCGGCCTGCCCGACACCTACTGTGTCCTACCCAGCGCCCCCGCAGACTGGCCGGAGGCCTTCCGGTTCCCCCGTGGCCTGCCCGGCCCCTACCACGTCCTACCCGGTGCACCCGCATCCAGCCCGGAGTCCATCCGGCCTACTCGCACCTCGTGTGCTCTGCTCGCGGCCAGCGCCCGCCTCGGGCGGCTTGCCTGTTGGCCTCCCATCTGACCGGCCTCCTGAGATGAGTCACCCGAGCCGCGAACCTCACGGCACTGGCCGAACTAGTCCCGACGTTTGGGACGAGCCGCCTATGTAGTGACATCCATGCCGAATCACCCTCATATTCTATTGGGACGGGCCCAGAGGACTGGGCTGAACTTAACATGTTGAACCACCCCACGGGCAGGGTCAAAACCAGCGAGTTTGACTGGGTCGACCTAGACCGGGTCAGCCCAGACTACGTAGGGCCCAGACGGTATGACCAGGTCGGACCGGACCCAGGCCCTCTACTGACCCATTACTTACTTTGGCCATATCATTGGCACAAGATGTCCATTTGACGAACCATCAGTGGCAATGGTATTCTTGGATTGCGACGGTCCCTTTGAGAATAACCCCTGGAGTTTGAGGTACATTTGAGATACAGTCAGTTTGGATCGTACATGAATCCAATGGGTCCCCGAGACTAAAAGGCTAATAACTCACATACCGGGCATCCGTTTGACGCGCCGTCTATTGCGTTGACACCTCTATGAAGTGGCAGGACTTTGAGATACTTCAACGTGGAACTTACTGACAGTTGAAGTATCGACAAGTAGCTTGTGGAACAGACCTTCCAGAGACAAGTAGACATTTGTGCAGGAACCTAGTAGCTGGTTGAGACTTGACGACTGCTGACCAATTCGACTCGGAGTGATTCGACTAGCCCAGTGGGGAGCGCCTCTATGTGAGCGTGGGAGACCCACGGTGCAGAGATACTCTATGTGAGCACGACATACCCACGGTACTCGACACGTGGAGTAACTCAGTAGGCTACGAGGGAGAGCGCCTCTGTGTGAGCGCAGCAGACCCATGGTGGTGAGCGCCTCTGTGTGAGTACAGCAGATCCACGGTACTCGACAGTAGAAGTACCTCAGCAGTCCAAGTTAGTTGGAAGATCCTCTGTGTGATGCGTCAGGACCACTATACTCGATAGAGAAAGATTTCTCCAGTAGCTGAGGGTTCAGATTGATACTACCTTGAGAATAAAATTCTGGTTGAGCTGAGTCAGTTACTCTGAGTTTTCCTCGTGATTGAGATGGATTACATGGTAACATTGGAATATGTATGGGCATATACCTTTGTGAGGTTATATGTTGATTTCATACTTTTTGGATTATCGTTGTTGGATTTTGTATGACTGTGAGGGTATCAAGGTCCCTACTGAGTATCCTTATACTCACCCCTGCACATGCTATGCCCGCACCTTGTTGTGTTGGATGCAGATAATGGACGACACTGACCGAGGCTGAGTGTACCAAGACTACATGGTACCTGGAGGTGGACCACACGGTGTGACGGTACATGGAGGAGACGGACAGACGTGGAGTGATGTGGAGGCTATCAGTACCTACCCATCAGGTAAGATCTGTGTAGACGATCCAGGAGTTGCTTTCACGTTTCAGTTGTTTTCTCCCTTGTCAGTTGTACTTGTACTTTATAGTTGGTCTTGTATTTCTGGCCCCTTTACTTTTCATCACTTTTTGTATATAGTTTTTACTTAGTGTTTTGCTTCCAGTTTTTACTCTGTTGTGTGTGTTTACAATTTATAAAGGCAATGTCATCCCAACTTAGGGATTTACGCCTTTGGTACTAGTTGCCAGCCCCTGGCCTATGGAAGGCGGGCTTGGGGTAGTCACAGCATGTGTCCCGAGGATGGTCGTGACATTATTTCAATCTTTAGAGGTCATGAATGTATCTATAAAAGGTCATGTGATCAATAAATTGACTATGAATGATAATATAATCTATATATATTTTAAAAGTATAATAATAGAATATTTAATAAAATTAAATCATTTCACAAAATATTTTTTAATATAAAATATTAGTAAAGTAAATTTTAGAAATACGTGAAACATTATAATATAATTTGTGGATAAGTCATGTAAAATTTTCAAATAAAAAAATTAATCAATAATAGTGAATTTAATTTATTAATATATTTATTAAATATTATTTTTACATGTTTTGATATCATTTTAAACACTATATTTTGGTTTAAACTCTTTGTTAACCAATTTTATCATTGACCATGGTTAAGAAAATTTCAGTATTAAGACTTTTAATTATACAAATAAGGTAAATTCTAGAAGAAAAATGGAAATGGGATGTAATTTTAAACATGGTTTCACCCTAATTTACCTATGTCATTTTTATGAATATTAAATAGCTTTTAAATGATATTTCTACTACAACCACAAGTTTAATGTCAGAGTTGTATAAGAATTTAAATTATTTATTTCAGTATTAGAAAAATACCACTATGAAAATAAATTATTTATTGTGAAAATATTATTTTATATATATTCATTATGTATATTTACTCACCTATATGTCGTGATTTTTTTTAATAACAAATTTTTAATTTTCATTTCCTTCTCAATAATTGCACTTTAATTTGGATAAGTCCCTTGTTATATAACTCCAATTTATTTACTATCAATATTAAAAATATATAATACATTATTTTTAATAATAAATACTTAAAAAAGTATTTATCATTGTGAATTATTATTTTTTGGACCTAAAACATAACATCCCCATTGATGATTAAGCACTGTGTCAACATTGAAAATTATTTTTTATATTAATCATCAAATAAATTATAATTTATATTTTATCAGTTATTTTTTATTATATTTTTATTATATTATCATACATTCATCATTACATATATTTAGTAAATTATTATATCATATATATATATATATTGAAGATATCAAAAAATATATAATGTTATATAAAATTCTATTTTTTTATTACTCACCAAAAATTTATCTTCATGAAAAAATGTCCAAAAAATTATCCATGGATAAATTTAAATATATAAATAAAATAATAAAATAATATTGATAAAATTAAATTTCTATAAGTTACATAAATATTATTTAGTATAAGTGCATAAAACAAAATGAAAATAGTTTTTTAGAAAAATTAAATTTTATATATAAAAATAAAAAATGTTAATATCTATAATTATTATAGAATTAATTAGATTATTAAAAATAAATTATATATTATATAATATTATTAAAAATTATAATCATTATAGGATATGTAAATAAAATTATTTAATGAAATGAAATAAGAGCATCTGAATATCATGTATTTTTCACTATTCATTGAAAAATCATTCATTTTAGTTAAATCCCAAATATTGGTCCTAATTTATTTTTAATATTATAATTTAATAAAATGAAGTTAATTTTAGAAGATAATAATTACATATTATAAATAAAATATTTATACTTTTCACACATGAAATGAAATTCATTTTTATTTCATATAATGTATTTACTAAAATTTGAATGTTTATTTCTTAAGCATTACAGACCACATTTTTCTGAGAAGTAAATTTATTAATATATTTTAAAACACATTTATTCATATTCATACCTATAAATATTATGAGGTCATTATAATTTTAACTATACAATAATAATATTTTTATAACATCTCTCAATTCTATTAAATCTCGATGATGTATGTTATGAATGTCATCGTTATTATTATTCTATTGGAATAAAATTATCACGTGTTCCAATATATATATGTTTAATAACAATTTATTAATCACATATAATTAATTTTAATAATTTAGTGTTAATTATATCTTTGGTTCCATACACTCTCATTAATGATTTCAATAATTTTGACGAATTTTAATGATTTCAATTATAAATTATTAATAATTAAAATAATTTTAAAGAATTTATTTAAGAATGTACTATCCCAGATCTTTAAAGTATTGATTTTTTTGTCAACCTGAAGATTTATGATAATCATATCTCTATGAATAAATAAATGAAAAAATAGTGGTGAAAACTTTCACCACAAAATTCAAAATAATATGGTGAATCTATATAACAATTAGTTAATCCTGAAATTGTAATATTATGGTATTTGATGGAATTTTTATTTCTATTTAAAACTAAAATATTGTTTTCTTTAATTAATTATTGTATCCCTAATGTGATATATAAAACATCAATTTTGAAGTATACATGTTTTAAATTGAGAATATTTTAAATTCTATTATCATATCCATTTTTAATAAGTTTCATTTTTTAAAGAAGTGTCTCAAAATATCAATAAGGGGATGAAATATGTTATATTATTTATGGATATTGATATTTTTTCTATGAATAAAAGTCTTTTTTCCCAAATAGATATTAAAGTGGAATATCATTTGTGATAATGAAATTTACTAAATAATATGGTCACACCATGGAACATGAATGTTTTCATTAAAAGTATATTCATACAACATAATAAATAACATAATGGGTGTTGTGGAAATCATTGTGAATATAATGGGGGATATATTTATCTCTTAAAATTTTGTTCAAAAAAGAAAACTAAAAATCAACATAATTCTATGTAATGTATGGTGTGTGTAATAATTTTATGGTTATAGTGTAAAATTAGCATATGGGTATGGATAGTCCATATTGAAGTGGGTTTCATCTATACTGTCGTTTTATAATTGTATTTGAACATATATTTAATTGTTAATATGATGTTTTAATATACATAACTATATTTTTCAGAGGCAAACTATGATATTTAGGAAAGTATATGTTAAAATAAGTTTTTATGATTTGAAGATTCTCTAGCTACTAGATGATTATAAAATTAATTTTAATATCTCTAAATGATTTCTATATTTCTTATCAACATGATAATTAACAATGGGTAGATTAAAGGAATATTAATTTTTAATTTTTTAAATCTTTTTTTTAATATCAAATTCATATTTCCTTGTTTATAATGTAATCAGTTACATAGGTTAAAAAAAGGAACATACCAATAAGAAAGGTAGACATTTATGGTTAAGAAGAAGAGTATGTCACCAATAGGATATATTGAATATCAATATTTATATAGTTATGTGTTACATGTTTACATTATTATAATCATGATATATAAAATAAATAATTTTTCAAATTTTAGTTTTATATATTTTAGTGAACATTAATTAATCATAGAGAACAACCATTTTTTGGTGTTTCATATAAATTTTATATCATTCTATCTTTGAATATATTGTAAATTTTATTTTTTGTAACTCTATTGAGAATATTTTATTATAAGACAATAATAGATTGTGTAAATTAGATGAGAAATGATATTTTATTATTGTTTTTAATGAAAACAAGTTATATATTTATTAATTTGAAATTAAAAAACATATATATTTATTCATGATATATATAACCTTATGTCGCTGATCATAGGAAAAAATTTATGTCCATGATTTTTTAATATTCTATATATTGTTGGGTCTTATGTGTATTAAATGATTGAGATTAAATATGTATTTTCCAAATAGAATATTATAAAAAAATTAAAAAAAATTATAATAAATTTTAACTCACCACAATGAACCCACCCACTAGACCCCTCCTCATTCTTATGGCCCCTTTTATGTTCTTACGGTGAAATAATTGGTTTTGTAGTCAATGGTTATTCTAAGGTGAATATTTTTAATAAATATACAATCATTGATAATGTTTTATATGTAATGGGATAACCTATATTTTATGAAATAGATTATATATTTTCATACAATATAAAGGGATCACACTTTCAATATTTTGGAATTGATGTCTACTTGAAAAATGTTCAAAAAAAATCATGTTGATGATCAAATAAGATTACTTATCATAGAATAAAACAACATTTATTTGAATAATTATTCTATGTTTCACACCCTATCCGTGGAGATAATGTTTATGCTATTTTTTATTATTTTATCTTGGTTTCAAACTCTTTTTTGATATGTGGGCTCGACCAGTTGAATGTTTTCATTTGTACTGAAAAATAACCATTATTGGTGTATCATTGTCTGATGCATAGGTAGTACAGGGTTTAGAAATGATGTGGATTTACCCTAGAAACTGTGCAGAATATGCATCTTCGAAAGAAAATAAAATATGAATTGAAGTGTTTAATAAAAATTAGAATATTATTATTGTTATTATTATTATCATTTGTATTATTATTATTATTGGGAATCTTTTTTGGCCTCTAGGCCAGTGCACGGGCACCGCATGTTCAGCAGAGATCGTGCAGTCATCCCATGTAACTATACGACTACTTCTAGAGACTGAAGCTCCTACATAGTTCACACACAATCACCTAATCCATGTGCGGACTATGCGGTTGCATTAAAATAAATTAAATAATTATAATTACAATTCTTAAACATTTTATTATTCAATTTATTATTAAAAATGTTATTAATATTATCAGAATTAAAATTATTATTATTATTATCAACATTTTATAAAAAATATTGTAACTTTTATAATTATATTATTATTATTAAGAGGATTAGCATTATTGTTAATGTGTTATTAATTTGATTTAATGTGTTAATGGTAAAATGTGTCCAACCCTCAATCTAACCCCATTTCCATGCTACCCCCTCTTCCCCATTACCTATGCAGTGACCAGCCTCTATCCTTCCTCTTTGTGTGGAGGAATAGTTCTGTGTACCTACCCTTGCTCAACACAAAGATTTGACATTATCCTTGTCCTTTCTCTGGTCACCTGCGCGACCACCACCTGAAACCCTCCTCCTTTCCAATGCACCTCACAACCCCCTTCATCTATCTCCCATGTGCAGCATGAGTAGTCCAAGCCACCCAAGCACCTTCCGATTTCTTGGGTGGAGGGAGAAGGCTGAGCCACTCACATCCCCTCCCAATTCACTGTGTGAAGGATTAGAGTGAGCCTCCCTCAGTGTGCCTCCCTCCCTTCTACATCATAGAGTGACCTTCCTTCTATCAATATTCTGCCCACTGCCCTCTTCTGACGACTTCTTTCCGACACGCACATCCTCTACCAGCACCTTCCCCACTGGTGATTTCCATTTGGTTATGCACATTCCATTTGGTATAACCTCTTCTTTTTTATTTGTGTTTTTACTTCATTTTTGTTATGGGTGGTCATCATTATGTGTTATTGCTGGTAGAGGTAAAGTTTTAGAACTTGAGTGTAGTTATTCTGAGTGGAAATCATCAACATGATAGGAATTTTAGGTAGGTTCTCCCATCACACATTCCCTTTTAATTTACAAAAATCTAATTTCATTATTTTCACCCTTTTAATAGATGAAAAATATTTTATTTTTCAACCTTATAGTTAGTTGATTGGTATGCATTCGATGTTTGTGGTCATGTTTATTATGGTTTTTTCTAAAATTAATTTTAATGTAGTATTTTTTTTGTATAATGTTTTATGTTTTGGTGTAGAACATTGTTTTTCCTTTTTTGATGTTTTATAATTTCATTCAAACATTTATTAAATTATTTTTATTGTGTAAAATAGGAAAATGAGTTTTTCTGGGCTGTATTTTATTTTAAAAGTATATTTTTATAAGTGGAATTTGTTTTTTGAGTTGTGAACACTAGGTGTTTTATTCACATTGTATATAATGATAAATAATTGATTAGATATTTAAATAAAAAAATTTCATGAAAATTGGTTCTCATACTTTTATGATTGTGATATTGAAATTGTTTTATTAAACATTTCATGCCTCAGGCATGGTTACTTTCCTGTTAGGATTTTAGGTGTTAAATGTGATATTAAATGAATTTTGGGGTTTTCAAATGTATCAATAGCATGTGAAACAATGTCTTGGGTTCATTATGTGGTTAACCAAGTGGCTAGGCTTTCAAAAAAAATTGGTTATTGTGTTTTAGCATAGTTTTTCATTTATAATAAATTGGTTGTGTCATTAGTATGTAATATGAGTATATTAAAAAAATGTATTACTATTATGATGTGATAAATGGTTTGATTATGACTCTTTTTGAAATATGGAAATTTCACCTTTGATAAAAGTGGGTTTTCTAAATAGTGTTTAGTCCCGTTTGGCACTTTATGAAAATTAAGTAAAAGAATGTTTTATAATGATAACCACTATGTATTAACTATCATGCCTTCTTTTGTTTGATGGGTGGGATATCTTCGCTCTAGAATCCTCATGACCCACTAATGGAGGTCCTCAGCATGGACTCATTGCCTTATATTTATTATATAGAATGCGAGTCAATTCATGGGATGGCTTGGGGTGATGCACGTTATTGTTTATTAATTATATATCTATACTTTTGATTGGATTCCTGGATGGCATCATATGGATAACCCCCATTATAAAGGAGTCATAGAAACTTGTCATATAGAGATAATATTCTAAGAATGATTACAGAACTAGTAGTCAGCGTGTTGACCAATGGCCCATGGTAGGTGGATATATGTTTGGGTTTATTAATATGGGACTTTCCCTCAGTATGTCATGAGTTAGTGTGGCCAATAATATTGAGAGTATTGAATAAATCATGTGTGGCATGCTACCAGGGATGGAGTCTCATGTATTAGTGTCTTCTGGATTATTCTCGATCTCTTGGGTTTTCTTATGTTTGTTGCTTTATGCATTTGCAGTGATGTTGAGACACCAGTATGATTATTTCTGTTTCCCCTATAATAAGATTATTGGGGTACCTTCTTGTGTATTATTTGCATAGAAAAGTGAAATGTTGATTTTAATAATGTTTTTATGGAAAAAATTTCAAGGAAATTGTTATTTTATCTTTTGTGAGGATTGAAATATTGGCACCCCTATCAACATTAAAATTCTGATATCTCAAAAATGGTAGGACTTTGGTTTTGAAAATAAAAATGGGAAAAGGGTGTACATTGGTATTAAGTAAAATATATATAAAGAACATACTTTTATAAAGTGTAGTTCAAAATTTAAACTGGTGATCCTTTAATTTTAATGGTAGTGCATTGTGGAAGAGAATATCAAGCTAGCCTACTAATTTTAAATGCACACACCTATAGTTTTTTTTATGTTCTTAGTCCTTGTGAACGATCCACATTGGGTGTGTTTTCCTTGGGTAGAGTTTGATTATTGATTTGGAGAGTGACCCATGGGATCACATAGAGATAATGGTGGTCTCTATTAATTAGTATATTTTTTTACTTTAGATGTGTTTTCATTTTCTTGTTTAGATGATATTCATTTTAGTTTTATTTATTTTTTGAGATGCATGTTATTCTTACTACTATTTAGTTTTTGTTTTGTTTATTTGGAGAAATTATTCCCTTATCGTTCCTTATTGATGCCTTGGTTCTAGTCGCTGGTTCGGGAGGATTGGGAACGCCTTTCATGCCTTTTTGTGAATCATCATGGGAATCCGGTATATGGTTGACCTGGGTTGGGTTGTGAAAAAATGGTATCAAAGGAGTTCAAATCATAGCTGACCTTTCTTTTTAGTGTTCCCTTTTCTATTTTGGGATGTCTATGTAGATGGTGTAGGATTGTCGAGAAACGAGGTGTTGGTATAGGAAGAGCGATATGAACTCTTGCTTGTTCAGATCCTCGGGTTTCTAGGGGATGCCTTGTTTTGTTAGTTTCTTTGGTCTTAAATGATTTTTTTTATTAGTATATGACATGAATAGTTGGGACAATGGTCCCCATGAGCATGCATTTCCTGGAAAGCCATGTAGAGCTAGTGGAATGATTCTAGAATAATCTTCATGTCAGTGGCATGTTTTTAATATGGACACCAACCATATGGTCAAGTCACCCACCGACAGTAGTTCCCTTTTGAGTTGTTTTGGGTCTCCCTTGAATTCTCAAAATTGTTAGAATCAGAAAAATTGGTTTTGAATGGTTGGTGTTTTTCTAAATCTGTTTTGGGATTTTCAAAAATTATTATGTTTGTTTTTAATAATGGGTTTCTTTATTATTTTTAATGTTGGTTACTTCCATGGTTTTTGATCTTGAGGATTTTTATTGTTGATTTGAATTTGATTTGTTTCTTTACATTTTCTTGTCCAGTGGTTATTCCCATGGTGCTTCGATGGTTTATTTTAGTGTCGTTGTCCAACCAAAGGATTTAACTCTTGAGATTAGGATGCGAATCCCACCTCCTTTTTCTCAATCATTCCCTTTTGTAGCGGAAGATTGGATGAAAATGATTGAAAGGAACCTCAGCCTCATTGAGTTTCTGGAGTCGTTGAAGGTGATGTTTACAACTTTTATGCATGAAGTTTCACTATGTATGTGGTGGAAGTAGGTGACTCAGAACAAACCCCATGGAGACCTTACATGGGAGTTTGTCAAGGCTTCGTTCATTCATTGGTATTTCTCTGATAGGGAAAGGTTAAGGAAGGTAATAGAGATGTGTTGTTTTCTGTAGGGTGATGGGTTAGTTTTGGTTTATTTACATATCTTTTTGGATATAGACTTTTGTGATTCTGGGTATGCCATAGATGACTCCATGAAGGCACGAAATTTTGAGGCGGGGCTTCATCTTGATATGCTTTGGAATGTGTCAGATCTCAAAGTATTTCATTTGCCGATGTGGTGGGGAAAGATTTTCATGTGGATGCCTTGATGGTGGGAATGCATGAGGAAGTCCTCCCTACAACAATCACTAGGGTCAATAGGGGAAATTATTACAAGGTTATGAGTAAAAGATTGAATGTTCCTAGTGCATGTCATGGAATCAAAAGTCCATGTGATCTTTCATCAAAATCATCAAAGATAGATATCCTCTGGTATTATTAGTGTGAAAATCTAGGCCATAAAATGCATTCATGTACAAATGACCTGAAGCCCTACAATGCTTGTGGAAACTTGGGTCACTTGCGATGATTCTGTCGAGGCATCACTAGAAAGCGTCATGGAGTAAATTATCAGATGTGATGTGATGTGGGTTTTTTGTTTAATGTTTCTTGAGTAGTATTCATTCTGGTTTAAGGAATCAATCATCGTGATAGTTGTAATGATGGTGTTTAGGGTTTTGAAATGTATGGGAATTTCATTGGATTTTTGATGAACTCATGTTTTCTTTTATAGTGTTTTTTTCATATCAAAATTCCATCCTTTCACTTGTCTAATCAAATTATGTATGTTTGTTAAGTAGATTATAAAAACCTAACTGTGAGGAAGGAGATGATACAACCATAAGAGCACTATTTATAAGGCCTTGGAGTGAATATGGCGCGTAGTCAAGAACCCCGTATGTTTACGAAGTTTGGTTAAGGGTGTGCCTCCACCATTTCGGTGGGGCGCTTATAATGTTTTATTATGGTTTATCATCGCTCTGAATTTCCTCTCATGTTTTAAAAAGAGGTGGATGGTTTTTGGTTTTTCTTTTAATGGTATGATCATTGGAACCCTTCCCTCTCTTCCTCGTGTGGTGGGGATTTTTGGTTTTTGATGAAATTTCTGGACCTGTTCATATCCCCTCTATTCGGGACTGGGTAGTTTAAATTCTATTGATGGGTTCATCATAATTGGTGTATTTATGTTGTGTTGGTTGTGGTGGATGTTGTTCAGTTGGAATGTTTGGGAATGACCCAGTTTTTGGATCAGGTAAAATTCATGTTTAGTCACTTATAATTGGGAATTTATGGTGGGGAGACCCAATGCAGGTCCTATTGGGTTTTCTATTAAGAAGTGAGAAGATAATTAAATTATAATGGTGGTGATTCTGTTCAGGCATTGAGGTAATGTTCTTTTGATGGTCGGTGACATTTACTTAGCTGAGAGGTTGGATGGTATTGCTATGGGATCCTTAGGTGTTGACCAATCACCTAGAATGTGTTGTGGATTTCCTCAGACGGAAAGGGTTTTGGTGGGTAAAATTGTCACACCCTGAACTTGGAGATAATTTTTTAATTGTTATTTTATATTGGTTTTGAAATCTTTGTTGAGGTGTGGGTAGTTTCTCGTTGAATGTTATAATTTTTGTTGATAAATAAGCATTGTCGGCATCTCAATGTCTAGAGAACGGGCATTGTACGGTTCAAAAATCGTGTGGCTTCAATTAAAAAACTGCCCAACCAACCCTATAAAGACCCAAATCTTCTATTTAATTTTTTTAATTAAATGGAAATTTTACAAGACTAAAAAAATTGATGCCATGTGATTTCGAGGCCCGGTGTGCCCGGAATGAATTTCTGAATTTTTTTTAAGTACGTTCAGTAAACGTGCGAGCGGATTTTTGTAACTTTTGAATCGGTGCTTGGAAATTGAAATTTGGGGACACCGTTGAACTCACATCGCATATAATCTCTTAAGGAGACCTTCACCTTTACCTCAATAGGTTGAGGGTGGAAGTTAGTTTTTCACTTTTTCGTGGAAGAATAGAAAAATAAAAATACATAACATTTTTTTTCTTATAACCTCCTTTTAATTTATGGAAGTGGGGACCAAAATAGCTTTAATTGTCCCAATTTTTTTATTCATGGTGGTGGGGACCACCCAAACTCCTCCTTAATATGGGGAAGACCCTTGGGAAACCTCCCATTTAATTGCGCCAACATAAATTAAATGTCTTGAGTTTCAAACACTAAGTAACAACATCGTAGGAATTTAGGAAGGTTCTTATTAAATGAACCTTCATAAATTCCACGATCATTACTTACCCTCCCCCTCTCCTATTTATATGGAGCTTGGGGGAGGAATTGGCACGACTTCAATAAGTGAATAAGCTCTAGTAATGTTCTGTGATGCTCGACACTTGGAGGACGGAGTCAGTTCCGAAAGGTGGTGACGAGCGACCCAGAACCACGAATCATAGAATGATGAACCAACCCTGAACCCAGATCAGAAGTGCCTTGTAGAGATGTCAAACACCGACATTCTTCAAAAACAATTTCTTCTTCCTCGCGCCTCATTCTTTGAAACCTTCAAGGAAGGGGTGTGGTTTTGATTTTTCTCCTTTGATTTTTCTTTTAAGTTGAATCTCTCCCCATGATCCACTTGTTACTGCTCTAATGTGGAGGGTGTGTGCCAAACGAACATGGCCCAACCACTCCACAATCCTTGTGATTTTTGGTGCGTTCAACGCGATGGAGAAGGACGGATACCAGTACGGGTGACCAACACCAGTGGGGCTCGGAAAAGGCAGTCAGCACTCCGGACGGCCGTGCCGAAGGCGGCGGCGCAACTGCACCGCCGAAGAAGAGTCGTGACCCATCGGCCACGACAGAGCAAGAGTGGCGGCAGACCAAACGAAGGGGTGGCGGCACTCGTCCGCGCCACCCAGTGGAGAAGAACTGTGGCCCTATGCTACGGCTGCAGGAGAAGGGAGGCCGACTCACTTTAGGCCCCTGGCGATGGCACGGAATGTGACTGCGCTGCGTGGAGGAGCGACTGGCCATCCGGCCAGCCGTGGGCGCCCAGCGGTCCACCTAGTGTAGACCTCACGGAGGGCCACACAACGGGCCTCCCTATGGGCCAACCAGCGGGCCAGGCTGGACCTAGCGGGCCGAGTCGGACCCAGCGCCAGACCCAGATTGTGTCGGGTCGACCCAAACTGGGTTTGGTCAGCCCAGGCATGGTCTGGTCAGATCGGTCTGATTGGGTCGGATCGGACCCAGACGAACTTCGAACCATTTTTTCTATTTTGGCTATATCTAGAGCTTTGAGCGTCCATTTGATGAACCATATGCCACGTCAGAAACCATGGATCGAGATGGTCCTTTTGGTATATCGCACTTGTGTTTTGGATAAATTTGGGGTACCGCCAGGTTGGATCAAACACGAATCCAACCTGGCCCTCGGTACTAAAAGGCTTATAACATACCGACAGAGTGTCCAATTAACGCACAATCTGTTGCGTTGAGAATCATTTTACATGATGGTACTTTGGGATACTTCTTCTTGGGACATTGTGGCAGTTAGATTATCGACTGGTGGCTTGGGGCACGGACCCTCCCAGAATCATGTGGGCTTTGTGCGGGAACCCTATAGCTGGTTGTATAGGAAGAATATTCAGATATTTTGTGGGTCAGCGCTCAGCGATTGTGTGTGGGTCAGTGCATACCGATCCTATGTGGGTCAGTGCTTAGTGATCCTATGTGGGTTAGTGCAAACCGATCCCGTGTGGGTCAGCGCTCAGCGATCCTGTGTGGTTAAGCGGATATCGATCCTGTTTGGGTCAGATCCTATGTGGGTAAGTGGGGGTTAGTTACATATATACCATGTGTGGGTTAGCAGGGGTTAGTTACCTATCATTCCTGTGTGGGTCAGATGCAGTTCTACTTAACAGAATGATATGATCTGGCCTTCGACTAATCATATTTACTTTTGTACATACGTTATACCTGGTGTGAGATGAGTCTTTACCTTCGTGGTGGTACCTTTGTGGTATTCTTCTGTGTGGTGTACCTGTGTAGTACTTTCCTTCGTGGTGATACCTTTTTGGTATTCTTCTCTGTGTCATACCTGTGTGGTACTTTCCTTTGTGGTGATATCGTTGTGTTATTCTTCTGTGTGGCATACTTGTGTGATACTTTCATTCATGGTGATACTTTTTTGGTATATTTCAATGTGGTGTTACCTTTTTGGTACTTACCTTTGTAGTGTTACATTCATGGTATTATTTCCATCGTGGAAAACTTGAGGTTTGAGCTAATGATTTGGGCCTTGTGATTCCTCATTAATGAAATGGGTATAGTTGATAACTTAGGTATATGTATGGGCATATACCTAAGTTGGGTTGACTATTGTTTCCATGATTTTTGGTTTATCCTTTGTGAATTTTGAGAGACCTTCGGGGGTCTTGGGGTCTATACTGAGTATCGTTATACTCATCCCTACATGGGCTATTCCCGCACCTTGTTGTGTTTTGTGCAGACGATGGACAACACTGACTGAGGACAAGAGTACCAGCACTAGAGGTAGCTCAGAGCTGGACATTAGAAGAGGCGTACCGTGGAGATGACCGTTCATGATTTTTACCTACCCTTCAGGTGGGATCCTTGGAGGGTGTTCACATTATCTATTCAGTTTACTTGTACTTCCGAGTTTTAATTATACTTTTAGTTTTTTTTTAATTTCCAGATGGGTTTGTATTCTGGCCCCTTTTACATACTGTACACACTCTTTCTACTATAGAGTTTACTTGTGTTCGTATCTTTTTGTGTGATTGGTTGAGTGTGTTTACAGGATATAAAGGCAATGCCTTCCTAGTATTAGGGAATACGCCTTTCAGTGCTAGTCACCATCCCCTGGCTTATGGAAGGTGGGCATGGGGTAGTCACAACACAGGCCCCGGGAGACGGGTCATGATAATTGGTATCAGAGGAGTTAGTTCTATCATAGAACATTGGACTCTGATCTTTTACCAGCAATATTTTTAAGTGTTATTAGTGTGGTTATTAGTTTAGGGAATCTAGTGTTGTTGAGAGTTGGTGCAGCGGTTGACGTATCCATACACCATGACCATGACTTCTGATTTATGACTCAGTGCACAAAAAAACTGATTTCTTGTGTGTTTTGAAAAATTTTCTTTGTGAAATCTTTGAGCCAGCTCACCAGGTATAACATATTGACTGTGGCACACCTATTTCTTTTCAGGATTCCTCTACGCAGATAGCCTGCTAGGGTTCTGGGATTTGTACACGATGATAGCCCACGAGCGACGAGGCCTCGATGCAGTGCCCTCTTCTAGAAGAGGCACCAACGGAGGCACCAACAGTACCATTACCCGTTGGGACATTGATGCCACCAGCCCCAGTAGCAGAGGGTGAATTCCACTTGAGCGCGTTGCATGAGTTCCAGTGCCAAAGGCCACCAAGGTTCTGGGGCGAGACAAACCCATATGCAGCTGAGGATTGGCTAGAGGTTGTGGTGAGAGTCTTCCGACTGGTAGTGACACCAGCTGACCTCATGGTGATACTTACCACTAGTCTTCTATAGGCAGCAATAGGTAGATTGTGGAGCTTAATTCTCCAAGTTCGCGATGAGGTGACACTTCTCTAGGAAGTCTTTGAGTGCATATTTTCGGGTGGAGTTTGTCCCATCGACCCTTAGCGTAGTACGCATACATGATCGTGTTCTTCTACAGCAGGACAACATGATTGTTGCTTAGTACTCATTTTGGTACACCGACCTCTCATGTTACTCAACTGATATGGTGAAGGACCCATTCTTTAGGGCCCAGACCATTGAGAAGGGGATCATGCAGAAGATTAGGGCTTCGATGATTTCTGTCAACATTCCAACATAGGCGGGGGTGTTTGAGTGAGCCCTCTTAGTGGAGATTTTTCTTGCTGAGCAGTCACTAACAGTGAGACCCACCACTGGGAATCAATTAGTGGAGTCTTCTACAGCTAGCAGCAGACAAATGTCACAGTGGTCCAAGAGGACCAGACCTACAGGAGGACGACCGCAGGATTCAGGGTCGGTTGTGCTGAGCACCAGAGACAGAGCGAGTCATGCGAGGAATGTGCATTGTTATAGATGTGTCGGTTAGGGTCACATGGCTTGAGACTACCCGACCCACCATACATATGATCAACAGATGGTCAAAGGACATCCTAGGTAGAGATAAAATGTTCGACCGAGGATGTCTGTAGGGAGCAGGTGGATGTGGCAGAGGAACTGTCCATGCAGCTGGCGGTGGGAAACGATTCGAGATGTTACCACCACCACCACCAGGAGGTCCACCCCAACCGAAGGGAGCAGGTGGGTAGGGGCGAGCTCAGCTACAGGTAGCTAAGGCCTAAGATCATGGTGATTTTGATATGATACGAGGTACGATCTATGTCTACTCCACCTTAGCTGCAGTACATATAGACAATGGTGCCAGTCATTATTTTATTTCCACTTCCCTTGTTCGGAGGTCGGAGATTCCGACTGAGCAGTTGGCTCAATCTTTATAGGTAGAGACTCTTACGGGAGTGGATTAGATGATTAAGCAATGGTTCTGGTAGTGTGAGATTACTCTTGGTCGCGAGAGATTCGGCTGGGATCTCAAAGTAGCAGCGTCGAGGCCTTACGACATTATCTTGGGTATGGACTAGTTATCTATAGTTCATGCTCAGATTGACCATATTATGCACAAAGTATGGTGTTTCTTCCATGATGGGACTAGTTTTACCTTCATCGGTGAGAAGAGAGCCTTTGTAGTATAGGATGGACTTACTCGGAAGAGAGTGCAGTCGATCGCTCATCAGTTGTCTAGACTTACCTTTGGAGTGGTTGATGTGGAGAGTCTGATCCATCCTGTAGTGGTGGACCCGAACGTGGATGCCTTCCCAGATGATTTATCGGGTCTACCTCCTCACCAAGAGGTGGAATTTTACACTAACTTTTACACTGGGATGGCTCTGATATCTACACCAGCATATCAGATGGCACCCGCAGAGCTTCGTGAGCAACGGGTATAGCTGGAATACTTACAGGGAAAGGGTTTCATCAAGCACTGTGTTTCTCATTGGTCAACCCTGATTTTGTTCTCTAAGAAGGCGGATGGGATCATGAGACATTAGGTTGACTATAAGACCCTTAATTAGGTGACCGTGAAGAACAAGTATCCACTCCTAAGGATTGACTATCTCTTTGATCTGCTAAAGGGATCCTGATGGTTTTTTAAGATAGACCTCAGATCAGGCTATCACAGCTCAGAGTACAAGACAAGGATGTGCATAAGATGACTTTCAGATGTCGGAATGACCATTATGAGTTTTTGGTCAGGCCGTTCGGCATGACCAATGACTCAGTAGTGTTTATGGGACTCATGAATAGGATCTTCCAGCCTTACCTTGATCACTTTGTGGTAGTCTTCATCGATGAAATTATGATCTACTCGGCTATCGAGGAGGAGCATGCTTATCATTTGAAGATAGTTCTGGCCACACTCTGAGAGCACCAGCTTTATAGAAAGCTATTGATGTGCTAGTTCTAGAACCGTGAGGTTCAATTTTTGGAACTTGTCATCTTGGAGGCTGGAGTTGCGATGGATCCAGCGATGAATGAGGTGGTACTTGCTTGGGATCCCCCCAGGAGTGTGATAGAGGTACAAAGTTTTTTTGGTTTGGATTGATACTACCAGAGGTTTGTGCGAGATTTTTATAGAGTTGCAGCACCATTATCAGTGTTGACGAAGAAGGGGAAACCCTTTGTATTGTCGAAGAGATTCCAGCAGAGTTTTCAAGAGCTGAGGCAAAGACGGACTAGTGCACCCATCTTGAGACTTCTGGAGGAGGGAGTTGGGTATGTAGTCTACTTCAATACATCGAAGACCGGTCTTGGATGTGTCCTATTCCAAGAGTAAGAGGTTAACACATATGGTTCTCAACAGCTATGATAGCATGAGTAGAACTATTCTACCCATGACCTGGAGTTAGTATCAGTGGTCTTCACCTTGAATATGTTGCAACATTACTTGATAGGCAAATGTTTTATAGTGTACTCGAACCTTAAGAGTCTCAGGTATATCTTCTCACAGAAGGATCTGAACCTGAGACAACGGCGTTGGACTGAGTTCTTCCAGGACTATGACTTCGATATAGTCTATACTCCTTAGACGGGGAATGTTGTAGCAGATGGACTCAGCAGGAGATCTAGTATACAAATTCTTGGTGAGGCGACAGAGCAGCTTTCCACTTTGCAGATATCCTTGGTGGATCAAGATGGAGCATATTTTCTTCTGTATCTTATATTCACTCCCCCACTTCTTCAGCATGTCATGGAGGCACAACATGGGGACACTGACTGTGAGGCTCGACGTGCTCAGATATCAAAATGGTAGGCAGATGATTGATTTTATGAAGGTGGGGAGCACGTAATCCTTTTTAGAAGAGGTATCATGGTACCAGAGTATCTCCAGGAGGAAGTGGCGAGGGAGTTACACACATCCCCTATCACGGTACATCCAAGAGTGGAAAAGATGTACCAGGGCCTCCGACAACAGCACTGGTGGCCAGGAATGAAGAAAGTAGTATCAGAGTTTATCTCTCGGTGCCTCACTTGTCAACAAGTGAAGGCGGAGCATCAGGTACCAGAAGGCTTAGTTCAACCTTTAGAGGTCCCATAGTGTAAGTGGGATGTAATATCCATGGATTTCATGACATGACATCCACCTACATCCAGGGTTCATGATTATATCTGGGTGATCGTTGACCGACTCACCAAGTTGGCCCACTTCCTACCGATCAGAGAGTAGGGTTCAGTAGAGATCATGGGACGCCTCTATGTTTAGGAGATTGTGTGGCTACAAGGAGAACCACTGACGATTATCTCCGATCGTGATGGACATTTCAATTCCCGGATATGGAAGGGGTTACAAGAGGCTTTCGGGATACAACTTCAATTGAGCAGTACCTTCCATCCTTAGACTAATGGCCAGACTAAGAGGACCATTCAAATCCTCGATGACATTTTGTGTGCCTGCATTCTTGACTTTAACCATATCTGGGAGGATCAGTTGCGCTTGGTGGAGTTTTCATACAACAAAAGCTATCACTCCACCATTGGAATGACACCATTCGAGGCATTGTATGACTGACCTTGCTGATCACCTTTGTGCTGGACTAACCCAGGGGAGTCAGCACTCATGGGACAAGATATTGTATGGGTTACCATGGTTAAGTTACAGATCAAAGAGGAGTGGATGAAGACTGCACAAAGGAGGTGGAAGCCTTATGCTGACAAGAGACTTAGACCTCTGGAGTTTGAGGATAGTGACAACATCTTTCTAAGGGTCTCGCCCTGACAAGGTTTGTGGAGATTTTCCTAGGGAGGAAAGTTATCTCTGAGGTTTATCGGAACCTTTTAGGTCCTCAGTAGAGTTGGTGAGGTGGCTTACAACTTAGCTCTTACCACTTAGTTGCACAGGGTGCACGATGTCTTCAACATATCCTAGCTGAGGAGATACATGCACGACCCTTCTCACATCATTAACCATGGTGAGCTGGACATCGATGATGGGGAGACATTTATGGTGGTTCCAATGGGGATTGAGGATTGATAGGAGAGAGTCCATCATGGGAGATTGATACCATTGGTTTGTGTACGTTGACAACACGGGAACCTCCAGGAGAGCACATGGGAGCGGGAGGCTTAGATACATGTTGAGTATCCCCACTTGTTCCCTTAGTTTGATTTGTGGCTTATGAGGACGCAAAGCCTTGAGGTGTGGAGAATTTAAAGACCCGGAAATTCCTTGGATTTTTTTAATTAAATGGGAATTTTTCAAGTCCATGAAAATTGAAAGCGCATGATTCTGAGGCATGGTCTGCCCGAAATGAATTTCTGATCTTTTTTTAAGTACGTTCAGTAAACGTGCGAGTAGGTTTTTATAATTTCTGAACTGGTGCTCTGAAATTAAAGTCATAGGTCATCGTTGATCTCGTAGCGCCAGTATTCTCTTAATGAGACCTTAACCTCAACTGCAGTAGGTTGAGGGTGGATGTTAGTTTTTCACTTTTTCATGGAAGAATAGAAAAATAAAAATATTTAACATTTTTATTTTTCTTGTAACCTCCTTTTGATTTATAGAGGTGGGGACCAGAAGAGCTTTAATCCTCCCAATTTCTGAATTTAGGGTGGTGGGGACCACCCAAACTACTCTTTAATATGGAGAAGTAACTTGGGAAACCTCCCATTTAATTGCACCAATGTAAATTAAATGACTTTACTTTCAAATACTAATTAACAACATCATTGGAATTTAAGATGGTTCCTATTAAATGAACCTTCATAGAATCCATGATCGTTACTTACTGTCCCCCTCTCCTATTTATATAGATATTGGGGGAGAGGAATTGGCATGAATTCAACAAATGATGAATATCTGGTAAAGCTTCATGATGCCAGACACTTGGAGGACGGAGCCGGTTCCGGCAGGCAGTGATGAGCGACCCCGAACAATGAATTAGAGAATGAGGAACCAACCCCGAGCCCGTATCGGAAGCACCTTGCGGAGACGGTGAACACCGGATTTCATCAAAAACTTTGTCCTCTTCCTCGCACCTCCTTCTTCGGAACCTTCAAGATAGGGGTGTGATTTTGATTATTATTTGTTGATTTTTCTTTTACATTGAATCTCACCCCATGAGCCTCTTACTACAGCTCTAACACAGAGGGTGCGGGCCAAACGAACATGGCCTTACCACTTTGCAATCCTTGTTATTTTTGGTTAATTCTACATGATGGAGAAGAACAACGATTGGTGCTGGCGATCAACACCAGTGGGGCTCGGGAATGGTGGTCGGCTCTCCAACTGGCCATGATGAAGGCATCGGCGCAACCGTACTGCTGGAGAAGAGTCGTGGCCAGTTGGCCGTGGTAGAGCAATGGCGGCGGCCGACGGCTGCCAACTACGTGAAATGGTGGTAGTTCACATCCGTGCTGCCCTGCGGAGAAGAACAATGACCTTGTGATGTGACGGTGAGGGAAGGGCAGCCAACTAGCTGCCGACTGCTAGCAGTGGCGCGGCGCGTGACAGCGCCGCGCAGAGGAGCGGCTGGCCAGTCGGGGGCTCTCAGTGGACTACCTAGCAAGGGCCACACCAAGGGCTGCCCAGCGGGCTGGGTTGGACCCAGGGCCAGACGCAGATCAATCCGGGTCGACCTGAACCAGGTGAGGTCAGCCCAGGTTGGGTCGAGTCGGGTCGGTCTGACTAGGTTGGACCAGACCCGGACCAACTTCAACTTCTTTTTTCTATTTCAGCCATATCTTGAGCTTCGAGCATCTATTGGACTAATCGTATGTGGTTCCATAAAAATTGGATTGATACGATACTTTTGGTATACCCCACTTGAGTTTTGGATAAAATTTTGGTGCAGAAGAGTTGGATCGAACATGAATCCAACCGAGGCCTCAGGACTAGAAGGCTAATAATTTACAGACCAGGCATCTGATTGACACACCGTCTATTTCGTTGAGAGACCATTTAGGTGGAGGTACTTTAAAATACTCTTCATGGGACTTCATGGAAGTTGGAGTATCGACCTATGGAATGAGGAGTGGACCCTCCTAGAATCAAGAGAACTTGGTGTGAGAACCCTGTAGCTGGCTGTACTTGAAGAATATTTAAATCATGTGTGGGTCAGTGCTCAGTGATCCTATGTGGGTCAGCGCATACCGATCCTGTGTGGGTCAGTGCTCAATGATCTTGTGTGGGTTAGTGCATATCAATCCTATGTGGGTCAGTGCTCAGTGATCTTGTGTGGGTCAGTGCATACTGATCATGTGTGGGTCAGATCATGTGTGGGTCAGCAGGGGTTAGTTACCTATAGATCTTATTTGGGTCAGCTAGGGTTAGTTACCTATCAATCTTGTGTAGGTCAGATGCAGTGCTACATAACAGAATGAGATGATCTAGCCTTTGAATAATCATCTGAACTTCTGTACTTAAGTTATACCTGGTGTGAGATGAGTCTTTACCTTTGTGGTGATACATTTGTGGTATTCTTATCTGTGGCTTACCTATGTGGTACTTTCTTTCATGGTGATACCTTTGTGTATTATTTTTTGTGGAGTACATGTGTGGTACTTTCCTTTCTGGTGATACCTTTGTTGTATTCTTCTGTGTACCGTACCTGTGTGGTATTTTCCTTCGTGGTGATACTTTTGTGGTATTCTTCTGTGTGGAGTTACCTTTGTGGTACTTACCTTTGTGGTGTTACCATCGTGGTATTCTATCCTTCAATGAATATTTTAGCTTTGATCTAATGAGTTGGTCCTTGTGTTTTCTCATGAATGAGATGGGTATACTTGATAACATTGGTATATATATGGTAATATACGTATGTAGATTGAATGTTGTTTCCATGCTTTGTGGTTTACCTTTGTGAATTTTTAGTGAACATCAGGGGTCTTATGGTCCATAATGAGAATCATTATACTCGCCCTAGCATGGGATATGCCCACACCTTATTGTGTTTGGTGTAGACGACGGACAATGCTGACAGAGGACGAGAGTACCAGGACTGGAGGTAGCTCAGAGGTGGACATTAGATGAGGCGTACCGCAGAGAGGACCGTTCGAGAGTTATACCTACCCTTCATGTAAGACCCTTGGCGGGTGTTCCCTGGAGCTGTTCAGTTTACTTGTACTTCCTAGTTTTAGTTGTACTTTCAGTTCTGTTGTACTTTACAGTTGGGCTTGTATACTGGCCCCCTTTATTACTATACACACTCTTTCTACTACACAGTTTACCTGTTTTTGTATCTTGTTGTGTGCTTGGTTGTGTGTGTTTACCGGATATAAAGGCAATGCCTTCCCGTTATTAAGGAATATGCCTTTCGGTGCTAGTCTCTAGCCCCTGGCCTATAGAAGGTGGGCTTGGGGTAGTCACGACACGGGCCCCAGGGGACAGGTCGTGACAATTGGTTTCAGAGGAGTCAGTTATATCATAGAACATTGGACTCTGATCATTTAACAGCAATAATGTTAAGTGTTATGAGTGTGGTTATCAGATTAGGGAATTTAGTGTTGGTGCGGCGGCCAACATATCCATAAACCATATCCCTGACTTCTGATTTCAAAATCAGTGCACGAAAACACTGATTGTGTATGTGTTTTGAAATGTTTTCTTTGTCAAATTTTTGATTCAGCTCACCAGGTATAACTAATTGGCTGTGGTGCACCTATTTCTTTTCAGGATACTTCACACAGAGATCCAGCTAGGGTTCTGGGTATTGTACGAGATGATATCCCACCGAGCGAGAAGGCCTCAGTGCAGGGCCCTCTTTCAGTATGGGCAGCAGCGGAGGCACCATTGGTACCATTACCTGTTGGGACACCGATGCCACCAGCCCCAGCAGTAGAGGGTGCATGCCGCATGAGCGTGTTTCATGAGTTCCAATGCCATCGTACACCGAGTTTCCAAGGTGAGATAAACCTACATGCAGCTGAGGATTGGATGGAGGTTGTGGTGAGAGTCTTCTGACTGGTAGTGACACCAACTGACCTCATGGTGATCATTGACGCTAGTCTTCTATAGGAAGTAGTAGATAGTTGGTGGAGCTTGATGGTCCAGGATCACGACGAGGTGACACTTCTCTGAGAAGACTTTGAGAACCTTTTTCAGGTAGAGTTTGTCCCAGCGACCCTTAGCACAGTGTGCATACAGGAGCTTCTTCATCTGCAGCAGGGCAGCATGACTGTGTCTTAGTACTCATCGAGGTTTACCGACCTCTCACTCTATTCAACTAATATGGTGAAGGACCTATTTTTTAGGGCACAGACCTTCGAGCAGGGGATCATGCGGGAGACCAATGCTTCAATGATTTCTCTCAGCATCCCGACGTAGGCGGGGCTGTTAGAGCGAGCCCTCTTAGTAGAGAGTTTTCTTCCTAAGCAGTCACCAGTAGCGACACCCACCACTAGGAATCACGTAGTGAAGTATTATATAGCTGGAAGTAGACAGATGTCACAGATTTCCAAGAGGACCAGTCCTATAAGAGGACGACCGCAGGATTCAGGGTCAGTTTTACGGGGCACTGGAGACAGAGCCAGTCATGCGCGGAACTTGTAGTGTTACACATACGGCGGGTGGGTCACAAGGCTCAAGACTACTGGACCCACTATACAGATGATCAACCGATGGTCAAAGGACCACCTGGGTAGAGATAGAGGTTCGAATGAGGAGGTATGCAGGGAGAAGAAGGATGTGGCACAGGAGTTGGCAGTGTAGCTAGAGGTGGGTGACGATTCGAGATGTTACCACCACCACCACCAGGAGGTCCACCCCCAACCGTAGGGAGAAGGTGGAAATGGGCATGCTCATCTCCAAGAAGCTGAGTCCTATGATCATGGCGCTCCAGAGATGATATGAGGTACGATCTATGTCTACTCTACCTTAGCTTTTGTACTTATAGACACAGGTTCCAGTCATTATTTTATTTCCACTACCCTCTTTCAGATCTGGGATATTCTGATAGAGCCATTGGCTCGATCCTTACAGCTAGAGACTCCTATTGGATTGGATTCGACGATTACGCATTAGTGACGGTAGTGTGAGCTTACTCTAGGAGGTGAGAGCTTCGGCTGGGATCTCCATGTAGCGGCGTCAAGGCCTTATAACATCATCTTGGGTATGGACTGATTATCTACATTTCATGTTCAGATTGACCATATTAGGCACAAAGTGTGGTGTGTCCACACTGATGGACTAGGTGTACCTTCACCAGCGAGAAGAGAGCCTTTGCAGCACAGGATGGACTTAATAGGAGGAGAGTGCAGTTGATCACTAATGAGTTGTCCAGCCTTACCCTCTAAGTGGTTGATGTGGAGAGTTTAAGATATATTGTAGTGGTGGACCAGTATGTGGACTTCTTCTCTGATGATGTACCAGGTCTACATCCTCGTAGAGCGGTGGACTTTTACATTAAATTGTACCCCATGATGGCACCGATATCTAAACCAGCGTATCAGATGGATCCCGAAGAGTTTTGTGAGCTATGGGTATAGCTGGAAGAATTACAGGGAAAGGGGTTCATCCGGCCTAGTGTTTATCCTAGGGCAACCCCGATTTTGTTCATCAAGAAGGCGGATAGGAGCTTCAGAATTTGTGTTGACTATCGGACCCTGAACCAGGTGACCGTGAAGAACAAGTATCCACTCCCGAGGATTGATGATCTCTTTCATCAGCTGAAGGGAGCCCGATGGTTTTCGAAGATAGAAATCAGATCAGGCTATCACTAGCTCAGAGTATGAGACAAGGATGTGTAGATGATGGCTTTCAAATTCTGGTACGACCATTAGGTGTTTTTGGACATGCCGTTTGAAGTGACCAGCACTCCACAAGTGTTTATGGGACTCATGAATAGGATGTTCCAGCCATACCTTGATCACTTTGTGGTAGTCTTCATCGATGACATTCTGATCTACTCGGATATCGAGGAGAAATATGCCTTTCATTTGTCGATAGTTTCGGACACACTCTGAGAGTACCAACTTTATAGAAAGCTCTCGAAGTGCCAGTTCTAGATTTGGGAGGTTCACTTTTTGGGATATGCCATCTTGGAGGCTAGAGATGCATTTGATCCAACGCATATTGAGGTGGTAATTTCTTGGGAGCCACCCAAGAGTGTGACGGAGGTTAGATGTTTCCTGGGATTGTCCAGATAGTACCAGAGGTTTGTGCCATATTTCTCCAGAGTTGAAGCACCATAATAAGCATTGAAGAAGTAGGGGAAACCCTTTTTATTGTTGGAGAGATTCCAGAAGAGTTTTCAAGAGCTGATGCAGAGACTGACTAGTGACCCCATCTTGAGACATTCAGAAGAGGTTGTTGGGTATGTAGTCTACTGGGACGCATCAGGGACCAGTCTTGGATGTGTCCTAATGCAGGAGTGAGAAGTTATCAAATATGGTTCTCGACAGCTGAGACAACATGAGCAGAACTACGCTACACATGACCTAGAGTTATCTGTAGTGGTCTTCACCTTGAAGATGTGGCGACATTAATTTATGGGCAAATGTTTTACAGTATACTTGGATCATAAGAGCAGTAGGTATATCTTCTCGCATAAGGATCCGAACCTGAGACAACGGTGATGGATTGAGATCCTATAGGAATATTACTTTGAGATAGTCTATACTCCTGGGAAGGGGAACATTGTAGCTGATGCACTCTGCAGGAGATCTGGTATACAAATACCAGGTTAGGTGACGGAGCAGCTGGATGCTTTACAGATACCCTTTGTGGATCAAAATGGAGCAACTTTTCTTCAGTCTCTTAAGTCACTCCCCCAATTCTTTTGCGAGTCAGGAAAGAGCAACATGGGGAAATTGACTGCGAGAATCGAAGTGCTAAGATATCCACAGGAAATCACCTGATGGATTCTCTAAAGGTGGGGAGCACGTAATCATTTTTAGAGGATGTACCATGGTACTAGTGTCGCTTCGGGAGAAAGTGTTGAGGGAGTTCCACACATCCACTCTAGCGGTACATACAGGAGTGGCAAAGATGTACCAGGACCTCCGACGACAGTATTGGTGAGTAAATACCCATAAATTTCAATAATTTTTTTTCATAAATACTTTGGAATTTTATGAGTCTGTTGTTTCTGACCGCACTTGATTCCGAGGACCGGTGTGCCTGGAAAAAATTTTTGATGTTTTGTTCAAGTACGTTCAGTAATCATACTTGCAGGTTTTTCTATCTTTTGAACTATGGCTGAGAATTGAAATATGAGGACACCGATGAACTTGCAAGGCCGGTATTCGCTTAAGGGGACCTTTACCGCAGTTGCATTTTATGCGGGTTGAGAGTTAATTTTTGGAGATTTTGAATAATTTAAATAAAATTGTGGAAGAAAATTTTATTTATATATAAAGTTATTTCCTCCCAAGGGGAGTTAGAGGTGGGTCCCTCACCCACATAACCTCCCATGAGAGGATTTAGTGTGGTGGGACCCACACCTGTCCTAAACCATTCCTCTCCCCTTAACTACCTTAAACTCCCCTTGATTAATTTAAAAACTCTCCCATTAATTATGTGATCTCTTCACCTTCCCCTCTCCCATTAATTTTGTCCAAAACTTTTAAATAATTAATTGAATCCTCCAATTAATTAATTAATGTGTTTTTATTTTTAATTACATGGGTGAATAAAATAATAGCCTTAGATATTATTTTATTTTGGCACTAATGGTGTTGGGAGGATTCTGGGAGAGCTCAAGAGATGAATAGTGTTCTTCTTCAACGAAGAACACCATTCTTCATCGACAAACAACTCTGACGAAGAATGTAAGGGATACGATCACCTTCATCCACTACATCAACCGGGTCAAGGAAGGAGGCAACACCATAAGAATGATATCTACCTCCCTCTTCCTACATTGTTGACAGAACGACACCGTCATCCGCAACGTTCGACCACCGCGATGCTCATCTTATGTGGCTCATCGATGAACGAACCTTAATCAAGGTAGGGTGTTTGTATAATTTAATTCAAATAAATTATACCTTCAATCTTGTTGAATGCGAATGATTGTCTATGGATGATTGTTACCGCCTAACGTGGAGGATGCGGGCCAAACAAACATGGCCCGATGACCCTCCATTTTTATCTTGATTTTTAATTCGCAAAGGGAGGCAGTGGAGAATGAATGTGGAGGGTAGAAAAGGCGGAGGCTATGCGTCGGCCGTGTGCTGATGAATCGCGGCCCACAACAGCGGGCCGCACAACTGGAGAAGAACCGGTCGGTCATAGCCGGCTGGGCTGGTGGAACCGTGGTGCCCCACGGTGCCCCACTGAGGAGAACTGCGGCCTGCACCGGGCAAGCCGCTCCGGCGGAATAACATGCCATATCGTTGTCCAGCTGGGCCGAAGGAGCTGCGGCGCTAATAGGCACCCCAACAGAGGGATCATGGCCCGGAATCGTGGGCCCATCGCGCCAGGAAGACCGACCAGCTTCGGCTGGCCGGACAGGAGGGCGGTACCCTTGGGCGCCACCAGTTTGGGAGACCCCCCTGTAGTGCTTGGCCAGCCAGGCCAAGCCGCGGCCAACCGGACTAAGCCACTGCCAACCGGGCCACGTCGCGCCACGCCGGCTGGGCCGGTGTGTGCTCTCTCAGGCGGGGTCGCGCCCCATCGGGCCGCGCGCTTCACCGGGCTGGTTCGACCCTCTGCCGGGTCGGACCCGCCGAACCAGGTCGGGCCGACCCGCCAGCCCACTGGGCTTGACGGGTCGGGCCTGTTACGCTTAAATGCGAATAACATAATGATTGAAGATCTGATCGATGTGCCATCTACAACATTAGGACCCTCACAACGAAGCAGTCCTTTTGAGATACTCTAAGTGAGTTTTGGAAAACTTTGGAAAAGAGTCGGGTTTTGGAACGATCGTATTTCCAACCGGGCCCCTGAGACGGAAAATTCAATATCTCTCATACCAGGTATACGTTTGACGTGTCATCTATCACGTTGGGTTCCTTTTGAAGAGAATGAACTTAGGGATACATCAACTCTAGAATTCGTGACAGTTGATGTATCAACCCATTGGCTCGAGGAGCTGACCCTCCTGGAATCAAGCGTGCTATGTGCGGGAACCATAGAGTTGGTTGCGATTGCAACGACTACTGTACTAGAATCCTTCGTGCGTTTGGTGATGATGACTACCATACTAGAATCCTCTGTGGGTTCGACGACGATGACTACCGTACTGGAATAATCCGTGGGTTCAACGACGAAGACTACTGTTCTCGTATCCTACGTGGGTTCGACATTTTGACTTCTATTCTAGTATCCTACGTGGGTCTGACATAGTAGCTGGTCTAGTATCCTACGTGGGTCTGACAGCTTAGTTGTTCAATTATCCTATGTGGGCCCGACAACTTAGATGAATCAGTGACTACATCTGGTCATCTTTATCACTTTACGAAAGTTATATACTTGTGTGAGCTGAGTCTTGACTTTCAATCTTTACCATCAGTGTTATTGGCTTCATTCTTGTGTGGACTGGGTTGTTCTTGGCCTCGAGAGTTGGAGCCGAACTAGAATTGAAGACTTAGGTATATGTATGTGCATATACCTAATTAGAGTTTGTTGATACTTTGTGATTGTATCTTTTCTTTGTGGTTTATCTTTTGTGGATTCTGGGGGACCTTCACGGGTCTCAAGGTCCCTACTGAGTATCGTTATACTCACCCCAGCACGGGCAATTTCCGCACTATGTTGTGTTGGATGCAGACGACGGACAACACTGATCGTGGTAGTGACATGTAGAGCTAGGTGGTACCCGGAGGTGGACCACTTGGCGGGAAGTACACGGAGTAGACGGGACAACCTGAGGTGTCGATGAGACCATCTGTACCCACCCTTCAGGTGGGATTCCCAGAGGACAGCTCAATAGTTGCTTCTTTACTTTACTGATATTGTACTAGTCTTTCAGTTGTACTGTACTTACTGTTGGGATAGTATTTCCAGCCCCTTTATTTTCATCACTTACTTTTGTATAAAGTTTTACATTGTTCCTACTTCTATTGCATACTCTGTTGTGTTTATTTAGTATATAAAGGCAATGCCTTCCCTTTTTATCGAGATTTATTCCTTGGGTTCTAGTCACAATCCCCTGGCCTATGGAAGGTGAGCTTGGGGTAGTCAGGACACATGCCCCAAGGACGGGTCGTGACAAATTGGTATCAGAGGAGTCGTTTCTACCATAGAACCCAGGACTCTGGTTATTTATTCTCTATGAAGCAATAGTGTTAATAGTATTTAGTGTGGTTATCTGTCCAGGGAGTCCAGTGTTGGTGAGGCGGCTGACGTATCCTTAAACCAGGACCCTGACATCTGATTTCCAACCCGGTGCACGAAAACACTGATTGCATGTGTGTTTCAAAAGTTTTCATTGTGGTTATTTTTTGTCAGCTCACCAGTTATATTGTTATGACCATGGCGCGCCTGTTTATTTTTAGGATGGCCCCACGATGGTAGCCGGATAGGGTTCCGAGTCGCGTACGAGATGGTATCCAACCGAGCGATGAGGCCTCAGTGTAGGGCCCCATCACAGCGGAGGCACCAGTGGTACCACTAACTGTTGGGCCACCGATACCACTGGCCCCAGCAACAGGGAGTGCACGCCACCTAAGTGCATTGCACGAGTTCCAGCGATAGAGACCGCCCAGGTTCCATGGAGAGACAGACCCTCAGGCAGCCAGGGATTGGCTAGAGGCGATCGTCAGAGTTTTCAGATTGGTAGGGACACTAGCTGTTCTTTTGGTGATCCTTACCGCGAGTCTCCTACATGCAGCAACAGGTGGATGGTGGAGCATAATGCTCCAGGTGCATGATGAGGCATATTTACTTTTGTCATACTTCTAGAGTCTCTTCCACTCGGAGTTTGTTCCCGCCACCCTTCGTGTGGTGCGGATTTAGGAGTTACTTCATCTACGGCAGGGCATCATGACAGTATCTCAGTACTCAGCGAGGTTTACCGACCTCTCATGCAACTCCACAGACATGGTAAGAGAAATATTTGTATGGGCCTGGACCTTTGAGCAGGGACTCAGACATGAGATCAGGGCTTTGATGATCTCCCTCAGCATTTTGATGCAGGCGGATGTGCTGGACAGATCCCTTCTTGTGGAGAGCTTCCTCACTGAGTAGACGCCAGCAGTGAGACCCACCGCAGGGCAACACGTAGTGGGGTCTTCTTCAGCCGGAAGTAGAAATTTGATGCAGTGTTCCAAGAGGACCATGGAATCAGGTGACCGACCTCAGGATACAGGTTTTGTTGTGCGGGGCACACAGAACAGAGCCTTCTATATGAGGTGTATGCAGTGCTATGCATGCGGCAGGTAGGGTCACATGGTTCGAAACTGCCTGACCTTCCATTCGGATAAGCAACAGACAGTAGAGGGACCTCCCAAGAAGAGGTAGAGGTTCGACCGTGGTGATCCTCTAGGAGTGGGCGGACAAGGAAGAGGAGCTGGCCGAGTAGCATGTGGTGGGAGACGTTTCGAGACTCTGCCACCACCACCACCAGGAGGTCCACCCCGACCACAGGGAGCTGGCGGACAGAGGCAAGATCAGCTCCAGGAAATCGAGGCTTATGACCACGGCACACCTGAGATGATTTGAGGTACTATCTTTGTCTACTCCACCCTTTCTGCAGTACTTATAGACACAGGTGCGAGTCATTCTTTTATTTCCACTGCCCTTGTTCGGAGATCAGAGATTCCGACAGAGCCGTTGGCTCGATTCTTACGGCTTGATACTCCTACGAGAGAAGACTCGATGATTACAAACTGGTTCCGGTAGTGTAAGCTTACTCTAGGAGGCAAGAGCTTCGGTTGGGTTCTTCTTGTAGCGGCGTCGAGGCCTTAAGATGTCATCTTGGGTGTGGACTGGTTATCTACAGTCCATGCTCAGATCGACTGTATTAGGCGCAAGGTGCAGTGTGTCCGCATGGATGGGACCAGTTTCCCTTTCACTGGTGAGAAGGGAGCATTTTAAGTGCAGGATATACTTACGCAGAAGAGAGGGGAGCCGATCACACACCAGTTGGCTAGTCTCATCCTTAGAGCAGTTCATGTGCGGAGTCTGAGTTTTCCTATTGTGGTGGATCAGTACGAAGATGTTTTTCCTGACGATGTTCCCAGACTACCTCCTCATAGAGAGGTAGACATATACATAGATCTGTACCCCAAGAAAACACCAATATCTACTCCAGTATATCGGATGGCTCCCGTCGAGCTTCGTGAGCTGCGGGTATAGCTAGAGGGCTTTCCGGGGAAGGGATTCATCCGACCCAATGTTTCATCCTGGGATTCTCCAATTTTTTTCTCCAAGAAGAAATATGGGAGATTACAACTGTGTGTCGACTATCGTATCCTGAATCAATTGACATTGAAGAACAAGTACCCACTCACGAGGATTGGAGACCTCTTTGATCAGCTCAAGGGAGCATGATGGTTCTTGAAGATAGACCTCAGGTCAGGCTATCACCAGCTCAGAGTTCGAGGTGAGGATGTACAGAAGAAGGACTTCAGGTGTTGATATGGCCACTATGAGTTCTTGGATATGCCCCTCGGCATAACCAATGCACCAGCTGTGTTCATGAGTCTCATGAACAGGATCTTCCAGCCTTACCTCAATCTATTTGTCGTAGTTTTCATCGACAACATACTGATTTTCTCGACAACTGAGGAGGATCACTCCTATAACTTGTGGGGTGTACTGAACACACTCTGAGAGCACCATATTTATGGTATTCTCTCAAAGTGCCAGTTCTGGATTTGAGAGGTTCACATCATGGGACATGTCCTCTCAGAGGCTGGAGTAGCTGTGGATCCAGCGATGATCGGGGAAGTTCTTGCTTGGGAGACACCCAAGAGTGTGACAGAGGTGCGGAGTTTCCTGGGTCTGGCTGGGTACTATCGGAGATTTGTGCCAGACTTCTCCAGTGTTGAGGCACCTCTTTCAACCTTGAAGAAGAAGGGGAAACACTTTGTGTGGTCAGATAGATGTCAGCATATCTTTCAGGAGCTGAGGCAGAGATTGACCAGTTCTCCAATATTGAAGCTACCAAACGAGGTCGTAGGGTACATAGTTTACTGCGACGCATCAAGGACTGAACTCGGGTGTGTCCTGATGCTGGAGCGAGTAGTGATCACGTATAGTTCACGACAGTTGAGACAGCATTAGTAGAACTACACTACACATGACCTGTAGTTAGCAGCAGTGGTCTTCACCTTGAATATGTGGCAACACTATCTGATGGGCGAGCACTTTATAGTATATTCTGACCACCAGAGTCTTAGGTATATCTTCTCCCACAAGGACCTGAACCTGAGAGAGTGTCTATGGCTTGAGTTCCTCCAAGACTATGGCCTTGAGAAAGTATATACTCCTTGGAAGGGGAAATTTGTAGCTGATGCTCTCAGCAGGAGATCGGGCATTCAACAACTAGGAGAGGTGACATAGCAGCTAGTCATGTTGCAGATATCCTTTGTGGATAGAGATGGAGTAGCCTTTCTTCAGTCACTCACAGTCACTCCTCCGCTCCTTCAGTGAGTCAGAGAGGCACAATGTGGGGATATTGACTATGAGATGTGACATGCTCGGATATCCACAGGGCAGGCACTTGGTGGATTTTCTAAAGGAGGGGAGCACGTCATCCTCTTCAGGGGATGTACTATGGTACCATTTGCACTGTAGGAGGAAGTGCTGAGGGAGTTTCACACATCCTCTCTAGCGTTATATCCATGAGTGGTGAAGATGTATCAGGACCTTAGATGACAACAATGGTGGCCTGGTATGAAGAAGGTTGTAGTAGAGTTCGTTTCATGATGCCTCACTTGTCAGCAAGGTAAGGCATAGCACTAGGTACCAACGGGCTTGGATCAGCCCTTAGAGGTTCCAGAGTGGAAGTTGGATGGGATACCTATGGATTTAGTGATGGGGATTCCATGTACATCCAGAGGACATGACTCTATCTGGGTGATCGTAGATCGACACACCAAGTCGGCCCACTTTCTACCGATCAGAGAGTAGGGCTCAGTCGAGATCTTGGGATGCCTCTAAATTCAGGAGATTTTATGACTTCATGGTGTTCCATCATCTATCGTCTCCAATCTAGATGATCACTTTACTTCCCATCTTTGGGAGGGGTTGCATGAGGCATTTGGGACGTAGCTACGTCTGAGCACCGCCTTCCATCCTCAGATGGATGGCCAGACTGAGAGGACCATTCAGACTCTCGAGGACATGCTCGTTTCATGTGTACATGACTTTGGTCGTAGCTGGGATGATCACTTACCCTTGGGGGAGTTTGCGTACAACAACATCTACCAATACAGCATTAGGATGGCACCTTATGAGGCATTGTACTGCCAACCTTGCAGATCACCTTTGTGTTGGAATGACCCGGGGGAGTCAACACCTGTAGGAACAGAGATGGTTCAGGCTATGAAGGAGAAGGTGCAGATCATCTAGGAGTGGATGAAGACTGCACAGAGTAGACATAAGTCATATGCTGATAGGAGACAGAGACCACTGGAGTTCGAGGATGGTGACCACGCCTTCTTATAGGTCTAATCTCGATGGAGTCTACGGATATTTGGTCGGGGCAGCAATTTATATCCGCATTTCATCGAACCTTTTTAGGTCCTCAGTAGAGTAGGCGAGGTGGCTTACCGCCTGGCCCTTCAACCTCAGTTGCACCAGGTGCATGACGTCTTCCATGCATCTCAGTTGAGGAGATATGTGCACAACCCGTCTTACATCATCGACCATGGGGAGCTGGACATCGATGATGGGGAAACATTCACGGAGTTCCCAGTAGATATCGAGTATCGAAAGGAGCGGGTCCTATGTGGACAGTCGATTCCTCTGGTGTGAATTCGCTGGCAGCACGAGAACCTCCAAGAGAGCACTTGGGAGTGGGAGGCTCATATGTGAGCTCAATACCCCCATTTTATTTTCTAGTGTTTGTTGTAGCTTTACGGGGACATAAATCCCTAAGGTAGAATTAATGTAGAGACCCAGAAACCTCAAGGTAGATTTTTTCTTAAATACTTTGGAATTTTAAGAGTCTGTGGTTCTTAACGGCACTTGATTCTGAGGCCTGGTGTGCCCAGAATCAATATATGAAGTTTTGTTCGAGTACATTTAGTAAACGTACATGTGAGTTTTTCTATATTTTGAACCAGTTCTCAGAATTGAAATATGAGGACACCGATGAACTCACAACACCGGTATTCACTGAAGGGGTCCTTTACCGCAGTTTCATTTTATGCGGGTTGAGAGTTAATTTTTGGGGATTTAGAATAAAATAAATATAATTTTGGAACACAATTTTATTTATATCTGGTAGTTATTTCCTCCCGAAGGGAGTTATAGGTGGGGCCCACACCCACATAACCTCCCATGAGTGGATTTAGTGTGGTGGGACCCACACATTCCCAAAACCTTTCATCTACCCTTAACTCCCTTAAACCCCCCTTAATTAATTTGACAACTCTCCCATTAATTATGTGATATCATTACCTTCCCATCTCCCATTAATTTTTTCCAATAACTTTAATTAATGAACTGAATCATCCAATTAATTAATTAAAGTGTTTGAATTTTGAATTACATGGGTGAATAAAATAATATCCTTAGCTATTATTTTATTTTGACACTCGTGGTGTTCGGAGGATTTTGGGAGAGCTCAAGAGAAGAATAGTGTTCTTCTTCAATGAAGAACACTGTTCTTCAACGATGAACAAATCCGATGAAGAAAGTGGGGGATACGATCACCTTCCTCCACTACTTCAACTGGGGCAAGAAAGGAGGTGACGCCACAAGAATGCTACCTACCTCCCTCTTCCTCTAACGTTGATGGAACGACACTGTCATCCGCAACGTCCGACCACCGCGACGCTCGTCTTCTGTGGCTCGTTAACGAACGAACCTTAATCAAGGTAGGGTGTTTCTATAATTTAATTCGAATAAATTTTACCTTCGTTCTTGTTGAATGTGAATGACTATCGATGGCCGATTGTTACCACCTAATGTAGAGGGTGCGGGCCGAACAAACACGGCCCGACAACCCTCCATTAATATCTTGATTTTTAATTCGAAAAGGGAGGCGGTGGTGAATGAAGGAAATAGTTAATGAAGGTGGCGGCCATGCGCCAGCCACGTGTGGAAGAACCGCAACCCAAAACCATGGCCACACAGCTAGAGAAGAACCGGTCGGCCGTAGCTGGTCGGGCTGGTGGAACCGTGGTGCCCCGCTACGGAGAATCGCAGACTGCACAGGGTCGGCCGCTCCGGCGGAAGAACCGGCCGGCTCATCGGCCGGCAAGGCAGAAGGAGATGCGATGCTCATAGGAGCCGCGATAGAGGGATCATGGCCCTCAATCGCAGGCTGATCATGCTAGGAACACCGGCCGGATGAGAGGGTAGCGCCGCCGGTTCGGGAGACCGGGGGGCCACGCCCCTTCCCCCCACTGTGCTCGCCTAGCCGTGCCGAGCTGCTCGGCCAGCCGGGCCACGCCATATTGGGCCAGTCCATGCCCCCTCGTGCTAGTCCATGCCTCACCAGGTCAGACCCACCAAACCAGGTCGGGTCGTCCCGCCAGCCCACTGGGCTTGACGGGCCGGGACCGTTACGCTTAAATGCGAATAACTTAAAGACCACACGTCTGATCGACACGCCGTCTGCAGCATTGGGATCCTCCCAGAAAAAATGGTCATTTTGTGATACTCCAAGTGAGTTTTGGAAAACTTTGGAAAATGGTCGTGTTTTTGGAATGAGCATATTTCCAACCAGGCCCTTGGAAAAAAATCCAATATCTCTTAGGTCGGGCGTCCATTTGACACACCGTCTATCGCGTTGGGTTCCTTTTGAAAAGAAAAAACTTTGTGATACATCAACTATGGACTTAATGATAATTAATGTATTGACCCCTTGGCTCGAGGAGCGGACCCTCCCAGAATTGAGCGTTCTTTTTGTGGGAACCCTAGAGATGGTTGCGATTGCAATGACTACCGTACTGGAGTCCTCCATGGGTTCGACGATGATGACTACCATACTGGTATCCTCCATGTGTTTGACGTAGAAGACTACTATTCTCATATCCTATGTGGGTTCGACAGTTTGACTTCTGTTCTAGTATCCTATGTGGGTCCGACAGTGTATCTGGTCTAGTATCCTACGTGGGTCTGACAACTTAGATGGTCTAGTATCCTATGTGGGCCCAACAGATTATATGAATCAGTGACTACATCTGTTCATCTCTATCACTTTACGAAAGATGTATACTTGTGTGAGTTGATTATTGACTTTCAATCATTACCATCAGTGTGATTGAATTCTTTCTTGTGTGGACTGGGTTGTGTTTGGGCTCGAGAGTTGGAGCCGAACTGGAATTGATGACTTAGGTATATGTGTGGGCATATACCTAAGTAGAGTTGGTTGATACTTTTTGATTTTATCTTTTCTTTTTGGTTTATCCTTCATGGATTCTAGGAGACCTTCGAGGGTCTTGGGGTCCCTACTGAGTATCGTTTTACTCACACCTGCACGGGAAATTCCCGCACTACGTTGTGTTGGATACAGAGGATGGACATTGCTGATCATGATAGAGACTTGTAGAGATAGATGGTACATGGAGGTGGACCACTTGGAGGGATGTACACGGAGTGGACGTATGTACCTGAGGTGCCAAGGAGACCATCTATACCCACCATTCAGGTGGTATTCCCGATGAAGACTCAGTAGTTGCTTCTTTACTTTACTGTTATTGTACTAGTCTTTCAGTTGTACTTTACTTACTTTTGTGCTTGTATTTCTGGACCCTTTCTTTTCAGCACATACTTTTGTATATAGTTTTAAATTGTGCCTACTTATGTTGCGTACTCTATTGTGTTTATTTATGATATAATGGAAATGCCTTCCCTTTTTATCAGGATTTACGCCTAGGGTGATAGTCGCCAGCCCTTGGAATATGGAAGGCGGGCTTGGGGTAGTCACGGCATGGGCCCTGCAGATGGGTCATGACATGGTGTCCGGGAATGAAGAAACCAGTATCAGAGTTTATCTTTCGGTGCCTCACTTGTCAGCAAGTGAAGGCAGATCATCATGTACCAGCATGCTTAGTTCAACCTTTAGAGGTCTTGGAGTGGATGTGGGAGGGAATATCCATGGACTTTGTGACATTACTTCCATGTACATACAGGGGTCTTGATTCTATCTGGGTGGTCATCGAAGAAATCTCCAAGTCGGCTCACTTTCTACCGATTTACAGTGCAGGGTTTAGGAGAGATCTTCATATGCCTCTATGTTCAATAGATTGTGTGGCTACACGGAGTACCCACAGAGATTTGGGTAGGGAGGCATGTTATCTATGAGGTTCATCAGAAACTTTTAGATCCTTAGAAGAGTTGGTAAGGTGGATTTCTACTTAGCTCTTCCCCCTCAATTGCATAGGTTGCACGACGTCTTACACATATCCCAGCTCAGGAAATACATGCACTACTCTTCTCACACCATCAACCATGGCGAGCTAAACATTGATGATGGGGAGACATTTACGGAGGTTCTAATGGAGATTGCAGATAGACAAGAGAGAGTCCTTCTTGGGCGATCGATACCTTTGGTGCTTGTACGATGGCCGCAAGGGAACCTCCATAAGAGCACATGGGAGCTGGAGGCTCAGATTTGTGCTCAGTATCTCCACTTGTTCCCTTAGTTTGAGTTGTGGAATACGGGGATGCAAAGCCTTGAGGTGGGTAGAATGTAAAGACCCAGAAATTACATGGATTTTTTTTAAATAAATGGGAATTTTACGAGTCCATGAAAATTGATAGTGCGTGATTCTAAGGCCCGGTGTGCTCGAAATAAATTTATAAACTTTTTTAAGTACGTTCAGTAAACATGCGAGCAAGTTTTTGTAACATTTATATGGGTGCTCAGAAATTGAAATCTGAGGACATCGTTGAACTCTCAGTGCCTATATTTTCTTAAGGAGATCTTCACCTCGACTGTAGTAGGTCGAGGGTGGAAGTTAGTATTTCTCTTTTTCGTGGAAGAATAGAAAAATAAAAAAATTTAACATTTTTATTTTTCTTGTAACATCATTTTGATTTATGGAGGTTGGGACGACATGGGATTTAATCCTCCCAATTTGTGAATTCATGGTGGTGGTGACCACCCGATCTACTCTTTAATATGGAGAAGACGCTTGGGAAACCTCTGATTTAATTTCACCAATGTAAATTAAATGGATTCACTTTCAAATAATAAGTAACAATGTCATTAGAGTTTAGGAAGGTTTCTATTAAATGAATTTTCATAAATTCCACGATCCTTACTTACCCTCCACCTCTCCTATATATATGGAGCTTGGGGGTGGGAATTGGCATGACTTCACCAAGCGACGAAGCATTGGAAATGTGCCACGACACCCAACAGTTGGAGGATAGAGCCAGTTCTGGCGGGTGGTGATGAGCGACCCCAAACCACGAATCAAAGAATGAGGAACCAACCCCAAGCCCGGATTGGAAGTGCCTTGTGGAGACACCGAACACCGATGTTCTTCAAAAATTTCTTCTTCATCCTTACGCCTCCTTATTCGTAACCTTCAAGGTAGGGGTGTGATTTTGAGTAATATTCGTTGATTTTTCTTTTACGTTGAATCTCTCCCCATGATCTTCTTGCTACCGCTCTAACTCGGAGGGTGCGGGCCAAATGAACATGGCCCGACCACTCCAAAATCCTTGTGATTTTCGGTGTGTTATAGATGATAGATAAGGAAGACGACTGGTGCTGGCAACCGAAATCAGGGGGATCGGGAATGGTGGCCGGCAATCCATCCAGCCACAACGAAGGCAGTGGTGCAACCGCACCGCCGAAGAACAGCCGCGACCCATAGGCCACGGTAGAGCAAGGGCGGCGGCCAGCCACATGAAGGGGTTGTGGCACGGGTCTGCGCCACCCTACAGAGAAGAACCGTGACCTTGTGCTACAGCGGTGATGGAAGGGAGGTCGGATCACTATCTTCTTGCTGGCGAGGGCGCGGCACGTGGCTGCGCCGTGCGGAAGAGCGACTGGCCATCTAGCCAGCTATGGGCGCCCAGCGGACCGCCTATCACAGACCATACCGAGGGCTACCCAATGGTCCAGGCCGGACCCAAGGATAGACCATGATCAATAAGTGTCAACCCGTACTAGGTCAGGTCAGCACAGGCCAACTCGAGTCGGGTCGGTCCGATTAGGTTAGACTGGACTCGGACCATCTTCTACCCCTTTTTTCTCTTTCGGCCATATTTTTAGGTTCGAACGTCCGTTTGAAAAACCATCTATGGTGCTAGAAAACATGTATCAAAACAGACTTTTTGGTATGCCCCACATGAGTTTTGAATAAAATTGGGGTACGACCGAGTTTGATCGAACACGAATCCAACCCGCCCCTCGAGATAAAAAGGCTAATAACATATAGACCGTGCGTCTAATTGACGCACCTTCTGTTGCATTGAGACCCATTTTACATGGAGGTCCTTTGGGATACATCTTCATGGGACTTCATGGCAGTTTGAGTGTCGACCTGTGGTTTGAGGAGAGGACCCTCCCAGAATCAAGCGAGCTTAGTGCGGGAACCCTGTAGCTGGTTGTACTTGAAAAATATTCAAATCCTATGTGGGTCAACGCTAAGTGATCCTGTGTGGGTTAGTGCATACCGATCCAATTTGGGTCAGCACTCAGTGATCTTGTTTGGGTTAGCACATATTGATCATGTGTGGGTCAGATCCTGTGTGGGTCAACAGGGGTAAGTTACCTATAGATTTTGTGTGGGTCAATGGGGGATAGTTACATATAGATCCAGTGTGGGTCAGATGCAGTGCTACTTAAAAAAAATGAGATGATCTTGCCTTCGACTAATCATCAGTTTTCTGTACTTATGTTATACCTGGTGGGAGCGGAGTCATTACCTTCGTGGTGATACCTTTGTGGTATTCTTATGTGTGGCGTATCAGTGTGGTACTTTCCTTCGTGGTGATACCATTGTGGTATTCTTCTATGTGGGGTACCTCTATGGTAATTTCCTTCGTGGTGATACCTTCACTACTAGAAAAACAGGTATTTGCGACGGGTCATTTGCGGCGGGATCCCGTCGCAAATGTCCTTTTGCGACGGGGGTCCGTCGCAAATCGCCCGTTGCGGAAAATGTCGTCGCAACAACAATTATCTACGACGGGCCCGTCACTACAGATATTTTTTGCGATGAGGATCCTTCCCGTCGCAAATATTACTCCGTATATTTGTACAAACTTTTAAAATAGCAATTGCGACGGGTCCCGTCGCAACAGGTATTTGCGACAGGCCCCGTCGCAGTTACGTTTTAAAAAAAAATTTAAAACTATTATTAAATTATTTTAATGGATATAATAATACTATTTGCGACGGGCATAGTATCCCATCGCAAATACTATAAAAAAAATAAAAAAAAATTAATAATTAATAAATTATTTTAATTAATATAATAAGAATCCAATTATAATTCAAAAATAAAAAATAATAAAATATTAATAAATGATTTTAATTAATATAATAATAGAATTATAATTCACAAATAAAAATAATAAATTATTAATAAATTATTTTAATTTATATAATAATAATAGAATTATAATTCCAAAATAAAAAATAATAGAATATTAATAAATGATTTAATTAATATAATAATATTAGAATTATAATTCTTAAATAAAAAAATATTAATATGTTATTTTAATTAATATAAAAATAATAGAATTATTTTACATTCAAATATTAAAATAATTCAAATATTACAAAAATATATAATTAAATTATAATATTATAAAATTTTAATATATATATAAAATTTAATATTATAAAATATAAATAATATTATTATTCATATTAATATTGTTATTACAAAATATAATATTATTAATATTTTATAATGAGACAGAAACTACGAATAGAAAAAAATTCATATATTGATTTAACAAACATTATAACATAAAAACAAACTCTAATCTGAAGGAGGGGGGTAGGGGGGATCTGCAGATGCTGGTGGAGGAAACTCCATCTCTAAAGCATGAGTGAGTTGGCGCATGTACTCCATCTGCTCCTGGTGCTGCTGCTGCCACCGACTCATCTGCTCCTCGTACAGCTGCTGCTGGCGTCGACGCTCCTCCTCATGCTGCTGCTGCTGCTGACGCATCTACTCCTGCTCCTGTCGGAGACTCTCTATCAGTGCAGTCTGAGATCGCAACTGATCCTCATACTGTGTAGTAGAAGAATATGCACGAGCTCCTCTCGAGCTGGATGCCGACATCGCAACACTACCATAATAATCTCCAGGAGTCAGTCGAGAGCTAATACCAACTACTCGGCCCTTCTCGAAGGCATACTGGGTGGCCTGCATCCATTTCGCCTCATCAAACGGACAACCAGTGGTCTGATCTGATGACTCAGCCTGACTCTCAGGCCGGGTCTGTGACGTTGCGGCCTCATATGACTCATGTAGTTTCAATTTAAAATTAAAATTGCGAATATATTATATGCAGTTAATTTTTAAACTTGAAAACAAATAATACGGACCATGATGTGATGCTGACGATCACCTCTGACCTCCCCAGTAGCAGGATCACTATACATCCTCTGATATACGTCGTACTCCGTAATATCGGGGTGCTCGACAGCCTATAAGAATAAAAAATAAACTGTTAATATTTATAGTTATATAAAATATTTATAAATAATGTACGTACCAGATGCTATCTATGAGTACTGAAAGAACGACTCCCAGCTCGATGAGTCACCTCCTGTCTCCCCCGATTCTGCCTCCCCACAGATGATCTCCTCTGAAAGGCACCACTCAACCAGTGCGCACATAATCCATCCCATACATGGGATGAAATGTACTCTGGTCGGTGTGCTCTACATGACTCGTCAAAATCTGACACTCCTGCTTTCTTCGTGGCAGCTTTTCTTAAATTGTGAAAAATATGACGAAAGCGATCACGCATGGCCACCTCCCATGCCTTGTGGATGGCCTCGCGCATGGTATCCTTGATCGGATACCATAAAACCTATAAATAAATCAAAATATCAAGTTAGAAATGAAATAATTTTCAAAAGAAAAATTATTTATTTACGTACGTACCAACCAATGGCCGAACATGGCATGCTGCACATCAATGGGAATATGCTCCCATGTGGTCCACGGCTGAGAGAAATAGTTGCGCAAAATAGCGCTGCCCTGTCCGACTGATATATACGGAAAACTGTAAAAATAATAAACATTTATTATGTGAATAGATTAATGAAATCTTAGTCAAATCCACAGATTATCACACAGGTTATCACACCTCCGTGTGCATGGATCAATCCCAAGACGTGGACGTCGCTCGGGGATGGGGTCAGGAATCATCAATCGTGCAAGACCGCGCCCCCTCCGCGTACTCCCTGGAGCGCCTGCAGGCTAAGGGTCATCTGCCAGCAACTCATCCGCATCGAAAGGCAGGTCAGCATCCGCCAACTCACGAAATGTCTCGTCGTCCATCTAAAACAGAAAATGTTAATGTTGTTAGCAAATAATTGATAATTACTATTATATACACATATATATATTATGATTGTATATAACTACCATGTAATTCTATCAGTTTTCATCTTCATCATCATCTTCATATATGTCAATGTCATCTTCATATTCCTCCTCAACATCAACGATATCCATTCGAGTTCCAGTTGCTTCATCTCTTACCATTTCAAATTCAAATGTGACATCATTAACATCATCGTCATCACCGACTCTTAAATGTGGGGTGTCGTCATCGATACTCATGTCTCTTTGTAAAAAAGAATGATTTTGATGACTCTCTTGAAAAAATTCAATTCTTTGCATATCAGTGAAAGAACATTCACTTTTACTAAACTGATTGTCTCGAATTTTTATTTTTATTACACTCCACCAATCAGTCAAGTCTCCTGCTGTAGCACAGTACTTTGCGTAATAAACTTGATGTGCCTGTTGAGCCAATAAGAATGGTTCATTTACTGCGAGAACACTTTTACATTTAATATCGATGACTCCATGAGCCGGATGAACACGCACGCCTCTCTCTGTATCCAACCACCGACATTTGAACATGGTTATATAATGTTGTCCAAGATAACAGAGTTCAATGATTTCATCAAGTATGCCATAAAAGTCAACTTCATTTTCTCGATGATGAGATCCTCTCAAGCTAACTCCACTGTTCATTGTTTTTTTTGATTTCCCATATGCATGTGTGTGAAATCGAAATCCATTAACCACATATGCATTATAATTTTTAACAATTTTGGAAGGTGGGTTACTCAATATACACAACCGTTTGTCAATTTTATCAGCATGTCGATACACCTGAAAATTTGTGAAATAATTATTAATATAGTAAACTATACATTGAATGAGTTGCTAAAAGATAAAGAATTTATGTTACCAGTTTTTGAAACCACTGAGAGAAATATACCAGTCAGCGTTTTTCGAGAGCAGCTGCTGTAATTTGTGGAATTTGTTTCTTGATATGATTATCATACAACCTATAAAAACCAAAGTTATTTACTATAACATAAATGATAGAATAAGTGATATAAACACTTACAGTAAAACTGATGTCATCTCTTCACAGTTGAGCAGAACATACGTATGAGCTCTGTGATGTTCATCATCCGAAAGCCAGCGTTCATAAACTCCACCAAAACAAAGATCTGGATGGTTGAAAACAGATAATTGATTCTCGATTTCATCAATATTCCTCTTGTTCCATCCCATTCGGTTGTGTTTTGAAGGATACTCAGATTCAAAATAATGGGAGCAGAAAAAAGATATTTCCTCTTGCAAATAAGCTTCTGCAATCGATCCTTCAACAGATGCTTTGTTACGTACTTTTCTTTTCAATTTTTGCATGCATCTTTCAAATGGGTACATCCATCGAAACTGTACTGGACCTCCACATTTGGCTTCATATGGAAAATGTAACATCAAATGTTCCATTGAGTCGAAGAAAGATGACAGAAATATTTTTTCCAGTTTACATATAATTACACCAACATCTTCTTCAAGTTTGCATACAGCATCATAATCTGTTGTAGCCGCACAGATTTCCCGAAAAAAATGAGACATGTCTGTTATGGAATCCCAAATCACAAAATTCAACAGACCTATTAATCAAATGGATAGAATTCTTTCCATTATAACATGACAATCATGACTTTTTAATCCAGTAATATGACCATTCTTTACACATCTACCCAAATTGGAAGCACAGCCATTTGGAAGTCTCAAATCTGCAATCCACTGACAAAATAATAAACGGTTTTCTTTAGACAGTGTATAAGTTGCGTTTGGTTTCAGTAACCTTTCTGTTCTGACATTCTCAAACAGTTCCAGTTCTGGACGCCTGCAAATTTGGGCAAGATCTAAACGTGCATTTACATTGTCTTTGCTCTTTCCTGGAGTATCCAAAACTGTATGAAACAAATTATCAAAATAGTTCTTCTCAATGTGCATGACATCTAACATGTGTCGGACCAACAAATCAGACCAATATGGAAAATCCCAAAATATGCTACGTTTAATCCAATTGTGTTCTTTCGCAAAACCAGAAAGATTCTGTTGGTTTATAGTGGGACCAAAAGTGATGGGAGGTTATGAAAATACAACTGATTTTAACTCCGAACCTGATAGCATTATTGGAGGTCCATACCTTTCAACTGTTCCTTTTCTGAAATGAGATATGTTTCTGCGAAAAGGATGATCAGCTGGAAGAAATCTGTGATGACAGTAAAAATAATAAGGTTTCTTTCCATGAATGAGCATAAATGCTTTGTTCTCTCCCATACAGCATGGACATGATTTCTGACCATGTGTACTCCAGCCAGATAACATCCCATAAGCCAGGAAGTCACTAATTGTCCACATCAATGCTGCTCTCAGTATGAAATTCTGTTTCGTTGCAACATCATATGTACTGACACCAGTACTCCACAATAAACTTAATTCATCAATCAATGGTTTCAAATAAACATCAATATTTTTCTTCGGATTTCCTGGAATTAGTAAAGTCAAAAAGATATATGGCTCCTTCATCAACATCCATGGAGGTAAATTGTACGGAGTTAAAAAAACAGGAAAACATGAATATTGACTACCATAAGATCCGAACAGACAGAAACCATCAGTGGAAAGGCCCAGTCGAACATTTCTAGCTTCTAAAGAAAAGGATGGATGCACTCTATCAAAATGTTTCCATGGATCACCATCGGCTGGATGATTCAAGCTTTTATCGGTTGAAATATTCTCTTTATGCCATAACATCATTGTCGTTGTATTCTTAGACATTAATAAACGCTGAAGTCTGGATGTAAGCGGAAAATATCTCAACTGTTTTACAGGAATCAAACCAGACTTCCCATGTTGTCCTTCATTATATCTCAATTGCCCACATGTGGGACAGCTATCCAACGACTCATTTTCCCCAGAATATAAAATGCAGTCATTTGAACATGCATGAATCTTCTGACAAGTAAGTCCCAAATTTCGAACCAGCCTCTTACTCTCATAGTAATTTGTAGGCAAAACATTTCCTTCGGATAATAGTGTTTTAAGCAAAGAAAATATCTGGTCAAAACAGGTGTTTGACATTCCGTTATCTGATTTGATAGCCATAAATTTTTCAACTGCTTCTAATTTGCTCATCTTGCAGCCAGGATATAATGCATCCTCAGCAGACCTCAACAACTCAGAAAATTCAGACGGTGCCAACTCAGGATTTGAAGCTATATCAGCTGGAGTTTCTGTATGTTGAATAGATGAACCTGCAACATCATGTACTAAATCTTGAAACCGAGATGGATCCGAAATCAAGTTGGTATCACCTGCTCTGGAACTGTGTTCACCGTGTTGATACCAAAAAACATAATCTGGTTGAAAACCAAAAACGCAAGAGATGTCCCCCCACTTTGTCAAACATGTCAAACGTTATCAATGCACATTTTCTACAAGGGCATTTTATTTTTCCTTCTGAAACAAATTCTGGATTTGATGCCGCAAATGATAAAAAAGTCTCCACACCCTCTATATATACTGGATTTAAACCAGAACCGTTTGGATTTCTACGTTGATTTATCCATATGCGGTCACCTAATAATGATTGTTGACGACCTCGTTGTTCTATATTTTTCTATAAAATATAAAAGCATTACTGGTTTTGAATAATTTGTTAGAAAAAACACTCAAGCAAGGATAATTATAGAGTTTACATCATATACGACTGACGCAAACTTTTTATTGAGATAGACCTAAAAATTAACCCTTTAAGAATTGAATATGTTGAGAATAAAGCAAAACCTGTTAAAAATATTGATAATTTTAATATTATATAAATTTTTTATTATTTTCATAGTAATAATATTATTTTTTCATAAATATTAATTATATAATAATAACATTATTACATTATTAATATATTTTATTATTAATATTAAAATAATATAATTTTCTATATTATATACAATTCTCCTTTCATCTATGTGTTTAACATTCTGTCTCCACATGTAATATTTGTATTCACTTTCACCTCTCCATTAGTGAGTAGGTTGATAATTTTGAAAAAGAATGCAAATATTACATGTGGAGACCGAAAACACACAGATGAAAGGAGAATTGTATATAATATAGAAAATTAAATTATTTTAATATTAATAATAAAATATACTAATAGTGTAATAATGTTATTATTCCTAATTATTGGTAATTATTCCTAATTATTGGTAATTATTCCTAATTATTGGTAATTATTGGTAATTAATGGTAATTATTCCTAATTATTGGTAATTATTCATATAATTACCAATAATTAGGAATAATTACCAATAATTAGGAATAATTACAAAAAATTAAGAATGATAACATTTTTACATTATTAGTATATTTTATTATTAATATTAAAATAATATAATTTTCTATATTATATACAATCCTCCTTTCATCTGCGTGTTTTCTGTCTCCACATACAAATATTACATGTGGAGACAGAAAACACACAGATGAAAGGAGAATTGTATATAATATAAAAAATTATATTATTTTAATATTAATAATAAAATATACTAATAATGTAATAATGTTATTATTCCTAATTATTGATAATTATTCCTAATTATTGGTAATTCTTACTAATTATTGATAATTATTACTAATTATTGGTAATCATTACGAATCATTACTAATTATTGGTAATTATTCCTAATTATTGGTAATTATTCCTAATTATTGGTAATTATTCCTAATTATTGGTAATTATTGGTAATTATTGTTAATTATTGGTAATTATTGGTAATTATTGGTAATTATTGGTAATTATTGGTAATTATTGGTAATTATTGGTAATTATTGGTAATTATTGGTAATTATTGGTAATTATTGGTAATTATTGGTAATTATTGGTAATTATTGGTAATTATTGGTAATTATTCCGAATTAGTGGTAATTATTCCTAATTAGTGGTAATTATTCCTAATTATTGGTAATTATTACTAAATATTGGTAATTATTACTAATTATTGGTAATTATTACTAATTATTACTAATTATTACTAATTATTGGTAATTATTACTAATTATTGGTAATTATTCCTAATTATTGGTAATTATTGGTAATTATTGGTAATTATTATTAATTATTACTAATTATTGGTAATTATTATTAATTATTACTAATTAGTGGTAATTATTACTAATTATTACCAATTATTACTAATTATTGGTAATTATTGGTAATTATTGGTAATTATTACTAATTATGGATAATTATTGGAAATTATTACTAATTATGGATAATTATCAGAAATTATTACTATGGATAGTTATTGGTAATTATTTCTAACTAATGGTAATTATTGGTAATTATTATTAATTATTGGTAATTATTACTAATTATTGGTAATTATTACTAATTATTGGTAATTATTACTAATTATTGGTAATTATTACTAATTATTGGTAATTATTACTAATTATTGGTAATTATTACTAATTATTACTAATTATTACTAATTATTACTAATTACTGGTAATTATTACTAATTATTAAGAATTATTGGTAATTATTATTAATTATTACTAATTACTGGTAATTATTATTAATTATTACTAATTAGTGGTAATTATTGGTAATTATTACCAATTATTACCAATTATTACTACTTATTGGTAATTATTGGTAATTATTGGTAATTATTGGTAATTATTGGTAATTATTGGTAATTATTACTAATTATGGGTAATTATTACTAATTATGGATAATTATTACTAATTATTACTAATTATCAGTAATTAGTACTAATTATCGGTAATTATGACTAATTATGGATAATTATTTGTAATTATTACTAATTATTGATAATTATTTGTAATTATTACTAATTATTGGTAATTATTACTAATTATTGCTAATTATTGGTAATTATTATTAATTATTACTAATTGGATAATTATTGGTAATTAATACTAATTTTTGATAATTATTTGTAATTATTACTAATTATTGGTAATTATTACTAATTATTGCTAATTATTGCTAATTATTGCTAATTATTGCTAATTATTGCTGATTATTGCTGATTGTTGGTAATTATTGGTAATTATTACTGATTATTACTGATTATTAGTAATTATTACTGATTATTAGTAATTGTTACTAATTATTACTAATTATTACTAATTATTACTAATTATTACTAATTATTACTAATTTTTACTAATTTTTACTAATTATTACTAATTATTACTAATTATTACTAATTATGACTAATTATTACTAATTATTACTAATGATTGGTAATTATTACTAATTATTACTAATTATTGGTAATTATTGGAAATTATTACGAATTATTGGTAATTATTGGAAATTATTACTAATTATTGTAATTATTATGAATTATTTGTAATTATTACTAATTATTACTAATTATTGGTAATTATTGGTAATTATTACTAATTATTGGTAATTATTGGTAATTATTACTAATTATTGGTAATTATTGGTAATTATTACTAATTATTGATAATTATTGGTAATTATTACTAATTATTCCTAATTATTGATATTTATTACTAATTATTAGCATTTATTCTTAATTATTTGAAATTATTACTAATTATTCCTAAGTACCATTAACTATGAACAAAGAATACTAATAATTTAAATTTATTAAGTTACAAAACAATGTAAACATAATTAAATTACAACTAATTAAGAATAATTGAAACTAATAAAAAATTTAAAATAAATATTAAATTAAAAAGAACATAAATACCTTTAAAATTGATCTGACGTTGATCCCTGATCGTTGTTGAAAACTTCAATATCAACTCTGAAAAAAAAATAAACTGAAGAAACGCTGAAATCTAAAAATAGAATTTTGAGAGAAGGAGAAGATTGAGTTTGAGAATGAATGAAAAAAAACGGATGGGGGGTATTTATAGGTTAGATCATTTGCGACGGGTCTATTTGCGACGGGTATCCCGTCGCAAATCATAGTATTTGCGAAGGGTACCATCACAAATACCTTAGCCCTCATTTATTACGGTCAATGGTTAAATAGTTATTCGCGACGGGTCCCGTCGCGAATAATAACCTGCCGACATACTATTTGCGACGGGGGTAGATTTCCGTCGCAAATAGCTTTTACCGCCGCCGGTTATTTGCGACGGGGTAGATTCCCGTCGCAAATATATTTTACCGCCGCCGCTTATTTGCGACGGGCGGTAACCGCCCGTCGCAAATTACTTTCCCGCGATTTGGCGCGCAAAGCGCGCCAGTACTTTTGCGACGGGGGAAGCTAACCCGTCGCAAATAAGTAGTTATTTACGACGGGGGAAGCTAACCCGTCACAAATAAGTAGTTATTTGCGACAGGTCAATTCCCCTATTGCAAATAAGTTTCTAACAGGACTATTTGCAACGGGATTTATCCCCGTCGCAAATAACCCGTCGCAAATACGCATTTTTCCCGTAGTGCTTTTCGGTATTCTTCTATGTGGCGTACCTATGTGGTACTTTCTTTCGTGGTGATACTTTTTTCGTATTCTTCTCTGTGGTGTTAACTTTGAGGTGATACCTTCATGGTATTATTTTCTTTGTGAACAGTTGAGCTTTTAGCTAATGTGTTGGGACATGTGTTTCCTCATGAATGAGATGGAAATACTTGATAAATTAGGTATATGTATGGTCATATACCAAAGTAGGGTTTATTGTTGCTTCCATGCTTTGTGGTTTATCCTTTTTGGATTTTGAGAGACCTTTGCGGGTCTTGGTATCCCTACTGCGTATCGTTATACTCACCCCCGGCACGAGATATGCCCGCACCTCGTTGTGTTTGGTGCAGACGATGAACAACGCTGACTGAGTACGAGAGTACCAGGACTGGAGGTAGCTCCGAGGTGGACATTAGATGAGGCGTACTGCGAAGACGACCGTTCGAGAGCTGTACCTACCCTTCAGGTAGGATCCTTAGCAGGTGTTCGCTGGAGCTGTTCAGTTTACTTGTACTTTTATGTTTTACTTGTACTTTTATTTTTCTTGTACTTTCCAGCTGGGTTTGTATTTTGGCTCATTTTACTTACTGTACACACTCTTTCTACTATACAGTTTATTTGTGTTCGTATTTTGCTATGTGTCTGGTTTTGCTTTTTTACAGGATATAAAGGTCGTGCCTTCTCGGTATTAGGGAATACGCCTTTCAGTTCTAGTCACCAGCCCCTGGCCTATGGAAGACGGGATTTGGGTAGTCACGACACTGGCCCCGGGGGAAGGGTGGTGACACTCCTGTTTTAAAAAAAATTAAAATAACAGTTGAATGTTTAATAAAATTTAGAATAGTTTTACTATCATCATTATTAAATGTTGAGAATAATGTTATTAATTTATTTGTTTATATTATAATTATTCAAAATGAAATAATCGTTAAAATTATTATTATTATTGTTTTTGTTATTATTATTAATTTTTTAATTGTTGAGAATCTTTGTTGGATTCTAGGAAAGTACTCGTGCACTGCATGGTCAGCGGAGGCCGTGTGGTAAGCCCAGGTATCTATTAGACGACTTCTGGATACAGAAGTTCCCTCACGATACACACATGGTCACCTGAGATGTGCGCGGACCGCGCAGTTGCATTCAAATAAATTAAATAATTATAATTATAATTATTAAAAAAAAATTTCATTAAAAATAATTATTAATATTATCAGAATTAATATTATTATTATATTATCACCATATTACTAAAAACAATTGTTACATTTATAAATATTTTATTATTAGTGTTGTTGTTGTTGTTGTTAATGTGTTAATAATTTTTTAAGGTGTCCATAAAAAAAGGGTGAAACACTAATTCCAACCCCATTTCCACTCTACACCCCTCTTCCCTACCTACACAGTGACCACCCTCTTTCCTCCCTCTTGGTGCGGCACAACAGTTATGTGCACCTCCCTCTACTTTTCACGTAGCCCCATCACCATCCTTCCCCTCCCTCCAGCGACATGTGTGCCCTCCTCCTTTCTAGCGCACCTTGCCACCCCCGACCTCCATATTCCTTGTGCAGTGTGAGCAGGGCATCAAACCCCTGCACCTCCCGAATTCTTGGGTGGGGCGAGCAGGCCGAGCCACCCCCAGTGCCTCCCGCTTCCTAGTGCGCCATGAGCAGGCCGATCCACCATCATCGTGCCTCCATCTATTCTACTCCAGTCAGTGACCCTCCCTTCAGTTGAGATTCCACCCACCGGCCACTTCTGATGGCTTCCTTCCAGCGCATGCAACTCCTGCCTATGTGTGCCTTACCGGTACGTGCCTTGCCCGTGATCTCCTTTCAGGCATGTGCAGTTCCTCCGTTATACCCTCGTAATTTTTTGTTTCATTTTTTGTTCATTTTTTATAGGGTTGGTCCTCAATAAGGGTTGTTACTGCTGTAGTTAATGTTGTAGATCCCGCTCGGAGCGATTCTAAGTGGTTAAATTTTTGGTAGGTTCACCCCACACTCCTTCCCTTTTAATTTAAAAATCTAAAATTTCATACTTTGTTGAGTGTGGGATTGAAATTGTTTTATTAAACTTTTCATTCCTCGTGCAAGGTTCGTAGACTGTTTGATTTTAGGAGTTAAATGTGATATTAAATTAACTATTGGTGTTTCCAAATTTATCTGTAGCATGAAAAACAATTTCTTGGTTCTTTATGGGGCTTTCCAAGCAGTTTGGCTTTCACACAAAAATGTGTATTGTGTTTTAGAATGTTTTATAAATTTTATTAAAATGGTCGTGACTTGAGTGTGTAATATTAGTATATTAAAAATAGTTTATCAATGTTTTGACGTGATAAAATGGCATGTTTAACCCTCTTTTGGAAATGTTTAAATAAGTGGGTTTTCTTTATAGTGATTAAAAGGCTCGTTTGGTATATTGTGAAAATGATGAATAAAATGTTTTATAATGAAAACCTCCATGGATTAACTCTAATGACATGTTATGTTTTAGGGGTGGGATATAATCGCTATGAAATACTCGCAACCGACTACTGGAAGTCCTCAACATGGACTCTTTGTTTTCTATTTATTATATGGAATGCGAGTCGATTCGGGGGATGGCTCATTGTGATGCCTATAATAGTTTTTTCGTTATATATACATACTTATGATTGTGTCACGAACCAGGCTGGGTCGCCATCCGACCCGGCGCCCGACCCAGTCCGCGACAAGACCCAAATAGCGTTCCCGATCCCCACGGGCTGACACAAGTGCCCGGGAATCGTAAGTAACAAGTGGGAACGGTTTTATCCGAAATAAAAGACAGAAAAACAACTAGCCAGATAAATAAACTGAAACTGGAAAAAAAGACAACCAAACACGTCTATAAACTATGAACATTTTTAAAGTCTACAACTCGAACCAAGAACTAAAAAGAAAAGACGATAGAGGAAACTAAAATTCTTACTCAAACCACCCGGCAGAAGAGAGGCCACATCGATACCACTCTGCATGAAAAGACCAACTGCAACCCAAACCACCATCACTGAGCACGAAGTCACAACCTAGAAAGTAGAAGAAACAGAATCTACATACACCCAAGGGTGTATGTAGGGTGTGAGCTAAAATCTCAGTAGGACGCCACCGAGAAAAGGTTTCACACATAATTATTAAAAGACAAATACATTTGCAATTTAATAGAATAAAAATAAATAAGTGTTTAAAGAATTTTAATGAAAACGATTTTTAATGGGAAACTTCTCTAAAGAGAAAACAACTTCAATTAACTTACATACACGCACGCACACACACACACACTCACACACACACACTCACTCACGCACACACAGATGCATGCACACACACTTTTCTTGGTAACCCCAACGTCACACCGTGTACCGACGGTGAGCGGAAAGAAAAAGAAGAGCACAATACATGGGAGAGGTCCTAGAGATACAAGCGATAAATGTGACCCTAGAACCTCACATCTCGGTGAACCATATCATACATTCCCGTGCATGATCCACTGGAAGAGAAACACCTCCTACCATAGTGGTCTTCAGTCATCATCCAATGTTTAGTTTGTGTTGTAAGCGTCAATTCCGCTAAGTGAAACTTGGCCGAGGCCAATCTCGTATCACTAGCACGCTAGTCTAGTCCGCCCACCTAGTACACAGGATTCCCGTTTGTGCTCAAGAAATTCAATGTTCATGCCACATGTCATAATCATACACTCAAACCCAATAAGACACTACAGACGCCAAAACAACCAGTTGCACACACAAAATCCATTTGAAATAATACACAGCTAAAATGTTTTCCAAACACGTTTCACACTACTGACATAATCTAATAAACCACTTAAAATGTTTATAAAACAATAGAAAAAGAGTGTCACGTGATTTTACACACACAAAAGTAACCATTTATAAATCCAAAACACATTCCAACATCGCAGGCACTCAAATACAATATAAAGTGTGACCCGCACCACCAAAAAGGTTTGATGGAAAACTCTTACGCCATATGAAAAACACCATTTCATAAACCACATAATTTAACATGCCAAAAATAAAAGCTTATAAAACAATTTAGAAGAAATCGCTTAACGTTAACCACTAAGCTCAAGAAAAAACTTCTTTTAAGACCCAACGCACCAGACACCACGTCAAAAAAATCAGTTCGCACCACTTACACGACTTAATAAGATAACCTCACAATTCAAAAGTCACTAATAAAGTTCTCAACAGAAAACACCCAATAATATGAACAATTTACTAAACAATTTCAGTGCAAATAAAACTTTAAATAAAACACACTTCGCACAACAAAAATTAATTAAAAATATGTGAAACAAAATAAACATTGAAAATTAATTTATCAGATAACAATTAGATGGGAAACCACCTACCTCAGTGACAAAGACTTCAACACTCGGCGTGAAACATCAATCGCTTGTCGTTCACACCATAAAGAACCTAACGCGAACTCGCAACCATGAATTCAAAATGAAAAAAAATTCCAGTTAAACCCCAAAGTTAGAACATATACCCTCTAAGGGAAAAAAACAAGCAAACTAAAAAGAAATGTGAAAAAAACAAGAGGAAGTCATAACCGGGGGGTGATGCCGGAAAAAGGGGAGGAGAGGCAGGCCGTTCGGGAGTTGCGGGGTGTGCCGGCCGACATGGGGGTTCCAGGGGGTTGCACCTTGAGTTGGACAAGGGGAGCAGGGAGGGTCCATCCGGTGGTGCGAGCTGGGAATAGGGGTGTGGCTGGTCTGGTGCGCGACGGGGATGCTGGCCAGGAAGGGGTGCAATGGCAAAAGGTTGAGGGAGGCAGTAGAGGTCTGGTGCGATGGGGGGTGTGCAACGTGACGGGGATCTGGGGGGAGGAAGGTTTGGTGCGACAGTGTACCAAAGAGGTGGGGCGCAGTGGGATACCATGGATGCAGGGGAGTCGCAGCATGATCGACTGACTAAGAGGTAGGCATAGTGCAAGCAGCTCGCCGGACGGTGGAGGCAGGCGCAAACCAGGTGGGGTGACCGGCGAGGAAAAAGAGAGGGAGAGGTAGGGGGCGCAACACGTTGGGCATAAGGGGTGCAGCGTGACGAGAGAAAAAAAAACAGGAGGAGAGGAGGTTTCCAGTGGCTGGTGTGGAGGGCGGCGCGACGCGGAGAACTCAAGTTGGGGTGAAGCGGCGGACAACAAAAGGGGGGGGGACCCTACTCAAAGGAAAGTAAGAAGGAAAAAGAAAAAATAATAATAAAATAAAATAAAATAAAACTAAATAAAACAAAAAGTATAACTAATAATAATAATAATAATAAGGTAATAAAAAAACTTAATGAATTAAATAAAAAACTTTACAATAATAGACTTAATAAAATGAATAAAAATAAAAATAATACTCTAAATTAAATTATTATCCAAGATAATAATAATAATAATAATAATCTCATGTGATATTATTATTATTATTATTAAAACAATTGTTAATTCATTTTATCTCATTAATTAAACATCGGCAAGGCGTGCAGTGAACCGGGCAGGGTCACGTGGCGACCCAGGCAAGGCCGCGCAGCTTCGACCGCGTTGCGCTGGACGCAAACAAGACCAAAACACAAAGAAATCGAAATCAAAAGTCAGGTTTCAAACTGAAATACATGACGAAAATAAAATTAATAAAATAAATAAATTTTGAAATGGCGGGTGTGACAATTCTCCCCACCATAGCGCTTTCCGTCCTCGGAAAGCCACAACTAAAACCAAACCTCAAAGCAGAAAACCACCTCCCTTAAGGTTCAAAGGGGATCCCCACAAACATCAAGCAAAGAGAGGAAAAAACATTGTGCTCAGAGAAAGTGACTAAAAGACAACTTCAAGAAACACATATAAAGACTTTTTGATATGTGTCACTCGCCCCGAAGAGCTAGAACGCCTCCAGTTGACTGATCAAGGAAGAGAACTCTCGCACCCATGAAAAAAACTTCACAAGCTGAAACACCTCAATCACTATAAAACCGAAACAACATCATTTGGCTAGAATGAACAAACAAGGTCAAACCATGTCTACGAAACACTCTCATCACTTATCACCAAGACATATTTAGAAACAGAAGAAAAAGATCAACATTGGGGGGCCCGAGGGGCTCCCCACCATTAAGAACTCACTGGCGCTCGAAACAAGACTAGAAAAACCGACACGGAGAGGTTCGAGTAGACTCCCCGTCATTAAAGAAAAGTCCAGCACTGATTCATTCTAGAGACATTCGTGCGAGACCCAATGTGGGTCTCTCCACCATTAAGAACCTACCAACGCCCAAGGTGAGACTAGAAAACCAACATAGGGAGGTCCGGGCGGACTCCCCACCATTACGGAATGACCAACACCGATTTATTCTAGAAACCTTTGTGGGAGACCCATCGTGGGTCTCGCCGCCATTAAAACGAACAAAGGACACAAAACATTGAAAAAAATTCTTGATGGTGACCAAACACCCCACCACAAGGGGCGGGGAGGGAGGGGCCCGACTACCGGGCGTCAAAATCATGACCCAAGACAAACCAGCATTTCCACATTCCTGGATGAGGATTATTTATATTTGAGACAGATTTACTCAACAAACTCCCATAAGGACCGCTAAAAAGATTGCATCCAATGAGACACAATCTCTAAGACTTTAAGGCAATGAGATGAACATGCCTCCACATGGTCGTGAAAACCTTATGCAACCAGACGGCTCATTCGGAGTGGAACAACCTTGGAAACAATTTAAACTGCCTCTACTTTTAACATTGGTGACAGAAATAAAGTTGGGGTCCCATACACTCCCGGGGTTCCTGACCATGCACCAGCTTCACTCCGAGGCCTATGACTGGAGCCCTGATGTTTGAGGCATCTAGTGCCTCACAGTCAGGAATTGAAGACTCCCAAGTGGTGCTTCTCATTTTGGTGCCACACGTAATCATATTGCACCCGAGGCAACACCATCAACCACAACACATTACGACATCCAACTAATCATACACTAAACATTCACCAACACAAGAGCTGAAATGGTGCATGCGCATCACCCTTTGTCACACTGGATGAGAACATTACACAAAAAATAGTCACCTGAACATGACCATTTCTGTTGAGAGGAACATTATACGGAGAGGGACTTCAACTGAGTCTCAAACAACACATGATTCCTGAAATCGACCGTAGCATACCCATGTGACTAGGTCTGCCACACTAGTGGCCTAACGTAGAACCTTTCTTAAATGAAACTGACGAAGGACCAAATTTCATTTAGAATAGTGGCCAGTATCGACCACTCCAGGCTGCTTCCACCTTTCCCCATTGGAATCTCCTTCACCGCTTCTAAACAGAGCGTTCAAATTAATGAGTTCAAACTTCACTCTTGACTGTCAAAGAGAACTCACACTGCAAGACGTCACCGAATATGACCCTTGTAGCTGATGAAAATACTACAAAGCCCTTCAAGACACTGGTCAAAACTGAAAATTATGAACCGCCTTCATGCTTCCCCGCTGGAATTCCGTTTTCCGTTTCCAGGGGGGACCTTCAAACATGACGATGTCAAACTTCATACCGGACAGGTCGAGACACTCAAAGATACCGAAACTCCCTTCAACTCCCCTCGCATATGCCACTCTGCTGTAAGAGGATCTACTTAACCGAAAGGAGAACAGAAAAGACTTAGCACATTCACCCAAAAGGGAGAGCCCTTACTTTAATAAACTAGAGGGTCGGCCAACGACGAACTATCTGTGGCCACACGTCATTCTCACATTGACTCTTTATTGGGGCGTACACTAGCCAAGAAGGAGAAATGTGGACCCAATCAAACAGGTCCAATGGTCAAGACATACCACAAGCGAATACCAAAAGTGCAGGGTGGACCACTGCAAGGGCTCCCCGATACTTTTCAAAATAATTAACTAACTACACGCTGGCATACCAACTTACAAATTAGAATTTAAACTCAATACACAAATCAGTCAAAAGGATTCTTGGCTCGAAATGCCTTATTTCCAACCTTTCAAAAATAAAAGTACACACCACACCATCGCTGGTTATTTAAAAACACCAAATTTTCCTTTAACAAAACATTTTGAAAACAATCAAAGATAGTGGGTTGCACAAACACCAATGGTGTCCCATGGGACCCACACATGCATGTTCTCGTGCTCCACTGACACACACCTCATATCCATCCAGGCACTCATCCTCTCATGCCATTAACCCTTTATCTTTCCATATACACTCATGCATGTGGTTGCCCATGAGAACACCAAGGATCAAAACCAGACCTTTCCATTTTTCAAAACCAAAACATCCAACCCACACTTTTCAAACCTCACACGTCATTTCATTTTTTTTAAAGAACTTAATTTGAAAACATTATCCAAGACCAAAAATTTTTTACTTAAAAACCAAATTTCCACGAATCCAAAACAAAGAGACGAGGAACAATGCATGAGGAAACTAGTGTCAGCGGGTGATTGGATCATATGGTTGGAGGCCATACGCCAATCACGCCATTGGCCACGGAAAGTATTTTAGGACAGTGTCCCCGGCTCCACAAGGCTTTCCAGACCCTGAGAGCTCACTGGAACAACTGACCTTACTTCCTTTTCATTTCCCTTAGACACGATTAACCGTGAGGACCAAAAACTCAGAAAAACCTCAACATACTTTGGTAACTTGAGTCCCGCCACGAGGTGTGCTGGCCATGTACCTTACTTGTAGCCAGGACGTCAAGTCCCGACAACCTTAAATCAAGTCTACCATGACTCTATCCCAAAAGATCATGACCCAAGAGAGAAAACCCTGCCCTCTGATACCATTTTTTCACGAACCAGGTCGGGTCGCCATCCGACCCTGCGCCTGACCCAGTCCACGACAAGCCCCGAAGGGCGTTCCCGATCCCCACGGGCTGGCACAAGTTCCCAGGTATTGTAAGTAACAAGTGGGAACGATTTTACCCGAAATAAAAGAGAGAAAAACAACTAGCCAGATAAATAAACTAAAACTGGAAAAAAAGACAACCAAACACGTCTTTAAACTATGAACAAATTTAAAGTCTATAACTCGAACCATGAATTAGAAAGAAAATATGATAGCGGAAACTAAAACTCTTACTCAAACCACCCGGTAGAAGAGAGGCCACATCGACACCACTCTGCATGAAAAGAACAACTGAAACCCAAGCCACCATCACTGAGCACGAAGTCACAACCTGGAAAGCAGAAGAAACAGAATCTACATACACCCAAGGGTGTATGTAGGGTGTGAGCTAAAAGCCCAGTAGGACGCCACCGAGAAAAGGTTTCACACATAATTATTAAAAGACAAATACATTTTCAATTTAACAGAATAAAAATAAATAAGTTTTTAAAGAATTTTAATGAAAATGGTTTTTAAGGGGAAACTTATCTAAAGAGAAAACAACTTCAATTAACTTACATACACGCACGCACGCACACACACTCACGCACACACACACACACACACGGACACATGAACACATTCTTTTCTTGGTAACCCCAATGTCACACTGTGTACCGACGGTGAGCACAAAGCAAAAGAAGAGCACAATACATGGGAGATACCCTAAATATACTAGCGAGAAATGGGACCCTAGAACCTCACGTTTCGGTGAACCATATCATACATTTCCATGCACGAGCCACTGGTAGGGAAACAACTCCTACCATAGTGGTCACCAGTCATCATCCAATGTTTAGTTAGTGTTGTAAGCGTCAATCCCGCTATGTGAAACTGGGCCGAGGCCACTCCCGTATCACTAGCACGCTAGTTTAGTCCGCCCACCCAGTACCCAGGCTTCCCGTTTGTGCTCAAGAAATTCAATGTTCATGCCACATGTCATAATCATACACTCAAACCCAATAAGACACTACACACGCCAAAACAACCAGTTGCACACACAAAATAAATTTGAAATAATACACTGCTAAAACGTTTTCCAAACACGTTTCACACTACTGACATAATCTAATAAACCACTTAAAAAGTTTATAAAACAATAGAAAAAGAGTGTCGCATGGTTTTACATAGACAAAAGTAACCATTTATAAATCCAAAACACATTCCAACATCGCATACACTCAAATACAATATAAAGTGTGACCCGCACCACCAAAAAGGTTTGATGGAAAACTCTTACGCCATATGAAAAACACAATTGCATAAACCACATAGTTTAACATGCCAAAAATAAAAGCTTATAAAATAATTTAGAAGAAATCGCTTAACGTTAACCACTAAGCTCAAGAAAAAACTTCTTTTACGACCCAACATACCCGAATCCATGTCAAAAAAAAATCAGTTCGCACCACTTGCACGACTTAATAAGATAACCTCACAATTCAAAAGTCCCTAATAAAATTCTCTACAGAAAACACCCAATAATATGAACAATTTACTAAACATTTTTAGTGCAAATCAAACTTCAAATAAAACTCACTTCACACAAAAAAAATTATTTAAAAATATGCGAAACAAAATAAACACTGCAAATTAATTTATCAGATAACAATTAGACGGGAAACCACCTACCTCAGTGATGAAGACTTCAACACTCGGCGTGAAACTTCAATCGCTTGTCATTCGCATCATAAATAACCTAACACGAACCCGCAACCATGAATTCAAACCGAAAGAAATTCCATTTAAACCCCAAAGTTAGAACATATACTCGCTAAGGGAAAAAACAACCAAACTCAAAAGAAAAGCGAAAAAAAACGAGAGGAAGACATAACGGGGGGGGGGGGTCGACACCGGAAAAAGGGGAGGAGAGGGAGGCCGTTCGGGAGTTGCGGGGTGTGCCGGCTGGCATGGGGGTTCCAGGGGGTTTCACCTTGAGTTGGACAAGTGGAGAAGGGAGGGTCCATGTGGCGGTGCGAGCTGGGAATAGGGGTGTGGCTTGTCTGGTGCGTATAACATCCCACCTTTTTATCACATAAACTTTCATTACATTTTACAAAATCGAGGATCTTTAAGGATAAGTGTCTTGGAAACCAGGAACTTTAAACATGAAAACATAAAACATTCTTCTAAAACACTTGAAAGGATTCTACTCATGTTCATCCTAGGTTCATTACTACATCACATAACCTGGGGACATACATCAAAAGAAAGGGTGAGAAAAAAGCCTAGCAAGGGAAACAAGAGAAACATTTTACATGTGAACTTGAGATACTTCAATAAGGTCATGAAAAGAACTTTAAGGCATGAGAATGAAATCATGAGGCATATCATAATAAAAATAACATTTTCATAACTTGAAGATGTGCCTACAACATTTAATATTGACAATCGTTTTGTTTCACCAAGGTCCATCCCCAAGGTGTCGTTAAAAATTACCAAGGTTATTCACCAAGGCGTCGTTAAAAATGGTCATCTCTAGAGATTAAGTATTTACCCAATGCATTGGAGCGCTATCTGGGAGCACCCTTGACATGCCTTTATTATCATGTGAGCCACATATATCATCATCAATCATTTCACAAACAACCCATATAGCATAAAAGAAATGGGTTTCATTTCATAATCATAACGTTTTAAAAACTGCTTTAAAGACATGATCTTTATGTCACTTTAAACCCACGGAAAAAGGAAAGCGGGTTTCATGTATGTAAATCCCAGAATTTAAAATAGAACATTTTGGCATATATGTGAATACCCCTTTAGAAGAAATAGCTTTTAGTATTCACTTAATAAAACAAAATAACTTTAGAAAAAGAGAGAGACATTTTGAGACGGAAATTCTGCAGCATAACGACTATGTTATGAGGTTTTAGAAGTCATTAAAAAGAGAGGGGACATGGGTCACCCACTCATAAATGATCCATAAAACAGTATAGGGACAGAATATGAAGGATATATGAACATGGTAATGAAATTTGAAAGATGTACCATATGAAATGAAGAACATGAAAGGAATACAAAAATAAGATTTCTCTTATGAAAATTCGGTAGCCTAACGACGTCACTTAAACTTCAAAAAATGAATTGAAGAGATCAAATAGGGTCTCCCATCATGTGAAAATAAAAGATAAGTATGATAGATATAGAGATCATACCCCAACATAATAAAAAGGAACATGAAAGACTTGACATGAAAGTAGAACTTCAAAACGAGAAGGGTGAAAGAACCACTTAAAAATTCGGCAGCCTAACGACGTCACTTAAGCTTCAACCAAAAATGAATTGACAATATAAAATAGGGTCTCTAATCATATGAACATAAGAGTTCAGTATGATAGATATAGAGATCACACCCCAACATAATAAAAAGGAACTTGAAAGACATGACATGAAAGTAGAACTTTGAAAAAGAGAAGGGTGAAAGAATCCCTTAAAAATCTGGCAGCCTAACGGCGCCACTTAAAACTTCAAAATACTGAATTGAAGAGATCAAATGGGATATATCATCATATGATCATAAAATATCAGTATGATATATATAGAGATCATACCCCAAATTAACAAAAAGGAACTTTAATGAATTGACATGAAAGTAGAACTTCAAAACGAGAAGGGTGAAGAACCACTTAAAAATTCGGCAGCCTAACAGCGCCACTTAAAACTTCAAAATACTGAATTGAAGAGATAAAATGAGGTCTCTCATAATATGATCATAAAATATCAATATGATAAATTTAGAGATCATACCCCAACATAATAAAATGGAACTTGAAATACTTTACATGAAAATAGATCTTGAAAAATGAGAAGGGAGAAAGAATCCGTTAAAAAATTTCGGCAGCCTAACGACGCCACTTAAAAACTCATAAAATGAAATAATGAGAGTAAGAAGGGGTCTCTAATTATATGAACATGAAAAGGGCAGTAATAGGATTATAAAAGAACATCCTTTAACATAAGAACATGGAGCATAAAAGAAATGACATAAAAGAGATTTCTTGAAAAGAAAGAGAGAGGTCGAATCCCTTACCTTAAAACGTAACTCTTAAAACTCAAAGGTTGGGACCTTGAGGGCTTGGGGGAACCTTGGGAGGACTCCTTGGGAGGTAATGAGACCAGAAATTTTTTGGGGGAGAGTGGGGAGTCCAATGGATGAGAGGATGGCTTGGTATTTATATGGAAAGTGAGGGGACAAGGCATTAATGGCCAAGGGACACCTCATTAGTGGTTTTGGCAAAACCATGGGCTTTCCCATGGTATTTTTCCATGGTATTGGCCACTTGGGACACCTCATACCTTATATTACTATTCATAAGTCGAAAATATTGATTACATACTTAATACATCATTTAATGATGTCATTAAACACCCGTAACTTAAAAACTGTATTTTCACTATTCATCGAAAATTCAACTTTCTCAGAATAATCCCAAAATTTCACCTTAACCAAATATCAATGCTCTGATTTCAAAAATGAACTCCATTTTATAAAAATAATTTTCTAAATATTTTTAGTTTATTTTTTAAATAAATACACTATTCACCGAAAATTCATTTTTTCAGAAAAAACCCCAAAAATTACCATAACATAATATCGGTGCTCTAAGTTCAAAAATGAAATCCATTTTATAAAAATAATTTTTTTAAATATTTTTAATTTAATTTTTAATTAAAAAACATTATTCACTCGAAAAAACTAATACTTGAATAATAATTTATGAAACGGTCATTTAACCATTTTATTGAATCACATTACTTAATCAAGGTGCCTAGATTATATTAATACTTTCTTTAAGTGAGATTACTAATCCATTTGGACACATTAATAATCCTAATCATAAAATCACTATTCATAATTTACTATTCATCAAAAATCAAGTTGATCTTATTAGACTCTAAATTTCGTACTGAACATAATTGTAGAAGACCATTTTTTGAAAATCATTACACATTTTTAATTATTTAAGGTTTACATAAAGATTTTTAAAATATCCTTTTTTAAAATTCATCAAAAATATGCATACTATATTTATCCGGTTATTTAAAAATTAATAAACTTCATCATAAAAAGAAATCCCAATTTTTTATTTAAAACAAAGGATTACACAAGGCAGTTACGGTCTCCTTACATAGCCCCTTATCACACCAGCATAGGACCTAAGTGTAAGGTGTGCTAAGGTGAGATAATCTGAGGGAGGCTTGGCTAACATCGCACGAGTAGTAATTTCTATCAGTTTGAACTTCTCGCAAAGGCGATTCCGTTCTAGCTTCACACGATGATGTTTGGCTTGGGTTTGGTCTAGAGCAAAGCCCAGTGGTGCTACCTCTTTCCCAAGTTCTGTTAGATGGGCCTCGATCGGTCCAAGACTACTAGGTGAGGCCATCGAATCTTCTTTCTATAATAATTAACCAAGATTACTTGTATTTAGATACAATAATCAAAACGTTTAGTTTCCAGTGGTCATATTGACCAATGGTCATATAACCATCTAAACCCAACGGTCTCATTTTAATTATAATCATGTTATCAAATGAAACATTTTTTTTGAGTATAAAAATAAAATAAAATAACACATCAAATTAGGAAACAAGATTTATTCAAAATTTCGGGTCGTTACATTCTTCACCCCTTAAGAAATTGCGTCCTCGCAATTTTTTAAAATTGGGTTTTGAAATTTCATTGAAAGTCCTACATTGAAAAAGGAGTCAGTAAAATTATTACATTAAAAGAAAGAAAGGGAAGTACAAAGGTCACCTGAGTTAACCCACACTAGGATTCCATGTAGGAAAACATGGACATGGAAGAAAAAACAAAGGGTCAAGTTCTGGGGGAGAGTGATAGAGAACATTATTATGAGAAAGTTAACAATAAGAAAATCCCAAACTTATGATGTGTGTAAATGGTCTTTGATTACCTCATAGGAAACATAAACCAACAAATTTTTTGTTTTACGTTCCTTTTCATAATTTTGAGGAATTCATTTACAACATAAAACAAAAACATAAGAAGATATACCTATCTTCATGTAGAGTTTCATCCTTTAATAAGTTTCTACCCAAAACTAATCTTTCCTCCCAAACTATGATCATTCAAAACTACTTGGTCTCATCAAAAAATAAGAATCATCTTCTAGAGAATCACATAATCCACAAAAGATTAACTATCTATTTCTTCTATCTTTAAACATTATCCCAAAAACAGAAAGGGTAAGGTAAAACAACTCTTCAAAAAGAAAGAATCCCATAGGAATGGAAACTACTTTTAAATCTTCAAAGTTCCATGGTACTACCCATAGTTCATCATTGACCATTCCATAAATAACGGTCATTAAGGTTCCTCAAAATAAACCAAACTAATATTGAAACCCAAATACAAGAAGGATTTGATAACATAGTCTTCCAAAATAAACTTCATTGTTTATCTCCAAACAACATCAACCACTCCTAACATCTTATAATAAAAGTAGCTAACCTAAACATATTTTACCCAAGATAGGTTAACCATTTCCATAAGTAACCTAAATTACTATAAGTCCACCTTAAATTCATCGATTCTTCAAAATATAAGTCAACCTTACTCCTCAATGAAAATACCGTAGTAATCTATTTACCTCGATCATATAGGGTCCCCAAAATAGTGAACGTATTCCAAAATAATAATCATATTTTAATCCCCTAATCATCCCTATCATATTAATACGACAATCGTCGCATTTCCTATCACATTGGTTTTTGGGACATGTTCTTCCATTTCCCGCCATTAACTAAGAAAAGAAACTATAATTAGGGGCTTAAATACTTAGCCAATAATCATGAAAAGGAACCGAAAGCATATAAGGATAACTTGTAGAAGAAAAGTATACCCTAACTTGTGATCCCCTAGGTTCCCATCTAGGTTATCCATGATCATATATTATTATGTGAATCTTTATTTTATTTTATCTTTGTTCCTTTAACAATGTTCATACTAAGATTATGAATTTACCAAAGCATATCCACCGGGAGTGTCGTAACCAAGAGTGCAGCAAGGCCCGTTGTTGTGTACCAGTTCCCGTTCGAGTCTATCTCAAAGCGGTGTTTTTGGGTTTTACCCCTATGTACATCTGTGCCAGAGCCACCTCTACCTACTCGTATCCAGACAGAGATGTATTTGCTTGGAAACCCCTTACTCAATACTCACCAAAATACCAGGAAGATTTCCTATATTTTAACTTTTCTATAGGCTTCTTCCTAAAGTTTTCATATCTTAATTTCCAAAAATAACTAAACCATCCTTTGATACCAACTATAGCATCCCGCCTTTTTATCACATAAACATTCATTACATTTTACAAAACTGAGGATCTTTAAGGTTTAGTGTCTTGGAAACCAGGAAATTTAAACATGAAAACATAAAACATTCTTCTAAAACACTTGAAAGGATTCTCCTCATGTTCATCCTAGGTTCATTACTGCATCACATAACCTGGGGACATACATCAAAAGAAAGGGTGAGCAAAAATCCCAGTAAGGGAAACAAGAGAAACATTTTACATGTGAACTTGAGATACTTCAATAAGGTCATGAAAAGAACTTTAAGGCATGAGAATGAAATCATGAGGCATATCATAATAAAAATAAAATTTTCATAACTTGAATATGTGGCTACAAAATTTAATATTGACAATCTTTTCATTTCACCAAGGTCCATCCCCAAGGTGTCGTTAAAAATTACCAAGGTTATTCACCAAGGCGTCGTTAAAAATGGTCATCTCTAGAGATTAAGTATTTACCCAATGCATTGGAGCGCTATCTGGGCGCAACCTTGACATGTCTTTATTATCATGTAAGCCACATATATCATAATCAATCATTTCATAAACAACCCATATAGCATAAAAGAAATGGGTTTCATTTCATAATCATAACGTTTTAAAAACTGCTTTAAAGACATGATCTTTATGTCACTTTAAACCCACGGAAAAAGGAAAGCGGGTTTCATGTATGTAAATCCCAGAATTTAAAATTGAACATTTTGGTATATATTTGAATACCCCTTTAGAAGAAATAGATTTTATTATTCACTTAATAAAACAAAATAACTTTAGAAAAAGAGAGAGACATTTTGAGACGGAAATTCTGCAGCATAACAGCTATGTTATGAGGTTTTAGAAGTCATTAAAAAGAGAGGGGACATGGGTCACCCACTCATAAATGATCCATAAAACAGTATAGGGACAGAATATGAATGATATATGAACATGGTAATGAAATTTGAAAGACGTACCATATGAAATGAAGAACATGAAAGGAATACAAAAATAAGATTTCTCTTATGAAAATTCGGTAGCCTAACGACGTCACTTAAACTTCAAAAAATGAATTGAAGAGATAAAATAGGGTCTCCCATCATGTGAAAATAAAAGATAAGTATGATAGATATAGAGATCATAACCCAACATAATAAAAAGGAACATGAAAGACTTGACATGAAAGTAGAACTTCAAAACGAGAAGGGTGAAAGAACCACTTAAAAATTCGGCAGCCTAACGACGTCACTTAAGCTTCAACCAAAAATGAATTGACAATATCAAATAGGGTCTCTCATCATATGAACATAAGAGTTCAGTATGATAGATATAGAGATCATACCCCAACATAATAAAAAGGAACTTGAAAGACATGACATGAAAGTAGAACTTTGAAAAAGAGAAGGGTGAAAGAATCCCTTAAAAATCCGGCAGCCTAACAGCGCCACTTAAAACTTCAAAATACTGAATTGAAGAGATCAAATGGGGTATCTCATCATATGATCATAAAATATCAGTATGATATATATAGATATCATAACCCAAATTAAAAAAAAGGAACTTGAATGAATTGACATGAAAGTAGAAATTCAAAACGAGAAGGGTGAAGAACCACTTAAAAATTCGGCAGCCTAACGGCGCCACTTAAAACTTCAAAATACTGAATTGAAGAGATAAAATGGGGTCTCTCATCATATGATCATAAAAGATCAATATGATAAATTTATAGATCATACCCCAACATAATAAAAGGGAACTTGAAATACTTTACATGAAAATAGATCTTGAAAAATGAGAAGGGAGAAAGAATCCGTTAAAAAATTTCGGCAGCCTAACGGCGCCACTTAAAACCTCATAAAAAGAAATAATGAGAGTAAGAAGGGGTCTCTAATTATATGAACATGAAAATGGCAGTAAGAGGATTATAAAAGAACATCCTTTAACATAAGAACATGGAGCATAAAAGAAATGACATAAAAGAGATTTCTTGAAAAGAAAGAGAGAGGTCGAATCCCTTACCTTAAAACGTAACTCTTAAAACTCAAAGGTTGGGACCTTGAGGGCTTGGGGGCACCTTGGGAGGACTCCTTGGGAGGTAATGAGACCAGAACTTCATTGGGGGAGAGTGGGGAGTCGAGTGGATGAGGGGATGACTTGGTATTTATAGGGAAAGTGAGAGGACAAAGAATTAATGGCCAAGGGACACCTCATTAGTGGTTTTGGAAAAACCATGGGCTTGCCCATGGTATTTTCCCATGGTATTGGCCACTTGGGACACCTCATACCTTATCTTACTATTCATAAGTCTACCATATTGATTACATACTTAATACATCATTTAATGATGTCATTAAACACCCGTAACTTAAAAACTGTATTTTCACTATTCATCGAAAATTCAACTTTCTCAGAATAATCCCAAAATTTCACCTTAACCAAATATCAATGCTCTGATTTCAAAAATGAACTCCATTTTATAAAAATAATTTTCTAAATATTTTTAATTTATTTTTTAAATAAATACACTATTCACCGAAAATTCATTTTTTCAGAAAAACCCCCAAAAATTACCATAACATAATATCGGTGCTCTGAGTTCAAAAATGAAATCCATTTTATAAAAATAATTTTTTTTAAATAATTTTAATTTAATTTTTAATTAAAAAACACTATTCACTCGAAAAAACTAATACTTGAATAATAATTTATGAAACGGTCATTTAACCATTTTATTGAATCACATTACTTAATAAAGGTGCCTAGATTATATTAATACTTTCTTTAAGTGAGATTACTAATCCATTTGGACACATTACTAATCCTAATCATAAAATCACTATTCATAATTTACTATTCATCAAAAATCAAGTTGATCTTATTAGACTTTAAATTTTGTACTGAACATAATTGTAGAAGACCATTTTTTGAAAATCATTACACATTTTTAATTATTTAAGGTTTACATAAACATTTTTAAAATATCCTTTTTCTAAAATTTATCAAAAATATGCATACTATATTTATCTGGTCATTTAAAAATTCATAAACAGCATCATAAGAAGAAATCCCAATTTTTTATTTAAAATAAAGGATTACACAAGGCAGTTACGGTCTCCTTACATAGCCCCTTATCACACCAGCATAGGACCTAAGTGTAAGGTGTGCTAAGGTGAGAGAATCTGAGGGAGGCTCGGCTAACATCGCACAAGTAGTAATTTATATCAGTTTGAACTTCTCGCAAATGCGATTCCGTTCTAGCTTCACACGATGAAGTTCGGCATGGGTTTGGTCCAGAGCAAAGCCCAGTGTTGCTACCTCCTTCCCAAGTTTTGTTAGATGAGCCTCGATCGGTCCAAGACTACTAGGTGAGGCCATCGAATCTTCTTTCTATAATAATTAACCAAGATTACTTGTATTTAGAGACAATAATCAAAACGTTTAGTTTCCAGTGGTCATATTGACCAATGGTCATATAACCATCTAAACCCAATGGTCTCATTTTAATTATAATCATGTTATCAAATGAAACATTTTTGTTGAGTATAAAAATAAAATAAAATAACACATCAAATTAGGAAACAAGATTTATTCAAAATTTCGGGTCGTTACAGTGCGTGACGGGGATGCTGGCCGGGAAGGGGTGCAACGATAGAAGGTTGAGGGAGGTAGTAGAGGTCTGGTGCGATGGGGGGTGTGCAACATGACGGGGATCTGGGGGGAGGTAGGTTTGGTGCGAAGGGGTACCAAGGAGGTGGGGCGCAACGGGATACCAGGGATGCAGGGGAGTCGCAGCATGATCGACCGACCAAGAGGGAGGCGTGGCACAAGCAGCTCGCCGGATGGTGGAGGCAGGCGCGAACCAGGTGGGGGTGACCGGCGGGGAAAAAGAGAGGGAGAGGTAGGGGGCGCAACACGATGGGCATAAGGGGTGCAGCGTGACGAGAGAAAAACAAACAGGGGGAGAGGAGGTTTCCAGCGGCTGGTGTGGATGGCGGCACGACACAGAGAGCTCAAGTTTGGGCAAAGCGTCGGACAGAAAGGGGGGGGGGGAACCCTACTCAAAGGAAAGTAAGAAGGAAAAAGAAATAATAATAATAAAATAATAATAAAATAAAATAAAATAAAACTAAACAAAACTAAAAGTATAACTAATAATAATAATAATAATAATAAGGTAATAAAAAAACGTAATGAATTAAATAATAAACTTTACAATAATAAACTTAAAAAATGAAAAAAAATAAAAATAAAAATCTAAATTAAATTATTATCCAAGATAATAATAATAATAATAATCTCAAGTGATTATTATTATTATTATTATTAAAACAATTGTTAATTCATATTATATCATTAATTAAACAACGACAAGGCATGCAGTGAACTGGGTGGGGTCGCGCGGCGACCCAGGATAGGCCGCACAACTTCGACCACATTGCGCTGGACGCAAACAAGACCAAAATACAAATAACTTGAAATCAAAAGTCAAGTTTCAACCTGAAAATACCTGACACAAATAAAATTAATAAAATAAATAAATTTTGAAATGGAAGGTGTGACAACTGGGTCCCGGTGACAGCACAACCACCCCGACTTAACATGGCCATCGAGTCTTGGCCCACCAGGTACCACCAATTGCCACGCAGACACGTAGGGCCCACCCATATGCCTAAACGGGTCATCTGACTAATGACAGTCCCCACAGGCCAACACTTGTCCTTTCCAGTGTGCTTTATCCTCACCCACACACACCCTGGGAGACTTCCCAGAAGGTCACCCTTCCTGAACACTACTCCAAGCCAATCACGCTTAACTGTGGAGTTTTAATCAAACAAGCTCCCAAAAAAGAAGGTGCACCTTGTTGACATGAGTCATACCATTTAGTCATTTTAACCCTTTATCATTTGGGGATGTTATAATCACCCCCCCTTTAGAGCACAACACCCTCGTTGTGGGCCCTACATATCAACCCAGGCACCACCTCTGATACCTAATGTAACAACTGGGTCCCGGTGACAGCACAACCACCCCGCCTTAACATGGTCGTCGAGTCTTTGCCCACCAGGTACCACCAGTTGCCCCGCAGACACGTGGGGCCCACCCCAGGGTCCACCCACATGCCTGAACGGGTCATCTGACTAATGACAGTCCCTACATGCCAACACTTGTCCTTTCCAATGTGCTTTGTCCTCACTCACACACACCCTGAGAGACTTCCCAGAAGGTCACCCATCCTGACCACTACTCCAAGCCAAGCACGCTTAACTGTGGAGTTCTAATCAGACAGGCTTCCGAAAAGGAAGGTGCACCTTGTTGACATGAGTCATACCATTTAGTCATTTTAACCCTTTATCATTTGGGGATGTTACAATCACCCCCCCTTTAGAGCACAACGCCCTCGTTGTGGGCCCTACATATCAACCCAGGCAGTGCAGTACACTTAAGGCTGGGTACCACCTCTGATATCAAATGTAACATCTGGGTCCCGGTGACAGCACAACCACCCCGCCTTAACATGGCCGTCAAGTCTGGGCCCACCAGGTACCACCAGTTGCCCCGCAGAAACGTGGGGCCCACCCCAGGGTCCACCCACATGCCTGAACGGGTCATCTGACTAATGACAGTCCCCACATGCCAACACTTGTCCTTTCCAATGTGCTTTGTCCTCACTCACACACACCCTGAGAGACTTCCCAGAAGGTCACCCATCCTGACCACTACTCCAAGCCAAGCACGCTTAACTGTGGAGTTCTAATCAGACAGGCTTCCGAAAAGGAAGGTGCACCTTATTAACATGAGTCATACCATTTAGTCATTTTAACCCTTTATCATTTGGGGATGTTACAGATTGGATGCTCAGATGTCATATGTTAGATCACCACCATTATACATGAGACATAAGAACCTGACATATTTTTAAAATATTCTATGAATTATTGTTACACTGGTAGTCGACGTGCTGATCTGTGGCCCAAAGAAGGTGAATATATGTTTGAGATTACTACTATGGGATTTTCCCTCAGTCTGTCCTGAGTTATGGTGGCCGAGTGTATTGATCATTTTTATTAAATAATGTGTGGAATGCTATCAGGGATGGAGTCTCATGTTTTAGTGTCTTCTATATTTTTCTCGATCTCTAGGGTTCACCTATGTTTATTTCTTTATTCATTTTCCTTGATGTTGAGATACATGTCTAATTATTGATGTTTCCCATGTAATGTGATTATTGTGGTACCTTCATGTGTAGTGTTTTCATAGGAAAATGGTTTGTTTATTTTAATAAGTTTTTTTTGGAAAATTGTTTTCTAGAAAAATGTTTTGTTATCTTTTTTGAAGATTGGGAAATAGAAACCCCCTCTCCCCTTAAAAATGATAATATCTCAATAATGGAAGGACTTTGTTTTCGGAAAAAATTGGTAAAGGGTTGTACATTGATTTTATCTAATATATTTAGAAAAAAATACTTTCATAAATTTTAGATCCAACATGAAATTGGTGTTCCTTTAATTTTAATGTTAGTGCATTAGAGAATAGAATATCGGGATAGCCTACAGAGTTTTTATACTCACACCTATAGTTTTTATTTTTTTAGTCCCTATAAAGGTTCAACCATGGGTTCATTCTCCATGGTAAACATTTTATAATTGAGTTGGAAAGTGAAACATTGGGTAACATGGAGATAGTCATTGTCCCATTCGGTTAGTCTAGTTTTTTATTTCAGAAGTATTTTCAGTTTCCTATTTAAATTATAGTCAGTTTAGTTTTATTTATATTTTTGAGTTTCATGCATTTCATTCTAATGTTTGTGTCTATTATTTGGAGTAATCACTCCCTTGATCTAATTTATGGATTTCATGGTTCTTGTCTCTAGCTCGGGAGGATCAAGAATGCCTCTTATGCATTGCCGTGAATCTTCTTGGGTGACTGGTTTGGGGTCGAACCAGGTTGGTTCGTGACACAAAGAATCAGATGTATTTTTTGAGAGAAATAGGTAATAAAATATAAATGAAGGCTATGTATTCATATATGGCCAATACTACCGGTGATGTGATTTTAATTATGATTGAATATGATATGAATTTGATTGATGAAAGGAAACATGTTCTTCAAAATTGATGTCATGAAATGAAGATGTGTTAATGTAAAAATATTGATAGTTTCATAAGTAATTTGATTCAACTGGTTAGTGTTATTAATAAAAATGTTAATGAGAAGAAGGATTGTGATATTGTTGATAAGATAATAAAATTATAACCATGAATTCACAATCCAAATAATGTCCATACATGAATATATAAATCTTGGGTATTTATCTCTAGATGATCTACATTGAAAACTAGATGCATATAAAATGTGAGTGAAACCTTAAATATCTCTAAACAATTCTCAAAAATATTTTTTATGATTTATATGTGTAATAGGTTCATAAAAATAGAAAAGTAATATGTATTCAATGACTTATAATACTTTTTGGACATAAATTTAAAAGAGGAAAATGAACATTCGATATTACGTTACATATAAAATGCATTTATTATAGAATGATTGGGAACATTTCATTCAATATTTCAAATAGACTAAATTGTGAGGACATTTAGATTGAATCCACATATAATCCACGAATGAGGTTTCCCATACAGGGATCTTAAATTCAAAAAATTAAAGTGGAATTATTTTCCAAATGAAGGTTTTGGATAGTAAAGGTAAAGAGATATTGAGAAAGATCTATAAAATGATGTTGTCACTGTGTTTATAATAGACATAGAAGATGAATTTATGTACATATTATAGAAATATTATGTTAATGTAAAATATAATGAATAAATATATGGATTTAATAAATTAAAAGAATAATTTGAAGGATCTCTTAAGGTTATTTCGTGATAAATAGAGGAGAATGCGAAGATTGGAAGACTACTAGAAAAATAATTTTGTTATAATGATGATAATGATTTTGATGTTGAATATATTGTAAATTTTGTGGAAGAGTTTAACAATTTTCATGTAAAACCCCAAAAAAATGTGAAATACAGTTTGATGATTTTGGAAAAGAAAAAATGTTTTTATGATTTCAATGTTATTATTTATAGTAATGTTAATAATATTTAAATATCTAAAAATAATTATCCCTTTATAAATAATAATGACTCTATAATAATGATACATGGATCAAATAAAAAGATAATAATTGGAATGTTTCCATAATAAACATTGTATTAATGGTATCAATGAGATATATTAACATTTTATGAATAATTGAGTACACAAAGATAATTTTCCCTATTTCAATGTTGTATGGGGTTTGATGTTGGAAAATCAAAATCCATGTAAAAAAATTACAAATTAATGGATTTATACAAAATAAGAAGGATCTCAATTATCAATAGAATAGAAAAACTCATTATGTTATTAAATATTAGTGGATATATTGAGAGATGTCAAGAAGTAGATGTTTAATTTGATGATTTTCCAATTCTAAGGGTATATTGGCCATATTATTTTATATTATAGTAAAGTTGAATGTTTTTTTTGAGTGGAGAAGAAATTTGATGCCATAAATTTTGAATAAAATCATATTATTCATTTTAAAATAGAAAATAATTATATGGGTATTGTTTCAATAACTCTACCAATAGTAGTACAGTAAGATAATATAAGAAAATAATTTAAGGAATTTATTATTGAATTAAAATAAGAGTGGATTCCATCAGATATAATTCAATTATATTGGGTAATAGATTTTATCAATTTCATGAAGGTAAGTATGGTCTATCTTCTTATGATTAGAGAAATTATAACTGACCATCATATTCCTCCACAAATCATATAATCTCATGGAATGAGATAAATTTGAAGATGATATACATTTTTATTCATGTTATGATAGATTTTAATTAAATAAAAAATATGTTTAACTAGATTATTGATAGAATTTCTTCAAGTATCATGATGTGTAACATGATTATACTCAAGAACGTGAAAAGAAATGTTGATGGTATTGTATTGTTCAGAAATGATATAGAACTAAAAAATGGTAGTGGTAGGACCCTCATAGTCTAAGATCAATTGAAGAACGTAGTTTTTACCATGGTGGATGCATAGTTATAGAATTTTTTGAGGGTATGTTAGTACTGTGACTTGTGTTTAAAGTAAATAGTCCACTATAAAGTTTGAAACATAAATATGAAGGACTAAAATTATATTATATAATCTAGGAGAACTAGTGAGTACTAAATAATTCATATTCCCTTATTATTCATTTTTATAATAGTTTATGGAATTAGTTCCTTAGTTCCATTAATCAAAAAATAAAGAATATTTTTTTATGTATAATTTCTATGTTATAATTCCATCATTGAATTTGAATTTGGAAGTTGTTTGTGATTACATATACGGAAAATGATAATAAATACACATTAACATCCAATGAAGAAGATTAAATTTGGTTTTTTGTATTATGGTACACACTAATTTATGTGGTCTCATCTATCTGGATAACAAGTATAATGATATGTATATAATTTTTTATATTTTTGAAAATTACATAATGGAATTATCTATATTTATAATGTAAAATAATAATGAGTTGTACATAATCAAAATATTTCAATGAATAGATGAAAATTAAATTGGATGAACTATAATGATTTAGTGTTCATATCATGAATCTAAATATATTCTAAGGATGTTGAAAATTATGTTGAAAAAACAAATAAAGCAGGATGATTCATTTATGAGGGATCATTAATTGAATGGATTCGTCAAAATATATAGCATTTTGGTAAATAAAATGACCATTAATTGATTTATAGATAGGTAAATCTCTCACACCCTTTCAAATAAATTAGTTAATGGATATTTTTATAGTCATAATTGTGCAATTTTTAGTCCTAAAATGTTATGAAAAAAGATAAAATTCATAGATAAGTAAAACAACAATGAATTATATTAAATTATTTGTGAGAAATATTTTCAGTTAGAATAATAAGGAAAACCAATGAATTTTTGGGGTTGGAGTCGATGAAGGTAATTATTTTCACTACTAAAAAAATTTAAAACCAATAAATGTTACAAAAAATGCTAAATAATTTACCAAAAATTAGTTTTGTATATATTTTCTGAAATATATAAAATAAAATTCAATAAATATTATTACTAAAGAAGTATTTGAGTAAGAAGTTGATTTAATAATATTTTTTTAAAAGAATCTATACTACTTCAGATTTATGATTATCTATAGTTGAATTAGAAGAAGAGTAAGGATATAAAGGTAGTCAACCTATGTATCAATCAATAAGAAGTAGTAGTGGATTTGATTTATGGAAACTAATTAGCAATAAATATTCACCGAATAAAACATTATTGTAAAGAATAATAATAAAATCAACGCTATTATCAATGGATTATCAATCATCACTTGTAGAACATGAAATGCAGAAATAATGTGTGATATACATGAATAAATAATTAGACTATTTTGATTATAATAAAAAATTATATATTTTTTATAGAACAAGGCGTCAAAATTTTATTTGTACCAAATGGGTCATCCAAGAAAATATTTTAGAGTTCATTAAATGGATTTGGAAGCGACATTTATGAAAAAATATTTTAATAATGATCATATAATAAACATTCTATATGATTTTCATGGAAATGAATATTTGATGTTAAATATATTGATAATAAAATCATAAAACCTCCTCTAAAAGACTCATGATTGGTATTCATATATATAATCATATATATGAATGCATATGTTTATGATATGACTGGTTGATCTAACCATATATGTGAACATTTTAAATGAATAATATTTTATGGGGATGTGTATGATGATGTTGTCATATTAAAGGGAATAAAGAAGAATTTATTTTATAGGTTTTCGATTAGTATTAATGGAATTTGAAATTTAAATTATTTTAAAACTAATATATTTTCTATGGTAACAATTGAATCAATGATAGTTGTATAAATTAATTTCATAGGTGAAATATGCATGATATATATTAAACATGTTCACAATGGAAGAATGAATCCTAGTTTTAGCTTTGATATCTATTTTAATGAAACATTTAATTCATGTTTTGACCAATAGAGTGGACTCAAAATTGTATAGATGAATCATTGGACATTTACTCTATCTTACATTAGGAAGACATTAAATCTACTATATTATGTACTTGTAATGATATTTTCAGATCTGTACAATGTAAAATTATATCTATATGGTAATGTTAAAAATATAGTTTTTACATAAAACATTAAAATGAAAATGGATTTTATAGAAGGGAAATATCTAGTTTTTATGGATTGTTATAATACTGAATTAGTTGGAGATAACGTTGATTTAAAATTTATTTATGGATGATAATTATTACTTTGAAGTGATTTTTATCTAGTTATGTATGAAACAATACTATGTATCATATAGTACAATAGAGGAATGAAAATTTATTGTAACCATAAATTTTATGATGTTTATATGGTTATTGAAATGATATATTCTATTAGATAAGGGGTGAAAAAACGTTTTAGATTGAATTAGACAAAAATATATACATTTATTTACTTAAAAATCATGTATAACACTCTCTCATGATGGGGTGATAAATTCTACACAAACACTTACACAATTAGATTTGTTATCAATATTATTATTGTTGGTAATAATATTATTTCATTTGAATCTATGAATATATTAGTGAAGGAACCATTCATGATTAAAATAACCATGTAATTGTGATTAATCGTGGAAATCCTGGATATTCTTTAGTTATTCTATAAATTAATAGAGTGTATGAAATGTGAGGCTTGTATATGTCATTTCAAAAATGATTTATTTTGAAATTTTTTTTCTTACTATGAAAATTTATATAATTTTTCAATTAATAAGTCTACAAATTGAAAATCATGAATATATTACATTTTGTGGACATAAACTTGGTTTTATAAAAATGATATTTATTTTATTAGGAGGAAGAAATATTGTAAATTATATATATATGAAATGTATTTTATAACATATGAAAGTATTATAGTAATCCATATGGGAATTCCCACAACGTCGTGATCATAAAATAGTTTTGGTGACATTGAAATGGTGAAAATATTATTCCCACAAGGGGAAATATATATGTTTTGTAGTATAATCTATATATAAATTGAGTTATAGATAGTGGTTATTGAAGAATTCATGGTTAATAACTTGCGGGATTAACAAATATTTTATAAATTTAATCAAAATATGAAACTAAAAAGAACCACATCCTAGAGGAAGGTGGCTTGTCGATTTGATTTCTATATTTAGAGAGTAAAAGATTCAAATGATTGGTGATTCATCTGTTTTGGTGGGTATTTTATTTTAAATAGATTATATGTTATGGTATTTGAACATTTATATGACTTTTTTTCTGATGTGGTTCCCTACATGTGATTTTTTATCAGAGACCACAACATAGTGTTTAATAAAGATACATATATTCCCATTTTTTTAATTTGGTAATTTTTAAAATATATAAATTTTATAGATAAAAATCCTAACATGTCTACTTGGATTCAATGGTATAGTAAAAAAATGAACATGAATCAATGGTTTCATTTAATGAAGAAGAGTTTATATTTTTTAAAATTTTAATTTTGAGTTTGATTTTTTTTATTTTGATAACGACTGCATTGAATAAAAAACTGAGAAACAGATAGTAGAATGAGATATGCTTATTATTGGGAAAAATATTATATCACCATTGGATAATAATGAATAATTTTTCATATAATTTTACTTATTACATGTTTGATATACAATAAAGATTATACTTTAAGGAAAATTTTCTATTTATTATCATTTAATATGTGGATGTGAAGTTTAGAACATCATGGGTACCACATACTTTTATTTAGTTTTTGAGAAAAAAATTTATTTATTAGAGTATTTTTAATGAGAATATCAATATTATAAATTCGAAAACTCTTTATTAGAATTGAGTTGAAGAAATAATGAGGTTTTGGACATTTGATATGTATGGAGGTTTTCCTAATGTTGGTAATGAAAACTCGTGATGTAGTAAAAAGTTATTATTATTGATCAATGTTGATTTATACTAATTATTTTTAGTTTAATGTGTGTGAGAAAATTAAAAATTTTACAAATCTAGGATTACTTAATATCCAATATATGCTTGATGCTCATTTGTCATCCTCAAAATAAATCCTTCATTTATTTTCCTATACAAGATCACGACCCAATAGAATATAAGATAAGAAGATATTTCAATTCAACCTATTTCATCCTTATCTCCTCTTATATTGATCAGTGGGACCTCAGGTAATAAAATAATATGGAAATTAATAAGTAAAATATGAAATTTATTTTTAAAATGGAATCCTCTATCAACAATGTACTTTAAAATAAATGATTTCAAAACCCCATTATGGGATAATGATCACAATTACGAGAGATTATTTTAGTGAAGGGATTTTTTTAGTTATTTGAATAAACACTAATGATGGGATTTGTTTTGAAGATGGTAGGGTTGGGTTGTGTTTATTATTTAGTTTGAGTTTTATTTATTAAAATACTCATTTATTAATCATTATGAAATGTAATTTTACAAGTAATGTTACTAGAAAATAAAAAAAGTTAACATTTATCGTGACATAATTTATAAAAATAATTTAGTGATATGTTATGGAGATATTTTTCACATTATTCATCAATTTAACCATTTACCTCTATTCAACATTTACCATGGTATCACACTTTTTACATCAACCACATATTTTTTTCATAAATATAAAAATATCCCTAGTAAGTAGTTATTAAATTATGTTTGAAAATATGACATATAAATAACTGAAATCAAATTCTTAATGTGAATGAAAAATTATTTAATATAAAAATAAAAAATTCATAAAAATAGTTTTTGAGAAAAAGAATTCTAAAAAATTAAATTATTTTCTTCTTATTTCTTAATAAATAATAATTATCCAATAAGTGTTCATTAAAATATTAAAATATATAAATAATAAATTTCATGAAATTTTATTCTCCAGATAGGATCTAATAAACTATTAAATAATAAAAAATATATATTAAAAACAATTTCTTTAAAACAAAACCTTTTCCATTGATCATGAATAATTAATTCTATATAACATATAAATACATAATTATAACATGAATTTTATTTAACTATTTTAAGAGTCATACCATCAATTTTACATTTAAATTTATAAATAACATTTATCAATAGTAATATTTTTAAAAATAATGAATAATATATAAAAAAAATTTATATATAATAAAATATTTTTTCACAAATGCTTATGTATAATTAATTTTTTTGTTATATTATAATTTTTATGTTAATTACATACAAAATAAAATATTTATATGAAAATTTTAACAACAACATGACAATCCCTAAATAATTTATATACTAATTGGATAATGTATACCTAATTAACACATGTCCAAAGAACAAATTACCAATGATTATATATCAAAAACTGCATAGTGGTTATATTTCCCATGATTTTTAATTTTTATATAATGACTTACTTTTAAAAAATCAGTTATCTTATTTCCAATGTCTTCATGGATTCTAGATTTATAATGTTTTTCATTTATTATCTTTTTATAATTGATGGTATTATATCTATATGAGATTATGATTATGATTATTTCAATCTTGTAGAATTTTTATTTATTTATTATTTTATTCATAATTTTGTTTTTTAAAATATATCTCACATAAAATAATTGCAATATAAAAATTTTTATTTAGTTTTATGTCATAATATTCTACCTTAATAATTTAATGTATTATTAATTTGACTTTTGACTTTTATTTACATAAATAAATCCATCAAACAAGATTTATTAAATGGATTTTAGTGCCAAATATATTAGGTTTTACTTAAGAAGATATTTACTAATGATCATAGAAGCCATAATGATTAGCACACACCACTAAATAAACTCCAAAAGGATATTGATTAACAATACTATAATGGTCTGTATGAGATATTGGTGAATTATAATAATATGATAGTTTCAAAAAAAATTACATCATAAAAGTCCAAATCACTAAAGTGTTAAATCTTATACTAGTTAAAGGAAAACGTGTAGGAAATATTTTGAAATATTTTTAGTGATTATTGTTGGTGTGATTGTTCTAATTATAAAAATATTTTTTCATATCCAACATGCAAGTACTTAGCCATTGTTGAGGTCACCTATAAGGTTGTTGTACATTTATATATTCAGTGTTAACTAATATCCTTGATGGATACATTTTTTTAATGGAATAATCCAAAATGGAGTGGATTATACCTTATGATATCATGTACTACTCAACAAAAATAATTTTACTATTTCTCACTCATGTATAAGAGATAGGACAGTATTCCACTTTAAAAATAGGAGACCCATATCCTGAAAATGATTTCATCTAATGAAGTATTCTTCTAGTAATGGATCCTCATTGTTCAGCAATTTATATACCCATTAAATAATAAAGATCCTACATTATAATGATACAATATTATTCATCCAAATGATGAATAAAAATATTAATATTTTTATTGAAATAACTATCAGTAGGGTCAATTTGAAGATTAATCCTCTCACATCCACATAGGGTATAAAAATTTCCTTTTTAATGATTTTTTTTTCTTTGGTACCCTTATTACCACAATGACTAATGATGTCAACATTAGTCAATTTTGGTATTTACTCATATAATGATAATTATACATAGTCTCATGATATGTTATACCAATTAATGTTTCACCATGAGGTCCCACTTGAGTTACCTTAATCATTCAGACACATCAGATCATTTTACAAAACCTTATATAGTATAACATTAGCCCCAATCACATGAACATAAAAGGAAAATCAATGGTTACTATTTTATGACCATAAAGGTAATAAAGTTATTTCTTAATACTGTTTCATTAATGTAATAATATTTTCACTAATTTCATGACCATAAATTTCATGAAAAACACATACTGTTCAGCTTTAGTGACATATTTTACATTATTATTAGGTTTAAAATTCTAGTTTCATTCACCTGGGTTACATGAATTTTGATGTCTCTTTAAAATATCTAATTAAATAGTATGTGAATTGATTTCCCCATTTTTAACGTGGTTTAATAATTTCAGGGAATCAATGATGATAATATAACACCTTCTACCTCTTTACAAAAACGTCTCTTTTCAAGTTATAATTAAACATAGATGTTCTTTGTTATATTTATATAAATTATAATCTAACTTGAAACTTCCATGAAATATTACAATAAAAATGTGTTAAAGTTATTATTTTTGGAATTATTTATTTAATACATCAGTTTCAATCAATATATTTGATTAGAAATAAAACAATTATTATTTTTAGAAATGATTTCACAAAAATACATAAATCTATTTTGAATATATTTTATTATAAAAATGGTCCCTGAGTAGATGAATTTACCTTACATTATTTTTCTTAATATACATAATCATTAAGATGTTAAATTTTTTATTCTATTTCAAAAGGTAATTAAAAGATACATGGTTTTATTTTATTTTCAAAACATAAAAATAAAGAACCTATTCAAAAATATCATATATTTTAGATCGATTAATTAATCATGAACCTATATTTTTAATACTAAAGTGATAGGTTATATATTGTGAATTTATTTTAGAATACTAATGAATCTCATAACTATGGGACAATAATACATGAGTATACCATCCAATATTTTCAAAAAATGATGATGAATATGGTAATTATGAATCACTTATTGGTTATATCACATAATGTTATTATCACTTATGAATAATCCTTATATTTTAGCCACCAATGAAAGACTTTAACCCATAAAATTAATTAACATCCATATTTTTTTTGTTTATTGTATTTTTTCAGGAACCAATCCTTTTCACCCATGAATCTGGAACATGATATTTCCCCTGAAGGGACTCGAGTGCTGTTATATATCACCATGGGATAGCCACCAGAACCATATCATTAAATTCTAACATGTAAGAATGATTTCACCTTATAAATAAGGAATATAATGACATGTTATCCCCACCTAGATATAAATCATGACACTTCTATATATTTTATGTTCTACCATTATTGATTTTAGTTTAATAAATAATTAAACACCATAACATGACACATGGGTGAAAACATGCCCTAATGGTAAATTAAAATAATACACATTTCTATCCTCATAATATGAAAACTGAAATTAAATCTATTTATATGAGTCCAAAATGGATATTAGAAAACATATATAACATAAAAATATATTTAGTAAATACTACTGAACTACCTCTATGTGTGAAGCCAATTATACCTTTTCATGAAACTTCCATCCATCATGAACTCTAACCTAGAGAAAAATGGTTGAATCTATAATGCTATTAGGGGTAACAGTAATATGATAGGTTTGATGAAATATTCCCAGAATGTATCCTCCGCACAAACCATGAATAAAATATAAATGATAAAAAATAAAATAAATTCTACATTGACGTACATTTAGAAAATAATCTCCTTGTTTCTTTTATTACTATACTCTATTTAAAAAAGATTCATATTATGAAGATAAATATGGGACAATTTTTTTAAACTAAGATCATATATTCTTATTAAAAAATTACAAAAAAGGTAAGTAAATACTCAATCTATCATATAAATAATATAATCCAATGAATCATGGAATCCTAGATTCTATAGAAATGGCCTATAAAACATCTATTTGAATCACTATAAAGAGATTGAAATTGGGTATTAATAACTTCTATATATCTTGGTATTAACCTACATGCACTAAAAAAGGTGAAACACCCAATGTTTGTACAATCATACCTTATGACCAATAACCATAGCATGATCACACAATAGTGATGAATTTGATCCTAATCATAACACTATGTTGCTTATAGATTCCCATTATTTATAAACGAATCGGGGCTAAACAATCATGATACACATAATATAACCACCTTAATATCAATTATATCACATACTTACCTCCAAACACCCTTCAAATAAACTTCACCTTATTTTAATGATAAATAAAACAACATACACATCATATTATAGTGGAATCATAACACTTCATTAAAAAATTAAAAATATAAACATTCTATAATACAAAAATGGGTGTGTGTCAAGGTTCAATATATTTAGAAAAAATTAAATAATTTACAGATTTTTTTTAACGGTATACTATATCAAACAAAGAAATAAAAAAACTGTAAATCAAAACAACAGGAATATATTTAAAAAATCACAGTTCTAAAATATTATCAAAATTAAAGAAACAAAAAAAATATCCATTTTCTATAACCATCACCCTTACAATCCTTTTCCAATAATATAAATATATTTAAATAATTAAAATCAAATGAAAATCTAGGAATCATTTTTATATACATGAGGTTTACTTGGTATTATAAAAGAGGTGGGACATTTATTTTCTATTGGAACAAACAACCACATTTATGGAAATATCCATCAAATTGAACTTATTTTGGGATTAAATATTCAGTATCAGTGATATCAATCATAAAAAAATCTTCAAATATTCCATGAAAATCATAAGTAGTCATTGTATTAAATTTAATGGCCTAGATGGGGAGAAACCACCATTTGATCAATATCATATATAATTCATGGTTACAAACCCCCTCAAGAATTAATAAACAATAGATGAATAATAATGGTAATTCAAAAAAAATTTCTCTATGATATATTGAGCATCTCAAAAAAGTTATGTCATTTATAATTATTACAAGTATGAAAAGGCATTAAAATGAAATAATAAGTGGATTAGTAAAGTTATATTCGTGTTTACATCACAGAAGTATCCTTATACTGTTGAAAAATTCCATGAAAAATTCACAGAGAATAATGAATAATGGGGGTGTGGTGCTCAGGTTAGTAAGGGTCAAGTAATGAAAGAATGATTGAATTATGGGTTAAAAATATGTTAGTTATGTTTTGGAAATTAAAAAAAATAACACATAGAAACATCACATGGTTTGGATATATAGTTCACCAAATGGTGCTCCAACCATGTGGTCCACACCAGACACACCTTGGAATATTATACATTTTTCCCACACAATTAGAAAAAATTTTACTTGCCATGAAAATCAACATTGAAAAAAAACTATTGGTTTTCCTGGATTTTCCACTATTTTTATTTTTTAAAAACAATTATATAGGTTATAAACCTTCAAAAATTTAAAATTATAAGGATATTTGGCCCGACATGAAAAGGCATGATTAAAAAATAACCAATATAATAGTAATATAAGGGTAGAGGTGTCACAATTTTATCCACTATAACTCATTCATCCACCAATGTGTAAAATATAAAAGGTTTATTCATGAAGTAATTCAACATAACTGCCCCAAAATAGTCACATTTTATGAATTCATGGTATATGGAGTCCATCAATGATTATAGCTAATTGATTCAAATATAATAATCTTATATGAAATGGAAGAAACCAATAATTAATAATTTTCATTAATATATGTAACACCATTAATGACTATAAATACGTGAAATTAAATTCAAGAAACTAATGAATATATAGAATAAAATAAATAAATAAATAAATAAATAAATAAATCATAAAAATGGAACACCAAGAATCAAAAGGAATAAATGATTGAAAAACAACTTAATAATAGTTTCAGAAGAAAAAAATCTATAACTACCAATGATATATTTTTAACACTCCTTATTCGAGTAGGGGTGGCCATGGAATAATCAAATATGTGTTCCCCAACAAACAATATTATATCCTTTTATGATAGAGAAGGACTGATGAGGATGAAGAGTAATAAACTTCAATAAAAGGGTCTGCAATTGTGGTCTCCACACCATGTTAATAATTTCAAAAATTAAAAAACATTCCATAATACTTATTTATTACTGAAAAAACCAGATCGATATTAAATAAAATTATGTAAACAAAACCATGAGGAATGTTTTATAATAAAATCCACAAAAATAAATAAATTCCACAGTATGACGTTATTTCACATAGATTTTATGTATTAAACTATATTAAATATATTATTATGAGTACCACATCATGTAATGAAAATATAGATATTATCCTAAGGAAAAATATATGATATGGTTGGATTTTTTTCATAAAAACACACCTTGACATGAAGTAAAAATACTAGCCTTGGGGAGATATAGTATAAGTATGAAACTTGGGGCATCACTATCAGAGCACGATATTATAGTGAACACATTTAAATAAATTAGATATTAGCGGGAGAACCTGCTAAAATAGGGTTAACTCCCAACTCATTCACCCAAGAATAACTAGAAGGCTTCCAATTTATAACCCATCGAAAAATTATCTCCTCATAATGTTGGGAATACCATAAGACTAACACGATAGAACTAGTCACTAATAATTTAATATATATAATATGATCAACATTACAGTATGAATAATGAATAATGTCAATAAAGAGTTACACTAATAAAAAAACCATTTATATAAACTCAAACTACTCAAGGATAAAGAAAAGTCAAAATAATATATAAATGCCTATTTGAAAATTTGATTTTACCAATAAAGTGATAGGAAACCACCATATGGTAATCCCATGTAAATACCTTCATCCTTTTTATAAGGAAATTTACGTTAGGTATAGTAAAAAAATATTTTCTAAAAAACCCACGATCAATCACTTAGAACAAATAATTCCAATTATATAATTTTTTATGTCCAAAAATACACTCATGATGATAAAAATAAGGGACCACCTCTTAAAAATATTATAAATTTCATTTCAATGCAACTAAAATCAAATAAATAGTTTTATGCTTGTTTCATAAATTAAAATTCACCCATAAAATATTCCCCCTAAAATAAAAAACATCCATCAAAATATGATACTTCAATCAAAAAATCTAATTTTTTTTTCATAAAACTATTATTTTTAAATTAACCATTTCCCAATAATAGATTTCAACACCTTTTAGACGCATCATTTCTGGTTTGAAGGCACCATTCAATATTTATTTTTAAATTATCCATGTATTTTCCCAAAAAAAATCAAAAAAATTTTCATTTAAAAGTTTTATGATCATAGAAACTAATTATAAAAATAAAATTATATATTATTATTTTTATAAAAAAAACAAACATTTGAGATCATTACCATTTTGAAAATACATTAAAAAAATATAGAATTTACTATTAAAAATAATAATTTTTTTATTAATTCGTAAATACAAAATCATATTATATAATAATATCATTTGGAGTCTAAAAATGGATTCTGTAAACCAACTCTAATTTATCATATTTTTTTAAAATCATTGTATAATATTAATAATTTCTCCATGAATTTTTCCAGAAAATTTCCTTAAATATTCCACACAATTATCATATCAATTTAAAACAAATTACATAAAAAATTCAATGAAAATATATCAATCCAACAAAATTTTGTTTCACCGTATGATAAACCTATAAAAATCCCTGAGAGAACCAAACGATAAATAATATGTTAAATTTACCAATGTGATCAATTTAAAAGTGTTGTCTAAAATACCATACACTACCTGTGAGAGACCCCAATTGAAGCTATTCATATTGGCCTGTATGATTTTACAAATTATGATTAGTAATAATTTTCCATTAGATCAGTTTCCAATATAATAATAAAAAATTATTTATCAAAAAAATTCCATTAATTATTAATAAAAATAAAAAAACACAAATAATTACTCTTTATCATGAAACAAATGAAGCAAACAACTTGAATTAATGATTTATATATCCATAAAAACAATAGAATATTTAGAGTCAAATAATTATAGTTCTTATTAAAGACTCATTCTCACATTCACGTCTAGTTCTAATAATACTATATCATGTCTATCATGACTCCATAAATAACATTAAGACTCTAATGTAGTTTTTCATAAACCTATCCTTTCTACTGCTGATCCATGAACTTGATATGTAATGTGACAGGAATCGAGTATAATTCATGATCATCATGATGTATTGATAATCATAAATTAATCAATTGATACAATGTAAGAATAATTTCTATGAATAAATATTAATTTTAAGGAAAAGGATCCCCACCTAAAAATCTATATTGACCATTCAATATATTATAGGTCGACCCATACATGGTAACAAGTAACATAATATTTACACAACCAATCTTGGAACATGATTAATAACATATCTTAATTATAAAAAAAATAATAAAAAGGCATAACATAATTCACTAAAAACATAAAAAAACCAAGGAGAGGTGGATGATGTCCCTAATAAAAAATATGATTAGCATCCGATGATAGGAAATAAACACTAAAAAATATCCTATATGTAACAAGATGATGATTAGATTACTGGGAGAAATATCCATCATAATAATGGACTAAGAAATGAACATTCACGTCTAAGAAGAACATGTATAATTCATATAATTTGATAAGGGTGGTCAAATATTCATTATATGTATCCTTCCCACACCGAATATATAACATTAAATGAAAAAACATACTTTATAGTTGGAATACATATTGTAAATAATCATATCATTACCTTTTTATGTAAAAAACATTATTAAATAGAGAATATAAATAATGAATGATGGGGACTATAATTTTTTTGGAAACAATGCACACAAATTTTAAAAAATAAATTATTAATAAGTAAAAAAAACACTAAAAAAATATAAATACAATAATAAAATTTATCATTGGATTTATTAAGATCAGGTATTGATCTATAACACATCTAATATAATTACAATAAAAAAATATTGGCACCAGATATCAAAAAACATTTCTATATCCTAATATTTATATACAAAGATAAACTTAATGGAAACAAAATATATAGAAAAACTATTATCGTAGGTCCACAAGAAAGAATTTTATTTTATAATTGAATAATAAGTGTTCATTTGTCTCCAACTAAGATACTTATGGATTTGTATCAAATATAAATGGAGTTTAGATAAATATTAATCACATACATAATATAATCAACCCAGTATTAATTAAATGTCATCCTCTGCCAAAAAACCCTTTCTTAGAATGTCTAATTTTTTCATTAGGGATAAAGAAACAAAAAGGAGAAATAATATGAACTTCCATTTATGGTGTAACAATTACAAAACATTAATATAATTTCAATATTTATATACCCTAAAAAACCTGGGTGAATCTGAGTTGAAATCAAATTTTGAAGATCATTCATAAAATGTTCAAACCTAACCTTAATGTTTGAATTTATAAAATTAAGTCACCCAAAACATATCATAATAAAAATTCCTTAAATTAAATTAAAATATATATATTTCTAATCATAAAAAACATATAATGATCCTAATACGAACCTTAACTTTGGAAAATAAAAAATCAACATAAAAATAATATTATTATCGATAAATAAAATAAGTCTTTAAAGAAATAAATTTTATCATTTTAGAAACCATGTTATGTGATTGGAATTTTTAAATTGTTCAAAAATTACTATTTTTCAGAACTATTCATTCTCATATGATAAAATTTCAAGTAATTGAATATATATTGGGAATAAATACACTGAATTAGTTATAATAATTATAAATCAACATAAATAATTCATATAAAACCACACAAAACCATTATTTTTAATTTAAAGTCCATGATATGGAAAAAAAATCTTATATATATTACACATATTATTTTTTGGGATTACTCACCTCAAAAAATACTATTTAATGCATGATAAATGATCTAAATCCCTAGAAAAAGGAAACCCTTGATAAATCGAGAAACTAAAATCCATAGTTCTCCATGATCATTCAAGGTATATAAAAGAAATGGAATATACTAAATAATAGTAAATGAGATGGTATATCTATGTATCTATAAATTTATAATCCTAAAAAAATATATAAATTCAATAAATAGTGTATAGAGTTCATGGAATATAGGGTGGTGTGGCATGTCTAGTCATGGGGATGAGTTAGATGAGAAAGGGGGAATTAGTGGGTAAATTTCTAAGAGGGTAGTTTTGGAAAATATAATAATTAATAACCTAGAAAATTCATAAAGTGTTTCTTCATGGTTTACCACACCATTCCCATAAAATGTGATCAATGTAATATATATATATGAGAACACAACATATTTTCACCACATATTTTTTCAACCATGTGAATGCTTTTAAAATTACCACAAAAACACAATTATATATTTTTCAGAATAACTGCACAGTTCTTACCAAACATGAACAAACTATGAAACCTGTTCTGAACCCCCAAAATTTTATAATTCCATGGATATTGTATAAAAATGTATGGAAATTATTAAAAACCACATAAATAAAATATGAATGAAATCATAGTAGAATATTTAATGAGTATTGTTGTGATTTTATAATGCTAACCTTTGTAGAAACCCTTGATAACACATATGGATTGAAGTCATAGAGACCAATAACACATTGATATGATTTTATATGAAGTAAACCTTGATTAGGAAATATAACCACTTCATTATTATCTTACGAGATTGAGACGCTTCCTTGCTTCCCAATCACGAGGATGCTAGTATCGAAAACACCATTTCACCCTAACTATTGAATATCTATCTTGAATGATTCCTATAATTCATTGATAGGACCTAAATTATAATAGAAATAAAAACTCAGAATTTAGTAAAAAAGTCAAACCCCGGACATCCAGACTCATTGAATGATAATTAGAGAACATTGGGGTTTACAACTACCATGTTCCTTTACATGGTTGATGTTATGTACATTAGTGATGCACCCAAATATCACAATCATATCCCTATAGTTACCCATAGAGATTTTTATGTCTCCCTATGATTTAATTCATATCAATCATTAAGATGAAAACTTGTATCCTTGTTAGTTTATCCATCCTACTAGGGGGAAGAAAAAATAATCATCATATTCATCTAAAAAATAAGAGGAATATATGACATGAAGGTCTTCCTCATAGTGACATCAATAATAGAAATTGTGTGGAACCTCTCTTAAACAACATGATCGTAAAAAATGGATATTCTTCAGATATATGTCACTATAGAGGTCCTCCCTATAATTAAATAGTTATTCACCATAGATTTTATCTCCATGACAATGGATTATCCGTCAACCATTTAGGTCCTCCTTATATTAATTAACATTGACACCACCATGGTGAAATATCATTCCACCACTAAGGCCTTTCCAATATAAATAATGAATTAATAAACAATAGAGGTACTCCCCAATAGTACTCAAAACATAGGTCCTACCATCAATTAAATATAAAATACCATAGGAGTCCCTCTATATTTAAATGAATAATCATTAAACCATTTATGTCGTCTCTATTTTATTTTTCATTACGGTCCTCCCCATAATGCAATATCAAATCACTTTATAAATTCTATCAGTGGAAATGCAGAACACCTAATTGACAGTGGTGTTCCCAAAATAAATCAATCACATGTCAAAATAGAGAAATTAATAATCAACTATATGGGTTCTTCCAATAGTTATCAAGAATCTAGAAACCATATGTCATGACATGACCTAAGTCAGGGCTTCAGCCGAAACAACCCCAAGCTCAGCTCCACATGCCATGGATTGGCGACAAGAACCTAAGGTAGAAAAAAACACATGGAGACCTTTTCTTAATATCTATAGACACTTATAACCCACTCAATGAAAATGTGCATATGAAAAGTAGAAAAAAAATTCAACTTTTATGATGTAAAATAATTTTACATGAACCTTTAGATAGTACAAGAGTATGGTATTGTCAACTAAAAAGTAAAGGGGTAGAAAACAAGCCCAAAAAACCAACCTATCCAAACATAAAAAAAACTATATAAGAGTAATATCCAAGAGATAACCACTCATGTATCCCATCCCTTACCACAATAGGCGGTCCACACAACCCGTACCCCTATCTTCCCCGAAGATAACGATTGAAATATTCACCATCTACAAAATACATGACACATGTTGGGTGAAGCCCATGTAGGGGTGAGTATATATAAACCTAGAAGAATTCCGTAAAAAGGTGAAGGGGGATCAATAAGAGATACACTGAAGAGAAGCAATAGAGAGAAAAAGGTATAGAAAAAGTCTATGGAAAGAGTATAGATATACCCAATAAGGTAGTTAAAGTAGACTCATCCATACACAAGGGGCTCAAAATGGCCAGGAGATGAAATCCCCAACAATTCTTCACTACCTATAGTAGGATAGTATTACCTTCCAATCATGAGAAGTTAGAAATTTAAATCATGGGGAATACCCTGTGTGTCTTTTCCTCTCTTAGAAGGAGAGTAACCAAGCCCAAGGAGTGGGTACGATAATAGGATAGATATATATGCTCAGTCAAAGAAACCAAAAAGAGAGAGTAATGGGATCTCCGTCTCACTAGTTCAGACCAGGGATGTGACTGGCCAATAGATCCATGTAAATCTATATGCTAAGTCCAATACATTATTGTCTACTCAGGTGTCACAAGTCAAAGGGGCCCAAATCTCTACCCATCTAAACTATCCACTTTGGGTGGCACTAACTCGCCCGCATGGTTTTTATGTCACGTCACAAGGGCACATCGGGGGGGGGGGATTTCCCATATTACTCATGAGCCTAAGGTAATGTCAAATTATATATCTTAATTGATCCACAGTCAATAGGTAATCTCAATGTTGAGCACCCATTCCCAACCCAGCTGGAGGGTTCCACTTTAGTGTCATTGAGAACCCATACCCAACCCAACTAGAAGGCTCCAGTGTTATTTCATTGAGGACCCATGCCTGACCCAACTAAAGGGTCCCACTTGAAAAAGGGTTGTGGACCCATGCCCCGCCCATCTAGAGGGTTACACTTGGAAGACACTAAGGATTTACCATGATCACTCCTGTCATCGAACACCACCTGAATATGCGTTGACTAAGAACACATCAATAGGGTCACCCAATAATATTTTTTTAATTCTTAAATGTTTAATGAGATCATGAAAAATGTTTCACACATCCAAAAGGATCACACCATTGCGATCATTGTGAAAAAATGTATAAGATAGAATTTTAATTTTCCCTAAAAGGATAGCTAATGGGAAATTAACAAGTTGACACATTGAGCTAGAATAGTGTCCTATATGGCCCACACATCGAACATGAAACAAATTATATAGATTGCACCTTTTTCGATCCTCTTAAAAAAACATATGGTATTGACTATTTGTTCATCCAAAACAGTTAATTGGCGAAAACGTTTCATTTCACCAAAACACGTGCGAACCGGGTATTGTAGGGATGCACCTTTATATATAATTAAACACCCAAAATTAGTCTTGAAATTTCCACCAAAATTTTTGGGTAACAGCATCAATGAAAATTATTATTTTAGACACTATATGAGTTTGATATATTGAATACACGATTCCATAATAATAATAATTTTATTATTATTGGGTGTTTCATTGACCAAAGACACAAGTCCGAAAAAGGTATCAACATCGGTCTTAAAATGACCATCTCGATGATAGGGTAATGTGTCCCCTGATGGTTCATCTAACTGTGATCATATGAAGGAGTTACAGACAAATTAATGATTTACAACCAATAATAATAATAATTTATATTATTATTATTATTATTATTATATGTTTATTAAACCATAATGAGAGGATACGCTCATCCACCCTTACCCTTGTAAAATTCTCATAGTGTTCATAAGGGAATTTTTTTTCCATTTTTTAATTTATTTATTTAAATGAATAATATTATTATCAATTAATATTTTCAAATTTGAAAGGTTCCTCCCCCCATGCTCTAGGCACAACATTCAGCACCCCACACTTCCTCTTAAAATTTATTCATCCCCCTTTTAAAACCATTATTATTCATTTAATACATTAATTATTATCATAAATAAAAATATCTCTTATCTATCCTCATATCTCATATCTCAATCAAATATTTATTATCCAATCATTCAAAGTTTATGCCAACAAGATGATGATTATTATTATTTAGCATAATAATAATAAGTCCTCTATTAAAAAATTATTAACACATTGCGAAATATTATTATTATTATTCATTATTAATATCTCTTTTCACATTGACATTTTTGACCACCTTTTCAGAGATCTGAGTTCGGACACCGCTATTCCAATGTCAACCCGGCTCACCAAACCACCTGGATCCATGCCAAACTGCCGTCCTGGCAGTCTTGTAATGCTATTGTGCACCGATACCCCTTTTATGAGACACTACACCCCTGTTATAATCTCAAAAATTATAATTATTTCATATTTATGATTCTCTATTCCTAATCTACATAGTTCCAGTTTCTGCTCGCGAATCTATTTCCATTCCACAAATCCTCTCCAAATATGGGCACCAGATCAAGCTCGAGTCACTCAGCAATTGTCGAGCCGGGAACAACAGGATTCTGCCAGTGAAGAAAACGATGATTAGAGGTTGAAAACAACCATAATAAAAGGTTTAAATCATTTACCAAGTTTTCTAGGTAATATAATCATGGATGGTCATCCGGGTTAGATGAATAATTGATAAAAAAATAAATTTCTAGCCATTAGGTAGGTGTAAGGGGGGAAGGAGAATATTGAGGAATTAATGGAAAAAATGATCAATGTATAATCATAGATGTAAAAACACAAATTAATAGTCCTACCTAGATTAGATCTCTCATTATTGATGTATAACATGTTCTTCAACAATGGGAGAGGATCTTCTTCACTTTTATCCATATAGATCTAAGGGTTCGTCATTCTTCATTCTCCATTCATCAATAGGATGGAGAGGATATGGGAGGAGAGGAAGTTGTATCCATTGGAAAAACAATATTATGATGTAAATACCCTAAAATATGAATTCATATTAAAAAATGAGGTTAGGTGATAATTAATCCATTAATGAAATTAATTAATTAATTCATTTACAAATTTCTATCCAATGAGCGAGGGGTCCGAACGTATGACACCAACTTATTTTACATCACTCCTAGGGGATACTCTGCGTTCCAGAACCTACTTTGGTCTTGAATATTCAATCCAACCAATCTTTTAAGAGTTACCAGGTTTTCATTAATTAACTATGTTTGCGTAATATAAAATATATTTAATATTTTTTTAAACATAATTCTGGGAACATCAAGACTCAGAATCACACACCATCTCAGTACATAGCTCTGGAATAATATTTAGAAATATTTAAATGTCTTATTAGGAAAAAATAGGGGATTTACATCATTCCATCCAAGATTTTTGTCCTCAAAAACCAAAACTAAACAACAACTTGAGATACTGACCTCACACTTAGCTCTCACACTCCAAGGAAAAATCATGGATGTTTCTGTATTGGAACAAAAAAAGAACCAAAGTGATGGTTCAGCCTCATTAGGATTTCTCCTATAATATGATCTCATGATTGCCTCCATCAGAATATCCTTATGGTGAAGAAACTACAGATATCTGGTCACACATTATTTCATAATCGATGCATCACAACTGTGACTCTCTTACACACTCGTAAAGAAAAGGAGTCAACACTGTCGACTAATGAATTGTTTTACCCTCATGCATTACTAGGTTTAGCATTAGGGATGTTAAATACTCAAAAACATCATGTACTAGGTGGGCCTCAGACTTCCCATGTATCCCAATAAGGGAATATTCTACAATGTTGCCCTTTCCAGGAGTATAGACTATCTCAATGTCTTAATCCTACAATATGTATATCCAGCGTTTCCGTCTTAGGATCAAGTCTCTTTGGGTGATGTTGTACCTAAGACTTTGGTGGTCATAGAAAATTAAAAGGCACTCTCCCAGAAGATAGTGTCCACACATTCCAAGGGTGAAGACCATCACTTTCATCACTAAGTAGTGAGTCACATCTTTCAGTTCTTGGGGTATCCATCACATCAACCTGTACTTGATTATAGGAGTATCAAGACATGACTTTGATCATGCATGGTACCCACATAAAAGGGTGGCAAGTAAACTCCTCCAACTACAAGAGGATAAACACAGAAAGCATGTGTAATACTTATAATTTCTTTACCCATCATAGAAGGAGACTAATCCCCAAAAATAGGCACTCTGCAACAAAACTGATCCCTGAGTGCACAAGTTATAGGGAATCTTCCACCACACATCGATACTATCCTCTTTTAGAGGCACTGACTCACCCTCAGGGTTTTTATCAATTCACAAAAACCCATATTAGTGGGGGAAATACCCCTATTATTCATGAATTCAATGTTACCTCAAACATTATAGACACATGGTTACATCGACAACCTATGTCACCCCAATAAAACTTCAAGCAAGGAGCAGGTAGGTATGAGACCTTTAAAATGTCCCAAACAATTTATACTACAAAAATTTGAAAATATTCAAGTCGTACCTATTATCATCTCATGCTCTACAGGATCTTAGAAATACATGGACCGCAATTTTCCATGGACCCATTCCCCAGGTCCCTGTTATGGAAGTAGGCCACAAGGTGGTGGTGGTGGTAGGATCTCATAGCGTCACCCCCACGACTTGGTCCTCCTCATCCTCCTTCTCCTCTACCAGCACTGCTTCCCCGGGGACCACCCATATCACGATGTTGCATCTGCCATGGGGGTTCACATTATGCCTTCTCATGATGCTCAGATCATCCGGCCATGCAGTCTCGCACCAGGTGACCTCACCCATCACATATAAAACACCACTCCTCTCCAGGATGACTTAGATATCTCTGTGTTCCTATTTCTTCTTGACCACATGGTCGAGTCTGATCATGAAAAAATCTCCTGTGTGGAGGCCCTACTACCTTCCGTCTACCACATGTTGTGTATGTCTCTACTCTGAAGCGATTGCTAACAGTACCAGCTGACTAGTGACCCTAAGATATGAAAATATATAACATGAGCACCCTCACCAATACCCCATAATATGTAGGGATTCATCGGGGCACTAATCTCACACAGATCTCTTGATAGAGACCTTGCTCAATATTCCATACACGGATGTAACTATTATGGATAATATCTAGGGAGTAGTGTGTAAGGTTAGTAAACATTTTTACATACATAGTCATTATCATGGATCCTTCCATCAACACCAAAATAACCTTATCCCTGGTAGAGTGAAAACATAAAGGGATGTACACCTTGTGAAATATCTACATGAACTCATCCCATGAAAGAGTGATCTCATCATGCATATTGGTAACCAAACGCCACCAGTGCCTTGCCAGTTCAAGACAAAGGCTGGATTCCAAATCCTTTATCTGGCATGCTAGTTTCCACACCATCTTGAAAAGGTTTACCACTTACTTCAAATAGTCCTATACAACCTTAGGGTCTGGATCACCACAAAACATTAGCATCCCCAACTGATGGAATTACCGAAGCGCGCTCAGCCTAGGATCATCCTCCTCACGTAATTTTGGTACTCTAAATTGATTCACAATTGTAGGTGCCTCCACTGGTCCACCTGGAGGAAGGGGATCACATGATGGTCTATACACTGAGGCCTCATCGATTGTAAGATCTTCGTTACAAGCAAAAGTGGGTAACCTAGCTGGCTGCCCTCGCGATGTCATCCTAAAAATTTTCAAGAAGTACCATGGTCAGATGATCACACACACAGATATATATATATATGTATATCAACAAAATAATATGGAATTTAATCAAAAATTATAGTCTGAAACTCAATCATATACGATGCATGTACCATTATTCCGTATAACAAATGTCTCAGGGTACCATATCGACATGCATGTTATCACGGTCATAGTGAATGACTATGTTGGCCCCCCGGTAACATCAATGGACTCCCTGGCCCGAGAGCCACTCTCTAGAAACATCAACATTATTGGCCTAAATTCCAACCAATTATTTTTTAGGGATGGTTTGAACATTTTCCCAGGGATGGAACCACCTCTGATACCACTTTGTCACAACCCGACCCAAGCCAGGGTTAGAGCCGCAACTACCCAATGTCCGCCTCCATAGGCCAGGGGTTACTGACAAACACCAAAGGCACAACAAAAATTTAGGAATCCATTTACTAAGACCTATTTACACACACACATAAACAACTAAAAGATGTAGTGAAGAGGAAAAGTAGAAAAAAATGAAACTGCTCTAATGTAAAATAAACATGCATTAACCTCTAGACAATATAAGAGTACAACAGTGTCAACTAAAAATTAAAGTGAAAAAACACACACCCAAACCAGAAACCCTTACCAAACTAAAGGAATATATTAAAGATTAACAGTTGAGAGAGCCATTCTCTTGTATCATAATTATAATGACTGTATGTTTCCTACATAGGTTGTACCACTATGCTCCTCTAAGACCATGATCGACTTGTCTACCATCTAAAAAAGACATGATGAATGTTGGGTGAAGCCCATGTAGGGGTGGGTATATACATATAGCATCTCACCTTTTTATAACATAAACTTTCATTACATTACACAAAACTGAGGATCTTTAAGGTTTAGTGTCTTGGAAACCAGGAACATAATACATGAAAACCACATAAAAAATTCTTCTTAAACACTTGAAAGGATTCTCCTTAAGTTCATCCTAGGTCTATTAGTGCATCTCATAACCTGGGGACATACATCAAAAGAAAGGGTGAGCAGAAGGCCCAGTAAGGGAAACAAGCGAAACATTTTACATATGAACTTGAGATACATCAATAAAGTCATAAAAAGAATTTTAAGGCATGATAATGAAATCATGAGGCATATCATAATAAAAATAACATTTTTCATAACTTGAATATGTGGTTACAACATTTTACAAAGACAATAATTTCTGTTTCACCAAGGTCCATCCCCAAGGTGTCAATAAAAATTACCAAGGTTATTCACCAAGGTATCAGTCTAAATGGTCATCTCTAGAGATTAAGTATTTACCCAATGCATTGGAGATCTATCAAGGAGAACCCTTAATTTGTCTTTATTATCATGTGAGACACATATATCATCATCAATAATTTCATAAACAAACCATATATCATAAAAGAAATGGGTTTCATTTCATAATCATAACGTTTTAAAAACGGCTTTAAAGACATGATCTTTATGTCACTTTAAACCCACAGAAAGGGAAAGCGGGTCTCATGTATGTAAATACCAGAATTTAAAATAGAAAAACTTGGTATATATGTTAATACCCATATAGAAGAGATAGATTTGATTATTCACATAATAAAATTAAATAACTTTAGAAAAAGAGAGAGACATTTTTGAGATGGAAATTCTGCAGCATAACGACTATGTTTCGGGGTTTTAGAAAACATTGAAAAGAGATGGGACATGGGTCAAACATTCATAAATGACCCATAAAACAGTAGAGGGACCGAATATAAAGGATATATGAACATGGTAATGAAATTTTAAGTACATAACATTTGAAATGAAAAACATGGAAGGAAGAAAAAAATTAGATTTCTCTTATGAAAATTTGGTAGCCTAACGACGTCACTTAAACTTCAACAAAAATGAATTGATGAGATAAAATAGAGTCTCTCATCATATGAACATAAAAGATCAGTATGATAGATATAGAGATAATACCCCAAAATAATAAAAAAGGAACTTGAAAAACTTGACATGAAAGTAGAACTTTGAAAAATGAGAAAGGTGAACGAATCCCTTAAAAATTTGGCAGCCTAACGACGTCACTTAAACTTTAAAAAAATGAATTGAAGAGATCAAATAGGGTCTCTCATAATATGAAAATAAAAGATAAGTATGATAGATATAGAGATCATACCCCAACATAATAAATAATAACTTGAAAGACTTAAAATGAAAATAGATATTGAAAACGAGAATGGTGAAAGAACCCCTTAAAAATTCGGCAGCCGAACAGCATCACTTAAACATCAAAAAAATAAATTTATGAGATAAAATAGGGTATCTAATCATATGAACATAAAATATCATTATGATAGATATAAATATCATGCCCCAACATAAAAAGGAACTTGAAATACTTGACAAGAAAATAGAACTTGAAAATGAGAAGGGTGAAAGAATCCGTTACAAAAATTTCGGCAGCCTAACGGCGCCACTTAAGCATTCATAAAACGAAATGATGAGAGTAAGAGGGGATATCTCATCATATGAACATGAAAAGGGCAGTAAGATTAATATAAAAGAATATCCTCCAACATAAGGACATGGAGCATAAAATAAATGTCATAAAAGAGATTACTTGAAAAGAAAGAGAGAGGTCGGATCCCTTACCTTAAAATGTAACTCTTAAAACTCAAAGGTTTGGACCTTGAGGGCTTGGGGGAACATTTGGAGGACTCCTTGGGAGGTAAAGAGACCATAACATTGTTGAGTATGGTTTTTGAGTCGAATGGATGATAGTAGGGCTTGGTATTTATAGGGAAAGTGAGGGGACAAGGCATTAATGGCCAAAGGACACCTCAAAAGTGGTTTTCTCAAAACCATGTGCTCTCCCATGATATTTCCCATGAAGTTAGGCCACATGGGGCCCCCAATACAATAATTCATCAGATTTGGTTGGAAAACCCTTAAAATATCTCATGACATCATCATGACACAGTTATGATGTCATTAAACATATCGAAACCCTAAAACTGTATTTTTACTATTCACAGAAAATTCAACTTTCTCAGAAAAATCCCAAAATTTCACATTAAACAAATATCAATGCTCTGATTTCAAAAATGAACTCCATTTTATAAAAATAATTTTCTAAATAATTTTAATTTTAATTTTAAATAAATACACTATTCACCGAAAATTCATTTTTTCCAGAAAAAACCCCAAAAATCACCTTAACATAATATCGATGCTCTGAGTTCAAAAATGAAATCCATTTTATAAAAATAATTTTATAAATATTTTTAATTTAATTTTTAATTAAAAAATACTATTCACCCAAAAAAACTAATACTTGAATAATAATTTATGAAACCGTTATTTAACCATTTTATTGAATCACATTACTTAATCAAGGTGCCTATATTATTTTAATACTTTCTTTAAGTGAGGTTACTAATCTATTTGGTCACATTACTAATACTAAGCATAAAATCACTATTCATAATTTACTATTCATAAAAAATCAAGTTGATCTTATTAGACTCTAAATTTCGTACTGAACATAATTATAGAAGACCATTTTTTGAAAATCATTAATTTTTTTTAATTATTTAAGGTTTACATAAACATTTTTTAAAATATCCTTTCTCTAAAATTCACCAAAAATATGCATACTATATTTATCCAGACATTTGAAAAGTCATAAAAATTATCATAAGAAGAAATCCCAATTTTTATTTAAAACAAAGGATTACACAAGGCAGTTACGGTCTCCTTAAGTAGCCCCTTATCATGCCAGCATAGGACCTAAGTGTAAGGTGTGCTAAGGTGAGAGAATCTGAGGGAGGCTTGGCCAACATCACACGAGTAGTAATTTCTATCAGGTTGAACTTCTCGCGAAGGCGATTCCATTCTAGCTTCACACGATGAAGTTCGGCTTGGGTTTGGTCCAGAGCAAAGCCCAGTGGTGGTACCTCCTTCCCAAGTTCTGTTAGATGGGCTTCGATCGGTCCAAGACTACTGGGCGAGGCCATCAAATCTTATTTCTATAATAATTAACCAATATTACTTGTATTTAGAGACAAAAATCAAAACGTTTAGTTTCCAATGGTCGTATTGACCAATGGTCATATAATAGTCAAAACCCAACGGTCTCATTTTAATTATAATCATGTTATCAAATGAAACATTTTTGTTGAGTATAAAAATAAAATAAAATAACACATAAAATTAGGAAACAAGATTTATTCAAAATTTCGGGTCGTTACAATACATACCCAGTAGAATACCCTGAAAATTTTTAAGGGGGGGGGATAGTAAGAGATACTTTGAAAAAAAGTAGTAGAGATAACATGGTATAATAAAATTGATGGAATGTTTATAACTCAGCCAAAAAATAGAGTGAAATTAGACTCATCCAAACACAAGGAGCTTAAAATGGTGAGGAGATAAACTCCCCAACATATCTTTGCACCTATAGTAGGTTAGTAGACCTATCCACCCATGAGAAGATGGACATTGAAAGAAAATGGCATAACCTGCACATCTTTGCCTCTCCTGGAAGAAGAGTAACCAATCCCAAGGAGTGGGTACTATAATAGGATAGATTTATATTCTCAGTCAAAGAAAAAAATTGAGAGAGTAAGGGTATCTCCATCTCACATGCTATGACCAGAATAGTGAGTATCCAATAGTTCCATGTAAATACATATTCAATTCCCAACACCTCATTGTCTACTTAGGAGTTACAAGTCATAGGGGCCCAAATCATCGCCCTTGAAACTATCTACTTTTCGTGGAACTGACTCAACTGCATGGTTTTAGGTCACATCACAAGGATTCATCTCGGTAGGTAAATTTTCCCTCTTAACCATGATCCCAAGGTAACATTAATGTATGTCTCTTCATTGATCCATATTAAGAAGTTTGTCTCAATGTTGAGGTCCCATGCCCCGCCCAGATGGAGGTTTCCACTCTAGTACTATTGAGGACCCATACCTAGCCTAGTTGGAGGTTCCCACTCTAGTGTTATCAAGGAACCATAAGTAGACCAGCTGGAGGGTTCCAATAAAGTGTCATCGAGGACCCATGATAATACTGGATGGAGGGTTCCACTTGAAAAATGGTTTTGGACCCATACCCAACCTAACTGGAGGGTTCCACTCTAGCGTCGTCAAGGACCCACGCACAACCTGACTGGAGGGTTCCACTCGGAAGTCATTGATGATGTCCCCTAATCACTACTGTCATCGAACACCACCTAAAGATTCATTAGTGTAGAAAACATTTAAAGGTTCTTCCACCAATATTTATTTCATAATTATACATTTAATGAGATCACAAACAAGGCTTTACACATACAAATATATCACACTGTTGTGATCATTGCAGAAAATGTACATGATAAACTATTCATTTTTCTCAAATAGACATCAGATGGAATGTTGTATGTCACTAAATTATTCTAAAATGGAACCCTATGGGACCCACTCCTCAAACCTGAAATAAATTATATAGATTGCAACATTGCGATCCTTTCAAAAAAACACACGATATTGACTTTTCATTCATCCAAAATGGATACATGGTGAAAACGTTTTATTTCACCACAACATGTATGAACTAGGCCTCGTGGGGCCTACACATTGATATTCATTTAGAAACCTGCAATTGTTTATTAAATGCCAACCTTAATTTTTGGGACATAGTGTCAAAGACATTTCTTATTTCCTTCACCATATGATTGAGATATATTGAATTCAAGATTCCGTAATAATAATAATTTTATTATTATTGGGTGTTTGGTTGACCCAAGGCACATGTCTAAATAAGGTATCCATCATTGTTCTTAAAATTACTGTCTCGATGTTAGGGTCATGTTAGTACTGACAGTTTGTTAAACTGAGATCTCATAGAAGAGTTATAGATGCATTTCTGTTTGAAAGCCAAAAAAATATTATAAAATTATAAAATTTTTATTTTTATAAGTTTTTTTAAACCATAATGAGTGGATATACTAATCCACCCATTCCCTATGGGAATCATGCATAGTGTGCACAAGGTTAAAATAATTACCCTTTTTATCTTTTTTTTAACTAAATGAATAATATTATTATCATTAAATATTTTAATATTTGCAAGGATCCACCTCCCATGCTCCACGCACAACATGCAGCACCCCATAATTCCTTTAAAACAAATTCAACAACCTTTTCAAAACATTTTTACTCTTCTAAAATGATTATTATTATCATAAATAATAATATATATTATATATCCACATATCTCAAATCACAAATAAATTTTTATTTTCCAATCATTCAAAATTTATACAATCATCATTATTATTATTATTTAGCATAATAATAAAAATAAATCCCCAATTAAAAAATTAATAGCTCATCGCTAATTAATATTAATAATAATAATTATTATTATCACTTGTTGAATTCAACACATCTAACCACCTTGTCAATGATCCGAGTTTGGCCACCACTATGTCAATGTCCACCCCTCTTGCTGGACCACCTGGAGCCGCACCAGACCATTGTCCCGACCACCTTGCATAGAAATTGCGCATTGTTCCCCCTTTTATGAGCCATTGTACCCTCGTTATAAGCCCCAAAATTATAATGATTTTAAATTTGTGATCCCCTGGTACTGATCTTTATATATCCAGTCTTCACTCACGATTATTTTGTCGTTCAAAAAATCCTCTTGAAATTCGGGCGCCTAATCGAGTTCAGGTCACCTGATAATTGTCGAGCAATGAACTGCATGGTTCCACTGGTGAAAAACGCGAAGATTAGTGGGGGAAAAGAACCATAATAATGGTTTTAGTTAATTGAACAAGAATTATTTTTCAACTGATCAAGAATAGGCATCGAGGTTAGATGATAAATTGAGAAATGATATATTTCTAGCAATTAGGTTGGTGTAAAAGTGGGGGTGCAGATTGAGGAATTAATTGAAAACATGATAAATGATTAATAAGAAGGGTAAAAACCCCAAAGACAAGTCCTAGCTATATTATATCACTTTTTTTGATGTAGAACATGTTCTTTGATTAAGGAGAAGGATTCGTTGAACTTTGATCCATTTAAATCCAAGGGTTCACCATTCTTCATTTTTCATTTGTCAATTGGATGGAAATGAGAGGAGAGGAGAGGAAGTTTTCATCATTTTAACAACTGGATTATGAAGAAAATACTATAAAATATGAATTTATATCCATTATTTAGGTTAGTTAATAATTAATCAATCGATTAAATTAATTATTTAATTTATTTAAAAATTCCATTCCAATAAGCAAGGGGTTTGAACATCCCGCACTAACTTACTTTACCTCATTCATAAGGGAAACACCGAGTTCTAAATCCAACCATGCTCTCAGATTTCTGATCTGATCAACATTTAAAGAGTTATCTAGTTTTCTTTATTTAACTGTGTGTGTGTAGTATAAAATATATTCAATTTTTTATAAACTAAATTTTGGGTACACTAAGCCTCGGAATCACAGTTCGTCTTAGCACCTAGCTCTGGAATAATATTTAGAAATATTTTGATGTATTATTTTGAAAAAAACCGGGTCTCTCTCCCATATAGTACTCTATATGGAACTCATAATAAATATCCCCAATATAATGAAACATCAATCCAACATAAATTTACTCCTTGTAGAAATGAATAACATTACAAACATAGAATACATTCCCATATAACTCTCAATAAAGGTCCTCCCCAAGAAAAAATATTTACAAACCCTAATGTTCTTTATTATAGAAATTGAGTTTATATTGGACCATGAGGTACTCCCAATCAGATACAACATTGAGGCCCTCCATATGAGAAAATAAGAAAATAATTTTGAGGCCATTATAATTAAAATTTTAAATCAATAATCTATATAGGTCCTCTTTATTGATACAACCATTAATATCTTACATAAAATGATATAATATACTATCATATAAGTCATCCATATGGGGAACCATAATCAAACAATAATGAATATCACCCACAATGCCGCTACTAAAATGTTCCTCACCATAATGAAATATAAATTTACTATAAAGGTCATACATATTGTAAATAACATTACCCTAGTATCCTTGAGATGGGAACTACATTATTACATTGATACTATATAAATTTAATCTTATCTGAATGGAACGAATCATTTGGTAGAAATGAAAAAATAGATAATTATTTGAATGTCATAATAAATATGAATATATAAAACACAATATATTATTTTTTCTAAGAACACCATTATTATCTATTTAATATCCTTATATATCAAACAAAGTACAATTATTGGCATCATAGGGAAAGGAAGCATAACAAATGGATGAGTCATATTCTTTTTATGTTTATTTTTACCAATAATGAAAATATTGAACAAATATGAAGTAAATAATACAATATAATTAAATAATGATTAAATAATTCTATAAAAATAATGATTGTATCTTGAATCATATCCCCAAATTTCAAAACAATATAAATAAAAACATTATGATTAAAAATTGATTTAATAATGATGGAATGAATAATTCTGAACATCCTATACAAACAATCAAGGCCTTATTCTAAGACATATATATAAACGGTCAAGGAATTGGAAAAATATAAATATTAATTAACATCATTAAAACTAATGATATAGGTAGCTTCTATGTATATAAATCCCCCACCCCTGGCATTAAAATTCCAATACATTATTCATATGAATAGATAGGACAACTTAATCAAATTTCCATAAAAATATATTATTTTCCATATTGATGGAAGTAATATATATATTTTTAATATAGTTCATAGTGATGTTGATTATGAAATATTAAGAGAATTATATTGTATGGTGTCATTAGAGTATCTTTTTATTAAATAATATTATTAAACAAAGGATGATTACATTGATGAAAATAAATTAATAATATCATTGGAAAATCTCTTGAATAAATTCCCCATTACACATTGAAATAATATAATCAAAATCAAAATATTTTAGAAATATTATCGAAACAATATTCTATTGATTTAATATTTGAAATTAGTAATAGAATCATCATATAATTGGTCATTCATGATGGTGGAAAATTTATTTCATGCAATTCTTTAAAAAAATATTACATTCACAATTTTGGTAAATTGTCAAAATTTACATGTGTAGAAAACAACAAGAATATTTCATTTAAATATATTTTAAATAAACTCATTCCTTGGTAAAAAATCCTGAATAATAATTAAATTGTGAAATAAAACCATAAATGTTTTCTAAAATTTGAATAAAACTCAATTGGAATAGAGAATATTGATTGGATATGTAAATACTCAAAATTTTTATTAGATTTATAATTAAACAACTTCATAGTCAATTTATAAACCACATAAATGAAGTAAGTGTTGTATATGGAATATGTCTCACACAACCAAAAGTTACATGTGAAATACATACAAAGATCATGTCATTAAAGTGTGATATAATCAATGAAATGAACATTTTTTAAAAATATAAATCTAAATGAAAATTTTAAATAAATTATAAAATAATAATATAGAATTACAAACATATTCATACACTAACATAGTCAAATAATAATTATTATAACCCATTGAAAATAATTGGAGTTATAAAACCTATTACCAATTAGTAATATTCATTGAAAATACCCTAGGAGGAAAAATTTAAATTATAATTTAAAATAGTATAATATATGAATATTTTATGGTATAACATGTTAAAGGGGAAGTATATACACAATTTTAATAATATTTAGTGCATAACATTAAATATCTCATCAGTTAAGGGAAATCGAGATGAAATCGCTAACCACAATTACTCTTATTTCATACATGTCCTAAACACTTATATAATAGGCATATAATTATAATACATAAATTAAAAAACAACAACAACAATAATATATATATTGATATTTTATTATTATATAATCTTTTATCCCTAATTTTTTAAAAAACCCATTATTAAAATTTATCTTTAGGGTGATAAGAACATCATTTTTCATGTATATATTGGTTCAATAATTTTGGTCTGCAAACATTGATCTATTTTTTATCATTTATATAATTTTATTAATGATATAAATATTATAAATATAAATAAATAAATATTAAGGATCATTTATAAATTATAGTAATATAAATCTAAGTTAGACCATTCATTGAGATCGTAAGGTGTACGTTATCCTTATTGCAAAAATCACTTTTTTAAGAATTGAATGTAATGAAGTTAAATAACAATTAAAAATCCATGACTCAATATTATATGATATTTTTTGTATATATATATATTCTATCCCTTTTACCATTTATGAATTCCATAAATGAAAAACCAACCACATCACTTTGTGGCGGAGGTAGTCCACTCATTCACATTATTGTTGTTGTCATTTTTCAATGAATGAGAAGGCGAGAAGAATTTTGTTATTTAATGAATTTGTAAGAATATTTTTCAAATATATCATATAAAATTTTTATACCAATCATAATAACCACCCTTGAATGATGGTGATGTAAAATTAATTATATCTATACTTGTAGGTTGTAGTCTACATATAGGAAGAAGAAATACTTTATCGTCCTATTTGATTTAAAATACTTTGGATAATGAGGATTTCATAATAATAATAACAATAAACTTATTAAATATAAAATTAGTAATTAATTATTTTTATTAGTAAAAAATATTTATATGATGTAAAAGCAGAAGTAAAAACAATGTTATTGGTTAATATTACCTCCACATCTTGATACTAACTATATTAGATCTCCTATTTGGGATAATAAGGATGGTATTATGGCATGAAATTAACATATAGAAAATATATATGGATTTTAGGGAGGATTCTTTCTAGATTTTGGACAAGATAAATTGCTCAAAAGGTATGTATAAGTGATGGGAGGATGTACGAGTTTTTATTTCACGTGAGTGAAACACTTGAAATTTATCAATGATTAAAATTATTATTGAGTCACTATCATGGAAAATTGGAAAAAAATTACTAATAATATAATATGAAATGTTTTCTTATATATAACAATATTTGGATTTAAGGATTTTCTGGGGTCATTTTAACAATTATATCTTCGACAATCTCATAGTAAACCTACTCCAACCTTAATATCGGTAATGACTACGTCATTCATAACGTGTTAGAATTTTTAGTATAAGAGGAAAATTATTTAATTAATATAAAATTTATTTAGTATTGGAACAATTATCATCGTAAATATCCTCTTCCATTTTATAAATTTTATTAAATATTTTAATAAAAAATTATGATTAAAAAAACTATCAATAATTTCATTTTTGACGGGATTAATTTTATTTGATTAGAAAGACATAAATACAAAGAGAGAATAAAAATATGAACATTTAGAACATACCTAATATTTTATACCCAAATTTATATTTTTGGGAACCTAATAAATCTTCATATTTGTACTATATTTAATATTTTTTAAATCATTTATCTTAATTTAATATTTAAAGAATAAATACTTTTTCGGCATTGTGTATGAATGTATATTAATTGTTCTGTCTGAAAATATTAATAGTAAAATTAAATATTAAAAAAATTAACTGATATATATAATGAAAATTTAACATATTACCTATCCTCTTATTATCTGTATTGAAAAATATTAGATATGTTAGTGTATAGAGTTATATTTTGTTTTCATTCAATTCTTAAAAAAATAATATTGAATATTACATATAAAATCTACAATATATCAATATTCCATATTAATTGTTTTAAATTGAAATAATAAATTAATAAAATATAATAATTGAAAGGTTTATAGAAATTTCAAAGCCATAATCCTTGTTATATCCATGTTTAACTCGTTTTACCTTTACCAATATGAGAAATATTCACAATGTTTGTTATATAATGACCAAAAACAAAATAGAACATCTTTAAATATTTGATCCTAATTATTTTATATTTGGATTCTATATTCAAATTATCAATTAATAGTTATATTCTAATTTAATTTTAAATTGATTATGAAAAATGTGATGAAAGTATGTTTTCATGAATACAAATGTTTCCAGACATATAAAATATTTTACACCAAAACACAACATAAAATTAACTCTATTGACCTTAATTAGGTTAATAATAATATAAATGATCTTATTATACTTTTTGAACCATTATTAAAGAAATTTATTATTGTGAATTATTTAAATTATTTTTTTTATAAAAATTAAAATTTTCAATATTTTTTCAAAAATAGATTTATTTAGAAAAAATTAACAAATTACTCAAATATAATTTCAACATGAGGATTTAAAATATTAATTTAATTATGAAAAATATATATTCTAAAAGATTATGGATTTAAAGATAATATTTTCTCACAAAAATTTATAAAACCAATTTTGAGGGAAAATTTATTTTTAAAGGCTAAATATATTTTTTTATGAAAATTGAGTACTTATTTATTAAAATATTTTCTATATATAAAACCATTATACATAACAATCATAATGTGTTTATTAATAATCATACTACCAATTTACATGACTAGGGCATAATGCTTCTATTTAAATAATAAAATTTTAATAGTATAATGTAGTTATTTTAAACTCGGCGTTACGTCTGACCCAATCTATCAAAGATATTAAATTTATTTAGAATGATAATTATTCTATAATATTATGTTAATACATTGTACCATATATCTTAATTACGACTATTTAATTTTATATAGGTTATCAAAGGTTTAATATTTGAAAATACATTTACTATAAACCCACAACATATAGAGGGAGAATAAAACATTCTTTGAAAGCTGAAACAAGAAAACATAACAACAACCCTAAATACTACATATTTTGGTTCCTAGATAACGTGAATATTGGTCAGAATTTAAATTTCATACATTGAGTAGAAAATCACATCTCTGAACTATTAAAGAGTGATAGAGAACATGGTTATGAGAATTTTAACAACGAAAAACCATAAATATATGATCAGTAAAAATACCATAAATTAATTGGAATAGAATTATAAAGTATAATTTTTTTATTTCAATATCATTTTCAAAATGTCAAGTTATTCCTTTAGTATATTTACATATCAAAATTATTTTATATTTGTATATTTAAATTATTATGTCCTCATTTAACCAATCTCTAAATCATATCATCTATTTATGCAATAGATGATAATTGAATATTAATTTTTCATGCATGAAGAAATACAATTAAATACTATGGGATCACATAATTATCAATAAGATAAAATGGTATTGTTCATATTATTGTATAATTACTGAAACTAAAATTATTAGACTAGGTTATCCAATATAATGATATCCTATTGTAATGAAATAATACATTAATCCAACAAACTATTACAATAACTACAATGGTTAAAAATCACATTAAGACTTTTAAATATATTTATGACCAAATTAAAATAAAAAATATCCAAAATACTTGGTCATATTTATTTTTATATCAACATATCTATTATATCTAAATAATTTAAATCACTAATAAAGTCATGAAAAATGTATATTCTATAATCATATACTATTAGAAATATAGTAATCATTTCCATAACTATAATGAATAACCCTTAATACATAATAAATTCATACATTCTTTCATAAATTAACTATATATTCATTATATTAATAATTTCTACCCAAATAAGATTCAATTTTCAATATTTTGTTTTTAACATTAATCCCTTAATAAAAAAAATTCATTTCAATTCCATTTTCATTTATTTTATATTCCAAAATGAACTAACTCTTTCATTTTGGTTAATAATCATTACCACAACATCAATGATCTTATTAACCATAACATCTATTATTAACTATAAGCTTATTCATAAAAACAATAAAATCATTATTCGATAAATAATCATTTCACAAATAAATGTACTAAATAATATTATTTTATTCCCAAAAATTTCTCTCTAAGTATACTTTTTCATGTAAAACTCCTATAACATAAACCCCTAGAAGGGGTATCTAGTATTTTTTTCATTTAATCAACAATATAATTTTAGTCATAGTTATGTTTTTGTTTTTCATATTTCACTATGTAATATAATATGATCACATAGGATTTATTTCCAATGGTTTTTAATAAATTATATCCAATAGAAATTATAATGTCCCGACACTGGTATTAAATAGATGGTGGTAACATTATTACAATTTTACTGTATACAAGATAATGAATCCCAAAGAACCTAGTCATTTATTATTATTGGAAAATTAGAAACATACATTTATCAAAATTTACATCTAAAAAATAAAATAAAAGATAGTAATTTCCCTAATAATGTAATATTACTATCTATCATATCCTTACATGTTAATAAGTGTATAGTTTTGGGCATCATGGGGAAAAGAAACATAAAATATTTGTTGGAATATATGATAAATAAGAGTATCTTTATAATATAAGAAAGCATTGAATAAATATTCCATGAATAATATTGAAGAAATTAATGATTTTCAAATAATTCCATATAAATAATCATATGATCCTGAAACATTTCCATTGATATCATAACCAATCAAATAATCATATGAACATTAATAACTACTTTCATATTTATGGAATGAATAATTCAGAACATTTTAAACACCACATAGAGGCATTGTGAAAATACACCTACATAAATACATAAGGAAACATCCAAGAATAATGTCTATTTTGTCTCATGAAACCTATAGAAGAATTGAGAGGCTATGTAATTCAAAGAACTACAAGAAAAAACTAGTCTAATGCATTCATCATATGAATGGACAATATATATTAATCATCATTCCTTAAAAATAAATAAGTATAATTATTAAAATGACTAGAATAATGAATTTCAATAAATTCAATAGTCAAGATGATAAAATAAATCCTTAGATATATTTTTGATGGTATGATTCTATTATTTCCTCAATAAAGGTTTTTTTTCAAAAAATGATAATGATATAGATGAAAAAAATTAAATATACCAGTAGGAATTTTTTGAAGAAAAAAAATTCTAAAATTAAATTAAATTTTATAAAATATAAATATTTTCTAGTAACTATTCGAAGATTTTATTTTTAATTGAAGCATTGAATCATATAATGTAATCATCCATGATATTGATAGTGATGATGGTGGGTAATTACATTCAATTCATGTATTATAAAACAATGATTCTGTAAACATTTTTGGTAAAGAGTCAATGTTAAACGGTTTGGAACACAGAAAGATGATTAAATTTAAATCATTTTATGAAATGATAAATAGGGATAATTGTTTTAACAAATAATTGGATAATAATTGGATAATTATTTAAAAGTAATTTAAGGAAAATATGGACATCTAAGTAAAATAATTCTAACCGAGTAGAAATACAATGTTAGTTTGCCTTAAAAATGTAATTTTATTATCCTATGTACTTATAAGGAGGATGCATAAAGGAAAATTTTTTAATAAAATAAAATAAATAGATAATAAGTTCATATAATTTTTAATATTAAAAAGTTATATAATTTCCTTAACAGGGACATAAATATTATCAATCATTCATATTGACTAGACTATGAAATTAACCTAATAAATTTAGTAACATTTGAATAAAACCCTCAATTTAAAGTTAACAATATATGGATATATAAATACCAATAATTTTCAAAGAAATAATCATAATATGAATTCATGTGTATTGGATACACTATCAATGTAAATAAGTGGTGAATATAAAATATGTCCAAATAAAGATATACAAGAACCCCTTACCAAAATTATGCCATTGAAGTGTGAATAAATAAATGAACTAATTATTTGTTAAAAATTCATACCTTAATAAAATAAGAGAAAATAAAAAAAAATTTAATTATAGTTAATTACACACATAATCATTAAACCATAAACAATAAATATGTAATATAACCAAACGAAAAAATTGAGTTATGAAACCCCTTATCAAATAGTATTATTCAGGGAAAATATCATTAAATGAATTTTTTATTAGTAAAAATACTATGAATTATGATGTATTCATTATATAATATTTAAAAGGGTATTTATATATATAATATGACATAAATTTGGTTATTTACATTAATTTATGCCTCAATGAAGGGAAATTGGGACAAAAATCCCTCAACCAAATGCTGAATTCAATCATACATGTATAAAACACATAAATAATAAATATATATTTATTATAAATATATAATATAACCATAATTATATATATCATACAAAAAATTATTTACTAATAAAATTTTATTATATATTTATTTATAATTCTTTATTAATATTATTATTCAAGCTGATAGTGGCATTATTTTTCATATATGGTTTGGATCAGTACTTTTTGTCTTTGAAATTTATATTTGGTTCATTATGTATTTTTTTATGTAAATAAGTACAATATATTTTCAATGTATAAAAATTTAGAATCATTTATAAAATATACAAATAGAAAAATGAATTACTCTGTTCATGTAGATGTAAGACCATACATAAGAATGAATAATGTTTTCACTTTTCAACATATGAAATAAAATAAAGGTAAATAAAAATATACCATTATAATTGTTATTTTATAATATATATATATATTAAATATTTATTTTTCACCATCATTGTAAATAAAAACTGAAAAAATGAATCACATCTATTCATTGTGGTTGTAGTCTACCGGTACGCATGTGCAACATTGTCAATTTTAAAAATATGGTAAGATAAAAAGGTAAATATAACATTATAATTCTATAATAATAATTATTTCATAAATATCATATATTAACATTAATCACATAATAATAACTATCAATTACTGTCTTCTATTATAATGATTTATATCGCTATGTGGAGGTGGTCGTAGACACATACACATTATTGATACATTCACTTCCCATTTGATAGAAAACAGGGTTGATATTGGTTATTATCTAAATATAATAACTTTGCAATATATTTTTATAGTAAATTTATTGTTTTATGATATATTACACATATATATAGAGAAGGGTAAATAATAACATAAAAGAATGTGGTCTATTAAAGAGATAATATCTTTTTTGATTGAAATCCATAAGATCTACTATTTAGTATATTAGTGTAGGTGTGTTAGGGAGGAAAATACCTCTAGAATGAGGATATGAATGTTGTGAAGTGATTTGTGTAGGTTTTGGAGGACCCAAATAGATAAAAATGTAAAATTAATTTTGGGGAGACATGCCCTTTAGTAATTGAGGTCAATGTCACACATGTACCAAATGCATTTAAATTTAAATAAGTAATAATAGAAGAAAATGGATCCACAATGATTCATATTTATTGCTAATAATGATATGTTTTAAATAATGAATGCCAATAGGTTTAATGATTTTTTTGGTCATTTAACCATTATATTTTCATATTATCCTTAGGTAAACCTATTGTAAACATAACTGATCTAACGAGTTTTAATATATTAAACGGTCACAACATTAATAATATGGTAGAAATTTTATCCTGAATGCCAAAAAATGGTATACTAGACCACTTCTCATCATAATTTTCGTAACATATGATGTTATTATTTTTAAATAATTTAATAAAATTTTATTTTCCATAAAATATATTTAATGTCATTTTTTTGACATTATTCATTTAATTTTACATTAATGAAATCAATAAAAATTTTGAATTCAAATATAACCCATTTTGATATCCATTAACAGTTTTAAAAATTAATAAAATTTATGAAACACAATGATGCATCTATTTTTTTCACCACATATCCAATACCTAGATGGAAATGGATGATCTAAATTCATAAAATAGGATAAATTCATGTTTTATAGATATTTGTGAAGAATTATCCAAATCTGTAATCAGGTTTTTTAAATTTTACCATTACCAAGGTGAAAAATATTAACCAAGGATACTATTGAAAATGAAAAATAAAATAAAAAATAGAATATTTAAAAAATTCTATCCTTATAATTAAAAATATTGATTCCAATTTTCATTATTTAATATATACAGGTAGAAATATTTTTTTTGAAATTAAAAATTAAAAATGTACTGAAAATAATCCTTTTATAAAATTTATTTTCACCATGTTTCAACGTTTTTATTAAAAAATAATCCATAAATGAAATTAAAAATTCTTTAATTGGATTGTTCATAAGATAAATTTTCTTATTTTACTTGTATTAAAAATATAAAATAAAATATATATTTTTAAAAAATATAATTGAAAATATAGTTTCTAATAAGAAATTTATTTTTTCAGCATTCTTATAACATTCAATATTAATAGATAATTATAAAAAATTCATTCTAACATAATTATGAAATTCTAATTTTATAAGTGATTATAATTTTCTAAAATAAATATTATAAATATAAGTAAAAATTATTATATAATTTTCTCACAAAAACAAAATAATTTTATTTAGGACAACTGTATTTTAGAATGATAAAATGATTTTACTAAAAGATAATTACTAATTTATTAATATAAAATATCTATCTAAAACCATTAAGAATAATATTTGAAATAGAATCATTCATATTAATATCACATATATTTATGTCTTGGTTATGAAATTAATGAATAAATAATAATATTTTAAAATCATAATGTGTTTCTTTAAGTATTGTTGTTGCAAGTGACCCAAGCTATTAGAGAAAATAAATTTATTTAAAGAGAAATACATTCTAAAATATTTTGGTGATAGATATATTCCATATTCATTCTATTCAAACATTCTAATCAAGAAATGTTACTAATATTATAGTATGGTTTTATGAAATTTCATTACCAGAAAATAATTATTTCTTTTGGTCATTTACTATAGCTTGAAAAAATCATTATAAATCCCACCATTATAGAGTTTTAAAATTTGAACAGTTGATCACGTCTAATTTTATATGATTCAACATGATAAATATTTTTGACAATAACCATTTAATTCTAAATAACTAAATGATACATACATTAAGGATGTGAAATTGTCCTCTAATATATTTGAGGAATTGGACACTAACATGACTCTAGTTATATGTTTTCCACATTCTACCTCCTAGAATGTTATTACTGTACTCGTTTTGGATAGATATTTTTTATTTATACTACAAAATATATTTTAGAAATTAGGATAGTTTATATCTATACACTTTTCATTTATTGAATATATTTATTATTTTATAGAATTAGATGATATGTAATATTTTGTTTACCTAACCACCCATTGGAATGCACATATCTCCCAATCATGAAAATTAATTGATCACCTAAAATAAATCTATAAAGGCAAATAAATATATTTTTTCCAAATCATTATTCATATTTCACATTATGTTTAAAATAGTTATTTGTGAATATTTTAATTGTTTAATTTTATAACCCCTATTTGACAATATGAAAATTTTTATATGGCGGTTCTATATAATATTACCATAAGTCATGCTAAAAAATAAATATAAATAAATGTTTGTAGTGGGAGCATAATATTTCAAAATAGTATATAAGATATACCTAAAATAATAAATAAATATAAATACACATTCTGCAAGGTGACTAAAAAGTAAATTATATGTTGGCCTAAAGGTGGTAAAACCCCATAATTGTAGGACTATATTTTATACTACATACAAATCATCTAGGAACACAAAATGGTAAAAAAATTATAAAATAATAAAAACTGATCATGAATGAGACTATGTGATTTTACACATATTTTGGAATACCTATATCTTATTGGTGGGGTAGGTTTTGTAGTGTCCCAGTCTCGGATGCCACTGAATGGTGCCCCGATCCAAGTTGGGCACATGGCCTCAAGCATATCTCCCGGATAGCTAGAGGATTACGACTAGTAGAGATGACCTATTATGTTTTTTTGGGGAGGGTATTCATTATTAGTAGAGTTTAATATAGAATAATATCATGTTAATCAAATTTCATAAGAATAATAACATTGAATAAAGAGAAGAAACGTGCACTATGACCAGTGGACCAGAAACCCAGCATAGTACAAGGTCAAAAATACACAAACAAGATGATATATAATAAACACCCAAAGTAATCTATTATACAATATTGACCATGTCACTTATCTATAAAGATACTAAAATATGTACACATGAATCAGTGAAATACATGTTTCAATATGAAAAAATTCCAAAAAACCACAATATCCAGTTAGCATCACAAACCTCAACGCATCACTATGCTCCCCTACTCCTAAGCATGGCATGAATTCAAGAATAATACAATGGGTGCTTCTCCAAATACCTTTCTACATACACATAGTCTATATGGGAACCTAATGACAGCCCAAACATGGTGCCAGATACAATCCCAGAAGGTTACCACCCACAGCTTCTATAAAAATACATGTTGTGAAATAAGAATCTATATAGTATTTAGTATATATATCACAAATATATCAAACATTAATATAAAATTTCCAAGGAATAAGTAATAAAAGAATGTTAATATTCATAGCCAAACAAGGATCCCTAGAAAGAAGTGTCATAATCCTTTATGAAGGTAGAAGAAAAATGAAAAGGATACAATGACCCAGTCAATACATATACACAATATACTATATTATCCATTTATATGACTTATATCTTGTAATGTAATTTCAACAACTTCAACGCCTTATAAACAAAAGATTCATGTTTACCATGACTATCCCATATAAATAAAAGTGAAACATTTACCATGGTTCTAAAGTATAAACTTAAGTGTCACATTTATCATGGTCATTCAATATAAACAGATGTGTCAGATTTACCATGACCATTCCTTATAAAGAAAAGTGTCATATTTACCATGACAGTGCCATATAAATAGAAGTTGGAAATTTCCCATGGTTATTCCTTATAAAAATAAGTTTTAAACCCCTCTAGTATGGATCCAATGTGTAGTTAGATAAGTCATCCTCATCAATTTCCCATATAATCTCAATGGAAACTTAGTTAGACTTGGTTTTGGGTCTATGGAACATGTTAAAAAAATATATCCATTATAATCCCAAAAAATCATTTTCTAATGGGATTCAAGTCCAATAGAATCCCATAGAATTAATACCTAATGAAAAATTTCGTCCAAATCATCCACTAACAATATCAGGACCCAAAGTGTATCATCAAAAGAATATAATTGAATAATTCATCATTAATTACATTTATAAACTCACAAATATTCAATTCCATGAGTTTAATCCTTTATATATCAATTCCCAAACTATTATATTCCATGATTTCACCATGTCATATAAGAATTCATATTTAATGAGTTAAACATATAAAAATAATTTATCACATTGAAAAAGAGGTAGAACATACCATAATCAATAAATTCTATTAAATTAATTTATTAAAGGGCATCCTTAAACTATGAAATCTCAAACACAAACACCAATGTTGTAATAACAATGGAACATCTCAAAGGCACAACCCAAGGTTTGTTCTTCCCAAATTGGATTAATACTATTGGGAGGGAATGGATTAGTGGTTTCTTTTTATTTTATAAAAAAATTATTATCTTCTTTAGTAATCACTCTTAACCTATACATCACGTTAGATTTTTGATCCAATAAAATATGAATTAATAGCCTTACCATTAATATTATAAAATATAATGAAAAAGAAGGAAACAATATTTACATGGTTCAGTACAATGTCTTACTTCTTTTTTATGTTGGATAGTCCCAACAACATGGATTTTTACACAATCTTATTTCATGAATTCAATGTCACAAGTTGTGAAAAAATCTATAGCCAGATTATAAAATATCTAGATATAGTTTTTTATTCCCCAAATATACCTTTCATTTCATCTTTCCATAGTTAGTTATACACATAAGAAAAATGATTGAGCCTTTTCATCAATTTGTAAGCATCCATATTTCTATGATTGACATTTATTTTTTCAATCTTAATCCACTTATGAAATATCAATAATTCCTTCATATGTAATAAAAATAAAAATATTATTTTGTATAATCTTTAAAAACATCAAAAATTCTTAAAGTAACATGTTAAATGAAAACTATTTCTATAATCTATGTCTAGAAATCTTCTTCAGTAAAGGAATGTATTATCAGGATCAGTCATGTAACCTTTGTCTGATGGTATCCATCTGATTAGCCTTGGTCTAATTTCTCTTCTACTCATCATTATTCACCTGAGGGAATAATCAATTGGATGATCAAAAATCATGCATCATATGGAACTCAATATGATGGGATCTCTATAATGGAAATGGTCACAATGAAAAATACTCTGATATAATTATTATGATGGAATGAGTTTTGATTGATTTTTCTCGATATAAAACAAAAAACATAAACACATGTTGGAAACATAATATCTAACTAAAGTATTAGGATGCCAGATATTGGCTCACTTTAATAGTTTAATTTATTATCTAATTTGAAAGTGCATGTATCACCTTTATAGGAAGCCTAGAATGGAAAATGTAGGAAAAAAATATTGCATCTTGCACAATGAAATTCCCAATCCCAGATATCACATTCAATTATGTCTTTATGTTAGATATCTTCGAATATTCTCAATACTTCTAGTGACTTCCTGAAATATATGAAATTTTCAAAGTCACCCATACTTATTCAGTCTAATTATTATGAGTCTGATTCTACATTGTTTTGTGACTCCAATTAATATTTCTGACTTAGAGTCTGTATGATGGGATTTCTTATGGAAATAATTTTTGATGGACTTATCATCAGATGAATCTTATCAATATGAGTTAAAAACTATGTTTTCATCAAAATTCAATAGAAATATACTCATTTCATTTTCTATTGTTTTTTCATACAAATCATGGAAACCTATAAAGATGTCAACTCCTCCTTTAGAAACTCATCATCAACACTATTAAAAATAATTATTATTTTCATGATATGAAAAATACCTTCTACTTATGATCATGCTTTTAAGGAAATTTTAATGTCATCATGCATCATATAGATTTGATTCTGATTCCTTCTGTTGAATAAATGTTAGATCGTGTCTATTATATCGACACCACTTCATGTATGATTACACTTTAACTAGTTGTAGAACATTAGAACATGATAAAAATTGTTGAATATATTGTTGATCATGATCGATTTGATTAGTAATGTAATAATTTTGATGGATTATCATTTTCAACAATTCAATCATTTTTAAATTTTTTTCCTCCAATAAATTTCTACATTCGATACACAATGAATGCAAATCAATATTAAATGAATCAGTGAGAGAAAAAATGACAATAAATTAGTGTTGAAAGTCACATTTTTACATCAATAAGACTAATCATCCATCATTATGATATTGCCACACAGATGATTTTAATCTTGATGGTCTATATCCTTTGGTGTCACGTCTTCCACACATCGATGAGTAGCTACCAGAATACTTAACATCATTTATTCTATAATCCACAAACTCTAGCTTATATCTTGATTTCTTCTTGATTTTTGAGAACTTAAGGATAATCAAAGAATCGCCATATTTACATTAGATGTTCAATACATTTCCTTCCTTTGAGAACTGTATTTATGTCCAATAAGCTCATTATAATTTTCTATATCCACCGACTCATGTTGATGGTCTAAGTCATATTCCTCATTTTGATGGCCTAGATCCATTGAATCATGTGTATGGAAAGAGTCATCTGTGTTATATCAATTCACTAGATCCATTGACTCATGCATGTGGTTTGAGTCTTGTGGGATTTGTTTAGAAACAAAAAATCCACATTTTCTCAAAATTTATCACACATAATCTATTAGTAAAAAAATATAACCAACACTCAATTTAGGCCTAACAATATCCCCTTTTGTGTTTTTTATAAATACCCACATCAAAATAATACAACAAGTTGTTTTCATTTCTCACATTTTTATCCCCTACATACATGTCTCCTCCATGTCTTCTTTGTATTATTTTGGTGCTTCCCATTTTTTATCACTCACATATTAATTTTCACTAACCATTATTAAAAATACAATTAAAAGGGTTCATCAAGATAGGTTTCCCCCCTTGTTGAAAACATGATTAATTTCTAAAGGATTAAAAAATTTATCTAAAAAACATAAAATTTTTCTTCATGAAAACATTAGATTCACATAATTTTATTAACAAGGATCCATTATCTAAATAAATCAAAGTCTATTTGGGTGAACCTAGTGTAGTATACAAGACCGAATAATAGAAGTTATGAATGTTGTAAACAATTTTAATTTAATATATTTTAATATTTCTTTCAACATTCCAATTTCTTGGAAAATATTGAATAGAATTTGTTAAGATAAAACTATTAGGAACCCATATCATTAAATGTATGTGAAATGTCGTGATTATAACCACAAAATTCTAAAAACTCTTATTTGGTAACCTCGTTGCATATTTTTTGGAATTGTAAGTATAAGGCCCCAGCCTTAAACCTTACATAATCTTGAGTTATTACAAGATTACACATTGAGGATCCTTTCAGGTTTAGAGTTTTAGAGAATTAGATCATGAAACTTGCATTACATTCCACATTTAAACAAAGTGGTTACATAAAAGACAGTATTCATTCTTCCCATCAACGGAAACATATTGAAAATAAAACATGGATTCTTTCTTGACACATCCTTGACACTATCATCACATCATGTACCTTTCCCTTGACCTGTGAAAAACATTTCAAAAACTTGGGATGAGCATAAAAATCTCAGTAAGGGTTATAAAAATATGGAAAGGAAACATGAGTTCATATATACATAAGAATGAAATCATACTTTACCCATAAAACATAGTCACTTTAACATACCTCATCAAACCATGAATAAATCATAGAAAACATAAGACATAAAGGTAACTTGAGGCATTCATAACATTCTTACCTAGGAAGTAACCCTCTTGGTTACATTTGGAATACCCATCACAGTATATTCCCAAAATCTCTTCGGAGAAACCTTAACGTTTCACTCCTTCGCGTTACCCAATGCATTGGAGAGCTATATCGGGCTCACCCGCCCTTAGTTTATCACGGAACCACCCGTTTTCATAACAATGCCCAAGAACCATAACATAAATGTATCACATAAATCATTCATAAAGTAAACATAACATTTCCACATTTCAATCACAATATAACATTTTAGTATATTGAAATAATGAATCCATTCAAAAATAAACCATTTCCAAAACCATTTAAAACATTTAATAAAGAGATTTTTGAATCAAAGTGTCCCATACCACCTTGAAGCTTAAAATTTTAAACCATTAATATCCATATAAATAAATCCTTAAAACCATTTTGAAAACATGGATATTAATAAGAACAAATAATTAAAACATTTAAAACGATATTTTGGTTAAAGGGGTTCTACCAAAATTAGAGACACTTGAATACAATAATTGAGGAATAACATTTAGTCAGAAATTTATAATATCATGAGAATAAATGGATTCATGATATAATACTCCGAAGGAAAGTATATACACCATATAAGAGTGAATTGGTGCATAACAACAATGAACCCTCAATAGAAATGTCAAATGTGATGAAATCCCTTATAGAGAAGGTATCTTTAAATTAAGGACAAATCAATCTCAAAAATATGTGTGACAAATATAAGTACACCCAATATAAGTGGATATTAATTGTAGAACAATAAAAGGTCATTCACACATATTCAATGGATGACATATTCAATGACTACATGTTGAACCCAAAGAAATCGAAATTGGGTTAAAAAGTTCCCTTGATAGCCTAACGGCATCACATCAAAATGAGTTGATGAGAGAGAAAAAAAAGTGTATCTCATCACTTTTACATGATATTTACATCAATAAGGATATATGAGAACATATCCTAACATAACAATATGTAAATTAAAAGACCCAACAAAATAAGTCTTTTAAAAAAAGGAGGGTGAAAGGTTCCCTTACCGACATGGGTATCTTTCAAAACATACACCTCGTGAAAGAAGGACAATACAACATTGATGTAAATACTCATAAAAGAAAGTATATTACACCATGAGTAAAATAATGGGTAGTATATACACCACTCAAGGGAATTTGTGGCAAATGTAGAATAAATCTCACAGGATCAAAAGTGAGATGAAAAATCCCTTACGAAAACTCGGCAGCCTAACGGCGCCACATAAAACTTCTGAACATGGATTGATGAGATCAAATAGGGTATCTCATCACATTACAATAAAATGTACAGAAAGAGGAATATAAAATAACATCCCCCAACATTACAAAGAGAAGATTAAAAGAAGTGACATGAAAGAGAGTACTTAAAAAGAAAGAGAGAGGTTAGATCTCTTACGAAAGTTCGGCAGCCTAATGGCACCACTCAAAACTTCCAAAATGGATTGATGAGAGAGAATAGGGTCTCTCATCACATGAACATAAAAATTACAGTAAGTTTAATATAAAATATCATCCCAATAACAAGAAATATGAACTTTAAAAGGAATGACATAAAAGTGTGTACTTAAAAAGAAAGAGAGGAGTATGATCCCTTACCTCGGGTCCGACTTGACTCGATCGTTCTTTAATCTCCTGAATAATAAACTTGAGTTAATTTCTACTTCCTTAAGAACCTTTTTCAGGTTCATTATTCCTTTTATATCACTTATTACCATGTCATAAACATTATGTAATCATTTAAGTTAATAATATTTGTTTTGCCGATATTTGGTTCTTAAGTCGAAAGTGGACTTCTTACAATTAAATGTTGTTCGTGTGGTCAAAGGTTCTTTATATCCAGAATTAAATTCCTAATTTGGATATCATATATATCGTATATATCCAGAATATACATGTATTTATAATATTACATAATCATTTAGAGGTAAGAAATGAAATGCACCGTTCATGGAGACGGTAAGCCGTACGTACGCATGAACGCTACTTTCATTTCTTTGTCATATTAATGGAATTAAAACTAAATGAGAGGTATGTATATTTTAATTACAGAATTATATTCATCATTTAGATATATCATTGATCATATATATCCATTATATACATGTACTTATTATAGTACATTACATTTGGGGATAAGAAATGAAATGCACCGTTCATGGAGACGGTAAGCCGTACGTACGCATGAACACTACTTTCATTTCTATCTCATACTTTAATGGAAAGAAATAATAATGATATAGAGGTATATAATAATTCCAGTATAACATCATATATAATAACATTAAATCCATCCTTTATACGTCCCATGTATGGCATTAACGAATCACATCACTTTGAGGGGGCGGTAGTCCGCACTTCCTAAAATGAAGATATCGCGTATACCCATAATGGAAGCCATAAAGGTAAGACAAAAATGAAAAATACATAAGCATAAGTAAAACATAAACATATTATATATAATATATAAAAATAGTGACATCATAATGGCCACCTTTGAAGGTGTTAAATGAGTATTGAACAATCATCGTTTCGGGAGGCAGAATTTCGCCATCCACGGAAACCGTATGTTCTTTAACCACTTGATGTAGTTGTGTGAGAGTGTAGGTCAAATAAATCTTATAAAAACATCCTATTATATTGAATATACTGGTGTTGTTACAAAATAAGTAAATAAAAACAGTTTAGGGGGTTGGAGAATCAAAATAAAACAAATGAACATGAGAGAATGAATTACCTTTAAAAGTGTAACTCCTTTTTATTTGAGCCTAAAGGATTCCTCTGAAAGGATTATGCCCAAAGGGAATCCTCTAGGATGAGTAGAGGGATGTGTAGAGTGTAAATGGGCAGGGTTTGGCCGAGACAAAGGCTTGAGGAGTGTGTGAAAAGAGGTAGAGGTGGGGGCCTTTTATAAGAGGAGAGGAGGGGCACTTTTGGAAAGTAAGGAAATATTACTTTATTTGAAAATGTGTTTCGGTTTTAAAAGGTCCCACATTGATATAATTCGTGGATAAGGTTATAAAGGTTCTAAATCCACCCATCCAATAAGTTTTTTTTATGTTTAGTTTATAGATTTTACATTATCTTTCCATTTTATTTTAATCGTTAAATAATGATGTCATCACTGCATCATTATGATGTCATAAATAATTTAATTTATTTAATGTCTAAAAATTATAAAAAAATTACTATGATGTAGGAAATCTTTTTAGCTTTCCAATAAATATTTATAATAAAAAATATGACTTTTATAACCCCACTTAAAAATTGTTTTAGTAAAACATATCATGTTTGTGTCATTTTTAATTTTAACATTAAATAAAAATATATTATTGTCATTTTCCAACTAAAGTGGCTCCATTGGGTCCCAAATTTGGCCCATGGCTTGTCTTGGTCGTCCATGACTCACCCAATAGGTGTAGGACAAGTGTCATGGTGTTTTCACATTCTTATAATATCATTTTTACCTTAAACTACACTAATTACCACTAATCGCGATTAAAAACTTAATAAGTTACTATTCACCAAAAAATTATTTTTATCCCATTGAACCACATTTTACTTCTTAATGACAACCATGTATGTCGGATTTTTTAAATTCAAAACACAAAGATGGAAAAATTCCATTTAAACGGAAAAATCAGTTTTTATAAGTACCACTTAGTGGTTTCACTATTCATCAAAAATTGAAGTTTTTTAGAAAAATCCCAAAAATTCACCCTAAGCTATATTTGATATTCTGAATTCAAAAATGAAGTCCGTTTTACAAAATTAAAAACATATAAGTCACATTAATTAATTTAATAATTAATTCCCGCTGTCATGACAAATAGCGTGTTTTTATGAAACAATAAGTATCAAAAGATTGACACTATTTTAATTCCGATTTCAAAGTGAAATTAATTCCAACGACCACTATTGGATTTAATGGTAAAAATATTTTCTAATTTCACATTAAAACCAATTCAAAATATTATCTAATCATATAAATAAATTAGATTAAAAAGAGGTTTTGAATTAAAACACAACATTTTACACTATTCATTAAAAAAATGAACTTTATTGGAAAGATACCAAAAAATTACACAAAGTAAAATTTGATGTCCCGATTCTTAATAAGAGTTTATTTGGTCCAAAAGAATTTATAAGAGTGATCAAAACTATATTTAATGACGGTTCGCCATCAAAAGGCGACAAGTGAACCTTTAGTGAAAACTAGGGCATATACGCCTAAAATTGAATTCTTTCTGTATTTTAAGCCTTTATCTTTTATTATATAAATGTAAAAACATTTCAAAAATATATAATAATATTTTAGTTATTTATATCCATTCCCGCCATTACAACGGCTACATGTTAACTGCCATTTAAAATAATATTATTTTATTATTAGAGTGCAATGTAAGATTTCCCAAGAAACTCGTTGTTGCGTGTTGGGTACGCCATCGAGCATAGAGTCCCCTTTAAAGTCATATTAATACTTTATTCACAAATATGGATAAATATGAAAATGTCATATTCTTTATTTACCTGGGGTGTTACATCCTTCCCCCCTTTGGGGAATTGCGTCCTCGCAATTTTAAAAAAATTGAGCTTGGAAACATCCTTGAAAGTCCCACATCGGAACAAGAGTCGGTAAAACAATCACTTTAAAATAAAGAAAGATAAGTACAGAGGTCACCCGAGTTAACCCATACGAGGACTCCATGTAAGAAAACATGGACATGGAGGAGAAAACATAGGGTCATGTTCTGATGGAGAGTGATAGAAAACATGTTTAGGATAAAGTTAACAATAAGAAAATCACAAACTTGTGATGGGTTAAACGGTGTTGGGTTCCCCAGTAGGAAAAGTTAATAGACAACATTTTTGTTTTAAGTTACTTTTATTGAGGAATTTTATTCATAAGGAAACATAATCACTTATCATTTTGACTTTCAACTTTTACTAGATTCCTTAATCAAACTCATATTTTTTCCAAAAGACAAGTATTTAGGGAGACTTGTTCGCATTAAGAGTACTATAATCAACTTCTAGAGAATCACCTAATCCACAAAAGAGAACTATATACTTCCCATGTCTTTAGACTTTAACCAAAACCAAACAGGCTAGTACAAGATCAGATAATCCAGAAAAGGATAACCCTTTATAAAAAGAAAATCTATTCTTAATCTCCAAAATTTGTCAAACAAAACCCAAAGTTCAACAAGGATCATCCGATAAACAATTTGTCCATAAAATTCTTCAAATTAAACCAATATATGATTGAAACCCAAATATTTGATGGATTTAGTCACATAGTCTTCCAAGTTAAATCGTAACATTTATCTCCAAACAACATCAGTTGCTCCTAAAGTCTCATATTGAAAAGTAATTAACCTAATCACATATCCTCTATGATAGGTTAATCATTTTCATAAATAACCCAAAATAAACTTACTCTTAATTCATAAAATCATATAACTAAAAATAATCAGTCAAACTAACCAGGGACTTCACATAGTCCAGTGGTAGGTGATAAATACCAGTCGCACTTTGGTTGTGGGTTCGATTCCCGCAGCTTTGTCCGACGTGACGGGTTGTCACACGGTCTGCGTGTTGTCCTTTTTCCAAAACTATATAATTCTTAAAACATTCCCAAAAATGAGATAAAATCTTAAAGAATAATCATAACATATTTTAACCTCAAGTTTATCTCATGCCCTTCATTTTCCATCATATCATAGAGTAACCCATAATTACCTAAAAAGTAAGGATCATATAAACCCTAATGGTTACCTTAATAATTATTACCTGAATTTCCACATCAAGTTGTCCATCTCATACATGATACATTAGAGAACTCACCAAGGTTGAAGTGGTTGATCATGAATCCTTGATAGTTGGTTTAGAACAGCCATGAGATTACTCATTGAATACCCCATTTCATCGAGTATTTTAATCAGAGAACCACCACAGTTTCCTTCAAACCAATTGTCACTTTGGTGCCTGCTAGATCCATCCATTCACTAAAAACAGAAATGTCAGTGTGAGTATATCAACAAAATCATCATGTACTAATGAAGAAGGTAAACACTAAGATAAACTTACTCATTCACTTTATCTAAAACTAGGACTCTTTCTGAAATCCTAACCATTATGGTAATGTCACTTATGCTTAAAGAATAACCTAACCTCTAAAGTTATCTAAACCGACCTTTGATACCAACTATAAGGCCCCAGCCTTAAACCTTACTTAATCTTGAGTTATTACAAGATTACACATTGAGGATCTTTTCAGGTTTAGAGTTTTAGAGAATTAGATCATGAAACTTGCATTACATTCCACATTTAAACAAAGTGGTTACATAAAAGACAGTATTCATTCTTCCCATCAACGGAAACATATTGAAAATAAAACATGGATTCTTTCTTGACACATCCTTGACACTATCATCACATCATGTACCTTTACCTTGACCTGTGAAAAACATTTCAAAAACTTGGGATGAGCATAAAAAGCTCAGTAAGGGTTATAAAAATATGGAAAGGAAACATGAGTTCCTATATACATAAGAATGAAATCATACTTTACCCATAAAACATAGTCACTTTAACATACCTCATCAAACCATGAATAAATCATAGAAAACATAAGACATAAAGGTAACTTGAGGCATTCATAACATTCTTACATAGGGATTAACCCTCTTGGTTACGTTTGGAATACCCATCACAGTATATTCCCAAAATCTCTTCGGAGAAACCTTAACGTTTCACTCCTTCGCGTTACCCAATGCATTGAAGAGCTATATCGGGCTCACCCGCCCTTAGTTTATCACGGAACCACCCGTTTTCATAACAATGCCCAAGAACCATAACATAAATGTATCACATAAAACATGCATAAAGTAAACATAACATTTCCACATTTCAATCACAATATAACATTTTAGTATATTGAAATAATGAATCCATTCAAAAAGAAACCATTTCCAAAACCATTTAAAACATTTAATAAAGAGATTTTTGAATCAAAGTGTCCCATACCACCTTGAAGCTTAAAATTTTAAACCATAAATATCCATATAAATAAATCCTTAAAACCATTTTGAAAACATGGATATTAATAAGAACAAATAATTAAAACATTTAAAACGATATTTTGGTTAAAGGGGTTTTACCAAAATTAGAGACACTTGAATACAATAATTGAGGAATAAAATTTAGTCAGAACTTTATAATATCATGAGAATAAATGGATTCATGATATAATACTCCGAAGGACAGTATATACACCATATAAGAGTGAATTGGTTCATAACAACAATGAACCCTCAATAGAAATGTCAAATGTGATGAAATCCCTTATAGAGAAGGTATCTTTAAATTAAGGACAAATCAATCTCAAAAATATGTGTGACAAATATAAGTACACCCAATATAAGTGTATATTAAGTGTAGAACAATAAAAGGTCATTCACACATATTCAATGTATGACATATTCAATGACTACATGTTGAACCCAAAGAAATCGAAATTGGGTTAAAAAGTTCCCTTGATAGCCTAACGACATCACATCAAAATGAGTTGATGAGAGAGAAAAAAAAGTGTATATCATCACTTGTACATGATATTTACATCAATAAGGATATATTAGAACATATCCTAACATAACAATATGTAAATTAAAAGACCCAACAAAAGAAGTCTTTTAAAAAAAGGAGGGTGAAAGGTTCCCTTACCGACATGGGTATCTTTCAAAACATACACCTCGTGAAAGAAGGACAATACAACATTGATGTAAATACTCATAAAAGAAAGTATATTAAACCATGAGTAAAATAATGGGTAGTATATACACCACTCAATGGAATTTTTGGCAAATGTAGCATAAATCTCACAGGAACAAAAGTGAGATGAAAAATCCCTTACGAAAACTCGGCAGCCTAACGGCGCCACATAAAACTTCTGAACATGGATTGATGAGATCAAATAGGGTATCTCATCACATTACAATAAAATGTACAGAAAGAGGAATATAAAAGAAAATCCCCCAACATTACAAAGAGAAGCTTAAAAGAAGTGACATGAAAGGGAGTACTTAAAAAGAAAGAGAGAGGTTAGATCTCTTACAAAAGTTCGGCAGCCTAACGGTGCCACTCAAAACATCCAAAATGGATTGATGAGAGAGAATAGGGTCTCTCATCACATGAACATAAAAATTACAGTAAGTTTAATATAAAATATCATCCCAATAACAAGAAATATGAGCTTTAAAAGGAATGACATAAAAGTGTGTACTTAAAAAGAAAGAGAGGAGTATGATCCCTTACCTCGGGTCCGACTTGACTCGATCGTTCTTTAATCTCCTGAATAATAAACTTGAGTTAATTTCTACTTCCTTAAGAACCTTTTTCAAGTTCATTATTCCTTTTATATCACTTATTACCATGTCATAAACATTATGTAATCATTTAAGTTAATAATATTTGTTTTGCCGATATTTGGTTCTTAAGTCGAAAGTTGACTTCTTACAATTACATGTTGTTCGTGTGGTCAAAGGTTCTTTATATCCAGAATGAAATTCATGATTTGGATATCATATATATCATATATATCCAGCATATACATGTATTTATAATATTACATAATCATTTGGAGGTAAGAAATGAAATGCACCGTTCATGGAGACGGTAAGCCGTACGTACGCATGAACGCTACTTTCATTTCTTTGTCATATTAATGGAATTAAAACTAAATGAGAGGTATGTATATTTTAATTACAGAATTATATTCATTATTTAGATATATCATTCATCATATATTTCCATTATATACATGTACTTATTATAGTACATTACATTTGGGGATAAGAAATGAAATGCACCGTTCATGGAGACGGTAAGCCGTACGTACGCATGAACGCTACTTTCATTTCTGTCTCATACTTTAATGGAAAGAAATAATAATGATATAGAGGTATATAATAATTCCAGTATAACATAATATATAATAACATTAAATCCATCCTTTATACGTCCCATGTATGGCATTAACGAATCACAACACTTTGAGGGGGCGGTAGTCCGCACTTCCTAAAATGAAGATATCGCGTATACCCATAATGGAAGACATAAAGGTAAGACAAAAATTAAAAATACAGAAGCATAAGTAAAACATAAACATATTATATATAATATATAAAAATAGTGACATCATAATGGCCACCTTTGAAGGTGTTAAATGAGTATTAAACAATCATCGTTTCGGGAGGCAGAATTTCGCCATCCATGGAAACCGTATGTTCTTTAACCACTTGATGTAGTTGTGTGAGAGTGTAGGTCTAATAAATCTTATAAAAACATCCTATTATATTGAAGATACTGGTGTTGTTACAAAAGAAGTAAATAAAAAGAGTTTAGGGGGTTGGAGAATCAAAATAAAACAAATGAACATGAGAGAATGAATTACCTTTAAAAGTGTAACTCCTTTTTATTTGAGCCTAAAGGCTTCCTTTGAAAGAATTATGCCCAAAGGGAATCCTCTAGGATGAGTAGAGGGATGTGGAGAGAGTAAATGGGCAGGGGTTGGCCGAGCCAAAGGCTTGAGTAGTGTGTGAAAAGAGGTAGAGGTGGGGGCCTTTTATAAGAGGAGAGGAGGGTCACTTTTGGAAAGTAAGGAAATATTACTTTATTTGAAAATGTGTTTCGGTTTTAAAAGGTCCCACATTGATATAATTCGTGGATAAGGTTATAAAGGTTCTAAATCCACCCATCCAATAAGTTTTTTACATGTGTAGTTTATAGATTTTACATTATCTTTTCATTTTATTTTAATCGTTAAATAATGATGTCATCACTGCATCATTATGATGTCATAAATAATTTAATTTATTTAATGTCTAAAAATTATAAAAAAATTACTATGATGTAGGAAATATTTTTAGCTTTCCAATTAATATTTATAATAAAAAATATGACTTGTATAACCCCACTTAAAAATTGTTTTAGTAAAACATATCATGTTTGTGTCATTTTTAATTTTAACATTAAATAAAAATATATTATTGTCATTTTCCAACTAAAGTGGCTCCATTGGGTCCCAAAGTTGGCCCATGGCTTTTCTGGGTCGGCCATGACTCACCCAATAGGTGTAGGACAAGTTTCATGGTGTTTTCACATTCTTATAATATCATTTTTACCTTAAACTACACTAATTACCACTAATCGCGATTAAAAACATAATAAGTTACTATTCACCAAAAAATTATTTTTATCCCATTGAACCAAATTTTACTTCTTAATGACAACCATGTATGTCGGATTTTTGAAATTCAAAACACAAAGATGGCAAAATTCCATTTAAACGGAAAAATCAGTTTTTATAAGTACCACTTAGTGGTTTCACTATTCATCAAAAATTGAAGTTTTTTAGAAAAATCCCAAAAATTCTCCCTAAGCTATATTTGATATTCTGAATTCAAAAATGAAGTCCGTTTTACAAAATTCAAAACATATAAGTCACATTAATTAATTTAATAATTAATTCCCGCTGTCATGACAAATAGCGTGTTTTTATGAAACAATAAGTATCAAAAGATTGACACTAGTTTAAGTCCGATTTCAAAGTGAAATTAATTCCAACGACCACTATTGGATTTAATGGTAAAAATATTTTCTAATTTCACATTAAAACCAATTCAAAATATTATCTAATCATATAAATAAATTAGATTAAAAAGAGGTTTTGAATTAAAACACAACATTTTACACTATTCATTAAAAAAATGAACTTTATTGGAAAGATACCAAAAAATTACACAAAGTAAAATTTGATGTCCCGATTCTTAATAAGAGTTTATTTGGTCCAAAAGAATTTATAAGAGTGATCAAAACTATATTTAATGACGGTTCTCCATCAAAAGGCAACAAGTGAACCTTTAGTGAAAACTAGGGCATATACGCCTAAAATTGAATTCTTTCTGTATTTTAAGCCTTTATCTTTTATTGTATAAATGTAAAAACATTTAAAACATATATAATCATATTTTAGTTATTTCTATCCATTCCCGCCATTACAACGGCTACATGTTAACTACCATTTAAAATAATATTATTTTATTATTAGAGTGCAACGTAAGATTCCCAAGAAACTCGTTGTTGCGTGTTGGGTACGCCATCGAGCATAGAGTCCCCTTTAAATTCATATTAATACTTTATTCACAAATATGGATAAATATGAAAATGTCATATTCTTTATTTACCTGGGGTGTTACATCCTTCCCCCCTTTTGGGAATTGCGTCCTCGCAATTTTAAAAAAATTGAGCTTGGAAACATCCTTGAAAGTCCCACATCGGAACAAGAGTCGGTAAAACAATCACTTTAAAATAAAGAAAGATAAGTACAGAGGTCACCCGAGTTAACCCATACGAGGACTCCATGTAAGAAAACATGGACATGGAGGAGAAAACATAGGGTCATGTTCTGATGGAGAGTGATAGAAAACATGTTTAGGAGAAAGTTAACAATAAGAAAATCACAAACTTGTGATGGGTTAAACGGTGTTGGGTTCCCCAGTAGGAAAAGTTAATAGAAAACATTTTTGTTTTAAGTTACTTTTATTGAGGAATTTTATTCATAAGGAAACATAATCACTTATCATGTTGACTTTTAACTTTTACTAGATTCCTTAATCAAACTCATATTTTTTCCAAAAGACATGTATTTAGGGAGACTTGTTCGCATTAAGAGTACTATAATCAACTTCTAGAGAATCACCTAATCCACAAAAGAGAACTATATACTTCCCATGTCTTTAGACTTTAACCAAAACCAAACAGGCTAGTACAAGATCAGATAATCCAGAAAAGGATAACCCTTTATAAAAAGAAAATCTATTCTTAATCTCCAAAATTTGTCAAACAAAACCCAAAGTTCAACAAGGATCATCCGATAAACAATTTGTCCATAAAATTCTTAAAAGTAAACCAATATAAGATTGAAACCCAAATATTTGAAGGATTTAGTCACATAGTCTTCCAAGTTAAATCGTAACATTTATCTCCAAACAACATCAGTTGCTCCTAAAGTCTCGTATTGAAAAGTAATTAACCTAATCACATATCCTCTATGATAGGTTAATCATTTTCATAAATAACCCAAAATCAACTTACGCTTAATTCATAAAATCATATAACCAAAAATAATCAGTCAAACTAACCAGGGACTTCACATAGTCCAGTGGTAGGCGATAAATACCAGTCGCACTTTGGTTGTGGGTTCGATTCCCGCAGCTTTGTCCGACGCGACGGGTTGTCACACGGTCTGCGTGTTGTCCTTTTTCCAAAACTATATAATTCTTAAAACATTCCCCAAAATGAGATAAAATCTTTAAGAATAATCATAACATATTTTAACCTCAAGTTTATCTCATGCCCTTCATTTTCCATCATATCATAGAGTAACCCATAATTACCTAAAAAGTAAGGATCATATAAACCCTAATGGTTACCTTAATAATTATTACCTGAATTTCCACATCAAGTTGTCCATCTCGTACATGATGCATTAGAGAACTCACCAAGGTTGAAGTGGTTGATCATGAATCCTTGATAGTTGGTTTAGAACAGCCATAAGATTCCTCATTGAATACCCCATTTCATCGAGTCTTTTAATCAGAGAACCACCACAGTTTCCTTCAAACCAATTGTCACTTTGGTGCCTGCTAGATCCATCCATTCACTAAAAACAGAAATGTCAGTGTGAGTATATCAACAAAATCATCATGTACTAATGAAGAAGGTAAACACTAAGATACACTTACTCATTCACTTTATCTAAAACTATGACTCTTTCTGAAATCCTAACCATTATGGTAATGTCACTTATGCTTAAAGAATAACCTAACCTCTAAAGTTATCTAAACCGACCTTTGATACCAACTATAAGGCCCCAGCCTTAAACCTTACTTAATCTTGAGTTATTACAAGATTACACATTGAGGATCCTTTCAGGTTTAGAGTTTTAGAGAATTAGATCATGAAACTTGCATTACATTCCACATTTAAACAAAGTGGTTACATAAAAGACAATATTCATTCTTCCCATCAACGGAAACATATTGAAAATAAAACATGGATTCTTTCTTGACACATCCTTGACACTATCATCACATCATGTACCTTTCCCTTGACCTGTGAAAAACATTTCAAAAACTTGGGATGAGCATAAAAAGCTCAGTAAGGGTTATAAAAATATGGAAAGGAAACATGAGTTCATATATACATAAGAATGAAATCATACTTTACCCATAAAACATAGTCACTTTAACATACCTCATCAAACCATGAATAAATCATAGAAAACATAAGACATAAAGGTAACTTGAGGCATTCATAACATTCTTACATAGGGAGTAACCCTCTTGGTTACGTTTGGAATACCCATCACAGTATATTCCCAAAATCTCTTCGGAGAAACCTTAACGTTTCACTCCTTCGCGTTACCCAATGCATTGGAGAGCTATATCGGGCTCACCCGCCCTTAGTTTATCACGGAACCAACCGTTTTCATAACAATGCCCAAGAACCATAACATAAATGTATCACATAAAACATGCATAAAGTAAACATAACATTTCCACATTTCAATCACAATATAACATTTTAGTATATTGAAATAATTAATCCATTCAAAAAGAAACCATTTCCAAAACCATTTAAAACATTTAATAAAGAGATTTTTGAATCAAAGTGTCCCATACCACCTTGAAGCTTAAAATTTTAAACCATTAATATCCATATAAATAAATCCTTAAAACCATTTTGAAAACATGGATATTAATAAGAACAAATAATTAAAACATTTAAAACGATATTTTGGTTAAAGGGGTTTTACCAAAATTAGAGACACTTGAATACAATAATTGAGGAATAACATTTAGTCAGAACTTTATAATATCATGAGAATAAATTGATTCATGATATAATACTCCGAAGGACAGTATATACACCATATAAGAGTGAATTGGTGCATAACAACAATGAACCCTCAATAGAAATGTCAAATGTGATGAAATCCCTTATAGAGAAGGTATCTTTAAATTAAGGACAAATCAATCTCAAAAATATGTGTGACAAATATAAGTACACCCAATATAAGTGGATATTAAGTGTAGAACAATAAAAGGTCATTCACACATATTTAATGGATGACATATTCAATGACTACATGTTGAACCCAAAGAAATCGAAATTGGGTTAAAAAGTTCCCTTGATAGCCTAACGGCATCACATCAAAATGAGTTGATGAGAGAGAAAAAAAAGTGTATCTCATCACTTTTACATGATATTTACATCAATAAGGATATATGAGAACATATCCTAACATAACAATATGTAAATTAAAAGACCCAAAAAAATAAGTCTTTTAAAAAAAGGAGGGTGAAAGGTTCCCTTACCGACATGGGTATCTTTCAAAACATACACCTCGTGAAAGAAGGACAATAAAACATTGATGTAAATACTCATAAAAGAAATTATATTACACCATGTGTAATATAATGGGTAGTATATACACCACTCAAGGGAATTTGTGGCAAATGTAGCATAAATCTCACAGGAACAAAAGTGAGATGAAAAATCCCTTACGAAAACTCGGTAGCCTAACGGCGCCACATAAAACTTATGAACATGGATTGATGAGATCAAATAGGGTATCTCATCACATTACAATAAAATGTACAGAAAGATGAATATAAAAGAACATCCCCCAACATTACAAAGAGAAGCTTAAAAGAAGTGACATGGAAGAGAGTACTTAAAAAGAAAGAGAGAGGTTAGATCTCTTACGAAAGTTCGGCAGCCTAACAGCGCCACTCAAAACTTCCAAAATGGATTGATGAGAGAGAATAGGGTCTCTCATCACATGAACATAAAAATTACAGTAAGTTTAATATAAAATATCATCCCAATAACAAGAAATATGAGCTTTAAAAGTAATGACATAAAAGTGTGTACTTAAAAAGAAAGAGAGGAGTAGGATCCCTTACCTCGGGTCCGACTTGACTCGATCGTTCTTTAATCTCCTGAATAATAAACTTGAGTTAATTTCTACTTCCTTAAGAACCTTTTTCAAGTTCATTATTCCTTTTATATCACTTATTACCATGTTATAAACATTATGTAATCATTTAAGTTAATAATATTTGTTTTGCCGATATTTGGTTCTTAAGTCGAAAGTGGACTTCTTACAATTATATGTTGTTCGTGTGGTCAAAGGTTCTTTATATCCAGAATGAAATTCCTGATTTGGATATCATATATATCGTATATATCCAGCATATACATGTATTTATAATATTACATAATCATTTAGAGGTAAGAAATGAAATGCACCGTTCATGGAGACGGTAAGCCGTACGTACGCATGAACGCTACTTTCATTTCTTTGTCATATTAATGGAATTAAAACTAAATGAGAGGTATGTATATTTTAATTACAGAATTATATTCATCATTTAGATATATAATTCATCATATATATCCATTATATACATGTACTTATTATAGTACATTACATTTGGGGATAAGAAATGAAATGCACCGTTCATGGAGACGGTAAGCCGTACGTACGCATGAACGCTACTTTCATTTCTATCTCATAATTTAATGGAAAGAAATAATAATGATATAGAGGTATATAATAATTCCAGTATAACATCATATATAATAACATTAAATCCATCCTTTATACGTCCCATGTATGGCATTGACGAATCACATCACTTTGAGGGGGCGGTAGTCCGCACTTCCTAAAATGAAGATATCGCGTATACCCATAATGGAAGCCATAAAGGTAAGACAAAAATGAAAAATACAGAAGCATAAGTAAAACATAAACATATTATATATAATATATAAAAATAGTGACATCATAATGGCCACCTTTTAAGGTGTTAAATGAGTATTGAACAATCATCGTTTCGGGAGGCAGAATTTCGCCATCCACGGAAACCGTATGTTCTTTAACCACTTGATGTAGTTGTGTGAGAGTCTAGGTCGACTAAATCTTATAACAACATCCTATTATATTTAAGATACTGGTGTTTTTACAAAATAAGTAAATAAAAAGAGTTTAGGGGGTTGGAGAATCAAAATAAAACAAATGAACATGAGAGAATGAATTACCTTTAAAAGTGTAACTCCTTTTTATTTGAGCCTAAAGGCTTCCTTTGAAAGGATTCTTCCCAAAGGGAATCCTCTAGGATGAGGAGAGGGATGTGGAGAGAGTAAATGGGTAGGGGTTGGCCGATCCAAAAGCTTGAGGAGTGTGTGAAAAGAGGTAGAGGTGGGGGCCTTTTATAAGAGGAGAGGAGGGGCACTTTTGGAAAGTAAGGAAATATTACTTTATTTGAAAATGTGTTTCGGTTTTAAAAGGTCCCACATTGATATAATTCGTGGAAAAGGTTATAAAGTTTCTAAATCCACCCATCCAATAAGTTTTGTACATGTGTAGTTTATATATTTTACATTATCTTTCCATTTTATTTTAATCGTTAAATAATGATGTCATCACTGCATCATTATGATGTCATAAATAATTTAATTTATTTAATGTCTAAAAATTATAAAAAAATTACTTTGATTTAGGAAATCTTTTTAGATTTCCAATGACTATTTATAATAAAAAATATGACTTGTATAACCCCACTTAAAAATTGTTTTAGTAAAACATATCATGTTTGTGTCATTTTTAATTTTAACATTAAATAAAAATATATTATTGTCATTTTCCAACTAAAGTGGCTCCATTGGGTCCCCAAGTTGGCCCATGGCTTGTCTTGGTCGGCCATGACTCACCCAATAGGTGTAGGACAAGTGTCATGGTGTTTTCACATTCTTATAATATCATTTTTACCTTAAACTACACTAATTACCACTAATCGCGATTAAAAACTTAATAAGTTACTATTCACCAAAAAATTATTTTTATCCCATTGAACCACATTTTACTTCTTAATGACAACCATGTATGTCGGATTTTTGAAATTCAATACACAAAGATGGCAAAATTCCATGTAAACGGAAAAATCAGTTTTTATAAGTACCACTTAGTGGTTTCACTATTCATCAAAAATTGAAGTTTTTTAGAAAAATCCCAAAAATTCCCCCTAAGCTATATTTGATATTCTGAATTCAAAAATGAAGTCCGTTTTACAAAATTCAAAACATATAAGTCACATTAATTAATTTAATAATTAATTCCCGCTGTCATGACAAATAGCGTGTTTTTATGAAACAATAAGTATCAAAAGATTGACACTAGTTTAAGTCCGATTTCAAAGTGAAATTAATTCCAACGACCACTATTGGATTTAACGGTAAAAATATTTTCTAATTTCACATTAAAACCAATTCAAAATATTATCTAATCATATAAATAAATTAGATTAAAAAGAGGTTTTGAATTAAAACACAACATTTTACACTATTCATTAAAAAATGAACTTTATTGGAAAGATACCAAAAAATTACACAAAGTAAAATTTGATGTCCCGATTCTTAATAAGAGTTTATTTGGTCCAAAAGAATTTATAAGAGTGATCAAAACTATATTTAATGACGGTTCGCCATCAAAAGGCGACAAGTGAACCTTTAGTGAAAACTAGGGCATATACGCCTAAAATTGAATTCTTTCTGTATTTTAAGCCTTTATATTTTATTGTATAAATGTAAAAACATTTAAAACATATATAATCATATTTTAGTTATTTCTATCCATTCTCGCCATTACAACGGCTACATGTTAACTACAATTTAAAATAATATTATTTTATTATTAGAGTGTAACGTAAGATTCCCAAGAAACTTGTTGTTGCGTGTTGGGTACGCCATCGAGCATAGAGTCCCCTTTAAAGTCATATTAATACTTTATTCACAAATATGGATAAATATGAAAATGTCATATTATTTATTTACCTGGAGTGTTACAGTAAGAGACTCAAATATCAAATTTCTTATTTAAACTACTTCAATTACCTAGAAGTTAGTATGAATAAAATTATTTTTGAAATAAAGAGGAACCTCTTAGATTCTAAGAAAATAATGTTGAGACTGAGAGTCATCTCTCAATCTTGACTATTTATTCCTCTTATTATATTTTTCATTGGCTGTGTCTTCTCCCTTCTGTTCATTCTTCTATGATTTTTAACATGTTTTTTCATATGTAGAAACTTATGATAGGGATGTCAACATATTTTAATATATATTAACATTTTAAAATTCAATTTTTGACAAATATTTAATTTCTTTCACTTATTATGGAGGAATAGTTAATAAAATTTTAGTAACAAACCCTTATTTCTCAAATCACTTATAACTTTTATAAAATTTCAAACCAAAATCTATGGATATCATTTTGTAAACATTTATTATATATTCAAAAACACTTTTCTCCAACATTTATTTATCTGATATATGGTTATTATTAAAAAATTATATCAATTTAAACTTTTACCAAAAAATAACCCATCACTATTAGTTTTCAGACTCAGTATGTTTGTTTTTACCCACTTTCTGTACACACTCCACTTTTATCATCATCCCATTTTTCTTTAACAAGGTCTCAACATTATTCTACTTCAAAGTTTTTTTCATTACTTTCACAGATCATATAGAAAATGTTTATCTTATTTTATCATCATAACTACTCATTGAATCATATATTTTTCTTGTTAGAGGCATGTTATACCATAATGAGTATGATTTGTGTCTGAAAATTCCACAACACCAATAACGACCTTTGTATCATAATTTTTCATACTCATATTGAACATGTAAATTACATTTTTTTGTTAATTATTTACAAATCATAGACCGTTTTCTTGGAGTATTTTATTTAATAACAAATTCTTATCCATCTTGGTAAATTTTTATTATCACAAATAATCTTTTAAGAAAATTCCTTTCACCGTATTTAGAAGTTGTAGCTCTAATATCCACTATAAAAATGATGTTTTATCTCTTCATTCTTATATCGATTTATGTTGTAAAATGAATTTATTATGCATAAAAAATTCATATTCTCTCTAAACTATACTCACATTCAAATCATCTATCAGCCTTTCAGAATAAAAAATCCTCATTTTTTTGGTATTTTTTATTCAAAAACTGTATATTTCTTCACGTTAATGTCATCACTCACAGTTGATATTTCTTCACAGCTATTCAATTTTCTCTATAGGTAAAAAATATATTTATTATAAGATATAATAAAATTGATCTTTATATCCTTTTTATTAATTAAATAATTATTATCAAATGATACATCACTAACACATTTCAAAAACATTATTATGTTTTTCTAATGTTGACTATTTTCCTAAATTACATTTAAAAATTTTGATTGAGGAATATTCTCCATTAATGTAATAACTTAAACATCATAGTAACTATATGATGAATTTATTCTATTTATAACATGATAAATGAATTGAGTTGGTGATTTGATTCATCATTTAAGGATGAATCAGTCTTATTTCTCATTCTCAGATTACATTTTATCTTCTATTCATAAGGAAATAATTCCTTAGGTTCATTACAATATAGTTTTGGTGGGTTATCTTCATCTTATTGATACACATACTATTAAACATCATTCATTGGATAGTTCTATAGAAAATTTACTTTCACATAACTATTGATAGTTTTTATTTTCCATTGGCTCGTGTTGTAATTTTTAGAAACTATGAAAATAATTTTATTGAAATATTTTTTTTCTTACTATTATTTATAATCACTTGATTCTTATTTATCATTATTATAATTATTATCACCTTATATAAAATATTGGAAGTCCATTTACCTGTAAATAGTTTTTTGAATGAATGTGATTTTCTTATTTTATATTCCAAAAGGATATTCCGATATTAATCTAGAGATAAATCATAATGATTTTCTAAAGATAGATTTTTGAATCAAATATATATAGAATGGTTCTCATTAGTTTCATGAAAATTTTTAATCTTACTACTTCTCATCAAATGTTTTTAAGTTACATTCGATCTCATTTACTCTTTTAATATATCCCTCAATACATTCTTCATCATCCATTCTCATACCATCAAATACAATTATTCAGATTCGTAACACAGATTCCTTAATTTTCTCATTCCCTTCATATATATTTCTCAAATTATCTCAAATATACATATCTATTGGAAAACCCATAATATTTGTATAATCATTATTGTAAAAAGACATCAAAAAATAATTATGAGATTTTCAATTATGTCAATACTTTTCATATCATTATTTGTCCTAGAAGCATCATTGATGAGAGGAAATATCACTATTGGTGAATCAAAAACTTCTAGGATATATGAAAGATGTTTTGGAAACATAAAATTTTGCCATCTATGATATTTATTTCCATAAATTTTTTTTGGAAAACCACATTTTAGTACATTAAAATTAACAATTCTCATAGATATATAATTCCAAGAGAACCTCATCTAATCAAATTTTTTTCTATACAGGATTGATACCACTGAGAGTGGGTGGCAGTGAATCAATGGTTACTTTTTCATTTCTAATATTGCATATTATCTTCTTTAGTAAAAACTATCAACCCCATAAACATGTTAATTATACTCACTAATAAAATATATATAATTAAAATTACCTTTCATATAAAAAAATATATTAAAAAGGACAAAAAAAATATTTACAAGGTTATCTATAGGGCATGATATTTTCAATGTTGGATAGACCCAACAAAAATGGATTTTCCCTATATTATTTTTTTAATACAATGGAAAAATAAGGGAACAATTTTATTATCCCATTAGAAAATTTAATTATATCTTTTGTTATACCCTTGAAAATATGCTTTTTGTATCCACTTCCCACAACTAGTTATACAACCCACCAAAAAAATAGAGCCTTGTTATCAGCTGTTCTGTATCCAAAGTTACAAGATCTACTTTTATTCATATTTTTCAATCCTATCCCAAATGTTATTCACTTAGTTTATAGGTAATCCAAATCAAACATTATAATTGTATAGTCATGAATCATAATAAAAATTCTAGGCCGAAGATGTTAGTATTGAAACTTATTTCAGAATATATTTATAAAAGACTAATTTAAAATATGTGATTCTGATCCAGCTCAATCATGTATCCCTTATTAGATTATCTCCATCTAATTGGCCTTGGTCTGATTTTCCTCTAGTTCTTCCTTCCTCAACTATGCAGGAACTCAATTGGATGCTCAATATTCTTATGTGCTCTAGAAATACTTTTGATTGGGGATTTATCTGATGGAACTAGTTATTATGTATTATATATCGATATGAATTTACAGATAGATCTTCTTTAATGGATCTTCCTAAGAATAAACCTAAAAATAGAAACTCTGTTTGAAAACTCAATACCAGAATAAAGTATCATGATTTAAACTTTTGATGCACATTAATAATTTATGTTTTCCTCTACATTGAATATATAATGATCTCATTTGAGAGGAATCACATAATAGAAAAGGTGGGAAAAGTAATTTCACTTACCTATTAATGAAATTTCCAAATATTGTACTTCACATTTATTTAATTATTCATGTTTTAATTCATCAACTCTACTCAATACATCTAGTGATTTCCTGAAACATCATACTTATTAGAATTTACCAAAATTACTTTTGACTACTTATATTGAATTTTTGATTCTCCTTTTTTATGTCTATATTCGATATTGCAGGAAAAGAGTTAATCTGATGGTCCTTCTCATTTAAAATGCATCTAATTGAAAATTCTTTTAAAAGATCATCTGATAGAACTTATGGTTTATAGATTGAATCATTTACACCTTAAAAACACAATTTAAACATACTCACTTAATATTATATTGATTTTCCATAAACATTTTGGTAACCACTAAAGATGTCTACTGATCAATTAGAAATAGTTCATAAAAAACTTCAAATCTAGTATTCATTTCATTAAACAATAAATCCATCACACCAATGATCTTGTTTCAGATGACTTATTTATGTCACCATGAATTTGATATTTTGGTCTCAGATTCCTTCTGATGTATCATTTTTATGATGTTTCGAATTAATCAACTCCACATATTTCTTGATTACTGTTGACATGAGTGGATTACAATATAACATGCTGAAAATCATTGACTATGATATTGATTATCATCTAGGTGATTTTACTTTGAATCATTCAAATTTATAATCATTTTCAATAATTCAAACAATGTTAATCATTATGCCTCTAATAAAACTCTGAATCTAATACACAAAAAATAGAAATAAATATAAAATGAATAGGTTTTAGAATAAATTATGATGAATCTGTGTCGACAATGATTTCTTTATTTAAAAAATATCAATATTCTAGCCTTCTGATATTTTCATTCGATGATTATGATACTGATGATCTATATAATTTTGTGTTTGGCGTTTTCACACCGATGAGTAGTATCCCAAATACCTCCCATTGTATTCTCCTCTCTTCTATAGATTATATCTTATATCATTTCTTATTAATAGTTTTTGGATAATCTATGATCAATACCTCATCATTGGGTTTTCATTGGATATTCTATGACATCTCATCCTCCCAGAACCATCTATCTTTACAAATACGCCTCATTATAATGTATTCAATCTACTAACACAGGCCAATGGTTTGTTTTATATCCACATTCTGATTGTGCGGATCTATGGACTCATGGTGATGGTTTCAGTCCTATGCCTCATTTTGATGGCATAGATCTGTTGACTCTTTTCGATGGTTAGACATCGATGGAGTTTTTACAAAATCCAATAAACCACTTTTTATCCTCATAAATTATATATAATATTTTGTCAACAAATATAATAAATAATAATTTTGGTCCTAACATGGGTGAACTTGGTTGGGGAAAACGTATAACAATTTTTAGGCAACTGGTGGGAATCTATGACATGTTCTAATACGCTTTCATAAAAAATTTAATTCCTTTAATGTGAAACGAATAAATGTAAATTATGCCTCATTATGGAAATAATATCTATATAGCACAAAACCAAAAATGAATTGTGTATACCTGCTATCATAGGTCCATCATATAGAACTCATTTGGTCTCTCTTATAATTCAGTCCAGATCAAAAATATAATAAAAAACTGATGATGAACCTAATAATAAGGCAGATTATCATTCACATAAATAACTATTTATATACCATTTGTACCTATTAATAGAATTGTATGATTAAATTACATAATTATTTTGTTCCAATGAAACAAATAGACCCCAAATATGAATTCATATCAAAGAAAAACGATAAATGCTATGATTTATCATTCAAAGGATCTTCCAATTCCTCACTACTATACAATACATGAAAATAATTGTAGGTTTTAGTTTTAATATTTTATAAGGGATTAAATATAAATTCACCAAAAAAATTCAACTTATGGTTAGAAATTCCTTGTTTTATTTACTACTACAAGGGGAACGTCAAAAGATTAGTGGAGATAGATTTTCGAAATATGTGAAAACCATGTCTAAACTCACTATTAATGGTCTACAAACACACTCATGGGCGTGAACCTTAATTCTCATAGTATCTTTTAACAATGTAGGCTCATGAAGCCCACTTTCTAGGCCTCTCATGGCTAGAAAACCCCTGTATCCCTCCATACATAGTTTTGAATAGCCATTCAACCTACCATGTTTTCCAAAATTGTGTGGTCCCATGCTCTGAAAAATACCTTGAAATACACAATAATAGCATGAACATAAATGGAATTAACATTAGTTAGTATAAATAAATTCAAATTGTAACTAAAGGTATATGTATCCCATAAGAAAACTAAAGACCATATAATCTTCTTCCCTTAAAGAAAGTATTCCCCAAATTACACCTAGAAAATATGGTGAAAAATTTCGTAATAATAACATCATCCACCGAGAAAATACTATTTTCACCGTCACCCATATATAATCCTTTAAATGGAAGTGCTATAACAATAAATGAACTGATCGACCTCAATGAAATTTTATGTTTCTATTAAATATATGAATACGATTATCTACTAAGGATGAATATACCTTCCAATCCATATCAGATAGATGAAATGTGTGAGACATATATGAGCAATAAAGGTTCATATTAGATACATAGAAGGAATATTTCATGGATTAGTACATAAATTTAACTACAAACTATAGGCCAATGACCTTCCTCTTTGTTGATTTTTGATCGTCCTGGTATATTACAGTGAAATAATACCATGTATCCTAATATGTCTATGTCTTGGCCTCAATGTGATTCATAAAAGGACCTGATCCCCAAAATTGAACAATAGAGGCTATATGATGCGATAAAATTAATATTATTTTCATAAATGTGCATTATTTATTAGATTCTTCATCAACTGTATGCACACGTAATTCTCATAAGTGAGACATGGTCACATTAAATTTGCCTCAACTTCCTCTAACCAAGACTGGGTTGATCGCCATATGGTACCATACAATTACACTTAAGGATTCATCCATGTATTTTCATGTTAACTATTATTATAAGAGAAGGAAAATAGAGGTATATGCACCTCACAGAAGTTCCCATAATCTCGGATTTAAGATAAAACCACCTTCTAATGAACATTTATTATATGTTGAGACTATCCATCGGTCTGAATGTAGTATGTTGTGCTCAAAGTCACATGTTTACCCAATGTCTGGTGAAAATAGTTCCAAAAATTCAAATTAAACAAGTAATTCCATTCTAAAATTATAGTACGAGTGACCATTTTATATCTTATTATATCATGGATATACAACCTCCCATGCCTATCCACTCTGATGGTCTCCTTGATCTATAGAAAATGTGAAACTTTTGTGATCCCATCAAACAAAACCTATACAACATTTATACCTTGAGGATATCTCTATAAAATTGTCATGAAATACATTGAAACATCTTTCTATTTCCACTTAGGAATATGAAATTTTTATAAATGTCCCCCTATTCAATAATTCTCCTCCTTCACCTATTGATAGGAGAAACACCTCATAAAAACCTATCTCCCTGTTATTTTATCATAGGTAGCCAATAATGGATACATAATTCATGATAAATCATAGTAACTATATGATTTATTGAACAAACTGAGGCATGAAACCCTTTCATATGCTCTTTGTATATGTCAACTAGATCCTAAAAATTAAAATGTATACAAAAAATCCATCCTCCCCCTGAGTCCATCTTGTAGGTGGGTCCTCACCTACCACAGTATCCTATATAAGTTGGACCTTTGATTATTATATATTCCTGATACATAATCAATCTATAATGTTGTAGGTCATATTGATAGATGAAAGAAATGTTTTTTCTAGACCATAATTCACCACCAAGTTTATCATATAAAACAAAAAAATAATATGCCACTTGCTACTGGCCTACTAAACCGCATATATCTGAGTCCTCATACTCAGTGCAATTGATATTAGATTTCCATTTCCAATATTATAGGAATTATTTATGTTGAAATACTATTGGTACTCATCCCATATTTTATTACCATAATATATTTATTGTAGTCCTTTTTTATAATTCGATTATGTTCTTGATTGCATACATTGCTTTCAAAAGTGATCTTAAAAAACAACTAAATGTTATTATTTGAATGTAATTCTTATAACCAAGATGTTATATTAGTAGTTATGAAAATAATTAACTAACATAAGTAAATATATTGTTTATAAATATATATTATTAATTAATTGGATAACAATTAATTAGAAACAATAATATAAACTAGTTGAATATAAATGAATCATTGTAATTTTTCCACTCCCAAAAGAATTTTGTCTTTGTAAACTAAATTTAATATAATTATTATATGTTATTAGTGACATATATGTTTTATATATTCAATTAAATATTTTTTATATGCATCCAATTAATTTTATTGGTATAATATAAGAACAAACCCATTTTTTTGCATAAAAACCAATATTTTTCTGATTGTAGTTTTACCACTATTAAATAAAAACATTTTTTAAATCAATATCTTCACTTTTATAAATTCTATTAGAAAAAATATGCTTCCAATTTTAAAAAGAGATATAAAAATTTTCATTGGTTGAATTTTTTGACTTTTTCAAATAATTTTGATGTTATGATGAATAGTGAAAAATAATATTTCATAATTAAAAACAACTTTTTTCATCAAAATATTTTATAATGTTAAATTATATTTTTCATTGGTTCTAAAGTAATTATAGATTATTATTATTTAATTTAATTTATTTTAATTAATATGAATCAATTTTATATTAATATTAGTTATAATAACATTTCACTATTTTCCATTATTAAACTATAGTAAACCATTTTATCACCCATTTAAAAGAATTAATTTCATATTATTTACTAAAAATTATATATTTGTAATTCTTAAAAATGGACTTCATATTTTGAATCAGCAGGTCCACATTATACATGTAGTTTTCTTTAATTTTTGGGCATACGATTAGAACTTTAGTAGTATTTTTATTACCACTTAAAAGAATAAATCAGGTTATTAATGGTAAATATAATTTTATAAATATTAAAAAAATTCCCAATTTTTTTTTAAATTTCATTGGATGATTATATTTCCACCAAAATCATCCATGGGACAATGTTATGTCCCCAAGGTGTCACTTGAATATCTTTAAGGGTTTTATAGAATTTTATTCTATGGACAATCTAATATGTCTTACTCATATTTTTAATATCTAATACATATTTTTATATGGTTATCATTTAGTTATCTGCACCTATAAAAATTTATCATAAATCAAAAAAATTTATATTCATCAATATATTTTATTTTTTATTTTTAGGGAATAAATAATTAAATTAATGGATATAACAATGAGTATGAAGTAACAGCTTAAGTAATGAAAATTAAAAAAATGATATTTAAAGTAACAAAATAAATATAATTCCATTTAATTAATGTAATAAATAATTTTATTTACTATTTTTACATTATTTATTCATTAATGGTTATTATTTTAAAATAATCTTGTGTTTTTATATATCTTGAAAAGTCATGAAATGAATAATGCAAAATTTTCATTAATGATATTCTAAAATATATAATATTTTAAAAATTAATATAAAACTCATAAAAAATATTCTATTTTTTCAACAGTTCTTATAAACATATATATCTCATAAATATTTCATTTATGGCACTTTAGGAATATTATAGTAATTATATTAACCCTTTTGTAATAAAAACATGTTGTCATTGTAAGAGCTAAAAGAATTCATTTAGGGTTCAATAAAAAAGATAATGTTAATAATATATCCTAAACCTATCTAAAAATTAATTTTTGAAAGTATTTAGACGAATAATCAACTTATAATTTAAATAACTCACTTGGGATATATCTGTAAATGAAAGTTATTTTATAATAATTTAAATGTTTTAGTGTTTTCTAAAGTGATCCCAACCTATACTATAAAAGGCACCCATTATTCTCATTTGATTAGGCTTGAAAATGTATTTTCATTGGCCATGATCCTAAAAATTCATTCTTATAATTACTTAATTCATTTTAGCAGAAGATGATTAGTAATAACAGCCTTCTTAGAGGTTTTATGGTATTACTTAAAGAAAGTCCTCTAAAGATGATGTAGTCATTTTTACTAACTTATACAAGTTTGTTTCTTATTATACGTTATCTTCATGTGTTGATACCATAATAATGTAATAAATAAAACATATTATATTTTCTAATATGTAATTATTATCATCTGAAAACCATATCCTATGATTTTTCCATCCAATGAAAAATGATAACGCCATGCGTGCGCACGTATGACTTATCGTCTCTACGTCGTGGTTTAATATGTTTTTAATCACCAATTTATTTTGATATGTATAATGATAACTATAATAGATATAAATAATATAAATGAAATTATATTGTTTCTTTATAATTAATATACTATCTAATTACATTCCCTTTCATCTTTATTGGAATCATATTTCCGCACGTGCATATGTAAGGTCTACCATCTCCACGACACAATATGACATATTTTCCATGTAAACCACTGAATAATAATGATATTAATAATTTATAATGAATAAATTTAATATCAATGAACTTAATATCATTATGTACATTTAATAAATATATCATACACATAAAAAACCTGAATTATAGGACAAAGAAATCATAGGAAAATAAAGCAGTCAATACCATAATCAAGGATAATAACAAAATATTATTAGAAAAATAAAATATATAGACCATATATGAAATCATAAATATGGATATATTTCTAGATTCATTTAATAACTTGTTCTATACAATTATTAATAAGTTAAATAAACATCAAATAATGTAATGTACAAGGTTTGGGTAATTTCACAATTTGATTATTTTTCAAGATTATTTATAAAAAAGTCTATACTATGGAAAATTTACCATACATTTCCGTATTTCATATAAATATTTTCAATATTATTTTTTAATATTATTTTATAAATTTTTAATTTTCTTTTTTACCAATATTTTTCTTTTTAGAAAATGGTTAGAATAGAATATCCTGCAACATTCAAAATGATGTAATTTATGACTTTTTCAATTGAAGGAAATTTTATTTAACTTATGCAGTGTGAGAGGATATTTTTACACCATAAAGTCACCATAATATTTTTAATCTCACATTAAAAAAATTAAATTATCTTTTCAAATAAAATTTTTCCTTTTATATTTTCATGACTTTTTGAATAATTGATTTCAAATTAAAATGTGTATTTCTAATTAAAATTTTCAATGATTTTAGTAGAATATTTTTAATTATTTCAACATACTATGTGTAATATTATGATTAATTGTGGTATATATGTAATAATATCATTTATAATATTTTATTTAATATTTTATGATCAGTTTTATTGTCAATTTTTAATTTTCATACCATTAATGATATAAGGTTGATGTAATCACATTTCCTATGCCAGTTTATCAATATAAATGTTTAAGTTTTTTATGATTCACCATGTTCATATGGAGAATAAATTGTAATTGTTATGTGATAATAGGGGACCAATATACCACTTGATGGATTGGTAGGTCTCATGAGATGAAATGAATTGGTGAAACACCCTTCCTGTTTGTTTCTAATACGCTTCATGTTGTCAAGAGGATAGATAATGGATGAAATCAGATGGGTTTCTACCCATAGTATTAAACTATCTCGATGATAGATATTGTAATTAGATATCTTGAGGATAGATTTATATAGTTCATACATCCGTCATTTTTCATTCTTTCATTATTATTATTCCATGTTATTATTTTATTAGTTATAAAATAAATGGATATGTTTCCAAGCACATGTGATTATTTAAATGAAATGTGTATAAGTTATTTACATGTCCATATTTTTTCTTCCATAGTTAGCCACAGTTTACAATGTACACATAACGTTAATTAGAATTTGAGGTCACCCCTTTCATATGGTTCAACTTCTTCCCAGGATTATGAGGTGTATGTAAATATTAATCTGAGGTTTATACAAAGGGTGATTAATTGAGGGATAATTTAGTTGGGTTTTATTTTATATTTCAAAATATAATGTGTATGGAAAGTATATATATATATTCTAATACTACTAAAATATTATCTCTCGTGTGATCTGATTCGTTGAATCTTATTCCACTATAATAAAGCTAGACACTGAATCATGGATAATATGGTCAAAGTCATTATAGTAGATATCAAATCAATTTTAGTAGAATCCTTGGAAAGTATATTTAATAATCCCATATTAGGGATCATAAACCTAAGATAATATTTGTGGAATAGTATAGAATAACATCCATAAATTTTTTTTATGGTATAGATTATGTGGGTATTCCTCACAATTCGTCCATGTATGGATACTACAAGTGGAAAATATTATTATACAAATGTAACTTGGGGTAATAACTCTAAAAATGTTGGTTAGTCCTTACTCATCATAATTATGTACACATCAGAAGTCCTAACTATCCACCTAGTTAAACCATCTAAGGAAATATTCGTAGGATAATTTAAATTTACATTATTAATAATTATGAAGGACTTAAAATTAAATATGTTCCCAAAGAAAACATGTTTATGATTATGAGTTTATATGTTAATAAATTTCCAATTTATTTTAACATTTTTAATATTTAGAATTTATGAATTATGATTTATAACCATATATAATTTATGCCAAAATTAGAAATGGTTCCTAGTGATGTGATGAGAACTATACCAACGAACATTATATTTTTAGGGATTTCCCTCTTATGCAAGATAATGATGCTGGAGTTGGAGATGAAACTAACTCTGAGAAACATATAGATATACTAGTATAATTAACTCATTTTATGATTAATATCTTTATCAATATAGATCCTCCTAATCCACAATGTTGGGGAACAATGTTAAAACACTTCATGAGACAACAACCTCTAATATTAAATGTGTCAAAAAATACATTTGTAGCTAAATAATGGATAAGTTGATTTGAAAACATAATTATTAATTTGGGAAGAAATTAATGGAAAAATGTTGTGAATGAATATTATCACCACTTGGGAGATGGCGATTAATGGTAGTCACTGATTTAAAATATGAATGATGAAAAAGAAATTTCAATCATTAAATGGTAGAATTTTAGGAAAAATTACATAGAAAGATATTTACCACATAAACATAGAGTATATATTGAGAAAAAATTATTGAATATAAGGGAAAACGTGTATTTTTGTAACACCCCAAGCTCCATGATATGCTTCTCTTTGAATAATACAATAGTGTGTGATGTACACAACACTGAGTTCAAGAACCCCACGACCTATCAAACTAGCCATTTATAAACTAGTTATGAATATTAATAACCAAATTTTTAATTTTATGTATATCACATATAATTTTAAAATTCAACTTTTGGGTTTCTCAGAAATAATATAAGGACAAATTCAATTTTTTAGATAAAAGATGTGTTTTTTAAAAAAATGCAGTTTTTTCCACCTTCTAATGGAGAAACCTTTATAAATCCAATATTTAAAACTTTTATATATAAAATATTAAAAAATTAAATTATTTTTTATAATTGGGATATACAAATTTAGTTTGGGTAATGTTTTGGTGTTTTTCTGATAATATTCATATTTTGATGAATAGTGAAAGATAGTAAATTTTAATTGAAATATTTTTTAATCAAAATAATTTATAGTTTTAAGTTATACAATGGAATAGTTATTAATTATAATTATATTATATTTTTATCATTTCATACAATTTTTGTCAATTCAAGTAATTTCACTTTTAAACTGAATATAAACACATATCAATCTTTTGATAGTTTTTACTTCTCAAAAACCCACTTTCTGGTTTTGAAAACGAAAATTAATTTTTAATTAATTAATGAAATTTCTATGATTTTAATTTGGTAAAATAGAAATTATTTATGGATTCGGAATATCAAAATTATCATAGGGTGATTTTATGGTATTTTTATGAAAATAATCAATTTCTGATGCATAGTGAAAAATACTACGTTATTGTTTAAACCAGACTTTTAATTTCTAAAAATTAATTATTTTATTTAAATTTATTTATGGAAAAATATATATATAATACCTATATTAGTTCAATGTAATTAAATGGATTCATTTTATAATAAAATTAGATATGTAAAATTTTATTGAACTTTTTTGGCTTCTTTTACCCATTTTCTAGACACGTTAGCAAATTTGTATAAAATGTAATTTTACCTCTTATGTTAATTGAATTTCAAATAAATTAGTGACACGGTTGACATCAGTAAGTAAAATGTGTTTTAACAAGATGAAAATATTTTTTGATGAATAGTATTGTTTGAATTTTATTTACCATGGTTAAAAGTCAATAGGGTAATTAAAGGTAAAAATGATATTATAATTACCCTAACACATGTCATAATTCTATTGGATAACTATATTTTTGCCAAAATCAACCTTAGAAATAAAATATGATCCTTTTTGGTCCACTTTGTTTAGATTAGGATATTTATTATTATTTTATTTAAAGAATACATAAAAGTGTTAAATTCAAATTTTCATAACTAAAACAATTTTAATATTGAGTTATACATAAGATAATTTAGACTATAAATATTCATTAGAAAAAAAATATTTACAACATCATGGTATTTTTGTATAAATTTTAAACTTTAAATAATTAATGTTATTAATGAAACAATGATGATACAGTAATCACCTTGTTGATGAAAGATTAAAATAATTGATATTATAAATATTAAAATTAATGTAAATTGAAAATGTTGATGAATTCAACAAATTTTCTAGGTTAATATTACATATTAGGGTTGATTCAATTTATTTTGTTCAAAGAAATCATAATTTTATGAATTTAACAAAAACCAAATACCAAATAATGTCAAAATTGACATAAATTAGTTTTTAAAACAAATAATACATTATTAAATGATGTAATAGTCCTAAAAATCTACTGTTCTGCCAAAAGACTTATATTATAATATAAATTTTGTTAATTTACCATTTGGGGTTCACTTGTAATTTTGATAGTAAGTTTATTATCTGTATGATATAAACATACAAGGAGACATGGTAAATGTTAAACTATTTATCCAAGAGTTAAATATAAAAAACAATGTTAATATTGTGACCTAAACCTATCTAAAACCTATTGGTTGAGATATTTTCGACCCATAACAACTTTCTACTAAAAATAAATTTTTTTTAAGCCATTATATATTGAATATTATTGTATAATAAAATAATATTTTAAGGTTTTCCTAAAGTGACCCTCACCTCTCTTATAAAAGGGTACTTCACCTTCTCTAAAAGTCACACCTCCATAGACATTTTTCTCAGCCAAACCCTACTCAAATATCCTACCAACAACCCTCAATTATTCCTAGAGGTCATACTTTAATCATAAAGCCAACCTATGGAGCCCTTTTGATGAAATCAAAAGGAAGAACCTGAAGAAGAGGTAATTATTTAATCACCTCTTTCAATGTTATTTTCTTCTTCCACTTTCTCTTTCTTTATTATTTCCATGCCAAAATAATAACTCCGGTGCCTTATACATACTGCGATGTTATTATAAATATGGTACAACCATATTCATTATTCTATACATCCTTTTAATGACAAAGTCACTATACGTACGTACGTACGACTTACCGTCTCCACATCATGGTGTAGTTTGTTATTCAACACATAATTATTTGGATGGTTATAATAATAAGTATAATTGATGTAAATAATAAATATAACATGTTAATGATTCTGTATATATTAAATACCATCCAATTAAATATGATTTTATTATCAATAGAATGGTATTGTCACCCATGCGTACGTATGGATTACCGTCTCCACGAATGCGATGAGATTCATTCTCCATCGTAACCATTCAAGAATAAATATCATTTTCTGATTAAAAAATAATGTTTATGAACATAATATCATTATATATATGAATCAAATATATCTTATCCATAACAAACATGATTTCTGTAATAAAACATATAAAGAAAATCAAATTAGTTAACACAAAAAACAATGATACTACTGATGTATTATTAACAAAGAAATATTAAAATATCATATATGATAAAATATTTATGTATATGGTTCTATTATATTTTAATAAAAATTATTTCACCATTATACAGAAGGTTAACATACCCTCAACTATGGAAAATTACAAGGTAATGGCTTTCTTATCTCACTTTTAATTCTGTGAGATTTCAACTATTCGCCACTTATTTATTGAATGTGGTGTATCATGTAACGCAATTTGATATATATAATCATTATTTTCTTTATATTCATGGTATTATATGATTCATTTTTTGGTTACTAACTTTTGGTCTTACGAATTGTTTGATTACATCATGGTAAGTGGTTTTCATCACACTTTTATTTCCCTGAGATTCGTGCTATATTTTCCACCATTACCTTTTGTGTGTTGTATGTACTTCCCATGATTTTATTATTTGTGTAATATACATTAATTTATAGGTATTTACAGCATTAATGAATGTTCATTATTTCTTGTGGTGTATTTTTTGAATGTTACCAAATTGTTAAGGGAATTTAGAATTTCAATTTCCACTCAATAAGTTTTACGCAAACTTCATTGATTATTTTACTCCAAGATTTTGTGTGAAATAACTATTTATTTACTTATATAGTAATTTTCACTACCCTTTGTGTGTATATACTTTTGATACACATAAAATATTCATTGATAAATTCTCAAGTCATTGATATGAAATTGATAAGAGTAATTTTAACTCAATTTCTATTCATTGAGTTAAACATCCAAGTCATTGGGGTTGTTTTAACAAGAATATGTGTGAATGTCCTCTGATTGATTTAAACATAATATACAATCATATTGAGTGTATTTATATTTTTCACACATAATTATTTCATTGATTTATCCTTAACCAAAGGATACAGTCTTTATATGGGATTTTATCTCAACATACATTACATTGAGACTTCTTTGTTGTTATGTGCCAATTTACTTTTATATGGTCTGTATATTGTAGTTTGACATAGTATATCATGAATCCCTTTTTTCTCATGATATTTTAAGGTTTTTATTATCTCAATTATTTGTATTCAATCCTCTCTCATTTGGTTAGGAACTCTAACTAAAATATCATTTTAAATGTTTTAAAAATATATTATTCTAAATCTTTCTAATTAATGTCTATGTTTTAAAAATGGTTTTATGGATTTATTTATAAAAACATTAATGTTTTAAAATTAAAATTCATTTTAAATGTTTCAATGTTGTTTGAGACACATTGATTCAAAAATCTATTTTAAAAGGATTCTTGGTATATAATGATACTTTTAAATGTTTTCAAGAAAAAGGGGGATATTTCTCTCAAATAGTTTTGATGATTATTTTCATTTATGTCAATATCCATCATTATTCTAGATTAAGGTTAATTTATTATTATAAAATCATCCATATTGTATTGAATTAGTTATTTTTGACTGTGGATGTGCTATTTTTATACCATTCATGGTTTGTTGTTAAAATATTGACATTTATTATGCTTTTTTAATATGAATGTTTATATTATGATTCAACCTTTTTATATAAGGAATGTATTGGACATATTAAGTGATGGGTGAAGCAATATATAGCTCCTCGATGCATCGGTAGGTCTCATAAGAAAAACTAGTGTCTTGGAACAAGGACTTGATTTTTTTTTTTTTAGTCTTGGCACGAGGCCTCGAATATGTGGTCATGATGTCCGACATTATTCATTCCATCATTATGAAATTTTCTATTGATATTACATGTGATTATTCAACTAGTAGAATATCCATGTGAATAAGTAAATGGAATTATTTGATTTATATTTTCCATATTATGCTGAAGTTTAAGTTTAAAAATCTTCTGTTTTAGTCTTATACATTGCATTAAACATTTATGATTATTTATGATAGTTTCTGCTATATTGTTGTCCTTACTGAGCATATGTTATCACTCCTTTCTTATGTTTTATTTTTCCCAAGATGTGAAGAACTATATTATGACTGACCAGCAGAAATAGGCTAATGGATATAATAGTTTTCAAAGGAGACACAATGTTATTTTTTTTCATTTGACAACGTATTGTAAAACTTATTTATGTATCTAGTACATTCAAGGCTACTAAACTAATCTTCCTTTCAAGACTTGATCTATTGTTATCATACCAGTGTTAAGTTATAATGCACTAACTAAGGGTGCCTAGGGTCAGTCCATTACAGTTGGTATTAGAGGAAGTTTAGTACAAACACTGGAAGCAAGATTTAAAACAACTCGGATTAGAAAACACTTCCTTAAGATAAACTTTAAGGATTAGTATAGAAGAACATCCAAAATTTTTGTTAATATAAATATTATCTGTGTTTTCTAAGAAATACATCCATGTGTGGATATGATCAGGTAGAGGTGGATCTGGAACAAATGTACCTAGGAGTGAAAACTCCAACAAGGAGTTTCGAGCTAGACCCGGGGTATCCTAGTATATGACAATGGGTCTTGCTGCACTCTTGGTTACGACACTCCCGAGGGATATTCATATGATAATTCACATTTTCTTTACAAACTGATTTGTTGGATTTTAATATAAGTTGAGAATAAAGAACTTTGGTTAATCCTAAGGTGTTTTAGATTGAAAATAAGGTGTAATGATATTATCTAAATGATTTTATGACTCACACTATGATTTCTTATCTTAGTTAATGACTGCATTCCAAGTAAGTCATAGTAATATTGAACATGATGTACAAGGTGGGAACGATGAAGGAAATGAGAAACTAAATGGAATGTTAATTGGTGTAAAATATATCATGTTCATGTTGAATCAGTTTTATAAGGACCCAACCTTAAAACATTACATAATCTTGAATTAAATGAATAATTAACATTGAGGATCTTTTTAGGTTTAGAGTTTTAGAGAATTAGGACAAAACTATTACATCTCAATGATTACAAAGTAGTCACATCTACTCAGTTTCCATTTATTCACAAAATAAAAACTAGTGAACAAAAGGGTTGTGTCTAGTTCCATGTCTTAGACTGCGTGACATTTCCTTGATCCCATTCTTGACCCTATTCCACTTTATGTCGTATGAAAAACATTTCAAAAACTTGGGATGAGCACAAAAAGATCAGTAAGAGATACACAAAGAAAGAAAACATTATATCATCAATATATACATAACATAATATTTATAACATATCCCACGAAACGATAAGATTTTTGAAATACACATAGAATTCATATGACATAAAGGTAACATGAGGCATTCATAACATTCTTACATTGGGAGTAACCCTCATTGTTAAGTTTGGAATACCCATCACAGTATATTCCCTAAATATCTTTAGAGAAACCTTAGCGTTTAACTCCTTCGCATTACCCAAGGGATTGGAGATCTATCTCGGGCTCACCTGCCCTTATTTTATGATGGAACCACCCGACTTCTTAAATAATTCTCAAGAACCATAACATAATCGTATCACATAAAACATGCATAAAGGAAACATAACATGTAAACATTTCAATCACAAGATATAAATAAAACACATTGATATAATAAAAACATTATCAAAACTATTTTCAATGCCAAAATAAAAGAAAAGTAAAACATGGTAATTATTTTTCTTTTAAAAATGTTATGGCTTATAGAGGAAGCCAAAACATAAATAATCGTCATGGTGCAAAGAAGTCATTGTCGCCGCATACCTAAGATAAAAAAAACTACTTTTTTCATTTACTAAAATGATTCGTGTAAAAATATTCCTTTTGAATGAAATTAAAAGTCAAAAGGGCTTTATACACTATATAAAATAAAGTCTTGTTGCAATCAAAATATGCCTCAATTAATGGAGATTGAGACGAAGTCCCGTATAAAGACGGTATCCTTAGATTAAGGATAAACCAATTATATAATTATGTTTGAAAAATATAAATACACCCAATATAAGTGGATATTAAGTGGATATTAAGTGTAAAAAAATTATTGGTCATCCACACATATTCATAGTATGACATAATCAAGAAGTAGACGTTTATCCCAAAAAATTGAAATTTTCTTAAGAAGTTCCCTTACTGAAATTCAACAGCCTAACGGCGTCACTTTAAAATTCCGAAAATGAATTAATGAGAGATAAAAATTGTATCTCGTCACTTGGGCATAAAATTTACAGAATTAACGATATATAATAACATATCCCAAAATTAAGAAGATGTAAATTAAATGACCTAACAAAGATAAGTCTTTTAAAAAGAGGAGGGTGAAAGGTTCCCTTACCGATTTGGGTAGCTTTCGAAACGTACACCCCATGAAAGAAGTGTCATACAATGAAGATTTAAATACCCATAAATTAAATTATATTAATAAAATAATAAAATCATGGGCAGTACATACACCACACAAAAGGAAATAGTGGCAAATGTAGCATGAATCTCACGGGAATAAAAAGTGAGATAAAAACCCCTGACCTCGTTGTAATCAGTCGAGTTATATGACCAAAAGATAATAAATACAAAATTAATCACATAATACCATGAATATAAATATAATCATGGTAATATATATGAAATTTTAGTACACATTACACCAAATGAAACAAATAAGTGGCGAACAATTGAAATCTCACGGAATTAAAAGTGAGATAAGAAATCTCTTACCTCAAGTCCGACTTATCTTGTTCGTTTCTTTATATTCCTGAATAATAAACATAGTTAAATTTATAATTTCATAAGGACTTACTTTAACGTTTATTATTCTATTAATAAAACATATTATCATGTTATAATAATCAGTTAATTATGTGTGTTCATATCATAAGTTTTATCGATGTACGGTACATGAGTCAAAAATGAACTTGTTTGAAAAGAATTTCCCATGTAGTTATAAGTACATCATCTACAAAATGGAAATAATGATTAAATATCTTATATATCCATTATATATTCATTTTATACTATTACATAACATTTGCATATACAAAAATGAAATGAACCGTTCATGGAGACGGTAGGCCGTACGTACGCATGAAAGCTACTTTCAATTATTTGTCATATTAATGGACTTTAAAACTATATTAGACATAGATATTTTATAATTAAAGTATAATATATATGTTATATAGGTAAAATAATTCATTAATTAAATTATTTATAAATTACATGTTTGGCATGAACGAGTCACATCAATTGAGGGGGCGGTAGTCCACACTTCCTCATATGACATTATCGCATTTTCACAACTTGGAAAGAATAAAGGTATATTTTAAATATAAAATACAGAAGAATATAGAGGACATAAATATAATATATATCATATATAAATATATTTCCATCATAATGGCCACCATGAAAGGTGTTATAATAAGATTGAACAATCATCATTTCGTGAGACAGAAATTCGTCCCCACAGAACAGTATGTTCTTTAACCATTAGACATGGGTGTGTGTAAGTGTAGGTAGAATCCTTATCATAAAAACTTCCTATTATATTTAGGATACTTGTTTTATTATCAGATCAAATAATATAAATATAGTGGTGAGTGAAGAAGGAAAATAAAAGATAGAAACTCGAGAGAAGACATTACATCTAAATCAGGTAACTCTTTTTGATTTGAGCCAAAGGCTTCCATGGAAGGACTTCTAAACAAAGTGAGCCTTCTAAAAGTGAGAGAGGGATGTGGTGAGATAATATGAGTAGATTTCGGATAAGCCAAGGTCTTGAGAGGTGTGGGTAAGGGGATAGAGGTGGGGGCTTTTTATAATAGGGAGGAGGGTCACTTTTAAAAAGTCTTGATATGATACTTTATTATAAAATGTTTTTCAAATTTTAAAGGTTCCACAATGATATATTTCGAGGAAGAGGTGATAAGGGTTCTAAATCCACCCATACAATAGGTTTTCAACAAATGTATGTCTTAGAGTTTACCTTATCTTTTCATTTTATTTTAATCATTCATTAATTAGGTAATCACTGCATTATAATGGTGTTATAAATTAATTAATTTATTTAATGTCTAAAAATTATATAAAAAATAAAATGATGTAGGAAATCTTTTTATCTTTCCAATGAATATTTATAGTCTAAGAGATAATTTATTTAAACAAAATTAATTTTTTTTACTTAGGATATACAAACCTTTGTTATATTTCTCTTCTTTTAAAAAAAATAGTGTCATAAATGTCACTATTACACCCATGTGACTCGATGTGCCCTCAAGTTCGGTAAAAAGATTCCAATGGTTGGCCATGACTCAAATAAGAGGATTTGGACACATTTTGGGGTCATTTTATATTATTATGATATTGTTTTATTACCCTTAACTACTCTATTACTAATTAATCACGATAATTAAAGATAATTACCATTGTTACTATTCATAATGTCCAAAAACAAAAGAGTCTTAATTATATAATTTGGACCTTCTAACTCTAAATATAGAATCTTATTTACCAACATAAAAACATAGAAATTTCAGTAATTAATTTAAAAATAATATTCATTTTCACAACCAAAGATGGGTTATTAAGAAGTAATAATTTATCAAAAGATTGACTTGGTTTTACATCCAATTGAAAAGTGAAATTAAATAAAATGAACAAAATTGTATTAATTGATAAAAAAATAATTCAATTAAACTTTAAAACCAATTAAAAGGACCATATAACTATATAATTAAATTAGATGAAAAAGCAGTTTTGAAGTAAAATGCAGTATTTTTAACTATTCATTAAAAATGAACATTTGTTAGAAAAATACCAGAAATTTATCCAAAGTAAATTTGATATTACAATTTAAAAAATGATGTCAATTTTACCAAATTCATAACATAAAAGATTAATTAATTAATTTTATAATTAATTTCTACTATCAAAATAAATAGCGTGTTTTTATGACATAATATCAATCAAAAGATTGACACCTGTTTATGTCCAATTTCAAAGTGAAATTAATTCCAATGACCACCATTGGATTAAATGGTAAAAATAAATTTCAACTAAACTTTAAACCCAATTAAAAAGATAATGAAGCAAAATAAATAAATTAAATTAAAAGGAGGTTTTTAATTAAAATACAACAGTTTCACTATTCATTAAAAAAATGAGCTTTATCGGAAAAAACAAAAAATTACAAAAAAGTAAATTTTGATGTCCCGATTCTAAAGAATGATTTTATTTTGTCAAATATAAAATATAAAATTGAAATAAATAAATTTTAAAAAGGGTTTTCTATCAAAAGGCTGTTAATCGACCTTTTGAAGAACATTATAATATTTATGCTTAAAATCGAATTCTTTTCTTATTTTAAGCCTCTAAATTTTATTGGATAAATGTAAAAATATTTAAAAAAACATATATAACCATTTCTTAGTCAGTTCTATTCATTCCTACCATTACAATGGCAAGGTGTTTACTACCATTTAAAATAATATTATTATATTATTAGTATGGAATATAATATTTCAAAGAAACTTGTTGCTGCGTATCAGGTACTCTATCAAACATTGCGTCCCCTTTAAAGTAAAATTAATATTTAATTCGCAAATATTATTAAATATTAAAATGTCATATTCTTTATTTACCCGGGATGTTACATCCTTCCCCCCTTTTAGGAATTGCGTCCTCGCAATTTTAAAATTGGACTCAGAAACTTCAATGAAAGCCCTACATCAGAAAAGTTTCCAATAAAACTATCAATTTAAAAGAATGAAAGAGAAGTAAAAAGTTCACCCGAGACAACAGATACTAGGATTCCAAGAAAACATGGATATGGAGGAGAAAAAAACCATAAAATTTTGATAGAGAGTGATAGAAAACATGTTTAGGAGAATGTAAACCACCAGAAAATCACAAACTTGTGATGGGTAAAACAATATTTGATTCCCCAGCAGGAAAAGTTAACAGACAACATTTTTAATTTATGTTACTTTTAATTGAGTAATTTATTTATGGGATGAACTAAAACATAAGGAAACATACTTACCCTTCATGTATACTTTCATCTCTTACAATATTTCTTACACAAACCCATATTTTCTCCAAAAGATTAGTATTTAGGATGACTTGTTCAGCGCTATAATCAACTTCTTAAGAATCACCTAATCCACAAAAGAGGAACTATATATTTCCCATGTCATTAGACCATAACCAAAAACAAAATTGTTAATACAAGATTAGATAATCCCCAAAAAAGATAATCTTTTACAAAAAGAAAAACTACTCTTAATCTCAAATATTCAACAAAAGAACCCAAGGTTCAAGAAAGACCGTTAAATAAACATCTATCCATAAAATTCTTCAATGTAATCTAAACTAAGATTGAAACCCAAATATCTGAAGGATTTAATCACATATTATTCCAAGGTAAATCTTAACATTTACCTCCAAATAACATCAGTTACTCATAAAGTCTCATACTGAAAAGTAATTAAACTAATCACATATCCTCTATTATAGGTTAATCATTTCCTAAAAAACAACTTATTTCTAATTCATAAGATCATCAAACTAAAAAAATTTAGTCATACTGACCAGAGATTTCATGTAGTCCAGTGGTAGGTGATAAATACCAATCAAACTTTGGTTGTGGGTTCAATTCCCACAGCATCATACGACACGATGGGTTTCCACACAGTTTGTGTGTTGTCCCTTTTTAAAAACTACATATTTTTATAATGTTCCCAAAAAGAAATAAATTCATCAATAATAATGATAACATATTTGAACCACAAAGGTTATCTAATAACTTTCATTTTGCATCCCAAAATGTATTAACCGGTAATTACCTCAAATTAAACGATCATATAAACCAAAATAGTTATTTATAAATATATCCACAAAAGAAAAGATAATTATTCCTCGAATAAAATTTTCATATATCAAAAATCAGGGTTACGCATACTATAAAAATTCTTCTAATGTAATCCCATCATCAAAAGAGCCTTAATACTTTTAAGAATTTCACCATCCTAAAATCTACCATAACACTTGAATCCCTTATGTGTTGACTTCTTACTCATTCAACATTATTCATGATCCATTAACCATTCCTTTCCAACTTATTCTGAAATACTTCTTTCCTAAAAACAAAATCATGAATCATATCCTATGATTTCAATAATAGGAAAACATATGATAAGAAATAATCCATACCTTTCATTGGTCATTGTCAGTTTCTTCATCCTCAATTGGAATGGCGTTAGGTATTGGTAAACATGTATTTGTATGATCCTGGTGATCAAATTCCCGAAACATATTCGTAGGACATATGTTTGCATAATGAACATGCACACCACATTTAAAAGACTCAATTGATTCTTCATAAACAACTTATTTCACTTTCCTAGAGTCAACTGGATTCTTCCTTTTTCTATGGATGGTTCTTGCTTTATGACCTTCATTTCCACATCTATAGCATCTTTCTATCCCTTTGAAACATTTTTCTAGGTGGTTCTCTCCACATCTTTGACACATAGGTTTTTGAATATACTTACCTTTAATGATTATTACCTAAAAATTCGTAGGGATTTGTTTCTCTCATATATGATGCCTTACAAAAATCACTATGATTTAGGTGTTCAATCATGACTCCAGATAGTTGGTTGAGAATAACCCCACGATTTCTCATTGCAGCTACCATAGAATTCAGTTTCTCGTTCAAAGAATCATCACAGTTTTCTTCACATCCACTATTACTTTGGTGCCTGATAGATCCAGACATTTACTAAAACCAAAAAGGTCTGTGTGAGTATATCAGTAAAATCATCAAATAATTTCTTAGGATGAGGGTAAATACTAAGATATACTTATTCATGTTATCTTAAACTCGTTAAATTTATCTAAAAAAAACTATGAATCTTTCTAAAATCCTAACCATTATTGTAATGTAACTTAAGCTTAAAGAATACCCTAACCTCTAAATTAATATAAACTGACCTTTGATACCAACTATAAGGACTTGGCCTTAAAACATTACATAATCTTGAATTAAATTAATAATTCACATTGAAGACCTTTCCAGGTTTAGAGTTTTAAAGAATTAGGACATAACTATTACATCTAAATGATTAGAAAGTAGACACATCTACTCAGTTTCCATTTTTCCACAAAATAAAAACTACTGAACAAAATTGTCATGTCTAGTTCCATGTTTTAAACAGCATGACATTTCCTTGATCCCATCTTTGACAATATTCCACTTTATGTCATGTGAAAAACATTTCAAAAACATAGGATGAGCATAAAAAGCTCAGTAAGGGATACACAAAGAAATAAAACATTAGATCATAAATATATGCATTACATAATATTTTTATCATATCCCATGATATCATAAGATTTGTGAAATACATATATAAATCATAAGACATAAAGGTAATTTGAGGCATTCATAACATTCTTACAAAGAGAGTAACCCTCATGGTTACGTTTGGAATACCCATCACAGTATATTTCTTAAATCTATTTAGAGAAACCCTAGTGTTTAACTCATTCGTGTTACCCAATGCATTGGAGAGATATCTCGGGCTCACCTGCCATTAGTTTATCACGAAAGAACCCAACATCATAAGCAATGCCCAAGAACCAAAACATAATCGTATCACATAAAACATGCATAAATGAAACATAACATTTCCACATTTCAATCACATGATATCAATAAAACAAATTGATATAATCAAAACATTATCAAAACCATTTTCAATACCAAAATAAATGAAAATTATAACATGGTATTTATTTTTCTTTTAAAAAAGTTATGGCTTGTAGAGGAAGCCGAAACTCAAATAATGGTTACGGTGGCGGAGAAGTCATTGTTTCCGCATAAGTAAGACAAAAACATTCCTTTTGTCATTTTGTAAAATGATTCATTTAAAAATATTCATTTTGAATGAAATTAAAAGTCCAAATTGTTTTATACACCATATAAAATAAAGTCATGTAGAAATCAAAATATGCCTCAATGAAAAAATATTGAGACGAAGTCCCGTACAAAGACGGTATACTAAGATTATAGATAAATCAATTACATAATTATGTGTGACAAATTTAAATACACCCAATATAAGTGGATATTATGTTTTAAAAAATCAGTGGTCATCCACACATATTCATTGTATGACATAACAAATACTTAGAGGTTTAACCCAAATAATTGCAATTGGGTTATAAAGTTCCCTTACTGAAATTCGACAGCCTAACAGAGTCACTTTAAAAATTCAGAAAATGAGTTGATGAGATATAAAAAGGGTATGTCATCACATGGACATAAAATCTATAGTAATAAGGATATATAAGAACATATCCCAACGTTATGAATATGTAAATAAAAAGACCTAACAAAAAGAAGTCGTTCAAAAAGAGGAGGGTGAAAGGTTCCCTTACCGATTTGGGTAACTTTCAAAATATACACCCCATGAAAGAAGGGTCATACAATAAAGATGTAAATACCCATAAATTAAAGTCTATTATTCAAATAATACAATCATGGGAAGTACATACACGAAAAAAATCAAATAGTGGGAAATGTAGCATGAATCTCATGGGAAGAAAATGTGAGATAAAAACCCATTACCTCGTTGTAATCAGTCGATTCGTATGACCAAAAGATAATAAAAACCAAATGGATCACATAATAAGATGAATACCAAAAGAATCATGATAATATATATTAAATTTCAGTACAAAATAAACCACATGCAACAAATAAGTGGCGAACAATAGAAATCTCACGAAATTAAAAGTGAGATAAGAAATCCCTTACCTCAATTCCGACTTGTCATGTTCATTTCTTTATATTCCTGAATAATAAACATAGGTAAATTTATAATTTATTAAGGACTTAATTTAAATTTAATTATTCAATTCATATCACATATTATCATGTTATAATAATTAGTTAATTATGTGAGTTCATATCATACGTTTTGTCGATGTTCGGTACATGAGTCAAAAATGAACTTGTTTGAAATGAATTGCCCATGTAGTTATAAGTATATCATCTCTAGAATGGTATTAATGATTTAAATATCATATATATCTAGTATATATTTATTTTATACTATTCCATAACATTTGGAGAAAAAAAATGAATTGCACCGTTCATGGAGACGGTAGGCCGTACGTATGCATGAACGCTACTTTCATTTTTTTGTCATATTAATGGACTTTAAAACTAAATTAAACATAGATATATTATAATTAATGTATAATATATATTTTATATAGGTAAAATAAGTTTATTAATTACATTATTTATAAATTCCATGTTTGGCATGAACGAGTCACATTACTTGAGGGGGCGATAGTCCACACTTCCTCATATGACATTATCGCATTTGCACAACATGAAAAGCCTAAATGTATGTTTTAAATATAAAATACAAAAGCATATAGAGGAAATAAATATAATATATATCATATATAAATATAGTTCCATCATAATGGACACCATGAAATGTGTTAGAAGAATATTTAACAATCATCGTTTCATGTGGCAGAAATTCGCCACCCATAGAAACTGTATGTTCTTTAACAATTAAATTAGGATGTGTGTATGTGTAGGTAGTGTCATGATCATAACCAAATCCTAGTATATTTAGGATACTGTTGTTATTATGGTATTAAGTAATAATAAGATAGTGGTGAGTGAAGAAGGAATATAAAATAAAGAAACTCGAGAGAAGACATTACCTATATATCGGGTAACTCTTTTTGATTTAAGCCAAAGGATTCCTTTGAAAGACTAATTCTCAAAGCGAGGCATTAAGAGTGAGAGAGGGATTTGGAGAGATAATATGATTAGAGGTTGGATGATCCAAGGGATTGATAATTGTGGGTAAGGGGGTAGAGGTGTGGGCCTTTTACAAGAGGGAGGAGGGTCACTTTTGAAGAGTCTTAATATGTTACTTTATTATAAAATGGTTTTAAGATTTTAAAGGTACCAGAATGAAATATTATGAGGATAAGGTGATAAGAGTTTAAAATCAATCCATACAATAGGTTTTAAACAAGTTTATGTATTATATTTTACCTTATCTTTTCATTTTATTTAAATCGTTCATTATTGAGGTAATCACTGCATCATCACGGTGTCATAAATAAATTTATTTATTTAATGTCTAAAAAGTATGAAAAAAATACCATGATGTAGGAATTTTTTTTAGGTTTACATTTAATATTTATAGTCAAATATATCATATATTTAATCAAAATTAAAATAGTTTTACTTAGGATATACAAACCATTGTTATATTTCACTTCTTTTATAAAAAATAATGTCAAAAACGTCACTATTCCACCCATGTGACTCCATGGGACCTCATGTTCGATAAAAAGCTTCCCATGGTCAGACATGACTCAAAAAAGAGGATTTGGACAATTTTTGGGGTCATTTTATATTATTATGATAATACTTTATTACCCTTATCTACCCGATTAATAATTAATCACGATAATTAAAGATAATTATCGTCGTTACTATTCACAATATCTAAAAACAAAAGAGTATTAATTAAATAATATGGACCTTCTGATTCCAAATATGGAATCCATTTTACCAAATTCAAAACACATAAATTTCATTAATTAATTTAAAAATAATTTTCGTTGTCACAACCAATGATGGGTTTTTAAGATGTAAAAATTTATCAAAAGATTGACTTGTTTTTACATCCAATTGAAAAGTGAAATTACTTCCAATGAACAAAATTGTATTAAGAGATAAAAAAATAATTAAATTAAACTTCAAAATAAATTATAAGGAACAAATAACTATATAATTAATTTAGATGAAAGAGCAGTTTTGAAGTAAAATACAGTATTTTTCACTACTCATTAAAAATAAACATTTGTCAGAAAAATACAAAAAATTTATCCAAAGTAAAATTAATATTCCAAAATAAAAAATGATGTCCATTTTACCAAATTCATAACATATAAGTTGAATTAATTAATTTTATAATTACTTCCCGCTGTCAAAACAAATATCATGTTTTTATGAAACAATATCTATCAAAATATTGACACCTGTTTACGTCCAATTTCAAAGTGAAATTAATTCCACAGACCACCATTGGATTAAATGGTAAAAATATATTTCAACTAAACTTTAAACCCAATTAAATAGATAATCTAACCATATAAATAAATTAGATTAAAATGAGGTTTTGAATTAAAATACAACATTTTCACTATTCATTAAAAGATGAACTCTATCGGAAAAATAACAAAAAATTTCACAAATAATGTTTTGATGTCCAAATTCTAAATAATAATTTTATTTAGTAAAATATAACATATAAAATTGATAAAAATTAGTTCTAAAAATGGTTCTCCATCAAAAGTCAGTTAATCGACCTTTTAAAGAACATTAGAATATTTATGCTTAAAATCGAATTCTTTTCTTATTTTAAGCCTCTAACTTTTATTGAATTAATTTAAAAATATTTAACAAACATATATAATCATTTTTTAGTCAGTTCTATTCCTTCCCGCCATTACAACGGCTAGGCATTAACTACAATTTAAAATGCCATTATTATATTATTAGTGTGGAACCTAAGATTTCTAAGAAACTCGTTGCTGCGTATCAGGTTCGCTATCGGACATAGCATGACCTTTAAAGTAAAATTAATATTTAATTCATAAATATTATTAAATAATAAAATGTCATATTCTTTATTTACCCAGGATATTACAAGTTTTCCAAAAATATGATCAAATATATATATATTAACCAACCCACAAACTCAACAAAGAAGGGAAAGGTGGTGAATGATAAGAGGTATAGTAGTGGAGACCATGGAGAAAAGGAAGCTCAATTTCCATCATGCAAGAAATGTGGAAGAAAACACCATGAAAATGTCTCAATGGAACAATGAAATTATTTATGTGTGAGAAATAAATACATAAAGTAAATAATTTCTAAGTTAAAATGAAAAGTGGTATGGGAGAAAATAAAAATGATCCTAAGAATCAAATTATAGTCATTTTCCATAATTATAAGGGACCTTGGAATTACCCAAATTAATGACCTATTTTATAAGATAACCTCCATGTCAAGGAAGAACCTATATGAAAATAATTTGGTGGTGAAATGTTTAAAAGTATTAATGATCTTTGTTTATGTAATCAATTTGGAAGACTATTCTCTTGTATGCATAACCATGCAATTTGTTATGTGAAAATGCTATTTGAGAAAGAATTATCTTTTCATTTGTAGATATAGTTATAAAGAACCATTTGGGTTTATATGATCCTTGAATTTGAGGCAATTACAGGTTATTATGTTTTGGGATGAAAATGTGAGGTATGAAGTAACATTTGTGGTTAAATTATGTTATGGTTATTTTGAATAATTTATCTCTTTTTGGGGATGTTATAAAAAACATTTTTTGAAAAAGAAAACACACAGACCATGTGACAACCGGTCAAGTCAGACAAAGCTGTGGGAATCGAACCCACAACCATAGTGGGATTAAGATTTATCACCTACCATTGGACTAAATGAAGTCTCTAGTTAATGTGACTAATTCTTTTTAGTTAAATAATTTTTTTGATCAATAATAAGTTGACTTAGGATCTTTTGTTTTATCAAATGGATATCCTTAGTATAAGAAAATAATTTCGTGATTAAGTGATAAATGCTATTTTGGAAGACATAAGCTTTTTTTGGAACACTATATGACTAAGGAAAATATAATACTATGGAATTTCATTTGAGGAGTAATGGTGTTTTTTTTATTTTGGAATAATCAATGTTTTTTAGAGATTCAAGTTATTAATGGAAATGATTAACCTATCATAGTGAATATGTGATTTGGTTAATTGCACTTTTGTATGAGACTTTAAGAGTATTTGATGTTATTTGGAGATAAATATTAATTTTTACTACGAAAGACTATGTGATTAATTTTTTTTTTGAGTTTTGGGCTTCAATCTTAGTTTTGGAATATACTGAAGGATTTTAAGTAAAATTGTTTATAGAATGATCTTTACTGAACTTTGGGTATTGTTTGATCAATTTTGAAAATTAAGATTAGTATTTCATTCTATGAAGGATTATCCATTTTGGTGATCAGCTGATCTTGTACTAACCATTTGGTTTTGGTTAATCTCTAAAGATAAGGTAAATATATAATTTATCCTTTATGGATTATATGATTCTCTAGATGTTGATTCTAGTGCTTCAGGTGTGACCCAGTCATCTTAAATACTCATCATTTCGATAAATGATTAGTTAGTGGTATAAATTTATTTAAGGATGAAACAATAATTAAAAATTAATTATATCTCTTTATTTTCTTTGTCAATCTCAAAAATATATTCCTCAACTTTATGAAATGGAATATAATACAAAAAAACGTTGCCCATTTACTTTTCCTACTTGGAAACTAATGACTGTTTAACCCACTATAAGTTTGTGGTTTTCTTGTCATTAACTTTATACAGATCTTGTTTTCTATCACTCTCAATTAGAACTTGACACTTAGTTTTTCTTCCATATCCATGTTTTTTACATGGAATCCTAGTATGGGATATCTCAGGTGACCTTTTTTACTTCTCTTTCATTCTTTTAAAGTGACAGTTTTATTGACTATTTTTTCAATGTGGGACTTTAAATGAAGTTCCAAAGACAAATTATAAAATTTCTAGGATGAAATTTCCAAAAGGGGGGGAAAAATATAACACCCCAAACATCCATGACATGTTTCTCTTTGAAAAATACAATAGTGCGCGATGTACACAACACAGAGTTCAAACACACCACAACCTATCAAACTAGCCATTTAAAAAGTGGTTATGAATCGTAATAACCATGTTTTAAATTTTATATATACCCTATATAATTTTAACATTAATATTTTGTTTTTCATAGACATAATATATGGACAAATTAAATTTTTTAGATAAAAGAAATATTTTTCAAAAAAATGTAGTTTTTCTGCCTTTTAATGGAGAACCCTTTATATATCCAATATTTAGAACTTTTATATATTCAATTTGGTTAAATTAAATTGTTATTTAGAAGAGTTACATAATTTTTTTTTGGATAAATTTTTGATGTTTTTATGATAATTTTTATATTTTGATGAATAGTGAAAGATACTAAATTTTAATTTAAAATAACATTTTTAATCAAAATAATTTATAGTTTTAAATTATAAATTTGAATTGTTTTAATGTTTAATTAAATTACATTTTTATCATTTAATACAATTTTGGTCATTGGAAGTAATTTCACTTTTAAACCGAACATAAACACATATCAATCTTTTGATTGTTTTTACATCTCAAAAACCATCTTTCTGGTTTTGAAAACGATAATTAATTTTAAATTAATTAATTTTACTTCTATGTTTTGAATTTGGTAAAATAAACATCATTTTTGGATTCAGAATATCAAAATTAGCTTATGATGAATTTTTGGTATTTTTCCAAAAATATTTAATTTTTGATGAATAGTGAAAAATACTGTGTTATTGATTAAAAATAGAATTTTTATTTAAATAATTAGTTATTTTATCTAAATTTACTTTATGTAAAAATAGATACATAATACCTACATTAGTTCAATGTAATTCATTGGAATCACTTTATAATAAAATTAGATGTATAATTTTTTTTAATTTTTTTAACGTCTTTTACCCACCTTCTAGGCACGTTAACAAATTCATATAAAACATAATTTAACCGATTTTGTGAATTGAATTTAAAAAATATGAGAGAAATAATTGAAATCAGTAAGTAAAATGTGGTTCAATAAGGTAAAAATATTTTTGGTGAATAGTAACGTTGGAGTTTTATTTACCATTGATAAAAGTAAATAGGGTAATTAAAGGTAAACATGATACTATAATTAACCTAACACATGCCATAAATCTATTGGATCTGTTAATTTTGACCAAAATCAACTTTAGTAATAAAATATTTTCCTTTTGGGTCCACTTGTTTTAGATTAGGAAATTTATTATTATTTTATTTAAAGAATAGTTAAAAGTGTTAGATTCAAAATTTAATAACTAAAACATTTTTAATATAAGATTATACATAAGATAATTTTGACTATAAATATTCATTATAAATATAAAAATATTTCCTACATCATGGTATTTTATTTATAATTTGTAGACATTAAATAATTGAATTTATTTATGACACAATGATGATGGTGTAATTACCATATTGATGAAAGATTAAAATAATTGATATTATAAATATTAAAAGAAATGTAAATTGAGACTTTTTATGCATTTATCAAATTTAATAGGTTAATATTACATTTTAGGGTTGATTAAATTTATTTTTTTGAAGAAATCAGACTGTTATGACTTTCACAAAAACCAAATATCAAATAATGTCAAAATTGATATAAATTAGTTTTTAAAACAAATACTATATTTTTAAATAATATAACAGTTCTAAAAATATAAGGTTGGGCCAAAAGACTTATATAATAATATATATGTCATTAATTAACCATTTCTTGTATTTTTTATAGTATGTTTATTAACCCTATAATATAAATATACAAGAAGATATGGTAAATGTTAAACCATTTAACTAAGAGTTTAATCTAAACGACAAGGTTAATACGGTGACCTAATCCTGTCTAAAATATATTAGTTGAGAGATTTTTTACCAATACTCACCGTATCCTCAATATAAATATTTTATATATATTATAAATAGAATATGATTGTATTATAAAATAATATTTCAAGGTTTTCATAAAGTTACCCTAACCTCTCTTATAAAAGGGTACTTTACCTTCTCTCAAAATAACTTCTCCAACTCCATTTGGCTCAGCAAAAACCTGCTCAAATATCCTCCCATATACCCTCACATCAACATAGAAGCATTACTTTGATCAGAAAGACAACCTATGGAGACCTTTTAATCAAATCAATAGGAAGCACCTGAAGAAGAGGTAATTATTTCATCACCTCTTTCAATGTTCTTTTCATCTTCCACTTTCTTTTTCTTTGTTGTTTCCATTACAAAATAATAACTCTAGTACCTTCTAAATAATATGATATTATTATAAATATTTTACAACCATATTCATTATGCTATCCATTCTATGAATGACAATGTCACCATACGTGCGTACGTACAACTTACTGTCTCCACATCATGGTGTAGTTTGTTATTCGACACATAATTATTTGTATGGGTATAATAATTAGTATAATTTATGTAACTAATAAATTTAAAATTTTAATGATTCGGTATATATTAAATACCATCCAATTACATAAGCTTTCATTATCAATGGAATGGTATTGTCACTCGTGCATACGTACGGATTACGGTCTCCACGAACACGACGAGATTCATTCCACATCGTAACCATTCACGAATAAATATCATTATATAATTAAAAAACAATTTTTAATAACATAATATAATTTAATATATGAATCAAATACATCCTATCCATAACAAAAATGACTTACGTAACAAAACATATAAAGAAAAATGAATCATTTAACACCTGAAACAATGATACTACTGAATTATTATTACCAAAAAATAATAAAAGATCATATATGATATTATATTTATGTATATGGTTCTGTTTTAATTTAACAACAATTATTTCACCATTATACAGGAGGAAAACATACCCGCAACTAAGGAAAAGTACAAGGTAATGGGTTTTTATCTCACTTTTAGTTCCGTGAGATTTCCATTATTCACAACTTATTTATTTCATGTGGGGTATTGTGTACTAAAATTTGATATATATTGTCATGATTCACTTTATATTCATGAAATTATGTAATTAATTTGGTGGTTATTAACTTTTGGTCTTACAACTCGATTGATTAAAACATGGCAAGGGGTTTTCATCTCACTTTTATTCTCGTGAGAATAATGTTATATTTGCCACCATTACCTTTTGTGTGGTGTATGTACTGCACATGATTGTAATATTTTTGTAATATAATTTAATTAATGGTTATTTACATCATCATTGAATTATCCTTGTTTCATTGGTTGTATGTTTCAAATGTTACAAAATCGGTAAGGGAATTTTGAATTACAATTTCTACTAATTCAGTTTTACACAAAATTCATTGATTATTTTACTAAAATATTATGAGTGAAAAAACTATTTATTTAATTATGTAGTAATTTACACTCCCTTTTGGGTGGTTATACTATTTATACAAATAAAACTCCATTTATAAATTCTCAAGTCATCGATATGAACTTGATAAGAGTAATTTTAACTCAATTTCTATTCATTGAGTTAAAAATCCACGTCATTGTTGTTGTTTTTAATAGATTATGTGTGAATGTACTATGAATGATTTACCTTTAATATCCAATCATATTGAGTGTATTGGTATTTTCACACATAATTATGTCATTTATTTATCCGTAACATAAGGATATAGTCTTTATAAGGGATTTCATCTCAACATACATTCAATTGAGACTTCTTTGTTGTTATGCACTAATTCAATTTTATATGGTGTCTATACTATAAGTTGACATAGTATATCATGAATACATTTATTATTATGATATTATAAAGTTTTTATTACCATAATTGGTTGTATTCAAGTATCTATAATTTTGTTAGGAACTCAAACAAAAATATAATTTTAAATGTTTTAAAAATTAAGTCTTTTTATTCTTTCTAATTAATGTCCATTTGTTCAAAATGGTTTTAAGGGGTTTCTTATATAGACATTAATGTTTTAAAATTATAATTACATTTAAAAGTTTCACAGTGGTATGGGAAAATTTGATTTAAAAGTCTATTTTAAACGGCTTCTTGATAAATTGTGAGACTTTTAAATGTTTTCAAGAAAAAAGGGGGTTATTTATCTCAAATAGTTTTGATGATTATATTCATCTATGTCAATATCCTCCATTATTCTCGATTAAGGTTAATTTATTATAATACAATCTTCAATATTGTATTGAATGAGTTATTTTTGACTATGGATGTGATATTTTTATTCCATTCATGGTTTGTGGTAAAAATAATGACATTTTGTATGCTAGTTTTAATAAAAATGTTTAGATTATGTTTCAACCTTTTTATATGAGGAATGCATTGGACATAATAAGTGAAAGGTGGAGCCCGCTATAGCTCCTCGATGCATCAATAGGTCTCATGAGACAAACTAGTCTCTTAGAACAAGTCCTTGACAAAATCATTATTTGTAGTCTTTGCACGAGGCCTTGACTATGTGGTTATGATGTCTGACATTATGCATTCCATCATTATGAAATTTGCTGTTGATATTACATGTGATTAATTGACTAGTATAATATCTAGGTGAATATGTAAATAGAATTATTTGATTTATATTTTCCATATTATACTGAAGATTAAGTTTAAAAGATTTTTGTTTTAGTGTTCTACATTTCATTAAAAAATTATGATTATTTATGATAGTTTCTACTATATTGTAGTCCTTAATGAGCATCTGAGCTCACCAATTTCTTATGTTTTATTTTTCCTAGGATGTGAAGAAGTATATTATGACTAACCTACAGGAATATGCTATGGGATATATAAGTGTTAAAATGAGACACAATGTTGTTGTTTTTTATTTCATAATGTAATGTAAAACTTATGTATGTATCTATAACTTCCAAGGCTATTAAACCAATTAGTAATTCAAGACATGGTCTATTGTGATCATTCAAATGTTAATTAATAATGCACCAACTCTAGGTAACTAGGGTCGGAGAGTTATAATTAGAATGTATCTAGATATGAAGATAACTTTTTAGGGATTTAAAGGTATGTTATGGGTTGTGTATTTAATCCAATGAGAAATACTGATTGATTCTATGATGGGTTAAAAACCATACTTAGAAAGGAACTAGTATCCAAAAATTTTTTCCACATAATAATACATAGATCCTTGTTCTATCAATACAATCAATGAATTATCTATATCCTATTAATTTAAGGGAATGGAAGATAACAAGGGGAAAGAGAAGAAATATATGGATATTGGAAAAAATGGAATGAAGAAATTTCCCACATGTGATAATAATGGAAATAATCATTGTAGAAAGTTCTTGATAGAATGGGGTGTTTGTTATAAATGTGGTGAAAAGGTCACGGGATAATGAATGCAAATCAATGATTGAAACTACTGATAATTAGTGTTTCAACTATTGTGAATTGGTACACTATACAAATAATTTTGCTAAAAATCAGAGAAATATTTCACATAAAAATTGAGGGGATCAAGGTAAAGAGAATGTTGATACTATTATTGATGTGGGATAATAAATTTAATTTTTTTTTGGATTTATGAATTATGTAATTATATTCTGGTTATAAGAACCATGAGATATACAAGGATTGTTCTATATTACTTCTTATTTAAGAATTTGGAGGCAAAAATGTTTCCATTATGGTTTTTAAGGTTTTAAAATATTTAGTATGTGTCAATAAGATATACATTATACTGTTTGGGTAATCTTATGTTATTAATGATTTTGGAAATATATAGTGCTTTTGGACTATTTATTTGGATGGATGTATTTTGGATTAGTCTTACAGTTAGAATGGAGTAAGTTCAACAATTGATATTACTGATTGGGGTTAATGTAGGGTTTATTCTACATGTTGGGATAAAAATTTTTTCTATACTAAAAAATTATTGGATTAATGAAATACTTAAGTTCATTATGATTCATGACATGTTTTTCAGGAATGAAAAATTTATTTTGTACATTCATTTCCAGGTATATGAGATGATGTTAAAATAGATCTATACACAATGAAAGGATGAAATTATTCTTATTACATGGAAATAAATAAATTATGTTCTTATCTTAATAAAAAAATAATTATTCATGTAGAGGGAAAAGATATTGAAATGAAAAATGTTATCCTAGTATAATATTTCCTGATTAATTAAATGGTCTCATAAATCATCACATATTTGTAGCGTAATTACAATTAATTTTATCATGACCATGTTCTCTAACACTCTACACCAGAACATTATGGTCATATTTTTCTTCCATGTCAATGATTCAATACATGGAACCCTACTATGTGTTATCTCTAATGACCTATGTATTTCCATTAAATTATTTTAAATTGGATGTTTTATAGACCATTTATCTCATGTGAGATTTATATAAAATTATTTTTAATAGTTCAAACTTAGTTACCAAACAAAATTTAAAAAAATTTAGGATTAAATATATGTAAGGATGGGAGAATGTAACACCCAACGATTTTTATGGTTTGTTACTATTTTAAAATTTTCTTATATTTTATGTTTCACGGAACAATGAAATTTGATAAACAATTATATATTATTACTTATATTTAACCAATATAACATAAAAATTATATTAGTAGTTATGAATATAATTAAATATCATATGAATATATATTATTTATAAAAATATAAGATGAATTCATTGGTTAATAATTATATAAAAAATAATATTTCCATCACATGAATATAAAGGAAACAATTTTATTTTTATGCTCCCAAAGTCATTTTGTCTTACTAACCTAAATTAACAATAATTAAAAAATTATATTAACTAAATATGTATTTAATATATTCAATTGTTTTTTTATATTCGTCTAATATATTTTATAGGCATAAGTTAATAAAAATTCCTATTTTAAGCACAAAAACATGTATTTTTTGAAATGTTGTTTTACTACATTCAAATAGATAACCCATTTTAAACACTTTATTTGGTAATTTTATATATTATTTTTGAAAATATAAACATGTTATTTTTAAAATTCAAATAAAAATTTTATCTGGTAAAGTTTTTAGTATTTTTATGTTATGATTAATTTTTTGATGAATATAGAATAATATTAGTTTTTAATAGAAAATTTTTTTTCCATAGAAATAATTTACAGAGTTAGATTTTTTATTTAATTTTATTAAAGTACCACTAGATTATTTTTTTATTAATTAATCTATTTTATTTCATTGAAATGAGTTTTACATTAAACACATTTATAAAAATGTTTCAATATTTTCAATTTTTAAACTTTTAAAACTAGTTTTTTATCCCGTCAATGTGAATATTTTTAAGGACTAAAAATAATTTGTTTTTATTCTTTAAAAATATATTCAAATTTTTATTTATATGTGGGTAAAAAATTTCTTAAATAAGATTCCATTATTTTTGGGAATATAAATAGTAAAAATAGTGATTTTTTATTACCATGGTCAATAGTGAATCGGGAAATTAAGGTTAAACGTAATATTATTAATTTTATAAAACTATAATAAAAATTATAATAATATCATTGGATAAGTTTTTCTCAACCAAAATAATAATTTTTAAGATTTTATGTCCCCTTTGTGCCACATTGATGACATTAATGATTTTTTTATATTTTATTCTAAAGAAAGTCTAATAGGTCTTACTCATGTTTCATGTAAGTATTATATTTTTATATATGGTTATTAAAAAGATATCGTAAAATATAAATATTAGTAATAATGATGAATTTTTTTCATTATATTCATAATTTATATTTAATTTTATATGAGAAAAAAATAAATTAAAGGCTAGCACAGTGATGATGCAACATGTCAAATAAATGTTATTAAAAAAACTAAAACAAATATAAATTTATATAAATAATGTCACACACTAATTTCATGTATTAATTTAATATTTTATGGATTTATTAAACATTTTTTTGGGTTAATCTGAAATTTTTATATTTTTAAAAATTCCATGAAATTAATAGTATCATAATTGACCCTATTGATATTTTAGAATAAATAATATTTTACAAAAATATATAAAATTAAAAAAATATTAAATGTATCCAATTTATTAGGATATAGATAAATATTTCATCAATTTTCCTTTTAGAGATCTTTTTCATTTTACAATAACTATATTAACCTTTATTGAATAAAAACACATGTTGTAATAGTGAGAGTTAAAGGAATTAATATATGGTTAAAGCCAAACGAAAAGGGTTTGACTATAACCTAAAATATATAAATAATATTTTATGATTTTTTTTAAACTCATACTCATATTATATTCTAACTAAATAACTTTGGATCCATTTGGAATAGGAAATTAATATATATTAATTTAATATTTTGAGAGTTTCCTAAAGAAACCCTCCCCTCCATTATAAAATAGCACCCATTCTTCTACATTTTACAAATTTATAAAACATATTTTCATAGGAAAGGATCTTTCCAAATTCCATAACATTATTAATATTTCATTAATATATTAAAAGGATCCATTCAAATAAAAATTATTCATTTAAAATTCTAAGATATTTTAAATAATTTATTACATAATAAATAGTGTATTTCAATAAAAAAATCAGTGATTTTATTAGAGTATAATAATCTATTTTAGAATCCTCTTTTGAATCTTATTCATAATTGAGGATGATCTCTTATGATGTAATTTATCATATTTAATTTAAATTATTATGATTATTTTGAGAGTTGATGTTTTATTTTGATACCATTTAGTGTTTATGGATGATGTATTAAAATATCCTATACTAGTTTTTTGATATGAATGTTTTTGTTTTTTATGTTCCACCCTTTCCATATAGAGAAATCGTTTGATGAAGTAATTTATGGGAAGATCTTTTTATTTCCCCTTGATTAATCAATAAGTCTCATGAGACCAAATTATTTGGGTACAAACCTTCATGTTTTTTCCAAGCAGTTTTAAATTGTCTGTTGGATATATATTGAACAAAATCAGATGGGTTTCAACCCACATACATAAAATATAATGATGATAGATTTTTATAGTATTTATCTTTATTATAAATCATCATAGTATAGAAATACAATATTTTGTATTCTGTCATTATTGTTATTCAATGTGATTATTTTATTACTTAGAATACCCATTGTAAATATTCATAGCTCATGCGACTATTTAAATTTCATGTTTATCAGTTATTTACATTTCCATATTTTTTATTCCATATTTATCCATATATTTCATTATACACATACCCTTAGTAAGAATTTGATCTCACACTTTCATATTTTTCAATTTTTTCATATGATTATGAGATGTATGTTATGAGTGATATGCATGGTTACACAAAGGGGGAATAATTACAAAGTTAATGATGTTTTTATTTTATATTTAAAAATGTTATGTGGATTAAATGAATATATATATTTTAACAATAATACTAAATTATTCAGTCCCTTGTGATCTAATTCTTTATATAATGCCAATGTATTAAAGTAAGGGACTGAATCCATGCTACTACAGTCGAGGTTATTACAGTTGAAACCAGATCATCTATAGTAGAATCCTTGAAAACTATATTTAGAAAACATATATTAAGGAACATACATTTAAAATAGACTATGAGGACAAGTATAATAGAACATACATGAATTATGATAATGTAGAGGTTAAGTTTGTCTTACACACAATTCATCAATGTCTGGAAACTATAATTGGTGGCAGATCTGGAACAGATGCACATATGGGTAAAACTATGAAAATGTTTTTCAGACATGACATATCATTACTAGGTACACAGAAAATGGATTTATTTTTCACCTGGTTTGAATCTCCTGGGGGTATATACTTATGATAATTTACATTTTCATTCCAAACCATTATAAATTATTTAAAAGTAAGTATTTCCCCAATGGAAGCATGTTTATGGTTATTAGATTAGATATTAATATATTTTTAACTTATGTTATGTATGTTTCTAGTTAGATATTATGTATTATGATTTATAACCTACACTAGTGCATTCCATTATTTATAAATTGATCCTAGTGGAAGGAATGGGAACTATACCAATGCACTTAATACATATAGAGATTTCTATCCTATGCAAGATAATGTTTTTGGGGTTGGATATACAACATGTGTTGATCTATATATAATTATATATGGATATTTGAATCATGTTATAAACTATAACCATACCCATATAGATCATCATGATCCACAATGTGGAGGAATAATGATATACCAGTTCATGAGACAACAACATCCAACATTCAATGATACTAAAAATAAATCCCTTGATAAACAATGGATACATTTTATAGAAAACATTTTTCTTGATTTTGTATGAAATAATGGGAGAAGGTTTTTAAGGTAGATTATCACCTCTATAGAGATTCAAAACAATGGTTGTCAATGATTCAAAATAATAAGAGGAAGATATTTCAAGCATTTAATAGAAGGATTTAAGGAAAATTTATGGTAAAAATATTTTCCTCATGGACATCGAGTGGATATGGAGAGAAAAATCATTAATATAAAGAAAAATGAGGATGATAATGTTGGGAAATATTATACCAAATTTACAAGGCTATAAAGGCACGCTACAGATTACATACATAATCCATTGTAGAATATTCTTTAATTCAGTGATGGGTTAAAATACTAGCTTAAAGGTTCCTAGATTCATAAAAGTTCTCATCACAAGAAGGTATAAAATCATATTCTATCAAGAAAATGAAACAATTATCTATATCTTCTGTTTTTAAGGGAATGAAAGAGACAAATATGAAAGTGGAGCAGGAGATCTATAATGAGAGTCATGGAATGTAGGATTTCCCCACATGTGATAATTGTGAAAATAATCAACATGGGGAGTGCATAATAGAACTGAGTGTAGAGAAAAGGGTCACTAAAAAAATGAAGGTGAATGAATGAAAGAAAAAATTGATGATCAATGTTTTATCTACAGTGAATTGTGGAACTATGAAAATGAATTTCATTATCACTAGGGAAATATATTTTAGAATAAGAAAATTGATCAAGGTAAATCTAATGTTGTTAATAAAGTTGAAGTGGAATAATTTATTTATTTTGGTTCTATTATTAAATAATTATGTTATTATATTCTAGTTATTATAATCCTGAGATATATAAGTATAATAGTGAATTACTTCTTCTTTATGGATTTGGGGTCATAAACATTTCCATTAATGTGTTTATGGTTGTATGATATTTGGTATGTGTCAATAAGCGCTACATTTTTTTGTTTGGGGAATCTTATTTTATGATTGATTTTGGAAAATTATATACCATTTTAGACTATTAATTTGGACATAATGATTTTGGATTTTTATTATGATTGGAATCGAGTAAGATGAACATTGGATGCTATTTTGTGAGGATAAAGTATGATTTATTGGACACTTTGGGCTAGAATTTCTTATTTCAGTATATATATAATTGATGAAGGAAATGAATAAGGTGCTTATGATTCATCAAATGCCACTTTGATCATAGTAGATTTATATCTTTGTTATTGTCAACATTCTTCTGACCATGTTCTCTAGCACAATACAATTGAACATGATGGTCAGATTTCTCTTCCATTCTCCCGACTGACTACAGTCTTCTACGATCAGATTCATTACAGTTGATATTATAACACGTTTAGTAGTAACCTTGAAAACCATATTTAGATAACATAAATTAAGGAAAAACCCATAATATAATATATGATGATAAGTAATGAAGAAACTGAATGTTTTTAGGTAAGGTTGGGATTATGTGGGTATTACACATAATAAATATATATATGAATACTACATGTGGATGTGGATCTAGTATAGAGGTACATAGGTGGAACAACTCTGACAAAGTGTGTCAGGCATGACTCAATGTAACCAAGTTCACAACAATGAGCCTTATTGTGTACCTAGTTTGGCACTCCCGAGGGATATGATTATTATTATTCCTATTTTTTTACAAACCATTATGAAATATTTAAAAATTAATTATGTCCCCAAAGAATCCATGATTATGATTTTCATATTAGATATTCATAAATTTTCAATTTATGTAAATTATTTTATTGGTTTTTTAATTTTATATTATGATTTATAACCTAATATAGTGTATTCTATTATTTATAAATGGTGTATAATGGAAGGAATTGGAACTGTATCAACGCATATAATCAATTTAGGGATTTCCCTCGTATGAAATATAATGATATTGGAGCTGGAGATGCAATTGGTGCCATGAAACATTTAACTATACTAGGATAGTTGACTCATGATATGAAAAATATCCTTACATATATGGATAATCATTATCCAAAATATGGAGTAAAAAATGTTAGACCACATCATAAGGAATCAAACTCCAATAATAAATGTTGCTAAAATAATTGACATGTTCCTTGGAGATGATAATTCTTGTTTTGGGATGCACTGAAAGGGAGACAATCTTCATCGTAGTTTATCTCATATTAGGAGGTTCCAATAAATGGTGATCACTGATTCAGAACATGAAGGTATTAAATAAATTTAAATAAAAGAATGGAAGTATTTTACGGAAAGTTTATTAGAAAAAAATTTCTCCCAAGACCATCAAGTGGATATAGTGAAACCATTCAGGAATATTATATAAAAGAAAGATGAGACTATTGCTAAATATGATGCCAACATTACAATGCTATTAGGGAATGTTTTGTATTAGGAATGTAATTTAACTAAATGAATTTATTAATTCATTGATAGGTTAAATCCCTTATTTCTAAAAGAAAATGTCTCTTGAAATTTCTCCTTATAAGAAGATATAGACTTACGTGATATAAAAAAAAATAATTCTCATTGTTTTTTTGACTTTAAGGGAAATCAAATGTTGAATAGGACAATAGATCAAGAGATGGATAATTCAAAGAATGTAAAGAAGGATTTTTACACAAGTGATAATTTTGGAAACCATCACCATGGGATGTGGTTGACAGGATTTGGTGATTTTTATAAGTGAATAGAAAAGTTTTACTTGGAAAAATAATGCAAAGAGATGAATTGAAATACTAATATTTTGTGTTTTAACTATACTAAAATGGGGCACTACAAAAATAAATTTCCTAACCATCATGGAAATATATCTCAAAAAAATGGATAATGGTAAATCTTATGATATTATAATAGTTGAAGTGGAATAATTAATGTATTTTCATTTTTTGTTTCAATAATTATGTTATTATATTTTGGTTATAAGATTCATGAGATATATAATGATTGTACTACATTAATTCTTATTTAATTATTTGGTGGCATAAACATTTCTATCAATGTTTTATGGTTTTCAATTTTTTTGTATGTGTCAATAATAGATACATTATGTTTTTTAGGGAATCATATTATATTGTTGATTTTTGAAATTTATAGACCTTTTTGAATTGTTAATTTGGACATAGGTATTTTGGACTAGTTTTACAGTTGGAATGAGTAAGTTGAACATGAGATATTTTCGGTTGATGTTAAATTATGATTTATTGGATACTTTGTTCTTGAATTTATATTTTCAGTAAACATTTATAGGATGAATAAATACTTAAGGGCCTTATGATTCATCAAAAGTTCTTTATGCATGAAATACTGATTTTGAACATTCGTTTCCATGCGTACAGGATGAAATGAAAATAAATCTACACACAACCAAAGTATAGTATTAGGCATATGTTATTAAAAAATTAATTATGTGGTCATATGAATTGTAATTTAATTCTTCAACTGTAAGGAAATGATCCTGAAACAAAACAATTTATCCTTGTATATTCTTTTTTGATGAATCAAATGTCCCTTGGATCATCATAGATTTATACCTTCATGATTGTTAACATTTTCCTGACCATGTTTTCTACCATTATACACCACAACATGATGGTTATATTTTTCTACTATATCCATGTTTTTCTTCCCGGGACCCTAGTATGTGTTTTCTTTGGTGACCTCATCACTTCTGTTTATTTGTTGTAATGTGTATGTTTTATTGTCCCTTGCTCCTATGTGGGATTTCAATAAAATTATTTTTAGTACTAAAAAATTAGTTACTAAAACTAATTTTAAAAATTGAGAGGATGAAATTTATTAAAGGAGGGGAGAATGTAGCACACCAATATTTTTATGGTATTTCTTTTTTTGATATATTATGTTCAACACAACATCATGATTTAATAAAAAACACCATATTATTAGTTAAATGTAACTAGTATAAACTATTTTTTATATTAGTAGTTATGAATAGTATTGACTATCTAATGAATTATATGGTTTAAAAAATTATAATACAAAATCATTGGTTAACAATTAATTAGAAAATAAAATTTGAACATCTTGAATATAAATGAAACATTTTTATTTTTGTACCCCCAAATTCCTTTTATCTTAATAAGCTAAATTGATTACAATTAATAAATTATATTAACTAAATATATGTTATATATTTAGTATAATATTTTTATTTTAATCCAATATATTTTTTAAGATTAATTTAACGACAAACCAAACATTATGCAGAAACCTATATTCATCTACAAGATGTCTTTCCATATTTTAATGGAAAACCAATATTAAATCCATCATTGGACATTTTAATATACAATTTTTGAGAAAATAAACTACTTATTTTTAAGAGGGTTATAAATTTTTTTTTTTGGATTTTAGGTATTTTTCTGATAAGATTCATATTTTGATGACTATTGAAAAATGATAATTTTTAATTGAAAAGTATGTTTTTCATCGAAATAATTTATAGTGTTAAATTATATATTTTTATTTATTTTAAAATATCAATAGATTATTTTTTACAATTAATCCAATATAGTTTATTAAAATCAATTTTAAAATCAATTTATTTAAAAAAAAAATTCAATCTATTTCATGTTTAATCTTTAATAACTTTTTTCTCACACTTTTAATAGGATTATGTTTAAATAAATTTCTGAAAACATAGTGTTTTGATTTTTTAAAAATAGATTCTATATTTCGAATCAGTGGGTATAAATTATTAAAATAAGTGTCTTTTATTTTTGGGTAAATGAAATGTAAATTTAGTAATTTTTTTATTAAAATTGTCCATGGTAAATTTGGTAATTAAGGGTAAAAATAATATTATAAATACTAGAAAATTAACATTATATAAGAAAACATTTTACTGGATGAGTTTTTTTTGACCAAAATCATCTTTGGACCTATTTTCTAGACCCTTAGAGCCAAATGGATGACATTAAGACTTTTATAGTATTTTATTATATGGAAATTCTAATATGTCATACTCATGTTTTTAATAATTTTTACAATTTTTATATGGTTATTAAGAATATATATTTGAATATAAATATTTTTTTGGAATAAATTTTTTATCTTAATCCAAAAAAATTATATTTAATTTTAAGGGATGATATTTTTAAATTCATGGATATCACAATAATAATGCTCTGATTTATTAATTAAAATACATATTAAAAAATGATATTAAAAATATTAAAATAACAAAAAATTGATATACTTCATGTCATCCAAAAAATTTATTGACTTAATTAAGATTTTAGGCAATTAATAAAAGATTTTTTTGGAGTTATCATATATTTTCTATATATTTTAAAAATTAATGAATTTAATATTGTCAAGATTGATATTAATGATATTATAAAATAAATAATAATTTATTAATTAAAATAAAATTAATAAAAAACAAAATGTACTAAAATGATTGGTTTAAAGATAATTATTTCATCAATGGACCTTTTATGTCTCTTTTTGGATTTTAGAATTACAATACTAACCCGTATTGAATAAAAACACTTGTTATAATTGTTAGAGTAAAAGGAATTAATTAAGGGTTTACTCATAAATATAAGTGTATAAATATGACCTAAAATGTATAAAAATTATTTTATGAAATTATTTAAATCCATACGAAACTTATCTTCTATAAAATTTACTTTGGATAAATTTGGAATTGTAAATTAATATATATTAATTTAATATATTAAGTGTTTCCCAATGTAATCCTCTCATCTCCTGTAAAAGGGAACCCATTAATCTCATATAATAATACTTTAATGCTTCTTTATTTATCCATTATCTTTCTAAATGGATTCCTATAATCCATACCAACATTATAGATTATTTATTTTAGACATAAAACACAATTTATAGGTCTTAATATAATAATTAATGGAATTCCACCAAAGAAGACATAATTTTTTTGACTATCTTATTAATGTTCATTTCTTCATTTACTTCCTCTTTATGTTTTTTCCTTACTAATTTAATAAATCTAGAATAAAATATATTTTGAGATGTTGTTATTATTATGGTACACCTATATACCATGATTTATCCATCCCATGAAAAAATAAAACACTGTGTGAGTGTATGTATGGCTTACTATATGCACACCGTGGTGTAATCTTTTTTTCATAACTACATTATTTTAAAATGTATATTGATTAATATAATGGTTATAAATAATAAATATGACATCATTTTAATTATTTATTGGTAATATACAATCCAATTATTTACCCATTAATCAGCGAGGAATGATATCGTTTCATACGTGTACATACGGTCTTCTGTGTCCATGGAATAATGTGATTTATTTTCCATATTACCCATTAAAGAATGATTATAAAAATTTCTATAATGAGTAAATGTAATATCTATGATATTAATATCATTTTATAGATTATATAAATATATTACATGAATAACAAACATGGATTACCTGATAATACATTCATAGGAAAATGAAGCTGTTAACACATGAAACAAACGTAATAATGAAATATTATTAACAAAATGATATAAGAAGATCAGATGTGATTTCCTAAATACACATATTTTTATACTATAATTCAATAACTTGTTTTTAACCATTATATATGGGGTTAAAGAATATTCCCCTAAAGGAAATTAAAATGTAAGGGTTATTTAACAATCTCATTATTATTCAAGATTGTTTATTTATAAGTATCTACTAGGGATCATTTACAATACAAGTCCATGTTTCTAATTAATGATTAAAAAATATTATTTTCTACTATCCAATGAATTTTTCAATTATTTTTTAACCAAGTTTTATTTTTTATAAAATTGTAATAATGAAATATTTATTTCATTTTTTAAATTGGGTAATTATTAACATTTTCAATGGAATGAATGTTTTTTATCATATGCAGTTTGAGTGATTTTTCTTCTATAATGACACCATAAGGTTTTAATGATACCATTAAAAGTATATAAGGATCTTTTCAAATAAATTTATTTATATTATAAATGAATGGATATTTAAAGGCATTATTTCAATGTTAAAAATGGTATTTCTATTAAAAAATTTCGTTGATTTTATTAGATTATTTTAAACAATGTCAATAGAATATGTTGAATATTATGAATAAATAATCTTGATATCTTATGATATCATTTATCATATTTCATTCAGTATTTTATGATCACTTTAACTCTGTATGTTATATTCTGATACCATTTATGGGTTATGGATGATGTTTTCACATTTAATATGCCAGTTTTTTAATATGAATGTGTATGGTGTTTATGTTTCAATAATTTCATATAGGTAATGAATTGTATGAAATATTGATGGGAGTTTCTTGCTATACCCCTTAGTGTATCGGTATGTGTCAGGATATGAAATCAATTAGTGAAAAACCCTTCATGTATGTCTCTGAGTTGTATTAAATTTTCATGATGATAGATCTTGGCACAAATCAAAAGGATTTATACCCCAGATAAAAAAAATTCAAGAAGATATATCTTGATAGTAGAAATCATGAGCATAGATTGTGATAGTGAAGACATCCAACACTATGCATTCTATAGTTATTATTATTCACTGTAATAATTTGATTATTTATAATATACGTGGTTATGTTTCCAATATCGTGATATAATTTAAATGGAATGTGTTTATATTATTTACCTTTCCATATTTTTTTCTTCAATTTTTAATCATAGCTTACATTGTATGATTACCCTTACTGAGTATTTGAGATCACACCTTCATATGTTTCATTTTTTCATAGATTCCCTATAGTATGTTATGACTAATGTATAGGGCTACGTAAATGGGGAATAATTTAAGACTCAATGAAATTATTTGTGTTTTGGATTATTCAATATGTAATATGGATTAAAAATATGAATCTAGTATACCAATACTATTAAACTATTTGGTCAATTATTATGTGATTAATTTTATAATTTATAGATGTATTAAATTGAGGCCCCCACTCTAGGTTACTAGGGTCAGAGTACTTACACACCTTCACTGCTTCAGATTCATATCACACTTTAAAAATTTGTACATGATGATTATTTGTCCTTGTACACCACAAAATTCTCTCCAATTATCTAATGTATCCATGCGCGCAAAGCATGGAGAACTGTATCTAACTCAAGATTTTGTGTTGGGTAATTCATTATGTATGGAACTAGTGGACGAGATCCGTACACTATGACACTATCCCCCTTAATTAAAAATTCTTCAAGAATGAAACTAGATGTTTCAGAAAACATAGTTTAGATCCTTCTTTTCTATGGAAGAATCATTTTTTTATGATTTCATTGTCACTTTCACCTCCTGAAATTATTTATAGCTAGAATCAAACAAAAATAATTCACACCCTTCGTAGTCATTTCCATCAACGTAATTATAAACCATACATATTCGTATATGAAAATACATGAATATCTTGATATCACCATGAAACCCCATATATCTAATAAATTCATGGTCTTCTCCTATGAATCTATGTCTCTCACCTTCTTAAGGTCTATTGATACTCGTGTATCTTAACTAATATAACTCCAAAAAGGGAATATTTTTCTTCTATTAGATGGTAATTGTGAGCATAGCCTATTATTATTTATCTCTAAATGTATCCAAAACTATGTCTTTATGTTTGGAAAAATCATGTCGACTGCAAGAATACTCTAACATATCACCTGTGAAAACCACCCCAAATAAATACTAATAAGGATAGAAAACATGATTCGTCAGAACCATGAAAGCAAATGGTACATTTGTCAAGACAAAATGAATTAACCTGATAATATTTAAATAGTTTTTGGTGTCATGTATGTATGTAGAACATGAACCTAATGATATCGATTCTATGTCAATTTTAATGAAAAACTAACCTCCTCAAATCTGATAAAAATGAAAATCTATAAGTGGTTGGGGATAACAGGTCTTAACCATCAACTGGTTGAAATTATAATAATCCACACATAGACTAAGGGATCATCCAACTTTTAAAAAAAATGACTGTTGAACCCCATGGATAAGAAGACGGTAATATAAACAGCTTTTCCTCCATGTCTTCTAGCAACCTCTCAAGCTCCTATAACTCCTTAGTAACCATCTTGTTAAGGGAAAGGGATACGAGTGTAGATTCGGGAACAAGATTTATGGAGATCTTAACCTCCCCTCAATAGGAATAATAGAGAATTCATCTAGAAAATTTTCATTAAATGATGAACCACTGGAGGAGAATCTATCAGATTCACATCCTGGTCATCCAAATACAAACTAGATATTTTTGCTAACATTCCACCTAGTCCATGATGATTTATTATAGATCTTCTTTCCATTATATCAGATTAATCAATTTTAATATAAAATATACACTATAGGGATGTTAAATTCACCATCAATTGATATAAATAATTGAAATATCAATAAGAAACTAAACATTACATTCTAAGTATAATGTCAAACGTATTCATTATAAGGGGAAAAAATATTCCACACAATGTTACACACACCAATATCAAAGTGGAACTCACTTCACTTTTGTTAATACTTCATTGTAATACCTAATGGATTTTCAAACATCATAACATCCATGTAAAACTGAATCAAGAACCCAAGGCTCTCAACTATAGGTACATATATAAATATGTGTGATATTCCTTTATTAGAAAGTGTGGATACAAGCATAGAAACTACTAATATTGTACCTATTGATACCTTATATTTCATAACATGAATATGAAATAATTTTGAAGATAAATAAAATAATTGTGTTAGAAATATATGATCAATGGGTTTAGATTCTTCAAAACATTAGGCATATACATATATTTTACAAAATAAAACATAAAAATCATTTAATTATTTCTTCCCTAGATTCTTACTTGACATCACATTTTTTTAGTACGATAAATCACCTGAGGATATATATATCAATGAAATGGGTGAGATAAATTTCAAATAACATGATTAATAATAGATATGAAACATTGGTGAGTATAATCATCATCATAACAATGACATAATAGTCATCAGTAGAAGAATTATATAAATTAATGGAATATGTAAATTTATAATAATGAAACAATATGTATTTTTTTCATAAACTACACATAATTTTTAATAAATATAGAATCATTTTAAGACATATTTCAATTTTTCTCATGATAAATATCACATCACCCAATGCATTGAATCACTATATACTTTTGGATACTCCCATCACATTATACCATTACATTCACAATGTACATACAGGTCAACCCATCACATCATAACATATACATTATCATGCATGCCAAATTGAATGTATATCAATCTTATACATAATATAACCCATGAAAAGTCTTGAGTTTCATTTCATAAATAAAAAATTAATGAATAATTATTTGGGATATCAAATGAAAAATTTATCAACATACATGATTAATTAGACATCAATCTTGAGTGAGGATGAAACAATATCAGAATAAGTAAAAGATATTCTTCTAAAAAAGATACTTCTTTTGGAAAAATAATATAATTTTTTATAAATTATGATATGAAATAACTATATCCTAGAAATGACAAGATAAAGGTAATGAAATTATATTAAAGGAACAACAATGGAACATACATAATGGAATTTTTTATTAAAAATTAATAACCCAATGAATGGAAATTGTTTTTTATATTCTCCTTACCTTATTTCAAATGATTTCTTCAATTTAAAAGACTTGATAACAAAATAAATTCATTAATTGAAAAATAAAAAAACACTTCAAAATGTTTTTAATTTATTACTATTTTATTATGTTAATTTATATACATTTTAGGTCTAAATTTCAATTTAATTGTTCGGGGGTGTTTGTTTTATTAGATTTCATGATTGGTTCAATTGTTTATAGGAATGTATGTTCATGTATAATAATAATGATTCTATAGAATTGAAATTATATTTTCCTAATGGACATAAAGAAGTATAATTGGTATTATTTTTTTTGGTTTTTTCTACATATGAGAATGTTTCATTATATAAATTATTAATTATACTGGGTTAGATTAATTGTACCTATATTTGATCACAAGAAACTCGTCTTGTTTTATTATTTATTATTCTATGTATAATTATTTCAAGAAAAAAATATTACAAAATTTATTTTAAAATCAATTTCATCAAACAATTTTTTTAATACCATCTGTGAATGTGGTAAAATAAAAATAAAACATTCCAATATATGTAGAGGAGGAGAGGAAGAGTTGGTGAGGGTTGGTAAATTGACACATCAGAATGATGATGGTGTGAGAGGGGTGGTGAGAAATATGTCGTGAGGTGGTTAGGTTATGATGTGGTGAGGTGTGAGAGGGCTGGTGAGGTGGGTAAGAATAGGATGTGAGGGGTGGTGATAAAACATTCCATTTTATACATTCATCCATCATGATGGTATATTGACACATCACGAATGATGATTTCATGTTTTTAGAATAAAAGAGAGAGGGTAAGTGGATTGATGATGGATTATTTAGTTAAAATAAAAACATTCTAGTAAATATATGATATTGTAGTTATCATTCCACTTGTATAAGGGTATATGAAGAGATAAAAAAAAGTTGAAATGAAATTAAATGAAATAGAAAGTGGGATTTGCCTCTTGAATTCACCCCCATGCATACCTACCTAGGGAAACTAGTTTTGTGTTTTTTTTATACAAAATACTTCTGGGAATTGGGTGGGGGGGGGGGGGGCTTGGGAAAGCATTGGGAAGAATTTAGACATGTCTCGTAGCTTGGTATGTATTATAGGAAGAGGTGGTGAGGGGTCTTATATATAGGGAAGTTGGATTTTTTCTCATTATTTTATTCATTGGTTTTTTTATATATTCTCAAGAATATGAATAGTTTGTAAATTATAACGAAATATATTAAATAATGAATTTGAGTTTTATATTATTGTTCTTAAATAATCCATGAATCAAGGGATGGTGTATTTAATTTATAATGTATATAAACTTTGAATTTCCATATTATACTACTTACCAAAAATTAAAGTATTTAATAAAAATAAGAAAACATCACCCTAAACATTATTCAATGTGTATAATTCATAATAATATTCCATTTTATGAAATAATTTCATACATATGGAAAATTTAATATTTAATTAAAATCAACATTTACATCGAAAATACATATATTAAAATTATAATTGATTATAAAACTATTGAAAAAATCAATTATGGTCTCAAAAAATATTTTATATTTATAAGACCACAAAATGATAATTTATGAATATATTTTATGTAAATAAATTTTCATTTAAATAATTATTTTAATTATAAATATAAATATAAAAATATAAATTTTTGTTTTATAGAAATTCTCACACATAATTTATAATTTTTAAAATATATATTACCTATATGATGATATAATTAAATCATATTATCATATATAAAACACATAAATTTTATTTATAATTTCATATATGAGGTCAATTTTTTATTAAAGGAATTATTATTCATAATGGTCGTGTTAATATTCAAAGGTTCATGTTACTATTCCATCTATATGCATTCCTTAATTTCTTGAAATAACTCTTATTTTATTCATTCTTAATTTATAATGTTTTTATTCTATTCTGAAAGAAATTTTACGTAATTTAGACTATATGTTATTATTATAAGAGGGGTTTTTACATTTATATAACATTGGGTCGTTAAATTGTTCCCACATAGGATATTTCTCCCTAGAAATTTCATATTAAATTCTATGTTGAAAACATGTGATAGTACATCTCCTTCATCACTCCCTACAATTCACATTTTACACTATGTACTAATGGTTTTGCTATAGTGTATTAGCCAAGTGAGAATTATTGTTGTGTAAATATTTATCTATATGATTTAATCTTCATTATATTCTCATCATAAGATATATAATTTCTCAAATGTAAAACATCTAGATTCATTAGATGTGAGGTATTCGTTATGTTCTTTCTCAAGAGGGATACGTGGAAGACATCATGTACTTAAGACATGTTAGGTGGATGTACTAGTATATATTGCACAATTCTAACAAGAATATGGATCTCTAAGGGGTTGATTTACCTTGGAATTATATTTTTTATTCTTCCTAAATTTCATGATTCTATTACATGGAGATATTTTGAGGAATAAAATGTCTCAATCCATAAACTCTAGGACCCGCTGATGATTGTCTTCATAGCACTTCTATAATCATTGTGATTCCTTTATGTGTTGTAGAATGTTTTTCATATTCTCTAGTATGTAATCGACCATTTATGGTCATATAATCCTACAATCAAAAACCTCATCCCAACACACTAGTGTTATGCATCATTTCAAATAAAGGGCTTCATATGGAGCCATTTGGATGTTTGAGTGGAAACTACTAATGTAAGAGAAATCATCTAGAGGTAGATGATAGTCCCATCATCTATTTAATACCATAGTCAATTCTCACAACAGTTATACTTTTTTATTAATTTTCAATCTATATTTACCATCATTTTGAGGATGATAACTCATAGTAATGTTACACCCAGTGCCTATATCATATTGAAGACTTTTCCAGAACATCAACGTCAATGATGGATGAGGATCAGATACAATCGATAGTTATACCCCATTTAGAATTACACATTTTGCGACATATATATGTTCCAATTGATCCATAGGTAAATCCTCTCAAAAATCTGATAAACTGTCATGTCTTATTTAGACGATCCACAAAAACCCTTATAGAATTATTTACTATGGATGTCTTCAGAACCCCAGTGAAAAATTTCATGGTGATGTTTTCCAAATTTCATGATGGTATGGGTAATATTTGTATATCCACCTTAATTTTTTTTTCTTTTATTCTTAATTTAATTACATAATAAGAACTCAAATATATATTCACTGATCTAATTCTTCATATTTCCTCATAAATAGTTCTTCTGTAGATCTCAATACATCATTGTACACCCTATGTGGATAGGTATGGTTTAGAAATGTGTGTCATATAAATGCTTGATCATTATCTCTAGATCATATGGTGCACATATTGTTTACCCAAATATTAGAATTAAATCCTCATAAATTTTAAACTATGAGTATTTCCTTTTTCTCATAGCTTCCGCCATCTTCATAATTTCTACATAATTTATTTGAGGATGGATTTTTTTATCCATGAGTAGTGGTTGAGAAAAAATATAAGAAAGGACTGGTGATGTTCTTTCCTTTATGATTCATATGTCCATCCATTTAAAATCTATGAATGTTGAATTAGTTTCATTTCTCATCACTTATAATGTCTAAGGATCATTTATATGTTGATAATACACCAGATTATCATCCTTACCAGGATGGTAGTTGATTGAGAATCATAATCCATAATGAGCACTAACCATCATTGCTGAAAAAATGTATGCCCATTTTGCGTGAATATATATTTGAGGTTATTCTAATCACTATATGTTTCAAACTTCTCCTCATATAGATAATTCTAGAATATTTTCAATGAAAAGATCAAATCTAACAACTCCATATCATTTTTGGAATAGTTTTTATCAATAATTTTGAACTGCCATAATGAAAAAGATATCAATTTATGATTCTTCATTAGTACACAACCTTCGTCCTTATTTTAATTATCGTTTTATACCAAAAATAATACCCCACCTTTCAGAAATGTGACTTCTAGCATGATGATATACCTTTTTAACTTATTGAACAATCATCACATTCACTATACCATAAAAACATTTCTCCATTCTTAGTCAGTTTGGTTAGTGTGTTTGAAAATCATGATATGTTATACAAAAATTACTAGTAATACTGAGCTAGACTAAAGAAACTACATATCTTCATTATAGATGTTGGCATGGGACACTCGTTGATTTACTTTGTTATAGAAGGATCCTTATAAATTCATTTTATAGAGATAACATGTCCCAATAATGATATTTACTATATTAAAAATAACATTTACTAAAGTTTTTTTATAGATTCTCTCTCCACAAAGTATATAAAATAGTGTTGAAATACTCCACATGTTCATCCTTTCACATAATTTTTATTAGAATATAATCTACAAAGACTAACACAAATTTTTTGAGGTAGTATATAAGGACTATATTCATTATGTCCATGAATATTGATGAAAATGAGTGAGTCCAAAAGGTGTCACTATGAACTCATATTTTCCCTATATCATTCAAAATGTAGTCTTAAGAAGATCTTCCTTCCTCACCATTAATTAATGATATCCTAGTTTAAGGTCCATTATAGAGTATTCATTTTCCACTAAAAGTTGTACTAACTAATCATTCATCAATGGAAGGGGATACTAGTTCGTTATAATGATAATGTTGAGCTCAATATAATCAATGTATAGGTGAATAGATATTTCCTTTATCTTAAAAAAGAGGACTGGTGCACCCAATGGTATAGCACTCGAGCATATAAAACCCTTGTCCACATTCTCTTATAATTGATTTATCAGTTCCTCCAACTCATAGTTGGCCATTATTTAAGGATTATTTGATATAGGTATAGATCCAAAAATATGATCAACTATGAACTCAATATTTTGAACATGAGTAATTCTAGGAATTTTTTTGAGGAACAAATCAGTGTAGTCTTTAACAATAGGAATGCATTCAAGCTTGATTCTATCATTTTTCTAAATCATTTATGTTAGATATTATTTCTTTTAAGGAAATAATACCCCAAAATGAGATGATGAATCAAAAAGATATTTATCCTTTTACATACACATGTACATAATTGCAGGTTGATTCTAGATGTGAAAATTCATCTCCATTTCCTAATAGTCGATGTAGGCATTGAATAAAGATAACCAATCCCTACCCAAAATGGGATAAAACTCCACCAAAGAAAGAAAGACTATATTTTATGTGAGTTTCATCCCATAAAAATTAACTGTGGATTATTTATATACATTGAATGTAGTAATTTACCCCCTTTAAATATTTTTAGATAACTTTACCTCTATATTTTGAGGTGGTGTTTGAATAGGTACACTAAACTTGCTATAGAATATATAATGTGTAGTACCAGAATCAAATATTATGTTCATAATTATTAAATGAATAACCAGATTACCTATAACCAGATAATTTTCAGGATCCACCAAAGTACAAGTGATGGAATAACATTTCCCTTTCTTTATTAGATTTTTTGGCTTCTAACATTAACTATACAAGAGAAATTGAGTATTTTTTCACTGGCTTTCATAGTATGATTTCTTTATATAATTAAATTATTCAACCATATGTTGAAAAATTAATTCCTCTACCACATTTTCCTAATTCATCATTTCTTTTTGACATTCATGATGTTAGTGTCCTTCCCTCACATACTTATAGGATTTCTGCATCCATTTTATATAGTTAACATGATTATTCTCTAATCATTTTTGAGATTTGAGGGGTTGATATTTCATTCCACATTTCTAAATAGATCATCCATCTTGAAAATCCATATTTTTTTTCTTATCATCATTTTTATTATACCATTCTATAAACTTTATCTCCACATTGATAACACATCAAATAACTTCTATATGACTCCTAATTTTTCGAATTACCAGTTCCTTTGGATGGTTTTTTTAAACCATTAATGAATGTATCAATTTTTTTAATAATTATTGATAACATAACCCTTATCAAACTTTCAAGACTTTTGAATCATTATTCATTGGTCATGAAAAAATCACCTTCTTGTTTTATCAACTCTTTTATTTCTCTCGTTAAAAGTATAAAAAGTATAAAGGAAATACCTATAAAGAAACAATAACATAAATTCATCCTACTCTATATCATAATTTTTTTTCCTTCGTATTCTAATTGTTAATCGATTTCCACCATTAATTGAAATCTCCATCTTGTTGATAAATAGCCAGATTCATTATCTCCATCTCATATTAGTTAATAACCAAAATAATGTTCTCTACTAATTTGAACAACTATTATGTGAATATTGGGTTAAAATATCCAATTAACATCTGTGGTCATTTCCATGTAAATGACTCAATAGCTAGTTTATCCCTCTTAGGTGTAAGAGGACAGTCCACATTATTCGGGTTATTGTTCATATCCACAGATAGATGAGTAAGAATCACCAAGAAATTTTTAACTCCATTTCTCATGGAATTGGGGATGTCGTTCAAGAAATCATTGCATTGTCCCTATCTTAGATTATTATCATGGTTTCTCCTTATAACCATAATTTTAAAAAATATAAATCATTTGAAAAAATAAGTAATTCAATTAGTAATGATTAAATAAATTATTCCCCTATATAGTTATATCAAAAGTAATATCTTTTGGGATCCATACATTTAGAATTTTCTATTAAAAATATTCATGGATTCATTATTATTCATAATCTCATACTAAAAGTTTTCAATAAGGTTCTCTAATCCTAATTCCCAAATTAACTAAACTGTTCTGTAATACCAACTATAGAGACCCACCATTTTATTACATAGATATTACAACAATTAAAATCTAGAAAACATAAAATTTCTACAAATCCAAGATCATTTGATTTAGTGTGTTGGTAAAATTTCCATTATACATAAATTCTACAAAATAAAACATAAAAATTATTTAATTCCTTATTCTCAGTTTCTCAGTGGTCTTCAAATTCTTTTTACTACAAGTAATTACCAGGGGATATACATAAACTAACAGGGTGATATGAAATTCCAATAAGAGGGTGAATAATAGACATGAAACATGGGTGATAATAATCAACATCATAAAATCATTATCATTTTCATTAGTGTAAATATTATAAAATGGAATGTAATGTGGTTATGAAGAAAAATTAAGCATCATGTCTAACTTGTAAAATACCACACATTGTTATGATCAAAGCTACCATAATGTTCACACATATTTCACTTTTTATTATGACATAAATAACATTAACCAATGAATTCGAGGGATATATAGTTATAGTAACACTCATCACATAATTAAATTTACATTCTCTATATAATTATGTGTGCACCCATCACATCATAACATTTACATTATAATGCATTCCACATTGAACGTATGTCAATATTTGAAAAAATGTAACCCTTAAAAAGAAATGGGTTTCATTTAATAAATCATACATTCGTGAATAAAAATGTGGTTTTCCAAGAGAATGAAGTAATAACATATATGATAAAAGAAACATCAATCGTGAGTGGAGAAGAGATAATCTCATGAGAGGTAAGAGATATATTTTTGTAGTGAATATTTTTTATAGAAATATCATTTCATTTGTCCAAATTTTTTTAACGTGTATATCCCAAAAATGTATAAGGTAATGATAAAGAAATGATATTTTTGGAACATTAAATAGTCAAAATACTAAATTTTTCATGAAAGAAGAATAAAAAAAGAAATAAAATAGTTTTTGAGAATCCCCTTACCGTATATCCAAATGATTTCTTCATTTTAATATCATGGATAATAAAATTAAATTAATGAGTTGAAAAATAAATAAGCTATATTTAATTTAATTTTATTTGTTTTTTTTGTTAATTTATATTATTTTTGATGACTTATTGGTTTCAATTTGATCCTTTAAGAGTGTTCTTTATCATGAATTTCATAATTGGTTATCTTCTTTATAAGAATGGAAGTTCATGTATAATAAGAATTATTCACCAATATAGAAATTATATTTTATTTTTGAATATAAAAAGTTTAATTTTCCTTATATATATTTTTAGATATGAGTGTGGTTCATTAGAAAAAATCAGAATGATACTCATTTACATTAATTTTAGTGGGTTTCAATAACAATGACCTCATTTTGTTTTATTATATATTATTATGTATATACGTTATATCTAGAACATAGAAAAGTCAAAAACACATTGTAAAATCTATTTAATACATTATAGTTGTTTTAATACTAGAAATTAATCTGGTAAAAAAAATAAAAACACATCATCCATGATGGTGGTACATCGACATATTTTGAATGATGATTTCATTATTCAGAATAAAAGCTATTGGAGAAGAGGATTGATGCTAGATTATTTCAATAAAATAATAAAATTATAGTATATTTATGATACTGGTGTTATTATGTGACTTGGATGAGGAGATATGAGTAAAGAATAATAAAATCATGAAATTGATAAGAAGTTAAATGAAAATATAAAAGGGTTTTACCTCTTGAATTCTCCAACTTGAGAACCTCATTTGAGAAATTGGTTTTGTTATTTTTCCAGACCAAAGGATATTGGACCATATAAAGGTGATTTGGAGGTGTTTTGTAGAAATTGTTTATAATGATAACTTCATGGAAGGTGTGAGAAGAATATATTGTGAGGGGAGGTATTTATAGGTGATGAGTGGGGTGTTTCATATTATTTTATTCATTAGTTTATTAAATGGGCTGAAGACTATGAATAATTTATTTTCTTTTTCTAAATATATAAAATAATGAAATGGATTTATATATTAGGGTTCATACATAATCCATGACTCAAGGGTTATTTTATTTTATTTATAATGTATATATATCGTGAATTACCTTACTATTCATAAAATTTTCAGGTACATCCAAAAAATCCAAAAAATTAATAGTAACCTTTTTATGACTTATATAATGAAAGAATGAACTCAAATTTATTAAAATAATCATCTATATTTGATATATTTTATTTTTAATTAAAATTATCATTTAGTTCTAAAATAATTATTTAAAAATTATAACTAATTTTATAGCACTTTGAAAAAATAAATATGGTATCAACAAAGCTTTTTATAATCATAAGACATCAAAATGTTAATCTAAGAGTAAATTTTATGTAGATAAATATTATTTTAAATATATATATATATATATTATAAAAATAAAAATAAAAATTTAGGTTTTATAAAAAAACAAAACGAAAATAAATATTTTTCAAATATTTATTTTCTTATTTCATTATATAATTATATGATATTATCATTTATATGATGAATATATTTTATATATACATTCCTATACGATTAAACTATTATATTGGATGAACTAATATTATTAATGTACTTGTTATTATACCAAGGGCCATGTTATTATTCCATCAACATAGGTCCCTTAATTTCTTAAAATACCTCTTATTTTATTCATTCATCATTTATAATGATTGTATTGAGTTCTAAAAGATTTTTTATGGTTTATAAAATATGAATAAATTATAAGATTGTAATTTGAATTAGTAATTTTTTTTGTTGTTATAGTACCTCTCAATGTAGAAGGTCTAGCACTCTACTCCTTCGGTAAGCTGCACATAATATACCTTCTCTGAACCATGGCACTATGTCACAACCTCACTACCTAATATAAGCCCAATTTGATGTATGAGTACAACCGATGTTTGGATAGATCCGTCATGACAACCACCACCCCTTTAAAAATGAACTCTACTATTCTAGCTGCCAACCTAATGTGGTGTTATAAAACCTACTATCAAACCAAGAGTTAGAGATGATCCCAACCACTCACAGCGGGAGGGAAGGTCTAGAAGAAACATATCAAAAGGAACGTAAGGCCACTATATTGGAACATTGATTTCATAAATTCTTCATGTGTATCAATCTACTACACTGAATAAAAAACACTAATTCCAGTAGTAGCATACGGGCTAGTATTCATTACATGGGTAGCTTCAAATTCTCACTTCATGAAACTTAAAGCTGAACTACTATGTTGAGAGACTATATTTATCATCATGGGGTCCCCTTTTTCTTCCATGTTTTTCTATTTATTTATCTCATAATTTACTATCTTATTATTAGTCTTCAACCAGAACACATTGACTTAAGATCAAACATCTTTTCAAAAACCTTTCTCAAATAATGCCTCCCATGACAGCTCATCAGTAATGTTTGTTAGTGCAATACGATATAGATCTATAATTCCTGATTAATAATCTATAATTTTAATATAAACCATATACATACAAATGAACTCACTATCCCTCTCTACTCTCAATGTCTTCGAATTAATTTAATTATATAACCTAGTTTTGAAATCCGCTCAAACTGTATCTCATCACCTATCAGCCTGGTTTAGAATATCCCACCAGTGCTTTCCTACTCCTCAATTCATATAATTCATGAGATTCACAGTCCTATAAAGAGGTTTCTCCAAATTAAATAATAATTATAGAGTATTCTAAATCCATAGTTCATTACCATGTGGAGCACAATCCCCCAAAATCAAGGTAGGAAGTTGCTGTAGGAACACAAACATCATCTCAGCCAAGACGTGGAATTCTATAGTATAACAAACCATACTATAAAAACATCGATACTAATTAAATGATGAATAATATTCATTACATAATATAATAAAACAACAATATGACCATATAGTTATAGTTTCTTTAGAAACTAGGGAATATATCAACTCGTTCATAAGACATCCTTATTGTCTCCCAGTTCATTTGTCATAACTAGACCCCTTTTTGACATATGTTACTTAATATACTTCTTCATGACTTGTAGAAAATAAAATGATGAATGGGTGAGTTCATATACTCAATAAGGATAAAAATGTAAGATATTAATCATATCATAATCATAAGACACATTAACATATCATTTGAAAATATTATCCTCTATAAGAAAGATTGTGATATCATGTCATGTGATAAATAAATAAATTTCGTAAGAATCAGTAAATGTATTCCCATAAGTAATAAAATTAGTCTTGATGTTTTTTAGAATACACATAATCATAGAAAATCATTTAATATTAGTCAAATCCTATTCACAAGACCATCATACCAGAAAAAGTCCCTTACTGAATTGAGTTCACTCCTCATTACAACCTTGTACAACTAAATTGAGATCATCTCATATTCCATTCATGTTTATGTCATGACATATAAATGATTACACAATTAATTTAATGTATATATTGGTCCCACACATCTCATAATTAAATCATTCTGAAATGTGCACTAAAGCACAAATCAATCATTATAGCGTAACAAAATGAATAAAATGGGTTTCTTAAAAAAAATTCCATCATAATTTATATAAAAAATGGATTCCATAAATTGAATTCCATTATAAACAAAATAAAATCATAGTGATAATATATAAGAAAACATAACCCTATTCAAATAATGTAATATTAGATGGAAAATAATTTTGATAAAAACATGAAATTAATTCGTGAGGAAAATATGCTTTCTTTATCCAAAATGATTTCTTTTCTCAAAATTCGGCATAATTTAAAATGAAAAAAATAATTTCAAAATAAACATCAAATCTTATAGAGGAAAACTCATGAAAATAAGGAATTATAAAGACATAAAAAACCATTAATTCCATATTATTTAAAAAATATTATCGTTTTACTTTTCATGAAAAACATAAAAAGTACCTCTTATCAACAAATTACAATATATTCCATTCATACCATTTAATAAAAATTTACCAGTGGGTAAAATTTACATTAAAAAATTTTAGAAGAATAAAAACAATATAACATATTTATGAAATAAGGAAGTGGGTGATAAATATATCCTAGTAAATACATACACAAAACCAATATCAGATAATAATGAGATTGTGAAAGTATCCCTTACCATTTAGGTTTTATTTCCATTGAATATATCTGAAACTCCTTTTATTTACTATGATTCTTATAAATACACTCTTAAATAAATAGAGATGATCTTATAAGAGAAACCGAACCTCTAGAATGTAAATATGGAAGTTGAAGAGGGAATATGGTAGGGGATAACTGAGTTTGAAGGCTCAAATTGAAGTGAGGAGGTGAGGGAGGAGGTTCCCTTTTATAATTGATGTGAGGGAAAATTTTAGGATCTGTAGAAATATTATTTTATATAAAAAAACCCTCCAAAAACCCTCTAAAATGTACCAATTTCAATGATCAGAATAGATCAGTTTGTAGTCACATCAACCAATAGATTTTAAACCAGTTTTCTTTACTTATTTAAACCCTATGATTTTAATTAACACATTGTTATCCTATTTAAATTTTTACCTGGGTTACAAATATTTCAATATTTAAAATTTGAAATATTTATTTAGTTTATGTCAATTAGAACATAAATAAACACATTAAAACTTTTTTAACCATAAAATAATTAATCTATATTTTAATAATTTGTTTCTTTAATAATTTAACAAAACATTATTTTTATTAGAAATCATTAGTTTTATTTTTGACACTATTCAATTAATTATATTTTGAAAAATATTAAAATGAAATGTTATATTCAAACTAAATATTTTATTATATTTATAATATTTCAAGGTCTTCTGGAAAATTCATTATACATATTAATTATCAAAAATATTAGTTATTTTTATATATTTAATTGCATATATTTGGAATTTATATTAATAAAATAATTCCTATATAGATTTTTTATTATTATTTAATATATAAATAATTTAATAAATAAAATAAAATCCTGTGATGATGATAATTCTACTATATTTGAGAATAATATATGTAGTCGAATTTATCATTTTTAAAATCCAACATTTAAAATGTTATACTTTTTTAATTGTGAATGTGACAACTTTGACATTAAACTAAACAAACAAATATAAGTGTCACAATATATTCTATAAGACTCTAAATGTTTACTAAATAGACCATTGGATTTTTATTGTCAATATTTACCCAACCAATATGATTTGGCCTTGTTTTTGGGCTTTTCATGGATATTAGTATTTTATTAAAAAAATATAAATTTCTCATCGATTAATGAATTTTTACATTATCAAAGTAGATGAATTTAAGGTAATTATTGACTTTATAAAAAATCCTAGGGAAAAAAATCATTTTATCTTTCAAATGAGTATTTATAATCGAATTTATGTTATGTATATTCTTTTAGAAAAAATGAAAGTGTTGTTAAAATTTGAGTAAGACATATTTAATTTTTCATTGAATAATATAATTTAAATGTCTTAATCTTATCAAAGTGGATTTCAAAGGATACAATTTATACCCAATGATTATTTTGGTTGAAACAAACTCATACATATATATTAATATAAGTGGTTTAGTTTTTTTATAATTGTATTCATACACGAAATTACCTGATTTACCCTTTTACCATATAAAAAAATTACTGAAGTTACCATTCATAATGCCCCAAAAAATAAATATATTTAAATAATTTGAACATATTGATTCCAAATATTGAATAAATTTTTCAAAATTCAAAACACAAAAGTTTCAATTGTTAAGTTAAAATTAATTCTTTTTTCCAAAAGAGAGAACATGTTTTAAAAATTAAAACATTGAAAAATATTAAAATGTTATATATCTAAATTCAATGTAAAATTAATTCTATTGATATAGATTAAATTTAATGATAATAATATATTATATTTATACTATAAAATCATTTAATATTATAATTTAACCATATAAATTATTTGGATGAAAAAAAATTCAGTTAAGATTTAGTGTATTTTTACTATTCATGAAAATTTGAATGTAATGAAAAAAATATTAAAAAAATATATAAGATTAAATCCTATTTCTAGGTAGATTTTTATTTTAGTTTTTATTTATCAAATTTATAAATAATTTATCTAGAAAACAATGTTTTATCATTGAAATAAATTAATAAATTATTTAAAGGACTCAAATAAGTGAAAATGTTCAGTTAACACTTTGGAATTTTTAATGTAATGATTTCAGAATCAGACACTATATAGTTTGAGATTATAAGGCCTAACAAGCCTCAACAAAGGTGGAAAAAATTAATTATATTATTGTAAGGGAAAAAATTTTATTCAAAATAATTGAATTACATCCAAATGGTATGATTTGTGAGAATTCTAAAACCTCTGTTATGTCCATAATATGGTGTTTATCCTTGGATATGTTTAACATTTGGAGGCTCTAGACTTTTGGATTCCTTTATCATGAGATAAAATTATTAAATAATTTTTATTATATTATTTTATTAAAAATAATTATATATCTCCCAAAATATGTGTCATATAGGAAATCTAAGACATAAAATGTGTCTAGAATGAGGGGTTTAACCTAGATAAGGTATAAAATCTCTAGGAATCAGAATTTTTTTGATGAATATATTGAAAAAACAGCCTTTTTATTTCAATTAATTATTTATTACAAATTTTAAATAATAATTCATTAATATCTCACAAACCATGCATCATTTGAGAAATCTGAGACCATCGATGGGTCCAGAATTGGGTGGTTTACTATAGGTTGGGTACAATTATTTTACACAATTTATTATTAGTAAGTTAAAAAATATCTATTTTTTATTAAATTAATTATTTAAGTAAAATAATTAATAAAATCATTTCACTATTCAATCATATTCCCCATATGGTGTTTTAAAATTTCTTACCACTGTGGATTCTAAAATACTCATTTATAGTTCGTTTTCACCATAAAAAACATGAAACATCATCTAGGGGAGAAATAAATCAATGTGAAAATAAATACTTGTTAAAACGGACATCAAATGAGTAGATATAATTAAGGTATTTTATTAATGATAAACAACTCAAGATATCTTTTTAAAACATACCATTTATTGTGTTTTGGTTCATATCAGGTTATGTGCAAATGATCTTGGTAGTTCTTTGTGTAAAATAACCTACCTCTCCTTCCTCCATGAAGTCCTAGTGCCCGAACCTACTACACCTTTTCCTTTTGTGCACCTCAACCTGGTATGCCTCAACCAAGTTTTCATATTTTGTTTTTTTAATTTCATTTACTATCTCTATTTTTCTATCCCTTTAAAATAATTCTTTCAAAAAATAGATTTAAAAAAGAGAGAAAATATTGTTTTATAAATAATAATTCTATTTTTTAATTAATAATATCATTTATTTTTAAAATAAATTATCAATTAAGGTTTTGATAATATAATCATTTAAAAAGTATCATTATTTGGACTTTGTGAAATAATAACAATTATAATTATTAGAGATAATATTGTATTATTACATTATAATTATATTTGATATTATCAAAATATATTTAGCAGCGGATAACTTTTTTTTATGTTTTTTGTCTATTCTTCATATTTCATCTTAATCCAGACCAAACTATACCCCGATTTTTGATGTGTGAATCATATTACATATAAGGAAGTTGGATTAATTTCTAAATGCCATTTTGAATATTTTTTCTCATATATTAAAGTTATAAGATTTCTTGACTTGTTTAGAAATTAATAAATTTTATTTATTTAATTAAAGTGGTAAACAATTTAATTGTGAAATTTATTAAAATGCGGGATTTAGGGTTTGAAGAATAATATAATTAATTGTAAGGATTATTAAGGTAGGTTGTGTTTGGTCTTTGAATGATAAAAAAGGATAATTAACTATAAACTTAAATATCAATGAAAATTATCGAGAAATTAGGATAATTAAATGTTGAGTTAATTATCATGTTTTCATTATGTGATCAAGAATAATTAAATGTTTAATTAATTATTTAATGTTGATATTTTGAAAGGATAAATGATTTTAGAATAAATTAAAAGAAAATTGATGTTGTTAAAAAATTATATATTTAATTAATAGACGTGATAAATTTATTTTTTAGTTAATTAATGGATGATATTTTCGGTGTTAAGTATGAATTTCTACACTAATTATAAAAATAATTGAATAGGATTTTGGGTTTTAGTGATATTGTTCTTCAATATTAGGATTTTGTGTGTTAGACATAGTGTTCTACACTCTTAATAGATATATCTATATTGTTGATAATTGGGATTTTAGACATAGTGTTCTACAACAATGTTAAATAATAACAAACAAGATTTTGGGTGTTAGACATTACATTCTTCACGGATAATATTTTGAGTTTTAGACATGGCATTCTAAAATAAGGATAAATATGTATAGAAAATTTTGAATTGAATGTGTGATATGATTAAAATTTTATTTTTATATGTGGTTAATAATGATTAATTGATAATTCTATAACTATTAAATTAGGCATTGTAATTATTTTATTTATACAGTTTCATACCCTTATTGTTGACTGTATTTGTTTTAGACATTGTTGGTGGTGGCCTACTGAGTTGTACTCTCTCCCTATTCTCGCTACTAGATCGCTACCCAAATAGACATTGTTATTACTGGATAGGTTAAGGGATAGGGCATCGGATTAGATTTCTGACTACGTATGGAGCTCATTTGAGGGAACCAAACATGCAATTTACTATTGATATCATGTTGTGGGCTGATATAATATCAATTTAACCGAATAGAATGGAACCAATGAACTTCAAGAAAAAAGGATCAGCCGAAGTAATTGAAGGATAAAGGATTTTTTCATCAAATTATATATCATTGAGGATCACTTGTACTATTTTGAAAGAAGGCTAACGAGATTTTATGTTTGTGTGTCGATTACCCAAAGTTGAATAATATGTCTGTAATGAACCGATATCCCTTTCCACGTATTGATGATTTGTCTGACCAGTTGAAGGGAGCTTCTGTTTTCCCGATGATCGACATGAGATTAGGGTATCATCAGTTGAGATTTTTGAATTCTGATATACCAATGACTTCATTCAAGAAAAATAATGAGATTTATGAGTTTTTATAATGATGCTTGGGTTTAAAACACACTATAAGAGTTCATGGCCTTGATGAATAGGATCTTCCATCCGTACTTGGACCAGTTTTTGATTGTATTTCTGGAAGACATTATGGTGTATTCCAAGACTCATGATGATAATTATCATCATATTGACATCGTCTTGAGTACAGTGAGAGAGAATCATCTATATGCCAAGAAATATAAGTTTCATTTATGGATTGAATAGGTGCAAAACTTGGGGAACATCAACTTGAAAGAAAGTGTGTCAGTGGACCCAGATAAGGTGTAGGCAGTGGTTTCTTTGCAGCATCCCATAGATATTTTTGATTTCTAATGAATTATGGGGTTAACTAGATATTTCAAATGATTCATCCATGAATTTTCCCTTTTGTAAGTGTACATTCAGGATTTTCTTAAAGTGAGTCAAGTGTGAATGGTCGGAGGATTATTAGAAATCACTTTAGGAGTTAAAGAATAATTTTACATCAGAAAACTTTTTGTGTCTACTAGATTCTAGTGTAGAGAAAACTATGTATTATGATGCTTCTAGGATAAGGCTCATAGTTGTGTTGATGCAACATGGTAATGTTGTTGCGTACAAGTCTTGATAACTGGGGACACAAAAAAGGAATTACCGTACACATGACCACAAGTTATAAATAGTGGTGTATTATTTGAAGTGTTATAAATAACACCTCTTCGATGAATATTTTACTACTTATATTGACTATAAGAGCATGACATATATCTTTTCTCGGGGTGATTTTAATTTTCTCTATTGGAGATTGGCTGAGAATATGGATTCATTTGATTTTGAACTATCATATACAATTAAGAAAGGAACCTTTGTGGCTAATTATTTGACTAGGAAAACACAAATTTATATGGGTTAGGAATCTAGTGTTGAGTGGAAGATGATTACATTGCTATATGAGATTCACATTGTGGTTTCAGAAAGATATGAGTAGATTAAACTCATGTCATTCGCAGTGGAATCTATAATTTTGAGATAGATCAGGTATAGTCAGTATGAGTACCCAAAGTTAATTTCCATTAGGAAATACTTGGTGTTGGGGAGACACATTTGGATTAGAAGATAATTGAGGATGAGATCATCTATGTGATGAATTAGTTTGTTGTGCCAGAAGGCAAGAAAGAGGAGATCATGAGGGAATTTTATGCCTCAATGTCTGTGGTTCATCAAGTCACAGACAAAATGAACCATGGACTACAATGAATGTTTTGGTGGTCGGGCATTAAAAAGGAGATAACATGTTTTGAGAAACAATGTTGCACCTATCTATAGGCGATGGTTGGGCACCAATGACCTGGATATTCATTGCATCCTTTTTCTAATTCCAAAATGGAAGTGGGATGACATGACTATGGACATTGTGATAGGTCGTCTAAATAGACATAGTAATAATTACACTCTTTGGGTCATTGTTGATCGATTCGAAGACATAGAATATTTCATGCATATATGGGAAACCGTTATAGTGGAGCAGATGGGAGATATATATGTACACGAGATAGTTTCTTTTCATGGGGTACCAAAGAATATATATTCAGATCATGATTAATGATTTATTTAATGCTTCTATTAGGTCCTGCAAAAGGAACTTCGTATAAAGGTTTTATTTAGGATGGATTCCCATTCCAAAATAGATTGATAGTCTGAGCATACTATATGAGTGGATGAGGTTAAGATGATTTCTTGTATACCTTAATTTGGTGAGTCATGTGAAAAGAACACGGATTTAGTAGAGTTTACCTATAACAATATTTATCAGGATAATATTTAAACAGAACCATGCAAGGATCTTTTTGGTAGACCAGGTAGATCACTACTATTCTGGATAAATGTAAGTGAGTCAAAGTTATAGGGAAAGAGTCCTGTGAATGATATTAAAGAGTAGGTTTATATGATTCAAAAACGTATGGCTAGGACTCAATGTATGTAGAATTTGTTTGCTAAGAAAGAAGATCACCCCAAGAGTTTATAGATAGTGATTGTATACTCTTTTGGGTTTCACCCATGTTGGGTCGCCACAAGATATGGTGTAAGGGAATATTGGAACCCAGGTTTGTTGGACCTTTGAGATCATGGGTATAATTAGGATATTAGCATATCGATTGGATCTTCCATAGAAATATAGAGTTATGAGAAATTTTATCCGTGTATCAAAACTATGATGGTATCACCTCGACCCTTATCACATGACCGATGTGAATGATGTTGATCTTGAGATATATATATCATTTGAGGAGCATCTGTTATGTGTGGTGGATTTTAGTGAGATGATATTGAGGGGAATGATCATACTGATAGATAATGTGTTATGTAATCAGTGATGTTTATAAGAATAGGCATGAAAAATAGGGGAATATATAAAGGCTCAGTGGCCTGATATTTTTTGGATCAGAATCATAAAGATACTTGCGTGTGTAGCTCAAGGATGAGATATTTTTTATTGGATAGATTGTATGATTTCATCCTTTTTGATGGTATGTTTTCCTATGAGTTTATATTTTTATAATTTATAAATACTTTATGTGGAAAAAAATTTATTATCCATGAAATAACATAACAAATGCTTTAAAAAATTTACATAAGAGAATATTTCTAATTAATCTTAGGAAATTTTAATGAAATTTTTTCAGAGTCATACATTAAGTAGTGAGAGATTACAAGGCTTGAAAAACCTCAGTGAATAAGAAATAAAAATATTAATTACATTATATTAATAAGGGATAATTTATTCAAATAATTAAATAACATCAAAATGGTGGGACATATGTGAAATCTGTTATCACTATCATGTATGAAATATAATGCTTACCCAAGGATAAGTTGAACATTTGGAGGCTCCAGAAAATTGGATGTCTCACTCATGAGATAAAGTTATTAAATAATATTTTTTATTTTTTTTCTAAAAAAATATTTAAATATCTCCCAAATGATGCATCGTATGAGAAATCGTAGACAACTGATGGGTCTAGAATAAGGGTTTTATCTTAAAAAGAGTATAATATTTGTATGTGTCATGTGTTTTGATGCATCCCTTGCAAAAAAACACTTTTTATTTCAATTAATTTTTTATTCTATTTTTTAAATATAAAATCATTAATATCTCAAAAACTATGCATCGTGTGAGAAATCTGAGACCACTAATGGATCTGAAATAGTGGGATTACCAATTGAAGGGTATAATTTATATAAATTATCAACTTATTAGTATGTTCACCAATTAATATTATTTTAATATATTAATTAATTAAATTAATTAATTAATAAAATATTTCCACTATTCAATCATGTTCACCAAATAGAGTTTTTCCATATTTGACCCCTGTGGATTCTAGAAACCTCATTTATGGATAGTTTTCACCATAAAAAAGTATGAAATGTCTTATAGGGGTAATGTAAATCCCTATGCAAACAAAAACTAGTTTAAATAGACATCAAATGAGGAGTTTTAATTAATTGATTTTATTGATGATATATGGTTTGAGATCTCATTATAACACATAATAGTTTTTGTGTTTCAAGTTAGATTGGGTCATGTTTTAACGTTCTTGGTTGTTCTTTTCATAAGAAAACATTCCTCTTTCCCCCCCTAAGTGAACAGGTGCACGAACCTGCTACACATTCTCCCTCCATTCACCTCAACTAGGATATAAATTTCTTTAGTTTTTTAATTTTTTTAATATATATATATATATTTCTCCCCCATTACAATAACTCTTTTGAAAAAAATTTATGGAAAAAGGAGAAAATGAAGATTTTTTTATAAATGAAAATTATATATTTTTAATGATTATTTTTTTACATTTTGAAAATAAATTATCAATGAATGATTTGATAAAATAATATTTTAATAATTACTATTTTTCCATTTTTGTTCAAAAATATCACATATAATTATAAAAGATACTATATAATTAATACTTGTTAATTATATATGATATTATCATAAGATATTTATCAATGGGAAATGTGCGTTTTTAGGGGTTTTATCTGTACTTGATGTTTCCACTCGATCCAGACCAAACCATAACTCAATTTTTGATGTGGGAATAATCTTTCATATAAGTTGGGTGGAATAAATTCTAAATATCACAGTAATGATTTGTTATTTTATATTAATGTTTTAGGATTTCAAGATTTTGTTAGTAATTGAGTCCTATTATTTAATTAATTAATTTAGTAAATTAATTAATTGTGAATGTTGTGAAATTGTTTGATTAAAGGTTTGAAGAATAAGTTAATTAATTGTATGGATTAATTATGTTTGTAAAGTTGTGTATTTTAATGGGATATACGAATAATTAACTACTAAATTATATATAAAAATAAAAGAATGATAAATTGGGAAAATTAAATGTTGAGTTAATTATCTTGTTCTTTTCATCGAGAATAATTAATTAGATAATTAATTATTGAATGATGAAATTTTTAATGGGTTAATTTATCTTATAATTAATTAATTGAAAATTTATGTAATTGATTATTTATTTAATTAATTAAAAAACTTGATTAATTAATTTATTAATTAATTAATTGATGTGATTTGGTGTGTTATACATAGTGTTCGACACCAATAAGATAATGAAATGAATGATTTTTGGGTGTTAGATAAGCTGTAATTCACTAATGGGATTTTGGGTGTTAGAAATGGAGTTACACACTTATAATAGATCAATCAATATTTTTTAGAATTAGGTTATTAGAAATATCATTCTACACCAATGATAAAGAATAATATATGGGATATTCGGTGTTAGACATGGAATTTTGCACTAATGGGATTTTAAGTGTCATGCATGGTGTTATAAAATGAGGATAAATATGTATAGAAAATTGGGATTTGAATGTGTGACATGATACCAACTCGATTTTTCATTGTGGTTAATAAAGATTAATTGATAATCTGATAACTGTTATATTATTAATTGTAATAATTTTCTATATACAGTTAAATACACTTGTTGCTGACTTGATTTGTATTATACACCATTGTCGATGGCCAACATATTCATACTCAATCCCTATTTGAGATTCTTGGTCGGTTCCTGAATAGGAAAGTCTATTGTTGGAAAAGTTAAAGGCAAACGCCTGGATTTGATTGCTAATTAGGGATGGATATTGGTTGAGGGAACCAGGAAATGTTTGGGACCCGCGTGGAAGTCACTGACATCTTTTCTTCAAGTTTCATTTTTAGACACATGATACCTATATAAGCATTGCATGTTTCTTTTTTAGTTGAATATTATGTCTCATGTATTTTTTATTCTTATGAATTTGTACTTTTATGTTTATATAAATTATTATTATATTTCTTGTATTATTCTTCATTTTTTTACTCTCATAATAGAGGGTATATTGTCCCATGACTAACATACCCATCCCTTATAGCTAATCGACATCATCTAGCATATGTGGAAGTGTGCATGTGGTCATGTGGTGAACCGGCTCGAGGCACTATTATCTAATTCCCAGGTCGGGATGTTACAAATTCATCCAACATTAATTTTTATACCCCTCTTTTAAAGAACATGTTTATGTTTTCATGTAATAATTTTTAATGTGTCAAAATATTAATTTAGAAGGGGTTCTCCATTAAAAATTGGAAATTGACCCTTTTGAAAAATATAAGCACTTAATATGTAAATAAGGTTTATTCATAACCTATGATAAAAATATATATTTGATGAATATCAAAAATATTTTATTAAGTATATACCATTTATATTTCCTTAATTTCATTTAATAATAATAATTCACACAATTTATTTATTCAAAAATAAAAATATAGTTGATTTATATTTTTCATAAATAATTGGTAATGAATGATTTCACTATACATTTTAATAAGTTAGTTATATTTATTCCCTCTAACCAGATGACTACATTAAAATGGTAATTTTATAATATACAAATCTCATTGTCTATTTAAACTCATGAAAGAGTGAAATCCAAGAAATTGAAGAATTAATATTATTTAGATAAAATATTTCCTAAAAACATCTTGGTGTTAAATTTGACCCCCACCCCATTAAACTATATATTTGACTAAATATTCATCCCTTCGATATAAAAATATGAGGATATCTCTCCCTTATCATATCTGTAACATCCCATGTAACTTTTTCATATTAGTGGTTCCACAAAAATCATTAACCAGATAAGTGGTCTTGTTTTTTAGTATTTTATGCTAAGATATAGAATTTATAATGGTTGTTTTTTATAAGAATTATCTTGATTCATTGCTAAGACATATGATTCTAGTACTTGTGAAGGACCAGGTATATACTTACTCTTGTGAGATACATAGAGAACATCATGAACTTGATAGAAATTTGGAGGAAGTACCAATCATTAAGCTACCTTCCCAACATGATCCAAAATTTAAAAAGGAACAATATTCCTACGGATTGAAATTCTATTATTTCAAATTATCACTAATCTATTCTAGGGAGACAGTCATTGAAACACCTTGCCAGTGAATTCAAACTCTAGATCCTTTCTTCAGTTATCAACTTTAGATTTTTAAAAACATTGAGCTGCTCAAATGTGTTGTTGAATATATATGATATTTTCTTCCATTTCATCAACAATATAAGGTCTTAAAAGTTTTTGTTCACCAAATCCTTCTCATCAAGTTGGTGTTATGAAATTATTTCCATAGAGGTATTCATAAAGATCTATCTGATTACATGAGTGAAATCTATTGTTGTATGAATATTTCCTAAAAGGTAGGTGTTGATCCCAAAAACATTTGAAATCCATAGAGCAATCTCTAGACATGTATTTTGGAGTTTGAAATTTCTTCTCAGACTGACCATCTATTTAAGGATGATTAGTAGTGATAAGACATCACTTTGTATTTAGATATTTCAGAAGGCATCAACAAATATTTAAGGTAAATATCAGATCCCAATCATATATGATGGAATGTGGCACTCCGTACAATCCTACCACTTCATTTATATAAACTCTGACAAGATGATCAAGAGAGAAATACTATCCAATATAAATGAGGAGTGCCAACTACATTAGGTGATAAACTATTAAATGTATAACATTATAATCATTATATGTTTTGGTATGTGTGACAAAAAAGACCATAGTGATGTTTTTCCATTTCTAATATGGTATTTTTAATGGTTGTAACATCCCCTTATACTTCCATCTCTTGAAATCATCATTCTGTAAAACCTTGCATTGAGATACATATTCAACAACATCTATTTTCATCCCATCTCACCGTAAATACTATTTTAGGTACTTGCAAATCATTGTGCTTCCAGGGTGAATAGAGAATGAAGAACTATGAGCCTCATCCAACAGATCTTTCTTTAATTATGGTATGGGATGAATACAAAGTCAATTCTTGAACCTCAGTATTACATCACAATCAATATTGAATTCAGAAATATTTATGACATTCTTTTTTAGATACACATCTTCCTTATACACCTCCATAATATTAAGTTGTATAGATTATTGAATATTCATTTGAGAAAGATAAGATTTCTCCACTTACATTAAAATTTCAATATCAATCATTTAAAAATCCATAGATACTGGATCTTTTGTGATCGTCATCATAGACAGGATAGCATGGTTATTTCAACTGAAAGCATCTTCCACCCTTTTCATATTCCTAGGGTGGTAATTTATTAAGCATTTGTATTATTTAATCAACTATATCCATTTATTGGAACATATTAAATAAATGTTGTTGTGAAAATATATTTTCAACATTTATGATCATTATAAATATCAATCCTTTCACCTTAAAGATAATTCCTAGATATCATTAAATAAAATATTACCGTAGTTAACTCTAAATCATGAGTTGGGTAATTTTTCTCAGGTATTTTAAATTTCCATGAGGCATATTCTATCATGATATCATTTTTCATTAGAAAAAATCTCATCCCATTTTGAGATGAATATATATTGGTCACAAACCTTTATCCACTACATAGAAGTGTGATAATAGGTGCACTAGATAAACTTCTTTTGAGATATTTGAAATTCACTTAACATTACTCCATGAATATGAAATTAACTACTTTCAGATTAATATTAGTGAGTGTATTAGATACTATTTAAAGATTATTCATGAATCATCAATAATATATAGACAAACCAAGAAAAATTTTGATATTAGCCACTATTTTTGGTCTCATCCAAAATTAAATAACTTATGTTTTTGTTGGATCCATGGATATCCCCTCATTTGCGATTCTATGATCTAAAAATGAATCTTTTTTATGAAAAAATTATGCCTTGGTAAAATTTTCATAGAGATTCACCATTCTCTGTGCTTTATGTACAATTCTTAAGTGTTCATCCTATTGTTCCATAATCTTTGAATAGATAATAATTTATTCTATAAATACTACGTAAAACAGATTAGGATAATCTATAATGATTCTGTTCATTAGATCTAGGAATATAGTTGGGGAATTAGTATGACCAAAAGGAATCACTATAAATTCATTTTTTCCATACAATGTATGAAATTAATTCTTTGGTATATCCTCTTTCTTGACCCTTAACAGATGTTATCCTAAACGAATATAAATCTTGAAAAGTATTAAACTCCACATATTTTGTTGAATAAGTCATCAATGTGGAGATGATGATATTTTTTCTTTGATAATGATCTTATTGCATTTTATATAATCAATGATGAGTCTCATTGATCCAAATTTCTTCTTAACAAATAGAATAGGCACAAACAAAGGTAATTCACTAGGGTGTTTGGATACATTGTCAAGATTATCTTGTATTTTCTTCTTCTATTCATAAAACTCAATTGATTCAATTATATAAGGTGTCTTAGAATACAACATAAAACTCTCATACAATGGATGTATTCTTAATTGTGAGTTTCTCCTTACCCATTTGAGATTGATAACCTTCATTTATAGAAATCAAGACCCATAAGATTCAATACACTTCTCATGGAAGGCCATAATCAACCATTCAACGATAGATGGACATAGATTTATCTAAAATATAAAATTTGAATTCCCATCCATGGAAATTTATCTGAGCTCTATATAGAGAAAATGGATGAATTCCACGAGTCACTTAAAATTCCACTATAGGAAGGATTACAAGATTTGTACGAAGCACTTTCACGCAAAAATAAACCAGTGATGAATTATAATCTTTATATCTGACTATTATGCCCTTAAGATATTTCATTGCTTACTCAACATCTATTTTTTTGGTAATTTTATGATACCCTTAGAAAATTATTTTTTAATAAATGAGTGAGTGTATAGAGAATAAAATAAAACATTTTCTACTTTAGAGTGGATCGTATGTGTAACTTTAATAACTTAATTATCATAATCAACATCACTAATAATGACATCAAGGGACATTCCTATTTCTTTGGCCTTATGAGTTTTCTTACATCGATCATCATTAATAAACCATGGATTAGTGCATTTATTTTCATAATTCCTTAATTCATTTCACTTGTATCATTGAAGTGTGGGAGGTGATTTTGGTGTATCTTATTATCTATTCTCATCATAAGACAACATTTTACCATAAAATTGGCATTCAATTACCTTATGACCTTATTTCCAACACATAATACATTTACAGGTACCTTTTAGAAAATTTTCACAATATTTATTTCCACAATTTGAACATAATGAAAAACACATATTCTTTTCATTGTGGTGCTTATATTTTCCCTTGAATTCAATTTTTATATTCCTATCAAACACATATGACTTCTAGGTTACTATAATCTCTATATCACCATTGATAGAACATAGAATGATTTATTTTTAGTTATTGAAGTCCCATATGGATAATACCTTTGGACACTTTGTTGAAACTACTAAATAATCGATCAGTTTTACTCTTATGATGAATAATAATTCAAGTATCATACCTTGAAAGTCTTGTAAAATTTTCATCATCGAATCTACTGGATTCATCATACTTTTTTATATGTTCAAGGAACTTCTTATCCATCATTGTTAGAAGAATATGAGGAACTTACTTATTGAAAACTATGTTATTAAACTAATCCCATTATATGGATTCAATTTCATCACTTTTCCTTGTATTCTTGATCAGCATCCACCATTGATAAGATCCACCATACAAATTATAGACTAATAAGATGAATTAATCACATTATAAAAATTGGAGAGCTTAAAATATTATTTTAGTGGTACTGATCAATTATTAATCCACTAATGGATCATAAGACCTACTAAATGAAGGTGGAAAATACCTTGTGAAGGACTCAACAGAATGTTGTTCCCACCATTGCTCATTTGGAGGTCCTGTATGATTTATAGCTTGATAATGTATATTGATCATAACTACATTATTTTTCATTTGAACTCCCATAAAATTTAGTTTCTTATGAGGAAAATCATTACATTTCCTATTAAGTTCAACATTAATGTGGTCCCTTTGGGTTATAGCTATTTACTATAACCATGTAGGTTAGTGTGAGATATAGTAATCATAATGGTAAAAAACATAATGAATAATAAAATTTCAATTTAGGTCACAATAGGTTTTATACAATATTATTCATTATTATTTATAAAAAAATAGGGCTCTAACCTATACATAGATAGATCCTTTGGGTTGGTACTAAGGTATTCACATCTATATTTCTGAAGGTTATCTTTATCTTTCCTCTAATGCCAACTACAATGACCCATATTTTACATACATTAATATTAAATCAAAGTAGAAGAATATTCATTACAAAATATTACAATTCCATGATAAGATGGTATAGGTATATCGTATTTAGAAATATGGAAACATAACCAATTAGTTCATAAGACAACTACATTGTCTCCAAATAATTTCATCCCAACTAGATGATTATTTGGAATATATTACATAATACCATTCATCATGAAATAGGGAAAAGAAACATATGAAAATTTGAGCTCAAATTATCTATAAGGGTAAACATGGTAGATATCAATCATATAATAATTATAATAAATAAGAACAAAACATTTTAAAATATTATCTTATGTATGAATGATAGTGATATCATGCCGTGGGATAAATCATGAATGTTCATAAGATTCAATAAATGTATTCCAAAAAGTCATTACATAAGACATAATGTTTTTTGGAAAAAATAAGATTAGTGGATCATTTCATATTAGTCAAGGATTATTTCCAAGAATAACATAGTGGAAAATTTCTACTACTAAACTAAGTTCACTACTCGTTCTCACCCTGTACTACTAAACCGAGATCTTCTCTCATTCCAACGATGAGTATCTTATGAGATATAAATTATTACCCAATTTGTGGATGGTAGATATAGGTACCACCCATCTCATAATGAAATCATTTTTATGTGTGTAAAAAAACATTAAACATTAATCATAGCATAACCCATGGAATAAAATGGCTTTATTAAACATCATTCCATCATAATCAACATGAAACAAATAGATTTCATAAATATAATTCCATCACAAAAAAATCAATTATTAGTGATACTAGAGATAGAAACATAACCCTATTTATAAAATTTCATCTTAGTTGCAAAATAATTTCGATGCAATAATAGAAATTAATTCTTGAAGAAAATACGCTTTCTTTTTTAAAGACGTTTTCTTTTTTCAAAATTCAATATTTTTTAACAATTTTTTTTTGAAAATAATCATGAAATTATATAAAGAAATCTACATAGAAATAAGGTGTTATTAATATTTAATAAATCCTGTCATTTTATATAATTTAAAAAACATTCTCTTCATACATTTTCTATAAAATTCAAAAAGTACCTCGTATCAAATAGGGAAAAAATTTAATTCATACCAATTAATAGAAATCCACCGATGGATAAATTTGACATTATAAAATGTTGATGAATAAAAATCATATTAAATAATAAAGAAACATGGAAATGGATGAAAAATATATCCCATTAAATTATTATGTTTAAACAATCTTGAATAATAATGAGATTGTAAAATTATCCCTTACCATTCAGGTCTGATTTTCTTTGTATGTCTATGATTCTCATCTTCATCGATGTGATTCCTCTAAATCTCATCATAGAGAACTAGAGTTGGTATTTGAATAAGAAAATAACATCTACAATGTATCTATGGATGTTCATAAGGAAAAAGTGTAGGGGATAACCAAACTTGAAAGCTGATAGTGAAGTGAAGAGGTGAGGGAGTAGGTTCCCTTTTATAATTGATTTGAAGGACACTTTTGGGATATCTAAAACTAATAATTAATAATAAAATCAACCACCATCACTAAACATAAAAAATTCCCCAATTTAAAATATGATATGAGATTAGGTTGTAATCTCATCAACTAATAAAATTTAGACATTTTTTTTTCAATTTAAACATTATCAGATTAATTAACAGTTAGTTATTCTATTTAATTTTTTTACTAGGGTAAAAAATATTTCAAATTTAAATTGGTGAAATATTTTCTTAAGTGATGTAATGTAGACTATAAATAAATACCTTATAAAAATTTTAAACTATAGAATAATTATTTTAAAATTTTAAAATATTTTTTATTATTTTTATATAATTTAATGGAACATTATTTTGATAAACAATTAATGGTGCAAATTTTGACACTATTCAATTAATTGATATTTAAGAATATCAAAAGAAAAATTTAACATTGATGAAACTATTTTATTATATTACTAAGAATTAAAGGTCATCTATAAATTTTAATTATACAAATTAAAAATCCGAAGTTATATTTTTATTAATATATTTAATATTATTTGTTTATTATATTTATTAATAAAATAATTAAAAAATAAATATTATTTTATAATTTAATAAACATATTTATGAAAGAAGAATTAAAAATAGAATATTATAATGGAGATAAACTTACTAGATTTTATACAAATATATGTAATTGAATTTATATTCTGGAAAATATAACCTATAAAATGTTATACTTTTTAAATTGTGAATGTCCTGACATTAACAATACATGATATAAAATATTAAAAGTGTCAAAATTTATTTTATAAGTCTTAAAAGGGTAACTAACTCGATACATGGATGGTTATGGTCAAGATATTAATGAGAAATAAGATTTTTTCATGTGTTGGGTTATTTTTTATGGTTATTAATTTTGTAATTAAAATAATTTTTTTTGATTTCACATCAACAAATTAATTTTATCATAATAAAAATACAAGTATTTAAGGTAATTATTTATTTCCTAAATATTAATAATAAAATAACAGTTAAGAAAAATTATCTTTTTAATGAGTATTTATAATTTAATTTATTTTATGTATAAGTTTATAAAAAATATTCCTAGTTATTAAAATTTGACTAAGACATATTTAATTTCTATTTAGTTAAATTAAATTAAATTTTTTAATCTCATCCATTTTTCTTCTAATGGACTCTATTTAGACCCAATGATGACTCATGTTGAGACACAATCATCCCATTATATTTTTAAAAATCTTACGTTAATTTTATAATATTATTATTACACTTAATTACCCGATTCACCCTTTCATTGTATTAATAAAAATTAACTAATTTACTAATCATAATGCCAAAATATAAAATAATGATATATAAATAATTTATCAATATTGATTCAAAAAATGGAATCTAATTTTCAAAATTCATAACACATAATTAAGAGTAATTAAATTAAAATTAATATCATAATTAGATTGAGAGAACATTTTTTAAAAGTTAAAACATTGAAAAATATTTAATTTCTTTTACATAAAAATTCAATGTAATTTAATTATAATGAAATAAATTATATTGAATTTTAAAAATATATTCTATTTATATTGTATAGCCATTCAATATTATAATTTAACCATATATTAAATTTTTTTTTCACCTCAAATTTAGTTCATTTTTACTTTTCAAAAAAATTTAAATGTTATCATCAAAATATCAAAAATCCATCCAAAGTAAATTTTTATATCCCACTTCAAAAGAACATTTTAATGTTGAATTTTAAAAATTATTAATGCTTAAAAATCATAATTAAAACGGTGTTCTCCATTAAATAGTGGAAAAACAGTCTTTTAAAAAATATAGATTTTAAATACCAAATATAGATTATTCATACCCTATGAAGAAAATAACTATTGGATGAATATAAAAGATATTTTATTAAGTATATTATATATATATATATATTTTATTAAGTTATTTACTAATAGTAATTGACTAAATTTATTCATATAAAAATAAAAATATATATTATATTTATATCATTCATAAATAATTTTTAGAGAATGAATTCACAAAACAATTTCATAAGTTATTTATATTTATTTCCCCAAACCTACTGGCTAGGTTAAAATAGTCATTTTATACTAAGGTCATGTCATGGTTTGTTTAAACTCAAAACTAGATGAAATGCAAGCTATTGAAGAACTAAAATTATTTAGAGAAAATATTTCATAAAAACATCTAGGTGTTACATACGGTGTTCCATGAAATGTCTTAATATAATGTAGAAAACCCTAATAGAGTTGTGCATAAACACCTATTAATGGTAAAACAACTAGTTCTTCTTCTACAATTATATTATGATCCACTAGTATCCCTTAGACCACCACCACCAGAGTGTGGTCTTCTCCATCCTCTTGAAATACAACATGAGGTCATCGTGGTGGAATGTCTCTACAATTCCAAACATGTGCCTATGAAATGATCGATAATGATGTTTGTATCTAAAATTTTATCACATATCATAATCTTCTTATAAATAGGTCAAAACCCTCTGCATTCTCTTTAATCTAGTACCGGTAAAAAATAATCATTCTCTATGATATATAGAGAAATTGCCTACATCCAACTCAAAATTTTGGTCAATGTCATGTTCTATCGTTCATAATCACATTTTTCATTTTATTTTCATATTAATTTCACATTACATTTTAAATTATTTATCCAATGGTTCACCAATTCAATTATATAAGGTACCATACTACTCATGATCCAAAAAATGTTGTCCACATTATTGACACCATAACTTATTCTAGTCAATGTGAATCATGGTCCATGACTCAAAATTCTTTAATTGGAATCATAGGGTTAATATTGTAGCCTAATTAGGATATAAATGATTAGGTTAAAATATGAACTCTATATACAATCCATGTTTTTTAATTCCATGCACAAAATTTCTATCACAAAATTAGGTACGTCAGTCATGGATCATTTCATAGGATCATGAATACACCAAATGAATCTTGTATGGCATAATATAATTCAAGCCATTTGATTAATATAAAGTTCCTAAAATGATCTATGAGATGGAATACCCGCATCTTCTTGGGATTCCACAAAATAGTACCATCAATCATATCAGTGATAACATCACAATTCAATTACATCAACCAATCATGTAATCAAATCAACTATAATAGACAAAATCAAATGAAATTTTAAGATTAAATTCCATGTGATTTGTATTTCTCCTAACCATGAGTTATATACTCACAATAACATCTCATAAAATAATTTAAATTCATACAAATCCCATTTATATTTTTTGAAATTAATAATGCATAAAATAGAACTAATATGATACCACATTCTAATGTCATAGACTCGGATTCCACTGATTGGTGCCCTGCGCATGGTTAGACACATGTCCTCAAGAAAATCTACCAAAATTCAAAATTATTATGACTATTATAAAGTGTCTAGGGGTTTTTTGTATAGATAATATTTCATCATTATAAACAATAACATTGTGAAATACCATGTTAATAAAATGGTGGATGCGTGGTAATAATGAATGAGCAATAGGAATATTCCATATGAAAACTACACCAGTAACCCGACATAACAGATGAAGAATAATATTTATACATGATGATATCTAGATAATTCATGAAGTATTATTATATAAAACTATGATCATTTCATATTCTGAAAATTCATCCACAAAATTTATATAGGTTTCATTTTATTACATGTATCAATATATGAAAAATACCAAATGGAACTATCTTCAGATAACGTGACGAGCGTCGGTATGGTCCCATGATCCCTTCTCCATGCCATGGAATAATTAGAAGCATCATAATTTCATTTCTCACATCATTCCTTAACTACATCCATATATTCCCTCAGGGTACCTAACGTTAGACCAAATTGGGTGTGAGATACAATCCCAGTAAGTCACCACCCAAGGAGTCTATTACAGTCCAACCTCAGAAATACAAGCTAACTACTCTCCAATATATATATTATTAGTATATTTTTACTAAAACTAATGTTCATAAGTTATTTTTAACATAAGTAATTAATGATTCATATCCAAACAAGTCTCCATAAAACCAATTTTCAAAATCACATAACTTGGAAATAAAAATAGGATGTAGCACCATGGTCATTCCTTATACGAAATATACCATATAATCCATGTATTTTTTTATAATCTCATATTCCATATAAACCATTTTTCTTCCAAATAAATCGAAGTGTAAAATTTACCATGACCATTTTTTATAAATAGATGTTTGAAATATACAAGGGATGTTTCTTATAAATAGATGTTTCCCACATACCAAGTTCAATATTTATAAATAGAAATTTCACTGTTACCAGGGTCATTATGTATAAATTGTAGTGTCACATTTACTATAGTAATTCCATATAAAGAAAAGTGTCAAATTTACCTCGTCTGTGACAAATAAACATTAGTGTCAAACCCTCAGGGCTAGATATAGGGTGTACTGAACAAACATATCCTCATCAAGCCCTAGTAACATCACAATGGATACTCTATTAGACTTGGTTTGGGGTTTAAAAATCATTAAAAAAACTCCTTCAATTGTGATCCCAAAGAATCTAGATCTAAGGGGTATCTAGTCCAAAGGCATCCTACACCATCAAGACCTAATGGGAAATAAAATCCTTATATTCCTCTACTATTATCAAGATCCAAGGAGTAACATACAAGGAATTTAGTGGAATCATCCATCAATAGTTCCATTTATTAGTTCATACAAATTAAATTCCATTAGATTACCCACTTATATATCAACGTCCAATAAATTACATTCTGTATGTTCACCTACTAAATTAACAATTCACATTTACATAGTTAAAAGTCGATATATTTATCACATCAAAAAGGAAGAATAACATCTCATAATCAATCAATTTAGTTCAATTAATTTATAAAAGGGAATAACAAAACTATGATAGCTCCAAAACACCCAAAATTGATTATATAACAAATGAAAATCTCAAAGGCGAACACCATGGTTGACCTTGGTTGGAAAAAAACCTCCAATGAGTATCGAGGAACTAGTGGGAATCCTTAATAAGTTCCAATACATTTGATTAAAACATAAAATTCATTCATGGGAAACATAGTAATTTATGATGTGACTCACATTAAAAAATAGAAATATAAATCACAAAACCACTTGGTTAATGTTTATACCACATATCTAGGCTCGTTATAGAGAACTCGTCCTGTAAAATCATGTTATTTAGCCCATAATAGATGAAAATTGAATAATGGACATAGAAACAAAGAATGAGGAATACTATAATGAACCTAAATAACTTCCTTTATACCATGATAATGTATGAACATAATAAATGATAAAATTTCGTACAAGTTTGGATCCAATAAGATTATTAGCACTCAAATTTGTTGTCAAATGGAATTACCTTGGATATAAATATGATTTAGTTTTCAATGGAGATTCACCATCCTCAATATGTTCCAAGGTATTAGAATATTAATAGTCTTATGTTTTATTATTCTTAATAGAAAAAAATAATTTGACCAAAAACTATAGGGATGCATAGTTTTACTACTTGGAAACTCAAACATTTATCCAATATTTCACCCATAACTAATTCAGGGGGAAACTCTCATAGTTATTGTGAATAATATTCAATAATTTTTGAAAAAAATGATCAATCTAAATTTCAAGGGTCTTCATCAAGTGTGATAGGTGTAATCCCAGATCCACTTTGTTTCCACTAATAACGTGTTATCATGAAACCCACTATTCAGGCCACACATGGTTATACAATCCATGTCTCTAACCACACACAGTTTATATTAACCATACCTATAACCTTGTTTTCCAAAAAATAGATTTCTGGGATTTGAAAAATATTTGGACAACCATTGATACCCTCATAAAATCATTAGGTATTCACAATAGGTTACAAACAAGACTTTAAAAAAGAAATCAATGGGATTTTTTCCTCGTAGGAAATCCCAATATCATACATTAATAACCATTCCATCACCCCAAATGACACCATTCAATTAAAAATATATATTGATTAATATAATGAATCCTATAAAATTGTCAATATAAATTAGTCTTGCTCGTTCTATTGGTATTTTGGTTGTGAACTCCTCAACATGGATCATTATCTATAATGTTTTGGGTAAATTACACCAGAATCACTATTCGAGAGTAATCTCTTTCGTTATCTCATTAATGGTACTTGAATAAAAAAATAAAATTCCACCAAGAATATAAAATTTTCAATCCATATAGTATGATTATATTGAGGGATTAATATACAAAGAACATAAATAATTACATTAAAACTGATGAATCAATATACATCACTTATACAAAATATTTTTTTATTCAAGAGTTATTCCAATCAGTGAGAATCATGTTGGAATGTATTCCTATTAGTTATAAATAAATTAGGATAAAAAAATATATATTTTTTGAATAATTTCAAATATGCTAAGATACATGATTAAAATTAATGTAGTATACATAAAAACAATATAGACCCTTATGGCCTCTGCAAAATTTTATATTTTAGGATATTGTTTATTAAATATATAATGAAAAATGGTACAGATAATTCATCAAAAAAATAGTCTAAAAAATAATTAATAATGAATATACTAAGGAAATATCACTAAAATATTGTAATGATATAGAATGTTATGAAATATAATTATTAGTTGATCTGGGAATATTTGGTTATTGAATATTAGTTTAATTCTATAATTAAATATTTTTTATATTATCCTCTTTTATTGGAAGAAACCACTCATCCCAAATGTCCAAAATTGACACATCCTATTATCATAATATCAAATTAAATTAAATAATTAATATGAGGACATAAATTAAACACTACATAGTGTGGTAAATTATTTAATAATTCAATTTCATACATTCCCATTGATTATTTTGAATAGAGTTCTAGAGATTTTGGATATAATTAAAACATATAAAACTACATGAATACAGTGTGGGTACTACTAAAATATTATCCATTTCTTTTATAATATCTGTTTTTTAAAAATATGAATTCTTTACAGGAAAAATAATCACACCATTAACCTTTGAATCTTCTTTTCTCTTACACAACCTTAAACCCTATGAAAAATATTTTAAACCGTGGGATGAGTCAAAAAATCACATTATAGATCATGAAAAAAATGAATAAAACTACTAGTCAATGACTACATATTATCTACTAAAATCATTTTTACAATGACATACTTCTCACTCATATGTATGAAAAATAAAATTTTCAGAAACAATTGATTTATATAAAACATATAATACATAAATAAATCCATAAAGGTAATATAGAAAATTATATTCTTAAGATTGTAGCTCTTATGGAAGACATATGATTTTTGTCCCTCCTCGATACCTTACAATGTAACCCTCATGGTTACCTTATGATGTAACCCTCACAACTACCTTATGGTGTAACCTTCTTAGTTACACTTAGAATCACTCTTATGGTTGACTTACTAAAAAAATACCCAATGAATTGGAGAGAGATAATGGTCCCACCATTTGACATAAAAAATTCATAAAAAAATAATCATAAAATGTTAATAAATTAATCACAAAAACATTTATTTTTTTTAAGTCATTAAATAGTATCTTAAAAAAAATGTCCCTTTCCTCGGGGTGGTATTACATAAATCGTGTTCAACCCTCATTTATAGTGTTTTAAATATAGTAATTAATATTTTAGTGAAACATATTCATATTTATAGTTATATATATAATTTTTTTGAAATATTTCCATCCATTTATTAATAATATTTTTCTATTTTCATTGTTTCAAGTGAGTTTATTTCACAGTTTCTGTGGTTGATTCATTGTGGATTTTTATGTCGAATAGAAGAAAAACTCCAAAAATGGAAGTAAATTTTATTAATAGGTTTCTGTAATTTTATATGATACCATTTATCATTTTATTTTTATTTTATTATGATTCATTAGATAAAATATTAATGAAATTATTTAATTTATTTTTTCATTTTTTATAATTACTAAGAAAATATATCATTTAATTTATTATATTTTATAAATATTTTTTCAAGAAAATTATATAACATAAAATATGTATAAATAATATTAGTTTACCATAATAATGGTTTTATAACCATCTAAGAGTCTATAATCATGAAATTATTATCTAACATACATGAAGGCGGTGTATCGAGACATCATGGATAATGCATTCATTTTCTTGAATAAGAGAAGGAGAGGGAGTGTTTTGGTGATGGATATTACATTAGAACAATAAAATTATTGTATATGTAATATAATAGAGTTATCATGTAACTTTATATATTTTAGTTGAGGATAGACTAATAAAATAAATGAAAATGATAATAAAATAACTTAAAATTAAATAGGATTTTATGTCATGAATTATCCCCCTTGAGATCCTCCTTAAGGAATGTTGTATTGGATTTTCTTTGATATGAGAAGGTTGTAGGTTTGGGGAAGAGGCTCGAGAAGGGAATTGGGTATATACTAAATAGGATACTAGGATTTATGTAGTGATAAGAAGAGATGGTGAGAGGTTTTTTATAGTGGTGGAGATGAGTGTTTTCTCAATATTATATTCATTAGTATATTATTTTGGTTCAACATTATGAAAAATTTGAGAAATATCACTAAATTAATTAAAATAATGAATGTAGATTAGATATTATGGTTTTTATATTAGTGATGGCTCTTTTATTAGTTTATTTAACTAATAATGTATCTATACATTAAATTTTTGTGTTTCTTTATTCATAAAAAATTCACATTTTTTTGAAAAATCAAAAAAATTTAACTTAACAATTTTTCAAAATATATAATTAAAAAATGGACTCCATTTTATAAAAATAATTGTATAAATATGAAAATATTTATTTTTAATTCAAATTATAATTTATTTACGAAATATAGCTTTATATATTATAACTGACATTATAAAATATTGAAAAATTTATTACGGTATTACAAAATTATATTCTAAAAATTGGAAAAAATGAATTTATTAATATATTTTATAAATATAAATATTATTTTTAAGAATTATATTATTTATAAAACTTTAAATAGAAATGTATCTTTCAAAAAAATTCGAACACATAATTTGTCATTTTCAAATAATTTATATACTTATTCCATTTTATAAATATATCATATTATCATTTATAAGATGCATAAGTTTTATTTATACTCTCATAATTGAGGTCAATATTCTATTATTATAGATTTTTTATTTATCTAAATACAACGTATTTAATTATACATTTATAATGAGTTTAACTATTTATTTCCTTGATGAAAATGAATTACTTTACAAATATATGGGAGGTTATATTCTCCCAACCTTCTAGAAATTGAATTCTTACAATTGTTATTAAATAGTTAAATAAGAGAGGATGTATTTTCCTTATTTCATTTATCAATTCCCATGTTTATACTTCATCCATGTGGATTTTTCAAATAACCTTAACCTCATAAAAAACCTTATTTTGAAATACATGCTCTATTAAATCAAGAAACTAAATGGGTTGCTCTTCATAAGAATGGATCTATTCTATCTTAACTACATCTATGTTCAAAACATGAGCCTAATCTAGAACATACACTCATAAAATCAAAACATGAATAACATTATGTATCTGAGATAAACAAGGAGACAAGGATACTTAGTAATAAACTGGTCTAAGATTCTCTAGGATTTTGATTTTTCCAATTAACTATCAGCGTAGTTTTCATTTATTACCGCAACACATAAAAATTTTACAATGATATATTTTATGGAAAACATGATCACCTACCTAGAAATAAATTTATTTCCTCTAATTATCTACATAACTTGTCTACCTACTCTAACCTGTACTTATGTGTTTTTGGAACATATTCAATTTCTCATCCACTTCCTCTAATAATTCTTGTCCAATAAAATTCCAATCCCCCAAATCATACCAAAATTATGGGGTTCGAGATCATTTCCCATATAATTCCTCAAAACGTTCCATATGAATACTAGAATGAAAATGTATATTATATGAAAAATCAACTAAATAAAGATGACGATCTTGAATTCCATTATAATTAACTAGAAAAGCACATAACATTTCATAAAATGTCTTTAGTTTTTGATCTATCTATCTATCAGATTGAGAATGAGATAATGTGCTGAAATTTAATTCAGTTCCTAACAACATCTAATGGGATTTAAAAAAGTTATAAGTGATCTTGGGATAACAGTTATATACAATAATGAGAGAATATTCATGTAACCTAAACATATCATTGAGGTAGATATGAAAAAAATGATCCAATGAAATCGTTTCTTTAAATGAAAGATGATTTGTATACTTTTTTCATCAATCTATAATAACCCAATCAAAATTTTACCTTGATAATTATATTTTTGTCCTATTATTATTTCCATGGTTATGTTTTATTGTTTCCACTCTTCCACTAGAAAAGGCTGGGCATCCCCTTTTATAGTTGTTTCCCTATAATAACATGTCGAAATGCAACATAATTCATAATAAAATATGTAATAAGTTTTCTCATTCCAATCTACCATAAATACTCATAAAGGTCCCTTTAAATCATGGTTATGCAAGGATGAACTAAAATCGAAGAACTATAAGCATCGTTAAACAATTATTTTTTCATTTGGTAATCCAAAGGAACACATAATCTCTTTCCAAATATCAAAACACAATTGTTATCAATGTTATATTCTGGAAGCATACCCTTTGAAAACAATTCATCATTTTTTTATCGAATGTTATTATGTATGATCATTCATAATTCATTCTGATAGATATGGTTGCACATTCACCTAAAAAAATGTGTAATTTCCTACACCGACAAAATATTACCTAAAATTCATCAAATCATAATCAAAGGTTTAATTTTCGAAAAACAACATGGTTAATGATGCATGATGTTCTCAACTCAATGTATCCTCTAAATTATAATCTTTATCATGATAGAACTTGATTCTACAATCATAATATTTTATTTTTTATATCCACATTATCACTTACATGTTTAATTATTTATATGTAAATAATTTCATCAATAATTTATGCTCAATATATATTTTTCATTTGGATCCATTTAAATGATGTCTATATAATTTTAAAGTAAATAACCATAGATGATAATTCCTAATCATGTGTGGGATAATTCGACACATGAGGATTCAGTTTTCTTTAAAAATATTTAATTACCTAATCATTATGCATCAAAACACAACCAATTCACTTAAGTGAATCATCATTTTATTTGAAAAAATCACATTTTTTGGAAAGCGGGGAAATAACTGGATAATTCACTAATCTCTTCATTTGATACTCAAATAAAAAAATCACATTCTTCTATCCTAATAAACTGAAACCCTTTTCATGTAAATATAGTCTGTAGTCTAGATAATCAAGTAAATTTTTAAAAAACACATTGATAATATCCTTCTAAGACAATAAAAAATGAATATCTATAACATTTGCAGGTCTTAACAATTCATCAACCATGTATCTTTGGTGTTATCAATGGTTATACCATCCTTATTTACAATGTTCTTAGAAAATAAATATATTGTATAAAAAAATCATATTTTCTAAATTTTGTATATAACATCTTCTATTAGATAGTTTTTATGAAAATCCATAAATTATTTTTGTGATCTTTAGAACATTTTTATAAGACCAGAATAATATTTTAAAAAACCAAAATGATATTTTCAAAATATTCATACAATATGTTATTCAAAAAGATCCAAAATATAGAAGGGGAGTTTTTCAATTGTAATGGAACAAAAACTATCTCACAATGGCCATATCTATATTAGAATGTTGTTTTTAAAATTTCATCATTCTTAACCTATAGCTAATGGTGCTAAGATCTCAAGTCAATCTTGGTAATATTCTGAGCACCCTAGAGCAGATCGAACGAGTCATCGACATGGAGATATATGTACTTATTCTTTATAGTGATATCATTCAAAAGTTTATGATAAATGAAAAGCCTCATGTAACCATAATTATTTTTAACATATAAAATTAGAGAACCCCAGAGTGAAGTTATAGGTCAAATGAAACCATTATTAGGAAACTCACACACATTATTTATAAATTCAAGAAGTTCCACTTTATCTATTTGATAATCCATTTTTGAATTTGGTGATGCATTAGGAACTATGTCAATTATAAATTAAACTTTCCGATTAGTTATAATACCATCCTACACATATAGAAAATCATACAATTATTAATTTACCAATAGATAATAATTTATCTAACTAGTACCATTATTTTCTATAATATTCCCATGATAACAATCATTTACCTATTTAAACAATTTCTTATCTTCCAGATTTTTTATCAATGGTATGGGTTCATTATTTTTTACAAACTAAAACAATTTATGAATAAAAAATCATTTGATCTTGAATTATTCATCAAATGATAAAAATAAATTCAGTCAATACATATAATGACCTCAAACTCTACTAAGGAAAAATATTGCAATTTGTATGCAATTTCATTATACAGACAACAATAAGAATATTCTTATAACAAATTTTTTCTTTAATACTTCCCCATTTTTTACCAAAAATTATTATTTAATTTCTTGAGGTGAAACATCCAATTTAATAAAAACTTTCCTGGAAATTAATTAATGTGTAGACCCTATATCAAACAAAACATTAGAATAATATTAGTAAACATAAAAATTACTTGATTCCACTTCCTTGGATGGACAAACATCTATTGATGTGGTTGAAATGTATTCTACAAAAAATTTTATGATTAAAATATAAATGTTATCCATCCCTCATATCTTTCTTTGTTTAGGTATTTTCATAATTCCCCTTTCACCAGCTTTGAAACACTTATCACTTTGCTTATTAGAAGTATGTATACTAATACTAAGATAATTTTTTATTATATTCTCAGTCCATATATATAGACATAAAAAACATGAAAACTGTTCCTAATTTGGTTTTGGAATTCCCCAGTGTTCTTTTTGCAACACATTCCATAAACTATAATCTAGATATTATTATATTAAAAATTATTTTATTATTTATAATTCATTACATGACATCTAGACCTTTTCATCGTGTTATTTTCTAGTAAACAATATCATCATAAAACTCCATTTCTACCCTATGAGGTCATCTGAAAATATAATAATAAAATTTTAATTCATGGGAAGCCAATTCCATTTGATATATTGGATCCAATCCTAAGTAAAAATGATTTATTATAAAATCATGAACTAAAATAATATTTGGAGAAAACAATGTAAATCAGGCGAATTTTTCTTCGTAAAAATCCATAGAATCATCCTCATTATTTTTCAATTCATGGAATTTTAGTTCCATAATTTTTCTAACAAGATTGTGAACTTAATTTTCAAGGAACATATTATTTAAATCAACCCTTTTAAAGACATAAATCTCTTTACTATCCCTAATATTCTTGACTAGTGACCACCACTATTATACATCACTTTTAAAATGATAAATTCCATGAATGAAAATTCCATTATCTAAAAAACTCATGACATCGAATATCATTTCAAGGGATTTAATACACCCATTATCCACCATCATGTTAGAAGATCCTATAAATGTTTAAAGTTGTTGAATCATGAAATGTTACACTATTATCAAGTTTGTTTAATAGTTCTAGTGTTAAATTTCACGGATTCTACTATAATTTATAGAATTCATCAAATAATCCATTATAGTAACAAAATACTCAGTTCTAATTCCCACTCTTCTATGTTGTATATTCAGATAGATTTCATTCTCTTGGATTCTTTTGGCATCAACAACCTAATTTTTTCTATGGAAAACCATTCAAAAAATTTTATATCAAATATGTTCCAACATGAAAATCTCTAAATTCAATATCATTTCAAAATAAGAATATGTGGAAAATCATCTATTTATTCTATTAACATAATATTAACCTCTAATATTAAATAATATATTCTATGATACAAAATCTATATAGAAGACCATAAATTTTACATGATCTAGTAAATTCTTTTATAATTCACTTAATTAATTTCCCACTGATATTTTTTGGTTTATTGTTTTCGATAATTCTGAAATAATTCATATATATCAACCAAAAGAGCATACAATATGGGTACTACTAAAATAGTATCCATTTCATCCATTATATAATTTTTTTAATAAAACATGAAATCTATTCCTAGAAAATATTCGTAACATTCATCCTGGATTATTCGTCTCTCTTACTAAACCTTAATATATGTGGAAAACCTTATAAAAATTCATATAAGAAAAAAAATGTTTTTAAGGTAATAAAAAACAAAATATACCATAACTCAATGAATACATATAAAAATATAAATCATTTTCAAAATAACTTACTTCTAACCCATATGTATCAAAAAGATACATTATGAAACTAATAAATTTCCATAAATCACGGAGAAAATAAATAAAACCATAATGGTTACATGGGGAATAACATACATAATATTATACCCCTTAGAGAAACCGTATTATTTTTATCCCTCATGGATACCACAAAATGTGACCCTCACAACTACCTTATAAGGTATCCCTCTTAGTAACCTTATGGTTGAATCATCATAGTTACACTTGGAATAAACCATAATTTCAACATCCAACATAAATAGACCCAATGCATTTGAGGGAGATATATGTACCATTATTTATCAAAGACAATAACCATAAAACCAAACATAATCATAAGAAAAGAATAATTTTCCCAAAAAATCAATCCTTTAGAATTATGTAAAAAGTAACAATAAAGATAATTTTAATAAGAATCTCCCCTACCCAGGTTCATCTTACATAAAATCTGTTCAAAAATTATAAATAATGGTTTAAATAGTGTTATTAATATATTATAGAAAAATATTCATGTTTATAATTACTAAAATTATATTATTATAACATACTTCCATCTATTTATTAATAGTTATTTTAATTTTTTTGGTGCGTTGATTTCATAGTTTCCATGGTTGGATCATTGTATAAATTTCATTCCGAATGGAAGAAAAACTCTAGAAAATTAAATGAATGTTATTAATATGTTTTCAAAAATATAAATGATTATATATATATATATATATATTTTGATATGAGGATGATTCATTAGTTTAAACATTATTGAAATTTTTTTAATTTATTTTGGGGGTTTTTAAAACCATCATAGACTTATATTATTTTATTTAATATAAGTTTATATATTTCTTATAGAAAATTATGTTTTGTATAATTTTTACAATACAATATTATTTAACACATAATAATGGTTTTATGAACATACATGTAGGTGGTAAAAGAACATAGAAATTGAACATCCACGATGGTGGTGAATCGACACGTCACGAACGATGCAATCATTTTATAGAATAAGATGATAAAATGGAGGGTTTTGATGATGGATATTTCTTTAACATAATAAAATTCTAGTATATGTATGATAATGGAGTTGTCTTGACACATTAGATGGGGTAAGTGATGATATAAGAAGAAAAGAAGTGAAATGAAAGTAAAATAATAGATAAATAAATATGATTTACCATTTGAATTATCTTCTTTGAGAACCGCATTATGGCACATGAATTTAAAATTATGTCTGGACCAATATGTATTGGAAAAGGTTTAGAGACTTAGAAAGGAGATTTGGAGGAATATAAAAAATCTACATAGATTTTATGTGTGGGGAGAAGTGGTGATTAGGGGTGGTATTTATATGGGAGAAGAGGGGTGTTTTCTCATTATTATATTCATTATTTTATTATTTTTTCTCAAGATTATGAATAGATTGAGATATATCAGTAATTATATTAATATAATTAATTAGTATTTGATATTTTGGTGATTACATTAGATATGACTCAGGGAATGGATTATTTAAACTATAATGTATATATATCGTAAATTATTGTATTTCAACATTCATAAATAATTCAAGTATTGTAGAAAAAACCCAAAAAATTATCTTATCCATTATATTACATGTAGAATTTAAAAAATAAACTATATTAATTTAAAGTAATTTTATAAATAAGATAAATTTAATTTTCAATTAAAATCATCATTTTAAAAAATAGATTTTAAAATTATATCTAATTTTTTAAAACATTAAATAATTAATTAATATCACATAAAATTATCATATATTTATAAAAGAACAAAATATAATTTTTTGAATATATTTTTGAAGATAAATATAAATTTAAATCATAAAAGTAACTATAAAATTTAAAATAAAAATATATGTTTCACAATAATACCAGCACATGGTTTATCATTTTCAAAACATTTATATAATTATTCAATTATATTAGTATATCATATTTTAACTTATAAGATTCATAAATTTTATTTATACACTCATAGGTGATGTTAATAATATATTTCTATAGATTCCATATTTTTTATAAATACAAATTATTTAATTATAAATTTATAATGAGTTTATCTTGTTACTTCTAATGTGAAAACATATTATTTTTGTAGTACCTGGAATGTTACAATTAATCATTAAACTAATATGTTATCATATTTATCCCTTAATTATGAAACAATTAGTTTAACATGTTGTTATTATATGAGGTTTAAAAATAATAAATGTAACACCCCAGGTAAATAAAGAATATGAAATTTTCATATTTATCCATATTTTTGAATAAAATATTAATATGACTTTAAAGGGGACACTATGCTTGATGGAATACCCAACATGCAACAATGAGTTTCTTGGGAATCTTACGTTGCACTCTAATAATAAAATAATATTATTTTAAATGGTAGTTAACATGTAGCCATTGTATTGGAGGGAATGGATAGAAATAACTAAAATATTATTATATATGTTTTTAAATGTTTTTACATTTATCAAATAAAAGATAAAGGCTTAAAATACAGAAAGAATTCAATTTTAGGCGTATATGCCCTAGTTTTCACAAAAGGTTCACTTATCGCCTTTTGATGGAGAACCGTCATTAAAAATAGTTTTGTTCACTCTTATAAATCCTTTTGGACCAAATAAAACACTTTTTAAGAATTGGGACATCAAAATTTACTTTGTGTAAATTTTTGGTATCTTTCTGATAAAGTTCATTTTTTTAATGAATAGTGTAAAATGTTGTATTTTAATTCAAAAACTCTTTTTAATCTAATTTATTTATATGATTATATTATATTTTGAATTGGTTTTAAAGTGAAATTAGAATATATTTTTACCATTAAATCCAATAGTGGTCGTTGGAATTAATTTCACTTTGAAATCAGACTTAAACTAGTGTCAATCTTTTGATACTTATTGTTTCATAAAAACAAGCTATTTGCTCTGACAGCGGGAATTAATTTTTAAATTAATTAATGTGAATTATATGTTTTTAATTTTGTAAAATAGACTTAATTTTTGAATTCGGAATATCAAATATAGCTTAGGGTGAATTTTTGGGATTTTTCTGAAAAACTTCAATTTTTGATGAATAGTGAAACCACTAAGTGGTACTTCTAAAAACTGATTTTTCCGTTTAAATGAAATTTTGCCATCTTTGTGTTTTTAATTTCGAAAATCCGACATACATGGTTTTCATTAAGAAGTAAAACGTGGTTTAATGGGATAAAAATAATTTTTTGGTGAATAGTAACTTATTAAGTTTTTAATCGCGATTAGAGGTAATTAGTGTAGTTTAAGGTAAAAATAATATTTTAATAATAAGAAATGAACTTGACACATGTCCTAACATCATTGGATGTGTCATGGCCGACCAAGACAACCCATGGGTCAACTTGGGGACCCCATAAAGCCACTTTGGTTGGAAAATGACATTAATATTGTTTTATTTAAAGTTAAAGTAAAAATGAGACAAACATGAAATGTTTTACTAAAAAATTTTTACATGGGGTTATACAAATCATATTTTTGACTATAAATATTCATTGGAAATATAAAACGATTTCCTACATCATAGTATTTTTTTATTATAATTTTTAGACATTAAATAAATTAAATTATTTATGACATCATGATGATGCAACGATGACCTCATTATTTAACGATTTAAATAAAATGGAAAGATAATGTAATATCTAAGACCTAAACATGTAAAAAACCTATTGGATGAGTGGATTTAGAACCCTTATCACCTTATCCATGAAACACATGAATGTGGGACCTCTTAAATCCGAATACCATTTTAAAATAAAGTGACTTTTCTTTACCTTCCAAGAGTGCCCCTCCTCTCCTCTTATAAAAGGCCCCCACCTCTACCTCCTTACCCACACTCCCAAAACCTTTGGCTCGGCCAAAATCTGCCAATTTTGTCTCTCCACTTCCCTCTCTTACTCTTTGAAGCCTCACATCGGGCATAAGTCTTCCCAAGGAAGCCTTTGAGCTCAACCCAAAGGGAGTTACCCGATTTTAAGGTAATGTCTTCACTTGAGTCCTTTTGTTTTATTTTGCTTCTCCTGCCCCATAAACTCTTTTTATTCATTTATTTTGTAAAAACTACAATATCATCAATATACTAGGATGTTTTTATAATAAGTATTCGATCAACACTATCACACACCTACATCTAATGGTTAAAGAACATACTGTTTCCGTGGATGGCGAATTTCGGCCTCCCAAAGCGATGATTGTTCAACATTCTTTTAACACCTTCAAAGGTGGACATTAAGATGAAAATATATTTATATATGATATATAATATGTTTATGTTTTCCTTAAGCTTCTGTTTTTTTTCATTTTGGGCATACCTTTATGGTTTCCATTATGGGTAAACGCGATATCTTCATTTAAGGAAGTGCGGACTACCGCCCCCTCGATGTGATTTGATTCGTTAATACCATATGTGGTACGTATAAATGATATATTTAATAATATTATATATGATACCATACTGGAATTAAAATACTATTATGTATCATTATGTTTTAATTCCATTAAATATGAAATAGAAATTGATGTAGCGTTCATGCGTACGTACGGCTTACCGTCTCCATGAACGGTACATTTCATTTATTATCTCAAAATGTTATGTAATATTATAAGTACATATATATAATTGATATATATGTAATATATTACATATAAATTATGGATATCATTCTGGAATTATAACATATTTATATCTCTCTCATTTTGTTTTAATTCCATTAATATGACAAAAAAATGAAAGTAGCGTTCATGCGTACGTACGGCCTACCGTCTCCATGAACGGTGCTTTTCATTTTTTTTATCTCCAAATGACATGGAATAGTATTAAATGAATATTTACTGGATATATATGATATTTTAATCATTAATACTATTCTGGAAATTATTTACTTATAACTACATGGGCAATATTTTTTTCAAACAAGTTCATTTTTGACTCATGTACCAAACATCGGCAAAAACGTCTGATATGAACTAACATTATTAAACAATTATTATAAAATTATAATATGTGATATGAACTGAATAATAATCTCTAAAGGAGTTACTTAGGCAATTATTAATTGGCCAAAGTTTATTATTCAGGAATATAAAGAAACGAACAAGACAAGTTGGACCCGAGGTAAGGGATCCTACTCCTCTCTTTCTTTTTAAGTACATTCTTTTATGTCATTCATTATAAGCTCATCTTTATTGTTATTGGGATGTTCTTTTATATTAATATTACTGTAACTTTTTTGTTCATATGATGAGAGAACCTATTCTCTCTCATCAATCCATTTTAGAAGTTTTGAGTGGTGCCGTTAGGCTGCCGAATTTTCGTAAGAGATCTAACCTCTCTCTTTCTCTTTAAGTACTCTCCTTTATGTCACTTATTTTAAGCTCCTCTTTGTTATGATGGGAGATGTTATTTTATATTCCTATTTCTGTAAATTTTATTGTAATGTGATGAGATACCCTATTTGATCTCACCAATCTATTTTTGGATGTTTTAATTGGCGCCGTTAGGCTGCCGAGTTTTCGTAAGGGATTTTTCATCTCACTTTTATTCCTGTGAGATTTATGATAGATTTGCCACAATTTCCTTTGAGTGGTGTATGTACTGCCCATTATTTTATTCATTGTGTAATATACTTTATTTTATGAGTATTTACATCAATGTTGTATTGTCGTTCTTTCACGAGGTGTATGTTTCGAAAGATTACCATGTCGGTAAGGGAACCTTTCACCCTCCTCTTTTAAAAAGACTTCTTTTGTTGGGTCTTTTAATTTACATATTGTTATATTGGGATATGTTCTCATATATCCTTATTGATGTAAATTTTATGTCCAAGTGATGAGATACCTTTTTTTTAATCTCTCATCAACTCATTTTGATGTGACGCCGTTAGGCTGTCAAGGGAACTTCTTAACCCAATTTCGATTTCTTTGGGTTCAACATGTAGTTATTGAATATGTCATACTTTGAATATGTGTGAATGAACATTGATTATTTTACACTTAATATCCACTTATATTTGGTGTATTAATTTGTCACACATAATTATGTAATTGATTTATCCTTAAACCGAGGATACCGTCTTTGTAAGGGACTTCGTCTCAATCTCCTTTCATTGAGGCATATTTTGTTTTATACACAACCTTCTTTTATACGGTGTATAAACCCCTTTGACTTTTACGTTTATTCAAAAGGAATATTTTTTATACGAAGTGTTTATTAAACGACAAAAGGGAATGTTTTTGTCGTACGTATGCGGCAACAACGACTTCTCCGCCGCCGTGACCATTATTTGAGATTCGGTTTCCTCTTCAATGTGTTGTATTGATATCTTGTTATTGAAAGGTGGAAATTTTATGTTTCCTTTATGCATGTTTTATGTGATAAGATTATGTTATGGTTCTTGGGAATTGTTATAAAGACGGGTGGTTCCGGGATAAACTAAGGGCGGGTGAGCCCGATATAGCTCTCCAATGCATTGGGTAACACGAAGGAGTGAAACGTTAATGTTTCTCCGAAGAGATTTAGGGAATATACTGTGATGGGTATTCCAAACGTAACCAAGAGGGTTACTCCCTACGTAAGAATGTTATAAATGCCTCAAGTTACCTTTATGTCTTATGATTTCTATGATTTATTCATGATTTGATGAGATATGTTAAAGTGACTATGTTTTATGGGTAAAGTATGATTTCATTCTTATGTATATATGAACTCATGTTTCCTTTCCATATTTTTTAACCCTTACTGAGCTTTTTATGCTCATCCCAAGTTTTTGAAATGTTTTTCACAGGTCAAGGGAAAGGTACATGATGTGATGATAGTGTCAAGGATGTGTCAAGAAAGAATTCATGTTTTATTTTCAATATGTTTCCGTTGAAGGGAAAAATGAATACTGTATTTTATGTAACCACTTTGTTTAAATATGGAATGTAATGGAAGTTTCATGATCTAATTCTCTAAAACTCTAAACTTGAAAAGATCCTCAATGTGTAATCTTGTAATAACTCAAGATTAGGTAAGGTTTAAGGCTGGGGCCTTATAGTTGGTATCAAAGGTCGGTTTAGATAACTTTAGAGGTTAGGGTATTCTTTAAGCATAAGTGACATTACCATAATGGTTAGGATTTCAGAAAGAGTCCTAGTTTTAGATAAAGTGAATGAGTAAGTATATCTTAGTGTTTATCTTACTCATTAGTACATGATGGTTTTGTTGATATACTCACACTGACCTTTTTGGTTTTAGTAAATGGCTGGATCTAGCAGGCACCGAAGTGAAAATTGGTTTGAAGGAAACTGTGGTGGTTCTCTGATTAAGAGACTCGATGAAATGGGGTATTCAATGAGGAAACTCGTGGTTGTTCTAAACTAACTATCAAGGAGTCATGATCAACCACTTGAAACTTGGTATGTTCTGTAATGCATCATGTACGAGATGACCAATCGATGTGTAAGTTCAGGTAATAATTATAAAGGTAACCATTAGAGTTTATATGATCCTTACTTTTGACGTAATTATGGGTTATTATATGATATGCTGGAAAATGAAAGGCATGAGATAAAATTGAGGTTAAAATATGTTATGATCATTTTTGATGATTTTATCTCTTTTGGGGAATGATTTAATAATTATATAGTTTTGGAAAAAGGAAAACACGCAGACCGTGTGACAACCCGTCGCGTCGGACAAAGCTGCGGGAATCGAACCCAGAACCAAAGTGCGACTGGTATTTATCGCCTACCACTGGACTACGTGAAGTCCCTGGTTAGTTTGACTGATTCTTTTTAGTTATATGATTTTATGAATTAAGAGTAAGTTGATTTTGGGTTATTTATGAAAATGATTAACCTATCATGGAGGATATGTGATTAGGTTAATTACTTTTCAATACGAGACTTTAGGAGCAACTGATGTTGTTTGGAGATAAATGTTACGATTTAACTTGGAAGACTATGTGACTAAATCCTTCAAATATTTGGGTTTCAATATTATATTGGTTTACTTTGAAGAATTTTATGGACAAATTGTTTATCGGATGGTCCTCATTGAACTTCGGGTTTTATTGGACAAATTTTGGAGATAAAGCATAGATTTTCTTTTTAAAGGGTTATCCTTTTCTGGATTATCTGACTTTGTACTAACCTTTTTGGTTTTGGTTTTGGTTAAAGCCTAAAGACATGGGATGTATATAGTTCTCTTTGGTGGATTAGGTGATTCTCTAGAATTTGATTATAGTACTCTTAATGCGAACAAGTCTCCCTAAATACTCGTCTTTTGGAAAAAATATGAGTTTGATTAAGGAATCTAGTAAAAGTTGAAAGTCAAAATGATAAGTGATTATGTTTCCTTATGAATAAATTCCTCAATAAAAAGTAACTTAAAACAAAAATGTTGTCTATTAACTTTTCCTACTGGGGAATCAAATACCGTTTAACCCATCACAAGTTTGTGATTTTCTTATGGTTAACTTTCTCCTAGACATGTTTACTATCACTCTCCCTCAAGAACATGACCCTTTGCTTTTTCTTCCATGTCCATGTTTTTCTACATATGGGTTAACTCGGGTGACCTCTGTACTTATGTTCCTTTATTTTAAAGTGATTGTTTTACCGACTCTTGTTCCGATGTGGGACTTTCAAGGATGTTTCCAAGCTCAATTTTAAAAATTGCGAGGACGCAATTCTCAAAAGGGGGGAAGGATGTAACACCCCAGGTAAATAAAGAATATGAAATTTTCATATTTACCCATATTTGTGAATAAAATATTAATATGACTTTAAAGGGGACACTATGCTCGATGGCGTACCCAACACGCAACAATGAGTTTCTTGGGAATCTTACGTTGCACTCTAATAATAAAATAATATTATTTTAAATGGTAGTTAACATGTAGCCGTTGTATTGGCGGGAATGGATAGAAATAACTAAAATATTATTATATATGTTTTTAAATGTTTTTACATTTATCTAATAAAAGATAAAGGCTTAAAATACGGAAAGAATTCAATTTTAGGCGTATATGCCCTAGTTTTCACTAAAGGTTCACTTATCGCCTTTTGATGGAGAACCGTCATTAAATATAGTTTTTTTCACTCTTATACATTATTTTGGACCAAATTAAACTCTTATTAAGAATTGTGACATCAAAATTTACTTTGTGTAAATTTTTGGTATCTTTCAGATAAAGTTCATTTTTTAATGAATAGTGTAAAATGTTGTATTTTAATTCAAAACCTCCTTTTAATATAATTTATTTATATGATTAGATTATATTTTGAATTGTTTTTAAAGTGAAATTAGAATATATTTTTACCATTAAATCCAATAGTGGTTGTTGTAATTAATTTCACTTTGAAATCAGACTTAAACTAGTGTCAATCTTTTGATACTTATTGTTTCATAAAAACACGCTATTTGCTCTGACAGCGGGAATTAATTATTAAATTAATTAATGTGACTTATATGTTTTGAATTTTTTAAAATAGACTTCATTTTTGAATTTGGAATATCAAATATAGCTTAGGGTGAATTTTTGGGATTTTTCTGAAAAACTTCAATTTTTGATGAATAGTGAAACCACTAAGTGGTACTTATAAAAAATGATTTTTCCGTTTAAATGAAATTTTTCCATTTTTGTGTTTTCAATTTCAAAAATCCTACATAAATGGTTGTCATCAATAAGTAAAATGTGGTTCAATGGAATAAAAATAATTTTTTGGTGAATAGTAACTTATTATGTTTTTAATCGCGATTAGAGGTAATTAGTGTAGTTTAAGGTAAAAATAATTTTTTAATAATATGAAATGAACTTGACACATGTCATAACCTCATTGGATGTGTCATGGCCGACCAAGACAACCCATGGGTCAACTTGGGGACCCCATGAAGCCACTTTGGTTGGAAAATGACATTAATATCTTTTTATTTAAAGTTAAAGTAAAAATGAGACAAACATGAAATGTTTTAGTAAAATAATTTTTACATGGGGTTATACAAATCAGATTTTTTTCTATAAATATTAATTGGAAATATAAATAGATTTACTACATCATAGTAGTTTTTTATAATTTTTGGACATTAAATAAATTAAATTATTTATGACATCATGATGATGCAGCGATGACCTCATTTTTTAACGATTTAAATAAAATGGAAAGATAATGTAATATCTAAGAACTAAACATGTCCAAAACCTATTGGATGAGTGTATTTAGAACCCTTATCACCTTATCCTCGAAACACATCAATGTGGGACCTCTTAAATCCGAATACCATTTTAAAATAAAGTGACTTTTCTTTACCTTCCAAGAGTGCCCTCCTCTCCTCTTATAAAAGGCCCCCACCTCTACCTCCTTACCCACACTCCCAAAGCCTTTTTCTAGGCCAACTTATTCCCATTTTGTCTCTCCACTTCTCTCTCTTACTCCTTGAAGCCTCACTTTGGGCAGAAGTATTCCCAAGGAAGCCTTTGAGCTCAAACCAAAGAGAGTTACCCGATTTTAAGGTAATGCCTTCACTTGAGTCCTTTTGTTTTATTTTGATTTTACAACCCCTTAAACTCTTTTTATTAATTTATTTTGTAACAACTACAGTATCATAAATATACTAGGATGTTGTTATAAGAAGTATTCGAGCTACACTTTCATACACCTACATCTAATGGTTAAAGAACATACTGTTTCTGTGGATGGCGAATTTCGGCCTCCCGAAACGATGATTGTTCAACATTCTTTTAACACCTTAAAAGGTGGACATTAAGATGAAAAAATATTTATATATGATATATAATATGTTTATGTTTTCCTTAAGCTTCTGGTTTTTTCATTTTGGGCATACCTTTATGGTTTCCATTATGGGTAAACGCGATATCTTCATTTAAGGAAGTGCGGACTACCGCCCCCTCAAAGTGATCTGATTCGTTAATACCATATGTGGTACGCATAAAGGATATATTTAATAATATTATATATGATACCATACTGGAATTAAAATACTATTATGTATCATTATGTTTTAATTCCATTAAATATGAAATAGAAATTGAAGTAGCATTCATGCGTACGTACGACTTACCGTCTCCATGAACGGTACATTTCATTTCTTATCTCAAAATGTTATGTAATATTATAAGTAAATATATATAATTGATATATATGTAATATATTACATCTAAATTATGGATATAATTCTGGAATTATAACATATTTATATCTCTCACATTTTGTTTTAATTCCATTAATATGACAAAAAAATGAATGTAGCATTCATGCGTACGTACGGCCTACCGTCTCCATGAACAGTGCTTTTCGTTTTTTATCTCCAAATGATATGGAATAGTATTAAATGAATATTTACTGGATATATATGATATTTTAATCATTAATACTATTCTGGAAATTATTTACTTATAACTACATGGACAATATTTTTTTCAAACAAGTTCATTTTTGACTCATGTACCAAACATCGGCAAAAACGTCTGATATGAACTAACATTATTAAACAATTATTATAACATTATAATATGTGATATGAACTGAATAATAATCTTTAAATTAGGTACTTAGGCAATTATTAATTGACCAAAGTTTATTATTCAGGAATATAAAGAAACGAACAAGACAAGTTGGACCCGAGGTAAGGGATCCTACTCCTCTCTTTCTTTTTAAGTACACTCTTTTATGTCATTCCTTCTAAACTCATATTTCTTGTTATTGGGATGTTTTTTATATTAAAATTAATGTAATTTTTATTTTCATATGATGAGAGACCCTATTCTCTCTCATCAATCCATTTTGGAAGTTTTGAGTGGCGCCGTTAGACTGCCGAATTTTCGTAAGAGATCTAACCTCTCTCTTTCTCTTTAAGTACTCTCCTTTATGTCACTTCTTTTAAGATCCTCTTTGTTATGATGGGGGATGTTATTTTATATTCCTCTTGCTGTAAATTTTATTGTAATGTGATGAGATACCCTATTTGATCTCACCAATCCATTTTTGGATGTTTTAAGTGGCACCGTTAGGCTGCCGAGTTTTCATAAGGGATTTTTCATCTCACTTTTATTCCTGTGAGATTTATGCTACATTTGCCACAAATTCCTTTGAGTGGTGTATGTACTACACATTATTTTATTCATTGTGTAATATACTTTATTTTATGAGTATTTACATCAATGTTGTATTGTCCTTCTTTTACGAGGTGTATGTTTCGAAAGATACCCATGTCGGTAAGGAAACCTTTCACCCTCCTCTTTTTAAAAGACTTATTTTGTTGGGTCTTTTAATTTACATATTTTTATATTGGGATATGTTCTCTTATATCCTTATTGATGTAAATTTTTTGTCCAAGTGATGAGATACCTTTTTTTTAATCTCTCATCAACTCATTTTGATGTGACGCCGTTAGGCTGTCAAGGGAACTTCTTAACCCAATTTCGATTTCTTTGGGTTCAACATGTAGTTATTGAATATGTCATCCTTTGAATATGTGTGAATGAACTTTGATTATTTTACACTTAATATCCACTTATATTTGGTGTATTTATTTCTCACACATAATTATGTAATTGATTTATCCTTAAACCAAGTATACTGTCTTTTTAAGGGACTTCGTCTCAATATCCTTTCATTGAGGCATATTCTGTTTTATACACAACCTTATTTTATACGGTGTATAAACCCCTTTGACTTTTACGTTTATTCAAAAGGAATATTTTTTTATACGAAGTGTTTATTAGATGACAAAAGGGAATGTTTTTGTCGTACGTATGCGGCGACAACGACTTCTCCGCCGCCGTGACCATTATTTGAGTTTCGGCTTCCTCTACAAGCCATACCATCTTTTTAAAAGAAAAATAAATACCATGTTTTACGTTTTGTTTTATTTTGGTATTGAAAATGGTTTTCATAATGTATTTATATCAATGTGTTGCATTGATATCTTGTTATTGAAAGGTGGAATTGTTATGTTTCCTTTATGCATGTTTTATGTGGTAAGATTATGTTATGGTTCTTGGGCATTGTTATGAAGATGGGTGGTTCCGTGATAAACTAAGGGCGGGTGATCTCGATATAGCTCTCCAATGCATTGGGTAATGTGAAGTAGTGAAACGTTAATGTTTCTCCGAAGAGATTTATGGAATATACTGTGATGGGTATTCCAAACGTAACCAAGAGGGTTACTCCCTACATAAGAATGTTATGAATGCCTCAAGTTACCTTTATGTCTTATGATTTCTATGATTTATTCATGATTTGATGAGGTATGTTAAAGTGCCTATGTTTTATGGTTAAAGTATGATTTCATTCTTATGTATATATGAACTCATGTTTCCTTTCGATATTTTTATAACCCTTACTGAGCTTTTTATGCTCATCCCAAGTTTTTGAAATGTTTTTCATAGGTCAAGGGAAAGGTACATGATGTGATGATAGTGTCAAGGATGTGTCAAGAAAGAATCCATGTTTTATTTTCAATATGTTTCCATTGAATGGAAGAATGAATACTGTCTTTTATGTAACCACTTTGTTTAAATGTGGAATGTAATGCAAGTTTCATGATCTAATTATCTAATACTCTAAACCTGAAAAGATCCTCAATGTGTAATCTTGTAATAACTCAAGATTAGGTAAGGTTTAAGGCTGGGGCCTTATAATAAACATCGTCAATAATTGAGATACTCAATGATATTACTACTTTATGAGAGTCTATTGAAGCATAGACTATAGTAGTGCACCCAAAAAAGAAATTATACCTCATATTAGTTTACAAAACATCATTATTATCATTCTATTGGTATATACAAATTTTTTTATTTAATGGAAATATAATATTGATGAGAAACCCCATTAATATTCTTATTTGTATGGAAAACTATTTGTAATCCATGATAAAAAAGTGTTGTCAAAGATTTTTATTTTATGAAAAATATTCGTGGTCTTGAGTTCATCATGTAAAACAACTAGATATCTAGATATATCACCAGTTAAGGGAGATCTCTTTTAGAAATCAATTTTAAATATTAGCTCAACATTTTTAAGAAAAATAATATGGGAGAACTCAAATTTCAATACGTTATCTAGTTTGATAGTTTCTATCATTATTTTCATATGAGACGATCCAACAAACTACCTTGATTTAAAGATTACATAGAAGATGTTATATGATATTTTTTGTGAAAAATATATATAAAAAGAATGTTTCCATATTGATTCAATAAAAAATAAATATATTATGGGAAAATGAATAAGTATAATTTCATAATAAAAAAATCATCCATCAAAAAAATAAAAATGTCCTGCAATATGACCCCATTAACAATAATGAGGTCATGAGTGGTAGTAGATAATGATTTCACCCCCAAATTAGTAGTAGTTTAAAGTCAAACGTATATTCAAGTTTGTTTTAATTCAATACCTCATACAGAAAAAATAATAATTCCCCAACTCTAAACCATAAGCAAATGATATGTACAAGGTGAAAAAGGATTAATGATTTTATGAATTAGAAAAATAAGCTTCATTCGTTATGTAAGGATTATGATTTAGGGTATTTTATTTCATCTCAAGAAACAATTATCACACAACTTGAGATTTAAAAGTAGTATGAAACGAGTTTTAATGGTCCCCTTAATTATTACACCTATAATTAGATTATAATTAATGAAATACACAATTTTTTTGTTCAATGACATTCTCTAAAATATACTTCATTATATAAATATAATATTGGGTAGTCCAAATTAAATCGTAAACTTTATTTAAGTTGTATTCACTAAAAAGGAAAAATAAAAAATTAGATGGTGAATACGAGTGTATAATAATTCTATATAAGGATTAAAATTAAATTAGTGAATCCTTAAAATGAAATAAGGGGCATTGAAACCTGTTATTTTATGATTTTATGAAATAAATTCAATATATTTATTATGTTCTATTATTTAAACATAGCCATTATAACCTACCCATTAGACATGTTTTATGAATAAGAATAAATACCTTTTAAATATTATGTAGGATGGTTTTGTGAAAAGTATTTTTTTATACAAATGAGATATTTTTTATTTATAAATTTATTAATTTTAAAATTACGATTTTTTATAAAAAAAATTATTATATAGTGAAAAAATAATAAAATTAATTTTCACTCTCTTTGAAATTTAGTTGAATAAATAATCTTTTCTTCGCAAAATATATTCCAATATTATCTTAGGATAAATTTTTGTGATTTTTAGGAAATGTTAATTTTCTCGATGAATAATAAAAAATACTTATATTTAAAAAAACATATCTTATCATTTAAATAATTTAAGAGATATGTTTTTTAATATGTTTATTAAAATATAATTAATTACAATATATATTAATTCTTTAAATTATGTTCATTGGAATTATTATTGTATTTAATTTTTATATTTAACTTTAATAAAAATATGAATATTTTCACTTTTGAAAATTGAGTTTTCATCACATATGCAGATTCTATGATTAATTAATATTGATATATGAATTTAATTTGATTAATCTAATTTCATATATAAATTTATAATATGATTTATTGTATAACATGGTGGAATTAATTTCTTTTCACAGTTATTAATTAAAATAATAAAAAGTAATTATTGTGGTTATAGTTGTAACATGGTTTTTCACATTACATTCACATGTGTTAAAATTAATTTTCAGCACACATATGATATATGTTTCACATTATCTATTACAATACTTATAATAAGTGGGTAAAAATTATCTAATAATCCACATTTAGAGTCTAGTTTTAGGGGATAAATTATCTACCTATTTAAAAATATAATAGTTATGATAGAGAAATATATAATAGAAAAAGTGAGTAAACACAGGGGATATATAATAACAATATTTTTTCTGTGATGGAGTAGTTTCTCAACCATAAATAACCCCGAGTAATGTATTTCTCATATTTTGTGTCTCATTTGATGAGAGTTACTCTAAATTATTGAATAGTTTTGTTTATTAACAATAATTTCTATCCTCTATAATTATAAAAGGGGACATACTTCCATAACTTCATCACATATAATATGATTTTTGGATCAACCTAACCCTACCATAATCTATCCCGAACACCATTAAACATGTTATATATATTATTATCATCTAAAAAGACCAACCCTATGGTCCTTAAAAATAAAACCGATGTTAATTTTTCTATGACAAGGTTATTGTCTACATGAAACTCCTATTAACTTATTCTCGTAGCACCAATGATTATTTCCTAATAATTAAAATATAATTACACCCTTATATAAAATATAATAATATTATATTTTTAAACTTAAATAAAAATATCAATCTCATATTCCTTCAAAATTTGAAATGAAACTATTGATCTTGTGTACAACAGATTACTGCCTTATAAACTGATATAACAGGGTTTCCATCACCAACCAAAGTGGATGGATATAATAATAATTTAAAAATATGTATATGATAATTAATAAATAAACATAAATATATAATTATAAAATCACATACACCTTATTAGTTTCCATTCTATGGAAATATTATAATGTCACTCGTGTGTGCGGTAGACAACAATCTCACGAAGAGATATGATTCAATATTCAATAACGTCGTACATGTAAGGTAATAAGGACCGATTTAATGGTAATTTATGATATATATGAAATAAAAATTATTATAGAAGGGTAATATATTATTTTAATTTATTTCCTTTCATCCATTGAAAAAATTGAAACAACATTTATATGTATGAATGACATAAGATATCCATAAATGGTGTAATTAATCATCTAGTTATAACATTAAAATTTTAAATTTAAAACATATATAATGAATATATCTGATATATAAATATTTCAGTTACTATTCTAGATATTATTGATTTTTTTTCAAAATACAAGGACTAAAAAAACCATACCAGGATAAATATAAAAAAATAATTTATTATTACATAAAATCTGATTATAACAAAAAAATTTTAAAAAAAGTTTTAAAAAGATATAATTATATAAAAAATTGTAATATATATATATATATATTTGTGTGTGTGTTTGGTTCTATAATATATTTATAATTAAATTATATTTATTATTCAATATGTTCAAATATTTATGATGCACGTATGCGCCGAAGGTAAGAGAAATCTATCTCAAACTACCTTATTTTGTACATATGTTATGATATGAAAATATATTATTTTTGAGGTATATATACTGATCCATTGATATTTTATATCATAAATTAACTTTTTTATATGATATATATGTTATCATTTGATCTTATTATTTAATGGATATTATTATTCAAAATATTACCAAATTCGTAAGGGATTTCTCATTTTCCTTTTATTTCTTGGATAAATATTAAATATTCACCACTTGTTTCTTATGTGTATGTGTATTTATTTCCCATGAATTATATTTATTATTTCTCTTTTGTATTTTTATTTTATTTACTTATGTGTATGTATAATATTATTCCTTCTTAGTCTCATTAAAGCAATAAATAGCTTTGATTTGAATGTTTGAAGTCACATTATCTTTGTTTATCAATTTTGTTGATAATTATCTTTTTTATGATAAAATATTATATCATCTATCTCTTTAAATTCATTAATTTTCCTATAATATGGTTACTTCTAGAGAATACATATTTTCGTTTCATTTTTCTCTCTTTAGGTACTCAAGATTCCAAAATCATGTTTTAATGAAAATTAACATCATTTATTTTTTCGTCTGAAAAATTATTTTATTCCATATAAATGTTCTCAATTTATTTAATATATCTCTATTCATTTTTAGATTCATTATTAAAATTTTTTTGTTTATCAAATGAATTAAAATTATTCATTATTTCATTTTATGAATGAGGAACTTGTGACATTTTTACTGAAGATATGTAAGGAATATTTATATGATAGGAAGGATGTGATTTTAATTTAAGATAAATTTATAAGAATGAAAGATAATTTTTAATAAAAAAAATTTCAAAAATATTTGATGAATTTCCAGTATTAATGAGTTTGTCTAAAAAAAGACAGTTTCCAAAGAAATTATCTATGTGACATTTCAAATCATTTTTAATACAAGATATAATATTTTGATGTTTATTATTCGTTTCTAGTTATATGATCTTGTGACACCTCACATAGACATTATCTAGATTTTTTGTGATTAAGATGAAATAATTTTTCAAACCCCATTTATTTTCATGGGTTTAATATGATGAATACTTTTGGAAACCCATTTCGTTACATGGAATTTTATATGATGAATCTTATTTGATATTGTGGATAAAAATATATAGTTTTTATCATATGAAGTGTTGGACCCTTATATCCCTTAATGAGTTGGGTAATGATGGATAACACGTGAGATAATAATGTTATGCATGAACATCATTTCATATTAACAATAATATGTGACAAACTGAAATTCATGTCTATAGTATTATGTTATGACATGAATATTATGTCCATATGATTTTACTAGTTCTTGGATGTTATGCACATACTATTATGTATGGGCCTAGTTGTAGGTCCATAACTTTATCTGACAATATGATAGCATGTAATAAACATAATGATTGACACAGTTTCTATATATACATATTAAAAATGTAAAAAGTATATGTTTTTTATGTATTCCTTGGTATATTTTATGATCTAATAGATTATGTTCATTGATCACATTTGTGATTACTATCTTATTTACTATAAGAAATTATTTTACGATTTAAGATTATGATCTATGATATGTAGGTTATGGTATTGAATTTATAAGATAATGTTTTCATACCAGTATTTTCTTGTTATCTTCATGTGATAATTGATTTCTCAAACGTTTTCTCTTATTGTAAACCTATGCTCACACATTATTTTGTTTCTTTTCACCAGGTCAAGAAGAATGATTATAAATTTGTTATGTCTATGAAGACTAATTATTAGGGAGTTCTTCATTGGTGATATTAAAAATATTTCTTAAAATATGTATAATACATTTATTGTATTAAATGACACCCAACCTTTATGATCCCCTTGAATTTATTTTCAAATTGTATTGAATATTAATTTAAAAATATTTAATAATTATGTTTGGAAATCCTACATCATTACATTTTCTGTAATAGGAAATAATTTTATTAACCATTAAAAATAATTATTTACAATTATTTTATGAATGTACTATAGATATTTATATATATACGATAACACCATATATCATTTTTTGTGGAACGTATTATGTTCTTTTTAATAAAAAAATGAATCAGTATCAAGATAATAAAATTTGATGTGGTTATGAAATATATGCATCTATCTAATATAACTCCAAAAAAGAGTTGGTTTAGTATATCTTGGATGTCATCATAGAAAATGGTGATTTTTATCTTACTAAAAATTTAGTTTTATACAACTAGTTAAATACTTTGGAAAAGTCAAATAATCATTATAAACCATCATTAAGTAATTGAATAGAATATGGCCATACTTGATAATGTTTAAACATATGGTGTAACCATTTTAATAAGAGGTTTCATGATTTAGATATCTTTTATATTTTTTATTATTATATAAAATCTATCTAATATTATAATTTTTCACACTTTTAATTTTAGTTTTAATAAATTTCTAGAAGAAGAAAATAAAATTTTAATTATGAATGTGATGTCTTACTAAGTAACCATCCTAATGAGAAACCATGTGGAATAATAGTTGTGAGATAATATTTTATGACTTAAATTTCCATGATATGATAGATATTACATTTAATCATTTATGTGATAACATACACTTTCTTTATAGGATTATTTTGATCAATTAGTTTCTCAAAAATGAAAAAAATTTGTTAAAAAAGATATTTTCCATTATCCAGTGATCAGATCAAGAAAAGGTTTTCCTATAAATTTATAATATTTAAGGAGAAAGTAATATGTAGTATAATATTATTAGGAATATCATTCAAGTGTATGTAATTTACTTGGTGTAATCATTTGATTTTAAGATGATATTGTTTTTTATGTACAACCCTCATAATTTAATTACAAAAATGTAGAAGGAATTCCTTGAGTGAAAGAAGATGTATTTTGATTCCATTGGATACTATGGGGAAATATTTACATTATTTTAATGTTATTTTTTTGATTTAATCATAATCCTATAAGGAAACGTTTATCAAATCATTGATGGATTAAAACCATGTCTTCAAAAGGAGTTCTCTATAAGGTACGTCATAAGAGATGGATAAATCATTCTTTGAGAACTAAATGTTGAAATGGGCGTTGGAAACCCATGTGTTTATATAATTAATAAATGATGATAGAGTTTCATGGAAGCTCCAATTATAGGTCACATAGTGGGATAAAAACGTTTCATCAACCTACTTTCCCAAAATGTGGGAAAGAGCAGTCATGTGAATACTGAAAAGGAACTAGAAGGAATTTTTGTGTGGGAATCATGTATATCAAGTTATAAAATGATGTGAAGAGGCTATTCAATTAAATTAATTGATAGAAACATAATTATAAATTAACACCCACTCTAAATTGTTTCAAATGAATCGACCATAGGAATTATGAAAATTATTTGTCTAATACAACGGTTAATGGGGATGATAATCCGAAACAACCATTCAATAAAAAGGGAAAATAGAAAATTTATGTTATTAAAAATTATAACGTGAATCATGAATATTAGGGAACTTGATATAGATGAATTTATTAATATATTACATATTAATATGATCTATGAAAATCAAAATTTTTATTCTTTTATGGAATTTTGTGCGATTCTAAGAAATTATTACCTCTCTTTATGTAAATATTTCTATAATAAAATCACCCTGGATATTTTGAATCAACTTATAATTATATATTGGTGTGATTATTAACATATATCACTAATGGAATATGTTTTCAACAAGATAGTGGATTATTTTACTAATAAAATGAATCTTATCATTTTCAATAATATAGAGTTTATTTGATTTTTTTAAGTGATTATTGATTATATGTTTCCATATAATGCTGAAATTTTGTTATTATGGACATTTATAGATATGAGATCAATTGTTTTGAATATTTGGGATTTAGTTTTGGTTAGACATATTTTGGTTAGACATATGCGATTTTTTTTTCATGGATACAATTATGGAGATTATGGAACCATAATCACTAGAAAATGGCTGGAAATAACAAACCAAAAAAACATTCAAAGCGAAGCAGTTATTACCCAAAATGTGATTTACACAAGGAATAGTTAATAAATAGATAATAAAAATTTATGTGTATTTAATATATTGGAATATATATATGATTGTTTTCAATAATAGATATAAAATAAATTTATATTTATTATAGTAGTTTTGTTTACGTGTATGAAGGAATTTGAGACTTAACTTGAGTAAATTACTTCTCAAGTTGTATTTTTTGGGGAATATGTAATGTTATGAACCTAGACTCATTTATAAGGTTTTTATAATTATAAATTGAAATGTGATATATTTTATATAAATAATTTAATTATTATTAAAATTTAATTTCAGTGTTTTTATATATGAACTTATGAATCAAAATATTTCCAACCCAGTACAGGATTTTTGGTCTGTCAATTATTTATGAGAGATATATGCAATATTTACCACTCATTTATATTGTGTGGGATATATATTACCCTTGAATGTATTTTATGATTATTTTTAATATATTTTTTTCAATTAAAAAATATATATATTATTCCTTTAATAGGTTATACAATCCAAAATATACCTATGTTTTAATGGTTTTATGTTATAATCACAATTTTTATCATGATTGTGTCCAATTATGTTTTAGATAATGAAATATTATGGACTGACTAACATTAATCTAATATATCTTATCCATGAAAGTTTATTTCTGGATAATACATATTATTCATTCATTTTCTAATCATTATATACTCATGAAACAAAAAATATATTTTTTAGGAAAATCAATTTTATTACTATCCTCATTTTAAAACTATTTGTATTAAATATATGTGTTTTTAAATAATGGTAAAAAATAATGGATCTCAATTATTGTTCATATTCATTTACCCGTGAGTAAATTTTCAATAAATTTTTTAAATGGAATCTTCTTATCATATTTGTAATGATGATTTTTTTCCTTTTTCCAAATATGATAATTAAATCCTTGTACGACATGGTTAACATTATTATTTTAAAGATTTAATTATATGTTTCTATGGTTAATACCAAAGAATGTTATTTCCAAAACATTTTATGAAATAACAGTTGTAAAAATTTCATTTTCAATGAAAGGGTATTTTCCTTATGAAATGTTCAATATGACATTTGAAAATAATTTTTCATCTAATATTACATAATTTTATATTTATTATTATTTAATTGGGATATTATCTAATTATACAATAAGTTTTATTCATATTAATGGTTTATATAAATTATAAAAAAATGTTTATGAAACATGTTTCTTCTCATGGGTTCTAATATTATGAATGTTTTATGAAACCCATTTATATTCTTTGTCTCTAATAGAATGAATGATTTATGATCTCATAGAACATACATATATATATATGGTTTTAATAATTTTAATAGTAATATCTATACGTCCCTAAAATGAATTGGGTAAATAAATATTACACCTGATATATGTATCTTATAAATGAACCAAATTCTATATTCTCGTAACTTTTTGATGATCTTTATTTCATGTCATAATGATTATGTATTTTAATGAATATCATGTCCATATAATTATTTGAGGATCTAAATTTAATTTTCTTATGGATTTCATTGACAAGGTTTATTGTTTGTATATTTACACGAGGGTATTATAACAAGTCATAAATGTAATGTCTGAACCTATATCTATTAATAATTTTATTAATGTAATAAGATTAATCTTTTTCAACCTTCCTATGTTTATGTTAGTCCATCATTGATAATGATAACCTATTCCCTTTATGATTCATGTATTATGAATTTTCATGATGTATTATGTGATTTAGGATTGAGATATATATTATACATGGTATGTTTTTAAAATGGTAATATCATGTTATTATACCCTTATTCCCATGTTATGTTCATTATATTATAAATATCTCCCTTATTTACCCTTACTGGGAATCTAAACTCATGATTCCTTATGTTTACATTCCCTAATTTATTAAGAATGGTATTATAAAGGGTATATATATAAATAATATAATGTGGTAGATCATTTAGGGTTATGTTGGGTATCCTTCATGAAATAAAAACAATTTTTCTCAAGTCTCCAAATATACTTAATAATTATGGTCTTCTAGAATTTATATGTGAAATTTATTTAAAATTCATGTAGAAAGATGTAATATGTTTATATAGAAACAATAGGATTTAATAGTGAGGTAAATGATGAATATGAAAATATTGACCATGTCTACATCTAAAAATAAAAAAAATACCTTTATCTTTATATAATAGTAATAATAAATATTTGTCACGACCTGTCCCCCAGGGCCCATTCTGTGACTACCCCAAGCCCACCGTTCATAGACTAGGGTCTGGATATAAGCACCAAAAGGCATATTCCATAAAACGGGAAGGTGTTGCCTTTATAAACTGTAAACTCACACAAACCAAGCCCATAGTCAGATTCAAGAACAAAGTAAACAATATAGTAAACATGGTGCATACAGAATGAAAAGGGGCCAGAATACAATCCCAATGGAAAAGTTCAAGAAAAACTACAAAGTACAAGTAAAATTGAGTACAACTCATGTAAACACCCTCTAAGGATCCTACCTGAAGGGTAGGTACAAATCTCGAACGATCATCTCTACGGATCACCTAGTCAAAGGTACACCTCTAAGAAGTCTCCAGTCTAGGTACCCTAATCCTTATTCAGCGTTGTCCGATGTCTACACCAGACACAATAAGGTGCGGGCGTAGCCCATGTAGGGATGAGTATAACAACACATAGTGGGGACCACGAGACCCCAGAAGGTCTCTCAAATCCAAAAAGGATAAACCACAAAACAAAGAAACAACCATCAACCCTACTTAGGTATATGCCCATAAATATAGCTAAGTTATCAGAAAATACCCACCTCACACATGAGGGAAGAATACCACATAGGTAATACCACGAAGGTAGATTACCACACATGTAAAGTACCACATAGCATAACCTCAATCACAAGCACAAGGTAAAGACAACTCACACCAGGATTTATTCTAGGGGTAGTAACAAGTTACATCCCGAGTCACAACATCGAACTCCTTGGATGCTGGATAACTCCTCCTCTATCGAGTATAGTGGGACTACCGCATCACAGAGAGGAACTTCCCACAAACCATGGACTACTGAGGTACTGCTCCTATCGAGTACCATGGGTCTGCCCCATCAGATAGAGGCACTCCCCATCATGGGTATGCTGTGTCACATAGAGGCACTCCCCCTCGTGGCCTGCTAAGGTACTCCACCTATCAAGAACCGTTGGTCTACCGTGTCATGTAGAGGCTCTCCCCCTCATTTCCTGCTAAGTTACTCCTCCTTTCGAGTACCGTGGGCCTATTTATTCACTCCCCACTGGGCCTATCTAATCACTCCGAGTGGAAACTGTCAGTATTCGTCAGGTCTCAGCTAGTCCCAGGTATCTTCACATATCGTTCATGGGAGAACCACTCCCCAAGCCATAGTTCATACCTAAAATTCCCCGATGTTCTATGAAAAATTATCCCAAAGGTCTGTCACGTCAAAAGGGACCCAACACAACAGACGACGTGTCAATCGGTCGCCCGGTCTATAAGTTATTAGCATTTCCACTCCAAGGGCCCGGTTGGATTATAGGTCCGATCCAACCCCGAAGTACTCCATCATTATCCAAAACTTAGGTGGAGTATACCAAAAGTACAATCTTGAAACAAGGATTTCGGAACCGCTGATGGTTTTTCAAACGAACGGTCGGATCACAAGTTATTGCCAAAATGGAGAAACTGTGACCAGATGGGCCCCGGTCTGGACCAACCCAGCCTGGGCCGACCCGACCCAGTATGACTCCAGCCCCGATGGCTTGGGCCTTAGAAAAACTAGCCTGGACCACGAAGGGGTGGCCTGACCTTTCCCGATGGCGTGGCTCAATGGCACGGCCCGCTGCAGTGCGGCCCGCTGGGCACGTGGTTCGCCGGAGCTGGAGCCGAAGGGGGAGAGCACCCTTACAGTTTTCCTGAATAGTCCATCGGACCGTTCTACTGGGTGGAATGTGGGACCCACAAAAGGGGTCCCACCCGGTATAGGGTGGCCAGCCGGAAGGCCAGCTGGTCTTCCTGCCAGCGGCCCAATCACGTGCCGCTGCTCTACAATGGCCAACCGGAAGGCCGACGCCCTTCGACCTCCGCTGGGACCAAGCGGCTGTGGCCCCCCTACTCCACTGGCGATGCAGATGTGCATCACTGCTCCACCATACGGCCGACCGGTTTTCGGCTGCCACCCTGCCCCGCCGTATCTAATGGGTCGCTCCCTCCTAATTAACCAGCGGCGCTGACATGCGCCGCCCTACCTTCCTCGCAGGCGGCCAGGTGCGGGCCACCACCTTCTTCCGCAAGCCACTATAGCTTTGTTCCAAGCCTGAAAAATTAAATGATTTCATATCTGTGATCCTTTCATCGAGGGATCCATGTACATATATCGCTCTCAACAAAACTCATTGTTTCCTACATCAACTAATATTTGGCGTTAATAAATGCATGAAGAACGCACAATGAATAAAAAGAAAGATAATCAAGGCTTATGCGTGGGATGTTGTCCATGTTTTTTGGCCATTATCATTGTGAATTTAGGATATGAAGAAATAATAAAGTAATTTAATAAATAAATAAAACTCCAATCTCGATTTCGTTGGAGAGCATCCGCATTTGTGGAAGTGTCGGCATTCGCCATCCCCGTGACAAGCCTCCAACGATGCCGCTCAATCTTCATTTTTCAGTTTTTTGTTCAGAGTCACTCGTCACCGCCCGCTGGAACCGGATCCGTCTTCTAAGGGTTTGGCGTCACTGCACGTTGTCATCACTTCATTTCATGGTGTAGCAGTGCCGACACCTCTCCCCAAGATCCATATAAAAAGGACAGGGGGAGGGTGAGCAACGTTTGTGATATTAATGGAGGCCCATTAATTAGGAACCTTCCTAATTTCCCAATTTTGCAATTACTTAGAATTGAAAGGTGAATCCATTTACTGGCTTGACACTTCGCTGGTCCCACGTTGTCGCTTGTCCGTTGGATGAAAGGAATGAAAATAAAATAACAAATTTATTTTATTTATTTCTTTTAAAATGTACCAAAACATAACTTTTTCCCTAGACCTACTACGGTCAATGTGAAGTCTCCCTTAAGAAAATCTCAGCCCTGCATATTCAACAGTGTCCTTGTATTTTTAATCCGATCACCGGTTGAAAAGTTAGAAAATTCCACCAACACGTTTACTAAACATACTCGAAGAAAAGTTTGTAAAATTTTTAACAGTCACCCTCGACCCATGATGATCAAGGTTAGGCCTTTCCTAAGTGGAACAAGCCCCAAAAAAACCAATGGTAATCTCTTATTTCCAATCCGAGTTACCATTTAAAAGTTATGGATTTTACAATAAAATAAATTTTCACATAAATATTTTATTTACGGCCAAAAACTAACATTCATTGGTGGCCCGCACTAGCCAATGTTAGTATCTACCTAAAGAAACCATATCCTCGTGAGTTTAGCGGTGGTCTTGGATTTTTAATCTGAGTTACCGTTTGTGATTTATAATCATTTTAAAAAAAATTACATTATTTAATTATTTTATTTATGGTTATTCCATTTTCGAGTTTTCTCACAATAGGCCTACTCCAACTAAACTTTAGTCACACCTAGGGTAAACTAACCATCTTGAATGTGACGGTGCCCTCGTATTTCTGATCTGAGTAACCATTTATGTGTTATTCCAATTTTTCATGAAAACTGCTTACGTGAACTAATTATTCCTTAACAAAACTTCAACGGATCATTCCTGGCACTCCGGGCCTCAGGATCGTGCACTGTCAGATTTCACGGTCTCGAAATAAATTCATATAATTAAAAAAATATAGAATTTCTGGGACCATACATTAATGATTTATAAGTTTTATTGTCATTGTTTTTTGTTAAACAAGATGATTGAAAATATTAATAATGCAACGATATTGTTAATTTTTGGTATTACTGGTTATTATATTAACCTTATTGGATTTATATAATAATAAGTGAAAAATTCAAAGACTCATTTGATGGGGCCTAAGAACCATTAGAAATTTACTTTTGTGCTTTTGGAATCAAAGTTAATTTTTTGATATCTATTTCTTGAATTAAGGGATGAATTATAATATAATAAAATTGAAAAAACGATTTAATTGTTCTTATTAGGTCTAAAAAAATCATGTAAAAATATTTCCTTATATTATTCGTTAAAAAAATAATTCCTCCTTTTCAAATCCTTTTCTCATGAGAGGTGAGGTGCCAAATTAATATGCTTATGTTTATTAATTAAAAAAATGGAGTGGTACATTAATTTGAGGGAAACCAAGAGTTTACCCCTATTAAAAGAGGGGTACAGGTGGTCCCCACCACTAGCAATTCAATTGAGAGATTTCCAAGGGTCTCCCACATTAAAGAACAATGTTTGGGTGGTCCCTACCACCTTAAATTCAATTGAGAGGTTTCAGTAAAATAAAATAAAACTTGTTTGTTTTATTTTATTATTATTTTTTAAACTCTCCCTTGAAAAAAATAAAAACTAACTTTCACCTTTTACTAAATGCGGTTGAGGTGAAGGTCTCCTTAAGTGAATATCAGTGATGCGGGTTCAACGGTATCCTCAGATTTCGATTCTGAGCAATGGTTAAAATGTTACAAAAACCTGCTCGCACGTTTATAGAATGTACCTGAATAAAAGTTCAGAAATTCATTCTGGGTGCACCGGGCCTTGAAATCATGTGCCATAAATTTTTTCGGACTCATAATATTACCATTTAATTTAAAAAATCACATGGAAAAAATCTATTTCATTATATTCTTCACACCTCAGGGCTTAGAATCACTTAAATCCACAACACAATCTAGGGAAACAAGTGGGGGTACTAAGCACGAATCTGAGCCTCTAGCTCCCATGTGCTCTCCCGAGGGTTCCTGTGCTACCAATGAATGTGCACTAGAGGTATCGATCACCCAGGTCAGGGGTAGCATAGTTCTCCTCATGCTATCTTAGTTTTGGAGAACCATATGCGATAACAGTTTGCTCCTACATCAAGGCACATCCAAGCCTGGTCCCTGATTCTTCGTAGTAGACTACGTACCCTATTCCCTCCTCCGGTAGCCTCAAGATGGGGGCACTTGTCAGTCTCTGCCTCAGTTCCAGAATACTCCGCACATCCGTCACACTTCTAGGCGGCTCCCAATCAAGAACAGCCTCAATCATCACTGAATCCACCGCAACTCTAGCCTCCAAGATAACGTGTCCCTGAAGGTGGACCTCTCATATCCATAACCGGAACTTCGAGAGCTTAAAATAATGCTGGTGATCTCGGAGTGTGTCCAGAACCATCTGGAGATGATAGGCATGCCCCTCCTCTGTCGCTGATCATATCAGGATATTTTCGATGAAGAATACCATAAAGTGATTGAGGTACGTCTCGAATATCCTATTCATGAGTCCCATGAATATTTCTGGGGCGTTGGTTATAACGAATGGAATAAATAAGAACTCATAGTAGCCATAACGACATTTGAAGGTCGTCTTCTACACATCCTCATCTTGTACCCTGAGCTGGTGATAGCCTGATCTGAGCCCTATCTTTGAAAACAATCATGCTCCCTTTAGCAGATCAAAGAGATCGTCAATCCTAAGTAGTGGGTACTTGTTCTTAATGGTCACCTGGTTCAGGCGCCGATTGTCCACATAGAGTCTCAAACTCCAATCCTCCTTCTTGGAGAACAAAATCAGAGCTATCCAAGGGGAAACACTGGGACTAATGAACCCCTTGCTATGAATGTCTTATTGTTGTACTCATAGCTCTTGAAGATTCTAGAGAGCCATCCAATAAGCTGGTGTAAATATCAGTGCTGTCCCAGGGTTCAAGTCGATGTAAAAGTCAACCTTTTTGCAAGAGGTAGAATGAGAACATCATCAGGAAAAACATTAGTGTACTGGTCCACCACTACAGGATAGACCAGACTCTCAATATCAACCACTCTGAGGTTAAGTCTCATCAACTGATGTGTGATTGGTTGCACCCTTGTCTGGGAAAGTCCATCCTACGCTGTAAAGGTTACATTCTCGCTAGTGAAGGAAAACCCGGTCCCATCCGTGTGGACACACCGCACTTTGTTCCAAATAAAGTCAATATGAGCATGGATTTTGGATAAGCAGTCCATACCCAAGGTGACATCGTACACCCTCGATACTGCTTCTAAGAGATCTCAGTCTAAGCTCTCACCTCCTAGAGTAATCTCACACTGCCAGCACTAGTGTGTAATCATCGAATCTGCTCCTATAGGAGTATGTAGATGTAAGGATCAAGCCAACAGTTCCACCGGTTTCTCCGAGATCCGAACAAGGTCTGTGGAAATGAATGATTGATTGGAACCTGTGTCTATAAGTACTTCTTCTATGATAGAGTATACACAGATCATACCTCGTATTATCTTCGGATCTCCATGTTCTTAGGCCTCAGCTTCTTGGATCTGAGATCGTCCCTCTCCACCTAATCCTTATAGTCGGGGCGGACCTCCTTGTGGTGGTGGTGGTAGAACCTCAAATCGCCACCCACTACCTGTTGCACGACCTACTCCTCTGCCATATCTGCCTCCTACATATGGAAATCCTTGATCAAATATTTACCTTTACCCAGGTAGTCCTTCAACTATCAGCTGGTCGTATTTACAGAGGGTCGGGAAGTCATGATCCATGTGACCCTACCCGCCACATGAGTAACATTGCATGATCCTCTCCTGTCCTGCTCTTCCTTGAGATCCCCACACCACCAACCCTGTATGCTACAGTCGTCCACCTATAGGTCTGGTTCTCTTGGACATCTACATCATCTATCTTCTTCCATCTGCCGATGACTCTTCTTCGTGTCGTCCGGTGGTGGGTCTCACTGTTGGTGACTACTCAACAAGGAAACCGTCCACTAAGAGTGTTTGCACTAACACCCCCACCCGCGTCAGGATGCTGAGAGAATCCATCAATGCTCTAATCTACTATCCGAACCACTACTAAAAGGTCCCGACCCTGATGAAAGGGTCCTGCACTATATTAGTGGAGTAGCATGAGAGGTCGGTGAACCTCACTTAATAATGATATATAGTCATGGTACACTGATGCATGTGGAGAAGTTCTTTTATACGCACTGAGCATAGGGTCGCTGGGTTGAAATTTTCCCTGAAAAGGCTCTCAATGTCTGCCAAGATGAGAGTCACCTTGTTATGAACCTGGACCATCAAGCTCCACCATCGACCCGCTGCTTCCTGAAGAAGACTGGTGACAAAGATCACGATGAGATCATCTGGTGTCCCTACCAGTCGGAAAACTCTAACCACGACCTCCTAGCAGTACTCAGCCGCCTGTGGATCTGTCTCACCTCAAAACCCCAGTGGCCTTTAGCACTGAAACTCATGCAACGTGATCAAGCAGTGTGCACCCTCTACTTCTGGGGATAGTGGCATCAATATCCCAATAGGTAGTGTTGATGCTGATACACCACCTGATGGTACAACTTCCATATGGGGTCCCTTCACTGAAGCCTCATTGCTCGGTGGGCCGTCATCATGTACTCTAACTCGAATAATCGCTAGCAGGCTACGTGGAGGAATACTGAAAAGACACAGGTCTTCCATAGTCATTAATTTTATACCTGATGAGCTGACCCAAATAGATTACAAAGAAAACATTTTGAAAACACATAAACAATCAGTGTTTTCATGCACTAAGTTGGAAATCCGAGATCATGTTCCGGGTGTATGGATACATCGGCCTCTGCACCAACACTGGACTCCCCAAACTGAAAACCACACTCATAAAACATAACACTATTGCTTCAAAGAAAAGACCAAAGTACTAGTTCTTCAGTACAATCAAAATCCTTTGATACCAATTTGTCACGACCCATCCCCCGAGGCCTGTTCTGTGACTACCCCAAGCCTGCCTTCCATAGGTCAGGGGTTGGCGATAAGCACCGAAAAGCGTATTTCCTAAAATGGGAAGCCATTGCCTTTATAAATTGTAAACTCCCACAAACCAAGAACACTACTAGATACAAGAACAATGTAAACTATATAGTATATCAAGTGTGTACAGAAAGAAAAAAGGCCAGAAAACAAGCCCAACTAGAAAGTACAAGAAAAATAGGAAAGTACAAGTAAAAATGAGAACATATACTATGAACACCCACCAAGGACCCTACCTGAAGGGTAGGTACAGGTCACGAATGATAATCTCTATGGATCACCTCATCCAAGGTACACCTTTAAGTAGTCTCCAGTCTAGGTACCCACGTCCTCAGTCTACGCTATTCATCATCTGCACCAGACACAACAAGGTATGGGCGTAGAATGTGCAGGGGTGAGTATAAAAAAACTCATTAGGGACCTTGAGACCCCCCGAAGGTCTCTCAAATCCACAAAGGGTAAACCACAAAACATAGAAACAATTGGCTACCCTACTTAGGAATATGCCCATACATATACATAAATATCAGAATATACCCACCTCTCACAGGAGGGAATAATACCGCACAGGTAATACCACGAAGATAAAGTACCACATAGGTACACCATGAAGATATAATACATGGCTCAAAACAGGTATACAACTATAAGAAATAGGATTATGATGCTGAACCACACATGATCACTATGAAAGATGATAGCCAACCACACGATTCTCTAGGGATAATGACAAGTAACATCACTTGTCACAACATTGAACACCTTAGATGCTAGAGAAATACTCCTCTATCAAGTACAGTGGGCCTTCCCTGTCACATAGAGGTGATTCCGACTATCCTTGTACTTCTAAAGTACTCATTCGGTTGAGTACCATGGGTCTTCTGCGTCACACATAGGTGCTCCCCACCGTGGGTCTGCTGTGTCACACAGAAGTGCTCCACCTCATGGCTGGCTGATGTACTCCTCCTGTCGAGTACTGTGGGTTTGCTGTGTCACACAGAGGCCCTCCCCACCAAGGGTCTACTTCATCACACAGAGGAACTCCCCACTGGGCCTATTGAGTCACTCTAATTCGAAATGGTCAGTAGTCGTCAAGTCTCATCCATTCGTAGGGTTCCATACGTAGCGCGCCTAAGAGAACAGCTCCCAAAGCCATAGGTCATACCTTAAACACCCCTAATTCCCATGAAGATGTATCCCAAAGGTCTTTCATGTCATTAGGGACCCAACGCAACAGACGATGCTTCAATCGGACGCCGGGTCTGTAAGTTATTAGCATTTCCGCTCTGAGGGCCCGATTAGATTCAGGATCCAATCCAACCAGGCCACACTCCAACCTTATCTAAAATTCAAGTGGAGTATAACAAAAGGACCATCACGATCTAAGGATTCTAGTTCTATATATGGTTCATCAAACGATCTCCCGATTATCAAGTTACAACCAAAAGTGATATTGGTTCCAGATGTGCCTGAGTCCCGTCAGACCCAGTCGGACCAAACAGGTCCAACCCGGCCTAGCCCGAACCAACCCTGGTTTGTACTAGATGGTCTGGGCCTTGGCATGCTCGGCCCGATGGGTTGTGGTCTGGCCCAACTCGCATAGAGGGTAGCCAAGCCCGACCCGCGCTGGGAATAGCCTGCTGGCATGGCCTGGTGGGGCGGCCCAGTGGTGTAACCCCATGGAAAGGTCCTGCCAAGTTGGCGCCGAAGTCGGAGCATCCCCCTTCCATTCAGAATGGCAATGAGCATCACCTTTTGGCACTTCCAAGTCACTATAGGACCTGAGTCGGTCTCTCCAAACCGCAACGTCCATCCGGTCCTCCTCCTAGTGGGGCGATCACGCACCACTACTCCACCACTACCCGCCACTCTTCAACCTCTACCGTAGCCAAGTGTCCATGGCATCCTACTCCACCGGTGATGCTAACATGCACCACCGCTCCGCTAGGCGGCCAACCAGATGACGACTTCCACCCCACCCTTTCGCGGTTTACGGGCTACAACATCCTCCTCATCTAGCGTTGCGGATGCACGCTGACCTTCTTTCCTCGCGGTCGGGGGTGTCGGCCCCCTCCTTCTCCTCCAAGCCATCGCGGCTTCATTCCAAGCCTGAAAAAAAATGTCGTTCACATATTCATGATCCTCATGTCAATGGATCTGTGTCTATATGTCGCGCTCTGTAAAACATGATGTTTCTAGTGTCATTAAATATTTGGCTTTGATGAACGCATGAAAACATGCAAGGAAAAAAAGAAAAAGGGGCCATGTATAAGTGCAAAACAATGACCATGTTAGTTTGGCCATTGTTGTTGTGAAACTAGAATATGAAGAATAAATAAAAATATATTTAATCATAATCAAATTAAAACCACTACCTTGATTTTATATTGGAGGTGGCACGAGTAAGATGATGAAATTTTTGAAGATTGACGTCGGTGTTCGTCACTTCTGCAAGAAACTCCATGGTCGGTTCCTCATTCTTCGATTCCGAAAGTCATTCTTTGTTGTAAGAACTATTTTGTTAGAGACTGATCTTTCCAACCATACAATGCTTTTCCCTCCTTTTCCAATCCTCGGAATCATGTGCCATCAATTTTAGTGGACTCATAATATTTCTATTTAATTGAAAAAAATTATATGATAAAAATCTGCGTTTTACAAAAAAGTTCATGATGGTGATAAATTATAAGAATAGGAACTCTCACTATTAAAAAAGATATTTTTAACTCTCAAGAATTCTAAGAGCCTATTAGTGGGAGAATGAGAACCATCCAACCTAATTAATCCCTCCTATGATTAACTGAAGTAGTTTAACTCAATTGATTATATTAAAAAATTTATAAGGGTTATAATAAGGGGTATTTTTTATATTGTGGTTCCTAAAAAATTTCCATTTGAGAATTTTAAGAAGATGATTAAATTCCTAAGGCATTGCCTAGGGATAGGAACTCATCAATGATTCTACAACACATGTTATAGAAACAAAAATTAATTAATTTAAATGACCAAAATATGAGTGATAATTTTATATAGGATCAAATAATTCTCATTCATAGTTTTATAAATATGATGGATCTATTATGTTAAAAATATTCACCAATTATTTCCCATAATATAGTAAGATATCTTAATCGTTACCTATGATGAATAAAATTTACCTAATATTAGGATTTTGAATTTCATCTACATAGAGAGATTACCATTCTATGGATCATTTTTAATAAATAATTTAGAGAAATAAATGTAGGAACATGAGTCATTTGTATGATGTCTTTCATTATCCCACCATGATTTCAATGAAACTCTCAAACATTGAAATCATATATCAAATAAATTAACATATGGAGGCCATTGTTTAGTAGTTGTTTAATCTCTACCAATACAAAAGGGTAGTATCTGATAATAAGAAATATCATTCTTAGAGTAGAACAAAATAGATTCATTAAATCTCTTACTTTATAGATCAATAACGAGGAAAAATCATTCGTGAGAAAATAATACAAAAATATATATTTTTAATTTATAATGATGTTTTAATTAATTGATACATATATGATAATGTTTTAGGAATCAAATTCATTAATTATCATAATCTACACTTCTCGGGATAAAATGATGTTGATTTTAATCCTTTTAATTTAATGATTCATACAAGAAACCGACCATAGAAAATATATAAAACTACTATATATAAAAGAATTTTAATTTTTTAATTATAGAATATCAATTAGGTTTGGAGTGTTAAATAATTATTTCATAACGAATCCATCAAAAAAAAAATTCATGAAAATTTGGACAGTTCCCCTCAATGTATTTTTTCAAATATAGACAATTTTGAAGATATAAAAAGATTTAATTTAATGACATATATTCACAATTTTGATCGAAACCTCATCATTGTCCCTACTAATCTATAAAAACCTTTTTAAAATATTTTATAATTTTTGATGAGCACAAACATCTCTATAATGGTCATATAGAGGTACAAATAAACATTTTAGTCCATTAATACACATAAAAATTTCTTTTTTTGAAGAATAATTGGGAACATGAAAAAATTTTTCATACCCAATAAATAAGATTCCCTTCCCAAGAATTTTAAAAATAATTTCACAAAAACTATTAAAGGAAAAAATAAAAGTCAATAAGGTTTATTTTCAATAATGAAAAAATCATGAAATTTAATACATTTCACACATAAGTATCATAAAAATCACGTTAAATTATTCACATATTCTTACCTTTATAAATTTTATTATTTAAAAAAACCATTATAAATAATTAATAAATAATGTTGGTAACAACACAAATAATTTTAATATGAATCTTATTGTAACTTATACATATTCAATAATATACCATTTCAATTCAAAAAATATATTAGTAAAAACCATATCATTTTACCCCATCCGTTTATAGAATATATCAGATAGATATATTGGCATCACACATCATCAATATATATATCATCATCACACATTACTATGATCAATATTGGTCTCACCCATTATAAAAATTAAATATCAATAACTATAAAATGAAAATTACATATGAAATATTTCATTTTCACCATTACACTAATAAAATAATTCATTTCATCTAAAAAGAAAACATTTTAAGATATTGAAATATCCATTCCATTTATAACCAATTTTAAAAATTCAAAAAATTACAAGAAAACAGATTTAATTGAAATAAAAAAATATTTTAATTTATTCAAAAAAGGGAAAAATGTTATAACATTAGGAAAACTACTGATAGGGTATATATTAAAATAATAATTTAATTTATCGTTTTTTTCAAATAAAATTTGTATAAAAAATATAAAAATATTCCTTTAAAAATTTCATGTAATAAATTGTAAATATATAAACAATATTCTAAAAAATACATTTAAATCATTATAAATACATAAATACAATAATTTTAAAATTCATATATAAATTAAAATGGTTTAGATAATAAATTAATACAAATTTGAAATAATGTTTTTATTGTATAGTTACCTAGATATTTAGTAAATTTTTTTAGGAAACTATTTATCTCTTATAATGTAAAATTATATAAATTATTTACAATCGTAAGAAAATTTAAAGGTTCAATGTTTTTTCAATAAATCATTTTTTTATTTTGTTTATATTATATATTTTATTATAAATTTGATTAATCCCACAATGATTGTTTTGAGGATGCATGGTTCATCAATTAAAAATTACATCAGTATACTGGCTATAGTAAAGGTTCAAATTATTCCATCATCTCCAAAATAATTATAATGAATTAATTTTCAAATTTTTAAAATTATTATAATAAAAACTATTAAATATGGTTATGAAAAATAATTATTCAATATTTATATAGATAGTAGGCCATATGTATGAATGAGTAATGGTTTAATTTTTCTAAGAGAATTAAGAAAGAATTCATAATATCAATTTTTAATTTTTTTTTATTATATCATAAATTTCATATAATATATTTAAATTAACATATATATATTTAATATATTGTGGTCATAAAAAAGGAATCACATTTCTTTGTTTAGGAAGAAATACTCATATATGCTTGAATGATGTCATCATTTTTAATTGGATATAATCATAAGAAAATTGATCATATAATAATAATAATGAATAAAAAATTATTCATAAATAATATATATATATATATATATATTAAATCCATCGTTACAACTTTTTATGTGTGAAGGTGAAGGAAAACTAACTACATCGGTTTATAAGGTGGTAGTTTATAGTACACCGGAATAATCATTCTATTTACCATTTGATAAAAGCATAGAAAGATATAGGTTATCAATTTAACAAAAAAATAATTATATGTAATATAATGATATTATTTCTCAATTGGGGTTGAATAATATTTTATAGAGGTATAATAATAAGTAAATCAAAAATTTTCTGCTTAGAATTCTACATCTTCTTCAAAAACCTATTATGGTCTGTTCTAAATGCCTTCTAAATATCCTCTTATAATTAAACAATATCCTCTAGTACATGAAAATGGATGATAAAAATGGATATTGAAATGGATTTGAAGATCCCATAATTTTTTTCTCATTCACCTTTTTGGAAACTCTCATATAAAAAAAATCTCATCATGAATTCCATAATTTATTACAAAATATAATCAAGTGATATTAAGGGGAACTCAAGACGAAGGATATAACTGTTATCTATTTATGTTGTCATTCATTCACTTATAAAGTATAATCCTAATGTAAGATATATAAGTCATCTAAATATGAAATATAATGATTATATATATTACAATGTAATTATTATTTATATAATTATATTTAACTAAATAAACACCTTAATAAAACATGTTTTTAGTAGTCAAATGTCATCAAAATTTCATATTAATTATTATAAAATATAAAATAATACATAGCGGTGTTTTTAACATATTAATTTTTAATTAATTTTTTTTAAATCATTATATATACATGCAATGGCACTTTATTTTATAATAACAAATTCAGGTTAATTTGACATTTGAAATTTGATTATTTGGGTCTGGTTAGTACTCAATGGGGTCATATGGTGATAAAATAACTTGTAGTGGTTACTATTGTACTTAAGAATCTGACTTGATATAGATTTGCATCAGTTTAATAAGTTAATATGACCCCAATGCTTATTAGAATTCAAGGCTTGTGGTGGTGTCATCTTCTTTTAAAATTTTATTTTTTAATTTGTTTAAAATCAGTGAATGAATTTTATTTTTTATGTCACTACAACTCTCCCCACATGGTTAATGGGGGATACATTAAGAAGATATGGTATGTTCCTACCATCATGTTCTTTTAATATTATAATATTAATCAAACCACATAATTCCTTATCTCGCATTATTGAGTATTTGGGGACCACAGACATGATATTCCAATCATTTTTTTAATAGTGAATAAACTTATCAAACATTGGATTTAAATATCTCAACCAATACATCTCAAATATATAATTTTTTTTATAATTTGGACTATATCAGATGCCTCAATATTAATTATAAAAAAATTAATTGACACATAACATTAAAATTTTAATGCCCCTCTGTTAATAAATGAAGAAAGGATGTATAATAATGAAGCATGAGAATCATTTAAAAAACATTAAACCAAATTTATAAAAATATTATATATATATGGAATGGAACTACCCATTTTACATCAGTTATATTATGTAATTTAATTTTATTATAAAGAATAAAGTCCAAATATCAAACTAAATACCCCATTGGTATGATATGATATTGTAATTCCTTAATCATCATTGGATCATCCTATATTGAAGAACCCTATAGATCATCCAAATGTGTTTGAAAAATACCGTTAAAAATTATATTATCATTTTGTTCAGGAAAATTTTAATCAAATTCTTCATAATTCAATTACGATAATTAATACATAACATGATCTATATGTGAACTTTGATTGAACCACTATTAATTTTTTACTTAGTTTTCCTCTCTATTCCTTGAGATAATTACATGGATGAAATAGAATTTGTGAAAGGGATTCCATACCATTTTTTGGTCATAATACAATTTATTATCTTAGGATAAACTTTTATAAATTATATTTTAATCCTTATAAAAGTTAACCTAGTAAACGGACCCCATAATTCCATGAATGAACAATTTATCTAATCATAAATGTAATGAATGTTTTATCACTATCTAATGACACTATAATATTTATCCGGTTGGTAGATATAATATTTAATCAAACATTTAATACTGTGCTAATTTAACACACTAGAATATTAAATTTTCATATGAAAAATTATTTCCTCATATTCCCATATTAAAACGTCGATGACTTTAAATGAAAAAGGTAAATAAATTAAATTAATAATATTTTATACTTATATAATATATAAATAAAATAATTAATTTTATTATATTTAATTGTATACAAAAAAATTTTAAACACAATAGGAATTATTATCTCACAAAATATAAGATTATAATTCATCTAAATTGGAAGAACACATCGACACACTTTATATATGAACCTATAAGACCATAAATTAGTATAAGTGAACCATACTGAGAGTTCATAAATAATGTTTAAAATATTATTATTTCAAATAAATTGATAAAAACATTTAATAGTTATAAAATACTTATCAGAAAATTTTCAGGGTAGTATAATCAATTTTTCATTTGATAACTTGTATGAATGGTTTTCTTACATTGTCTATAATCATTTAATTCATTCTTTTAATTGTTAAAAAAAATAACATTTGAATAAATATATATATCATGGATATAGATTTATTCAAGAAACTAAAATCCTATTAAAATGGATAATTATTAATTCTCTATATATTTATAAGTTTCAATTATTATCCTGATTATTCAATCTACGTTGTACAACCAATGATGCACTCTATTTAACCTAATTTTAAATTATAAAATCCTATTATTTTATTCATGAATAATAAAATATATTCAGATGTTTCTCATTTATATTGACATCATGTTGAGAGACCAATACAAATTCTCATAGAAATGAATATCCAATGACACACAAAATATTTAATATTCCAATTACTAAGCATGTCCTCATAATATCCTATACTCAATATCATTATGTGTGAACATCATGATAAGTGGTCTCAATGCTTATGTTCCCCAAATATATAAAAGTAATAAATAATATAGTTCTCTTCAATATTTTATATCTGAACCATATGAAATATTTTTCATAGTATCTCATGATTTTAATTATAACATGGAACTACTCTAACCCTTTTCTATCATAAATAATCCATGAAATTACCATATAAATATAATTTATTGATGTAATAGAATTATTAATTTTATATTACCCCATGAATAACTCTTGGTAAATATTTTTTGGTAATTTTAAAATAGTTATCAAGATGTGTCTCAAGAATCCACTATCACGTCACTTATTACAAGCCACAATGTATTCCAGACCATTTCCCTTAAATAGTATAGATTTCATGGTTCGAAACCTTCTTGATACGAATACAAAATTGATGTTCATTATAAATTCGATTTAATATTCATTAAAAATAGGGTCATGTTATTCCCTTTATTGATATAATAATGAAACACATGAAACAATTATTGAAATTTCAAATCATTGATAATTTTGAAGTTCCTTAAAAAATCTACAAGGATAATAAAAAAATGTGGGATTCTATTCATAAGATTGTATTTAAATTATAACATATAATATATGAACTCTCTCCACAATCATGAATATTCAAATAAATATATTGAGTCATTTAATTAAACATTATAAAATACTATATAAGTGATAGTGGATGATAAAAATATGTTTTTCCATAATATAATTTTCATGGATTTCGGGATATCACATTAATCATAGAATTTATTAATTTATTTCAGGGAAAATTGGTTTTTATGTTATGAATAATAAAAAATCTAGGAATGAAACACCTAATGTGAAACTAAATTTGAAAAGAAATGAAATTATACACAATAGTTTACTATAGTGGGTCCTACTCATATGTTGTGTCTTAATATAATTTTCATGGATTTTGGGATATACCCGTATTACATATACACCTACATAAAAAACCAGATTCACTAGTCCATGGGTCTAATTTGGTGTTTCACACCTATATATTGTAAAATCAACACCATACAACCATCTATAATTAATTTAAAAAGGGAGAATGGTGAAAATAATAGTTTAATAAGTAAATAATATCATAATGATAAAGGAATACAATAATTTTAAAATAAATAGGTCACAAAAAAATTTTATCATATGAGTTAAATATTAATCATAGAATTCATTAATTTATTTTAGGGTAAATTGGTCTTTGTGTAATGAATAATAAATATTCTAGAAATAAAACACCTAAAATGGGACCGAATTTGAAATTTAATGAAATTATACACAATATTTTACTATAGTGGGTACTACACATGATTCACCATAGAATGAGATCATATCATGCCTACCATTGATATAAGGTTAATAAAGTAATAATTTTATTTGAAATTTCACATTGATCCAAACTTAATTACTAAATAAACTCAAACAATATAATATAATTTTCCCATTATTTGATTTCAACTACCAAATACAATGTCCTTTCAAAATTCTGTAAATTATATTGGGTATTACACTCATTTCATGACATCAAAATATATGATATATAATCTTATATGTATAATAGTAAAATTTATGGAATATAAATGCTTATAAAATCATAAAAAATGTGTCATAGGGTAAAACCATTATGACCATAAACATTTATGAGTGGTCTATTCATTATTACCTATACTCTTTGATGCAATGTATGATATATGAAAAAAAGTTCATTGAGTTTTCCTTCCTTTAATACCTTGAATAGTTTGACCCTCAATGTGTATGTGATTGATCTTTTTAACATCCTTCATACCTTTGGATATATAATGGATTCAATAATATTTTCATTACCAACTGACAATGGTCAGATAACATAGGAAAAATGAATTCTTATTTTCAAGAAATACATGGCGTGGTTCATATTGTCACTATATATAGCGTCGTTGTAGATATTCAAAACTCATCCAATGAATGTTTTCCAATCTATACCATCTTACCACATCACATATTTTCTTTCCAACAACATTATTATTCACATCATTTATTCACTATATTTTATATCTCCATAAAACCTAGATACTGATTTATATTACTTAAAGTCATACAGTAATACAATTACATATAATTTTTAAATATAGGACATGATTTATTTTTTCAATTTTATCTTACTCATTCAAATCGTATTCTAATTATTACATCCCTAAAATAATGTACCTTTCACTTTCATATAAAATTTCTTATTACATTTCCATATATCACACTCTATAATTTCTATTTTTTAATTCATAATATTTTTCTTCTAATTTAATTGTGTACTTTAAGAACTATATATTTATTAATTCATGTTATTATTAGATATATAATGAAAACTAGATATCATATCATTGAATTATCTATATTATTATAAATTATTTTATTCTATCATTACGATCTAATTTTTGTGTCCATAAATATTCATGGAGGATTAGATACATAACTCTAACACTTTGATGATTTATTTTCTAGAACAATCTGTTACATGATTTTTATTTCAATATGATAAATTTTGGAATTTAAATTCATTATTTCATGCCCAAATATAAATTTGTATCCATGATTACCTCATTTTAATTTACCATTCGGTGGTTATTTTTTATTAACCTACATAAGTTTTTATGTCACCATTCTAATAAAATGAATTTATTCCCAATAATTATTTAACATTTAATAACATTTATATTTGATCAGATTAAAAATGAGATATCTGAAATCTATTTTTCAACATATCCAGTTCCATATTGATAATTAATATCATAAATGTTTTGATTATAATAAACTATTTTTTGAGAATGTAAATGAGTATACATTGAAATAAAAATGTTTCCTTAAACATAGTGATAAACCATGTTTGACATATACAACCAACTTCTATCTATCCAAGATGCATTCTGTTTCCATGAGAAAAAGATTTCTAATAACATATTATTTTAACTGTATTATAGTGGAACAAATCAATAAGAAATTTATATATGTCACCATCTATATTAAATTCTATTGATATCATTGTAGCATTATCATTTAAACATTGTTAGTTATGGTATTAGTTTATTAATTTTTATTTTACTATATCAAAATAAAGTATTTTTTGTGATATGTTATTCGATATTTTTGGGTTCAACTAATGGAAATTACTCTTTTTTATGAATCTAAATAGTTTACGTGTTAAAAAACATAATATGATTTATATTCAAATCATTAATATTTATTTTTTCATAAGAAATTATTATTCGTTCATATATGTTCATTTTTATGAACATTAGGTGATTAACATCAAATGAATAAAACATTTCATAATATAAAATGAGTAGAAACTATATGAAAATATTATTAATGTTTTATAATATTAAATATATAAAAATTATTTTTTGAAAATATAAATGACCTGATACTTTAACCCCAAAATTATTCTAATGTATTTGAACATAATTTCTTAAGAACCCATCATCGATCAAATTGAATGATTAAAAAAATATAAAATACAACTATTTAAGAACATTTTCAGTTGAAAAATCCCCAAGGATATTATATGAAAAAATAAATTAATCAGTCATTTTGATTTCAACTATTAAAAATAGAACATACTTATATTGAAAAATGAAAGAGATTGAATTAATTTTTATATTTAAATTAAATAAAGTGAATCATTATAAATAGTCAATTAGCTAAATTATAATAAAAAATATCCATTGCTAAGAAAAATGATAGAGATAAAAATGTAAAGTGAAAAAGATATTGTTTGTATAAATTTACCTATAAAAAATGTCATGTTTATAATAATTAAGAATTCATATATAAAAAAATTACAGAAACATATTTTTTTGTTTAAATATTTATTTGTATCATTTTATTAATCCACTATGATTTAATTAAAACATACCCACATCTTTCTAAAATATTTTATCACTCTAATAAAAGATACATCATATTTTCAATTACCTTATATATTTTTATTTTAATGATAAAGAACCAACCATATATCATGGATATCAGAAGTGTTCCCATATATTCACAATCTGTATCATTTCATCTACACATATCCAAAATAAAATAATACCCTTTTCATATATTATCTAACTTACAAACATTGACAATTAGTGGTGGTCCATTTTACTTTTAAATACAACACAGATACCCATATTTGAGAATGTGTAGTAAAAAAAATACATAAATAAAACTCATTACATCCTTACCTCAAGTATTTAAATAACCATGATTTATTAAAAAAAGCACCCATTAAAATTTATATAGAGTAAACAAATTTTAATGTTTCCCATTATGTAATTTTGTTAATCCATAAATATTTACTATACATCATGATAGATATAAATCATGGTTTTCAATGAAAAATTCAAATTAATAATGTATCATTCAAACCATACTCGAATTTTAATTCACACAATGGTTCCATACTTGGAATAACACATGTTCTTGTAGATATGCAATGATATTGAATTTTATTTATAAAATATATTATCACTATTAACCATGAGGGTGATAAAATAAAAAACATGTGACCTATTCATAGAAAATAAAATGGTAGATAAAATTATTTGATGACCTAAAGACTATAATAACTAATATTAAATTATCATTTGAATATAATTATTGAATTATTTTGAATTCTAAAAAAATTTAAAATGTTAAACTAAACTAGTTGTTTTAAATATTGTATCTAGAAAAAATTATTTTTTACATTATTTTGGTTCTTTTCTCCCTATTTGAAACCTAATAATCAGGCCTTAAACACATAGATATATTTTCTTTATGAAATAAATTTTTTGATGGATTTGGTATAAAATTGATATTCCTTAATTATTTAAATCATGTTGTTCATTCAATAATGCTATAAAAAGAAATTTCCCTTGATGTATTAAATTTATGAGTTATATAAAATAAGACTAAATATATTCAATATAATTTGAGGATATCAGCACTATACATTTCCATTCTCTAATTATTACATTTATAGTGATGTAGACTTCATTGTAATCAAATATTCTTAATCAAATATCAATAAATTGGTTCTATCTATAATGAAAATTATTTCTCAAATAATTAAGAGTGGTACGAGTCACCATATATTGAATCAATCCTCTAATGTTTTTATATAATTTAGAAGAAATAAATTTTATTACTAAATCATTGTCAAATTCTATAACTACAATACACCCATTGACAAAGATTATTAAGTAAAACCATTATAAATAACATCTATATGTGAAGATGGTGTATGAATAACCTATATTGGGAATTAACATCGAAGACTAGCATTGAAATTTTTATTATGGGAAATAATATATAAAATATTTCCCTAGGATATATTTAGTAGTACTAATAAAACCCTATATAAAAATACATATCATGTACTCAATACATAAAATACTGATATAAGATATTTCAAATATTCACTATAACTCATTAATTCATCAAGTCCCATTGTTACTATTAGTTTTAAAATTTTCTTATCCTATAATATTTTTCTATGGTATATCAATCTTTGAACACTCTAAGACCATCTGATGATATGATTAGATGAGACTTAATAGACCTTTGATATGTTTCAATATGTTTTTTTATCCTTCTAATGATTTAATAATTTTAGTATTTTCTTTTAAATGATAATTAAATGAGTAAATGGAGAGGTATTTTGGTTATAAAAATTTATGGAAACAATATATTATTACTATTGATGTGGAAAATAATGTAATCAATAACATGTTTTAATGGATTAAAAATGAATAATTTACTCTATTAACATGATTAGTTTAAGATGATCATTATGATTGATGTATATTGAAGATGACCACATAATGATGAATGATTTTTTCTTTATCATTCCATTATAAAGAATGAATTATGATAAAATAAATGGTAAATATAATTTATATAATGAATATTATTGAGTTATAAAAATGGATATTCGATGAAACATGATATATTTATATATATATATAATGAAAAATAATTTATGGATTATCACTGATTATATTTTTTAAAATAATTTGTGATTTTATATAAAGTATTAAATATTTTTAAAAGTATACATAGTTTTAAATTTGAGAATTTTATTTTGGAATTATGTTCAATATATTTTAAAATATATATTATATGTTTTGTAAATAAATTCTATGACTTTTTAATTCTAGTCCTAAAATGATGTATATAATAACGAAGGTGATGAATTTAATGATAGAATGTATGATTTGATTTATAAGATTCCAAGATGTTTTAGAAATAGTGTGTTGTGAAAGTAGAAACAAATACTAGAAATAAATTTGATTTTAGATAATAGAGAAGTTCTAGATGTCATATGGATGATTTATATCCAAAAATCATGTAATGTTTGGATCTTTCAGAAATTTATACATATGAGAATATAGAAAAATAATAAAAATATATGTAATATTTTGTAATGTAAAATAGAATATACTCTTTTTACACGTAATAAGAACCCTTTGAAATGATATAGAAAGTATTTTTATTGATATATATGATAACAATGAGAATAATATCAAGAATATGTTATTCAAACAAATTATCTATTGAATGTTGTTTGGAAGCTAATGTGGATCCTTGTATGGAGAAATGATATTTTATATTTATAAAAGGAATTAAATCATGCATATGAAGGATTAATATTCACTTTAAATGGGGAAATTGTATACATGACAGATTATTCCAAGATGATATAAATCTATTTTATAATGAAATCACATATAAATGGTTTTATTCCAAAAAAATTAATATCAATTAATGATAATGATCAAAATCTGGCGACCTATGTAATATTAAGTTGAAATTTTAAAAATTTTACATTACTGTAAAATATATTATTGGAAGACTTTTATGGATGTTTCAAATATGGAATATATAATTTAACATAAAAAAATTGATAAGGAGGGAAATCAATTGAATAGTATTGGATGAAATATTATAAATATAAATTTGACTATTTTATGTGTATATTTATGATATTAATATCATAATTTTTTTATTGATTTATGAATAATGTAGAAGGTAATAGTTAATAATTTTTGAAATGATGAGTTATGCACCATAACGAATAATATTTTGGTTTATGCATTTAATGATGGTGATAATATTGAATTGTAAATTTATAAATTTTTTGTTGGATGTTGAAAGAAAATGCACATAATAGAATTATAAGTAAGTTTATTAAGAGGATTCCTACTGATATAATACTAATTATTGACATATTACTTTGAAAAAAATATGGATTTTTAAGTATAAATATTTTAGTACCGTAAATAATCCTAGAAACTCTATAATTTATCAATGTTAGTATTGACTAGTTTAAATAAGCGATATTAATATAAAACTAAAGTTAATTGTTGATGATTAACAAAATGAAATATTTCTAAGTTTAAATTACTCTTTTTTGAGTCTATCATAATAAAAATAAAAATAAAAATTACTTTGATGTTTTTTCATTAGTTTTAATTGACGGTTAACAGTGTAGTTAGGTTTAAGGTTATTTGAATTTTCATATTATAGAAAATAGTTCATGTGGTAAAATTACCCAATGTTTTTAAAAATTAGATTATGGAGAATAATATAGGGATATTATGAGTTAAGAACACCAAAAATGATTTGATTATATATAATGTATATCAATGTAAACAAATATAAGAGTAGATGTCATTATATACCAAATTCATAAAAGAATTGTTGAAAAAGAATAAGAAGAATTCAATGGATATGTTGGTGATGATGATATAAGAAACTGACATGCACCACATGTTAGCCATCTTCATTTAAACTCTTATGTTGTGATGATCAATTACTGTTATTGATAATGAAAAGTAATAAATAGTGTAAAGGAAGAAAATAATTTATTGAGGCATGTTCCCATGCATATATTTATTAATATATCATTATTATGATGTATTCTATGTGATTTTTTGTGTTGATGACTACATACTTTCTATGTGAGATCTCATATTGAGGAAGAAGTTCTTTTATATTCATGTTGTTTACACCAAAAGATTCAAGAAAATATTTTTCAAGAAGAATACATAGGAATGTCATTTTAAACTAGCATGATACTATATAAATTTCCAATCATAATATAATTTAATTTATATGATGCTATAAAATTTTAATGACACAATTCTGTAATAAATTTTCAATACTACGGAAGAAAATTACTAATATACTTGACCAAAATTAATAATAGAGTTTACACACACACTTGTTTTAAAATTAGTAAAAATATTATGTTTCATGATCTCATTTATTTCTATGTCACATGTGGCAGAAATTCATTGAATGAATCATAAAATATCTATTCAATGAAATAGATGTGTTGGTTTGAAATTCATAGGGGGTTAAATAAATTACTGTAGAATTTGATCACATTGGTTAAAATTATTACCCCCACCAAATCACTATAACTCAATGTGATTTAATGATCTCAGTAGGCCTAATATGCTGTATCAATGGCAATGTTTATAACTCTGTTTGGTTCTTATTTTTGTAATTTTTCGTCTCTGAAAAATATTAAGGGCAAATATGAGGAATTATAAGATCGTCCTCAAAAGGAGAAAATGGTGGAAATATCAACTAAATAATGAAGAATAAAAATAAAATAAAAGATAATAATGTGATTGAAAAATCATTATTTTGAAATAACAATTTAGATTAACTGATAGTTCTATTCAACCAAAGTGGTAATTTTTTGGTCATATTTGTTATTGATTGTCCCCCTAAAATTTTTAATTTATGTCATTAAAAAATATATGAAATTTTGCGTCAAATAATATATATTATTCTGAAATAATATATTTTATGATAAATTTTACTTTTGATCATGTCACTTTCATATATTATTTTATGATGTGTATAAAATATGAAAAAACCTTATTGGAGTTTGGGACAAATGTAATAGTAAATGCATTAAAATAAAACATTAAAAAAACTAAACTATCTCATAAAAAGATTTAATTGTAGTGAATATTCATCATTTATCCAAAAATAAAAAATCATTTCGTATAATTAATAAATGAAAATGTAAATTGATTAAAAATCTATATAGATATTATAGATGATTTAAATTATATTCCCAATGATAAAATTGATTTATAGAATGATTAAATATATTTCATAGTGAGGTGTGTAAAAAATATTGTCCATTAATTATATAATAGTATTAAAAATAATAAAAAATATATTGGATATAAGATTACATAATAGAAAATATTATTTAATTCATATGAGGATGAGTAAAATGTACACAACATAATTTTTCTTGAGTAAGTGGAAAAAATGGTAAATTTAGAAGTAACACCAACAAATTTCACCCGATATTCTCAAAGAAGTGATGCTTTTATAAATTCTATTGATAGTTTTCATACCTATAGAATGTATTATTTTAGTTTAAAGAATTTATTCTAATCATATAATGAATATAGGAACTATAAGCTCAAAGAAATAGGTAACCATATTCATGGATCATCATTTTCATACTATTGTAGTTTCATTTAAAATTATATGATAAAACTCATGTTATTAAAAAATAAGGGTATCGAAAAATGGATGAAACTAAACACTATATAAAAGGATGATTTGATATTATTAATAATGCTTGATTTACCTAATAATGTTATAATTGATGGTGTCTTATAACAAATATCAACAGACTATTGAAGCACTCCAATGTGAAATTAATAGTATAAAGTTAGAATTTATGTTCTATTTTTTGTGTTTTCGATGTTTTCAATAGAATTAAATTAATTTTTTGAATAATATTTTAATTCATGGAGGTTATATAAGGCCTACATCATTGGTTTCAAGGAAAAAAAATAAAAGTAAACATAAAATTATAAATATATTCACCAAATAAAGATATGAATATCATGGGAGTTTATATGTAAAAGATGAGATATTATCTTGGTCTAATAAATAAGATTTTTTAAAAAATCATACATAAATATTTTTTTATCAATAAATAAAAAATATATATAATATTATTCTATTATTTAATAATAATATACAACATGGGTTATTGAAAACATTATATAAACATTAATGTGGGAGGAAGAAATACAAAAAAAAAAAAAGAAAAAATCCATGAATGTGACAAAAATGTTTAGTTTTCTTGAATAAACACAATAAGAATAAATAATTAGGTTATATAAGATTGTTGACTCCAATACTATTTAGATTCCATGTAAAAAATCATTGAAATGTATATTGTTTTCTATAGAATGCCTAATAATTTGGACCACCCAATGAGATATTGCTAAAATGATTCCATAATTAAAAAAATGAATGGTCATTGATAGCATATGTGAAATAAAAAATTGAACATATGGTAAAATTTTAGAAGAGTAATAAATACAAGATATTTGAGGTTATTTTTTATATAATAAAAGATGAATAGAGAATGACGTTATATTAGAAAACTTACGTTTATATGAAAAAAATTTCTATGTTGAGATGTAACTAGTAACCTTATTTATCTCACTACGGTAAAAAAGAGATAAAAATTGTTCCCATATATTCATTATATTGATTTTTACGAATTATAGGGTTGTCCATCACATATTTATATGTAACATTATTCATCAATTCATAATGTCTTCAAATGAATAAATATTTATAGATTTTTGTAAAAGAGATAATTCAAATTCGAGACCTCTCGGGGCACATCCCATAAGTGGAAATAGGCCGAATAGCTTAAATATTTTTATTATTTCATATGAAAAATATGATATTCTGTATAAAACTAAACATGATGTTACATAATAATATTTACCTTCACATTTTTGGATTTAATAATATAATACTTTAAGTGAATAATGTATAGAGAATGGTTATGATGAAAGGAAACATGGAAGGTAGAGAAAATCGTGTAAATAAATGATTCTAATGTATTTACTTCAATGATTTCAAGGAAAAAATTAACATTTTTCTTGAGGAAAATCTAAAGTAATAAATAAGAGTCGGAATCACATGGGAGGTACTTTATCAAAAAAAATATTGTATAGATTAATCACTCTTATTTTGTATACCTAGTGATCATTTGTTGTCTTTGAGTTCTTTAATTTATTTTTCTCTCCTCATTCTATCTATTATACCTCTATTTCAAAATACATCCATATATTTATTATAAATACACAGAAGATATGATAGAGATATACTACAATCATATTATATTTTTTATGGTAAGAAAAACTATTAGAAAAATGATATTAAAGACCTAATTATTCTTTATTTATGATTTTATTTGTTTTCAATAAATAATGGATGTCAATATGTGTTTGATGACATATATTGAAGAAAATAAATAAGACATTTCTTCCATAGAAATGATTAAGGAGGATTCATCTAGTTATTATTTATATATAATTTAATCAAATCAATAAATAAATTTATGGAGTATGAATTATCATTCTTCTAAGTATTAATGATTATTTTTTTATTTGATTCGGTATTATTGAAGAATAAAATATATTGTTGAATGATTTAGTTACCATCATTGGATATGAATCATGCACTCTACCATAATACTTAGTGAAAATATTTTTATTAATGATACAGATTGAGGACTAAAAAGTGGGGATAATATTATATATGCATTTTATTTATTGGTAAGAAATTAATGTACATCATTTAGAATAATTATTTTAAGAAACTGAGATAATATTTGAGGTAGTTTATATCAACTAGAAAAATAAAAATAGATAACATTTTTTCAAGTACCTTTTTTTATCTAGAAAAAATGTTCAAACATTATTATGAGTTTTCTAAACATATTTAATGATTTTTCATATTTCCCAAAGAGGAATATATTAATTAGAATGATGTTTATAAGGATATAGAAGAATAATTATATTCTAGATATAAATATATTTCTAGTAAAATTTGTAAAACTAAAAAATTAATATAATATTGAAGTCGATATGTAATATGATTAAACTGATATGTAGTAAAAATAATAAAATTCTAAAGGATATCTAAGATATTTTTTGCTAAAATATAGATGATATGGTCTCCATAGAGTATGTTGTTTAGAATAAAAAATAATATATTGAGTAATTACCAGTGAATATGATTTTCAAGAAGTTGGTCATTGATAGTCCAAATGAATGAAACTCAAATAAATTTTATTTTGAATGATTGTAAAGTTATAGAAGCAAGATGGACAATTATTCACAAATAATAGTTAATTTTTGGATGAAATTGAGAATATTAACGATTCACTAAGGATTGAATAATATAAATCAATCGAATATTATTATATTTTTCTTCATATATAATAATAATACATCTAAAGGGTTGATAATATTTTTCAATGGAAAATATAGATAAATTCACAATCAGAACAACAATATAGTATTCCCAATGTTCATTAATTATGGATTTTTTTGAATATTAGATAAATCCATATAAAATAAGAAAAGGCCTTATTTTTAAAAAATTGTATGGAAGGTATTTTATGGAAAATTAATCATTCCTCATGTGAGATTATATCATTGATACATCGAATTAATTTTTGATGGTAAACAAGTATGTTAGAATTACTTATTAAAAAAATTGAACTATATCTGGATAGACTAAAATCAATAAAATTTAAAATTTAGAAAATAAAAAGTATTGTAAGATTATGTTGAATTCTTTAACAAGTACTCCATGAAAAAATTAATTAATTATAAGAAATTTTTAGATATTTTTTAAGTGAATTATCTGAGATTTTAAGAAAAATATGAAAATTGATGTAACATGAATTTAAATTAAGGGGTGATGATTAAATAAAGGTAATAAATTGGATGATACTACATTAATATAATCATAAACATCAGGATATTAGTGATTCATCATGTATTAATGATATTTATAATAATGAGAGAGTTTTTATGAAATTAGTTATGATCATATATAACATTGTAACACCTTAAATATTTCCTAACTATTATAGTATATATTTGGGAAATATATATTTTTTGTTGGATAATTATATATAATAATAGAGAAACACATTTTGAGTTCAATAGAAAAATTAACTAGGAATATTTAGACAATCATTGAATAATAAATCTAGTTGTTCATGTTTTGTAATTATTAATAAATTAAATAATGTTTGAAACTATAAAATTTATATGAGATACTTTTCAACTATTTAAAAAAGGAATATTCATATCAGATTGATCTGTAATATTGAGTTGGATCATGGGTTGATATTTCTGAGTTCAAAATATAAATATATGACATTATTTTGTGATTATCTAAACTAGATATTGTCTGGATGATTGTTTGATTAAAATCAATTGATTTACAACACTGAAACACTTTTCATGTTATTTCTATATTTTATATCATGTAAAACAACTAATGTGGTGAATTAATTTTGACTATATAGAAAGAATGTGATTATATGTGATATATAATAATAAAAATTTATTTTAATGTATTTTTTAATGATAAAAAATGTGGAGGAGGAGAGATATACACATTTATGATATAAAAAAAGTGTTTAAGATGAATATAAAGATAATAATAATGATAATGAGAAACAAGAATAAGATAGAGAACATATATACCTACACTATTATTTATATCATCTATTTAATGTCTCTTAAAGTGTGATGGTCTAATATTATTGTTGACAAAATGAATGTACAATAAAAATTGAATAATAAAAAAATTATATTTTCTTATTACCATGTATACATTGATCATTGTGATATTATGAATGGGGGGCCATTGTTCATGATTTGTTATTGATTATTTATTACCCATTAAAGACCTCAGAATAAGGATAATGATATTTTAATTCAATGTTATGTAATCCCACACATTGATGATTATATTATTATGGAAAGGGAGATTTTAACACTATTATAAATTAATTGTTCTATTATAAAGAACTATTTTAGAGAAATTTAATCCATTGTGATATGAATATGTACTATTCTTAAAATTTTAGTTATTTATAACTGTCTCATACTGAACTATAACATTTTAATATGCATACAAAAATATTTAGAACCAAATTTAAAAAATCTACATTACTATCACTCTTTGAATTATATCTTTCAAATTATGTGAATGAATTTACTTAATCATACAATATCATGTCTATAAAAAATATACGGAGGTTAAAATATCCATAGGTTTAATTAAATAAAAATAGAGGTTGGTAATAATATTTTTCATTGATTCACCCACATGACCTCTATATTAATCCATCGTCAGACATGGTATAATATAGTCCATGTAGCGATTAATTGTAATGTAACAAGAAGAAAAAATATAAATATAAATATTTAATTACATTTTAATATTGATAATATTTACCTTCAATGAATCCAATATGAATTTCCAGTATTGTTACGACGAAAGATGAAGAGACCCTCCGTCTATAAAGGTTTATATAATAATTATTGGTAATACATTTATATTAGTTCTCTATACATCATTACTGTTTGTATTGGTAAAAAATTATGTAACTTTTAAAAAAATCAATACTGAAAACGAAAAAATAGTGTCAATTTAGAACCTTTACTTAAATAAATGATTATTATTATATGAAAAAATACCATACACAAAAAATTTAATTGGTTAGTCTTTCACCATGAATTAGAGGAAATTGTTATTATGGAAGGGTCTTTACATCAACATTCGAGTATATATATTATAAAATTTAAGAAATCATGTGGAAATAATATTCAAAGGCAATTTTTTCTAATTCCCTGAAAAAAGTATTTATTTAAGGATAAATATCAATGAAATTAAAATTAAAATGAGCCTTAAAATCCCAATTTATTCAATACCTAAGCCCCACCTAAGGATAACCAACACATCCTATAGAATACAAATAAAAACAATTTATTTCTAGAATGATAATTCCATAGTGTACGTTGAATTTTCTAGCAGGTATATATATGGAAATTTTCTATCCTACAAAAAGTGGTAATCACCATATACATGAATTTTTTTTCATCATTTTTAAAAACATTTCCACAACTATATCTATTATTAATTTATAAAGTTAATATGTTTTTAAAATTTTTGTTATTAAATATATTTAATTGTGGTAGGATGTGTATGTTTTTGTCAATGATAAAGTGGAACATCTTGGAAAGTACTCACATTCGAATTCATGCAAGTTGTATGTTTTCCTTTATTTTTAGTTGTATAATATTTTCATAAAATGGTTAACACTATAAAAAATAAATATTAGATAGGATTGTATCCCCCCATTATCATAATCATTAAATAGACTAATGTCATCAACCAATGATAATAGTGTCACATGATCATGTGTATCCTCATACATCATCATTACCAATATTTTCTAGGGAACCATTAGGTGTTGTAAACAATTTATTTTGTAAATATTTTTTTTGATTTATCATTGCGTAAATAAAAATTAATAGATGAACTAATATAGAGAATACAAATTATAGATTATATAACAGTAAAATATATAATTATAGAATATATATCATAGTTCTATTTTATAATAACGCAACACAAATTTATAAAAATCTTCATCCAAGATTAACATAGTAAGATCATTACTATGTATTTGATTTTTTTTATGTGAATTCACATTAAAGTTCTTTATAATGTCCAGACTACCTAGAAAAACTTTCCTTATTTTAAAAATACTCTAAATATATGACCTGAATTTGCACAGTGTGTTCACTATTTTTATTTGAAATTTCTAAATATTAACAATGATATTAATCAACCCCTATAGGATGTGAAATTTTAATGAAAATATGGAATTGTTGTTGTCATTTATTGACATCAAACATGAAATAATAAATTTACCCAATAATGGTATTACTAGAAAAAGTTACCCTCCTACTACAAATTATCCTACCACCATGATTGTGTTTGGTCCTAAAATTATAAGGTTATATTGAATTACAAATATACATAAACATAATAATATGGTGATGAATCAAAAAAATTATCTGAGGATTAATATTTGGATTGATTGGATGAGAATAATTCTAATACTAAACTTTTCCCATGAATTGACATTAGTTATCGTCACCCCGGCTCATACAATAATTCATGTATCTTGTGGGATAATTAATCATCATAACCTATATATTAATACTGAGAAACATGATAAACCATATCATATAATTGATTTATATTCTTAATCAATGATCTATCTCTATATCCTTGTTACTTAATCTCAGTTTCACCAATATATATAGTGGATATCACTCAACATCAGCCTATGAATCCACAATATATGAAATTTTACATATATTTTTTCTAGTGTGTGGGAAGGATTAATCATGTACACATCTAAGAAGCTGATATAGACCTAACACATGAATATATGGAAAGTTTTCATTTTGTAACTCCATCAACTCATGATATCAGGAAGAAAATCAAAGTGATTTTATATGAATATTTCAATGACCTGGGAAACATATAATATTTAGATAGCCATCAGTTTTTCTTCAAATTAATTACATGTTAATCCCACCTAGTATTTATATATCCAATTATACATATAACCACACTATAAATATAAATCATTACTGTTATTCAATCATCACAGATTATCAGTGGGAAATTAATGAAAAATTATGTAACAACTATGCATCATATGCTCCGAAATATGATTATAGTCCATGTTGGTTATACTCATATGAAATATATGATATTTTGGTTATGTTAGCACTACAATGTTCAATGGGTTAGTCATTATTAAATTATACCTCATCAATCTTGATATATGTGATAATCAGAACAAAAAATGTTGTGTCCCGATTGAGGAATGTGTGCATATACTGGCTACATAAAATTATATATCAACATGTGAATAGGAATTGGGAAATATTAAAGACACATTTTCATAGTCCTATCAAGATTATGCTTTTAGGTATAATATTATTTTATATTTTGTAGACTGATTCTATTATTCGCTTATTCAATCCCCCCTTTATCAACCTGAGTAAGAGTAGGGTAATATATACAAGTGAATATTACTATTAAATAAATTTTGATAAATATTAATATTGTAAAGGAATATTGTTAAATTTTTATTAATAATACATAATTTTTTTCATATAATTAAAAATATAAAAATATGAGCTATGTAAAAAAATTATTTTCATAAAAAAATATTTTTGGGCCTCAATGTATTATTGAGTCACACATATTTACAAAAGAAATTAATCATATGTAGTTTTCTATACTATGTGAAAAGAGAGAGGATGGTCAATAAGATTTTATATGGTGAGTAGGGGTATATTAAAATAATCTTCTAATTATCAATAGGGAAAATGTGTCATTTCTTTCTATAAAATTATAAATTGAATAAAAAATTCTTATTTCATTTAATTTTCATTATAATACTATAACATTAATTTTGATTGAATTCAATAGTATGGGGGAATAGGATATGTTGAAAAAAATTCTCATAACTAAATAACAATGAAGTGAATGTTTTCTTCATTTTCTGAATAAATTAAACGTTATATACCTTGCAAAATTCTAATTAATCACCCTACTAATTTTTTTTAATTAAATAAGTTGATGATTTTATGGAATGATTTTGGTGGTGTTCACCCTAAGATAAGATTTTGGTGAACATGATTTATGATCATGTAATAATCATATTATTGTATATTGTATTGAAACACATATAAGGAAGAATTGATAATCTAAAGAAGGTTAAAAACTCATGGAATACCATACAATAACCCATTAATGCACTTAGGTTACATTAATATCAATACTAAGGGGTGGATATGGATCATTTATGAATTTTATTAATTAAAAATATCCATACATATAAAAATAAAAAATATAAATTCAACCTTATGTTGAATCCATACCATATAAAATAATACCCTTTGAAAAAAATTTAAATATGTTCAGTGAAGGGTGATTGTTTCAAATACCCCTTAAGTTAACAGTTGTCACCTATCCCACATGTAAGGGATCAATATTCACCTAGGTTACCTAATACGGAGAAGTCCCATTTTTTCACCTTTGTGGCCCACCATATAAGGCCCCAGTCTTAAACATTACATGATATTGAATTAAATAAATAATTCAAATTGAGTATCTTTTCAAGTTTATAGTTTTAGAGAATTAGGCTATTACTATTACTTCTCAAATGATTACGAAGTAGACACTTCAACTCAGTTTCCATTTTTCAAAAAAAAAATTCTTAAAAAACATGTCTAGTTCCATGTATTAGATAACATGTCTTTCCTTGATCTCATCCTTGACCATATTCATCTTTAAGTCCTGTGGAAAACATTTCAAAAACATGGGATGAGTATAAAAAGCTCAGAAAAGGATATAAAAATACATAAAGAAAACATCAGTCCATGTATACATAGGAATAAAGGAAATCATACTTTACTCATAAAACATAATCACTTTAACATACTTCCTGAAATCATAATATTTATGAATAACTCATAAAAATCATAAGACGTAAAGGTATCTTGAGGCATTCATAACATTCTTATGTACGGAACAACCCTCATGGTTATGTTTGGAATACCCATCATAGTATATTCCCTAAATCTATTCAGAGAAACCATAGCGTTTAACTCTTTTTCATTACCAAATGCATTGGAGATCTATCTCGAGCTCACCCAGACTTATTTTATCAAGTAACCACCCGATTTCATAAACATTGTACAAGAACCATAACATAATCATAACACATAACTTAAGCATAAAGGAAAGATAAAATTCCCACATTGCAATAACAATATAAAATTTTATGATAATGAAATAATAAACCCATTATAAAAACCATTTTCAATACCAAAATATGTAAAAAAGAGTATATGGTTTTATTTTTCTTTTGAAAACATTACAGCTTGTTAAGGAAGCCATAGATCAAATAATACACGCAGCGGAAGAAAAGGTCATTATCACCGCTTATGTTAAAATAGAAACATTCCATTTTGTAGTTTAGTAAAATGATTCGAAGATAGAATATTCCCTTTGAATTAAATGAAAATTTAAAAGGTATTTATACACCATATAAAAATAAAGTCATTCAGAAATCAAAAGATGTCTCAATGAAAGGAGATTGAGACGAAGTCCCGTACAAAGACGATATCCTTAGATTGACGATAAATCAATTACATAATTATGTGTGACAAATATAAATACACCCAATATGAGTTGATATTATGTGTAAAACAATCAGGGGTCATCCACACATATTCATAGCATGAAATAATTAAGAAGTAGAGTTTTAACCCAAAAAATTGAAATTTGGTTAAGAAGTTCCCTTACATAAATTTGACAGCCAAACAACGTCACTTTAAAATTCATAAAAATTATTCGATGAGAGATAAAAGGGTATCTCATCACTTGGACAAAAAATTAACAGCAATAATGATATATAAGAACATATCCAAAAATAAGAATATGTAAATTAAAAGACCAAACAAAAAGAAGTCTTTCAAAAAGAGGAGGGTGAAAGGTTCCCTTACTGATTTTGGTAACTTTCTAAACGTACACCCCATGAAAGAAAGACTATAAAATGTTAATGTATGTAGAGACCCTAAGCTTGACGTACATGTACATTACATTACTTTTGCGGAATACTTAATACATAACAAAAACAGACACACAAGGACCGTAATAGTTTAGTGTCTTTGGAAACTTGGAATGTAATCCTCTAATCGTGGTGAAAGATCTTCAACATCTCCCATAAAGATCTTCCCCTTTTTTTTTCTTACATAAAAACTTTCTTTATATCCTGGGAAAAGAAAACATAAAAAGGTTGAGCTCAAATGCTCAGTAAGGGTAAGCATGGATAAAATAAAACATACCATATACATTTGAACTTAAAAAAAACATGAACATTAAAAATCTTGAGCAACGACATAAAACATGGAAGTACATAAGGCATAGACCATAATGGAACATAAATCATGATAAAATAGCATGGGAATAAAACATGTAATTGTGGAATACATTAAGCACATGTAATGATTTCCATAGTAGCTAAGGCATTGCTGCCAAGACCATCTTAGTGGACAAAGTCCCCTTCTGAATCAAGTTCACTCCTCATTTCAGTCCTGTTTTACTGAACCGGTTTAACGTGCCGTTCCAGCCATGTTTATCTCATGAGATATAAATCTTTACCCAATAAATTGGAGGGAGATATAGGTCCCACCCATCTCATAATGAAATCATTCTTACTTGTGACAAAAAATAAACATACATCATTCATAATAACCCAACGAATAAAATGGGTTTCATAAACATCATCCCATCATCACATAATCCATATAAAATAAATGGATATCATTTCATAATAAGAAAAGTGAAACCATGTAAATCATAGAGGCATTACACTTGAAACATACACATATGAAATAATTTCATCTTAGATGGAAAATGGTTTTGATAAAACACCTGAAATGAATTCTTGAGGAAAATATCCTTTCTTCTTCAAAATCAATTTCTTTTAACAAAACGTCATGCAATTTTAAAAGAAAGAGATTTTGTTGAAAATAGTAATGAAATATTTTGGAGGAAGCTTCATGAAAATAAGGTTTTATAAAACCGTAAAAATCCGTTCGTGCCGTATAAGTTAAAAAAAACATTCTTTTCATACTTTTTCCGGAAAAGTCAAAAAGTACCTCGTACAAAAAACCACAAAAGACTCCTTTCACATCTTTTACTAAAAACCCACCGAAGGGTAAAATTGGATTTAAATAATTGTAGGAGGATGGAAATAATATTACATATTGAGGAAACATGTATTTGGATGATAAAATACACCCCAGTAAATACCGAAGTATAAACAATCTCGGATAAAAATGAGATTGTGATATTTCCCTTACCTTAGGTCCGATTTTCTTCGTAAGTGTCCGAACCTCCTCTTCTTTGAAGCGCCTCTTTGAGACCTCCTCTTAGGGAACTAAAATTGGTCTTTGAAGAAGACCAGGACCTCTAAGATGTTTCTAGGGAAGTGGATAAGAGAATTGGGCAGGAGTTGGCCAAGCTTGAAGGCTCAAAGTGGTGTGTGGAAGAGAGGGAGGAGGTGCCCTTTTATAAGGGAGGAGAGGGGCACCTTTGGAATTCTTAAAAATATTAATTTATAATAAATCTAACCCCACTTAAAAACCTCCAAAAACGACTCATATTCAAATATTAGATGAGATAGGGTTGTAATCTCATCAACCAATCAAATTTAGACATGTTTGGATCTTATTTTAAACCTTATCATTGTGATTTATCCTTATTTAATATATTTATGTTTATTTGTGGTAATAAAATTATAAATTTAAAATTAGAACAAATAATTACTTATTTGAGGTGAATTTTCCATTATTGTTTATTTTATAACATTATAGAACATATAAATTTAAATTTATAATTTTTAAATATTATTGTGATTTTTAAACAGTTTTATAATATGTTATTTTTATAAAATTACAATAGTATCAATTTTGACACTATTCATTTATTTGAATTTAAATAAAATATATACAGAAGATATTTTCGAACTAAAAGCTTTAATAGATTCATAAAAGTTCATATTTATCTATAAAATTAGTGGATCATATTAAATAGTTCATATAATATTTATTTTATTATTTTTAAAACCATTTATTTGGTTTATCTCTTAATAAAATAATTACTACAACATTTTTGTACAATTATTTAATATACTTATTTGTTGCATAAAAATTAAAAATAAAATCCTATGATTAAGATAAATTTATTACCTTTCACAATAATACTTTTACTCGAATTTATCATCTTAAAATAACAATATTTAAATTGTTATATTTATTAAATTATGAAGGTGACAACTTTGGAATCGTTTAAAATAAAATAATATAAGTGTCCTAATCACTTTTATAAGGATCCAAATGGTTATATATTAGGTAATTGGATTATTAAGGTGTAGATATACACTACCAATAAGTTTTGGTCAGGTTTTTGGTCCTTTTAATGGGTATTATTATTTCAATAAAAACTCTATTTCCTATTTTCCACTTAATAAAAAATTTCTGTATCATTAATGTATCACCATTAATGACAATTATTTAATCCCTACAAATTCTGAATAAATTATCATGATGTAGATAACTTTATTATCTTTTTGGAAACTATTCATGTTCGAAGTTTTATGATGTTTATCACTAAATTAAAATATTATACTTATAAGATTTAAGAGAGTGACATGTTGTCACTTTCTTTGGTTTTAATAATAATTAAATTATTTTCATGGTCAAAAGTCCATAAAATGAATCTAATCCGACCCTTAGGTTATATGGGTCTACTTTTATCCATAAAATATAATTTTAGCATGTTTTAGGGTAATTTTATAATATTATATTTATCCTTAATTACCCGATTTACCTTTAACTATGGTAAATAAAATTTACCGTAGTTACTATTCATAATTCCCAAAAATGAAAAGTATATTATTAACATAATTTGGACCCACTGATTCCAAATATGGAATCCATTTTTCCAAATTCAATACACAAAAGTCGCATAAATTAAATTAAAATTAATCTCGTTGTCGAAAGAAAACGGGTTTTTCTTTAAAACATTGTAAAAGATTGAATTGATTTAACCTACGAATTTAATGTAAAATCAATGATAATGACATAAATTATATTAAATGGTAAAAATATATTCTATTTATACTTTAAAACCATTCAATATTATAATTTAACCATATAAATTATTGCGATGAAAAAAGTTGTTTTTAATTAAAATATAGCGTGTTTTTACTATTCATCAAAATATGAAAGTTAGCAGAATAATATGAAAAATTTATCCAAAGTAAATTTTTATTTCTTGATTCCAAAGAAGAATTTTATTTTGTCAAATTGAACTTATAAACATGTCAAAAACTAGATTTAAAGTGGGTGCGCCATCAAAAGGCGGAAAAACTGCATTTTTTGAAAAATACTTATTTTACCCGAAAAATTTATCTTGTTCTTATACCATGTTTTAGAAAATTTTTAAAATGAATAATAATTTTATAAAATTCAAAATTTAGTTAATACTATTAATAACGGCTAGTTCATAATAATATTATAAAAATATATCGTTGTTTAGTAAAACCTGGTATTGCGTACAACACATGCTATCGAGGAAGGTCGTGATTGCGTGTAATGCAAGCCAAGTCAGGGTTGCGTGTTGCGCAAGAATCCTTCGTTGTTTCGTATAACATAATCCAACCATATTTCATTTATACATTGAATATATATATATATATATATATACTCAATGTTGCGTAGAATAACTATTATCAAAATTGTGTGTAACACGATCCAAGAATAGTGTTGCGTATACTGAAAGCTAATACGGTGTTGCATATAGCGCAAGGTAATCTTGGTGTAGCATAAAACACAAGACATTAATGAAATTAAAAGAATATTTTTCATAAAATCTCGGGGTGTTACATTCTACCCCCCTTAAATGAATTTCGCCCTCGAAATTCGTCGGGGTTATAAATGGTTTACTACTCGAAAGTTTGATTAATAGAAACCCACATCATAAAAAGGAATACCATAACATGGCTTTTAAAAACTAAAGTATGAAATGTAACGGTTACCCAAATTAACTCATCACGGGGTTTCCACGTAGAAGAACATAGGTGAAAATATGGATATGGAAGAAAAATATAACCATCAAGTTCTGATGGAGAGTGGTAGAAAACATGGCTATGAAAAATCCAACAATCACAAAGCTATTGATTTGTGATGATATAATGTACCATCTGATTAATCAGATATAAGGGAACTAGGACAACATTTTTGGTTTTCAAGATCATTTCCCTAAATTTGATGAATTATAAGAAATACTTGCATGATTTTGGTACAATCCCACTGTTGTTCGTGAATTGAACAATTTCCACTTCATCCCTTAAAGAAATGAAGTTGAATTTGTTATTCGTGATGTGTTAGCAGATCATGTGATAGAATGATGGGTCATTCCATCTCTTTCAAACAAAAGGTTATCAAAAGTTACAAGTCCATCTTATGGTTAGATTAATCTTATATGGTTCCAAAAATGAACTTATACTTCATATATCATACCGCTGAATAAAATAAAACTAGTTTATACTAACCAGGGACTTCTTGTAGGCCAGTGATAGGCGATAAAGGCCAGTCGCACTTCGGTTGTGGGTTCAATTCCCACAGCCTTGTCCGACGCGATGGGCTGTCGCCCATCCTGGAGGTTGTCTTTTTTCTAAAACTACATTACTATAACATCCCATAAATAATATCAAAAAAACTTCTATCCTTAAACAATACTAACTTATGTCCAACATAATCCATTCCAATCTTTAGTCTTATCCATAATACTGTAGTCCACTCTCATAATATAGTGAAAACGATTACCAGAGATTCAATACCATCGTTGATCCCCATATATCATAAGATATGTCTTGTTGGTCACATTCCAAACATTCGAAGGCCTTAATCATGTATTCTATTGAAAAATGAATACCCATTGAACCTTAGTGAAAACATGAATGCAGTTAAAAGTTAAAACTTTCCACATACCAAAATCCTCAAAATTCTATATACTCAAACCATGATATCACATAGTCCTTATATCAATCATGAACTCATGAATACAATCAAACATCTCATTATCTTCTTATTCCTTCATTATGCGCATATCATCTACTTTACAAAAATATCTGAATAACCTTCCATGGTTATTGGTACCATTTAACATATACTTTCAAATACTTTTAGGAAAAAAAATAGTGTAACAATCCTTAGATGATTCTTTATTCCATAGTACCATTAACTATACAACATAACTCTCGATAAACTTACAATCATTCCACTACCTTCTAAAACAACCGACTAAGCTTCAACACTTCTTTCAGATCATATATCATTTGTAGTCTCCTCATCATCATCCACATAAATACTACCCATATGACCATGATGATTTTCTTCATGAGATTTTCCATTAGGGCATTGGTTTGCATAATGCCCGTAAATTCCACATTTAAAACAATTAACCATTGTTGATGTCGTAGCAATACCATTATCCTCATCCCTGGTGTTAAGTGAACCTTTTCCTTTGCACTTAATGGATTTGTGTCCTTCTTTTCCACACCCAAAGCATCTTCTAGTTCCTTTGAAACAATATCCCCGATGCCTCTTCCCACATGATTTACATGAGGGAAATTGAACTTTCTTTCCTATATGATCATCATGAAACTCTATCTTTCTGTTATTATCTGAGTCGGGAAACATATCAAAGTTGAGATTATTGATCATATTATGAGATTTCTGATTAGGCATAATAACGATATTTGGACTTCCAAATCCCGTTTCATTTGGTTTCTCATGACGAATATCATTCCATTGTCCTTCATATCCTCCATTATCATGAATCTTCCAGTTTCCAGCCATTTTCTAAAACCAAAAAAGAATAATTTGAGAGGAAAAAATCATGCTAGGGAAAAAAAAATAGTAAAGCGGGAGTACCCTCAATATCTAACAACTTAGGTTAAATTCTAATATAGTTACCGTAGTTCTAGGACTATATCCTATACGTATACTTATCCTTAGGGACATCCCTAGACATACCTTAAAAATATATCCAGGGATCTCACTAACGTTTTCGCATCTTAGTTTCCAAAGTTTGACTAAACCTTTACTCTGATACCAACTGTAGAGACCCTAAGCTTGACGTACATGGACATTACATTACTTTTGCGGAATACTTAATACATAACAAAAACATACACACAAGGACCGTAATAGTTTAGTGTCTTTGGAAACTTGGAACGCAATCCTCTAATCATGGTGAAAGATCTTCAACATCTCCCATAAAGATCTTCCCCTTTTTTTTCTTACCTAAAACCTTTCTTTATATACTAGGAAAAGAAAACATAAAAAGGGTGAGCTCAAATACTCAGTAAGGGTAAGCATGGATAAAATAAAACATACCATATACATTTGAACTTAAAAAAAACATTAACATTAAAAATCTTGAGAAACGACATAAAACATGGAAGTACATAAGGCATAGACCATAATGGAACATAAATCATGATAAAATAGCATGGGAATAAAACATGTAATTGTGGCATCCATTAAGCACATATAATGATTTCCATAGTAGCCAAGGCATTGCTGCCAAGACCATCTTAGTGGACAAAGTCCCTTTCTGAATCGAGTTCACTCCTCGCTTCAGTCCTGTTTTACTGAACCGGTTTAACCTGTCGTTCCAGCCATGTCTATCTCATGAGATATATATCATTACCCAACACATTGGAGGGAGATATAGGTCCCACCCATCTCATAATGGAATAATTTTTACTTGTTCCAAAAAATAAACATACATAATTCATAATAACTCAACGAATAAAATGGGTTTCATAAACATCATCCCATCATCACATAATCCATATAAAAGAAATGGATATCATTTCATAATAAGAAAAGTGAAACCATGTAAATCATAAAGACATTACACTTGAAACATACACATATGAAATAATTTCATCTTAGATGGAAAATGGTTTTGATAAAACACTTGAAATGAATTCTTGAGGAAAATATCCTTTCTTCTTCAAAATCAATTTCTTTTCACAAAACGTCATGCAATTTTAAAAGAAAGAGATTTTGTTGAAAATAGTCATGAAATATTTTAGAGGAAGCTTCATGAAAATAAGGCTTTATAAAACCGTAAAAATCTGTTCATGTCGTATAAGTTTAAAAAAAAATTCTTTTCGTACTTTTGCAAGAAAAGTCAAAAAGTACCTCGTACGAAAAACCACAAAAGATTCCTTTCATATCTTTTACTAAAAACTCACCGAAGGGTAAAACTGGATTTAAACAATTGTAGGTGGATGGAAATAATATTACATATTGAGGAAACATGGATTTGGATGATAAAATACATCCCAGTAAATAACGAAGTATAAACAATCTCGGATAAAAATGAGATTGTGATATTTCCCTTACCTTAGGTCTGATTTTCTTCATAAGAGTCTGAACCTCCTCTTCTTTGAAGCGCCTCTTTGAGACCTCCTCTTAGGGAACTAAAATTGGTCTTTGAAGAAGACCATGACCTCTAGGATGTTTCTAGGGAAGTAGAGAAGAGAATTGGGCAGGGGTTGGCTGAGCTTGAAGGCTCAAAGTGGTGTGTGGAAGAGAGGGAGGAGGTGCCCTTTTATAAGGGAGGAGAGGGGCACCTTTGGAATTCTGAAAAATATTAATTTATAATAAATCTAACCCCACTTAAAAACCTCAAAAAATGACTCATATTCTAAGATTAGATGAGATAGGGTTGTAATCTCATCAACCAATCAAATTTAGACATGTTTGGATCTTATTTTAAACCTTATCATTTTCATTTATCCTTATTTAATCTATTTAAGTTTATTTGTGGGAATAAAATTCTAAATTTAAAATTATAACAAATAATTACTTATTTGTTGTGAATTTTCCATACTTGTTTACTTTATAACATTATATACCCTATAAATTTAAATTTATAATTTTTAAATATTTTTGTGATTTTTAAACACTTTTATAATATGTTATTTTTATAAAATAACAATAGTGTCAATGTTGACACTATTCATTTATTTGAATTTAAATAAAATATATACAGAAGATATGTTTTAAATAAGAGCATTAATAGATTCATAAAATTTCATATGTATCTATAAAATTAGTGGATCATATTAAATAGTTCATATAATATTTATTTTATTATTTTTAAAACCATTTACTTGGTTTATCTCTTAATAAAATAATTACAACAAAATTATTGTATAATTATTTAATATAAAGATTTGTTGCATAAAAATTAAATATAAAATCCTATTATGAAGATAAATCTATTAGCTTTCACAATAATACTTTTACTCGAATTTATCATCTTAAAATCAAAATATTTAAATTGTTATATTTATTAAATTATGAAGGTGACAACTTTGGCATCATTTAAAATAAAATAATATAAGTGTCATAATCACTTTTATAAGGCTAAAAACGGTTATATATTAGGTAATTAGATGATTAAGGTGTAGATATACACTACCAATAAGTTTTGGTCAGGTTTGTGGTCGTTTTAATGGGTATTATTATTTCAATAAAAACTATATTACTTATTTTCCACTTAATAAATAATTTCTATATCATTAATGTATAACCATTAATGACAATTATTTAATCCCTAAAAATTATAAATAAATTATCATGATGTAGATAATTTTATTATATTTCTGTAGAATATTCATGTTCGAAGTTTTATGATGTTTATCACTAAATTTAAATTATTATACTTATAAGATTTAAGAGAGTGACATGTTGTCACTTTCTTTGGTTTTAATAATAATTAAATTATTTTCATGGTCAAAAGTCCATAAAATGAATATAATCTGAACCTTAGGTTATATGGGTCTACTTTTATCCATCCAATAGAATTTTGGCATGTGTTAGGGTAATTTTATAATATTATATTTATCCTTAATTACCCGATTTACCTTTAACTATGGTAAATAAAATTTACCGTAGTTACTATTCATAATTTCCAAAAATTAAAAGTAGATTATTAACATAATTTGGACCCACTGATTCCAAATATGGAATCCATTTTTACGAATTCAATACACAAAAGTTTCAGAAATTAAATTAAAATTAATCCCGTTGTCGAAAGAAAACGGGTTTTTCTTTAAAACATTGCAAAAGATTGAATTGATTTAACCTACGAATTTAATGTAAAATCAATGAAAATTACATACATTATATTGAATGGTAAAAATATATTCTATTTATACTTTAAAACAAATAAATATTATAATTTAACCATATAAATTATTGGGATGAAAAAAGTTGTTTTTAATTAAAATATAGCGTGTTTTTACTATTCATCAAAATATGAAAGTTACCAGAATAATATGAAAAATTTATCCAAAGTAAATTTTTATTTCTTGATTCCAAATAAGAATTTTATTTTGTCAAATTGAACTTATAAACATGTCAAAAACTAGATTTAAAGTGGGTGCACCATCAAAAGGCGGAAAAACTGCATTTTTTGAAAAATACTTATTTTACCCGAAAAAATTATTTTGTTCTTATACCATGTTTTAGAAAATTTTTAAGATGAATAATAATGTTATAAAATTCAAAATTTAGTTAATACTATTCATAACGACTAGTTAATAATAATATTATAATAATATATCATTGTTTAGTAAAACCCAGTATTGCGTACAACACACGCTATCGAGGAAGGTCGCGATTGCGTGTAATGAAAACCAAGTAAGGGTTGCATGTTGTGCAAGAATCCTTCCTTGTTTCATATAACATAATCCAACCATATTTCATTTATACATTGAATATATATATATATATATATATACTCAATGTTGCATAGAATAACTATTATCCAAATTGTGTGTAACACGATCCAAGAATAGTGTTGCGTATAATACAAGCTAATACGGTGTTGCGTATAGCTCAAGGTAATCTTGGTGTAGCATACAACACAATACATTAATGAAATTAAAAGAATATTTTTCATAAAATCTCAGGGTGTTATAATGTAAATACCCATAAATGAATTTATATTACACAAATATTAGAATAAGGGGCAGTACATACAACAATCAAAGAAGATCGTGACTAATATAGCATGAATATCACTAGAATAAAAAGTGATATAAAAACCCCTTACCTCATTGTAATCAATCGAGTCGTATGACCAAAAGATAATAAACACAATATGAATCATAGAATACCATGAATATAAATAGAATCATGATAATATATATCAAATGGAAGTAAAAAATAAACCACATGAAATATGTAAGTGGCCAACAATGGAAATCTCACGGAATTAAAAGTGAGATAAAAATCCCCTTATGAAAATTCGGCAGCCTAACAGTGCCACTTAAATCTTCCAAAAATATATTGATGAGATAAAATAAGGTCTCTCATAATATGAACATAAAAATTAAATTAATAGTAATATAAAATAACATCCCCAACATAATAAAGATGAGCTTTAATGAAATGACATAAAAGAGAGTACTTAAAAAGAAAGAGAGAGGTAGGATCCCTTACCACGTGTCCGAATTGACTCCCTCGTATGTTCCTTGTTCTTCCTCAATAATAAACTAAAGTTAATTTCTAATTTCTTAAGAAAATTTTTCATGCTCATTATTCCTTTCATATAACTTATTACTATGTTATAAACTTTATGTAATCATTTAAGTTAATAATGGTCGTTTTGTCGATATTTGGTACTTGAGTCAAAAATGGACTTCTTATAATTACAAGTTGATTTTGTGGTAAAATATCCATTATATCCATAATTATATTCATGATTTATATATCAAATATATCATATATATCTAGTATATATATATATGTAATTATAATAGTCCATAACATTTGGAGATAAGAAATGAAATGCACCGTTCAGGGAGACGGTAAGCCGTACGTACATATGAACGCTACTTCTATTTCTATTTCATACTTTAATGGAATGAGAAAATTATGATATAAAGGTATATTATAATTACAGTATAATATCATATGTAATATCCTTAACTCTAATCTTTATACATCCCACATATGGTATTAACGATTCAAATCACATTGAGGGGGCGATAGTCTGCACTTCCTAAAAATGAAATTATCGCGTTTACCTATTATGGAAACCATAAAGGTATGGAATAAAAGAAAAATATATAAGAATAAAGAAAAAATAAACATAATATATATCATATATAAATACTGTGTCATCTTAATATCCACCATGAGAGGCGGTAGGAGATAATTGAACAATCATCATTTCGTGAGGTAGTAGCTCACCGTCCACATAAACAATATGTTCTTCACCCATTAGATGGAGGTGTGTGTAAGTTTATCTCAAATACTTATTATAAAAACATCATAGTATATTTAATATACTTATTTTGTTACAAAATAAAGGAATAAAAAGAGTTTAGGGGGTTGGAGAAGAAAAAAAACAAAAGAACATAAGAGAAGACATTACCTTTAAATCGGGTAACTCCCCTTGGTTTGGACCAAAAGGGTTTCTTGAAGAGATTTATGCCTATGTTAAGGCTTCTAGGATTAATATATGAATCTTGAGAACATACTTGAGTAGATTTTGGACGAGAAAAAGGGCTTGAGAAGTGTGAGAGATGGTTAGGAAGTGGGGTCTTTTTATAAGGGAGTGGAGGGGCTCTTTTGGAAATCATGAAACAATAATTTTATTATATAATTATTTTAGGTTTCTAAAGGTCCCTAAATAATAAATTTAGAATATAAGGTGGCCCATGTTTTATATAAAATCATCCAATAATAATTGGACAAGTTTTGGATATTATTTTAAACATTAGCTTCTTATTTATTTAAATCATTCATTAATGACGTAAACACTGCATCATCATTGTGTCATAAATAGTTTTATTTTTTTGATTGATAAAAATTTTAGAAAAATTACCAAGATGTGGGAAATATTTTTATATTTATAATTAATTTTTATAGTAAAAATTATAACTTATATAACTCCATGTAAAAATTGTTTTAGTAAAACAATACATGTTTGTGACATTATTTTACTTTAAAATGGGTATTAATGTCATTATCTTACCCAAGTGGCTCTATGAGGTTCCAAAAATTGACCCATGGATTTTATTGGTCATCCATGAAACATCCAATAATGTAAGGACATGTGTAAAGGTATTTTTATATTTTTATAATATTATTTTTACATTAAATTACCCTAATTACATTTAATCACGGTTAATAGTACTAAAAAGTTACTACTCACCAAAAATTATTTTCATACCATTGAACCACATATTACTTAAAAATGAAAACCATGTATGTCAAATTTTTTAAATTCAATTCATAGAAGTGGTAATTTTTCATTCAACGAAAAATTCAGTTTTTTAACTAACACTTAGTGGTTTCATTATTAATAAAAAAATAAAGTTTTTCAGAAAAATACCAAAAATTCACCATAAGCTATATTTGATATTCAAAATTAAAAAATTATTTCCATTTTACAAAATTCAAAACATATAAGTTGCATTAATAAATTTTATAATTAATTCTCGTTGTCAAAACAAATAGCGTGTTTTTAAGAAACAATATCTATCAAAAGATTGACACTTGTTTATGTCCAATTACAAAGTGAAATTAATTTCCATGACCAATATTGGATTAAGTGGTAAAAATATATTCTAATTAAACTTTAAATCCAATTAAAAATATATTCTAATCATAATAATAAATTATATTAAAATGCGTTTTTGAATTAAAATACAACATTTTCACTATTCACTAAAAAATGAACTTTATCAGAAAAATATCAAAAATTTACACAAAGTAAATTTTGATGTCTTTATTCTAAAGAAGGATTTTATTTTTTCAAATATAACATATAAACATGACAAAAAGTAGATTCAAAAAAGGTTCTCCATCAAAAGGTGGTTAATCGACCTTTTAAAGAATATTAGAATATTAATACGTAAAATTGGATTCATTCACATTTTAAGCCTCTATAATTTATTGGATAAATGTAAATATATTTTACACACATATATAATCATTTTTTAGTTAGTTATGTTCATTACCGCTATTACAATGGCTAGGCGTTAACTACCATTTAAAAAAATATTATTATATTATTAGTGTGCAACGTAAGAATTCAAAAAACTCGTTGTTGCATATTGGGTACTCCATAGAACATAGAATTCCCATTAAATTAATATTAATTTGTTATACACAAATATTAATAAATATAAAAATTTCATATTCTTTATTTACCCGGGATGTTACATCCTTCCCCCCTTTTGGTAATTGTGTCCTCGCAATTTTAAAATAGGGCACAGAATCTTCATTGAAAGCCCCATATCGGAAAAATAGTCAATAAAACTATCAATTAAAAATAAATAAAGAGATGTAAAAAGGTCACCCAAGACAAAAGATACTATGTTTCCATGAAAACACGGATATGGAGGAGAAAACAAACCATTAAGTTTTGATAGAGAGTGATAGAAAACATTTTTTGGAGAAAGTTAACCACAAGAAAACCAAAAAATTGTGATGGGTTAAACGGTATTTGATTCCCCAGTAGGAAAAGTTAACAGACAACTTTTTTGTTCTAAGATACATTTCATTGTGGAATCTATTTATGGGCTTAACTAAAACATAAGTAAAACAACTTACTTGTCATGTATACTTTCATCTCTTACTATATTTCTATCACAAACTCATATTTTCTCCAAAAGATGAGTATTCGGAACGACTTGTTCACATTAAGAGCATTATAATCATCTTCTAGAGAATAACATAATCCACAAAAGAGATCTATATATTTCCCATGTCTTTAGACCTTAACCAAAACCAAAAATGGTTAGTACAAAATCATATAATCCCCAAAAAGGATAATCCTTTACAAAAAGAAAAACTACTCTTAATCTCAAAAATTTGTCCAAAAAACCCAAAGTCCATCTAAGACCATTCAATAAACATCCATCTATAAAATTATTCAATGTAATAAAAACTAAGATAGAAAACCAAATATATGAAGGATTTAATCACATAGTCTTCCAAGATAAATCTTAACAATTATCTCTAAATAACATCATTTTCTCTTAAAGTCTCATACAAAAATGTAATTAACCTAATCACATATCCTCCTTGATAGATTATTCATTTCCCTAGATAACACAAAATCAACTTTTTCATGATTCATAAAATCATCTAACTAAAAAGAATCAGTCCTACTAACTAGGGAATTCACGTAGTCTGGTGGTAGGCAATAAATACCAGTTGCACTTTGGTTGTGGGTTTGATTCCCGCAGCTTCGTCCGACATGACTGGATCTACATAATTTGAGTGTTGTACCTTTTTAAAAACTACATAATTTTATAATATTCCCAAAAAGAGATAAATTCATCAAAAAATAACCATAACATATTTTAACAACAAAGGTTATCTAATAAATTTAGTTTTGCATCCCAAAAAGTATTAACTGGTAATTACCTCAAATTCAAGGATTATATAAACCCATATGGTTCTTTATAACTATATCCACAAAAGAAAAGATAATTATTCCTTGAATAAAATTTTCATATATCAAACTTTAGGGTTACACATACTATAAAAAGTCTTCTAATGTAATCTCATCTTCAAAAGATCCTTAATACTTTTAAGCATTTCACCATCCTAAAATCTAACATAACTCTTGAATACCTTATATGTTGACTTCTTACTCATTCAACATTATTCATGATCCATTAACCATTACTTTCCAAATTATTCTGAAATACTTCTTTCCTACAAACAAAATCATGAATCATATCCTAAGATTCAATAATATAAAAACATATGTTAAAAAATAATCCATACCTTTCATTGGTCATTTTCAGTTTCCTCACCCTCAATATGAATGGAATTAGGTATTGGTAAATAAATATTTGTACGATCATGCTGATCCCATTCCCGAAACTTCTTTGTAGGACATGTGTTTGCATAATGACCATGCACACCACATTTAAAACATTCAATTGATCCCATAGAAAGAACTTCTTTCCCTTTCCTAAAGTCAACTGGATGATTCCTTTTTCCATGGTAGGTTCTTGCTTTATTACCTTCATTTCCACATCTATAGAACCTTTCTATCCCTTTGAAACATTTTCCTAGGTGTTTCTTTCCACATATTTGACACATAGGTTTTTGAACATACTTACCTATATGATTATTACCTGCAATTTTGTAGGGATTTGTTTCTCGCAAATATGATAACTTATAAAAATCACTAAGGTTTAAGTGGTCAACCATGACTCTAGATAGTTGGTTGAGAATAATGACAAGAGTTTTCATTGCAGCTCCCATATCATTCAACTGCTCGTTCAGAAAACCGTCATAGTTTTCTTCACATCCACTGTTACTTTGGTGCCTGCTAGATCCAGCCATTTACTAAAACCAAAAATTTCAGTGTGAGTATATCAGTAAAATCATCATATAATATCTTATGAGGAGGGTACATACTAAGATATAATTACTCATATCATCTTAAACTCATTTACTTTATCTATATAAACAAACAATGACTCTTTCTGAAATCCTAACTATTATGGTAATTGTTACTAACCAAGATTTTATGAGATATATTATTTATAATTTATTTGTTGTGTTCTATTATACACTACACCAAGATTAGCTTGTAATATATGCAACACCGTATTAGCTTTCAGTGTAAAAAACACTATTCTTGGCTCGTGTTACATACATTTTCAAGTTCGTTTTGTAGAAATTATTCTACGCAACATGAAGTATAGATTTTGTTTAATGTATAAATGAAATAAGTTTTTATTATGTTATACGCAACACCAAACAAAGCTTTCACTACACGCATACCTGACTTGGCTTGCATTACACGCAATCAAGTCCTTCCTCGATAGCGTGTGTAGTACTCAATATCGAGTTTCACTATACGATATATTATTATAATATTATTATGAACTAACCGTTATGAATAGTAATAAAGACTTTTGGAAATTTTATATATTTTATCTTTCAAAATGGACTTCATTTTTTGATTTGGAATATCAAAATTAGCCTATGGTGAAATTTTGGTATTTTTCTGAAAACATTCAATTTTTGATGAATAGTGACAACACTGGGTTACTATTTAAAAACTAACTTTTTCTTTAAATAATTATATATTTTATTTAAATTTATTTTTGGTCAAAATTGATACATTATACCTATATATGTTCAATGTACTTCATTAAAGTCATTTTAAAATAATTTTAGATATATAAAAATTTTATTTAACTTTTCACCATCTTTTACCCACCTCACATGAGAGTTTGAAAATTTACATAAAACTTAATTTTACCGCTTCTATGAGTGGAATTTCAAAAATCTGAGAGACACTGTTAATATTAAGGACTATAATGTGGTTCAATGATATGAAAATAATTTTTGATGAATAGTAACTTTTTACTTTTATTTACCACAGTTAAAAGTAAATAGGGTAATTAAGGGTAAAAATGATATTATTAATAACCTAACACATGTCCTAATTCTATTTGATAAGTGTAATTTGACCAAAAACAACCTTAGGAATAAAATATGACCATTTAGGTCCACATGGATTAGATTAGGACATTTATTAATAATTTATTTAAGGAAGGTTTAAAATAGTTAAAATCGATGTTTAATAACTAAATCATTTTTAATATAGGGTTATACATATGATAAATTCGACTATAAATATTCATTATAAAGATAAAAATATTTCCTACATAATTTTATTTTATTTATTATTTTTAGACATTAAATAATTTAATTTATTTATGACACAATGATGATGCGGTTATTATCTTATTAATGAAATATTAATATAATTGATGTTATAAATACCCAAATATATGTAATTTGAGACTTTTTATGAATTAAACTAATTTTATTGGTTAATATTACATGTTAGTATTTATTTAATTAATTTTTTTCGAACTAATCATGCTGTTATGATTTTCACAAAAATAAATTACCAAATAGTGTCAAAATTACCATAAAATAGTTTTTAAAACAAATATTATATTATTAATTGTTAATATATTCTTAAAAATCTAAGGATCGGCCAAGATACTTATATCATGATAGATTTATTATTAATGGACCACTTGGGGGTCGCTTGGATGTATATGGTATGATTATTAACTATATAATATAAAAATACAAAGTGACATGGTAAATGTCAATCTAATTAACTAAGTGTTAAAACTAAAAGATAAGGTTAATATAATGTCAAATACTGTATAAAATATATTGGTTGAGAGGATTTCAACCCATTCCTACTTTATCTTTAAAATAAGTCATTTTGGAGCTATTATAAACCGAATATGACTTTATTATAAAATAATATTTTGAGTTTTTCCAATGGTTCCCTTCTCCTCCCTTATAAAAAGGGCACCCCTTTTATATTCTCTTCACACCATTTTAATCCTTGAATCACGGAAAAAACCTGTTCCTTTCTCTTCTCTACTTTCCTAGAAACTTTCTGGAGGTTCTGGTCTTCTCAAAAGACCAACTCTACTTCCTTAAGAGGAAGCTTAAAGGAGGTGCGTCAAAGAAGAGGTAATCTCTTCTTCCAGTTTTCTCAAGTTTCATTCTTCTTATAATTCTTCTTCATTTGTTTTATCATTATAAATTAATAACATCATTATTACTTATATATTGATATGTTATTATAAATATTAAACAACCATATTTCACCTTATATCCATCCTACGGAAAACAAAATCACCGTGCGTGCGTGCGTACTATATACCGTCTCCATGCTGTGGTGTGTTCTGTTTTAGACCACCACCTTACATGGATGGGTATAATGGTGTAAATAAATAACTATATATGATTATATTATAGTGATATTGATTCTGAAATATTATACATACACTTAAATACAATTCCACGATCATGGGAATGATATCATCGCTCGTGCGTACGTACGGAATACCGTCTCCACGACGTGATGAGATTCATTCTCCATGATAACCATTCATGAATGATTATAAAGTTTATATAATGAATAATAATGAAATATATGAAATAATAATTATACTGGATATATATATATATATATATGTGTGTATTTCATCTACTTAATTTCATTCAATTCAATAAGGAAACGAAAACAGCGTTCATGCGTATGTACGACCTACCATCTCCATGAACGGTGTATTTAATTCCATTTATCGATCTATAATATATAATTATATGATGAATATATATTATATATAAATCATTTTTTACATTCTGGATGTATGTAAATAATGATATAAGTAATAATATCAATAACAACAAGTCAAAACTCGTACGATAAATGAAACAATTTTACCCAAAACGCTACTTTAACATGGAATTGACAAATGAACGGGTAATATAAATACCTAAGTGAACCATGTATGATATAATAACAAGGAATTTTATTCTTTAATAAGTCAATGAAATTATTTAAATCATTATACAGGAGGTTCAGATACATACAAAGCATATCGGACATAATGTAAGGGTGAACTTTTTCCAATCTCGTTTTTATCCGAGATTGTTTATTCGTAAGTATTTACTGGGGTTATATTTTTCATCCATGTCCCAATTTTCTAAAAATGGTTTCATGTATGTTTAATGTCCTTATTACCCATTTTTGACTTTTACTACATGGTGTGTAAGGAATTGTTCTTTTTTTCACCATACGAGGTACTTTTTGACTTTTCCGACAAAAGTATGAGAAGAATGCTTTTTTAACTTATACAGAATGAATGGATTTTTATGGTTTTATAACACCTTATTTTCATGAAGTTTACCCTACACGATTTCATGTTTATTTTCAATAAAATCCTTTTCTTTTAAAATTGCATGGCATTTTGTGAAAAGAAAATGATTTTAAAGAAGAAATGATATTTTCCTCATGAATTATTTTATTGTGTTTTATCAAAACCATTTCCAATCTAAGATGAAATTATTTAATATGTGTATGATTCAAGTATAATATATCTATGATTTACATGGTGTCACTTTTCTTATGATAAAATGATATCCATTTTTTTATATGGATTATGTTTTTATGGGATGATGTTTATGGAACCCATTTTTTTCTTTGGGTTATGATGAATGATTCATGTTTATGTTGTGGCACAAGTAATAATGATTTCATTATAAGATGGTTGGGACCTATATCTCCCTCTAATTCATTGGGTAAAGATTTACATCTCATGAGATAGACATGGCCGGAATGGAAAGTTAAACCAGTTCAGTAGTACAAGACTGGAACTAGGAGTGAACTTGATTCAGAAAGGGACTTTGTCCACTAAGATGGTCTTAGCAGCAATGCCTTGGCTACTGTGGAAATGATAACATGTGCTTAATGGTTATCAGAATAACATGTTTTAATCCCATGATATTTTATCACGATTAATGTTTTTAATTACGATCTATACCTTATGAACTACCATGTTTTATGTCATTGCTCAAGAATTTGATGGTTAAACATTATGTTCATGTTTTGAAGTTCAAATGTGTATGGTTTGTTTTATTTTTTCCATGCTTACCCTTAATGAGAATTTGAGCTCACCCTTTTTATGTATTCTTTTCCCCAGGATATAAAGAAAGGTTTTAGGTAAGAAAACAAAAGGGGAAGATCTTTATGGGAGATGTTGAAGATCTTTCACCACGATTAGAAGATTATGTTCTGAGTATCCAAAGACACTAAACTATTACAGTCCTTGTGTGTTTGTTTATATTATGTATTAAGTATTCTGAAAAAGTAACGTAAGGGCTATGTACAATAAGCTTTGGGTCTCTACAGTAATGTCACTTATTCATAAAGAATAACCTAACTTATAAAGTTATCTAAACCAACCTCTAATACCACCTATAAGGCCCCACCCATAAAAATTACATAATATTTAATTAAATGAACAATTAACATTGAGGATGTTTTCAGGTTTAGAGTTTTAGAGAATTATTCCATAACTATTACATCTCAAAAGATTACAAAGTAGACACTTCAACCCAGTTTCCATTTTTTCATAAAATAAAAACTCTTAAAAAGGAACATGTCTAGTTTCATGTATTTGATATCATGTCTTTCCATGATCTAATCCTTGACCCTATTCATCTTTACCTCCTATGGAAAACATTTCAAAAAATTGGGATGATCATAAAAAGCTCAGTAAAGGATATAAAAATATGGAAAGAAAGAATTAGTCCATGTATACACAAGAATCAATGAAATCATAATTTACTCAGAAAGACATAAGCACATTAACATACTTCATTAAATCAAAATATTTATGAATAACTCCTAGAAATCATAAGAAGTAAAGTTAACTTGAGGCATTCAATACATTCTTACGTCAGGAGCAACCCTCACGGTTATGTCTGGAATGCCCATCACAGTATATTCCCTAAATCTCTTCGGAGAAACCATAGAGTTTTACTCCTTAACATTACCCAATGCATTGTAGAGATATATCGGGCTCACCCACCCTTAGTTTATCACAGAACCACCTGATTTCATAAACATTTCCCAAGAACCATAACAAAATCATAACACATAACTTAAGCATAATGAAAGATAACATTCAAACATTGCAATAAAAATATAAAATTTTATGATATTGAAATAATAAATCCATTATAAAAACAATTTTCAATACCAAAATATGTAAAAAGTGTATATGGTATTTATTTTTCGTTTGAAAACATTACGGCTTGTTATGGAATCCATAAATCAAATAATACTCACGGAGGTGGAAAAAGTCGTTTTCCCCACTTACGTTAAAAAGAAACATTCCTTTTAGTCTTTTAGTAAAATGATTCATAGATGGAATATTCCTTTTGAATGAAATGAAAAGTCAAAAGGGATTTATACACCGTATAAAAATAAAGTCGTGTAGAAATCAATAGATGCCTCAATGAAAGGAGATTGATACGAAGTCCTGTACAAAGACGGTATCCTTAGATTAAGGATAAATCAATTACATAATTATGTGTGACAAATATAAATACACCCAATATAAGTGGATATTAAGTGTAAAACAATCAGAGTTCATCCACACATATTCAAACCACAATATAATCAAGAATTAGAGGTTTAACCCAAAGAATTGAAATTAGGTTAAGAAGTTCCCTTACAGAAATTCAACAGCCTAACAACGTCACTTTAAAATTCAGAAAAACGGGTTGTTGAGAGCTAAAAAGGGTATCTCGTCACTTGGACATAAAATTTATAGAAATAAGAATATATAAGAACATATCCCATCATAAGAATATGTAAATTAAAATACGTAACAAAAATAAGTCCTTTAAAAAGAGGAGGGTGAAAGGTTCCCTTACCAATTTGGGTAACTTTCGAAAAGTAAACCCCATGAAAGAAGGACTATAAAATTTTGATGTAAATACCCATAAATTAAAGTATATTACAAAAATAGGATATTAATGGGCAATAAATACACCACCCAAAAGAGATCGTGAAAAATATAGCATGAATTTCACGGGAATAGAAAGTGAGCTAAAAACCCCTTACCTAATTGTAATCAATCGAGTCGTATAACCAAAAGATAATAAACACAATATGAATCACAGAATACCATGAATATAAATAGAATCATGATAATATATATCAAATTTCAGTACACAATACAGCACATGAAATATGTAAGTGGCGAACAATTTAAATCTCATGGAATTAAAAATGAGATAAGAAATCCCCTTATGAAAATTAGGCAGCCTAACGACGCCACTTAAAACATCTAAAAATGGATTGATGAGATCAAATAGGGCCTCTCATAATATGAACATAAAAATTACAGTAATATGACTATAAAATAACATCTCCCAACACAATAAAGAGGAGTTTAAAAGCAATGAAATAAAAGAATGTACTTAAAAAGAAAGAGAGAGGTAGGATCCCTTACCACGTGTCTGACTTGATTCGCTCGTATGTTCCTTGTTATTCCTGAATGATAAACTTAAGTTAATTTCTACTTGATTAATATCATTTTTCAGGTTCATTATTCCTTTTATATCACTTATTACCATGTTATAAACTTTATGTAATCATTTATGTTAATAATGGTCATTTTTTCGATATTTGGTACTTGAGTCAAAAATGGACTTCTTATAATTACAAGTTGATCTTTTGGTAAAATATCCATTAACTCCATAATGATATTCATGATGTAGATATCATATATATCATATATATCCAGTATATATATACATGTAATTATAATAGTACATAACATCTGGAGGTAAGAAATAAAATGCACTGTTCATGGAGACGGTAAGTCGTACGTACGCATGAACACTACTTCCATTTCTATTTCATAATTTAATGGAATGAGAAAATTATGATATCAAAGTATATTATAATTCCATTATAATATCATATATAATATCCTTAACTCCATCCTTTATACATCCCACATATGGTATTAACGATTCAAATCACTTTGATGGGGCGGTAGTCTGCATTTCCTAAAAATGAAATTATCGCGTTTACCCAATATGGAAACCATAAAGGTATGGTATAAATGAAAAATATAGAAGCATAATAAAAAAATAAACATAATATATATCATATATAAATACATTGGCATATTAATTGCCACCATGAGAGGACGTAGGAGATAATTGAACAATCATCGTTTCGTGAGGCAATAGCTCGCCGTCCACTGAAATAATATGTTATTCACCCATTATATGGAGATGTGTGTAAGTGTAGCTATAATAATTTTTATAAAAACATAATAGTATATTTAATATACTAGTTTTTTTACAAAATAAAGGAATAAAAATAGTCTAGGGGGCTGGAGAAGAAAAATAAAAAAAAGAACATAAGAGAAGACATTACCTTTAAATTGGGTAACTCCCCTTGGATTGAACCAAAAGGGTTTCTTGAAGATCTTTCTACCTAAGGAAAGTCTTATATGATGAATAGATAGATCTTTGTAGAATATTTTAGTAGAGGTTATATGAGACAAAGGTCATGAGAAGTGTGAGAGATGGGTAGGAAGTGGGGTCTTTTTATAAGGGAGAGGAGGGGATCTTTTGGAAAGCATGAAACTATTATTTTATTATATAATTACTTTCAGTTTCTAAAGGTCACAAAATCATTAAAGTAGAAGATAAGGTGGACCATTTTCGATATAAAATCATCCAATAATAATTATACAAGTGTTGGATATTATTTTAAACATTATATTCTTACTTATTGAAATCATTTATTAATGACGTAAACACTGCATCAACATTCTTTCATAAATAATTTTATTTTTTTTGATGTCTAAAAATTATAGAAATATTACCATGATGTAGAATATTTTTTTATCTTTCTGATGAATATTTATAGATAAAAATATAATGTATATAACCTCATGTAAAAATTGTTTTAGTAAAACAATACATGTTTGTGACATTTATATTTTTACAAAAAAAAAGGAATTAATGTCATTATCATATCCATTTGGCTCCATGGGGTCCCAAAAATTGACCCATAGATTGTCTTGGTTGGCCATGACACATCCAGTATGGTTAGGACATGTGTCAAGGTATTTTTATATTTCTATAATATTATTTTTACCTTAAATTACTCTAATTATCTTTAATCGCGGTTAACAAAACTCAAAAGTTACTATTTAGGAAAAATTATATTCTTCGCATTAAGCCAAATTTTACTTACTACTGAAAACCATGTATGTCGGATTTTTGAAATTCAATTTATAAAAGCTGTAAAGTTTCGTTTAACAAAAAATTTAGATTTTTAACTACCACTTAGTGGTTTCACTATTCATCAAAAAATAATGTTATTCAAAAAAATACCAAAAAGTAACAATAAGATATATTTTAAATTCCAAATTCAAAAAATGATGTCCATTTTACCAAATTCCAAACATATAAGTTTCATTAATTAATTTTATAATTATTTCCCGTTTTCAAAACAAATAGCGTGTTTTTAAGAAACAATATCTATCAAAAGATTGACACTTGTTTATATCCAATTTCAATGTGAAATTAATTCCAATGACCAATATTGGATTAATTGGTAAACAAATATTATAATTACACTTAAAAAACAATTAAAAATATAATCTTATTGTAACGCCCCGACCCTAGTTACCCAGATTCGGTGCATTATTACAATAATTGGCATGATCACAAGAAAGATCAAATCTCGACAGACCGATTGGTTTAGTAGCCTTGGAAACACTAGATATATTCATAAGTTTTACATTACATCATAAAGTGAAAAACTACTACAAGAACATAATGTCTCCATAGTCCACACTATTATCCCCTCATAATATCCCTACAGGTCATTCATAACTTACTTCTTCACATCCTGGGAAAAATAAAACATAGAAAAGGGGTGAGCTCAAATTCCTAGTAAGGATAACAATATAGCGGAACATTAAAAAATAAGCATAAACATTTAAGGCAATGTATTACTAAAACAAAAGCCTTTTAAACTTGAACTTAAACATAGTATGGAAAAAGTAAAATGAAATAATGCCATTTACTTATTCACATGGATATTCTACTAATCTAATAATCACATGCAATATCAATAACCACTTTGATAATGTTGGAATGCATAATGCTGAACTTTAATTTCTTTTTCAAGGCCTCATCCCAAGACCTAGGGGCTAACTGTAACCGGAACCCAACCCGGAGTGCCTCTAATAACCGGACACCAACCCGGAGTGCCTCTAATAACCGGAGACCAAACCGGAGTTCCTCTAATAACCGGAGACCAAAATGGAGGGCTTACTTTTACCAGTCCCCAACCTGGAACATACTTTTCTAACACATTCATCTGAATGAAAGGTTGAAATATAACATAAACATTCGGATTAAAAATAACTTATGAAATGTCAATAATTTAAACAAAAACCATGAGTGACATAATAATAACTTATCCACAGTCAAAAATATCACAAAACATTCAATAACATATGGATGTTTTGTATCATAATAACTCAACTTCAAATAAGCTTAAAATCCATCAAAGGATGTTGACATAGATGAAATCAAAACTATTTTAGAGAAATATATCTTTTTTTTAAATCATTTTAAAATTAACATAATTATAAAATAATACATTCAATTTGAAAATATTCTTATAAGCTTGTAAGGGAAGATTCGACGATTTTATCACGGCGGAAAATAACCGCAGCCACCGTATAAGTAAAAAAAACATTCTTACCTTAATTCTGTCGAAAAGGTTAAAAAGCACCTTGTTTGGAAAACGACGGAAAGATTCCTTTATAAACCACTTATAAAAATTCAAACAAGGGTATAAGTGACTTTAACCCATATTCTTGTAAATAGTAAAAATGTTTTAAAAAACATTTTGAAGAAACATGGGTGTAGATGATAAAGAGATCCCAGTAGATTATTACGTATAAACAACCTCGGATAATGAAGAGATTGTGAAATAACCCTTACCTTGTACTTTTCCTTGGTTGGGGTAGGTTAACCTCCTGTAAAATGGTGAAATAATTGTTATTAAATTATACAAGAATCATATATATTAATATGATATCACATATGATCTTTTAACATTGATTTGTTAATAATATCTTAGAATTATCATCGTTTCGGGTGTTAACTTACTTGTTATCTTTTATATTTTTTGTTACATAAGCCATGTTTTTCATGGATAGGTTGTATATTATTCATATATATAATTATATCAAGTCCTTAAAAATTAATTTTAAATCATAAAATGATAATTATACTTGAATGGATACGATGAAGAATGAATCTCATCATGTTCGTGGAGACGGTAGTCCGTACGTACGCACGAGCGACAATATCATTCTTTTGATATTAAAATAATATTTAAATGGATGGTATATCATATATACAGAATCATTAACATGTTATATTTATTATTTACATGAGTTACACATCATTATTATACCTATCCAAATAATAATATATTGAATAACAATTACACCACGGCGTGGAGACGGTAAGCCCTACGTACGCACGTATGGTGACATGTTATTAAAAGGGTGGATAGAATACTAAATAAGGTTTTAACATATTTATAATAACATCACAGTATATATATGATACGGGAGTTATTATTTTAGAATGGTAACAACAAAGGAAGAAGAAGTGGAAGAAGAAAGGAACTTGGAAAAGGGTGGTGAAATCATTACCTCTTCTTCGAGTTATTCCTTTTGATTTGATCAAAAGGGCTCCTTAGGTTGGCTTTATGATCAAAATAAGGCCTCTAGGTTGTAGTGAGGGAAGTTGGGAGAGTATGTGGGTAGATGTTGGCCAAACCAAAAGGCTTTTAAGGTGTGAGGAAATGAGAAGGAAGAGTGCCTTTTTATAAGAGGGGTGAGGGGCACCTTTGGAAAATCTAGAAATATTAATTTATAATAAATTCATATTCGGTTTCTAATGTCTAAAAAGTTGATTATTCAAAGGTTAAGGTGGGGATGGGTCTAAAACAACTCAACCAATAGAATTTATACAGGTTTGGGTACTTATATTAACCTTATCTTTAAGTATTAATTCTAAGTTAATTAGTTTCACTTTTACAATGTCTCTTTGTATTTTTATATTATATGGTTAATAAACTTACCATATACATCCAAGCGACACCCAAGTGGTCCATTAATGATGAACCTATAATTATATAAGTATCTTGGCCGAACATTAGATTTTTAGGAATTTAATATCAATTAATAATATAATATTTGTTTTAAAAACTCTTTTATGTCAATTTTGACACTATTCAATAGTTGATTTTTGTGAAACTCATAACAGAATGATTACTTCGAAAAAATTTAATTAAATGATTCCTAAAATGTCATATTAACTTAGAAAATTAGTTTAATTCATAAAAAGTCTCAAATTATATTCATTGGGGTATTTATAATATCAATTATTTTAAATTTTCACTATTATTTGAATTACTGCATCATCATTGTGTCACAACTAAATTAAATTATTTAATGTTTAAAAATTATAAATAAAATATCATTATGTATGAAATAGTTTTATCTTTCTAATGAATATTTATAGTCGAAAATACAACATATATAACACTATGTAAAAATTGTTTTCCTAAACGATATATGCGTGTGTCATTTTTGTATTCATTTTAACTAAATTAAAATAAAGTTTCCCTATCACCTACAAGTGGCTCCATGGGGTCCCAAAATCGACCCAAAGATGCCTATGGTCGAACATGTATAAACCAATAAGGTTATGACACATTTTAGGGTAATTTAGTATTATTATAATATTATTTTTTAACCCTTATTTACCGGATTTACCCTTAACCATGGTAAATAAAATATTTACCGCAGTAATTATTCAAAATGTCTAAGAATAAAAGTTACCTATTTACACAATTTGAACATCCTGATTCCAAATATGGAATAAATTTTTCCAAATTCAAAACACAGAAGTGGCAGAAATTAATTTAAAATTAATTCCCGCTGTCAAAACAAAAAGCGTGTTTTTAAGAGATAATAACTATCAAAAGATTGACACTTGTTTATGTTCGGTTTAATTGTAAAATTACGTCCAATGACCAACATTATATTAAATGGTAAAAATATATTCAAAATATACTTTAAAACCACTCAAATTCATAATTTATCACTATTAAGTATTTTGATTAAAAAAGTTGTTTTTAATTAAAATTTAGTAATTTTCACTATTCATCAAAATATTAAAGTTATCCGAAAAGTACCAAAATTTCACCTTAGGCTAAATTCGATATTCCTAATCCAAAAATGAAGTCCATTTTGAAATATAAAATATATATAATTTCAAAAAGTAGGTATTACTATTCATAACGGCTAGTTTGATTGGTTGTAGTGTGTGTTAGAACTCAAAGTTGCGTACAACACACGCTACTGTATTATTCAAAGGAAAGCGTACCGTGGAAGCTTGGAATGTTTCATTTTAAATTTTTGATTTCCCCATTTAGTCAAAAAGTTTAAAATATTGTATTTAAAAAGGGTTCACTATTAAAGTTGGTAAAAGTGCAATACTGAAAATGAATTTGTTCTTACATTATGTCTAAGAAATTCATAATATGATTTCTATAATTATAAGGATTATATAAAGTTTAAAATTTAGTTAATACTATTGATAACCTCTTTTGAACGTCTTGTTTGGTAGGTCATGGTGCGCTTGAACTCGGTGTTGCGTGTAGTGCAAGTTATTGAATTATTTTGAAGAAATAACACACTATGAAATCTTGGGGTGTTACACTTATCATATGAATAAATTAGATTAAAAGGCGTTTTGAATTAAAAATCAACATTTTTCACTATTCACTAAAAATGAACTTTATTAGAAAAATTCGGAAAATTTACACAATGTAAATTTTGATTCTAAAAAAGAATTTTATTTTGTCAATATAACATATAAAAGTGAAAAAAGTATATTTTAACATGGTTCACCATCAAAAGGCAGTCAATCAACCTTTTATAGAATATTAGAATATTTATTCTTAAAATTGGATTAATTCGAATTTTAAGCCTCTATCATTTATTGGATAAATGTAAAAATATTTAACACACATAAATAATCAATTTTTATTTAGTTCCGTTCATTCCCACCATTACAATGACTAAGCGTTAACTACCATTTAAAAAAATATTATTATAATATTAGTGTGCAACGTAAGATTTGAAAGAAAATCGTTGTTGAGTATTGGTTACACCATTGAACATAGCATTAATTTTAAAGTAATATTAATATTTTATTCACAAATATTAATAAATATAAAAATTTCATATTCTTTATTTACCCGGGATGTTACTCTCGAAATCATAATGGACCAATATCACTATTTTCATGTATATAAGGGATACTATACACCCTATTGAAAATGATATACATTCATAAAAAGTTATATTTATCTTGTCAAATTAATATTATTTACATGGATTTTAATGTTTTTGTAAATGTTGTTCCACATTAATATTGTGTATTTTTTTATAGAGACTCCATTTCATGACTTTTTTCCGAAATATGATTATTTCTATTGATGTAGATAACATGTTACTTATGAATTATTCCTAGTATAAACCATATACATTCAACTAAATTATACACATACACTTTTCAAGTATTTGTTCCAATAGGAACCATCAATAGTAGAACTCCCACTGATGTTAGCTTCAATCACCATCTTTATTTTCTCATCCCTGGATGATCAGGCATAACTCCCATACATGTTATCACATAAATTGATTCCTATTTTTTCCTAACAATGTGATAAAAAATGACAAGATAGATTTGACCATATTCCAAATGTTAAAAGGAACAACATATGTCATGTTCACAAAACAATAAAATTCACAACGTTTTTCCATGTTTTGTGACCATAAGTGTATTAAAAAAGGTCATTATTGCATGAAATGAAAATTAAAATCATTAGACCTTATTAACTGACCATAAATTTCATGATATCCCCTGCACATACATAATAATTTATATATTTTTTATTTTTTCATGGATTAAATTTTAATTGATGTTAATCTAAAGGGAATTCCTCATCATTCAGATTTATATTATGACATAAAATAATGCATATTTTGATTCCCACATTACATATATTTAGGAATACCTCGATAGATTCAATCCTAAATGTGATGTACATTTTAGTTCCCTACAAAATCCAATATATTTTTTAGTTGTCTTAAAAATAATTATTCAGTACTATATGGATTGAAAATATATATTATTCAATAATAATATTAGGTATTTATATTATATATACTATAATTATATTCTTTTTATATATTTACATTTAATTCATTAATTTAATGTAATAATCATCATCATAGATGAAACAAAATTAATATTTCAATGGATTACATGAATATTGTTAATCTTTAAAGAGAGTCATAAATGTGAAAATATTCACTATTGTGGGATGATTCCACCTTCCATTATCTTGGATTTATCATGTAACTCACTGACCCAACTTACCTGGATTCATCACATTATTTTAATACATTGGCATTATTACAAGGAATCATGTCCCGAAGGAACGATTAGTTTAGCAGTCATGGAAGATAGATTACACAAATAAACGTTACATAACATTATAAAATTAAAGACAACAACAACATTGTCTCTATTGACCACATTCCCACCCCTTAGACTATCCCAAAAGGTTAGTCATGATATTCTTTTTCACATGTTGGGAAAAATAAAACATTGAAAGGGGTGAGCTCAAATTCTTAGTAAGGATAACAATATATCCGAATCATTCATAAATAAGCACAAAAATTTAAGGCAATGTATAAAACTAAAAAAAGCCTTTTAAACATAAAATTCATAATAATATGGCAATGATAAATCAAATAATACAATTTACTTATTCACATGGATATTCAAAAAGTCGAATAATCACATGTAATATCAATATCTAATTTCATAATGATAGAATGCTTAATTCTAGACTTCATAATCACATAGTCAAGGCCTTGTGCCAAGACTAAAAATAAGATTTTGTCAAGGGATTGTTCCATGACACTAGTTTGTCTCATGAGACCTACTGATGCATCGAGGAGCTATAACGGGCTCTAACCGTCACTTACTAAGTCCAATGCATTCCTCATAAGAAAAGAATTAAACATTACATAAAAATTCGTATTAAAACTAGCATACGAAATGTCAATACATTATCCATAAACCATGACTGGAATAAAAATAACACATCCACAGTAAAACATATCACAAAACCATAAAAAAAATATGGAATATTTTTATCATAATAACTGAACTTCAAACAAGTTTAAAATCCATCAAATATTTTGACATAGATAAAAATGATTTGTAAAACTCTTTGAAAGAAATATCCCTTTTTCATAAAAAAATTTAAAATTCACAAATTTTTTAAACAAAGACATTTAAATACATTTTTTAATCATGGTGTCCCATACCACTTTGAAACTTTTGAAAGGAATTAACATTTTTAAAACATTCTTATCTATATAAATAAATACTTAAAAACCATTTTGAAAACACAGACATTAATGACAATGATTTAGAAGAATAAATATTTAAACCATTTAAAATGATGATCTAGTTAAATATTCTCTTCCATAAAGACTTAAAATATTCCTTTTGAAAATATTTTTATGAAACACGGATGTGGATGATGAAGAGGTCCAAGTAGATACTCACGTAAAAACAACCTCGGATAATGAAAAGATAGTATAATTAACCCTTACATTGTACCTTACCTTTGTAAAAGTTAAGCTAAACTCCTATAATATAACTAAATAATTGTTATTAAATTATACAAGAAACACATACATAAATATTATATCATATATGATCTTTTAATATTGCTTTGTTAATAATATTTAAGTAGTATCATATTTTCAGGTGTTAATTGATCTATCTTTTTTTATATAATTGGTTACGTAAGCCATGTTTGTCATGTATAGGATGTATTTGATTCATATTAATTTTTTGAACATTATATTTAATCATAAAATCAAAATTATTCTTGAATTATTACGGTGGGGAATGAATCTCATTGGGTTCGTGGAGACGGTAATCCGTACCTACGCATGAGTGACAATATCTATATATTGATGGTGAAATCACATTTAATTGGATGGTATATCATATATAAATAATAATTAAAATTTTATATTTATTATTTAAATCAGTTATGCTTATTATTATACCCATCAAAATAATGAAGTGTTTGAATAAAAAACTACACCACGATGTGGAGACGGTAAGCCGTATGTACACAAATATGGTGACTTTGTCATTTATAGGATGGATAGAATAACGAATATGGTATTACCATATCTATAATAACATCATAGTGTGTAGGAAGTAATGGAGTAAATATTTTGGAATGGAAAAAACAAATATAGAGGAAGTGGAAGAAGAAAAGAACTTGAAATAGAAATGGATCCATAGGATGGATTTCAGATCAACATAATAACTGTAGGTTTATGTGAGGGAAGTTGGGAGGATATTTGGACAGAGGTTGGCTGATCCGAATGGCTTTGGAGGTGTGATTTTGAGAGAAGGGGAAGTGCCCTTTTATAAGAGGGGTGAGGGACACTTTAGGAAAAGATTATAATATTAATTTATTATATAATAATATTCGGTTTATAATGGATCCAAATGAATTTATTTAGAGAATTAGGTGGTTATGGGTCTAAATACTCACAGCCACTAGGTTTTAGGCATGTTTTGGTCACCATTTTAACCTTATCTTTTAGATTTAAGTCTTAGTTAAATAGTTTAACTTTTACATTGTCCTCTTGTATTATTATACTATATGGTTAATAAACATACTCTAACATCCAAGAGAACCTAAAGTGGTTAATTAATGAAATATATAATATTATTTAATCCCTTTTGAAGAACCTTATATTTTTATGAATATTATATCAACCAATAATATAGTATTTGTTTTAAAAACTAATTTATGTCAATTATGACAATATCTGATATTTTTTTTTCTGTAAGTCATAACAATCTTATCACTTTGAAACATTTAATCTAATCAACCCTATCATGTAAAACTAAACTTAAAAATTCGTGGATGCCATAAAAACTATCAAATTCTATTTATTTTAATTTTTATAATATAAACTATTTTAATATTTCATTAAGAAGGTAATTACTACATCATCATTGTGTCCTAAATAAATTTAATTATTTAATCTCTAAAGATTATAAATAAAATACCATTATGTATTAAATATGTTTATATTTCAAATGAATATTTACAGTTGAATATATCTTATGTATATCTTTATATTAAAAATTATTTAGTTAATAAACTTTGAATTTATCACTTTTAACTCTTCTTTAAATAAAGTAATAATAAATGTCCTAATCTGATCCATGTGAAACTAAAGGATCATATTTTATTACTAAGAATTTTTTTGGTCAAATTAATCTTATCCAATAGAATTAGAACATGTGTTAGAGAAATTATAATATCATTTTTACCTTTAATTACCCTATTTACTTTTAGTCATGGTAAATAAAAGTCAAAAGTTACAATTCACCAAAAAAATATTTTCATCATATTGAATCAAAATTTACTTACTGATGTAAACCGTGTCTCCTAGATTTTTCAAATTCAACTCAAAGAAGTGGTAAAATTACATTTTATGGAACTGTTCAAATGTACTTAGAAGTTGGGTAAAAGTGGTTAAAAAGTTCAATAAAATTTTATACATATAAATTTATTATAAAATGACTCAAATTAATTAAATTGAACTTATATAGGTTTTATATATATCTTTCAACTTGAAATAAATTTAAATGAAATAAATTATTATTTAAAAAAAATTCTGTTTTAAACAACAATTTTGTGTTTTTCACTCTTCATTAAAAATTGAATGTTCTCAAAAAAAATACAAAAAATTGACCCTAAGATAAATTTGATATTAATAATTCAAAAAATAATTCTATTTTACCAAATTCAAAAAATATAAGTTTCGTTAATTAATTTAAAATTAATTTCCATTTTCAAAACTAGAAAACGGGTCTTTAAAAAGTAATGACTATCAAAAGAGTGACATGTGTTTATGTCACATTTAAATGTGAAATTACTAATAATGACCTACATTTTATTAAATGATAAAAATATTATCTAATTATTTTTTCCAACTATTCCAATGAATAATTTAACACTATAAATTATTTTTATTAAATTTTTTTCAATTAAAATTTAGTATTTTTCAGTATTCATCAAAATATTAAAGCTATCAGAAAAGTACTAAAAATTTATCAAAACTAAATTTTTATATCTCAATTATAAATAATATTATAATTTCATTAAATTGAATATATTAAAGTGACAAATATTTGTTTCAGAAATAATTCTCTATTAAAAAGGCTGTACAATTTCATTTTTTGAAAAATTCTTCTTTTATCTAGAAAATTGAATTTGTTCTAATATTATGTATAAGAAACTTAAAATATGAATATTAATATTATCTAGGATATATATATTTAAAAATTTAGTTAATACTATTCATAACTACTTTTTAAATTGCTATTTTGGTAAGTTGTGGTGTGCTCGAACATAGTGTTGTGTGTAGAACAAGCTATTAAATTATTTTAATGAGATAACATACTATGAAATCATGGGGTGTTACATTTTCTCCTCTTTCAATACATTGCGTCCTAGAATTTGAAAGTTTTCTTCGAAAATACATGGTAAAAATTATAAAAAACTCTTTGTGGAAAACCCACATCTAAAATTGGGTGAATAAAATTTATTCTTAATAAGAGGAAATGTGAAAAGAAAAAGCCACCACCAAATTGTAATCTCAATTAGGAGAACATTGATGTAAATTATAGACACATAATTAGAGAGAAAACGTAAATATTTATAGGGAGTGATTGAGGTCATCAATCACAAACAAGTGTAAAATTTAGGACCTCAAAGCCATCAATCTACAATGATTTAAAATATCACTGGTTCAAAAAAAGATAAGGTTGTAGGATAACACAGTTTTGGTTTTAAAATACATTCCATGAAGTTTAAGAATTAATTTATTCATAGAATAAGAGGGGAAACAATACTTGGAAAGTAAATTTTCATCCTTCAACTAATTCCTACCACAAACTCATCTTTCATTTAAAAAGATAATAGAATTCAAAAATATTCTATTTATTCTAATCGTATAGGGTTCCAAATATAATGAATTTATAATTCATTTATCAGAATATTTAAAAAAACTAAATTATACAAACCATTACATCATATAGGCCAGTGGTAGGCGATGCACCCTTGTCGCCCTTGGGTTGTGGGTTCATGTCTCGCTTCCTTGACAGATGCGATAGGTTGTCTCCCGACCTCAAGGTTGTCCTTTTTATAACAATTCAAAAAGAATCTTATGAAATGTTTTAACCAAACACAATAGTATTCAATATCAAACTTAATACATTCCAACCATTAGACTTTTCCAAAATACTTCAGTCCAAACTCACATTCCAAAATTTATAAGGAAGGTAAACAAAATGAAGATCTCTTTATCCGTATAGTAACATATGAATACCTTCATAATGTATTCTTTTAAAACATGGTAACACCCTGAATTACCATTAAACCTTATTTATTACATTCATACTACATTATTTCTTATAGAATACTAGATATATTCCTTATATCCAAATTTTTTTAATATTATAACAATGATGGAATAAAAAAACATTAATTAGTTCCAATGTAGTCAAGAATATCCATTATAATTTATCCAAATCAACCATCTCATATTATAAAATCACCACCTCAGTATCAAGACCATATTATCATTTAACTTTCCTTAAACAATGTATTTTACAAAAAGTTTAACCTGAAACTGCATCACTTTACTTTGTATCATACAATCTCAAATCCTTAATTAAATAGTACAGGAGTACAATCTTTATATAATTTATTATTTTTATAGCTTGTACTCAAATGACCCAATTCATGAATGACAACATAAGAACACTAATCATTACTATTAATCTTCAGTAGTATCATAACTTGATTATTATCCAATAACATCATTTGGGGTATACTATGATGACTGGGAAATTGATTCGCATAGTGTCTAACTATGTGCAGATGAAGCATTGTACATTTGAAACCTTTTTCTCCAATGGCCCGAAGGCCTTCATTTTTTATTGAATTTTGATAATCCACCTTTCAAGGGGCGAGGTAGAACCCTTACAAGGACCGTAAGAGTAATTATTACATGGCCCATATGCCTTAGAGTAATTCATTGCCCGTAGGCTTCAATCATTACATACAACTGAGACTAACTACTTGGAACTGATCCTCCCCAGCATCTTCATCGTGAAATCATCTCTCCACCCTCGTATTAATGTTCTACTAGGCTTTCCCAAGCATGAATAGGCTTGTCCCGACAGCAGGTTCCATACCCTCTCATTCTTGCAATTTCTTTAGCTTCTACTATAGTGAAAGCTCCTTGCTCATCCTCCTTTGGAATCTTGTTCCTTGTAGGTTGTCTGGTTTGCATCTGCACTTAAGGTGGCCTGAAGGCCTTCAGTTGGCTTGAAGGCCTTACTGACCCGAAGGCCCGGGTGGCCCAAAGGCCTTAAAGGACTCAGGGACCAAATCGGTGGCCCGAAGGCCCAAACGGGGGCATATTTCTAGCTTCTACAGTGACAAACAGTTCCTGATATAGTACCTGCTATATTCCCTGCTACAGTTCTGTTACATTCCCTACTATAGTACCTGCTACAGTATTGATACAGTAACCAAGAAATTATCCCCCACCTAGATTTGATCCTAGGTCTCTTGGATGCACTTAAGGAGTCCTCACCAACTGGGCTGAGGCTTATGTGCATTTGAAACCTTTTTCTTTCCTTTGAAATCACGTACTTGGTGTCCTTTTTCTCCACAATTATAACAAACTCTCATTCCCTTTAAAAATTTATCATAGTGATTCTTTCCACAATTATCACATATATGAAAATACTTCTTTCACCTATTACTTTTATCCATATTTCCCTTTTCTATCCTTTTCTTCTCTTGCCTCCCTTCAAATCCATAGGACTCAAATAATTCTTTACATATCTTATTAACACATGATACTATTTATTCATATGATGAGAATACATGGGAGACTATTTCCTTTCTAAATATTGGCTTAATTTCATGAATGATATGATCCTTCTTAATCTTTGGATCATGCGTATTGCTGGAGTTCTCATTCCTTCTACAAGACACCATTTCTAAACAATGGCATACAACAGTTTAGTTTATAAATCGTAATGCATAATTCCAGACTTTTAAAATACCTAACGTAAGTTGAAAATATTATTCATATAATCATTAATCATAAAATGTTTTCTTTGAGGAAGTATATACTCTTAAATCCTTCATAATGGCTTGTAATGAAAATGTGAATTATCTTAAGAAAATCCCCCAGGAGTGTCATAAACAAGAGTAAATCGAGGCCCATTGTCTTGTACTATGATACCCCACGTCAAACCTGAAACTCTTTATCAGAGTTTCTACTCCTAGTTACATCTGTTCCAGAGCCACCTCTACCTACTCGTATCCAGACAGGGATGTATTTATTGGAAAATACAAAAAATCTCAACATTACCATAATTCAAGGAATTTCTTATATACTAATCCTCAAAGTCTCTATTAGGGTAGTTTTCCTTAATCAGAGATGATCTAAATCTAGCTTTCAAGGTTTGTAATAAACTTCCTCTAATACCAACTCTAACGCCCTGACCCCATTTACCCAGATTCGGCACAATATTTTAATAAATTGGCATGATTACAAAGAATCCAGTCTCGAAGGACCAATCAGTTTAGCTATCTTGAAAAAAAGATTACATACATGAACATTTCATTACATTATAAAATGAAAAAACAACAACATTGTCTTCATTGACCATATTTATATCCCTTATACTATCCCAACAGGTCAGTCATAATATAATTTTCACATCCTTGTAAAAATAAAACATAGAAAGTGGTGAGCTTATATTCTTCGTAAGGATAACAATAGTGAAGAAAAATTTATAAATAAGCATAAAAATTTAAGGCAATGTATAAAACTAAAACCAAAGCCTTTTAAACTTAAACATAAGCATAATATGGAAAAGTTAAATCTAATAATTCCATTTACTTATTCACATGGATATTCAACTAGTCGAATAATAATATGTAATATCAATAGCTAATTTTATAATGATGGAATTAATAATGCCAGACTTCATAAACTCATAGTCAAGGCCTTGTTCCAACACCAAATATAATATTTTGTCAATGACTTATGCTAAGACACAAGTTTGTCTCATGAGACCTACTAATTCATTGAAGAGCTATAGCATACTCCACCTGTCACTTAATAAGTCCAATGCATTCCTTATATGAAAAGGTTTAAACATAACATAAATATTTTTATTAAAACTAGCATACGAAATGTGAATACTTTATCTACAAACCATAAAAGGTATAGAAATAACACATCCACAGTCAAACCTAACACAAAACCTTCAATACAATATGGATTATTTGTATCATTATAAATCAACTTCAAACAAGTTTAAAATCCATCAAAGGATGTTGAAATATATGAAAATGATTTTTAATAATATTTGAGATAAATAACCACTATTCATAAAAACATTTAAATGTTACAAAAATTTACAAAGGAATACATTTACAAATATCTTTGAATCAAGTTGTCCCAAACCAATTTGAAACTTATGAAAGGAATTAACATTTTAAAAACATTCATGTACCTATAAATAAATCCTAAAAAACCATTTTGAAAACATGGAAATTAATAAGAATGATTTATAAGAATAAATATTTAAACCATTTAAAATGATAATCTAGTTAAATATTCCCTTCCATAAAACATTAAAATATATTTTATGAAAATATTTTTATGAAACACAAATGTGGATGATAAAGAGATCCCAATAGCTACTCATGTAAAAAAACCTCAGATAATGAAGAGATTGTAGAATTCACTCTTACATAGTACATTTCCTTGGTTGAAGGTATGTTTACCACCTGTATAATAGTTAAATCATTGTTTTTAAATTATACAAGAACCACATACATATATATGATACCATATATGATCTTCTAATATTTCTTTGTTAATAATATTTAAGTATTATCATCATTTCAGGTGTTAATTGACATGTTTTCCTTTATGTTCTTGGTTACACAAGCCATGTTTGTTATGGATATGATTTATCTGATTCATATTATGTTTTCAAAACATTATTTTTAATCATAAAATGAAAATTATTTTTGAATGATTACGATGGGTAATGAATCTCAATGCAGTCGTGGAGAAGGTAATCTGTACGTACGCACGAGTGACAATGTCATTATATTGATGGTGAAATTGCATGTAATTGGATGTTATATCATATATATATAATAATTAACATGTTATATTTATTATTTACATCTGTTATAATCATTATTATACCCATATAAATAATAAAGGGTTTGAATAACAAACTACACCACGACGTGGAGACGGTAAGCCGTACGTACGCATGTATGGTGAATTTGTCATTTATAGGATGGAGAGAATAAAAAATATGGTTGTAACTTATTTAAAATAATATCATAGTATTTAATAGGTACTAGAGTTATTATTTTGGTATTGAAACAACAATTAAAGAGGAAGTGGAAGAAGAAAATAACTTGAAAGAGAGTGGTAAAATTATTACCTCTTCTTCAGGTGTTTCCTTTTGAGTTGTCCAAAAGGGCTCCTTAGGTTGGCTTTATGATGAAAGTAAGGAATCTATTTTGATTTTAGGGATGTTTGGAGGATATTTGAGCAGAGGCTGGAGGATCCAAATGTCTCTGTAATTGTGATTTTGAGAGAAGGGGAAGTGACCTTTTATAAGAGGTGCGAGGATCAATTTGGAAAAAGATTAAAATATTAATTAATTATACAATTATATTCTGTTTATAATGGCTCTAAATGAAATTATTTCTAAAATCAGGGGGTTATGGGTAAAAATAATTTCAACAAATAGGTTTTAGAGAAGTTTTAGTTTCAATTTTAACCATATCTTTTATATTGAACTCTTAGTTAAATAGTTTAACTTTTACCGTGTCTTCTTGTATTCTTTCACTATATGGTTAATAAACTTACTCAAAACATCCAAGAGAACCCCAATTTGTTCATTAATGAAATATATAATATTATCTAATCACTTTTAAAAAACCTTATATTTTTATGAATATTATATCAACCAATAATATATTATTTGTTTTGAAAACTAATTTATGACACTTTTGACACTATTTGGGATATTGTTTTTGTGAAAGACATAATAACCTTATCACTTTGAATTTTTTTTTATAATCATCCCTAACACGTCATATTAACCTAGAAAAGTTGTGGATCACATCAAATCATTAAAATTATATTTATTTTAATATTTATAATATAAATTATTTTAATATTTCATTAAAAATGTAATTACTGCATTATCATTGTGTCATAAATAAATTTCATTATTTAATATTTAAAAATTATAAATAAACTACCATTATGTAGGAAATATTTTTATCTTTCTAATGAATATTTATATTCGAATTTATCTTTTGCATTACCCTATATAAAAAATGTTTTAGCTAATAAACATTGAATTTAACACTTTTAACTCTTTTATAAATAAAATAATAATAGATGTTCTAATCTAATTCATGTGGAACTAAAGGATCATATTTTATTACTCAGGTTGTTTTTGGTAGAATTACATATATCCAATAGAATTAGGACATGTGTTAGGGTAATTATAATATCATTTTTACCTTTAATTACTTTTTTTACTTTTAACTATTGTAAATAAAAGTCAAAAGTTACTATTTTAAAAAAATTATATTCATCTCATTGAATCAAATTTTACTTAATGTTGTCAACTATGTCTCTCAAATTTTTTAGATTCAACTTAGAGAAGCGGTAAAATTATGTTTTATGCAAATTTTTAAATTTATCTAGTAGGTGGGTAAAAGAGGTTAAATTGTTCAATAAAATTTCATACATCTCATTTTATTATAAAATGAATCCAATGAATTAAATTGAAAATATATAGGTATTATATATATATATTAAATTAAAATAAATTTATATAAAATAAATAATTATTTAAATAAAAAGTATGTTTTAAACAATAACGTAGTGTTTTCACTATTTATCAAAAAATTAATGTTTTAGAAAAATATCAAAAATTTACTTTAAGATAATGTTGATATTCTGAATTCAAAAATTCATTCTATTATAGAAAATTCAAAACATATAATTTTCATTAATTAATTTAAAATTAAATCCCTGTTGTCAAAACCAAAAAGCAGGTTTTTTAAAAGTAAAAACTATCAAAAGATTGACACGTGTTTATGTCAACTTTAAATGTCAAATTACTTATAATGACCTAAATTGTATTAAATGATAAAAATATATCCTAATTATAATTACAAAACATTCAAATTATTAATTTAACATAATAAATTATTTTGATTAAAAAAGTTGTTTTCAATTAAAATTTAGTATTTTTTAGTATTCATCAAAATATGAAAGATATCTGAAAAGTAACAAAAATTTATCTAATCAACGTTTTTATGTTCCAATGCTAAAAGACATTTAATTTCATTAAATTGAATATATAAAAGTGTGCATTTTTTTAAAAGGAATATCCATTAAATAGGTTGTAAAGTTGTTTTTTTAAAAATACTTCTTTTCTTTGAAAAATTGAATTTGTCCTTATATTTTGTCTAAGAAACACAAAATATGAATGTTAAAATTATATAGTATATATATATAATTCAAAATTATTTTAATATTATTCATAATTTTTTTTGAATGGATAGTTTAGTAAGTTGTGGTGCACTCAAACTTGGTGTTACGTGTAGCGTAAGCTATTGAATTACTTTAATGAGATAACGTACTATGAAATCTTGAGGTGTAAAATATAAAATAAAAACGAATATATTAATAATCACATATATAATTATTATAAAAACAAAACATAAAAAATTTGTGCAATAATTAATGAAAAATTTTATTAAAAGAAAATAAAATATTATTTTTGACCCCAACTAGTATATAAAAATTCGACACAAAAATCAACATAATAAATAAAATTTTCATGATTTTTTACAAATTCCATTTTTAATGGATAATTATACCATATGAAAGAAATGAAAAATGAGTAATAGGATATTTAATCAATCATTGTAAATAAAAAAATGAATCATTGGGTATGTAAAATTATACATTGTCTACAAGACTGTGAGTCATATACCGAGAACAAATTTACTCCAACATTTTATCAAAGTACAAGAAAATAACTTTTTTCTTATCATAGGTGTTCTACATGGGTTTATTGTTTTTCTGTGAAGCTCTATCATAATATATTTAGTCACCTTTTTTTATAAAATAAATCTCATATATATCATATAAAACCTATTGATTTTTCTATGTTGGTTTGAAAATAACAGACAATGTAATTTAAAAATATGGGTACTAAGTCACAAATTTAAAGTAAATTAACATAAAATTGGTCAAACATTACAACATGTACATTGGATTTAGTATAAACTTGTTCCATTTTCATTACATTTAATATGAGACACTTCCTTCCCTATAGAGTATATAGTTGTAGAATTTCATGACATAAATACACCATCATGTTCCATATTAAAACCTAAAAGTTAGAAGAAATAGGTGGTATTATTTAGTCTCCTATAATTGATATAATGATAGTTTTTGGTTTGAATTAATATATTTTAAATATTACTTTTTTCCACCGAGTTTTACATCATAGCATTCAAATTTAAATATTTTCAATAAAAAACATTTTAATAAATTTAATTTAAATATATGTTTTTAGGATCAATCACAGAATATATTCTAAATTTATTTCACTAGGATAGAAATATTTTTAAAAATCAATGAAAATCTATCAGCAAAAAAATATTATACCTTATGTAAAATCATTTACAATGGTAACTTATCTCAACCATCATAACAAACATATTCTATATTCATTTCCAAAATCAATTTTTTGTAACATTTAATGAATGTTAATTTCATAATAAATGTAATGTTATCTACTTCAAATTGACCCACCTGACACCAGTTTATTGAATCTTGGATTTTATTCTCAGACTCATCCTTAAGATGAAGAAAATATACACATGGGCATGAAAATGGAATTAAAATTTTTCAACGTATTAGAATAAATGTATCTATTATGAGTAAATTTAATTTAATCGGATATAAATTCAATAAAGAGTAGTGAATTATAATATTTGAACATTGAATCCTTTAATAATGATATTGATAACGTCTTTGAATAATTAATTTATTACAACATTCAATATAATTATCAAATATAATATATTTCTAATGTAATTACTCTCCTATTAAAAAAATCTAGGCATACACTACTGGGGCTAAAATAGGCTGATCATGATATAAAAATGAGAAATATTTTTGTGCTGGAACATTTACATGTGATCCTTCTAGCATAGATGTTGGAAGACTAATATACACCCCCACATTATGATAAAAGAACCCAATAATGGATAGAGAAGGATAATAGACTATATAATGACACTAATGTGTGAGGCCTTTCCACATATGAATAAAAGATGAAAATTTAAAGATGATAAATTAATATTAATGGATGTATCAGAATGAATGTTACCCATATTTCAAAAAATTATCTTTATCACCAAGCTAAATAATCATATTTTGAGAGACTATATTACTCGAGACCACATGAAGATGGAATCCCTCCCCAAAATTTACATGCGTTTTGAAATATATAATTAAAATCATATTAAATTCAAAAGAATAAACCTTTTTAATAACATATATTATACTAAATCATATAAACAATTCATCAAAAAATTGCGGGATAATGAAAATTTACTTTATTTTTCATTATTATACAATCATTGTAATAAAATAAAAAAATTGTTAACTAAATTGAAAAAACACAACAAAAATTATATTATAAATTAATTTCATAACTATTTAATTATTAATTAAAAATAAAAAATTATATTTTAATGGATAAAATGATAATTAAACATTTTTCCCCTAATAAAAATAATAAAAAATTTATAATTTTTTTGTACCAATTACTTAATTATTTGAATTAAAATTTTAATTTTTTAATAATTATTTTTTCCTGTAGATTGATCATTAAATTAGTAAAAATGAATTTAAAGTTAAAATGAACACATTTTATTTAGAAAATGGTGATTTTTTAAAAAAAATTCGAAGTGTGTTACCAAAAAATTAAAATACAAAATGAATATATAGAAATTATTAGGACATCATAAATTCATAACAATGATATAATAAGTAATATAAAGTCATCCTCAAAACAAATATATTTATTCATAAAAATAACATATTATATAATAATTAAAATTGAATATCTACAAAAATAATGAATCGTATAAAATAAAATTTATAATTTATGAATTTAAAAATATTTATCTATTAATAAGAAACATTTCCACTTAAAAAATATCACTTCTTGAAGGATTATCGTTCCTAAAAAATTAACATCCTAAAAATAGGAAAGTAATGTAACATAAAATAGGCTGAAACCATGTTAAGGATAATGTTTATTATTTTTCTATTAACCAAGATTCTTAGGCCTATATAATCAAAATAATTTAATAAATATCTACAATTTGTTATAAATATCCATTTAGTCTCTTACAGATTTCATTTGTTGTTTATATAAAATGGTTTCCTTTTTCCCCACCAAGATTCATTATGAGGAGTTTTTATGGTTATAAGTCACACTTCTTATGATTTAAAAATATTCATTTCAAGGTTAGTGTTCCAAATCATCCTCATTACTTTTCAATTATATTACCATTTTACAATTTAATTTCAAATTATTTTTCATTTTCAATATTATTTTTAATTTTATGGAATTATATTTTAATTCATATGTTATTGATGATATATTACATACTCATTCTCAAGAATTCCAATTCCTATGATGAAATTATTCATATATAATGGTCCTAATTAACTCTTTATTTAGTTGGGTAACCTTATCTAGTTTGGTTTTACTTGAATATGAAATTTTATTATGAATCATTTTACTTGATTAATTATTATTTTATAAATGAAATACCACCATTATCTATGAGTATATATCCATAATATATCATTTTTATTTTTAATTATTATGTATAACTCAGAGGATAAATTTAAATAGATTAAACATTTGTAAGATACTAATAAGTTAATGTTTATTTATTCTCATATCAATTATATTCATGTTTATAAACTCTATGTTGAAAATTGAACCGACTCATATAAACGGAGTGGTGACAAACCAAAAATCATTGGTGGAGAATTAAATCAACTATAACATGATGCCTAAAAAATGTGCCATAATATATAACTTGTTTGATATTACTTAGTGAAACGACTTGGATTAGTGACATGTTCTTTATGAACAATTATAATAGATTATAATATATTATCATAGAAAAATTTCAACTAATATTCATGAACTCTAAAAATTATCCACCCCATTATTTTGTTATATATATATATATATTATCTAGGTATTGATACCTTTCAATTACTTAACTATTTTTATTTATATAGTTCATTAGATAACTTTATTATAAGTATTATTCACCCAATCTCATTAGAAGATGGAAATAATGGATATATTATGTGAGGGGTTGGGATATGGAATTATATACCCCCTTTTTCAATTATTAGGTCTTCTGTGATAAACAAGTTGAGTATTAGTTACAAAACATACCCATTTCTATATAATGTATTAGTATGTGGCCTTGTTTGTATTTTAGTGATGTCTAAATTTAGGTATTTCATAAATATGTGACTAGAAATTATTATCTAAGAATTTATAAATTATAAATCAATCCATGGATATATTATTCTCAAATTTCAATTTGATAATGAATATATTTATTAATATTATATTTTTTATTCCATTCATAAGAATGATAAATTTTATTAATTAATTCCCCTTACTAAGAATATTACATCACACCATTATATATTTTTTCTATTTCTAGAGGAAACCATGAATATTACTACTTGTGACTTATGTATTTTCAATGAGAAATACTAAATATTCATATATTATATTCATATATCATATGTTTTTGATATAATATAATGTTTTTTTATGTATCATGTTTACTAATGTTTTTTTAATCATGTCCATTATGAACTATATATTAACTAATATTATAATATATATATATATATATATATATTCCACTATAGGTTACCAATGTTGTGGAATTAATTTTGGTATTAAATAATTTTTAGTCGAAACCATAGTAACTCGATTTATAAGAATAGTTGTAAATGAAGATAACTCTATGAAAACCACTTAGGATATAATAGACTTGTTATGGACTTAAATTAATTATTTGATAGTAAATTTATAGGGATTATATATTTTGATTCAAACGACATAGTTTTATTCATAAACAAATTAATGATATTCTATTTTTTAAAATAACTTCTAATAGAAGAAAAAAACCAAATATCAACCCAAGAAAACAATTTAATGATTCTATTATAGAAAAATTAAATGTGGTTGGTTTTAAGTAGATATGTTTATAGATATATTAGAAAAGTTGACTTATGATATGAATGATAACCTTGACCATATAGAAAAAAATATTTCTCCCAAGCCTGGTCTAATAAAGATGGACCAATTCATGAAGTAGAAACATACTTACATAAAAAATAATAATGGTTCTATTAGCATATAAAAAAATTATCATTAGATGTGGTGTTACATAAATTGGGATGTAATGAATATTAAATGTTTATTTTTTTTATATCCTCAATGTGGAATTGTTTTTTTGAAAGATCCAGTATTTTACCAGTTATATATCATTATTTGTTTGTATGGAATATAGGCTTAATTACTATCTATATCACATTTACACACCATGTAAGTGGATTAAATTTCATGTAATATTTTTAGTGATTTTTAATATTTAGTTGATTTGATTGTTTTTCTTCATATCCATTGAAAAATAATTACACGACTTGGAACAAAATGACACACCATTTAATCCCCCTACCATCTATTTTAATGTTTGTTTTGTAGTTATATCCCCCATTAATCTCAATTTAGTCTTTTCATATTGACCCTATGGAATCTTATAAGAAACTTTTGGAGTGATAACCTACCTTTTAAACATTTAGAAAATCTCATCGACCCTTGGTAAGTGGTTTTGGTTATGTTATTATCTTTTATCCCTTGGTTACCAAACCATTGTGGTTTAATCCCTTGATAGTGTTCATTATTGTGTTTGGCATTGATCAATTTGTAACTCTAATCATGTTGGCGATCATCTACACCTTCTTCATCATAGGAATTATGTGTTAGAAAAGTTTATTTACTCCTTAGCTGTGGTAGGGGTATACATTTTAACATGGTTGGTTAATATTTTCTATATATATTAAATATTTTGATTATAACATTGAAACATGTACCTAAATGAACTAAATAATGAATGGTATTATTGTCTGAAGACTGTTGGTTCCAAATGAATATTGAATTTCTTTATGGATACCTGTTGGGTGAGTGAAACATGAATATAATGGATTTTTTAATTGATTATTGGGTGTTTACATTAACATAAAACCATATATGATTGCTTTGTATATAATTTTTTTATTCCTTTTTTCTTATTGATTTGAATGTAGATCATTTGTTATATAAACTGATGACATAATTTAATGAAAAATGGAAATTCATTTAATAAAATATTGATTCTCTTGATGTGATAATGTGATATCAATTTTATTATGACATTTATTATGGTCCTTTTTGAAATTAATATATATAGAACCTGGGCCTTGGTATTGATGAATTTAATGTAGTAATTATTAAATTTTGTGGGATCCTTCACGTCCTATGATGTAATGATTATAATTAATTGACTACAATGTTGTAATGTATATAGTTAGCAAGATCAGCCTAATCCCAGTTTTTTAATGATTTTATTTTGTGGGATCGACCCATTCCCAATCTATAATTATTATATGGATTTGAACCATATGATGTAATGATTTTATTTATTTGACCAGGATTATTATGTTATACCATGTTTACGATAATGGTTGGAATTGTTACAAGACAAGATAATAGATATAATGACATAGATTAGAAGAAGGTTGTTTTTAAAAATTTCTACATGGTTCTAGTTCGCATGGTCATGAATACCCCGACATATTCTAGCATAGTTCCAATGGAGGTTCATGTTGTATTTTATTAATTTTTTAAATACTTCCTAAACATTTTTAACTATTTATTTTTATACATCATATTAGATCGGTTTGTTTATACATGGTGGTGTCGATTTACTAATTAATACTGACAAAAAATTCAGACCACCATTTTTTACCCATGCAGATTACATGGATGAAGGTTTGAATAATAGAAAAAGTCATTCTTATTATTGTGTGATTTATGGATAGTCTGGAGATTGTAGGTGGGACCGATATGGGTTTTGAGGTTGTGTACTTTTGAGTCTTCATTTAATTCCACTAGTATTTTATTATTTTACTTCTATCATGAAATTTTGTTAAATTTCATCACATCATTACATTATTCCTATTATTATTTATTTGATATTTTATTAGGATTTTATTGTGGGGTTATATTATGATTATAAAATATTTTTTTGTCTAAATGAAATCACTCAAACTCAATGAATCATTATACTAGGCGATATAGTCTCTAAATATTCCATTCCCACCTTAGATGATGGTATTTAACCTATATAATATGGGGAGGTGTCATTCACCTCACATAATAAATTTTTTTTTACAAGATTGGGTCATATCATGGGACATAAAATTTGGGGTCAATAAATGATTTTCTTTTATCTTTAGTTTGATTAAAATTTTGGAATGGTAGAAAGGACACTAGGATGTTTCATGAGTTTTGAATGGACTTTTTTATGGTAGTATATTAACCATATATGGGAGAAAATCCAAGTTCCAAGGGATGAGACTTGTGTTCATACATTTTAATTATTATATTTGATGTAATTTCACCTTATGTGATTCGAAATTAATGTGAGGTAATTTTTCTATGATTTCATTGATTCTTGAGATTTATACTCATGGACCGATGTGGCATGAGATAAGTATCCATGCATAATAATAGGAACATATAGATATATATTTTCATGCATTTTTCATGATTGGGACATTATTATTCTCTTGTGATATGTATTTTAGCATTGAACTGTGTTATGAGATATCTGATAAAACTAGTAAATGAAATTAATTCACATGTCTTTTTAAAAAACTTGTATGCCATGATTAGTGATAGTTGTAGTTAATGGTTAACTATTTTAGTCAGCTGTTGAGGGATTCCAAATTTAATTATTCCATGCATTTAACATAAGAAGGCATGTTAGTGATGGACATCACCTGACTTTGCATGACCTATAGTCTTTTGTGCAATCTATGGATGATAATGTGATATACATGAAATATATTTTTAGGATTTTCATTATTATTAGATTCAATCATAGGTGATTATTTTTTTGAGTTGTTTTTAGGACATGATGAACCATGCACTAATCATGGAAGTGAATCTGATAGAGGCCAAGAAAAGATGCTAGGTTATTTCAATTGTAATAATTGAGAAATATTATTTGGGAAGAAAGAAGAACAAATATAATATTTTTTTCTAATATAGTATTGGTCCTAGGAAAGACATCTCTGGGGAATTTTTCTATTTCAATTTCAGTAGTGTTACATATTTGGAATCATGTTGCTAATGTTTCCTTACACTAATGTTGAGTATAGTATTTCTAAGGGAATGAGATATCATTAGAATTTTTTTGATGATTCCAGAGCAGTCCAATTTTCGGGGCTCAGGAAAGGAACATGTATCATGAATGAGCTCGTCTACCACTTACTGAGCTGATAGATGGAGTTCCATTGGCCATTCAGGATGATCACGGACCGTGATACCCAATTATGGGGGAAGTGATACCATAACAGGTAAATAGAATAGGATGTTTATACTAGAGCACAAGGAAAGGGATAATTTATCTCCACATGATCCAGACTAGCCCTATTATCATGGATATAGAACTATCTATCATCGGAGGTATAACTCTTGTTTCATCTACAATAAATTCTATTTTTATACAAGAAAAACACATTATTTTATATCTTCTCTTTTTTCAAATGGTTTTGTCTTGTTTGATTAATTACTAGACCATAATTTCTCTATCATATTTCTATTATGAGTGCTTTCATAGAACATCAAGCATTCTAAGGAATTCTCAATAGTGATTGGTGGCTACCGTTTCTTTTGAGAACTGTTCATACTAGAAATGAGAATCTTTGACTTGATTCCTGGAATGGATTAGTTAGATATATACCAATAACTTATTGAATGTTATGATATTATATTTTCCTTTTTATCCCCATAAAGTCACATATATTCTCAACAAGGTGGGTGGGATATACTGGATGGTCTTGTAGGGATAAATTAGTGATTATATCATGACCCGGATAGATGATCTTACTATAGATGATTCTAGAATTAAGGGATTTATCTTTTTCCAATGGAATAACATTTTGAATACTTCTTTAATAATGAGTTCTATATAGTACCACCCAATAGAGAGATCAGGTTCATGATCCATTTTGTTCTGGGAGCAGAGACATTTTTTTATCTTGCATTACAAAATGGAACCATTAAAACCTTTGGATTTGATTGTTTAATTGGATAAACTATAATATAACATGTTAACTTGGACTAGTATATATCCTTTGGGTTCTCCATTTCTCTTTATCATGATGTTTTTTGTGTCTTTTCACTTATGTGAGGATTATCGCAGGTTAGACCAGATGACAATAAAATAAATAATGTCCATTTCCACGCGTTGATGATATTTTGGATCTATTCATAGGTGTGAAGGTATTATACATTATATATTTGAGATCAGGATTCGACAAGTTAAGGGGGATACCATTGGACATACCTCATTCTTCTTATATGAGAAGGTATGCCTTGTTTAAATTTATGCTGATGTTAGTTGAGTTGGTAATTCACTGGTGGGATTTATGACCTTGAATATAGGTTCCTTATCCCTTTAATGGATCGATTTGTGGTCGTTTTTTCAACTTATCATTGTGTAATACTAGTCAATATAACGTAATTCCAAAAATAATGTCATATTAATGAGTATAGTGAGAGAATAAACTATACAAAAAGTTAACCAAATATAGTTTTTGAATTAATAAAGTACACATCTTAGTCCAACTCTTCTCATATGTAGGTGTGTTAGTGGATCTATAGAATGTTACAGATGTGGTGTCTTGGAAAAAACCCAACAATGTCTTTTAAATTTTAATATTTTCTTTATAATAGGTTACATTCATTTCGTTATCTTAGAGTTCTTTTTTTAGAAGCATTGATGTCTAGGATTACCACAATATGTGTGAAGTTTGTTTGGACTAATTCTTTTGAGATATATTTTCATGATCTGAATGGAAGGATTTCCTCATCACAAATCTTCATTCACCTATGTAGGATAAATAATATAACATTTACTATAATGCATCCATAATTAAACTCACATTTGTCTTGATGTAGGATGATCAAGTAGTTTTCTATGGCTTAAGGCAGTTGAGACCACATGAGATAAATTAACCAACTCATGATCTAGAATTAACATCAGTGGAAAATACTTGTGATGATGGTAACATTATCTCATGTATGAGATGTTTTTTGTATATGTGAACCAAAATGGCATCAGGAGAATCTTTTTTCAATGATACATAAACCGTGGGATAATAGGTGGGTCTAGTATCATTAACATTCTTTCATCATGTTGGATTATAAACCTGGATAGGGAAACAACATTCCCAATGAGACGATATGAATGACATACACCAATGTAGTGAGGGATTCCTGTAATGTGTGGTGGATAATGACCCTCTTTTCAGTCATGATTATAGATGTTGAAATGTCTTTGGGATGATTTTATCTTACCACATCATATATTATACCCATTCATTAGGACTGAATCATGAATGAGTAATTATCTGATGTGAAGGGCTCTGTTTTGAGAGAAATATTATATGATGGGGAGGAACCATCAAGAATGTATAATGATTGTTAAAATTCTCTTCTTTTATATGGTTTATTATTGGATCATATGATCTTACATGAGGAGAAAATAAGGGAGTTACATTGTTCTAAATGGGTGGTGCATATTTGTTTGAAAAATATGTATCGTGATCCCTATAAATAGTACTTGTGGACAAGAATAAAGAAGGTGGTAGAAGGATTCGTGGATAGATGCTTCACTCGTTTCTATGTTAAAGCCTATAATCATAGGACACATGGGATTTTTCCGTCTTTTCTGATTCAAATGTAGTAATGGAATGTTGTCAGTATGGATTTTTTGAGAGTATTACTAAGGAAAAAAAATAACAATGATGTTTAATGTACATTTTGGTTCAACTATATAATGTACCCCACTTCTTACCAGTTATGTGACCTTCATAGTTGAGGACTTGTGTAGTCTTTATGTCTGTGAGTTGGGTTGGTTGCATAGATTTCCAATGAGTATTGTTTCTGAAAAATAACCTTTTTCTACATTTCATTTTAGTTAGGGTATTAAAAAAGACTTGGGATCAGATTTTATTTTTAGTATATCATATAATCCTTATAATGATGATCAATCTAATGAAACTACATAGGTTTTCGAGGATATATTAAAATACTATGTTATGGATTTGGTGTTTCATTGGAGAAAAATATAGTACTCATATAGTTTATTTATAATAATAGCTTCCAATAGTTGATTCAAATGGATCTTTTCATGGAATTGTAAGGAATTCCATATTGTTTGACTCATTTTTGGTTGGAGGAAGTTGAGGTAGCACATGTGGGGATTAGTCTCTTGAAGGAGACATATGAGTCGATTTAGTTAATCAGAGAGGGTTTGTGATCACACAGAGCTAGCGGAAATTCTATGCTAACAAATGGATATGACCTATCTAATTCAAAATTGGTTACTATGTTTTCCATCAGGTATCACCAAGATTGGGGAAAAATATTATCAACAAATAGGGAAACCTAGAAATAAGGATTGTCAGGCCATTTGAGATACTTGATAGGGTTGGTCATGTACTATATCATCTATCACTTATATAAAACTAAATTTCCATTCATAATGTATTCTACAGATCACCGCTTCGTAGATATAATCCATACTCTACCCTTGTGATGGAGTTGTTAGACATTCAACTTTCATTTGACGTGTCCTATGAGGATCATCTAATAAGGGTTATAGTTTATAGTGGGAAATATCATTGTGATATATCTATACTGTTGGTTTGATTATAGTAGAAGAATTTGAGAGTTTATGAGCATACATAAGAGAGGGAGTCTAATAATTGAATACAGATTCCAGACATTCTCACTATGAAAGCACAATGAATCATTGAGTAGCTCGAGGATGAGCTAGTATATGGTGGGGTGGTTGTAAGATATCATCATTTCAGTGGTACACATCACTCTGAGTTATTCATTAGATTTTATTTCAAGTGAGTTTTCTTCATACTTAAAACATATTGGTTTTGTTCCACTACATACGCATATCATTAAAATAAACACAATATTGGGATCCAAGTAAACATAAAAAAACATGAGAGGATCCATTATGAATGCCTTTATTTGGGTAGATGGCATAATGGTCACAGATTTATGTTTTATTTAATCAAAGGAGTCTGTGTAAAAATGGGCCATTTGTTATCATAGGTTCCTGGTATATTGAGATGATTTAATGGGGTTTTAGGTTTTATATAAGTTAAATGTGAATAAAACCCATTTTATGACCCCATACCTAGAATGTAAATTTAACACCCGAAACTTTTATGTTATATAAATCATCAAAGGAATCTTTTTCTACACACAACACTTGCTTGTCTTACTTTACACGAAATCGCGAGCTTCCTCGATAGCTTACGTCGTACGCAATACCGAGTTTCACTAAACAACGATATACTATTAAAATATTATTAAAACTAGCCAGTATGAATAGTAATAACCACTTTTTGAAATTTTATAAATTATATTTTTCAAAATGGACTTCATTTTTGGATTCGGAATTTCGAAAATATCCTAGGGTGAAATTTTGGTATTTTTCTGAAAACTTTCAATTTTTGATGAATAGTGAAACCACTAAGTGGTAGTTAAAAAACTGAATTTTTTATAAAACATAATTTTACCGCTTATGTGAGTGGAATTTCGAAAATCCAAGAGACACGGTTGATGTCAGTAAGTAAAATGTGGTTCAATGAGATGAAAATAATTTTTTGGTGAATAGTAACTTTTTACTTTTTTTTTACCACGATTAAAAGTAAATAGGGTAATTAAGGGTAAAAATGATAATATTATTACCCTAACACATGTCCTAATTCTATTGGAAAAGTGTAATTCGACCAAAAAAAACCTTAGGAATAAAATATGACCATTTAGGCCCACCTGGATTAGATTAGGACATTTATTATTAATTTATTTAAAGAAGGGTTAAAATAGTTAAAATCAAAGTTTAATAAGTAAATCATTTTTAATATGGGTCTATACATAAGATAAATTCGACTATAAATATTCATTAGAAAGATAAAAATATTTTCTACATAATGGTATTTTATCTGTAATTTTTAGACATTAAATAATTTAATTTATTTATGACACAAAGATGATGCAGTAATTATCTTATTAATGAAATATTGACATAATTGATGTTATAAACACCAAAATAAATGTAATTTGAGACTTTTTATGAATTAAACTAATTTTCTTGGTTAATATGACATGTTAGTATTGATTTAATTAACATTTTTTGAACTAATCATTCTGTTATGATTTTCACAAAAATCAATTACTAAATAGTGTCAAAATTGACATAAAATAGTTTTTAAAACAAATATTATATTATTAATTATTATTTTATTCCTAAAAATCTAAGGTTCGACCAAATGACTTAGATAAGGTTATAAATATTAATAATAAACAAATTGGGGTTCTTTTAGATGATTATAGTATGTTTATTAAACATATAGTATAAGAACACAAGAAGACACGGTAAAAGTAAAATTATTTAACTTAATGTTAAATATACATGATAAGGTTAAAATAGGAACCTAAACTTGTCTAAATTCTATTGTATGAGATTATTTCGACCCATCCCCACCATAGATTCGAAATAAATCAATTTGGAGCTATTTAAAACCGAACATGACTTTATAATAAAATAATATTTTTAATTATTCCAAAGGTGCCCCTCTCCTCCCTTATAAAAGGGCACCTCCTCCCCCTCTTCCTCACACCACTTTGAGCATTAAAGCTCAGCCAACCCCTGCCATATTCTCCTCTCCACTTCCCTAGAGACATCCTAGAGGTTCTGTTCTTCTTCAAAGACCTATTTTAGTGCCCTAAAAGGAGGTCTCAAAGAATCACTTCAAAGAAGAGGAGGTTCGGACACGTACACAACATATCAGACCTAAGGTAAGGGAAATATCACAATCTCATTTTTATCCAAGATTGTTTATACTTTGGAATTTACTGGGGTGTATTTTATCATCCACATCCATGTCTCCTCAATATGTAATATTTACATCATTCTATAATAGTTTATATCCAATTTTACCCTTTAGTGAGTTTTTAGTAAAAGATATGAAAAGAATCTTTTGTCATTTTTCGTACGAGGTACTTTTTGACTTTTCCGACAAAAGTACGAGAAGAATGTTTTTTTAACTTATACGGCATGAATGGATTTTTAAAACAAAATTTTCAAGAATCTTCCTTTACAAGTTTTCAAGTTTATTTTTAATCAACTTCTTTTAGTTTAGAATTGTACGACATGTTAAGAAAGGAAAAGTGTTTTTGAAGTGGAAAGGATATTTTCCTCAAGAATGGAGTTCAAGTGTTTTATCAAAATTATTTTCCATCTAAGATAATATAGGTTTCTGTTTCTATCCCTATTATTACATTTACTTTATTATGTTGTGATGGAAATATTTTTATGAATTCTTTTATCTTATATGAATTGTTTTATGATGTCATGTTGTTTAAGATTCCCATTTTTATTACATGGGTTATGCTATGATGTATGGTTTATGATTTTGTGGCACACATAAGAATGGTATCATTATGAGATGGGTGGGACCTATATCTCCCTCCAATGCATTGGGTAAAGATTTTATATCTCATGAGATAGACATGGCTGGAACGGTAGGTTATACCGGTTCAGTGAAACAGGACTGAAACGAGGAATGAACTCGGTTCAGAAATGGACTTTGTCCACTAAGATAGTCTTGGAAATGAGTCTTGACTAATAAGAAATGATTCTCTATGATTATGTGTGTATGCCACAAAGTTTCATGTTTTAAGTTATGATTATTGGGATTACATTTCACTACTATGATTTATCCCATGTTATGAAATTATGATCTCTTTTGCAGGTTAAGATTTCCAAAAGTTATGTGCTTATGTATATGATGTGATTGATATTTCTTTTGTTTACACTTACTGAGCATTTGAGCTCACCCTTTTGTAGGTTTTATTTCCCCAGGCCAGGAAGAAGGTTATTAAGTAGAATATGCCAAAAGGGACTCTAGATGTGATGAAATAAATGGGAGGCAAAGTAGATGCTTTATGAACCAGTTGTTTATGTTTCCCAGTTTCTAAAGACACTATACCTATATGGTCCTTTCTTGGTTTTTTTATATGTTGTAATAAGTGTGCTTCAATTCTGAAGTAATAACAATGTATGTAAAGTATGGGTCGTTATAGTTGGTATCAGAGGAAAGGTATAGTCAACCTTTGGAAACTAGGATGTGGAAGCCTTAGTAAGAACCCTAAGGATAAGTCTAATCATAGAACACAATCTTAGTGTTTTAGAAATGGCCATGAATAACCTAGGATAAGACCGTAAGTGTGAAATTATATTCTTGATTATGTGGTTTTCCTATTATAATTAGTGTTGCTCACACTATTCTTCTTGGTTTTAGTCAATGGCTGGAACCCGAAGGAATCATGTTAGTGCGGAATGCGATGGGAAATGAAATGATTGTCCCCCTGAGCAACCAAACCTTATGGGAGCTGGAATGAAAAATCTTGTAGCCATGCTCACACAACTTTCTAAAGCTATGAATCATGCAGGACCTCCAAACAAGCAAAAGAAGGAGCAACATTCTGTTGAATCCTTTATGAGACAGCGTCCACCTTCATTCAGCGGGTCTACTGATCCATTAGTTTCTGAACAATGGATTAGTACTACTGAAAAGATATTTTCAGTTCTTCAATGTTCTGAGCATGATAAAGTCATCTTAGTAGTGTATCATTTGGAAGGTGATGCTGATCAATGGTGGAATATTATTAAGAATATGAGGCAAAGGGATGAAATTTAGTCCATGGAATGGGACGAGTTCAAGAACATATTTTTCAATAAGTACTTCCCTCGTATTCTCCGAACAAAGATGGAGAAAGAGTTTCTTGAACTGAAGCAAAAGGATGATGAATCTGTTGGTACTTATGAAATTTTTTTACATGACTTGCAAGGTACGCTTCTGGTATTATTATCCAAACTGAGAGTAAGATCGATCGATTATTTAGTGGCTTAAAAACAAGTCTTCGAAGGGCCTTAGCCATAAGGGACTTCAATAGCTACGAGGAAATCGTTCGATGTGCTCTCAAAGTTGAGATGGAGATTGGAGTAACCCATCAGTCATATGGGCTTGATAAGAAGAGGAAAATGGAATTCAAAGGAAAATCTAAAGAGCAAACTGAAAAGAAGATGAGCTTTCCCTTTTGCTCAAAGTGTGGAAAGAAACATGGAGGGAGTTGTCTTAAAGGGACAAGTAAATGTTTCAAAGGTGGAAAGGAAGGTCATCGGGCATTTGAATGCCGTGATGATGTGAAGAAGATGTCTAATGATTCAAAAAAAGGAAGGGATAAATAGAATGAACCTACTACACTTAAATTCTTCAAGTGCAAGGAGATGGGACATTATGCCAATAAATTCCCTAATCCAAGGGTTGATGATGATGGTCGACGTCAACAAACTCTTAAGGCTAAAGACAAAGGAAAGTCACATGCAATTTCTATCAGCGATGTGGAGTACGATAACGTTGTGGTGAAAGGTACACTTACCATCCACTCTAAAGTAGAAAATGTTTTATTTGATTCTGGATCCACCCACTCCTTTATTTATGAAGAATTTTCTAAGGGTATCACCATTTTACCTCAACAATTAGATGTTGAGTTAGCTGTGACAACACCTAATGGCACAACAATCGCATCAAAAGTTTATAATTCTTCTCCGATTGAAGTTTGTGGGAAAGTGCTTCCTGCAAATCTTGTGATCCTTCCTATAGTGGAATTTGATGTGATTCTTGGAATGGATTGGCTTTCTCTACATGGAGCTCATATCAATTTCCAAATAAGGGTAGTCACATTTCATATTCTAGATCAATCTATGATCGTCTATCGATGCAAGGATGAACATAACCTTCCAGTGGAAATTTCTTCCATTTTATGGGTATTGATTCCAATAAATGATTGTTATTTATCTCAAATGGTTGGTGAGAAAATCACAATTAATAATATTCCCATTGTATGAGAGTTTGATGATGTCTTTCTGTAGGAATTACCAGGTCTTCCACCGAATCGTGAAGTTGAGTTTTCAATAGAAATCGTACCGGGTGCTTTTCCTATTTCAAAGACACCTTATAGAGTGGCCTCAATTGAGTTGCAGGAATTGAAGAAGCAACTCCAAGAGAATCTTAATAAGGGGTTCATACGCCCTAGTGCATTACCTTGGGGAGGACCTGTTCTGTTTGTTAAGAAGAAAGATGGATAAATGAGACTATGTATTGATTATCGAGAACTTAACAAGATTACTATCAAGAACAAATATCCTCTCCCGCGCATTGATGACCTATTTGACCAACTACACAGAGCTTAATACTTTTCCAAGATTGATCTTCGTTCAGGGTATCATCTATTAAGGGTCAAAAGGGAGGATATACCAAAGACAACTTTCCGTACAAGGTATGGCCACTATGAATTTATAGTGATGCCATTTGGTCTTACTAATGCCCCTGCTATCTTCATGGATCTAATGAATAGAGTCTTTAGAGACTATCTTGATCAATTTGTGGTAGTCTTTATAGACGATATTATTGTCTATTCAAATAGCAAGGAAGAACATGAAGATCACTTGAGAATTATATTAAAGACCCTGAGAAAGGAGAAGCTTTATGCCAAATTTACCAAGTGTGAATTTTGGCTTCAAAAAGTTTCATTTTTGGGTCACATAATCTCAAAGGAGGGGATATCTGTGGATCCAGCAAAAACAGAGGTTATCGAAAGATGGTTGAGACCAACAACAATAACCGAGATCCGAAGTTTTCTTGGTTTGGCTGGATATTATTGACGTTTTGTGAAAGATTTTTCACGATTATCTAATCCACTCACCAAGTTGACTCGGAAAGGAGTTAAGTTTGTTTGGACGGAGGAATGTGAATAGAATTTCAAGGAGTTGTAAAGAAGGTTATCCAGTGCACCTGTGCTCACACTGCCTTGTAGTGGAGAAATGTTTGTGATCTACAATGATGCATCAAAGAAGGGATTGGGCTGTGTTCTTATGCAAAATGATATGGTGATAGCTTATGCCTCACGACAGTTGAAAATACATGAGCAAAATTACCCAACTCATGATTTGGAGTTAGCTGCAATAATCTTTGCATTAAAGATTTGGAGGCATTATCTTTATGGGGAAAGGTGTGACATTTATACTGATCATAAAAGTTTAAAGTATATTTTCACACAAAATGAGATGAATATGCACCAAATAATATGGTTGGAGCTGATTAAGGATTACGAATGCACAGTCCATTACAACCCTGGGAAAGCAAACAAGGTGGCAGATGCATTAAGTCGACAAGACCATGCTAGTTTATCCATAATGAGGATCACAAAAGATCCAATATTTATGGATTTACAAATGATGGATCTTGGAATTATAATGAAAGGGGAAAATCGTATCTTTCTCAAATAAATGTTCAACCATCTATACATGTGAAGATTAAAGAGGCACAGAAAGAAGATGCCGAGTTACAAAAGAAGGTGAGAAATGTTCCTGAATTCAACCATGATTGTGATGGGATAATAAAGTTCAGGAATCGGGTTTGTGTTCCTCCCATCCCCGAATTAAAGAAGGAGCTGCTGGATGAGGCTCATAGTTCTCATTCTCTATTCATCCTGGAAGCATGAAGATGTATAGGGACCTGAAAGAATACTTCTGGTTGGATGGCATGAAAAGAGATGTTGCTGAATATGTCTCTCGATGCTTGGTTTGTCAACAAGTTAAAGCTGAGAGACAGAATTCTAAGGGGATGTTAGAACCATTACCCATACCCGAATGGAAATGGGAAAACATCACTATGGACTTTGTCACAGGACTTCCTAAAACATCCAAAGGCAATAATGCTATCTGGGTCATAGTTGATCGTCTTTCAAAATATGCACACTTCATTTCTATTAGAGAGGATTTCTCTCTGGACCAGCTTGCCAGGATATATGTAAAGGAACTGGTAAGATTGCATGGAGTACCACTTTCTATTATATCTGATAGGGATCTGAGATTTACCTCGAAGTTCTGGCGAAGTCTCCAGCATACTCTGGATACAGAGTTGAGTTTCAGCACTGCTTATCATCCCCAGACAGACGGTCAGTCTGAGATAACAATTCAAACTCTAAAAGATATGTTGAGAGCTTGCTCTATGGATTTCAAAGGTGTTTGGGATCAACACCTACCTTTGGTGGATTTTTCTTATAATAATAGCTTTCACTCTAGTATTCAGATGGCTCCTTATGATGCTCTCTATGGAAAGAAATGCAGGACTCCAACTTGCTGGGATGAAGTTGGGGAAAGAAAGCTATTAGGACCCGATATCGTTGATGAAATGAAAGAAAAGGTCAGATCTATTCAACAACACATAAGAGCATCTCAGAGTCGACAAAAAAGTTATGCCAACAACCGAAGAAAAGACCTAGAATTTGAAGTGGGTGATAAAGTGTTCTTACGAATATCTCCCTGGAAGAGGGTCATGAGATTTGGAAAGAAGGGGAAGTTGAGCCCTAGATATATCGGTCCTTTTGAAATACTGGATCGTGTTGGGAAGGTAGATTACCGATTGGCGCTTCCACCGAATATATCTCAAGTTCATGATGTGTTCCATGTATCTCTCCTGAGAAAGTACATACCTAATCCTTCACATGTACTCAGCTCAGAAGTTGTACCGCTGGAGCAAGATCTTTCTTATGAAGAACAAGCGATAGAGATTCTGGATCGTAGCGAAAAAGTCATATGAAACAAGACCACTCGATTGGTGAAAGTTTTATGGAGGAACCACCAATTAGAAGAAGCTACATGGGAGCTTGAGGATATGATGAGGGAGAGGTATCCTCATCTGTTTGTTACAAAGTGACGAATTTTGAGGGCAAAATTCATTTTAAGGGGGGTAGAATGTAACACCCGAAAATTTTATGTTATATAAATCATCAAAGTAATCTTTTTCTACACACAACACTTACTTCTCTTACTTTACACGAAATCGCGAGCTTCCTCGATAGCTTGCGTCGTACGCAATACCGAGTTTCACTAAACAACGATATACTATTAAAATATTATTAAAACTAGCCATTATGAATAGTAATAATCACTTTTTTGAAATTTTATAAATTTTATTTTTCAAAATGGACTTCATTTTTGGATTCGGAATATCGAAATTATCCTACGGTGAAATTTTGGTATTTTTCTGAAAACTTTCAATTTTTGATGAATAGTGAAACCACTAAGTGGTAGTTAAAAAACTGATTTTTTCATAAAACTTAATTTTACCGCTTCTGTGAGTGGAATTTCGAAAATCCGAGAGACACGGTTGATGTCAGTATGTAAAATGTGGTTCAATGAGATGAAAATAATTTTTTGGTGAATAGTAACTTTTTACTTTTTTTACCACGGTTAAAAGTAAATAGGGTAATTAAGGGTAAAAATGATAATATTATTACCCTAACACATGTCCTAATTCTATTAGACAAGTGTAATTCGACCAAAAACAACATTAGGAATAAAATATGACCATTTAGGCCCACTTGGATTAGATTAGGACATTTATTATTAATTTATTTAAAGAAGGGTTAAAATAGTTAAAATCAAAGTTTAATAAGTAAATTATTTTTAATATGGGGTTATACATAAGATAAATTCAACTATAAATATTCATTATAAAGATAAAAAGATTTCCTACATAATGGTATTTTATTTGTAATTTTTAGACATTAAATAATTTAATTTATTTATGACACAAAGATGATGTAGTAATTATCTTATTAATGAAATATTGACATAATTGATGTTATAAACACCAAAATAAATGTAATTTGAGACTTTTTATGAATTAAACTAATTTTCTAGGTTAATATGACATGTTATTATTGATTTAATTAACTTTTTTCGAACTAATCATTCTGTTATGATTTTCAAAAAAATCAATTACTAAATAGTGTCAAAATTGACATAAAATAGTTTTTAAAAAAAATATTATATTAATAATTATTATTTTATTCCTAAAAATCTAAGGTTCAGAAAAATGACTTAGATAAGGTTATATATATTAATAATAAACAACTTGGGGTTCGTTTGGATGCTTATAGTAAGTTTACTAAACTTATAGTATAATAACACAAGAAGACACGGTAAAAGTAAAATTATTTAACTTAATGTTAAATCTACATGATAAGGTAAAAATAGGAACCTAAACTTGTCTAAATTCTATTGGATGAGAGGATTTATACCCATACCCACCTTATCCTAGAAATAAATCAATTTGGAGCTATTTAAAACCGAACTTGACTTTATAATAAAATAATATTTTTAATTATTCCAAAGGTTTCCCTCTCCTCCCTTATAAAAGGGCACCTCCTCCCCCTCTTCCTCACACCACTTTGAGCCTTCAAGCTCGGCCAAACCCTACCAATTTCTCCTCTACACTTCCCTAGAGACATCCTATAGGTTTTGGTCTTCTTCAAAGACCTATTTTAGTTCCCTAAAAGGTGGTCTCAAAGAAGCACTTCAAAGAAGAGGAGGTTCGGACACGTACAAAGCATATCGGACCTAAGGTAAGGGAAATATCACAATCTCATTTTTATCCGAGATTGTTTATACTTTGGAATTTACTGGGGTGTATTTTATCATCAACATCCATGTTTCCACAATATGTAATATTTACATCATTCTATAATAGTTTATATCCAATTTTACCCTTCGGTGAGTTTTTAGTAAATGATATGAAAGTAATCTTTTGTCATTTTTCGTACGAGGTACTTTTTGACTTTTCTGACAAAAGTATGAGAAGAATGTTTTTTTAAATTATACAGAATGAATGGATTCTTAAAACATTATTTCCAAGAAGCTTCCTTTACAAGTTTTCAAGTTTATTTTTAATCAACTTCTTTTAGTTTAGAATTGTATGACATGTTAAGAAAGGAAAAGTGTTTTTGAAGTAGAAAGGATATTTTCCTCAAGAATGGAGTTCAAGTGTTTTATCAAAATTATTTTCCATATAAGATAATATAGGGTTCTGTTTCTATCCCTATTATTACATTTACTTGATTATGTTGTGATGGAAATATTTTTATGAATTCATTTATCTTTTATAAATTGTTTTATGATGTCATGTTGTTTAAGATTCCCATTTTTATTACATGGGTTATGCTATGATGTATAGTTTATGATTTTGTGGTACACATAAGAATGGTATCATTATGAGATGGGTGGTACCTATATCTCCCTCCAATGCATTGGGTAAAGATTTTATATCTCATGAGATAGACATGGCTAGAACGGTAGGTTATACCGGTTCAGTGAAACAGGACTGAAACGAGGAATGAACTCGGTTCAGAAATGGACTTTGTCCACTAAGATAGTCTTGGAAATGAGTATTGACTAATAATAAATGATTATCTATGATTATGTGTGTATGCCACAAAGTTTAATGTTTTATGTTATGATTATTGGGATTTCATTTCACTACTATGATTTGTCCCATGTTATGAAATTATGATCTCTTTTGCAGGTTAAGATTTCCAAAAGTTATGTGCTTATGTATATGATGTGATTGATATTTCTTTTGTTTACCCTTACTGAGCATTTGAGCTCACCCTTTTGTATGTTTTATTTCCCCAGGTCAAGAAGAAGGTTATTAAGTAGAATATGCCAAAAGGGACTCTAGATATAATGAAATAAATGGGAGGCAAAGTAGATGCTTTATGAACCAGTTGTTTATGTTTCCCAGTTTCTAAAGACACTATACCTATACGGTCCTTTCTTGGTTTTGTTATATGTTGTAATAAGTGTGCTTCAATTCTGAAGTAATAACAATGTATGTAAAGTATGGGTCGTTATAGTAAATGAGTTCTGTGTCATATAATGTTCGGGTTTTATTATAATATTCATATGAGACGTTTAATTTCCATAATATCACACTATAAATAATTACTTGACATGTAACTATATTACTTTCTCTTTAATTTCACAATATACTATTTTAATGTATGATGTGTTCCTTGTTTTTCCATTCATTAATATACAATCATTTCATCTCAACCATAGGGCATAATCCAAGAAAGTTTCGGGTTCCAACCAACCTTATGGACATTCTAATAACATGATCAATCCCTGGTAAGTGGTTTTGGTTAATTTTTTATGTTATCTTCCTTTGTTCTCCAACTGCTATATTGTAATACCTATATCATGTGGGTTGTTGGATTTGATCTTGATCAATTTTGATATTTCACCCTCCTTGCAGTCATCCTCACCTTCATCCACAAAAGAATTTTCCCCTAGAAGCACTGTATTATTTGAAAAATAATTTAGGGAGTATAAATATTGATCATATGTTCTGATATATTCTATTCATATGAAATATACTGATTGTTCTATTATATGTTCCACTAAAATAAATAATTAATGAATCATATTTTTTTCCTTGGATTTTTCTTGATCCAATTGGTTATTGAAAAATATTATAGCTGAATGATGGGTGAGAAAACCATTAATATAATTGAATTGATTAATTGATTAATGTTTTTATTCCTAACATGAGACCATGAGTGATTTATTAATGAATAACAAATATATTATGTATTTATATTAGGTGAATTAATTTTTGACTGTATGTGATATAATTTAAATAGGTATGGAATGGAAAATGGTAATTTGAATAATTAACCATTTACTATGATGATATAATATTGTGAGACCCATGATGTTATGACATGTCTTTTGATTTTTGTTTAAATGATTATTTATGAGGCATGTAATAAGAAATTGAACACATATATAATATAATGATTATATTGAGAGGGATCGACCTAGTCCAAAGTTGAAATTCTTATATGGATTTTACCTAGATGACATAATGATTACATTGAGTGGTCCTTTCCAACTACTATGATATAATTCTTACATTGAGTAGGCTAAGCCGAGTCCCAAGTTTAAATATATTATAGGGATTTGAAATGGATGTTGTAATGGTTATATGAATTTTACATAGATTGTTATCCTAAACCGTGTTTATGGTTATGGTTGACATGGTTGTGAGACATGGTCAGAGTTATTCAGGCATGGGGCCTAAGAACGGTATTTTTACCTTGGTTATATGGTTTTGTTTGGAATGTTGATAAGACATGATTCATGATATTCCTACATGGTTCCAAATTTCATTTTACAAATTTCTTAATTAATTAATAATTTTTTTTATCTTTTTATTTCAAACACTTCTTGTCAGACTAGTTTGTTTAGACATAGTGGTGTCGACCTCATGTGTTATACCCACACCATATTCAGGACACCATTTCATATCTGAATAAATTACATGGATTCATGTTTGGATAATGGAAAATTACCTTATTGTTGTCTTTTTATTTTTTTGATGTGATGGAGTTTGGAAGATAAACTGACACGGGGATCAATTTTGGGGAGCTTTATGACTTTATTTGAGTTTGAAAGTCTTTTATTATTTTAATTATATAATAAAATGTAATGACTTTACAACACAACTTTTAAATTTTCTATTATTATTTATTGGACTATTCAATTGGATTTTATTGTTGGATTCTACTATATTTCTACTACAATTTTATTCATTTTTTCGTCTTATTTTTACTATTATCAAACATCAAACAAGGGGGTATAATTTATCCACTATAAATTTCAAACCACCATTTCTAGTCATTAGCCTTTAGCATATGGGGTGGAACACCTAAGGTCTCATAACCAACCCTTTTTGGGTATGATATAGAGTGTTGCATTGGGGGTTGTTACATTATTAATGGCGTTCTTTGGATCAAAACACCATAAAAAAGGAAGGGATATAAATCAAGTAAGGGAATTAATTTAAGATGATGTAATTGGAGAAATATTTTCCTTATAAAAATGATAATATAATTATATATCTAATGAATAATGAATAGTTTTGTAATTTCTGGGACTTTTTATGTGTTATTTATAGATATTATATAATTTTTTTAGAGAAATCACTTAGATGATGTAAAATTATAAGACCCATTGTTCCTGGAATAAATCACCAAAATAAATTAAGTACAAAAAATAGATCTTATGTACAGTTATCCTACAAAAGTTGAATAAATATTATATAGAAAACTAAATTAGAAATAATAGGTACTAATGAGTTCATAATGATTTTTTACACTTGGAACGACATGATTTTTGTTTGCATGGGCCATTTCTGAAGAATTGATTGATAGTGTAGTTAACAAAAATTAATTAATTAAATAAATTATATTGTTTATTTATTTAATAATTGAGATCTTTAATTTTAAATGTATAGTTTTATATGTTCATTAGGGTTTTCTGTGGAAACCATGATGATTTTTGACAACTTTTGTAGACATTTTCTAGCGGATGACATTAGATTAGAGTTAGTATCATATAAAATCACAAAAATAGAGTTCATGGATATCATAAATGATAGAAGCACAACTAAACATCATCATAGATTTATAAAAAATCTAGTTATGATTTTTTTCTATATTATTTCTGTCATGTTTCTAACTCTCATATGAATGTGGATCAATTACACAAATATAATTGATACGTGAATTGTTGGTTAATTAAATTTATTTGATTTGTTTATTTTTTTAATTAATTTATTAATATTATTTCATATTTTTTATGATAATATACCATTTACCTTGTTTTTTACTTGATTTTCTATCAACGAAAAGCTGAATACAGTGGGATAAATCAATGAACCTAAAAAACCGAATCTATCAAATTTAAATTACTGATGATATTGATATGAATTATCTTTGGGTAATTGTTTCCTATTTATATGATATTTTGGAACAGAATGGAAATCAAAAAATATAAACATTATAACTATAGTTAGGATCAATCATTGATTAATAATAGTTTTCATTTCATTTTTGGTGGGATCCCCAAACAATGTTGGGATGACGAACTATGATCTGAACTCTGAACCAGTGTCTTCTGCATGAAAATATCTTAAACAATTTATGACATATCATTGTTTTTAGTTGACAACCATTTTTAATTTATATGACCATAAATTTAAAGGATAAACACTTTCTACATAAAAAAATTAATTAAATAAATAAATTAATTCATTCTAATTATGGGCAAAATTATTTTTTTCACAAATGGAACATGTTGGCAATGATAATGTTGCACATAGGGTAATACCCAAATTTTGAACGCAATTTTACCATTATGTTTCTAATTAGAGTCCCTATATTGGTGTCGTTACAATTTTTTTCATGATAACTACACACATGCTCTAATTAATATATTTAATATATGACAATCATTTATTCTCGGCACACTAGTACTTGAAATCACTCATTATCTGAACATGTTGTCAAAAAATAATTTATATAATGTCCAAAAATAATAAATTAAATATAAATTTAATCAAATTCTCCCCAGTTTAATGATTTTATCCAAAAAACAATTTGGGCTATACAAATATATATCAGGTCTGATCATGAATTTGAGCTTCTCGCTCCAAGGTAAAGACATAAGTATTACTGTACAATAACCATACACATAAATTGTGAATTGTTCACCCATGAAGGATACTCTCTATACAATACTGTTTAACTAATTTATATTATTCAATGGTTTATCCATCATTGATATATACCTTGATCCATTCAGTAACATGTGACTTGTCTTACATCTTCCTCCTCTTTTGCAAAACATGGAAAAAAATCATGTACCTAGTCGAACTGTTGTCTTATAGCATGTTAGAAAAATTTGTTCAGTAATGGAAATGGATTATGGTGTTTTTTTGTTTTCAGTCCTAAGATATAAGATAATAATGTTTAAAGGGAATGAAATATCACAGTTCAAATGATAGCAATGTTGATGGTGGTGTCATTTCTCATTATTTTTGAATTTTTTTGGTTTAAAATTTAAAGAATGAAGAAAGGTGTTTTGGAAATGTTTGTTGTGAGAAAGATTGAAGGTGTATTATAAATTTTCATGGAAATATATTTTTGGGATCACCAAAAAATATGGAAAAGGAAAAAATTGTGAGAAATAGTCAAATTTGTATGAATGAGATGGTTGCGTGAAATAGAATTATGTTCCCAATACAACATTTATATGGGTTTTATGTACTTAAATAGGATCTTATGCGTAGGTTCATCGGTGCATTTAAATAGGAGGCTACCCCCACTCAAGGGAATGATATTTTTCAATAGTGATATGGTTTCTATAACACACAAAATATTCTCACATTGATGAATTCAAAAATAAAATCTTGTAGGAAAAGTGTTTCAATAATCATTAAAGGCCAAGTGAAAACTATAGTGTATCTATGGAAAAGATATGGTTTTCTTAAAAAATATTGAGTTAATGATATTAATATTGTGTGTCAATCCCAAATCATTCACACAAGAGTATGTGATGCACGCTAGTGAAAATGCGTGCTTCTATAATGTTATGGTCATCTAATTTTATTGGCCAATGCTTTAAAGTGCTTAAATTTAGGACTTCAATACTATATGTGACTCATCATAGGCAAATACATTGTATTAAATGAAAATATATTGATGTGAACATCAAGTAGATAAATTTTTTTAGACTTCTCTAAAATCAGTGACCTGGGGGGATTCAATGGATGTGTTCCAAGGGGCGCAGTGTGTTATCCCTAAAACCATGTAAAGGAAGTTCTCCTAGAATATAGTGATTATGAAAAAAAATTCTATTCAAATTCTATTAAATAATATTTTATTTAGGTATCACAGACACACCATGGGTTTATTTTCCTTTGACCTGACCCTAGGGCATAACCATGTAATTTTTTTGGTATCTTACTATGAGTGAATGTTTTAAATAATTCACATTACCATTAGGGAGGTTCAATAATTTACTACCAATGTAGGAAAACATCAAATATTTTAAAAGAAAAACATGACACCCTGATTCAGCCATCCCCTCCCAAGGTGTTCTGGGGTCCTTTAGAGAAAAATTGTATACCACCTCATATATTCTTCATAGTATCTGGAAGCGATCAATGAACATATAAGATAACTTGTTATCGAGACTAGATATCCTCGATCCACATCGAGGTGAGACTCTTAAGAAAACATGGACTACTTATTCTAATATAGTATGCCTCATCCATTTATCCACATAAGTCCTCTTATAGATCTATGTGGTCCTCATCTTCTCATGGATGATCAAAAACTTCTGTTGAGTCAATAAGGTTTACCTTATGACTTTTCCATTCCTTCTTGTTTTGAAAATCACACACACCTTATCTTTAAGAAAATTGCTTTTATAAGGAAAATCGATTTTATAAGGAAAACTTCTTTTTTAAGAAAAATTATCCTTATCATATTTTCATTCATATATTTCTTAAGTATAAGTTTCAGATTCATTTCTATATTCTCAGAATCGTTTGAAACTTTGATATGAAGCATTTTGTTTTAGGTTCCGAATTCTGGATAAGAACTGTAATAAAGTTCTACTCCGAATTCTGGATACGAATTCTCATTACGAATTCTAATGATGAATTCTCATTACGAATTCTAATGATGAATTCTCATTACGAATTCTGATGACGAATTCTCATTACGAATTCTGATGATGAATTCTCATTACGAATTCTGATGAAAAATTCTCATTACGAATTCTGATGACAAATTCTCCTTACTAATTCTATTGATGAATTCACATTCCGAATTCTCATTCTGAATTCACCTATTAAAACAGAATCTGGTCATCTTTGTTTTATACACTCCGGATTTATTTAGACTCTGAAAATTATTTTTGGTTAGACTCCAAACTTTCATTTTGCCTACGCTTTTACAATTTTTCTACTCTTTAATATTTTTTCTTTCACTCCGAACCTTCACTCCGAACCTTTACTCCGATTTTTTTTTGTTATAAAACGATGTCGTACATTCTGTTACAATTGTTTTGTTATAAAATGATGTCGTCTATTCTGTTATAAACTAAACGTTGGTTAAGTTACACGTGTACAAGTCCCTCCGATTTTTAAGGAAAATATGTCCGCTAGAAAGGAGGCCGACCTTGCCTATAAATAGGAGCTCATTTGAAGGAGCTCGATGATGACTGATGAATGACTTCTTCGACATTGTGCATACATGATATTGAAGTGATTTCTAGAGAGAGAGGCTCTTATTAACTCTCAAAGCTTCGTGCGATTCCGAATGTTGGTGATTACATTCGAGGACTTCCGGGTATAGGAAGACAGAGGTTTCCAACACCTTGAAGTTGACGGCTTCCTTGCTGAGGAAGACAGAGGTGGACAACTACCTTGAAGTTGAGGGCTTGCGGGGATAGTAAGACAAAGACTCCGATCTTCATATCGAGGGCTTACCCTAGTGTGGGTATGACAGAATTTCTTGAAAGTATAAATCAAGGGACCTTTATCCAAGGTTGTTGGATACCCTTCTCTTTGGGTTAAAATACTTATATCTTGTTACTTGTAGTTTTACTACTTGTTTATTTCCGCTGCATTTTTTATTATAAGGAATGTAAAACTTTTTTATACTTTCTTACTTGTACTCTGTTTCATTTAGATTCTATATGCTTTAAGGTAGAATCTCATATTTTAATCTTTTGTTAAGTTTCAATTTCCGGAACCATATTTCCGGAACCTATTTTTGGAATTTCTTTCCAAGTTTTCATTTGGTGTTAGAGGTGTTGTGAATTTCCTTAGTTTAACTTTGTTAAACTTATCCCTTTCATTTGCTTATGGAAAAAACAGTTATTCATAACTAACTTTAAAGGTTCCAAAGGAATTTTTAAAGTATACAATTCACCCCCCCTCTTGTATATTGAGCATCTACATCATTATTTCGATCCTACAACTTCTCTATTGTAGCTTGCACCAAAATATGGAACCTGAGCACCAACCCACCTAGATCAGTAAACTAAAATTTTAACCAAAAGGGTATCATGTGAAATTCCTTTAACAGTTCTATACCAATGGTGAAATGAAATTTTTTGTTTTAATAAAAATCCACCTTGTGTTGGTGACCCTCCAAACTATGGTCCAAGTACAACATTCAATCCCACAACATGTCCTCTACGATCTAAATGGTCCGCTCTATCTTTACACTATTTTGGGGATAAAACTCCATATTCAAGCATAATTTAGTAAAAAACGCTTCATATAATCCCTTCTCAAACCAAGATTTGAAGTGAGCATCACCGTCTGAGATGATCGCTAAGGGAACTGCATGGAGCCAGACTATCTCCTCAATATAGAGGAGTCCCAATTTTCTATAGATTTCTATTCTACTATCATTATGAACTAGAAAGACGAGGTGAGTTCATCTATAATCACCTATATGTAATTATGTTACCTATACTTTCATGTTAAATGTGTCACAAATTCCATATAAATCTCATCTATATTTCACTCATACACCTAAATGGTCTGAACTAATCCCGCCAGATCCAAGTGCTCAGCCAAAAACTATTTTCTTTTGAGCCATAATTAGACAAGCTCTACAAGTACCTTATTCATACATGGCCCCCAAAATCGAAATTAGAGGTCTTGGTAAATATTATACATGTATGGATATACTAACAAAGGGTATTTATGATACTCTTACAACACCCCATTCCATAAAGATAAAGGTACCACTATTAGCCATCTGAAAAGTATAACATGATCCACACCTTAAAAATATCCATCTAGATAAATTATAGTGGATATCTGAGTGTGTATGGTCTCACAATCAATATCTCCATACTAATTATCCCAAACATGATGTAAAAGATATGAGGTAATGACCATATAATGATGATATGAAGCACTATCCTTGTCAACTATGGACAATATTAAATAGGCTATACAGCCAAAAGAGTAAAGAATAAGAAAATTGCAAGATCCTAGTAACAACCATTGTCTATATAGCTCTAGATACACTCCACCCACTCCCTATCCTCCAAGTACACCATAAAATGGGATTTCTTCTACATCATACATGACATGTTCCAGAAAATCCCATGTATGGGTGAGTAAAACAATTAATATTAGGATCTACTAAAAACACTGAACATGAAGAAATAAATAAAATCATCATAATATGTTATATAACAATATATGTTTAATAGAAACACCAAGATGTTTCTTATTGAAGCAACATAACCATGCAGTCATATCCAAAATCTAGAAAAATTGTTCTTCTCAAAATAATGCTATTTCCAGGAGAGTCCACACCCTGAAACAAGGTATCATCATTGAAAATCAAGTAAGAGGTATAGATATCTGAGCTATGAGTTATGATATATCAACAGTTAATGAAGACCAAAATTCAAAAATAGGGGTCACACCCCGAACCACATGGAGATACTACTATCCCAATCTACATTATCCCACTATATAGTGGATCATACACCAACGATTCCATAAACTATATTGATATGACACTACATATAAGGGATTAATGACTTGATTAGGGAGTTAACATTGATTCCAAAAACAAAACCTATGTAATAAAGGATTATATAGGACCACACTTTAGTATTATAGAGGGATTCCACAACTCTATTGGAGACTTGAACTCTATAGGGGATGACAAATATTTAATGTATATGTCATCCAATAATTTACACTTCACTGAAAGGGAAAAGGGAATGAGGCTCAAAATATACTAGTGAACAATATTATAATTATGAACCATAATAACTCTTAAAGGTGGTACATAGCATGTAGAAAGGGTTAAAGGTCATTTCCAACTATCACCATGTTTACCAGTGTGGATGAACCTCAAACATCATATTGTCTAAATATTTTGGGATTTTAGAAGGATTACACTATGTGTGGAGACACAAAGTGTCCTATCCGTGTTGTTGGTCTATATCCATGTAATGTTTTCATGAATATGTATTAGTCTGTGTGCACCAATCAGTGGCAGTGTACAAGTACATGATATGACATCTGGTTATGTACTTTTTCTCGTGTATATGTACTCTCTGATGTTCACATCTATCCATACATATGGAGTCACATGACGTGTGTTAGGGGACACACTCAATATGATACTACAATCTATGTGAAACCCTATAATCACATATAGGGGTCAAAATTGGAGTGTAACATAATATTACACATTATATGTCTTATGTTTTTCCAGATTTTTTCGAAATTAGCCTCTGCAAATTTTGTCTTGGGTTTTATTAGTAGAATTAAAAAAATATCTGAAACATTTGTGGGATAAGGGATTCATATTAAATTAAATATCCCCAAGGGGTTCTCCCATATTATTTTATTAAATTATTACATGTGTTATTTTGAAATTCATTTATTAAAGAGAAACAATGTCCATTGCTATAATGATAAGTGACCATTTACCAAGCATTGATGATCTATTTGATCAACTTAAAGGAGATTCCTAATTCTCAATCACAGATCTGTATTTTTATTTTAATTAACTAAATTTAATGAATGATGATATACCAAGTATATAATTTAATTAATATATGTTCATTATGAGTTCACTATATTTAAATCTAGTTTAGAAATACACCCTCTATGATTAAGGATCATTTGAAAAAAAATATTATATTATTATCATTAAAACATTGTTGATGTTTTATTTTAGTATATATTAATATCAACTAAGTGTTATAAAGATCATGAATACAATTTACTGATTTTCTCCAATAATCTATGTGGGATGGAGTTTTATGGGAAATTAATTAGAGTAAATATTGGCACAAATATGTATTTTTCCTAGACATACTACCTAAAAGAACATAATATTTCTTTACTACATGAGGAAAATGTTTGATTAAAAATCGATCAAAAAGGAAAAAATATAACTTTGATGGATAGTTTTTTTTTGCATAGCTTGTTAGTATCGACTATTTTTTGAAAATTTCCCCAGACTAATTATTTTATTATTGAATTTGATAGGTAAATAGGTTAAATTCACATTTTCAATATAATTTTAATAACAATTTCAGTATTTAATGAAAATATAGATCAATGATGTATTATAAACCAAAAAATCATCAATTTGTTGATTTTATAAATACAATGATTAATCAATGAAAGGAATGGTATGTCTCAAGTTCCAAAATGTTTTAGTTATTACATAAGAATTATAAAAATTGAAGAACATTGGGAAAAACAATCCAATCAATGTTCTTTAATTACATGCATCAATAATTTCATTTTATATAAAGTGGAATTATGGTGAAATATATGATATATATACTGATCATAAAAATATAAAGATTATATTCAAGAAGAAAAATCTCAATATACAAAAACGAAGATGGCTATAACAACTTAGTGAATATAAATTTCCAATATATCACCCACAATAATGAAAAGTAAGGCTTCTATTTAATTTATGAAGTGGAATAATAACAGTCTAACAATGTTGGGGATTCATGTGGTTCTTAAATGCAATGATTTTGTATTATTTGATGCATTTATAATTATATAAACAAAATAATGATTATTTTTCATAGTATGTCTTGATAATATTTATTAGAAATGATAATTTTTTGTAAAAAAGATGAAAATGTTTTTAAAAATTGTCAATTCCATTGAAAATGAGAGATTGATAAATACAATATATGGTAATGTTGTGTTAATGTTTATAAAGTGGTTATCTATACCATCTGTACTTGAGAGAAATATTGAATTATTATTTAGATATCATAACTCAAACATTTATATACACTTAGAAATTATCAAGATGTATATGGATATAAGAGTTCACTTCTTCCCAAAAAACATGTTGTTTGAAATTAATGATTTCTTCTAAATATTATTTGTATGATAAAAACAAAATACTGGGTGACAAATTCAAATGGGTTTCACACATTCCATACCTTTATCAATGTGGAAGTGGGACAATATCACGATGAACGTTCTTAATAGACTTCCTAGGACATGTAAGAAGATTTATATTATATATATCACATTGGAATGATATAAAAATAATCCACATTTCATCGACATAATGAACGATCTAACCATTGAATAGTTTTCATGGCTAAATATTAATTTTTCTATCAGTCATAATGGTGTACCTTAATCAATTATGTCTTATCATGACTGTTGAATCACATCAAATTTTCGGTGTAACTATAGAATTATTTAGTCAATGAGATTAATTTGAGTGCCAAATATCATCCTCAAACATATTGGGTTATTATAGGACCCTCTAATCTTTAAAGGGTATGTTGTTCTCAGATTCTGTTGAATTTAATGGAAAATGGGAGAAATATTGATGACTAGTGGGATACATGTTCATAAATAATATCCATTGAATCATTTATATGTTACTATTTGAGGAATTGTATGGAAAAAATTAACATAATCTACCCTATAGGGACAAAGTTGAGGAAAAGATATCAGTTGGTCTAGAACAGAATGAGATAAAAACTGAGAATGATTGATTTATATAGATTCATATCATGAAATCTCATAAAAGACATAAAATAAATGTATAAAAAATAATATAAAAATAAAAATCTACGTAGGAGACCATTTATAAAATAAATTATATTAATAAATGGGATTTATAATTTTATATATATAAGGGATGTTTTTAATGATGTATATTATACATTTTAATATTTTAAAGACAATTGAATTCAAGGATTATAATTAATCTTTCCCACCTAACCACTCTAATGTAGATGGTGTCTTTCAAGTCCTTTAATTATGGATGAACATGCTATAACCAAGATATATACTCACACCTGGTGAAGTACATCTTAAAGATGATATATATTATAATTATTTGCATGTCTATATTAATTACACTAGAGAGTAAGTGTTATTCAATATAAAACTATGAGTATTGGATGGTCATTGTAGGAACCACTAGTTTGAAGAAGAAATATATTAACTTAATAAATTAGTGAGTAACAATTGACCTCATAAGTTTCTAGATTATTTTACACCATAAATCCCAATGTTGAAATTAATTTGCGGGAGAACATAATACCAAGGATACCGCTATAATAATAAAAAATATTCATAAAATATATCTCATAATTAAAATTATATTATTTCATTATAAAATATAACACATTAAAATACAATTAAATACTAGGAAATTAAATTTAAAACAAAATTTAAAAACATTATAATGATAAAATCTTTTAATATTGAAATTCAAATATACTAATATATATTGGTGGATAATAATAAAATTCTATGATTTCATTTTTGATGAAAAACCAGTATAGTTTTTTCTTTTTAGGTTACTAATTATTTATATTGGGATACACCATTTATTTTATTCAATAATAAAATTTATCATATGCTGTTAATTATAATAACAAAATGGATTATAAATTTGTAATTAATGCACTGTAATAATAATGTGTTGATTTTTTCATATTTTTTTATCAGATATTTGAAGTGTCGGGTATGATGTATAATAATGTATAATTATATGGCTATTATAATGACATTATAAAAAACATAATAATGATTTAATATCTAATATAAAGGCACCCATAACCAAAAGTTGGTTTACTAATTAAAAATTATATTTTCATTTAATAAAATTTATTCTCCAAGCTTATATATAATCTTTAAAAAGCAACAATATATTTTCATATTTTAGAAATAATTATCTAGAAATAATACTTAGGTACACATATAGAATAATATATTTCATTTTATTTGATTTAGTATAAATTAGAAAATATAAAACATCGCTCATTATGTAAAATACCATGGGATAAAACCAATGGATGCCCAATGCTTTTTATTAATATAGATAGGAAAGATAGTGTTTTTAAATTAGTAAACAAGTCCCTATTATTTTCTATAATTTCATATCCATCCTCGCATCCCTCTTCATGAAAAAACACATATCATTGTTTTATTATTCTTTTATCCCTCAATAGTCTCTACATGGTGTTTATAAGTTTCTATGCTTTACTTAGAAAGGATTTAGAAGCAACCTTTCTTTGTAAAAATTATTAATCATTCTCATTTGATTTAAATTTTAATATATAGTTATATTATGCTAAAAAATCAATTAAATATATTGAAATTATTTTATATAAAGGGTATTATTATCCATTTTACATATATTTTACGAGATATTACTTATTCATTGTCATTAAATAAGATTCATTTGTGTTATTACGGAGGTTTGAGGGATCATACGCTATTTTAATTAGTTTTTGTGTAATCACCTCTAATTCAATTATATTTCCATGTTAAATTATATTAATTATTGTTGTTTTAAATCCCTTATTATATTATCAAAGAGATATACACATTAACTCATAGTATACTACCACTATAAGCCATTATAATTATCAATAAGTTCTGTAAAAAAGGAAAGTATATTTAAATATTTGACACTATCATAAATGTTTGGAAGTATAAATAGTGTTTCATTTCATTAAAAAGGAATCCCTATCAGTATAATTCAATTAGATATATGCTCTATTTTATATTCACCTACTTTTAATATCCCTCTATATTATATCATGGTTATTATAATGATCAACTATTTATTCCAAACAAGATTTCTTAATTACTCACCTAATTAAATACACATGGGGGATTTACTTTGGATGAAATATATGATCATTATATTCAGTAAATATGTATTTTATTTTTCTATTTTTGAAAATTTACTATTTATGTCCATGAAATATAATAGTATGGTATAATAATATTTCATTATCATTCTATTGATAATTTTATATCCGATTTAATTGTTAATATATTATAGATTATAATTTTTTTAATTCTCCATGATAGCCATAATATTCCTCTAAATGAAAATAATATGGACATTACATATATCAATTATTTCTACATGGATTCTTATCAATTAAATTGAAATGAGTATGATTGAGCTTATATATAGAGAATAATGATATGTATTGGGTTTCTATTAGACTGATTTCATAGATTCATTGTACTTATTATGTTATGGGAGGGACCCCAAATTATATTCCCCCTTGATTAATTTTTAGGACATCTCAAAAAATATAATGCAATATTTTTGAATAATTCATTATATTTATATATAGTTTCTTTTATAATGGACATAATAATATTATTATGTTGTCTAACATTACATATCCCATCCATTTAAGAATATTTATTTTTATCCATGCTTTGATTTATTTTTAAATAAAGCATTGATGTATTATACTAAAAAAAAATATGGTATTTATTTATTCCGATCATACTATTCACTCCAATGTTTTGTATGATATATTTTTTTGATAACAACACCTTATAGAATATATGAGCTCACATTTTAATATTACTTATAATTTTCATATCACTCTATGATTCTTACAATGTGTGACATTATTATTTCTAGGAGAAATATTTAAATTATATGCCTTTTTTTGATCAACAATAAGTGTTAAGTGTAATGAATTTTACATCTATGTATCTCATTTCATTATATTTTAAAACTACTAGAATCTAAGTATTTTGATATACATATTATGAATACTTTTAATAAATTTACATTTGGATATTTTTTACTAGTATACCACCCCTTAATGATAAATTGAATAAAGTATGAATTTTACAAACCATCTTAATAATGAAAACCTTTATTTGGAAGACCAACTAATTAGAAATCAATGTTATTGGTAGTTTTTTAGAAGTGATCATGATGGGTTCTGTATTGGCGTGTTTCATAGGATGTGTGAGAGTGTGTCAAAAAAAAAACTAAAAGAACATGTGTTTTAAAATGAGGATTATAATTTTAATGATATCCCATTTGGGAATGTGGGTGTTCCATATAGAGGGGACAACATGAGTGTATATGGAAACTCGGCTGCCAGTGGGGCCTAGTTTTGGAAATTGGTATTAAAGGAGTATCCAAGAAGAAAGTGAAGATAAATTTACATGGATATTATATAGGGTTTATAATTAGAACATTGTGATTTAAATGGGTGCGGGGTGAATCTGACACCCAATAATGCTAAACTGTTAAAAGGATAATTATATCAACCCATGGGAACGAGGTTCCCAAATCCTTTCCTAGAGTGTGCATGACTGAGGAAAAACTTAATTGAAATAACATGTTTTAAACAATGTGAATATTTATTAGGATGATAAAATTTTTGGTATTTGGGTACGTCTCTGGGATTAAACAATATATGAATGCGGGGAATCCAATGCGATTTTGGGTTCTAAATGTAAAAATTTTAGTTAGGGTGTTACAACCATTGTGTAGGTAAAAAAACACAATCCTCATCAGACATCAAGAACTAATCCCCACGACAGGGTTTCCTTTTAGAAAAATATAAACCATGTTTCCAAAAATTATATTTGGGAAATAAATATTGTATCCAAATCTAAAGATTGAGACAAATCCATATCTAGAAGAGCCATATGATGATTCTACTCCCATAATAGCAGGGAAGAGTCCACATTCATCACCATGAGCACAGTAAATGCATAAAATCTATCAAAATCAAGACAGAAAATCCATGAATAAATATGATATATCATTAAATTTCAAAAATAATTATGACACATACAATTAAAATCTTTAGATATACTACCAAAATATTAAAATAATTCTTATAAGACATATTTAAAAAATAATTTTCAACAAGAAATGTTTATAAATAAAAAATATAAATTTATAATAATTTTTTACATACTCATTAACATAAAATAACTTATATCATAATGAATCTTTGTAACCTAATTCATAATATTTTTCAATATATTAAAAACATTGTCATTTATTCTATATATCTATGAATTAACAAAGACAAAATAATTTAATTATCTTTTGACATGTTATAAAGAACCATATTATAACCTATAAGAATTTACAAAAACCCATAAAACGTATGAGTGATGTGTACTCACAAAAAATATCCAATATCACATGATACTCAAGATAAGATATAATATATTCAACATAAATGTTTAATACACCACAATATAAAAAATTAATATAATATACAACACATTATATGGTTGAATATCCTTATAAAATATTGAAACCCATTTATAACATGACAGTACACTATAACTATGATTATTGAGTTGATTCATAAATTTATTATCAACATATAGCAATCCTTCATTTTTAAAAGGTATCAAAACTACCTAATCATTAACATAGATCATTTAGTAGCATATTGATAATAATAAACGGACTGGTCACCTAAACTACCATATTAATAGACTAAGGTATATTCCTTCTTGATCATAAACTCAAAGTATCTCATTCATAAATAATGGGAATTAGATACCCAATATATATGATTTGAATAAATAAACAAATTATAAAAAAATCATAAATTAAATAAACATGAATTGTAAAAATCATTCTATATGAATTGTAAAAATGTAAATATTTAAAACTGAAACTAACCATATGAATAAAACAAGACTATCAATTTTAATAAAAACATAAGAAAATAATTTTGAATCTATAGGGTATCAATTTCATAGATTCCACCATGCCGATGTATTATGGTTTTCGGGGTGATAAAGTGGATCTATATATTATTTTATCTGTGAATGAATTTTTTTACTATTTTTAAATATTTCAATGGATACATTTTTTTCAAACATTAATGGGATATACTCTTTGTGGGTTTTTAATCTATATGAGGTTGTGGTTGATTTTTTTTCATTATCATAATGAGTGGGAGATGTTCTCTTTTGTTTTATATGAATTTATGATATTGTAGGAGAAAATTTCATTCAACAACCAATTTTGGGTTTGTGTGGACTTTTTTGAAATCTTTAAAAACTAAGGGGGTGTGTAAATATTTTTCTATATCATAATTAATTATACAATATTCAAGATATCACAATGTTGTTGGTGTTCCATGAAGGTGTGATGAAAATAAAAATGTTATAAGTCATTATAACCTGGTGTCATAGGGATTGAGTTTTGGGGATAAAGGAACCATAATGTTGGTATTGTCACTATGTCGTTTCATATGTCAATCCTATTTTGTTATTTGAAATATTTAATGATTATAATTGACATATCTTTATTTTGAGGCCATGTAATTTTGAACATAGATATCCTAACACCACCACAATATGTTTAAACATTCACCATTCTATGTTACAATTATCATTGTCACTATAATAAAATTTTCCTTTTTCTTCTCCTAGTTTGATTATTAATTTCTCCCCAAACCCTAGATTTGAGGAGGTCATTGTTTATTTATCTTTTATGTAAATGTTCTTTTTAAAGACATCGAAAGAATGTGATTGGATAATTATTATCTATGTTATAGTTATGTTCCTTATCCCTTTTTATTCATGTTATTCATTCCAAAATATGTTTCATCATATGTTTTGTTTATTATTAATTTATATTGTTTAGATGTTTTCAAGGGGTTGATATTTCATTTGATTATTTTCCTTGTCATAAATGAGAGACACACAATGATTGTGGGGTGAATTAGTGTAGATTATTTTTACAAACCACTTATAAACTCTCATTTGTGTTAAATATTATTATCTCAATATACTAAATTATTATTTTCAGAAATATACAGTACACAATTTTTAATGGTGTTCACATCGATTTAGGATGAATAAATCTCAAATGATTCATTTTTATTGTCCCATAAACATGAAAAAATTATTATTTTAAAAATTAACTCAATATATGGAATAAATGTTATTTAATTACAATGGATAAAATTTAATAGTTAAAATATCGCGTCAATATATCATAATTTCACTCCATAAAAATTATTATCATGGAAAATCTGAGGCCCAAAATAAACTCTATATATACTAATCTTATTTCTATTCACTTCATAGAAGTCTTCAAAAATAGTTATCAATTATATGTACATATTCAGTTCCTTAATCACACGATTATCTTACTATATTCTCATTTTTTGACATGAAATACATGTGGATTATATAATCATTTTTCCTTTTATAGATCATATATAATTAATAATAATAGGAATATATATGTAAAAATTATATAAAATAGAGTATCTGTTTACATTTAATTTTTCCTTAAACAAACATTGTTTCTATTTCCCCTGTGATCATAGAATTATTACAGATTTAATTTCTAGAAAAATTCCATATAACATAATTTATTCTTGTTTCACATATACGTATGCATTTTATCGAGAACTTTAATGTGGAATCCTCTTATATTGTGTTGCACACTTCTAAGTATTCAAATCTTATATTGGTTAATTATTATTTCAGATCAGATTGAATCATGAAACCTATTGGATTATGATGTTTAATAAAAGAATAATAATGAAAATGTACCATTAAAATAAATATTCATGTTATCATAAAAATCATTCTAATGCTTTAGAAAATAAATAAATTTGGGATTTCTCAAATTTTTTTGTATGAAATGGTATGTATTATGAATCAAAAAATTCATATGTAGTATTTTAAAAATTCATATGATGCATCAAATTATTATAAAAAAACAATTAAATTATACTCTCATCTCTAAAGTAATATGGCCTCGTTATGAAGAAATATATATATATCTCATGCATTCACACACCACTAATCAATATAATATGTAGATATATAAAAATGGGCAATAAGATAAACAATAAAAAAAATAGTAAATTTTTTTAATTCATATGAGATTATCGACAAGGTAATATACACTACAATATAATTTTTTCTCAACTTCTCTAAGTGATACATGGCACCAAATAATGGAAAACTTCTTTAGATTTTATTTACAATCCAAAATTCCCTTTTTTTCGACCATGAGCACTAATCTACATATTTTGGTCAAACTCTAACATAAAACTTCAACATTTATATTATCATTCTTAACCAACTCAAACAAACATTATCATTCATCCAAATGTTCTCTATATAATGGAATGATACCACAAGATATTTCAATAGCATCCTTATAAATAACAACAACCAAATATTGCCGCCAAACTCTTCAAAACAAATATAATGATAAATAATTAAATAAAAAATATTCATATAGTAGAATTAAAATATTATAAACTAGTATTGATAAAATACAACACAGTCCCCCTAGAGGTTTATATAATATCCAGTTTTTGAATTTTATCAATGAAACTCTTTCTTCTCCCCCTTAATGAATATAAAAAATCAAATGAAATGACATGGACCTACTCTAATTTAAAACAAATAATGAATCCTCATTGCATATTCCCATGTCCATGTGAGATATCATTATTATAAAAATAAGAGTGATAATTTATTTATAAAATTAATCCATATAAAATATGATCTCAACTATTTTATGTATTTATGATTATATAATAAGACATACTATAAATGAATTTAATAATTAATTAAACAACAACATAGTAATGAAATTAAAATATATAGAAATCAAGGATATCATGTTTCTCCACCTATTTAAAACATCTCATAGAGAATTTGTGTAAGAAATAATTTGGGGTGTAATCAGAAAATTGCATACATAAATTTTTGATGATTGTTATAGAATTCATATATAGCCTTAGATTCTAAAAGAGTCTATTTATGAAATAATTTATCAAAATAAATACCAAGTATTACTTGAATGGAACAAAATCAGGTTTCATATTACATTTATGTAATCCTATTTTAAGAAATGATACATGATATCAATGTTTATTTAAATAGACTATTGAATCAGGTTTTTGGATAGAATGGTGGAATATTAATTTTCATATCGTAATAAAAATTGATGATCAACATCAAAACTCAGATCATACATTTGTGTCTTTATATGAATCATATAGCCAGTTTCTAATAATACAATCTCATACTCAATGTAATTTAAAATTAATTGAATTAATTATTTTTTCTTTCAATATTTTTATAATAGTTCATTCTAACAAAACTATATCATACATGTAATTCCTAACACATTTAGCTTCTTTCTATTTAGCATTGGTAAATCATCTTAAATTCAACTAACCTTTCTTATTATACATCGTCCCAAAATTTAAAATTTTTGAGATGTATTTTAATATCTTCTTTGAATATAATATAATATATTCCAAAAAATATTATGGATCCTATCATTAAGTGTTACAACATATAAAACATTAATTTTTTTTGTATTTTTGAAATACATTAGTCTTTAAATCATACTTCTAAACTTATTCACATTTATTCCTTGACCAATTTCATCTTTTCTCTATTTTATACCAACTAGAATCAATGTTGACACTTCTTAGTAATCATCTATGTTTATCATCATTAATAAAATTTTAAAATAATTTTATTGTGAGATGAATTTTTATTCATCTACTTGGGTTATTTGAAAAAATTTAGTTCTTCATGAATTGAAATCTCAAATATGTTTCTAATTAAATATAATAACTCCCAACTTAATATTTTATTTATACTATAAAAAAAATTTCATTAACCAAAAGAAATAAAAAATAGTTTTGTGTTTTTGTTCTTCATCACTTACAAATTTTCATCCACTTTCCTGTTTTGAAATTCATACTCTTCGTATATTCATCATGTTTGAAATACCAAACTCTTAGGACCTATTTCATTACAAAAAGACACTTCTTAATCATACATAGTTTTCCTCCTTGAAATTTAAGTGTGAATTACTTATTATATTTCTATATATTAATCAATCCCACCATTATAAAAATTAAATTAACATCCATGAGAAATACATTAATTTTTTTGAGTGACTACATCTATTAATATTCTAATGCACTTTTATATATAAATTATAGATTATGATTTATCAACGTCAATTGTGTATGTTTTTTTAACAACCTTTATAAATTATTGTCATCATGTTTCTATATATATCACAAATTTCATCTATGTTTTTCATAAAATTACATTATTATCCCAATTATAGTTATTTATTTGGGTATAAGAAAAAATTACAAGTTCTCATTGTTTTTAAATATGGTTCTATTATTCATTCATATAATTAACGATCTCCATGTTATCAAATGATTCTTCACAAATCCGAGAGTTATACTTTTATAGTAAATATGTATGATTGGTTATCATAACTTTTCATTTATTTATGTGATCAAATATTATGATCTCTAGTAATATTCCCATGGAAAATATTTTATCTCAGAATTTCATTTTCCCCATTTATCTTTTTTTCTTTATCTTCACCCGTACATAATTTATAATTTCTATATTCCATTTGAATCTGTGAAATTTCAACATTTTCATCAACATTTTTAAAAATAAAAAATTTTATCCTCATTATCTATATGGATATTATTCTTATTCCATTCATGATTTCCAATAACTTTTAAATAACCACATTCAAAAATGTATTTAAATTTTATTCTCTTAGAATATATAATAAAAAAACGTTGTGTATACCCTATGGAATTTCTATAGTGATCCTTCTAATCAAATAGTCTTCCAGACATGTCTCATGATCATAAAATGAATTATAGTAAAATTGAAATGTTTTGCATTTGGATTTTTTTAAACCACATAAAATATGGTTCCATATCTAAATTTAGAACTATGAGTTATCAATTTTCAATTATCCCATAGGTTTAGATATAATACAATTAGTAATACCTTAAAATATCATGCTATTCCAATAAAATTTTATCATTATTAATAATAATCATATTCTTCCCTTGAACCACTTCATTTTTCTATGAAATATATCGATTCTTGAATTCTTGTCTAAGGTAATTTTTATGATATTCTGTGAATTATTTTGTTGTATATTCATTATCATTATATTTTCTCAATAAATTCTTGAAAACCTTGGTTTTTTGTCCTAAGGTACTATAAAACTATTAAAATTTTTAAATCACATGATTTGTTTGACCCACAAAAATTTCATGCCATTATTTTGAAATCACAACTGAATTTGATGAATTAAATTTCCATTTCTATATAATTAATTTTTATAGGACCTCTCACATTATAGTGTATCTTTTATATAGGAGTTGAAGAATGAACATTCCCAGCCTTTTGAGATATATTCACATTTTTGACATTTTTAAAATATTCACAAATTGTGATATTACAATCTTTTAAATTATAATATTTCATACAACACATCATTTGATAATTTTTTTATATTATACCGGAAAACATTTATAGGTTGTCGATGTTGTAAATTATTTTCTTTTGGTTCAGTAAAGTTACATATTTTACTTTTTATCCAACATGAAACACAATTTCATTAAATATTGAAACCCATATTAAAATAGCATTAATCCTTATTTTTTCACAATTCATCCCTTTTCCAAAAATATAACATTATTTCTAGAAATAAACATCTATAATACATTAAAAAATTATTTCTTTTATCCTTGAACATAGAAAACACTATCTGAGATAATTTGAATCATTTTGATATTTTATGTTCTAAATAAAATTAATCATTAAGGAGTGTCCATCAACTATCAAGTTAGAATAACAAAAACTATCTATGATCAAAGGGCTATAAAATTTTCACGATTTAAATGTAACATCAACTTCATTTTCCAATTTTATGATTTTTAATTCATATTTTTTTCATTTCATAACTTTTATAAAATACTCATATATGATGAAATTTGTGAAAAAAATATTTCAAGTGTGACCTTCATAATCAAACATCCCACATACCTCTTACAAGAATTCATCATTCTATCTAATATTAGTATTCATCTCAATATCTTGATAATTTTGATTAATGTTTATATATTGTTGTTATATCCCTTTTAATTGAACTCTATTATCAATCATTATAATGACATATTGTTCTAATAGCTATAGGTCTTCTAGATGAACACACTGCATCACCAACATTTTAATTACAAAATTATGGGGTGAAAAAAAATTATACTACACAATGGGTTAAACTAAAATTATATTTTAATCCATTAATTGGATAGATATCACAAAGATATTTATTATAGTATTTCAGGAACATTTCTAACATATCTAGCTAATTTAATGAATTTCTTATTTCTAAATTTTATGTAAATTTATAACTTTATTTATGAAATATAGTTTTACTATATTTGTCGAAATAATTTTATTCTTTAGTAGAATAATTATCCTTATATAATATAACATTGGTAGTGGACCACCCCTATATCTAATAATTATATTAAATATATATATTAAATATCATTGATAACTCGTACAACAAACAATGACCTGCACTCCCTGATCCTATTCTAGAATCATATAGTTTATATTTCCATGTATGATTCCTATAATTCTGGCCCAATATTTATACACTGAAACATGAACCATAAAAAATAAAAAAACAAGATCACTTAAATCATTATGGAACTTTAAGGTTTATAGTTAAATAGAATTTAGACAAACACTTACATAAACAATAACCATGTATTTTTGTGAACATATCTCTAATTTAACCCATCGTGTCATATTTTAAATTAGGTAATCAACACCATCCTTGTGAAATATTTTATAAAAAATATTTCAACCTCATTCTTTATATCATAGGGAAAATGACGCATAAGAACATTGATCTCAATTAACACATAAGGGTAAAATAAGAATTTAAAATTTAATATCATAAATAAACATAAAAGTTCATAAGGTTGTGAGGGTATAGTCATTATGTGTTAGATAATCTTAAAACAACTCATACACATAAGTACATGGATCATTAAACATGAAAACATAGTAGAATGCATTAATAATGGAAAATGTCATAGGAATCAATTATCACATGAAAAGTGATATCAACCATGATCTAATGAAAGATTTTAAACAAGTCTAAATTATAGATAAAAATATTTGTATATTTGAAAATCATATTATATTACTCTTATATAACACTTATAAAGGACTTAAATATTACATCAACACTACGAACAACTCTCAAAAGTTTTCTCAAGTGAACATAACTATTACTTAATGCATTGGATATATATTCATTCACACACATCATATAGTCTATAATGGGCTTATACAATTCTATTTGTGACCAAAAAATAATTTTTAATTACCAAGTACCAAATAATGAATAATTATAATATATAATTCATTTTATCATAACTCATTTAAAAAACCATTATTATTTATCGAACACGATTAACCCTTTGAAAGGAATTAGATAGATTAAAAATCTCTTTCAAACATGGTTAACTCATAAAAATGAAATTGGATCAATAAAAATTTCACTGAAACATGATTAACTAGTGAAAATGAAATGGGTTCCCTCATAATATTTTAATAAAAACAACTAACATGTGGAAATGAAATCGGATTGAGAAAAATATTTTTGAAAAATATACTATTCTATATGGAGAAAGAGTGAGGAGGTATCAATAAATAAAATCAATGATAGAGGATCTATAAAAATAAGTGGTGTTGAAATTTATGTATTTAAATTCCATTAAAATATAGTTTAATTCATTTTGAGAATAATACATTTTTCATTTTTAAAATCATTTTAAAAAATTGATGAAAAGTCATTTTATTGACAAAAAATCATGGAAACATATATATAAAGTTTTAAAAATAAATTACAAAAATTATTGAAGAATATTTCCATTTTTATATGAAAAAAATTTTCTAGGGGATTTTTTTAATTTTTTATAAATCTTGTTTTTGGAATAAAAATATTTTTCAAATGAAAGGATGATATGTCATAAAAATATTAGTTTGAACACATGAGGGAATTAATAGATAGCAATGTTAAGATATAAATTTATTCCCCACCAATAAAAATTGGTAAATATTTTTCACGGGAATTTTTTATAGATAGATCATATGATTTAAAAGTTGGCGACTTAATCCTAAAAAATCCCAACAAACAATGATATTATAAAATGAAATTGTCAATATTTTAGTAAAACATAATCATAGGCCCCATGAAAGAATGAATTTGAATTAAACATATATTTTAATTAATATAATGATATTCTTGGTAAAATGTTCAAAAGGTTAGTATATAAACTTGTTAAAATAAGATAAGTGTCTAACATAACAAAGGTCTCATAGAATGATAATTGAGAAAAACAACCTTTCTAAATTTTTAGCATTGAAACTATAAAACCTACGAAAGTGATATCCGAAATTGTATATTTAAATAAAAAAATCATTGATAATAATTATAAAATTCATTCAATGTAAATATATAAACTACAAAAAATAAGTTTTTAATATGTATTATATCATATTAAAATAAATGTGATATGAGAAAAAACCATATCTCATGATTAATTTTTGTTGAACGCGATTTAATATCTTGTATAGTAGTTATAAACATGTTATTAACTTTTTAATGAACCATATTAATATTTTAAATATCATATTTGGTATTATTATGACAATTTATTACCTATTTATTAATTGGAAAATATTAATGATACATTTTAATTAATAACCAATTGTTTCATAAATGTTTTGACTTTTGATTTTTGTCTCATTAGATAATCCAATGATTAATAACATCTAAAATTTAAATCATGATATAAAAATCATATATATTCATTATATATTTATTTAAATTCATCCATAAAATATATTTCTAAGTAATAATATATATGATACATGGATATGGTAGGCCATATGTACACAAGAATAATGTTTCGAGTTTCCTATCATTTTGAATGAATGAAAATATAATGATATATAAATATGTACATATTAATTATATTATTATATTTATATCATATATATCACAAATATTTGATAAAATCATCTTTATTATGATTCATTAAATTCTTGAATGAATCGCATAGCTTCATGAGGTGGTAGTCTGCTGTACTGATGAACAATGTTATCATATTCCCAAAAAATTAAATGAGTGATGGTATGTGTTAAATAATATATCTATAATAATAATTAAATATTTAAAATAATACATATCAAATATAATTAGTATTTAAATCACTATTCACAACCTTGAATGGTGGTTATTTGATAATGAATGTCATCAATCCGTGAGGTGGTAGTCTGCTGTACACACAAATTTTGATTTCACAGCCCTTTTAATTAAAGTGTGTGTTGGTGTAGGTCATAATAATTATATAAAAATAAATTTAAATTAATGATAGTGAGGTTTATATATATTTTTTATATAAAAATAATGTATAGAGGTGAAGAAGGATATAAAATAAAAATGATTTTCAGAAGAATATCTCATATTCTTGCGGTATAATCATTAGTATTTCACTAAATCCTTGAAGGGTTTACTTTTTTACCAATATAAGGATTCTAATGTGAGTTTAAGGATGTTTTGAAGTTATGATATATGTTTTTTTATATATCTAAAATACATTAGAGGTGTAATGAATTTAAGAGAGGGTGTTCCATTCATAGGTAGTGGGAATCATTCTAGTAAATACTCAAAAGTATTCACTATTGGGAGATAAATCACACTTTAAGTTTCAATATTATTGATAAATAATTATGTTTATGTATTATGTGGTCTAACAACACATCCAAAAAAAATTAATACATATTTTGGTAATCATTGACTTCCTGAAATATAAATTTTTCTAATTGTTATCTTTTTTTCATTATAGATAATAGTTTTTAACCAATGAAAATTATATTTTAAGAATAAATTTTCACATTAATGTACCATATTTGATATTTATAAGAATTTAAATTTCACTGTATAGAATATTTAAATTTTAGTAATGTGAAAGCATTTCAAAAATATCATTTATTATAAAATAACAGTAATATAACTTTTGAAAGTATTTATTTAAATTTATTTTTAAAAATTCAAGAATAAAATGGAATTAAAATAAATCCATTTAAAATATTTTTATCATTATATATTTTATATAGAAATAATGGAACACAAAAATTTAATCTTTTAACCAGACTATTGACATTTAGAGTATCAATTATTTTATTTGATTATTATCTAAATAATCCATGTGTTGGAGAATTTTATGAATATAATGTAATTATATAATCTATAATATTTAAAAATAAATTAATTTTACAACAAAAAATAATTTATAATAAAAAATAATTATTTAACTGATCCTATGTACTTTTTACCCATCCTTAATTCATTATAGAATTTAAAATTAATAAATCTATATTTTTTTCACTTTCATTTCTTAAATTATTATATTGATAAATTTCATAGTACATTGTCTAAAAAACACAGAAATTTAGATAATAAGTTCAAAAGGGTAGAATTATTTCTATAAAATGGTGTTGAGAAAGTACTAGGTCATTTTTTTCACATTATATACTATTTTTAACAATTAGTAAACACATTATTACCTTAATAAATGTAATTAATATTAATTATATTCACAGATACATTTTGTAAAATATTATATTGACATAATTGAACATTTTAAATTATTCTGATTCCATGTTCAGAGTCTATTTATCCAAATCCAAATCACATATGTGTGAAAATAAAATTTAAAATTAGTCTTTCATATGTGATGTGAATTTGTGTTTTTAATGTAAAAATATAATAAATTATAAAATGGGTTTATATTTAAATTCATTAAAAAAATTATTCAAATGATTAAAATTGAATTTATATTTTTATATATGAAATTATTTTACTTCATAACTATTTGATTATATAATGCAACATTATAAATTATTTAGATAAGTTTTCAACTGAAATACTATAGTTTCCAATTTTTATTAATAAATGAAACATCCCATAAAAATACCAATAAAAACCCTATATTAATGTTTAAATTATACATTAAAAATTATGTTTAGTTTTAAAAAAAATAAATAAATGTGTCAAAATTTATTTTTAACAAACTTTTTCAATTAAAAGGTCGCATAAGTGTCTTTAGAAAAATATCACTTTTCTGTGCATAAAACTGGATTTATTTTCATATCATGTTTATAAAAAACATAGAAAAACTTTTATAAAATATATTTAATATTATATAGATACAATTAATTTTATTCAATAATGGTAATTCAATAAATTTATTATGATAAAATTATTTCTGGTGCAGAAAATAGTCTTTTATAAAAAAAATTCCTTTATAATGTTTTTGTGTGTTAATTACGAATTATTTAGTAACAAATGAACTCAACTATAAATTTTCTTTATTCGTTTAATACCATTGTTAACAAAAAATTTAATTTCTATGATATTATTTTCAAATAAAACAGAAAATTAATAGTTTATTATTTTTTTTAAATAATTTTCATTGCTTGTAACACAAGGTATTAAATAAGTCATTGTTTTGTGTGTTATAAGATAATCCAAGTGTGGCATGTAATGAAATATAAAAATATTTTTTCATGTCTTTCATGATATCGAATATATTTTTGTTGTTTGGAATTCTAGTGGTGTTACATCAATCCACACACCCCTTAAATGAATATTTTCCATACAATTCATCTTTGTTTTAAATAGATTAATTTTTTTATTATTACTTTATCAATACCCTCAATATAAAATTTAAATAAATAAAAAAACTTATAATAAGGGAAGGAGGGTAACATAATGGCCACCCAAAGTCAATGACAACTAGGATTATTCATAGGGAAATAATCATTGGGAAATTAAAATTTGTACTTAGAGTGGAAAACCAATTCTCATTGACTAATAGTGGGTGATATAGAACATGGTCAAGAGGAATTCAATGAAAGTAAAACCGCCATCCAAATATGGGTGTAAAAAAGATATTTATATCATTAGAAAATATAGTAATTGGATATAATTTTATTTCATAATCCTTTTACAAAATTTAATGTATTATTTCACCATATATACTGAAAAATGATGAAATTGTCTATCTAGACAAGTATAAGATCATACATTAACCAATTTCCAATATAATCTCAAATTTTCACCCATATGATCAGTATTCAAGATGAAATTTTCAGATATAGAGAAATAAAGTCAATATTTAAAGACTAGATAACCATAAAAGGGGTATTAATGTATTATTCTTGTATTAAAACATTATTCAAAACAAATTAGTTACAACATTGTAATATAATACCAAAATAAATAAGGCTTCATATGATACATTAAAATTAAATATTCATCTATAAAACCCAATGTCAAAACTAAATCATTCATTAACCCTATATCCCATATTACCTCAAAAAAATCACAACTAAATGTTTTTTAACCATCATGGTTGTCTCATACCTTCCTTATTTGTCACCCAAAAATATAGAGATCCTATTTTCATGTAACATTAATAACATAGTCACCAAATCACATTTTAATTATGTAGTTATCTATAAGATAATAATTGAAATCTTATAATTACCTCAGTATCCATGATCACATAAACATTAAACTTTATCAATACTTTAAAATTTATTAATGAAAAAAAATTAATGGAATAGATCACATTGTAAATGTATTATATTTACTTTATCCAAAAAATACGTCTCCTAAAATTTAATTAATAATATCAATATTATTTCAATACTAAAAACCTTCATAAATGTTATTATAAAATTGAAATTTTGGTCAAACTAAATTTTATAATCCTACTATGGTATACATAGAACTTTTGATAACATGTCTTGAAGACAATATATTCTATAATTTTATCTTTCCCAAAATATCATACCATCTAAAAAAACTTAATATATGCAATCCCATGATTTATGCTAAATAATATACTTTACATTTCTGGATTTTATACAAATAATTATAAACTAATTTTATTAATATAAATCTTATTATATCAAATGGAAATATTATATCACTTATAATCTCATGGAAATTCACGTTTTGGAGTATATGATAAATATAGAAAACTTTTATATAAACCATGGACATGTTTTCAAATAAAATATTATCATGTTTATAGTAGATTTTATTAATAAAATTAGGTCATCAAAATCATACTTTTGAAATCCATTTAAACACAAATGTTAAACCACATAATTTAAAGCCGGGTAACATTAAACATAAGAATGGATAACTAAAATTATCATTAATGGTAAACATTATTATTTAATATTCGATGTAATCAATTAGCATAAAAGTGTATATTAGTATCAGTAAATAATCAAATTTGATGATAAAATCATGAAATAACTCGTACTTATCAATAACTAGATCATCAAACCTGAATACATGTAATATAGAATTAATAAAGTAAAACTCATAATAATAAATAATCTTCTTCCATGTGAGAGCAATATTGAAGAAATGAAACACCATAAACCTAATAAATAATTTGGGAAAAAATATTTTTCTTTTTATACATCATCTCATAGAGCCCATACAAAACCCCTAAAAAATGGAATAACCATATGGCCATCTACCAATATAATTATCAAGAGACCATAATCATTACCTAATGTAATAGAGCACTATCTGGGAACACCAATCATATAAGATTTTAAGGGAACACCAGACACTATCTATGAGTACCCATGAGTTATAATGACAATAAAATAAATAATTAATAAAAAACATGTATAATTAAATTCATCAGAACTCATTTAAACAATCATTATTATTTTCAGAACATGATTAACTAGTGCAAAGGAAAATTTTTCTATAATGATCTTTCAGAATAATGGTTAAGAAATATAAAAAATGGTCTATATAATATTTACATGGAAAAGTAAATGACCTATTGAGAATAAATAGGATTCATAACAATCTCATTGAAACATTTTTAACCCCTATAAATAAATATGTTTCATAACAATGACTTTGAAATAGGATGATTTAGTGGAAATAGAATGGTTTTTAAAAAAAATACCTTTTAAAAAATATTTTACCTTATCGAGAAAGAATGAGGATGGTATTAATACCAAATAATACCAATAGAGGATAATTAAAAACATTAGTTATTACTATTAATTAGTTTAAATATTTTTAAAATATCATTGAATTTTTTTGGATGAAATGACCTTTTAATTTTGAGAGTCTATTTTTTTTTTAAAATAATTTTTCATTTAAAAACAATTCAAACATATAAAGTATATTTTCAAAAATAATATAAAATAAATATTGTTGAAAATAAAATTTAACATCTTAATAAAAGAATATAAAATAAATTTGAAATAATTATTATAAAACATGGTTTTAGATGAAATAGTGTTCTCAAATGAAAAGTCAATTTTTATTGAAAAAATTATTATGAAATAATTATTAAATAAATTAAGGGAAATTAAATGAAATAATTTATTAATATGACATAAAAATAGGTGATTAAAATTATGAGAAATTATTTATATATAGATCCTATGATTTTAACATTGGAGACTTAATCACAAACTGCCCCGTTAAATAATGAGATTGTAATAAGAAACTCTTACTACATCGATAAAATTAAATAAGAGTCCCAATTAAATATTAAAATTAAATTAAACATATAATATCATTAAAATTAAGAGATTAATTATATAAAATTCTCAATTGTTAGTATATAAAACTCATTAATAATATAGTTGTATAAAAAAAATTCTTAAATAATGGATATTGAGAAAAAATATCCCTTACCATTGTGGTAATGTTAAATCCATAAATACCATGAATGAAATATCCTGGAATGGATATATAAATCCCCCAAAAAATTATTTTTTTAACTAGAAAAAATAGTTATGAGATTTTTATACACCTTACACTAATATATGTGGCAAATATATAATAAATCCAATGAAAATAAATATGAGAAAAGAAAAACCCTTACCATACACTTCTTTTCGGTTGAACGCACTCTAACATCCTATATAATGGTATTAATATTCTTATAAACATATTAAAAGACCATATTAAAATTTTATATAACATGTATTATTTTATAAAAACCTTTTATTATTTTTTTATTAAGATGTCCATGATAAAGTTATGGTTTGGGTATTAATGACTTTGTTTCCTTATATGATTCTACAATTTATTTTTTCCCCTCACATCAATCAATATTTAATAATATTTAGATAAAAAAATATTATATAAAAATACTATATATTATTTATATATGTATTTATTTTAATCTATAATATTTAGTGATAGGAAATTAAATTCATTGTATGGAGATAGTAGGCCGTACATATGCATGAACACTATTTCAAATTTTTTTCATTTTGAAATAATGATAAGTAAATGATATTTTTCTATATTATCATTAAATTATTATATTTATGTCATATATACATATTTTTTTAATGTAATTTGTAATATATTCCATGTAATGTATGAATTAATGAAATTGCTTCGTGAGGTGATAGTCCATCGTACATACGGAATACACTATTGTATTTGAAGAAGAAGGAAAACATGGTGGTATGTTTTATGTTATTATTCCATAGTCTTAATTGCATCATAAAACTCATATATATCACATATAAAGATTATTTTTATCATCATTACCAACCATGTAAATGGTAATGGAAAAATTAACGACATCGGTTTGCAAGGCGGTAGTATACTGTACACACGAATAATGATATTTTAACCCCTTTATTGGATTTTTTGGTGGGATTTCTTAATTATATTATCACAATAAAATATTATTATATTTAGGATACTATGGTTATTATTCAACAATGATATAAAATTAATTTAGGGAGGTGGAGAATGAAATAAAAAAGCTATTTTTATAAGATCATTTACTCTTCATTAGGAAACCTACGTAGGCATAAAATAATACAATGAATGCCTTGATTTATACCAAAAAAGGCTTCTATGATTGGGGTAGTTATTTTGAGAAGTAAATTGGTAATTTTTATGATGAAACAAAAGTTTTGAAAGTGGAGAATAAGTGGGGAGAGTAAGTTACTATTTAATATTTGAGGTGGAGTTACATTCTATTAGAAATAATCAATATTATTCAATATTGGGAGGTCAATCATTCAAAAAATGGATACATGATTGATAATTGATGGGTTTTTTGGATTATATAATCGATAAAAACCCCCAGAAAAAAATAACACAAGTTTTAAACATTTTTTTTATATTTTATGTTTCTTAATTTTTACCATTTTAGATTTTCATTATCAAAAATATTTTTCAAAACTAACTAATTTTTTATGTAAGACTAAATTAGAGTGATCCTTATTATATAATTTATAACCACATAGTTAGTAAATTAATTCATAAATTCTAAAAAAATGCAAGGTGTGTTAGAATGTAATTTTAATATAATCTCATATAATGTGAGATGACACTTCTTTAACCATAACTATATTACTAATGTACTTAATATTTAGGAGAAAATTTTTTTATTATAAAAGATAAATTGGTCCATTAATGGACCATATTTTATATATATTATCATTTAAGAATAAATTTTAAATAATATATAATTTTCAGTAAATTTAAATAAATTAGTAAAATAACATCTATTATAAAATGTTTTTGATGAAAATTTTCACATTATTTTATTAATTTCAATTATTAAAAAATCAACACAAAATTAGAATTAAAATTTAGTAATTTTAAATCTTTAAACAATTTTATACATAAATGAAGAAATAATTTAACACCAAAATTCATTCTATTTCCCATACTTTTAATATATATAGTATATTTTTTTTATTTTATCATTAACTAAATAATTCATGTGTAGTTGTTTCATAAGAATTAAATTTAATTATATAGAAAATAAAAATTAAAGACAACTTATTATAAAAAATTCGTTTATATATCTAAATAATTTAAATTTAATAACATATATACTCATTCTATATACCCGAATCATGGTATAATTTAAAATGAATAATGGTACATTGTTATTATTATTATTTTTATAAGTTAGTATTTTAGTCAATTTCATGAAAAAGTGTCCCAAAAACTCATTAACCTAGAGGCTAAGATCAAAAGGGATTAAAAAATTCTTTGAAATGGGTGGTTTATATACATTAGGTCAATTTTATACATTATATTCAATGTATAACCATTATATAAACATGTTTTTATCTCAATCACTATAATTAATTTAATTTCTCTTATTAATAACTACGACAAAAAATCTATGTTTACCTTTTTTGAAATTAAAACGTATTTTGAATAATAATATTCTACCATAATTTAATAATTCTAATAACATAATTAGAACGAAATAATTTAATATTATTTACACATACAGTACATGAAACCGAGGTTTTATAGTAAAAATATTCAATTTGTTGGAATGTTGTTATATGCAAATTCCATATAAAAATGATACAAATAAAATAAATTGGAATTATATTTGTATAATTTATTTAATTTTAATTTAAAAAATATTTAACATTTAATTTAAAATTATATATTATTTAAATGAGAACTCAGTTATCAATTAAAATTTATTAATTTTTACTTTTCTTAAATAAGTGACACATTTCATGAAAATAAGAAACATTAACCCTAAAATAATTTTATAATTCTTATTTCTAAAAGGAGTTTTATTTTTTTAAAATTAACTATAATTTATTTAATATTAGATTTTAAAAAATGGTGAACCATTAAAAGGCGGTTAATTTTTTTTAGAAAAATAATGATTATAGGAAAATAATTTTATTTGTTTTTTAATTACGTATAGAAAACATTAACGATGGATTTATAAATTTATATTTAATATATAATGTAAATATTGAATTAGAATAATTGAATAAATTGAATTTATTTATTTTATTATAATAAAACTCGTTGGGTGCATAAAAATAATTTTTTATAAATACAATTCCTTTATATTTCAATGGTTTTCAAAATCATTTCTAATTAATAGTTAGCTAATGAACTCATCCAAATATTTTTATAATACATTTAATATCATTCTTAATAGAATCTTTAATGGACATGATAAAATTTTCATTTTTTAAAAAATTATATATATAGTATATTTTTTTCTTCAAAACACAGTCTTTCATGTAACAAAAGATATCAAAGAAACTCATTGTTTATTGTATCATATGATAAAATGAGTGTTTTATGTTATACCAGACAAAGACGGTGTCACATTTCTTTTATACTATTGAATATAATTTACCTTATTTAAAATATTCTTTGTTACAACTTGTGTCACGTCAAATATGAGTTTTTCAAACGTTACATACTACATAGAGCTCAGCTTCTCTTACATGAATCGTTCAATTTATCTTGTGTTATACCCAATACTGAGAATAAATAAAACATGACATACTATTATAATAATATTATTCAAAATAATTGTTATCATATATAAATTGTGATGGATTTTATGAATATTGTTAATTAAAATATGATAATATTGTTCACACATGTATAAAAAGATAATTATTTCTTATCATGTAATTAAAAATGAAAATAATGGAAATCTTTTAGTTAGAAAATATTTTTATATATACAAATGTGTTTACCACAAAAAATCAGAAAACCCACTTTTTGAATTTTCTTATTTTATTTTTTATATTATATATTGAATCAAATATTTAAAAATCATTGAATATATTTTATAGATATTATATAACAATGCATCTCATTTTTCTCTTAAAAATCGTTTTATTCAAAAAATTATTTTTTTCTGTTTTTTTGAGAAAAAAATGTAAATATAATTTTTACACATTTATAGAATTAATTTTGTAAAATAAAATACATTTATGAAATCATCATATCGAATTTATCATTGAGTTAATTTTTTATTATTTTTAAAAATTGTAATTTCTTAATTAAGAGTGAAACTACTAAATTTTAATTAAATACTTCATTTTTGTTCAGACTATTTATAAAAAAAAATTATTTCAAATACTTTTCAAAATAAAAATATTAATACTATATATATTAATAAAATTAATGTATTTGTAATATTATTTTTATTGATATTTTATGTAAATTATATTTATCTTTTGAACATTTTATCTTTAAAAACAAACTTACTCATAACATTTAGAAGATTATTTTTATATTAACATTTTTCCTTAAATGAATATAATTTATAGAAATATAATCTGCATTTGGAATTATAATTATTTGGTAAGTTAAACAATTTTTTTTAATGAATATTAATAGTGAAAAACTGTTGTTGTTAAGGTAAATAATGGTTCACCCGGGGCTAATCTAAAAAGATAATGGATTAGATGACCTATAATCATACATAAAGTATATATTTTGAAAGTATTCCTATAATATAATTTATATTTATCTTTTATACTTAATTTTTACTCTTTTAATATGTGAAAAATTTGATAAAACATTTTATTCTCAGAAATTACATGTTTTCCACTCACCCAACTTCATAATGGACACCCCATATCCACTCAATTTTACAAAATAATACACTTTTGGTTCAGAAAATACATATCCGAATTAATTCCAAACATCATTAATCTATACCTATAACCCATATTTCTTATATGAAGATATCATAGGTAGGATTTTAGTGAATACATACACAGTTTATTCGATGAAAATGTAACGTTCTTCAATGAGGACTTCATTTTATTTATATATCCACCTCCTCTAATTTTTATTTAACCATTATGATATAGTATATAAAGTATCTTTCTTGTATATATATGATGTAATTTGATTAAAATTTTATAAAACCATCTATTAATACATCAAATGGTTTGTGAAATAATTATTCATTTGTATGGTGGAATACCCCCTTGCGAACTTATATCATTCATTTTTCCATTAACACCACTCATGGTTTGGGTATGATGATGAATATGAATTTTATATATGATATTAATAAAAAACATTACCTATAGATTCATTATATCATATATAAGTTTTTACTTCCCATTTTATAGGGGATACGATATCATCACTCAAGTGTCTGGAAGACTATCGTCTTATAGAGTGATGTGCTATTCATTTCACTAACACATTACATATAACATATACATGAAAAATAAATATATGTGATATAAATGAAATATATATGATACTAGTAACATAATTAAAATTATAAAAATTTAATATATCATTTTAGTTCATACATTTTCACTTACATGAAGATGATATCACCATTCATGTACATGTGGACAAAAACCTTTACGAAGCAATGTGGCAGTATCTATTCATAACAACATTAAATGGAAAATATTTATAAGTATATTTTGAGTAATAAAATGCTATTTATAATTTTATGATTTTTATGTGAGTATAATATACTACTTTCCTCCTTTCCATAAAGACCATTGGAAAATGGAAATATTAACCATGCATACCCAAGGACAACTGTCTCAATGATCATAACATACTTCATTTTTTCATCCCATATTTCGTGGTTGGTCTTAAAATTATTATTTAATTAAAAATATTATATTTATCTCATTATTTTAATTATATTGACGATTAAACCAAGATAAAAGTAAAATTAATGAAAATAAAAAATAAAAATATATACAAAAAACAATATTTTTATTACCCTAAACATGGTTTTACCAATGAATTATTAATAAATGGTTAATTAACAATCATAATTAAATAATATTTTGTACAATATGTAAATTTATTTTTCTATAATATATTTATAATAAACATATATTGATTATAAAAGAAATTTTGACATGTTTTAATTAATTAAAAATTTATGGTATGGGATTAAAATTCTCAATTATATTATAGGAAGACATGTGAAAATTCATGACTCATTTATTTTGAGTTGTTTATATACTTACCATTATAAAATTAATATCATTAATATCATTATATTTATGATACCTAATGTTTCATTTTATTTATGATTTATTAGGACTTACAGTTAAAAATATTACTTAAGCTATAAGGGAGTTATGTCTCACTTTCTACATATGTGAGACATATTCTATATTAAAAACCAATATATTTTATGGGTTGTATATAATTCCCATGAATTTATATAACTATTATTATTTTAAAAATTTTGGGGATTATATATCTATTTTATTATTTCTCTTTCAAGGGGGTTATATTTAATATTTTTCTAATATGGTAATGCATTTATGTTAGAGTCTTATCCATTATCCTGATTGTTTACGAATAATATTCAATGTTTAATTATATTGATTTAACATTCATGAATTGTCATTTATTTTTTATCCTATGGTTATTCATGATATTTTATGGTAATAGTATTTTAATATCCCAACATGAACCATCAAGTCTGATCTGGAGTGTAGCATGGCCTCATGTGTACCTTAATGTATGTAAGAGGATTCTAACTAGAAGAGAGTGTCTAAGTTTGAAAGTGGTGACACTATATAACTTAGTATGATGTGATATTGGAAATAATAAAAAATAACAAGAAAATAAATCATCATATGAAACATGTTAATAACTAAATTAATTTAATATATGTCATTTCGTAAAAGTGCCATAAATGTGGAAGTCATATTTTGTGTAAATAGTGTAGATAAATAAATAAAATGATATCTGTGTGATACCATTTTCATTCATATCCCATGACCTTCTCAAATCTCCTCATCTCACCAATCCACCATATGTCCATTTTCATTAACTATATCCCTCTTAAAATATATATGTTTGTTGAAATAGTAGAGTAGGGTTTGAGTACAAGGCTCTATAAGAAACCAAAAATTCATCCTTCCCATGGTGTGCACATGTATTCATGTGAGTTTAATTATTATAATAAATTTATAAAAATAATTAACCTAAAAACAAAATACAAGAAGTTGTGGGTTAACTAAGCCACTATGAACCCCTATCCATACCTTCTTTTTTCCCATACCAAAAACTTATTGTGTGTTGATAAGTATACATACTAGCCACAATTATGTAGGAATGCCACTATGAATCCACATGGAATTGAGTGAAAAAAACCTACTATAAATCCCCAAGGAATAAATTAATAATAATAATGCACAAGCATTCCTGTAAATGTATTTTACCTGGAATCCTCAAGGAATCATTTAACACTCAAAATCCAAATGGCATAAGTTTTTTTCCATTTACATCGATTCAACAAGGCATCATGTGGACTCCCTGTTAAAATTTTATCATGAGGTGTTTTCATCATTTCTTCACACCATTTATGCACCCAGAAGGTGTAATCATACTAGGGTGGAAATTTAGAATTTATATATATACAAATTCTCTAATAGAAAATGTGACATGTCATATCATGACAATAACCATAGAATACAAAATGATAAAGATAACAACATCATATATGTTAATGTATGAATCAAATAACCTCATGTAATCGAGCTATCACTAAAATCTCATGGAAGAAATCCATACCTTATCATGGTCAACACAAAAATTATTTTTTGTTCACAAGTAAATATTAAATATTAATAAATCAACACAAAAATTAAAACAAGGAAATATATGTGTAATGAGTCCCAATGATGGTAAGAAAGTTCCGATGTCAAAATTTATTGACGTCAATAGCAAGGATAACAACAATATGTGGTTTGATATATGGATTGGAAACCAAAATAGTAAATAACTCTTACTTATTTCATTATTAACAAAGTAATCAAAATTTCAATACTCGATTATCATCAAGGGTTCCTTAAACAAGAAAATTTTATTTTATTTCAATAAGAAATATACTGTTATAGGTGGTGATATATTCTCTCTCCAAGATATGTTTGGAATTATAATTTTATTCCAGAGCATACACTCTCAACATTCTCCTTACAAATAATCAAAATTTAATTACTCTTCATAAATAATCCCATTATAATTCTATTATGATAATTTCTCATAAATTATCCTGATATAATTATCTTTGATTATTTTTCTTATATTTTCAATTATAATTATCCTTTGATAATTTTTCATAAATTAAACATTTATAAATATCTCTTATAAATGATTATAATTTAAAATTTATAATTATATTTTCATAATTTCTTAAAAATTAACCTCTGTAATTATCATTATATAAATTATACTAATCTTTACTTTTATAATTATTATTTTTACATCTCATATGTTATCCTTTTGTAAATATCATAATAATTTTTCCAAAATTATATTTTACAATAATATTTTGATAATTTATTATAAATTAACCATTATAATTATTATATGAAAACCTATCCAAAATTATCCATTAATAATTATCTTTTGATAATTTCCTATGAATTTTATTTTAAATTTTATCTCATAAAATATTATATAAATTATACATCATAATTATATTATGATAATAAATTATCCTTTGAAAAAACTTATCCAATAAATTATCCCTTGATAATTTAGTGACTATAGATTAATATTTTTTATAATTATCCTTGATATCAAGGAATTAAAATTCAACAATTTAAATAATTAATCCCTTATAATGTCACAATTATAATTTTATAATAATAATAATTATCCATTGATAATCGTACAATTATCATTTAATTATTTATTAATCAACCTTTTAAAATCTTACAATTTTTGGTTGATAATTTAATAATTATTTTGTGATAATGTCAAAAGAATCATTCGATTATTTTAATATTTATCCTATGATAATATCATAATTATCCTTTGATAATTTAAATAATTATCATTTGAAAATATCACCAATTCCCTTGATAATTTTTATATATTATCATATGATTAATTTTTTCAATTATAGAATAATAATCAATGAGATTAAGTTTTTATTAAAATATTGGGTAATTCATGGAATTTTTCAATTTATAATTCATTATAGTTATCTTTGATAACTTTTTATAATTTTATTTCCTTAATTTTGGTTTATAGTTATCATTTCATAATTACATTAAAATTACTATAATAATCAATTCTTCAGTCATTTCATTCTTTTCAATAATTTGAATTAAGAATTTATAGGAAAATGATAATAAATTAATAATAATTTAATAATAAAATAATAATAAATTAGTAATGAAACATGACACCTTCATCAATGGGATATGCCCATCATTGGGAGACAAATAATGCACTACGCGTATGGTTTAGGAGAATCGATCAACCAAGTTCATGAATAACACAGAAGGCGGTCTAGGTTCAATTGGATTCAATGAAATCAATTGATGGATAAAAAAAAGGGTTTGGGTATTTCAATTACAAAAATAGTATTAATTAAAACCATAAATTCAAAAACATGTTTTAATCACTACTTCACCCAAAAAAATGTATCTAATTCTACCCCATTAAAGGATTTAGTCAAATTAAATGGTTATAAAGTATGATAAATTAGGGGTATATAATGCATGGGTCCTTACCATGGATATTCGACAAGTTTTGTGGGATTATAATGAATGGTAAAATGTGTATTTAAATAATTTAATAATAAAATTAATAAATTAAATTTTCTAATAAGCTGAAAGGCCAAATTCATAATGCATAAAAAATGTTATGCCCTCCATTGGGAAAACCTCACATCCCAGACATAAGAGTAGTCTCATATATCCCATACGATGCACCGTTATGGGGATATTTAATTATTTTATAAAAAATATTATTAAGAAAATATTTAAATACATATACTATTATAGAATATTACCAAAATTCTGATGCACATATAATTTATGCCATTCCTTGCGAAAGCCCTATACCATGTAACAAATGGTAGTATCATATTTTTTATACGATGCATAATTTGAGAGAGAAAAAATATTTTTTATACAATTTTTTTTATTTTCATATAATATATTTTATATATTTATATTTCTTTTCTGTCAATTCTCTAAGATCCAAAAAATCCTCACTATCTCATTTCCTAAATCTGAAATTATTCAAAATAATTTATCAAGATGTCAAATGGAATTTTCCATAATGTAAAGCCTTTAAAACTAGTAATTAAGTTATTTCAATTGAAAATTTATATTTTGACATATAAATAATAATAAATTATTTAAAATTATTGTTTTTAATAACATAAATATGTAAATATATTTCAATTCTCCCCCTCTATCGACTTCTTATCCACATGAAGTAACTTTAGCGGTATTTATCAGTTAACCCTTCCCACAATTCTCGATCATCAGACTCACACTCCCACGTATCATATTGGATTCTCCCATGCCTCCACTATATCTGGACTAGGGGTACCATATTTCATCAAGATATCACATTTCTTCTATCTATAAAACACAAAGTATTATCTACATAAGAAGAATTGTTCTCTAGATCAACATCCTCTCAATCAATAAATGCATAGTTTTAGGTATGTAACTCTTAATAATGTAATGTCCTGGAATTTATGTGGAATTTTTTTTCATAAATACATTGGAATTTTATGAGTCCGTGAAAATTGACAGGGCGTGATTCTGAGGCCCGGTGTGCCCAGAATAAATTTCTGATGTTTTATTCTGGTACTTTCAATAAACATATGAGCGGATTTTTATAATTTTATAACCAGTGCTCAGAATTGAAATCTGAGGGCACCGTTGAACTCACAGTGCCGGTATTCTCTTAAGGAGACTTACTCCTTGATGGAAGACGGTCGGACATAAATGATTGTTTTTGGGTTTTTAGTGGGATAATTAAATAAAAATAATGTTCTGTATCTTTATTTTTATTTTGCTGGTTAAAGCCTCTATGTGGAAGTTGGAGGTGGGGACCAACACAACATAACCTCCTAAAAGAGGTTATGGTGGTGGGGCCCACCCGAACTTATCATCCTCTTCATGTTTATTATGGTGGGGACCACCTAGGGTTTTAACCCCCTTGAAACTCCCCATTAATGGGGAGAAACCCTCAAAATTCCATTAGGTGTAGGGAACCTATTCAACTCCCCTAACATTTAATGTGCCATATCCACACCATTAATTAATTGAGCACAAACAATAATTAATTTAATTTTTTTTGAATTTTGTGCCAATAACTAAATAATAGACAACATAAAAAAATTATTTTCTCTTCGCTCACTTTCATCTTGGTGGAACTTTGGAGAGGAGAGACAGCTTAGGGAGAAAATATCTCACCAAGGAATAACAAAGAATGTGTTCTTCTAACGGAGAACACCAGCGAGGAGTATCTTCGACTTTGTTTCCCAGAACCTCCTTCAATGTAGGACATTTTCAACTACGATGAGCCGGTAGAAAAACTGACGATTGAGGAAAATGCCGAAATCTGTCTTTTTCCAACGATCCGTCTTCTTCCCCGCGACTCCGTCGGCAAACAATGATCAAGGCAGGGGTTTTATTTTATATGATATTATTCTTATATTTTTACCCTTCTAAAACAAAGTATTTTTTTGGATGTCACCTTGTAGGTTGGGAACCTTTTATTTGTAGGAAGATGTGGTGTTCTATTCTTTTCTCTTCATTTCTGGACAATTCATTGAAAATCAAGAAGGTTTGAAACCGCTTGCTATAACCCTAAACATGGAGGGTTCGAGCAAAACTAACATGGATTGATTCCCTCCACCGATCTCTCTTGTGATGTTCTTCGGCATGGTGATGAAACGATGAAGTGATGAAGGAGACATGCAACGACAGTGCTATACATGGTTTCCGCAACCTACGCCGCCCTCACGGCGCTTCAGCCAAACCGGCTCCGTTGTCTCTTGCAAACCACACCGCCCTCGTGGCACTTCATCCGAACCAGCTCCTCTACCTCAGCCAGACCTCACAGCCTCCAGGATGCCCAGCCGCCCGACGGCTCCCGGCCATCTGCCGGCTCTCGACCGCCCACCTGCTCCTAGTCTGCCGACTCCCGGCCACCCGCCGGCTCTCGGCCAGCCACCGGCCTTCCAGCCACCCACTGAACTCCCGGCTCCCTACCGTCTGCCGGCCTCCCGACTGCCCGCCCACGTCCCACCTCTCAGGCCATGCCTCCAGAGTCGCGCCCCTCACGGAGTCCGGTAGAGCTGGCATCCCTGGCCGAGCTGCCAGATCCTCACCCCTCGCGGTGCCCGACCGAGCCGGCCTCCCACACCCCTCATGGTGCGCCAGTCCAAACCGGCTCCGCGCCACCGACCGAGCCGCCTACAGGGACCCATCTTGTTAGAACCGCCCTCACGACCGGCTAGGCTGGGCCCAGTGGGTCAGACCGAAACCAACAGGTCTGGCTGGTTCGACCCAAACCATGTAAGCCCAGACTGAGTCTAGTCGGGTCGGTCTGACCGGGTCAGACTGGACCCTGGCCTACTACCGACCCTTTACTTTCTTTTGGCCATATCTTTGGCACTGGACGTCCGTTTGATGAACCATCAGCGATGATGGTAATCATGGAGCATGGAAGTCCCATTGAATATACCCACTACAGTTTGGGTATTGTTGAGATATAGTCAGGTTGGATCTTGCATGAATCCAACCAGGCCCCTGGGACTAAAAGTCTAATAAATCATAGACTGGTCATCTGATTGACGCACTGTCTATTGCATTGATACCTCTATGACTTAACGGACCTTTGAGATACTTCTTCGTGGGAGTTTGTGACAGTGTAAATTTTGACCAGTAGCTCATGGAGAGAATCCTTATGGTGACGAGCGAGCAGAGTGCAGAGACCTAGTAGATGGATGAGACATAATGACTTTTGACTGATTGACTCAGAGTGACTCGACTAGCCTAGTGGGGACCGCCTTGATATCATGACAGACCCATAGCGGAGGGGCGCCAAGTTGTGGCGGGAGACCTGCGGTACTCGACAGGAGGAGTACCTATGTAGGCTATTAGGGGGAGTGCATGGTTTTTGCGGCAGACCCATGGTGGGGAGCACCTTTGTGACACAACAGACCCACATTACTCAACTGAAGGAGTACCTCAGCAGTACAAGGTATGTGGGAAGCACCTTGGTGTCACGGCAGGCCCACTGTACTCGACATAGGAGGAGTTTTCCAGCATCCATGGTGTCGATAATGTGAATAAAAATCTTGGTTTAGCTGAGTCAGTAACTTTTGTGTTTACCTCATGATTGAGATGGATTACTTGATAACTTAGGTATATATATTGGCATATACCTATGTGGTGTTATCTGTTGATTTCACACCATTTGGTTTATCCTTGTTGGATTTTGTGAGACCTCGAGGGTCTCAGGGTCCCAAATGAGTATCGTTATACTAACCACTGCATAGGCTTTTCCCGCACCTCGTTGTGTTGGTTGCAAATGACAGACATCGCTGAATGAGGCTGAGAGTACCAGGACTGGATGGTACACGGAGATGGACCTTACGACGAGTCGGTACATGGAAGAGACTAACAGTTGTGGAGTGCTGAGATGGCTATATATACCTATACTTCAGGTAGGAATCCCGAAGGATGACCCATCAGCTATTTTTCCTTTCTTCCGTTGTACATGTATTAATAGTTCCTTGTACTTTATAGTTGGACTTGTATTTTTATCCTCTTTACTTTTCAGTACTCTTTCATTATACTGTTTACTTAGTGTTTGTATCCAGCTGTGTGCTCTGTTTTGCGCATTTACAGGTTTTAAAGGCAATGCCTTCCCAGTTTTAAGGAACTACACCTTTGGTGCTAGTCGCAGCCCCTGGCCTATGGAAGTCGTGCTTGGGGTAGTCACGACACGGGCTCCGGGGGATAGGTCATGACAAATTGGTATCAAAGGATTCAGTTCTATCATAGAACATAAGACTCTGATATTTTATGTGAAGTATTAGTTTTAAGGGTACTGAGTGTGGTGTTTAGTTAAGGGGGTACAGTGTTGGTGTTGCAGCTGACGTTTCCATACACCAAGACCCTGACTTCTGATTTCCAACTCAGTTCACGAAAAAACTGATTTCTTGTGTTATTTAATAAGTTTTATTTATGTCATCTCAACCAGGTTAGCTCACCAAGTTTAATCTTTTGACCATGTCACATATGTTTCTTTTAGAATGCCTCGCCATGGACGACCAGCCAGAGTCCCGAGAGTTGTATGCACAGATAATCAACTGTGCGACACGGCCTTGTTGTAGGGACCTTTTCCAGTGGAGGAACCAGTGGTACCACTTCACGTTGGGCCACCGATTCCACAAACCTCAGAATCAGATGATGCAGACTACTTGAGTTCATTTCATAAGTTCCAGCACTAGAGGCTACACATGTTCATGGGAGAGAGGGATCCATAGATGGTTGAGGATTGGTTGGAAGCTGTGGTGAGAGTTTTCTGACTGGTAGGTACACCAGCAGACATCATGGTGATTCTTGTTGCCATCATTCTACAGGAAGCAATGGGAAGACAGTAGAGCTTGATTAACCTGGTCCATGATGAGATGACACTACTCTGGGAAGACTTTGAGTGCCTGTTTTGGGTGGAGGTTGTACCAGCGACTCTTCGTGCAGTGCACATACATGAGCCACTTCATCTACAACAGGGCAGCATGACTGTAGCTCCGTACTCAATGAGGTTCATAGACCTATTATGCTACTCACCAGATATGGTATGGGACCCTTTCTTCAGGGCCCGAAACTTCAATCAAGGACTCAAGAGAGAGATCAGAGCTTCAGTGATCTCACTCAGCATCCCGACGCAGGCAGGGGTGTTTGAGAGAGCCCTCCTAGTAGAGAGTTTCCTGGTTGAGCAGTCTCTAGCAGTGAGATCCACCTCTAGTCGACATTTAGCGGTGTCTTCTGCAGCTGGCAGTAGACAGATGTTGTAGAGGTCCAAGAGGACCATACCTATAGGTGGATGACCGCATGACTTAGGATCGATTGTGCGGGGAACCCATAGTAGAGACATACATTCCAGGAGCGGGCAGTGTTTTTCATGCAGTGGGCTGGGTCACATGGCTCATGACTATCCAACCTTCCATTCGGATAATCAGCATATGGTAGAAGGATCGTCCAGGATGTGACAGAGATTCAATCGAAGCGATCCGCAGGGTTCAGGAATATGTGGCATAGGAGATGGTCCTGCAGCTGGTGGTGGACGATGCTACGAGATATTACCACCACCACCACCAGGAGGTCCACCCCGACCACATGGAGTGGTTGGATAGGTGAGAGCTCAGCTCTATGTAAATAAGGCCTACGATCACGACACTCCAGAGATGATTCGGGGTACGATATCTATCTACTCCACCATAGCTTTAGTTCTTATAGACACAGGTTCCAATAAATCATTTATTTCCACTTCCCTCATTCAGAGCTCATAGATTCCGACAGAGCCGTTAGATTGATCCTTACGGCTAGAGATTCTTATGGGAGCAGATTCGAAGATTACGCACTGGTTCTGGTAGTTTTAGCTTACTCTAGGAGGCAAGATCATCGACTAGGATCTACTAGTTTTGGCGTCGAGGACTTACAACGTCACCTTGGGTATGGACTGGTTATCTAAAATCGATGCTCATATTGACTGTATTTGGCACAATGTGTGTTGTGTCCACACTGATGGGACCAGGTTTACCTTCACTAGTGAGAAGGGAGCCTTTACAGCATAGGATAAACTTACAGAGAGGAGGGTGCAGCCAATCACTCATCAGTTAGCCTAACATACCCTCAGAAAAGTTGATGCGGAGAGTCCCAGCTGTCCTCTAGTGGTGGACTAGTACGCAGATGATTTCCATGATAATGTCCCAGGTCTACTTCTTCACAGAGAGGTGGACTTATACATTGACTTGTACCCCGAGACAAAACTGATATCTACACCAGCATATCAGATAGATCTTGATAAGCTTCGTGAGCTACGGGTATAGCTGGAGGACTTGCAGGGGAATGGATTCTTCCAGCCCAGTGTTTCACCTTGGGAAGCCCCGATTCTATTTTCCAAATCGGCAGATGTGAGCTTGAGGCTTTGGGTTGACTATCTATGCCTGAACCAAGTGACTGTGATGAACAAGTAACCACTTCTAAGGATTGATGACCTCTTTGATCAACTGTAGGGAGCACAGTGGTTCTCTAAGATAGACCTCAGATCAGGCTATCACCAGCTCAGAGTTTGAAAAGAGGATGTGTAGAAGACAACCTTCAGATGTTAGTACAGCTGGTAAGAGTTCTAGGTTATGCCTTTCTGTGTAACCAATGCTCCGAAAATTTTCATGGGACTCATGAACATGATATTTCATTCGTACCTTGATCGCTTCATTTTTGTCTTCATCGATGACATTATGATCTACTCATCTTCAAAGGAGGATCATGCCTACCATTTGTAGGTATTACTGGACACAATCTGAGAGCACCAGCTGTACGGTAAGCTCTCTAAGTTCTAGTTCTGGATCTGAGAGGTTCACTTTTTTGGACATGTCATTTCGACGACTGGAGTTGCAGAAGACCCAGTAAAGATTGAGGTGGTACTTTCCTAGGATCCATCCAAGAGTGTGATGGAGGTACGAAGTTTCCTGGGATTAGCTGGATACTACTAGAGATTTGTTCCATATTTCTCCAAAGTTGCAGCACCACTATCAGCCTTGACAAAGAAGGGGAAACCCTTTGTGTGGTCAGAGAGATGCATCAGATCTTTCAGGAGAAAAGGCAGAGGCTAACTAGTGACCCATCTTAAGGCTTCTAGAGGAAGACGTAGGGTGCGTAGTCTACTACGACACATTAGGGACTAGACGAAGATGTGTCCAGATATAGGAGTGATCAGTGATCACATATGGTTCTCGGCAGTTGAGATAGCATGAGAAGAACTATGCTACCCATGACTTGGAGTTACCAGGAGTGGTCTTCTCCTTTAAGATGTGGAGACACTATCTGATGGGAGAGTGTTTTACCATGCACTCTGATCACAAGAGTCTCAGGTATATCTTCTCTTAGAAGTACATAAACCTGAGACATTGAAATTGGCTTGAGTTCATCCAAGAATATGACTTCGAGATAGTCTATACTCCTGGGAAGGGGAACGTTGTTGCAGATGCACTTAGTAGAAGATCCGGTATACAGCTTCTAGGAGAGGTTACAGAGTAATTGGATACTTTACTGATATCTTTTGTGGATAGAGATAGAGTATCCTTACATCAGTCTTCTATGGTTGCTCCCCCACTTCTTCAGAGAGTCAAGGAGGCATAGCATGGTGACTCTGGCTATGAGACACGATGTGTTCAAATATTCACATGGTAGGCACCTGATAGATTTTCTGAAGGAGGGGAGCACGTCATCCTCTTCTGAGGACGTACCATGGTACCGGTGTCTCTTCAGGAGGAAGTGTTGAGGTAGTTCGACACATCCACTCTGGCGGTACATCCAAGAGTGACGAAAATGTACCCGGATCTTCGATGACAACACTGGTGGACGAGAATGAAGAAGACAGTTAGAGAGTTTGACTCACGATGCCTCACTTGTTAGCAAGTGAAGATGGATCATAAGGTACCAGAAGGCTTGGTTTAGTATTTAGAGGTTAAAGAGTGGAAGTGGGATTGGATATCTATGGATTTTGTGACATGACTTCCATGTACATCCAGAAGTCATGACTCTATTTGTGTGATCATTTACCGACTCACCATGTTGGCCCACATCCTACCGATCAGAGAGTAGGGTTCAGTAGAGAGCATGGTATGCCTTTATGTACAGGAGATTGTGTAGCAATATGATGTTCCTTCTTCTATTTTCTCAGATTGTGAAACACGACTTACTTCACGACTATGGAAGGGGTTGCATGAGGATTTCAAGAATCAACTTCGTTTGAGCACCGCCTTCTATCCTCAGATGGATGGCCATACTGAGCAGACCATTCAGGCCCTCGAGGACATGTTGTGTTCTTGTGTTCTTGGATTCGATCACAGTTGGGAGATTACTTGCCTTTGGTGGAGTTTTCATAAAAAAATAGCTATCAATCTACCATAGGGATGTCACCTTTTGAGGCATTGTACGAGTGACCTTTCAGATCACCTTTGTGTTTGACTGACCTAGGGGAGTCAGCACTGGTGGGACCAGACATGGTATGAGCTACTACAGAGAAGGTGCAAATCATATAGAAGCAGATGAAGACTGCACAGAGTATGCAGATGTTGTAACAACCCGAGATTTTATGATAATTATTATTTTTAATTTCATTGATGTCTTTTTTTGTACGCTACACCAAGATTATCTTGCGCTATACGCAACACCGTATTAGATTGCAATATATGCAACACTATTCTTGCTCGTGTTACACACAATTTCATGTTTGTTATGTAGAAATTATTCTATGCGACATTAAGTATAGACTTTTTTTAATGTATAAATGAAATATGGTTGGATTCTGTTATTCAAAACAACAAATGTGTTTTGCACTACACGTCACCCTGACTTGGCTTGCATTACACACAATCACGACCTTCCTCGATAGCGTGTGTAGTACACAATATCGGGCTTCACTAAAAAACGATATATTTTTATAATATGGACTATAAGTTATGAATAGTATTAACTACATTTTTAATTTTATAACATTATTATTCATCTTACACATTTTCTAGAACATGGTATGAGAACAAAATCAAATTTTCGAGTAAAATAAGTATTTTTCAAAAAATATAGTTTTGCAGCCTTTTGATGGTGTACCCACATTAAATATAGTTTTTGACATGTTTATAAGTTCAATTTGACAAAATAAAATTCTTCCTTGGAATCAGGATATAGAAATTTATTTTAGATAAATTTTTCGTATTATTCTCATAACTTTCATAGTTTGATGAATAGTAAAAACACGCTACAATTTAATTAAAAACAATTTTTTTCATCATAATAATTTATATGGATAGACTATATTTTTAATTGGTTTCAAAGTTTAATTAGAATATATTTTCACCATTTAATCCAATGTTGGTCATTGGAATTAATTTCACTTTGTAATTGGACATAAACAAGTATCAATCTTTTGATAGTTATTGTTTCTTAAAAACACATTATTTATTTTGATAATGGGAATTACTTTTAAAATTAATTAATGCCACTTCTATGTTTTTAATTTGAAAAAATAGACATCATTTTTGAATTCATAATATCAAATATATCTTATGTGGAATTTTTTGTATTTTTCTGAAAAATTTGAATTTTTAATGAATAGTGAAAACACTGAGTTTTTGGTTAAAACTGACTTTTTATTTAAATAATAATTTATTTGATTTAAATTTATTTTAGGTCAATATAGGTACATAATACTTATATAAGTTCAATGAAATTCATAGGATTCATTTTATAATAATTTTAGATTTATAAAAATTGTATTGAATTTTTCACCGTCTTTTACCCACCTCATAGGAGCTTTTGCAATTGTTCATAAAACATAATTTTATCACTTTTGTGAGTTTAATTTCTAAAATCCAAGAGACACAGTTAATATCAAGGAGTAAAATTTGGTTCAATTAGATAAAAATAATTTTTGTCAAATAGTAACTTTTTTACTTTTATTTACCACGATTAAAAGTAAATCGGAAAATTCAAGGTTAAAAGAATATTATAATAATAAAAAATTATCTTTAAACTTGTCCAAAACTTATTGGATGAGTAATGTCCGACCATGGGAATCCTTGTGTATATTTTGGGACCCCATTAAGCCACCTATGAAAGACAATGACACATTAGATTAATTATTTTAATGTAAAGTCAAAATTGGGATTATCAAAAATCCTTTAGTAATTAATTTTTATAAGGGGCTATATAAATTATCTTTTCGACTATAAATATTCATTGTAAATCTAAAATATTTCCTACATGTTGGTATTTTTTTTAATTTTTAGACATCAAATAAATTAAATTATGTATGAAACAATAATGATGCAGTATTTACCTCATTAATAAATGATTTAAATAAATAAGATTATAATGATTAAAATATTATCCAAAACCAGTCCAATTCCTATTGGATGATTTTATTTTGAATATGAGTCATCTTTTATTTTAATGTAATGTGTTTTGGACCTCTTGAAACTGAAGATAAGTTTATAATAAAATAATGTTTTCACACTTTCCTAAACAACCCCTCCTCTCATTTATAAAATGAGACGACTTCTATGCAATTCATAACACCTATCAAGCCTTTTGTCTCATCCAAAATCTACCCAAAAAAGCTCCCTACATCCCTATCCTCCCCTTGAAGCCTTAAATTATGCAGAAGACACTCGAAGAAGTCATTTTGGTTCTATCCAAAGGAAGTTACCCAAATTAAAGGTAATAGTTTCTCTTAAGTTGTTTTCTTTTATTCTACTTCTCCAACCCCAAAACTCTTTTTAATACATTCTTTTGGGACAAAAACAGTATCCTCAAAATACTAGGATATTTTTATGATAAGTATTAGAACTACACTTACACACACCTCCATATAATGGATGAAGAACATAATGTTTCTGTGATGGCAAACTAATGACTCAGGAAACAATGATTGTTCGATTTTCTCTTATCGCCTCTCATGGTGTCCATTATGATGGAACTGTATTTATATATGATATATATTATGTTTATTATTTCCTTATGCTTCTTTAAATTCCAATTATATTAATCCTTTATGGTTTCCATAGTTGGTAAATACGAAAATCTCATTTGAGGAAGTGCGGACTACCGCCCCCTTAAAGTGATGTGATTCGTTAATGCCTTATGTGGGATGTATAAAGGATGGAGTTAATTATATTATATATGATATTATACTGTAATTATAATATACCTATGTATCATTATGTTTTAATTACATTAAAATAATAAATAGAAATGAATGTAGCTTTCATGCGTACGTACGGTTTACCGTCTCCATGAACGGTGCATTTCATTTCTTACCTTCATATGTTATGTACTAATATAAATACAAGTATATGCTAGAAATATAATGAACATATATGATATATAAATCATTATTTACATTCTAGAAGTAAGTAAATCATGATATAAGTAATCATAACATCAAGAATAACAAGTGAAAACACGTACGATAAATAAGATGATTTTACACAAAACGTTGCTTTAACATTGGATTTACAAATGAACGGGTAATATAAAGTCATAAGTGAACCATATATGATATCATAACAGAAAATATGATTCTTTAATAAGTCAATGACATTATTTAAATCATTATACAGGAGGTTTGGATACTTACAAAGCATATCAGACCTAAGGTAAGGGAGAACTTTTCCAATCTCGTTTTTATCCGAGATTGTTTATTCGTAAGTATTTACGTGGGCTATTGTTATCATCCAAGACCATATTTTCTAAAAATGTTTTTCTGTATGTTTAAAGTCTTTTTTACCCATTTTTAACTTTTACTACATGTTATGTATGGAATTATTCTTTTTTTACCATACGGTGTACTTTTTGACTTTTCAGGAAAAAGTACGAGAAGAATGATTTTTTAACTTATACGGCATGAATGGATTTTTTATGGTTTTATAAAGCCTTATTTTCATGAAGCCTCCTCAAAAATATTCCATGACTATTTTCAACAAAATCTATTTCTTTTAAAATTAAATGACTTTTTGTGAAAAGATATTGATTTTGAAGAAGAAAGGATATTTTTCTCAAGAATTCATTTCAAGTGTTTTATCAAAAACATTTTCCATATAAGATAAAATTATTTAAAATGTGTATGTTTCAAGTATAATTACTCTATGATTTATATGGCTTCACTTTTCTTATGATGAAATATCCATTTGTTTTATATGGATTATGTGATGATGGGATGATGTTTATGAATCCCATATTATTCTTTGGGTTATGATGAATGTTTAAAGTTTATTTTGTGGCCCAAGTAAGAATGATTTCATTATGAGATGGGTAGAACCTATATATCCCTCCAATGAATTGGGTAAAGATTTATATCTCATGAGATACACATGGATGAAGCGGCAAGTAAATTCGGTTCAGTAATACCGGGCTGGAACGACATGTAAACCCGGTTCAGTCAGGGACTTTGTAGAGACCCGAATCTAGACATACATGGACATTACATTACTTTTTCGGAATACTTAGTACATAACAAATACACACACACAAGGATCGTAATAGTTTAGTGTCTTTGGAAACTCGGAATATAATAATCTAATCCTGGTGAAAGATCTTCAACATCTCCCATAAAGATCTTCCTTTTTTTAACCTAAAACCTTTCTTTATATCCTGGGGAAAAGAAAACATAAAAGGGTGATCTCAAATGCTCAGTAAGGGTAAACAAAAGAAATATCAATCACATCATATTCATAAGAAAAAAACATTTTGGAAATCTTAACCTGCAAAAGAGATCATAATTTCATAACATGGGATAAATCATAGTAGTGAAATGAAATCCCAATAATCATAACATAAAACATGAAACTTTGTGGCATACACACATAATCATAGAGAATCATTTCTTATTAGTCAAGACTCATTGCCAAGACTATCTTAGTGGACAAATTCCCTTTCTGAACCGAGTTCACTCCTCGTTTCACTCCTGTTTCATTGAACCGGTATAACCTACCATTCCAACCATGTCTATCTCATGAGATATAAAATCTTTACCCAATGCATTAGAGGGAGATATAGGTCCCACCCATCTCATAATGATACCATTCTTATGTGTGCCACAAAATCTTAAATCATACATCATTGCATAACCCATGTAATAAAAATGGGATTCTTAAACAACATGACATCATAAAACAATTCATATAAGATAAAGGAATTAATAAAAATAATTCCATCAATGTAATAATAGGGATAGAAACAGAACCCTTTATTATCTTAGATGGAAAATAATTTTGATAAAACACTTGAACTCCATTCTTGAGGAAAATATCCTTCCAACATCAAAAACACTTTTCCTTTCTTAACATGTCATAAAATTTTAAGCTAAAAGAATTTGTTTAAAAATAAACGTGAAAACTTCTAAAGTAATATTCTTGGAAATTTTGTTTTAAAAATCCATTCATGCCGTATAAGTTAAAAAACATTCTTCTCGTACTTTTCTCGGAAAAGTCAAAAAGTACCTCGTACGAAAAACGACAAAAGATTCATTTCATATCTTTTACTAAAAACTCACCGAAGGGTAAAATTGGATTTAAAAAATTATAGGTGGATGGAAATAATATTAAATATTGAGGAAACATGTATGGGGATGATAAAATACACCCTAGTAAATACCGAAGTATAAACAATCTCAGATAAAAATGAGATTGTGATATTTCCCTTACCTTAGGTTCGATTTGCTTAATATGTGTCCGAACCTCCTGTATAATGATTTAAATAATGTCATTAACTTATTAAAGAATCATACTCATTGTTATGATATCATATATGGTTCACTTATGGCTTTATTTTACCCGTTCTTTTGTAAATTCCATGTTAAAGAGCGTTTTGGGTAAAATCGTTTCATTTGTCGTCCGTGTTTTGACTTGTAATTATTCATATGATTACTAAGATCATGATTACTTAATTACAGAATATAAAACATGATTTATATATAATATATATTCAGAATATATATATATATATATATATAATAGATCAGTAAATGGAAAGAAATACACCGTTCATGGAGACGGTAGACCGTACGTATGCATGAACGCTGTTTTCTTTTCCTTATTGAGTTGAATGGAATTAAGTAGATGACATGCATATATATACAAATAAATCCAGAATCATTATTATGTCATGTATTTCATTATTACTTTTTATATATACTTTATAATCATTCATGAATGGTTAACATGGAGAATGAATCTCATCGCATCGTGGAGACGGTAGTCCGTACGTACGCACGAGCGATGATATCGTTCTCATGATCATGGAATTGTATTGGAGTGTATGTATACTATTTCATAATCAATATCACTTTACAATAATCATATGTAGTTATTATGTACACCATTATACCCATCCAAGTTATGTGGTGGTGGAAAATAGATTACATCACGGCGTGGAGACGGTATTCCGTACGTACGCACGCATGGTGATTTCATTTTCCGTAGGATGGATAGATGGTGAAATAAGTTTTTTTCATAATTATAATAACATATCAGTATATAAGTGATACTTATGTTATTACTTCATAATTAAACAACCTAAGAAGAAGAAGTGGAAGAAGAAATAAAGATGAAAGAATCGGTAACGGATATTACCTCTTCTTTGAAGTGCTTCTTTGAGACATCCTTTTAGGGCACTGAAATAGGTCTTTTAAGAAGACCAGAACCTCTAGGATGTTTCTAGGGAAGTGGAGTGGATAAATTGGCAGGTGTTGGCCGAGCATGAAGGCTCAAAGTGGTGTGAGGAAGAGAGGGAGGGGGTGCCCTTTTATAAGGGAGGAGAGGGGAACCTTTGGAATAACAAAAAATATTATTTTATTATAAAGAAAAATTCGGTTGTAAATAGCTACAAATTGATTTATTTAGAATTTGAGGTGGGGATTCTTCGAATGACTTTCATCCAATATAATTTAGAGAAGTTTAGGTTCCTATTTTAACCTTATCATTTATATTTAACATTAAGTTAGATAATTTTACTTTTACCGTGTCTTCCTGTTTTCTTACACTATAAGGTTAATAAACTTACTCTATCAAGCCAAACGAACCCCAAGTTGTTTATTATTAATATATATAACCTTATCTAAGTCATTTGGCCGAACCTTAGATTTTTAGGAATAAAATAACAATTAATAATATAATATTTGTTTTAAAAACTATTTTATGTCAATTTTGACACTATTTAGTAATTGATTTTTGTGAAAATCATAACAGAATGATTAGTTCGAACCAAGTTACTTAAATCAATAATAACATGTCATATTAACCTATAAAATTAGTGTAATTCATAAAAAGTCTCAAATTACATTTATTTGGGTGTTTGTAACATCAATTATGTCAATATTTCATTAATAAGATAATTATTGCATCATCGTTGTGTCATAAATAAATTAAATTATTTAATGTATAAAAATTACAAAAAAATACCATTATGTAGGAAATCGTTTTAGATTTCTAATGAATATTTATAGTCTAATTTATCTTATGTACAACCCCATATTAAAAATGATTTACTTATTAAACTTTGATTTTGACTATTTTAACCCTTCTTTAAATAAATTAATAATAAATGTCCTAATCTAATCCATGTGGGCCTAAATGGTCATATTTTATTTCTAAGGTTGTTTTTGGTCGAATTAAACTTGTCCAATAGAATTAGGACATGTGTTAGGGTAATAATAATATCATTTTTACCCTTAATTACCCTATTTATATTTAACCATGGTAAAAAAAGTAAAAAGTTACTATTTACCAAAAAATTATTTTCTTCTCATTGAACCACATTTTACTTACTGACATCAACCGTGTCTCTCGGATTTTCGAAATTCCATTCACAGAAGCGGTAAAATTAAGTTTTATGAAAAATTCATTTTTTTAACTACCACTTAGTGGTTTCACTATTCATCAAAAAAATGAAAGTTTCCAGAAAAATACCAAAAATTAGGCCTAAGCTATATTCGATATTATGAATTCAAAAATTATTTCTATTTTTCAAAATTCAAAACAAATCAGTTGCATTAATTAATTTAAAAATTAATTCCCGTCGTCAAAACAAATAACGTGTTCTTAAGAGATAATAACTATCAAAAGATTGACAGTTGTTTATGTCTGGTTTAAATGTGAAATTACATCCAATGAACAACATTGTATTAAATTGTAAAAATATATTCTAAATATACTTTAAAACCACTCAAATTAATTATTTATCACTATTAATTATTTCGATTAAAAAGGTTGTTTTTAATTAAAATTTAGTAATTTTCACTATTCACCAGAAAATGAAAGTTATCTGAAAAGTACCAAAATTTCACCCTAACCTAATTTCGATATTACGAATCCAAAAATGAATTCCATTTTGAAAAATAAAATTTAAAAAATTTCAAAAAGTGGTTATTACTATTCATAATGGATAGTTTTAATAATATTTTGATAGCATATTGTTGTTTAGTGAAACTCGTAATTGCGTACTACACACGCTATCGAGGAAGGTCGCGATTGCGTGTAATGCAAGGAAAGTCAAGGATGCGTGTTGTGCAAGCTCCTTTTGGTGTAGAGTACAACACAAGACATTAATGAAATTAAAAAGAATATTTTCCATAAAATCTCGGGCTGTTACATTCTACCCCCCTTAAAATGAATTTCGCCCTCGAAATTCGTCGGGGTTATAAATGGTTTACTATTTGAAAGTTTCTTTAATAGAAACCCACATCGTAAAAAGGAATACCAAAACTAATCTTTAAAAACAAAAGTATGAAATGTAACGGTTACCCAAATAAACTAATCACTGGGTTTCCACATAGGTGAAAATATGGATATGGAAGAGAAATCTAAACATCATGTTCTGATGGAGAGTGGTAGAGAACATGGATATGGAAAATCCAGCAATCACAAAGCCATAAATTTGTGACGATCTAAGGTACCATCTGATTCATCAGATATAAGATCACTAGGACAACATTTTTGGTTTTCAAGATCATTTCCTTAAAGTTGATGAAATTGGAATTAGAAGAAATACTTTCATGATTTTGGTATAGTCTCACCGTTTTTAGTTCTTTGGACAATTTCCACTTCATATCTTAATGAAATGAAGTTGAATTTGTCATTCGTGATGTGTTAGCAGATCATGTGATAGAATGATGGGTCATTCCATCTGTCTCAAACAAAAGGTTAGAAAAGTTATCAAAAAATACATAAGTCCATCTATAGTGAGATTAATCATATATGGTTCCTAAAATGGACTTATACTTCATATATCATACTGCTTAATATAATAAAACTAGTTTCTACTGAACAGGGACTTCATGTAGGCCAGTGGTAGGTGATAAAGGCCAGTCGCACTTCAGTTGTGGGTTCGATTCCTACGACCTTGTCCGACGCGATGGGTTGTCGCCCGTCCTACAGGTTTTAATTTTTCTAAAACTATATTACTATAACATCCCATCAATAATATCGAAAAAAACTTCTATCCTTAAACAATACTAACTTATGTCCAACATAATCTATTCCAATCTTTAGGCTTATCCATAATACTACATTCCATTCTCATAATATAGTGAAAACGATTACCAGAGATTTAATACTATCGTTGATCCCCATATATCATAAGATATGTCTTGTTGGTCACATTCCAAAAATTCAAAGGCCTTAATCATGTATTCTCTTGAATACCCATTGAACCTTAGTGAAAACATGAATGTAGTTAAAAGTTAACACTTTACACATACCAAAATCCTCAAAATTCTATATACTCAAACCATGATATCACTTAGTCCTTATATCAATCATGAGCTCATGAATACTATCAAACATATTAGATTCTCTTTATCCCTTCATTATGTGCATATCATCTGCTTTCCAAAAATATTTCAATCACTTTTCATGGTTACCGATGCCATAAAATTATTGAAAACCATAATAGACCAAAACATAAATATTCCAATATTCCACGATACTATATAAAACATTATTTTGGAATCCCATTACATAAACACTTAATCATTCCACCACATCGTTGTCATATTCAACATCTCCAATGGTGATCGCATGTGACTTCCCTTTGTCCTTTTCCTTAAGTGGTTTCTCATGTCGATCATCACTAACCCTTGGATTAGGGCATTTATTAGCATAATGCCCCATTTCCTTGCACTTGAAGAATTGAAGTGTAGTAGGTTCATTCTGTTTATCCCTTCCTTTGTTTGCATCATTAGACATCTTCTTCCCATCATTGCGGCATTCAAATGCCCGATGACCTTCCTTTCCACATTTGAAACATTTACTTGTCCCTTTAAGACAATCTCCACCATGCTTCTTTCCACACTTTGAGCATAAGGAAACATTCATCTTCTTTTCACCATTATTCTGAGATTTCTCCTTGAACTTCATCTTTCGTTTCTTGTCAAAACTACGACATGGATAAGTAACACCAACTTCCATTTCTACCTTGATAGCACAACGCACAATTTCTTCATAGCTACTGAAGTCTCTAATAGCTAATGCCCTTCGAAGATTTGGTTTTATGCCACTGAAGAATCGATCAACTTTACTTTCAGGTTGGATGATAAATCCAGATGCATACCTTGCAAGCCTTGTAAAATTCGCTTTGTATATAGCAACCGATTCATCATCCTTTTTCTTTAGTTCAAGAAACTCCTTCTCCATCTTTGTTCTAAGAATACGAGGGAAGTTCTTATTGAAAAATAAGTTCTTTAACTCGTCCCATTCCATGGACTCAATTTCATCTCTTTGCCTCGTATTCTTGATAGGATTCCACCATTGATCAGCTTCACCTTCCAAACGATATACAACTTAGATGACTTTATCATGTTCAGAACATTGAAGAACTGAAAATATCTTTTCAGTAGTACTGATCCATTGTTCAGCAACAAGTGGATCAGAAGACCCACTGAAAGAAGATGGACGTTGCCTCATGAAGGACTCAATAGAATATTGTTCCCTTCTCTGCTCATTTGGAAGTCCAGAATGATTCATAGCTTGTGTATGTATAGAAATAAGATTTTTCACTCCATCTCCCATAACATTTGTTTGTTCAGGAGGACAATCATTGCATTGTCCATTGCATTGATCAACACGGTTCCTTCAGGTTCCGACCATCGTCAAAAACCCAAAAAGAATAGTGTGAGAGGAAAAAATCATGGTAGGGAAAACAACATAATAAAGGTGGAGTAACTTCAATATCTAACATCTTAGGTTTAATTCTATGATCGTTAGCGTAATTCTAGTACTATAACCTATACGTATACTTAACCTTAGGGACATACCTAGACACACCTTAGAAATATCTCTAGGGATCTCACTAATGTTTTCGCATCCTAGTTTCCAAAGGTTGACTAAACTTTTCCTCTGATACCAACTGTAGAGACCCGAAGCTAGACGTACATGGAAATTACATTACTTTTGGGGAATACTTAGTACATAACAAAAACACACACACGAGGATCATAATAGTTTAGTGTCTTTGGAAACTCGGAATATAATCTTCTAATCGTGGTGAAAGATCTTCAACATCTCCCATAAAGATCTTCCTTTTTTTACCTAAAACCTTTATTTATATCATGGGGAAAAGAAAACATAAAAGGGTGAGCTCAAATGATCAGTAAGGGTAAACAAAAGAAATATAAATCACATCATATTCGTAAGAACATAACATTTTGGAAATCTTAACCTGCAAAAGAGAGCATAATTTCATAAATGGGATAAATAATAGTAGTGGAATGAAATCCCAATAATCATAACATAAAACATGAAACTTTGTGGAATACACACATAATCATAGAGAATCATTTCTTATTAGTCAAGACTCATTACCAAGACTATCTTAGTGGACAAAGTCCCTTTCTGAACCGAGTTCACTCCTCGTTTCAGTCCTATTTCACTGAACCGGTATAACCTACCGTTCCAGCCATGTCTATCTCATGAGATATAAAATCTTTACCCAATGAATTGGAGGGAGATATAGGTCCCACCAATATCATAATGATACCATTCTTATGTGTGCCACAAAATCTTAAATCATACATCATTGCATAACCCATGTAATAAAAATGGGATTCTTAAAAAACATGACAGCATAAAACAATTCATATAAGATAAAGGAATTCATAAAAATAATTCCATCAATGTAATAATAGGGATAGAAATATAACCCTTTATTATCTTAGATGGAAAATAATTTTGATAAAACACTTGAACTCCATTCTTGAGGAAATTATCCTTTCAACTTCAAAAACACTTTTCCTTTCTTAACATGTCATAAAATTTTAAGCTAAAATAATTTGTTTAAAAATAAACTTGAAAACTTGTAAAGGAATATTCTTGGAAATTTTGTTTTAAAAATCTATTCATGCCGTATAAGTTAAATAAAACATTCTTCTTTTACTTTTGTCGGAAAAGTCAAAATGTACCTCGTACGAAAAACGACAAAAGATTCCTTTCATATCTTTTACTAAAAACTCACTGAAAAAATTGGATTTAAACAATTGTAGGTGGATGGAAATAATATTACATATTGAGGAAACATGGATGTGGATGATAAAATAGACCCCAGTAAATACCAAAGTATGAACAATCTCAGATAAAAATGAGATTGTGATATTTCCCTTACCTTAGGTCCGATTTGCTTCGTATGTGTCTGAACCTCCTGTATAATGATTTAAATAATGTCATTGACTTATTCCAGAATCATAATCATTGTTATGATATCATATATGGTTCACTTATGGCTTTATATTACCCGTTCTTTTGTAAATTCCATGTTAAAGAGCGTTTTGGGTAAAATCGTTTCATTTGTCGTCCGTGTTTTGACTTGTAATTATTCATATGATTACTTAGATCATGATTACTTAATTCCAGAATATAAAACATGATTTATATATAATATATATTCATAATATATATATATATATTTATATATATATAATATCAATAAATGGAAAGAAATACACTGTTCATGGAGACGGTAGACCGTACGTACGCATGAACGCTGTTTTATTTTCCTTATTGAGTTGAATGGAATTAAGTAGATGACATAAATATATATAAAAATAAATCCAGAATAATTATTATGTCATATATTTCATTATTACTTATTATATATACTTTATAATCATTCATGAATGGTTAACGTGGAGAATGAATCTCATCGCGTCGTGGAGACGGTAGTCCGTACGTACGCACGAGCGATGATATCGTTCTCATGATCATGGAATTGTATTGGAGTGTATTTATAATACTTTAGAATCAATATTAATTTACAATAATTATATATAGTTATTATGTACACCATTATACCCATCCAAGTAATGTGGTGGTGGAAAATAGATTACGCCACGGCGTGGAGACGGTATTCCGTACGTACGCACGCACGATGATTTCATTTTCCGTAGGATGGATAGATTGTGAAATAAGGTTGTTTCATAATTATAATAACATATCAGTATATAATTTATACTTATGTTATTACTTCATAATGAATCGACCTAAGAAGAAGAAGTGGAAGAAGAAATAAAGATGAAAGAATCGGTAACAGATATTACCTCTTCTTTGAAGTGCTTCTTTGAGACCTCCTTTTAGGGCACTAAAATATGCCTTTTAAGAAGACAAGAACCTATAGGATGTTTCTAGGGAAGTGGAGAGGATAAATTGGCAGTTTTTGGCTGATCTTGAAGGCTCAAAGTGGTGTGAGGAAGAGAGGGAGGGGATGCCCTTTTATAAGGGAGGAGAGGGGCACCTTTGGAATAACTAAAAATATTATTTTATTATAAAGCCAAATTCGGTTTTAAATAGCCCCAAATTGATTTATTTTAAATCTGAGGTGGGGATGGGTCGAAATAATTTCATCCAATAGAATTTAGAGAAGTTTAGGTTCCTATTTTAACCTTAACATTTATATTTAACTTTAAGTTAGATAATTTTACTTTTACCGTGTCTTCTTGTTTTCTTACACTATAAGGCTAATAAACTTACTATATCAAGCCAAAAGAACCCCAAGTTGTTTATTATTAATATATATAACCTTATCTAAGTCATTTTTCCGAACCTTAGATTTTTAGGAATAAAATAACAATTAATAATAAAATATTTGTTTTAAAAAGTATTTTATGTCAATTTTGACACTATTTAGTAATTGATTTTTTGTGAAAATGATAACAGAATTATTAGTTCAAACCAAGTTACTTAAATCAATAATAACATGTCATATTAACCTATAAAATTAGTTTAATTCATAAAAAGTCTCAAATTACATTTATTTGGGTATTTATAACATCAATTATGTCAATATTTCATTAATAAGATAATTACTGCATCATCGTTGTGTCATAAATAAATTAAATTATATAATGTCTAAAAATTACAAATAAAATACCATTATTTAGGAAATATTTTTATCTTTCTAATGAATATTTATAGTCTAATTTATCTTTTGTATAAACCCATATTAAAAATTATTTACTTATTAAACTTTGATTTTGACTATTTTAACCCTTCTTTAAATAAATTAATAATAAATGTCCTAATCTAATCCAAGTGGGCCTAAATGGTCATATTTTATTCCTAAGGATGTTTGTGGTCGAATTAAACTTTTCCAATAGAATTAGGACATGTGTTAGGGTAATAATAATATCATTTTTACCCTTAATTACCCTATTTACTTTTAACCGTGGTAAAAAAAGTAAAAAGTTACTATTCACCAAAAAATTATTTTCATCTCATTGAACCACATTTTACTTATTGACATCAACCGTGTCTCTCGGATTTTCGAAATTCCATTCACAGAAGCGGTAAAATTAAGTTTTATGAAAAATTAATTTTTTTTAACTATCACTTAGTGGTTTAACTATTCATCAAAAAATGAAAGTTTCCAGAAAAATACCAAAAATTAGGAATAAGCTATATTCGATATTATGAATTAAAAAATGATGTCTATTTTACCAAATTCCAAACATATCAGTTGCATTAATTAATTTAAAAATTAATTCCCGTCGTCAAAACAAATAGCGTGTTCTTAAGAGATAATAACTATCAAAAGATTGACACTTGTTTATGTCTGGTTTAAATGTGAAATTACATCCAATGAACAACATTGTATTAAATTGTAAAAATCTATTCTAAATATACTTTAAAACCACTCAAATTAATAATTTATCCCTATTAATTATTTCGATTAAAAAGGTTTTTTTTAATTAAAATTTAGTAATTTTCACTATTCATCAGAAAATGAAAGTTATCTGAAAAGTACCAAAATTTCACCCTAAGCTAATTTCGATATTACGAATCCAAAAATGAATTCCATTTTGAAAAACCAAATTTAAAAAATTTCAAAAAGTGGTTATTAGTATTCATAATGGCTAGTTTTAATAATATTTTAATAGCATATTGTTGTTTAGTGAAAGTCGTTATTGCGTACTACACACGCTATCGAGGAAGGTCGCAATTGCGTGTACTGCAAGGAAAGTCAAGGTTGTGTGTTGTGCAAGATCCTTTTGGTGTAGCATACAACACAAGACATTAATGAAATTAAAAAGAATATTTTTCATAAAATCTCGGGCTTTTACAGACTTTGTCCACTAAGATGGTCTTATCAGCAATCCCTTGGCTACTATGGAAATCATATCATGTGCTTAATGTTTTTCCACAATTACAAATTTTATTCCCATGAAATTTTATAATGATTTATGATCCATTATGATCTATGCCTTATGTACTTCCATGTTTTATGTAATTGCCCATGATTTTGATATTTAAACATTATGTTCATGTTTTTAAGTTCAAATGTATATGATTTTTTTATTTTATCCATTCTTACCCTTACTGAGAATTTGAGATCACCATTTATACGTTTTCTTTTCCCCAGGATATGAAGAAAGGTTTTAGGTAAGAAAACAAAGGGGGAGATCTTTATGGGAGATGTTCAAGATCTTTCACTATGATTAAAAGATTATTTTTCCGAGTTTCAAAAGACACTGAACTATTTCAGTCCTTATGTGTTTGGTTTTGTTATGTATTAAGTATTCCAAAAAAGTAATGTAATGTCTATGTAAGTCAAGATGCGGGCCTCTATAGATGTCATATGCTGATAGGATATGGAGACCTCTGGAGTTCGAAGATGGCGACCTCGTCATTCTATGGGTCTCACCTAGATGAGGTTTACTGAGATTTGGACGAGGAAGAAAGTTATCTCTGCGATTCATCAGACCTTTCCATGTCCTTAGTAGAGTTGTCGAGGTGGCTTACCGCTTAGCACTTCCACCTCAGTTACATAGAGTGCACGATGTCTTCCACGTATCCCAGCTGAAGAGATATGTACATGACCCTTCTAACATCATCGGCCATGGAGAGCTATATGTCAACGATGGGGAGACTTTAATAGTGGTTCCAATGGAGATTGAGGATCGACAGGAGTGGGTCCTACGTGGATGGTCGATACCTCTGGTGTGTGTTCCCTAGATGAATAGGAACCTCTAGAAGAGAAAATGGGAGTAGGAGGCTTAGAAGCGTGCTCAGTATCCCCACATGTTCTCTTAGTTCGAGTTGTAGATTACAGGGATGTAAAGCCCTGAGGTGGGGAGAATGTAAAGACCCAAAATTGCTATCTAATTTTTTTCTTAAATACATTGGAATTTTACGATTCCTCTAAAATTGACGGCGCATGATTCTGAGGCCCAGTGTACCCAAAATCAATTTCTGATGTTTTTTTCAGGTTTGTTCAGTAAATGTATGAGCATGTTTTTATAAATCTTCAACTAGTGCTTGGAATTGAAATCCAAGGGCACCATTGAACACGAAGTGCCAATATTTTTTTATGGAGAATTTCACCTCGATGGTAGTGGGCTAAGAATAAGAAATAGTTTTTGGGTTTTTAGAAAAACAATTAAATAAACAAAAGTTGTGTAGCATTATTTTTATTTTGTTGGTTAAATCCTCCATGTGGAAGTTGGAGGTGTGGACCGCCACACCCTAACCTCCAATGAGAGGTTATAGTGGTGGGTCCTACCCGAACCTTACCTCCTCTTAATGTTTATTATGGTGGGGACCACCCGTGTTTTTAACCCCTAGAATCTCCCCATTAATGGGGAAAACCCTCAAACTTCAATTAAGTGTAGGGATCCTCTTCAACTCCCCAAACACTTAATGTTCTAAATCCTCCACATTATTTAATTGAGCACACAAATTAATTAATTAAATTATTTTTAAATTTTGGGCCAATGAATAAATAATAGATAAATTAAACCTATTATTTCTTCTTGGCTCACTTTCATTCTGGTGGAACTTTGGAGAGGAGAGAGAGCTCAGGGAGAAAAGATCTCACAAATAAAGAACAAAGAACTCATTGTTCCAACGAAGAACACTGGGGAGGAGCGTCTTCGACATTCTTCCTCAGAACCTACTTCAACGTAGGAAGTCTTCGACTATGATGATCCATCACACAAACCGACAATCGAGGAAAACATAAATGCCTATCTTTTTCCAATGATCCATCTTCTTCCCCATTACTCTGTCGACGAACAACGATCAAGGAAGGTGTTTTATTTGAATATGATATTATTCTTTTATTTCTTCCCGTATAAAACAAATTATCATTGTGGATGTTTCCTTGAGGGTTGGGAACCTTATATTTGTGGGAAGATGTGGGGTGTTATTCTTATTTCTTCTTTTCTTGAAAATTCATTGAAGATCAAGATGGTTTGAAACCGCTTGCTACAACCCTAAACGTGGAGGGTGGGGGCCAAAATAACATGGATTGAATCCCTCTGCCAATCTCTCTTGTGATGTTTTTTTGGAATGGCGATGAAATGATGAGCCGAAAAATGTGACATGGAACGTATGTGTTACCAGCGGTTTCCGCAACCCGCGTCGCCCTTGAGGCGCTTCGACCGAACCAGTTCCGCCACCCTGGGATGAACTGCGCTTCCCTCACTGCGCTTCGGTCGAACCGGATCCTCAACCTCGACCGTGCCTCGCGACCTCCCAGCTGGATGACCGCACTCTGGCTCCTGGCCATCCGCCGACCTCCTGGTCAACCGTTGGCCTCCCTGCTCCCGGCTTCCCCCCGGCCACCCGGCCGCCCGAGCCACACCCCTCATAGTGTCCAGCCATGATGGCCTCCCAGTATGAGCCACCCGAGCCATGCCCCTAACGGTGCCCTAACGAGTCGGCCTCCCGAGCCCCTCGCGGCGCTCCGGGCCGAACTCTCTCTGTGCCACCCGGCTGAGCTGCCTACACGGCCCCCTCCGGGCTGAACCTCCCTCACGGCCTGTTGGGCTAGGCCTAGTGGGACGGATTGAACAGAAAAGTTCATGATGTACCCAAAGGGTCAGGCCATGTCGACCCAAACTGTGTCGACCCAGACTAAATCAGGTCGGGTCTGTCTGACTGGGTTAGACCGGACCCGAGCCTACTATCGACCCTTTACATTTTTTGGCCATATCATTGGCACCAAAATTCCATTTGATGAACCGTTAGTGGCGCTGGTAATCTTGGAGCATGAAAGTCCCTTTTAGTATACCCCAATAATTTTTGGGGTATACTTGAGATACGGTCCAGTTGGATGATGCATGAATCCAACCGGACCCCTGAGACTAAAAGGCTAATAACTCACAGACTGGGCGTCCGATTGACGCACTGTCTGTTGCATTGATACCACTATGACGTGACAGAACATTTAGATACTTCTTTGTGGGAATTCGGGACATTTGGACTTTTGACTAGTAGCTCGTGGAGCAGATCTTTTAGTGACGAGCGAGCAGAGTGCAGAGACCTAGTAGCTGGCTGAGATTTGATGACTGCTGATGGATTGACTCGGAGTAACTCGACTAGCGTAGTGGGGAGCACCTTGGGTTGCTGAAGACCCATGTAAATGGAGTTCTTAGTTGTGGTGGCAGACCCGCGGTACTCGACAGGAGGAGTACCTCTACATGATATTAGTGGGAGCACTTTGTTGTGGTGGAAGACCCACGGTGGGGAGCACCTTGGTGACACAGCAGACCCACGGTACTCGACAGGAGGAGTACCTCAACAGTCCAAGGTTAGTGGGAAGTGCCTTGGTATCTCGACATTCCCACTGTACTCGAAATAGGAGGAGTTCTTCAACATCCGTTGTTTCGATAATGTGAATAAAAATCATGTTTCAGCTGAATCGACAACTTTTGTCTTTACATCCTGATTGAGATAGATTACCTAATAACATATGGATATGTATGGGCATATACCTAAGTGGGGTTATCTGTTGATTTCGTACCATGTGGTTTATACTTGTTAAATTTTGTGAGACCTTGAGGGTATCAGAGTCCCTACTCAGTATCGTTATACTCACCCTTGCATGGCCTATGCCCGCACCATGTTGTGTTGGTTGTAGATGACGGATAGTGTTGACTAAGGCTGGGAGTACCAGGACTAAACGGTACATGAAGGTTAAACTTACGACGATTGTGTACACGAAGGAGACTGAAAAACATCGAGTAATGAGGATGCTATATGTACCTACCCTTCTAGTTGGAATCCTGGAGGATGACCCATCAACAGTTTTTCCATTCTTCAGTTGTACTTGTATTTCCAGATCCTTGTACTTTACAGTTGGGCTTGTATTTCCGGCCCCTTTACTTTTCAGTACTATTTTGTTATACAGTTTACTTAGTGTTTGTATCCAGCTGTGTGCTCTATTGTGTGGGTTTACAGGTTTTAAAGGCAATTCCTTCTATATTTTAGGGAATTACGCCTTTGGTACTAGTCTCTAGCGCCTGGGCTATGGAAGGTGGGCTTGGGGTAGTCACAGCACATGCCCTTGGGGATGGGTCGTGACAAATGTGGCCAGATGGAAAATCATGTATATACATCAATTGAGAGAAGGTAGTTACATATGATATTTCTTATCATGTATTCCCTCAATGAACTAAATGTTTCTAACAAAATTAGGTGTTATATTCCACTTCAACCATAGATTCCACCACCACAACCAAGGAGTTACTCATAAGGAAAACTCGATCTCCCATGGAGAACTCTATCTCTCTCTTACTATATTTGGAATAATATTTCTGTAAACTATGAGTGGTTAACATCTTATTCAAAATAAGATATAATCTCTATAAGGTTTCTTGAACTGAACTGGTCCCACAGAATCTAACTTAGCTACATCATGCAAACAAGTGGTCATAGACATGGTCTACCTTAAAGAGCTTAATAATGTGTCATCTCAATCAAATCCTGGTAAGAATTATTAATTGAAAACTCATTCAAGTATAGTTTATCATCCCATTTTCCACTTTTGTATTGTATACATTCTTGGAGAATATAATTAAATATGAATACAGTCCACCCATACAGTCTATTTTTCTAAGTATTATATAACATGTAGAATCTAAGATGAGTCAGTAAAGATTTGTGCCACCATTTTATAAATTAGATGATAAAATCTCTATATCTATATGAAGAGATGGTCAGATAATTTATATATAGTTGTATGATCTCCAATATATAGTTCATTATCATCTTCTCTACTAATTGAGTCACTCTTATTGGTAAGAAGTGAGAAGATACTGTTGGCTGATGAAAAATCACTTATATTGTTTTGGAGTTTCTCAAGGCCCTTGGAAATTCCTTCACATGTAAAATGTTTACTCATATTGGTACATAAAATAATATATAGAATCGTTTCAACAATTTTTTTTAGTTCACTTATCTTCAAATGAATGAAATTATCATCCATATAATTGTTATTTAAAATTGTATTAAATTTTTCATAAAATTCATCATATGATGTATTGAAAAACATTATCCCATGTTTTACATCGATACAAAAATTTAATGGAGAAATTTTTATGATTTCCAAACAATACTCATTCAGATATTACTGAAAGAAATGTTAGAGGAATTATATTTTAAGGTGAATGTAAATAAAGGAATGTTCTACCATAATCACCCTTATTTGTATTTATTGTTGAATTATATGTTTTATAATTTTTTTAAATAAAGGGTTTAAAAAAATTATGAAATTTTAGTTTAAAAATATAATATGGAATTATTATTTAATATGAATTAATGGGTCATGTTCATTGATTACCGAATATTTAAAGTCATATGAGTATCCAATATTTATAAAATTACTATATATTACAATATTTGATATATTATGGATGGGTTTCAAAAGTTATAATCAAGTCCTCATTCTCTTATGGTCATTTTATGATTATATGTCTCCATTATATAGACATACCGATCATCTAATAACACTCCTTCTTTTGTTTCCTTGACTTGATTTATGAATAATGGTTTTAAGAAGAGTATGTTTGAGAATAGTAATAAATGAAAAGATCTTCATGGTATATTTTGAATATCATTTACAAAATTAGAATAGTGTGTACCTTGTCTCAGAAGACACTAAAATATTACAATCCATTGGAGTGTTTTTTTGTAATGTACTTCATATTTATCTAAAATTTTATAATATCTATTTATGAGAATCCTATGTCACTATTTTTGATATCAGAGTAAAGGATTTTTTATCCTTTTAAAACTAAAGAAACAAAACATTAATGGGATCACAAGGAATATTTCAATAGATATACCTTGGGATAATTATTAGGATAATTATATTCTTGTGGCAATGTATATGAAAATGTAATAGTTTTTAGGTAATTTATAAAGAACATGGTTTACATGAAATTTCATCACTATATAAAAATTAGAAGAGGATGTGGATTTAGAACATATGTACATTTGTGAAAAAAACCTAAAATTGGTGCATTGATTTGGACTCAATCATCACATGGATCAGGTCAACATGCCTTATTTCGCTCTGGTTATATATTCTTGGGGGATATGATTTGAAAATTCATGAATAGATTCTGAACCATCTTGAGATATTTAAATATATAATGTCTATAAATACATAAGATCATCATAATTTGTCATATATTCAAAATAATTTGTTATAATTTTGAAAATATATATATAAAGTTTCATACATATGTTGTTTTTAATTTGATTATTGTTATAAAAAATATGATTTTGGATTAAATTCAATGGTAAGAACCATAAAGAATTTGGTTATCATTGAATGTGACTGGAAATTTTCTGATGGGGATCTATATAGGAAAATTACTAGAGTAAAGAATGTAGTTATTTTTCTTATTGAGTTATAGTGGAACATGATTAAAAATGTGGACATTAAACAACACTCAGACTCACCAAAATATATATAGGTAGAGTATTTTAAGAGATTGGGTAGAGGGTACCATAAAATAAAAAATAATCAATTTCATATATGTAGAAAAATTTGAAAGAATAACACTATGGAATGTATCAAAGGTGTAAGATAATGTTTTATGTGTTAAAAATAATGGTATACAGTAAGTAATTTCCATGGAAAATAAAATTCTCAGTCATTAGAATGGAATGAAAATTTGGTCTCCCATAGTTAAGGTTAATTTTTGAATATTTTAATTCTAAAATATATGGGAAATATGAAAATATATTTTCAAAAGGGAAATCTGAAAAAGAGAGTAATAAAAGTGGTATGATTAATGGTTGTACATTTAATGATGAAGACACTATGTATGAAAGTTGATCATCATAGTTCATTCTAATATAATATCTAATGATAAACATTAAGAAAAAAATATTAAATTGAGCATGAGAAAACACAATGCATGTTTCATATTTCCTATTGTATGAATGTAGTACTAATGAATAAGGCAATGTATCCCAATTAATGGTTTAGGAATAATTTGAAATTATTGAAGTGTATATATATATTTTAATTCTAGAATAATGTTATATTAATCATGATATATATATATGTGTGTGTGTGTTGATATATTGAAGATTTTCATTAAGGACATGAAGTAATATGATCAGTGTTTCTGATGACCAGAAATATTTTTTAATAGAAAGGAAGAATTTTTGGGATGAAATCTATATTAAGGGAGGATAACCCTTAATATGATCTTAATGTTGAGTTAATGATGTGGAGATAAATAGATGAAGGATAAATTGATGAATCCATAAACACATGATGATATTATTCTTAGAAAGTACTAAATATATCGAAAATTTACATTTTAATATGTTCTATTATTGGTTTGAGTGGAATTACATAGTATTGGGAAAATGATGATGAAATAACATATTTCCCTATAATCAAAAATAATTTATTATCAATTAAATTTTCAGAAATTTATGATTTATGTATTTATGGACTTTTAATTTATCATTACCACACTCTCTATCACTATACATCATTTTTTGGTTTTAGTTTTCTATTTCATGCCCATTTTTTCATATCCCACTTATGTTATCTTATTTGTGAACCAACTATGTGTTATTATAGATGAATTTCACACAACCCTTTAGATATTTTAAGAGGTTGTTTTATTAACCTTTTTTCAATGTGCTTTTTTATGATATAATTTTCTAATTTTCAACATTTAATGATTAAGATTCATTTCGAAGGGGAAATTCATTTTATGGTTTTGGAATGTAACACCCCAATAATTTAATGAATTATTTTTTTAAATAAAATTATATTTCATTGATATCTTGTATTGCATGAAACACTGTATTTGTATTTTATTACATGCAACCATGATCCCATCATTCATTATATAAATCACTGATTCTAGCTTTCTTGAAATGGAAAACTGCGTTTAAACAAAACATGAAAAACTATTGAAATATTATTAGTAAATATAAAAGTTATCACATAGAAATTATAATTGATTTTATGGTTTTTATTATAAATAAGGTTATAATTTTTTTTAAAATTGTATATAGAATGAATTCCTGGGTGACCATTTAATTAAAATTAAAATTAAAAGAAATATTTTTTCAAAAAATTTGTTTTTCTTTAAACAGGCACATTTTACATAAATAAATTTAGAAAAAAAACCTTTCTAAATTAGTTTCATGAAATGTATAATGTATCTTTTAAATGAACTATTTTATGTTCAACATACTTGTTTTCAATACAAGATATAAGAAATAATTTAAATGTAAGCTTAAAATGTTGTGTTTTAAAAAGTAGTTATATATCTATTTTTTTACAATTATATTTAAATTAATTTATTAAACATTTAGGAAAATTTATTATAAAAAATATAATTCATTTATTAAATCATCAAATTAAAATGTTCTTAGATATGATTTTTGTAAAAAAATACAGATTTAATTTTTATGAATAGTGAAAAGATTGAATTTTATTTAAAAAACAACTTTTCATTTAAATTATTTATGAAGATATATTATCTTTTTATTTTTTTAAAAATATAAATATAAACAGTATATATATATACTTATTAATCCAATTTAGGTGATTCTAAATTTTTTAGATTGATTTTTAATCTAAATCATTTTTATCTATTGAACATTATCCCTTTTACAACCCACATTATCATTGCATCAACAAGATAAATATTAAATGATATTTTTACCCTGCTGTGAATTTAATTTGAAAACATGTAATCAATTTTTGGATATATAAAAATTAATATATTCTAATAAGGTTGAATTAATTTTTTTTGAAAATGTAAATTGAGAAATTATATATTATTTACGACTATTAATTTAAAAATATATTAACTAGGGTGTGGTAAACCTGAAATGATAATTGTATAAATGAATTCAAACTCTTGAAAATACATTATCCAAACATATTTAAACCCTATAATAGGTAAGGATCAATAATAATCAATTATAGACACCTTTGACATGTGGAAATGTGGGTACACCTTTTTATTCTAAAAAATTACATGTGTGGGAGTCTCCTCACATATAAAAAATAACCCACACTCATCTTTTATTAATGCCTTAAAATTTCACTGGATTAAAAAATACCTACTAGAATTACATCCAAGCTTCACCACTATATTACATGAATCCTTATTTTGGGATGAAAGCCATCCAATTATGTCTTTGTGGAAACTTGTGGAGGTCTCCTAAAGAAATGGTAATGTTCAAAAATGATCATTTTAGTTTTATTTAGTCCTCCAAATCCATAAGTTATGATTTAAACATTATGATATAATAACCATAACTACTAATTATAAATATTTTTTTATGTTAGTGGAATGACAAAAAATAATTTCCACTTACCTCAAATGGGTTATAAAATTATCAGTCGTGTTTATGATAAACAACCACCTCCCAAACTGATGTCATTCATTTTTTCATTACTATCACCATCATTTTTGTATGATAATGTATATAAAGTACATATATAATATTTATAAAATAATTATACCTCTTGATTCATTATATCAAATATCCCCATTTTTACTTATCATTATGTAGGGGATATAATTACATCACTAATGTATACAGTATACTACAACATTGTGAAGCAATGCTATTCGTTTTTCAATCACACTTTATATATAATAAAATAAGTAAAAATTTAATGAAAATATGTTATATAAATGAAATAATAATTATATTTATGAAATTTTTATCATTATGAAAGAATAATATATAATTTAATTTCTTACTTTTTTACTCACTAAAATGTGATAAAATATTTCATGAATTGGTGGAAACCCTTATTTCATGAAGCGATGTGAATCTCACTTTTATTCACAAAAAATCATAGATGATATTTATAATAATATTTAATGTAATTATTTTATTTTATTATATTATTTGTAATGGAGAAATGTTTTATTAAATCCGGTTTCCTGAATAAGTGTGTGTTGTATTATATTAGATTATACACAAACATAATATAGGGAGACTAAAGAAAAATTTATATAGTTAATAAATAATTCTAAATCAATAAAAAATGAAAATAATAAAAAATACCTTAATTAAAAATTTCCAAAAAATATAAAAACTAAAAGTTAAAATTGGAAATATATGGTTCTCTCGAATATATTTTAATCATTTCCCTCAGTGCCAAAACTATCCAAATGAACAAAAATATTTGTATACCGAGAAACCATATAGAAAATGGAGACATAAATGTTTTAAAGGAATTTATTTCAATAATGAATGTATTACTGTTGAAGTATTTATTGAAGTTAACTTGGCTGTTTTAATAGTAATGTGATAGTTTGATTAGTAACCTAATCATTGGGAACAATATATTGACCATTAAAATAGAATATTTACCACATTATATTAATGGGAGATATAGATAATTTTTATCAGGATTAATTTATGTTAATATATATTTTATAAATACAAAAAATATCATTATTAAAAAACTTAACGAAAATATTAGGATATTTTTTATAAAATGTAATTAGATGTATTTCTAAAAAAATCATATTTTTCATATTAAGTATTAAAATTAAGTTTTTATTTTCAATAAATCAAAATAATTATTGAAATCATCATGTCGAAATTATCCAAGTGTGATTTTTTCACAATTAACTAAAATACATTAATTTTTGAGTGAATTATAATAATATATTTTTCTAAATAAATAGTTTATCTTAAATTAAAAAATACAGGATGTAACTATGAACTATGTTTTTGTTGTAAATGATTTTATTACATAAAATATTTCATTATTTAAATTAATTTTTCAAATATGATACAAAAAAACTCCAAACCCTGAATTCAAAAGTGATTCCTCAAAAAAACCATTTTTTTCTTTCCACATTAAATTTTATTAAATTAATTAATTCATATTATAAAAGTGAATTTAAATTAATAAAAAAAATTATTAAATTAAAAAATTATTTATTTGATCAAAAATTCAATATTACATGTTTTACCATTGATATAAAATTTTATATAATATTTTATTCTAAAAATTCCCCTTTCTCGTGTATAAATAACCCCACCCCTTCCATTAGAAAAAAACTTATCCCAACCATTAAATATCCCAATGTGAACCCAAATAATCCTTCTTAATCCTCTTATAATACATAAGAACATTTTTTAGTAAAAAATAATCCAAAAATAAAAGGAGTCATTGTGCTGTATAAGAGAAGTAATATCGATAAAAATGTAGGCATTTCAACTCTCCATTCATTTTATTTTTTTCTCCTATAATTTTCAAAATTATTTCAAAATAAAATACATTATGAATAAAATATGTTTAATTTTTAATTATATGAATGATTATAAAATGTACTAAAAGTTATATTTTTAATGTATTGATGTTTTAAACCACTTTTTCATCATATTTGGTCAATGGTTCCATTAACAGTCAGCTAAACACCAACATAGATATTTCTAATTATTTTAATATAACCAATCCTGTGATTGGTTAAAATAAATAATTTATTATATATTAATGTATAAATATATTTATTTCATGATTCTATAATTTATTATACTTATTTAATAATTTCCTTGATCAAAATAGTGAAATCAAAGGAAAACATGAAATTATTAGGAAACATGATATCGAAATGAATGAATTTCATTTAAAAAATTAAAAAATATAATAAAATTATTATAATTAATATTTTATTGTATAATTGAATATTATTCGCTTTTTTATCAACATTTTAATAAATATATATTTTTTACTTAGTAGGAGAAAAACAAAAAAATTTGGAAGGAATTAACAAAATGGGATTCTCAAACCCCATTCCATTCATTGTGATATTATCTCTTCTATAGTGTGAATATTCATATTTATTTCTTCGAATATCCTTTCTTTTTTTCTTATGGGATATAAATTTTCCTACCATTACATAATTATTTCTAAGAAAACCCTATCTTTTTTAATGTGACAACAATTTCCAAAACATCATATTTTAATCCTCCTGAAATGCTTGATGTCCACTCATTAATCATAGTGGTTTATATCCCATTATTATATGCCTTATTAATTTAGAAACCATAAAATTATTTATTCATTAATTTATTCATTATAAATTCAGTGTGAAATCTATTCTCTTCCATGGGTTAACTTTATGACTTGGATTTAAAATGGTTCAATGTTACATGTATGATTATGAGATTGTTATTATGTGATGGGTGGTATCAGAATTATATATCCCTACACTACATTAGGTAATGTTATATATCTCATGAGATCCTGTGAAATATTATTTTCCATAATTCTATATATTTTCACTATGATGATTTTATGATTATGAACATATGTTATGAAAGAACATGATAATATATTTTTTCACAACTATATGTTGTTTTGACTAGTATGACATGATTTTTCATTTTTATGAATTTATACATTCCATCCCCTCATAAACTATTTCTCTCATTTTGATCTTATATTTATTATTTTATTATGATTAATATGCTCACCTATGTTAAATTTAATTATGTCATTTATTCATACTCAAACTGTGATATTAGTTCAACCATTTCATTATTGTATTTTCTCAAGTGATTATTTTTACTATGAAAAACATGAGGTCCACTATGAAGATAGTGAATTTTTAATTAAATAATGATTATGGGATATTATGTAAAAGTTATTCATAATGATCATTTCCATATTACACTAAATATCAGGATCATGGATTTGTAACGCTATTATATTTTATATCCATAATTTAATAAAATAGTCATGTATAAATATATATGTTCATTATAGTTGGTATTATAGAATTATTTACATAATTGGTGACTTAGGATAATAAAAAATCAGTGGTAACCCTTAGGACAATACTATGTATATATAAAAATCAAAGAATCATTGTCTTTAAAAATGATAAGCATATATAAACAATAATATATGCCTTTACTATTAATTATATAAAAGAATGAATTATTCATTATCTGTTGACAAAATATATGTTAAAATAAATTATATATTAGAAAATGGAGGGAACAAGGAGAAACTTGGACAACCTACTATGTGAGGGAAAATTCTACAATTTTCTGAATGAGATTCCAAGTCCCATGACAGGTGGAGTTCGAATCTTCCTAGGAATTATTTTCCAGTTGTATGTGGATATGAATAATATCATAAACAACATCTAATGTCTTCCTTTACATAAGAAGTTTCTACATTACATTTATTCTTTTATACAGAAATAACCACCAACATTTAGTGGATCTTATAATCAACGTATCACAGAATAGTGGGTTAACTCAATAGATAATATCATTTCTGTGATCTATTATTCTGATAAGGAGGTTTCCCTAGCGAGGTTTATTTTAGATGGGGAATTCGATTAAGGGTTTTTTGTTAAAGAAGATGAAAATGGATGATTTAATTATGAATATATAGTGGAAATAATTTATGAAAAAATTTATTAATAAGTATTACTACCAAACTCATTGAAAAAATATGGATAGATAATTCAAATATGTAAAGAATAAAGATGAATCAGTGATGTGTCAGAAGGAAAAAAACACATGTATTTCAATAAACACCTAAAAATGTTATTCCTCAATGATACAACAATATAAATATTATTTATTGGATTTAAAAAAATCCATAAAAAGAATATAGAAATATAAGACATTAGGATTTCTGAAGAAATTTATCAATGTTCTCTAAAATTAGACATGGTTTATGAATAATGGTCCCATGTATATTGTGATAAAAAGATAAAAATGGATTAAAAATCAAGTGGTTCAATAAAAAAAGGTGTAAAGATTATTAAACTATCCATATGTCTATTTTTTTGAAGACACATCATGGGAATTTTCTCTATTTTTATAGGAAATTGATCATTTGTGAAAGAGAAGGCCATCAAGATCATGAATGTTGAAGACCCATAACAAATTCAGAATCATATTATATTAATGGAGTTCACCTCATAATTTTTCAAATTTGGTTCAATGAATCAAATATATGGATCAAGGGCACTATGAATTCCAATGAACTAAACCTATAATCATTGAGGGTAATCAATATCAGTAGCCCCAAAATCCAAAGGAGTTAGTGAATGATTACGTCATCACTAAATATGAAGTGGAGAAAAAAATTAATTCATACAAGGAACAATTCCAATTCACTCAACAATGGAAAAAAATATTATTTTATTATATTTTCATGAATCCATTTGTATACATCATTTTTTCTAGTCCATTTTTATCAATGCCTTGATACATTGATGTCGATATGTCTATAAAAACAAATACTAGAGGATTTATTGCAACCCAAGTATTTGACTCTTCCCACATTGGTTTATTTGGGAAGATTATTCCATTAAATATTTTAATAGTTCCCTTGGTAATAATAAACACTATATTGGTAATGGATTTGATATCATTATCGAGGTCACATATCATCATTCCAGAAAATAACATCTCGTTTCATGTTCCAGAGTATCCAACCATCCTCTAAAATTTTAAGGAATTTCATGAAAATAATTTGGAAAATCTATCAAGAGTGTGGGTGTTGATATACTACAGGGAAGTATACCTTACCAAAATATTTGAGTCCAAGGAACATATCAAGCTGGAGGGAAATATTATGTTTAGGTTATAAACATATCTATTTCATATAGAGATTCCTATAGTATCCCTAAATCATGAGGTATAGTTCTAAATAGTGATTACACCTATAGCTACTCATATCCCATTGTTTACCTATAAGATTGCCCGACTATAACTGTAGGAGTTAAATATGTAGCGACAATACCATTTGAAAAAAATTGATCATCCGCCCTTGTGAAATACATTGGGGTAAAACATTTCACTTTGTCATGAATAATGATTGATCAATGAAACTATGTAACGATTACCGATAGATCAGTAAGATCGACATAAAGAACAAGAATCATCTCCTAAGTATTTATGACTTCTTCAATCAACAAAAATGAAAACAATACTTCTCAAATGTGTATCATCATTTAATATATCATCAAAAGAATGTGAATAAGAAATAAATTCATAATTTATAATTTCATACAATGTATGAGAACATTGATTTCATAGTGATTCCCTTAGGATACACAAATTCTACTAACATCCTCATGGATTTGATGAATATTGTGATCAATAACTACCACTTAAATTTTTTCACAATATTTAGAAATGATATTTTCATTTATAGAAAATGTAAGGAGAAACATAAAGAAAATTTATAAATTATTTTCTTATCGTTATTGAAGGAGAAAATGTATTCTATGTTAATCAAGTGTGGATTTTGGATACAACATGTTTCATTCTCATGGAATATGATCTCAGGTTATAATGTTTTTGTATACTATTCAATGTCATAGGCAATTGTGGAATATTCCATACCTACTAGTGTCACAAAAATCTAAAGTATCCATGGATTATCTAAGAACTACAAATGTTTTTTGAGAATTTTTTCATGATTTGGAACCCAATAACTATGTTAACAAAGAATGAGATACTGTACATCATGCTTTAAGAATTTAAGGAAAGCATAAAAAGATAAATAAAAGGGTAATGACTATTTATATACTCACAATAACAAGAAGAGAAGAAGGTTATTTGATATATAGTGATGCTGCAATGAAATGATTGAAATTTTTACACATGAATAATTATAAATTGATAGTATGTACCCCATGATAATTGATGATCCATGAATAGAACTACACAGAACATTATCTGGAGTTAGTAGATGTGATCTTTGATATTTATATTTGGATAGAATATTTATATGGTGAGAAGTGTGATATATACAACTATTATAAGATTCTAGTGTATATATTCAAATAAAATTGCACCAACAAGAATAAAAAAATGGTTAGAGATAACAATGGCCTTTGACTTCTCTATTAATTACCATAAGAGATAGGATAACAATATAGGGGCCGATCTTAGTCGAAATGGACCTACTACTCTATCCATGATGACGATTCATAAAGACCCATCATTATGCATATTCAAATGATGGATTTTGAAATTGTAAGAATAGTGAATATATCATACTTCTCCCAAATTATTTCCCAACTATCTCTCTAAGATAATATCAAGGAAGCCCCAAGGGATGAGTTGGAGCTATAAAATATGGTGAATGTAGTAATGAATGAAAATATACATGTGTATCATGTCTATGATGCTAACTTGATTCTATTTGGAATGTGACTTTGAATTCATCATCACATAAGATAAATAATGTGATATTTTATAATTTATATAAGTAATATTTATTTATCAATCATTTAAGTACATTGATGTAATGTGATCATAGAGAATAGTTCTGGTGGGACAACATGAAGAAGGTGACTACTAGTTATATCTCTAGATGTTTAGTATATAATCATGTTAAATAAGAGTGAAAGAATTATTGATGCATTATTCAACCATTAAATATACCATCATGAAAATGAGAGAATGTATCCATGGACATTGTCACTGGTCTCCCGAAAGCATCCAAAGGTAATAATGTGATATATGTTTTGTTATATAGACACACAAATACATGCCACATTGTGTCTATTCAGGAATATTTCTCACTTGAACAACATGACATGATATATATAAAGTATGTTTTGAGGCTTCATGGGGTTTACATTCGAATGCCTATTATCTTGATCCAAGGTTTAGCTATAAATTCTGAATAATTTTTAAATATAATTTGTGTAGTAAATTGTATTTCATCATGGCCTATCATGCTGAAACTAATAGATAATATTACATTACTATTCAAATACTATAGGACATGATATGAGCTGGCTCAATAGAATTCTATGAATGATGGTATCAATATCTCTCACAGTTTGGGTTCTTATATAATAATAGCTTCAAATATAGTTTTCAAATTGGTCCATATGATTCTCTATATTGAAAATAATTTTAATGTAAATATTATTAGGATTAAGTTGAGAAAAAAGCATCATGTACATGACCATGTTCAATAGATGATAGATAATGTTCAATTCATCCAACTGCATATAAAACATACTCAGAATCAGAAAAACGGTTATGCTGAAAACATCGAATGGATGCAGAGTTCATTGTTAGGGACACACTTTTTCATTTAATATCAACATGGAATAGATTCTTGGAATTTTGAATGAAAGATAATATTATCCAAAGGTACATTGTGTTCCTTGAGATGTCATAGGATCAGGGGCCTATTAGCTTTCACTTCCACCATGAATGGATCAATATCATTATGTTTTCCATGAATCACTCCTGAGAAAGTACATATCTAATCAATCACATGTAATGGATCTAGTGGTGGTATAAATGATAATTACCAAACATATGAAAATCACGAGATGAAGATATTGGACTGTAAAGACAATGTTTTATGAAACAAGGAAACTCATATTGTCATTGTGTTATGGAGGAATCGTACGTATGAAGAGATGACTTAGGAACTAAAGAAAATATTGAAACAAAAGTTCCATTTTCTATACCAAACTAAGAATATAAGATAAAATTTTAGGGGAAAATGTTACTAAAGTCGGAATGTATTATCGACCTAGTGTTTTTTTAAATAATTTGGGATGAAATTCCTTTTTGATATAATGTTGTAAAAATAAAAAATATAGCGAAAAAAATAATTTTTTTATTACTAAATATTTCTAAATTAATTGTAAATAAAACCAATTAAACCCTATTACATTATATCTTGATAAATAATATAATATATAAAAGTTAAAATACGAAAATATTGATTTCCCATTTCTACCGGTATAATTACCCTACTAAAAATACTATAAAAATTAAAAAAATAACTAATAATCCAGGAAATGTTATAGAAAATGGATATATATAACCTTTAGATGATTTAAGTTGGATAATTAATAAATGAATTTAGAATTATTTATAAGAAGTAATCTGACCATTGTAATATTAATGTGACTGTTAGAATAGTAACCAAACCATTTAAAATAGTATCCTGACCAAAAAAATATTAATTTTACCTCAAAGACAAAAAATATTTTATAAATAACTTTTATCATGTATAATTTATGACAATGTAACTTTTATAACACCAGATAAATAAATATCATTGTTAAAAAAATGATATTATGAGAACATGTTAAATAAATTGTATTGTAATGTATTTTTTAAAAATCATATTATTCATATGAAAAAAGAGTTATTTTGGAATTTAATTTAGAAAAAAGGAACCTCATTTATTAAATCATCGTGCCTAAATTATCTAATGTTTATTATTTTGTAATTTTCTAAAAGATGTCAATTATCTTTCAAATAGTAGAAATTTAGTTTTTTAGAAAACCAGTCTATATTAAATTACATATTTATTGATTTAACTATGGACTAATCTTTTATAGAAAATAATTTTCATACATGAAATATTAAATTTCATTAATGATTATTTAAAATATTAAAAAATTAATTTCCAAAACTAATAATCAGTCTTCCATTCCTAATGATAAAATAAATCCTGAAAATATATATTTTCTTTTCCTTCCACTTTATTTTTTAATAAATAAATTAATTCAAATAATACTAGGTATTTAAAGGATAAAAACCATTATATTATATTAATTTAATATTTTTTATTGTCATAAAATAACTTTTTTAAAAGTTTAATAATTGATATATTATATTATTTTATATTTTATTTTGAAAATACACGTCTCATCAATTATAAATTTCCCAACTCCCATCCCTTCTAAAACCACCTTCCCACCAATTCCAAATCCTAGTATATGCCAAAATAATCTATCTTATGACACTTATAATACATATTGATGTTCTAGAGTATTTGAAATCCAAAAATAAATGGTGATTTGTTGTCAATCAGGATAAGCTACATCATTGAAAGAGTATGTTTTTCATATATTCAATAATTTTCTTTTCCTCCTTTCTCTATTCATAAATTAATTGACAGAAATACCCTATGACTAAATTATTTACAATTTTAACGTCCTATTAATGATATTAACTTTCATTAATTTTATATTTCTAACATATTTGTGTTTTATACATCATTTTCTTAATGTTTTGATAATGTTCCAATTAATGGTCAGTTAACCGTCAATGGGTGTTTTTAAAATTATTTTCATATCCACAATCATGTGAATAGAAAAAATAACAAATTTATTATATGTAAATAAATAAATATATTTATTTTATGTTTGAGAAATTTATTATACATATTTAATAACAGTATACTAAAATCGAGTAAAAATATGGAATGTTTTATGAAAACATGATATTAAAATGATTTATTTTCTGTAAAGAATATATAGAAATACAATGAAATGATTTTTTTTGATAAATAGTTGTATAAATAATTTTAATTCTCTAATGGATCAATGTTTTAATAAATATAATATTTTTACATAATAGATGAAATAGTGAAAAAATGTAGTTGGAATCATGGTGTTGGTATTATTGAAACTAATTATTTTCAATGAGATATTATTTATTCCATCATATGAATATTCATATTATTTTTATCAAATATAATTCAACCTTTTAATTTAGTAATTTAAATTTCTCAAACATATTATATTTTCACTAAAAAATCCTTTCTTTCAAAGTGAACTCAATTCCCTTTACATCATACTTTACACCTCTTAAAAATGATTATTGTCCAATCAAGAGTAAGGATATTTTATATCGACATATGATTTCAATTATTCATTTGGAAAAAATGTTTTTCCAAGAATGTATGGTTTATGAAGTCCTTATAAACCCCATTCTATTACCTGGGTTTATTTTATGACCTTTATTGACATATATTCTATGTAAAATGTATGATTATGATTTTATAAGGTTAAATATAGGGCCATTATTATATATATCTGCATTAAATATGTTAAAGTGATATATCTCACATGATGATGTGAAATATACTGGAACATGATAATACCTTTGATCATAATTATGATTTAATTGTTATACACATATGTTATGTGTTAACATGATTCTAGGATTGTTTAAAACTATGTGTGTTTTTACCACTATGAAATGATGTTTCATTTTAATGAATCGACACATTCCATTCCTTCATCTATTTTTTCCCTATTTTGGATTATATTATTATGATTTTATGATGATGATTATGGTCAACCATGTTTTATTCAATTGTATCTTTCATTCATCATAATATTGGTATTTTAGCTCACAACATTCAATGATGTATATCCTCTGGTGATTATTTGAGTTATGGATAACCCAAAGGCCACTAAAAAACCTAGGGATAAGGAATAAAATTATGTTTATTTTTTGAAATTTAAAATTTATCTATGAGGATAATTTTCCCATTTCACTAATCCTTTAGAATGTTGATTTTCAATGATCTGTTATTGTTTATCATTAAAATGATGTAATAGTCATCATAGAAAATTTAGCATCACTATATAATGATAATTACTTATAGAAAAGATACTACTTACCTATTTTCCATAACAATTGTTGAAAAATGGAAATGTAACTCATGTGTAGATATGGCATATCATCTCTATGATCATAATGTAAATAATTTATCTATAAAATAGTTTATTATTAGACATAAAATTATAATTGATAAATAAATTGGATAGATAATTCATGATTATTAATCTGGATGAAAATAAACCACAATTAAATGAACAGGACCAAATATAATAAATAAAAACATATAGGAAAAGGAAAGAAATTATTAAAGAAAACATGTTTTTAATAAAGAAATTGCAATAAATAGGAAATGAATGGTTATAAATAAATCAGATAGGGTATAATATATAAATATGGTGATATAATAGATTTAGAATAAAACAATACTTATTATATAAGAGGTTTGAATTTTTACAACGAATGACAAGACTGTAGGTAAAATAATTACACTATCCCTTTTATTTCTTAGAGAAATATGAAAATTCCACACTTGTTTTTTGGGTCTATAATAACCCAAAGAAATTTTTTATAGTTAATATCTTTACTATCATGATATTTAATGATTAAATTGATATGATACCTTCTTAATTAGTAAAAATCAAGTGATTAATTATGTTATGAGGGATTTTGGGGAAACATTTTTACTTTTTTGAGACATGTTACATATTCTCCTCCCATTTCATTTTTGTGTTATATATACAAATTATGAATGTAAATAATGATTATTATCCTAAAATTGTGTAGATTTAATGTGACATCCCATGTATTTAATGAATTATGGGTTTTCATATCTATGTCTATTTATGAATTAGATGGTGTTTTAGAGGCTTAAAATGAGAATAAATCCAATCTTCAGCATATAATACTCTAATATTTTTAAAAGATTGTTTTACCGCATATTGATGGAAACATTTTTTAAATAAACATTTTGACAATTTTATAATCAATATTTTTCAAAATAAACTTATTCTTTAGGATTGGGACATTGAAATTTACATTGGATAAATTTTTGGTATTTTTCTCATAATGTTAGTTTTTAATGAATAGTGAAAAATACTGCATTTTACTTCAAAACAGCTTTTTCATCTAATTTAATTATATGGATAGATTGTAATTTTAATTGGTTTTAATGTTTAATTATAAAATATTTTTACCATTTAATCCAATTTTGGTCATTTTAATTAATTTCACTTTGTAATTGGGCATAAACAAGTGTCAAACTTTTCATAGATATTGTTTCTAAAAAACACGCTATTTGTTTTAACAACAGAAATTATTTATAAATTACTTATTACAATTTCAATGTTTGGAATTTGAGAAAATGGATTCCATATTTGGAATCTTAATGTCAAAATTATTTAATTTAGACTCTTTTGTTTTTTAGACATTATGATTAGTAACGACAGTAATTATCTTTATTTATCGTGATTAATTAGTAATCTCGTAGTTATGGGTAATAAAATAATATCATAATAATATAAAATGACCCCAAAATTTGTCATAATGATACTGTTTGTGTCATGGACGACCATGGGATTCCTTCTTCCAACTTTGGGACCCCATGGAATCACTTTTGTGTGATAGTGACATATTATCTTTTTATTTTTAACGAAAGGAAAATATAACAAAAGTATGTATCACCTAAGTAAAAAAAATTAATTTTGTCTACATAAATTATCTCTTATACTATAATTATTAATTGGTAATATAAAAATATATCCTACATAATATTATTTTTTTTATAATTTTTAGACATTAAATAAATTAATTTATTTGTGACACCATGATGAGCAGCGATTACCTCATAAATGAACGATTTAAATAAAATGAAAAGATAATGTAAAATATACGACTTAAACTTGTACATGACCTATTGGATGGGTGGATTTGGATCCATTATCACCTTATCCTCAATATATATCTTTTTGGGACCTTTAAAATCCGAAACTCATTATAAAATAAAGTGACATTTCATGACTTTCCAAGAGTGCCCCTCCCCCTTCTTATAAAAGGCCCCCACCTCAACGCCCATACCCACACCTCTCAAGCCATTGGATCATCCAAAACTACTAATTTTATCTTTCCACATCCTTTCTTCATCCTAGATGCCTTACCTTAGGTAGAATTCTCTTCAAAAAACCCTTTTGGTTCAAACCAAGGGGAGTTGGCCGATATAAAGATAATGTCTTCTCTTATGTTCTTTGGTTTTATTTTGTTTCTCCAACACCATAAACTCTTTTTATTCATTTATTTTGTAACATAACCAGTATCTTAAATGTACATGGATTTTTTTATGAGAATGATATGATTTACACTTACACACACCTCTATCTAATGGTTAAAGAACATATTGTTTCTGTGAGTGGTGAATTACTGCCTCACGAAACGATGATTGTTCAATATTATTTTAACACCTTTCATGGTGGACATTAAGATGTCAATATATTTATATATGACATATATTATGTTTATTTTTTCTTTATTTTTCTGTATTTTTCATTTATGGCTTAACTTTATGGTTTCCATTATGGGTAAACATGATAATTTCATTTTAGGAAGTGCAGACTATCGCCCCCTCAAAGTGATTTGATTCGTTAATGCCATATGTGGGATGTATAAGGGATAGAGTTAATGGTTTTAAATATTATATCATACTAGAATTATAATATACCTTTATATCATTATAATTTCATTCCATTAAATACTAAATAGAAATGAAAGTAGCGTTCATGCGTACGTACAGCTTACCATCTCCATGAACGGTGCATTTCATTTCATACCTTTAAATGTTATGTAATTATATAAATTCATGTATATACTGGATATATATGATATATATGATATTTACCTCATGAATATAATTATGGATATAATGGATATTTTACCACATGAACAACTTGTAATTATAAGAAGTTTATTTTTGACACAATTACCAAAGATCGACAAAATGACCGTTATTAACTTAAATAATTACCTAATGTTCATAACATGGAAAAAAGTGAAATAAAAGGAATAATGAACTTGAAAAAGGTTCTTAATCAAGTAGAAATTAACTCTAGTTTATTATTCAGGAGATTAAAGAACGATCGTGTCAAGTCGGACATGAGGTAAGGGACTTCATCTCAATCTCCATTCATTGAGGAATATTTTGTTTTATACACAAATTTCTTTTATACGGTGTATAAACCCCATTGACTTTTAATTTTATTCAAAAGGAAAATTTTTATATGAAGTGTTTTACTAAATGAAAAAAGTAATGTTATGTCTTACGTTTTCGGCATCAACAACTTCTCCTCAATTGTGACCATTATTTGAGTTTCGGCTTCCTCTAAAAGCCATAATTTTTTTAAATGAAAAATAAATAACATGTTTTAATTTTATTTTATTTTGGTACTGAAAATGGTTTTGATAATGTTTTTATTATATCAATATTTTTTATTGATATCTTGTGATTGAAATGTGTAAATGTTATGTATCTTTAGGTTTGTTTTATATGATACAATTATGTTATGGTTCTTGGGTATTGTTTATGAAGGCGGGTGGTTCCATGATAAACTTAGGGATTGTGAGACTGTGATAGCTTTCTAATGCATTGGGTAACATGAAGGAGTTAAATGTTAAGGTTTCTCCGAAGAGATTTAGGGAATATATTGTAATGGGTATTCCAAACGTAACCATGAGGGTTACTCCCTATGTAAGAATGTTATGAATTCCAAAATTTACCTTTATGTATTATGTTTTCTATGAGTTATTCATAAATATTATGATTTCATGATGTATGTTAAAGTTCATATGTTTTATGAGTGAAGTATGATTTCATTTATTCTTATGTATACATGGACTATGGTTTCCTTTCTTTATTTTTATATCCCTTAATGATCTTTTTATATTCATCTGAAGACTTTGAAATTTTTTTCACAGGTCAAGGGAAAGGTACATGATGTGATGATAGTGTCAAGGAATTGTCCAGAAATAATCCATGTTTAACATTAAATATGTTTCCTTTGATAAAAAAATATTGTCTTTAATGTATCCACCTTGTTTAAATGTGGAATGTAATGCATAATTTATGATCTAATTCTCTAAAAATTTAAAACTGAGAATATCCTTAATGTGTATTCTTGAAATAACACAAGATTAAGTAATGTTAAAGGATGGGGCCTTATAGTTGGTATCAAATATCAGTTTAGATATCTTTAGGGGTTATAATTATATTAAATTATAATCCAAAAATATTTTTTATGGTCAAATTTAAATGATATTTCATTTGAAGATTACCATGTTGATTCATCTAAGACATGTTTGTTCAGAATGGTTTTCCTAAGAGGAAACAAGGATGCAGTGATAAGAAGGCATGCAGAAGGAAATGACCTTTCGAATCAGCATCCTGATATGGTCGGAAATATAACTGAACAATTTGTTGCAGTAATGGTGCAGTTGACTCAAGCGATAAATGGTGGTGGTACCAATGCACGAGATCAGCCAGATCAACTGCAGAGGAGCATGTCAGTGGTGGAACGTTTCATAAGGTAACATCCCCCATAATTCAGAGGATCATCTGACCCTGTGCTATCTGAAGGGTGGATTAAAGCACTGGAGACGATTTTCGATGTCATGGGGTGTTCAGAAACTAAAAAGGTTAGTCTTGTTGTTTACTTTTTGGAGGGTGAAGCAGATCAGTGGTGGTCGATGGTTAAATACATCTAGGACTCTAATGATATTGATGCTGTTGACTGGGATGAATTCAAAGGTATGTTTCTTGATGAATATTTTCCTAAGGCTATTCGACTTAGGATGGAAAAACAATTCGTGGAATTGAGGAAAGAGGATGACTCACTGGATACTAATGAAGAAAAGTTAACTCGATTGGAAAGGTTTTCTCCAAATTTTATCCAAGACCTTGATAGTAAAATCAATCATTTTTAGTCAGGATTAAACCAAAAATATCGAATGGTATTAGCTTTTCACGAGTTCAAAAGTTATGAAAATCTTGTTTGATGTTCTGATAAGGTGGAAATGGAGTTTTCCAATGATCAAGTGTTCTATAAGAACCTACAGAAGAAGAGACCGAGGTGGCTTAAGAAAGGGAAGACTCCTTCAAAAATTCCTGATGGTAAGAAAACTAAGTTTTCAGTTTGTGATAAATGTGGAAAAAAGCATGCTGGTGAATTTCTTTTGAATTCTAGAAAGTTCTACCAATGTGGTAAAATGGTACATAAGGATCGTGATTGCACTCAAAACGATCAGGGTGATGGTAAGACCAAATTTGATTTACAGGTAGTGAAATGTTTGAAGATCAACGAGATGGGCCATTATGCAAATGAGTGTTAAAAAAAGAGCTCAAATGATAGGAAGCAGTAAGACAACAAGTAGGAAGGTGTGGTGAAACCCTTTGCAACTACTTCTGTAGATGTTGGGCCATCAAATGTAGTGGTATCAAGTACTTTGTTTGTTTTTTCAGATTATGCCAATGTGTTGTTTGATTCGGGGTCTACAGATTCTTTCATCTCTGAAAAATTTTATAGTAAATTAGGAATTCCATCTCAATAAATGACTCTTGAACTTGTGGTAAAAACACTTAGGGGAAATTTTGAGGCAAAAATAATTTATAAGAATATGCATATCCTTATCCGTGGATAGAACCTAATTGCAAACCTTATTTTTTTTACCTCTAGTAGAGTTTAATGTTATCATGAGTACGAATTGGCTCTCTATTTACCATGATAAGATTGATTGTAGAGATAAAGAAGTTTCTTCTTCGAAAGACTTTAAGTTAGTCTACAAGAATGAACCCTTATTGTTGATAACATATCAAGATGCTGAGAAACATGTAAAATATGGAAATGAATATTACCTTGCACATATTGTTGAAAACAAAGGAACCATCCAGATTAATGATGTTCCAGTGGTAAATGAGTATCCTGATGTTTTTCCTGATGAGTTTCCTGGAATAATACCAGATCTGGAAGTTGAATTTACTATTGACTTAGTTCCTGATGCTAAGCCAATTTCAAAACCCCCTTATTGAATGGATAAAATTGAACTTTTAGTGATGAAGGAGAAATTTCATGATTTATTAGAGAATGGTTTCATTCGACCTATAACATCACCATGGGGTTCTCCTGTCATATTTATTAAGAAGACTGATACTTCAATGAGGCTTTGAATTCATTGTAGATCCTTGAATAACATCAAAGTTAAGAACAAATATCCTTTGCCTCATATTGATGATTTGATTGATCAGCTCCCGGGAGCTCATTATTTTTTAAAGATTGACCTGAGATTGGGAGACCATCAGTTGAAGGTAATGGAAACATATATTCCAAAGACTATGTTTCATACAATATATGGCCATTATTAATTTGTAGTACTGCCTTTTGGGTTAACCAATGCACCTGTAGTATTCAAGGACCTTATAAATATAATTTTTTATGAGTTCTTGATTATGTTTTTAGTTGTTTTCCATGATGATATTTTTGGGTTTTCTAAAAGTAAATAGGAGCATGAAATTCATTTAACGATTATTTTTCAAACCTTAAAATAAAATAAATTGTATGAAAAATTCAGCAAGTGTGAGTTTTGGTTGCAAAAAATTTCTTTCCTTGGTCACATTGTTTCTAAAGATGGGAAAACTATTGATCCTTAAATAACTAAGATTGTTGAAGAATTCCCAAGACCCACAAATGTAACCAAGATTCATAGCTTTCTTGGCTTGGCAGGCTATTATTGAAGGTTTGTTAAAAAAAATTCATGGTTATCTGGTCCAATGACTATGCTAATTCAGAAAGGTGTTAAGTTTATCTGGAAAAATAAATGTGATGATTGTTTTCAGGAATTGAAAACAAGATTGGTGAAATCTCCAGTTTTGGAACTACCTTCCAGGAATGGTGAGTTTGTTATCTATAGTGATGATTCATTGAAATGAATTGGTTGCCTCCTATTGCATAATGATTAGGTAATTGCTTATGTTTCATGTCAGTTGAAAACTCATGAGGTAAATTACCCTACACATGAGTTTGAATTATCTGCTATGGTTTTCTTTTTAAAAATCTGGAGGCATCATTTGTATGGTGTAAAGTGTAAAATATATACTAATCACAAAAGTTTAAAGTATATATATATTCACTGAGAAATAATTGAACATGATATAAAGGATATGGCTATAATTAATCAAGGATTATTATTGTAAAATTCATTACCATCTGAGAAAATAAAATAAAGTGGCTGATGATTTGAGTTGAAAAAGTAATGCTTCATTAACCATGTTACATTTGGAACATGATCCTTTGGTTAAGGATTTGATGAAACTTGGAATAGAAGTTTTTGGTGTAGGAATTTCTTCTGTTTTGTTTCACGTATCAGTGAATTCTTATCTATCAGACATAATTACGAAATCATAGAAGAAAAATAGTGAGTTGCAGAAAAAGGTAGAGCTGGTTCAGAAGGGTATGTTACCTGAATTAAACATTGATAATGATTTTGTTTTGAGATTTGGTAAGATATTGTGTGATCCTTGTGATTCACATTTGAAGAGAAAGTTGTTATGTGAAGCTCAAAGTTCTCTATTTTCAGTTCATCCTGGAAGTACTAAGATGTATAAAGAACTTCAAGAGTATTACTAGTGGGATGGAATGAAAAGAGATATTTCTGATTTTACTGTGAAGTGTTTGGCTTATCAACAGGTTAATATAGAGTGGCAGTTAATAAAAGGGATGCTTCATCCTTTACCAGTGACATAGTGTAAATGGAAGAATATATCCATGGACTTCATTGTGGGGTTGCCGAAGACACCTCGAGGTAATAATGCTTTCTGGGTTATTATTGATCCCTTGAGAAAATATGCTTATTTCCTTACTATATGAGATACGTTTTCCCTAGATCAAATTTCTCTATTGTATCTTAAAGAGATAGTCAGGGTACATTGATTTCCCCTCTCCTTTGTATCTGATCGTGATCTCAGGTTTACTTATGACTTTTGGAAAGGCCTTCATAAGTTCTTGGGTAATAAATTAAATTTTAGAACATCTTTTCATCCTTAATCAGATGGACAGTCAGAACAAACAATTCAGACACTAGAGGATATGCTACGTGCTTGTTTCATGGATTATCAGGGAAGTTGGGATCAAAAACATTCCTTGGTTGAGTTTTCTTATAATAACAGTTTTCATTCGAGTATATAGATGGAACCATTAGAGGAATTATATGGGAAGCGATGTCGAACTCTAGATTTTTGGGATATAGTAGGTGAAAGGAAGTTAAAGGAACCTGAATTGGTAGAAGAGTTGGCAGAAAAATTTCAGTTGATACAGAAACACATGAGAACAGCTCATAGCAGGCAGAAAAGTTATGCAGACAACAGGAGGAATGATCTCTCTTTTGAGGTAGGTGGTCATGTCTTCCTCAAAGTTTCACCATGGAAAACTATGATACGATTTTGTAAGGAATGCTGAGTCCAAGGTTCATTAGACCATATAAAATTCGGGAGATAGTTGGATCAGTTGCTTACTGAGTGGCTTTACCTCGGAGTTTATCTCAGGTATACAATGTTTTTCATGTTTCAATGTTAAGTAAGAACATGCTAAATTCATCTCATGTTTTGAGTCCAAAGGTAGTTCAGCTGGAAGAGAATCTATCTTATGAGGGGAAACCGGTCCAGATTCTTGACCACATGGAGCAAGTTTTGTGGAATAAGATGATTCATCAAGTAAAGGTGTTGTGAAAAAACCACATGATTGAAGAGGCAACATGGGAATCTGAAAATTCAATGAGGGATAAATACCACCACTTATTCAATAAGTAAATAAATTGAGGGGACACAATTTTCTAAAGGGGGGAAGGATGTAACATCCCAAGTATGTAAAGAATTATAGATTTTAATATCTATGTTTATTTATGAATTAGATAGTGTTTTAGAGGCTTAAAATAAGAATAAATCCAATATTAAGCATAAAATACTCTAATATTTTTAAAAATTGTCTTGCCGCCTATTGATGGAAAAACTTTTTTAAATAAAACTTTTGACAACTTTATAAGATCTATTTTTCAAAATAAAATTATTATTTAGGATTGGTACATTGAAATTTACATTGGATAAATTTTTGGTATTTTTCTGACAATGTTCAGTTTTTAATGAATAGTGAGAAATACTGCATTTTACATCCAAAAAAGATTTTTCATCTAATTTAATTATATGGATATATTGTCCTTTTAATTGGTTTTAATGATTAATTATAATATATTTTTACCATTTAATGTAATGTTGGTCATTGTAATAAATTTCACTTTGGAATTGGGAATAAACAAATGTCAAACATTTGATAGATATTGTTTCTATAAAACCAGCTATTTGTTTTAAAAACGGGAATTATTATTAAATTAATTATTAAAATTTATGTGTTTGGAATTTGGTTAAATTGAATCCATATATGGAATCAGAAGCTCCAAATTATGTAATTAATACTCTATTGTTTTTTGACATTATGAATAGTAATGACGGTAATTATCTTTAATTATCGTGATTAATTAGTAATCAGGTAGTTAAGGGTAATAAAATAATATCATAATAATATAAAATGACTCCAAAATTTGTCCTAATGCTACTTTTTGTGTCATGTCTGACCATGGGATTCCGTGTTCCATCTTTGAGACCCCATGAAATCACTTTTTTGTGATAGAGACATTTTATCTTTTTATTTTTAAAGAAATGAAAATATAACAAAATTAAGTATCACTTAAGTAAAACAATTTTAATTTTTCTTACATAAATTATATCTTAGAATATTAATAGTAATTGGAAAGATAAATGGATTTCCTACATCATAGTAATTTTTTTATAATTTTTATACATTAAATAAATTAATTTATTTATGACACCATGATGATGCATCGATTACCTCATTAATGAACGATTTAAATAAAATGAAAAGATAATGTAAAATATAAGACTTAAACTTGTAAAATACCTATTTTAGGGGTGGATTTCGAACCCTTATCACCTTATCCTATAAATATATCTTTTTTGGACCTTTAAAATTCAAAACACATTATAAAATAAAGTAAAATTTCACGACTTTCCAAGAGTTCCCCTCCTCCCTCTTATAAAAGGCCCCCACCTCTACCCCCATACCCACACCTCTCAAGACATTGTATTTCCCAAACTCTTCTCATTTTATCTATACACATCACTATATTTATCCTAGAATCCTTACCTTAGGCATAAATCTCTTTAAGAAATACTTTGGTTTCTAACCAAGGGGAGTTACCTGATAGAAAAGTAATGTCTTCTCTTATATTCTTTTGTTTTATTTTGATTCTCAAACCCCCTAAACTCTTTTTATTCCTTTATTTTGTAACAACACCAGTATTATAAATATACTAGGATGTTTTTATGAGAAGTTTTTGATTTACACTTAAACACACCTTTGTATAATGGTTAAAGAACATACTATTTCTGTGAGTGGCGAATTACTGCCTCACGAAACAATGAGTGTTCAATCTTCTTTTAACACCATTCATGGTGGCCATTAAGATATAACTATATTTATATATGATATATATTATTTTTTATTTTTCCTTATGCTTCAGTATTTTTCAATTATGGCATACCTTTATGGATTCCATTATGGGTAAATGCGATAATTTCATTTTTGGAAGTGCAGACTACCGCCCCCTCAAAGTGATTTGATTCGTTAATTCCATATGTGGGACATATAAAGGATGGATTTAATGGTATTATATATGATATCATACTTGAATTATATTATATCTTTATATAATTATAATTTCATTCCATTAAATACTAAATAGAATGAAAGTAGCGTTCATGCGTACGTACGGCTTACCGTCTCCATGAACGGTGCATTTCATTTCTTACCTCTAAATGTTATGTAATATTATAAATGAATTTATATAATAGATATATATGATATATATGATATCTACCTCATTAATATAATTCTATATATAATGGATATTTTACCACATGAACTACTTGTAATTATAAGAAGTTTATTTTTGACCTAAGTACCAATGATCGACAAAACGACTGTTATTAACTTAAATAATTACATAATGTTCATAACATGGTAATAAGTGATATAAAAGTAATAATGAACTTGGAAAAGGTTCTTATGCAAGTTGAAATTAACATTAGTTTATTATACAGGAGATTAAAGAACAATCGAGTCAAGTTGGACATGAGGTAAGAGATTTCTTCTCAATCTCCTTTCATTGAGGCATATTTTGTATTATACACAACTTTATATTATACAGTGTATAACCCCATTTGACATTTACTGTTATTAAAAAGGAATATTATTATATGAACCATTTTATTAAACAACAAAAGGAATGTTTTGTATTACGTATGCGGCGCCAATGACTTCTCCACCGCCGTGACCATTATTTTAGTTTTTGCTTCCTCAACAAGCCATGAATTTTTTTTAAATGAAAAATAAATACCATGATTTAATTTTCTTTTATTTTGGTATTGAAAATGATTTTCATAATGTTTTTATCATATCAATGTGTTGTATTGATATCTTTTGATTGAAATGTGGAAATGTTATGTTTCCTTTTTGCATGTTTTATGTGATACAATTATGTTATGGTTCTTGGGCATTGTTTATGAAAACGGGTGGTTCTGTGATAAACTAAGGGAGGGTGAGCCCATTATAGCTCTCCATCGCATTGGGTAATGTGAAGGAGTTAAACATTGTGGTTTCTCCGAAGATATTTACGTAATATACTGTAATGGGTATTCCAAACGTAACCATGAGGGTGAATCCCTACGTAAGAATGTTATGAATGCCTAAAGTTACCTTTCTGTCATATGTTTTCTATGAGTTATTCATAAATCATATTATTTCATGAGGTATTTTAAAGTGCTTATGTTTTATGAGTGAAGTATGATTTCAATGATTCTTATGTATAAATGGACTAAGGTTTTCATTCCGTATTTTTATATCCCTTACTGAGCTTCTTATGTTCATCCCAAGTGTTTGAAATGTTTTTCACAAGTCAAGGGAAAGGTACATGATGTGATGATAATGTCGAGGAAGTGTCCAGAAATAATCCATGTTTTACTTTAAATATGTTTCCTTTGGTAAAAAAAATATTGTCTTTTATGTAACCACCTCGTTTAAATGTGGAATGTAATTCATGATTTATGTTATAATTCTCTATAACTATAAACCTAAAAAGATCCTCAATGTGTTTTCTTGAAATAACTCAAGATTAAGTAATGTTTAAGGTTGGGGCCTTATATTTAATATCAATTTTAGGATCTATCTGCCATAATGATTTTTTTAAATGATACCAATATTGTAACAAATTTATGTTACTATCTCATCATTTTTCATGATTGTTTATGATTATATCTCAAATATTTAAATATTATGATCTACATATCAAAAATTATCATGATTTAAATTATACTATTGGTATTAATGATATTTTAAATAAATTATAATAATTTTAAAGTATGGTTTAGTTAAAATAATTTATAAATGTTTTTTAATAAAAATATTTTTTCTCACTCATTAGTCTAAAAAACTTTTTCATCCAAAATATATATTACTAAAAATGTATCCCAAAATGTTATTAAAATTCATAAATTATGTTAATATTATATTTTACCAAATATTATAAATTTTAAATATTTTTTTGAAAGGAATCATCTTATTTTTAAAAATTATCCCCTTTAAGACTTTATTGAAAATTTGAAAGGAGTCATTATTTTAATGTGTATGACATGAATGATAATTTCCACAGCCATGACTATTATTTGGTATAAATATTAAAATTTATTTATTAAAGTTTATTTTCATGGAAAAATATATTAACCACATGTTCGGAATTTTTATTTTTAAAAATGAAATTTCAATGAAAATTAATTCCATCAATAAATGTTATAAGTGATATCCTAAAATAATTATTATTATTATATGACATCCGTTGATCTATCTTATTCCTTCCTAGGGATATGAATCATGGATTCCATTTTATTTCAATACTAGAATGTGTTATAAGGAAATGATGTTTTTGAAACCCATTCCAATTACATCGGTGATAATATAATTAAATTATTTTAAACACCACTAATTTTTTCCTTGGGTAATGAGATGATAAGATGATGAAATTATTGTGAAACCTATCCATTTTAAATAGGTTATTATAAGAATATATTTTTAAGAAACCATTTATATTTAATGGGTTATCATATGATTAATTTTATATAATATTTTTCCACATATACATATGATATTTATAATGTAATGGGTGGACCTATATGTCCCCAAAATTCATTAGACAAAGATGGATAACAAATGAGAAAATAATTTATGAATGAAATATATTACATGTTTAAAATGTTAGGTTTATACTTGATCACATATTTATAATTTTCATTGTGAACTTGATTAAATGTTCAAGTTTTTATTCATGAACCTGAATAAAATTTTATAGTGTAACACGTGGATCAATATTTACTATCTATAATGTTATTAATGGAAATTTGTGCATATCCCTATATTTATGGGGGGATGATTTTACATTCTTTACAAAATGATTAAACATATCACTATTTATAAATATTCACAACATTATAATTAAATGTGTATTAAAAAAATATATTTCATATTCCAATACTACTCTCTCATGGCTCATGTTATTTGAATCTCATAACATTAATGTTTTATAAACCTTCAATCATTGTGTCGTGACATAATATTAGGATCTTTGATATATGTGGAATGGTTTTTAAATATTATTCTCATGTTATCATACCCTAATGTTCATTTTTTTCATACATATCTCTCTTTTGTACCAATATAGATAATATGATCTCACCCATTCTACATTCCCATTTTTTAGTGTCTATTTCTCTTAGGATTATAATATCATTTATAAAAATATAATTTATATCCTCAATGAATATTATTTTATGGTCACTACTTCCTATTAAAGAAACTCACTATTGTATTTTGAATCTTCATCTAATAATTTAACTTATTCTTTCATCTTTTCCATGATATATATTTGATAGAAACATTGAGGATCTTTCTTTACATTACCACCAATATCATCACATCCTGACACACCATCTTCTGTTCATAAAGAATTATTTTAAAATTTTTTATTTTTAAAATTTTCTAATATTTTATTATATTAAACATTTGAAATATATAACTTAATTATAGTTTTCAATGACATTTATATATTTTATATTATTAATAAAAATTATCATGGCATGGTAAGAATATATATGGACAACCATACCTTTATTATATTTTTTTGAAATGATGTATCCTCTATACTTATAATTTCCCCCATTTTTAAATTTTGATAACATTAGAGATAGAGTATCAATATAATGTTTCATGATTTATTCTTTATTTCTGTATTATTATATCTATTATATCTTCATTATTTTTATGTCCATGAAATGAATATTCATTTCAATCATAACTCAAAAATTATTTTCTTTTCCACTTATAAATTAATATTTAATTAGAGAACTATTGTGTTCATTGATGATTTGGTCATAAACAAATATAAAATATTTGAATTGTTTTCATCAGATTCATCTAGTGTGATTAAATTCAAAATTTTAATCATATTAGATTCTTTATCTGTTTATCCAAATCCTATATTTGAGTAGAAAAATATATTTACCACGTGGAATAATTCTTGAATATTTTCTTCTTATAACAATATATTTCCTCCAATATATTTTCAAATAAATTCGTGAATATATTCATTCCAATTTTTTATCTCCAAAATTATATGAATCATTTGAAAAATTTAATTATCAATTATTTATCAGAAAAAAAATAATTTTTGATATTATTAAAAAATATAATTATAATGTGTTGCATTATTTTCAATCATTTTAAATGTTTTTTATTTTCTATCAGGGATAACATTGAGGTTTCATTTAGTATTTTGAATCCATATTAAAAGAATCCAAAAATAGTGATCCATATAAAGATAATGTATGGTTGCAATCCCTCATAACAATAATGAGATCATTATATATAAAATTTTTGGATGAATTTATAGTTATCCAAATATCTTTCACCCATAAAAATCACCTAGGGTAAACACTAGGGATTTGTATTTTCTCTGATAAAAACATTTTGATCTCAGGATTAGTGTTACAAACTAAGAGGGGTGAATTAGTTTGTATTGGTTTTCCAAAAAAAATTCACAATTTCATTATTATTTATTAATCTACCTAAAGATACAATAAAATGATGATAAGAGGTAGAGATACACATATGATAATGTGGTTCACCCTTTTAGTATGATTTTATGGCACGTGTATTGTAATTATTATTGGAAACACTCATCTCCCATTTAATTATCAAATGTATCTAAATGAATTTTATAATATATAACTCATTACAGAGGATGTCCTCATCTATTTGTAATCACTGTTTATCAAAATTGAATGACTCTCATTGAAGAATGTTTTCAATTAAATTTTCTAGTCTCCACATAGTCTCTAATTATGATTTTATATTTCCTTGTTTCTTAAAATAAGTCATAATTAGATATTATAACATCTTAGAAAATATTTCAATACATAATCGTACCTTTTTTGAATTTTAAAAATTTTTACATCTACATGGTATATTTTTAAATATTTTTCCTTTTTTATAGATTAAATATTTATTTTATAATGTCAGTGATAAACTCTCATTCAAAAAAACCTTTCATCATGTAATGTCCTCTATTTAATATTTATACAAGGATTTTATTCTGTATATTCTACATGATATTGAATAATTATTGTTGTTTTAATTTCCAATAAAATCTAATTATAATAATTCATTTTTATTTACCATAAATTTTTGCATGGGCTTAGAGACTATAGTGGTTCATCTTCTTCTATAGTGTTGGAATCCCATCAAACAAAAAAAATCCTTACTCATCAAATTTTTGTTGCTTCCCATGTTTTATCATGATCCATCTTTTATACTATGTTATAATCGATGATAAAAATTATGAAATGCATATTTTTTATAATTATCTATTTTATTAGAATTTAAATTATCTTATTTCATAGAATATATGAATTTTCGATGTCCAAGTATTCTAATTAGTTATTACATTGTTGGATAATTAACTTAAAAATTAATATACATGTTATTAAAAAAAATTGTATTCGATATAAAAACATTAAAAGTTTAGAACAATTTCATATTCTCATCGATAATGTTATATGAAGTCATTTTTATTTTCTACAAGACTCATAATGTCATTTTCAACTCATCAATATCACTAAAATAATGTGAGTATTTCCAAAAAATTATAAAAAAGAAAATTAGAACATATTCTATTAAGTTGTATAAAAATTTAAAAAAATTAAAAAGATTTAAAATGTTACACTCTCCCATCCTCTTAAAGTCCCATGCAGGCCACGAAGACTAACATACTACTTCAAATTTCATTCTGCATCCAAACTTATCATTTTTTAGGAATCAACCAATAATCTCTCGTATTTTTCTCAAACAGTTATAAATATCCTTTATCTCATTTCATGAATTCCAAAATGACTGACATGAACTGAAAATAACACCAATTGGTTCTTCCATCAATGGAATGATATCTCTATGTTATTAAATATTTTTATAATGAATTATAACAACAATTGATAGATTACTTACTATATAACAATAGTATGAAGATGATTTCTCCATTCACTACTATTGAGATAATATATTTTGAACATTTTAATTATAATTGAAAAAATATAACAACATCCCCAAGAAGTTTTAATTTTTTCAATTGTAAATTTGTGGCCCAGGGTGGTTGGTCTTAATTTACTCATCTTTATTTTAATATCTCGTTGTTGAATTATCTTGTGAGTTATGGGTATAATATTCTCTATCTCTCTTTATCAATATTTTTTTCAATATGGAATTATGAATTTTTTATCTTTTGGGTAAGGAATTCTAATTAAACTAATAATGAATATATTCATTATAGAATTTTAAATTATTTTATTTATTATATGAATGTATTACATATTTACATTTTATTTTTAATTACATGTTTGATTGATTACTATGATTTCTATGTAGTGTTAATTTTATTTTTGATATGTTTTACCATTATTTTATTTATTAAATAATATCAATTATATAATAATATTATAAAATGGGTTTAAGGTTTAATATTTTTAGTAAGATATTTATACAATTTAATTGTTCATTAATGTTCAATGATATTATTTGGTGTGAGGTATAACTTTTTCTCATTATTTTTTGAAGAGGAATGTTTTTCATGTTGTGGTGGATGAATAGATGATAGTTTATTGCTATATAGATAGTTGATGAAATTTTAATGAGATAGTGTGATTTTTGATGAAGATTTTATAGTGGATTGTATTATAACATATGTTAATAGTTTTTAATGTTGTGGCAGTGATAAATTATTTTTTTTATTTATGGTATTTTCCTCAAAATGTAGAATAATGATAATATACAAAAATAATTATTTATTAAATAAAATTTTAATTTAAAATTATTATAATTAATGTAGTATTATATAATATTCATTTAGTATTTTGATATATTAATGTAATATTTAATTAATTAATGTGATATGAAGAGTTGTCGGAGAATACTTTGGTGGATAATGGTATTTATATATTGTAATTGATTGTAAACATGAGATGATATATAAACTATTAAGTGGGATGAATATTCATTTTTGTGAGGTAGTGGTGATATATTATTATAGTTGTGTTGGTTATTTCATATCATGTGGTGGTGGAATTGGTTGTCTTGGTTGAAGAGATCATGAATTGGTGATTGTAAATTTTTTCCAATGTATTGTGGATAGAAATTAAACCATAACATGTGATTTTTTGTATTTATATATTCATTATTGGATATGTAATTTCATATGAATATACAAAATTAATTTATAACATTACCAACAACCATCATATATTTTTTATTTTGGGTGTAACACCAATATGAAGGATGTGGGTGATACATATGGCTTAGTACTCCCCCATCCCTGCCCTTTAATCTAGATACATATTATGTTGTGGTTTTCATATTCCTTTATATATGGTTTTATAGTGATAGATTTTTTATGAAGCAATGATGAGGTCATTTTTTGACATGTAGTAATGAATATGATATAATTTTTCGGTTGATATGTGGATATAGAAGGAATGTGAGTACCATACATGCTTCATTTTTTGTGTAATGTCGAATTTTTCTGTGGGAATGTTATTATGGGGAATAGTTTTCATTATTAAATCATTTTTATATTATAATTTTATCTTTTGGATTTTATTTTATATTTATTCATTCTAATATTAAATGTTAGAAGGCCTTGTTAGATAACAAGTTGGTTTAATTGTTTATTTATAATGTCATTAGATTAATTTTTCCAAATTTTTATGATATTTTTTATCAATAACCCCACTATATACACATATATTCTCACCCATATATTCTATATACATTTTATATACTAATATAATATATAAGATTATCATAAGGGACTATACTTGATCACTGTGAATGCTGGAGTTAGATATTTTGCTATAGAATTTGGTTTCGTTTTTTTATTTTCAATTATTTTCCTTGATTTTATTGGTGTTATCTACCATATGATCCATGGATTTATAATGTTTAATCCTCCCATTATTTTTTTAAAACCTTGGTTTTAGTAATTAATTAATGTCATATTTAATATAGGTTATGAGGGTTACACTCTTCTTCACTATAAACCTAATATGGGATCCAAAGGGGAATGATCGTCATATAAAAAAACATTATACTAAAATAAAAAATTATATATAAATACATGGTCTATATGAAAATAAAATATTCCAGTTATAATGAAATAAATATTAAAATACATGTAACATATGATTATCATTCTATGTCATGCTACCATTGATCCAAATATAATATATGAACCTTGTTCAAAGGATGGGGAATAACCTCACATACCTACAAGATAAAAGAGGAAAAAAATATATATGTACACTATTGTTGTAAAAGGAGATAAATATTATAATTATTCTTATTATACAAATATATTTTTAAGAATTATCCATCCTAATGTAAAACCAACATGCTAGTTTTAAAACCACTGAAGCTTCACGGCGGCGGCGAAGGCCCCTCCCCTTCTAGGGGAGGGGCAGGATCTTCCTTCGCAGGATGTAGTACCCAAGAGAAGTCCTCTCCTCCCCAGCATCGACGTCTCTCCAAGGGTACCTGGAATCTGTAACGGACATCCAGTTGTCCCGGTTTCGTCCAAAGTATTTTCTGAAGCTTTGTTACTTCTTTCCACGGCCCTGGTTGCAAAGTTCACTCGTCGTAGACCTCTGGTTGAGATGTTCGAGAGGTACGTGAATCAGGAATGGTGTTTAGGTCGACGTGTGATTGTCGGACTCCTTGGACCGCATCAAATTCTTGTTCGTCTCGCGAATGAAGATGACCTGGCACTGGCCTGGTCTCATACAAGCAGATTCGTGAGAGGTTTTACTTTCTTTTTACATTAATGGATGTTTTATTTGAACATGAATCGTGACTCTTCATCATCGGCAATCTGGATTCAACATCCGGGGTTATCGCTTCCCTTTTAGAATCCAGTGCTCCTCCGATCAAAAGGTAATTCTATAGGTATTTTCCTCTGTGTGGATTGGAAGACCGATTCCATGGTGCACCCAATTGTTGCGCGAATATGTGTTGAAATGGAGCTATCACGTCCTCCACCCGACAAGGTATGGGTTGTGATCGAAGGGCAATACATGTATGTTCAAAGCATCTTCTATGAATCTTGGTCCTTGTTCTATTCCTTCTGACATAGACAGGGCCACCATGTTGATGAGTGCCGCAAAAGGACATCAGTGGTTGTGGATGGCACTTCTTCGGTGATCAAGGGTGACTCAGTTCAGGTCGAGGGAAATGGAGCCGGTCCTGGAAATGGCTCTGAGCCTGTTGCACACACACTGAGGTCACAAGAGGTGCCTTCGGATACCAGTGAACATATTGAGGTACTTCGGGGTGTCTAGGACCAAGGGTCTCCTTGCCAACCTGGGGTGGCATTTCCCAGAACTTCTAATGCGTCGGTAATGGTTTATACTGACTCGGGGAGGGCGGGGTCTGCAGGTACAATGTTGAAGGAGAGATTGAAAGTTTCAGAATCTCAGGTGGAGGCAGTAGTAGAAGGTCCCAAGAAGGATTTGGGTGTTTCCCAGGCATCAAGCAGCATGGGGAATGAGGGTCGGGGTCTTGCGGTTGGGGCTTTGGAGCGGCCCTCCCTGCCTACAGGTGAGACTACCAGAATTGAGGCCATTTGTGTTCCGGTCAGGGGATGTGGGGATCAGAATCCCCAGCCCTAATATATGGGAAGGCGTTTTGATCAACCTATTTTTCTGGAGGGATCAGGAGTTGGGGAAGATTGTGTCTTGGGGAAGGAAGGGACCAGTGGGGTAGGGCCTGATCTGGGAACCACCCCTAGCCAAATGATAGGGAATGTTTTGGAGGTGCAGGCCCAGACCAGCCTTGGAGATGTAGGGGGGTTGGGGTCTGCCTTTCTGCCAGAGGTTATTTCCCCAGTCCGGAATCCAGTAGTCCTGAGCAACAGGTACGAGAGGCTGGCCGAGGAGGAACCCAGAATTGAATTAGCTGCCCTGGATAAGGAAGAGTGTGAAGATGGTGGAGGGGAATCTGAAAGCGACGTGGTCTGTAGAAGTTTCTCAGAAGCAGAATCCAGTTTGAGGGGTATCAGGAGGACGAGATGGAGGAGGGGTAGTATGGATTACTCCTCCTTACCTCCACCTATGAAGACCCGGTCCACAAAGAAACTTTTGGTTGAGAAGATGGAAAAGGAGATCAGTCTAAAGTCTCCTGGACAGCTTGGTCCTTCCTTGGATTTGGTTTTAAGTTCGGGTGATGTGGTGCCAGAGCAGGTGTTATTCCTCAATGCCTCAGAAGAGGATGCAGCCAAGATGATGGGTAGGAATCTTGAAGTGGAGCTTAATGAGGAACAGTATATTTGGGTTGATAAACATGACACAATCCTGGTTGGAGGCTTCAATAAGGGGTTGATCGGACTTGTGGAGTATATGCAGGTCTGGAATAAACTGAATTCTTCCTTTGATAACATGATAAGGGGGGATCCTCTTCTCCAGGTATCTAATTTATCCTGGTGGCTGTTTAGAGACACTGACTCTAGTAGAATTCAACTTTTTTTCAATGACTCTATTTTACTTATTTCCTAACTTATGCTTTGTTGAGTTACCAATCTTGTTGTGTGAGAAATATTGAAGGGTCACTTCTGCTCAGATGGGATAGAGCTTGCTGCTTCTTTCTATGCAGGACATTTGGGATGTGGTGGATACAGAGGGATGGCTTGCCATCGGGAGGGACCATTCTTGCATGGGATCACCAGGTGGTCCTTCTTTGGAGTTAGCGGACACTGCTTATGCTTGGATGAGGTTGTTTCTGATCTTATGTTTGTCGCTATTTGGTGCTTGTTGAAACTTATGGTTTCTCACTATTACCTCAAAAGTGTCTTTATTAATAAAAAATAATTTTCAGTTAGTCAAATTTATGTATTGTGATTCCAAAAAACAAATTCTCATATGTACAACTCATTGAAATCATATAGAACAATTTCTTGTTATATGGAATACTTTATATTGTTCTTATAATAACATATTATGATCATAGGAAAAAGTTAGTGGTTCAATTTATCTAAAATGTATACATTTTAAACAGTTATTATTGAAGGTATACAATGTGAAAAATTATACAATAATAGAAAATTAGATAATAAAAAAATGAATAATGAACATAGGAAATCCATGAAATGAGTAATATATCCAAAGAGTAGAAATAATATAGAATAACCAACATAATAATTGCATGGTTTTTTTACATACAATTAATAATTTAATGCATCATATTTTAGGATATATAATCTAATAATACTATTTATAAAAATAAAAATAAATAATTAATATTATCTATAAAAGAAAATAGTAGATAATGTCATAGTGGATACTAATAGTGTTGTTAAATAACAACATTTTATTTTTGAATAACTTATGGATTCTAATATTATCACAACTATAAAACATATCTCTATTATTTATAGAAACAATATTATATGGATAAACCATTAATTTTACATTACAATATAATAAAAATAAAAATAATTTTTTAGAGGAAGGGTTAAAAGTATATAGAGATAAAAATGGAGAATAAGATAAGAGAAGAGTTATAACTTGTTATTAAAATAGGATTGACAATAAATAATTAATGAATAAATCATACCCACTTCAACCTTGGTGTCACATAAAAAAGTAGGAGGGAGAAGTTTTACAATTTTAATCATCCAAAATCATGTGTAAAATATTCGATGATTATATATAAAGTTTTAATAACTTATTATTATCAAATTTTTAACAAAAAACAAATCTAGATACAATAATATAAGAATATAGGTGGGTGTAAATATCACTGAGTATATTAAAGTGGAGAAAATGACTAAGTTTCCCACTAAGGTAAATGTAAGATCCCAAATATAAATCAGTAACTATATTATTGGAAAAATCATTGGCCACCATGTTCTCCTCCTTATAAATATGTTTGACCATAATCTATATTGTGATGTTCCAGACCCTCACACCATGATTCGGTTCCATAAACACATACATAATATGTGTATTTATACACTAGTTGGGAAAAGATGGATATAACCATCAATAATTAATAAATAAAAAAATCATATCATTTTTAACAGATGATTGGTCATTTCAATTTTTTAGCCTTATTGATATGGGACAAGACATAAACAGAAAAATCCCATGTCATTTGTATGAAATAAAATTTCTTCACTGTATATATCAAACTATATAATTTATAAAATGTCATCAAAATGATCCAAAAATTAATTCACACAATTTATTCTTTTAAACATGTAAATTTTATTACTGTTCTCAACAACCATTAGAAATTGAAACATAAGATGTGGTTAGCTCAAAATGTCAGTGATAGAATAATATAACTAATGAAAACCTGGCAAAAATATAACAAAAATATTATGGAATGAGAAGATAACCAACATGAATCCATAACCAACATAAACATAATAGTATGTTACATCCATCATAATAAATAAGTATCTGTAAATCAATAATATTGATCTCATAAAAATTAAATTAATAGTGATGGACATAAAAAACATACTTTCAGGGCCTTGTGAAAAGAGAAATTTATTTTTTTCAATAGTAATTTTATAAATATGATATTCTAGGCCTTGTACCAATACACTATAATGTTTTGTTTAGAGGGATAGACCAAAACACAAACTATATTTTCTCATAAAACCTGTCAAATTTTTGAGGGGTAATATAATTTTAACACCATTAAATATATGTTCTAAGTGAAATGAATTCACAATAAGAGATAACGAATAAACAAAACATAATAATCTAATAAAAAATCCTTAGAAATAAATTAATAACATACATATGTCTAATAATTTTCTCTATGTAAATAAAATGGATATCATGATAATAAATAATCTTGTGGATGGTGGAGGTTGGTTAATGAATACATAGTCAATAGGACAATAATCATCTATATTGTAATAATAACATACAGAGTGTTAATAAATTTCACCATACCAATCGAAAAACGCACCTTTTTATGTTGACATCATTTAAAAAAATTTATGCAACATTTAATGATTACATAATATAGATCAATGAGTATATGTCTATGTTAATGTTTGAAAATCATGAACAAAAAATATATGTATTAATAATGTTTATGGTTTCTGAAGAACATAACCCAATAAGTGAGAAATACTTCTCAATTTTTTTGTGTTAAGAATTTATATCTCTATAAAACAATGATATTATAAAATATAATATAATAAACTTTTATAACATGACCATCTCATATTAAATAAGATCAAACAATGATCATAACTTATTAATAAAAAATTGAGTTCCCAAATATCCTCACTACTAGAGAAATAACTGGTTCACTAGCCATTTGAATAAAATAATAATATTTGGATACAAAATCCCCAAAAATAGATGGATTATTATAATAAATATAGATTATCAATGAAAATAACATATAAAAGAAACTTGATGAAGAAAATTTGTTATATCACAATCAATCATAGTATAGACCAAGAATCCCCCTTTAGATTTATTAAAACAATAGTCAAACCCCATTTAATGATATAGAGTGTAATTAAATTTCATATAAATTGATTAAAATATAAATCATTATATGAATTCCCAAATAAAAATTATATAGAAAAATTATTAAATAAGGTTTATAATGAAAAATATTTCTGTATGAGTGTAATTTGAGGTGAAACCCTCACAACCATTGTAGCATTATATCCAAAATTATATGAGAAAGTAAACATAAAATGGGAAATTGAATATAAAAATATATAAGATAATAATGATATAAATATTAATATAGGGTTTTAAATACACTATACAAATGACACATGGTGTATAACATAAACAATCCTCAGTGAAATTTTAAATTGAGACTTAAACTATTAACACTTTTCATGAATTCCATTAATATAATATATCCCCTATTATCAAAGTCATATATATGTTAATAAGTTAATAGAGAAAAATAATCATATATGTATTTTCATGGATAATCTACATAATTTTTAATTACCCACTTATTCTCATTGGCTTGACAATATGATGAATCATTACATAGCCATAAGCAATATCCCCAAGACACCAAAGGCTAGAAAAAAATGGAAACGAGTTTCAAGTGCATGTGGGGGATGATTTACCCTTCAAGAAATAAAAAACATCAATATAGAAACCATAACAAAAATCACTATATGATGCATGAATAAATTAAAGACAACTAAAGAACTTCATTTATTTCCAAACAACACCAAAGTGTAATATAGCAGAAGACATGAGACTATCAAAGTAAACAGTGGATGGTAACTACATGAAACTCCTATATTACCACAAGAATACATGCTTCACGAGCACCATTTTGTAACATCACCAAACAACCCAAGTATCTTGAGGTGGTTCTAAATACATGAGATATATTACCTTTTCCCATTTCAAAGATGATAGGATCAGGAAAAGCCCCAATTTTCCAAAGCAAGGTTGAGTATAAAACTTATTAGGTTTTCCCCAATTAATTCCCTACTCACTCCATTAGGATATAAAATATATCAACATTTATATAAAACCATTTATATAAAACAATTCTACAAAAAATTATAACTAAATATAATCATGTTCCAAAAAATATTATAAAATCGAGTAAATAAATTCTATTTTCAAAAAATTACCAGAAAGTAACATTTCTATAAAAATATACAAACAAGGATTTAAAACCGTTCCTCAATTTTATTTTGAAATAACCATTCCATTTCACATTTTCACACACACAACCATGCATTCTTTGTTTTGATAGTTCTATACTAATGAGCAATCTCTCGTCCAATTACATTGTGACCCACTCAACAAAGAGACACAATATCATTATATATGGATTCTAAAATCATAGATATACCCACAACAGTCCTAGATATATGAAAACGATAGGGTTGGACATGTGAATCTAATTAGATCTATGAAAACATGACAGAAACAAAGAAGAAAAACGACATACCTCTAGAATCAGGCTTCTACATGCCACGTATAGGCTTCTAATTGAATTAAATTTTCATAAATTAATTTCCCAAACCTATATTAGAGATGAAAATTAAATTAAGGCCTCATAGGAGAAATATAAAATCTTAACGTTTAAAGAATGTGTGACATACACTTTTTTTGGATCTCACATTGTCCCCATGAATGGTTAGTTTGCATGGTTAGACAAAATGTGTCCCAACCATGCATTAGCTACTATATGGGAAGATTGTCTTAGAGACTCCACACATGGAATACATAATCATGTTCCCACCACGATGAAGATACTATCAGACATCTCCCAAAGTTAATTTTTTCTCTTATGATTTCAACATTGTTTAAACAAATCGTTCGCATCCCGTGCTCTTCCCCTTTATCGCCAAAATCTCATTGTATGTTCCTAAAAATCTCCCAAAAATCACCCTTATAAATTATTTACACAAAAACCTAATTAAATGTTTATATACAAGAATATAGGGGTACAACATTCTCCCCACCATACGTCATTCCCTCCCAAGAAACTTGAGAATCATTCTTTCCTGAAAGAGTTTTAGTTGTTACTCTTTCATTTCCTTCCTGTGTTCCTAAGACTCTCCCAGAATCTAACCATGTTTCTATAAAACCTATAATAGATGGATTATTGTTCCACGTAATACATTATTCTACCTAAAAAAATATTTATTGGGATATGAACCAATGAAGCATCTAGATCTAGGTCAACATGATCCCATCAAATCACATGGTCAAGAATAGGATAATACTATTTCAATTGATATATGTGGAAAAAATTATTCACTAAACTGAACCGTGAAGGTAACACCATATGATATTCCATTTATCTTTCAAATTCAAGTATCTAAAAAGATATAAGGTATCAAGGAGATATCTTTCCTTGCATCAAAAAACGAGGATTTCCAAGCATTAGAGAAATCCACAAGAAGACATTATGACTCACCGAGAATGACATCAGTAATCGATAATGATCTGCATATGATTTTGGATGAGTTTGATCATTCTACTTCTATTTAGTTATCAACTAAATTTTCTCTATTGTTTCATAGACAAGGCTCGTCCCAACTTCTGATTTATCACATGTTTCCACTCCACAATGTAGAGAACAACAAGGACTCCAATACAATTATTCAATAGAAGAAATATATATTGAGGAATGATAGCTATTATTATATGAGAACTATACTAAGGGTATTTTGTCTTCCCATTATCCGCAAAAATATTGTTACACAGTCCTAAAACATGTCTTCCAATATCTGTATAGTCCTTTTGGATTTCCCATCTATCTGAGGATGATACGCCACACTCATAGTCAATTGACTGCCAAGGGATTTTTATAAGGATTTCTAGAAATGAGATATGAACCAAATATATCTCTCTAAGAATATAAAAACTTGTAAAACATATGTAGTCCTTTAGGATTTCCCAACCATGCTATATTTGTTTGAAAACATCCATACTCATGAGCAGTCTCTCTTCCAATTGCCTTATTTCCAACTGACACAAGCCCCCGATCTTGGGTCAAACACCTTTTACCCTAATGGTAAACATCAACTATTTAATGTAACATATAACATGAACTCACACAATGTATATATTCCAAAACCATTAAAATAATCCAATTCCAACTATTTCAATAAAACCACTCATTTATTGAAAACCATTAAACATATTATTTTTAATCAACCATTTTATTTCAATAAAACAATTTAATTTATTGAAACAACATTATTCAATTACAATTTAAAAATTCTAGAAAAATCCCCTTTTAAAATATTCATTTTAAAATCAAGAATCCAGGCACTTTATTCAAGGACACCAAATTTTCACATTTCAAGAATTTAAAAAACCAACACTAAATATGGTTTCCAACAAACACAAAAAGGTAAATTAAGAAAAAAAAATTAAGAAAAACCTATTAAATTTAAAATCATTCTGATTAGTTCTATTAAGAGAAGTTGATAATGAAGCCACCTTCCTTCACGATTTTGGAAAAAACAAGAAATTAGACGAAAAACACTCATTAAACCGTGTAAGAATTCAATGAAACCACCTTAAATCTCTTCTCCTATCATAAATGTAAAAAATATAAACATATTTTTCATAAAAACCTCATATATACCCAAAACTTATGTACATATAATAAGACAAGTGGGTATGAGAAGTATATCAATGTATATCTAATACAATGTGACAAGAATGAAGAAGAATGATGACATACCACTATAATAATGATATTATATGTCATGGAAAGGTTCCAGATCAATTATAAACTTTTGGTAGAGGTTATCTCATGTTCAATTATATGAATAACAAATTATAAGTGCATAAGAGGAAAAAATAATCCTAAATACTCCAAAAAGTGAGATCTACTTTTTAAGATGTCACTTTAGACCCGAGCACGGTTAGTTCACACTCTTAGAAGAACCATTCATTAGATAATATATAAGAATAACATCTCATGAAATCCCCACATAGAATCAATAACCATGCTCCCACCATGCCAAATCTATATTCCAACATCTGCCATTGTGCACATTTTCTCATAACATTTCTGCACAATATAGAAAAATTGTGTGCATCTCGTGTGCTTCCCCATTAGCCCCCAAAACTCCTTGTAAGGTCTCAAAACACTCCCAAACATCATCCTTATACTTTATAAACATAAAAAACATAAATAAAGGGTTGAATACCAAAAAAATAGGTTTCTACATAATTATTCATTCTATAAATGAATTCATCCTATTTTCTACACCTAATTCTCATAGTTTTGATTGACTGTGCTAGTTTTATGATATTGTTGTCCAGGTAAATTCATAACTCAATGTTCATAAAATATATATCAATAATAATAAATATATTTATTATGTATAATTTCTTAAAATATGTAATATTTATTTCTTGATTGTTTTAATCATTATCCGTGATGAAAAAATGGATAACATGTATGTTTCGGCCACACATGATTACTGAAGTTTATTTTCATAATAAAAAAATTAATTATTGGTATAATTAATCTATTAAAGATAATGAATTACATTAATATCATTTCATAATAGTAATTATATTTCCATAATAATTCATGATATTAATTCATTGTACGCTCAATTTGATCGATAAATCCAATGAAACAATGTCATTCCATGACTTAATGGATAATTATGAGGTTTTTTTATGTAATATAATTATATATAAATAATAATGATATCATTTATAGTTAATTTTTGAAATATATAAATATATTTAGTAACTATAATAATAAAAAAATAATATGAAACATTACATTATTTTAATAAATTATTTTCCCCATTATATTATTATTTTAAAATATCAAATTTATGATTTTAATTTGTTGATCATATTATTAAATGGTTATCCAATTTATCATTCCAAAAACATAATTATATTATAGAGAAATTATGTATCCTTTAATTACATCCATGTATACATCTACATAAGGGATTGATGGAAGAAAACACATAATGTCATAGAGGATGTAGTCTACACATCCCAAAAACAATGGCCTTTTTCTTTAATAGATGGGTTATATGAATGAATTATGGTAATAAAATTTAATATTTTAATCTTATTGTATATAAATAATGATAATATAATGATATCATGGTAGATGGAATAAATTTTATAGAATGTAAATCATAATAAAACTATATTGTTGATAATACTCACATCAAGGACTTTAATTTTCCATGAATGTATCAAAAAATATGGTGGGATTAGGATAACTAAGAGTGATGAGAGACATTATTCATAAGAGAGGGTAATGTAGAGAAAAAATTAACAAGATTAAAGGATAAGTTCTATTTAATATTTTTTATGATGTGTTAATGAAAATCAATCATAATGTAAATGGAAGTGTAGTTTTGGGAACACCATTATTTTTTCAAAAAAAATATTACACAATTAAAGGGTATATTTAACAAAAATGGACATATCTGTAGGGAAAAAATTTATTGGTCGGTAAAAATTATCAACCATTATATATTTGGAAAATTTTACAATTGTAGAAGGTATTTAACATAAATTTAAACTCAATTTACAGATTTCACATTTACCTTGTTAATTAATTTATAACGTTGGTAATTAATTTTAATAGAAAGGATTTAGATTAAAAATTTTAGTCAATTTTATAATTTTTATTTAACATATGAACGTAATTTAATCAAATTGATTTTAATTATTGGAATGTATGTAGTGAATCATATTTTATCTGGTTTTATTTTTAAAAATTAAGGGGGAAAATTTTGAGGCAAAGTGCGCAGTGGGCGTTAGATTCTAGGACCTCGTGTGCACAAAATGATATAGTGAAAAATGTTATGTTTTTAATAAATCATGTGGATAATTTTTTCTTTAAATAGAAATAACTTCTAAAAGATCCATGTGTTATAAATCCAAGGTAACCATTTTGTTCAAAGTATCGGATTTACCATAGGTGGTGGCTAACATTGACCAACGCGGGTCGATAGTGAATGTTTGAAATTAGACTTAACCATAATTAAATTATTTAAATAAAATTAATTTATTTCACATTGTGATTTTTTCTTCTAATTAAATCATATTTTCAGTAATTCAAGGACATCTCCATAACCCTAGAAATTTATATGAGGCAAGGATATAGAATCCTATCTGAAAAATACCAGTGGATCGAGGATTCAAAATGACACGGAACCCTGTTATTCATCAATGGCTAATCCATCCTTGAGTTAGGATGTCAATCTATTTGTGATTTCTTCCCCCTCTTAGATTTAAAAGGTGAGCATGAACCAACCCATGAATATATTGATATGTGGTTCTTTTATTATTGTGGAATGGATTCTATTTCATGGATTAAAGGGATGATTGGCCTTTGTGAATATCAGTTCTTGTTCATTAAACCATCTAACATGAACAGATCAAGGCATACATGAACAAGGCCTAGATCATTCCATTGGATGTTCATGTGCTTTGTCTCTTTCCTCCAATATCATGTGTTCCTTATTCTTTGTTCGTCACATAATATGACCAGAGGATCATTGCACCTTTGATCCGTGGTGTAATGATCCAAGGATAGGAACCTGATGCCACCATGACATAAAAAAGGTGGGATAGAGAAGGTGTGGCAAGAATCACCTAAGGTAGTGGGTAACAGATCAAGGTGGAGGAAATGAAAAATAGTAAGTCCACTAGTGGGGTAGAAGATGGTAGAGGTAGCATCGGCCTGGTACGGGTACTGAGCTAAGAAGTGTGTAGAATGAACTGACTACTTGTAGGGAAGGCAACGGTTGCGACACGATGTGGTCCAGGAGGGACCACATCACAAGAGGCCCAAAAATGTAGAGATCAGGGGCGGTGAGAGGACGAAATGACAATGGAATCTAAAACACAACTTAGAGACACATTGTATAGAGGACCCTACATTTGTGATGCCTCATTTCCTGAACAATGAGGTGGGCCAGCTATGTGAAACATAGTCTGGTTCCACGTCGACTGGGGGAGCTAGATGACCATGCGGTCGGGCGACCGCGTGGACAATAGGGATGATTCATGGGTGTGAAACATGCAGCATAGAAAAACTATCCAATATGATGTGGTCCATAATGGGGAACTAGGAAGCTCCAGTCGCCCAATAAACTGGGACAGTTTGGGCTAACCCAGACCTACTAAATTGGGTTAGGTCAATCAAACATGGTAAGACCCTTTTTACTAATCTGTCTATATCCTTCAAACCATGTGCCCATTTGATAATCCGTTTGTAGAATCAAGAACCTTGGATGATAAGGTCCTTTTTAATAACTCAAATAATGTTTTTATGTATATTGAAATACAGCCTAATGTCTCGAGTAATATGTGCCCTCGATGCAAGTGTGCTTCGAGAAAAATCATGCAGTTGGCTATGACTATGTCATCTTGGTGACTATTTTATCTGGGTGACTATGTGACTTGGGGGTGCATGACCTATCAACGATTTGTGGGCCATCTGTGCTCTAGGTTCCATCAACACACCGTGCACCATTAATACCATGGACCCAATCGGCACTATGGGTGCCATTGGCGATCTGTGTGCCCTAGAAGCATTGTTTTTAATTAATGCTATGTGTGCCATCGAATCTTTGTGAGCTATCAACACTTCTATTTTCAGGGGAACTAAGAGAAATGTGGACTAAAACATGAATACTTCTCTCTGGGATTTAGACTTATACCTTTATGAGATGACTGTATTGACTAATCTTCTTGTATTTTATTTGGAGTGTAATTAATTTGTTTCCATTTTGGTGTTTTTTTGTGTTTTTTTGGTTATGATTCATATATTTCATAGTGGTATTCACATTATTGTTTTAGGGTGTCCTATTGATTATTGTTTTACTCACCCCTGCATAGAATTTTCCATCATGTATCATGTCTTGTGCAAACAGACTTTGCATAAATAGAGACCTAGGTGGACTTGGACTAGGTGGTACATATAGTGATCAGACATGCAAGTGGTAATCTTATGCCTTCAGGCAGCTGCATTACACCAACCCTTTAGGTAGTATTTTATGAAGAAATACATTAAAAGCATTTTAATTCACATGGAAAACTCTTCCTTTTAGTGGGATTGTATTATGGCCCTATTTACATTCCAAATTTTATACTAGCATACTATGGGGATGGTATATTTCTGTATGCATGCATTTTTTACATGTTGTTTTTAATTATTATCATTATTTGGTATAGGATGTAAAGACCCAATAATTTCATGGAATTTTTTTTGATAAATTTCTTGGAATTTTATGAGTACACAGTTTTTTACGGCAGCTGATTTCGAGGCCCGGTGTGCCCGAAATCAATTTCTAAAGTTTTGTTTGGGTACGTTCAGTGAACGTACGTGCTGGTTTTTCTATCTTTTGAATCGGTACTCGGAATCAAAATACGAGGGCACCGATGAACTCGCAGCGCTGGTATTCTATTTAGGGGTCCTTTAACGTAGTTTTGTTTTATGCGGGTTTGAAGTTTATTTAGGGTTTAATCTTTAATTAAATAAAAAAATGTGTTACACACAATTTCAATTAGAGATTGGTTATATCCTACAAGGGGGAGGTTGTTGGTGGGTCCCTCACCCACATAACCTCCCATAAGAGGATATCTGTGAGGTGGGGCCCACATGAACCTCCAACCTTACAACTCTCTTAAACCCCCATTTAACCCCCACCATAACTACTTGACACACCCTCTCATTTATTAAGGGGGAATCTCTTAACCTCCCACCTATTGAAGTCGCCGACCCATTTAATTAATAGCCTTATTAATTAAGTGACACAACTCTTTTGAATTATCTTTGTATTGCATAACACTTCTTTAAATGGGAGAAATATTTTGTAATATTTGGGATAACAAATATTTCGGTGGGGAACCTCTGGAAGATTAGAAAGTGAGGTGTTATTCCTCCCACGAAGAACGTGAAGTCACCAACATCATTCCTTCTCTTCTTCTTCCTCAGTGTCAAGGGAGGAGACACCGATGTGGGGAATGTTGCCAAATACGAAGAATCTTCCTCCAAAGTCAATGGAATCGACACCATTCTTCCGCGATGTCCATACACCGTGACGTTCATCTTTCACAGTTTGTCGATGCGAGAAGTTTATGCGAGGTAGGGGAATATTGTATAATTCTCAGTTAAGTGGTTTATACTCTCGATAATGAGCATTTATTTATATGAGGTTTGTATAATTTAATCTTGAATAAATTATACCCATGTCGTAGTTGAAATCAAGTGTTTGATTATTAACAATTGATAACCCCTAACGTGGAGGGCGCGAAACGAACAAACACCACCCTATGAACCTCTATTGGTTGTTCGTTTGCACGCGGGATGGAGGGAAATGATGAAACGGGGCCAGAATGGGAATATGAAGCCGTCACTGTGGAGAGCAGGTCCCAGGAGGGCCACGGGCGAATCGGACCACTGGAGCATGTCTGGTGGTCCGCAAAAGATGTTTTTGGCATGACACCAAAGCTTTCCATCGCGGCTAAGCTGCAACGGTGGTTGAATACCGGAATGACTTTGCTATTTTGAAGATGGAGGGGCGCGACATTAAGCCGCGCCAGCTAAGGGAGGCCACGCCTTCGCTCAGCCAGTTGGCCGAGCCAGCCTCCCCCTGTCGGGCCGGGGTGGGCCACGCTGGCTGGGTAGAGCCATGCCAGCTGGGCTGGGCTAAACCAAACTGGGCTTGACCCGGACCCGAGTCGGGTTGACCAGGGGGTTTTGGGCCAGGTCGGACCGGGCCCAGACCCCCTATTTTCGGACCTTCTTCGGTTAAATGCTCATAACATGAGCTATAGACCTCTGTTCGATGCACCATCAGTTGCGTAGGATTACATGGATTTGGATGGTCATTTTGGTATCTTACACTCATGATTTTGGTGAATATTGGGTATGTCGGGTTGGTTTGAATCTGAAACCAACCGGGCCCTCGGTGCGGAAACACTTATAACTTGGGTACCGGACGTCCGATTGACGTGCTGTCAACTACGTTGGATTCCTATTGATGATACGGTTATTTTGGAATACTATACATGGGATTCAGATGATATTGGAGTATTGTCGTGTTGGTTTTAGCTTAAAAACCAACCGGGCCCCTAGGACGGAAAAGTTAATAACTCACAGACCGGACGTCCGATTGACACGACGTCTATTGCGTTGAGACCCCTACGATGAGGCGGTCCTTTGAGATACTTCAAAATGAGATTACGTGACACTTGGAAGAATCAAACATTAGCTCATGGGTAGGATCCTCCTGGAGATGAGCATACGAAGTACAGTGAACTTGTAGCTGGTAGAGACACGATGACTGCTTGTCTGATTTGATTCAGAGTGACTTGACTAGCCTAGTGGGGAGCGCTACTATGTAGGGGTGGCAGAACCATGGTGGGAAGAGCTACTGTATTGGGGCGGTATACCCGCGGTACTCGACAGGAGGAGTACCTTTGTAGGTTATTAGAGGGACTGCTACTGTGTTGGGGCGGCAGACCCATGGCGGGGAGCACTACTGTGTTGGGGTGGCAGACCTGCGGTACTCGATAGGAGGAGTACCTCAGAAGTCTAAGGTTTGTGACTGGAACCTCAGAGTCGTAATAGGACTACTATCCTCAATAGAGGAGGAGATCTCCAGTAGCCATGTTTTTGTCATTGTGAATAAAAATCCTTGTTTGAGCTGAGTCAATAACCTTTGTGTTTTCCTCAAGATTGAGATGAGTTACTTGATAACATAGGTATATGTATGGGTATATACCTAAGTAAAGGTTATATATTGAGATCATTCTTTTTTTCTATCCTTGTTGGATTTTGTGAGACCATGATGGTCTCGGGGTCCCTACTGAGTATCGTTATACTCACCCCTTCACGAGAAATGCCCGTACCTCATTGTGTTGGATACATACGATGGACAACGCTGATCGAGGTAGAGTCTATGAGGACTGGACAGTACCAGGAGGTGGAAACTCGGTGTGACGACACACAAAGTGGACAGATTGATACAGAGTGCTGAGGAGGACATCTGTACCTACACTTCCGGTAGAAACCCGGAGGACGATCCAGGAGCTGCTTCACCATCCAGCTATTGTATTTTCAGTTGTACATTTCTTCTAGTTGTAGTTATACCTTTCTGTTGGGATTGTATTTCTGGCCCCTTATTACTTTCAGCACTTTTTGATACTGCTTTACTTAGTGTTTTCTTCTTCTTGTACTCTGGTTGTTTGATTTTACGTTTCATAAAGTCAATGCCTTCCCTTTTTATCAGGATTTACACCTTTGGTACTAGTCACTAGCCCCTTCCCTATAGACGGTGGGCGTGGGGTAGTCATGGCATGGGCCCCAATGATGGGTCATGACAAATTGGTATTATAGGAGTTGTCTCTACCACAGAACTTAGGACTCTAATATTTTTCCTTTCTGTGAAGAAATATTGTTAAGTGTACCGAGTGTGGTTTTTAGTTCAGGGAGTCCAGTGTTGGTGCAGCGGCTGACATATCAATACACCAGGATCCTGACTTCTGATTTCCAACTCAGTGCATGAAAACACTGGTTGCATGTGTTTTTTACAATGTTTTCTATAAGTCAGCTCAAACCAGGTCAGCTCACCAGGCATAGTCATTTGACCATGTCGCATCTGTTTAGTATGTCTCCATGCAGACAGTCAGTTGGAGTTTTGATAGAGTACACGATAATGGCCCATAGAGTGATGAGGCTCTAGTGCAGGGCCCTATTACTATGTTGGAACCTTCAGGTGGTGTACCAGCAGCACCACCACCCATTGCGTAGTAGATGCCACCAGTCGTACGTGCGGACGGTGCACGCTGACAGAGCGCGTTGCATGAGTTCCAGCAGTAGAGGCTTCCAAGGATACGAGGCGAGACAGATTCCCAGGTAGCAGTGAACTAAATGGAGGCGATTTATAGAGTTCCACACCTAGTTTAGATACCAGTAGAGAAGACAGTGATCTTAGCTACTAGTGTTCCCCAGTGAGCGACCATGAGTTTGGTCCACATAGTGATGAGGCTTCGGTACGTGGACCGATGCCTGAGATAGTACCTTCGAGTAGTGTTCTGGCCATATCACTACCTGTTTGTCAGCAGTTTCAACCAGTGGTCCCGGTAGATAACACATGTAGGCATAGTTCCTTAAACGTGTTTCAGAATTAGATACCCCTCAGGTTCTGAGGTGAGCCTGACTTACAGGCGGCTGAGGACTGGATTGAGGAGGTGGCTGAGATTTTTCTAGAGCATATACAGCTTCGGCAGGACGATGTGTCGGTAGCTGAGTATTCATCAAGGCATACCGATCTTTTCTGGTACTCGATTAATATGATATAATTAGTGATTTAGAGCTCGGACCTCTGAGCGAGGTGTGTTTAAGGGTATCTGAGCCAGAACATTTTCCTCTATGCATTCCTACTTATGCTAGGGTTTTAGAGAGAACCTTTTTGGTAGAATGTTCTTTGGATGAATGGATACAGCTAGAGAATGTTATTAGTGAGAAAGCATGGAATAGATTCTAGTCTCAGAGACTTGGGTGTGTAAAATGTTTTAAGAAGAGGAAGCCTTAAGGATAGATGAATCTGCAGAGCAGCAGGCGTGGATGCAGGACAAGGAGAGTAGCATGGGGTGGTATACTTTTCAACATGTTACAACCACCCGACTTTGTATCCCCATCTAGGATTATGGAGTAGGAGGGTAGGGGAAGACAGTAGCTACATGTGTTCAAGGAGAGTGACCCATGGCTCTAGAAATGATTCAAGATACGGTCTGTGTCTACTACTAGCTACCGTGATAATAGACATTGATACGAATCATTCCTTCCTTCCACAAATCTTGTCCCAGACCTAGAGTTTCCGGTTAAGCCATTGACATGACCCTCACGTCTAGAGATACCATAGGGAGGAGACTCGATAATCGCGTTTACACTGATAGTGTGATCTGACCCTTGAGGTGAGAGTTTCGGTTGGACCCTCTTAGTGGAAGCATCGAGGCCTTACGACATTAGTTTGGGTATGGACTGGGCAACCACAGTTCATACACAGATTGACAGTATTAGGAAAAACGTTTGTGGGTAACCTACAACATTGGGATGAGTTTTCCTTGGTTGGTGAAAAGGAAACCTCAGGAAGCACAGGATGGAATCATGCATAAGTGGGTGTCGTTGATCACTCATGATTCATCCAGACTTAGATTTGTGCTACACTTCTCCAGAGTTGCTGCACTGCTTTTAGCATTGACGAAGAAGGGGAAACCCTTCATGTGGTCAGAGATATGCCTGTAGAGCTTTTAAGGAGCTCATGCAGATGTTGACTAGTGCGTCCATTTTGAGGCTACCGGAGAAGGTTAGGATCATCAAGGAGAAATTGAAGACTACACAGAGAATACGAAAGACCTATGCTAATAAGAGACAGAGAGAACTGGAGTTTGAGGATGGAGATCACATTTTCTTATGGGTCTCACCTTGACGAGGTATTTGGAGATTTGGCCGGTCCAGTAAGTTATCTCTATGATTCATTGGACCTTTCCAGTTCCTCAATAGGATATGCGAGGTAGCTTACCGCTTGGCCCTTCCACTTCAGTTTCACTAGGTTCACCATGTGTTCCACGTATCTCAAATGAGGAGATGCATCCACGATCCATCCCACATCATTGATCACGGGGAGCTGGACATCGATGAAGGGGAGACATTCATGAAGGTTCCAGTGGAGATTGGGTATCAACAAGAGCAGGTCCTACATGGAGGATTGATTCCTCTAGTGCACATTTTCTAGCAGCACTAAAACCTCTAGGGAAGCCCATGGGAGCAAGAGGCTCATATGCATGCACAGTAACCCTTTTGTTTCCATAGTGTGCGTTGTGGATTTATGGGGACATAAAGACCTAAGGTGGGAGTAATGTAAATTCTCAGAAATTTCAAGTAAATTTTTTTCTTAAATTCTTTGGAATTTTATGAGTACGCAGTTTTTTACGGCAACTGATTCCAAGGCCCGGTGTGCCCAAAATCAATTTCTGAAGTTTTGTTCGGGTACGTTCTGTAAATGTACGTGTGGGTTTTTCTATCTTTTGAACCGGTGCTCAGAATCAAAATCTGATGCCACTGATGATCTCGTATCGCCGGTATTATCTTAAGGGGACCTTTACTGAAGTTTCTTTTTATACAGGATTGAAGTTGTTTTAGAGTTTAATCTTTAATTAAATAAAAATTGTATTACACACAATTTTAATTAGAGATTTGTTATATCCTACAAGGGGGAGGTTATTGGTTGGGACCTCACCCACATAACAATTCATGAAATGATATTTTTGATGTGGGGCCCATATGAACCCCCAACCATACAACTCTCTTAAACCCCCATTTAACCCCCCCTCCATAACTACTTGACAGCCCCTCTCATTTTTTAAGAGGGAATATCTTCACCTCCCACCTATTGAAGTTGCCATCCCATTTAATTAATAGACTTATTAATTATGTGACACCACACTTTTGAATTATCGTTGTGTTGCATGACACTTCTTTAAATGGGATAAATATTTTGTAATATTTGGTATATAAAATATTTCGGGGGGGGGGGAACATCTGAAGGATTAGAAAGAGAGGTGTTCTTCCTTCGACGAAGAACGCGAAGTCACCGACGACGTGCCTTATCTTCTTCTTCCTCCACGTCAAGGGAGGTGACACCTCTACGGGGAATGTCTCTAATGATGATGGCCCTTCCTCCAACTTCAACGGAATCGACACCATTCTTCCATGACGTCCGACCACCACAACGTTCGTCTTCCGCGGTTTGACGACGTGCGACCTCTATGCGAGGTAGGGGAATATTGTATAATTCTCATTTATGTGGTTTATACTCTCGATCATGAGATCTTATATATAGAATGTATGTATAATTTATTCTTGAATAAATTATACCCATGTCATAGTTAAAATCAAGTGTTTGATTATTTCCAATTGATAACGCCTAACACCGAGGGCGTGAGCCAAACAAACACGGCCTGACGACCCTCCACTGGTTGTTCGTTTGTGTGCGGGATGACGAGTGACAATGAAACGGGGAAGAAATGGAAATATGAAGTTGTCGCAGTGAAGAGAAGGTCCCAGGAGGGCCAAGGGTGCAGACAGTGGGTGAATCGGACCACCGGAGCGCGTCCGGTGGTCCGCAGAAGATGCTGCAGGCGCACCACGTCGGCACGACGGTGCGCCGCCGGAGCAGTTCGTTGCGGCTGAGCCGCTGTTGTAGTGGAAGACCTGGACATATTTTCTTTTCCGGATATGGAGGTGTGCATCATTATGCAGCGCCAGATAAGGGAGGTCGTGCCTCCGCTCGACCAGTTGGCCGAGCCAGCCTCCCCCGACCGGGCCGGGGCGGGCCATGCGGAGTGGGCTATGGTGGCCGGGCTAGGTCACAGCAGTTGGGCTGAGCCGCGCCCAACCAGGCTGGACCCAGACCCGAGTTGGGTCGACCCAGTTTGGGCTGACACAGGGGGTGTTGGGTCAGGTCGGACCGGGCCCAGACCCCCTATTTTCGGTCCTTCTTCTGTTAAACGCCCTTAACATGTGCTACTGATCTCCGATAGAGGCACTGTCAGTTTCGTAGGATTCCTTGGATTGAGATTGTCATTTTGGTATATTACACTCAATATTTCGGCAATGTTTTTGTATGGCCGAGTTGGTTTGAACCTGAAACCAACCGGGCCCTCGGAGTGAAAACGCATATATCTTGGGGTCCGGACGTCCGATTGATGTGCCGTCGATTATGTTCGGTTCCTCATGATTAGAAAGTTCATTTTGAATAATATATGTGGGCTTTGAATGATATTGGAGTATTTTTGGGATGGATTTAGCTTGAAACCCCACCGGGCCCCTAGGACGGAAAATCTAATAACTAACAGACCGGACGCCCGATTGACACACCTTCTGTTGAGTTGAGACCCCTACGACGTGGCAGTCCTTTGAGATAATTCCACGTGAGATTACGTGACACTTGGAAGTATGGACCATTATCTCATGGTGTTAATCCTCCTAGAGAGGAGCATACGAAGTACGGTGACATTGTAGCTGGCTGAGACCTGATGACTGCTTGTCTGAATCGATTCGGAGTGGCTTGAATATCCCAGGGGGGAGCGTTGGTGTGTAGAGGTGGCGGACCCATGGCAGGAAGAACAACTATGTTGGGGTGGCAGACCCGCGGTACTCGATAAGAGGAGTACCTCTATAGGGTATTAGGGGGAGCACTACTGTGTTGGGGCGGCAGACCCATGGCGGGGAGCGCTACTGTGTTGGGGCGGCAGACCCACGATACTCGATAGGAGGAGTACCTCAGTAGTCTATGGTTTGTGGGAGTCACCTCAGAGTCATGATAGGACTTCTGCACTCGAAATAGGAGGAGTTATCCAGTATCTATGTTTTCATCATCATGAATAAAAATCCTAGTTTGAGCTGAGTGAATGACCTTTGTGTTTTCCTCATGATTGATATGGGTTACTTGGTAACATAGGTATATGTATAGGCATATACCCTAGTAAAGGTTATCTATTGAGATCATTCTTTGTGGTTTATCCTTGTTGGATTTAGTGAGACCTTGAGGGTCTCAGGGTCCCTACTATGTATTGTTATACTCACCCCTGCAAGAGATATGCCTGCACCTCATTGTGTTGGATGCAAACGACGGACAACACTGATCAAGGTAGAGTATATGAGGACTGGACGGTACCCGGAGGTGGACACTCGGCGTGACGACACACGGAGTAGACCGATTTCCACAGAGTGATGAGGAGGACATCTGTACAAACACTTCATGTAGGAACTCAGAGGACGATCTAGGAGATGCTTCACCTTCCATCTGTTGTCTTTTTAGTTGTACTTTTCTTTTAGTTGTAGTTGTACCTTTCTATTGGGCTTTTATTTCTGGCCCCTTAGTACTTTCATCACTTTTGTTATACTGATTTACTTAGTGTTTTCTTCTGGTTGTACTCTGGTTTTTTGTGTTTACATTTCATAAAGGCAATGCCTTCCCTTTTTATCAAGATTTACGCATTTGGTGCTAGTCGCCAGCCCCTGGAGTTTGGAAGGCGGGCTTGGGGTAGTCACGGCACGAGCCCCGAGGATGGGTCGTGACATAGGATATGTATTAATTTGTAAATTTATGTAGTAAATGCCTCAAATTTGAAGAAAATGCCAAATTGGTGCTACTCTTCATCCCCTGGCCTATCAATGATGGGTTTTGGGTAGTCACAACATGGGCCCCGTTGGGACTGTTCATGAAAGAGTGGAATTAGAAGTCGTCAGTTATTCCAAAAGGAACAATAGTCTATGATATTTTTTTGGAGAAATAGTGTTAAGTGTTTTATATTCGGCATTCAGACTACGAAATCCAGTGTTGATGTAGCGGCTATCAAACCAATACACTAAGACTATGAATTTTGTATTTCAACTCAATACATGATTATAATATTTACAGAGAAAAATAAATGGTACATACCTCATATAGGAATGAGTGTGTTCTCATATCATTATATAGTCAGTGTCAGTTCACCAAGTATAATCTATTTATTATTTTATAACATCATCAATTTCCAGTTTCCCCCATGTAGAAAGACATCCATGATTTTGATGTGTGATCCAAATGATTATACCCATAGTGACAAAGAATCATGTAGGGGACCAGTACCTGAGAATGAACCCTTGGGTGGTGTAATAGTGAGACCACCACCCAAATAGAATAGATTACTACCAACACAATAATTATAGGATACACACAACATGGGTGTGTTACAATAGTACTATAGGTTGGTACCTCTTATGTTCAGTGGTGAGACAGACCCCTAGTTAGCTAAGGATTTGGTGGAGGTGGTTACGCATGTCTTCAGCCCAGTGAAGACTCTTATCGACGAGATGGTTGTCCTAACAATGAAAATTCTACAGGGATCAATGGGTAGATGGTGGAGCATAGTGATCTAGTTGCATTAAGGGATGAAACAAACATGAAAAAACATCTAGCATCACATTTAGGAGGAGTATTTTCCTACGATGATATGCTTCGTGCTTATGCAGGAGCTATTTTATTTATAATAGGGAATTAATATAGTAGTGGAGTACTGGATGAGATTTATGGATCATTCTCACTACTCCACGGATATGGTGAATGACCCATTCTTCAAAACCTGGGAATTTGAGAAGGGGAAACACTGGGAGATAAGGGAACTCATGATATCCCATATCATCCTTACATATGATGGCGTATTGTAGTGAGTCCTTATTTAGGGGATCTTTCTATAAGAAAAGGCACCGTTAGTAGGAGCTACCAGAAGGAACCAGGTAGCTGAGTCTTCTATGGTGGGTAGCTGGATGTAAACATAGTGATACAAGAGGGTAATAACCCTAGGGGTGAACCATGGATAAAAGACCAGTTGGGTGGGGATCCTATGGTAAAGGGATCTAATTGAAAGTAAGATTGTGTTACTAATGTGGTTTTAAGGGACACATGAATAGAGATTACCTGAATCTCCATACAGATGATCACAATATGTTTTAGGGAATTCCAAAATAGTGGAGTAATGAAGAGAAGAGTGGTTCATAGGGTGGTGGGCATGGAAGAGGAGTAGGTCGGGCAACATGATGTGGGAAGAGGTTCGAGGTACCACCATCACCCCTAGGTCATCCACCAAGGGCTCAAGGATCTGGTGGACTAGGATGATCCCAACATCAAGTGAGATAGGTTTTGAGACCCTAGGTCTCTATATATGATTAGAGGTAAAATGTGTGTATTTTTCACCCTAAATAAAGTTATGATAGACACTGGTTTAAGTAACATTTTTCTCCCCACAAACTTAATTTGAGACTCAGAGATTCCAGTGGAACCGTTGACTCGATCCCTACTGTTAAGGACCCCTATGAGGGAGATTCTATTATCAATCACTGTTTCCAAAAATGTACCCATAAATTAAGGGGAAGGAATTTTGGTTGGGATCTCTTGGTAAAAACATTGCGGCCTACGAAATCATTCTTGGTTTGCACTGGTTTTCCATAGTTCATGCACATATTGATTATTGTAGGGGTATAGTGTTGTGTGTCCATAGATATGGGATCATTTTATCCCATTTCAAGGACAAAAAAACACAATAAGCATAGTATGGACTTGCATGTAGGAGGGTGTAGCTGATCACACAATAGTTGGCCAACATGACCCTAAGTGAATTAGATGAGACGAGTCCTAAGTTTCCTAAAGTGGTGGATGAGTATGATGATGTAATTCTAGAAGATGTTATGGGATTACCTCATCATATGGATGTGTATTTCTAATTTCATTTTTACCATGAGAAAACATAGATATATACACCTACATATCAGATGGATCCCACAGAGCTTTGTAAAGTGGGGGTACAAGTTGTGGACTTGAATTAGATGGGCTTCCTAAGACCCAATGATTCACGTTGGGCGGCCCTAGTTCTATTTGTCAAAAAAATTTGGTGGGAGCATGAGGTTCTGTGTAGACATCTGGTTCCTTAACCTAGTGATCGCAAAGAATAACTATCCAATATCATGGAATGACGACCTCTTCAATAAAATGAGGGGATTGAGATAGATCATGAAGGTATACATCATATTTGCCAAGGTTGTGTACTAATTTAGGGGAAAGTGGTGATTTATTATGCATTATTCTGTTGTAGAAAACATGATAATAATTACATGACCCATGATCTTGGGCTATAAGTGGTTGTCTTTGCATTGAAGGTGTGGTTCCACGACCAAATGGGTGACCAATTTACTATCTACTCTGACCAAAATAATCTCAAGTATATCATCTCATAGAATGATGAATAGTTGATATAGAGAAAATGGAAAGAGTTCTACCCAGACTATAACATTGAGATTTTCAATACTCCTGGAATAGGGAATGTAGTGAGAGATGATCTAAGTATGAGATCAAGATATTAGTTGTTGGGTGAGGCATCCGAGTAGTTATTCACATTACATATATCTTTTTTGGATGTTTATGGAGTACCATACCTCAGGTCGATGGATGTCACCCCTCCACTATTATATTGGGTCAAGGAGGCATATCTCAGAGAGACTGACTATGAGAATTTTCATGCACTGATGTCCACAGGGCATGCTCCTAATGAATATTTAAATGGTTGGGAGCAATTAATTCCATTTAGGGGGAGCAGAGTTATTCTAGTGACATTGTGGGAGGAGATATTGAGGTAGTTATATACATACCATTTGGAGGTACATCCAGGAGTGGAAATGATATACTATGACATCCGATGTAATTTTTGGTATTTGGGGATGAAGAAGAAGACATCAGAGTTTGTTTATTGGTGCCTCACTTTCCAAAAAGTAATTTTTGTGCACTAGGTTCCAATGGTTCTGAACCAACCACTTGAGGATCTATTTTGGAAGTGGGATTGAATATCGATGGACATTGTGATGGGTTTTCCATGAATGTCCAGAGGGCATGATACTAACAGGGTGAGTGTTTAATGACTCACCAATTCATCCCACTTTCTATAGATTTGTGAGAAAATACTAGTACAGAGATTATGGAACCTCTACATGGAAGAGGTAGTTCAGCTTCACAACATTCTATAAACGATCATCTCAGATCTTGATGCTTATTTCACATCACAGTTTTCGAATAGATTACAAGATGAATTTGGGACTTAGATGTTCTTGACTACAGAATTTGATACCCAGACAGATGTCCAGATGGAGAGGACCATCCAAGTTCTAGAGGAGATGATATGTGCTTGCATCCTAAACATAGGCCATAGTTGGGAGGAACACCTAACGTTTTTAGAGTTTTTGCATAAAAACATTTACTACTCCCCTGTTGGTATGAAATAGTTATAGGCATTGTATTAGTGACAATTCATGTCACCATTGTACTGGATAGACCCATGAGAGTAAGCGCTCATGGGTCTAGAGTTGATATGGGATACCACCAAGAATGTGTAGAACATCATGCAGTAGAAGAGGACTGTAAAGAACTAGAATAAATTGTATGATGACAAGATAGGGAGACCCTTGGAGTTCTGGAAGACAGTCCATGTGTTCCTTTTAGTCTCACCTCCAAGGGAATTGTGGAAATTTGTCCGGGGTGGAAAGTTATATATGAGATATGTCAGCACTTTTAAGATTCTGTATAGAATTTGGTAGGCAGTGTAACACCTATATCTACCCCGTAGATGCACTGGGTGCATGATTTCTTCCAAGTGTCATAGTTATGGAGTTATGTGCATTATCCATCACACGTCATCGGTTGGGTAAAGATGGACATTATTGATGGGGAATCTTTTGCGGAGTACCAGGTAGAGATCAAAGATCGATATAATCTAATCCTTTGTGGGTAGTCTATTCCATTGGTGCGCATCCGGTGGAGACATGAGAATCTATAAGAGAACACTTGGGAGAGGGAGACCTAGATTTTTTCTCATTACCCTCATATCTTTTGGAGTAGCCCTTGTTTTGGATTTTAGGGATGCAGTTCTCTATGATACGTAGAATTTAATGACTCAAATATTTTTCAGATTTATTTATAAAAATTAATTTTAAAAATTAGGAGACCAGGTGTTGTGATGTCATGAGAATACAATGTCTGGTGTGATAGTAATGATATGATGAAAAATTTTATGTTTTAAATAAATTGTGTAGATGGTTTCTTCTTTAAATGATAATAAATTCTAAATGGGGGACCAGATCAAAAATTTAAGGGCACCAATGTGTTCAGAGTAGCGGCTTTAACATTGGCGGGGCCTAACATCGACAAGCATGGGTAGAGACTTAATGTTATAAATTGGTCATAACAATCATTAAAATATTTTAGAAATAATATTTTATTTGAAACTATGTTTGCTTTTTTTAATTAAGTAATATTGTCATTAATGATGGGTTATCTCCATAACCCTAAAAATACCTCTAAGGTGAGGATATGAAAAACAATCTCACAAATGCTAGTGGATCTAGGATCGTCAACAACCCAGAACCTCGTTCATCATTAATCAATAATACATCATTGAGGTATGATGTAAATCTATATTTGATTTACTCCCCCATCTCAGATTCAAACGATGAGCATAACCCAACCCACAGACAGGTTGATCAGTAGTTCATTCGTTCTTACATGTCATATTTTATTATAGGAATTCAAAGGATGATATGCCTTTGTAAATATCAATGGATTGTATTTTGTTAGTCCTTATAACATAAAGAATTCAAGACCTACATGATCAAGACCATGATATTTCATTTGGGAGTTCATGTTCTTTTTTTCAATCCTCCAATATCCTATATTCTTCATTCTTTATTTTTTTGAAATAAAATTGGAATATCATTACACCATTGATCTATAGCACAACAATCCAAGACTAGGGATCTGTCAGCACAATGGAATCACAATGATGTGAAGAAGATTGTATGGTGTGAATAACCTGAATAAGTGGGTCATGGATCTTATTGCACCATGCGATAGACAATAAGAAAATTGGTAGTGCAATCAGTGGTATAAGCAGCACCTTCGCGATAGGGGAGACCAAGCCAAGAGGGGTGTGGTAGGAAGGGGCCACTACCGGTGGTGGTGATACCATGTACAGGATGGACCGTGGCAGAGGCCATAGGTGGTCAACTGAGTCCATGGAGGTAAAATACAATGATATCTATGGGGATACTACCCAGAGCTGTGTCGGATGGAGGACCATGTGGCGGTGAGGTAATAGGTCTAAACGGACGAGGCATACCATCAATGTGAAATGAGGTCTGGCACCACATGAAATGCAGTCATGTGCAACATTGAATGGGGTAGACAACTAGGCATGGGGTTTTGAATACATGTGAACCAGATATTCCAGACCTCATAGTGTACTCATGGTGACTATGTGATGGTTATAACATCATGACATGGGGGTTTCATTACCCATTAAAACTCTATGACCCATCGATGCTCCATGCGCAACACACACTATGTGTGTCATTGACCTACTGGGTCCCAACACCACTCCGGGCCCAATTTATGCTCTATGAACCCTTGACTATCAATGAGCCATCTACACTCTATGATCCATCAAATATCCCTTCACCATCAAAACATTGAGTTTCATAGATGCTATGAGTCTGGTCGACTACAACTATAATACTTCTCTTCATGCATTAAACAAATTCCGATGTGAGATGACTATATTAATCGTAATTAGTGTTTTTTTCGTTGGTGTAGTTATTGTGATTATTTTGTGGTGTAATTAATTTGTATCATTTATTGTATACTTCATGTATTTCTTAGTGGTATTTATTTTGTCTATTCATGGTTTCTAAATGAGTATTGTTTTACTCACCCCTATATAGGATTTTCCCGAACGTGTTGTGTCTTGTGAAGAATATCGATGCTTTGACAGAGTACTAGGTGGACCAAGACTAGGTAATTATTACAGTGATTAGATATAAGTTTTGTTTTTATATGGCTTTAAAAAGCTACCCTACACTTACCTTTCACGTAGGGTTTATGCAGACATGTTTTAGGAAATTGTGAATTAACTTATAGAAATCTTTATTTTGGTGGGATATTATTCTGGACCAGTTTTCATTCCAAATAAATGACTATCATACTCTATAGTTGATATCTCTATGAATGTAAGAATTTTTTTACTTGGAATTTTTAATTTTCATCATTATTTGGGATTGGATTTGTGTGCGTGTATACAAGTACTTATGAAAATTCCTCCCATTTGTGGGATATGCCTACTGGGTGCTAGTCTCCAACCCCGAGCCTATCCGAGGAAACCTTCTCATAGTCATGAAATGGTCCCCTCTAGGACAGGTCTTAAAAATTCATAGTTTTAAAATTAATTTGAATAAACATTTATAAAAATCTTCTTAGGAAATATTTTTTAAGCATTAAATTCATGTACAATATGAAATTACATCAGATAATTATTTTAATGTCATAAATTGATTTATTATATGAAAAATATATTTTTTGGTTATTCCATTTTTATAAAAAATAGAACCCCCCTTGAAATAACATTATTCACTAGAAAGAATGAGGATATTTTTTTACAGTAATGTATCATTTTAATTAGTTATAAAAATATTTACCCTGGGAGTTAAATGATAATTGAATATATTAAATTGGATAATTTTATTCCAAAAATATATATTGTATTTAAGAATATTGTTTTAAATTATATAATTCACTATTATATAATGGGATATTTAAAAAACATGTTTCATGAAAATATCATTTTTTCATCTAAAAGATGTCCATTTCTTTAAAAAAATCAGAAAATATTAATTTATTAATTGTGGTATGACAAATTTAACACATTCATTTTTATTATTTCAAAATTCAATAAATTATGAATATATATGGTGATTAAAATCATTAATTGTAATATAAAAATGGTTTTGATATCAAAATTACATATATAAATGATAACTAATAAAAATAATTATCATTAATCATACAGTTGAGGAAATAGACATGTTTGTAAAATAACATGCCATATTTTTAGAAAAAATCATTTTAAATTTTTTTCTTCATTTTCCTTTTACCTAAAATATTTTAATTTCATCCATATTTAATGTGGAAATTATTTTAATTATACATAAATTTCATAAATCAATTATCCATATTTATTCCTATTTAATCAATGAATATTAATTTTTATTTTACCTAATCATTTGTATTTAATAAAAATATATAATTTTTGCATTTATGTTTGATGATTAATGTGATGAAATATATCAATCAAATTTAATTATTTTTGAGGTAATATTATATTAAAATTTTAGGGTGTTAAATTTTCTCCAATTAAATTAATTACATCACTGGAATTTTAAGAACATCAATTCCTTTAGAGAACATTTAATTAACAATACAAATATACATGGTCATATGTTTATTTAGGATGTGTAATAATATAAATATAAATATAAATATATTATAATATATTAGTAATGATAGTTATCCCTTTCTTAGTTTCACATATAATTCGAGTGATGTAAGAAGATTAATAACTGTAGGGTATATATCCCCAGAATCCATGAAAATTATTTATATGATAATCATACCACTATGGGTTTAAATAAATCAGTATCCAATAGTTGGTGAAAAATTACAAGTCATAGGACACTAGAATATTTGTAGTTAAAAATAAATATTTTATTCATTAGTAATTGTTTCATAGGATTGTACAGGCTCAGATTGTTATTGGAACGTATATTCCATGTCATTCATTGGGTTGTGATAATGAGTCACATAATTTATAACTTTATTAAAATTTATGCAATGATTTTTTTTCATTTTCTCTTTCACAACACTTGTGATTCTAGAGGAATCCATCACCTTAATGGCATTAAATTTCCTGAGACTCAATTATTCTCATCTTTGATTCTTTTGGATCATTTATCATGTTAACCAGGTTATTAAAACATTATGAAATATGTTATGGAATAATTACATGATTTATCAATCCAACCCTTATCAAATTAGGTTGTATATTAGGATAGTTTTCTCATTTTTAATGAAAACATTATTAACCTGGTTTGTCTGTGAGTCATCCATTACTAAATCCCAAAGAGAAAAATGTGTAAAGATAAATCTTTAAGTGTTATTATCAATAACCCCAAGACAAATTTACCTCAATATGCATTTATTTATATAATTATTCCTACTATCCTATAGTTTTTTGAATTCAACTTGTTTCACATCTATTTTGACCTCTATTTCTCTCCATTTAATATATATTATTATTGGATAATCTATGGTCACATTGAGTTGTATTCTCTCATATATATTAAAAAAATCCATAAAAGATAGAATCCAAATTTCTATGATTGTTATTTGATTATTCTGTAACAAATAACCATTTAAATATATACAATCAAAATATATTTTATTATTTTTAAAATTACATTAATTTTTCCTAAAATCATAAACTAATATATGTTATTTTTAAGTCATTTAATATCAATATAAAACATTCCCAAAACCAATTTGAATCACATGACATTAACCCACGATGATATTATATATTACACCAAAATTTTACTATACATTTAACCTTGAAATGTGATTAACCACATGTTCATAAGGTCACACAATAATGAAAATATATAATAACAAAAAATTAAATTCTCTAAAAATACGTTGAATAAATCATAAATCTCAAGGATACAATTCACGATATGACTTAATTCTTCATAATAAAACCACCAAGAACTTTTTAAAAATCATGTATATATTAAAAATTCATGTTATCCATAGATCAATCATGTGTTATTAAATTGGTGTCAGTAAAAATATATCAATGTAATAAAATATATATTTTTATGGTTATTGATACCATTTAATATTTTTTTACTTATCGTAAAAAAAACAACATAAAAGCTGTAAAATATTGACTCCTTGAGGTTATACATAATTATTTTTATTTGATTTCAGCCATTCAAAAATGTTAATTAAATTATTTTTTAGTGTATGAGGGATATTAGAGGGTTTCAGGGGTTAGGGACATGAAAAATATGAAATGTTATTATACTGTTTTGGGTGTATAGTTTTTGCACGGGTACTACTAACCATGATTCACAACCCTACGATCTATATAAAAGAGGTGAATGATTAAAACCTATGTAATGTGGATTGGAAAAATGTATATTTGAAAAAAAAAATACATATTCATAGCCTATTTATGATATGATAAAATGTGTAGGCTCACAAAAAAATCATGACACCAATGACCCTATTGAATAGACAGTGTTTCACGTTTGGTGCACAGTTTGTCCAACCATAATGATAAAATGTTCACCTCACTAATGGTAGAGAAATCCCCATTTACCCTACTGATTTATGAAATATTAAATAATTTTCATCCCCATTATATACCATTTATCTTGTTTTACAAAAAATTTCCTTTAAATATCTTGATTGGTGGTTCTCCAGGATTATTCATGTGTTCAATGTGCTGTTGGATACAAATCAAATCTCCAAGTGAGTCTACCACACCCCATTTATTCTATTTTCTGGGATTTCAATTGTGTAATGTTTAATATCCTTTTGAAACCAAAACCCCTTTTTCATGTACATTATTAATTTTGGAAATGAGAGTTTATGGGCTTCAATAAAGGTATGTTGTTGGAAAAGAAATTATCTATGATCATTTGGTAGGGTAAAACATGTTATATCTCGTAGAGTAGATATATTTTTGTGTGATTGTGGATTTATTATTCTGTTTTTGTGATACAGATATAATTCCATTTTAGTAAATATTTAATTGGGTGTCTAAACGACATGTTGGACCTTTCACATACCTCTCTTGATCAATTAATTTTTAGTAGACTAAGCAAAAAATAACTGATCGGGTGTACCCCTCCCTTCAAAATGGGAATTTAGTTGTTAAATTTTCAATTGAATGGTTTATGAAATTAAACCGATGGTAATTTTGTTTATAAAATAAAAATTTTAGGAAAAGGTGGTTCAACATAACTGAATGAGTTAAATGACTTATGGTATGATGATTGGTAAATGTGTTATTTTACAGATTCAAATTCAGGTGGGAAAATGTTTTGAATGTGATGCTAGTGGATGTAATTTCTATTATTTTATGAAATGGTCTATTTAAGGATTTGATTAAATGGATTATTTTTTATTGCATATTGATGCACCAAACTCCTAAGTCATAGTCATGATATGAATACATAGACTGATCTTGCAGGGTATATTTGTTAAATTGATTTGTTGATTGACTGACCATGTGATGTAAGGTCCTTTACTCTACTTATATATGGTTCATAATTCTGGAATTGGCCAAATAAGGTTAGTATGTGGGTGGCTTGGTGGCACCGGAGGGTTATAAGAATGATTATATATGGTATAATAGGAGACATGATTACTTTTTTAGTATTATTTCTTGTTCATAGAACTCCCACAAAAATATTTATATAAATAGATATTAAATTATAAAGCATTAGTGATGGGATAATAAGTTGTACAGACACATTGCTGAAGCCTACATTGGGTACCCATGTGGACATCATAATTATATGATAGAAAAAGGTGAATGGACTGATACATGATGATGACATTGGGGAAAGGGTTGTTCATTGATGATGGGAACAAACATAACATCGGGACCCATTTGTGGATTGTATTTGTTTCCTTATTTCGGTTTTCATTTAGCATTTTAGATTATCATTACATGAAATTTTTACTGCATTTGTTCATTTTTACATAGCATGATTGTGAAAGTGGTCTGTGTGGTTTAGGTATTTATTAATTTTACATTTCAATGTTTATTTATATTTCTAATATTGGATTTATCATGCAATGTATCTATAGTCTACCATTATGTTCCATTAAAACCTTGCTATCAGTTGATGTCCTCTCCAATTAAGGGTGGCACTCTTCAGTTCATGTGATGAACTAGCATAGGGAATTAGAATTATTTGAACTCATTATGGGATGTAAAAAAATGGTATCATGGGGTTTTTCTATACAATTGTCTATCTATATTTTGGAAGTAGACATGAAACAGAGGTGCGTCGACCCATGGAAATGTGATCATGAATGGGAGTATCTAACTATTGAATAGAGGACAACCAATAACTAATTGTGGGACTATTTTTAAGGAAATTTGATGTTATTATTGATATTATTTTACCTTTGGGGATAAAAAATTTGTTTGATGTTAATTTTTAAGAGGATTTATTTTTGGTGTACCATGGTATGAGTTTTTATTTTCATGAATCATTTTATGTGCTTAGGATTTATATGAAATGTATTATATTAATAAATCATGGAAAAAAGTATATGGTTGTATTTAGGATATTAAATACTCTAATATGGTTTTATCATTTCTTAAATATAAGTACATCTATTTTAATTTTGATGGGACAGGTTGAAATGGTTAAAATTTTACCCAAATTAGAATGGTATGATTTGATTGAATGTGATTTAGTTAAAATGGTATAAATTTAATTTCCTGAGATTATCTATATTTTATTTAGTATATTTTCTTTCACATATTTTATCCATAATACAATATATGTACACATGGTTAGAGATGTAGATTAGACAATATCCATTGATATAGTTTATGAGAAATTGGTTGTCTTTAGATAGTATTGGGACCACTTTTGAATAAAATTTTCGAACTAAAAGTTATATAAATTGAGGTCTGAATTTTTCATTATAGATTTATTCAACTGGGATTATGTTAAATGATAGGGATATATGAAGAATTCATCATGAATTCTACTCCAGTAGTGGTCCAAGGACCACCCATTCGTTTCATGTTATAGGTTTCAAGATATGTTTTGTGAGAACTTCACTAGCTCTTTGTAGTTCACAGTGAGATACCTAAGGCATGTTGTGAAAAATATTATTTTTTTGACTCAATAGTATAATTTGTTTAATTCTATGAATTTTGATGGTGGAGGGTCATCATAATGTAGTTTATTTCATGATAGAGTAAATACTGATGATTATGGATCACATAAAGACTAATCATGAAAAGAGTGTCACGTTTCCAAAATATGTCTTATAAGGAACCATGATGATATAGTGATGAATACTTGATATGCCTACGAAAGTAGATGATATCATATTTAAGGATCACTTTGAATTATTTGTGGAACATTTTTTATAGACTCTGATTTAAGAATCATCTATGAATTTTATGAAGATAATTCATGGGACTATGTGTGTGATGGATTATGTTGGCCACTATAATGATTTATAAAGAAATGTTACAATTTTATTTGCAGATGTGGATGCAATGTAAATTTTGTTTTCAAGATGAACCAAGATATGAGGTCATGTCTAGGTTGAATATTTTTCATTAAAATATATTTAATAAATTTGTGTATCATTCAATAATTTATAATAGAAATGAGAGGGACGTTTCTAAAGGATGAAATGTGTTTTTGTGGTGGTATAGTGGAATCATTTACAATTGTGGGAAGTTTCATTTTTATATCTTTTTCAAGGGATCCAGTGGATATAGTAGTCATGGGAGATGGTTTTCTTCTCTGGTTGGTGATTACATTATCATCTATCAAGTAGTCATTCAATGATTAATTTTTTTTTCAATTTCCCCAAACATGAGTCCTGTTCTGAGCATACAGTCAGCTAGAATAAATGCACATATTCATGATGAACCCTTGGTTTGTGTGTATCTATGGAGGATCAAGACCAATGAATAGTGTTGGAAGGAGGTTTACTACCCTATACTGATATGTTTGTTGGAGTGAAATTGGTTATAGTGGTTTGGGTGTTGTATATCGTACTCTAGAGAAAGAACATCCATAACAATAATTAATTTCAATGAAAGGGCCCAGTAGGGATTTACATAGTAGAGGGGAAGGTGAGTTGCATGAAATTCAACTATTACCGAGAGATGGCATGGATGAACCCTCCTCTATTCAATCTATGATTCATGTGTCATCAATGATTTCTATATTTTTATTAGATGTATAATCATCAAATTATTTTATATAATTTTAATTATCTAAAAGGAATTTCTCTGGAAGTGGAGTATATTTTTTGAGTTATGTCCATTGATACATAATTGGGAGTCTGATTAGTGAGTATCTGCCAATGTAGGGAGTGTACTCAAATATGGTTGGTAACATCACTTTTGGGGGATATTATGTTCACTATAAGTTATGATTTGGTATAATATTATGGGTAGAATAATTAGTTACACACCATTTTCAATTTGATCAATACCCTAGGGGAGTGAATTTCATATCTCTTAAGGGTGACACTTATTTACAACATGGTGAATTGAATTTCAAAAGACTTTGTTTTTTCATTTTTTCAAAAATTGTGAGATCTCGAGCCTCCAGTAGAATTTATTTTTCTTGATGATGGTTTAGTGGATCATGGTTATTAACCTCTAGTAGTGGATTGGATTCGGGAATTGTTTCTTAGGGTGTTTTAGGATTTCCACAAGATAGGTAGATTGAGTTCATGATTAAATTGATTTCTTAATTGTAGACAGTTTCCAATCCCCTATAATGGATGGAATCAGGATAACATAAATAACATTATAATATATTTGATATGATTGATGTAAATTTATTTAACTATATGAGAATATCAACTTTAGGACTACTGATTTCATATACTAATAGGTATGATAAATGAATTCACATGTGTGTTTACTAAAAGAATATGAACCATGTGATGATTATAAACTGGAATCTTTTTCTGGTTAGTGATGAACATGTTTAGTAGATGAGAGGTGATAATGGGTTATCTAATAATGATTTTAGGATGATAAATCATTATTTTAGGATTAGACCATCTAATATAACAAAAAAATTCATTCTAAGAATGTATGATATTTTTTGTTCATAATAATGTCATTGGGGTTGATGAACACACCTGCTGTGTTTATCACTTTAATGAGCTTATTTTTTCATCCCCACATGTATTGTTTTTTTTGTTTTTTATAGATGAATTATATGTTTTCATACATAATCATGAATATAATGGCACACATATTTATATCTTATTGAGTACAATAAAAGGGAATCTGGTATATTCTAAACTACCAAATCGTCAGTTCTGGATTAACATTGTATATTTCATGGATCACATCATCTCAGAAGAATGAATTTTAATTTAATTAGAAATGGTTAAAAATGTTTTATCATAAGAATATCCCATGATTATTTTTCATAACCAAATCATTTAAGGAATTTTGGGTTATTATTGAATTTTCATAAAAGACAACTCTTGTATGGAAGTTCGACTGTTAGGTTTTAACAATCTTGGGCTAATGTCTGAGTTGTCTGGAGCCTAGGATAATTCAATCCATGAAAAGATTAAATGGTTGAAAAATGCACTGATCTTCATTTCATGTGACCAAGGTAAGATGTTTACTCTATTATTTGTTGTATCTGATATTGGAATTGTGTATATATTGATGTAGGTAAGTAGATTAATGGTGTATATACCATGGTTGTTGAGGCCAAAAAAATGGAATTATCCTATGCATTGTCTTGAGCATGACACAATGTTTTATGAATTAATATTTTGGTGAGATTATCATTTTTATGATTAATGTATTGTCTATACCAATAATAATATCCTTAAGTAAATTTTTTATAGAATGATTCAAATATTTGGTGGTGGAGATGGATTGAGTATATCCAGTCTAGTGACGACATTCTAGATAATACACGTGGAAGGATAAATAGCGTTACAAATTCATTGAGGAGGAAGACATAGAATGATAAAGTTAAATAATCTAGTTTGAAGTTTAATATAATAGCATTACATTCTGATACTATTGTAGCTATTTAGGATGAGAATGAGAAGATGATACTCATGCCATTTTTTATTTATCAAATCCTATTAAACCATGTTATGTGGATGTTGTATGAGGGTTCCAATTGAATGGATTTGAGATAATATTATTAAAATTATGACTCATCTCTACATTGGAAATATTTTATGGATGATATTATTCATGATCATGTTTATGTATTTTAGACTATATCTACATGGGAGGAGCTAATAAATATGTTTCATGATGTGATGTTGGTGGTCCACCCTTGATTGACCAAAATGTATCATTGTCATCATTGATTGTATTGATGGTAGGGTATAAAAAATTGGAAGTAGGGATAATGACTTGATGTTACATCTATCAATAGGACAAGGAATATAATCAATTAATTGAAGGACATTTACATCCTTTTCCATTCATAGAGTCGAAGTGAGATGATATTTCCATAGATTCCATGAGGGGGGTGGGGGTATTCAATGGATTCCTCAAAATCATTACTCTATCTAAGTGATTGTAGATTGGTTGAAAAAAGGTAGAACATTTCTTTCTGATCTGGGATACTCTCACCGTTGGCCAGTTGGGTGACTTTTATATTTAGTAGATTTGTTTTTCTATTGGGATCCAGCATAAAATTATTTCAGATCGGGATCCATGTTTTACATTCCACTTTGGAAAAAATATTTAGAAGGTTTTGATTACTATTATGTTTTGTGTATTTCATTTCACCTATAGTTGTATGGAAAATATAGACACACTATCAGTGTATTGGAGGACATGTTGAGGGTACATGACCTAGGTATTGGAGGATATTGTGAGAAAATTAGCACATGTTTAGTGGACTAATAAATAATGTTATCAGTATGATATTTAGATGGAACTTTATGTGGTTATTTATGGTAGGTCATATAGATTTCATTTATTTTGGATGGAATCTAGGAAATTAGAGTTGTTAGAAAAAATTCCAAATATTATATGTAATGGATTATTTAGTTGAATTATAAGCATATGTATATTTCCTTGAGAATAAAAAAGTCATATGATGATCATAATCATCAACCATCTGAGTTTATAGAGGGTAAACATTTGTTTATAAAGTCATAGAAAATATTTGGTTACCTTCGGATTCAAAATATGTATATGAACTAGATAATAAAAATTTTATATGGTGATCAATACCATCAACCTCTTGAGTTTATAGCGGGGGACCGTGTTATTATTCAGGTGTCAATGAGATTAGGTAACCATCAGAATTATAATTATGGAATGATGGGGGCTAGGTGCATGGGGATATTTGACAACATAAAGAGGATTGTAAAAACATTGATAGAAATATATTCATCCACATTGGTATGGTGTCATTAACTTTTCTTTTAATTTTTACAATAAATAAAAGAATATTTTCAATCTGTATCATGTGATTAATGATGATGAAGATTAGATTAAGGATGATGAATCCTTTGAAGAGTATATACGTTGTTTTGTGGGTCAAAATATTATTTTTTAGGGGGAGGAATGTTCCATTATTATGATTGGTATAGATGTATAGATGTGTTTAAGAGGGATCTTGGGAGAGTTATGTAGATATATAGGCCATGTGGCCTAACCATTTTACATTGGAGTGTTAGTTATTTTATGGATCAAATCTCTCAGATGAGTTGTTATATGGCAGGGAGTTTGTATGACCATTAATAATAATTGGAAAATACTAATTTTCAAATTATTATTTCTGGCCCATTATAATGATTACTGAAATGGATTTTGATAGAATGTGGTGTCTTGGGAGTGTGTTTGGGGTTAGGGACATGAAATGGATGAAAACATGCCACAATTGTTTTGGGTGCATAGTAGGCCCGCAATTAGTGCTAACGATGAACCATATCCATGTGGCCTATAGATTGGTAGTGAAATTATGGAAAACCATGATAGGGGTACCTATAAACCCTACAATATTGTATAGACACAAATCAAGGCCTCAACACAATTTTAAATCTAATGTATTGTCCACATAAAACCATGAAACATAGGAACCTCTTAGATAGAAGGTTCTATATGGCTAGTGAATAGTTTTTCTAAACATTTATTAAAATTGTGTGACTCATTCACTAATAGAAATTTTACATGTAGCAATGGACTTATACCCACTGTTTATAAATTTTTTTTCTATTTCCAATGCAAAGTCCCAAAACACATGGCATCACTTCCAAACCTCAAGACCCCAACCCCCCTCTATTCCCTCCAACCCTTAAGATTCCACCCCTCCATCTCTCACTTGAAATATCACCTCCCACTCCCATTTGATTCATCCTACCCCTCCTCCCCCTCCTCCCCTCTTCCCCTCCTCCCCTCCCGAGGCATCCGACTCACCTCCCCACCGACGTGGATCCGACACAACCTCATTGCCTTATTGCTGATGTGGCCTCCCCTCCTTCATTTTGAAATGGTTTTGGTGCTTCCATCCCACCTCACCGAGACCTACCTCATCTCATGTGGCTTACCACAACACAATGAATCTTTGATGCAGGAAATCCTTTTTTAGTAATCCTCCTCTAATGTGGCTAGCCCGCCACCATGAGACCCTTATCCTCTAACATGGCCGCCCCACGTCCCCTTGATTTATTCCATAGACTAGGGTCTCCTAGATTTCAGATTAGTAACCTCTAAAATTTTTATTGGGTGATATTTATTTATTATCATTTCCTTTATTTTTAATTGTCATGTTTTTTCTTAAATTGGGATTAGTTGATTTTACTTATTGCATTGGATATGATATTTGATGTTTTGTATGAATTTTTTTGGGGTCAAATAAGTCATCATTGTCTAGGATTTCAGATGTTAGAAATAGTTGTGTTACCTATATAAATTTCATGCCACCCCTAATCAGGTTATGTTAATATTCTCCTACCCCTCCCTCAATCTGCACATATGATTCAGACACCCTTGTTGTCTATTATTTCATTTATCACAAATCATGTTCCCACACTTCAATTTTTAGGTTCAATTAAGGATGAATCATCATTTTGATGATGTTAAATCACCATTATAATAACATAATTTAGTTCTATTCCATTATCAATATCTCATTATTCTATATAGGGTTTTTGGGATGATGTTGTGATGATGAATCCACATTTTAGGTTCGTGTGTAAAAAGGTTAGTTGCCTATCAGTTTCTATAGCTAATGATTTATACATTTTCATTAAAATTGAATTTAGATTTTCTATATATTTTCATTGTTTTCAACACAATTTAAATACTAATTGAATATGTTTTTTTGTTTCCATTTGAAATCATGTGATCACATTGTTTCATTTTCCCCTAAAATTCTATGTTCTCCCTCCAAAATTTTATCACGTGTTACATTGGATTTGAGTTTTCTCATTGTGAGTATCACATCCCATTAGACATTTAACATCAACTTGGTGTATTTTATGGGTTTCAATATGAAATTCATTTTTTATACAAATGGAATTTTATAACAAACTAATGGTGAAAGGATTTTAGAAAACATGATTGGACTTTCTATTGATGTTTTCTTTATTCCGTCTCTTTTTTTAGATTCCTTTTTATCAAATATAAGAAGTTTATTATTATTTTGATGATCAAATATATGATATTTTATATTTCAATTTTCAATATTAATTTAAATGTTTTAATAATAATTATTGAAATTATATTTGTTATAAAATATATTTTCCCCAAACCATATTTTCATTTTTAGTATAATTTGATATGTATCATTTATTATAAACATGATTTCAAATAAAAATGGGTTATGTTTAGAAAATATAAAACAAAAAATTAATTCATATTTCATGTCCAATTGTATTTATTGAATTCTAATTGATATTATATAGACATTAACCAATAACACCTTTATTTTATCCTCCACATGCATCATGACCTCCCTCTCCCCCCCAACCTATTACTCCCATGCTTCCTACTGATGGTAGTAGGTTAATCCATGACATCAAATTTTTTACTAAATATTGGATCATTGAATCTAATCCCTTAATCATACCTGAATTTGGCTCCTCCTCCCCTAGCTTCTTTGCCTCTAAAACCTCCACCTCCCTCTCTGATTTTCATTCCTCTGCCACTGGGTTCTCTAGCATGTTGAATTCTAACTTCTGGGACAACCTTTTCAGAATTCATGTTTTGTGGATTCTTGAATTTCTGTAATATTGAGTGCCTTATTTTCTTTAAATTATTAGTTGTGGAAACTTGTATCTATATTATTAAGATAGAGTATTCCTTCCAGTTCAATCATAGCGAAGTGTGTGAATTTTCCTAGATGTCATCTATATTCCATGTAAAATTTTCTATAATTTATTTCCCAAAATTCATATAATTTTTTACATGTGGGTGTACCTATGATAAATATTTATTTGTTTTCTATTCATTCATTTGTTCATTTAATTTGTTCTCATTTCATTCTCTTAGTCAAAAATACATTATCTAATTAAGATGTCAACATGGAACGACCCATTGGTATTGGTCTTTCCTATATATTTTTAGTTGTTAAATTATTTGTATTAAATAATCATAGTCAACTATGTCTAGTTGGTGACACACTGTCCATTGAAATATTTCATGCAAGGTATTATTCACCAAATTACTTCTCACTAATATTATATACTGAAAAATAAAAATTTTGTGGATTTATATTCACTAGAGAATTTAGTTTTTAGTTTTACCCTTTTATCATGCTCATTGGCATCACACTTAACAATGTATTGTGTTTTTTCTATGTTTTAGTAAAATAAAACATGATGGAATCTAACTATTATATTATTTACATTCTTATTATCTATTTTAATATAAATTTCATTAATATTTTTGGCTCCATTTTCACATGGGGTCCCTAGACATTGTTCTCGGGTTGTTCCATTCATAACAAACTTTTCAACATAATAAAATCAACTCTTTCCTATAATAGAGGAAAACATAGATAAAATAATCAACTCTTATTATGTAAGGTTATTACCATGATATCCATGATTTTTTCTGAATTTCCTTCTCAAATATATCCATCAACAACTATAGAATCTATGAATCAATTGAATAGAATAGTTTTTCATTAGATGGTAAATATAATGTTTCTTCAGCCAACCTAGACCACAAGTCTATCAAATACATGGTTATAATCTATTGGCATGTACATTGATATCTAACACCCAATATATTGGACTTCCCAGAAATTTGATTCATGGAATGAATTATTTAAATAAAAAATTGGTTGCCCATTAGGAACAATTTCTAGTGATCATGTTTCATCAAAAAATCCATTATATCATTTTTGTAAATAAATTTATATTCCATAGTTTGAGCCAAATCACTACTAAAATAAGCTATTGGGTGAAACTTTTTCACAATATAGTGCCTACTCCCTTCCCTAAATTATAACCTTCTATATATAATTCCTTAAAAAGGACAAGAGGGGTTTCATTCCATAAGACCCCATTTTCATTATTCAACATAGATGGTGTTTTGAAATTTTTTTTCATAGATCTCAATGAAATCATTATTTTAACATGTGAGGACAAAAAACTATGTTACCCCTTTTACAAATGGTATTCATATTTTAACCTTGGATGTAATATGATGTCCTAAATTTTATTGGGATCCATTCCCACCTCTACTCTGTTCGATTTTATTTTTTACATATTGTAATTAAAGAAACATTTTTTTTAATTTATGAATATTTAATGTTATTTATAAAAACATTAATGGTAATAACCATTTATTTTAAAATTATGCAACCTAAAAACATGAATGAATTATGATACAATTGTAAGAATAAAAAATTCCTTGAAAATGAAAAAATTGGTTTTATTCCATAACACCTCCTTATTACTGGTCAACTTTGTTGGTGGTTTATCAATTTTTTCATAGTTCTCCATGAATTTATTATAGTAACATGTGAGGCCTAAAAACTACCTTAACACATTTACATAATTAATTCATCTTTTATCCATTTTTAAATGATGATGTTCTTAATTTTCTTGGGTTCCCTTCCCACATCTACACTATTTAATTTTTTTCACCTATTATAACTATTAGAATTTATTTATGTTTCATAATCATTAATGTTACATTAGGAAAATTCAAGGGGAATTATTATCCTTTCTTATATATTAGAAATTAAAAATATTAATTAATTTTGATTGAAGTGGAAGGATCATATATGTTTATTTGAATTAAAACACAACTATATAATTGAATGGTGTTCATTTTTTTATTGGGTTACTGTAGTAGCACATTTATTATGGGTTGACCTATCTATTTTTTGTAGTTTTTTAATTTCTAAATGTGATCATTCAAGAATGTTGAATAGAAAAAAGATACATTCATGCTATAAACAATTACATTTCTCATACCACTACATATTTTTCACCACTTATACAGAGGAAACTAGGGGAGCCATTATCTTATACAAATTCCTTATTGAAAATCAACAAAGTCCCTAGAAACAAATAACTAACCATTGGTACTACATACGGCCTTTGACATCCCAAAACCCACACCACATGAATAAAAACCAAAACATATAACCCCTAGAGTAATTTATTTTTTTGATGATTATTTATTTAAAGATACATAAGTTTAATTTATTTTTAACATGTCAATCATGTTCTTAATATTTAATTAGGTATATTATGTGCACATCATCAACCATGTTCTTCATATTTGAGATGGTATATTATATGCGTTAATATAGTAGAGGTTTAGAATTATCATGAATATAGATATTAAAATTGAATTGACCTTATCTTTACTTATTTGGGATTCTTGATTTATTCTATACTATATATGATTACATTACAGTTTATGATTCCCATTGTGTTTTCATGTGGATAGTGAAATATTATGATTATATTTAGTGACTTTTTGATTGGTGATTTTTTGTTAATAGGGTAGAGGTCTTGACATCTCATGAAAACATGTATTCTAATTTCAGTGACCTTATCTTACACTTATTCAGGTTTTACGATTTACTATATACTATTTATTTCTACATTACTGTTTATGGTTCACAATATATTTTCATGTCGATAGTGTAGTATACAGATTATGAAATACAATTTTTAATATTCCTACTAAAATTTTCAAGTAATATAATTCACATTACAAAAAACTTACATTCATAAAATGAAAAATATATATTGGTGGGAATACATCAAGGTCACATGACATTCATATATGAATAATTTGTTCAATCGAATCAAGTCTCACCAAACATGTTGTTCAAATTAGAGTAGGTATATTACATGTATAGCGTCAACCATAAGGTAATTCATAATAACACCATATTATTTTAAACAGATAATAGGGGAAATGTCCTTATCCATCTGGATATTAAAGGAGTCTTGAGTATCTGTTTTTTTGTAGTATGTGTGTAATTAAGAGATCCCCAGTCCCAAGCCTCATTTATATTAAAGAATGTCATACCTTGAACTCTATTAAAGACTTTTAAATTTTAATTTAATAGTAGATTCTTCATTATGAGTTTTCTCCCATTGTAGTCATATGAATCATGTTGGTGATTCTTCTGAATAGGATGTATATTAGGATCATATTGTGCACCTAATTAATTTTCAAACTATTCATGATTAGAGTGATACCTATCACAATTTAATAGAAAAAAATTTAATAAAATAAATACTATCACCTTCCTTCCATGGATTCCCAATAAATTTGGTTATTAAAATAAAACTATCCTACCCTAACTATACAAGCCAATTCTTAATTGGGGACTGCACTAGAACATCAGAATCACTAGCCTTTCATCTAGTATATTATTACATTTATTGGGTCCTTCCAATTGATTTATAACTGACACTAGATATTTCTCCTTAACACATACAATACCGGACTAGTCTACTACTGATCAACCTATAAAGAGATTTGTCTTTTACTATAGGAGGTGAAACGTATCCCCTTGGGGATATCTGCAAGATTTGAAAAAACTGGTCCTTTTTTCATAAATTTTACATCATTGATTAAATCAGCTTCAACAACATGATTATCAAAATATTCATTTTCAATAGCATGCTCTTAATACCCAGGGTCCCTATTACTCTCATCCAGTTGTACATGACTATAAAAAGTAGATTACACCCCCTTTGTATTGAAAAAACCACCATAAACTATGCCATAAATATTATTTTCATTATCCCCTACTTTCATACGATTACTGTTCTAATAACATATACCCTAAAAAGAAAATTTCCACAATTTTTTTCATTATGAAACTTTTAAATATAATTCTTAGTAGAAAGATAGTGAGTGGAAATTAGGTAACCACTCATATAGAATCTTTGTAATATAATCATCTTAGCATGTAGCTAAAACTACTAGTTTAATCAATATAGCATTCAAATTACCTGACAATAAAATTCATGAAAAATTAAAAAATTTGAAAAGTGCCATTTATGTTATCTAATGAATTTACATTTATAAATATTCAATTATTAGTTTATTAACCCTTTTTAGTACTCCAATGTGATTTTTTAATATTTTGGATCTATATATACCATCACTATAATTTTATTCTATTTTTCACTACAAGTGTATATATGTGATAAATTTTACGTATATTCAACAGAATTAGACATATTTACATATAGATAATAATATAATATACCTGATCCTGTTTGTATTGTAATTCATACAGAAAATAAGTACATTCAGGTCCACTCACTACTATTTGAAAAAATATATATTTTTATTCTCTCTTTAAGAGCTGATTCAGATTGAAGAGACAGATGATCATGTTGAATATATAGTTGGAGACATGAAGCTTCCTTGATCATTAATGGGTGCCCAAAATTGTGGAGGTAATTTTCTAATAATTTATTAGTTTATTTTTTTGGTTTCTATTATCACTTATATCTAGTGAACTCATATTATAATGGTTTTAGAATACACACAACATTTTTTCATATTTAAATTAAATTTTTAATGAATTGTTATTTCATTAATGTTTTGTTAATTATTTATTGTTCTCATTTATTTTTGGGGTTTAGAATACATGTTTCTAGGTTTTTTTAGGATACATGTTGTTATAGGTTAATAGATTTTGGGATCATAGTGAAAATTTTGTTCGTGCCCAAATTCGCTAGGGTTTTTATCATGAAACTAAAGCCTATAGTCGTGGTTCTAAAACATTGTAAGATATCTAGTGCCATTGTTTATAACTAGGTTGATAGTTCTAGAACCATCATTTCAAACCATGGGTATACAATTTATTATAACTATCTATTTCCATGGTTTCAAACTCATGATATAGGTTTAGTTTATAGGTTTGAAACAATGGCTATAATCGTGGTGGCACGACCCCCTCCCAAAAAAGTGTACCCCACCTGGGCCGTCAATGCTAAAAGTGAGATAATAACCCCCGAGTCCTACCTCCAGTAGGCCCCAGGTTGGAGACTAGCACTGAGGGTATAGTAAACACACAATTGGGAGGCATTTCCCTCTAAGAGAACACATGAGGAAGAGAGAGATAAGATAGACACCAACCAATTCCAACATAGAACTAAAGTATAAAAGAAAACCCAAGTGCATATGTAATTTCATGAAATAGTACTACAATCGAAAGAGGAAAACTGCAAGAACCCAAAAGAAAGTAAAACAGTAGTGATCACAAGCCCGAACAGCTCCTCCACCCACAAGATAGTAGTAACCAGGCTGATCTCCGACCTGCTCCAAGTGACCTGAATAACATTTTATATATATGTAGGGTGAGTATAACAGCATACTCAGTAGGATCCTTCCCAATGCCTCTCAGTCAAATGTAAGGAAAGCTTGCTAAAGCACAGTGAACAATAGTGAGACTAACTCGTCACATAACTAGGTATACTATGATCCCAACCTCACCATGGATACTCTCTCCAAGTAACAGATACACGAATATAGAATATAGTAAAGAATATCAAGGGTACCCCACTACTACATCCCAACTGGTTTGCAGCTTTTCCCCAATGACATACATCCTGTGAACCTCTCTCCAAAGTCTTACCCATAAAAATGTGGGATAAGCTCCCCAATCTGCACCACGTGCACCACAAAGGCTTTCCCGCAGACACCTGGGCTAAGCACCACCCATCCCCACAACCAAAAGTAACCAGGTATGTTCTGGGAGCCACCACAGCCTGCATAACGTGTATCATACATCGGGTATTGTACCTCAAGCCATTACAACCCATACACCGTGTAAGGATCCTCAAGCCATAACAACCTATACATGTTACACCTATAGTAGTCCATAGGATACTACATCCAAAATATATGTGTGGAAATAACCGCAAGCCATTACATCCCTCTACACACATATATGGGGAAAAATAATCGTTATGCCAACAACACTATTATCTACCAAGTGAAGAGATTGAGGTTAAAGGGGGTAGTCACCCATTCCCCCTCCCATCAGAATGATGGGGAAAATAACCCCCCATGGATCAGAATCCTTGGGGATTCAGTTTCCCTTACCGACAGGGTGGAGTAGCGTATAGAAACAAAAAAAATACAGAATATATAAAACTCACAACCACACTATGTGCATAACCTAGTCTTAGCCTCAACTACAGCTAAAATATCTTGGACTCTGGGCTGCTATTTCTAAGACTAGGCATCCTATAAGCACACAACTAGTTAAATAACTTCATTAGGTTACTTCCTTGCCTTTTTCATCAATTCCACTTTACGTTAAATAATTTTCTCCACATTAATTAACCATGAACAAAAACAACCTTTAAAATTTCTTGGCATCAGATTTAAAATGTACTGTTCCTTTACAGTTACAACATCACCATTAAATACCAGCATCTCCATTCCCATATATTATCAGCATTTAATCAAACATTAATTTGAGAATCACTTTCCCATATTCCCAGGCATTCTTGAAAAGCATCCTATGCTACTATACCCAAGGGGGATCAACATGGTGAGTAGATATACTACCTCTTGAGTCTATTCCATATATAGCAAGATCATAGTTCCATTCTCCCTAGAGAGGCTAAATATGGAAAGCACGTGGCATACCCTATGGGTCTTTTCCCCTTTAAGAATACGGGTAAGAAAAACCAGCTGCCTTGAGTAGTGGGGAAAAGTAAAGCAGATAAACAACCAAGGATAAACAACATCCAACAATCACAACCATCCCATTCCATCATCCACGGTGTCCTTCCGAACACCCACATGCATAAACTAATGCATATTGCCACTCTAGGCATCATCTGTTTCCACAAACAGAAGGCCTCCCTGCCTCCACATACTAAAAGACCACTCCAGGGTCACATCACAACACAAGATATCACAGCACCCCTTCTAGGGTCACAACACAACACAAGCAGCAAGAAAACAATCATTACAACAAATGGGCTATGGGCCCTCTAACATGTCATCTGGCCTTCAAAAAACAAACACAAACAATCACATCAAATGGGCTTTTAGACCTAATTCACAACAAGAGTGTAACTCTGAACCATTCAGAGAATCAAATCAATCAAGTTCATAAATCCATCTTGAATAAACATATTCAATTCGTTGGTTCCAACATAAAGAACCATAACAGTATGCTATCACAAGGATTAAACGTGCTTACTATGCCAACTTAATCAATAAAAAATTTCAACATGAACCAGATTATTTTTCATGACTCTTTATTTTTAGGGAATTAATTATCAATAAATTCCGGATATACGTTCTTTATCAAATTTATAAAGAACAACATGGTAACAAGCAAGTCATAGATATCACACTATCTAGTAAACATGAGACAACAACATGCGTTCAATGCAATTTCTTAATCCGGTTCAAGTATTTAATTAGGTCAATTTCATTTTGATCCAAATGGATAAATCATGCTAACTCTACGATTGGACATGAAAAATTAGTGAAGCCACAAATCCCCTACCTCAAGGGTTTTTGAGGAAAATCACAACTGTCGATGAACGCCCAAGAAACCGGGTTGATTCTCCACGAATCCTCCTTTGATATCCTCTAATAACACAAACAAAGCCAAATCTCATCACAAATGGCATCCATACACCTAGATCTACCTATAACGGGCATATATTTAAGAAGTTGAGAGAAGAGGAGGAGCATATCTAGGTAGATCTAAGAAACCAAACAAAAGGATCACATACCTTGAGAAACCAGCTTTGATTTGTGAAGAGAAGCCTCCGGATCGCCTCCAAAATGCTTGGGAGAGGTTCTTCCACCTATAAGGAAGGGTAATCCCGAGTTATGGATGATTAGGGGCTTAAACGATGTAATTAAAGGGAAAACGATCTAGATCCACAATTTTAGGATCTAACTTTAAGTGCCCACACGATTAGTCTACACGGTTTAACAAACTCTGCACTAACTGTGCGTTAGACTCTTCCTCGAAAATCACCCCTCTCACGGTTAGTCTGCACGGTTAGAAAAACCATGCGCGAACCATGCATTATCCACTGCCACCAAGACCAGCCTTGCACGGTTTAGGCAAACCGTGCTCCAACCATGTGAAATATATTACCCTTTAAATTTCCTCAAAAGTCCACCAAAACACACCCCCCAAGTCACCTTTAATTCCCAGAACACCTCTATTACTGCATTTTCACAAAGGAATGGACCAGAGAGGTCCGAGACATTACATTAGATACCTATCAAAACATTCTCGTCCTTGAGAATCCAAAACCCACCTAAAGAGAAAACGAAACAGGGTCTGAACAACCACCCACCGAGATACCTCTCCCAATATATCAATCCACCAATGCAACAAAGGATGTAAACTCATAAACATGAAAGTTTCACAACCACATATGTTACAATGATACATGAAAATATTTAAGCTTCAAACAACTCTGGTTACGGAGTGCGTATCTGTGACTCATGTTACCAAGTACTCTCTTACAAGCCGCCGTATCGCCACAAGACACGAACTAATGTGATGGATCGCCGACACAACACATTCTCCTTGCGGTCTTTGATCTCCATAGGTTGCTCCTCAAAGGTGGAATCATCATCAACATCGATCTCTCCCAAATCGATGATGTGGGAGTTGTGATGAAGATAACGACGTAGCAATGATACATGGAAACGTCATGTATCCGACTCATATGAGGGGGAAGCGCTACTCGATACGCCACATCTCCAACATGAGCTAGCAGCTCGAAAGTCCCAACAAAGCAAGGAGGAAGCTTACTCTCATGTCCAAACCTTCGCTTCCCATGAAGGGGAGTCACCTTCAGAATCACATTATCCCCAAAATCAAACTCTAAGGGTCTCCGTATTTGATCGGCATATGATTTTTGATGATCTTGCGCTATCTTCATCCTCTCACGAATAACCTGAACCATGTCTGTTGTATTCTGCACTAGTTCTGGTCTAAGAATTGCTGACTCTCTGACCCCAGTCTAGCATAATGGAGAACAGAAATTTCGGCCATACAAGTCTTCAAACAGAGCCATGCCGATGGTGGAGTGAAAACTATTATTGTAAGCTAACTCCACCAAGTGTAAGTGCCTCATCCATGAACCTCCAAAATCAAGAACACAAGAGCATAACATGACTTCAAGAGTCTGGATGGTTCGCTCTGTCTGACCATCCGTTTGAGGGTGAAAACTAGTGCTAAGGCATAGTTGAAAACCAAAATCATGTTGGAGATCCCTCCGCACCCCAGAGGTAAAATGAGGATCTCGATCAGAAATGATCTCCCTTGGGACTCCATGAAGTCTCACCACCACCTCCAAATACTACCTCGAAAAAACATCCACTGAGCTCGACTCCTTGATTGCTATGAATTGGGCCGATGTTGTTAAACGATCCACTAATACCCATATAGAATCATATACTCCCAGAGGTTGAGGTAAACCTGTAACAAAGTCCATTGATATGTCCTCCCACTTCCACTGAGGAATCTCTAATGTCTGGATAAGACCACCAGGGACACGGTGTTCGGCCTTCACCTTCTGGCAGACTAAACATCGAGACACAAACTCCACAATCGCACGCTTCATCCCAAGCCACCAAAACTGACTCCTCAAGGATCGGTACATATTTTTTACACCAGGATGCACCACTAAAGGAGAACCATGAATCTATCTGATGATCGTCTCGTGCATCACCAAGGGAACAAAAATCCTTCCAGGATACAACACTCAGTGTTGTTCAACTTCAGACCAACCATCAGGGGTCTCACCACAAAAAACTCGGTCTCTCCAAACCTCCACCTCTAGATCCCCCAACTGGGACTCTTCCACCCTCTACATCAGGGATGATTGTACCATCATCTAGAAAATACATCCTCTACCACCAAATTCTCCCATGTCAAGATGAAAAGCTGAAAGTTCCTCCATTACTCTCCAAGAATCACTGGATTCACGCACAGCATCACTACGTGACTTTCAGCTCAACGCATCAGCTACAACATTCCCTTTTCTAGGTGTATACGATATATCGAAGTTGTATTCCAATAATAACTCCATCGACCGACGTTGTCGCAAGTTCAAGTCACGCTAGGAGAAAACATACCTCAAACTCTTATGGTCAGTGAAGACTACAAAGAGTTCACCAATGAGGTAATATCTCCACAAAATCAGAGCAAACACCACGGCTGCCAACTCAAGATCTTGGGTGGCATAGTTACGTTCATGGGGATGCAAATTCCAAGACCAATAAGAAACAACTGACCTATGATTCTTGAGGAAACAACCTAACCCCAAATGTGAAGCATCATAGAAAAAATCAAACTGAACTCCCTTAGCTGGAAGACAAAGGACTATAGCACTTAATAAACTCCCTTTTAGATACTCGAAAGCTTCCTAACACTGATCAGCCCATATGAAAGCCTGATCTTTCCTAGTAAAAGCTATCAGAGGAGTTGGAACTCGGGAGAAATTGTCTACGAACCTCTTGTAGTAGCCTGCGAGACCATGGAAACTTTGAACCTCTGGCACTATCTTGGGGGTTTCCCAAGACACAATAGCTTTAATCTTCAATGGATCCACAACTAATCCTTGTTTGGACACAACATTCCCCAAGAAACGGACTTCTCGAGCCCAAAACTCACACTTATACAACATTCTGAATAGCTGATGTCGACAACAAACTCCCAAAATGGCTCGTAGATGCTCTGAATGCTCCTCATCATATGTGGTGTTCACAAGGATTTCATCGAAGAAAACTACAATGAACATGTCTAGGAACTCACGGAACACTTCATTCATCAATCCCATGAACACAACTGGAGCATTTTTCATGCCGAACGACATTACAACAAACTCATAATGCCCATGACGACTATAAAAAGTAGTGTTCGGGATATCTTCATCCTTCACATGCATCTGATGATATTCTGACTGCAATTCAATCTTTTAGAACCAACTTTCACCTTTAAGTTGATATAATAAATCATAGATCTGTAGAATAGGATATAGGTTCTTTATTGTCACTTTTTTTATGTGATGACAATCGACACACAACCGCAAACTGCCGCCGACCTTCTTCACGAACATAACTAGTTCTCCCCATGGTGACCCACTTGGTCGAACAATGCCACACTACAAAAAACCATCAAGATATATACGTAGCTCTCGTAACTCGAAAGGGGCCATCCTATATGGAGACATAGGTATAGGAGACGCTCCTGGATATAGCTCGATCCCAAACTCGATCTCTCGCCAAGGGGATAAGGCTACAACCTCTTCTGGAAAAAACATCAGGGTACTACTCTATGACCCTAGGAAATGCCGACTGTCGATCCTCTGAAGAACTCAGAATCATCTCAGCTACCATGTTTGATAAGGATGGAACGCGACTGTGACCCATACGAGGATCTCTCTCACCATCAAACACCACCTGCTCTACATCCGCACCGATGAAGATGACCTTCTTCCTGAAGCAATCCACAATATTCTGCACTGAATACAACCAATCCATGCCTAAGATGACATCATGTGGTTGTATCCGTAAATATAGGAAATCTCACAAAGAGTGGTGTTTCCCCAACACTAGCTCATAGTCTCTACATACTTCAAACAAGCTAGCTCGACCTCCAACTAACGTAGTCAACGCCAAGGGCACTGGAAGCCTCTCTACCTCAAGTCCCAAAGCATGGACAAGGGTAGGTGATATGAAGGAGCGTGTCTCTCCTGAATCAAACAAGGCATACACCAAGGTAGAAAAGAGGAAAAGGGTACATCGAACGACATCTGGCTCGTTCGGAGCTGGCAACACTAGAGCATGAAGCTCACCACCGACTCCTCCACGTCCTGTCTGACCCAAATGATGACCAGCACCATGGACGCGCTCTACTATTTGAGGATGTGGAGCATCATGGGGTTGTCCTCTGCCCGCCCCATATCCCCTATGCTAATAGAAAGCTGGTGAAACCTGCTGCTGTTGCCTTGGATGGAACTACCTCAATAGAGGAACCTGGAGCGGAGCGCCTGGCGCACGATGACCGCTCTGAAAGGTGAGGTACTCTCACTGCTGATGGCCACAACCACCACAAGAAAAACAAGTGCATGATCCCTTAGAATAGGCTTGAGAGTTGCTGCCTCTAGAGAAACGAGATGTGAAGGGCTGGGACCTACCCCCAGCTGAACAGAAACTCCTCTTCCCTGAAAACCAGAAACCTCATACCAGATCTATATTCTGTGAGGAATCATGCTGATTCCCCTCTCGGGACGATTCGTTCCTGGCCAAAGTCCTCTCAATAACCTCTTCCCTCTCCAAAACCTCAAGATATCCCTTCAGCATAAATGGGGTGACCTGGTGCAGGATATCTGGATGCAAAGCGTCCTGGAAATGCCTCGCCCTGGCCTCCTCATCTGGTAACAGGTCTGAAGCATATCGTAGAAGGATTTTGAAATGGATTCCAATCTCTCAAAAACTGGAGCTTCCTTGCCGAAGGGTAAGAAGTTCTTGGCGACTAGAATCCTTCATAATCAAAGAAAAAAACTCAGCTCCAAACTTGTCTAGGAACTCCAACAATGAGATCGGCAACTCCTTATGATCCCCAAGGAACAACAACCACCACTGCCTTGCTTCTCCACGTAGCTTCGTCACAACCAAGGACACCCAGGGATCTTTCCTAGCACTGATCGAACTGAAGCCTATCTCGACCTCCTCCAACTAGTCTTCCATGACTGCATCTGAAACGGAGCCCTCATACTTCTGAAGACTCTGTCGCTGAAACTCTCAGAGTGTCTTCCTCCAAGCATCATCGTTGTCAACCTCTACCATGCGGCGACATGCTAGAATAGCCTGCTGAACGTATTCTACGCAAACCTGACGAGGACGTCGACCTGGAGCCATACCTGCAAAATAAAAAACAATTAGAGCTGCTAAGCCTGGAATATGGATGACTCAACATTAATTAATTAATTTTTTTCTTTCATTCGTTTTAGGTTAACATATCCCAAGTTCTACCCATTCAAACACAGGCACAAAGAAGAATGATGCATGATCCTTTCCTAGGTCTCAACCCTGCAACCAGTATCACCCTATTTAATATCAATTTTAAACTTAATGGTTCGTGCAACACATCATAGGGGGCCCTAAACTCATATGTCTCTACCGGTCTCCAGTTTTTACCCCACTTTCTAAACATGAATGACTCAGTTTCCCTACCAACCCATGCAACCTCATGTGTTCCTAACTCCAAATTCCATCCTATCCCTCAACCTGCCTCTGATACTACTCTTTCACGACCCCCTTCCCACAAAGTGTACCCCTCCTGGGTCAGCAATGCGAAAAGGGAGACAATGACTCCCGAGTCCCACCTCCAGTAGGCCCCGGGTTGGCGACTAGAACCAAGGGTATAATAAACACACAAATGAGAGGCATTACCCTCTAAGATAATACATTCGGAAGAGAGAGATAAGATAGACACCAACCAATTACAACTTAGAACTAAAGTATTAAAGTAAAACCAAATGCATATGTAATTTCATGAAAAATTACTACAACCGAAAAGGGAAAACTGCAAGCACACAAAAGAAATTAAAACAACAGCGATCACAAGCCCGAACAGCTCGTGCAACCATAAGCTAATAGTAACCAGCCTGATCTCCAACCTCTTCCAAGTGACCTAAAAGAAATTTATATATATGTAGGGTGAGTATAATAGCATACTCAGTAGGATCCTTCCTGAAGCCTCTCGTGCAAAAGTAAGGAAAGCATGCTAATGCACAGTGAACAACAGTGAAACTAACTCATCACCTATCTAGGTATACTATGTTCCCTACCTCACCATGGCTACTATCTCCAAGTAACGCATACAAGAATATAGCATATACTAAAGAATATCAAGGGTACCCCGCTACTACTTACCCACTTGTTTGCCTCTTTTACCCAATGTCATACATCCTTTGCATCTCTCTCCAAAGGCTTACCTGTATAAAATTGGCCTAAGCTCCATAATATGCACCATGTGCACCACAAAGGATTTCCCGCAGAGACCTGGGATAAGCACCACACCATCCTTACAACTAAAAGTAACCAGGTATGTTCAGGGAGCCACCACAGCCCACATAACGTGTATCATACATCAGTTATTGTACCTCAATCCATTACAACCCATACACCGGGTAAGGATCCCAAAGCCATCACAACTTATACATGTTACACATATAGTAGTCCATAGGATAATACATCCAGAATATATGTGTGGAAATAACTGCAAGCCATTACAGCCCTCTACACACATATATGGGGAAAACAAACCGCTGTGCCAGTGGCACTAGTATGTACCAAGGGAAGAGAGAGGGGTCAAAGGGGGTATTCAGCCATTCAACCACCCATCAGAATTTTGGGGAAAACACCCCCCCAGGGCTCAGAATCCCTGGGTTGTCAGTTTCCCTTACTGAAAGGGTGGAGTAGCATATAGAAACCCAAAAAGTACATAATATATATAACTCACAACCACACTATGGGCATAACCTAGTCTTAGCCTCAACTGCAGCTAACAACTTTTGGACTCTGGGCTACTATTTCTAGGACTATGCATCCTATAAGCACACAACTAGTTAAAGAACTTCATTAGGTTAATTTATTCCCTTTTTCATCAATTCCACTTTACATTAATTAATTTTCTTCACATTAATTTTCCATGAAAAAAAACCACATTTAATCTTTCTTGGCATCACAATCAAAATTTACTGTTCTTTTAAAGTTACAACATCACCATTAAATACCAACATCCTTATACTCGTGGATTGACACCATTTAATCAAACTTTAATTTTGGAATTACTTTCCCATATTCCCAGTCATTATAGAAAATCATCCCATGCTACTAAACACAAGGGGGCTCCACACGGTGAGTAGATATACTACCCGTCGACTCTTTGCTACCTATACAAAGAGCATAAGCCCATTCTCCCTCGAGAGGCTGAACATGGAAAGAACGTGGCACACCCCGTGCGTCTTCGCCCCTTTTGGAAGAAGGGTAAGAAAAACCCGCCACCTTGAGTAGTGGGGAAAATTTAAGTAGTTAAACAACCAAGTATCAACAACATCCAACAATCACAACCATCCCATTCCATCATCCACAGTGTCCTCCCTGACACCCACATGCATAAACCGATGCATCTCGCCACTCTAGGCGTCATCCGCTGCCACAACAACAAGGCCTCCCTACCTCCACATATCACAAGACCCCTCTAAGGTCACATCACAACACCAGATATCAAATCACCCCTTCCATGGTCCCAGCACTACACAAGTAGTAGGAAAACAATCATTACAACAATTGGGATTTTGGCCCTTTAATAATGAATCTGGACTTCAAACAACAAACAGCAACAATCACATCAAATGTGATTTTATCCCTAATTCAAAAAAAGAGGGTAACTCTGAACCCTTCATGGAATCTAGTCAATCAAGTTCATAAATCCATCTCGAATTAACATATTCAATTCATTGGTTCTAACAAAATGAACCAAAACAGTAAGCTATCACAAGAATTAAAAATGCTTACTATGCCAACTTAATCAATATCAAATTACCACAAGAACCAAATTATTTTTCATGACTCTTTATTTTTATCCAATTAATTAAAAATTAATTTAGGCTTTATGTTATTTATAAAATTCATCAAGAACAACATGCTAACAATCAGGGCATATATATCACACTATCTAGTAAACATGAGTCAACAACATGCATTCAATGCAATTTCTTAATCCGATTCAAGTATTTAATTAGGTCAATTTCATTGTGATCCAAAGGGATAAATCATGCTAACTCTACAATTTCACATGTACAATAAGAGAAGCCACAAATCCCCTACCTCAAGGGTTTTAGAGGAAAACCACAATGGTCGATTAACGCCCAAGAAACTGGGTCGATTCTCCATGAATCCTCCTTAGATCTCCTCTCCTAACACAACCAAGGACAAATCTCATCACAAGAAACATCCACAAACCTAGATCAACCCATAACGGGCATAGATCTAAGAAGACGAGAGAAGATGAGGAGCGTATCTAGGTAGATCTAAGAAACCAAACAAAAGGGTCACATACCTTGAGAAACCGGCTTTGATCCGCGAAGATAAGCCTCCGGATCGCCTCCAAAACGCTTTGGTAGATGTTCTTCCACCTCTAAGGAAGGGTAATCCCAAGTTATGACTGATTAGGGTCTTAAACGAGGTGATTAAATGCATAAAAATTTAGATCCACAATTTTAGGATCTAACTTTAAGTGCTTGCACGGTTAGTCCGCACGGTTTAACAAACCGTGTGCTAACTGTGCGTTAGCTTCTACCTCAACAATCACTCCTCGCACGATTAGTCCACATGGTTAGAAAAACTGTATGCTAACCGTGCATTAGACACTGCCTCTAGGACCAGCCTTACATGGTTTGGCCGCACAGTTTAGGAAAACCATGTGCCAACTGTGAAAAAGCTACTACCCTTTAACATTCCTCAAAAGTCCACCCAAACGCACCCCCAAGTCACCTTGACTTCCCAGAACACCTCTAGTGCTGCATTTTAACAATGTAATGGACGGGAGAGGTCCAGTACATTACATCATATACCACCCAAAACATTCTCATCCTCGAGAATCCAAAACCCATCTAAAGAGAAAATGAAACAGGGTCTGAACAACCACCAACTGAGATACCTCTCAAAAAAGATCAAGCCACCAAAGCAACAAAGTATGTCAACTAATAAACATGAAAGTTCCACAACCACATAAGATACAACGATACATGAAAAGAGTTAAACTTCAAACAACTCTGGGTACTGAGCGCATATCTGTGACTCACATTCCCAAGTACTCTCTTCGAAGCCTCCGTGTCGCCAAAAGACACAAACTAAAGGGATGGATCGCCCACACAAAACCTTCTCCTTGCGGTCTTGGATCTCCACTAGTCGCTCCTCAAAGGTGGCATCATCATCAACATCGATCTCTCCCAAATCGATGATGTGGGAGTCATCATGAAGATAAAGACGTAGCTGTGATACATGGAAACGTCATGTATCCGACTCATCTGAGGGGGAAGAGCTACTTGATACGCCACAACTCCAACATTAGCTAACACCTCGAAAGGCCCAACAAATCGGGGAGAAAGCCTACTCCCACAACCAAACCTTTTCTGCCCACGACGTGGAGTCACCTTCAAAAACACATGATCCCCAACATCAAACTCTAAGGGTCTCCGTCTTTGATCGGCATATGATCTCTGACGATCTTGCGCTGTCATCATCATCTCATGAATCACCTGAACCTTCTCTGTTTCATTCTGCACTAGTTTTGGTCTGTGAATTGCTAACTCTCCAACCCCAATCCAGCACAACGGAGAACGGCAAGTCTGGCCATACAAGGCTTAAAACAGTGCCATACCGATGGTGGAGTGAATACTGTTATTGTAAGAAAACTCCACAAAGGGTAAGTGCCTCATCCATGAACCTCCAAAATCAAGAACACAAGAGCATAACATGCCTTCAAAGTCTGGATGGATCACTCTGTCTGACCATCCGTTTGAGGGTGAAAAGTAGTTTTAAGGCATAGTTTATAACCAAAAACATGTTGGAGACCCCTCCACACCCTGGAGGAAATATGAGGATCTCGATCAGAAATGATCGTCCTTGGGACTCCATGAAGTCTCACCAACTCTTCTAGATACTGCCTCGACAAAACATCCACTGAGCTCGACTCCTTGATTTCTATGAAGTGGGCCAATTTTGTTAAACGATCTACTACTACCCCTATAGCATAATATCATCCCAGAGCTCTAGGTAAACCTGTAACAAAGTCCATTGAGATGTCCTCCCACTTCCACTGAGGAATCTCTAATGGCTGGATAAGACCACCAGGAACACGGTGTTCGACCTTCACCTTCTGCAAGACTAAACATCGAGACACAAACTCGGCAACCGCACGCTTCAGCCCAGGCCACCAAAACTGAATCCTCAAGGATCGATACATCTTTGTCCCACCAGGATGCACCACTAAAGGAGAACCATGAAACTCTCTGAGGACCATCTCACGCATCTCCAAGGTAACAAAAGGCCTTCCATTATACAACACTCTATGTTGTTCATCTTCAGACCAACCATTAGAGGCCTCACCACAAACAACTCGGTCTCTCAAACCCTCCACCTCTAGATCCCCCAACTGGGACTCTTCCACCCTCTGCATCAGGGATGACTGTACCATCATCTGGAAAAGACAACCTCTACCCCCAACTTCTCCCATGTCAAGATTCAAAGCTGACAGTTCCTCCATTACTCTCCAGGAATCAACAGATTCAGGCACAACATCACTACATGACTTTCAACTCAGCACATCAGCTACAACATTCCATTTTCTAGGTGTATACGATATATCAAAGTCGTATTCCTACGAGAACTCCATCCACAGACACTGTCGCAAGTTCAAGTCACGTTGGGAGAAAACATACATCAAACTCTTATGGTCGGTGAAGACCACCAAGCTTTCACAAATGAGTAATGTCTCTACAAATTCAGATCAAACACCACGGCTGCCAACTGAAGATCATGGGTGACATAGTTATGTTCATGGGGACGCAACTGCCAAGACCCATAAGAAACAACTGACCTCTTATTCATAAGGACACAACCTAACCCCACATGTGAATCACCATAGAAAACATAAAACTAAACTCCCTTAGCTGGAAGACAATGGACTGGAGCACTTAATAACTTCCCTTTTAGATTCTTGAAAGCTACTTGAAACAGAACAGTCCATATTAAATCCTGATCTTTCCTATTCAAAGATGTCAGAGGAGTTGCAACTTGGGCGAAATTGGCTACGAACCTATTGTACTAGCATGTGAGACCAAGGAAACATAGAACCTCTGACACTATCTTGGGGGATTCCCAAGACACAACACCTTCTATCTTCGATTTATCCATATATATTCTTTTTTGGAACACAAAATTCCCTAAGAAACGGACTTCTCGAGCACAAAACTGACACTTTGACAACTTTCTAAATAGCTGATCTCGACGAAGAACTCCCAAAATAGCTTGTAGATGCTCTGATTGCTCCTCTTCAGATGTGGAGTTCACAAGGATTTCATCGAGGAAAACAACAAAGAACTTGCCTAGGAACTCACAGAACACAGCATTCATCAATCCCATGAACACAGCTGGAACATTCTTCACACCGAATGACATTACAACGAACTCATAATTCCCATGATGAAAATAGAAAGTAGTCTTCAGGATATCTTCATCCTTCACACGCATCTGATGATATAATGACCGCAAGTCGATCTTTGAGAACCAACTTGAACCTTTCAGTTGATAGGACAAATCATCGATCCATAGAAGAGGATATCGGTTCTTTATTGTCACTTTGTTTAAGCGACGATAATCGACACACAACCGAAAACTCCCGTCGACCTTCTTCACGAACAGAACTGGTGCACCCCATGGTGACACACTTGGTCTAACAAAACCACACTATAACAGAACATCAAGCTATATATGTAGCTCTCTTAACTCATAAGGGTCCATCCTATATGGAGACATAGATATAGAAGACACTCCTGGATGTAGCTCGATCCCAAACTTGATCTCTTGCTGAGGGGGTAAGGCTACAACCTCTTATGGAAAAAACATCAGGGTACTCCTCCACGACCCTAGGAAACGCCAACTGCCGATCCTTTGAAGAACTCAGCATCATCCCATCTGCCATGGTTGATAAAGATGGAACATGCCTATGACCCATCCGAGGATCTCTCTCACCAACAAACACCACCTGCTCTCTATCCGCACCGGTGAAGATGACCTTCTTCTTGATGAAATCCACGATAGCCTACAATGAATACAACGAATCCATCCCCAAGATGAAATCATAGGGTTGTATCCGTAAACATAGGATATCTCCCCAAGAGAAGTGTTTCCCCAACACTAGCTCACAGTCTCTACATACTTCAAAAAAGCTAGCTCGACCTCCAACTGTCGTAGTCAACGCCATGGGAACTGGAAGCCTCTATAACTCAAGTCCCAAAGGATGTAAAAGGGTAGGTGATATGAAGGAGTGTGTCGCTCCTGAATCAAACAAGGAATACACCAAGGTAGAAAATAAGAAAAGGGTACCTCAAACGACATCTGGCTCATCTGGAGCTGGCAACGCTAGAGCATGAAGCTGACCATGGCCTCCTCCATGGACTCTCTAACCATGATGATGACCACCACCACGGACGCACTCAACTCTCTAAGGATGGGGAGTGTCATGGGGATATCTTCGTCCCACTCAATGTCCCCTCTACTGATCAAAAGCTGGTGCAACCTGCTATTTCTACCTTGGCTGGAACTGCCTCAACAGAGAAACCTAGAGCGGAGCGCCCGGTGCACGATGACCACTCTGAAAGGTCAGGACTCCTGCTGCTGATGGCCACAACCACCACAAGGAAAAAAGCTATGGATCCCTTGGCATAGGCCTGAGAGTTGCTGCCTCTGGAGAAATGATATGTGAAGGGCTGAGACATAACCCCGGCTGAACAGAAACTCTTCTGCCCTGAAAACCGGGAACCCCGGACCACAGCTCTGCTCCATGAGGAATCGTGCTGATTCCCCTCTCATGACAATCTCGTCCTGGCTAATGTACTCTCAATAACCTATTCCCTTGCCAACACCTCAAGATATGTCTTCAGCATAAATGGGGTGACATGTCGCTAGATATCTAGATTCAAAGCCTCCTCGAAATGCCTTACCCTGGCCTCCTCATCTGGTAACAGGTCTGAAGTAAATCGTAGAAGGTTCCTAAAATGGATTAAAAACACTCGAACACTGGATCTCCCCTGCCAAAGTGTAAGAATCTCCTAGCGACTAGACGCCTTCACAGTCGAAGAAAGGGACTCTACTCTAAACGTGTCTCATAACTCCTCCCATGAGATCACTGACTCCTTACGATCCCCTAGGAACCACAACCACCACTGCCTTGATGCTCCATGCAGCATCATCAAAACCAAGGTCACCCAGGGCTCCTTCCAAGCACGGATCGAACAGAAGACTATCTCGACCTTATCCAACAAGTATTCCGTGACTGCATATGAAACGGAGCCCTCATAATTCTGCAGACACTGTTGGTGAAACTCTCAGAGTGTCTTCCTCCAAGAGTCATCTTCGTCAACCTCTACCCTATGTCGACATGATGGAACAACCTGCTGAACATATTCTATGCAAACCTGACGAGGACGTCGACCTAGAGCCATACCTGCAAAATAAAAAAAAATAGAGCTCATTAATTAATTAATTGTTTTCTTTCATTTCTTTTAGGTTAACCTATCCCAAGGTCTACCCATTCAAACAAAGGCACAAAGAAGAATGATGCATGATCCTTTTCTAGGTCTCTACACTGCAAACAGTATCACCCTGTTTAGTATCCATTTTAAAAAAATGGTCCATGAAATAGATCATAGGGGGCCCTAAATGCCTATGTATCTGTTGGTCTCTCGTGCTAACCCCACTTTCTAAACATGAATGACATAGTTTCCCTACCAACCCATGCAACCTCACCTGTGCATAACTCCAAACTCCATCCTATCCCTCAATATGCCTCTGATACCACTCTTTCACGACCCCCTCCCCACAAAGTGTACCCCTCCTAGGCTGGAAATGCGAAAAAGGAGATAATAACCCCTGAGTCCCACCTCCTGTAGGCCCCAAGATGGAAACTATCACTGAGGGTATAATAAACACACAAATGGGAGGAATTACCCTCTAAGAGAACAAATTCAGAAGAGGGAGATAAATAGAAACCAACCAATTCCATATCAGAACTAAAGTATAAAAGAAAACCCAAGTGAATATGTAATGTCATGCAAATGTATTACAACCGAAAAGGAAAAACTGCAAGCACCCAAAAGAAAGTAAAACAACAGCGATCACAAGCCCGAAGAGCTCTTGTAACCACAAGCTAGTAGTAACCAGTCTGATCTCCAACCAGCTCCATGTGACCTGAAAAATAGTTTATATATACGTAGGGTGAGTATAAAAGCATATTCATTAGGATCCTTCTCAAAGCCTCTCGTGCACAAGTAAGGAAAGAATGCTAAAGCATAGTGAACAATAGTGAAACTAACTCGTCACCTAACCAGGTATACTATGTTCCCAACCTCACCCTGGCTACTCTCTCCAAGTAACGCTTACACGAATATAGAATATAGTAAATGATATCAAGGGTACGCCTTTAATACTTCCCCAATGGTTTTCTGATTTTCCCCAACGACATAAGTCATGTGCATCTTTCTCCAAAGGCTTACCCGTATAAACATGGGCTAAGCTCCACAATCTGCACCACGTGCACCACAAAGGCTTGCCCGTAGACACCTGGTCTAAGCACCACACCATCCTCACAACTAAATGTAACCAGGTAAGTTCCGGGAGGCACCACATTCCGCATAACGTGTATCATACGTCGGGTATTGTACCTCAAGCCATTACATCCTATACACCGCGTAAGGATCCTCAAGCCATCACAACCTATACACGTTACACCTATAGTAGTCCATTGGACACTACATCTAGAATATATGTTTTGAAATAACCGAAAGATATTATAGCCCTCTACACACATATATGGGAAAACTAACTGTTTTTCCAACGAGACTAGTATCTACCAAGAGAAGAGAGCGGGGTCAAAGGGGGTAGTCACCCATTCACCCTCCCATCAGAATGTTGGAGAAAACACCCCCCCATGGCTCAGAATCCCTGGGGTGTCAGTTTCCCTTACCGATAGGGTGGAGTAGCATATAGAAACACAAAAAGTACAGAATATATATAACTCACAACCATGCAATGGGCATAACCCAATCTTAGCCTCAACTGCAGCTAACGTCTCTCGGACTTTGGGATGCTATTTCTAAGACTATCCATCTTATAATCACACAACCAGTTAAAGAACTTCATTAGGTTACTTCATTCCCTTTTTCATCAATTCCAATTTATGTTAATTAATTTTCTACACATTAATTAAACATGAACAAAAACCACATTTATACTTTCTTGGCATCACATTCAAAATTTACTGTTCCTTTAAAGTTACAACATCACCATTAAATACCAGCATCTTTATCCCCGTGTATTATCACCATTTAATCAAACATTCATTTTAGAATTACTTTCCCATATTCCCAGGAATTCTAGAAAAGCATCCTATGCTACGAAACACAATGGGGATCAACACAGAGAGTAGATATACTACCCGTCGAGTCTTTTCTGCCTATAGCAAGAGCGTATTCCCATTCTCCCTCGAGAGGCTAAACACGGAAATCACATGGCATACCCTACACGTCTTCACCCCTTTCAGAAGAAAGGTAAGCTAAACTAGCCACCTTGAGTAGTGGGGAAACGTACAGCAGATAAAAAACCAAGGATCAACAACATCCAACAATCACAACCATCTCATTCCATCATCCACGGTGTCCTCCCTGACACCCACATGCATAAACCGATGCATCTCGCCACTCTAGGTGTCATCCGCTGCCACAAACACAAGGCCTCCCTGCCTCCAAATATCACAAGACCCCTCCAGGGTCTCATCACAACCCCAGATATCACATCACCCCTTCCAGGGTCACAACACAACACAAGCAATAGGAAAACAATCATTAAAACAAATGGGCTCTTGGCCCTTTAACAAGGCATCTGGCCTTCAAACACTAAACACCAATAATCACATAAAATGGGCTTTTATCCCTAATTCACAAAAAGGGGGTAACTCTGAACCCTTCTGGGAATCCAATCAATCATGTTTATAAATCCATATTGAATTAACATATTCAATTCATTGGTTCCAACATAATGAACCAAAATAGTAAGCTATCATACGGATTAAACAAGCTTACTATGCCAACTTAATCAATATCAAATTAAAACAAGATAAGATTATTCTTCATGCCTCTTTATTTTTAGACAACTAATTATCAATTAATTCCGGATTTACTTTCTTTATCAAATTCATCAAAATCAACATGCTAACAGGTAAGTCATAGATATCACACTATCTAGTAAACTTGAGACAACAACATGCATTCAATGCAATTTCTTAATCCGGTTCAAGTATTTAACTAGGTTAATTTCATTGTGATCCAAAGGGATAAATCATGCTAACTATATGATTTCACATGAAGAATTATAGAATCCACAAATCCCCTTCCTCAAGGGTTTTTGAGGAAAACAACAATGGTCGATGAACGCCCAAGAAACTGGGTTGATTCTCCATGAATCCTCCATAGATCTCCTCTCCTTACACAACCAAGGCCAAATATCATCACAAACGACATCCACACACCCAAATATACCCATAACAGGAATAGATCTATGATGACGAGAGAAGAGGAGGAGAAGATTTAGGTAGATCTAAGAAACCGAAAAAAAGGATCACATACCTTGAGAAACCTGCTTCGATCCGCGAAGAGAAGCCTCCAGATCACCTCCAAAACGCTTGGGAGAGGTTCATCCCCCACTAAGGAAGGGTAATCCGGAGTTATGGCTGATTAGGGGCTTAAATGAGTTAATTAAAGGCCAAACGAGTTAGATCCACAATTTTAGGATTTAACTTTAAGTGCCCGCACGGTTAGTCCGCATGGTTTAACAAACCGTGCTCTAACCGAGAATTCTACCTCGACAATCACTTCTCACACGGTTAGTCTGCACAGTTAGACAAACCGGGTGCTAATTGTGAATTAGCCACTGCCTCCAAGACCAACCTTTCTCGTTTTGGCCGCCCGGTTTAGGAAAACTGTGTGCCAACCATGCGAAAGCTATTACCCTTTAACTTTCCTCAATAGTCCACCCAAACGCACCACCAAGTCACCTTGACTTCCTAGAACACCTCTAGTATCGCATTTTCACAAAGGAATGGACTGGAGAGGTCTGGGCCATTACACATGGCCCTATTTCCAAGCCAATAAGATCCATGGTTCCCCAAACCGTAGTTATTACCTATAACCAAGTTTTAAAACAATGGCTATTTCTATAATGTCTAGTAGTTATTGAATAGAGAGAAAATTATCATTTTCCTCACATGAATTAGGAATTTTAGGACCCTAGAGAACCTTGATATGGAAGGGGTGAATCAGGGTGTCAAAATTTTATTTTGAAAAAAATCTCTTGTAACCATGTCATTACGAATTTTTTAGAACATTATATTGGAATCGTACAATAATTAAACATTCTCATGAAAAAAATTGCATGGTTATCCACTAAGGGCTAGTCAATAGAGAATATTCCAATAGTATAATGGTCCACCAAAAATACACTAATCATATGTAGTTGTAGAATAAATAATTTTAGAAACACTCGCATATTACCAAAAACACCACCATTACAAGAGTTTATCGAAATCACACTGAATCCCTCAAAAAATGTCAATCGACTCACCCTATTTCCTTGCTCTGGGATAACAAAAAGTTTTTCAAATTTAAGGTCACTTTAGTGTATTAGAATTAATGTCTTTTCCCGTGTTTATCATATGACCCCGGTTGCATCAATTTACTAATTTGATACACATTAAATCATTTTTCACTAAAACCAGATGTTTAATACATACTTTCACATTGCTCATTCATGAATCTCACTTCCTACATGAAGAAAAATGTCTTCTCAGAAAAATATTCTTTCAGTAATCTCACTCAGTCATCATAGAATGCCTCATCATTTAGAACACCATTTTTGAAGATACATAAGATTTAGTTAAGATAATGATATACTTTTTGAGATGATCAATACCACTTTGAATAATTGGGCCATGACTATAAAGCCCCAGCATTAAACCTTACTTAATCTTGAGTTATTACAAGATTACACATTGAGGATCTTTTCAGGTTTATAGTTTTAGAGAATTAGAACATAAAACTTGCATTACATTCCACATATAAACAAAGTGGTTACATAAAGATAGTATTCATTTTTCCCATAAATGGAAACATATTTAAAATAAATCATGAATTCATTCTTGACACATCCTTGACACTATCATCATATCATGTACCTTTCCCTTGACCTGTGAAAAACATTTAAAAAAAACATGGGATGAGCATAAAAAGCTCAGTATGGGTTATAAAAATATGTAAAGGAGACATAAGTTCATCTATACATAAGAATGAAATCATACTTTACCCCTAAAACATAATCACTTTAACATACCTCATAAAATCATGAATAAATCATAGAAATCATAAGACATAAAGGTAACTTGAGGCATTCATAACATTCTTACGTAGGGAGTAACCCTCTTGGTTACATTTGGAATACCCATCACAGTGTATTCCCTAAATCTCTTCGGAGAAACCTTAAAGTTTTACTCCTTCGCGTTACCCAATGAATTGGAGAGCTATATCGGGCTCACCCGCACTTATTTTATCATGGAACCACCCGTCTTCATAATAATGTCCAAGAACCTCAACATAATCGTATCACATAAAACATGCATAAAGGAAACATAACATTTCCTCCTTTCAATCAAAATATATCAATACAACACATTGATATAAAAAAATTATGAAAACCATTTCCAATACCAAAACAAAAAAAAGTAAAACATGGTATTTATTTTTCTTTTTTAAAAAAAGGTATGGCTTGTAGAGGAAGCCGAAACTCAAATAATGGTCACGGCGGTGGAGAAGTCGTTGTCGCCGCATACGTACGACAAAAACATTCCTTTTTTTCTTTTAGTAAATGATTCGTATAAAAAATATTCCTTTTGAATAAACGTAAAAGTCAAAGGTTTTTATACACCATATAAAAGAAGGTTTTGTATAAAACAAAATATGCCTCAATGAAAGGAGATTGAGACGAAGTACCATACCTTGGGTCTGACTTGACTCAGTCGTTCTTTAATCTCCTGAATAATAAACTTGAGTTAATTTGTACTTGTTTAAGAACCTTTTTCAAGTTCATTATTCCTTTTATATCACTTATTTCCATGTCATCAACACTATGTAATTATTTAAGTTAATAACGGTCGTTTTAACGATCATTGGTACTTGAGTCAAAAATAAACCCTTTATAATTAAAAGTTTTTCATGTATCCATTATATCCAGAATGATATTCATGATTTAGATATCATATCTGTCATATATATCCAGTACATTCATGCATTTATAATATTAAATAATCATTTAGAGGTAAGAAATGAAATGCACCGTTCATGGAGACGGTAAGCCATACGTACGCATGAACGCTAATTTCATTTCTATTTCATATTTTATAGAATGGAATCATAATGATATAAAGGTATATTATAATTTCAGTGTAATATCATATATAATATCATAACTCCATCCTTTATACGTCCCACATATGGTATTTAACGAATCAAATCACTTTGAGGGGGCGGTAGTCCGCACTTCCTTAAATGAAGATATCACATTTACCCATAATGGGAACCATAAAGGTATCTCCAAAATGAAAAATACAGAAACTTAAGAAAAACATAAAAATATTATATATCATTTATAAATATAGTTTCATCTTAATGGCCACCTTTTATGGTGTTAAAAGAATGTTGAGCAATCATCATTTCGGGAGGCAGAAATTCGCCCTCCACGGAAACAGTATGTTCTTTAACCATTAGATGTAGGTGTGTGTAAGTGTAGCTAGAATACTTCTTAAAACAACATCCTAGTATATAGAAGATACTGGTGTTGTTACAAAAGAATATAATAAAAAGATTTTATGGGGTTAGAGAAGCAAAATAAAACAAAAGGACTCAAGTGAAGACATTACCTTAAAATCGGGTAACTCCATTTGGTTTGAGCTCAAAGGCTTCATTGGGAAGACTTCTGCGCAAAGTGAGGCTTCAAGGAGTAAGAGAGGGATGTGGAGAGAAACAATGGGTAGGGGTTGGACGAGCCAAAGGCTTTGGAAGTGTGGTTAAAGAGGTAGAGGTGGGGGCCTTTTATAAGAGGAGAGGAGGGGCACTCTTGGAAAGTAAGGAAATGTTACTTTATTTTAGAATGAGTTTCGGATTTTAATGGTCCCACATTGATGTGTTTCGAGGATAAGGTGATAAGGGTTCTAAATACACCGATCTAATAGGTTTTGTACATGTGTAGATCTTATATTTTACATTATCTTTCCAGTTTATTTAAATCCTTTATTAATGAGGTAATCGCTGCATCATCATGATGTCATAAATAATTTAATTTATTTAAAGTATAAAAATTATAAAAATAATACTATGATGTATAAAATCTTTTTATATTTCCAATGACTATTTATAGTCCAAAATATCATTTATGTAGACAAAATTAAAAATATTTTACTTAGGTGATACATTCTTTGTTACATTTAACATTCTTTAAAAATAAAAAGATAAAAAGTCACTTTCTCGCAAAAGTGACTCCATGGGGCCCCCAAGTTTGGCACAAGGCATCCCATGGTCGGCAATGAGAAAACCAGAAGACTTAGGACACATGTTGTAGTCATTGTTATTATTATTATTATGATATTATCTTATTATCTTTAACTACCCAATTACTCATTAATCAAGATAATTAAAGATAATTACCGTTGTTACTATTCATAATGTCCGAAAACAAAAGAGTCTTAATTACATAATTTGTACCTTATGATTACAAATATGTAATCCATTTTACCAAATTAAAAACACATAAATTGCAATAATTAATTTAAAAAAACTTCCCGTTGTCAAAACAAATAGCGGGTTTTTTAGAAACAATATTTATGAAACGTTTGGCATTAGTTTATGCCCAATTCCAAAGTGAAATTAATCCTAATGATCACCATTGGATTAAATGGTAAAAATATATTCAGATTACACATTAAGGCGAATTAAAAATATAATCTAACTATATAATTAAATTAAATGAAAAAGCAGTTTTGATGTAAAATGCAGTATTTTTCACTATTCATTAAAAAAATGAACATTATCAGAAAAATACCAAAAATTTATCCAATGTAAATTTAAATGTACCAATAATAAAGAATATGTTTATTTTGACAAGTAGAGATTATAAAATTGTCAAAATTTTGTTTAAAAAAAGGTTTTTCCATTAAAAGGCAGTTAAACAATCTCTTAAGAATATTAGTGTATTCCATGCATAAGATTGGATTTATTCTCATTTTAAGCCTCTAAAACATTATCTAAATCATTAATAGACATAGATAAAAATATATATTATTCATTAATTACTTGGGATGTTATATCCTTCCCCCCTTTAGAAAATTGCGTCCCCTCAATTTATTTACTTATCAAATAAATGGGGGTACTTATCCCTCATTGCATTTCAGATTCTCATGTTGCCTCTTCAATCATGTGGTTTTTACACAAAACCTTTACCTGATGAATCACCTTATTCCGTAACACTTTATCCCTGTAGTCAATAATCTGGACCGGTTGTTCCTCATAATATAGGTTCTCTTCCAACTGAACTTCCTCTGGACTCAAAACATGAGATGGATCTGGCATATACTTTCTCAACATAAAAACATGAAAAACATTGTGTACCTAAGATAAACTCGAAGGTAAAGACACTCGGTAAGAAACTGATCCAACTCTCTCCAGAATTTCATATGGTCCAATGAATCTTAGACTCAGCTTTCCTTTCTTACCAAATCACATCACACTTTTCCATGGTGAGACTTTGAGAAAAAAATGATCACCTACCTCAAAAGATAGATCCTTCCTCCTATTGTCCGCATAACTCTTCTGCCTTCTCTGAGCTGTTCTCATGTGTTTCTGTATCAGCTGAACTTTTTCTGCCAACTCTTCTACCAATTCTGGTCCCATCAACTTCCTTTCACCCACTTCATCCCAAAAAGCTGTAGTTCGACACCGCTTCTCATATAACGCCTCAAATGGTGCCATATGTATACTGGAATGAAAACTATTATTATATGAAAACTCAACCAAAGAAAGATGTTGGTCCCAACATCCCTGATAATCCATCGAACATGCTCGTAGCATATCCTCCGAGGTCTGAATTGTTTATTCTGACTGCCCATCTGATTGAGGATGAAAAGCTATTCTAAAATTTAATTCAGTACCCAATGACTTTTGAAGGCCCTTCCAAAAGTTAGAAGTAAACCTGGGATCACGATCAGATACAATGGATAGAGGAACTCCATGCAACCTGACTATCTCTTTAAGGTACAATAGAGAAAGTTGATCTAGAGAGAAGTTATCTCGAATAGGAAGGAAATGAGCTGATTTAGTTAAGTGATCAACAATAACCCAAATTGCATTATTACCTTGAGATGTCTTCGGTAATCCCATAACAAAGTCCATGGATATATTCTCCCATTTCCACTCTGGCACGGGTAGAGGCTGAAGCATCCCTTTCGGTAACTACCGCTTTGCATTAACCTGCTGAAAAGTCAAACACTTCACAGTAAAATCAGCAATATCTATTTTCATTCCAGCCCACCAGTAATACTCCCGAAGATCTCCATACATCTTAGTACTGCCAGGATGAACTGAAAACGGAGAACTATGAGCTTCACATAACAACTCTCTCTTCAACTGTGAATCACAAGGCACACACAATCTCTTCCCAAATCTCAAAACACAATCACTATCAATGTTGAATTCAGGCAACTTACCTTTCTGAACCAGCTCTACCCTTTTCTGTAACTCACTGTCTTGCTTCTGTGCTTTCTTGATTCTGTCTGATAGAGAAGAATTCACTGATACCTGAAATAAAACAGAAGGACATACTACACCAACAACTTCTATGCCAAAGTTCATCAAATCCTTAACCAAAGGATCACGTTCCAAATGCAACATTGTTAATGAAGCATTACTTTTTCGACTCAAATCATCAACCACTTTATTTTCTTTTCCCGGATGGTAATGAATTGTACAATCATAATCCTTGATTAATTCTAGCCATATCCTTTGTCTCATGTTCAATTCTTTCTGAGTGAATATATACTTTATATTTTTTTGATCAGTATATATTTCACACTTTACTCCATACAAATGATGCCTCCAAATTTTTAAATCAAAAATAACAGCAGCTAATTCCAAATCATGTGTAGGGTAATTTACGTCATGAGTTTTCAACTGACATAAAGCATAAGAAATTACCTAATCATTCTGCATTAGGACACAACCAAGTCCTTTCAATGAGGCATCACAGTATATAACAAACTCACCATTCCTGGAAGGTAGTGCCAAAACTGGAGCATTCACCAATCTTCTTTTCAGTTCCTGAAAACAATCATCACATTCTTTTGTCCAGATTAACTTAACACCTTTCTGAGTTATCTTAGTAATTGGACTAGATAACCGTGAAAAATTTCTAACAAACCATCGGTAATAGCCTACCAAACCAAGGAAACTACGAATCTCAGTTACATTTTTGGGTCTTGGCCATTCTTCAACAACCTTTGTTTTTGCAGGATCAACAGTTATCCCATCTTTAGAAAAAATATGACCAAGGAAAGAAATTTGTTGCAACCAAAACTCACACTTGCTGAATTTCCCATACAATTTATTTTCTTTTAAGGTTTTCAAAATAACCCTTAAATGTCTTTCATGCTCTTCTTTACTTTTAGAAAACACCAAAATATCATCAATGAAAACAACCACAAACTTATCCAAGAACTCATGGAAAATCCTATTCATTAAGTCCATGAATACAATAGGTTCATTGGTTAGCCCAAAAGGCATTACTAAAAATTCATAATGGCCATATCTTGTACGAAACTCAGTCTTCGGAATATCGGCTTCCTTTACCTTCAACTGATGGTACCCCGATCTCAGGTCAATCTTTGAAAAATAATGAGCTCCCTGGAGATGATCAAAAAAATCATCGATATGAGGCAAATGATATTTATTCTTAATAGTGATGTTATTCAAGGCTCTATAATAAATGAAAAGTCTCATAGAACCATCTTTATTTTTAACAAATAAAACAAGAGCACCCCATGGTGATGTGCTAGGTCGAATGAAACCTTTCTCTAATAAATATTGCAATTGCTCCTTCAACTCTAAAAGTTAAATTTGAGCCATTCGATAAGGGGGTTTTGAAATTGGCTTAGCATCAGGAACTAATTCAACAGTAAACTCAACTTCCCGATCTGGTATTATTCCAGGAAACTCATCAGGAAAAACATCAGGATACTCATTTACCACTGGCACATCATTAATCTGAACAGTTCCTTTATTTTCAACGATGTGTGCAAGGTAACATTCATTTCCATATTTTACAAGTTTCTCAGACTCTTGATATTATATCAAAAGTAAAGGTTCATTCTTTTACAAAAACTGAAAGTAATTTTGAAAAGAAACTTTTTTAGCTCTACAATAAATTTAGCATGGTAAATAGAGAGCCAATCCATACCCAGGATAACATCAAACTCTACTAGAGGTAGAAGAATAGGGTTTGCAAGTAGGTTCTTTCCACAGATAAGGATAGGAAGATTCTTATAAATTCTTTTTGCCTCAACATTTCCCCCAGGTGTTTTTACCAAAATTTTAGGAGTCATTTCTTGATATGGTATTCACATTTTACTAGAAAAGGTTTCAGAGATGAAAGAATGTGTAGACCCCGAATCAAACAACACACTGGCATAATCTGAAAAAACAAACAAAGTACCTGATACAACTTCATTTGATGGCCCGACATCCGCTGAAGTAGTTGCAAAGGATTTCACCACCCATTTCTACTTGTAGTCTAAATGCTTCCCATAACTCAAGCTCTTTGTCGGACACTCATTTGCATAGTGACCCATCTCATTGCACTTAAAACATTTCACTAACTGTAAATCAAATTTGGTCTTACTATCACCCTGATCTTTTTTCAGTGCAATCACAAGCCTTATGTCCCATCTTACCACATCGGTAGCACTTTCCAAAATTTAGAATACATTCCCCAGCAAGCCTTTTACCACATTTATCACAAGATGGAAACATAGTTTTCTTACCGTCAGACCTTTTTGAAGAATTCTTTTCTTTTCTCATGCCACCTCGGTCTCTTCTTCAGCCGGTTGTTATAGAACACTTGATCATAGAAAAACTCCATTTCCACCTTCTCAGCACATCGAACAATCTTTTCATAATTTTTAAACTCACGAGAAGCTAATTCCCTTTGATAATTTGGCTTCAATTGTGAGTAAAAACAATTGATTTTACTATCAAGGTCTCAGATAAAATTTGGAGCATACCTTGCCAATAAAGTGAACCTTTCTTCATAGGCAGCCACTGAGTCTTCTTCTTGACTCAATTCCAAGAATTTATTTTACATCCTAAGTTGAACATCCTTCGGAAAATACTTCTCAAGAAACATACCTTTCAATTCATCCCAGTCAAGAGCATCAATCTCATCGGCGTCCATGATATTTTTAACCATCGACCACCACTGATCTGCTTCACCCTCCAAACAGTAAATAGCAAGACTAACCTTTTGATTGTCTGAACACCCCATGACATCGAAAATCTTCTCCAGTGCCTTAATACACCCTTTAGATAACACAGGGTCAGATGATCCTCTGAATTATGGGGGATGTTGCCTCATGAAATGTTCCACCACTGACATGTTCCTCTGCGGCTAATCTGGCTGATCTCGTGCATGGATATAGCCACCATTTATCGCTTGATTCAACTGTGCCATTACTGCAACAAACTGTTCAGTTCCAATTCCGACTATCTCAGGATGCTGATTCAGAAGTTTATTTCCTTCTGTATGCCTTCCTAGCACTACTTCCCTATTTCCTCGGCGGAAAACCATTCTGAACAAACATGTCTTAGATGAAGAAACATGGTAATCTTCAAATGCTATATCATTTCAAAAAAAAATTATTTTTGGATAATCATTTAATAGAATTCTAACTCCTAAAGTTATCTAAACCGACCTTTGAAACCAACTATAAGGCCCCGGCCTTAAACCTTACTTAATCTCGAGTTATTACAAGATTACACATTGAGGATCTTTTCAGGTTTAGAGTTTTATAGAATTAGAAAATAAAACTTGCATTACATTCTACATATAAACAAAGTGGTTACATAAAGATAGTATTCATTTTTCCCATAAATGGAAACATATTTAAAATAAAACATGGAATCATTCTTGACACTTCCTTGAAACTATCATCATATCATGTACCTTTCCCTTGACCTGTGAAAAACATTTCAAAAACAAAAACTTGGGATGAGCATAAAAAGCTCAGTATGGGTTACAAAAATATGGAAAGGAAACATAAGTTCATATATACATAAGAATGAAATCATAATTTACCCCTAAAACATAAGCACTTTAACATACCTCATCAAATCATGAATAAATCATAGAAATCATAAGACATAAAGGTAACTTGAGGCGTTCATAACATTCTTACGTAGGGAGTAACCCTCTTGGTTACATTTGGAATACCCATCACAGTGTATTCCCTAAATCTCTTCGAAAAAACCTTAATGTTTCACTCCTTCATGTTACCCAATGCATTGGAGAGCTATGTCGGGCTCACCCGCCCTTAGTTTATCACAGAACCACCCGTCTTCATAATAATGCCCAAGAACCTCAACATAATCGTATCACATAAAACATGCATAAAGGAAACATAACATTTCCACCTTTCAATCACAAGATATCAATACAACACATTGATATAAAAAAATTATGAAAACCATTTCCAATACCAAAACAAAAGAAAATTAAAACATGGTATTTATTTTTCTTTTTTTAAAAAAGGTATGGCTTGTAGAGGAAGCCGAAACTCAAATGATTGTCACGGCGGCAGAGAAGTCGTTGTCGCCGCATACGTAGGACAAAAACATTCCATTTTGTCGTTTAGTAAACGCTTCGTATAAAAAATATTCCTTTTGAATAAACGTAAATTTCAAAGGGTTTTATACACCGTATAAAAGAAGGTTTTGTATAAAACAAAATATGCCTCAATGAAAGGAGATTGAGACGAAGTCCCATACCTTGGGTCCGACTTGACTCGGTCGTTCTTTAATCTCTTGAATAATAAACTTGAGTTAATTTCTACTTGTTTGCGAACCTTTTTCATGTTCAATATTCCTTTTATATCACTTATTTCCATGTCATGAACAATATGTAATTATTTAAGTTAATAACGGTCGTTTTAACGATCATTGGTACTTGAGTAAAAAATAAACCCTTTATGATTACAAGTTGTTCATGTATCCATTATATCTAGAATGGTATTCATGATGTAGATATCATATATGTAATATATATCCAGTACATGCATGCATTTATAATATTACATAATCAATTAGAGGTAAGAAATGAAATGCACCGTTCATAGAGACGGTAAGCCGTACGTACGCATGAAGGATAATTTCATTTGTATTTCGTATTTTATAGAATGGAATCATAATGATATTAATTTATATTATAATTATAGTGTAATATCATATATAATATCATAAATACATCCTTTATACATCCCACATATGGTATTTAACGAATCAAATCACTTTGAGGGGGCGGTAGTCCGCACTTCCTTAAATGAAGATATCGCGTTTACCCATAATGGGAACCATAAAGGGAAGTCCAAAATGAAAAATACAGAATCTTAAGGAAAACATAAACATATTATATATCATTTATAAATATATTTTCATCTTAATGGCCACCTTTGAAGGTTTTAAAATAATTTTGAACAATCATCGTTTCAGGAGGCAGAAATTCGCCATCCACGGAAACAGTATGTTCTTTAACCATTAGATGTAGGTGTGTGTAAGTGTAGCTCTAATAATTCTTATAAAAATATCCTAGTCTATGGAAGATACTGGTTTTGTTACAAAAGAAGATAATAAAAAGAGTTTATAGGGTTGGAGAAGCAAAATAAAACAAAAGGACTCAAGTGAAGACATTACCTTAAAATCGGGTAACTCCCTTTGGTTTGAGCTAAAAGGCTTCCTTGGGAAGACTTCTGCCCAAAGTGAGGCTTAAAGGAGTAATATAGGGATGTGGAGAGACAAAATGGGCAGGGTTTGGCCGAGCCAAAGGCTTTGGAAGTTTGGGTAAGGAGGTAGAGGTGGGGGCCTTTTATAAGAGGAGAGGAGGGGCACTCTTGGAAAGTAAAGAAATGATACTTTATTTTAGAATGAGTTTCGGATTTTAATGGTCCAAAATTGATGTGTTTCTAGGATAAGGTGATAAGGGTTCGAAATCCACCCATACAATAGGATTTGGACATGTGTAGTTCTTAGATTCTACATTATCTTTCCATCTTATTTAAATCATTTATTAATGAGGTAATCGTTGTATCATCATGATATCATAAATAATTTAATTTATTTAAAGTCTAAAAATTATAAAAAACTACTATGATGTAGAACATAGTTTTAGCTTTAAAATGAATATTTATAGTCCAAAATATCATTTATGTAGACAAAATTAAAAGTATTTTACTTAGGTGATATATTCTTTGTTACATTTAACATTCTTTAAAAATAAAAAGATAAAAAGTCACTTTCTCACAAAAGTGACTCCATGGGGCCCCCATGTTTGGAACAAGGAATCCCATGGTCGTCCAGGAGACAACCCGTAGCCTTATGAAACATGTTGTGGTCATTTTTTATTATTATTATGATATTATCTTATTATCATTAACTACCCGATTACTCATTAATCAAGATAATTAAAGATAATTACCGTCGTTACTATTCATAATGTCCAAAAACAAAAGAGTCTTAATTAAATAATTTGGACCTTATGATTCCAAATATGTAATCCATTTTACCAAATTCCAAACACATTGATTGCAAGAATTAATTTAAAAAAACTCCCCGTTGTCAAAACAAATAGCGGGTTGTTTAGAAACAATATTTATGAAAAGTTTGGCATTAGCTTATGCCCAATTCCAAAGTGAAATTAATCCTAATAACCAACATTGGATTAAATGGTAAAAATATATTCAGATTACACTTTAAGACCAATTAAAAAGATAATATAACCATATAATTAAATTAAATAAAAAGCAGTTTTGATGTAAAATGCAGTATTTTTCACTATTCATTAAAAAAATGAACATTGTCAGAAAAATACCAAAAATTTATCCATTGTAAACTTCAATGTCCAAATCATAAATAATATTTTTATTTTCACAAATATAGATTATAAAATTGTCAAAATTTTGTTTTAAAAAAAGGGTTTGCCATCAAAAGGAAGTAAAACAATCTCTTAAGAATATTAGTGTATTTCATGCATAAGATTGGATTTATTCTCATTTTAAGCCTCTAAAACACTATCTAAATCATTAATAGACATAGATAAAAATATCTATTATTCATTACTTACTTGGGATGTTACAATGACCCTCTTTGTCCATCATAAAATTTGAATGAATCACTTCCTCTCCAATTTTTTTATTACAAATGAATTGGGGTTCCCTCATTTTTATAGTCTCATCCATTTGTGATGTTCCACCACCTTTAATTTTTTTTTTAACATACAAAATCATGTTCCCAAGCTATGTAATATTCTATGAACTATTGAAATTCAATATTTTCATGAGTATTATTATATTCATGATGATTTCCATCAACACATCAAACATTTCATAATTGTACACTTCTTGAAGTAAAAAATAGTACTGTCAACATTTTTGATGCTAAACATATTTTACAATCTCATCCCAGTCTTCGTAAACCCACTAATTTATCATTTTTATGATATTTTATTCCTTGAAAATTTTCTTTCACGTTTGTAGCCTCTTCCCCCTATTTTTTTTGCCCAAAAATTTGGAAATATTTGGGAAATGATACCACCTTTAATAAAATTATAATCTTGAACTATATGATCACTTACCTTGATAACTCCTAGATAAACCCATTATAGATTGAAAAAAACACAAATATGACCTTATTTCCAACTATGAATAGACTTCAATATAATAATAATCCTCACTCAATTTTATCCATTCCAACACATAAACATGTATTGCAATTCAAAATACCCAATGCTCTCAATGTGTGGTTCTCCCATGATTCGTTGGTGATTGTGATGTGAATTAAAGCCCTTGGTGAGTCAAAAAATCAATTATCATATTATTTCTTACGGAAATAGGTGTAATAATTTCTAAATATCTGAAAAACTAAATATATATTTTCCCATAAGATTCATAGTTTTTTAATTGAGAGTAGATTGGTCTTGAAGGAAGAGATATTTTGGACATGTTATTATCTACAAATATGGGCTAGTTAGTATAAATTATATATCCCATAGTCTTAATACTTTTTTATGCATGTGTGGTTTTATTCATGTTCCCTTTGGTATAGAATTTAATTTGTTTTTAAGAAATGATGTATTTGACCTTTTTTTGACATCATTATATATGTGGATGATGAGTATGTATGTCCAAGGACAAACCATGGGGTGTTCTAGTGCCTTGAAAATGGGATTTCAGTTCTAAAAGGATGAATAGTAGGGTTTGTGATATTAAAAGAATAATTCTTTTTAGAATATTAACATTGAATACATGGGTGTTTAGATATTCCCAAATGAAAAAATGAGTTATGTTATGTGGATGGGTAAATATGAGAAATTGTTAAAGTGGAATGTCACATGGTAAAATTATTTTATAGTGTGGCCGATGGTTATAACTATGATTATTTTGTGGAAAATTAGAGATATAAATTTTTCTAACGTGTTGAATGGAATGAATCTTAGTAATGTGAAAAATGATAAGGTTCACACCATTTTTAATGGTTGTTTACAAAGGTAACATATGATGAAAAATGAATTTAATGATAATTGGTATTGTTTGTATATGTTACTGAGTGTCATATCCTATTAGTTTGGAAATATGTATTATATAGGCCCACTAATGTATCACATGGTCTAGGATTTCAAAATGATTCTATATACTTGTAATGAATGGACATGAGATGGATAAATGGAAAACTATTCCAATGTAAATTATATAAGTTGATTTTATGATTGGGTTCCCATGTGATGTAATGTGTTCGACCCCCATTTTTTATGAACTAGAAATTTGAAATTAGAATAAACGGTATATTATTTATGTGTATTAGTTAAACTCGAGGGTTAAAAGGATACTTAAATATGTTTTAATGGAATGTTTTTTTACTTTTTAACTACCATTGAATTTTCTATCATTCCAACATATTATAATTACATGACCACATAATTTTATAAACAATGATCATGGTGGAATACTAAGTTTTACTCAAACCATGTTCATCCCCCCATTAGGTACACAATAAGAACTCATGGTGATACATCTAGATAATAGTAATGCCCATATATTAAATGAATGATATGAGATTTAGGATCATTAAGGAGAGTGGATACCATACATGACATCATGAATTGTTTGGGGATTTTATTTAGTGTCTTATTTTCTTTTAATTTGGATCATTAGACTATCATTACATAACATGATTACTACTTTTTTATGATGGAACATCCCAGAGTTGTGAATTTTTTATATGATGTGTTGGTATTTATTATTATGGAATGACCATGTTTATTTTTATTTCCAATACTGGATTTCTCTAGTAAAGAGGGTATATTATTCTCACTTATTCTATTAGATTCATTCTTCTAGTCAGCAGAATCTGGGATATTGGGAGGCACAAAAATGACCATGTTGGAAACCTACTCAGTGTGTTAGGTATTTTGGTACTCCATTTGGTACGTTAATAGAATCCTTATATTATTCATATAATGCTGAATAATATTATTTATATTAAACATATTTTATATATATATAAAATTTAGTAATCAAAAGAGAAAATAATATCAAGAAATAATTATGATAATGATATAGTTTTATATACCACTAGCCAGACTATAGAACTCACCATTTCTATCAAATAGTCCCATATATAAAAAAATTATTCATTCAGGTATGGTACATTATTATTTTATAAGATAGACTGATTTATAAGTAAAACTCATTCATGGAATCATCATTATGATTTTGTATAAAACAAAATACAAAAACCAAATTTTATTGATAATATAAAAAAATGATTATTAATACATCAATATGAATATGTCTACCCTTATGCCTAAAAATATTTTTACCATATTATTATTTTTTATCAAATTATAAGTATATGTTTTCAATAGTTGTTTATTCATGTTCATTTCTAAATTTGGTTCATTAATGTAATAATTTTACATTAGACTTAAATCAATCATAAGGGTTTACAAATTGAGTGATATTAATAAAATAATATCACTAAAGAGTATTGAATAAGCTTTGTATTTTGGCTTCTTCTTCATGAACTTGGTAGATATCTAGTTAACACCCAATATGTAATTTTAAGGTTACTGCCTCTTGGTACATCCATGATTGAGCCTACAACAATATTAAATAGTCATACAAGGTTATAATTTCCTGGAAAACCATATACCCAATAATTTACGAATAAAAAATTCATAATATATATTTCCAATTATAACACTAATTGAAATAAAAATAGATGAAATTATTGATATTTCCCTATGTAAATAATATGGATAACATAATCATAAATCACATATAAGAAGAAGGTTGATGGACAAACAACATATATTCAATATGAAATTTTTAATAAATACTAAAATAATAATATATAGAATGAAAATAATCTTCCCCATGTATATATAATATCATAGATTCTATTAGAACACCATCCAATAAGAGTTTTATAAAATATTATTTTCAAGTTATATAAAATAATTATTATAGTATTATGTCAATACTAGTATAACATGATCATAATCTATCAATAGAAAAAATATAGATGTTTTAAAAATAATATATCACAAGAATGGAGAAAATTTTGGAATTGATAGAAGGAATGGATATCCCCATAAAAATAAAAGAATATAACACGACACAAAATACTATAATATACACAAATTATATGAAATAATTTCAAATAATCATCGTAACTTAATGAATGAAAATTGATGAACAAAAAATCCTCACTGCATGGGAGAGCACAAAATCACTAGTGCTATAAATAATGTAACATTATTCATAATTTAAGTAATATAAATATAAGTATTATGGTAATAATAACTTTTTTGGGTTGTGATTACACTATTTAATGGAAAAATAGTTCACAAATTTTATTATGTCTCCAAAAATAAAAAATTATTGCAAGAAAACCTCTTCAGTTTATGTAAATAATTAATCCAACCCCCCAGAAATTTAGGGCCAAAAATTGAACAAAAATACTATGGTTTATAAATAATTTATCACATGATATCTCGAAGAATAATTATTAATATATCATATAAATTAAATTAGGTATGTAATAGTAATCATGCATCAATGAGCATAATTTTAGATAAAACACTTGCAAGAGTTGGAACATTGGAACCAAAATTGTAATAGAATGTTAACATGAATGGAAAATTGAATATCAGAAATATAATAGAATGATGATATGAATATGAAAATTAGTTGGTAAATACACAATATAAATGTGAAAATGGAGAATATAATAAAAATGTTTCATCGAAAAAAAACTGAGATCAATACCCTTTCCACTTGTCCATAATTTGATGAAATTACATTTAAATCATACATCAAAACAATATATAAATTGATCAAATAATTGAAAATTTTAAAAATATATTGTCTAATTTATACGCATCATAATTATTCATTTTTTTGATGAATTATTCTAGTTTTCTACATGAGGAAATTTTAGTTATAATTTTTTTACTAGTCTAATAATAGCTGTATCCATGTTCATTATTCCTTGAATGATCATAACTTTTAAAATAATAATCATACTTTCAAGGTTTATTTATAACTATTTATAATTTCTCAAATTACATTTAATTGTTTTTTTAATCATTTTTATTTTTAATTGATTCGAAAATAAACATGTTTTTTTTTAAATTCTTAATTATCAAAGTGTTTTTTATTAATTATTGATATAAATATTTGTATATAATATCTCAAAGTAAAATAAACGTTTTCACATATTTATATCATATTATAAATTTAATTATGATCCTATAATAATCCAATATATATATATATGCACATCATTGTTCAATTAGATGGATAAAATGAACCAAGCATGATGATACCCTAGTTTAAAGAATGAGTATTTGATCATTTTCTAAAAATATAATTTTTAAAAGCATAATATTATTATTTTATTTTTATTAGAACTGTGTATGTGAATTAGATGTAATTATAAGAATAATTAATTTATATTAATGAATTATTGAATTTGAATAAATTATTATTCTCCCAAAAGGCTTATTTTTAAAAAATCAAATTAATAATGATCAATTGTAGATCATATTATATATACGTTATAAAAAGTTTCATAACAAAACTATATGATATCATACAAAATAATAATATATTAATTACTTTTATATTTATTACCTCATAAAGTATTTAATGAAATCAAACACCATACATAATGATGGTGGTATTCTATAGGACGCAAGGGCACTAGTTTTTTGTCCAATGGATGGGGTATATGAAACAAATAATGAAAAGAACCTAAATATACTAACATTAATTTATAACTATTATACTAATATAATTATAGTACTATTTATATAGTAAATTTTAAAATTACTATTAGGATGAAAACTACGTTGTTGATAACACTCCTTCCTAGGACTTGAATTTTTCAAGAATTTCTCTTTAAATTTGAATGTCTTAGGATAAAAATGGGTTATTGGGGAAATATGTTCTTAGGATAGGGTTAAATAGAGACTAAAAATTAATATCCTAAAATAGTTATTTAATTGAAATGTGTTTCGTAATGTGATAATGATTTTCTCCTTTATAAGTGAAGTACTGTGCAGTTTTATGAACAATATTAAACTTTTCAATAATTTGATGGTGATATTTGAGGTTCAATGTATATAAATTGAAACAAGGGTATGTAAAACATGTAATGGTAGACCAATAGATTATAAATTATATTTAAATCCCATTCAAAACCACCTTTTGACATTTACACATAGTTTAACACAATTTACCTCATTACTTTTATCTTATTTTTTAATATGAGACCATATAAATTAATTTTAATGAAAAATATAAAAAATGAACATTTTAACTATTTTTATTTCTCTAATTTAAAATTATAATATAAAAATATATAATAAAATTCCCAATTATGTTAAAAGATATTTTTACAATTAATAAACTGGACCACATATAAACAGTTATTGGAGAAATAATGTTTTTGATTTTATTTTATATAAAAGGTGAAATAATATAGAGTATTTATATTTATGAAATAAATAGTCTAAATATATTTAAGATAAATTATATGAGTATTTAAATGATTAATAAAACTGAATCACCATTTAAATTTACATATTCAAGGTAAATTCTAAATATAGTTCCTTTTAGACTAATTATTTTTTTGTTATTTCAAAAAATGGTTTAGATATGTTTTATTAAATAAATTTTTTTTATAATTTATAATGTTATTCATACAATTAATATTTTATTACTTAAATGGTTATGTATATTCATTTTTTATTCTATTAAAATTCAAATTTCATATAGTTTTAATGTTTCATGAATAAGTAATTTTTCAACTGATACTAAAAATCATTATGAATATCATTAAAATTTATAATCAATAAATTTTTATGTGGAATTAAAAAATGTTATTCATTTTTATTAAATTAAAATTAAAAATATATAATTTTTTTGAATGAAATAATTAAATATAATTTAAATACTTTTAATTGGGAATCACATTTTAAATAACTTACAATAAGTTTAATTTATCATCATCAATATCATTTGTGAAATTGAAATGCGCATTTAATAAAAGATAACATTCATAGGGAGTTAATTTTTAAAATATTAATTGATGTTATTAGTCATTTTGGGTATAATAATTGATGTTAATTCATATTTAATGCATTTTTAATTTTATTTAGTCATATATTTTAAAAAAACCATTTGTATTCTTTCCCATTGATACGAAATATATGTTTTAATGAGCATACATAAAAATTTATATTTTATGTAAATATATCATTGTTTATTTGCTCAATGTTTTTTATGGATAATGATATTGAATAAATTGATATATTAAAATGTTATCATGTTTTATAAATTTATTTTTGTTAATTGTATATTCTCCATTTACCTAAGATATTACTTATAATAAAATTTTTTCTCAGGACCCAGTGCTGATTTACACCTATGAATGCAGATAAAATATAATGATTTTCTCTCTAAATCAAAAAATTATTACATTTAAATTTCATATAATTTCATACATCATGAATGAATACATATAGGGTTTCTTTATGTTCAATTTTGGTTCAAAAATATTGTTGGAAATACATCTTAATGAATACTATAATTTATCAAAAAAATAAAAACATATGGTACTTATATAGATTCACAAATGGAAGAGCATAAAAATTATCATTTATCCATGTTTTTATTGGCATGATTTATGTAATTAATTTTGTATTAATTTAAAATCTTGAAAAATATTTCACCCTCAAAAAATTCCTAATGATAAAATCCCCTATATTGTTATTTATTGAACTTACATTAAATTTATATTCCATATGTATAACACTAAATGTACCTATAATAATTTATTTTAGTGTAGCATTACTCCCCTAAAATCTAATTAAATTGTAGACATGACATATAAAATTAAAACCAAAGGAAATAGTAGGTACATACAGATTTGTTAGTTGTGTCCTCAAGTCTATATTAGGAATGATTCCAATTTATACATTGTGGTATCCTAAAGTTTGAGGCATTAAATGAAATAGTGTTTCAATAATTTAAAAAATCATTATTGATGTTATATATATATAATAAAAATGTGATGAAATTTCTAAAAATCATTAAATTAATTTGTACAATATGAGGAAAACTACATTTTATCTAGTAGTAAATATTAATCTATTGGGATAATTATAAGAAAAATCATCAATTCAAATACCATTCAAGAATATTCGTTTAAATAATTATAGAAACAATTCATCTACCAGGTTTTATAATAACATTTAACATATATAATGATGTAATGTAACTTATGGTTGATGATAAAAATAAATATAGTTTATATGAAACCCATATCTTTTATATAAAAATCAATAATGAGACAAAATTAATGATATTAGTAGGCTGTATATAATTCACCATCGTAGTATACTAATTTATAATGAAAATATAGTGGTTATTTAGATTTGATGAATGATGAATAATATATTTAATAGGTGTTCTAGGCTAATTATATGTTCGTATGTAAATATTATAATTTTTTTTGAATTTTGAATAAAGAGATTACTTTATTATATTAGTTTACTCATTTTTTATTGATTTCAAAATAAAGGATTCCATGAAAAACAAATTCCCAAATTATGTGACAAAATTAGTCTAACTCTAATGAAATATGTTGCGTCTTTCTAATAATTATGTATATTTTCCACAAAATTAGAAGTAAGAGCCTTATTAAGAGGTGGTCTAGTTTTTATTTCCATTACATGAATGTTAACTATATTATAATTTTTTTTCCAGTCAATGAAAAAATGGATTCATTCATGAATACACCTCTTCCAGAATTATTTTTTTTATTATCAATTCATATGTTTTGTTAAATTGGATATTTATAAATATGAAAGCTGTGAAAAAGATAAATATGATAACATAGTTTAATAGGTAGATTATATCTTCTTTAGAATATATTTTTCCATTATAACATAAAATATATGATGAAATCCATTTGAATATACCTTTGATGTACCATTAACTAACTATTCAAAAAAGGGATTCCCAAAGTTAATTCTAATTTAGGTCATTATTTCTAGCCATATTGATGATGATGATGATGAAAATATTCATATTTTTCAGAAATTCCATTCCCAAAATATGATCATTAGTTTATTCCATGAGATTGAATGCTGATAAAAAAAATTATATAGAAAAAAATTATCTATAATACACTTATTATTTCAATTATCCTCCTAGATATAAATATTGAATATCATTAGTATAAATGTTTTTTTCTAAGAATACGCAAGGCCCTATAATCATTAATAGATCTGATTTTAACATGTTTAATAGCTATACAAAGGTTTGTAAAATCGATATAATCAATCATTCCAAAGAGGATGGTTGAAAATGAATCCACTACCTAACCCAAATTTAAAAAACCAAAAAAGGAAAATGGTGATTTATTGATAATGGTAGAGAGTATTGAACTCAAAAACATGGATTGAATGGTACTAAGAAATTATAATGAGAAACCATTATTTTTATGGAAGATTAGTAAAAAAAATTATGTTAACGAATCAAATGATTTATAAATATATATATTAAATATAATATTTATAAATTTTGATATTTTTTATAGAATATGGCTACTCTCCAATGTAGTGTAGATAGTTTTTTGGATTTACCTTTACATGACGAATCCAAATTTAAATGAATAGATTATCATATATGAAATAGTCACTTTTTTAAGGGATAGTGTTTTAAAAAAACATTTGTAATGTTTTGTGAATAAAATTTTTTCACATCCATGGAATTATACACCTTTGGTAACAGAATATGGAATTTATAATTTTAACTAGGTGGAATATATTCTCTTATAAATTGCAATATTATTGAAAATTTAATATCATGGTTAATTATATCCCAAAAATATATTTTTGATTTTATTGTAGAAACTATCATGTCATACTATAATCTATAGATTGATAGAGAAAAGTAAATTATTAATCTCATCGACAAGTGGTATTTATTTTTAAAATTCATTTGTTATTTCTATCATAGTGAAACTACTATCATAAAGATACAGTTAATATAGATAGGTTTTTCAACAATAAATGAAATTATGATTAAAATAATAAATCATACCTTCAATAAGCATAGTCTCTGATTACTACATGTTTCCATTTATGATCCTATATGACATGTATGGATTCATATTCCATTCCATAATTAAAAAGTAAATAAATTTTGAATTCTTATCCCTTTTTGTTAGAAATTAAATTGGGATACTTTCTCCAAAGATACTAACCATTATACTAACCAAACTACCAAGAAGATATGTCAAATTAACTAAGGGTATATCCTATGATGAACTCATTTACTAGAATTTTGTTAAACACAATTCATTAATAGAAATACCATAATTTATATTACTAAACATAAACATTCTCTCATATCTCAGAGGCATTATAACACTATTATTTAACTTTTTAAATCTTTTAATGAAATCAAAAGTTTAATTGTGCTAATATTTATTAGAAAATTCCTCCATGAAATCATTATATAATAAATATAAGTTAACAATTTTTAAGGTAATGGGTCGATTAATACATGTACTCATTAATGATATGAGAATATACAAGTTATTTGATTGAATACTTGGGAGAGGCCTATAATAAAATGTTACATTTTTGTAACCACAATGGATTAAAATGATATATCAATTTTACAATTATGTATCCAATATATTGTTTCATTAGACCATTAGAAATAATCTTGAATCAATATGATCTCATTAAGGTAACTATGGATATTAAATTTTCCAATATCCTGAGATGCCATCCTAATAAAACAACTACAAATATTTTCATCCGTATTCATAACATCAATAAAGACACTAAAAACAACCCATTTTACCATGTGTTGATAATAAATAAAAGATAATTCATGCTATAAATGACATACTTTCATATAAATATTGGATTCATAAATAACATCAACCATTGAAGATAAATTAAAATGGTTAATGTGAATATAATATTTTGTTTTCATGATTGGTGAATAAAAGATTTAACATCCTTCCTCCTATGAACCAATATGGTCTCAACATATGATGTAATCATATTATGAGACAAAAATTACTAACTAATTTTATTTCAAACAATTATAGTGAAGTGATTCAACCTTACCATTTGTTCTATAATACTGTAAATAATACTTATATTATGAACTAATGTGAATAAAAGATTCATTTCTCTATTCATTATAAAAATCATTAAAACTGCTAGAAATACTATCATTTTTAAGATGAAAAACAAAAAGTTTATGAAATTTTTCTTTTATCAATATATATATATGGATTTTTTCTTTTCTATATTCCTATATTTGTTTTGGAAAATAGAATTAATTATTTTAAATATTATTCTCTAGTTTCCCAGATCAATCTACCAACTCATCCAAAAAACATCAATAAAAACATTGATTTCGTATAAGTTTTATCTAAAAACATATATGGAATTAGTGGAGAAATATTTCTTGTATCATTATTTAATGAATCCAAATTTATGAAATAATCAACTTTCTCAATAGTCATGTCCCAAAAAATTCCCTCTTTACTGAGTAGTTTTATTCTCATATATCTATTTGAAACCATATAAATATGTGTTTCCTAAACTAATAAACCATGTTAATGTAATAAATTATTTTGTAACTATAGCTAACTAGAACATTAGAACATTATTTATAAAAAAACCCAAATCATGAGTTTAAATTCAATCCCTTGAGTCTCCTTGATAGTATACGCCACAATTGTTAGATAAGGGAGATATCATTAACCATTGTCCTATAATCCTCATAGGGTTATGGGGATTTTTCTATTAAACATTAAACATTAAACATTATTTTTAAGTTGTATACCTCCTATACAAGATCCTTCCACTTATATTTCATTATACATGTAACATAACCATTTCTATTAATGTTATATTGGTTTAAAAAATTTTCATTCCAATACTCATGAAGCTAATGGAATGGAATTCTAAAATCCTAATAGAATAAATGAAACATAAATAAAATATCACGATTAATTTTTTCATCCATTTACATGAGGAAAATATTCTAAAAAATAGTGTCTAATATGTATAATCAAAAGAAGACCCTTCCATCATTCCCAGGTTTAGATTTTTTTGTCTCCATATCCAATATAATTGTAATAACCACAGATTGTACGTCTAATAATAATAATATGATAGAAATAATAATAAAAAGCACAAACTATCTTCAGTTATAATATTTTAAAAAATATAAAACACAACATAATGTTTCCAATCATGGAAAACACAATATAATTTCAATATATAGTCAAAAATAATAATTATCCATTCCATGGAAAATTTGGTTATGAAAAAAATGTTCCCTATAAATAGTTAATAATTCATGTTCATTGTTCATTTTATCAAGACCACAAATTTATTACCTTGTTTAAATATTTGTTTCATGGATAAGATATCAAATCCCAAAAATCTATCACCAAATCAAGAAACATTGAATAATTTTTTTTAAAATTACCTTTATTATTTAAATTTTATCAAATTTTATAATATATATATATTAAGGTAAATGTATTGTGTAAAATTTTTCATATCATTTCACAAGTTTATTTTGAAATATCTATGCAGGGGAATCAAATTATTCCAAAACAATATGGAGTATTTTTTTATATAACATCATCTCGTAGTGTAGCGAAAAAATACTACATTTTGATAATGATTCATTAATATCTCAATGGTTACATTAATCTACCATGTTTCCCTTTGAAATCATTCATGTGATCTTTAATACCCATTTCTCATTATCGAAAACTTTATATTAAACATTGACATACAAAATGATAAATTTATCTTCCTATTATTTTATATATTTACTAAAATACTTATATGAAAACAAATACTCTTTTTCACATTATTTTATTTAAATATTTTATATTTCAAAATGAATATCTCATTTTTAATTATCTTATTCATTGTTTATCATAATTAAATATTTTTTTATAAAAAACAATCAACATGACACATTATTTTCAAGACTATGTCATGCTTTTCAATTTATTTCTTATTTATATTAATTAAAATGAATATATACATTTTATATACATCATTAATTAATAAAATAATACCATGTTTTATTATCAAATTTACATTATGGGGATATATACCTATATGAATTATCACTATAAATCACAATTTTATGTAATGGTAAAATGAAAAAATGATTCATTATATATAATAAAAAAATTGAAGTGAAAATTTATAAGGAATAAAAACAAAACTATTAAATAGAAAATTCATGAACGTTGTATATGTTTGAATGAATTTTTGTTTAAAAATATTGAAGAATTTTATTCAATATAAACAAGTTTTTAATTGAGGAACAATGAAATAATATAAGAATAATTCTCACAAATAGAGAGAAAAATCATTAGAATATCACAGTATGCCAAAAACGAAATTATAATGGATTCTTTATTGAATATATATATTCCAAAACCCTTACATTTATAAATAATATATTTTAAATAATAATTCACTATGTTTGGTGGGTAAATAGAACAGAAAATAAATAAAAAATATGAAATAAAAGATATATTGGTGGAAGAAAAATATCTACACGTGGTTCAAATCAGTAATCCATATTTCTACCCTTATCTGAAAGGATTATCTATTGATTCTAATTTAAAAATGTTTTTTAAAATCGGTAGAAATGAAATATATGTTGAAGAATTTAATATAAATAAGGATTCCATCATGGGGTTCCACATTTTTTTCATGTGATGGGTCACCGATATTTGTTCTATGATGTTTTATTAACACACTCTTCTGATATGGAAGGGTTTAAATGAAAATAATTATTTATTTTGAAGCTAATTTTTATCCAAAACATTAACTTTATTCAACATTTTTTTATTTATATTCTTCATATTTGGTGCTTCGTTATAAGTAAAAAAATTTATTCTCAGGTAACCGTATCATTTAAACAATTTTATTTAGTATTCCCTAATATCAAGTAGTGAAATGTGAAAGCATATATGCCTGTGATTAGTCTCTAAAAATGTTAACAATAAATTTTATATATTCATGAAAATAAAGTATTATTTTTAGTAGATATAAGGTTTTTGTTTCATTAACCAATGGGTCATTATAATTGTCTACAACATGTAGCATGTGAAAAGCAATGTCATGAATCAGGGAGCTGGTGCAGCGGGAGGCGGTGGTAAGAAGTACCAGTTGCCACCACCCCCACCCCCAGGTGGTCCACGCCAAGCTCAGGGAGCTGGTGGTCGAGGGCGAGGATAGCTGCATGCCCTGGAGGTAGTCGACCCAGAGGCACCGCGGATGGATAGAGGTACGCCTTTTGTCTTTTCTACTTACTACAGTAGTTTGATAGACACTGTTTATCAGTACTCTTTCCTTTTTGTTGTTTGCTCGAGTTTTTTTCAGGGCATTGGTAAGACCCTGTGTGGGTGTTGTTCTGCGTGCTACGAATGCGTGAGGAAGAGGGATCCTTCCCCCACAGAGACGCGTTTTTGTGACGCGATTTAAACCGTGCGGCCGAGTCAGTGCCACTCAAAGCGGATAGTATTGAGGTGTGGTGGATGAGTCCCTCTGACTTATGCGTTCAAGCATGGGTGTCTGTTAGTGAGCTCACTGGTGTGTGAGACCCAGTTGAGAGTCCAATCTCTTTCCTTTTGCTTAGGGATTTTCAGGGACGAAAAGTTCTACGGGGGGGATGATGTAGCGACTCGGGTTTTTGGTCCTGTCAGACTTTGGAATATTTCTAGGAATAATTCCAGAGCTAGGCGCGAAGAAGGCATGCGATTCCGAGGCCCGGTGTGCCCGTAATTAATTTTATAAAATATTAAGTATTTTTATACTATGCACGTGGGGGGGGGGGGTGTGGTATCTCCTAAACGGTAGCTCAGAACGGGAATATGATGGTATGGTTACATCTGGAACGTGTCGTTTACCCTAGCTGAGGTGTAAACTTCACGGGCACGGGCCTGCTGTGGAAAACGCCACCAGGGGCATTTTCGTAAATAAGTGGAAAAGTTGGTTTAAGATCGTCGGCTCGAATAACTTCTGAACAGAGTCTCAGATCGCAAATCCGAGTCCGTCGTTGCATTCAGAACAATGTGTTTACTCTAGGGGTGACCTTACCTTTGTCTGTATCGGGCGCGGAGTCGGGAGCGTGGTTTTAAATGAAGGTTTTTAAATAATAATAAAAAACCTCATTCTCTCCCTCTCCCACCCACGATCAGGCGGCGGCAACCACCCCTCCCAACCTCCGTTTCTTCTCCAAATCGAGCTCCGGGAGTCCGAATTCAGCATCGTTCGTCTGCGGATCCAGCTTCTGGGCGTCACGAGCGCCGTTCTGCATCCAAAGCATCGGCGATCCGCCAACAGGTAGGCGTTTTACGTTTTGAAATTCCCGGATCCCGTTTATGCGTTTTTTTTCTTCAAATCGTCATAAGGGTTGTGTAGTTCGGGTCTCGAGCTTTCCAAAACTTTTTTCGGATCTGAATTTGGAGCACAGGGGTGCTCCCGGTGGCTCCCGGAAGTTTTTCGGCGAAAACCCGGTTTTCCGGCGAGACCCGTGGCGGCCATGGCGGTATCCGGCAAGGTACGGCGGAGGTACGATGGAATCCGGAGGCGGCGGCGGCGGAATCCGGCGGCGGCGCGGTGGTTTCTGGCGAGGCTGGCAGTGGTCCGGCCAGGATTTTCTTGAGGTTCTTTAAACCCCCGTAACTCGCAAACCGTAACTTCGATTTGCGATCCGTTTGCGGCGACGTGCTCCTTGCGTCGAGACGGACCTTTTGAACTCACTTTGAGGGTTTAAGGGTTTGGGATCGTGGCCCGGGTGTTAGAAACGTTGTATAAAATAATATTATTTTATAATTTTACGACTTCGGGCCGTTGTAACTTCTACCCGGAGCGTCTGATTGACGTGCCGTCAGTGGCGTTGAGACCCTGATGGTACGATGGACTTTTTGAGATGGTTTTCGGGTGTTGGGTCTGTGAATGGTGTGCGGGACCCATGAGGCCAGGTTTTGGCGTTTGCCGAGAAACACAACTTTTGCACCAGCAGTCCGATTTTGGCGGATGAATAGTCGATCCTGTGTGTTTTTCCGAGAGGATCACAATGGTGCGATCCGTTCAATGAGTTTCGGAATCTAGGCATGGGCCCCACCCGAGTTGGCCTTCGGTGAATAATACCTTTTTCACCGGGTGTCCGTTTCGGACGAGCGAGTAGTCGATTCGTCTTTTTTTTTTCCAATGGGATCATCGTGGTATGGTCCGCTCAATGAGTTTTGGGATCGTTGTGTTGGCCTCACACGGGATAGCTACGGCGAATAGTGCCTTTTTCACCGGTGCTCTATTTCGGGCAAGTAAATAGCCTATCCTGCCTGTTTTTCCACATGGAACACGATGGTGGCCTCAGTTTTGGCCTAGGAGGTGCGCAGTGTGGCATTGTGGTGGGTCGCTCGGGTTAGTGACGTTAGGACCAGCAGTGGTTGAGGGTTCTCCCTTGGTTCGTTCCTACGGGGGTTCGTGTGGCATCACAACCTTCGTATGGGTTTATGATCCTCTCGATTGGATGTTTTAACTGTTAGAGTTGTGGCATCCCTCCGGTGGGTCCGTAGCAGATCCTCTAGCATCTTTACCCTGGATCGGGTTCTTGGTATCACTGTAACCGCTTATTCACGGGCGGCGATCCCCTATCTAGCACGTTAACCCCATAGGGTTTGTGGCATAATCGGGAATATGATCCCCTACGCAGTGGGTCTTTCCTAGTAGGGTTGTGGCATCGTCGGGTATACGATTCCCTACTCAGCATGAAGTTTATAGTAGGGTTGCGGTATCGTTGGTTATACGATCTCCTACTCAGCGCTTGGTGTCGGTAGGGTTGCGGTATCGTTGGTTATGTGATCCCCTACTCAGCGTGTGGTTTCGGTAGGGTTGCAGCATCGTCGGTTTGATCCCCTACATCGCGAGTTATACCAGATAGGGTTCCAGTATCGTCGTGACCATCTTTATATGGATGATGATCCTCTACATAAGTGTTGAGCTTCTTTCGAGCGCCAGATCGGGTTGTGGTATCCCCCAGTAGATCCTGGGTGTGATCCCCTATCTGTGAGAACTACGTATGCCAGATCGGGTCGTGGTATCCCCCAGGGGACCCTAGGAGTGATCCCCTATCTGTGAGCTACGTATACTGGAGTGGGTCTTGGTATCCCCTAGCGGACCCTAGCGGCGATCCCCTATCCGAGGAGTTTGGTGGTTATGTTGTTTCAGCGATGTTTCCTCAGTGATGTTATCCGACGAGCGTGGTCTCTCGGGTGAGCGTCTGAGATGTTTGTTTGGGACCCGATGGAGTGTATCTCTCGGATGAGTGTCATCTGGTATGATAGTGTTCATGTGTTGTACTCTCCTGGGTGGGACAGTTGCTGGTGATGAGGTCGGTACCTCTTGTGGCTTGTGGCCTGAGCTGAGTATATCTGTATTGTTCAAGGTGTATGTATGGGCATACACCTGAGCTGAGCTGAGCTGACTAGTTGTGTTTAGCCGAGGATGGTCACGAGATGGAGTTTCTCTCTCGTCTGGGTTCCCTATGGCTGGGTTGAGCGGACTGTTGCCTTTCAGTTTCTACCTTGGGTTTTGAGTTTTTGGGGTGCCTACTGAGTATGTTTATACTCACCCTTGCACAGGCTTTGCCTGCACATGTTTGTGTCTTGTGCAGACCACAGGCCTTTTGACGGAGTCCCAAGAGGATCCGGAGTAGGCGGAGCTTAGTGAGCGAGTTGACCGGGGTGTTTACTGGAGCTGTCCTGAGGGAGCATTCTGACGGGTGTTTGTGGCAGCGTTCCCCTTCTTCAGAGCAGGTTGGACGTGCTTTGTAATTTTATTTTGGTGGGCCCTGTTTTCCCCTTTGTACTTTTTCTGTTGCACTCTGGTTTGGGATAGATTGTATGCATGCTTTTACTTTTCAGTTTCTATATCTCTGCACTGTTGCATGGAGGTGTTTGTGGGTGCGTGTGTACAGGTACCTTAGGCTAATGCCTCCCATGTGTGTGATATCCTACTCGGCGCAGGTCTCCAGCCCCTGGCCTATTGGAGGCGGGCTTGGGGAGTCGCGGCTCGAGCCCCATTGGGTCGGGTCGTGACAGAGTGGTATCAGAGGAGGTTCCACCTTTGGGATCTCAGAGCGTAGCTGGTCTAGCTGTGAGCTTGTTTCGGGTTGCATAGCGACAATGTTAGGATGTTTCGAGTTCGGGTTTCAGGCCAGAGACTCCAGTGTTGGTGCGGCGGTCGATGTATCCATACACCATGACTCTGATAACCTGCCTTTCGACTCGGGACATTCGTACACTGGTCGCGGGGACATAATGGTAAATGCATCATATAAGACTGAGTTTTTGGGTTTTCCTTGTCCTTCTTGAGTCAGCTCTCCAGATATACTCTTTGACTGTTGTGTGTCTTGAATGTACTTCAGGATGCCTCCACAACGACAGCCAGTGAGGGTTCTGCAGCAGGATTATGCTGACGACCCACCCCGTGTAGAGGCTGTGGAGTAGGGCGCAGGTTCTGAGGTTGCACCTCCAGGTGGTCTACCAGTTGAGAAACCACCTATCGAGCAGCTGATTGTGCTGGCGGTGCAGGACGAGGTTGCACGTAGGCTGATTTCGCTGCACGAGTTCTAGAGGCAGCGACCTCTGAGGTTCCGGGGTGATCAAGACCCCTAGGCAGCTGATGACTTGCTTGAGGCAGTCACCCGGGTATTCTGCCTAGTGAGGACACCTCCATATCAGATGGTGGTCCTAGCGGTGAGCCTTCTACATGGTTCTACCGGGTGATGGTGGAGTTTGGTGACGCAGTCCCATGATAAGGAGACGCTCACGTGGGCAGAGTTTGAGCGGCTCTTCAAGGAAGAGTTATATCTGGTGACGCTGAGGTCAGTGCGGATCCAGGAGATTCTGCAGCTTCGACAGGAGAGAATGACTGTGTTGGAGTACTCAGCGAGGTTTACAGACCTGTCGCGCTACTCCCTGGATATGGTTCGAGACCCGTTCCTTAGGGCTCGGACCTTCGAGCAGGGCTTACGCAGGGACATCCGAGCAGGTGTGGTTTCCTTATGCCTACCCACCTATGCTGGAGTGCTTGAGAGAGCGTTGGTTGTGGAGAGTTTTCTGGCTGAGCAGATTCCCCCTGTTAGTGCTGGGCACTCGAGGGCTGAGACTTTTTTAGTCGGATTGACATATGGTAGCCGACAACAGACTGAGGGGTCAGGACGTGGTCGACGTTTCAGGAGGCGACCCCAGGATGGAGGATCTGAGCCTCAGGGCTCACAAGGCTCGCAGGCTAGTTTTGGTCAGCCGCAGGAGAGGCGGTGTTACACTTGCAATGGTCGGGGACATCTTGCTAGAGATTGTCCGACCCGACGTGTTGCTGAGAGGGAGTCGGTCGATGGACCGCCTTGGCAGAGGCAGCGTCTCAAGCAAGGAGGTCCGCAGGGCGGCGAACGTGGTGGCAGAGCTAGTGCAGCGGGAGGCGGTGGTAGGCAGTACCAGTTGCCACCACCCCCACCCCCAGGTGGTCCACGCCAAGCTCAGGGAGCTGGTGGTCGAGGGCGAGGATAGCTGCATGCCCTGGAGGTAGTCGACCCAGAGGCACCGCGGATGGATAGAGGTACGCCTTGTGTCTTTTCTACTTACTACAGTAGTTTGATAGACACTGTTTATCGGTACTCTTTCCTTTTTGTTGTTTGCTCGAGTTTTTTTCAGGGCATTGGTAAGACCCTGTGTGGGTGTTGTTCTGCGTTCTACGAATGTGTGAGGAAGAGGGATCCTTCCCCCACCGAGACGCGTTTTTGTGACGCGATTTAAACCGTGCGGCCGAGTCAGTGCCGCTCAGAGCGGATAGTATTGAGGTGTGGTGGATGAGTCCCTCTGACTTATGCGTTCAAGCATGGGTGTTTGTTGGTGAGCTCGCTGGTGTGTGAGACCCAGTTGAGAGTCCAATCGCTTTCCTTTTGCTTAGGGATTTTCAGGGACGAAAAGTTCTAAGGGGGGGAGGATGTAGCGACTCGGGTTTTTGGTCCTGTCAGACTTTGGAATATTTCTAGGAATAATTCCAGAGCTAGGCGCGAAGACGGCGTGCGATTCTGAGGCCCGGTGTGCCCGGAATTAATTTTATAAAAATATTAACTATTTTTATACTATGCACGTGGCGGGGATGTGGTATCTCCTAAACGGTAGCTCAGAATGAGAATCTGATGGTACGGTTGCGTCCGGAACATGTCGTTTACCCTAGGAGAGGTGTAGACTTCGCAGGTGCGGGCCTGGTGTGGAAAAAGCCACCAGGGGCATTTTCGTAAACAAGTGGAAAAGTTGGTTTAAGAGCGTCGGCTTGAATAACTTCTGAACGGAGTCTCGGATCTCAAATCCGACTCCTCCGTTTCGTTCAGAACAGTGCGTTTACCCTAGGGGTGACCTTACTTTTGTCTGCGTCGAGCGAGGAGTCGGGAGCGTGGTTTTAAATGAAGGTTTTTAAATAAAAAAACCTCATTCTCTCCCTCTCCCACCCATGCACAGGCGGCAAAAACCACCCCTCCCGACCTCTGTTTCTTAGCCAAATCGAGCTCCGGGAGTCTGAATTCAGCGTCGTTCGTCTGCGGATCCAGCTTTTGGGCGTCGCGAGCGCCGTTCTGCATCCAAAGCGTCGGCGATCCGCCAACAGGTAGGCGTTTTACGTTTTGAAAATCCCGGATCCCATATATGCGTTGTTTTTCTTCAAATCGTCATCAGTGTTGTGTAGTTCGGGTCTCAAGCTATCCGAACCTTTTTTCGGATCTGAATTTGGAGCACAGGGGTGCTCTCAGTGGCTCCCGGAAGTTTTCCGGCGAAAACCCGGTATTCCGGCGAGACCCGTGGCGGCCATGGCGGAATCCGGCGAGGTGCGGCGGCGGTGCGGTGAAGGTAGGCGGAATCCGGCGGCGGCGGCAGCGGCACGGCGGAATCCGGCGGCAGCGCGGTGGTTTCCGGCAAGGCTGGCGGTGGTCCGACCAGGATATTCCGTGGGTTCTTTAAACCCCCGTAACTCGCAAACCGTAACTCCGATTTGCGAGCTGTTTGTGGCGACGCGCTCCTTGCGTCGAGACGGACCTTTAGAACTCATTTTGAGGGTTTATGGGTTTGGGATCGTGGACCGGGAGTTAGAAACGTCGTATAAAATAATATTATTTTATTATTTTACGACTTCGGGCCGTTGTAACTTCTACCCGGAGCATCCGATTGACGTGCCGTCAGTGGCGTTGAGACCCTGATGGTACGACGGACTTTTTGAGATGGTTTCCGAGTGTTGGGTCTGTGAACGGGGTGCGGCCCCCACGAGGCCGGGTTTTGGCGTTTGCGGAGAAACGCAGCTTTTGCACCAGGAGTCCGATTTTGGCGGATGAACAGTTGATCCTGTGTGTTTTTTTGAGAGGATCGCAATGGTGCGATCCATTCGATTAGTTTCAGAATCCAGGTGTGGGCCCCACCCGAGCTGGCCTTTGGTGAATAGTATCTTTTTCACTGGGTGTCCATTTCGGACGAGCGAGTAGTCGATTCCTCTTGTTTTTCCGAGGGGATCGTCGTGGTATGGTCCGCTCGATGAGTTTCGGGATCGTTGTGTGGGCCTCGCATGGGCTAGCTATGGTGAATAGTGCCTTTTTCACCGGTGTTCTGTTTTGGGCGAGTAAATAGCCTATCCTGCGTGTTTTTCCGCGTGGAATGCGCTGGTGGCCTCGGTTTTGGCCTAGGAAGTGTGCAGTGTGGTGTTGTGGTGGGTTGCTCGGGTTAGCGACGCTTGGACTAGCAGTGGTTGAGGGTTCTCCCTTGGTTCGTTCTTACGAGGGTTCGTGTGGCATCACAACCTTCGTATGGGTTTGTGATCCTCTCGATGAGATGTTTTAACTGTTAGAGTTGTGGCATCCCTCTGGTGGGCCCGGAGCGGATCCTCTAGCATCTTTACTCTGGATCGGGTTCATGGTATCGCTGCGACAACTTATTCACGGGCGACGATCCCCTATCTAGTAGGTTAACCACGTAGGGTTTGTGGCATCATCGGGAATATGATCCCCTACGCAGTGGGTCTTGCCCAGTAGTGTTGTGGCATCTTCAGGTATACGATCCCCTACTCTGCATAAAGTTTATATTAGGGTTGCGGTATCGTTGGTTATACGATCCCCTACTCAGTGCTTGGTGTCGGTAGGGTGGCGATATCGTTGGTTATGCGATCCCCTACTCAGCGCGTGGTTTCGGTAGGGTTGCGGCATCGTCGGTTTGATCCCCTACATCGCGAGTTGTACCAGATAGGGTTCTGGTTTCGTCGTGACCATATTTATATGGACGATGATCCTCTATCCGAGTATGGAGCTTCTGTCGAGCGCTAGATCGGGTTGTGGTATCCCCCAGTGGATCCTGGGTGTGATCCCCTATCTGTGAGAACTACGTATGCCAGATCGGGTCGTGGTATCCCCCAGCGGACCCTAGGAGTGATCCCCTATCTGTGAGCTACGTATACCGGAGTGGGCCTTGGTATCCCCTAGCAGACCCTAGTGGCGATCCCCTATCCGAGGAGTTTGGTGGTTATGTTGTTTCAATGATGTTTCCTTAGTGATGTTATCCGACGAGCGTGGTCTCTCGGGTTAGCGTCTGAGATGTTTGTTTGGGACCCGATGGAGTGTATCTCTCGGATGAGTGTCATCTGGTATGATAGTGTTCGTGTGGTGTACTCTCCTGGTTGGGACAGTTGCTGGTGATGAGGTCGGTACCTCTTGTGGCTTGTGACCTGAGTTGAGTATATCTGTATTGTTCAAGGTGTATGTATGGGAATACACCTGAACTGAGCTGACTAGTTGTGTTTAGCTGAGGATGGTCACGAGATGGAGTTTCTCTCTCATCTGGGTTCCCTCTGGCTGGGTTGAGCGGACTGTTGCCTTTCAGTTGCTCCCTTGGGTTTTGGGTTTTTGGGGTGCCTACTGAGCATGTTTATACTCACCCCTGCATGGACTTTGGCCACACATGTTTGTGTCTTGTGCAGACCACATGCCTTTTGACGGAGTCCCAGGAGGACCCGGAGCAGGCGGAGCTTAGTGAGCGAGTTGACCGGGGTGTTTACCGGAGCTGTCCTGAGGGAGATTTTCGGCGGGTGTTTGTGGAAGCGTTCCCCTTCTTCAGAACAGGTTGGACGCGCTTTGTAGTTTTCTTTTGGTGGGCCCTGTTTTTCCCTTTGTACTTTTGCTGTTGCACTCTGGTTTGGGATAGATTGAATGCATGCTTTTACTTTTCAGTTTCTATATCTCTGCACTGTTTCATGGAGGTGTTTGTGGGTGCGTGTATACAGGTACCTTAGTCTAATGCCTCCCATGTGTGTGATAGCCTACTCGGCGCTGGTCTCCATCCCCTGGCCTATTGGAGGCGGGCTTGGGGAGTCGCGGCTCAAGCCCCTTTGGGTCGGGTCGTGACACCTTACTCATGCATTATTTTCATCATTTAATTTTTATATGTTACTTACTCATTGCTATAGAATGATTTATTATCCATTATTATAACAATGAGCAAGTTAAGATAGAAATACCCTCATAAAAAATGTATTAAAAAACATGTTGGGGAGTATGGGAAGTTAGAACCCATGGTTAGGGAGAAGGTTTAGTGTAATAGACTCAAAGTGGATCTAATCTTTATTCGTTATAGTATTATTATTATTATTCCAACTATCATTAGATGAGTTAATATTCATGAGGGATATATAAATTTTATGGTGAAATTTTTACAGTGATTTTTTTTGTTTTAGTTAATGTTTCCTTAAAATTGTTTTCATCATATAATTTATAAAAGTTATATATATATATATATATTAATTTAATCATTTTGGCCATAACAACCTTGGTAGATGTTTTTTTTGAATATTTAGAATGGTTCATGGTGGTCTTCATACAAGGCTTAATTCTTTCAATATGTTTGGAATAATGGTAACAAAACACACGATAAGGGTATGTGCTGGTTTTTCACATGATATTAGGTTGAACCAAAGATGGACCCATTATATATCTAATGTTTTACAGGCCATTTTTTATTTTATAATATTTTAAAATTTTAAAATTGTTTCAATGATATTTTATTTTTGTGAAGTATGGTTTTTGAATTTATTTTGGGTGAAAAATGAGAGATAACACATGAAATAGGTGATTTGAATTCATGGTATTTTGATTGGGAAATTTCTTTATGAATTAAATGAGAGAGAGAGAGTTTGTGTAATTTGAACTTGGAAAATAGAGGTGTGTAATAGGATCACCCATTATGGTTGTAAGATGGGTTAACATGGGAGAATATACACATGAGTATCATACTCATGTGTATTATGCACTAAAAGTTTGATCATGCATCAGTTCAGTGCAGAAGTGAAAATTCAGTTTTGGGAATTTATATAATGAATTTGATTGAAAAAATTACACAATATATTGTTTATAGGGCTATACATAGGATTATTAATGCCCAAGGATCATTTATGTTTATTTTATTAGAAAATTAGGTCATAAATATTAATAATGAAACCCTTATAGTATGTAGTGGACACATCCACTAAATATATATTTCTCAAAACATATATAATCTGGTAAATCGATACATGTTTTCATTCATTGAAAAATAATCATGAATTTATTATTGACTTGTTATTGTTCTTACTCATCCATAAACTATGTGAAAAAATTAAAAATAGGATCTGAGAATAAAATTGTCGATTAGGGACATAATATTAAGAAATCCATCACTCAAGTGATTAAAATGGTAACCCATAAAAATTTAACTTGTTTCAACATTACTAGTTATATGAATAAAATAAACCATACCCACAATGGAATGAAACTTGTTTCCTCAAATGAAAACCATTAAAACCCACCTAAAGAAAATGTAAACCCTTATAAAGATCTTAGAGTATTATACACAATACTAAACAAATATCATGTTTGAAATAACTAGATCCTAGTTAAATACATAAAATAAAAATACACTTTTAAAGTACACCATTATTCGATTGAATAAAACGAATATTACCCAATTTTTTGGATATTGATATTATGTCCACCAATTATATATGATGGTTTGGGAACACCAATCATATAAGTTGAATCAGGATCATATGTTATTATAATTATATTTTTATTATCTATCATATAATATTTATCTATATCACCCAAAATATATGTATTTTCGAGATCTAAAATTATCGTATCTGATTCTAAATTTCCATAACATCAAGATAAATATTTAATAATTCACATTTTCAACATAAAATCCATGATTTTTCTTGAACCCATTTGAAAAACATTTAATTATATTCATATTCCATTTCAATTTAGAAAATTATTATTTTTAAAATATTTATAACAAAAGAAATTTTGGTTTTAAATTTGGGAAAACATGTAATATTATAAAGTATTTCTGACAAAAAAACTAGTGAAGGTGGGAATGTTTTTGGTGTTATATACCTTACAATAAAATATTATTTATTTATTCTTCCAAAAAACTAAAAAAAATTTATATGAAATTTATAAAAAGATAAAATTAAAAAGGAATAAATTAAATATATGCATAAATATAATTTATAATTTATGCATCCATTAAATTTTATTGTTAATATAGAAATGGTAGATAATGATTTTGGAAATTAATTCTTTAAAATATTTGACATGGTGTTTTACGTTGTGTTGTCAATTACCTAGTGTTTGACTCTCAAAAACATTTTTTATCTCCCAGAATAATGTAAATATATTTATTATATACTTTTATTATAACATTTTTAGGTTTTATTTTCCATTTTGTTTTATTTGTTTCAATTTTATAATCCATTACATAATCAAGGATTTTTATTCTTAAGATTTGATGATATTCAATTCATATGTCCCTAATCATAATAGTAGGTGGAATATGGTCAAATAGATGATGATTATATTATTTCAAAAATATTAAAAATTTTATACTTATTAATTTTATAAATTAGTTATACAAAAAAACCGACCATGCATGTTGTTTAATAAAAATGATTTAGGAAACAATTATACAGGTAGTGGGACATATATATGCAAGATTAATTCTTCCATTATTCAATGAATATGAGTAATAGAATATAAGTAATTTTATACCATTATAGAGTTTTATATATATCATAAATATAATATTATGTCTATTTATTCTCATATATAAAAATTTAGACAAGGAATTGAAGAGAGATAAAATACATCATATTGTGAAGTTGTAGTTCGTAGGTTGGCCAAATAAATTTTTTATCTTTAATTATATTTAGAAATACATAAGTATGATATTTATTTTATGAAAAAAAAATTAAATTTATATCATATATACAATATTATATCATTCATATAAACTATTATTTCTATCCAAAAGACTTAGTGATGACAAATAAAATTCATCAACTCTTGATGAGGTAGTTCACATGCACAAAAAAGAGATATTTTTATTTTTGGTTAGATGGATATGTATTTGAAAAAGGGTCATCAAATAAGAATAATATAGTTAATATATATTCATTATACAGATTTTTTTGTTTAATAGTGTATTAATAATATTTTATGTTTGATGAAGATGATATAAATTGTAATTGGCGGGACAGTGACTCATTAGGGAGTTTTCCAAAAACTCGGTTCCATCAAACGGTTCCACCGAAATGGTGGCATTGGTCACAGTAGCCCCATGATAGTTACAATAGTCACAGTCACACACTGAAATGATGTCACCACTTATGGTGTTCCACTAAACCGGTGGAAGCGTGATGGTGGCTCCATCAAAGTCGCACACCGAAAATAGTGGCAGTGTATATGGTGTCCCATTGAATTGGTGGCACCGTGATAGTGGCACCACTCATAGTGTTCCACCGAACTGGTGGTACCATGGAGGTGGCAACATAGTGGTCACACCATCATGGTTGCAAACTAAAACCGTGGCACCGCTGGCAGTGACACCGTGATAGTTGAAACATTTCAATGCCTCACTAAATGAGTCCCACAAATTGTTTTTTTCCAGTTTCTAAATTTTTCCTACCCACCCCCACAACATATCTTTTGACGTAAAAATGTTTTAATACCCTTTTCAAAGAAATTAAAGAACATAAATGATATTTAAAATCCTCTAAGAGTTGGGTGACCCGTGACTTATCAAAACATGTTATTTTTTCCTCAGTGTCACACCCTTTCCCCATATATTATAGTTCCACCTTGTTATAAATTTTCTTCTATTCAAAGAAAACCATTAATTCACAGACATTATGGACACCTCCCTAGTGGAAATTATTAAATTACATTTAATTCCATCATGTGTAACCACCCAACCGCATGTAGAAACCACCACTCTCCTTTAAAGCGGTCTGAGAATTCATATCTTGTAACTCCATGATATCACCTTTTATCATTCGAGGATTCTTTCTTCTTGGATGGTCTCTTCGCTTCCTTTGTGTGTTTGGAGTCCTCCTTCATGAGGCTAGTGTTGCGCCTATTCTAGAGTATTTCTTTCTCACTCCAAAAGTCCTTAGAGTTCCTCCCATGTAAGTCATGCATCCCCAGCTCTTGGCACGTGAAGAAAAACTTCGATCGTTGATCATCTAGGTAGGGTTTTTTACTTCGTATCTATTTAATATGTTTTCATGTGGGGTGGGTATGATAATGTTTCTGTTAGGATGGATGAAACCAATACTTAACAAAGATAATAAATGGTTCTTAATGAATTATTTGGTGTGTATGGTGTTGATGTTGTAATATTTTAACTTTGATTATATGTTTTCAATTGTATGGGCTTATGTCCACTTAAAATCATGGCAGTTGGTAGTACCTTTCTACACACTAATGAACCTCTTATTTGGGGATAATTATGTTATTGAATGGCTATAACAAGGAAACTGATTAATCATATAAACTCGGTTGATTAAATGGATTCCCAATGAATAAGAATCCTTGTTTGGTCACCCTAGTTAACCAAACGAAAAGACGAATATAAATGAATGGTGTGCTTCAATATGAAAACTCCATTGCTTTTTTCCGGTGCTGTGTGTGGTTATTCTGCTTGATGCTTGTGAGGTTACCTAGATGAGGATGGGCTCCCCTATTATGTAGTTGTTAGTTTTTAGATTTGAGGCTGTGTGGGGCCATTTGTTTTGGATTGGTTTTGGTCAAGTACTTCGAGGGATCTCACAGATCCCTTTTAATGTTGTGACTTTACAAGAGAACAGGGTGTGAATGCTTAATTTGTTTCTTGACTGTTTTTCCTTCAATGGAATGTGGCTGTGTCTATTAGTTTCCTAGTAATGGAGAATTATTTTAATGGAACCACATGAATTTGATAACAATAATGGGTTAAACATGTAATTGTTTTCCATGAATGAGTTATGACTTGGTTGTGGTAGTTTTACTTTTTATGAATGAATACTAATAAGGGTGTTTGTGTATGGTATGGTTTTAGATCCCTTAGGTTGGAATGAGTTCTTGTTTACCTATATGTATAATTTAGTTCTTATGTCTCTTATTTTCACCCAACCTATTTTGATCACTTCATGACGAACACCCCCCATTTTATGGGGGAGGGTGTTTTTCCCAACACTCTTATGAGTGGCTTGTTATTAGATCCTTTTCTTCTCCCTTTCTCAAGTTTCCCATGACTATTAGGCTAGGTTGTGAAATCTATTTTTACATTATTGACCAAGATTCTTCAGACACTATAGTTGTGGTCGTTGGCCCAGGTGTGTGCGGGCAGTTTGTTTCCCAGGGGTCTTCAGGATGGGGACCTGGTGTCTTCTAGCGTTGTAGTAGTTGTTGTGGCTCATGTGTCTATCTGTGGATATGTGTGTTGTTTTTGTAGAACATGTGTCTATGGGGAGGATGTGTGGTTGTGGTTTCCCAAAAGGTTTTTTTAGGGGTGGTATTGAGACTGTAGTGAAAATGGCGGGGGAGGTATGACACGTAGGATGTCTTCAATAACAAGTTGGAAAGTGGTGCGGGGTACCCAAACCTCGATGCGTTATTACTATTACATTAATTGACTATAATTCTTTGGGTTGTGTGACTTTTTGAGGTTTGGGATGATAGTTTCCTTTCTAGGTTCATTGGTTATCTCTTTTTATCATAGGGCATTAGAATGCCTCCATACTTTGGAATGATAGATTTTGGTTTTTCCAACTGAGTATACCTTTATACTCACCCAATGTATATAAAACAGTTTTTTGGTTTAAAGGAGGACAATGGAGACCACGTGAGGCCATTTTAGTTCGGACATTGGGACCATTAGTGTTTCTTCTTTTCTTTTCATTTGGATGTTCCCTTGGAGTTTTTTTGTACTTGTAGCACTTTATGTTTGAACATGCATATAGGAATTGATTGTGTTATTCAATACATTGACATCCGGTTTTGGTTTTGTTTGTGATTTACTATCTTAATTCATGATCCTTTTCAAAAAAGGTGAAATTCCTTCCATATCACATATAATTATATACCCTTTTTACTAGTCACTACTCCAAGGCCTATTGAAGGTGGGACTCGGGGGTCATTATCTCACCTCTAACTTGAAGAATGAAGGGTCAGGATGTTTTTCATCCCTTCTATCATCTTGGTGAAGGTGAGTCATGACAGAATGGTATCGGAGGTTATGTTTGCGAGATATGATTGAGTCTGGGGTTAGGCAATGTGAGGTTTTCATGGCATGGTTGGGAAAAAATGTTAAGCAATATTTTTGCGTGAAATAGTCCGGGGATGACTGGCTAGGTCGTACGATTTTAGGGCCTCCTGTGACCTGATTCAAGTACTCTGGACCTACCGAACGACCAAGTGAGGCAACACTGATTTAAGGGTAGAGACCCAAAGAAATGAACATACATAGAAATTACTTGTTTTCTTCTGTTTCATAGGTAATTTTGAGGATTAAAAATAAATGAAAAGTTTAAATGTAAATTAAAAAGAATATTTTACACAAACCAGGCTTAGTCATTCCTTGTTTACCATGCAGCTATGGAACCTGGATGAAGACCAAGATAAGTGAGGGATATTGAGGCGTAATTGGATGATTTGGTTGATCTACTGAGGGATTATTGAGGGGAGTACCAATGGAAGTAGACAGTTCGTGCCTTTCAGCGGCAGACCCTTAGGAAGTTCGAGTGCAGCGTCTCAAACATGGAGATAGAGGGATGGCTGGGGGAGCTGGTGATAGATTTCATCTTGATCTAGGCTCCAATGGAGTATTGAGTTCCCCTAGATATAATCTAGATGTGGGGAGTGATGCGTCAGTGGTGGACACTCTATCTTGGGGAGAAGAGGGAGGTCGAGGTTTCATGGGCTAACATCGATAAGGAGTTCCAGGAGAAATTCCTCTCATCCCCAATGAAGGATGAGAAGATGCAAGAGCTAATCTACCTTCAGCAGGGGACTATATCAATTAGGGAGCTGGGGATCATGTTCAAGTATCTACTTTTATTTTCTATAGACCACTTTCTGAAAGAGGAGTCTTGGGAGAGACGTTTAGAGGAGGCATTCCAACCTTCTCTTTAGTATGTTGTTACTAACTTCACTTCACCGATGTACATGGAGTTTCATAAAAAGACTGAAGTGGTGGATATGATGCACATATTGGGAGGTTTACCAAGAGAGGGGATCCAGGTGGGTCATCCTAGGGGAAGGCTATTAGTAGTAGTCCTCCAGCGTCAGTGTCTTCCTAGTTTCGACCAATGTGGAGCATGCCCTAGGTGTTGAAGTTTCAATCTTTCGATCCTCGCCCCTTTTTTGTTGGTCCATTACTGAGATGACTTATCAGTGGCATTCGTGGGAACCTTAGGAATCAGTGACCAGACCAAGTACAGTAAAATGGGTGTGGTATGGTTCAGTGCCCACATTATCAACAGTAGTTTCTAGCCATTCCCTTTCAGTAGCAGCAGCAGGGACAACGAGTTCCCGCTCCTCCAAGAGTTGACGTTGTAGGAGAGGATGACCTCAGGGTGGTCCTTAGGGACCTCGACCATGGAATATTCAGGGAGTCATCCTAAAGCCTAGAGGTAGAGGAGTTTGGTTTGGGTAGTTAAACACCACAGGGGTAGTAGTTCCAGTGGGGACAGAGGTCGTTCGAGGTACGATCAGCTTGATTAGCACTCCAACCTGCACGTTGTTTGATTAAGGAGCTTCACACTCCTTTTTTGAACCTAGTCTAGCCCATTATTTGGGTGTATATGTAGATATACTTCTTGTTCCCCTAGGATTGAGTACATCATTCAGAGGTCTGACCACCTTATCTCTTATTTTCCAGGGATGTAGATTGATGTCGGGACATCATCAGTCTAGTGGGGACTTTCTTTTGTTGTAGATGCATCCATATGATTTCATTCTAGGTATCAACAGATTATTCATATATGTGTTTTTATTGATTGCTTCCAAATAAGGATCAAGTTTTCAGATATGGGCTTACAGTGTGTGACTTTCATCAGTGAGCGGGGTTGCAAGGAAGGCAGCTGATAAGTGGAGCCCCTTCTTTCCTTGTTATTTGATCTCTCAATGGATTCAGAAAATACTGAGATGGTGGAAGTCTCAGGGATCATTAGTTAGTTTCTAGATGTCTTCACTGAAGAGTTGGTAACTTTACCCCATCGATGTGATGTTGAGTTCGAGATAGACTTGAAACCCGGTGCTCTTCTGTGTTTGATTGCTCCCAAACGGATAGAGACTTCTGAGGTGTGGGAGTTTCAGATTAATATTTATGAACTGATGAAGAAGGGTTTTGTTTGACCAAGCACGTAAACATGGGGTTCTCTAGTATTGTTTGCAAAGAATATAGATGGTGGTCTCAAGCTGTGTATAGACTACCGGTGGCTGAACCAGGTAACAGTCATGAACCATTACCCCCTTCTGAGGATTTAAAACCTTTTTGATTAGTTGAATGGGGAATAATTGTTCTCCAAGATTGACCTATTGTCAAGATATCACCAGTTGGGGGTGAAGTAGGTTGAAATCTCAAAGACTTCCTTTAGGTGAAAAAAGGGCACTTTGAATTCATGGTCATGTCGTTCGGAATTACGAATGCACCAGCCACGTTCAAGGGGCTAAGGAACTCCATCTTCTAGGAATATCTAGATTGGTTCACATTCCTGTTTGTTGATGACATCCTGATCTACTCAGGATTATAGGTGGATCACACTGAGAATAAGAGGATGATTTTAGATGTATTCAAACAGCACCATCTCTATGTGATGTTGTCCAAGTGCATGCTCTAGACACGAGAAGTTCACTTCCTAGGACACATGATGTTCTGTCAGGGGATAGCAGTGGACCCGTCAAAGGTCGAAGTGGTTCGTAGTTTCCTTGGTATAGTGGGTTAATACTAGATATTTGTGCCCAACATCTCTCGAGTTGAAGAACCCTTGACCACCTTGAACAAGAATGAAAATGATATTATATGGATTGAGAAGTTCTAGGAAGCATTCAGTTATCTAAAGTGGAAGCTGGTTAGTGGCTCTGTATTGAGGTTTCTAGAATAAGGGGTGACCTTTGAGGTGTTCTGTGATGCTTCAGGCCAAGGCTTGGTGTGTGTGCTGATGCAATAGTAGGGAGTGATCTCTTATGGGTCTAGGTAGTTATGTCCCTAAGAGTGTAAATATTCCACCCATGATCTGGAACTTGCAGCGGTCATGTTTTCACTAAAGTTGAGGTGGAATTACATCATTAAAGAGCGCTTTGTGGTCTTCATGTATCACATGATCTTCAGGTATATCTTCTCCCACCGGGGCCTAAACATGAAAAAGAGATGGTGGATGGAGTTTATTCAGGACTACGACTTCGAAATATCTTACACTGGAGGTATGGGGAATGTAGTGGCTGATGCCTTGATCAGAAAGTCATAGAAGGATGTGGTTTGAGAATCAAAAAATGCTTGGAAGGAGATGGAGGAGTAGACTGCCGTACACCTAGATTAAATGGTTGAGGATAGTAGAGTCTATCTATTTTATATGACATTTTAGTCCTCTATATTTCAATAGGTGGAGATTTTATAGTGGGGGGACTTAGAGGCTAATGTGACGCGTGATCATGTTATACAGGGTGATGCTTTGAGAGGATGGTTGGAAGAAGGGCATAATTAGATGTTGTTTCATGGGAAGTTGATCATCATGGGGGAAATGTAAAGGAGTGTTGTTGGAAAGTTCCACAACTCGCCCTAGAATGTACAACTTGGAGTTTCCAAGATGTATCAAGGTTTGAGGGTTTAGTTTTTGTGGCTCAGGCTGAATTGGGTAGTAGAAGAGTTTGTGGAAAAGTGCCTCATTTTTCAGCAGGTGAATGATGAACACCGCATCCGAGGAGGTCTGTTACAACCTATATATATCTCTGAGTGTAAATGGGATGAAATATCGATGGTCTTCATCACGGGACTACCCAGTGATCAAGGGGGTTGTGATGCTATCGGGATAGTGGTGGACCGACTGATAAAATCAGTTCACCTCCTAGAAATGAAGGAGATGAGGGTGCTGGATTACTTAGGATAGAATTATGTGGATGAGGTGGTGCAGTTTCATGGAGTACAAGGTCCATTTTATCATATCAGGATACCCGATTTATGTCATGGGTCTAGAAGGGATTGCAACATGCTTTTGGCACCCAATTATTCCTCAGAACTGTTTTCCACCCCCATACAGATATGCAGACAGCGAAGACCATCCATATGTTGGAGGATATGAAACGGGAATGTGTTTTTCACTTTGGGTGATCATGTTTACGAAACATGCCTCTATTAGAGTTTTCCTATGAAAATAGCTATCACTGTACTATTGGAATGGCTCCATTTGAAGCCTTGTACGAGATGTCGTCTCGCTCACCCATGTGCTAAACAGAGGTCAGGGAAGATGGTGTTCAAGGCCCGAAGGTGGTGCCGACACAATGGGGAAGGTTAATCTTATACGAGATAGGATGATGGCGGCTCAGGACTGGAAGAAGTTCTATGCTGATCATATGAGGATACCCTTGGAGTTCTTGGTTGGGGACCACGTGTTATTGAAGGTATCCCTTCGGTGTGGGAAACATAGGTTCAGCTGGGGAAGTATGATTTCAACCAGGTACGTCAGACCCCTCCTGGTGTTGTAGTGGGTCGATGAAGTGGATTATCTACTAGATATACCACTACTTATACTGAGGTTGAATGACATATTCCATGTGTCTTAGCTCCATTAGTATATACAAGATGATTCACTCGTCTTAGAATGGGGGGACATTTATATCGAGGATGACATGAAGTTTATAGAGCGACTAGTGAGGAACAAAATTCATGATGAGAAGGTTCTTTGCAGATGAACCATCCCCTTGGTTCTTATGTTATGGAGGAATGGTGGCCTCGAGGAGAGAACCTGGGAACTAAAGGCACAAATCCGCGCCCAGTACCCAGATCTGTTTTGAGTTTTGTTCAATTTTGTGTTATACTCGTTGTGATGTAGTGCATTGCCTTGATAACTATGAAATGGAATATTTCCCATGTTAGCTGGATGTGTGTGAAGAGTCCTGATTTTGGGGATGGGACGAGATGATCCCTAATCAAGACGCATTAAAGTGGATTCAGTTAAACCCATGCAGAAGAGTCAGTGCTTCCCAAAGCAGATTGTATCATGACATGGAGGAAGGAACTCCCTAATCCATATTACTTGACAATATGACCTTTACTTGTTATTATAGTTACTTGGTGAGAGGATTGGAAATGTATATGTGGTTTTTTAGAAGATATATGAGGGAGAGGTGTTCCTATATGTTGAGGAGGTTTAGTCCTAATAGGTATCCTTCGAGGAGGTTGTTCGGACACCTCTATTCTCTTCAGGACTTGTTTCGATTCTCAAGGGTGAGAATATTTTGATAGGTATCCATGTAATGGCGTGTATAGTGAATCATTAAAGAGTTTTCAAAAACTTGGTTCCTTCAAACAGTTCCACTGAAATGGTGGAACTAGTCACGGTGACACCATGACTGTGGCACTAGTTCCGATCGCACACCAAAACAGTGGCACCGATTACAGTGTTCCACTGAAATGGTGTCACTGTTATATTGGCACCATGACAATGGCATCATAGCGGTCACACTATCATAGTCGCACACCAAAATAGTGGCATTGCTTACGGTGTTTCACTGAACCGCTGGTACCTCTCATAATGTTCCATCAAACCGGTCACACTATGATGGTGGAACTGTAGTGGTTGCATGGTCACAGTTGCACACAAAAACGGGGGCACTGCTTATGGTGGAACTGTGATGGTGGCACCATGACGGTGGCAACATTATAGCGTCTCACTAAACGGTGTCCTACTCTTTGTTTTTTCTTCCAGTTTCTGACTTATTCTAGTTTAGCCCCCGCAATGTATCATTTGATGTAAATGTGTTTTAATACCACTTTCAAATGCCATTAAAATACCATAAATGATATCTAAAATCCCTCAAAAGCTACCCAACCCTTGAAATACCATAGTGTTTGGATTTTTCCTCGATGTCACAACCTTTTCCCATACTTTCTAGTTCCACCCTGTTATGCAATTTAATATACTTAAAGGAAACCCTCTAAATCATAGGTGTTATAAACACCTCTCTAATGAGAATTATTAAATGAAAATTAATTCCATCATGTTTTATCACCCAACTGCATGGAGAAACCAAAATCTATATTTAAATAGGTTCAAAATTTCATATCTCGTAACCCCAAGATCTCACCTTCTATCGCACATGGTTTCTTTCTTTTTATTGCCTGGTCTCTTCCATTCTTTGGTGATTTTGGAGTCCCCATTCCCAAGGCTAGTGATGCACCTATGTTGGAGAAAATCCTGCTCACTCGTGGATTCCTTGGAGTTCCTCCCCTACTAGTCGTGCATCCCCGGTAATTGGGTTATGGAGAAAAACGTCGATCATTGATCATCCATGTACGGTTTTTCCATCATCTCTATTTACTGTTTATCATGTAGGTTGGGTATGATAATGATGAAACCAAACCTTAAAGTAGATAATTTTTTTATAAAGAATGAAGGGGTGCGTTTGATGATGTTGTTGTACTCTTTTACCTTTGATTTTATGTTGTGAATTTTATGGGCTTATGTCCACAAGAAATTGTGGTCATTGGTGGTCCCTTTTTGTGCACTAATAAACCTCAGTTTTCTAGATAATTCTATAATTGAATGGATTTAACATGGAAACTAGTTAATCACACAAACTCAGCTGATTAAATGGATGCCCAATGAATAAAAATCCTTGTGTGGTCACCCTGGTTAACCAAACGGAATGATAGAACTAATGAAATAGTGTGTTTAAATATGAAAGTTCCCTTGCTCTGTTCTGGTGATGTGTATGGTTATTCTACTTGATGCTTGTGAGGTGACATGGATGGTTAAGGGATCCCCTTTTTTAAGATGTTAGTTTTTAAATTTGGGGTCGGGTGTGGCTACATTTGGGGGCTTGGTTTGGTTCCAGCACTTCAAGGGATCTCACAGATCCCTTTGTTGTTATGACGTTACAAGATAACTAGGTGTGAATGATTAAATTTTTACTTGGATGTTTTTCCTTCCTTGTCTTATGGATATTCTTGTTAGTTTCCAAGTAGTGGAGAATTATTTTAATGGAACCAATTTAATGTGATAACAAGAATGGGTTCAAAGAGGAATTATTTTCAAGGAATGAGTTGTGACTTGGTTGTGGTTGTTGTTATTTTTATGAATGAGTAGTAATGAAGGTGTTTGTGTATGGGCTGGGTTTTGAACCCCTAGGTTGGTATGTGTACTTGTTTACCTATATGTATAATTTAGTTGATATGTTTGTTATTCACGCCCCACAAAATTTGAGCACTTCATTCCGAACACACCCATTTCAGGGGGAGGGTGTTTCTTACAACACTCATATGACTGGGTGGTTATTAGCTCCTTTTATGCTCTTTTTTTCAAGTAGCCAATGACTCTTCAGGTAGATAGTAATGTCATGTGGTCCATTATTGCCAAATATTCATTAGGAAGGGTAGTTTTTGTGGTTTTCCTAGGTGTGTGCGGGCAGTTTGTTTCCAATGTTTCTTTGGGATGAGGCCCATGTTTCTTCGGGTGTGGTGGTAGTTCTTATGGACCAGATGTCTGCAGGCAAGGATGTGTGTGTTTTCCGTGGCCTAGGTGTATACGGGGGGGGGGGGGGGGGCTGCATGGTTGTGGTGTCCAAAAATGTTGTTTTTGGGGAGGCTGTGAGACTGCAGAGAAAATGGCGGCGGAGGTTTGACGCATAGGATGTGTTCAATAACTAGTGGAAAAGTGGTAAGGGGTACCCAAAATTCGATGTGTTATTACTATTACTTTACATGACTTGCATTATTTGGCGAGTGTGCATTGGTGATGTTTGGGTTGATAGTTTTTTTGCTAGGTTATTTGGTTATCTTATTTTCTCATGGGGAATTAGAATGCCTTCCCACTTGTTCATGAGATCTTTTGGTTTTCCCTACTGAGTATACCTATATACTCACCCTATATAAATAAAACATTTTTCAGGTTTCCATGAGGACTTAGAGGACCATTTAGAACCGAATTAGCTCTGAATCTATGACCATTAGTGTCAATACTTTTCTTTTCTTTCGGTACCTCCCTTGGTGTTTTCTTGTACCTAAAGCACCTTATATTGGAATATACAAATGGGAAGGGATATTTTTTTTCTTTACTTTTACATCCAATTTTTGTGTGGTTAGGGATTTACTATCTTTTCTCAAGATACTTTTCAGAAAAGGGGTAATGCCTACTATATCAAATATTATTATATACCCTTGGTGTTAGTCGACACTTCGAGGCCAATTGAAGGAGGGACTCAAGGGGTCATTATCTCTCCTTCATTATGAAGAAGGATGGGTCTGTAGTTTGATGTCCCTTCCCTCATCTCGTTGAAGGAGGGTTGTGACAAAAATTGAAAAGATTTGGTTAAATTATATGCCTCATCAGAGATAACTTGTTTTTAATACATCATAATCCACCTAATAATGGTCTTCACAAAATAAAAAACTGAAATATATATAGGGATGTTATTAAGGTATTTTATAAGATTATAATGAACCAAATTTCTCTTAATGTGAGGATAATAGAGGACACGGGTTAGTATTATATAGATGTTATAAAGGACACAACTGGAATTTTTTAAATGATATAAATATTATTAATTACACCTCGAGGGAAAATTTTATATAAAAAAAATAAATTTATAGACAAAGATGATAATGGTATGAATACATAAATTCTATAAGAAATGAATTCAATTATGGTTTTTTATCACTTGTTTTTAACCTAGGTTAACGTGATTTACATTTTTATTGTTATGATATATTATTTACCACTATTATTATTTATAATTACAACAAAAGAAATATCTCTTGTTAATTTTTTCTTGAAATAGTAAATTGAAATATAGAATATAATTTATTAAATATAGAAAAAATTATAAGAATTTAATTTAATATTAATTACATAAAAAATGATTAACTGAGTTTTCTAAAAAAACTACTTTTGATATATTATAATAAATTTATAAAATATAAAGAAAAATTTCTCAAAATAATGTGACTAGATTAATAAATATATTTATTAAATTATTCATCTTGGAATACATTTTAAAATTAAATATAACGTTTTTAAATCATTTAAATGAAAATATATATTAAAATTAAAATCAATGTTTGTAACCATTCATTTAAAAAATAAATCATTTCAGAGAATTATCAAAAAATCACTGTAACACATTTTTAAATAACATACAAAAAATCATATACATTTTCCAAATATTATTTTATTATTTTATATATTATATATTTAAATAAATATATAAATTTCCTGTAAATTAAAAATGGTTAGAAGTAAATAATTTTTCAATTGACTAAAAATTATATAGAATTCATATAATGTATATAACCATATAAGATATAATTTATTACAACTCATAATATAAGAATATGATTTATTTTAACATTTCCTTGATTTTCACAATCATCAGTAGTTTTCTAAATTTCAACCTTTTAACATTTTCATTTTTTAATAATTTGGAGATATCATGACATCAATAACATTTATAATTACCTTGTTTCATCATCAAACACTTTTTATTTAAAAAAAACTCATCCAAATAAAAAATTTGTTTGAAACACATTCTATTTGTGATTAAGAATCTTTCTTGGGTTTTCACCATTAGAACAGTTTTATTTTAACACAAAAACTTCATGTTTCAAAACATGAGATACATCTGACACATATTTTGATAATATTGATACATGATATACATTTGGTACTTGAAAAAAACTCTATGTTAATGACACTACATACAAATCTGATCTATCTTTCTCTAGGATTTTATGCGGTCCACTGAACCACATAATTATCTTACATTTTATACAAAAATTAATAACACCTTTCAGTTGATATAATTTATAATAATCATGATATCCTACCTAGAAAGAATGATATTTTCCCTAATTGTCTTCATAATATTTTATCATGCTTTGAGACATCTTCATATATTAGTGATACATCTTATTCTTAAAAAACTTTTTATATACTAATTCATTCAAAATTTTTTTCTCAATGTTCATCCAATTATGATGGATTTCTATGCATCTTTCTACACAATTCTTTAAAAGGAACTATATTTATAATGGAATAAAAAATATATTTATTTGAAAATTTTACTAATGAATTATATTTATATGAAAATAAAATGACTTCTATTGAACTACATCAATGAATATATTCCAAAGTATGAATAATTTTATCCAACTATAATCCATTATATGGATGAAAAATTTTAATAATAAATTTATTCCACTAACAAATTATTTCAAAAATCTAATCCCAAAATTATAATTAAATATGGGATAATGGTTATATATGATGGATTTTAGAACTCCATATAACATAACCACCTCCATTGAATATATTCAATAATTTTGATCTAGTGGAATTATATCTCAAATTGGATGGAAATGTGTAGATTAATCAATTAATTAATAATTACCAAAATTTCAGTTTTACCTCTAGATGTATATGGTAATAAAGACATAAAATTCAATGATATATTTTACAATTTCAAATCCAAAACATTAAAAGGATGAATAATTTATTTTGATAAAATTTACCTAGATTTAAACTATTTTAAAATTCAAAAATTTCTATGTAAGTAATGTTATACATTATTAATTCTATAAAACTAATAATACTCGTGATGGTCCACAGAAATTATTGTAATACCATGTTGAGAAGAAGATTCGTAACTGTAAGCTTCATAACAAAATCATATTTCAAATTTAGATAAATATATAACTCAAATCCTTTTTAAAATTCTCAAAATACCATCCTTGTCACTATGATATTGTGGTAAATTACTTTTTTAATTTGTTCCACATTTTTCATTCAAAACATATTCATAATTCTGATCTATCATAATTATATATGAAAAATAATAATACACTAAAATAATAATGGTGGATCCCTTATTAATTATTTTTTCAAATATTCATCAATTTAATAATCTAATGTTAATTTTTTAAACAAAATGTAGTAAATGATTCGTTATATTTTCTACAAAAATCATAAGCAAAAAATATTTATTTCTATAATAGTAATAAATTATATAAACAAAATCCATTATAAACTCTACGTGTCTTCATTTACCCATGTTGATCACTTTCTATGTAAATATATGAATAGATGTTTCATGTAAAATATATATTTTACACTTTACTTAATATAAATGTTTCCTCTAAATTTTTGAAAAATAATAGATGAGGGATCCCTATGATGTGTTCTAAAACTTCTCAAATGAATTTTCAATTTTCAAGCATCAAATTCAATTACTTAATCATTCTACCCAATGAGAAATCAAATTCAATTTATTAAAAAAAATTTAAATTGAAAAATTAAAAATTTATTAAGGGATGTCTCAAATCTAATATAATCACTAATCACCTTTTTAGTTCAATGAAAGAATTATTAGCCTATTTTTTACCAAATGAATTTCACTCATTATGATACAAATTAGTCAGAGGGATATATAACTTGCTATGTTTTAAAAAAAATTATTTTAACCCAATTATAAAATAAAATAATGAGTCATTATGAAAACTTGTTTTCAAGGCTATTGTAAAATAACATTAGTTTTATCATGGTAAATAGATATTACATAGTCAGAAATATCATTCCTAAGGAATGAAATCTAGTATAACCAAAAATTACATTTACAAAAATTTCCAGAAAACATCTTTTTTTAAGGTCTTAAGAAATCAGTATAATCATTCATGATCTTGTTTAAATTTAAAATATACAAAAATATTATAAGAAACACAACCAAAAACCTATTCAAATTGTTATATTCAAATCTATTCACAATACCCATGATTAAAATTGGTTCATTAACAACACAAAGGGAATAACAACAAACTCAAAATTTACATATCATACCTAGAATATCATCATTCGAATGACATTATCCTTCAACATCAACCGAGTGTATCCTCACCTTATAGTTTTATTTGAAAAACATTGTTCTCACCAGAGTTGATTAAACAAATCATTGATATTAGGTATATGATAAGTTTTTTTAACAGTGATGTTTTTGCAGTCCCTGCAATCCATGAAAACCCTCACTAAACTATTTTTATTTTTTAAAAATAAAATAAGAGTACCCTATTTTAAATTTCTCAGATGATTGTTACATTTATAAAAATAGCAGGTATCTAATTTTTCAATTAGAATTATTTTACATTATTTTATTCATAAGTGGTTTTCGAAATTATCATATCACTAAGAACTAAGTGAGTAATAAAATAAACCTCCCTTAAAAAACGATAAATTTATGCGGAAATAAATGCATATATTCATTCAATACTGGAACAACCCAAATTAAAATACATTTATACTAAGATATTAAATACTAAAAAAAATTAATTAGGTATGTTACTATCACTTAAATAGAAAATCAATTTCAAAAGATTTTTAAATTTATTATTCAAAAGTGGAATTTCTAAAATTTATATCTCTATATTTAAAAGTTATAACAAGCTCTTAAAAAAATTACTAACATTATATTTCCTATGTATTTAGATTTTTTTTGAAAAATAATTATTATACCAAAATATAAATATTTATATACTGATAGTTATAAATCATCCATTCAAATTATAATCCATATTTTTTTCTAATTTTTAGTCTATCAGATTGCTGAAATCATGTCCATCGAAATGATAAAGTAATTTCCTTCAGATTGATGATATATGGTCCGTCTAGCAGAAAATATTATTTCCATTGGAGTAACCAAGTCAGATATATTATAATCCCATATTTAATTCCATATACTAAACTTATTTCCTTAAAAAAGAATAAATTTCTCATTATATTATAAAAATTATTTTTATAGGAATAAATATCTTTTAAAATAATGTAACAGTGCTACCAATACCAAATCAGATGTAAATATGCATATCTTGTTTAACCGTTTAACTGAATCTCATCCAATTATGTTATAAACACTTCTATGATTCATGAAAATATGACCATTGAATGAGGTTATATAAATAAGGGTGCATTCGATGAGTTGGTACATAATGATTTTTCAAACTCAATATGTCTGAATTTTTATGTATTGAAACTTCTCATTACAATTTCCTAGCAATATTGTGGAGAGTATCTTATTCTTTGGATTCCATGTGATGAATTGAAAATCCATTAAACAATTTTTCAATTGTATTTTTTAACTAATCACGATTTCTGATTGAGGTATTCCTGGAATAGGAATATGCCTATATCTGATATAGTTGATTGAGGTATTCTATGTATTAAAAGAACACGTGGATTCTTCTTGTTAGGATTATGGGTTATCTCCTTGATGAATTAAATAATCTATAGTTCGGTCAAAACAATGGATACATTTATTCAAGGCTATTTGATACGCATATTATGATTATTATAGTGTACTCATTTCATAAATCATAATTCAATTATTTTATGTTATCAATATTGTAACGTTAAATTTACATTTTTTACAAGTGATATTTTTTTCATTACGCAATTTTTTAGGAATGATTAATTTTGAAATCTTTATATATTTTGATATACTAGATGCACATTTAGTATGATATAAGTAATTTTTTATCATATGAATAATGAGTCTAATAAAATTAATAATGACATTTGAATATTAATTACTTTAAAGTTAAAAACTATAATTAACCCCAACCCTAATATATCAATAATATATCATAAAATTCAATAATTAGTATCAGTGGATATTAATCTAATATAAATTACAGTGTCTACTTTTTTAAACATGATTTTAAATTCTAAAAAAATATATAATTAACAATTGTTTATGAACTTTTATTACAATAATGTGTAACCTCTAGAATGAATTTTTGATTCTATAATATGAAATGGTTTAATCATTGGTAAACTTTAAAATCATATTATATTAAGACCATAAATTTTTAATGGTCTTTATTTGAGTATTAGATAGATAAGTCAAATAATTTAATTATTAATATTGATTTTTAAAATTTATTAATGATGATTTTAAATGAAAATATTCATAAGAAAATGATTTTAGATTGAAATGAAAAAGAATTTTTAAGAAAATTTTAATATTTGGGTAAATAATACTTTTTCATCTTATGAAACGAAAAATATGTATTTAGTTTTATTCTTCATTATAATATAATAATATCTAGAAAAAATTGGATGTAACAAATTTTGGAAATTAAAAATAAATTTGAAATAGAAGTACAATTCTTAGAGAATAAGTTAATGCATATAAATTTATACCTAGTGAATCTATTGAGAATATTCATTAAAGATTCATGGAAATCATAAAATGTCTACAATATAAGGTAGAGAATGATATTATTTCTGAAATCTTATTTGTAAATATTATTGATATAATTACTTGAAAATTGCAATCCATGAAAATTGGTGGGGATTATTTGATAAGGAATAATATAAAAGACTATATGAATTTTTTTTAAGCCTTATGAAATATATGTTTTAATTAAAGCGTGATTCTAAAAATATGAAATAAATATTAGAGGTTTTTCTTTTTCTAAAACATTAAATGTATCTAATAAAATTAATTCATTATAGAAATTGTTGATTTTTTTTTGAAAAAAACAACATTTTAGTTGATTCATACAGTAGTTCATTAGATCAATCTAAAAATGAATAAGAAAATATTAAATAATAGATAAACAACATAGTTGGAAATAAGGATTTTTATTAAAAAATTAATAATATTCACAAGGAAAGGGGTCATAAGAATGATTATTTAGATGTTATATGTTATGTATGAAATAATGAAGAACATATCAAACATTTATATATTAATCATAAAATCAAATATCAAAATTATAATAATTGAAAATTTAACTATATTTAATACAACACAAGCAAGAATAAGAAATGTATGAAATAATAAAAAACAATTATTTCAGGTAGAGGAAATACCTTTTTGATAATTAATCTAAACATAGTTCTGAATATTATAATAATATAAGATTCTTAAGTTTTGGTTAGGAAGATCAATAATTTGTTTCATGATAATGTAACAGTTTAGTCCTTAACTAATATTTCTCTTAATGAAATTTTTGGACACTTTGATAATAATTAAAACTCCACATCTTACAATGATGAATCATATCCTTAATAATAGAATAATGATTTACCTTGAAATGAATTTGTCTAAAAATCTTTAAAACTGTTAGAAATTTAAAATTTTATAATTACATAAAAATTTCATATTGATATAGAAAAATATAACAAAGAAAAATAATTTATTTTAACTCATACTTCAATGATATCTTATATTTCTAAATAATTATAAAATTATAATTTTTATATATCTATTATTTTTAATGATTTATAATAATATAATCTAAAAAATCAATTCTATTTAAGGTCGTTGAAAAACATAATTTGAATACATATTGTCTGGAGGATAATAATATAGATATGAAACTAAAATCCATGACATGTTTTTTTGAAAATTATTGTATTGAAGAATAATTTTGTAAAATAATATTTTGGTGAGATATATAAATAGATAAGACTTTATAGGTATTTATCTATAGTGGGGTGTAATAATAATGAACCAATTTTTTAGAAGGAATATTTTTTTCCAAAGATTTAACTATTTTTTACATATTAAAATTGAGGTGTACACTAGAAAAAATGTTCTATCCAAATTTACAATAGTTATGTTTTCATAAGTCTAACATTCAAGAATAATTAACCTTTTCTAAACATGGAAACATTTTTCATATGTGGATTCAAAAAATATTACTTTCAAATAATACCATCCCCTAGATAGTTAGGGATCCAGAAATAGATTTCATTTTATTTTTTTGATAATAAGAAAAGCACCAACAAAACATATGGTACGTGGATAGTGGTTGTCCGAGACATATGATATAAAACAAATAAGTATTCAATAATATTTTCCAATTGAAAGGTAGAGAAGTTACAATTATTGATAATTCAAAATGATAAATCATTAGAATAGTTAATATTGATCTTCTTGGATAAAAACTATTTTTGGAATTCTTATTTTTTGTATAACATAAACAAAATATTGTTAGAATAAGAAAATTATGTGAAAATGGATGTCTTATTAACATTAGGAATGGGATATGTTCTATTCATATTTCAAAATATGAATTTATTAATTCTCCCAATTGGATAGAAAATGATTATATACATAATAATGAAGACCTTGTCTGTAAATACCTACCTTTCCATAGTGTAACTAATGAACAATATAGGTTCTGGAATAGAATACTGGGACATTAATTTTTTAAATTTAGCTAAACTCCCTAAGAAATGACTATTTTTTTCTTCTAGAATATAATGTGGATAAATTAAATGTTTTTTGAACATTTTCAATTTCGAAAGAGAGATAAGTCATGTATTAAATATATTATGTAATTATCAAAAACTAATTCATTAAAGTTAGTAAACAAGGAATTATTAATTCCTAAAAAATATATTATAATTGTTCAAAAATATTATCTATATTATTTAGTTAATGGATACACTAGAGAAGCATCGGTCCATTTTCTTGAAAATAAATCTAAATACTTTTAATTGTTTACAAATTTTTTAGCCCAAAAAAATTAAAAAAAATTATCCTAAATAAATATTCATACAAATTAATTTAAATAATACATAAGTAGTTGTGGTTTGGGATAGTGGTATGCACCTCGTAATCTTACATGAAGAATGGGAGTTAAAAACCCATTGGGCAGAGGTACTCTAGTAGTACTGTAGCGTATTGTAGCAGTGGAGACAATGTAATAACGAAATGCACTATAGTGGTGGAAGGTCACTATAACGGCAACATGGTACTGTATCGGTGGCTGGGTACTATGCGGTACTGTAGTTTCACTATTCACAAAATGGGTTTTGGCCCAAAATGTTGGGGCAACAGGCCATGTAATGCGCTAAATTCCCACTGGGCCTTCGGGCTGTGTAATGGGTCTCCCTCTACCCCATTAAAAAAAGGTCTTTGCTTTTATTTAATAATAAAGAAGGCTTAGGCCCCAACCATTAAGAAAAATTAAATAATACATAATTTTGGATTTTAATATTTTTATAATATAGAAGCCATATTATATAACATTTAGGCACTTAGAAATAATCATCAAAATGGTGTAGATAAATGGAAAAATAATATTCATTATGAAATTTCAAGAAACATGTTGTGTGAATACCCAATTGATAAAAAATTTTACGATGAAAATTTTAGTATTTCCTATCATACTTTAAAGGGAAATTCATTAAGAATTATTATTAATTAAAATTATTATGCGGTATAGACCTAAAGGAGACAAAAATATTCTTACATTAATGTTTTTTGTGTAATGTGTTCATATTAATTACTAAAAAAAATTTATATAAGTTTTCCACAATATCCAATGAAGTATATTTTTATATTATTCAATAAGTAGTAATTATTATATAGTTATTATTAAATTTAACTTTAAAATTAAGGGAACAGTTAAATTTAAATTTAGTTATAATTATTTTTCTTTAAAGAAAATCCAGATAATTAGTTTTTAATTAAAATACTTATTTTCAACCAATATTATAATGTTCTTCTCATGATTAAAAAACTAATGAATATATTTTCAATAGTCTCTCTCAATAATAATATAATATTTTATATGAAGAATTTTTTTTTGTAAACCCAATGAATTAGTTGATACATAAGAATCATCCCAGTGAAAACATAATTAGTGATGTATCTCAGTCTATTACAATATGTAGTTACTTATAAAATGAAGTGGAATACTATTCATTTTTATTGTAATTCAAAACCAAATTTTGTTATGAATCATTAATTAATTAATAACTGATAAAATAAATGAAATTTGAATGCATTGAATTCAAATTGAATCATGTGTTTACTTTTGTTGAATGATCTAAATATAATTCGATAATTAGTGTAAATGGGTTTTTTGGAATATGTGTGATGAAAATTGAATTTTAAAATGAAATAACGAGAGACTTTTTTGCTAAAGGATATAATAAATAAGAGGAAATATTATAAGGACTCAGCCATAAAAGCATACATATTCATGAATTAAATGAATAATTCACATAGTGGATATTTTCAGGTTTAGAGTTTTAGAAAATTTGGACAAAACTATTATATATCAAAAGATTACAAAGTAGAAACATATACTAAGTTTCCATAAAATAAAAACTCTTAAAAAGAAACATGTCTAGTTCCATGTGTTAGATAACATGTCTTTCCTTGATCCCATCCTTGAACCTATTCATCTTTAAGTCCTATGGAAAACATTTAAAAAACATCAGATGAGCATAAAAAGCCTAGTAAAGGAAACAAAAAGTAGGAAAACTGTTAGTTTTTCAAAACAACAAGTAAACCATGAATACTTTATCAAAGTAATATTTTTCACCTTCATGAAGTAGTATATATTATTTATTGAATAAAAGATCATTACATAACCTTTTGTTACCAAAAGATTACCATAAAACCCATATAAATAACACATAACATATAAAGGTAACTTGGGACTTAAACATACATAAATGGAATAACCATACAGATGACTTCCACAGATATCACTTAATGGAATTGTCATATTGCCGAATTTAATACCCAATGCATTGGAGGTTATAACGTAACCACCCGTCCTAGTATTCACGACACCACCCGTCATATGGTTTATCACGTAACCACCCATCAAATGTCCAAGTACCATCACAACACATAAAATATTGCAAATATAAACATTTCACTAATATCATTTCATTTGATGTCACAAGAGGTAATTTCAAGATATTGAAATAATCAGTCCATTTTCATAACCCATTTAAAAAGAGATTTCTGAATCAAAGTGTCCCATACAACTTTGAAGCTTTAAATGGAATTATAATTTCAAAACATAAATATCCATATAAATAAATTCTTAAAACCATTTTTAAAACACGGAAATTAAAGATACATATTTATAATAATAAATCATTAATATGTTTAAAATGTTATTTTAGTTAAATATTTTTAGACAAAAAGAGTGACACTTGAATAAATATAATTGAGGAATAAAATTTAATCATAACTTTAAAATATCATTATAATGAAGGTATTCATGATATAATATGTCAAAGGACATTACATACACCATATAAGAGTGAATTGGTGCATAACAACAATGAAGTCTCAATGGAAATGTAAATTGACATGAAATCCCATATAAAGATGATATCCTTAAATTAAGGATAAATAAATCTCATAATTATGTGTGAAAAATATAAATGCACCCAATATAAGTGGATATTATGTGTAAAACAATCAGAGTTCATTCACGCATATTTATAGTACGACATAATAAAGTAATTGAGGTTTATCCCAATGAATTGAAATTGGGTTAAGAAGTTCCCTTACAGAAATTCGATAGCCTCACGATGTCATTTTAGAATTCAAAAAATGAGATGATGTGATATAAAAATGGTATCTAATCAGTTGGACATATAATTTATTGCAATAAGGATATATAAGAACATATCACACCATAAGAAGATGTAAATTAAAATACCTAAAAAAAGAGTCTTTTAAATAGAGGAGGGTGAAATGTTCCCTTACCGATTTGGGTAACTTTAGGAACATACACCCAATGAAAGAAGGGTAATACAATGAAGATGTAAATACTCATAAACAAGATTATATTACACAAATAGTAGAATAACGGGCAGTACATACACCACACAAAAGTAAATAGTGGAAAATGTACCATGAATCTCACGGGAATAAAAAGTGAGATAAAAACCCCTTACCTCGTTGTAATCAATTGAGTCATATGACCAAAAGATAGTAAACACAAAATTAATCACATAATACCATGAGAATAAATAGAATCAAGATAATATATATGAAAGGGAAGTACATAATACACCACATGCAATAAATAAGTGGTGAATAATGGAAATCTCACAGAATTAGAAGTGAGATAAGAAATCCCTTATGAAAATTCGGCAGCCTAACGACACCACTTAGAACTTCCAAAAAACGGTTTGATGAGATAAAATATGGTTTCTCATAATATGAACATAAAAATTACAGTAATAGGGATATAAAATAACATCCCCCAACATAAGAAAGATGATCTTAAAAGGAATGACATAAAAGAGAGTTCTTAATAAGAAAGAGAGAGGTAGGATCCCTTACCTCAAGGCCGAATTGTCTTGTTCATTTCTTTATATACATGAATAATAAACTTTGGTCAATTTATAATTTATTAAGGTCCTCCTTTAAGGTTTATTATTCAATTCATGTCACATATTCTAATGTTAAAATAATTAGTTAATAATGTGAGTTCATATCAGACGTTTTTGTCGATGTTTGGTACATGAGTCAAAAATGTACTTTTTTGAAAAGAATTGCCCATTAGTTATAATTAACCCTGCTATAGAATAGTATAAATTATTTAAATATCATATATTTCTAGTATATATTCATTTTATACTATTCCATAACATTTATAGATAAGAAAATGAAATGCAACGTTCATAGAGACAGTAGGTCGTACGTACGCATGAACGCTACATTCATTTCTTTGTCACATTAATGGAATTAAAACAAAATGATATATATATATATATATATATATATATATATTATAATTACAGTATAATATATATGTTATATAGTTTACATAAGTTCATTAATTTCATTCTTTATACATTCCATGTATTTCATGAACGAGTCACATCACATGAGGGGGCGGTAGTCCACACTTCCTCGTATGAAATTATCGCATTTTCACAACATGAAAAGCATAAAGGTATGTTTTAAATATAAAATATAGAATCAAATAGAAAAAATAAATACCATATATATCATATATAAAATACAGTGACATCATAATGGCCACCATGAACGGTGTTAAGAGAAAATTGAACAATCATCATTTCGTGAGGCAGTTATTCGCCATCCACAAAATCATAATGTTCATTAACCATTAGATGAAGGTGTGTGTAAGTGTAGCTCGAATATTTCTCATAAAAACATCCTATTATATTTAATATACTTGTGTTGTTACAATAGAAATGAATAAAAAGAGTTTAGCGGGTTGTAAAAGCAAAATAAAACAAATGAACACAAGTGAAGACATTACCGTTAAATCGGGTAACTCTTCTTGGTTTGAACCAAAAGGGTTTCTTGATGAGATTTTTTCCTAAGGTAAGGCTTCATGGATAAGTATAGGGATGTGGAGATATAAAATGAGTAGGGCTTGGCCGATCCAATGGCATGAGAGGTGTGGTTAAAGAGGTCGAGGTGAGTTCCATTTATAAGAGGGAGGAGGGGCACTCGTGGGATGTCTTAAAAAGATACATTATTATAAAATGATTTTTGGATATTAATGGTCCCAAAAGTATATATTTTGAGGGTAAGGTGATAAGGGTTAGAAATACTCCCATCCAATAGGTTTTTGATAAGTTTATTTCTTATATTTTACCTTATCTTCTCATTTTATTTAAATCGGTCATTAATGAGGTAATCACTGCATCATCATGGTGTCATAAATAAATAAATTTATTTAATGTATAAAAATTATAAAAAAAATATCATGATGTAGGAAATATTTTCAGATTCCTAATAAATATTTATAGTCAAAAATATTACTTTTATAACCCCATGTAAATATTTTTTTAGAAAAATAATACATGTTTGTGACATTTTTATTTTAACTTTAAATAAAAAGTTATTAATGTAATTTTCCTACCAAAGTGGCTCCATGGGGTCCCCAAGATGACCCTGGATTGTCTTGGTCGTCCATGACTAATCCAATAAGGGTATGACATGTTTCAAGGTAATTTCATATTATTATAACATTATCTTTAACTTAAATTACACTAATTACCTTCAATCACGATTAATAAAACATAAAAGTTACTATTCACGAAAAATTATTTTAAACCCATTGACCCACATTTTACATCCTAATGAATACCATGTATTTCATATTTTTTAAATTCAAATAAAAGAATTAGAAATGTTTCATTTAAACGAAAAATCAGTTTTTTAACTACCACTTAGTGGTTTCACTATTCATAAAAAATTGATGTTTTTCAGAAAAATACCAAAAAATCACCGTAAGCTATATTTGATATTCCAAATTCATAAATGATGTATATTTTACAAAATTAAAAAACCTATAGGTTGAATTAATTAATTTAATAATTAATTCCTACTGTCTAAACAAATAGCGTGTTTTTAAGAAACAATATCTATTAAAAGATTGACACTAGTTTAAGTCCAATTTCAAGGTGAAATTAATTCCAATGACCAACATTGTATTAAATGGTAACAATATATTATAATTTCACTTTAAAAACAATTCAATAGATGATATAATCATATAAATATATTAGATTAAAAAGAGGTTTTGAATTAAAATACAACATTTTTCACTTATTCATTAAAAATGGAATTTAACAAAAAAATAACAATAACCTACACAAAGTAAATTTTTGTATCCCGATTCTAAAGAAGGATTTTATTTGGTCCAATATATAATATAAAATTATCAACAAGTGTTTTTAAAAATGGTTCACCATCAAAAGGTGGTTAGTCGACCTTTTAATGAATATTAGAATATTTACACTTAAAATTGGATTCATTCGCATTTTAAGCCTCTAACATTTATTGGATAAAAGTAAAAATATTTGGAAAACATATATAATCATTTTGTAGTTATTTATCTTCATTCCCACTATTGCAACGACTATGCATTAACTACCATTTAAAATAATATTCTAATATTATTAGAGTGCAACGTAAGATTTTCAAGAAACTCGTTGTCGCGTACTGGGTACGCCATTGAGCATAGCATTCCCTTTAAATTAATATTAATTTTTTTTTGAAAAAAGGATAAATATAAAAATGTGATATTCTTTATTTACCTGGGGTGTTACATCCTTTCCCTCTTTTAGGAATTGCGTCCTCGCAATTTTAAAATTGGGCTCGGAAATTTCATTTAAAGTCCCACATCGGAACAAGAGTCGGTAAAACTATCACTTTAAAATAAATAAAGTGAAGTACAAAGTTCACACGAGTTAACCCATACTAGGATTCCATGAAAACATAGATATGGAAGAAAAAACAAATGGTCATGTTCTGATGGAGGGTGATATAAAATATGTTTAGGAGAAAGTTAACCACCAGAAAATCACAAACTTGTGATTGGTTAAAAAGTATTTGATTTCCGAGTAGGAAAATTTAACAAACAACATTTTTGTTTTAAATTACTTTTCATTGAAGAATTTATTTATGAGCTTAAATAAATCACAATGAAACAAACTTTCTTGTTGTTTAGACTTTCATCCCTTACTATATTTCTTACACAAACATTTTTTCCACCAAAAGAAGAGTATTTAAGAAGGCGTGTTCACATTAAGATCACTATAATCAACTTCTAGAGAATAACCTAATCCACAAAAGAGAACTATATATTTCCTATGCCTTTAGACCCTTACCAAAACCAAAATTTTTAGAACAAGATCAGATAATCCAAAAAAGGATAATCCTTTATAAAAAGAAAATCTATTCTTAATCCCCAAAATTTGTCCAACAGAACCCAAAGTTCAACGAAGACCATTCAATAAACAATTAGTCCATAAAATTCATCAATGTAAACAAAACTATGATTGAATCCCAAATATTTGAAGTATTTAATCACATAGTCTTCCAAGTTAAAATTAACATTTATCTCCAAATAACATCAGTTGCTCTTAAAATCTCATATTGAAAAGTAATTAACCTAATCATATATCCTCCATGATAGGTCAATATTTTCCTAGATAACCCAAAATCAACTTACTCTTGATTCATAAAATTATATAACAAAAAGAATAAGTCATACTAACCAAGGAAATCACGTAGTCCAGTGGTAGGCGATAAATACTAGTCACACTTTGGTTGTGGGTTCGATTCCCACAACTTTGTGCGACGCGACGGGTTGTCACACGGTCTGCGTGTTGTTCTTTTTCCAAAACTATATAATTCTCAAAAAATTCCCCAAAAAGAGATAAAATCTTGAAAAATAACCATAACATAATTTAACCTCAATTTTACCTTATGCCTTTTATTTTGCATCATAACATATAGTAACCCATAATTACCTCAAAAGTAAGGATCATATAAATCCAAATGGTTATTTATAACTATGTATAAAAAAGAACAGATAAATATTCCTTGAATAAAATATTCATATATCAAACATCAGAGTTACTCATACTATAAAAAGACTTCTAATGTAACCCCATCATCAAAAGAGACATAATAATTTTAATAATTTCACAATCATAAAACCTACCATAACTCTCGAATCCATTATATGTTGACTTCTTAATCATTGAAAATTATTCATGATTCATTAACCATGCCTTTCCAACTTATTCTGAAATCCTTATTTCCTACAAACAAAATCATGAATCATATCCTAAGATTCCAAAATAGGAAAACATAAGTTAAGAAATAATCCATACCTTTGATTGTTCATTGTCAATTTATTCATCCTCAATCGGAAAGGAATTAAGTATTGGTAAATTAATATTTGTACGATATTGGTGATCCCATTCCCAAAACATCTTCTTAGGACATGTGTTTTCATAATGACCATGCACACCTCATTTAAAACATTCAATTGATCCCTAAAAAAGATCGTCTTTCCCTTTCCTTGAGTCAACTGGATGTTTCCTTTTTCCACGGCAGGTTCTGGCTTTATGACTTTCATTTCCACATCTATAGCATATTTTTATCCCTTTGAAACATTTTCCTAGGTGTTTATTTTCACATATTTGACACATTGGTTTTTGAACACACATACCTTTATTATTATTACCAGAACTTCCGTAGGGATTTTTTTCTCCATATACGATGCCTTATTAAAATCACCAAGGTTTAGGTTGTCAATCATGACTCCAGATAGTTTGTTGAGGATAGACACAAGAGTTCTCATTGCAACTCCCATATCATTCAGTTGCTCACTTAGAAAACTGTCACAGTTTCCTTCACATCCACTATTTCTTTGGTGCCTGCTAGTTCCAGCCATTTACTAAAACCAAAAAGGTCAGTGTGAGCATATCATTAAAATCATCATATAATAATGAGGAAGATAAACAGTAAGATATAGTTATCCATGTTATCTCAAACTCATTCTAACTTTCAAAAAAAAAAACAATGACCCCATCTAATATATTACCCATTATGGTTATACATAGCTTGTCACTTATTCTTAAACAACACTATAACCTCTAAAGTTATCTGAACCGACCTTTGATACTAACTATAAGGACCCGGCCATAAAACCATACATAATCAAGAATTAAATGAATAATTCACATAGAGGATCTTTTCATGTTTATGGTTTTAGAGAATTAGGAAATAACTATTACATCTCAAAAGATTACAAAGTAGACACTTCTAATAAGTTTCCATAAAATAAAAACCGTTAAAAAGAAACATTTTTAGTTCCATGTTTTACATAGCTTGTCTTCCTTGATCCCATCTTTGACCCTATTCATCTTTAAGTCCTGTGGAAAACATTTCAAAAACTTGGGATGAGAATAAAAAGCCTAGTAAAGGATACACAAAGAAGTAAAACTATTAGTTTTTTAAAACAACAAGTAAAACATGAATACTTTATCAAAGTAACACTTTTCACCTTTATAAATTAGTAAATATTCTTCACTAAATAAAATATCATTACTTACCCTTTTGTAACAAAAAGATTACCATAAAACCCATATAAAGAACACATAACATATAAAGGTAACTTGGGACATAAACATACTTAAATGGAATAACCATACGGTCAACTTCTACACATATCAATTAATGGAATAGCCATACGACCGAATTCCATAGCCAACGCGTTGGAGGTTATAACGTAACCACCTGTCCTGGTATTCACGACACCACCCGTCATATGGTTTATCAAGTAACCAACAATCAAATGTCCAAGTACCATCACAACACATAAAATATTGCAAATATAAACATTTCACTAATATCTTTCCATTTAATGTCACAAGAAGTAATTTCAAGATATTGAAATAATCAATCCATTTTCATAGACCATTTAGAATGATATTTCTGAATCAAAGTGTCCCATACCACTTTGATGATTTTAATGGAATTATAATTTCAAAACATAAATTTCAATATAAATAAATTATGAAAACCGTTTTTAAAACAAGGAAATTAAAGATAATGATTTAGAATAATAAATATTTAAAACTTTTAAAATGTTATTTTAGGTAAAGAGTTTCTAACAAAAAAATAGACTCTTGAATAAAAATAATTGATGAATAAAATTTAATCATAACTTTATAATATCATGAGAATGAAGGTATTCTTGATATAATATGTCAAAGGACAGTATATACACCATATAAAATTGAATTGGTGCATAACAACAATGAATTCTCAATGAAAATGTATATTGAGATGAAATCCCATATAAAGATGGTATCCTTCAATTAAGGAAAAATCAATCTCATAATTATGTGTGAAAATTATAAATACACCCAGTATAAGTAGATATTAAGTGTAAAACCATCATAGTTAATTCACAAATATTCATAGTACGACATAATCAAGAAGTATAGGTTTAACCCAAAGAATTGAAATTCGGTTAAGAAGTTCCCTTACAGAAATTCAACAGCCTCACAACGTCATTTTAAAATTCAGAAAATGAGACAATGAGAGATAAAAATGGTATCTCATCACTTGGACATATCATTTAAAACAATAAGGATATATAAGAACATATCACACCATAAGAAGAAGTAAATTAAAAGACCTAACAAAAATGTGTCTTTTAAAAAGCGGAGGGTGAAAGGTTCCCTTATCGATTTGGGTAACTTTAGAAACATACACCCCATGAAAGAAGGGTAATACAATGAAGATTTAAATTCCCATAAAAGAGAGTATATTAAACAAATATTAGAATAAAGGGAAGTACATAAACCACACAAAAGGAAATAGAGGCAAATGTAGCATGAATCTCACGGGAATAAAAAGTGAAATAAAAACCACTTACCTCGTTGTAGTCAATCGAGTCATATGACAAAAAGATAGTAAACACCAAATGAATCACATAATACCATGACAATAAATAGAATCATGAAAATATATATGAAAGGGAAGTACACAATACACCACATGTAATATATAAGTGGCGAACAATGGAAATATCATAGAATTAAAAGTGAGATAAGAAATCCCTTAGGAAAATTCAACAGCCTAACAGCGCCACTTAAAACATCCAAAAAATGTTTTGATGAGATCAAATAGGGTCTCTCATCATATTAAAATAAAAATTACAGTATGCTGGATATAAAATAACATCCCCCAACATAATAAAGATGAGTATAAAAGGAATGACATAAAAGAGAGTTTTTAATAAGAAAGAGAGATGTAGGATCCCTTCCCTCAAGTCTGACTTGTCTACTTCATTTATTTATATTCATGAATAATAAACTTTGGTCAATTTATAATTTATTAATATCATCCATTAATGTTTATTATTCAATTCATGTCACGTATTTTAATTTTATAATAATTAGTTAATAATTTGAGTTCATATCAGACGTTTTTTTCAATGTTCGGTACATGAGTCAAAAATGAACTTGTCTGAAAATATTTTCTCATGTAGTTATAATTAACCCATATAAAGAATAGTGTAAATTATTTAAATATCATATATATCCAGTATATATTCATTTTATACTATTCCATAACATTCAGAGATAAGAAAATGAAATGCACCGTTTATGGAGACGGTAGGCCGTACGTACGCATGAACGCTACTTTCATTTCTTTATCACATTAATGGAATTAAAACTAAATGAGATATATATATATATTATAATTAAATTATAATATATATGTTATATAGGTCACATAATTTCATTAATTTCATTCTTTATACATTCCATGTATTGCATGAATGAGTCACATCACATGAGGTGGCGGTAGTCCACACTTCCTCGTATGAAATTATCACATTTGCACAACATGCAAAGCATAATAGTATGTTTTAAATATAAGATACTGATGAATATAGAAAACATAAATAAAATATATATCATATATAAAATACAGTGACATCATAATGTCCACCATGAACGGTGTTACGAGAAAATTGAACAATCATCGTTTCGTGAGGCAGTAATTCGCAATCCACAGAAACAATATGTTCTTTAACAATTAGATGAAGGTTTGTGTGATTGTAGCTATAATATTTCTCATAACAAAATCTTAGTATATTTAAGATACTGGTGTTGTTACAAAAGAAAATAATCAAAAGTGTTTGGGGTGTTGGAGAAGAAAAATAAAACAAAAGAACACAAGTGAAGACATTACCTTTAAATCGGTTAACTCATCTTGGTTGGAACCCAAAGGGTTTCTTGAAGTGTTTTATGCCTAAGCTGAGGCTTATAGGATGAGTAGAGGGATGTGGAGAGATAAAATTAGTAGATATTTTCTGAGAAAATGGCTTGAGAGTTTTGGGTAAAGAGGTAGAGATGGGGGCCTTTTATAAGAGGGAGGAGGGGCACTCTTGGAATATCTTGAAAAGATACTTTATTATAAAATGATTTTCGGACATTAAAGGTTCCAAAATTATATATTTCTAGGTTAAGGTGATAAGGGTTTCAAATCCACCCATCCAATAGGTTTTTTACAAGTTTACTTCATATATTTTATCTTATCATCTCATTTTATTTAAATCGGTCATTAATGAGGTAATCAATGTATCATCATGGTGTCATAAATAAATTTATTTATATAATGTCTAAAAATTATAAAAAAAATATCATGATGTAGAATTTTTTTTATCTTTATAATGAATATTTATAGTAAAAAATATGACTTTTATAAACCCATGTAAAAATTGTTTTAGTAAAATAATACATGTTTGTGACATTTTATTTTAACTTTAAATAAAAAGTTATTAATGTCATTTTACTACCAATGTGGCTCCATGGGGTCCCTAAGTTCACCCATGTATTGTCTTGGTCGGAAATGACTCATCCAATAATGTTAGTACATGTTAGAAGGTCATTTCATATTATTTTAACATTATCTTTACCTTAAATTACACTAATTACCTTTAATCGCGATTAATAAAACATAAAAGTTATTATTCACCAAAAAATTATTTTAATCCTATTGAACCACATTTTACATATTAATGGAAACCATGTATGTTTAATTTTTTAAATTCAAATAATAGAAGTTGTAATGTTTCATTTAAATAAAAAATCAGTTTTTTAACTACCACTTAGTGGTTTCACTATTCATAAAAAACTGAAGTTTTTCAGAAAAATACCAAAAATTCACCCTAAGAAATATATGATATTCCAAATTAAAAAATTATTTCTATTTTACAAAATTCTAAACATATATGTTTCATTAATTAAATTAATAATTAATTCCCCCTATCAAAACAAATAGCGTGTTTTTAAGAAACAATATCAATTAAAAGATTGACACTAGTTTAAGTCCAATTTCAAAGTGAAATTAATTCCAATGACCACCATTAGATTAAATGGTAAAAATATATTATAATTTCACTATAAAACCAATTAAAAAGATGATATAATCATATAAATAGATTATATTAAAAGGAGGTTTTGAATTAAAATACAATATTTTTCACTTATTCATAAAAAATGGACTTTATCAAAAAAAAATAACAAAAACCTACACAAAGTAAATTTTCATATCCCGATTATAAAAAAGGTTTTCATTTGGTCCAACATAACATATAAAATTTTCAAAAAGTGGATTTAAAAAGGGTTCTCCATCAAAGGCGGTTAATTGATCTTTTAAAGAATATTAGAATATTTACGCTTAAAATTGAATTCATTCGCATTTTAAGCCTCTAACATTTATTGGATAAAAGTAAAAATATTTGGAAAACATATATAATTATTTTGTAGTTAGTTCTATTCATTCCTGCCATTAAATTGTCTAAGTGTTAACTAACATTTAAAATAATATTATGTTATTATTAGAGTGCAACGTAAGATTTTCAAGAAACTCGTTGTTGCGTATTGGGTATGCCATCAAGCATAACATTACCTTTAAATTAATATTAACATTTTATTCACAAAAAAGGATAAATGTTAAAATGTCATATTCTATATTTACCTGGGGTGTTACAAATATACTATGATGTAACTAATTCTTTGATAGGATGACATGATCATATTTATATTCTTATATAAAATGCTATATTTCTTAATTCACACTATTTTAAATGAACGTGAATTGGGGATTTTCAAAAAGATATATAATAGAGGATGTTTATATAAAAAAATAACCATGTATTGAAAATTATAAACTTCCATAACATGTTATTATTCATAATAAGGAACTTTATACACTTAAATAATCACTTATTTCCTAGTATGATGGAATAACATTATTTTTTTTAAAAACACAATTTTTAATGGAGCCTTGGATCCAAAAAATTTTATAACCAAATTCAATAAAAAATCCCATTGTCCAAATTCATATTGATTTCATTATTCTGGTTCCAACTCAAAAAAATGTTTCCTTTCGGATCATATGTAATAAGATTTTCAAATGAGCATGATGGGAAAATATAATTTTATTGTAAGATTTAAATTTTTCAAAAAACCTCGAACAATATTTTATATCTAAACAAAAGTATATTAATTTTATTTTTATGAAATATGGATATGAAAATATTTAGATTATTAATAATCTTATTGTAACATAAAATACTCTTGATATTGATGAATATAGGAAACTATTTTTCAAAATAATTTAACAAAAATTATTGGAAGTTTAATAAACATGATATCTAATATTACAAAATTAATATTTTGTGTATGTTTCTATGAAAGATATAATGATAACCCAAATTATTCCAATCATAATGATTTAAGATTAATTTTTCAATATCTTCTATGGACAATTGATCTAATATTAATTAATTCTACTAGAAATTATTTATAATTGTAATTTTTTGGTATGGTGACCTTGGATGATGTAAAATACATAAAAAATAACCTTTGGAATGTGTCATTTATTAGTATAAGATTTAGTGACTTGGTCTTGGAAGAAACAAAACTCATTATAAAATTCCACTGGAGAGGATGAAAATGTTTGAAGTTTTATGTAGTATTCTCATGTGTTGTATATTAAACACACACCCACTATCGTTTTCAAGAGGTTTAGTCAAACTCTTATTTTGTGTGATAACACAATTCCCATTGCATTAAGTAAAACCACACCCATAAATCATAATAAATAAAAAGACATGTAAGAGAGAATTTACATGATTATCATACAGATAAAAAATATATTACATTATAACTCATCAAAATACTAGAACAATATTGTGATATTTTTTAGAAAACTCCATAGTTCTAGTATATTTGAATATATTAATCCAAATCTATGAGAGGTCAATACTAAAGGATTATTCATATGTATTTATTATTTACTCATATCCAAACATTTAAAATCTCCTTTTAAAATGGGAGTATATGTTTACTAGATTTTCAAAAAAATAGTTGTTATAATTTATTTATATTTATGACATACAATAGTATTTATAAATTTATTATTGACGGGAAGTATTATTTTTTAAAATTTTCACATTTAGTTAAAGAAATTGGTTTTTAAAATTTATGATTTAATAAAACATTAATTTCTCATAATTTTAGGTTTACTAAAATATTAGTTTATTAAACATAATCAATTTAGAAAAAAATTGTTTTCAAAGTTCTCATATTTACAAAAACATTATTATATGAAAAATAATGTAGTTACTGTAAATTTAGTTTGAAATATTTTTCTAATTTATAAAAACATATTTTTTATGGAAATAGTAAATAATTATTCTTTCAAATTTTATTGTACATATATATATATAATAAAATCATCGATTTCTATTATAAAAATTGGTTTTACAAAAAAAATAGTTTTTCTACAGACCAAGTAAAAACATTAATCGATAATTTTTATAACATAAATTTATATCATCGATATGAATGGTAGTTTCTAAATTTTCGTATTTCATATATTTTTTAATGTGTTTGTACTTTTAGTTTTACATTTCTTATTTTTTTATCGTTTGGTTTCTAGAGTATATATATATCGAACAAATATTATTTTTAAAAACAATTACAAGGTAATTAAAATTATATATATCTTATATAGATTACTTTTAACCTTGATATCATGATTTGTATCAATCTTGGGAACTCAAATTATTAGATTTTGATTCATAACCCTATAGAAATAAATACACATGTGAGCCACCACATCCTATATAATTTTCTCAAATTATTGGAGATATCGTCTCTCCGATTTGTACTAGTTCGATAATTTTCTTTTATTCTGATTATTTTCTACTCCATTCCATTAACTAATTTGATGATTCAACATATCTAATCTGTATGATATTTGAAGCCAATAAGTTGTTGTGTTATGGATGCAAGTGTATTTGTTAACTAGGAAGGATGATCAACAAATCCTAATGGTTTTGGACATAATTATTTGAATATGATGATAACATGAATAAACTAAACATACTAAAATATATTATATTTTCAATTTAAGAAATACATAAATATTTAATGATGTTAAGAAAATTGAATTTTCCATTTTTTTATCGAATGTATATTGATAAATTTTATATTTTTAATGAAAATAAATGTTTACAATGTGGTTATGAGAAAAAATATTTCATTAATAGGTCAAGAAAGCAATTCAGGGATGAAATTATCTTTTTTTGAACTGAAAAAAAATATGTGTAAATAAGATAATATGATGTATGAGACTGTTGAAAAATAGTTTATTAAAAAAGATCATGAATTATGAAATTATTTTTTAACACCCAAAGAAAGAAAAAAACCTTAATGGTTTTCACTGAAGAGGCTTTTCAATATCAAAAAACTTAATGTTTAAGAGAGGTTAGTGATCTATATTTTGGTTTAGACATTTTATGTCATTGGATCATAAACAATAAAAATATGATGTTTTGCATGTTGATGATAAACATGGAATTTAATAGGCAATAATTATTTCCTAAATTTTGTTTTAGGGTTTTCTAAATGTTATTTAAATATATCAAGGAGATATTTTACCATTTATAAAATAATATGGAAGGGCTCTTTAAATTTATCATTTTATTGTTTTTTCACATATTCCACAACTGGTTTTTGTTTTTAGTCTTTTTAAAAACCATGATTTTTTAGATCATCTACACCCTCTACATTACTAAACATATATTTCTAAATAAATTAGTTTCTGTATAATTTATATCTAAACAATCCCATATTTTCATTGATATAAAATCAAAAATTAAGACTAGAAAATATGATTAAACAATTTATGTGATGTTGGACAAATAGTTAAAAGATAAATTGGAAACAACTTCAAAAGATTATTCATAAGATAAAATGAAATAAAAGTAAGATTAATATAAAGTACTTAATGAAATATCATTTTACTTCTCAGTGTGTGAAACATGTTGATCTTATATTTTTACAGTGTAATACTATTTTCAAAAAGATGTTGAAAATCACCAATGCAAAAAAGTGTATAAACAAAATATGAGACTGATAAAAATGATGATGAAGAAAAACATCCAAATGCTTATAATTATAAACAGAAATAAAAAATGATGTCAAATACTTATGAAGATGTGTTTTTATGTTCCATAATTTTGAATGTATTTTCAAGACACACAATCTGATTAGATAATAGAATAAATATTTAAATATCGCAATGAATATGTAAATATTTTAGTTTATGGAATTCTAAATTAAAAAATATTTAATTTTGAAGAGATCTTATTTAGATAGTGTTGAATGTATTCTAAAATTTAAATTATTTGAATTAGTTAACTGAAATGGTAGTCTAGTATCATGAAAACTTCAAGGATTTCAATTTTGTATGTATGTATGAATGAATATTTTTTGAAAAATCCAGGACATAGATGAAAGAAACTGAATGAGATCTAATGATTCCTGATAATCATATTAATGTTGTTATGAATTGTTGAAAATTATTTTCTGAAGTTTTCTTCCAAATTTGATGATGAATATGACATAGTTGAGTTGTTCGAATTATTATCGAGGTCTCAAGATGAAGATATTTCATAAATAAGAAGAAGAAATTGATATTCAATGTATTTGTTTAGAATATGAAATATAAGAATTATGAGAATCAATATAAAAAAGAATAAGTTAAAATATCAATGAAAGAAATTCAAATGATTTATGTTATGGAAGGAGGACTTTAATAAATATAATTAAGATAATGTGAATCCTAAAAACCAGAAAGTGTTTTGGAAATAAGATTCATCATGAAGAAGGTTAAAATAATCAAGGTTTTCATTTACCAAAAATCATATTTATTTATTATTTTCAAAAAAATTGAATGATTTATTTTATTCTAAAGAAAATCCTTATACATAATATAATGAGTTGTTTCTAATTATTATTGGATGAATTTTATATCCATATTTTGTTTCAGAAGGATTATATTTTATTAAAAATATTTTTTTGTTTTTTATTAGTAAAATTTCATGTATTTTCTACCTTATACGTTCTTTTTTTAAACACTACGATGTGCAAGAAATTATTAAAATGGAGAGATATCATCATTTTCTGGAGAAATTTATTTGAAAAGTTATTTTGGGGAGGTGTTTTTTAGGAAGATCATATTTAAGGGTAGTTGTTTTTATAAAGTAGTCATATATTATTACTTCATAAATAGTTTCATTTACAAAAAAGGAATCATCATAAAATGGTGAGTTTTGATAGATAAAGAAATATGTTTTTAATAAGAATAACAGTTTATACATTTTATAATGTTATTAAGTTTTAACTTTATGTTTCTAATTTAGTTATATTAATAATGGGTATTATTTTTGAGTAGAAAATTTATATTCAACAATTACAATACCTAAAATGAAAAATAAAAACACACACCAAAGAATATTCTTTAATAACATTAAATATCGCATTATTGTTGGATGTTTTTTAAGAAAATATTATTCTACTAGAAAAGTAAGTATCTATAAACAAATAATTATAAACATTGCATAAAATGACTACTTTGTATGAATTTAGAACTTCTATTTCCCCAGACTTATCAAATTTCCTCCATAAGATTGATGAAGTCCTCTATATACAACTCATGAAGTCCTTTCCATCGAACTGATAAGGTATAGTTCTTTGGACTAATAATGTTTCCTCCATTATAGTAGCCTTTTTAGATCAATCAGACTACTATATTTAATTTAATAGAATAAAATAAAATTTTTAATCTGAATAAGGATTAAATTTATAAATTTATAATTATTTCAATTCGGGTAAATATATTTTCTGGACCGAAATGGTGAAACATAAATGACATCAGATTGAAATGCACATATCATGCAGTGATAGAAAATAGTGTATTAAATGAGGTTATTGCAACCAACACCATGAATTTGAAAATATTACCATTTATGGGATGCCTATAAATAGAGGTTTATTTTAGGAATTGGGATATTATGATTTTTTTGAAATTAATACATCTATGTAGTCTTCTTATATAAATTCTCATTACAATTTAAATTTAGTCATTTAGAAACTTTTATTTTCTACATATTCCATGAAGTTATTATATAGTCATTAAAATAGTTTTCCATTTTTTAAACTATATTTAGTCAAGTAAAATGATCGAGGGATTTCAACGATTGGAAGATTGGTCGATCTAGTTTGGGAAATTGAGTTCTCTCGGGATAGTAACACCGAGATGATTCAATTTTTTTAATTAGGGAACTTCTACCTGAATAAATATAGAACTCAAAATTTGGATAAATCTGGAGAAACATTAATTCAAGGGTAATGAAATCCACTAAACTGAATGTAAAAGTGTACTTATTCCATTTATAATTTTTCAGTTAGTTTTACTAAATAACATTGTATTATTTATATTACTTTTTTATAAGAATTTATATTATTCAAATATGTATTTTATTCAAAATATTTATTTAAGTAACGATTTTACACTCTGAATAACTATATTCACACTATTTTGGATATATGTGATATGATAAAAATATGAATAGTATGTTTAATTTAAAAAATACAGAGTTTTAGGGATTAATTACTTTAATTTTTCAAACTAAAATTCAACACCCTCTTATAGTATTTTTAAGTGTGAAGTTACAAGAAATGGTATCTAATGTTGTTCTAATTCATGACTTTATGGTTATTTATTTTTATTTTATGATGATTTCTAATGTTTTACAACTTTTATTATAAACTTATTCTACAGTAACATTTAAATTGAATAATTGTTTTGGTTTTATATGTTATCATATTTAAATGTTGTTACATATGAAAATAGAAATCCATGAATTCCTACAATATTTAATGATGATGATTATAGGTATTGGAGATACAAAATGAGAAATATTTTTTATAATACCATTTTTTATAATTAATTTATATTTATGAAGAATTACATAAATCTAGATAATGAATTCTCTAATTTCACAAATATATAGATGTTGTAATATCAATTAAAATATTTAATAAGGAATACTTTTCAATTTAATATGAACCATAGAATATATTTTTGTATTTATTATTTCCATTAAGGCAATAATAACATGAAGAAAATGGATGTTACACATTTTAGAATAAAATTTTTTCAAAATGAGAAGAAAAATTCATTTAGAAAAATATCTATCATTTTATTTTCTACCTGGAGAATCATTTTGGATGATTCATTAAGTATTTCTAAAAATCATATGTTTTATACAATATTTTAGAGAGAAATATCATATATATGAAATCCTAGTTGTTAAAAAAAAGCATAATTCCATGATAATTAGAATCCATGGGAATAACTCTAAATTATACAAGAAATATTAAAAATAAAAACACATTTCACGGGAAAAATAACGAAACATGACAGTAGATTAAAAAAAGATTTTAAAACGATAAATGAAAAAATGGAGGAGTTTTTTCTAAAACATAACGTTTTTCTAATAAAATAATATATTTGATAATGTTTTTATATCATTAAATATAAAAATATTTGTGATGAATTATATATTATTTCATCAGAATAGTCTAAAAGTGAATTGGAAAATCACGATAAAATTATGAATAAGTAATTTAGAAAGACATACATTAGGTATAACTATATGAAATTTCACAAAGAAAAAATCAATAAGAATGATTTATTATAATTTATATGTTTTTAATTTAAGAAATTTTTACATATCATACTCGATTATCTGATGCTTAAAATAAAACATTACCAGCACATTAATTTAGAACGAGATTCTAAGAAATACTACAGGCACAATAATAATATTTTTTTAAAAAATATTCTTAAACATAGACTGAATATTGTGGATACAGTTCATTATAAAATTCATTAGATAGTGTTGGTGAAAAAAATAAGAATATCATATTCTATTCTATGATTCCATTGATCGATAATTGAAATATAGCTAATCGAAATCTTGAGTCCTTAACAAATCATAAATTGAATTAAAAATATCCAAAGATTAAAAATGTCAACATTTCTACATCATCTGATGAAGAATATTCTTATTCAATGGAGAATGATGATTTACCTTCTTATTAATATGATTGAATATTTGAAAAAATATTAGGAAAACAAAAATTTAAAATTTCTAAAAAAAGTCGATATTATTGAAGGAAAACATCAAAAAGGAAACTCATGAATACCTATGATTACATATTAGATTTATTGTTAGAACCATAAACAGTAAGTATTGTTATTTTAGGTTCATTTTTTTCTATATTTCTTTGTATAGAGCACCATGTAATAATTAATCTACACATAATACTGTGTTATCATGCATTATGAACAAGATGATGTTTTACTACCTTTTAATCATGATACTCTTTCAAAAATAAAATTTTCAACATTTATAAAAGCTTTTGTCAAAATATTTATACAAATTTTTATTGTGGAAAGTTAGGATAATCTAAGAGTGAATATTTTGTGTTTTTTGGGAAGTTTTATATTTTGAGGAATAATGAAAATAAGCTAATTTAGATTTAAATTGTTTTTTCATTTAAATAATAAAAAAAGATAAACTATAATTTAGATTGTTTTAAAAGAATAAATGAAAAATTATTTATATATTAATAAAATTTAGGACATTGGGGACCTTTTTATAATTAATTTCATCATTAAAACATAATTAACCTTTGATTATTTCACATTAGAAACCTAGTTTCATGCCACATTAGTATGATAAAAAAGAAATATAATATTCAAACTTATGTGAATAAAATTTTAAAAAATTATATAAATGGTTTCAATCATATAAACTGTTATATTCTAATTCTATCATCTTAAATATTTACAAACAAATTTATTTAACGTGATTAAAATTAATTTTAGTGATTATGGTAAAAATTAATTAACTTAATGGATAAACCATCATTTTATGTATAAAAAAGACCTATAAAAGATTCCAATATACATTATATTCTTATATATTGACCATATACTGACTTGGATATAATTTTATGTTTTATTTATACACTATTTCTTGAAATTGACTCATTTAATAGTTAAATTAAAGAAAAAAAAACACGTACCTTCCTTGATTTTACATCCAATAATGCTTTGTTGTTGAAAGAAGCTACATAGTTTTAGTTATAAACATTACAATCAAAATTTAATTTTTTTTATTATCATGATCATATATGTTCAATTTATATATGTCATTTGAGTACATTAAATTCATAATAAACTCTATGCAATTAATATTTATTTAATTTTATAATAATGTAAATGATGCTAATAACATTAAATGTCAATTAGTATTAATGAATTAGATTATTAAATTATTTCCCTATATGATTATATCATCTATCAAAGATGCTAAAATAATATATTTAAATTAAAACATTTTATTATATTTTAAAATTAAAATTAACTAACTGGTGAAAACATTTCCAGTACTTTTCTTTTATAATTAAGTATATTCTATAAATGAAAAAATTAATAAATACCATAATATATTCCAAGTGATTATAATGTTTTAATAAATATAAAATATGGTCCATTAAGGGACGAATTTATAATTTTAATTAAAATATCATCCAATATATATTAAAAACATTATTTTCACAGTTTTGGTTAAAGCATTGAATTTTCATGATATATGTGCATGTTTTAAAATTAATGTCTACAAAACATATGTTTTTTATTTATAAATTTTAATTTGATATTTATAAGTCATCGTGACATTAATTTATACTAAATCTAATCTTGATTTATAGTTATTGGTTAAATTACTAATTTTTTAAAACTATTGACCTTAATAAAAAAGTATAAATTTTAGGAAAAATTGAAGTTACCGGAAAAAATAATAAACATGATCTTATTTTAAGGGTTGGACGTTTTATATGACTATAATTACACATTAATATATTAAATGTCTATTTTGGAGGAAAATGATTCATGCGAGACCTCCTAATAGGACTTAACTTTTTATATTTACAATAATTTCACTCCCCCACCACTATAAATGAGCATTGGACCCTCTCACTACATCACTTCTCGGATGCCATTTGGATAATTAAAAATTTCCTAAATAGCATTATCTCATTACTCCCCAAAACATTTAATACTCACTTTTATCCTAAAAAAAATCCTTAAATGTATTTTGGGGAAACCCAAAAGTAGTTGCCCAAAAATAGGATACATTCCTCAACAATCACTTTTGTTTTATTTAATTTTAAAAGAATTAAAATTTTTTATTCAATAGTTATATAATAAAATAATTATCCCCAATTTATATATATGGTTTTATGTTATGTTTTTTAACAAAACCTATAATAAATTCCATAAAATGGGTATCAAATTAATTGTATGTGTGTGTGGAGGACTATCACCTCGTGAAACGATGTCATTCATTTTTCCATTTCCACTTTTCAAATTTGGGAATTCTGATGGAAACACTATTTTTATTTAATATATATGTGTATTTATTTTTTATTAATAAATATGGTATTTTTATATAACACATTCTTTTTTTGTTTCCATTTTTTTGGGAATGTGATAACACCCTTTTTGAATTGGTGGAATACCACCTCCCCAATGAGACGTGATTCATTCACCATATACATGAATATACTTATAATTATTTTAGTAAACATATGTGACATATATGAAATAGATATGATAATGGAACTCTAAAATTAATACAGATCATATAATTTTCATTATATTAATATTCTAATGAAATTAAAGTTACATTCATGTGTATGTGTTAGTTATCATCACCACAAACAATATATTTCAATTCTTATATCCAATTTTTATAGATAACTATAAAACATTATATACTAAATATATATTACATTTACATGATGTTCTAAATTATTTAGTATAGTCAATAATGATTTTTGTATGAGTTACAATAATAATAAATAAAATCACCTTAAAACTGTTAATTTACGCAAGAAATAGATAAAATAATGATGGTTTATTAACAAACATGTTATAAGTTATTATAAGAATATATATTTTTTTATAATAAATATGATTATGGTTATTTTATTAGATAATAATATCTTGAAATCCATTTTAAAGGAGGATAAACGATTGTAATTCATAATTAAACACAATGTAAGGGATCTCATATCAGTTTACATTCCACTAATATATATCTATTGTTATGCACCAATTCACATTAACATATTGTATATACTGACAATTTTTCATTTCATATCATCATACAAAAAATTAATGGAATTTCATGGTTCACATTTAATTATCTCACCAATGGGGTTTATCATTAAAAATGGATCCATTGCATTCTCAGTTTGTTTATTAAATGGAATGATTTTCTGTTATTTACCTTTTCATATTGATTATTACTTATCGAGTAATATAAGTGGGATGTGTTATCATTTATTTAACATGATATTTTTATTATTCTCATTTATTTTATATTTATTCCATTATAATTTCCATTATTAAGATTTTTATTTTACCCTTATTGAGTTTCATTTTCCGAGGATCTAAATATGAATACATTGAATGAGTTTTAAGGATGTTGTTTCCATTATTTATTATGTGTCATGTTTTATGTTTGGATTTTGAAAAGTATTATTGGTATAATTTTTGTAATCTAGTTGTCAATATCATCTAAATTGGTTGGTACTTTTAGATTTTATATTTTCAAATCATTCCAATGTATTAATATAAAGAACTAGCTCTCAGATTTTATAGTTATGGAATTATAGTTAGTAACAAAAGAAGTTTAGTACAAACCATGGAAACTAGAATAATGAAAACAATTATTAGGGAACATAATCATAGTGTGATGTTTTAGGATAAGTTTATAAGAACATCTGAAAAAATCTATGTTCATGATTATGTTATTAGATATGAATAAAATTTTCAATTTATGTTATGTATTCTAAAATTTTCAATTTAATACATGATATAATCTACTATAGTCAATATAATCATTTAGAAATGGCTCATAGGAGAAGGAATGTGAACTTAACTAATGTATATGATACAAAGTGTAAAAATGATCATCTATTTTATCTATTTAATTCAATCATTTAAAGGGAATTTGTATCCCAATAATTTTCATCATATAATGACATGATATCATGTTCTAAGGAGAAAGATGAAGAACAATATAATTATTATGTTTCATTGGGAATCATAAAAATAGGAGGAAAACATGGAAAATTATGGATAGAGGGAGGAAAAGAAAGATATATTTATATAAATGTGATATTTTTGTAAATAATCACACTAGTACCTGCATAATTGTATTTATATTTTGTCTCATGTGTAGAAAGAAAGGGATATTTTCTTATTATTACAGGCTTACGAAATACATTATCAATGTATAATTGATAGAATGTAAGGAGGTATGAAACTATGAAAATTAATGTCTCTTGTATAAAAGAAATATATAGTAATGTAGGCTAATGGATCACATAAAATATTTTTCAACCACAATAGATGATGAAGAATGATTAATATCACTATTTTTATATTCAAGTATTTATTTATTTGAGTACATTATATGTATGTTCTTGGTAATAATAATTATAAAATATATAATGATTTTACAATAGTAATTTTTCTTCATGTATTTTAAAGAATGTGTCGATCGATACTAAATACAAAGAAACATGATTTTGGGAAATTATGAAGTTCATGGAACACGTATAATGGAAGTAATGATAATAATTAATATTTTCATATGGTATAGATAATGATATTTTTATAAATATATAAATATTATGGATAATGTAAATTGAATATTACAAACTTCCTGGAAACTGATAAATGATTTTTTATAACATGGTTAATTCGATTTTTGATAGAGATTGAAATAATTTTTTATTATTTTTGGAATATATCCAAAAACATATTTTTTATTTAATTAATAAGGATTCATTCATCTAATAAATATTGTCTTTTGTAAATTCATGTTTTTAATATGGTTCAATAGAATAAATGGTTACGGTGTTTAGAAGATCGGTATGTTATGTTAAATGGCTAAATCATGCTTATTAAAGGATAATGATATGTTCATTTTGGATATTCAGTGACCTTCATTCTAATGTTAAAAATCATGTTGTTTCAGAATAGATAATAATTTATGAAATGGTTTAACATTATATTTTTAGGAGCTTCTAGAGATTAATTTATTAATTCACCATGTAATGTATCATGTGCTAAGAGATGTAGTTGAAATATTTCATGGAACAACCAAAGGATAATAATGTATTTAGAAAATTTAAAAACATTATGTATATTTCATTATTTACTTACAAAGTAAAATAATTCCGTTACTCTTGGAATTTTTTCTAAAAAATAATGTGATTCTAATAGTTTAATATTTTTGATCCAATTTTATTTGAAATCATTATCGATTTTTGACTTTTAGGTTATCATATTTTTATTGAATATTTACTTGTTCACTATTAATGATCTCAATCACTCTATATAAATGTTTATGATCTTCCAACAGGCAAATATTTTTAGTTTTTTCTAATGATATTTTATGTAGAAAACTAGTTATATGTCATTTAACATGAACTTTTTTACATCTCATAATCTCTTATAAAGAGGATATTTTATAACTGATTTTTTCAACAATAGTATTTTAAAATAATATCCCCTTTATTACTGATATCATGATTGATTTATAGGTATTAATTTTAATTAAGGTGGGGATAATGTAAAATCCACATACATTGAAATATTTTAATTTTTGAAAAAAAATTAAATTTTTTGGTAGCTTGATTTATATGAAAACCCATGATAAACACATGCTACAATTAACACTGAGTTAGCTTTTTGTACATGAATGACTGAGTTCTACTACATTTTAATGGCTCATACATTTTAAAAATAAATTTTGACACTTATAAAATTTTATTATTTAATATAAAGAAATTGTTTTTAATTTGTAATGACAAAATTAACTTAGGATGAATTTTTTTCATTTTTATGAGAAGTTTCATTCTTGTATGAATAATGAAAAATAATGAATTTTAGTTGAAATCTGCATTTAAATTAAAAAAACAATTATTGTTTAATTATATTTTAAATTTGTCTTAAAGAAAAAATTGATCAATTATATATCTATTAAAACAATTTAAGTCAATAGTATCATTTTCAGGTTTAATTTTGATAAAAGACATAATGTACTTTTAAAAATTTAACATTAAAAAACTAATTCATTTCCACATTAGTGGAATTATATATTATTTTATTCTGGCTACTTATATGAATTAAAATTGGAAAATTTGATATACATGGTCTTATACAATTTAATATTTATATTATAATATTATAATCAAAAATTTTTACCAAACATATTAGTTTATGTGATTAAAATTATTGACAATGATTATTGTTAAAATTAGTTTATTTAGTAGATAAACCTCTAACACAAGACGAAAATGACAGAGAAACATGTCCAAAATCTATTTTCTTTACACTTGTATACCAAATACCATATTTGATATAATTTTATGAGTTTTTAGATACTATTACATTAAATTTATCCATATAATATGTTATATAAATAAAATGAAAAATGTACATTCCATGATCTTAGTTTTAATAATGCATTAGAGAGAAAAAAATTAAATATATTATGTTATAAGAATTATTTTCATGGTGAACATAATGTTTTGATCAATATAATTTAACATTATTTGTTAGTGATGATAAAATTACATCAAAAGGTTAAGGAATACAAACACAGTGAGTATTTAGATACTAATAAAATAAAATAAACGAGTCTAAAAAAATTAAAATTAAAATTTAAGGAATTATTAAATTAAATTATTTTTATTTGAATATATCATTTTAAAAAGTTTTATAATTAATATATTTTATTCATAATACTATTTTTAAATTTTAAAATAATAATTACATTAACAATGTCGATGTTATCATTACTGTTATTTTATAATAAATGATATTTTATTAAATTATTTAAAATAAATAAAAACCCTATACTATTTGAAGTAATTATTATGTGATATTAAATATCGAACATTTTTTAATCATTTACCAATTTAGATTTTATAATTGATATACTGAACCATATATAGTAATAACACTGTTAGCACGATTAGAGTTAAAGTAGTGTATTTCCATGTTAGATTCACTTAATTTAAGATTAATTTCCAACACACATGGGAATTTATTTTATAAATTAAATATTATATGTATAATGATGCAGGTAGATATTTATTTAATAAATATAACTTTAATTTCTTCTCAATAGATAAATTTATGAAGTTGGAAAACTACTTACCTTAATAAATTTCAAAATGGTAACTGTGGAGTACCATAGAAGTTACAGAATGAAATTATAATAAATGAATCTTGTTTTTTGTTTTTGATATGTTTACCATGAACAATTCCCATTTAATCCATTATTTGAACATTTTTTATGAACATGATGTAAGGAATTTCTCTTAGTAGTGCTTACCTATTTATACTATCAAGAATGACACTCCACCCCCTCTATAAAGAATCACTCATCCCCCATACTTCATCACACCTATGAAGCCATTTTTCACATAAAAACTACCAAAATATCTCCCCAAATTTCCTCCCTTCAACATTTATGCCTCAATTTGGGCATAAGTCAATTTTATAATGTCATTTGATTAAAAACAAAAGGATTTTTCTAAAAAAGTTGTTTCATTCTTCAGAAATCTCATTTGGTTTACTTCCTTCTCAATCCGTTAAATTATGTTTATTTCGTGATTATATAACAATATAATTATCAAAAATATAATAATACTTTTTTATGTTCAAGGTTATAAAAATACCTTCACAAAATTAAAAAAAATTGGTAATGATTTTACAATTCATTTGTTCGGTGGACTACTGCATAGTGAAACTATGTCATTTGTTATAACTTTACCGCCTCTTATAGTTAGGAATTATAATGGACAAAGAATTTATTATATCTATATATATATATATATAATTTATATTTTTTTCTAATACATATATAATTAATATGTAACACAGTATTTTATTCATTACATTTTGTGGGAAGATGATAGCATCATTTCTGGACATGTGGACTATTTCCTCCTTGAAGCTATATTATTATTTCATGATATACATGGAAATTATTAATGGTTATTTTGATACACATAGGTTTAATATATGAAATAAATATTTTTTCTAGAAATAATATGTTCATATATATCATTTTCTTTTTATTCTTTCAAAACAGAAAGGACATGGATGTAACATTCATGCATACATACGACCTTCCCTCTCCATGAATAATGAAATTCATTTAATATCTCAATATATTTTAGATACCTATAAAAACCTATTAAATTAAAATATATTATAAAGATATCAGTATTTAAATTTTTATTATTATGAAATCTTGATTTGTGTATGGATAAAAAATAAACATTCAGAACATACATGAAAAACTAGGCAATTAAAAATTGAAATAGTGATAATAAAGAAATATTGTAAACAATTGTGTAATGAGATGTTTTATTAAGATAATATGTAAAAAAATATGTTTTTTTTAATTTTTTATCATATAATAATATTCCTGAAAAATTTATACATGAGTTTAATGGTTTTCACCCAAAAGGTAACAAAAGGTTAGAAAATTCATTTAAATTTAAATTCTATTGAGGATAATTCAATATTATGCATCAATTCCATTAAATGTGGCTTACATACTTACCTATTGTGATTTAATATTTTTATCACACATAATAAATGATATTTTATGTTTCCCTATGAATTATCTCACCTATGGGGTTTAACATTGAAATTAAAAAGTGGTAAACGTAATACTATTTTTACATACAGTGATAAAATTGAATGTTATTTGAATATATGGGGAAATATTGATAAATATGTATTCTTAATTCAATAGAGATATTCAAAAAGGACTATTGATAAATAATTAAATTGATTTCCTCATTGGAGGAATTCATTGGACTGGTAGATATGTTTGAAACCTAGAATTTATATAAATCAATGATGCCTCGACATATTCTCATTAGGAAAATCTATACGAAATATTAAATGGGTTTAAATATATAGTTTTTCTCCTTCTTGTGAATTCACAGGATAGTATAAATTTTCATGTGCATCATACATGATTTCCACTAATAAATCATTTCCTTTACTGATAATTAAAATATTATTATTATCCATTATATATTTTTCTTTGTAATTTTCTATGGATGCCTTTCATTCTTTTTTACTAATTAAATATATTGTGTTTCTTTTATTTACTTTGTCATATTGATTATACATTATCTAATTATTTGATTTCCATGTGTTCTCAGTTATTTACAATTCAATATTTATAATGTTTACCGATTCATTATTTCTTCCATTGTACTTTTCATTACTGGTCTTTTGTATCACTATTATTACGATTCATTTTCCTAGTTTATGAATAGTAGTCATATGAATGATTTTCAAGGAATATTTTTATTCCACTTTATCATGTATCAGGTTTTTATTTTCTATTTCTGAATTTAATATGGTAAATTTGTATGTCATGTATGCTTAGAAAACTATTAAACTGATTGATCCTTCGGGATTTAACTTATTATAATCTTCCCAATGTAATAATTTAATTAACATATTGTGGGCATCTAGGGTCGGGGTGTCACATTTTTTATCATTGTATATTTATTAGAATCCTTGAAAACTAGTTTTATGAAAACATATATAAGGGTTGATAAAAAACTTTCTACTTTTAGGTTGTGTAATGTATAACAACACAAAGGAACCTTGTATCTGAATATGAGATTACCAATAAAATAAGTTCAATTTATGTTATGTATTCTACTAGTTTTGGATTATACATGATGATTTCGAATATACTATATGTAATTATTTATAAATGAATCCTAGAATAAGGACTGTGAACCTCATGAATTCTTAGGATTTGAAGAGTAATAATTCACATATCATTTATGTCATTAGGCCAATCATTTGAAGGTAACTTGTATCCCATTAATTCTCAACATATTAAAACAAAGTATCATATTCTAATGAGCCAATGAATGAATTATCAATTTATTATGACTTCAGAGGGAAGAATGATGACTAGATGACATCTTGTAATAATATTTATAAAGGGATAAAGGGAATGAATTATTTTCCGACATATAATAATTATTTTAATAAACAACATGGTAATTTCTTAAATGGAATGGGATTTTTCTACTTGTATAGAGATAAATCCCATTATGATTGTGATTTCTTAGTTATGAATTTTTTCCAATGTATAATTATATGAATTCAATGAGATAGAAAACTATGAAAATAAATTTCTCATTTATAAAAATAAAATCACCAAAATACGTTGATTTATCATGGTCAATCTTTTTCTACCATTATAGAAAAAGTGGAATGATTATTTCTCCTATTTTTAGATTCTATAATTATGTCATTTTAATATTTAATATGTAAGGTACTGGTCTTGATTATTTTAAAATATATAAGGTTTTTTTATAGTACATTTTCATTATGGATTTAAATGCGAATTTATCGATATAGGTGACCATGATATGTAATTCCTTAATAATTTGAAATTCAAAAATAAAATACAATGTAGGCAAGGATCGTAACGTCCGTGACCCGACCAGCCACCCAAACAGTGCCAAACGGGTCGGGTGTTACTACCTTAGGCGCACCTCCCCGAACGCCAAAGGCTGCCGACTAGCAGCGAGGGTCTGTTAGGTATAGTGGGGAGGCTATACCCTCTCGGAGGATCTTAATAAGGGTACTGGTCCAAGTATAACAGTAAAGATGCATTGGAAAGAAAGACTCAGCAGACTTGAACCAGACCTGCATAGCAGAAGCATAATCAATATAGATAAACAGCAGAAGTAGTAAATGAAATAACAATGGAAATAAACACAACAACATGCGGATAACATGTAACTACTACTGGACAATAAAACATGCATCCAAAGCAGGTCATACACAACTGAATATAAACCGGGCGCCAATGGCTAACCAATAGTAGCTAAAATAATCATGCCTATAAAGAAAGTAAAAAAAATAAAGTAAACCCAGCTAGGAATTAATTCAAGGTTCATACCATCTCCATGCAACAACTAACGCAGCCCAGCTCTAGAAGCTGGAATGTTTCCTGCACGTAAATCTATAAAGTCTACACGCGTCCCGAAGGGCCCATGCAGGGTGTGAGACAAATCTCAGTAGGATACCACCCAATGGTGCGTACCAAATATATGTGTTTAAGAAGTCATTAATTTACAAGGAAAGCAGTAAACAGTATAGTGAACAAGTAAACACAAACTCCACTGGTTCTCAACAGCCACCAAGGAGCGTCACCTGCTTCGTCCAATGCCGGAATCTCTGTCGTGTAACCCGGCACCACGTGCCACCTGACACCTCGTGTCTCAAGTAACGACATCTAGAAGGCATGCCCAAAAATAGTAAACCGTCACTATGTGCCTCCTGACACCTTGTGTCTCAAGTACCAACGTCCCGAAGGCATGCCTAAAATAGTAACCCGACACCACGTGCCTCCTGACACCTCGTGTATCAAGTACCGACGTCCCGAAGGCACGCCCATTTCCTGAAGGCTCCTTACCTCCCACCTGGATTTCTATGGAATGTACCCCCAACCAAAATACCTAACAGAAACTATGGGGGCCTCTACCCACACGAGTGGTCAGAACCACCTCATCACGGAGTGTCTCTGTGTGCACACTACTCAAAGTCTCGGTGAGCGGTAATCACCCAAAATAGTCTTAAGCCACCAAAACATATGAAACCTCGTGTCCCTGTGACCATGTTGATCAATTCTGATGGCCTCGCCATCCAAGTAACCCGGGCCATGCCCAACCTGACAGTCACACTGCCTTAATTCGGCGTCCATGACTCCCAATCCCTTGGTCAAAACCACCCAAAGTAACCCAGGAAAAGCCCCAAAATGTGATCAGCATCACTCAAGCGTAACCGGGCCAATCCCAACACATCCCAAAGGGTCCAGCAGATGCAATCCAGCCATTGCATATATATACATATATAAACAGAAAACATAAACCGGAAAAACAACTAAACAATTGAATTTCACTCTACCAGATGTTGTCCCATACCAGCACTGAGGTCTTAAATGCCTCCACAATTTATATAAAACATCAATAAATTAAACTAACAATTTATAATATTAACATTTCAGTTAAAACCATTATGGCGTTCCCCAGCCAAAATGCCCCGACGAGCAACGACCCCTCACCAGGCCCTGCTCATGCAAACTGGTAACCGAACATTCCCAAAAGCATCCCAGATGTCGCATAAGCAATACAGTATGAACAAAGCAGATAAAACAAGTCCCGCTCAAAATACCCAAAAACGCGCTGAAGGCCGCATTACCCAAACAACCACGAAAACACAAAATGAAGTATGCACCACCTACCTGAGACTTGCACGATGCTACTCCTCCGGTAACACCCGCAAATTCGGTCTAAAACGCGGTAAATCTACAAAAGATTCAAAACCGATCAAAGGGATATAACTCATTCTAGAACGAAAATCAGACAAAACGTCCAAAGGGGAATCGATGCCTTATTGAGGGGTTCCAACGCATCCAATCGGGATCGGATCGGAGTTCAGACGATGAACCGGGAAGCAAATGATGATCTGGTTGACTTGGTTCATGAAAACTGGCCAAAATATTGAGGTTCTGCCTCAATACGAGGATACTTCCAATATTATGTAAAAAAAGAAAGTACACGGTGTGTACTTTGGGACTACACGCCATGTATGGTTCATTTAACTGTTCATAAGACGAAAAGATTCCGCCAGCTTTGTTTCCGAGCCTGTCGACATGAGTACACGACGTGTACCTCTGGGTACACGGCATGTACCGAGTTCCTCTTCTCTTCCTCACCGACATTCTCACATGCCATGTATATCTCTCATACATGGCTAGACTACATGGCGTGTCCAAAGGGAACACGATGTGTCCCTGGTTCTTACTCGGCCAACGGCCTACACGCCATGTATGGCCTCACACGGTCGAAGGTCTACACGGCGTGTTCAAAACTACACGCCGTGTGGTAAGAAACTACTACACGGTCATCACACGACATGTACTCGGTGAGCACATGGTCGGTCACTCCCCTACACATAAACAACGTGTACTTAAAGTACACGGCGTGTAGTCTGGAAATTTCCAGAAACTTCCCATTAAATCCAGTTTCCTCAGAAAACTGTCAAAAATTTAAACAGGTTTGGGATTTTGACCCGTTTCAAAAACAAGGGTTCTTAAAAACTGCCAACCTTAACGTAGCTCATCCCTGAGCTACCAAACGAAACCCGGAGATGGTACCGAACACGCCCATCCCATTAAAAAACATGTACTACCCTGGTCCCAAGGTTCTGGCTAAATTCCTCAAGGGGATCCCCACCTTAGGAATTGCCTACTCGGTCTCAACCAAGAAAATTTAAAGCAAACAAGGTTTACTAACCTATTTCCCGGATGCATAGTCCCCCCGTGATGCATCGTTACCCCTGCACCTCGTTGGTCCTCCTGTGTCGCTACTGACACCCAACGTAACCCGCACCGCATCGGTGTCCACCTCCACGAGGTCCTGGTGCCTAAAACCTCAAGTAACCCACATCCACAATGCCCCGATGCCCACGACACCTCAAGTATCCCACATCCATGATGCCCCAATGCCCACGACACCCCATACACACACACACACACACACACACACACACACACACACACACAGATATATATATATATATATATATATATCTCTCACGCACCCGATATGGTGCCAATCCCACTAACTAGAATCTAGCTAGTCCACAAAGGTCCTGTGCACCACCTGCACTCAAAACAGACATACCTCTATAGGTCATGCCAAAAAGGAAACATGGAGATCACAGCCACATCGCGGTGTACCTCTAACTATCACCGGCTCACCGGCCTGCTCAGCCTCTGGTAGCTCCACGACGTGCACCTGCCCTAAAACACAGCTGCCTGACGCCTGACCTCTTGATGCTACTACAGCCTCCGGCGACTAACCCCTAAGCTGGGTACCACCGTCTCTGTCACGACCTTCGCGCACAACTGAACCTCGACTACCCACTCTGGGTACCGAACCTGAACCAACTCCACACGCTGCAGTCTTTCCTGGTCCCTGCCTACCGGCTATCTGAGAAGGCTACCTGTAAAACCTCTCCAGATGCCCGTCCTGTCCACATGACTGACACTCCTTCGGTGGTCTGTCGCACTGCGCCCGAAGATGTCCCAACTGTCCACACTGGATGAAAATCACTGATGAACTCCCAGGAGGTGGTCTAGATGAATCCCTGGCCTGACTGACCTGTTGGAACTCATCCCGTCCATGCTTCCTACTGTTCGAACCATCAAATGAAGCTATCGCCCTGCCCAAGCGAGACTTCTCCCTTTCATTGCCCTCAGCTATGAGTGCTTGATTCACCACTTCGGAGAAAGAACCCAGCCTGAAGATGTTCACCTGGACCGGAATGGCGTGTCATAAGCCGTCCTCGAAGCGCCTCACCCTAGCCGCGTCATCGGTCAACATACACGGTGCAAAGAGGGACAACTCTGTGAAGGTAGTTGCGTAGTCCATAATGAACATATCTCCCTGATGTAGACTCAAGAACTCCCAAGCTCTATCTTTCCTCAGTGTCTCTGGGTAGAAGTGCTCGAAGAACCTATCCTCAAAGTCCTTCCATGCAAGTCCCTCATGCCTACGAGCCTACACCTGTACATCCCACCAACGCTTCGCCGACCCTCTCAGCATGTATGTCGCCAGCTTGACCCTCCGTCCTGGAGGCATCTCGAGCTGCTCGAAAATCATCTGCATGCTCTCTATCCAGTTCTCAGCTGTCTGCGGACCACCCTCACCCTGAAAAAGCGGCGGGTGCTGTGATTGGAACTCTCACGTCAGATAGGCCATAGAAGGCTCTGTACCCTGTGCACCTCTGTCAAGCCCCTGCAAGACACGTATCGGGCTGGATTGGAGCTGCTTGTCGAGCCACGGTCTGAACGATGCCCAACCCGGCTATTGTCCGGCCTGCACTGGACCCTGAACCTGCTCCAGTCCCTGATCCTGTACCTGCAGCCCGTGCTCTGCCAGTACCGAATTCTGACCCTGGTCCTGCGACACTATGTCATCTCCTGCCTGACGGTCCATCGAGCCATGAAGGAGTGACCCGCTGAATACCATAAATGGTCAGACAACCCATATATATATATATATATAAATATATTCTACGCAGATAAGGAAAGCAGTAAAAGGCAGTGCATAACAACTACCCTTACTCCCCCTCACCACAACCCATGCCTTAGGGAATCTCGGGCCATGCCCATCCCGACAACTCACGTTGCCTCAAACCGACGACCGTGTCACCCAATCCTGACACTTACCCTACCTCAATCATAGTACCTGCCTGCTCTCATAAGAGTCAGATCAAAAACCCTGCCACATGCAATTCTACAAAAAATAAAGCATGGAATACACATTGAAACAACTAGAAATTCTATCAGGAATTTCACTAATTTACATTTTAATGCATATAAAGCAAGGAATTTGATATTTCATTCCCATGGCATTATCACTTCACAAAGAATACGTGCAATTATGAAATTGAAATACCCTAAAAATGTGCATATCAAAAGCCAACAACTTTCCTTGCCATACCGGGAAAAGGTCCAATTCTTCCTTACCATACCGGGTCAAGGGTCACATATCACAATCAAGAACATCACACATCAAGTAAGCCACTGAGGTGGAAATCATATCAACTATAATTTGAGAAAAACAAACAGCAGTTCCCACCCATGGAAACATGGTCCATCTCTCGTACCTGGGGCTGCAGGCACCCAAGCACAAGCTAGAAACCTAGTCCCTGTAACAAACTATCTCCAGTATACCACATCCCAAATTTTAAATCCAGCAGAAAGAAATGAGAAGCCTCAAACTCATTAGTATCCAGTAAAACGCTGCTACTAAATCCCTGTCAAGAACTCCTCTGATACCACTTTGTAACGTCCCAGACCTGGCCAGCCAACCAAACAGTGCCGAACGGGTCGGGTGTTACTACCTTAGGTGCACCTCCCCGAACGCCAAAGGCTGCCGACTAGCAGTGAGGGCCTGTTAGGTATAGTGGGGAGGCTATACCCTCTCAGAGGATTTTAATAAGGGTATAGTTCCATGTATAACAGTAATGATGCAGTGGAAAGAAAGACTCAGCAGACTCGAACCAGACCCGCAGAGCGGAAGCATAATCAATATAGATAAACAGCAGAAGCAGTAAATAAAACAATAGTAGAAATAAACACAACAACATGCTGATAACATGTAACTACTACTGAATAGTAAAACATGCATCCAAAGAAGGTCATACACAACTGAATATAAACAGGCCACCAATGGCTAACCAATAGTAGATACAATAAGCATGCCAATACATAAAGTAAAAAAAACAATGTAAACCCAGCTAGGCATGACCTCAAGGTCCATACCATATCCATGAAACAACTAACGCAGCCCAGCTCTTGAAGATGGCCTCTTTCCTTCACATAAATCCATAAAGTCTACATGCGTCCCGAAGGGCCTGTTCAGGGTGTGATACAAATCTTAGTTGGATACCACCCAACGGTGCGTACCAAATATAAGTGTTTAAGCAGTCATGCATTTACAAGGAAATTATTGAACAGTACAGTGCACATGTAAACACAAACTCCACTGGTGCTCAACAGCCACCAAGGTGTGTTACCTGCTTCGGCCAACTCCAGAATCTCTGTCGTGTAACCCAGCACCACGTGCCACCTGACACATCATGTCTCATGTACCGATGTCCTGAAGGCACGCCCAAAAACAGTAACCCGGCACCATGTGCCTCCTAACACCTCGTGTCTCAAGTACCGACGTCCCGAAGGCACACCCAAAATAGTAACCCGGCACAATGTGCCTCCTGACACCTCGTGTCTCATGTACGGACATCCCGAAGGCACGACCATTTCCTGAAGGCTCCTCACCTCCCAAGTGGCTTTCTATGGAAAGCACCCCCAACCAAAAAACCTAACTGCAACTATGGGGTCCTCTACCCACACGAGTGGTCAAAACCACCTCATCACGGAGTATCTCTGTGTGCACACTTCTCAAAGTCCCAGTGAGTGGAAATCTCCTAAAATAGTCCTAAGCCACCAAAACATCTGACACCTCGTGTCTATGCGACCATGTCTCTCATGTCCGATGGCATGTCCATCCAAGTAACCCGGGCCATGCCCAACCCGACAATCACACTACCTCAATCCGACGTCCATGACGCCCAATCCCGTGGTCAAAACCACCCAAATTAACCTGGGAAAAGCCCAAACCTGTGATCAGCATCACTCAAGAGTAACCGGGCCAAGACCAACACAACCCAAAGGGTACAACAGATGCAATCTAGCAATTTCATATATATACATATTTAAACAGAAAACATAAACTGGAAAAACAACTCAACAGTTGAATTTCACTTACCAGGTGTTGTCCCATACCCGCACTGAGGTCTTAAATGCCTCCACAATTTATATAAAACATCAATAAATTTAACTAACAATTTATAACATTAATATTTCAGTTAAAACCATTTTGGCGTTCCCCGGCCAAAATTCCCCGACAAGCAACAACCCCTCACCCGGCCCTACTAACGCAAACTGGTAACCGGGCATACCCAAAAGCATCCCAGAGGTCCCATAAGCAATACAGTATGAACACAGCAGATAAAACAGGTCCTGCTCAAAATACCCGAAAACGCGCCGAAGCCCGCGTTACCCAAACAACAACAAAAACACAAAATGAAGAATGCAACACCTACCTGAGACTCACACGATGCTACTCCTCCAATAACACCCGAAAATTCGGTCTAAAACGTGGTAAATCTACATAAGATTCAAAACCGCTCAAAGGGATATACCTCATTCTAGAACGAAAATCAGACAAAATGGCCAAAGAGGAATCGAGGCCTTACCGAGGGGGTTCCAACGCATCCAACCGGGATCAGATCGGAGTTCAGATGAAGAACCGGGAAGCAAATGAAGATCCGGCAGACTTGGTTCGTCAAACCCGACCAAAATATTGAGGTTCTGCCTCAATACGAGGCTACTTCCCATTTTAAGCAAAAAAAGAAAGTACATGGCATGTACTTTGGGACTATATGCCTTGTATGGTTCATTTAACTATTCATAAGACGGAATGATTCTGCCGACTTACTTTCCGAGCCTGCCGACATGAGTACACGGCGTGTACCAGGTTCCTCTTCTCTTCCTCGCCGACATACTCACACGCCATGTATATCTCTCATACATGGCTAGACTACACGGCATGTCCAAAGGGAACACGGCGTGTCCCTAGTACTTACCCGACCAACGGCCTACACGCCATGTATGGCATCACACGGTCGGGGGTCTACACGACGTGTTCAAAACTACATGGCGTGTAGTAAGAAACTACTACACGGTCATCACACGGCATGTACTCAGCGAGCACACGGCCGGTCACCCGCCTACACATACACGGCGTGTATGTAAAGTACACGGCGTGTAGTCTGGAAATTTCCAGAAACTTCCCATTAAATCCAATTTCCTCAAGAACCTCTCAAAAATTTAAACAGGGTCGGGATTTTGACCCGTTTCAAAAACCCTGGTTCTTAAAAACTCCCCACCTTAACGTACCTCGTCCCCGAGATACTAAACAAAACACGGAGATGGCACCGAACACGCACATCCCAGTTAAACAACCTGGACTACCCCGGTCCCAAGGTTCTGGATAAATTCCTCAAGGGGCTCCCCACCTTAGGAATTTCCTACTCGGTCTCAACCAACAAAATTTAAAGCAAACAAGGTTTACTAACCTTTTATCTAGATGCATAGTCCTCCCATGACAAATCGTCACCCCTGCACCTCGTTGGTGCTCTTGTGTCGCTACAGACACCCAACGTAACCCGCACTGCATTGGTGTCCGCCTCCATGAGGTCCTGGTGCCTAGCACCTCAAGTAATCCGCATCCACGATGCCTCGATGCCCACGACACCTCACGTAACCCGCATCCACGATGCCCCGATGCCCACAACACCTCATACATATATATATATATATCTCACACACCCGATATGGTTCCAATCCCACTGACTAGAATCTAGTCAGTCCACAAAGGTCCTGTACACCACGTGCACTCAAAACAGACATACCTCTACAGGTCATGCCAAAAAGGAAACATGGAGATCACGACCACATCACGGTCTACCCCTAACTGTCACCAGCTCACCGGCCAGCTCAGCCTCTGGCAGATCCACGGTGTGCACCTGATCTGAAACACGGATGCCTGGCGCCTGACCTACTGATGTTTCTCCAGTCTCCTACCACTGTCCCCTCATCTGGGTACCACCATCTCTGTCACGACCTCCGCGCACAGCTGAACCTCGACTACCCTCTCTGGGTACCGAACCTGAACCAACTCCAGACGCTGCAGTCTGTCTTGGTCCCTGCCTGCCGGCTATCTGAGAAGGCTTCCTGCAAAACCTCTCCAGATGCCCGTCCTATCCACATGCCCGACACTCCTTCGGTGACCTATCTCACTGCGCCTGAACATGTCCCGGCTGTCCACACTGGAAGAAAATCGCCGAAGAACTCCCACGAGGTGGTCTAACTGAATCCCTGGCCTGACTGCCCTGCTGGAACTCATCCCGTCCACGCTTCCTGCAGTCCGAACCATCACCTGAAGCTGTCGCCCTGCCCAAGCGAGACTTCTCCCTTTCGTTTCCCTCAGCTATGAGTGCCCGATTCACCGCTTTGGAGAAAGAACCCAGCCTGAAGATGTTCACCTGTACCTGAATGGCATGTCGTAAGCCGTCCTGGAAGCGCCTCACCCTAGATGCATCATCACTCACCATACTCGGTGCAAAACGAGACAACTCTGTGAAGGTAGCTGCGTAGTCCATAACAGACATATCTCCCTACTGTAGACTTATGAACTCCCGAGCTCTATCTGACCTCAGTGTCTCCGGGTAGAAGTGATCAAAGATCCTCTCCTCGATGTCCTTCCATGCTACTCACTCGTGCCTACGAGCCTATACCTGTACAACCCACCAACGCTTCGCTGACCCTCTCAGCATGTATGTCGCCATATTGACCCTCCGTCCTGGAGGCATCTTGAGCTGCTCGAAAATCATCTGCATGCACTCTATCCAGTTCTCAGCCATCTGCGGACCACCCTCACCCTGAAAAAGTGGCGGGTGTTGTGATTGAAACACCCACGTCAGATAGGCCATAGAAGGCTATGTACCCTACGCACCTCCTTCAAGCCCCTTCAAGACACGTACCAGGCTGGCTCGGAGCTGCTCATCGAGCCACGACCCGAACGATGCCAAACCCGGCTGCTGTCCTGCCTACACTGGACCCTGAAACTACGCTAGTCCCTGAGCCTGTACCTGCGGCTCGTACGCTGCCTATACCGAAGTCTGACCCTGGTCCTACGACACTGTATCATCTCCTTCCTGAAGCTCTATCGAGCCGTGAAGGAGTAACCCGCTGAATTCCATAAATGGTCAGACATCCCATATATATATAACAATATATTCTACTCAGACAAGGAAAGCAGTAAAAGGAAGTGCATAACAACTACCCTTACTCCCCCTCACCGCAACCCATGCCTCATGGCATCCCGACCTCATGGCCTCTTTACCCGCCCTCAATAGAGCCATGTATCAAAGTACCTTAGGCCATGCCTGTCCTGACAACTCACGTTGCCTCAAACCGACGACCGTGTCGCCCAATCCTGACAGTTACCCTACCTCAGTCATAGTACCTGCCTGCTCTCATAAGAGTCAGACCCAAAACCCCGCCACATGCAATTCTACAAAAAATAAATCATGCCATACACATTGCAACAACTAGAAATTCTATCAGGAATTTCACCAATTCACATTTTAATGAATATAAAGCATGGCATTTGATATTTCATTCACATGGAATTATCACTTCACAAAGCATACGTGCAATTATGAAATTGAAATACCCTAAAAATGTTCCTATCAAAAGCCAACAACTAGCCTTGCCATACTGGGCCAAGGTCCAATTCACCCTTACCATATCGGGTCAAGGGTCACATTTTACAATCAAGAACATCTCACATCAAGTGAGCCACTGAGGTGGAAATCATATCAACTGTAATCTGAGAAAAACAAACAACAGTTCCCACCCATGGAAACTTGGTCCATCCCTCGTACCTGGGGCTACAGGCACCCAAGAAAAAGCTAGAAACCCAGTCCCTGCAACGAACTATCTCCAGTCTACCACATCCCAAATAGTAAAACCATAAGAAATAAACGACAAACCTCAAACTCATTAGTAGAAATTAAAACGCTGCTACTAAATCCCTATAAAGAACTCCTCTGATACCACTTTGTAACATCCCAGAACCGGCCAGCCACCCGAACAGTGCGAACGGGTAAGGTGTTACTACCTTAGGCGAACCTCCCCGAATGCCAAAGTCTGTCGACTAGAAGTGAGGGTCTGCTAGGTATAGTGGGGAGGCTATACCCTCTCGGTGGATCTTAATAAGGGTACTGGTCCAAGTATAACAGTAAATATGCATTGGAAAGAAAGATTCAGTAGACTCGAACCAGACCCGTAGAGCAGAAGCATAATCAATATAGATAAATAGCGGAAGTAGTAAATGAAACAATAATGGAAATAAACAAAACAACATACTGATAACATGTAACTACTACTAAATAGTAAAACATGCATCCAAAGCAGGTCATACACAACTGAATATAAACAGGGTGCCAATGGCTAACCAACAGTTGCTACAATAAGCATGCCAATACATAAAGTAAACAAAACAATGTAAACCCAGCTAGGCATGACCTCAAGGTCCATACCATATCCATGCAACAACTAACGCAGCCCAGCTCCTGAAGATGGCCTCTTTCTTACACGTAAATCCATAAAGTCTACATGCGTCCCGAAGGGCCCGTGTAGGGTGTGAGACAAATCTCAGTAGGATACCACCCAACGGTGCGTACCATATATATGTGTTTAAACAGTCATGTATTTACAAGGAAAGCAGTAAACAATACAGTGCACAAGTAAACCCAAACTCCACTGGTGCTCAACATCCACCAAGAAGCGTCACCTTCTTTGTCCAACACCGGAATCTCTATCGTGTAACCCGGCAACACATGCCACCTGACACCTCGTTTCTCAAGTACCAACGTCCCAAAGGCATGCCCAAAAAATAGTAACCCGACACCATGTGCCTCCTGACACCTCGTGTCTCAAGTACAGATGTCCCAAAGGCACGCCCAAAATAGTAACTTGGAACCATGTGCCTCCTGACACATCGTGTCTCAAGTACCGACGTCCTGAAGGCACACCCATTTCTTGAAGGCTCCTCACCTCCCACGTGGCTTTCTACGGTAAGCACCCCCAACCAAAATACCTAACCGCAACTACGGGGGCCTCTACCCACACAGGTGGTCAAAACCACCTCATCAAGGAGTATCTTTGTGTGCACACTACTCAAAGTCTCGGTGGGCAGTAATCACCCGAAATAGTCTTAATCCACCAAAACATTTGACACCTCGTGTCCTTGAGACCATGTCACTCAAGTCCGATGGCCTCGCCATCCAAGAAACCCGGGCCATGCCCAACCTGACAATCACACTTCCTCAATCCGACGTCCATGACGCCCAATCCCGTGGTCAAAACCACCCAAAGTAACCTGGGCAAAGCCCCAACTAGTGATCAGCATCACTCAAGCATAACCGGGCCAAGCCCAACACAACACAAAGGGTCCAGCAGATGCAATCCAGCAATTTCATATATAAACATATTTAAACAGAAAACTTAAACTGGAAAAACAACTAAACAGTTGAATTTCACTCTACCAGGTGTTGTCCCATACTAGCACTAAGGTCTTAAATGCCTCCAAATTTTATATAAAACATCCATAAAGTAAACTAATAGTTTATAACATTAACATTTCAGTTAAAACCATTTTGCCATTCCCCGGCCAAATTGCCCCGATGAGCAACGACCCCTGACCTGACCCTGCTCACGCAAACTGGTAACCAGGCATACCCAAAAGCATCCCAGAGGTCCCATAAGAAATACAGTATGAACAAAGAAGATAAAACAAGTCCCGCTCAAAATACCCGAAAACGTGACGAAGGTCGTGTTACCCAAACAACCACGAAAACACAAAATGAAGTATGCACCACCAACTTGAGACTCGCATGATGCTACTCCTCCGGTAACACCCGAAAATTCAGTCTAAAACACGGTAAATCTATAAATGATTCAAAACCGCTCAAAGGTCTATAAATCGTTCTAGAATGAAAATCAGACAAAATGGCCAAAGCGGAATCGAGGCCTTACCGAGGGGGTTACAATGCATCCAACCGGGATCAGATTGGAGTTTGGACGAAGAACTGGGAAGCAAATGAAGATACGACCGACTTGGTTCGTCAAACCCATCCAAAATATTGAGGTTCTGCCTCAATATGAGGCTACTGCCCGTTTTAAGCAAAAAAAAAAATAAAGTACACGGCATGTACTTTGGGAATACACGCCATGTATGGTTCATTTAACTATTCATAAGACGGAAAGATTCCACCAACATACTTTCCGAGCCTACCGACATGAGTACATGGCGTGTACCTCTTCGTACACGACATGTACCGGGTACCTCTTCTCTTCCTCCCTGACATACTCACACGCTATGTATATCTCTCATATACGGCTAGACTACATGAAATGTCCAAAGGGAACATGGCGTGTCCCTGGTTCTTACCCAGTCAACGACCTACACACCATGTATGGCCTCACACGGTCGCGGGTCTACACAGCGTGTTCAAAAGTACACACAGTGTAGTAAGAAACTACTACACGGTCCTCACACGGCACGTACTCGGCGAGCACACGGCCGATCACTCGCCTACAAATACAGGGCGTGTACTTAAAGTACACGGCATGTAGTTGGGAAATTTCCAGAAACATCCCATTAAATCCAATTTCCTCAAAAACCTGTCAAAAATTTAAACAGGGTCGGGATTTTGACCCGTTTCAAAAACTCAGGTTCTTACAAAGATAATAATTAATATTTTCCTATTATTGGGATAATTATTTTTGTTTGATTATGTGATTTGTATGGATAACATAAATTGGAAATTACTGACTACCTTGGAAATGAATAATGATTTTTTTGATAATGTAGTCAATTTCATCATTGATGGAGTTTTCAGGATTTTTGGATTTGATGAATATTTCCAATATATTTTGTTTTATTTAATAAATAAGGATTAATGAATGTTTTATAGATTTTGTTATGGTAATTCATACTATTACTGTGATTTTGTAGAATACAATACGAATTTTTTCACATGTCTAGTATTTGATTATTAAAAATAAACTTCATGTTGATTGATGGATTGTGATTTTTTCATTATTGATATTTAGTTCCCTTCCATATAAACTATTGGATCATGATAATTATGGTAAGTTAAAATTTTATGAAATTGTTCAATATGATCATTATATATGGTTTTATATGTTAATTTATTACTTATTATCATGATGCAACTTGTTCTATGAGATGAAGTATTAATTGATAGGTGAAGAAACAAAGGATATGAAATTATTTTCGAAACAGAATAACTGAAAAAAAATTTAGTTATATTCCTAGATATTGAAATCATTAATCAAATATAAGATATTGAGTATTGAAGAAAAAATATCATTCCTGTACCACAACATTAGTAGCACCAATGATATATTTAATCTTCACGGAATTAGGGATTTATGGAACTCAACTTTCTAGTGGTAATATACATATTGGGGATTAATAACATCAATGGAACTCTAAAAATATTTTTTATTTTCCACTATTTATTTTAAATTTTCACTAATCGTATACTAAGTAGAAAATGAGTTATATATTGTTCGTTGTGACCTTTTTACTTTTCATTCGATCTTACAAATAGAATATTTTATTAAAAAGTTTATGAAAGTGGTTTTTTAAATATAGTATTATCAAATATCAAACCCACAATTACTAATAAAAAGTGTGAATTTATAGGGTGCACTAAATTTAAGGTGGGGACAATGCAACACCCAAAGATATTTGAAAAATTTTATTTTTGAATAAAATTTAAATTTTTTATATATTTCTTTATACACAACACTATGTTAAGAATATGCAAAAAAAAAACACTGAGTTAGCTTCTATTACATACAATAATAAAATTTACCACCTTTTAATGGAACACATATTTTTATAAAATTATGACTATTATATATTTTATTTTTCAAATTAATCATTATTTTGAATGTGGATTATCAAAATTTTCATATGGATAATTTTTTTTATTTTTTTAAGAATTTTATATCATTGATTTATAGTGGAAAATACTAAATTTTATTCAACATTTCCTTTTCTTTTAAAAACTAAATATATTTAACTAATATTTTAAATTGGGTTTAAAGTCAAAGTAGATAAATTATACATATGTTAATAAAATTTTTGTAATTATTACCATTTATGAACTTAATTTATATATAAAAACATAGAAACCTTTGGATACATCAACATTAATAACCTTTTTCCTCAACATGTATATTAGATTAACAATGAAATTTATTTTTCTAATTTTTTTAATTAAAATTTGAAAAAAGATATAGATTTTTGTAATAAATATTATATTTTTATTTTAGTAATTTTAAATTAAATCTTGACAAAAAAATATTACTGAATATGATTAAAATGAATTTTATAGATTTAGGAAAAAACTCGTTTACTTAGTGGTTAAACAATAAATATATGGAGGAAAATGACCAATGCAATTTCCCTGAAGCCAATGGCTGAACATATTTTTACCATATCCTTTATTTCTTTTAATTTTATGAATTATAGGGATAATATTTGAAAAAATATGTCGCAAATAATATTTTATGTAATAAAAAATAAAAAATATACCTTCCATGGTTTTAATTCATAGAAATATTTGGAGTATGGAATTGTGTAACATTCTATTGAAAAGAAGGCACTCACCCATCCAACTTCATTACACCATAACGCCATTTGATATATAAAAAACATACCCATATAAATTCAAAATGTGTAACATCCCGTTACTATTTGTGGTTATTCCAATAGAATTATTTTTATCTATATTTGGATGGGGTTTTTAGAGTTTCTTTAGGTTAAAATTTAATTTAAAAAAAAAACTAGGCTAGAGCACGGTTGGTGAACTGTTTTCCAAAACCATGCTCTCTATCATAGAAACTCAGGTAATCCAAGGTATATGGATTTTGAATTGTTAGTGTAATGTAATTCATGCCATATTCTTTTTAGAATAAATCTTGTATCCCATTTAAAATGGGTTCAAAACCAAGGAACATGGTTTTGAATAACTATGTAGGTCTACTTAGGAATCCATAAATATAAGATATTATGTGATCCATTGATTCATAAAAAATTACCAAACCAAATTTTTAGACTCTTGAAAGATATGTAAAAACAAATATAAGTTTCTCCCATAATCAAAGCTATTAATATATATATTTCTCCCCTATTATCCCTCTTGTATGATATATGAATCTTGAGGGACACCCCTCTATTTTTTCAAAGTTAGTTTCGTTGTCCCAATCTTGTTTTTCCATGATCTTTCCAATTCTTTTTCAGTTCGATTAATACCCATACTTACTTATGGGTCTAATACCCTCTATTTTGAAACCATTAAATTAGGTTTCATTCCCATTTATGTGATCACCATTCTTCATAGAAAAATCCCGATTAGGGATTAGCATTCTGATATTCATTATTTACGACAATTTTTTCCAATATGATGCACAATTTATCTTAACCCTAAATAGAAATTTTAATTTAAAATAAATATTTAAATTAAATTTATGTTTTATTATTAAATTGCATTCAAGGGTTAGATTATAATTTAAACTCCATTAGATTGGGGTTTATGGAAAATTTTGTTTTTGGTATGAAATTGGAAAACCACCAATTGTATTGAATTATGGTGTGTTTATAGAAATTTGTAAGATTTAAATTAAAAATCTGTTGGAAATAGAATCAATTAAATGGGTGAAATTAATTTTGGAATAATTAATTTTATATTATGTTGTCAAAACCCAAATTCCAGTGAATTGTGGGTTTTTTATAAATTTAGTTGAATTTTGTTTGAAATTAAAATTGATGCAATTAATTTAAGCTAATGGTTTGTGAAATTGCAGGAATTGGTTTCGAATCATTATTTATAAAATCGAATCAAAATGGTTTGACGGGAACCTTAGGATTTCAACTTTGTTGAAAGTAATGTTTTTGATTGTAATCCTATTTAGGATATTAATCTAAAATTGGAATATTTGAAATAGAGAATGCGATTTAATTAGGTTTTATGTAGTCTTGAAATAAATTTTAGAACATTATTTAGCTCAAGAGAAAATGATATCCTTATATAGTAAATTATTTATTTCAGAGTAACTTTATGGCTTACAACATTCAAAAACATCATAAATGCATATCCAACTCTTTAGGTGATGGTGATGAGTCCACATTTGACTTTGGTCTAATGGGGATAATGTTCATATTTTTTTTATAGTGTTGGGTTCCTAAATCCTGGAACTATCATACATATTTTTCAAATGACCATGTTTCTCTCTTTTTTGTATTTATAATTTATATATGTCATTCTTGTAAAACTTTTTACATTCATCATTATTTATACAATCTATTTCATATTATTGTGTTTTTTAAGATATCTTGGGTATGTGCCAGTATTTTAGAAATATTTCATCATTTGTATTTTGATGCTATTTTCAAAATGTCATTCCATAATTATAACTATTAAGAAAGAACTGCTAAATTATTTCTATCTATTTAATCATAATGAATGATATGTTTAACTATAATTTTTAAAGTCTACAACCTTATTTTTTTAATATAGAAATCATTTATTTTGTTAATTTGATAATGAAATAATTTTATGGGACCTTTGGGTGAAATACTACAGGTCTTTGGCTTACACCCTACCCGTGCCTTCGAAAAATTGTAGATTATATCCTTCGATGTTCGAGTAGGGTAAATATATATCTTGGAGGTGCTCTTAGTTGTTGATCTATGGCTGTTGTGTGTTTTTTAATTTAAAACTGTAGTAGATTTCCTTCTATTATTTTCCAGATTTTCTAGTACATGGTTATAGTACATTGGGTTGTCACTCTTGTTGGATTCTAGTAAAGTTCACCTAGTTCAGTTACTTTTGAATTCATTACTGACATGTCACTTTTTCCATATGGATTAATAGTGGAAAATCATTCATACTTACTTTTTTGTATGATTATAGGTGCTAGTCAACAACCCATGGAGATTGGGACTGACCATCATGCTATGTTAGGACTGGATCAGTTATTGGGATACCATGGTACATTGGTTTGTTAATGATAATTTGGTATAAGGGGGATGTGGATGACCTTTTTTCTTGAAGTTATCATGTGTTTGTGAAATCATGTCAGGAAAAAGGAGGTATTTGTTATTGTGTTCCTAGACATATCTCACCATAATGAACCTTAGTTCAAGAGAGGTGGTTAGTGTAAAACCTCTTTTGGAATCGTTCTAGTATTTTCCCATTTTTTATTTGGATAGGTTTAATTCCAAATCATGTTAGTCCTATATATTGGGATTAATTGTTTAGGTTCTACTGTTGAGTGTTAAACTGATGTCTTTATTATTGTTTGTTGATGTTGTGTAGTATCATTAATATGATAATACATGCTAATTGTGGCCAATATAATACCATTACTAAACCTCTACAAGTGAATCCCCATGTTGATGTGAATATAATTGAGTAGATTGTGAAGGTTTTCAATTATAAGGGGGCACAAAACACCTTCAATTACTATTGACCCTCCAACTATGGATCCTCAGAAGAATGTTATCATAGTTAGTTCTCATGTGTTCCTTCAAAAAAATCGCATGCCATTCAAAGGCTAAAATGACCCATAAGATGATGATGAATGGTTTTCCCTGATCAATACAATTTTGGGGTTCCTATAAAAACCTAAGAAAAACAATATAAAGTGTACCACATCCATGTTGGGAGGACTGACCAAAAGATTGTGGGTCATTTTGGTAACGATGGATACACATGAGGTCGATTTCAAATACTTTAGGGTTCTTTTCATCGATCATTTGAATCCATATTTGATTTAGTTGTCTATGTCTATGGTGTTATTCAAGAATGAGCGGGATAACATGACCATGAAAGATTATGTAATCCATATTTTAGAGCACGTTCATTTTGCACATGATATTTTACTGAATGAAAAGATGAATAATCAAAGGATCACATTGGGACATCATTAATATGTTTGTTCATTGATTATAATGATGGAATTTTCTTCTTATATTGATGTGCTTGATAGAGAACTAATTGTCAAAATTGATGTAGAGGAAAGGTCATGGTTATTTTGTGTTTATTACCCTCTCATTAGTAGTACGAATTATATCATAAGAAAATATAAGGATGTTGAATCTCATGGAATTTCACTGGAATAGTGTCATTCAATACATATTACAGTACCATGATATGGTATATTGATTTTCTACAATTGTGGAATGCTAGAAAATTCAAATTGGGTTTTCACTGAGAACCCTATAACTATGGATACTACAGATTTTTAAATCACATAAAAATATTCTACCATATTTATTTCACTCTATGAAGTGGAGCAGGATCATTATATCCTCCTAAACTTGTGGGGAAATAGAAATTTTTATATATATAAGGGTTCTGGCCACATGAATTTTGAATGAAGACACTTCAAGTAGTGTAATAGTCTCTTTTTGAAGCAGATATGTGTCTAGTGACCATGAGAGGAATCATTACAATATCATCATTATTAGTGACTCTTCTATTTGATATAGTTGTATCTCATTCATTATTTAAACATGTGTTTTTAATATAATTAATGTTCCTATGGATATTTTATCTTTGTAAATAGATATTACTACACCCTATGGTATGAATATATATCAGGGTCTTTATAGTCCTTCTTGTGTATTATCTATATCAGATGTTGAGATTTATTAGAGCTCTCTTGTCCAATACATTAATTCTTATGACATCTTATATAGGCTATATTGAATAATTTCTAATAATTCATAGATTGATTTTTATTTATGAAAAGTCTCCAATCCATTGAAATCTTACTCAGGTCGGACTGAATCATTGATAATAATTCTTTGATTGATAGTTATTTATGATGAGACTCCTTTAAAACACCTAGGGGGTGTATCATGTCATTCAAGGAGAATGGGACCCAAGTTTGATCCATGCTATAGATTCTTATCTAGTGATGTAGAAAGTAATATCACTATATTCTTTGGATCAATAAATATAATATTTGATCGGTGATCTCCCAATAGTTTTCATCTGGTTTATTGATGTGTTTCCTTATGACATCCCTGGTTTTCTACTAGGAATGGAGGTGGATACTTCCATTGACATAAGGGATGGTAGTCAACATGTTTATATATCATTATAACATATAATTCCAAATGAAATGAATGGTCTAAATCCCCACTTGGATGATCATCTTGGGAAAGGATTCATACTCCCAATTGGGTCACCTTGGGTGGTTATAGTTCACATTACTAATAAATCCCATGGTTCACTCCACCATTGAGTTGATTATCATAAAACTCTATTAAGTTATTATAAAGAAAAAATATCTACTTCCAGGGATTTATGATCTGTTTGATCTGTTAAAAATGGAAAAGTGGTTCACAAATATTGATCTTTACTCTAGTTACCATCAGTTGATAATAAAATAATCCTACATTCCAAAATGGATCTTTAGAGTTGGCATGGTCATTATGAGTACGTTGTTATGCCCTTTGGTAAAACAAATTCTCTTATACTCTTTATTGATTTAATGAATTTGGTTTTCCATATGTATCATAATACGATTTTGTAGTATTTTTTGATGACTTCCTCATTTTACCTATATCCGAGGAGGATCATGTGATTCATCTTATAATACATCCTCAAATTTATAGGGAATCATCTACAATATGCTATGTTATCAAAATATGATTTCTGGATTCGGGAAGTAATGTTCTTTGGAAATGTGGTGTTAGAATAAGTATTCTCAATTGAACCTAATAATGTGAGGGATTTTATGACTTTGGAGTAACCATACAATATCTTTGAGATTTAGATCCTCTTCAGATTAGCTAAATATTGTCATCCATTTAGTAATAAACTAAATTTTTTTACATCTCTAATGACTACACTAACAAAGAATGAAGTGTAGTTTTCTTAGAATGATAAATTTCATAGTTTAGTGGTTGATAAAAAGAATATTTTTACTACTATTCACTTATTGAATCTTTTATAGGTTGTTCATGGTTATGTGGTCTTTTATGATGCATCAGGTTCATTCTTTGGTTGAATTCTTATACAGGTAGATCATTTCATTGCTTATGGTTCTCAAACAATTTAGAAACATGAGTAGAATTATCTGACCCTTGACCTTGAACTTGAATCTGTGATGCACATGATTAAAGTTGGTAGTATTACCTTTCAAAAAATTGGATTACCATGTTTTTTGACCACAAGAGCATGCGTAATATCTTGTATAAAAAATATTTGAATCTCCATTATAGTAATTTGGTAGAATTTCTACAGTTATTAGATTTTCAAATCACATATACCTCAAGGAAGAGAAATGTATTTATCGTTTCATTAAGAAGAAAAATTCCAACAATAAGCGTAAAAGAATCATCAAAAGAGTGGAAGTTTATAACTCTCTTTTCAATGTTACATATAGAGGTCCATGAATCAGGGGATGAGTTTTCATTGGACCATGTTTTTTTGACATCCTATATTCTAATATTGATTTTATAGGATTAGTACCTTGATGATTATTTCCATGGAATTATAGACTCCGTTTACGATTGGGATATAGTGATGAATTAACTATTCACTAAAGTGGGAATTCTATGATTTTTGAACAGTTTTGTGTTATTTCTTCAATAAAAAAAATTTATTATAAAGGATTTCTATAGTACCCAATGGATAGTTCACTCAGGAACCCATAAGTTTCTTTATGAAATGTGGTGGTAGTTCTGGTGGTTACATACAAGATGGGGAATTATTAATAATGTCTGTCATTTCTATATGTTTTAGTAGGTTAAGGATGAGAACAAAAAAACATCTGGTTTTTTGTAGCCACATAATTCCCAACTTGTAAGTGGGATGAGATATCTGTAGTCTTTTGGGTGGGTTTCCACATACCCAGATCAATAATAATGTGATATGTGTTGTGACTGATTGGCTTACTATGTCGAAATAATTTATACCCATTCACGAATCAAATATATTAGGGATGTAGGGAAATATCAGTGATAAAATTATTGTTGTTTTGAAATGAGTCCCAAATTCTATATTCTCGAATAGGGATCTATGGATCAAATATCAATTTTTGGAGTGACCTTTATAGGCATTAGGATCTCACATCAGATCGACTATAGAATACCATCCGTGGTCAGATGGACATACATAATGACCTCTACATATTCTATAGGATATGATTCAGGATTGACTATTCAAATTTTTATGGGATAAGTTAGTTCACATGGGGTTGGATGTGTTTTCTAATAACAAAAAATACAATTCCGAGTCATAATGACTAATTTTGAGACTTTTTTGGTAAGCACTGTAAATATTTGTTGTGTTAGTCAGAGATTGATGAATGTTTCATGGTTGGAGCATTTTTGGTACAAGATATGATATTAAATATTTTGTTGATTGATCATATAATTTTTATGACATAGTGTTTATATAAATATTATGTTGATCGTCATCTCATTCCATTAGAGTTTTCAATTGGTGACTAAGTTTCATTGAAATTTCCCACCTGATTGGATCATCGGTGACATGGGAGGCAAAAGAAAATTTCTCTTCATTCTTAGGTATTTTTTTTAGGTTGATAATAAAATGTGTTCAGTTTCATATATTTTAGAACTTCCACTATATTTGGAAATGATATATAACATTTTTTGTGTATCTCAACTCCAAATTTATTTATCTAGTCCATCTCATGTATTTTGATGGCATGATATTGAATTTGAATATGATTTATTTGTGATTGGACAAACAGAATGATTATTAGATTTTGAATCCAAGGTACTTCATGTGAGGATGATACATTTGTTTTTTATGATATTCTAGAATGGTTTTTATTAACAATTTATATAGAAGCATGAGGAACTGATGAGAGAGTAGTGGCCTCATATATTTTTCATGGAAACTTCTCTATAGTATTTTTGGGGACACAAAGAGTATATATTATTGTGGTGGTAATATCATATTAATATATACTTATATTCTTATATACCTATATTTATTGAGAATTGGTTGGGTTTTATTTGGTTTTATTTGGTTTAATGTTTTAGGAATTTTAATAATTCTGGGATAGTGCTTGTTTGGAATGCAATTTTCCAAAGTAGTGCATTGTATCAGAGAAAATTATACAAACTATGGTAGTAGCTTTTTCAATGGTTGGTGAATAGTTATTCAAGACATGCAAACTATTCATAACAACTGTGTGGCCCATCTAAAACATGCATAGAGATAAGCCGCATGGTTTGATATAACTATGTGGGTCTACATAGGAAACAACACATATAGTATTTTAAGTGATATATTTTTGTAAAAAATCATTAAATCCCATTTTTAACTCCATGAAGACCAGTACAACCTAATATCAGTTTATCCCTTCCTTGAAGCTTTCATGAAGTATTTTTTCACCTTGCATCCCATCAAGAAGTGATCTGAATATAGAGGAATTCCCCTTGATCTTATTGTGGTTAGTTTCCATATCCTGATCTCATTCTCATATAGTTTTCCTTATTCTCACTAGATTTCCATTGATCCCCGTAATGAATTATGGATCTAATTAACATCATTTTGGAGTCCAAAATCTAGGTTTGATTCTAGTTTATATGCTGTTAATTCTTTATGAACAAATCCTTATTAGGGTTTGGCATTGCGTGATCTTTTGATATCGCTTATTGGTTCCGTAATGATCCCCAATTTATCTTAACCTGAAATTTTTATTTTAAATTCAATTGATGATTTAAATGAAATTTACTGATTTCATGTCAATTTATTTATAAGGTTTGATGAAAAAACAATTCCATATGGATTATGGATTTCAATAATACGGGTTTATTTATTAAACAAGAAAACCCTCAATTACATCAAATTCGATGGTGATTATGTATATTTTTAGGATTTAAATTATTTAATTTACATTCTAGTTTGATGTAAATCATTTCAGTTAAATAGGAGAATTTAGTGGTGGAAAATCTGACCAGATATAATGTTGTGAAAAAACCCAAAATCTATTGAATTGTGGGTTTGTATGAGATTTTGGGATTTTGATTTGAATCTAAATTATTGAATTAATTTAAAGAAAGTGTATTGAAAAATTACATGAATTGGTTTTAAATCCTTATTTGTGAAAATGACATAAAAATGGTTTTATTAGAACCATATGGATTCATCTTGGTGAAAGTTACTCCTTCATATTAAATACCCATAATATGGTTTAAATGAAAAGGTTTCCATATTTGAAATTTATAATGGGATTTAATTTTATATAATGTATTCTTCAAAAAAAAAATCATAGTTTTTTATTTCTAAAGTGCATTCAATTCTTTGGTAGTAATTGAGTTATATTGGGTGGATCTTTAGTACATACAATGTTATAAAACATAATATCAGAACATCCAATTTTTAAGGTTAGGTTGATGAGCTCTCTTTGGACTTAGGCCCAAAGGGGTGTATATACATATTTTTTGGTTTCATAGTGTCCGGTCCCTATAAAATAGAATTATCATACATATTTGGAATATAACCATGTAACTCCAGTTTTTTATTTCAAATGTTTTTATTCTATTATTATAAACTACTTACCATTCCTTATTATGTATATAATTATTTATATATACATAAGTGTTTAATTAATTTTTTGTTAAATCATGCATTGTTTTTGAAATATTTCATCATCTAAATTTTTAATATTGTATTTGATAGTATTTAAACCATTTTAATATTTGAGCATGATTTTTTATAGTATTTCCATTATTTCAATCATAAATCAATATTTTTAATATTATTATGTCCAGAAAACATGTTGGTTGTAAATATGAACTCATTTTCATGGAATTTTTTTTATTTGAATCTTATTATGGAACCTCCAAATGAAATCCAATTGGGATTTGGACCACACCCTACTTGTTCCTTTAGGTTTTTATGTATTATATCCTTCTACGTTTGACTAGGGAAAATAATCTCTTTGAGGATGTTTTAGTAGATGACTCGTGGAATTAGTGAGTTGTGTGTTTTTCATCATGGGAAGTCTTTATTCTAATGGTTTCTTATTTTTCATTACATGGTTTCAATACATTAGGTTTTTATGTCTAATGGATTATGGTACGGTTCTCCCTATCGAGTAACATTGGAATAAATTATTTAATTATCTCTTTTACTTCCACATTTTTTTTGTAAAAATCATTCCCACTTATATTTTCGTATAATGCAAGGTGCTAGTCGATGAACCATGGGGATGAAAAATATCCTTCTAGATATGTCAGGATTGGCTTGGTTATCAGGATACTAGGGTTCCCAAAAAGGTTCAATATAAAACAACCCTTTCATAAACCAATACATCTCACTATGGTTATAAATGAATATAATAAAGTCATTGGTGAATGCCTATTACAGTTACTTGATAAATATGCAACATTTTACAACGATCACTTTATTTATTTCTATCTCAAACCATTGTATAAATTTTCATTAATTATTATATAATAAAATAATAAAAAAAATTATGTAGGAGTTATTTTTAGGTTATTAATTACACCTACACACACATCCATAAATTGGACAACGAATTTATCATTCTTGTGTGTAAATTAAAACTACCACATGAAATGATGTGATTTGTTTTTCCATTACCACCTCTCATGGCTGGGAATTATGAGGGGAACAATATCTTTATATTATAATTTTTATATTTATTTTGACTTTATAATTCATTATTTTTTATTTAACACATCCTTTCCTAACATTCACTTTGATGGAATATGATAAAATCATTATTAGTTGTGTGGACAACCGCCACCTCAAAGGGATGTGATTCATTCATGATATACATGGAATATATTAATTATGATTTCAATAAAAATATGTTACATATAGTACATTAATATGATACTAAAATTATAATTTATATAAATTTATTTTATGTTTCATTCTTTTAATTAAATAGTCAAGTTAAGTTGCGTTCATGCGTATGTATAGTCTATCGTCTCCATGAATGGTGCATTTCATTTCCTATCTCCAAATTTTATGGATTAATATAAACAACATATATATAGGATATATATAATATTTATTTCATGTTTTAAAATTTTAATATTATTATATATGTACTTACATATGGGTAATAACAAAAATAGGTCAAAACATACTATAAAAACTAGGCAATTAACACATGAAATAGTGAAAATAATTAATAACTGTTAAAAATGCAAATAGATACTATATGAATGTAATATATGATATTATGAATATTATTTTGGTTATTTAACATGTTAATAACTTTATTAGAACCATTGTGAAATATGTTAACTTACATTCTACCAAATAGAAACACAAGGAAATGGATTTCATCAAAATGTACATTCTATTGAGACTTATTTGGTATTATGCACATATTCAAATTAATGTGGTGTATATACACCCCCATTTTCATTTAATATAATAATTCAATCATAATTAATTCTATATTATTTTTCACCTTATATTATCTCACCTATTGTGTTATATTTAAATTCACCGAGTGCTAAAATTTATATTTGGAATATCACATTATTTTTTTTAATAACTTTTTCATAAAAGAAAAAAATTTTAATATTATTTTCTAATTAAAATTTTACATATATATACACATATTATATGGCTTTGTATATTATTATTTTATAAACCATATACCATTTTTACATATATTGTTTACTTTGATAGTAATTTTATTAGTTGGGTAAATATTGGGAAATCCTTATTCATTAAACAATATAGATATTGGATAATGATAATTATTTTATTATTATATAGATTAATCTATATGAGTATTTTTTTGGAATATAAGTGAGTCGTGTGTCTGAGACATTATATTACCCATCAAGGAAACCACAGGTTCTCATGAGACAAATCTATTATCCAAATTATTTAGTTTTCTACCTTTAGTTATTAACTGTACTATGATTGGTGTTGATAGTATATGTTTTCATTTTACATGGAAAAGATGTAAAATAAATAAAAATTTCATTTATTAAGAATATAGTTATTATTGTTATCCAGGATATTTTTTATTCAATATAATCTATTGATTCATTTGATTCTTATATTATTGATTAAATGGAATATGATTCATCTATTGACCTTTACACAATGGTTATTCCATATGAATTTATCTTATTGTATTGTATTCAAATTTATTTAACATTCTATTATTATTATCTTTTTTGATTAATGATTTATCAGGATGTATATACCCTTAATAAGAATTTATTCTCACCGTTTTTATGATTCCTTTTGAAATGACCCAATCCATCCTATAATCATTATATTTTCCACATTGGTCTTAGCTTTCATGGTATTCCTTTTCAGGTGTTCTGTCCCTTAGGCATTCCACATGAAAAATGACTTATGATAGGAGGGTTATGCATACTACTATATAAATGGATTTCTCATGCTCTTCCTCCTTCAATATAAGATTTCCATAATCCACCCCCAGAAGGGCCTGACGTCCTCATTGGAAAATCAGATAGATGCAGGCTCTGATACCATTTTTAACCACCTAGTACAGCCCACAATCATTATATTTTCCACTTTCAGCCTATCCCACACTATTTTTCGTTCTCTTGGATATGACCCTCATGAATTCCCTAGGAAAATTCCACATGAACGAAGATCTATCCACACTTCCATATAAGATGTGTTTTGTGATCCTCCTACATCGATGTGGGATTTCCATAATCCACCCCTAGATGGACTCAACGTCCCCACTGAAACATTAAATGAACATTTTTTATGGTCAAGTCCATCCCACAATCAAGATATTATCATATTTGAGCCTTGACGATATGGTTTTTCATTCCCTAGTTTGTAACCCTCATACATCCCACAAGAAAATTAATCATGATAGGAGTGGTATGCACCCCACATTATAAAGAGTTTCTTTGTGATCATCCTCCATATATGTGGGATTTCCATAATCCACTCCTATAAGGGACCAATGTCCTCAATTATTCATAAAATGGACACTGGCATTAATACCATGTGTAATGTCCCAGTCTTGCTAATGATCATGATATTGTCTACTTTGGGTGTAGACCATACTATTTTTCATTCCTTGTGATCTAGCCCTAAAATATTAATTAGGAAAGGCATTATTATGTGAGATGTATCCATACCACCATATAAAGGGGTGCTTCATTCTCCCACTCCTATGATGTTATATATTCATTGTCCCCCCCCACTTGAAGGGCCCAACTACCTCGATAGCACATCAAACGAACACTGGATATGATACCATTTTCATCAAACCCTATAAAATGATGATGAGAATGAAACAACTATTTATAATTTTATAGGGATAAATATCCAATCAGTAGGCCTTTACCTAGTGAATACCTGAGGTCTATAGTATAAGGAAATAAAAACCATGTAACGTAGACCCAAAAAGGAAAATATAATGACTATGGGATTGACATGACCATTATAAATTGTATTAAATCTAGGTGTCCTTTTGATTTACTAGTGAGGATGTTAGGCCCTACTAGAGGGGGGATGTAAATCCCACATCGAAGGAGTTTCACGAAGCACACCTTTATAAGGTGGTATAGATAACACTCCCATCACAAGGCATCTTCCTGGGTAATTCTTGGGTCAACAACCCAGGTAAAGAAAACACATGACATATATGCCCAAACTATACAATATCATGATCACAATATAGAATAGACAATTTCAAATGGTAACATAGCCAGTGTCCATTTGATGTGTTAGAGAGGACACTAGGCACTTCTAGGGCAGATTATGGGAATCCCACATTAAGGGAAGAGTATCACGAAGAACCAATTTATAAGGTGGTGTGTATACATATCCCATCATGAGAAATTTTCTTGGGGGATTACTAAAGAATAGAGGCCAAGCAAAAAAACATTGTGGGTTAGGCCCAAAGTGGAAAATATCATGATTGTGGGATAGACTGAGTCGTTACACCATTCCCTGGGTAATGAAGTGGAATCCTTTGATTGAGAATAAAGAATGGTGATTATTTCATCTTATTTTTTACCACATTGGAGTTTTAAATTACCCAATTTAATGTAAGACTCATATATGTAATCTTTTCTAAAAAACATCTAAATTCACGGGTTCATTGTGAAATTATTCATTGTAATCATACCAATGTAATAATGTAATGAAAATTATCCAGTCATCTATGGCTGAGCCTTAACATTTAAAATCATTCTAATAAGTAATAAAATATCAATTTTGTTAAATACAATATTCATAAATACATAAAAGAATGTAACATAAAATAATTTCTTTATCCACAGATCTATTAGAAACTAATTTTAATTCTAATTATACTAATGATAAGAATATATCTATGAAACCAAATTCATAGATATCTAGTTTCAAAAAGATATTATCGATGATTACTTAAATAATATAATATTTTTATAAAATTTATAAATAATTTAGACAATGTGATGATGTATCTAGAATGAATGTTTCTATAAGAAACCTATTTTTTGAAAGAACATATTCTTCCAAATATTGATCCATTAAGAAAAAAATATCAATGTGGTAAACACTAGAAAATTAATTATTCATTAAATAATGATCATTAATTAGGATTCTATAAGTTATACATATATAAGTGATTATAATTCTATCAATTTGGAAAATTTGGAAAAAATTGGGAATCAAGGAATAATATACTCTGATAAAAAATTACCCAATCAAATTTGTGGTCGCAAAATTAAGTCTTATTTTTTTTGGGAAAATAAGACACATTTCCAAAAAATAATTTCATACCTTGAAATTTTTTATTCTTGAAATTTTATTTGATGTAAAAAAATATTCAATTACATTATCAAAATAAAATGTTAAAAGGATACTTCTCGTGGAAATGATCTATGAGAAATAATTAGAATAATAAATATTGTTCTTATTGAAAAATATTTAGTTTCCAATTAGTTAATTCATATATGATAAAAGAACAACATTATTAGTATAATTCAATTATGTGATGATAATATGTTGTGATCATCTCAAAAAAAATGTATCTATTCATAGTTAAAATGATTAATGTTTTCTTTTTACCAATTAGAATATGAATGTGTACAAATTTAACATAGAAGTTCATATTATCTAGTATATAACTTTATATAGTAAATTAGAACACCAATAATGGTCATATAATATAGTATTATATAAATATAATTTTTTAACATTATCTATACTCTCTATGAATGGACTAGTTAATTATATTTGGAAACTTATGTTTGATACTTATAATGATTGTGATCCTTATAAATTTGGAGATAAAAGTTAGTCTTATTTTGATTATATTATTGAATACTCAACATAGGATGAGTTATAGTTTGTGTATACTAACTAATATGGTTCTTTAAAAACAAGATTTAATGGTTGAAAATACTATGTACATTTTTAAATGATTATTATACAAGATAAACATGCGACTATTATCTAGTAATGATGTATGATAAATTATTTTATTTAAAAACACTTTTATCCTGATAAAAAAATGTATATAAACTATATTTGATATATATTCATAGTTATCATGGTTGAGAAATTAAAATTTATGATTTTGAATAATTTTTTAGTGAAACTAGTATTAAACATTACATTTTGACACCATAAAATCAATAGTAAAATGTTTTATTTGATAGATGAAATATACCTATTCAAGATATTATTATGGCCATGTTGATTGAATACTCATTTGTTACACATTTTTAAGCTTATGTTGTCAGTAGTACCAGATTTTATATAAATCTACTAATAAAAAGACTTAATATTTTTAATACTCACTGTGTGATGTGAATGGAATGGAAAAAACCATTATTATACCATTTTTTGGAAAGAAATTAATTATTTATAATAACAAAGAAAATTCTCATATGTTTTTTCCAAAATTAGATGAATGATTGTTTTTTTATTTTAAATCATTTATGGTTTATAGATTCATTAATAAAAATAAAATTACTATAGAGGAAATAATACAAGTTGAATTTGATGAAATCGATCCTTTAGTTTTTAAAAAAACTCATTATAAATCATCATATGTAATTTCAAAAAATGATTTTAAACAAATGTGTTAATGTTATTATCATGAGAGAAAAACTAGGTTATATTTATATTATGATACACCTCAAGAATAATTTCCACAGGTTCTCTAATAACTATGTATTTTAAACCATATAATCATTTACTATTAAGGAATCATCCATACGATAACATCATAGTCCATGTAGATAAACATATTTGAACTATAAGTTCCTTATGAAATTAAATTGAACATTTTTAATATTTATAACAATTAAAATGGAAAACATCAGATAAATTTTTATGTCTTGAATATTGGATAAAATATATAAAATATAAAATCAATTAAATTTAATAGAATAATGTTTTGACATTGAGTGATTGACCAAAAGATACTTATGAAATTGGTGTAAAATGTGTTTTAAATAATAATTTTTACACAAATGGAATTATAATAAAAAATAATTATATAATTACTTATAAAGGATATAACAATCTAAAGGGAATAGACTGTGAAGAAAATTATTCTATAGTATCAAGACTTGAATAAATTTATATTCTTCAATAATAACAAATATTTCTAAATTCTAAACTATTTAAAATGGATATGAAGTCTTCATTTAATAATATATATATATAAGAGGTTTTTTATGTAGAAACCCCACCTTGTTTTCAAAATTAAAAAATTTTAAAACAAGATTTTAAACACTCTAAGGATGTTTAAATACTTAAACAAGCCTATACTTCCTGGTTTGAATGATTAACTAAATTATTGTTAGAAAATATATTTTTAAGGTATTTGTATATCTATGGAATTTTGTAAATTGTATTTCAAGGAAAACACATCATTATTGAAATTTTTGAAAAATTACATCCTATTTTTCTCAAATTTAATATCATTAATTGATGGTTTTAAAGATAATATGAAATCTATGACTGAAATGATCATGATTGGAGAACATATTTGTTTTTGAGCATTTAAAATTTCACAAAAATCTTATTAATAAGAGAGGATTTATTTTCCTAATTATTTTCATGGTGTTATCATTATGATTTGTTTCTCTGATGCATCTGTTTTCCTATAATGGTTTCATTTTGGGCGTTTCTGTTCGTTTTTGTGCTATTACTGGTGTTTTCTCGCCTTGGTTTTCTGTGGTGTTTCTCCCCTGTAAATGGAGGGTTAGTTCAGGTGTTGGTTCAATGGTGACAGGTTGTTCCAGCAACGATGGAATCGATGATGGCATACGGCAATGAGTTGGATGTGCGTTTCCCAACAGTTACTTAGGGATGCATTTTTTGTGTTGACATGAATGTAGTGTGTTGATGTTTGGATGGATACTTGATGATACCAGTGCACCATGGATCCATGAACTCTCTTATTTGAATTTTGAAAACATTTGATATATTTTTGGATTTTTGTTTGAGTGGGATTTGATCTATTTTTGGATTTTGGTTTGAGTTGGATTTGAGTATATTTTTTGAAATTTGGTCTTGTTTTGAATTTTTTGTGTGAAATAAATCTGCACACTACATGGTTTTTCTCCAGAAGAGGATTAGAGCATTAAGCATTTACCAGAGCATTGTCATCACGATTTGGAAGTTTGAGAGGGTATGGCTCTGCCATCAGTACCAGGTCCATGAAAACCTGCACGAGATAGCTAGATGAGTGATAATGCAAAGTTGGAGACTTGACATCACGTTATAGTTGTTGGCAAGGGGCAGTTCTTGTAGTATTGATCTGGATTAACTTATTTTATGGTTTTATTTGTATGCATTGTATGGACTTGTGGATTTTCAATTTTTCTTTAAAACTTGTTTTGATAATAAGAAAATTAATTTTCAGTCAGGTATGTTATTAGAACTATGGAAATAGGCTCATTTAATTATCCTTGGAATGGTTTTGTTTTAAATATTTTCTCACAATCTATCATTAGTGGATGTAAATTGGAAAGATATTGTTAATCAAGAACATTTATTTTCATTGGATGAAAATTAGTGTCTTTTTTTTGTATGAAATAAAAACCATTATAACATTACAATGCATAAGAAAAATATGTGTCACTTCAAGGATTTTGTGCACATGCGTTATGGATTCAACACACACTAAAAAACTAGTAAATGAGTTTTTGTAATAATTCTTTTTTTTGACAAAACAAGTTCAATTTCATTAAATAAATCCCCAACATATCACTCATGTGAAATAATGGTTATAATAGACCATTTACATATATGTTACACAAATATAGAAGGTATTAATTTAAAATTCATCAGAATGATTTTTTATATTTTTAATAAAATTAATATTTTTGATGTATTTGATTAAATTAAATAAATGCGAGGAATAGAAATTATTAAATGATAATTTATTTCTACTTATGATTTCCCAATATCATTATATTAATATAATCCATTTTAAAGGGGGATTATATATGTAATTTTTTTTCAAAAACATTACAATATACAAAAAAATTACTAAAAAATATAATTGAAATAAACCATTTACTCAAAAGTTAATTTTTAATATTTTATATCCTTTCAACATCACTTAAAAATAGAATTATATTCTATTAACATTGCCAAAACATCTCAATTTATCTAAAAATTATCTAGGATACCTTTTATATGGGTTATACCATTAAATATAACAAAATACAGTATTGTTAGTATATAATTAATATTCATTAATTCGTTAATATATTTTATGTTTAGAGTAATATATTATTCGTCATAACTCTTACAAAATAGTCTGATACATTGAAAATAGACACATTCAGTCAATATTTACTTTTGACGAAAAATAAAACCATTAAAATTGAACACATTTTCTATCCATGACATATATTATTAAAAATAAAAATAAATCCAAATTTTTTCTTAAGTATTCTTAAAAACAATAAAAACATTTCAAAACATTGGATGATCACTCAAAATTACAATATTGGGAATAAAATTATGAAAACCATTATTTGGATGACAAATATAGAAACCCATAAAATGATTAACATTTTCACATTATGTATTGAGAATATAATATAAACATTAAAAAAAGATAAAATATTTTTCCCTTTATATAACCATAAAAAAATATAGAATAAATATTTTCAATCCTCATATGCATCATATATAATCATATTGATAACACATGTTCACGTATATCTGAAATTATGGTATCTATTTTAATCAATAGGAGATACATCCCCGGTTAGATCCCTTAATAATTCTTTTGATGACAGGAAAAACATCCTACTATATTGGAGATCAATATCAATATCAGCTATCATATAATATATAGTGGGATCAACTATCATAAAATTTTTATCTAGTTCCCAGGTCATATAATTTGTTTTAGGAATATCTATCATATATAATGTATCATGTTTACCCATTTTATAAGATGAAACAAGATCACCCTTCATAATCTATAATGAACTAGTACTCTATAATTTAAAAAAAATTATGATTTCAAAATATAATTATAAAACATTTGAATTCCTAATTTAAACCCATATCTAAAAAGTGTTTAGTATCGAAATAGCTGTTCATTTTAAAAACCATCTTCTGAAGATAAGATGACCATTAAAAAAGTTAGATTTTTATCATGATAAAAAAAATATTAAAATAGAATCCACAAATAAAATAATGCCTATGATGTTGGGAAATGTCTTTGGAATCATATTGGAAAAAAATATAAATTTGTCTTTTCATATGTAATGAAAGTGAAAATGTTCCATATAAAATTTATCAAAAAATTTATATTAAATAGAATTTAACAAAAGTAATAAGAGACATAAAATTTAATTTTTAATTCATTTATTTATATAATAATTTATTTAGTATGTATATGGTAAAAAGTATTTATAATAATAAGTAATTATGTTATTTAAAACAATAGTTTATTTTAAATAGTCCATTACCTCGAGACTAAATCATCACATATAATATTTTTCTTCATTAATAATGGAAATATAATAATTATTAATATTCATAAAAACAAGTTCTTATTTATTAGTCCATTTATTTTATTTTTCTCCATGTTATAATAAATTACAAAAAATTATTATGTTCACATCATTGGTCTTGATGATATTCAACACATATGATTAATATGGATTTTGTAGGACTAAAATAGTCAAATTATAATGGATCAAGTATTTATAAAATGATACATTTTCATAGCTATTAAAATTTATTAATAATATATTAATTTTATGTTAAATAAGACACTTCTACCGATATCATACTCAACACGCAACAACAAGTTTCAAATGTCTATCCATTGTATTGGTGTGAATGAACACAACATACTATAATACTATTAAACTTGTTTTTCAATTTTTTTTAAATATATCCAATAAATATTAGTTCCCTGAATTTAATAGGAATCTGAATTTAAGCATATAAATCGTTAATATTTTTTTGAAAGGATGTTTTTAAACCTTTTGATGAAGAAACATTTTTAAATGTATTTTTTTTAACATTTATATCTTCCATTTTATACAATAAACTTCGTATTTATAATTAGAACATCAAAATTACATATGGATGAAATTTTGGTATTTTTCTGAAAATGTCCATTTTTTAGTAATAGCGAAAAATATATCATTTTAATTAAAAAGTACCTTTTAATATAATTTATTTATATAGTTTTATTTTCATTTTAATTTTCTTTAAAGTATAATTAGATTATATTTTTAAAATTAAATAAAATTTTGTTCATTAGAGGTAATTTCACTTTAAAACTGGATAGAAACATTTTTCTATATTTTGATAGTCATTACTTCTTAAAAAACTGCTTTCTGGTATTGAAAATAAGAAATAATTTGAAATTAATTAATGCAACTTTATGTTTTGAATTTAGGAAAATAGATACCATATTTCGAATCTAGGGGTATAAATTTTGCAAATAGGTCCCCTTTATGATTAGACATTATGAATAGTATCTTCATTAATTATTTTATTTACCATGGTTAAAGGGTATATCTCATAAATTATGGTAAAAATAATGTTTTAATAATATAAAACTTCCCTAACACATGGACTAATACCATTGGATTAGATATTTCTAACCATGGACTACCTTGGGTTGGTTTTGGAACCCCATGGAGCCACTTGGATGTATAAATGACATTTTATAAGAATTACATTAATGTAATGTAAAATATAACATAAACATGTATCTTTTAGTAAAATTTTTTTTATACAAGGTTATATAAATGAAATCTATCACTATAAATATTATTTAGAAATATATAAATATTTCCAAAATCTTGGTATTTTTTATTAGTTTTATAAATCAATTAAATAAATATTTTTATGGAATAATGATGATTTTGTGATTACGTTATTAATAAATGAAATAAATAAATAAGATTATAAATATTAAATTAAACTTATTTTGTAACTTTTTATGCAATACATGATTTCTAGGGATAAGTACAAGTTTTTATATTTGAATTAATTATGTTTTTTTGATATAATAATGTTTTTATGTAATTTTAAAAAGTCATGATATGAATAGTATAAAAATTGACGTAAATGAGTATTTAAAAAAATACTATTTTATTAAACGGTATAATAGAAATAAAAATCTTAGATTCAGCCAAATGATATAGATAATGTTGAACCATTCATTAATTAACCACTTCAGGTTAGATTTTAATTTAATATTATGTATGTTAACCATTAGTATGAATATACAAGAAAACATTATAAGAGTCAAATTAGTTAAGCAAGGGTTAAAACTAAAATGTATGTTTACATTTGGGACCTATATTAGACTCAAACCTATTGGTTGGATATTTGAGACCCAAAGACATATTATCTTTGATATAAATTAATTTTAGGCCCAATGAAAATGAAAATAGATATTTAATAAAATAATTTTTCAAGATATTTTTAAAGTACCCATCCCCCCTCTTATAAAAGGGCATCATCCATACCCATATAATCAACCTCTCAAGCCTTTGGATCATCCAAACTATACCCATATAAGCTCCAAAAATATATCTATTCCTCCTATATGATTTAAAATAGGTATAAGGAAATTAAAGAAATGATTTTTGCTCAAATCAAAGGGAGTTACATGTTTTATGAGAAATAATAAGGAACATACACGACAAGTCCGACTCAAGGTAAGAGAAACTTTCACCCTCTACATTATGTAAAATAATTCTATCATGTTATGTCATTTAATTTCCATTTTCTTATATTGGAATATTTTCATCTATATTATTAGTAATTTAAATATTATGTCAAATTTATGAGAGATTCTTTTCATTCTTATTATCTCATTTTCTAAATTTTAAAGTGATGTCGTTAGGCTGCCGAATTTTCCAATGGTAATTTCTAAGCACAATAATTTTTCATTGGGTTTTATTCTTACTTTATTTATTATATTATTCAAATATTATTTATATTATCATAGTTTATTTATTTACGTATTAATTTCCACTTCACTTTGTGTGGATTTACTATTTCTACCCCTAATCACCACATTGATAAATTCTTACATCATTTATATGAACTTTGTAAGGTACTTCATATCAATCTATTTTCATTGAGCCATATCTTGATATTATGCACATTTAATATCATATATGCTGTATATAGATCACATTTGACATTTGATATCATAAATTTCTATATTCCCATGATATTTAATTTATTCTTTGATGTTCTTCAATAATTATTTTTATTCATGTGTTTCTTATGTGTTATGAGACTCATTATCTAAAACATTGCTTTAAATGATTTTATGAATAATTATTCTAAACATTTCTCATTAATTTCCATGTTTTAAAAATGGATTAATGATTCATTTATATGGACATTACAATTTTAAAATATAAATTCTTTTAACAGTTTCAATGTGGTATGGGACCTGTTGATTCAAAAATATCATTACTAAATGTATTAAATGGTATTGAAAATATAATGAATATTTCAATATATTGAATTTATTTCTTCTAATTTATTCATGAAATGTTGATAATTTAAATATTTTTTATGTCATGATCATGTAATGGTACTTGGACATTTAACGGGTGATTATGTGATAAACCAAATACAGGTAGTTCCATGATAAACGTAGGGAGGGTGAGCCCAAGATAGATCTCCAATGAATTGATTAATGTGACATAGGAAAACATTAATGTTTCTCATAAGAGATTTATGGAACATACTATGCTGGGTATTTGAAATAAAACTCTCTATGTAGATGTGAATAATAGAATGTAAGTTTGTTATAGATGCCACATGTTACCCTTATGATTTATTATTTCTATGTGTTAGTTATAAATATTATGATTTCATGAGGTATTTTAAAGAGATTTTGTTTTATTAGTGAATATTATGGTTTCATTTATTTGTAAGTACTTATGGACTATTGTTTTCTTTCTGTATTTTATAAACCTTATTGAGGTTTTTATGCTAATACCATGTTATTGAAATATTTTCCGAAGGGTATTGGGAAGTGTAAGAAAAATAATCATTTAGAATTATTTATATCATGAAAATAATTCTTTTTTATTTAATGACTTTTATTTTTGTAAAAAATGTTGTATAGAGTATAAGTGTCAAGATTTCAATTATTTAGAACTAATGTAATTGTTATGTCCTAATACTATAAAAGTATAAACCTGAATATTTCCTCAATTTAAAATTTTAGGATTAATTTATGATTATGTAATGTTTATGGCTAGTGCATTATAGTTGGGATCAATGGTCGGTTTAGAAATCATTAGAGGTTACAATGTTATTTAAGTGTATGTGGTATGTTTAATATAACCACAGTGGTTATCATAGTAGATGGAGTCATAGTTATTTTAGATAAATTTAATGAGATTAATATATCATGAATAAGTGTATATTATTTTATACCCTCTTAATAAGATTTTATAGGATGATTTTACTAATATAATCACACTGACCTTTCTGGTTTTACAGTAAATGGATGGATCTAACATGAACCAATGTAACAATTTATGTGAAGGAAATTGTGGGGGTTTTCTAAATAAGTAACTAAATTAAATAGGATATGCAATGATAAATCATTTGGTTTTTATTAACAATCTATCTAGAGTCATGATTGACCACTTTAACCGTGGAAATTTTTATAAGGATTCATATATGTCAGAAATGAATCTCTGTAGAAGTTCAGGTAATAATCGTAAAGGTAAGTATGTTCAAAAACCTCTACATTAAGAATTTGGAAAGAAAACCCTAGGAAAAGGTTTCAAAGGTATTTGAAGATGTTATAGATGTAGCAATTATGGTCATAATGCAATAACCTATCATGGAAAATAGAAGCATTTAGTTGATTGTAGGAAAGAGAAAGAAGGTCTTTCGTAAGGATCAATTCAATGTTTTAAATGTGGTTTGCATGGTCATTACGGAAACATATGTCCTATGAATAAGGTTCGAGAAAGGGATCAACAGGACCATAAAAATATATGTTTACTAATGCCTAATGTCATTCCAATTGAAGATAAAGAAACTAAAAATGACCTATGAATGGTGTGGATTATTTTTTAACTGATGTTTTGACATTATTGAGTCATAGGATATGATTCATGATTTTATTTGTTGAATTTTTTTTACAAAATATGTGTAAGAAAATGGTTAAGGTATCGTAATGATTATTTGACGATGGAGATTTCCACACTTTATAAATCATGATTTATGTTAGATATGTGGTTGATGAGTTGTTTAATAGTATTAATGACCTTTTGATGATGAGATTAGTTTAGGAGACTTTTCCGAATATGTGTAACCCTGTTGTTTGATATGTAAATATTTTATTCATGGAAAAATTACGTTTTCTTGTGTATACAAAATGGATAACTATAGGGGTTCATATAATCTTTTTATTTTTATGTGAATAATGGTTATTAGATTTTGGGATGTAAAATGAACGGTATTAGACAACCTTTTAAGATAAAGTATAATATGGTAATTTTTTCAGAAATTATTTTATTTTTGAGAATGTTATAATAATTATATGGTTTTAGAAATAGGACAACCCATAGGATGGGTGAAAACCCGTCACATCTGTCAATCCAGCAAGAATCGAACCCACAACCGAAGGTCAACAATGGCGTATCACCTATCAATGGCCTACATGAAGTTCATGGTTAGTATGACTTATTATTTTTAGTTAAATAATTTTATGAATAAAGAATAAATTTATTTTTGAACTAATGATTTATCAAATGGATATCGTTACTATTGCAAATTGATTTGGTGATTAGGTGATAAATTTTATTTTTGAGGAAAATATGTATTTTAAAACCCCTATATGACTAAGGAAAGTTGAATACTATGTCATTTTTTTTGAGGATTAATGGTTAACTTTCATGTTGTAATAATATTTGTTTTTATTATGGATATATGGATATTTGGGTTATTTATGGAAATTATTAACAAATCATAGAGAATATGTGATTTGATTATTTACTTTTTAGAATGGGACATTAAGAGTAGTTGATGTTATTTGGAGATAATTTATTAGAATTATCATGGAAGACTATGTGATCAGATCCATCTGAATATTGGGATTCAATCATAGTTGGATTATTATTTTTTGAATTTTAAGGACAATTGGGTGTTTAATAGTCTTTGTTTATCATTGGTTGTTGATTGTTCCATTTTGGAGATTAAGAGCATTAATTCTTTTTATAAAGGATTCTTATTTTCTTTGGATTATCTGATCTTGTACGAACCATTTTGGTATTGGTTTGTAGAGACCCGAAGCTTGACGTACATGGACATTACATTACTTTTGCGGAATACTTAATACATAACAAAAATAGACACACAAGGACCGTAATAGTTTAGTGTCTTTGGAAACTCAGAATAAAATCTTCTAATCGTGGTGAAAGATCTTCAACATCTACCATAAAGATCTTCCCCTTTTTTTCATACCTAAAACCTTTCTTTATATCCTAGGGAAATGAAAACATAAAAAGGGCGAGCTCAAATGATCAGTAAGGGTAAGCATGGATAAAATAAAACATACTATATACATTTGATCTTAAAAACATGAACATAATGTTTAAACATCAAATGCTTGAGCAATGACATAAAACATGGAAGTACGTAAGGAATAGATCACAAAGAAACATTAAGAATGATAAAATAGCATGGGAATAAAACATGTAATTGTGGCATCCATTAAACACATGTAATGATTTCCATAGTAGCCAAGGCATTGCTGCCAAGACCATCTTAGTGGACAAAGTCCCATTCTGAATCGAGTTCACTCCTCGTTTCAGTCCTGTAACACTGAACCAGATTAACTTACCATTCCAGCCATGCCTATCTCATGAGATATAAAATCTTTACCCAATGCATTGGAGGGAGATATAGGTCCCACCCATCTCATATTGAAATCATTATTTCGTGTGCCACAATATAAACATACATCATTCATAATAACCCAATGAATAAAATGGGATTCATAAACATCATCCTATCATAACATAATCCATATAAAATAAATTGATATAATTTCATAATAAGAAAAGTTAAACCATGTAAATCATAGATACATTATACTTAAAACATACACATATGAAATAATTTCATTTTAGATGGAAAATGGTTTTGATAAAACACTTGAAATGAATTCTTGAGGAAAATATCCTTTCTTCATTAAAATAATTCTCTTTTAACAAAATGTCATGAATTTTTAAAAGAAAAGGATTTTCTTGAAAATAGTCATGAAATATTTTTTAGGAAGCTTCATGAAAATCATGCTTTAAAAATCCGTTCGTGCCGCATAAGTTAAAAAAACCTTCTTCTCGTACTTTTTCCGGAAAAGTCAAAAAGTACCTCGTACGAAAAACGACAAAAGATTCATTTCATATACTTTACTAAAAACTCACTGAAGGGTAAAATTTTATTTAACCAATTTTAGTTGGATGGAAACAATATTACATATTGAGGGAACATGGATGTGGATGATAAATTACACCCCAGTAAATACCACAGTATAAACAATCTCGGATAAAAATGAGATTGTGATATTTTCCTTTACCTTAGGTCTGATTTGCTTCATAAGTGTCCGAACCTCCTGTATAATGATTTAAATAATGTCATTGACTTATTCCAGAATCATACTCATTGTTATGATATCATATATGGTTCACTTATGACTTTATATTACCCGTTCTTTTGTAAATTCAATGTTAAAGAGCGTTTTGGGTAAAATCGTTTCATTTGTTGTCCGTGTTTTGACTTGTAATTATTCATATGATTAATTAGATCATGATTACTTAATTCCAGAATATGAAACATGATTTATATATCATATATATTCAGAATATACATATATATAATAGATCAGTAAATGGAAAGAAATACACCGTTCATGGAGACGGTAGGCTGTACATACGTATGAACGCTATTTTCATTTCCTTATTGAGTTGAATGGAATTAAGTAGATAAAATACATATATATACACATAAATCCAGTATCATTATTATGTCATATATTTCATGATTACTTATTATATATACTTTATAATCATTCATGAATGGTTAACGTGGAGAATGAATCTCATCGCGTCGTGGAGACGGTATTCCGTACGTACGCACGAGCGATGATATCGTTCTCATGATCATGGAATTGTATTTGAGTGTATGTATACTATTTCAGAATCAATATAACTTTAAAATAATCATATATAGTTATTATTTACACCATTATACCAATCCAAGTAAGGTGGTGGTGGAAAATAGATTACACCACAGTGTGGAGACGATATTCCGTACATACGCACACGTGGTGATTTCATTTTCCGTAGGATGGATAGATGGTTAAATAGGGTTGCTTCATACTTATAATAACATAAAATTATATGAGTTATACTGATGATATTACTTCATAATGAAACAACGTAAGAAGAATAAGTGGACGAAGAAATAAAGTTGAAAGAATCGGTAACGGACATTACCTCTTCTTTGAAGCGCCTCTTTGAGTCCTCCTCTTAGGGAACTAAAATTGGACTTTGAAGAATACCTGGACCACTGGGATGTTTCTAGGGAAGTGGAGAAGAAAATTTGGCAGGGTTTGGAGGAGTTTAAAGGCTCAATGTAGTGTGAGGAAGAGAGGGAGAGGGTGCCCTTTTATAAGGGAGGAGAGGGGCACCTTTGGAATAACTAAAGATATTATTTTATTATAAAGTCATATTCGTTTTTAAATAGCTCCAAATTGATTTATTTCGAATCTAAGTTGGGTATGTTTCGAAATCCTCTCATCCAATAGAATTTAGAGAAGTTTAGGTTCATATTTTAACCTTATCATTTATATTTAACTTTAAGTTAGATTATTTTACTTTTACCGTGTCTTTTTGTATTCTTACACTATATGGTTAATAAACTTACTATAACAAGCCAAACGAACTCAAAGTTGTTTATTATTAATATATATAACCTTATCTAATTCATTTGGCCGAAACATTGATTTTTAGGAATAAAATAACAATTAATAATATAATATTTGTTTTAAAAACTATTTTATGTCAATTTTTACACTATTTAGTAATTGATTTTTGTGAAAATCATAACATAATGATTAGTTCGAAGAAAGTTAATTAAATCAATAAAAACATGTCATATTAACCAATAAAATTATTGTAATTAATAAAAAGTCTCAAATTACATTTATTTGGGTATTTATAACATCAATTATGTCAATATTTCATTAATAAAATAATTACTGTATCATCATTGTGTCATAAATAAATTAAATTATTTAATGTATAAAAATTAAAAATTAAATATCATTATGTAGGAAATGTTTTTATATTTCTAATTAATATTTATAGTACAATTTATCTTATGTATAACCCTATATTAAAAATTATTTACTTATTAAACTTTGATTTTAACTATTTTAACCCTTCTTTGAATAAATTAATAATAAATGTCCTAATATAATCCAAGTGGGCCTAAATGGTAATATTTTATTCCTAAGGTTGTTTTTGGTCGAATTAAACTTATCCAATAGAATTAGGACATGTGTTAGGGTAATAATAATATCATTTTCCCTTTAATTACCCTATTTTCTTTTAACCATGGTAAAAAAGTAAAAAGTTACTATTCACGAAAAATTATTTTCATCTCATTGAACCCCATTTTACTTACTGACATCAACCGTGTCCCTCAGATTTTTGAACTTCCACTCACAGAAGCGTTAAAATTAAGTTTTATGAAAAATTCAGTTTTTCTAACTACCACTTAGTGGTTTCACTATTCATCAAAAAATGAAAGTTTCTAGAAAAATACCAAAAATTAGGCCTAAGCTATATTTGATATTATGAATTCAAAAAATGATGTCTATTTTATCAAATTCAGAACATATCAGCTACATTAACTAATTTAAAAATTAATTCCCATCGTCAAAACAAATAGCGTGTTTTAAGAGATAATAACTATCAAAAGATTGACACTTGTTTATAAATGGTTTAAATGTGAAATTACATCCAATGACCAACATTGTATTAAATTGTAAAAATGTATTCTAAATACTCTCTAAAACCACTCAAATTAATAATTCATCAATATTAATTATTTCGATTAAAAAAGTTGTTTTTAAATAAAATTTAGAAATTTTCACTATTCATCAGAAAATGAAATTTAGCCGAAAAGTACCAAAATTTTACCCTAAGCTAATTTCAATATTCTGAATCCAAAAATGAAGTCCATTTTGAAAAATAAAATTTACAAAATTTCAAAAAGTGGTTATTACTATTCATAACTGCTAGTTTTAATAATATTTTAATAGCATATCGTTGTTTAGTGAAACTCGGTATTGCGTACTACACACGCTATCGAGGAAGGTCATGATTGCGTGTAATGCAAGGCAAGTCAAGGATGCGTGTTGTGAAAGCTCCTTTTGGTGTTGTGTACAACAAAAGACATTAATGAAATTAAAAAGAATATTTTTCATAAAATCTCAGGGGTGTTACATTCTACCCCCCTTAAAATGAATTTCGCCCTCAAAATTCATCGGGGTTATAAATGGTTTACTACTCGAAAGTTTTTTTAATAGAAACCCACATTGTAAAAAGAAATACCCAAACTTGGCTTTAAAAACTAAAGTATGAAATGTAATGGTTACCCAAATTAACTAATCACTAGGTTTCTACATAGGAGAACATAGGTGAAAATATGGGTATGGAAGAGAAATCTAACCATCATGTTTTGATGGAGAGTGGTAGAGAACATGGCTATGAAAAAGCCATCAATCACAAATCCATAAATTTGTGATGATCTAAGGTACCATATGATTCATCGGATATAAGGTCACCAGGACAACTTTTTTGGTTTTCAAGATCATTTCCCTAAATTTGAAGAATTTGAATTAGAATAAATACTTACTTTATTATGGTACAATCTCACTGTTTTTCATGCTTTGAAAAATTTCCACTTCATCTCTTAAATAAATGAAGTTGAATTTGTTATTCGTGAAGTGTTAGAAGATCATGTGATAGAATGACGGGTCATTCCATCTATCTAAAAAAAGGTTATCATAAGTTATTAAATATACATAAGTCTATCTATAGTGAGATTAATCATATATGGTTCCTAAAATGGACTTATACTTCATATATCATACTACTTAATATAATAAAACTAATTTCTACTAAACAAGGACTTCCTGTAGGCCAGTGGTAGGCGATAAAGGCCGATCACACTTCGGTTCTGGGTTCGATTCCCACAGCCTTGTCCGACGCGATGGGTTGTCGCCCATCCTGCAGGTTGTCCGTTTTATAAAACTATATTACCATAACATCACATCAATAATATCGAAAAAACTTCTATCCTTAAACAATACTAACTTATGTCCAACATAATCCATTCCAATCTTTAGGCTTATCCATAATACCGCAGTCCACTCTCATAATATAGTGAAAATGATTACCAAAGATTTCATATAACAAGAATGTTAATACCATCGTTGATCCCCATATATCATAAGATATGTCTTGTTGGTCACATTCCAAACATTCGAAGGCCTTAATCATGTATCCTCTTGAAAAATGAATACCCATTGAACCTTAGTGAAAACATGAATGCAGTTAAAAGTTAACACTTTCCACATACCAAAATCTTCAAAATTCTATATACTCAAACCATGATATCCCTTACATCAATCATGAGCTCATGAATACAATCATACATCTCATTATCTTCTTATTACTTCATTATGCTCATATCATCTACTTTATAAAAATATCTGAATAACCTTCCATGGTTACTGGTACCATTCAACATATACTTTCAAATACTTTTGGAAAAAATAATAGTGTAACAATCCTTCGATAATTCTTTATTCCATAGTACCATTAACTATACAACATAACTCTCGATAAACATACAATCATTCCACCACCTTTTAAAACCATTGACCAAGTTTCAACAATTCTTTCATCTCACATATCATTTGTAGTCTCTTCATCATCATCAACATAAATACTACCCATACGGCCGTACTGATTCTCTTTATGAGACTTTCCCTTAGGGCATTGGTTTGCATAATTCCCGTACATTCCACATTTAAAACATTTAACCATTGTTGATGTCGTAGCAATACCATTATCCTCATACATGGTGTTAACTGAACCTTTTCCTTTGCACTTACTGGCTTTGTGTCCTTCTTTTCCACACCCAAAGCATCTTCCAGTTTCCTTGAAACAATATCCCCGATGCCTCTTCCCACATTATTTACATGAGGGAAATTGAACTTTATTTCCTCCATGATCATCATGAAAATCCATCTTTCTCTTATTATCTGAGTCGGGAAACTTACCAAAGTTGAGATTATTGTTCATATTATGAGATTGCTGATTAGGCATAAAAACGATGTTTGGACTTCCAAATCCTATTTCATTTGGTTTCTCATGAAGAATATCATTCCATTGTCCGTCATATCCTCCATTATCATGAATCTTGTTGTTTCCAGCCATTTTCTAAAACCCAAAAAGAATAGTGTGAGAGGAAAAAATCATTCTAAGAAAAACAATATAATAAAGGGGGAGTAACTTCAATATCTAACAATTTGGGTTACCGTAATTCTAGTACTATAACCTATACTTATACTTAACCTTAGGGACATCCCTAGACAAACCTTAGAAATATCTCTAGGGATCTCACTAAAGTTCTCGCATCCTAGTTTCCAAAGGCTGAGTAAACCTTTCCTCTGATACCAACTATAGAGACCCGAAGCTTGACGTACATGGACATTACATTACTTTTGCGGAATACATAATACATAACAAAAATAGACACACAAGGACCGTAATAGTTTAGTGTATTTGGAAACTCGGAATAAAATCTTCTAATTGTGGTGAAAGATCTTCAACATCTCCCATAAAGATCTTCCCTTTTTTTCTTACCCAAAACCTTTCTTTATATCCTGGGGAAAAGAAAACATAAAAAGTGTGAGCTAAAATGATAATTAAAAGTAATCATGGATAAAATAAAACATACTATATAAATTTGAACTTAAAAACATGAACATAATGTTTAAACATCAAAAGCTTGAGCAATGACATAAAACATGGAAGTATGTAAGGCATAGACCATAAAGAAACATTAAGACTGATAAAATAGCATGGGAATAAAACATGTAATTGTGTAATCCATTAAACACATGTAATGATTTCCATAGTAGCCAAGGCATTGCTGCCAAGACCATCTTAGTGGACAAAGTCCCATTCTGAATCGAGTTCACTCCTCGTTTCAGTCCTGTAACACTGAACCAGATTAACTTACCATTCCAGCCATGTCTATCTAATGAGATATAAACCTTTTTCCCAATGAATTGAAGGGAGATATAGGTCCTACCCATCTAATATTGAAATCATTCTTTCTTGTGCCACAATATAAACATACATCATTCATAATAACGTAACCAATAAAATGGGTTTCATAAACATCATCCCATCATAACATAATCCATATAAAATAAATGGATATAATTTCATAATAAGAAATGTTAAACCATGTAAATTATGGAGACAATATACTTAAAACATAAACATATGAAATAATTTCATTTTAGATGGAAAATGGTTTTGATAAAACACTTGAATTGAATTCTTGAGGAAAATATCCTTTCTTCTTTAAAATAATTTTCTTTTCACAAAATGTCATGCATTTTTAAAAGAAAAGGATTTTCTTGAAAACAGTCATGAAATATTTTTGATGAAGCTTCATGAAAATCATGCTTTAAAAATCCGTTCGTGCCGTATAAGTTAAAAAAACATTATTCTCCTACTTTTCCGGAAAAGTCAAAAAGTACCTCGTACGAAAAACGACAAAAGATTCCTTTCATATACTTTAATAAAAACTCACTGAAGGGTAAAATTGGATTTCAAAAATTGTAGGTGGATGGAAACAATATTACATATTGAGGGAACATGGATGTGGATGATAAATTACACCCCAGTAAATACCAAAGTATAAACAATCTCGGATAAAAATGAGATTGTGATATTTTCCCTTACCTTAGGTCTGATTTGCTTCGTAAGTGTTCAAACCTCATGTATAAGGATTTAAATAATGTCATTGACTTATTCCAGAATCATACTCATTGTTATGATATCATATATGGTTCACTTATGACTTTATATTACCCGTTCTTTTGTAAATTCCATGTTAAAGAGCGTTTTGGGTAAAATCGTTTCATTTTTCGTCCGTGTTTTGACTTGTAATTATTTATATGATTACTTAGATCATGATTAATTAATTACAGAATATAAAACATGATTTATATATAATATATATATTCAGAATATATATATATATAATAGATCAGTAAATGGAAAGAAATACATTGTTCATGGAGACGGTAGGCCGTACGTACGCATGAACGCTATTTTCGTTTCCTTATTGAGTTGAATGGAATTAAGTAGATGAAATAAATATATATACACATAAATACAATGTCATTATTAAATCATATATTTCATTATTACTTATTATATATACTTTATAATAATTCATGAATGGTTAACGTGGAGAATGAATCTCATCGCATCATGGAGACGGTATTCCATACGTACGCACGAGCGATGATATCGTTCTCATGATCATGGAATTGTATTAGAGTGTATGTATACTATTTCAGAATCAATATCAATTTAAAATAATAATATATAGTTATTATTTACACCATTATTACCATCCAAGTATGGTGGTGGTGGAAAATAGATTACACCACGACGTGGAGACGGTATTCTGTTCGTACGCACGCGCGGTGATTTCGTTTTCCGTAGGATGGATAGATGGTTAAATAGGGTTGTTTTATACTTATAATAACATATCGGTATATGAGTGATACTGATGTTATTTCTTCATAATGAAACAACCTAAGGAGAAGAAGTGGAAGAAGAAATAAAGTTGAAAGAATCGGTAACAGACATTACCTCTTCTTTGAAGTGCCTCTTTGAGTCCTCCTCTTAGGGCATTAAAATTGGTCTTTGAAGAAGACCAGGACCTCTAGGATGTTTCTAGGGAAGTTTAGAGGAGAATTTGGCAGGGTTTGGCAGATCTTTAAGGCTCAAAGTTGTGTGAGGAAGAGAGGGAGGAGGTTCCCTTTTATAAGGGAGGAGAGGGGCACCTTTGGAATAACTAAAAATATTATTTTATTATAAAGTCATATTCAGTTTTAAATAGCTCAAAATTGATTTATTTCAACGCTATGGTGGGGATGGGTCGAAATCCTCTCATAAAATATAATTTAGACAAGTTTATGTTCCTATTCTAACCTTATCATTTATATTTAACTTTAAGTTAGATAATTTTACTTATACCGTGTCTTTTTGTGTTCTTACACTATAAGGTTAATAAACTTACTATAACAAGACAAAAGAACCCCAAGTTGTTTATTATTAATATATATAACCTTATATAAGTCATTTGGATGAACCTTAGATTTTTAGGAATAAAATAAAAATTAATAATATAATATTTTTTTTAAAAACTATTTTATGTCAATTTTGACACTATTTAGTAATTGATTTTTGTGAAAATCATAACAGAATTATTAGTTCGAACAAAGTTATTTAAATAAATACTAAAATGTCATATTAAACTATAAAATTAGTGGAATTCATAAAAAGTCTCAAATTACATTTATTTGGGTATTTATAACATCAATTATGTCAGAATTTCATTAATAAAATAATTACTGCATCATCATTGTGTCATAAATAAATTAAATTATTTAATGCTTAAAAATTAAAAATTAAATATAATTATGTATGAAATCTTTTTAGATTTCTAATGAATATTTATAGTCGAATTTTTCTTATGTATAACCCTATATTAAAAATAATTTTCTTATTAAACATTGATTTTAACTATTTTAACCCTTCTTTGAATAAATTAATAATAAATGTCCTAATCTAATCCAAGTGGGCCTAAATGGTAATATTTTATTTCTAAGGTTATTATTGGTCGAATAAAAATTATCCTATAGAATTCGGACCTGTGTTAGGGTAATAATAATATCATTTTTACCCTTAATTACCCTATTTACTTTTAACCGTGTTAAAAAAAGTAAAAAGTTACTATTCACTAAAAATTATTTTCATCTCATTGAACCACATTTCACTTACTGACATCAACCATGTCTCTCGGATTTTTTAAATTCCACTCACAGAAGTGGTAAAATTAAGTTTTATGAAAAATTCAGTTTTTTAACTACCACTTAGTGGTTTCACTATTCTTCAAAAAATGAATGTTTCCAGAAAAATACCAAAAAATAGGCCTAAGATATATTTGATATTATGAATTAAAAAATGATGTCTATTTTATCAAATTCAAAACATATCAGCTAAATTAACTAATTTAAAAATTAATTCCCTTCGTCAAAAAAATTGCGTGTTTTTAAGAGATAATAACTATCAAAAGATTGACACTTGTTTATAACTGGTTTAAATGTGAAATTACATCCAATGACCAACATTGTATTAAATTGTAAAAAATATTCTAAATATACTTTAAAACCACTCAAATTAGTAATTTATCACTATTAATTATTTCTATTAAAAAAGTTGTTTTTAATTAAAATTTAGAAATTTTCACTATTCATCAGAAAATGAAAGTTAGCCGAAAAGTACCAAAATTTCACCCTAAGCTAATTTCAATATTCTGAATCCAAAAATGAAGTCCATTATGAAAAATAAAATTGACAAAATTTCAAAAAGTGGTTATTACTATTCATAACAACTAGTTTTAATAATATTTTAATAGCATATCGTTGTTTAGTGAAACTCGGTATTGCGTACTACACACACTATTGAGGAAGGTCGAGATTGCGTGTAATGAAAGGAAAGTCAAGGATGCATGTTGTGAAATCTCCTTTTGGTGTAGCGTACAACACAAGACATTAATGAAATTAAAAAGAATATTTTTCATAAAATCTTGGGGTGTTACATTGTTAATATATAAAGACATCAGAAATATATAGTTCATCTTTTTTGGATCATTTGACTCTCTAGTAGCTGATTCAAGCGCATTATCTGTGACCACGTCGTCTTGAATACCCATAGTTTGTAGAAAATATTAGTCTTTAGGAGAAATTTATTAAAGGATGACACTCTACAAGAAAATTAGGTATATTTTCTTATGTTCTTCGTAAATCTCATAAATATGTTCCTCAAATTTATCAAAAATATATAAATCAAAAACATTTTTAGTTCAAAATTCTTACTGGGAAATCAAAGACTATTTAACCCATTACGTGTTTGTGGTTTTTTGGTGGTTAACTTTTTATTGATCATGTTTTCTATCACCCTCCATCAGAACTTGATGGTTATTTTTTCTTCCATTTCCATGTTTTCCTACATGCAATCATAATATGTGTTATCCTAGGAGACCTTTTTACTTATCATTATTTCATTTGAAGTGAAATTTTTGTTGACTCTTTTTCCGATTAGGGACTTTCAAAGAAGTTACCGTGGCCAATTTAAAAATTGCGAGGACGCAATTTTCAAAAGAGGGGATGAATGTAACATCCAAGGTATTTATAGAATGATACGTATTCATATCTAATAATATTTATGAATAAGATATTAATATTACATTAAAGGGGACAGTTTTTCTGATAGCGTACTCAACACACAACAACGGGTTTATTTGAAATCTTACATTGCACACTACTTTGAGTTATACTGAAAAATAATATATTAACATTATTATTTTTAGTGGTAGTTAAATCCTAGAAATTGTATTAGAGATAATGAATATAACTAAACACTATATGATTACACATGTTTGTTAAATGTTTTTAAATTTTTACAACAAATTTTATAGTATTAATATAAGAATGAATCTGATATTAAAAATGAAAACTCTAATATTATTATTAGGTCGTTTTACCTCCTTTTGATGGAAAACTTTTTTAAATCTAGTTTTATTCAGATTTATGTGTTCTAATTGAAAAATGTAACTATTTATTGATAACTATGACATCAAAACTTACTTTGGATTATTTTTTGGTATTTTTCTGATAAAGTTCATTTTTATATAAATAGTGAAAAATATTGTATTTTAATTCTAAACTGCCTTTTCATATAATTTATTTATATAGTTATAATGTCCTTTTAATTGGTTTTAAATTATAATAGGATTATATTTTTCCCACATAATCCAATTTTGTTTATTGGATGTAATTTTACTTTAAAAGTTGGACATAAACAGATGACAATCTTTTGATAGTTATTATTTTTTAAAAACCCACTTTTCAGTTTTGACAACAAAAATTAATTTTATATTAATTATTTAAAAATATATGTTTTGATTTTGTAAAAATAGATTCCATATTTTTAATCATTACATTTAGATTGTGTAAATATATGGATTTTAGTTTTATACATTATGAATAGTAATTTCAGTAATTATTTTATTTACCATGGTTTATGAGTTAATCATGTAAATATGAGTAAAAATAATATTATAATAATATTAAACTACCCTAAAACGTGTCTTAATACCTTTTCATCAGATAGGTATGACCATTTAAATACTTAGGACAATATTGTTACCCCATGGTTCCACATGGATGTGAAAATGACATTTTATAAGAATTACTTTAAAGTAGGGAGAAATGTTACATAAACATGTATATTTTAGTAAAAAAAATTATATTGGGTTATATAAGTTATCAATTCGAATATAAATAGTCATTGAAAATGTTAAAATTTTCACTAAATCATGGTATTTAATTTATAATTTTTAGTCATCAAATAAATTAATATATGTATGACACAATGATGATATAGTGATTACCATATTAATGAATGATTTAAATAAATGACATTATAAATATTAAAATAAATTTATTTTGAAATATTATATTCCATAAACTAATTTTAAGGATTATAATGACTTTTTATTGTTGAATTAATGATGTTTTTTCAAATAAATCATGTTTTTTCTGGAATTCAAATATGTCTGGATTTGAATAGAAACAAATTATCAGAAATGAGTATTCAAAACAAATAATATTTTATTAAATAATATAATTGTCCTAAAAATATATGATTCAACCAAATGACTTATATAATGTTGAAAATGTCATTAATTTACCAGTTGAGGTTATATTGAAATTTTATAGTTAGTATATTATCCGTATAGTATTATTATACAAGAAGACTTGCTAAGAGTCAAATTAGTTTGCTAAAGGTTAATGCTAAAAGATAAGGTTAAATTTATGACCTAGACAAGTCTATAACCTATTGGTTGAGATGGTTTCTACCCAAAAACATATTATATTTGAAATAAATGACATTGGGACCATATGAAACTGAAAATCTATTTATAATAAAATAATATATCATGATATTCCTAAAGTTCCCCTCCTCCCTCTTATAAAATGGCATCACCCCTACCCATTTAATCACACATCTCAATCCCTATGGCTCATCCAAACTCTACACAAATAATATACTAAAATTACTATATTATTTCTAGATTATTTACCTTAGGAAGAAGAAAATTCAAGAAATCCTTTTTTTATCAAATCTAAGGGAGCTTCCCATTTTAAGATGAAGAACAAAGAACATATGTGACAAATTAGACTCAATGTAAGGGAACCTTTAACCCTTCTCTTTTAGGCAGTGACTTATTTTATGTTATGTATTTTATTTTCCATTAACTTATGTTGGGATATGTTCTTATATATCCTTATTTCTTTAAATTTTATTTCAAAATGGTGAGTGACCCTTTTCACTCTTATTAACTCATTTTATTAGTTTTTACGTGATGTGGTTTGGCTGCCGAATTTTCATAATGGAATTTATAAATGTAATGTCCTCTAATTGGGTTTTACAAAGACATTTTCTATTATATTATTCCATTATTATGTGTGTAATCACTATTTATTTTTTAAGGTTTTAATTTCAACTTCCCTTTTTGAGGATTTACAATTTCTTCACATAGTGACCCCATTGATAAATTCCAACATCATTTATACGCTCTCTGTAAGGGAAATTGTCTAAATCATTTTTCATTGAGGCATATCCTGATATTATTCACATTTAATATCTTATAAGGAGTATATACAACCCTTTTGGAGTTTTATGTCATGAATATCTATATTCTCATGATATTTAAGGTTTTTTTGATGTTATTGTTTAATTATTTTTATTCATGTTTTTATCATGTGCTATGATACTCTTTAACTGAAACACCATTTTAAATGTTTTAAAGATTTATTATTTAAATATTTCTCATTAATTTTCATTTTTTCAAAATGTTTTTAAGGAATTTTTATATGAAAATTAATGATTTATAATGTTAATTCCTTTAAAAGTTTAGTGCGGTATGGGACACTTTGATTCAAAAATACCATTATTTAATGTTTTAAATGGTTTTGGAAATGGCCTGAATATTTCAATATATTGAATTGATTTTTTCTGATTCATGAGTGAAATATTGATAATTTTAATCTTTTACGTGTCATGATTATTTAATGGTACTTTGTCATTTGATGGGCGGTTATGTGATAAACCAAATACAGGTTGTTCCATGATAAAAATAGTGCGGGTGTGCCCAAGATATCTCTCTAATGCATTGGGTAACGTGATATAGGTAAAAGTTATTGTTTCTCATAAGAGATTTAGAAAATATACTATGATTGGCATTCCAAGAATGTCTCCCGGAGTATCTCTGATTGCAACAATATAAGTATTTTTTGGATACCACAATCTACCTTTAAGATTTATGATTTCTATGTGTTACTTATAAAGATTACGATTTCATGAGTTATGTTAAAGGGCTTATGATTTATGATTGAAACATATGTTTTCATTGATTTTTATGTATTGATGGACTATAGTTTTCTACCCTTATTTTAGAACACATGCTGAGCTTTTTATGCTCATCCAATATTTTTGAAATGTTTTTTCACATGGTATAGGGAAGGGTAAGAGAAAGGAAGAATTTAGAAAGATTTAATTCTAGAAAAGAATTCTTGTTTATTTATGGTGTATTATTTTTTTTGAAAAAATCATGATAGAGTGGAAGTTTTTACTTTGAAAATACTAAGATGTAATGTAATAGTTATGACCTAATTCTCTATAACTCTAAACCTAAAAAGATCCTCAACGTAGAATTCTTGATTTTACTCAAGATTATGTAATGATTAAAGATGGGGCCTTATACAAATAGACAAGGATTGTATAATTTAAAGACTCTAAACAATGTTATAATTATATTTTTTATAAAATTTTTAAATTGCTAATATCATCCTTCTTTGTTGGTCACACAAATTAATTACATTACAATTAGGGAAATAGTAGGCCCTATATACTCAAGAGTGATGTTTCCATTTTCCAATGAACAAGAGGGTTATAAGGTAAGTAATATATTATATTTAAAAAAATATAATTGTATCAAAAATATAATATTAAATAATAAAATTTTCAATATAACTATCAAATAGTGCCGGTGATGAAAAAAATAAATAATCTCAGGAGGTGTTAGTTTTCACATTTTTCCAAGTGATGTTTTATTATATATCTATTATAAATGAATAAGAGGGAAATTTATTATAACATGAATACTTAAATATATATCATATTATATCATTTATATCCATAATTTTTACAATCTAAAAAAAATTTGGTGAAAAATTTAATACATCATCTTGTGACGTGGTAGTACGTGAAAACACACAAGCAATGTTTTTATTATTTCTTACATTTTTTGGAATATGAAAAGGGGTTATATCATAATCATGATAATACTACATTATATTTTTGATTCATCTATTAATATTTATTAATGGATATTGAATAATTGATAGAGTTAGAATTGTAATTAATATAAAAATATTTAGTTTACCATTATACATCTTATTTGAAAAACATCCTTTTATTTACAACTTATGCTCTCTATGAATTTTTTACTAAACATTGTAAGAAATATAAGACATTTTGTGTGATTATATAATGTATATATTTTAGGGAAAAGATAATTAAAATGTATATTTATGAGTATATGGGAAAAGAGATCATGTATCATTTCATAAGTGGGGGTAATAACAGAATTAGTTTTGTTAATTATTTTTCTATTGTTACATCAATTTCATTGAAACGTGACTCATAAATATAGCACCACATGATTTCATAGTATGCATCCTCATAAATAAATTCAATTCATTTATTAGATTAATTTACACCCTAAATTATTTCATATATTATAAATCATATAAAATAACATAGAGAATAAAAATACGATAATTATGAATGAATGAAATATGGGGATTTTTCTAGAAATTAAGAATCATATAACAACGAACTAGTAACTTGACCCATGGAATAGTAATGAAAAATTAATGAATAGTACTCCAGCAAATGGAATAGTGGCATCACCTATGAAATATAAATTAAAATTTAGTAATCTTATAAATTTTAATATGATGCAATTATATCATTGTATAATTAAATATTGTTATACAATTTTTTAATAATTATAAATAATTTTAAAAAATGTAAATGTTTATTTTCAATTTTATAATTTATATAATTATTTATGTTAATTTTCTTTGATAAAATAGAATCATAAAGTAATATTTTTTTCTTATGATTATAAGTTAATTTTATGTTACCTTAGTTAATTTTTCAAAATGTAATAAATTTTTTATAATAATAAATTTTTTATTATTCGAGATAATGATGACATTCATTAAAATTTAAATTTCTCATAGTTAGAAAATTAATTTAATAAAATTGAGTTCATTTTTAAATTCAACAAGTCAAAAAAATTATACTATGAATTTTTATGACATTTTTTAAATAGTTTTTATTTTTGATGAAAAGTAAAATACAGTAATTTACGGTATATATACATTATGATAAATATAAAATTCATTGAGTAATTTATTTTGTAAGATACATTGTAAAAAACCCACATCAACTATAAATACGTCCCTCACCAACCATTCTCCTCACTAAGAGAAATAATTGAATAAATCTTATATTAATCATATTTCCAATCCCAAACAACTACAAAACATTTTGGTATTTCTGGTGTCAGAAAAAGACCATTTCTAATTCCCCTGAGGATATTATCATGTAAATAACTCACCTGGTAAATAACATTTTTTTAATCTTTAAATTTAATTTAATTTCATTTCACATTAATCAATCTTTACTTCTTATTTCCAAAAATCACTGATAAGTCCAATATCATATATATAGTGGAATATTATTATTATAATGTAATATTTTCTATCAAACCCCTTCATCTCTTCCTTTTATTCTAAAAATTAAGACATTGTGTGTGAGCCGTGGATTTACAACCTTTGGTGATGATGTGTATTCATTTTTCAATTCCATCATTAAGGTTGGCCATAAAACCATTAGTATGGTTAATACAGATGTTAATATATGTATCATATATTTTTTAATGTTTTGGAGCCAATATATATGATTTATAATAATTAATTAAACAAATCTACATCATAAATAATGAAAAAATGACAAAATAATCATGATTATCCCTAATGATTTATATACTTAATCATTCTCATACCATATAATCAAATGAAATATATAACCATATAATATTATTTAATTTTATTAATAACATCAAATTTTAATTCTGGGTAACTATCCTATTTTTATATGATTTTCCATATATGTATACAAGTAAACCGATGATGAATGCAAAGGAAATAAACACTCTCCGAAAGATAAGATTTTATCTTATAACTCATAAGAAGGTCTGAAATGATCTTAAAAAATTATAATTAATAAAATAAATGTAAAAATGTTTCTTAATGAATTAATTCATGGGTATAATATGATTATTTTGGTCATTAAGATCATGCACACAACACATTCAAGTATAAGGTAAGGGTATTTATGTCTATTTCCATTTCATTGATACAGACTTAGTATTAATTAGCTATTCATTTTTATATTCTATATATACATACTTGTTTAGATCATTTATCATTTAAATTTATATTTATATTAGATATCCATATTATTTTATAATGGATATGATTTTTTTCATAGTTGTATTCTCTTTCACATATAGTTGTTATTTTGAATGTTGTTTTAACTAGAGGAATATTAATTAATCTATATCATGTTCTTGGTACGAATATTGATTATGAATTTTTTATATGAACTAAATTTATGTATGAATAATTACTTGGATGTGTAGTGAAGTTTGAGGCCTATTACAGCCCCTCGATGCATCAATAGTCTCACGAGGAAAAAATAGTTGGTGACAAACCCTTTATGTTTATATATAACCAATAATCAAATCTCTATTCACCCATAGTCATATACTTCCTTGTATGAATTATGGTTCTTTTTCTAGGTACATGAATTCCAATAATTAATCATTTAATTCATCCATAATTCAATTATTAGTTTTATGATTATTTTCACCATGAAAAATTACATGGATTAATTTTATTATCAGTGTACTGATAGATTGGGTTTTTCAGTTATTCACAATTTCAATTTTTCTACACAAAATTTATTTTGATTCAATTATTTTTTATTCACGTTTCCTCTATATTTGACCCTTAATGATAATTTTATCTCACCCTTTTTTTATTTAATTTATTTGGTTTTGAAGATGAAATCACTAAATAAGTGTCAAGGAAGCATTTTATTTTCATTGTTTTTGTTCTATAGTTATTTTTTCCCATGTAATATGGTAACCATGTTTGTTTCTAAATTATTCAAGAGTAACAAAATAATTGATCCATGGTGATTTGATCTCCTGTATCTATTCCACTTTAATAAACTAACCATCAACTCTGGCCTACTGGGGTGATGTTTGTTATAGTTGGTATCAGTGTAGGATTTGTAGAATCCTTGGGAACTAGATTTAAAAAAATAAAATTTAGGGATCATAACCCCAATATATAGTTTGAGGATTAATATAGATTAATATGCAATAATTTTTATTAGGAAGAAATTAAATTGGTCATCCTAGAAATGCATCACTATAGATATTTTAACTAGATATGGTTCTAGACTAGCTGTACTTAGGGGTATGACCTCTAACAAAGTGTGTTTTCCCTTACTCATCGTAACTTGTTATATGACAATGGGAATTACTATGCACCTGGTCTGACAATCTTGGGGAATATGATTATGATCCTTCACATTCTCAACACAAAATAGTATGAAGGATTTAAAAGTAAATATGTCTCCAATGAAAGAATATTTATGATTATGAGATTACCTATTTGAATTATATCAACTGTTTTCCTAGTTTAAAATTTCGCATAAACATTATAACACTAATATGATGTATGATATTTTCTAGAAATTGAACATAATTGAACAAAATGAATAAATACCCATGGAAAATGTTGTAATATCTTGAATGATAATGTCAAAAAGATAGATTTGGAGTTAAGAAGATCATGAGTGTATTTGGAAAATGTACTCTGGTTATGAAAAATATCAATACTACACCTATGTTGGATCATATAATGGAGAATAAAACCCCATCATTATTGGGACTATTAATCTAGTGGTAGATGAAAAGTGTATCAAGTACCTTGAAAATATATTTCTATAATTGTGATATAATCATATTAAAAAGGTAATGCATGAACTATATTTTCTCAAGGGAGACACTAATAAATTGGGGTCTTCAATCCAAAAAACATAAGAGGAATATTAAATAGAGGACATGGAATTGAAAATAACTATAAAACATATTATTATAATTAATTATCTCATGAGAAACAAACTAAAATGATGAGAAAATTTTATTATATTTATGAAAATAGAAAAATAGGAAACTGTAGAGCCTGATTATTTATTCACAAGACTATCTTTGTATTCTATAGATCACCTGAGTGATTCAGATAAAAATAATGATAAATTAAATTATGTTATTATTCAATGTCTTCAGTGGCAACTGATTTCACAATAATATTCATCAAATGAAAAATAATGTTACGTTCCATAAAAAAGTGAATTATTTTCCTAGATCCTATGTTTTAAATTGAAATTGTTTTTGAAATATCTTATCTAATAATCATGAAATAGGTGATTCATCAAAGAAGAATAAATAAATTAATAAATTAGCATTACATAAAAATTATAGAAATAATTATAATGGTAAATGATTGAATGGAATTGGATTTTATTATTAGTATATGGGAAATTTTCATTTAGATAATTAATTCATGGGAAATCAATAAATAAATAATGTTAGATTCTTATTTTTAATTAAATAGAGAGGTAATCAAATCATTTCCCACACATCAGGGGAGTATACCACAAAAATTCCAAGGGAGATGCCCATGCTTATGTGATCACCGTAGCTGATATAGAAGTACCCAATGATGTGGTGGACGGTACATTAATCATACATTCAAATATATCAAATTAATTATTTGATTCTAGACCATTACACTTTTTTATATCAATCTAGTTTATCATGAAAATAATACATCACCCATTTAATTTAACAATGGTGTTATCAGTAAAAACTCATAAGGGAATTGTCATGGAAACAATGATGTGTTAATAAGAACTATTTTTGACACATAAACAATATTTAGTTTATGAACATATCATGATATCTATGGTTTAATTTAATATAATCCTTCGTATGGATTGGATTTCAAAATATGATGGAAAAAATTATTATAAGAAGAAGGAAATTATGATATACGTGGGAGATTTAGAATCCATTATCTTTATAGAAAAAACATCACCATATGATTAAAATCTAGATCCACCCCTATATCTTTAAAGAATTAAATTGATTTGGAGGAATATAAATCAAAATACAGGGATGAGGAAATTAATATTCCAATCGAGGACATACCAATTGTTTATGATTTTATTGACATATTTCATGAATAATAACCTAGGAACACCCCATAGAGTGAGGATAAATTTAATATTGATCTAATTAAAGATGAAACACCAATATCGAAGACTCCTTATAGAATGTAAATGGTGGAGTTAGTGGAGCAGAAAAAAAATATTTGATTAGAATAATGAGAGTTTTATTCACTGTAATGTTTCTCTGTGGGGAGCCCTTGTTCTATTTGTGATGAAGAAAGATATATCCTCAAGGATATTCAGTGACTATATATAAATAAATTATATTACAATAAATAACAAGTAACTCTATGTCACAATGATGATTTATTTTATCTACTCTATGGAGGTCAATATTTTTCGTTAATTGACTTTTATTTTAGATATCATCAATTACTTGTTAGGAAGGAATATATTCCATAGACATTATTTTGAACCTGGTAGAGATATTATGTGTTTATAGTAATATCATTTTAATAGATTAATTAACCCCATATTTTTATGTATCTAAGGATTAAAGTGTTAAATTAAAATATTGAAGAATTGTTTTTGGTATTTATTTATTATATCTTGATATATTCAAAAATATTTTCTGATCATGAGAACCTTATTTGGATAGTTCTGAAAACCCTTATATGATGGTAGTGATATGGAATGTTTAGAAAGTGTCAATTCTAGCATCATGTAGTTTAATTTTCTCTCCATATTGTCTCTAATGATGGAATATATGTCCATCGTATGAGGAAAAAATAAAATCCATTAATTTATAACACCAAAAAACATATCTAAGGTATGTAGTTTCATTGGTATAGTAGGATACTATCGGTATTTCATCCAGAATTTTGGTCAATTGGATAACCCATGAACAAAGATCACATGTAAAGGGATTAATCTTGTATTAGAAAAATCATGTATAATATTTTTTTGAAAAATTGAAGAGAATATTGGTCAATTATCCAATTTTGACTCTTTCTCTAGGAAATGATGTTTTTATGATATACAGTGATGCATAATATAATGGAATGGTTTGTGTCCATATGAAAAATGAATAATTTATTGGTTTTTCATCAAGGAAGATGAAAACACATGAAACAATTATATAAAATCATGATCTTGAGTTATAATCAATAATCATTATTTTGATGATATTGATACACAATACATATGGTAAAATATGTGAGATATTTATTGATCAAAATATTTTTAAATACATCATTACATATATATAACTCAACATGCCTCAAAGAATATGACTTGATTAATTGAAATATAATTAATATAGTTATGTAAAAATCAATTAATTCTTATAAGATAGAATCATAAATTATTTTTTACCATCATATTAGGTTATCAAGTTATGATACCTGAGATAATTTTTTATTATGATATAAATCAGTTAAAATTTTAAAATTGCTATTTTTAGATTAAATGATGATGTTAATAAAAAATAAAAATTATCATATTAGAATAATTAATTTCACAAAATGGAGTTTATTTTTGAGTTATAAAAATATAAAAATGGATATGTTGAATTTTTTGATTAAACTGAAATGGTTGAATTATTGGTGAATAGTGAAAGATGATTATTTATGGTATATATATATAATAAGTTAACTAAACTATTCCACAATTCATGGTTGATTTAAGTACAAATTTTTAGAACTAACATGCACTAATTACTATATTTAGTCAAATTAATCATCCCATTTTTTTACCAAATAATAAAATAATGAATAAAATATTCAAAATACAACCCTCTCGTCCACTATAAATACAACCCCTCACCAATGATTTTCCTCACATGTCAAAAACATTGAATCCTTATTTTTATCGGACCATTTACAATATCAAAACACTCCAATAGGTTGTTTTTCTAGATTTTATCAATTATTTCCATTTCCAACTCCCTTAATGATGTTCTCAAGGAGAAAAATTCAAGAGGCAAAACACTTTTTGTTCTCTTTGAATTATATTTGATTTGTTTTATCATTATTCAAACTAATCATGTATGAAAACTACAATATCATATATACAATATAATTTTATTATTATAATGTAATATTAATCATCAAACTCCTTCCATTATCCTTTTTAAAGTAAAAATGGAAAGCTTTTGTTGAGGTGTCGATTTATCACCTTCGTGGACAATATTTTGTTTTTCAATTCTTCCTTCAAGGCTAGTAATAATACAATTTTTATTGTTAATGAAGATTATTAAATATGAATCACATATTTTTTAATATTCTATAACTAGTATTTAGGAATAATATAAATTAAAAAAACAAAACTTGTTTATGATTATAAAAAAATGCTAAAATAATCACGATTATCACTAAATACTTATCTATTAATTTATTCTAATAACATATAACTATATAAAATATATAACGATTTAATATTGTGGAAGTTTATTAATAACATATAATATTAATTATTTACAAATATTATTATTTTAAGTGATTTTCTAATACATTTATTCCAGTAAATTAATCATGAAACCCATAATATTGAATGCTCATGGATGATAAAATATTATCTTTTAACACATAAAAAATCATAAATTAATATAATAATTTTATAATAAATAAAATATATGTATAAATGGATATTAAATAAAAAATTAATTCATTTAATCAAATAATTTCATACATTATGATTATGTTTAGAATACCTTCATACAAAAGTTAAAGGACTTTGTATCAATTTCTTATTCATTGACACTTAATTTGTATTGTGCACATAATAATATTAAGTTGGTCTATCTACAATCCCATTTAAATCATTTTTATTTTTATATTATATTTATATTAAATTAGAATAATATTGTATCACTGATATGATTATTTTCTTATTTGTATAACATTTTCCACATGGTGTTTATTTTGAAAATAGTTTTTAGAAAGGAAATATCGATGAATAATTATCTTATACTCAATACAGATATTGATAAGTTACATTTTTCTTCAATTAAATCTATGCATGAATAATTATTTTGATATGGAGTGATAGTAAGGTCACATTATTAACCATAATTGTATCAACAATTCTCATGAGAAAAAACCATTAGTGACAAACCCTTATTGTTTGTTTCCAAAAAATAATCAGACGAGTATTTTCAAATAAACCTAAAACATCAAGATATTATGATGGTTCATGTCAAAGATATATGATTTCCAATAATTAATAATTATCTTTACATAGAATTATGTTATAATTCTTCATAGGATTCACACTATGATAAAATATAGGGATTCCATTCATTCTCATTGTATTGATGGAACATGTTTTTTATCTATTCACCATGATAGATAATTATCTCTAATTGATTATGATTCACTTATTATTTATTCATGTTTCCACTATATGTTACCCTAACTAATAATTTTATCTCACCCTATTATTTTTTACCTTACCAACGTTTTGATGATGAAATATTTTAATATGTTTCCTGGATGAATATTATTTTCATTTTTTATGTTCATTGTTTATTTTTACATTGTAATAGGGAAACCATGATTGTATCTAGTTTCTTCAATAATACTAAGAAAATCAATCCTTGGTGATGTGATCCCTGATATCTATCACATTGTAAGAAAACATCCATCTTGCTCTAAGATATTTGGGTCGTGGTTGTTATAATAAACAAATAAAATTAGCACCAAATATTATAATTTTCTATATAAATTCATCTACAAATTATTTAGATGATATTTGTTAGAGTCATCACTTATTTTAATCCTAGGGTAACTATATTTAAACTTTTTTATAGTGAAATGTTTTTTACCAAGCTAAAAACTTAAAATTTAATATCCCATATTATTAAATTTTAAATATATGATTTAATATTTGCAATCAATTTTATTAAACTAAATTAATAAAATATGAATAATATAAAATATAGTTAAACCCATAAAAAATAAATAATTTTTTTAGAAAAAATGTATCGGTATATGTAAAATTGTTTGATACAAAAATTAAGGATAACGATGATTTCAAAGAACATATTTATATTATTCATAACATAAATTATCTGATTTTATGTTTAACTAATTTTGGAACAAAATTATTCTTATATTAATATTAAAATGAAAATAATGTTTCCAAAAGAAATTTTATTTTTTATTATACATTCTAAAAATCAATCATTATAAAAAATTATCAAAAAATCACTATGTGATAATTTTTACATACGTGATTCAAAATAGAAATAATTTTATTCAAATTTATATTCTAAAATATTTAAATTGTAATTTTAAATAAAACCATATGATTAATAAATAACCAATTTGGATGGAATTTTTATATTTTCCCTTTTTAATGAAACATTTCTTTAAATTATTATAATGAATATAACTTTTTCCATCCTTCTTTTGTTAACATAGTCTATTCATTACTTGAGAAAACATGATATTTTAATATTTATATTGTTAGTAATTTTCTACATAATAAAATAAGAAATAAAAGATACTTCTTATCATCATTATGGTATTTCGTTTTGGATATTCCTATGTGACTACAATAAATATCATATCCCTGTAAAATGAATAAAAATAAAGGGTTGAGAAAGACACAAATATGGGAATAAAAAAGGGTTACATATAACATTTGATAACGAGACAGAACAATCAGAACATGAGGAAAAAATATAACTTGATAAAGATAAAAACTGATTTATATTAATAAAAAGTACATCAATATTAACATATAAATGTGGAAAAACAAATATATGAGAAATTCATAATATTATCACATATTATTTTCACTAAGGTTTCATAATTCAAAATTTTCAAGTTTATTAACAAAGGTTTCATAAATCTAGAAATATATAGAAATTAAATTATTTTTCCAATTCATTGGAGCACTACTAATTAACACCCATTATATATAATAACTACTATTATACACATTGATCATAATTAATAAATTTATTAATAACCCATGAATAATAATGAGTGAATTTATTTTCAAAGAATATTGCTTACAGAAGAACTTAATGGTATGATAATTACATCATTATTAAACTAATAAAAAGTAATGTGGAATCAATATATAAAAATGACTAAATAAATAAATAACTCTTTCATCTTGGTGTATTCCTATGGAAAATGATGTGGGTTTTGTAAACAAAAAAAATTAATAAAAATATATCTTGTATAATATAGAAAAATATTTTTTAGCAAAAAGGGTATAGAACAAGGTTTACGAAAGATAAAATCATAGAGTGTATGGTTTTAACATTTAATAAATACTATTATTTTATTTATTGAAAAATATACTTTGGTAAAAAAAATTAGTTTCGCAATTACAAGACAAGACACAAAAAGGGAAATGTAATGGAAAAGTGAAGAAAAGGTTTCCGTTACTGTGAGTTATTTCTATAAACTCTTGAGGATGAATCCATGGTTGCGTAAAGAGAAATTGGGGGACAATTTTAGAGGAAAATAAGAAGAAAATTACAAATGGTTCGATTATAGAGATTAATATGTATGAAATGGGTGTGAATTTATAGAAAAATTGGAAGAATTATTTAAAAAATTTCAAATAATTGTCTAGAAATTCTAGTTTGTCTAAAAAGAAAAACCATTGGGTTATCCATGGTTTTTAATCATGGTTTTCTAAATTTTAGTAATATTTTATTGATTACTAATCAATGTGTATGGAAAATCATTTTTCAACACTTCCATGATATGGAATATTATATTTTCTACCAAGACATATTCTTAAAATTAAGTTTTCTATTTGAATATTTTAAAATTCACTTACAGGTTAGAGAATTGATTTAAATATATAAAAATAAATTATATTAATGAAAATTAATAATATTTTTCATATATTTTTATTAATTAATTACTACATAATGTTGAAATAAATATGAAGTTATAAATATAGAAAATCTAAAATCATTATTTTCTATTCATTAATAAATAAATTATTTTAGAAAATTATAACCAATTCACCGTAACATAATTTTGACATGATGTTTCAAAATTTAGTATATGTTTTATTAAAATAATTCTTTAGGTATTATAATTTAAAAATTTTAATATAAATATCCATATTTATTGAAAATAAACATTTTTAGAACACATTTATATTTTTCACACCTATATAAACATATATAGAAACAATAGAAATATTTAATCATATATATATATATATTTGTCTTTAAAATAAATTTTAATAAGAAATAAAATTTATAACAATTTAATTTATTATAAAATTGTATAAAGTTTTTAATAAATTTCAATTATGTTTCATTGTGTCTAAAAATCAATTTTTCAAAATCATCAGAGTTAAAAATATATTTTATTATGAAACCCTTTTCATAAAATTGAATTTCTTATAAATACATTTTATTTATACAAAAGAAATTACACTTTATATAACTATTTCATATAAATTTAACATCTTATTACACACACATCCGCCCTACGGGTCTGGTGAGCGATGGTGGTAGTTTCATGTTGTGTCTTGGATACACTGACTAGGTGGAAATATCCATTAATAGGTACTTCTCATTTACGAGATATCATTCAAGATTAAATAGTTTAATATCATCATGTGATTAGTCATGGAAAAGACTCCATGACCACACCTCCCAACCAAATATTGAAGAATAAGATTCAAATGGAATAAATGAACTAGTTGAGGCTGTCAAGTTTCAATTCTGAATCAATATCCCTTTTTTCATTACAATATATAAAAAATTAATTATAATGGTAAAGGTATTACTATTAGGTAAATTTTCCAATGGTCAAAATGATCATTGTTTTTTTTAAAATAATTTATATTTCACCAACATTCACATTTCACCAGAAATCATACAACAATTGAACTATAATGGTCACATTTCCCTTCATAGCCTATAATACCACATTATTATTTCAATAATCATTTAGTGAATTTAATACTTAGGTTATATATGATCATTTTCTATAATTTATATTGGTTTAGTTATAATTTTTTCAATTTTATAGTGTTTTATTTTGAGTATAAGATTCTAGTAGATTTGTACGATCTATCTTTTTCTATTTTAATAATACAGTTTTATATATTTTGTCCAATTTTTATTTTTGGAATTTTAATTTTCCATGCATAACTATTGTAATGACCTTTGTTAATTTGATAATTTTTTTTTGTTTTCTCAAAATATAATTTAAATAAATAAGATATTTATATTCTTTCTCATTTAGAAAATTTGACCTAATAAATTCAACTCATATTCTCAGTTGAGAATTATTTTTTTTACATTTGTTTCATTATTTCCTCTAGTTCTTATTCAACTTGTTCAATCTTACGGTTCCTTCACAAAACATTGACATGGTGATTAGTCTTATTGAAATTAACATTGTCTATACTATTCATGATCTCCACCAGATTCTCCTCATAAGAGATTTCATGTACTAGTTGTACCAAATCTAGATTTCGTATATACGAGGGATCAAGAATGGAATTCCTAAAGATATAAATGTGGAATACATCATCAAACTGATCTATATTTGGTGTAAGTGATATTGGAGAGTATATTATTCCTATACAATAGAAGATATACAAGGTTTCAATGTACCTTGGTATACGATTCATTTTAGTCCAAATCTCATGAATCTCTTCCATGGTGATATCTGATGAGAAACATTTTCTCCAACATAAAAAATCATGCCCCTTTGATGGGTTCGATATTAGATCTTCTAATGAATCTATTTAATATATATATGTTTTCAATAGAATGAATTTTTTTTGTAATATCTTGTGTAAAATCTAGACCAATAAGCTTTCTCTAACAAACTTCATCCAAAAAATAGTATTTCTATATCAATTCACATAAATATATATCGATATTATTCCATTTGAAAACTTGAATTAAAGATTATATTTTATGAGAACTCATCCATGGTATTTTTCCCAAATACATCATTAAATTCAATTGATATTGTTATTATCCTATCCTCAAGTGTCTAAATAGTCATTTCAGATTGGCCATTCGTTTTGGGGTGATTTGACCTACTGAAATCCAATTCAGTATCCATACCATGTTTAGTAATTCTCTAGTATATTGATGTGAAACATGGGTCATGATTAGAAATGATTGTAAGTGGACCCTCATGTGTTCTCAACAATAACATTACGTATAACATGGGAAGTTGTTTAAGAGATAAATATTCCTGAACATCAATGAAATGGTTAGGTTTGGTGAGTCAAACCACTAAAACTCATACCTCATTATTTCTTATTGATTACATTTCTAGACCAGTAATGGGGTACAAAGTGATATTTTTTCACATCAATGTTTTTATAGATAGTGTTTAAAATACCCCATAATAAAATTTTCTCTCTACCATTAGATTTTTACACCCTAAGGATTTTTTGTGTATTTTAAATTCTCAATTTTCACATTATACAACCAATAATGATCGTGATGGTCCCAATTCATTTTAGTTCTTCAAGGATGTATAATGAATTTCGTTCATTGTTATTCATCCATTAGCTCATTATTTTTCTCCAGGATCTATGGGACACAAATACTTTTATGAAATTTACAACACCTTCATGACTGTTATATAACATTGGAAACATCACATTTTTACCTCCTCTCTATTCAATTGTTTCAAAGGGTATTCCCTTTGAGATATGTGTATATTATCTTGTAATAATGAATGATAAATCATTTGGGTTATTATTGATGATGTCCCTTCACATATTATTCCCTAGACTAAACTTACAAGGTCCTTGGTCAATATATATACTTGAATATTTTTCATTTCCTTCACAATATTTTCATTCCAACATAATTCATTACTGAATTTGTTATCTCATCTTTTGTTATAATGAATTAAACAATTATAGTAATTCAAAAGATCAAAAAATATCCTTTGTATAATGTTCAATTACTTTTCTATAAATATATATTGTATACTCAAATAGTATGTGTATATATCACAATAACCACATATCTTTAAAGAAAACGTGGCTACCACGAATACTAGGTCTTGCGTATGATAATTCTTCCTATGATGCTTTTAATGATGAGATTCATAAGCAATCACCATATGATTTTGTATGATAACACAAGAATAACTCTCAAATACGAATCACCATGAATAAAAAAACATCTCAGATATGAGGCAATGTTTACATATTCCCAGTAACCAATCTAATAATTTTTTCATTGAAATATTCTTCCTAGCCCTTTTCCTTGATGAAATTATCTCCATTTCGAGTAATCATGGTTTATGTATACTAATTTTCTGAAATGATTTTCATAAAAATTATATAATATAATTCCAGCACATGGAAACTAAAAATTTTAGTTACTATTTAAGGATCAGGACCTTTTCTATTACATTATATCATCTATGTGTCAACTGAGGATCCTTTATTGGTTAAAATGAGTCCTAAGAATTCAATATTTGTTACTAAAAATAACATTTTTATAATTTTTCAAATATCTTATCATACCTCATAGTTTTTATCATAACATGTAGATAATACTCATGATATCCATTTATTTTTGAATATGTAATAATATAGTCAATAAAAACTAACATGGATTTATCAAGATAGTCCTTATATACTCTAATAATAATAGTCATAAATATAGAAAGAAAATTAATAAACCCATATGGTAGAAAAACTCAAAATGGCCATCTATTGTTCAGATGGAAATCTTAGGAATATCATCTTTTATAAACCTCAATTGATGAGACACTGATTTTATGTCAATATAAGGGAATAATTTAGCCCCATTAAGTTACTAAAAATAATTCATCAATACTTTTGAGTGGGTAATTTTTCTTCACTATGATCCCATTATATTATCTATAATCAATGCATTTCCATAGTGATCGTTCCTTCTTTATTAAAAATATGACATATAATCCCCATGGAGACACATTTGGTGGGATAAATCCCTTCTCTAAAAGATAGTGATGTTTTTTATTTAATTCTTATATCTCTGTATATTCCATTCTCTATAGGGTCCTTAATATAATTGTAGAGACATTTATGAGTTCAATTAAGAACACTTCCACTATTATTGGGACAGTTCAATGTAACACATAATGAAATTTTTTAAAATATCCCTAAATTATCTTGACCTTCACTATTATTATACCATTATTTACTTCACATCGTCATCAATAATTTCCATAAAAAAGTTTATGATGGGTGATTCATGAAAATATCTAGCTGGTTTATCTCTCTATTGAAAATAAGTATATGTTGTCCCTTTAAGACGATTGAAATTTCTTTTCTACTTTAGTTTTTATTAACATTGTAGTTAAACTGTATGTCCATCTCTATTATAGTGTTGAATTTTACTATGGTAATGAATACTAGATTTGCGATGAGATTTTACTCACCAAAGTCAAAACTAGTGTTCTATACACTGTTTATGTTTGGATAAAAAATACTGATGTCTTGAATTGTATCATACCTTTAATATTATTGGGGATTGATTCCATATTGTTAAAAAATATAGTTGAAATAATGGAATTAATTGAACTATAATAAAGAATATGAATTATTTTCGTTGATATCATCATAATGGTACCTATGACTACATCATTTGGAATCGTCACTCTAGCTATCATAATTGGAAATGCATGACAGTTCTACCTTATCTAGTGATGTGGTTGATAGTGGTTTCGCTTTGTTTTATTAAGATATTAAATTTTATTGGAGAAATTACCAAACTATTCACATGGGTAGCATTTAACATTAGTTATGTTTTGTTTCATATCACCTTTTTGATAGTTTTGATAAATTGATGATTCACCTCACCAGAATAGTTATAAGTTGTAAGATCATCTATTCTTAACTTATATCTGTTTTCACTCACATTAATGTTATTCACTAAATCATTATTCCTACATTTGTTTTAAATGGGGTGTTTCAATTTTATTCCACCTCTTCCATGATAATAATTATTTGTCGTGTTTGGATGCATTGTTCTATTTATTCATTCAACCAATTAGACCACTACACATTTTCAAACTCCAATTCATCCTTCATAAGAGTTTTTATTATATCATCATAGCATGTATATTATTGATTTTCTACATACATATTCTAATGGGGTCCCAATCCACTAAATAATCTTTAAATATTTCCCTTAATATTCATAAAACATCTAGTGGTGTATATTAAAATTCTTTTAAATTTAATTTTATATATTCTGGATGATTCATTTTTCTTTATTGTTGAACTCTAGAAATTCCTTCTAAATATTTTACATTAAACCGATAAAATATTTATTAAAAAATAATCCAATGAAATATTACCACATAATAACATCAATCTCCCATCATGACATCATCTTTGTAATCAGTTTCCACCACTGATAATCTTATCCTCTTAGTTGATATTCTTATAGGGTGAATTTATAAGTCCCTAAATATCATAGTATAGAAAATAACTTCTATATAGAAGTAATACATTGTTGATCATTAAATTGGTTAGAGGATCCACTATAATATGAAATTCATTGATGAATCACGGTCTTAATGGAAATTAGTTCACTTTGAGGTGAATCATGTCACTCAAAAAAATAAAACTTATTCATCATAACTCATGATTATTGGTTAATAATAATCATGGAGTATTCCATTCCAGAATATATCAGAAGGACATTAGTTCATTTTCCATTATGATCATCATATATGCAGTTCCTCTTATTTTCTTTCCTTTTTAATATAAATAAAACCATAATGAAAAGCATGTTATATATTGGAAAATTATAATTCTTATGGTAGTTTAGTTATTAAAAAATCAATCATAAATATGTAGTTATTGAGTCTCATATGAAAAAAATTTTATTTGAATATATCTTTATTAATGATGTGTAAAAATATTTTGATTAATTAATCATATCCCTAAAGGGTTTGAAATTATATGTTTTGTAAGGATTAATTTAATTCAAAATTTCTTAATGGAATCCATCTCTGTATGGTGTTTTAAGGTGTGACCCATTGACACACATGAGTCAAAGAAAAATCCACCTGTAGTATTCAGAAAAATATATATGTTCCTAGAAACAAATTATATAATAACCCCAAAATATCAAGACGTATTCATATAATTAGATATATTCATAGATTAATTATTAATGTATTTATGTCCTACTTTACTAAATAACTAAATATTTAACAGATACCAACTGTGGAATTCTTCTTTCATATTAAATAAATTATTCACTACATCGATCAAACTATGAGATCTTTTAATGTTTAGTTTTAAACAGAAATGGTACATATTATTAAAAAAACATAATAAAAAATTCTAGCCCTATAAAAAGAAATCTTCTTGTGATTACAATATATAAATTTACTATATCTCATATACTGCATACATATATCAATGGAAAGGGTTTATAATGTTCCCAATAAGGGAATTGTAAACACTAATACAAAACTAGCCTTTAAAAGTGCTTGAAATGGACATTATCAGCACTAGAAAAGTGATGACTACATGAGTGAGGTTAAAAGACATAGAATTTTACCAATGTAGAGAAATCACTAATAATGGTTTATTTTACCATATTAATAAAAAGTGATGATTAATGATACATTTATAAATTCTTTAATTTATCACTACTAAAGAAACAATTTATCAGTTCTCATAAAAGTACTAAAAAAGTACCCCATTGTACACATTTATAAAAGAAATGATAAAGGAACTTTTATCAGGTCTTTTAAAAACATTTACATGGTTGACCATTATCATTTCTTTTAAAATAACTGATAAAGGGTTATACACCAGTGCGATGAAACAACACACTGTTTCACCATTACAATGTGTTGTAACAGTACACCACAAAACCAAAATCACACCAGATATAAATAGAAATATGTAGTAATACGGGATTTAAATGAAATGAAATTTTCTATAGAAACACAAGATAAAAACTATATTATAGACGTTTCAAACATTGATTTTTAAAATTAAATAAATACCAATTATTAAATACATTCATAACAATTAGTGTTTAATTATTATTTAATATTGAACTGACTCATGAAATTTTGATAAAAACCACCTCTACTTGATTAAATTAAATCACGTGTATAAGAAAACATTTCTTAGGTTATTAATAGTATAATGAAATAAATTATCATAAAGTGTTAATTTTATTAAAATTTAAATAAAATTTTAAATAAAAAGACACACTTGGTTTCATACTACTCGCACAATGAATCTATTTGAGGTTCAACTAATTCCAACACATCTCAATGGAAATTTGGTTTTTTTAATACTGTATAAAAAAATCTGAATGTTTTTCTTGGTTTTGAGTATGTTAGTGGACTTATTTTTACTATAATGTCATTTTAAAATAGAAACACACACATTTGACTCATTATGATCACATCGTGGTTCATTATGTCATGAAAAAGACTCCTGATTATCAAAAATGAAATGTGAATCATTGTCTTAAATTATCAATAATAACCAAAAAAATTTAATAGGTTTTCAGTGAGTGACACTTTTATAACTAAAATGTCAATTTAAAACAAATAATGGATAGTGTGTGTCATACCAAGAACATAATGTTTTAGATTGAGGTGGGGATGATTATTATATGTCAAATATTACATATTGATCATTGTAGTAAGATATCAAAACAATTAAAATCTTTTTTCATGGTTTTTAGTAGGATAGTTCTTTATTTTACAAAAAATGATGACACTTTGAAATAAAAAGATACACTTTTAGATAGACAGATCACATTGTTCAATGAATTGAGATACAGATGATTCATAAATGTCCCAAATAAATTATGGATCAATTTACTATAGTTTAAAAATAATCTGAATGTATTTTCTCAGTTTTGATTATGTCACTTTTATTTTTTACTAAAATGTCATTTTAAAACCAAAACATGCACTTAGACTCATATTGATCAGGTTTTGTTTAATATTAAGGTGAGGATGATTAATAAACATAAAAAAGGACATATATATCACTGTTATAATTTATTTAAACATCATGAATATGTTTACTCGATTTGAGTAGGTTAGTTGGTCTTTTTACTAAAACTGATGAAAAATATTAAATAAAAAGATTCACTATGAATCATACCAGTCACACTCTGAGTCTAATTGAGGTGTGACTCATTTTTATAGGTCCCAAATCACATACGAATAATTTTCCTAATTTTTTAAAACAATAGGAATTTTTTTTCTTGGGTTTGAGTGTATACCATTATTTTATCATGTATGGTATTTTAAAATTAAAACATGTACATTGACTCATACAGATCATATTGTGTATCTGATTAAGGTGAAGATGATTCCACCACATCAAAAATAAAATAGTGATCATTTTCCTAATGTATTTAAACAATGTGAATGTGTTTTATTGGTTTTGAGCACATCATCTGTCCTTTTTACTAAAGTTGATATGAATATTAAATAAATACACACATATTGAGTCATACTGGTCACATAGTGCGTCAGATTGAGGTAGGACAAATTCCTATACATACCAAATTACAAATAGATCATTTTACTAATGTTTTTAAACAATATGAATGCGTTTTCTTGGTTTTGATTATGTAACTTCACTTTTTTACTAAAATTTCATTTTATAATTGAAACAAGTAAATTGACTCATACCGATCTCATGGTGTATCGTATTGAGGTGAGGATGATTTATAAACATTACAAATGACTTATGTATCATTTTATTAATGTATTTAATAATTTGAATTAATTTTTTTTGGTTTTTAGTAGGTTAGATAGCATTGTTACTAAAATTTGAGTAAATTTTAAATAAAAAAAAACACTCAATGTCATATTGTTCACACCATGCATTAGATTGAGGTGCAATTGATGCATGCACATCTGAGATAACATATGTATAATTTTTTTAGTTATTAAAAACATTATGAATGTGTTTTCTTAGTTTTCATTAGGTCAAAGGTTTTCTTTCTAAAATGTCATTGTTTACTTGAAACACACACTTTGACTTATATTGATCGCATTGTGTGTTTGTTTGAAGGGATAATAATTCATACACTTTCCAAATGATTTTTGAATTGATACCCTCAATTAACAAAAAAACCCAAGCATGTTTGATGAGTTTTAGTATGTGGAATTTTTAAAGTAAAATGTAGATTTTAAACTCATAATGGACACATTGAATCATATCGTGCACATCATGCATCAGATTGAGGTGTAACTGATTCTTACAGGTAACAAATGAAATATAGATCAATTTCTTATGTATCAAAACATCATGAATATATTATATGTGTTTTGTGTATGATATTTTTTTCTAACTAAAACTAATATATATTTTATATAATAGATTATGTACTTCAAGTAATACTAGTCACGTTGTCTATCACAATGATGTGTGGCCGATTCCTACATGTCCCCAAGTCTTAAAATACTCCTAAAAGTCAATGTTAATGTAATTTAGATTAAATTAATTTTTTGAAATTCCATCCCGGAATGAGTAGTTTAAAACCAACCACATCAACTCAAAAAAAAAAATCAGCCAATGTAATAATTATAATTATTAGAGTAATACTAAAAAAATAAATTAATCATAAATATAAAATAATAATTTAATTTGATGGACATTGATTTTACTACAAAAATATCAATATTAACTTGTTGATTGAGTAGTGGAGGGAAATTGAAGAAAGGTTATAAATATCAACACTATAGGGGTGAAACGACTTGATGGGGAATAAGTCTATGGATGTTTTCATGTAGAATGGAATGAAAGATGTTCATATCCCCCCAACTCAAACAAAATAATCCACATGTATAAGAGAATAATTATTATATGAGTAATACTAAAAATAAATAACATAAAAATAAATATTAAATAATATATCAATTACATGGAAAATGATTTTACTGCGACAATGTAATGATTACCTCTATAATTGTGTAGAGGAAGTGTTGTTTCACTTCTTACAAAGATAGTAGAGGTAAATTAATATAAAGATGTAAATAAAAAAATGTAGGAATAAAAATGATTTAAGGGAGAAGATGTCTGTAAATTTTTTGGTGCAGAAATGCATGAAATATTTACCAAGAACCCTAAAAAAAATAAAATCCAACAATATAATAAAACAATTATTATGTTAGTCATAATAAAAAGAAAACAATTAATCATAAATATGAAAATATATATTAATTATATAGAAAATTATTTTATTATGTAAACATCATGATTAACTCTATAATTGGGAATAAAAACAACACTATTTATCTTTCTGTTATGTTATTGGAGGTAACATGAAATAAATACATAAATTCATCATTACAATGGTGAAATGATTTTAATAAGGAATAATTATTTTTATTTTCTCATGCATAAAGTCATGAACAATTGACAGGGCACCGTAAGTCAAACAAAATAATCAAACAGTATAAAAAACAATTAAAATGTCATTAATAATAATAAGATATAAATTAAACATAAATTGGAAACAATTAATTTATTTTATGAAGAATTATTTTATTGTGAAAACATCAAGATTGCCTCTTTAATTGAGAAGTGGTAGAATTTTTTCTATTTATTCATATGAAATGGAGGTAATTTTAAATAATGTGACAAATGAACCACTATATTAGTGACAATGATTATAGAGAGAAAAGGTCTATGGATGTTTTAGTGCAGAAATTCATGAAAGATGGATAAATCACCCGAAATCGAATAAAATAATCCGACTATATACAAAAATTATTATTTTTTATTATTACTAAAACAGAATAAATTATTCATAAATAAGAAATAATAAATTAATTGTATGGAAATTATTTACTATAAAATTATTAAGATTACCTCTTTGATTGAGTAGAGACATCATTGTATCTCTTATTGTAAATTCATGAAACATGAAATGTAATATTCAAAAAGAATAAATATCTTCATAGAATAATGAATATTAAATCAATGTTCCATTAAATAAATTTTCACTAAAATAGATAAATTATACGGTAACATTACATTTCCATATTTCCAAATGGTTTCCTTAATTTTAGTTTGTTATATAGAGGGATTGGTAATATATTATTGTCTGGAATACATTGTTTGCATGAGTATTAAACCATTAAATTTATACTATGATAATGAATTAGAGAACATATAATATTATGAGGAGAAATATAATATATTAAAAAACATGTTTACCTTATTATTAAGCAATCTATTTATAATGATGTCAAGCATTTGGTTCATCTATCTAGAGTCAAAATCCCATCTTTGTGGCCCCCTATAATTTATAACACATTTTATACATTGGGACATACATAAAATGGTTATGATGTCCCAAATCAATTGAATTTTTATCTCACATGACATTTGTTTTAGTCATAGAGAGGAAGGTTGACTAATTCTACTTTGATCTGAGAGATAAAATATGTTCATCTATTGATATTCCATTTTTAAATACTTGTATTTTTCTCCTTCCACACTAAAATTCCCCTTCTCAAATCCCATTTCCTCATCTTTCACTCCATTGATATTTTCATCCATTTTTCAATAGGAATGAGACACTCCAAATACTGAATAATCCTACTCGTTTATCTGTTCGATAATTACAAATATGAAATATTTTCATAAATTGAATTTATATTCCTTGAACCAACAATGTTTATAACATTATCCCCAAACCTAACACCAATATTTAACACCATTCTAAAGAAATCATGTTCCATGGTGCTGAACGTATAACCATTGATTAAAAAACCAGTGTAAGATACAACATTTCCATTCGGTATTCTGGTTATTCAATGATGTTATTTAGAAATAGAATTTGGTTTTAAATATTTCTCCATATACATTTCTTATCTGATCCATCCTATAAATGGTTGATTATTTTTATTTTGTATCCATCCCTTATCCCTTTATGGATTCAAATCATTATGAATTTCGTTGTGATATTCTATGTCTGGATAAACTTCTTCATTATTATGTAATAGGTAAATATATTCATTCCCTCGATCTATCAAGGTAATTTTAACATCATCAATTCCATAAATACTATTGCCTATAATGAGTTATAAGGGACAATACTTTGGGAGACTGATTCTTAAATCATTTGATAGGTAATCAGTACAAAATTCAGTAGCGTCTTCAAAAATGTATCATCCTATAATACAACCATTAGGCCAAAAATAATTCTTGGAATTCACATTAAAAATATTCATATACAAATAAATGGGCGGAAATCATTTTAATGGAAATGAACACATATTTTAACCTCTCTGACTATGTAAACCATTAGGTTAACTATTTAATAAAATAATCATGGTGGGATGAACATATATCATTCAAAAATAATGACTAAAATATCCATATTTATAATGGGAAACATCATTTGATCTAAGAAGTTATAGATATGGATTTGAAAAAGAAGTAGATTCTGGATAATGTATGTCATAATTTTTGAGCAAAAATGAAATGGAAATAAAAATTTATTAAATCGTTCATCAAAAAATAATAATTACGTGATTTTAGTCCTTCAAATGTAAAATTATTCATTGAAATGAATTTTTTAATATTTTATAAATAACCATGTAGAGCTTTTACACAAGTTAGGAAATGTAAAAGAATCCAAATTTTCTTGTCTGGATTGAGTTTAAGTTTTTGGAGGATGAAAACTATACCTTTTACCCTTTACTATTTCAAACTTATCCCATATCCCCATTTCAATCAAATCCAACCTAGAATTGATGCCATATTTTGTTTTTCTAGGATAATTTCATTATGATCAAATAATACAGTCAAATACATTTTTTTCTACATGCATGATATAAATAAAATATATAGCACACAAACCATTCCAACACTGTAAATCAATGAAAATTGATCTCTTATTGAAAGATGGTTATGTATGTTTTTAAAAAATGGTTTTCCAAAAAAAATGTCAATTTTTATTCTTTTTCATATTGTTGATTTCCCATTAATGGAGATGGTGTTACACCTTGACCTCTATTACCATTTAATGATATCTTATATGATCTGCATTTATGTCCTCAAGGTAAAAATATTTGATTTCCTAAAAACGCAATTTTCGAGGAACATTTCAACTAAACTGAGTATGTGTGTATTTTATAAGTTGGACACCCCAACATTACTTTAATGATATATCCTGATAAATTTCCATAAGTGGGGAACTAATTTAACATTCCCCATACAACATGACCCTCAATGGGAATTTTATACTTATATGATAATCATACGTTGTAACACCTATATATCACATCAATTTAATATCGTCAATAAATGGATCCAAATGAACTCCAATATCAATACTCAGTTACTTTTGTCTACATAAAATTATAGAAAACATAATGCATTTGTGCTTCATGTATAACCATGGAGGATAGTTATAATTGAACACCACGATGGGCCATGTTGTATGAGTATTACTCTACATGCCAAAAGGATTAATATCGTCTCTAGATAATGTAAGACCAATGTTTCTCATATCATCACCATATTTAGGAAACTCATAATCAATTTTCTTTTACCAAGGAGAATCTGTTGGAGGACATAGTTTCCCATCTTTATTTATTTTATCAGCATGCCATGTTAATTTTCTCATGGTTTCATGACATCAATATTTTCTTCTAAAAAATGGAATTATAGTAATGTATCAAATTTTTTTTGAAGTACTTGATCCAATATTTTTGTGTCGATCTACACCACACATAGGAAATTATATGAGTGATTCATGGACGATGAGATATAATATTCATTCATTTGGAAAAGAATTTATTTTCTTGTTGACCATTACCATTTAATGTAACATTATTTTAATTTAATATATTTGTGATAGAATTTCATTTTCTTTTGGTATCATATCTTTCATAAGAACAAGTAGTTTTGTAATGGTTGTGTCACTCCATCCACATCCGACTTTCTAATTATATTTCTTCAATACAACTAATGTTTTCAGTGTAACTTGTATACAACAGATTCTTGGGGCATCTATTTAACTCCTAAAAAGTATTTGTACAATCAGAAAGGTCTTCATCAATTTTCATTTTCATTTCTTAAATGAGATCTCCATCATATTATATAATTATATTCATGTAGAATTATTCATAACCCATAGTATCATCCTAATAAATTTCCACATTCAGTTATTTCTGATGTTCAGTCCATGATTTATAGCATTGATCTATTCCATGAAAAAATAATTATTCTTCAAACACTTTTTAAATAATTTGTTTTGAAAAAAAAATGTAAACACAAATGGAAAACACTAGATGGGTCATATTCTTACTCTCCTGAAAATGTGATAAACTCATAACTCTATCTTTGTATTTATTTGTCAAATGATTAGTATGCATACATTTTTAGTTCATATCAATCCAAATTGGTTAATAAAAGATTTATTTCATAAAAAATATCAATAAATACACATAAGATATTTATTTTGAAAATAATATGTTATAGAAAATTCTAATATATAAATTTAATCATTATATTTTTTCAATGAATTCTTGTAGTTTAGAGAGAATGGGTAATTGAATCTAAGAAAATAATTACACCACGTCATTTCTTTCTTAAATACCCCACACAAAAGATAACATAATTTATTTAATAAAGGAGTAATGAGAAAAATAAATATTGTAGAAAAGAATAATAAACTCCCATTTAATCAACTAGTTTATTGGTTTCATGAATCATGGAAAAATTCTAATGATAAAAGGGAGAGAACTATTAATATTTTTATAGAATTTTGGTGAATTTGGAAGGAAAAAATAATTCTTGGTTCTATGGTATTAGTAGAACAATACAAAGAAATACATATCATTTCTACTAGAATATATGAGTGCCAATATAGTCGAAATCCAACAATACGGGCTTTTGGGATTTGATAAAATATTGTGAGATAAAAAAATATCATTAATTAAGTCACAATTAGTAATAATTAAAATGTACTATATATTAATAGAATTTTCTAGATAATGGAATGTTACATGACCACATCATATTCTTTATGATCTAAACTGGATAAAGATAATCACATATCATGTCAAAACATCTAGAAGTAGTACAAACACAAACACAATATATTATAACATGAATATAAGTTATATTTATTGGATTCCTTATACCTGATTATTAACCACGTCAAGATATTGAGGGTGAGATGGATGCCTATAGAAGGAACATAAGGGATGAATCATATTTCTAAGGAATCATGTCATTTGTTATGTTTCTTGATATGAGGATACATGGTAAGGAAATGGATGTATACACAATGTTTAATCATCTCAATTAATATAATAACAAGAGGAAGATAAAGGAAAATAAAAAATGATATTATAACTAATATTTATATGAGTAATCCAAAAGATTGATAGTGTAATGAACATATCCTGAATTACCAAAATAACACTAGGTTATATAATCATATGACTTCTAACACACCTCAATGTCATTAAATGATGGTTTAAATATTATATGTATAAAATCATAAATGTTATGTGGTCCCCCCCAATTAGAAACAATTACTACCAAATGTCGAACACAATTCTATCATGACCCTTGGGGTCAGTAGACATGCTGACCAAAAATTATCATTACATGATATCAGAATTCCATATAGAAAAACAAATAATGAAATAAAAGATGAAATAACTATATATACACACAAACATGCCACATATAAAAAATAACTTATAATTTATAAGACATATTAATTTGATAAAAACATGATATTCTAACATAGCATGAACTAAATAGACCATAATGATTCAAAATGTGAAGTCTTGATGCGATTAAACATCATGTTCGTAATTGGGGATAGCCCCGTTGAATATTCCTCATAAGAACACTAATGACTATAGTGAATTATAAGATGAAATATATCATAGGATACAAATATCCAATAGTGGAACATAAATTACTCCTCTATCTTGGTCCCTTAAAAATAGCACCTGAAGCTATATGTCCAATGAGGTATACAAGAATGGTGTTAGCATATATATAGTAAATAGATAACCACCAATGTGCATCAAATCAGTAGTTAATAAAGAATAATATAAATGAATATTTATACATATTTATATATTTTATATTAAAAAGTTATTTAATAATAATATATAAAACATAGTAGTAAAACAACAATGAATACATTGAAGGTTTAATGTTAGATATAACCAATAACTCCATATATAGAGAGTATATATACATCAGTAGTCAATAAAATGATGTATAATAAACAAATTGTTCTATTCATAATCTAAAATGAAAATTTTATAAAATCACCAGACCATAAATAACAATATCATGGAAGAATAAATCAAAAAAAGAAACCAAAAATACACAAAAAAATCGTAAGTCCTACCTCACCAGCTTAAAGAAAATATGATACCCTCTTTGGAAACACTAACTATAATAAAAAACTGGATGTTAGATGATACATTCAACCAATTGAGGAAGTAGTGTGGGGTGATTAGAGCATCGATTCATCAAGGAGGAGGGTTGTTGGAGGGTGGATTCCATGGAAATATTCAAATTTCACGATGTATTCGCAAACGGTTAGGATTTTGAAAGTGATATGCACATGTTTTTTAGTTCATAAAAATAGGAAATGAAAATGGTAGTTCTTTATCAGGGAAACAAATTCCCTTAAAAATCATTATTTATTAGCGCTAATGTTATAGGAGTGAAAATTATTCATTTTATTAGTACATTGTTTAGTGTTGATAAAGATGAATTTATCAACCCTTGTTATTTAAGCACTGAAAAAGAATCTATAAGTATAATTATAAAATAATTTTAAATATTTATAAATAGCTAATAAATATATGTAATTATAAATATAGTAAATATATTCCATTTGAATATATTTATTATAATTTTATAATAATTTAGTTGTAAATATAGAATATTTTTTTTAAAATTATTTATATTATTATATATATTTATCTAATTGTAAACATAAAAATATTTAATATATAAATATATTAAACATAGTCATTATTTATGTGAATTTATTTTAAATTTAATAATCATTTAGATATATTCAATTATTTATTTATAATTATATAAATAATTTTAAAAATAATATTTATTAATTAATATTTATAAATATATTATAGTATAAATGTAGTAAATGTACTTTTAAATATATATATATATATATATATAATATTTTTACCATTATTAATGAAAATATAATATAATGTGTATAAATATTTTGTAATATATAAATCATATTTATGGAAATTCATATATATATCTATATATTTAATATTTATAATTTAATTAAATTAATTATAGTAATTATATAATTAATTAAATGTTTAATATTTAATAATTTATAATCAATTTATTAATTTTTATCAATAATTATTTATTTAATAAAAATCATAATAGTTTTTTAATAAACTCATTTTTATTTTTAATTTATTTAATATTTCATTTTATTTATTCGAACCGTTTTCAGCCATAAAAATGAACTCATGAAATATAAATTTATGAGTGTTAAAAAAAGAATATATAAAGGATTCCTTTCTCAGACTGAAAATATAAAGCACTGAAAAATGTTAATTTTATCAGTGCTTTCGGTAACACAATTAATGATTCCATTTAAAATCACTTGGTTTGGGGCCAAAAAATACAAGCATTGTTAAATGGATATTTTATAGTAGTGAAAGGTATATATTTAGAATATGATCATGTGGATTATCAATATTACCACGAGGAATAAAAATATAAAATTATTAAAAGAAAATGAGATCTATAATAATACAAATAACATGATATGCACCTTGGATATATTGCAACGTCATTTAAATTGGATATTCCCAATAATATCACATATGTTTATCAAAATGTTGTCATAAATAACAATTATATAGGTTATTCAACATGGTATCATAAATCATATAAAATATAGAAATCAAATTATTTACCATACACATCTAACTGTTATTAGGGTGAAACCATCATATTTGATAACTAATGTGATCCATATCATAGTGTAATAATGTACATTAATACATGAATGATACATCATTATTTACAAAATAAAAATTCATTTCGGTTTCATAATTGTCAATACCTGAAATAATAAATTAATTTAAAAACTACAACAAATCATGGGAAAAACAAATGTATTGGTTATCGAAAATAAGAAAAAAATAATATCTTCTCTTATAAAAGATGGAAATAATTTTTATATCATGAAACCTAAAAAACAAGGTTTTGTGAAAGATAAAATGATAGGTAACATGGTTATAACATTGACAAAAGACTATTATTATATTAATGGCACAATATAATGTGGAAAAATGTAATTTAGTTTTTCAATTCGAGGAAATTATAAAAAAGGGTACATGAATAGAAAATAGATTTTATGATTTCCCTCATAAGTAATGAGGATGGAACCATGGGGATTACAAACATGTTGGGGGACTCATTGGGAGGAAAAATAATGATAACCTTATTTAAGATGGATTTGGTGTGATGTAGAAGGGTGAAATGTGTGTTTATTTATAGAAAAAGTAGAATAATTCATTAAGATTTTCCAAATATAGTTCATGGAAATATAGGTTATATAAAAAAATATTGTTGGCATACAAATTTGTTATGATAATGGGATTGAATGTTTTAGTCCCATTTTATTATATTTTAATCCATAATATGTAAAACTCATTTTATAATACTTATTTGGATATAGAAAAGAAACTTTTCCAGAATGTGATGTTTTCAAAATCAAATTTTCTATTTATTATTTGAAAATTAACTTAGAATTTTGGATGTTGATTAAAAAAATTAAAAAAAATTAATATTAGTAAAATATAATATTTAATATCGTCTATTTTGGTTAGGTTTTTATTATTTCACGATGACTTAAATATAAAGTCATTAAACATACCAAAAACATCAAATTTTATTTTTACTATTCAAGGAAAAATACAATATTTTAGAAAAGTATAAATACTAATCTATAACCAAATTGTGATGTTTTGATATCAGATATAATATTTATTTTATTAAAATAATTATCTAAATAGTATAATTTTATTATTTGAATATAAAAATGATTTTTCTTTCAAAATAATCATTTGATGACCTAATCAAATTTATGACACTTAAAAAAATTTCTTTCAAAATTATAAAATTTTTATTCAATTTTATTTAAATAATATTATTTTAATATACTATTTCATTAAAAAATCAGAATATCATTGTTTATTATAACGGTGTAAATATTTTCTATTTTTTTAATTTTTATTAAAAAAATTATCACGTTCATCGCAATTAAACACATATTTTTATAAGGAGAACTATTCTTAAAAAATAATTGACTGAATAAAAATTTTATTTTTGAATTGAAAATACTACTTTAGGGAAAAAAGGTCAAGAAATGTAACACCATATTACATCTAGATACACTATAAGGGTAAGGTGTTTGATGGTGGTAGTTTAATTGGGTGGCATGAATATCTTTTGAAAAGTGGTAATTTCCTTAAACATGATCTACTCTCATAGATTATTTCATTCATGCATTCAATCTTTATTTTTGGTTTGTTAATGGTCAAGGGAGAACCCATAGTGATGCATCTACAACCACTTGTTCGAAAAAATGGGCTCAACAAGTAGGACTCTATATAATGACACCATCATTTTTCCTTTTGGTATCAATTTTCTAGGATCATTTCAATGTAAAAACAGTAATTATAAAGGTAAAATTTTAACTGATAGGTATGGTTCTCAATGGTAAAATTGAATAAGATTCGTTCTTTCCAATGATTATATATTACCATTGGAAATATAATGGTTGAATCCAAAGGGTAATATTTCCCTTTATACCCTATAAATACAATTTCATTATTTCACTCAATATTTACTCTAATTCTTACCAATGATTATATTTTTTTTTCCAAAGATGATGATAGGATTGATAATATCCTTTTAATTATATAATGATTTATATGGGAGTGGTGATTCTAGCTATAAAACCCATAGATTTTAGAATGAAACATTATACACAATATCATAAAAGATACATCACACAGAGTATAAAAATATAACAAAACATATTTATTTAAATGCGATTATGATCACAAATACATTTGAATAACAATATTGAATGAGAGTAAAAAAAATTATAAAAAAAATTTAATCATTTTTATAAACATAAATCAATTTTTACCAATTAATTGTAAATGAATATAAAAACTAAATGAATATAAAGTGTGTGTGTTTATTTAAAAGAATTTATACAGAAAATGTCATTTTAACTTAATATATTAAATTAATCACTATTAGGTAATAATAATAATACAATATATATTTTTTATATCCAATTAAAAATATTATATTATTTTCATATGATTAATATTCTTACGATAATAACACATCAAATCTTATGCATAAAATTTAAATTTTTATAACACATTATTTTTTCTCATTTTTAGAAAACACCAATTTTAGATATAAATATTAAAAATATTATAATTTTTTTATTTATAAAATAATATTTTTTTGGAATGTGTATATAAAAATTAGAAAAGGTTGATAGATTGTTATTTTTTGAAGTATATTAACATTTTGATGAATTTGTGAAAATACAGAATTTTGATTGAAAATGAATATTCTTATATTTTACTAATATAGTGATATTATATTTTCATTTTATTAAAGTATAACTAGTTCCATTATATATCAATAAAACCAAGTTTGGTCATTTTAATCAATTTTAAATTGAAATTTGATGTAAAAACATTTCAATTATTTCATTATTAAACATAAAAACATTCTTTATCATTTTGTTTTCAAGATTAATTGTAATAATAATTATTTAAATTATATGAATTTAATTAGGTAAAATATATTCCATGTTTGTAATAAGAAGTAAAAAATTATTTTTTATATCAATGTTTATTTTAGGCATAAAAATGTTACCCTAGTAAAAAAAACTATTTACTATGGTATAAGTAAAAAACAAAACCGGTTAAACCTAAAAAGTAATTCCATAAAATAATTAAAAATAAAACATTTTATAGTATTTTTATGTATTAATAATCCTATGAAGACAAAAAAAATTAATTATAATTGAAATATGTGTAAATCAATTCCACATCAATCTTGATGTATTAAAATATTAGATAATCATTATTTTAATAACTTAAACACACCACTCCTCAAATATAAATACTACCAATAACCACCACATTTTGAATCACATGCCCTATAGCCCATCATTTCAATTCCCAACCCTCATATAATAACCCGAAAAATGTCCTAGTTATTATAGTATCACCCAAAGGACTAATTCAAGGCCCAAGAGGTTATCTTAAGGAGGTGATTTCAAGATGTAATTTTTTTCAATTTACATGTCCTAATTTAAATTCATCATCTAATTTATCATATCCAATTTTATACAAAAAGGAATGATAAATAAATAATCATTTATATACTATTACTTTATATTTATCTGTTAATATCTTATAACAATTTTATTTATCGTATCGTATAATGAAAAATGGAAACAATTCTTCAATTATGGTCGATTAATCGCCTCTATGAATAATGATTTAGTACGTTATCCATTACTACCTTCATTAATTTTAATAAAACTATAACAATTGTTAAACAATATTTTATAAGTTATATTATAATTTTTATCATTTTATTTAACTAATATAAACACACAATATTTGATAATGTGAAATTAGTTGGTAATGTGTTGAATAACCACCGAAATATAAAAAACATTTAACGTTAACATTTTATCTAACAGATAATCATCATGATAGAAACTAAAAAAAAATATTTGAACATTTATATTCATATATAATCAATAATACCATTTCCTAATACTTCTATAATTTTATATCAATTTTATAAGAACATAAATAATTATACTCAAGAGAACTTATCACGAACCCATGAAAAGTACACACCTCAAAAAAATTGAAGGTCTTAAAATATTATTTATGAAAGTGGTATATGGTTTTATAAAATAATCATATAAGTTGTTATAAATGTTAATATAGTTCATTAATTATTTTATATCATTGTATAAACAAATATATAGTAGTTTAAAGGTTGTACCACTAATGTGTAGTGTGAGGTAGGGGGTTTTTAACCCAATTTCCATTCATTGGGATAACCATATATATCATTAGTATATCGTGATAAGATCATGTGAGAAATGAATTATTAATATAATATATTATATTTCAGATTTTTTATAGTGTATTTAGAGTGGATAGAGGTATATTATACATTTTATTAACTCCCACTTCAACAATATTATATTTATAAGGGGATTTCTTTTAAAAATTAACCTTTTCTAGTTACCCATAAAATTCATTTTTTTAAATTACCATGTCTTATAAAATTAACTAAAATTGTTTTTTAGTATTCAATTTTTGATAACCATTTGAACTCATGTTTTACTTCTTATAAATTTTTTTCAATATACTGTCTTTTTAATTATTGAAAAGTGGTTCATTTTTATTTTTTTGACCAATGGTATGGACAAAAAGTTTTTTTCTGATATGGAATGAGATGATTTTCCCACTATTTTGATGTTTTAATTATTTAATTCTTATTTTATAAAATTCTCATCATTATTTTCAATGGAAATTTTTAATTTATGACATGGACAGTGCCTTAAATTAAAAATTTATTTTATATAGATAATGGGTAATTATATATCCAAACGATTTTTCTTATTAAATTAAAATAGTTTTTCGGACACACGTTCATGATTTACTAGCAACAGGTGCATGTTTTTCCCAGTTGTGCACTACATATAGGGGTGGGGTTGTGTGCATTGTTACTCATATGAGGGAACACATTTTGGAATGTTGAGTTCTATGCAGTCAATCCCTCTATGTTTATGTATTCATTATTTTATGTGGGTAGGGTTCACAGTTTAGGAAAACCATTCGACAAACATGCACTTCCCAAAAACGTAAAAATTTCACCTAAAAGAACCCATGATAAAAACCAATCAATATATATATATAAGAGAAATATACTACCATTAAATTATCATCATAGATCTTAATAAATGTTTTTTATATTACTATATCGATTTTTACTTTATGAATCTATAAGATTCCATGGTAAAAAGGTTTAGTCCATGGAGTTCATACATCTTATTCTACCTCCCATTATTTTTATAGATCATATACATGTTTCAAGACACTCAAACTGTCATTATGGTCATACCTCACAATCATATATCAATGAAATCCTCAAAACATATCATATGATCCTCAAATGACACATCAATATCAATATCAACATCATCAACATCGATTACATGATAAGGGCCGATCTGATAATATTGAAGTTGTAAAGCATGAAAAATATTAGGCGTAACACTATATATTTTATAAGATATAATCGGTAATACCATGTACCGAATCTATCAATAAAATCAAAAAGTCCTACAAACATGTGTTCCGACATTCAAAATCATTGAATCTTATGGTTAACCAGTCTATGTTACACTCAAAGGAAAACCTAACAATCCGTATAAATCATAAGGGTTTATTTATGTCTAGCATAATAATACTTCTTTCTACTCTTAGTTGTATCCTTATACTTCCAAATCTGCAAAACAAACATTGGAATCTCATTCATGTGTCTCCTTCCCAATGTCTCTAACTGACATGTGACAATACAACATACCATGGATCTATATGGACTACCATAATGAGACCTATATAATGTCATCTATTTAGATTCATTATAAATTTTATTAGAGTAATAATCCACCAAAGCGAGGTTATTCTCCCATGTCCCACCAATGTCAAGGAAAAACACCCTCAAAATATCCTCAAGAAAAATTATAGTAGGCTCTAAATTCTCATCTTCCTTTAGAAGGGATCCTATACTCTGTAGAGACTATGGACATACAAACTTCTGAAACACATACTCTAAGCACGGTGTAAAGTGTGAGCCATATTTAGAAATAATAATGAATCAAACCCTATGTAGGTAGAATATTTCCTAAACATAGAATTATCCAAACTGATTCATGTATACCTTATCCCAAATAAGAAATACATTCACTATTTTATATAGTTAGTCCACAAGAAAAAAAAGAATCAATACTCATAATCATAATCATGGGTCCCACCACAAAGACCATGCTAATATCATACCACATCCATTACATAATGGGAAATGGATGTAGTAAACTAATTGGTATTTTATACTCCACATTAAACATATCATTAGTGTAGCATCTTTCCACTAACCGTAAAATTTAATTTTTCATGCCTAACCACCAATACTGTTTCTATAGGTCAATGTACATTTTGGTCAATCCCAAATACACCACCCACATCGAGTAATGGAATTTATTCATAATAATCTCCCACATACTCATAATAATAGAATCCCAATGTATGACATTGAATATTTCATCATCTTTTATATTCCTATATAAATGTGACTTATCAGATCAGAGGAAATTCATCAAGGAAAAACATTGAAAGTATATTATATTATATCACTACTCTAACTTAATATTAAATACCCAACATAAACAGATCCAATACTCAACTTCTCCTGGATCTTCTAAATGCCAACATGCATCTTAGCCAAGGTATTCATCATCTTCCAATTAAAACTATAGTTATGATCATATTATGACTAATTTTTTCATCTCAAATATTCAAAAACATTTTTCCCTTATCATCTATAGTTGTTTGATCAATATTGAATGAATACATATTATAAAATAACTACATTTATAAAGATTCAAATATCACTGGGAAAAGATATACATTAATCTATTTTCATCATTATACAAAGAAAACATCTCACCAAAAAGGTAATTTCCCCAATCCTTCATAGAATAAACCACTTCCACAAACTATAGGTCATGTGCTTTGTAATTCCATTCATGTGGACTTAACCATCAAAACCCATATGCCATGACTAGATATCCCTACATAAAACTACTACAATAAAAATCTTTGAAGTATCACAAAACACTATATAAATCTTCTCTGGATTATGTAAGATCAAGATCAATGTCATAGTAAAACATATATTCATCTCATAGAAATCATTCTCACATTCTTTAAGACAATCAATCATTATTCCCTTAATAGTCATTCCAAAATCAGGTGCTTCCAAAAGATAAATTTTCAAGGAGAATGGCCAATACTATCCTACTAATCCAAAAACTGTAGATATCATAGAAATTATTTGGATTCTCTGAATACATCAGTAACTGAACATTATCTAAGTATACTATCATTGGGTGTTCTATGATGATGTGACCATGTATGTGTACCTAATAAATCAATAATTGAAACATAGATATCTTGTTATATATATTATTCTTTCTAAATGTACTGATGATGACGTGAGGATTTGGGGAATGGTCATTATGAGTATTTGAAAAAAAACTAATATATAAAACATTTAAAAACCACACAATGATCCATGTATCTGTGGAATATTCAGTTCATCAAGGATATAGACAATACATGATTGTTTATTAACACAACTGGCATAAAAAAATAACATATATAGGCTGTACATGTTTCTAAATGAACTCATAGGTATTTCAAACATTAGAAATCTCAATCAATGATACCCCGATCTCCTTTTAATCATGAATAAAATAGAAGATCCTATCAACCAGAAAAATATGTCATCAATATGTGGAAAATTATTTCAGTTATTCATATTCATCCATTTAAAATTCTAGTAATTAACACATAAATTCAATGTTACATTATATTTCCTAAAAAATTTGGTGAACCCCAAGGCGATGTGCTATATAGAGGACACCCTTATCCATATTCTCCTCATGTTGAGTCCAATACTCTTGAAGCTATGTTGGTTACATTATTTATGGTGGACTAGAAACTATGTTATCCAAAGACATTATCTCAATAATAAATTCCACATCACTCTTAGGTGGAATCTATGAGATGTCCTCCAGAACACATCTTGGAAGATGTCCACTAATGGTGGATAGAAATCATGGTTTTCACCTCTGTCATCCATTAATAAACTAGAATAATGAGTGGTGAGCTCCCCCAGTTTCTAATGAATTGGACCTTCACAAATGACAAAAATATCCTATTTTCTATTTTGAATATATTTCCCACCCATACAAAGATGTTAAATTAAATCTCTTGTTGTGTAATTAAATATTGGATCTGTATGATACTAACCAGTCCAAACCCATATTTGGTCAATCCTAGCATATCCACTCTGATTTACTGTAATTTGGTCAACATTCTCATAATAATGATTTCAGATTTTGGATGTTGTAACACCTCGCCATCTACCTGAAGCCACCTCTCCTCCATTGGAAGTATCCGTTACGGTTCCCTCAGAAATTGGATCTTGATTCACTACTGTAATTTCATCTTCATCCTGATGATATTGACATTGAAAATAATTTCATATTTAAGACCATATTGAATCTTATTTATGATAATATACTCCTCACATTAAAATTCTAGAACAAATTACACCATGTTATTAAATACTCTAGAATAGTATAGCATGGAAATTCTCATTGATTCAACCTCATAAATTCAGTTTATATCTCATTCATGAATTTCTCAAGGTAAACTTTTTCTATGAAATTCTCCCTAATATCCTTCAACTGTATACCCACCAACTTTAGAACCATATTTGGGATGTCCAACCAAATCTTCTCTTAACCACGAATCATATAAGATTACATCATGACTATTTTCTAAGGAGTTGTCTGGAAGAAGTCATGTATAGTTTGGAGGGAATCATTCGGAAAAATATCTACCTTAGAACCACACTATATGTTGAGATTTAGAGGGTTCTTAAACTGAAAATCCATAGTAATTTTAGAAAAACGTTTCTCTACATATTTTGGGTATCATTTCATAAAATGTATGTAGTAGGAAATGCTATTAGAGAACTTCTCTATGACCTAATCACTCAGAACTACCACTACCTCATGATCCAATAATGCTCGATCATTTCCAAACCTAACCTCTTTTCATCCTATCTACAAGAATCATCTTGGGGAAATACATATATAACACCAAACACACATAAATTGAAACCTAACACATCATTAATACATTTATATATTAGGGATTCATAATAATCCATAATAAGTCACCCACAAGCACCACCATACAGTCAATATAGATGCACTATCACTACACTTAACTATCCCTCATTTGGTTCCTGGTTATCAAAGGATAAAGGCATTCACATATTTCATGTTTCATATTAGACACCTATTTTCATTTTTTTCAAAATTTTATAATATTTAATTCATATTAGGAACCATTTGAGATTAATTGAACAAGCTTAGTAAACAAAATTGATAACCAAAAACAAACAAAAACATATTTCTCACATGCATACTTAAAATGATGCATTTCCAAAAATAGTTATGAGTGCATTAAATTATTCATACATAGTCAAATATCATAAAATTCTAGGCCACAATCCAATCATTATAATTTACTAGTGAAAAATCACATCAGAAATAAATTTCATCACTCAAGTTGAAATAACATCCAACTATAAAAACATACATCAATAACAAAAATAACACCCTAGCTAATTGGGTTTTCACTTGTACATGGCCAAGATAATCACATGTGTGAGCTCATGTCCCAGGATTGAATCCTCATATTCTTCTATATACCATTCCCAAATATTATGATATATATAATGAAAAAATTCTCACACAATTAATACCAAATTGTAACATCCCAACATGAGTTCCACACATGGGTTCCCCAAGTCGGTCAGTCACATGACATCACGTTCACCTCCCCATTTTTCAAAGGCTGCCAAATCGCAGTGAGGGTGTAATATTGATCTTGTGAAGACTATAACCTATTTATAAAATCTACACAAATATTTAAATAAAACAAATATACAAATGACACAAATATAACCTGAATAATACTAGTATTACATGATGACTACATCCAGAATATAATACCCAAAACTAATGTATAAGATATTTCATTCCAAGTATGGGTCCGGTAAAAAATCAATAACCCAAAATAAGTACACTAAAAACTCAATGTGGGTCTCAACACCATGACTAGTTCTCTCATCCATGCTCTATCCTAACTCAATAATCTTACATAAGACCATTCCTTTATCTTTTTCTACAAACATGAATTCTATTCAGGTACCAATCAAGAATCCAGATTTGGGTGAGAGTATAACTCAATAGGCCACCACAAATGAAGAATAAAATATATCCAGTCATTAAAAGCATATGAAGTTGTTTAAAGAATAATATACAATTCTTAAGGTAAATAGTTATCTCATTTCATAGTTCATTATTTAAACACTTGACCCCAACATGTTTCTAAGGACACCAAACACATAATACCAACATTGATCCATGCCCGGTTCTAAACCATATTACACACCATGGTAATAAATAAATACTTAAATTCAATTAACATTAAATCTAGTTGGAGACATAGTCTACATGAAATAATTTGGTCATAGAACATCGTGTATAGTACCCTATCAATATTTAAATTATCTGTTTGTGTAACATAAATCATTTATCACAAATTAATTTTGACGCATTATTCCAAGTCCCACACACATACATCACTCAATCCCATATGGGATTTTTAATCATCATCCCATTTCCGACACATGCATACCACAATATTACATGTATCAAAAATGAAATGAACTATAATATCCCACATATCAGAATTTCATAAACATCATGGAAAAGATTAATTTTATTTCTTTTCAATCATTCCCATTATTGGGTACTAATTCAATTATCAAATTAATATAGGTTTATTACATTTCTCACATTAAAAAATACAACGAATTAACCATTAAACCATTTAGGTTAAGCCAAAAATATCAAATTTCTAAATTTCAGTTCATTAATAATTAGATTAATTGTCCAGTTACAGAATCCAAATTTCCCATTAATTTGAAAAGAATAATATTGAATTAATTTATTAACAAATTAATTAATTAATTTTCATTCATTTCAATTGCCCCAATATCACCCAAATCATTATCACCTAGAAATTAAATTTTATCCATTCAATCATTATTAACATTTAACATTCATGATAGATTCAATTCTACAGTTACATACTTGTAATTAAATTAAGACTGTAGAATTTTTAATTTTATTTCATCTTTCTCTATATTGAAGATGAACTCCCACCATCATAAGTTACCAATGTGAAGACGAACGTTCAAGATAACGTTGAATAATGAGATCTAAAATAAAAAACTAGATCCATGGTCATGTGAATCAAGATCCATTAATGAAATATCAAGAACATTAACCAATGTATGAAAACATTCTCTATTTAATATTGGAAGAGATACGAGAGAGATAGAGAGAGAGATAAATATAGTCTAGATAAAACCACATAACTGGAGATGTTAGGATATAACAATATATCCATATATTCCTAAAGAATGTGTTCAAAATCCTATTAAACTAATTAGAGAGGCTCTAAAAATGATGTGAAATAGTTTGGGCCATGTTGGGTCAATTTTGGGTGTTTTCTGGTGGGTTCAATAATTATAAAAATAATTGGAAAAATTTGACCCATGTGTGTTATTTATTATAATGGGGCACATGGTTTTCCAAACTGTGTGCCACTTTGTGGGGCTACATGTTTAATCTTAAGAGGGTCCATAGTTTGAAAAAATGTAATCCATCTATAAAATCACACAATATATAGGCTTTCCAGATTTGATAGGGATGGTTATAAGGTTTAGTAAAAGTGTGTTCCAACCGTTCACTTCGCAAAACACCACAAGAAACATCAATTTTTAACCCAAACACAGACATTATAAATCCAAAAAAGATATACTCAAAACAAGGAATTTTTTTACCTATAAACAATATCAATACATATTTAGAAAAGGTCAATATCATACATAATTTATAGGGGTTATCATAATATTATTCATATTATGATAAATAATTTGAATCCTTTTTCAAAAATATGATGATTTTTTCGATCAATTTATGAGATTCCATTGATTCTCAAAAAAATTTATATGTTCAGAATATCACAGTCTAGGAGTTCATAAAGAGGATATTACTAGTATTTTATTTAGGGGAGTATGTAGAAATCTTGAATATATAAATATGAATTTTGGTCTCGTGAATGGATCAATAATATTTATGTAATTGATGAATAAAATTATTTAGATTAATATTGATTTCATTGTAGTCGTGTTTTTGATGATATTATAATGTATTCTATTATTATAGAAGATCATGATAAATAATTTTTTATATTGTTATGCATCATGGTATAGTAAGGTATTAACTCAAATATATAAAACTCTGAAGTATTTATATATAAGGTATAATTTCATGGACATGTTTTTTTTGTGAGCGGAGTTTTTATACAATCTATGAGAATAGAAGCTATTGTCACTTGGGAATCACTGAATTTTTTTTGAAATATTTATCTTCCTTTTCATATAAGTATACTACTAACACATTTTTATAAATGACTTCTTTTTCACAAATCGATGTTCTATTCTAAAAGCCCAATGCATAAAAGAATCCATTAATGAACATAAATCGAGAAAAATATTAGAACCAATCCTAACATTACAACAATTTAAAAAAGGAAATGAAGTATATTGTGATTTTTCATGATTTATATTAGGTTGTGTTAAAATATAAGGATATGATGTTATTTATTAATGATCATTAAAGATAATGGTTAATGATAAAAATTACCAAAACATTATTTGAGGTTAGTCACTATAGTCTATTATTTTAACACATTGTAATGATAGATTTTTTTTTGAGAAATTTCTACTGTTTATGAATCATTATAACTCAAATATCATTTTATCATAAAAATATTAAAAAAATAAGGAAATTAAGATTATTATAATATCAAAAATTAATTAAACAAACTTTCATTAAAAATATGGAAATTAAAATTCCCTAAAGATGACTTGACTACAAAATCATATTTTCACTAAGTAATAGAGGCTTCAGATGATTGAAATATTATTTTAGTTATAGATAATATGAATCTAGATTTCGAATAAAAATGTATTGTTATAGTTTATTTATTAGTTTTACTTGTTTATGATTTAGTTGACATGGTTAAAGTTTTTCAATCACCTAATATTGAATATCTAGATTTGAGGTAAAAACACAATTTCAAGGAGAAAATTGAGGAATAGACGATGGATGGGAGATCATTGTAAAATTTGACAGATCAGATATTAGAAAATTTATTTTTTTTCAATAAAACATCATTGTTTTTATCACTATTTAATATGGATTATTCATCATAGTTTTTGTAAAATGTATAAATATTGGGAGTATAGTTTTTTGGGATTTAAATAAGTGCAATGTGAAATAGTTTTTATAGTGATTCATTACCTACAGGCAGGTTAAGGAAGAGCATCAACTGTTAACCAATATATTGAAATCTATATAGATCCATGAGGGGAATAGGTTGAAAGTAACAACGTATTTTTTAACATATAAACAAATATTTGTTCAAAAATAAAATTGCATCTGAGAGATATTGCTTTAGATTACTATTTAATTTCACTTCATCTATATTGATTGAAATAATATACTATAAGAATTTTCCAAACAATGCAGTTTTCAGATTTTAGTGATGCATGGAATTCTAGTCATGATGGTATATTACCAAGACCTAAGGATTATGTAAAATCCCTTAAGTCCATATAATAATCCCATAGAACTCAATTCACATTGATAAATATTTATCATCATCAAAATAATTTAAAATTTCAAAATATTTTCTAAAGGTCATAGGATATGATTAGGTATATTTGATGGTGTTTGGTGTACCATTGGAGGATATTATACCTTTAGTGGAGTCCTCATATTAGTATTGTTATAAAAACACATCACATACGGTTTATTGATTTATTGTATTGGTATCCTTATCATTCACCAATTTGTTGGGTGGAAATAGTTGAGACAAAACAGATTGCACACAATATTTGGAATGGGAAAAAAGATGAGATATAATTGATTAGAAAGAGGATTAAAAGTGATTAGATTTTTCAGAAATTGTATATGGATATCATAAATTATTATTTTTTCATTTGAGATGAGTAATATTTTCTTCTTTAGGATCTCTCAGAGTATTGAACATCATATTTTTTATATGTAGTAAAATTATTACCCACAATACATGTTACCTATTTGGGATAATTTAATGAGTTTATGAGGTTTCATATCTGTATTATTTACCACCAATGTTCAATCTATTTCACAACTTGTCGAATGTTTCATGTAAGAAAGAAGTTTAATCCTGATCCTAACCGTGTGATTTGATGGGAACACATTGAAATACATTTAGAAGATATATTGATTGATGTGTTGGCATGGATTATAGTCTGTAAATATATAAATTTTCATAGAAACATTACCAGTATTTTTTCTTTTTATTTTATTATAGTCATACATAGAACGATACGTGGGAGACCAAAAGGAAATATAAAAAATGCGGCCTAAAATATTTGGGGAAAACTACTATTTTATATATTCTATTGATTGAAAATCAAATTATGGGGATAATTTATCATCCATGGATTTAGGTATGGGATCAATTTTTTTAAATATTTTTAGATTAGATAAAAATTAGGTTGAGTTATTGGTTTTTTTGGGAAGGATTAATCATGATTTTGAGGAATTAAATGTGATGTAGTGTATAATAATTGTATGTAGAAACCATGAACGTCCTCTAGAAAGTCATAAAACCTTTTGAGGGTTCATTGGGTGGGTTCATGGTTGTAATCGAGTTCTTCTGAATCATGTGGCTTCGTTAAAAAAACAATGGACTACTTAATATAATTGAAAAGAACCATTAGATCACATTTTATCAAATGGTTTGAGACAACCCTACGAAGGGTGGAATTAAGGTTGTAATCCTGCATGGTTTTCACAAAAACATATAAACTGTGAGGCCAATCAATTTTGAACACATTTCGAACTGTGATTTTTTTTGATATAATAAGAAATAACTTGGGAAACACTCTTTAATCACATAATCCACCAAGATTTCAAATTCAATTTTCTACTTATGATTGGGATATGATAGCCCCAAATACAAATATTATTATTAAAAGAATAAAATTGTATTATAGATCAATTTAAAATAGTAAGACATAATTTTTCACCATTATTATATGATATTTTCATTTTCTCCCACTATAAACAAAACACCCCTTATATAATGGATTGACATGTGTTTTGGGATATGCATCTTGATGGGATCAGTTTTGATATATTGAAGGGAAGGAGTGGTGTGATAAGTTCTATTTTTTTCTATGTTTTTATTTCTGTTATCCAACTACTTTGAGATAGAGGGATTCTCTCACTTATAAAAAATTCTATAATATAAATTATTAGTTTTATTTCAAAATAATTGTTGAAATTTTTTTTAAGTAAACCTATCATTAATAATGTAAATCTCTTTGGGGTTTTTGATTTTATATTTTGGATGTCAAATTATTTCATTGAAAATTTTCATTGTTGATAATTAAAAAAATTATGATTTTATGATTATGGGTTTTATTTAATGCATATAAAATGTTTTTTAAATGATTTAAATAATGATATGTTTTATATGGAATTAGTTTTCGTTGAATTTGTTATACATGGTTGGTGTGTGTAAATTCAGATATGTGACCCTGTATAAGGGGTGTCTCCTATTAGGCCACATAATTTGGTCACCTTTTGATAACACGGTGGATCGATGAGGGATTTATCCTATGTATAGTACATTTTACAAAACATGGGATGGAGTTTTTTTATAGACCTAGTTATGGGTATAAAAAATTATTGAAAAATGGTTCACTCTCTTTACAAATTATTTCCATAGATATTATATACATTTTTGAAATATTATATTTTATATATTTTAATAACATTTTCCAATAATTTTTTTATTAGTTTTTGTTTTAGTTATGTATGTTAGGATACCTTTGGAGAACTCCTACTGAGTTTAGTCTCACCCCATTATTTGTCATTATATTTTTTTGTAGTTTTCATATAATAAGACAATAGTAAAGGAAAGGTATCTCAGTTATTTTTTATTATACTTGATATAATGGGATGGAATTTGAATTTGGAGTGTGGATCAGGTTTTTTGTGTATTATTTTAATTACACATGGGTGTTATTTATTTTTGTTATCATGATGTTATTTTTTGCCATGTCATTAGTTTCCAAATTTTATACTGATATTTTTTATGGTCTATATTTATTTTTTTAAATATTTTCTCATGAATCATATTGATGAATTGAGTTTTACTATTTTTGTATTCAACATGATTTTTATTTAAAGGAAAATAATAAACCAAATTTTCTTCAGTAAATTTTCATTTATATATATCATTTTCAATATTTGGATATCACATAATGTTAGTAACACTATAAACTCGTCTCATGACTATGTAGAATGCTGAGAATTTACATTATGTATTGCGGTCGATGTCTTTTTTAGGAATACAATTATGTTTTAATGATAAATTTTTGTTACCAAGGTAATATAATTATTTTTTAATTAAAAATACAATTTAAAATATTTTTTATTTTAATGAAAATAAATACTTTCTAAATAAATACTCTAATATTATATTTAATCTGTCAAGATCTGAATCTCGTCCCCATTAGAACTGATATCTGACCTGGCCCGTGGCAAGTCTTGAAGGGTGTTCTTGATCCCCATAGGCTGGAACAAGTACCCAGGTATCATAAAATGAAATTTTTGAATGATTTACCCAGGTATATAGTCATAAAAAAACAAAACATTTCTAATAAAACATATCTGTTTTTTTACAGAACCATCTTTTACAACATTTGAGAATTGAATTAATAATTTTAAAACAATGTTTAAAGACTATTAAAATAGTCAAAAACAAAAAAACAATTCATCCCGAGAACCTCCACATGGGGATAGGCACCGCCCCCAGGCCATCTCCACAACATCGCACCATGATGGACCACTTAAAACCCGAACCATTAGCGCAATAGTTGTACCAAACCTGTAACAATAGTAATTTATTCTACCGACAACCAAATGTGTATGTAGGGTGTGAAAAAAATCTTATTATAATACCACCACTAACACATTACATGTGATAAGCATTCAGAGATGAAAATCTTGCATGTTTTGAAAACAAGAAATGCTAATTAAAATTTCTAAAGATGAAAATTTAAATAAAAACTGTTTTCAAGTGGGTTATTTTAAATAATCAACACTTTTAAATAAAATTAAAAAGATAAAAAATATTCCATCTTAATATACTATATGCTGATGGAAAGCATACATCATCTAATGAGCATGAGAAATGGGAAATAACCCCTAGGCACTAGCTCGTTGTGGGTCCTAGGTACCTCGTATCTCAGTGAAAGTAACCATCACAATATCTGATCTTGTGCACATGAGCCACTTGTAGGGGTAATACCCATAACCTAGTGGCCATCCATCATCATCATTATCATAATTTAATTTTTTTTGTCATTTTCAAACTTGGTATGTGAAACTGTGGCGAAACCCCATGGGATCACTTGCATACTTGTACATATCCACCAACCGACATAATGAGGTTTTCCCTCTAATACTCAAACAATTTCAACAACACATGAAATATAAATTTCACATGATAATAACACTTCTAAATCACAAATTCACCCAAATCCCACATATATATCAGAAAATTCACATTATCCTCTTTCTAATTCAAATTAATTTTGAAATCATACTCACACAAAAATAGCCCATAACACATACTCAAACCAAACTAGCCACCATCATTTTTCACATTTCATTAACACTTAAATAAATCAATTCAGCAATCTTACAAGATCATTCCATGATAGTCCAATCCACATAACATTATACACAAATATCACATAATACTTCTTTCATAAATAAAATTTATTTTTCACATCACACTCTTTAAAAATGGCCCCCAAACAATGTTCAGACCATTTTTTCCATTTGGTAAAACTATTTAGAAATTAAAAAAAAAAATATAAAAATGTTCAACATCTTAAATCACCATTATACAATTCAAAAAACCATATTAAGTTAACACACTCACCAAAACTGTACATGCACATAATTTCCCACCATTTCTAACCCAAATAAATCATTTACAATTTTCAAAAAACAAATTTAATGGTAAAACTCACTTTTGGACACAAATCCCATTTCAAAACCAACTTTTAAGACCAAAATCAACAAATATCATTACCATACTAGAATTAGAAGCCCCTTTCAACAGCTGATAAATCACTATCACATTTTATAAAAATATCACAAAAAGATATCACATGATTTACCTTCAAAAAATACACAACTTCAAAAAAAATGTAACATTAATTCTAAATGCTTAACTAATGCAACAAAAAATGGTTTACGCACCACACACAACAGAATAAGAACATTCTAAGTTAATAAATCAGGCAATCTAACCCCTCAAAAAATGATTACAAATGGAATCACCTTCCAAAATTGTCGAAACCCAGAAATCATGGGGCAAAACATCAATTACACCACCGTCGCACCTCATGGAAGATATATCGAGCCATATGCCAAAATATTTCACGAAACAGACTCATGGTTAAACCCTAGGTATGAACATAGAATCTGGAAACTTTAATACTCCAGAAAGGGTTAAGGAAACCCTTAGGAGTGGGAAGGAATCTAAGATTAAAAGACATACTTGCGTGGTTTTGAAGTTCCCCCATCATATATCACTTAAAAATTGAGTTACAAAGGTGGGAGAGAGACCTTGGAGGCTATACATGGAGTTACGAAACAAAATTGGGAAGAAATGGGTATATTTGGTTTAATTAATGAATGAAAAAATGGGAATTATGAAATATTTTTAATGACCTCACACCCCTTGTAGGGTTTGGCAGCACAGTTGAGTAAATCATGCGGCTAAACTGTGTGGCCTATTCTGGTCACCCAAAAACCTTCCATTCTCCTCCAATTTCAAGGGGTACATGGGGGAAACCAATGAGGAAATATAGTACAAGGTTAGGGGATAATAATTCCAAAAACAAAGAACTCTTGTCACCCCAGCTCAGTGGTAAAAACCACCTGATCAACATACCCCACTAGTGGTGCCACTAATCCAACATCGAAACACCACAACCTCACACCATCCCTTTGAGAAAAGAGGAGGCCATGTATCATAAAATACCCCAAATAACAATGACATCGATCAAGAACACAAAATGCATCAAGATTTCAATCACAGAACACATGGAAGCCATGAGAAAAAAAACCAAAAGATGGTTTGAAACCTTTCATGGAATTGAAAATATGGGTGTGAAAATTCTCCCCACCATAAAGCTTTCCACCCATGAAAATCCATAGAAATTCTAGAGGAAAACCCCAAACCCAACCGATAAACCAAGATGTACTCCATTTCAATGTTTGGTCCACCCCCAAAAGGCCAAAACGCCTAAAGTGATCAATTAATGAAGGGAAACCCCAACAGACCAAAACCTACACAAAATTCCAGAAATGATTAAACATATTCAGAAATTATCCAAAAATAAAACTCCTCATACTCTATTCTAAAAAAACTCATGAAATTTACCCAAATGAACAACAACATAGAACAAGTTTACACATCCTTTCATTAACTAAATAGTTGGGCACTCTACAATCCAGAAATTTACCCAACGAAATAGTTTATAGTTAGATAGTTCCGAATGAGACTACTTACTACCAAGCCAAGACAAAGGACAAATCTGAGTGGTTGATATGGGGAGACATAAATGGGCTCCCCACTATAAAGACAATTTAAATTTTGCTGAAGACATAATCAGGACACTAATAGAGGAGGAACAATTGGACTCCACAATACAAGGGGTAGAATTCCATGAGACCTTTTGAAAAGAACTTTCAAAAAACTCATAGTGGGTTTCCCCACCATAAGAAACAACAATCCCAACCAAACATCATTTTCTAACATAGAAAGTCCCAAAAATTTAAAAAGTTGGGGTGACCACATGGTTAGTCCCCAAGGTGTGTGAAACCGTGCACTAACCATGGGGATCATTCTGTCTTCAAAGATTCCTGGAACATGGTCAATACTAATCGTGCACAAACTGTGCGCTCAACCTTTCCGGACAAATTCCAAACCATACTCCACAAACACATTGGAAACTACATGGGAACTCACAATTAGGCTTTGAAAACCCTCTAAACAAAACTTTATCTTTTTGTGCCACCAACAACTACACTTTAATTCCCTATTAGTTTACCATGACATAACACATATTGAACTCAACATTCCTTAACCCTAACATTTCACTGAAACAAAGGCTTATAAGATTCACACACATAATAACTTCTTCCTTCAGGTGATAAAATATATATGGAAAAGACACATATAAACACTTTCATTGAAAATAAGTAATTTTGATGTTTTTCTAAGGGAGACATACTCCCAACCTAACAGATACTCATAGAGGATTACAAAAACATAACCTTTAGAGTAAAATTATCATATGAGATCACACAGTGTCACCAAACATAACCATTACAACTGATAGAAACAATACATTGAGAGGGACCTTATGAAGCACCCCCAAACATTGAAAAATTCCAAAAAGTGTCCATAATAGCATCTCTTGACCAGATTTCCCACACTGGTGGTTTAACATGAACTCGTACATCAAAGAGACTATAAAGGATCCATAGGCCCTCATAGACACCATCCAGATTCCCATCCACACTAACAAACCCAGACCACTTCCACCTTCAATGAATTAGGTAACCGATGAAATTATGTCCTCATTCAACCTTCCACGAGCACTACCCCACTCCAAGTGTATCCAAAAAAAAAGAAAAAAAGTGGAGTAGACTCAATCTACAATGATTGAGAAAAATAATAATTATATTTATCAACTATAATATCTTCCAATGGTGAAACAATCTGGGCTGCACTTTAGTCGTGCATTAACACCCAGTGGAGGTGTACCTTACCCAACAAAAGGACCCAAGGACCCAACCATGATGATCCATTAGACAGAAAGTGCCACAAACCAGATCTATACACATTAAGGAAACCATAGTAAAGGTATCCCAAAACATTTCTTAGAAGGGACCATTAACCGGCCCTTCATCCTAACTTACCGACTAAACACAATCCCAAAACACTTATCCAACAAGAGGAGTTCTTGGACTCAAAAAAACCCACAACAAATTTTTTTTGAAAAAAACATAAGACACACCATCCCACACCATTCATCAAGATATCATGTTTCCCTTTAAATTCATCCCTTTTAAGACAAATAGTTTGGTGGTTAGCGTATCCACTAATGATTCCCCATGGGCCTCACACATGCATTTTTTTCATGCCACACTGGGAACCCTCCACATATCCATCCCAACAGTCATCCATACATCCCATTAACCATACATCATCCCATATAACCCCATTCATGTGGTAGCTCATAGAAATACCAATGGATAAAACAAAAATTATTTCCACTTTTGAAAACCAAAATTTTCAACCAATACTTATATTTTCTCAAGACTCCTAACCATAAAATCAAAACCCAAGTTCACAGCTCAAATTTGTTTTAGAAAGGCACAACCAGTCAGATAAGAACACACATTCAAGTTATTTACATCAATTTCTATATACCTCATCCCATTAAAAAACTATTATATATTTTATAAAACTCTATTAGAAACACTTTTTCAAAACCAACTTTAACATAGTTCTTGCTTCCAAAAGAGGTGTAAACACATCACTTTTCATTTCAAAACAATTCTGAAAATTCAGTTCCACTATTTCACTAATCAAACCATTCCCTGTTTATTATTGAACCCGTTCACAAGAACTTTACACTTCATAAAATCAAGTCAATTTTTTCTTTAAAACTAGACATCCAAGATCCCAAAACTAATGGACACAAGACAACGTGAGAAGAAACTAGTTTTCGTGGGTGACATGGACAATTGGTTTGAAGCAACACACTAATCACTTTAACGTCATAGAGAGTGTTCTATGGAAATATCCTTGTCTCCATATGTGTAGCTGGGCCCAACAAACACACAGAGACCATTAACCCAACTCTCTTTTCATATCCCATAATCATCATCAAACCAAAGAAACCAAAGGACTCAGATAAATCCTGACATCCCCTAGAAACATGAATCCCATCATGAGTTGTGATGTTAGGGAACAATACCTATAACTTGAATTTCAAGCCACAAAAATACTATATCTAGGCTATCATGAATCTTCCCATGATAACATAACCCAAAGAGAGGGAACCACCCTCTGATACCATTTTGTCACGAATAGAATCTGTTTACCATCAAAAATCACAACCGACCCAGAACGTGGTAAGGACCGAATGGAATTCCTAATCACCATTGGCTGGAACAGGTTCCCGGGTATAATAAAGGAAAATTTGGGAACGATTTACCTGGGTTTATAGACATAAAACAACAAACAAGTCTAATAAAACAAATCTCTATTTTTTAAAGGAAACCATATTTTACAAAGTTTCATAATTGAATTACACAGTTTAGAACAATTTTTAAAGAAAAATATAAATAACAAAAACCCAAATAAATACATCCTATGAACCTCCACATGGAAAAAGTCACACCCCTCAGGCCAACCCCACAACACCACATCACGATTGACCGCTAAAAACAAGAACTATTGTCACAAAAGTTGTACCCGAAACTGTGACAAAAATTACTAGGTTTACTTAATAGAAAATGTGTTTGTAGGGTGTGAGACAAATCCCATTAGGATACCCCCACAATGAAATTCCACATGATAAACATTCAGAGATGAAAATAATGCATGTTTTGTAAACCATAAATGCTATTGACAATTTCTAAAGATGCAACTTTAAACAAAAATACTTTTCAAGTGGGTTATTTTATGGAATCAACACTTTTAAATAAAATAACAAAGCCACTAAATTTCCATCCCAACATATTTTATGCTGGAAGTATGCATAAATCATTTAACGAGCATACCTATTAGGAAATAAACTCTAGGAAGAAGTTTGTTGCGGGTCCCAGGTACATCTTATCTCAGTTAAAGTGATCCTCACAATATTCATTCTCATGAACACAAGCAACTACTAGGGATCATACTCATAACCTAGTGGTCACCCATCACCATAATAATCATAGTTTCATTATTTTTTTAGCATTGAACATGCTATGTGATTCTGAGACCAAACCCTACGGGATCACTAGCATACTAGTACACGACCACCCACCTAGATACCTGGGTTTCCCTTTTGTGCACAAACATGTTCAACAAGACATGAAATATAATTAGAACTTAAAAACTCCAATTCCACATAACACATTCACAAAAAGAAACCCACATATATATCACACAAGTCACAAAATCTCCCTATTAATTCAAATTCATATTTATATTATACTCACACCGAAATATCCCACAACACTTACTAACACAAAACTAGCCCACAACACTTTTAACATTTCATTAACACTTGATAAAATCCTTTAAAAAAATATAAAATGATTAAAAGATATTCGAATCCATGTAACATCAAACAAACATATCACATAATACTTATTTCATCAATAAAATTCATTTTACGCATCACACTCACACAAAACGGCCCACATACGTGTTTCACACCTTTCCTTCCTTTTTATAAAAAATTTCTACAATTTATTAAACATTATAAATATGATTGAAATCTTAAAACACCACTTTAACATAAAAAATGTTATATTAAGTGAACACACTCATGAAAATAATAAATTCACATAATTTTCTCTCATTATCTAAACCAAATAAATCAGTTACAATTTTCATAAAATGATCCTTAGGGGTATAAAAATATTTTGTACACAAACCCCATTTCAAAACTAAATTTTAAGAAAATGACACCAAAATGAATTACCAAACTATAATTGGTAGCCCCTTTAAAAAACTAATATGTCACTTGAAATTTTTATTATACTATCACAAAAGATATCACATGTGTTAACTTTGAAAAATAAAAAACATCAAGAAAAATTTTATCTTTAATACTAAAATCATAACTAATGAAACCAAAAAATGGGTTTCTCACAACAACAAAAATTATTAGGAACATTCTAAATTAATAAATCAACCAATATAACTCATAAAATATATATTATACAAATAATCACCTACAAAAGGTGTTAAAACCCTCAAATCATGTTGAGAAACATCTAACACACCACTGCCACACCTCGAGGGAGATAAATTGAGCCCTAAGCCACATGATTTTACTAAAAATAATCATGGTTAAGCCCTAGATATCAACCCCAACTTCTATAAAATTTAGAACTCATGAAAAGGTGAAATAATAACGAGGAAAGGGAAGAAATTAAAGAGATAAATACATACTTACTTGTTTTTTATGTTTTCCCCATCAAGTCTTCCTTCAAAATTAATTTACAAGGGAGGGAGAATGACCTTATAGGTAATCCACGGTGGTAGGGAATAAAACGGGGAATAAATGGGTGGATATAGTTTTATTATAGAAGATTGAAATGAGAATTACAAAATATTTTTAATGACGTGGACACCCTTGCACGGTATGGCTACACATATAAGAAAACTGTGTGGCCAAACCCTACGACCAATTCTGGGCACCAAAAAACCGTCCATTATCTTCAAATATAACGGGGGTACAAGGGGGATACCAAATAGGAAATATAGCCAATGATATGGTGGAAGAAATACCAAACCAAAGCATTCATATCACCCCAGAACTCACTCAAATCATTTGTACAAATGACGTCAACAACTTACACCACAAGCGGTGCCACTATGAGGCAAAAAAATCCAACTAAAAAGCACCACAAACTAACACCATTAATTTTACAAAATAAGAGGCCAAGTACCATACAATTCTCCCAAGACCATGGTCATAGATCATGAACACAAGAGGCATCATGATTTCAGACCCAGAACGCACGGAAGCCAAGAGAAATCTAAGAACCAAAAGTGGGTTTCAAACAAAGCATGGAATAAAAAATCTGAGTGTAACATAATCATATATAAAAATACATTCAGAATAATTTTATTGTTAATGTATTTTAAATGAGATTAGGAACACATAAAGACTTACAAAAATCAAACGTAAATTACTTTTCAATATATTATAATTTTAAATTTTAAAGTTATGTTTCCCATAAATAAAAATTGAAATTGATAAAATTAATTCTAAATTAATACTTAACATGTTTATTTTTTATAAGAAGGAAAATCCAATAATATTTGTGATAAAATAACAACCATGATAAATATATATTATCAAGATTATTGGATGATAAAATTTTTAATCTAACATGTGTAAAATTTTTAAAATCAATTAGAACATAGATTGGTTATAATACAATTTTTATATGTAAATTCATACATAAGTATCCCACTATGGTTATCCAACATAATTCACCTATCACTCAAAAACCACTTGAACCCCATGTAAAACCATTCATACCCCTTACATCAAATTTTATTCCCTTAGAATCCACCTACATTTCATCTATAAAAAGTGCTATATCTAAACGATTCTTCCATCCATACCCACAATAAAAGAACATACACTGAATTGAACTTTCTGCTCACTATCTAAAAATTTTCTCGAGATTTTCTATGGTTATATATCAACCTATGATTATTTAAAAATATATATAGAAACGTAACTGTTATCCTTATCCTTTAGATACAAGAACATAATTTATGATAACCCCTTTGATTTATGTATTCGTAGATGAGTTCATAATAAATCAACTAAATCCTGACTAAATCAAGAGTGATAAAAAATTAAACATTAACGTGATTAAAAACATTCCAAAATCCTATATATATATTCATTAGGCTATTGAAATCATTCCATAATAGTGTGTGACACTTCATCATGTCATGAATATTATCCTACCAACCCATGTTAAACATTGGTGTATATTTAAATAATTATAATTAATATATAAGTAATATTAAAATCATATAAAACTAGTGTATATTCCCAAAAAAAATCAGAAAAAATGAAAACATTTCTTATGTGCTTGTGTGAACAACCTCCTAAATGAATGAATGATTTTATTTCTATTACAAGAAATAATGTATAGTTTCAGGAGTGAGTTTAGTGAGTAGATATTTTATAACTATAAGGATTTATAGCCTATAAATAGGAATTATTTATTCAATATTTAATATTTTTAACGGGCGATCATTGTAAAATGAGTTCCAAAAAGGAACATACCAAGAATAAAATCAATTTATTTATATGTCAAAACATAATCTTAATTAACCATGTTTTTATAATTTTTCCCATTTATAACTAATAATATTAATAAAATTTAAATAAGTTAATTAAATTTTTTTAAAATGATATCATAAGAGTTGAATTTCTTAAAGAGTCATAATCAAACATAATTAGAATTTTTTTTGATAGATAACTATATTTATGAAATAAATAAAATTTTACCCCAATAAATTAATAAAACCACTCTTGATGGACGATTTTAATGATATATATATATTGAATTCATTTTACTATTTAATGTTTATATTCTTTATTTCAATATAATAGTTAAACATAAATCTAATTTTATGTAACACCCCGACCCTAGTTACCTAGAGTCAGCGCATTATTACATAATATTGGCATGATCACAAAAGATCATCTCTTGAACGAACGATTAGTTTAGTAGCATTGGAATCCCTAGATACATTCATAAGGTTTACATTACATCATAAATTAAAAAACTACAATAATATAGTCTCCATAGTTCACACTAATATCCCCTTCAGACTATCTATATAGGTTAGTCATAAAATATTTCTTCACATCCTGAGAAAAATAAAACATAGAAATGGGTGAGCTCAAATGCTCAGTAAGGATAACAATATAGAGGAATCTTCCATAAATAAGCATAATTCATTGAGGCAACGTATAACTAAAACAAAAGCCATTAAAACATGAACTTCAGAATAATATGGAAAAGATAAAATGAAATAATGCCATTTACATATTCACATAGATATTATACTAGTAGAATAATCACATGCAATATAAATAACCACATTCATAATGAAGCAAATGAATAATTCCGAACATTAATTTCTGTGTCAAGGCCTCGTGCCAAGACCTAAGTGATAACTGTAACCAGAACCCAACTCGGAGTGCCTCTGTAACCAGACTCCAACCTGGAGTGCCTCTAACAACCGGACACCAAACCTGAGTGCCTCTAATATCTGGACACCAACCCGAAAGGTCTGCTATAACTGGACCCCAACCCGGTGGGCTTAATTTTACCGGTCCCCAACCCGGAACATACTAGTCAAACACATTCATCTTAAGAGGAGGATAAAATATAACATAAACATTCATATTAAAACTAGAATACGAAATGACAAAAAAATTAATCATAAACTATTAATGACATAAAAATATCTCATCCATAGTCAAACATATAACCAAACCTTACATACAATATATGTGATTTGTATCATAATAAATCAACTTCAAATAAGTGTAAAATTTATCAAAGAATGTTGACATAGATGAAATCAAAACTATTTGAGAGAAATATCTCTTTTTTTAAATCATTTAAAAGTAATATATTTATAAAAGAAAACATTTACTTTGAAAATATTCTTATAATATTTTAAGGGAATCTTCAAAGATTTTATAATGGCAGAATATAGCCGCACCCGCCATATAAGTTAAAAAAAGACATTCTTTCCTTTATTCTGTCAAAAAGTTTAAAAAGGACCTTATTTAGAAAACGACAGAATGATTCCTTTATAAACATCTTATAAAAAGTCAAACAAGGGTATAATTGACTTTATCCCATGTTCTGTAAAATAGTAAGAATGTTTTGAAATACATTTTTAAAAAACATGTATGTGGATGATAAAGAGGTCCCAATAGATAATTATGTATAAACAACCTCAGATAATGAAGAGATTGTGAAATAAACCCTTATCAATTTGGTAACATACGAGAAATACATCCCATGAAAAAGGTATCATAAAATGAATATGTAAATACACAAAAATTAAAGGGTATTACACAAATAATACAATTATGGGCAACACATACACAACACAAAAGAAAATAATGGCAATATGGCATGAATCTCTCGGGAATAAGGAGTGAGATGAAAACCTCATACCTTGTACTTTTCCTTGGATGAGGGTAGTTTAACCTCATGTATAATAGTTAAAACATTGTTATTAAATTATAAAATATCCATGTACATAATTATGATATCATATATGATCTTCTAATATTGCTTTGTTAATAATATTTTAGTATTATCGTCATTTTAGGTGTTAACTTACTCATTTTCTTTTATATTTTTTGTTACATTAGCCATGTTTGTTATGGATAGGATGTATTCTATTCATATCCATAATGATATAAAGTCCTTAAACATTATTATTAATCATCAAATGATAATTATACATGATTGGATACGATGGGGAATGAATCTCATCACGTTCATGGAGACGGTAGTCCGTATGTACGGACGAGCGACAATATCACTCTTTTGAAATTAAAATAATATATAATTGGATTGTATATCATATATAAAATATCATTATCATGTTATATTTAATATTTATAGGAATTAAACATCATTATTATACCCATCCAAATAATAATGTTTTGAATAACAATTACAACACGACGTGGAGACGGTAAGCCGTACGTACACATGTATTATGACATGTCATTCATAGGATGGATAGAATACTGAATATGGTTGTAATATATTTATCATAACATCATAGTATATGTAAGATACTGGAGTTATTAATTTATAATGTTAATAACAAATAAAGAAGAAGTGGAAGAAGAAAGGAACTTGAATGAAGGAGGTGAAAACATTAACTCTTCTTTGGGTTCTTCCTTTTGATTTGATCAAAACGGCTACTTAGATTGGCTTTATGATCAAACTAAGGCATCTAGGTTTAATTGAGGGAATTTGAGAGAGTATTTCGGAAGGTTATGACCATGCCTAAAGGCTTTTAATGTGTGAATTAGTGATAAGGGTGGTGCCCTTTTATAAGAGGGGTTAGGGGAACCTTTGGAAAAGCTAGAAATATTATTTTGTTATAAATACATATTCGGTTTCTAATGGATCCAAAGAGGATTATTAAAAGTATAAGGTGGGTATGGGTCGATATAATTTCAACCAATAGAATTTAGATAGGTTTGGGTCATTATATTAACCTTATCTTTTAGTTTTAACTCTTAGTTAATTAGTTTGACATTTACCATGTCACTTTTTATTTTATATTATATAGTTAATAAAAACACAATACACATCCAAGAGACTCCCAAGTATTCCATTAATGATAAAAATATCATGATATAAGTCGTTTGGCAGATCCTTTAATTTTTAAAAATATAATATCAATTAATAATATAATATTTGTTTTAAAAACACATTTATGTCATTTTTGACACTATTCAATAATTGATTTTTGTTAAAGTCATAAATACTTTATTAATTCGAACCAAACTCATTTAAGAAATCCTATAATGTCATATTAACCAATAAAATTCATGTATGTCATCAAAACAGTCAAATTATATTTATTATAACATTTATAATATCAATTATTTGATTCGTTCATTAATAAGAAAAATATTGCATCATTATTGTGTCATAAATAATATTAATTATTAAATGTATAAAAATTATAAATATACTAAAATTTTGTAGGAAGTCATTTTAGATTTATAATTAATATTTATAGTCGTAATTCCAACATATATAACACTATGTAATTTTTTTTTTCTAAAAGATATATGCTTATGTTATTTTTGTATTTATTTTAACTTAATTAATATAAAGTGTCCTTATCACTTACAAGTGGATCCATGGGGTCCCAAAATCAACTAAAATACGCCCATAGTCATACACATATCCACCAATAATATTAGGACACGTTTTAGGGTAATTTATTATTATTATAATATTATCTTTTACCCTTTTCTACTGGATTTACCCGTTATCCTTGGTAAAAAAAATATTTACCGAAGTAATTAATCAAAATGTATAAAAATAAAAGTTAACTATTTACACAATTTAGACATCATGATTCCAAATATGTAATCCATTTTTCCAAATTCAAAACACAGAAGTGGAAGAAATTAATTTAAAATTAATTACCGTTGTTAAAACCAAAAGTGTGTTTCAAGAGATAATAACTACCAAAAGATTGACACTTGTTTATGTCCGGTTTAATTGTGAAATTATGTCCAATGACCAAAATTGTATTAAATGGGAATAATATATTCTAAATATACTTTAAGTCAAATTAAATACATATTTTATCACGATTAATTATTTCGATTAAAAAAGATGTTTTTAAATAAAATTTACTAATTTTCACTATTCCTCAAAATATAAAATTTATCCAAAAAGTTCCAAAATTTTAGCATAGACTAATTTTTATATTCCAAATCCAAAAATGAAGTCCATTTTGAGAGATAAAGTTTATAAAATTTAAAAAAGTGGGTATTAGTATTCATAACGGCAACTTTGATTGGTCGTAGTGTGTTAGAATCTCGAAGTGGTGTACAACACACACTACTGTATTATTCAAAGGAAATCGTATCGTAGAAGCATGGGTTATTACATTCTCCATTAATTTAATAAATTTCTTCCTAGAAAATTATGATCAGTATTGGAAACATGGTGTTGACATTTCAAAATATCTTAGTTGAAATCCCACATCGAAAAATGGATTAATGAGGCCTTTATTTAAATTAAAGAGCGGTAAGTATTAAGGTTATCGAAAATAACACATAATAGGGTTACATGTAAGAAAATATAGATATGGAAGAGAAATATGACCATCAATATCTACTGGATATTGGTAGAGAACATGGCTATGAAAAGGCCAATTATCCCAAGGCCATAAATTTTTGGTGATCTAAGGTACCATCTAGGACAACATTTTTGTTCTAAGTTCCTTTTCTTAATGTTGAGGAATTTATTTATGTGATTGGATAAGATCATAAGGATATATACTTAATTTATAATTAGAGTTTTATCTATTAATAAATTACCACCACAAACTCATTTTTCACTACAAAACATAATACAAATCAAAAATACTCTATTTATCCTAATATATAGGGTTCCTAATATAATGAATGTATAATTCACATATAAGACCCATTAAAAAAAGAAACTACATTACACAATCTAGGGACTTCACATTGTCCAGTGGTATGCGATAAATCCCAATCATACTATGGTTGTGGGTTTGATTTCTGCATCTTTGTCCGACATGATGGATTGTCAAACGGTCTGTGTGTTGTCCTTTTATAAAAATCCGAAAATAACCTTTCAAATGTAATCCATTCCAACCTTTAGACTTATCTAAAATACTAATATCCAAACTCACAGTCCAAAATTTTTAAGCAAGTTAATCATAATGAAAATCCTTTTTTTCCATGTAATAACTTGTGAACACCTTCACCATGTATTATTTTAAAACATGGTAACATCATGAATTACCATAAAACCTTATTGATTACATTCATGATCCCTTATTCCTTATAGAATACTGTATATACTCCTTATATGCAAAAATTTTGTAAACTCCAACAATGATGGAATATGCAAATCATTAATCAGTTTCAAGGTAACTAAGAATATCCAATATAATTTATCTAAATCAATATTGTATTATTCCAAAATCACTACCTTGATATCAGAACCATATTATGGTTTATCATTCTCTCAACCATATATTTTCCAAAAATTTAACCTACTATAGAGTCACTTTTCGTGGTTCCACACAATCTCAAGTCCTTAATGAAATAGTACTGCAGTACGATCCTTATATACTCCATAATTATTATAACCAATATATTGTTGATACAACACTCAAATGACAAAATTCTCTAATAACAACATAAGAACTCTAATCATTCCTCCTCATCTGTGATAGTATCATAACTTTATTTTTATACAATAGCATCATTTGGGGAATACATTGATGATTTGGACATTGGTTCGTGTAGTGTCCAAACTACTTCTAGATTAACCATTGTACATTTGAATCCTTTTTTTTACAATTACAGTCACGTAATCAGTGTCCTTTTTCTCCACAATTATAACATACTCCCTTTCCCTTCATGAATTTTCCAAGGTGATTGTTTCTATAGTTATAACATATGGGAAAATCCTTCTTTACCTTCTTTCCTTTATTCATCCTTCTCCCTACCATCCTTTTCTTCTATGGCTTCCCTTAAATTCCATAGGACTCCAAGAATTCTTTACTTATATTATTAACACAAGATTTTATTTCTTCATATGGTGATAATACATGGGAGAATATTTACATTCTAAATTCTTTCTTTGGACCATGAAAGAGATGATCCTTCTTACTCTTTGGATCATGTATATTTCTGGAGTTCTCATTCCTTCTACTGGGCGCCATTTCTAAACAATGGCATACACTAGATTTGTTTATGAAAATAAATACCTAATCTCGAACTTGTAAAACACATAACATAAATTAAATAGTTTATGGATATAATCCATAATCATAAAAATGTTTTCTTTGAGTAAGTATATACTCATAAGCCCTTCATAATGGTTTGTAAACAAAATGAGAATTATCCTAAGCATATCCCCTGGGAGTTTCATAACCAAGAGTACAACAAGGCCTATTGTCGTGCACCAGTTCCCGTTCGAGTCTAGCACAAAGCGGTGTTTTTGGGTTTTTCCACTAGGTACATCTGTGCCAAATCCACCTCTACCTACTCGTATCCAGACATAGATGTATTTCTCGGAAAACTCAATAAATTCCTACAATACCAAAATTCTAGGATTTTATACTATACTATTCCTCAAAGTCATATTTAGATCTATGTGCTCTAATCAGAGTTTATCTAAATCTAGCTTTCAAGGATTGTACTAAACTTCCTCTAATACCAACTGTAATGCCTCGACCCTAGTTACCCAGAGTGGGTGCATTATTACATAACATTGGCATGATCACAAAAGACCAAGTCTTGAATGACCGATTAGTTTAGTAGCCTTGGAATCACTAGATAAATTCATAAGGTTTACATTAAATCATAATGTGAAAAACTACAATAATATAGTCTCCATATTCCACACTCATATCCCCTTAATACTATCCCTGCAGGTTAGTCATAAAATATTTCTTCACATCCTGGGATAAATAAAACATAGAAAGGGGTGAGCTCAAATGCTCAGTAAGGATAAAAATATAGCGGAATCTTTCAAAAATAAGCATAAACACTTGAAAAAACGTATAACTAAAACAAAAGCCTTTAAAACTTGAACATCATAATAATATGGAAAAGATAAAATGAAATAATTCCATTTAAATATTCACATAGATATTATACTAGTCTAATAATCACATGCAATATCAATAACCACTTTCATAATGAAGGAAATGCATAATGCTGAACTTTTATTTCTGTGTCAAGGCCTCGTGCTAGGACTTAAGGGATAACTATAACCAGAACCCAACCTGAAGAGCCTCTGTAAACAGACTCCAACCTAGAGTGCCTCTAATAACTGGACACCAACCTAGAGTACCTCTAATATCTGGACACCAACCCGAAGGGTCTGATGTAACCAGACCCCAACCCGAAGGGCATACTTTTACCGGTCCACAACCCAGAACATACTAGTCCATAAAATTCATCTTAAGAAGTGTATAAAATATAACATAAACAATTGTATTAAAACTAGGATATGAAATGCCAAAACATTATTCATAAACTATTAATGACATAAAAATAACTCATCCATAGTTAAAAAAATAACAAAACCTTACATACAATATGGATGATTTGTATCATAATAAATCAACTTCAAATAAGTGTAAAATTTATCAAAGGATGTTGACATAGATGAAATCAAAACTATTTGAGAGAAATATCTCTTTTTTTTTAAATCATTTAAAAGTAAAATATTTATAAAATAAAACATTTACTTTGAAAATATTATTATAAGCTTTTAAGGGAAGCTTCAAAGATTTTATAACGCAATAATATAGTCTCACCCGCCGTATAAGTTAAAAAAATACATTCATACCTTAATTCTGTCGAAAGGGATAAAAAGTACCTTGTTTGGAAAATGACAGAAAGATTCCTTTATAAAAATCTTATAAAAAGTCAAACAAGGGTATAAATGAATTTAACCCATAGTCTATAAAATAGTAAGAATGTTTTGAAATATATTTTTATGAAACATAGATGTGGATGATAAAGAGGTCCTAGTAGATAATTATGTATAAACATCCTCGGATAATGAAGAGATTGTGAAATAATCCCTTACCAATTTGGTAACTTACGAAACATTCACCCAATGAAAGAGGTATCACACAATGAAAATGTTAATACACATAACAGAAAGTGTATGACACAAAAAATACAATTATTGGCAGTACATACACCACACAAAATGTAAAAGTGGCAATATGGCATGAATCTCATGAGAATAAGGAGTGAGATGAAAACCCCTTACCTTGTACTTTTCCTTGGTTGAGGGTAGGATATCCTCCTGTATAATAGTTAAAACATTGTTATTAAACTATAAAAGATCGATTTCCATAATTATGATATCATATATGATCTTCTAAAAATGTTTTGTTAATAATATTTTAGTATCATCGTTGTTTCGGGTGATAACTTACTCATTTTCTTTTATATGTTTTGTTACATTAGTCTTTTTTTATGCATAGGATGTATATAAGTAATATCCAGAATGATATAAAGTCCTTAAACATTATTTTTAATCATCATATTGGAATTATACTTGAATGGATACGATGGGTAATGAATCTCATCGCGTTTGTGGAGACGGTAGTCCGTACGTACACACGAGCGACAATATCACTATTTTGAAATTAAAATAATATATAATTGGATAGTATATCATATATACAGAATCATTATCATGTTATATTTACTATTTACATGAATTAAACATCATTATTATAACCATCCAAATAGTAATTTTTTGAATAACAATTACACCACAACGTGGAGAAGATAAGTCGTACGTACACACGTATGGTGACATGTCATTCAAAGGATGGATAGAATACTCAATATGGTTGTAATATATTTATAATAAAATCACTGTATATAGAAGATACTGGAGTTTTTATTTTATAATTGAAATAACAAATAACTATGAAGTGGAAGAAGAATAGAACTTGAAAAGGTGAGGTGAAAACATTACCTCTTCTTCGGGTTCTTCCTTCTGATTTGATCAAAAGGGATACATAGGTTGGTTTTATGATCAAACTAAGGCATCCAGGTTGAATTTAGGGAAGTTGAGAGAGTATTTGGGCAGGGGTTGGCCGATCCAAAAGGTTTTGAATGTGTGAATTAGTGAGAAGGGGGAGTTACCTTTTATAAGAGGGGTGAGGGGCACCTTTGGAAAAGCTAGAAATATTATTTTATAATAAATTAATATTCAGTTTCTAATGGTTCTAAAGTGGATTATTCAAAGTCCTAGGCGGGTATGGGTCGCAATACTTCCAACCAATAGAATTTAGACATGTTAGGGTCATTATATTAACCTTATCTTTTAATTTTAACTCTTAGTTAATTAGTTTGACATTTACCATGTCACATTGTATTTTATATTATATCATTAATAAACATACTATATACATCCAAGAGACTCCAATGTGGTCCGTTAATGATACACCTATCATTATATATGTCCCTTGGCAGAACCTTATATTTTTAAAAATATAATATCAATTAATAATATAATATTTGTTTTAAAAACTCATTTATGTCAATTTTGAGGCTATTCAATAATTGATATTTGTTAAAGTTGTAAAAACTTTATTAATTAGAAATAAATTTATTTAAAAAATCCTATAATGTTATATTATCCAATAAAATTCATGGATGTCATCAAAACATTAAAATTATATTTATTCTAACATTTAAAATAACAATTATTTGATTCATTCATTAATAAAAAAAATACTGCATCATTATTGTGTCATAAATAATATTAATTCTTAAATGTCTATAAATTAAAAATAATCTTCCATTATGTAGGAAATTTTTTTAGCTTTCTAATGAATATTTATAGTCGTAAATCCAACATATATAACCCTATGTAATTGTTTTCTAAAAGATATATGCTTATGTCATTTATTATTTATTTTAACTTAATTTATATAAAGTCTCCTTATCACTTACAAGTGGATCCATGATGTCCCAAAATTGACCAAAAGATGCTCATGGTCGGACATGTATCTACCAATAACATTAGGACACATTTGAGGTTAATTTATTATTATTATAATATTATTTTATACCCTTATTTACCGGATTTACACTTTAACTATAGTAAATAAAATATTTACCAAAGTAATTAATCAAAATGCCTAAAAATAGAAGTTACCAATTTACACAATTTTACATCCTGATTCCAAATAAGAAATCCATTTTTCCTAATTCAAAACACATAAGTGGCAGAAATTAATTTAAAATTAATTCTTTTTGTTAAAACAAAAAGCGTGTTTTTAAGAGATAATAACTATCATAAGATTGACACTTGTTTATGTCTGGTTTAATTGTGAAATTATGTTAAATGACCAATATTGTATTAAATGGTAAAAATATATTCTAAATATAATTTAAAACCACTTAAATTCATAATTTATCACTATTAATTATTTTGATTAAAAAAGTTGATTTCAATTAAAATTTAGTAATTTTCACTATTCATCAAAATATAAAAGTTATCCGAAAAGTTCCAAAATTTTTCCCTAGGCTAATTTCAGTATTCCGAATCAAAAAATTAATTCCATTTTGAGAGATATTATTTATAAAATTTTAAATAGTGGGTATTACTATTCATAATGGCTACTTTGATTGGTCGTAGTGTGTTAGAATATCGATGTTGCATACAACACACGCTACTGTATTATTCAAAGATTATCGTACCATGGAAGCCTGGGGTGTTACATTTTATGAATAAATTAATGTGTTTTTATAAAAGGTAATTTTTCCACCTTTTAATGGAACAACTAATTTAAATCTAATTTTTCTCACCCTTATAATTTTTATATAAAAACATTTTGTTGTTATTTAAATCAAGATTTTATCCGGGTGAATTTTTGTGACATCTGTAGAAATTTTTTTTCTGATGAATAATGATAATAACTGAATATTTATTGATAACTCCTTTTTCATTTAAATTATTTATATAGAAATATTATACATTAATTATGTTTTATAGTATAACTAGAAAAATGTCACCAAAATTTACAGAATTTGGGACATTCTAACCAATGATATGTAGAAATTGAATATAAAAGAATTTCAATCATTTAACTAGTCACTTTAAAACCCTATTTTGTGACACGCCTATGAGATTTATTTTAAATTATTTTCTACCAATAATATGTTTAGAATTTTGAAAAATGGATTATTCATTTGGAATAAGAAATTATATAATTTTTATTATTGTAAAAATAGTTTTTTAACAAAAATATTAGTTTAATTAAATAAATATAATTATAGTGATTAAGGAATAAATGTTTTTACATGGCGGATAAACATTAGCATAAGAGACCAAATAACTTAGAACAATTTATAAAATCCAATGATTGGATATATTTTTAATTCTTCTAAATGTAGATCTCAAATAGAAAATTATTTTCAGCCACATTATGTAAGTGAGTCATCTGAATTGTGTTTCCCATTCTATATTTACAAGGATACCACTCCCCCTCCACTATATAAGTTCACTCAACCCCTTAAATTATTCATCCCACTAAATACAATTATATTAAAAAAATTAAAAATATCTTACCAAATTTATTCCCTTATCATTCTTAACTTCACTTTTGGCATATTCCTAAACAAGGAATCCTTTTAGTAAAAACCAAGAGGTGTTTCCAAATGAATTAGTAAAATCCTTCTATAAGATATATATTTTATTTTCATTCTCCACCCTCTAAATTAATATTCTTCCAATTATATACAATTTCCATTGATTACTCAATATAATGACTTTGTTTATAAGTGTAATTATTAAACCTACAAATTCATCAATCAAATGGGTAATAAACATATTGTTCATGTGTACGATGAACTACAACCTAATGAAACGACATTGTTATTTTTTATTTTACCAAATATCATGGTGAGAATTTATATAAAAATAATTTTATTATATATATATATATATATAATTTAAGATTTAATTATGCTACATAAATTATTATATAACACATAAAGTCATTCTTACGATTTTATGTAAATATGGTAACTTTGTTTGTCATGGTGTGGACTATGACCTCTTCAAAGAGATGTCATTCGTTGACACATTAAATTAAAGATATTGAGGATGAGTTTATGAAATTTATATGACATGTGTTAAATAGTAATTCTAATTTAATATATAAATATAATTATTTTTAATTTAGTTTATTTCATTAAATATTATAATAATATTGAATAAACATTTATTCGAACATACAACCTACTGTCTCTATGTATGGGCACTTCCAATTATTATTTATATATTTTAAGGTTTATTATAAAATATTATTTAATGAATATATATGATATTTATATCAGTTTTTAATTAATTGAACAATTAAATCATGATCTATATAATAATATCATGAATTAAAAAGGCAAATATTTTTTAAAAAACAAAGTGGATGTTACCCGAAACATAATATTAACAAGGAATTTTTAATTAATGGATAATATAAAGTATTAATAAAATATTATATAGTATTATATTTAATAAAATAGTTATTTTAATAATTCAAATTAATTTATACTAATTATACAAGTGGAATGAATGTGTACAAATAATGTCAAGAATTCAGGTAATTATTTTATCGTCTCAATTATATATATGTGAGACTTAGGCAATATTTTCCACTTATTTCTATTGTGGGGTTTATACTATTCCATGGAATATAATATATGATTATTATACATTAAATTTTATGGATTTATATATCTTATTTATGATATTTCATTCATGGGGTTTGTGGTCCAATGTTACTAAATTGGTAATGTAATTTTGTCTCAATTTTCCATCACTAAGTTACATGTCATCATACAATCCTATATTTTACAAAGTGGGCTATATAATTATATTAAATTTTTTATATCATGAATTTAATTATTTTAACAATATTATAAAATTAATTTAATTTTATTATTTCATTTAAAATATTATTAAGTGTTTCCAAATTGATAATATATTTTTTCTATAATATAATAATTTATTAGTACTTTATTATTATTCTTCCAATAGTGGAATATTATGATACATATCCAAAGAAATATTATTAATTTTCATATCCAGTATTTTTTCATTATATATTCAATCAATGGTAATATTTTCCACTCCATGGTACTAAATATAATTTAGAAAGTTTTTTAATGAAAACTCATCTCTATCCCAAGCATCAGTAAGAAATCTCTGATTTTTTTTCAAAACCATGGTCTCCAAAAAAAATGATGTTAATATTTACATATAAATTTTAAATTTATATTCAATGAAATATGTTTTGAAAACGTTTCAAAACAGTCTTTATATGTTTTCATTATATTTTCATAGAAAAAATGATTCATTAAGATTTCAATATTCAATTATATGTTTTCAAGAAAAAAATATATTCAAAATGTTTTCAAGAATCATCTATAATGATTCATAGAAAATTATTTTAAAAATTTTCTTCATTCATATTTTACTTGTTTTGAAGGAAAATATTATTTTATAATATTATTCGGCTTCCTCTATATGTTTTCAAAGAAAAAGGTTTTCTATTTTTTCAAACATAATTTATATTGTTTCATGTAAAAAAGTTTTAAAAATGATTTTACTATTTTATTAAATGATTTTAATGAAAATTTCAATGATAATGTTTTTCAAAATATTTTATGTTTTAAAAATTATTTTTTTCAAGGAACAAATGATATTTTCATCAAGAAATGATTTTTAAAGATTAAAAAAAATTATGTTCCATCTAAGATAAAATATATTGGTTCTACTCATGTCATTATATGTTTAATATCCAATTGTTTTATTTATATTATTTATCTTAATGGTTCATGTTTTTAGGCAATCATTTTTTTAAAAACCATTTATATATAATTAGATATATTTTTTTAATACCATTTCTCTTTCATAGGATATATGTTTATGAAAACTGTTTCTATTTTTTGGGTTTTATTTATATCAAATCCCTTTCTTATATTATGGGTTATATATTAATTAAACCCATCAATTTTTCAATTGTTTTTTTCTCATAAAACTTATTTCTCTTTCACATTTTAAATATTTATTTCCACATTTCCATTTCATGGGTTATGTTCTTAAGAAACCCTCTTCTTTTAAAATATTATACATTGATGAAATGGTTATGTAAAATTTACCATCTACACATGTAATGGTCGGAGTGGATACTCAAAATGGTAGGGGGGAGGGGTCATTGAGTACCTATTAAAAATTTCTATTTAAAAGATTTATATTGAAATACACCAATTCATAAAACAAGTTAAACTGTAGTGAATTTAAAAAGATTGTAAGTGTTCAATTAGTTTCTCAAAGATTGATTATTTCTCAGTTAACATAAATTAAACATTAAGTTATCTTTTGAAACTAACTTACGAGCTAGAAATAATTACAATCACATGCTAGTTCATCTATCAGAGTTACTTTAAAAATGATTTGAATTTCAAAGTAATTAGCAGCAGAATATTCAATCTAGTTTAAACTAAAATAAGATGCACAACAGTTTTAACCAAGAGTTTTAGTCTCAAGCTGAGACTTAGTCCTCTCAAACTATTTATATATATAACATTGATCCACACCTAGGATCAGGGTTTACAATTGTACTCAAACTGTCCAGGTCCTCAAAACTCTACAACAGTTCTACGTGGGAAAGCAACAACAATAGCACACAGGTCGACCATATCCTTAGACTTCTACCACAACTCTACGTGGGATAAAAAGGTGTAATGACCATGGTGTGAGAATTTCAGTATCCTCTAGTTTAGCTTAGGAGTAAGTCTGTGTCCATATAGAAATAAGCACGCACACTATTCGTAATGTAATGAAAATGATCACAACAGAGAAATAATATGAAAATGAGTTTAGAATGATCTTGTGTGATGTCAATGCATCTTTGGACTCTTTTGGATTGAATCAAATGAAGCTTTGAGTCCTTCAATGGATGTTTTCTGGAAAATAGAGTGTCCTGGTTCTGTTCCTTTACTTCTATTATAGGTGTTAAACTTGAATGTGAGAGTAGTCATTCTAGCACTTGAACCTCCTCTTTGAACTTCTGTTTTCGATGTTTATGAGTGTTCTTAGAGTTCTTTGTGTGATCTTCTTGTATGTCTCTTTGTGCATTCTCTATGTCACACGCTTTATACGCATATTTTATCTTCATTTTATAACTCATGTGGTGGTTCGACATAAGTCATGATTACTTCTGTAGGTATAATGTATGGTTCCCTGACATCCAAAAAGCATCATTAATTAATTTCAATAGAATTAAAAGAACAAAATATGATCTTCACTAATAACCAACCACAGAGATACAGTTTAGAGAAACATCGATTGGTTTCCATCTGTAGATCATTGTATCAGTGAAATTTTTGCGGTGGAATTGTAACGGTAGGTCTTGCATCAGTAGATATTACTCTCTATGATGGTATAATTTTGTTTAGTAGCTCCTTGTGTAGCGGTATCTCCTTGAATCTGTAGCTCCATATATTCGTAGCTCTTCATAATGGTGAACATCATTCGGTAGCTCTACCTCGCTATTAGTAATTGTTAACATTGGTAGCGGTAGATCTCTCTATTAGTAGATGCCTCTATCGGTAGCTTGTATCAGTGACCTTGTCTATCATAAGACTTAGTATATTGGTGACCACTACTTATCGGTATCTCTATCTGTATGAGTGACTTTAAAACTTGAATGCTTATAAAGTATCTGTTCTAGGCATTTCATTTCCATATTGAGTTAGTATCACGATTAATCATCATTAAACATATATAATCATATATAAACATTTAATAAATTATTCAAATGATATGATATGATAATTTTGATATTCATATCAACTAATTATCATGATTTCATAATTAAAAAATATAATTAATATATTGATAGACAATATTTGGGATTTTCAAAAACATCTAAACATAATTGATATTATCAAAACAGGTGAGTCCAACAATCACCCCCTTTTTGATAAAAACAAATTATGGCATTATAATTCTGAATAAACATTAAAGATTTAGTGTTAAATACATCTAATGGAATTTATCAGTGTGTTTAGATGATAACTCTCAAATGTACCAGGGTTAAACTTTGGGCAATCGTAACAGTAAAAAAGAAATAGAATATTTATTTATCCCAAAGACACATATTATAATTTTCTCCCCCTTAGTGTATGTTCTCACAATATTATAATATTTCTCCCCCTTTGTGATTAGAAATAAGAGAAAAACAAAGGTTCAGAGCATAAAAGAAGAAGAGAGATAATAGACATTTTCATTTCACATGACAATGTTACATGAGATAGTACGAAAGAAGTACAATGATTCTTATTAAATTTCATGGACACTAATCAGTAAACCTCCTCAATAGGTAATTTGGATTTTTATGTGGGATAATAAGAGGATTCAAGCTTGGTTGAAGTAGGTGAAGTCTTGGGAACACCAGTGATGATCAAAGGTGGTTGAGCAACTGAAACACTATCAGACCTGTAGTGGGTACTCCTTCGTGTGATCATGGGAGTGAGACTTCTGATAGCTTGAGCTGAAGTCAAATGAGGTGTAGAAGTAGACTAAACATAGGTAGGCGGGGCTAGAGGTATAATAGTAGGCTTACTGTCCACATGTAGAAATGGATGTAATAGATATTTGAAATCCATGACGATACATCCCCCTCTCTATATTGCAGAGATAAAGTCATCCTTGTCCTTTATAAATTTGTCCAAAGCAGGGGTCATCTCCTTGATCTTACCAACATGTTCATTGAAGGCATGAATGACTGGGGGGTAGTTTCAGATTCCCTAACAGTAGCTTGAAATGGTTGGTTAGATGATGCTTGTTGTAGACTATCTGAAAATAGTAATCAATTTTTTCATTTATTTACTTCTGGGCTGCAATAGAATCTCTCATATAATCTTGGATAATTTTTCTGATATCCTGGGTGGTAGTAATTACCTGAGAATCAGATGATCTACTGGCACTAACTTGACTTCGTTCTTCTTTCAGCATAGATCTAACCTGTTCAACATCAACTGAAACTTTGTGTGCACCAAGAAGTCCTATAGTAAAATCTACTGTTTCTTTGAAAGACTAAGTCAAATTACTTATATGTTTCATCACAACTAAATCATGAGTACTAACATGAATTTTTATGATCTTATTAAAATATTCAATCACGTCCACAAACTATTTCACTACACCTCGAATGTAGTTGATGTCAGTATCAACTTCAGATTTAGAACTCATGAAGGTGTTAAATGAAGCAACAGATTGCTTCAAAGAATCAACATCCTCTATCAAACTGCCAATCTGATTTTGACACACTATCACTTTGTCCATCACTTCTATCACAAAACATGAAACAACATTTATCAGAGAAGATACCAAAGAACATTCCATCTTACTTTTCTCTTCAACAAAATAGGTTTTCAATTTAGATTTCAGTGCCTCAAGATATCCTTTCCTAACATTGTATTTAGGTAGAGCTAGAGGATCTTCTGGTAGAGCAGTAACATCATATAAGAAAATATAATAAGATACATGATGCCTTCTAATGGGTTTCAAATCATCATAATTAGTATATTCTAGTCCCAATACAACAAATCATAGATCCACAGACCAATATTCCTCTTCTTAGGTCACAGAAACTGATCCTATCCTTACAGGTTCCTCCCCCTCAACCTAAGCATTCTTCACTATATCTGCAACATCAGCAGCAACATGGGGTAATTACTCTTTAGAAGAGTCTGCTACAACCATATTCATATCCAAACCAGGTTTCACAGTTTGGGGTAAGTCAGCAATAGGTACTGGTCTGTCTACTTCAAGAATCTCTTCAACAGGTAAAATAGAGCTCTCAATCAGAGGACTGAGACTCAAACATGTACTTTCATTATTAAATACTTCTTACTCTTCATCATCAGTACTATTGGAATCTAGGCCAGTCTTCCTATGATCTGATCTTTCCAAGACATCCTCATTTACCTATATTTCTTCAACAGTTTCTCCTTGAACTGCTTCACTTCAAGGTAGAGTCACAGGTGAACTTGACTTTCCATATGATACCTTTTCAGTAGTTGGGATTGGAGGAAAATCAGGATCCCCTCCATCTACTATTGAGGTATCCTCATCAGCATCATCATCACTGTATTGAGGTTCTCAGTCATTTGGTCCTATACATGGATCTCTCTTATCTCTTGTCCGATTGGAATGCTCAACAGGGTTAAATTTATCATAAATTTTCTCATCATCATTTTCCCATTCCATATTCCATGGGTTTTAGAAAATCTTTATGTACATACAAACTGTTTTTATAATAAAAAAGTTGTCTTTTACAAAAATGGTCACATCCTGAGACTCAGCCACACCTTTTACCTTGATCATCAAAGATATCAGTTTTGCATAGAATATGTCATTTTTTTTGATTTTGACCTTGTCATATCATTGATTTGAATCATCAAAAGCCTACAAAAATTCACTTTGAAACTATGACATAGTAGATACAACAAGAATATATCTTCGAATCTGAGGTTTGCATAATCCCCTCTTCTTGTACTTAACACATGCTGGATAAATTTGAATAGCGGTAGGTTTTGTCCATCCATTTCTTTAGCAACTACTTTTCTTAGTGTGTCATCTCCAGTGAGCTCTTCCAAAGTCATTTCATACTAAAAAATGTCCCTAGTGGGAGGTACTAGAAATGATAAATATCCAAACTCACCAACGTTTGGAACTTTCATGCACTCAACCCATTCAATGGAAGAAAAAGATATTCTCTTGTCATTCACTACTAATACCATTATGTTCTCAATTTCAGATTTCTCAAAACAATAAAACTCCTAGAATTCCTATAACAATTTAGGATAATGAGGACTATTTTTATTCTCAAAATATTCAATCCACCCTTATTCATCCAAAATCATTAGAATCAATTATTTGCTGGGCAGGATCCATTATTCACAGAGTTCCTTCTTGATAACGATATTTCAATTCAGTATGTGCGGGTTCACTACACTCTTCTCATGACTTGTTCCACTTCCACTGCCTTTAGATCCTTCATTTTACCTCTTTGGACATGGCACGTCACCTTTATCTCTGACTAAAAGCACCTTTACTATTGCCATTTTTGAATCGATGAACATTGTGTTCGCAAAAAATGAGGGGGTTCGAGAAGTAAGGTTTGAAGAGAAGAGAGTTTTCGGTGGATTGAAACATGACTTGGACATAATTTTTATCATTTAGGAATCAAGATGTAATAAAAATTAATACATTAAAGATAATAACGGTTTCCATTAAAAACACGAAATCTAGATAGAACAGAACATATCAATGGCAACTACCGGTGAGAATTCTAACGGTGAGGTCTCACTGATGGTGAGGTTTTTCTATCGGTGAAGTTAATCTATCAGTGAGGTTTATCAATCGGTGAGGTTGATATATCGGTTAGGTTTATCTATCGATGAGGTTTATGCACAGTTTATCATTCCTAACTCATTTCAAATGTAACTTATCCTTTTTGAACTTATAGTCTTGGTGAATATGTCAGCTAATTGATGTTCTCTGTCTATAAATTCAAGAGTAATATCACCCTTTTGATAATGATCTCTCAAAAAGTGATTCCATACATCAATGTGTTTAGTTATAGAGTGAGATATAGGATTCTTAGAGATATTGATCGCACTAGTGTTATCACAGTTTATAGATACATGCCTAAATTGATATCCATAGTCCAATGAAGAATGTTTCATCCATAGAAATTGTGAACAACAACTACCAGCAGCAATGTACTATGCTTCAGAAGTAGACAATGCAACAGAATTATGCTTTTTACTACACCATAATAATAAGGATTTACCTAGAAGGTGACATGTTCTAGAAGTGCTCTTCCTATATAACTTGGAACTAGTAAATTCAACATCTGAATAACTTATTAAATCAAAATATAGACATATTGGACAAAATAATCTTATATTGGTAGTATGTTTAAGTTATTTGAAAATCCTTTTAATAGAAAGGAAGTGTGACTCTTTTGGATTTGCTTCAAATCATGCACACATACATACACTAAACATAATATCTGGTCGACTAGCAGTGAAATAACGTAAACTCCCAATCATACCTCTATAACTGGTTTGATCCACTGGTTTCCCAGTTTCATCTGCATCCAATTTACAAATGGTACTCATAAGTGTATCACTTTCTCTATTATTATCCAAACCAAAAACATTTAAAAAATAATTTTTATATTTACTTTGATTTCAAATAATACCATTTTCATATTAAAAAACATGAAATCGAAGAAAATATTTGAGATCTACCATTATTATCATTTCAAATTCACTTTGCATACACATTGAAAAATAAATACATAAAGCATTTTTAGAAGATCTAAAAACAATATCATCAACATAGATTTGTACTATCAAAACATCTTTCAAAATCATTTAGATAAAAAGTGTTGGATCAAGAATACCTTTAATAAAACCTTTTGAAATAAGAAACTTACTAATTCTATCATTCCATGCTCATGGAACTTGTTTTATACCATAAAAAGCATTAGAAATATTAAAAAAATGATTTGGAAAATTAGTATTAGTAAATCCAGGTGGTTGTTCAACAAAAACATCTTCAAATTAGAAAACCATTTAGAAATGAACTTTTAACATCCATTTGATATAACATGAAATTCCGATGAGCATCATAAGCAAGTATAAATCTAATAGCTTCTAACCTAGATACTGGTGCAAAGGTTTCCTCATAGTCAATTATTTCTTCTTGACTATATCCTTATGAAAATAAACTATCTTTGTTTCTAACTATATTTTCAGACTCATCAACTTTATTTCTAAAAACCCATTTAGTGCCTATGGCTAAGGTGTCCTTAGGTCTGTCTTCTAATTCCCATACATTTTTTAATTCAAATTGATTTAACTCTTCTTTAATATACATTACCCAATATTCATCATTGATATCATCATCGATTTTTTTATGTTTTGACTTTGAAAGAAAGGCTTGGTTTTCAACCTAATTTCTTAAAGAAGCACTAGTTTGTGTTCATATATCTAAATCTCCTACAACAACATCTAAAGGATAGTTTTAAGGGTCCTAGTTAGTCTAGAAAAAGTAGAGCTAGAAATTTTAGGATCATTTACATGTTCAGGTTCAACAAAAACTGGTTCTGGAAAATTTCCAGAATAGGTTGTCTTAACAACAGGTTCACTATTCTTTTCATTAAGTTTTAGAATTTAAAAAACTTCTTCAAGATTTTTAGAAGGGGTATTAGGTTCATGTGGATCAGTTTCATCAAATTTGTTGTGTATAAATTCTTCCACACAGTTTTTCCTCTTATTAAATACTCTATAATCATTTCTAGATATAGAATAACCTTGAAATATTCCTTCATCTCTTTTGGATGAAATCTTATCAAGATTTTCTTTTGTATTGAGAATAAATACTTTGGAACCAAAAACTCTAAAGTAACTAACATTAGGCTTCCTATTATTCCACAGTTCATAAGAGTTCTTTTTTAAGAATAGGTCTAATCAATACAATATTTATAATATAACAAGATTTATTTATAGATTCTACCCAGAAGTAAACAGGTAAGTCATACTCATTGAGCATAGTTCTTGAAATTTCTTTTGAGGGTTATATTCCTTATTTCTATAACAACATTCTCTTGAGGTGTCCTAAGGGAAGATAAATTGCCACTGTAGAAATTGTGTGAGCAATAGGTTACAAATTCATGATTTTCGAACTCACGGCCACGATCACTTCTCAGTGTCTTAATATTAAGTCTACTAAGGTTTTCCATAGACATAGAGTATTTAATGAAATAGGAATAAGATTCACTTTTGTGAGCAAGAAATTATAACCAAGTGTATCTAGAAAATTCATATACTAGAACATAGACACAATTCATTCCATTTAAACTAGAAACTCTAGATGGTCCAATTAAATCCAAATGAACCAACTCGAGAGGTTGAGAAGTTAAAACATCATTATTTAATTTGAATGGAACTTTATGTTTCTTTCCCCTTTTATTGGGATTACAAACTTTGTCTGTTGGGAATTTTAGTTTGGGTAGGTCTCTAACTAAACCTTTCCTAGTTAGTTTCCAAACTGATTGATTATTGTAGTGTCCTAATCTTTTGTGCCATAGCCAAGATTCTTTATGAAAATCATTTAAACAAGTAACCTTTTTTGGATAAAGAATTTAAATCTACAGCATATACATTTTCATATCTTAAAATAGTAAATACCAAAATATTTTTAAAATCAAATACATTACAAGCATAATTTTCAAAATTAACACTGAAACCATCATAACACAACCATGAAAAGCATAACAGGTAGTATTTTAGTCCATCAATAAATAATAATTTTGAAATTCAAATTGAATAATTGTTACCAATCTGGCCTAAGATGATGTTATTTCCTTTTGAGTTATCAAAAAAGGTGACATGTACTCCATAAAAATTGATTAAGCTCTTTAAGATTGATTAGTCTACTATCATATGCCTTAAACATCCACTATCTATGTACCATGTCATCCTACAAAAACTTTTCAAACATATTTCCTACAAAATAGATTTATAAAGAAGATAATTTTGGTACCCAGATTTTCATGGGTCCAGAAAGGATAGAATGTAAGAATTTAGGCACCCATATTTTTCTAATGGGTTTCCTATAATTAACACATTCAAACAATTTGGATAAATAAACTTTGTTTGGTATATATGAATTTGAATGGAAAGATGAAGCATTGAAATTTCCAGAACTTGAACTAGCAGCATACTGTTCATATTTTGGAATAAATTTATTTTTAACAATCTCTTTCTGTCATAGTAGGTATCCTAAAATAGTAGTATACTTTGGTGAAACTTGTTTTCCACGAATCTTAGTGAGAGTATTCTTTCCAATTGTGAACTTCTCTATGTCTTTTCTATGTTTCTCATTGGACAATTTATGTTCAGTATTCTCCATTAACAGTTGAGGATTATTTTACTTTACTATAATAAGAAAATATTTACCAGTACTAGTCAAGGCATACTATTTCATTAATTATTTTTACTTATCATTCATCTCATTACAAGTATCTTCCAACATATTACAGTATTCAAATAATTCAGCTTTAGACATATTATCATCATTATTTGAATCACTTTCATTCCTAGAATAATAATCATTGTTCATAGGGAAATTATGTTTTACCTTAGATGTTTAAGTCATGAAACACATGTTGGAATGATTATTTTATTAAGAATCAGAAGTTTCAGATCCACTTGAGCTGTCTTCCGAAACACTCCATGTTGCCTTTATATCCATCTTATATTTTTTGTCCTTGAAATCATATTTCTTCTTAAACTTCAATTTTGGACAGTCAGCCTTAACATGTAATTTCCTTTTACATTCATAACATACTATCACATTATCTTTATCATATTTCTTCTAGTCCCTCTTCTAATTGCCTCATTGGTTATACATACCCTTATAATTTGATTTTCTGAAAAATTTCTTCTTCCAATACATTTTCATGAATCTCCTGGACATATCACCCATATCTTCATTATCGTCTGAATTTGAACCTTCACTTGTTGAGATTTCGACAGGTATGTGAACTTTCTACTTGTCATTGGTCTTTGAGGCAGTGGACATAAATGCCACTGACTTTTTCTTAGGTTCATCATCTTCTTCTTTGTTTACCTTTATCTCTTCTTCATACATCATCAACTTACCAATCAGCTCCTTTACGGGTAGCTTTCCAATGTCACATGATTCTCATATAGAGACAAAGGTTCCTCTCCAACTGTCTGGTAGGCTTCTCAGTATCCTCATGATTTTCTCTTTTTCTCGAACATATTTTCCCAATGAGATCATTGTATTAACTATATCATTAACCCTAGGACACATATCAGAAATAGATTCATCATATTTCATTTTAAAATTATCATACTTAATTGTGTATGTATTTAGTCTCATTTCCTTAACATTGGTTGTTTCCTCATGGGAAATAACTAAATTATCCCAAAATTCATAAGCAGTCTTACAAGCAGAAACTTGATTAAATTATTCATCTCCTAAAGCACAATACCGAGCATTGATTGCTCTATAATTATATTGTAAGCAGCTTTCATAGGTTCATCCCAATTAGTTCTAACAGTTTCTGGAATCTTATACTGAGTCTCTATAGCAGTCCAGATGTCAAATCATTTACCTTCTAAGTGAATTTTTATTTCTATTTTCTATTGGGATTAATTGACACCATTAATTAAAGGAGGCCTATTGGTAGCTACACCTTGTAATCAGTTGTCCACAATACCTATGTTTTAGAAAGATATATAATGATATGAAAATTTAGAATTAACCAAAATTTTGAGATCTTTATGATACAATTAAAATCATAGTTGAAAACTTTTTACAAACCGAGTGTTTTGAAAAAAATTTATCTACTCCCTCTAATACCAAATGTTGGTTTGAGTGGACACACAAAGGGGGGGGGGGGTTAATTGAGTACCTATTAAAAATTTTTGTTTAAAATATTTATATTGAAATCCCCCAATTAATAAAACAAGTTAAACTGTAGTGAATTTATAAAGATTGTAAGCGTTCAATTTGTTTCTAAAAGATTAATTATTTCTTAGATTACTTAATATGATGATTAAGATAGCTTTTGAAACTAACTTACTGGCTAGAAATAATTACAAACACTTTCTAGTTCATCCATCAGAGTTACTTTAAAACTGATTTTAATTTCTTAGTAATAAGAAGCAGAATATTTAAGCTAGTTTAAATTATAGTAATATGAACAATAGTTTTAACCAAGAGGTTCAGTCTCATGATGAGACTTAGTCCTCTCAAACAGTTTAAATATATAACTTTGATCCATACCCTAAATCATGGCTTACAACAGTACTCAGACGCTCCAGGTCCTCAGACCTCTACAATAGTTCTACATGGGAGAGCAATAACAACAACACACAGGCTTCCAAGGTCATCAGACCTCTATCAAAGTTCTAAATGGGAGACACAAAGGTATAAAGAGTTTGGTGTGAGGATTTCATCATCCTCTAGTTCAGCTTAGGAGTTAGTGTGTTTCCAAACAGACATAAGCACACACACAACTCGTAATGTAATAAAAATGATCACAGCAGAAGAATAATATAAAGATGAGTTTAGAAAGTAATTGTGTGATTTTAATGAAGCGATAGACTCTTTTGGATTGAAGTAGACGATGCGTTGAGTCCTTCTCAAGAAGTTGTATGTAAAACAGAGTGTTGTGGTTCTATTTATTTACTTCCAGTATAGGTGTTCAACATGAATGTGAGAGTATTCCTTGTAGCACTTGAACCTTCTCTTTGAACTTCTATTCTTGATGTCAATGAGAGTTCTTCAAGTTCTTCATGTGTTCTTCTTGTATGCGTCTCTTTGTGCATTCTCTATGTCACACGCTTTATACTCGGCTTTGATATTCCTTTTATAGATCATGTGGTGGTTCGAAATAATTCATGATTACTTCTATAGGTACGAGGTATAGTTCCCTGAAATCCAACAAACATCATTAATTAATTTCAGTTGCATTAAATGCCCAAAATATGACCGTTGCTAATAATCAAACAGAAAGATAGTGATTATAGATATAGTGACTGGTTTCCATCGATAGCTCTTTGTATCGGTGAACTTGTAGCGGTCGACATGTAATGGTAGGTCTTTCATTGGTAGATGTTACTCTCTATAAAAATTTCTTTATTTATCAGTAACTCCATGTGTAGCGGTAGCTCCTTGTATCGATAGCTCCATATGTCGGTAGCTGTTCATAATAGAGAACTTCTATCAGTAGTTCATCCTCGCTATCAGTAGCTGTTATCATCGGTAGCAGTAGCTCTCTCTATCAATAGCTGCCTCTATCGGTAGCTTGTATTAGTGAACTTTTCTATCAGTAGAATTAGTCTATCAGTGACCTTTGCTTATCGGTATCTCTTTCTGTATTAGTGACTTTAAAACACGAATGCTTATAAAGTATTTGTTCTATGCATTTCATTTCCAAATTGAGTTAGTATCACGATTAATCATCGTTAAACATTGATAATCATAAATAAACACTGAATAACATATTCCAAATATATGATATGATCATTTTTATATTCATATCAAATCAACAGCATGATTTCATAATTACAAAATATTGTTAATGTATATATAGACATTATTTGGGATTATAAAATAATATCTAAACATAATTTAAATTATCAAAATAGGTGAGTCATACAATAGGTTATTGTATGGTGAATTTTTTATGACACCCATTTATATTTTTGAGTGATCATGAATTGTTTTTTGATATTGTGAAAAATTTATGAATGATTTCATTATGGGATGGGTGGGACCTATAACTACCAAAAATACATTGGGTAATGATTTATATCTCATGCTATAGACATGGATATAATGGGGAGTAAACTAGGTTCAGTGAAGGAATATTTAGGCTAAGGTGGTCTTGGAATTGATCCTTGAAAAAAATATGTCCTAAGAGGCATCCATGAATAACATGATTATTTGGGGAGTGAAAAAATGACACTAATATGACCTTATAATTAACCCTTAGATAACATAGAAATCATTTATATGTATATATATTTGTCTAGCAAAATTTTTATGTCTTATTACTATGTTATTCTATCACGGATTATGCTCCAGATTGCCTTACGATTTCTATATTATGAACTAAAATATTTATTCCCAGACTCATGTAAATTAACTTTGATATTAATGGTATGATATTGATATGTTATTCTTATGTTATAATACACTTATGTTCATTTTATTCTTATTTATTACATTTATTTACCCATACTGAGCATTTGAGTTCACTATTTCATTTGTTTCCTTTCCAATTTATAATAAGAATGGTTTTAATTAGAAGAAATAAAGGGGGAGATCATTAGAGTCAACATTTAAGATCATTCCCAAAGTTAGAAAATATTTTTCAAGTTCCCATTGGAACTTAAATATTATAGTCCCAAATCATGTACTATTTTAATGTGTTGAATATTATTCTAAATAGATGTAATATACATATGTGTGTTAAGAATGGGTTGCTATTGTTGGTATCATATGAAAGGTTTTGTCTAACATTTTAATCTAGATTAATAATTCATTAATCAGATTCTGAGGAATATATCTAATGATATGTCGAGTAATGTATATTAGGATCAGCCTATGGTGTAATATATTAAAAAATATTTTATAATATAGACTTTCTATAAGAGTTTTTTCATGATTATATGGTTTTCCACAATAAAAATTGATCTTCACACTACTATATCTGGTTTTGTTCATTAGAACTAACAAAAAGTAATTGGGTTAATGTTGAATGTGAAATATAATTTTTTAATGTGATATTGAATGAGATTATCAATGGCGTGAAATATGATTTGATCATTCCTAATACATTTTTACAGAACATGATTAATATCATGTACCATAACCAACACTCATATATACAAATGATGATAAAAAGGACTTCACATAGAGTTATAGTAATGGAGACTTGGGAGGAATGAATATTATATTTTCTTTGTGTCGTGAATATTGGAAGAATCCCTTAATTTAATTACAAATATGAATAACCAGTTGTTTGTAATGTGCAAAAGAAGATAAAAATTTTTTTAACTAAAAAGTAAAAATGAATATTTAAGTTAATTCATTGGATGTGAATATTTTCCTCCCTAAGACATCATTAATGGATTATTTCTTTATATGTGGAGTTAATGTTAATTATAATTATTGATGTCCCATATAGAAATATCAAGAGTATAATCGCCAATTTCATAAGAATACTGGTTATATTTTGGATGATGATGATACTACAAGTGAAATATGAATTAAATGTGGTATTAAGTAATAAGATGTGGTGTCCTTGTTAATGTAATAAGGATTAAGTGGAATAATTTATGTAGTTATAAATGTCTATTTTGATTTATGTTATAGGATGTGTGAAACATATAATGATTGTATATATTATTTTTTTCACTAAGTATATCTAGGGATATATTGAATTGTTATGATTTACTAGGACAATGATTTAATGGAACTCTGTCATTTTGATGAAGGAAAGATAACCATTAATATGTTCCAAATGTTGATGTAATGATATTCAGATAATGATTTTTATGATATGAATATATAAATAAATATCATTGATTTCCATGGAACATTCTAAGGATATGTATAAAATGTGGTCTGTTATAATTGTTGGTTTTTAGAACTTTTTTTATGTAAGTAAAAAATCCACGTGAATATAGACATGTTTTCAATGAGGATGTGTGGTAATTTACGTAATTCCTATGTTTTAAGAGAATTCATGATTATGGTATTAAATTGTATGGAATGTAACAACCAATATATACATTATAATATATTTTAGATCAATGATAAATTATTTTTAAAAAATTTATCGACCTCATTTCTGATGTATTTGAATTAAAATTTTCCAAATATTATTAGTTTATTGAATTGTTTTAGTTAACAAATATGATATTATTTTAAAGATAAAATTAATACCTCTCCACGTGGGGTTTTATACATATATGATAACAATTGTTAGTCATTTTATTGAAATTTTAATGAATGAAATATGGAATGAACTATCATTCTATTTATGGATCTCAAGATATGAAAATGCATGAGGAATGGGAATGTCATCATCATTTCTACAAAGAGGAGATGAAGTGTAAATTGATAAAGGAAAAACAAAGGTTGATATTTACACTCAATAACTTAACTACATCTTGTTATAAAAATTATAAAAATTTAGTAAAAGAGTATTGAAATGAAATGGTGTCCCGTTAACATCATTTTTTATGATATCATGTAAATTTTTCATGTCACGAACCATCCTCAGGGCCCGTTTCGTGACTACCCCAAGCCCGCCTTCCATAGGCCAGGGGCTGGCGACTAGCACCAAAGGCATAAATCCCGATAACTGGGAAGGCATTGCCTTTATAAAATTAAACAAAACACCACGGAGTACAAGAGGAAGTAAAACACTATGTACAAAGAGAAGTGCTGAAAAGTAAATGGGCCAAAATACAAACCCAACTGAAAGTACAACTACCACTGAAAAAAAGTACAACAGAAAAAGACAACAGATGGAAGATCGGAAGCAGCTCTTGGGACGTCCTACTCGGATCCTACATGAAGGGTAGGTACAGATGGCGCAGCTCCTAGATCGTCCACCACGGATCCTACCTGAAGGGTAGGTACAGATAGCCTCCACAATGCTCTTGCCCGTCAACCTCCTCCGAGTGTCGTCTCACCGCGAAGTCCACCTCCGGATACTGACTGGTCGTGTAGTCCACCTCTGGGTACCGTCCAGTCCTCGAACACTCGGCTTCGTCAGCGATGCCCGTCGTCTACAACCAACACAACGAGGTGCGGGCATAGCCCATGCAGTGGTGAGTATAATGATACTCAGTAGGGACCCCGAGACCCACAAAGTCTCACTAAAACCAACAAAGATAACCACAAAGAAGATCTCAACAGATAACCTCTACTTAGGTATATGCCCATACATATACCTAAGTGATCAAGTAACCCATCTCTATCATGAGGTAACACAAAGATTATGAAATCAACAGATAACCACTACCTAGGTATATGCCCATACATATACCTAAGTTATCAAGTGACCCATCTCAACCATGAGGAAAACACAAGTTCATAGACTCATCCCAAACCAGGATTTTCATTTTCGAAACCGTAACTGCTGAAGAGCCCTATCTCTGGAGTGTACAGTGGTCCTGTCAAGACTCCGAGATACTGCTCAATAATCCAAGTCTCTGAGGTACTCCTGCAGTCGAGTACCGCGGGTCTGCTGCCAAATACTAGGCACTCCGTCCACTATGGGTCTACCACCATATACCGGGCGCTCCCCCTAATAGCCTATAGAGGTACTCCTCCGGTTGAGTACTGCGGGTCTGCTACAAACTACCAGACGCTCCGTCCGCCGTGGGTCTGCTGCAAATTACCGGGCGCTCTGTTCACTGGGCTAGTCGACTCAATCCAAGTCGAGTCGGTCAAGCAGTCGTCAGGTCTCAGTCGTCTACACGGTCTCCGTAATCCACACGCTCATCTCTGGGAGGGTCCACTCCACGAGCTACATGTCGATACTACATGTATCTAAAAGTCCCACGATGAAGTATCTCAAAGGACCACCTCGTCATAGGGGTATCAACGCAACAGACGGTGGGTCAATCGGACGCCCGGTCTGTGAGTTATTAGCCTTTTCGTCCCAGGTTCCTGGTTGGTTTTGTGAGCAAACCAACCCGGCCGTATCTCAACTGTACCCCGAACTCTCATAGGGTATACTCATTGGTACCGTTTCTCAACGTGATCACCAACACCGCTAACGGTTCGTCAAACGGACGTCCAGTCTGAAAGATATCAGCTTTTCCGTTCGAGGGGCCCGGTTGGATTTCGGGTACGATTCAACCCGGCCACTATCCAACATCAACCAAAACTCAGGCGAAGTATGGAAAAAGTTCCGTCTTATCAATAGGAATTCAACGAGACAGACGACGCGTCAATCGGACGCCCGGTCTGTGAGTTATTGGCTTTTTCGTTCCAGGGGCCCGGTTGGTTTTGTGAGCGAACCATCTCGACCACACTTCGACGACATCCAAACCTCAAGCGGAGTAAGAAAAAAGATCCGTCTCACTTAGAAGAATCCATCAAAGTCGACGGCATGTCAATCAGATGTCCGGAGCTCAAGATATAAGCATTTCCGCTCTGAGGGCCCGGTTGGTTTCGTATCCGAACCACCCCGGCCAAACCCAAAGTATTCTGAAACCATGAGTGCGATATACTGGAACAACCGACTCGATCCGAGGATCGCATCACCACTAAAGGTGCGTCGATCGAAGGTCTACAACTCAAGATATAGGCGAAAGACCGTGAGGGGTCCGAAAACGGGGGTTTCGGGCCCGGACCGACCCGGCCGGCGTGGTGCGACCCGGTCTGCCCAAGTCCGCCCGGCTTGGCCGGGGGTTCGGCCGAACGACCGAACCGTGCGGGTGGAGCTGCCCCCGCGTGAAGAGCCACGACCCCGCGTGGGGCCGCCCGTGCCAGTGGACGCGTCAGCCGGCCACGTCCCGCCGCTCCCCTCCGGTCCCGCGCGGTCGCGGGACCACGCTCCGCCGCCGCGACTTCAGCCACGACGGATTCTTCCGGCGGCGCTCCGGGCGCCGCCGCCCCTGACCGCCTGCGGCGCCGCACCGGCGCGGCGCGCCGCAGGATCTTTTGCGGACCACCGGACGCTCTCCGATGGTCCGATTCGCCTGCGGTCTTTGCCAGTCATCATCCCGGGACATGGCCTTCACTGCAAAGATCCCACAACGCCAGCGCGGCTTCGTTTTTCATTTTTCGGCGCGGCGCGACGGCGCCGCGCTTCTTAGCCCTTCCTCATAATTTCCGCGCGGTGCAACGGCACCGCAACGCCTTTCACGTGCCGCCACAAATTCAAACAACAAGGGGGGAGGAGGGTCGGCCATATTCGTGCGGTCTGACCTCCTCCCGTTATAATGATAGCAAGCGGCCATCTAATAGAAGTTTACGTACGACAAGAAATAATTCACGGACAAAAACAATAATCCTCAACATCAATCCGCATGAATGAACGATCCACAGATCAACCTGGAATTGGATGGTCCGCACTCGTCGTTATTTTCTCAAAAGATAAGAGAACACCAAAATAAAATCCCCTACCTTGAGCGTATCTTGAACAGAGGTTCGTCGAATAAGGATTCTTCACGGAAGAACCGTCGCGGAAAGAGACGTCGCGGAAGAAGAGACGTTGAGGAAGAACCGTCGCGGTATACGGCGTCACGTAGTTGGTCTCCGAGGACTCTGCGTTCTTCGTCGGAGATCGATGCGTTCTTCATCGGAGATCGATGAGTTCTTCGTGTTCTTCTTCGAAGTCGAAGAAGATATTCAAGTCCATAGTCTTTTCTCCCAAAAACTCCACCACAAGGTTGCAACCCCAAATAAAATAAGCTCACCTCTTATTTTATTAACATAACATAACTTTTGAATTTCAAGAGTTTGAAATTCAAACATCCACACTTAACTCACCTAATTAATAACATAAGTTATTAATATTTAAGTTATCAAGAGTTAATGGTGAGTGGAGTGGGGTTGAAGAATATGAATGGGTGGGGTTCGTGTGGGCCCCACCACCCTCATAAACTCCCTTGGGATGTTGGGTAGTTACCCGAATTCCACCCAAAGCCTTAAACCACTAAAAAAAGAAAATAAAAGTTGTAGAATAATAATAAATTAAATTTCCACAATTTTTATCATCCACTCTCCTGATAACGCAACTCCAGAACATGAGTTCCTAAGCAATTACCGGCGCTGCAGTTCCATCGGTGCCCTCAGATTTCGATTCCGAGCAACGGTTCAAAAGATAAGAATTCCTGCTCGTTCGTTCACTGAACGTACCAGAGATAATCTTCGGATAAAAATTCCGGGCACACCAGGCCTCAGAATCAAGTGCCGTTAGAAACTGCGTTCTTGTAAAATCTCAATGAAAATTAAGAAAAAATTTCCCTTGAATTTTACGGGACTTTACATTACTCCCATCTCAGGGCTGTACGTCCCCGTAAAGCTTCAACACAAACAAGGGTCACAAAAGCGGTACAGAGCATGCATCTGAGCCTTCCACTCCCATGTACTCACCTGGAGATTCCCATACTACCAAAGAAAGTGCACCCGAGGAATCGATTGTCCTCATAGGATCCGCTCCTATCGATCCTCGATCCCCACTGGAACCTCCGTGAAAGACACCACATCGCCATCGTCCAGCTCCCCATGGTCGATGATATGCGAAGGGTAGATCACGTATCTCCTCAGTTGAGATATGTAGAAGTAATCGTGCACCTGGTGCAACTGAGGTGGATTGGTCAAACGGTAAACCACTACGCCTACCCAGCTGAGGACCTAAGAAGGTCCGCTGAACCTCGGAGATAACTTTCCACCTTAGCCACATCTCCGTAAACCTCGTCGAGGTGATACACACAAGAAGATGTGGTCGCCATCCTCGAACTCTAGAGGTCTCCAATTACTGTTAGCATAAGGCTTCTGTCGGCCCTGTGTTGTCCTCATCCGCTCTTGGATGACCTGGACCTTCTCTAGTCTTACGAGAGATTATATGATTTCTTCTTTGCTGATAAGATAAATCTGGTCTCATCCCCTGGATGAACCACATTCGTTGCCTAATACAGTCAATCCTGACATGAATGATGCTGTCATGCCATGGATGACGTCGTAAGGCATCGACGTAACTACCAAGAGATCCAACTGTCACTCTCGCCTCCAAGGGTCAAGTCACACTGTTGGCATCAGTGTGAGGTCACTATGTCTCCTCCAGTAGAAATCTCGAAAGTGAGGGTCAAGTCAACAGTCTTAACCGGGACCACTCAGTATCAACCAAACAAAAGGACAAGAAAGCAAACTTTACAAAGATAAGTGTCTTTTCATTATTACAGCTCATAGTACAAAGACAAAAATGTAACAACAGCAAAACTAGAACCAACATGATCAATAGCCTCCAGGTCTAGAGCTAGTCCCGCTCCTGTCCATCTACTTCCGGAGCTCCATGACCATAGGCCTCAGCTGCCTGAAGCTGATCTCTCCCATGTCCTCATGTCCCCTGCGGTCGGGGTGGGCCTCCTGGTGGTGGTGGTGGCATCACCCCGAAGCATCGTCCACCTCCAACTGCACGACCAGCTCCTCTTCCATGGCCACCTGCTCTTTGCGGTCTGCCCTGATCGAACCTCTGCCTCTATTAGGGAGGTTCTTCGTTTAACTGCTGGTCATCTGCATGGTGGGTCGGACAGTCACGTGCCATGTGACCAATCCCGCCACAGGAGTAACAATGTCCACTATCGGCACGAATGGCTCTGAATCCACCCTGGTTCCCCCGCACAACTGAACCTGAGTCGTGCAGTCGGCCACCGGTAGGTCTGGTCCTCTTGGACCCTTGCGTCATCTGTCTACTGTCTGCTGCAGAAGACTCTGACGCAAGCCGACTAGTGGTGGGTCGTGCTGCTAGAGACTGCTCAGTAGGGAAACTATCCACTAATAGGGCTCTCTCCAACACCACTGTCTGGGTTGGAATGCTGTGAGAAACAACAGAAGCTCTAATCTCCCGCCTAAGCCCCTAATCGAAAGTCCAAGCTCTGAATAACCGGTCTCGTACCATATCTGTGGAGTAGCGTGAGAGGTCTGTGAACCTCGCTGATTACTGTGCCACTGACATGCTGCACTGCCGCAGCTGAAGTAGCTCCTGTATACACACTGCTCGAAGGGTGGCTGGTACAAACTCTGCCCGAAACAGGCTCTCGAAGTCTACCCAAAGAAGTGTCGCCTCGTCATGCATCTGGAGCATCAGGCTCCACCAGCTTTCTACTGCTACCTGAAGAAGGCTGGCAGCAAGGATCACCATGAAGTCTGCCTGTGTCCCCACTAGCTGGAAGACTGTCACCACAGCCTCCAGCCAATCCTCAGCCGCCTGCGGGTCCGTCTCTCCCCGGAACCTGGGTGTCCTCTAGCACTGGAACTTGTGCAGTGCGCTCTAGCGACATGCACCCTCTGCTGCTAGGGCTGGTGGCATCGGTGGACCAACAGGTAGTAGTACCACTAGTGCGCCTGCTGGTGTCTCAGCTGGGATAAGGCCCTGTACTGAGGCCACGTCGCTCGGCGGGTTTTCAGTACGAACAACTCTCGGGGCTCTAGCTGGTCCTCCGTGGGGAGGCATCCTGAAAGAAACAAACATGATACGGTCAAAAGACTTATACCTGGTGAGATGACCTGGTTTGAGCTGATATTTAAAAACTTCTGAATACACACACGCAATCAGTGTTTTTGTGCACAAAGTCAGAAATATGTTGTCAGGGTTCTGGTGGATGGATACGTCAGCCGCCCGCACCAACACTGGACTCCCTGAACTAAAAACCACACTCAGCACTCTTAACACTATTGCTCCACAGAAAGAAAAATATTAGAGTTATAAGTTCTTCGGTAGAACCGACTACTTTGATACCAATTTGTCCCGACCCATCCTCGGGACCCGTGCCGTGACTACCCCAAGCCCGCCTTCCATAGGCCAACGGCTGGCGACTAGCACCAAAGGCGTAAATCCTGATAACTGGGAAGGCATTGCCTTTATAAAAGTAAACAAAACACCACAGAGTACAAGCGGAAGTAAAACACTAAGTACAAAGAGAAGTGTTGAAAAGTAAATGGGCCAGAATACAAACCCAACTGAAAGTACAACTACAAATGAACAAAAGTACAACAGAAAAAGACAATAGCTGGAAAAATGGAAGTGGCTCCTGGGGCGTCCTCCTCGGATCCTACCTGAAGGGTAAGTACAGATGGCGCAGCTCCTGGATCGTCCACCACGGATCCTACCTGAAGGGTAGGTACATATAGCCTCCACAACACTCTCGCCCATCAATTTCCTCCGAGTGTCGTCTCACTGTGAAGTCCACCTCTGGATACTGACTCGTCTTGTAGTCCACCTCCGGGTACTGTCCAGTCCTCGAACACTCGGCTTCGTCAGCAATGCCCGTTGTCTGCAACCAACACAACGAGGTGCGGGCATAGCCCGTGCCGGGGTGAGTATAACGATTCTCAGTAGGGACCCCGAGACCCTCAAGGTCTCACTAAAACCAACAAGGATAACCACAAAGAAGATCTCAACAGATAACCTCTACTTAGGTATATGCCCATACATATACCTAAGTTATCAAGTAACCCATCTCAATCATTAGGTAACACAAAGATTATGAAATAAACGGATAACCACTACCCAGGTATATGCCCATACATATACCTAAGTTATCAAGTGATCCATCTCAACCATGAGGCAAACACAATGTCATAGACTCAACTCAAACCAGGATTTTCATTATTGAAAACGTAATTGCTGAAGAGCCCCGTCTCTGGAGTGTACAGTGGTCCTATCACAACTCCGAGATACTGCTCACTAATCCAAGTCTTTGAGGTACTACTCCTATCGAGTACCACGGGTCTACTACCAAATACTGGGAGCTTCGTCCGCTGTGGGTCTGCCGCCAAATACCGGGCGCTCCCCCTAATAGCCTATAGAGGTACTCCTCCGGTCGAGTACCACGGGTCTCCTGCCAACTACCAGGCGCTCCATCCGCCGTGGGTCTGCCGAAAATTACCGGGCACTCCGTCCACTGGGCTAGTCGACTCAATCCAAGTCGAGTCGGTCACGCAGTCGTCAGGTCTCAGTCATCTACACGGTCTCCGTACTCCGCACGATCATCTCTAGGAGGGTCCCCTCCACGAGCTACACGTCGATATTCCATGTATCTCAAAGTCCCAATAAGAAGTATCTCAAAGGACCGCCTCATCATAGGGGTCTCAACACAACTGACGGCGGGTCAATCAGACGCCCGGTCTGTGAGTTATTAGTCTTTTCATCCCAGGGGCCCGGTTGGTTTTGTGAGCAAACCAACCCGGCCGTATCTCAACTATACCCCAAACTCTCATAGGGTATACTCATAGGGACCGTTTCTCAACGTGATCACCAATGCCGCTGACGGTTCATCAAACAGACGTCTGGTCTGAAAGATATCAGCTTTTCTGTTCCAGGGGCCCGGTTGGATTTCGGGTATGATCCAACCCGGCCACTATCCAATAGCAACCAAAACTCAGGAGAAGTATGCCAAAAGTTCCATCTTATCAAGAGGAATTCAACGAGACAGACGGCGCGTCAATCGGACGCCCGGTCTGTGAGTTATTGGCCTCTTCGTTTCCAGGGGTCCGGTTGGTTTCGTGAGCGATCCAACCTGACCGCACTCCGACGGCATCCAAACCTTAAGCGGAGTAAGCCAAAAGATCCGTCTCACTTAGAGGAATCTATCAAAGTTGATGACACGTCAATCGGACGTCCAAAGCTCAAGATATAAGCGTTTCCGCTCCGAGGGCCCGGTTGGTTTCGTATCCGAACCAACCCGGCCAAACCCAAAGTATTCCGAAACCTTGAGTGCGATATACAGGAACGACCGACTAGATCCAAGGATCGCATCTCCACTGATGGTGCATCGATCGGAGGTCTACAGCTCAGGATATAGGTGAAAGACCGTGAGGGGTCTGAAAACGGGGGTTTCGGGCCCGGACCGACCCGGACGGTGCGGCCCGGCCCGGTCTGCCCAAGCCGGGCCGGCTCGGCCGGGGGTTCGGCCAAACCGTGCGGGTGGCGCTGCCCCCGCGTGAAGAGCCGCGGACCCGCGTGGGGCTTCCTGTGCCAGCGGACGCGGCAGCCGGCCGCGTCCCGCCGCTCCCCTCCGTTCCCGCGCGGTCGCGGGACCGCGCTCCGCCGTCGGGGCTTCAGCCGCGGAAGATTATTCTGGCGGCGCTCCGGGCGCCGCTGCCCCCGACCGCCGGCGCCGCCGCACCAGCGCGGTGCGCCGGCAGGGGCTTCCGTGGACCACCGGACAAACTCCCGTGGTCCGATCTGCCCGCGGTCTTCTCCAGTCATCATCCCAAGACACGACCTTTGCTGTAAATATCCCACAACGCCCGTTCGGCTTCGTTTGTCGTTTTCTGGCACAGCGCGACGGCGCCGTGGCTTGTTTAACTTCATCGGCGCGGCGCGACGGCGCCTCGCTTCTTAACCCTTCCTCATAATTTCCACGCGGTGCAATGGCACCGCGACGCCTTTCACGTGCCGCCAAAAATTCAAACAACAAGGGGGGAGGAGGGTCAGCCATGTTCGTGCAGTCCGACCTCCTCCCATTATAATGATAGCAAGCGGCCATCTAATAGAAGTTGATTTACGACAAGAAATAATTCACGGACAAAAACAATTTTCCTCAACATCAATCCGCATGAACGAACGATCCATGGATCAACCTGGAATTGGTTGGTCCGCACTCATCGTTCTTTTCTCAAAAAATAAGAGAACACCAAAATAAAATCCCCTACCACGAGCGTAGCATGAACGGAGGTTCCTCGAATGAGGATTTGTCAGGGAAGAACCATCGTGGAAAGAGACGTCGCGGAAGAAGAGACGTTGCAGAAGAACCGTCGCGGTATACGGCGTCGCGTAGTTGGTCTCCGAGGACTCGGTGTTCTTCGTCGGAGATCGATGCGTTCTTCGTGTTCTTCGTCGAAGTCAAAGAAGATCTTCAAGTCCTTAGTCTTTTCTCCCAAAAACTCCACCACAAGTTTGCAACCCCAAATAAAATAATCTCACCTCTTATTTTATTAACATAACATAACTTTTTAATTTGAAGAGTTTGAAATTTAAACGTCCACACTTAACTCAATTAATTAATAACATAAGTTATTAATATTTAAGTTATCAAGAGTTAATGGTGAGTGGAGGGGGGTTGAAGAATATGAAGGGGTGGGGTTCGTGTGGGCCCCACCACCTTCATAACCTCCCTTGGGAAGTTGGGTAGTTACCCAACTTCCACCCAAAGCCTTAAAACACTAAAAAAAGAAAAAAACAATTGTAGAATAATAATAAATTAAACTTCCACAATTTTTATCATCCACTCTCGTGATAACGCAACACCGGAACTAGAGTTCCTAAGCAATTACCGGCGATGTGGTTCCATCGGTGCCCTCATATTTCGATTCCTATCACCGGGTCAAAAGATAGGAATTCCCGCTCGTTTGTTCACTGAACGTACCCGAGTTAAACTTCGGATAGAAATTCTGGGCACACCGGGCATCAGAATCAAGTACCGTCAGAAAATGCGTTCTTGTAAAATCTCAAAGAAAATTATGAAAAAATTTCCCTTGAATTTTACAGGTCTTTACATTTCAAGTATCTTTGGATTTGGATTTTTGATAGTTAATTTTTTGATAACCATGTTCGCTACCTCTATCCATCAAAAATTGATAAATATATCTGTCATCCATGTCCATATTTTCACATTCCCCCTTTGTTGTCCTATATGTAAACATCATTCTTATTTACTCGGAGTAAGAATAATGATTCTAAAATCCCATTTCAATTAAATGTTTAATATTCATTTTTATGATGTTGGTTTCTATTAAAGGATGCTTTTAGTATTAAATAATTGATAGCCTAGATGAATTACAAAGATAAAATTCATTTAATGGTGGGTAAAATGTGACCCCCAGAGTAATTTTGAAAAAAATAAATTATTTTAATTTTTTTTTGATATTTTTCATTTCCGACAATATTGAATATAGATTGTGTTATATTAGAGAAACAAGGTATTCTTAATTTGTATAGAACACTATAAAAATCTTGTGCTACATGGAAATTATATATTAATACGAGGTATGTGATACAATATGTTTACATTGTGTTTCAATTAACTCTATGTTCATTCAATAACTTGCGTGACCCACTAAACCTATTTTTACTGAAAAATAGTGTACTATTAATATTATTATTAAAATATTATTATAGTTTTTACCTATCCATTGGAGGGGTTTTTATAAATAATATTAACGAAATTATGAAAATATTTTTTAAAAAATTATATAGGAATTTTTTTTGCAGAAAATTTAACTACAAATGAATATAAAAACATTTGCAATATATATGAAATATTTTTCTTGAAAACTATATTTCCTCCGTCAAACATGTTTTAATTTAATAAATTTATTAATCAATTTATGAAAAAATATTTTAATTATATATATATAAATAAATTATATTCAAATATTTATTTATCATTCATGTTATGTGTTTTATATATAGGATATAAGAATAAATCAAATTTTAAGAAAAAAAAATCAGTATTTTTGTAAAAAATATTATTATCCCCATTTAATTTAGAACCTTATTTTAACATACTTCTTGAATAACATATAATTATTATCTATAAAAATAATCATCATTTTTGAATTTATAATTCCAAATTTAAATACAATGAACTTTAGGAAATTTAAAAAAAAATATTATTTTGGGTTAAATAATGAAACTTACTGAATTTTAATTCAAATCGGCATTTTATTGTAATTTTTTTTATTATTATTTAAAATAGTAATTTGGTTCTATATATTAATTATATCATAATTAGAAAAATTATATTATTTAATTCATTTTATCATATATCAAATTAACATAGGATGATAAAGAATTTTAATCTTTTGAAATTTTCACTTTAAGAAGCCACTTTTGAGATACCATTGTAGGATAAGTTTTAAATTAATTTCTAAAACATATTTGGTTATACATTTAAAAAAAATGTATTCATTATTTGTATTAGGAATACATCATTATTTCTATTAACTTCATCATATTTTTAGATTAAAAATATTAGTGAAATTAATAAAAATTAATTACAATGGTTAAGTTAAAAAATATTATACTTAGTGAATAAACATTAACATAATAGAATAAATAACCTAACACAAGTCCTAAATCCATATTAAAAATGATTTTATAACCATTATCCTCTTATATTTTTGTTTGACAATAATTTGAAGCATAATATGTATGTCTAACCTCTCAAAAGTGTTTACCATTTTATATTTACAAGAACGCCATTCATGAAGAACTATATAAGGGAACCCACCACCATTACTTATTAACACATATAAATAATTTTTCCCAGAAAAAACTGCTCACATATCCTCATAAATTCCTCCATTAACTCAATAAGACACTTTTTTTTCAAAAATAAAATGATGGAATCCCATTGGTGCAAGAAAAAAGGATTTACCCAATGAAGTGGTAACATCATTCCAAAATCTCTTTTGTTTTATTTTCATTATACACTCCCAATCTTAATCTTATTTCATGTTTTTATAATAAAATATTAATCCTTATAATATTTTTATGTTTTTATTATAATGTTTTTTTCCAAAACTGCACACACTTCAATCAAATAAGTAATGAACCAACCATTTGTGTGTATGGCCAACAATCACCTCACAAAATGATGTTGTTAGTTTTTACATTACCACTGATCATGGATGGTTATTATGATGGAAGTAATTTCTTATATGATATATATAATATTTATGATTTATTTATGCTTCTTAAATTATTATATATTAGTTATTATCATGCCATACATTTTTTGTATATACGAGAACTTTGTTTAACAACGTGAGGACTAAGGACACCTCAAAGCAATGTGATTAATTCACACATTAAATAGAATTTATTATAGATGGGTTGAATAAATTTAAATGATATTTATGTAATAATAATTATAATTTATTTATCATATATATATATCATTAACATTATTTATTTCAATAAAACTAGAAAACAGAAACATCTTTCATGTGTATATATAACATACCATCTCAAGTGATGGTTTATTCTATTTCATATTTCCATTATTTATATATTATTTTAAATAAAAATATAATTAATATATATGATATTTATATCATTTATTTACATTATTTAAATAATTAAATCATGATCTTTGTAATATGACCACAAATAACAAAGTCCAAACATATTTGAAAAGAAAAGTGGTTATTACACAAAACATAATAAAAATAAACAATTGTTAATAAACGGGTAATGAAAAAGGCATAATAATATCATAAATAATGTGATGTGTAATAATAGGGTTTTTTAGGTTTATAAAAATCTTATATTTATTATTATGGTGGTTTGATTGTGTATGAATAATGTCAAGACTAAAGGTAATTTTTTTCTCATCTCAATTTTATTTTTTCGATATATTTTCCTTATTTACTACTAATTTATTTTTTGGTGTTTATAATACCCATAAATGAAATATATGATTATTATAATTAAATTTAAGATAATTACGTACCCAATGAGGGATATTTCATTTATGGGTTTTACCATTCAAAACATACCAAATTGGTAAAATAATTTTTTCTAAATATTCCTTCTTCGGGATATGTGACATATCCACCTATTAATTTCTATGAGATGCATATTATACCCTTTTAAATGTTATATCATAAATATAATTCATTTACTTATATTCTAAAATTTACATAGTATTATTATTTAATGCATACTTTTAATAAATAATACTAATGTGGTAACATATCATTGCTACCATGTCATCGTTTATTGAGATAATTTATTATTATCTTTAATTTATGAAATATTATTATCAATATCACAATAAATATATATAAATTCATTCTTCTATATTTAGTAATGTTTCATTCATGTAATAGTATTTATTTTCCCTACCTTTGAACATACTACATTTAATATTTTTTTTAAATAAAATATAACTTTATCTCTATCTTCGTTCATAAGTTTTTGATATTTCATAAACTGTTTAAAAAATATATTTTCCAAGAAGTTATTGTAATTTATCAATGTAATTTAAATGAAAAATGTTTTATGTTTTTTTGAAGAATCCCTTATGTTTTTAAATAATTTTTTTTTTCAAAATTTTGTTATCATATTTTGTAAGTCTTCAAGGAAAATGGTTTCGAAGCTTCTTCATTATGTGTTAAATGATAAAATATTCAAAATTGGTTTAAATATTACATTATATGTTTTCAAAGAAAATTGTTTTAAAAATGCTTCTAAGCTTATTTTATATGTTTTAATGGAAAAAGGGTTTAAAAATGTTTGCAACCTTCCTTGGAAAATTTTTAAGGTTATTTTCAAACAAAACTATTTTCAATATTTTTTTTTAAAAGTTATTTTATTCATGGAATAATGGATATTATCATATAGAAATGATTTTAAAATATTTATCAACAAATATGTTTGATCTATGATAACATCAGTTTGTTTTAGTCATTACTTAAAAGTGATTCAATATTTGGTTTCCATTCATATTAATTCACAACATTATTTATGTATTGAATGAATGATATTAATGAATCAATTTCCTCATTCACATTTTCTATTTTGATGAAACTAATTTTTCATTCATGGGTTATAATTTTTTAATCTTGTTTTTCTTTCATGGGTTATATTTTTATGAAACATTTTTTTCTTTCATAAGTAATTTGATTACAAAACACACTTCTCTTTTATGGGTGATATGGTTGTGAATCCTTTTTATATTGCAAAATTTATAATTTTATGACGCCCATATCTATTTCTTGGGTTATATTATTATGAAATTAAAATATTTCCATAGGTTATTCTTTTATGAAAATGTTGTGAATATGTCTATAATCAACAAGTTTTCATATGATTACTTATTTAGGACACCCATTTTTTTAATTGGTAATGATATAATTTTTTTGGATATTGTGGAACACATATGAATGATTAAAAAATGAGATGTGTGGTACCTATGTCTCCCTATAATTAATTTGATAAAACATTTCACAAGTTATAAAACATTAAAAAAATGTTTATCATCCTAAATCACCACATTTACTTTCAAAACCCCATCTTAATTGAACACACTCTTCAAAACAGTACACACACATCATTTTCCATGTTTTTCTAACCGAAAAAATCATTTACAATTTTCATAAAATGATCTCAGTGGTTATAAGAAAGTTTTGTACCCAAAACCCTATTCAAAACCTACTTTCAAGGCCACCGTCACCCAAATGATTACCAAACTAGAATTACTATCCTCATTAAATAGCTAATAAATATGTTTTACATTTTATAAAACAATAAGAAAAGATATCACTTGAGTTACCATTTAAATATAAACAACTTCATGAAACAATGCATCTTTAATACTAAAAGCATAACTAATGCAACCAAAAATGTTTTTCAAACCACACACAATAGATTCAGAACATTCAAAATTAATTAAAAAATAATTCTTTCCCATCAATAATTTCTTACACATGGAATCAGCTACCAAAAGTATTAAAACCCTCAAATCATTGTGCAAAACATCAACAACCACACTACCGCACCTCAAGAGAGATCAATTGAAAACTATGCCACAAGATTTCACAAAAAATACTAATAGTTAATCCCTATGTGCGATCACTAGCAACTGGGCAATTTAGTACTCATGAAAGGGTGATAGAAACCCTAAAGAAAGGGAAGAAATCAAGAGATAAATAATCACTTGCATTGTTTTCATGTTTCCCCCATCAAATATCCCATGAAAATTGAGTTAAATGAAGGAAGGGTGAATGTGGATTCACTTCATATAGGTATGGCGTGAAGTGGGGAAGAAATGGGCGGATTTGTGTTTATTTCGGGAGGAAAAAATTGGAATTTCAAGATATTTTTAATGACCTGGGCACCCTTACATGGTATGGCTGCACATATTAGTAAACCGTGCAGCCAAACCATGTGGCTTATTCTGGGAACCAAAAAACCTTCCATTATCCTCCAATATCATGGGGGTCCGAGGAAGAACCCAAGGGTGAATTATATTCCAATGATAGGGGAGAAGAACTCCGAAAACAAAACACTCTTTTAACCCTAAAAATCACCCAACTCATGGGTAAAAACACCTCATCAAATTACCCCACAAGTGGTGCCACTTAGAGTGCCACTAATCCAACTCTAAAACACCAAAAACTCATCCGATATATTTGAAAAATGTGGAGTCAATCTACCATACAACACCCCAAGACCATGTTGATAGATCAAGAACTCAAGATGAATCAATATTTCACACCTGGAACACCAGGAAGCCAAGATAAAGCTAAGAACCAAAAGAGGGTTTGATACAAAGCATGGAATTGGAAATCCGAGTGTAAAATAATCATATATAAAAAATATATTCACAATAATTTAATTATTAATTAATATGAAATTATATTAAGAACAAATAAAGACTTAATAAAATAGAAATAAATTATTTTTACAAATATTATATTATTATATTTAAAAGTTATGCGTCTCATATGTAAAAATTGAAATTGATAAAATTGACTCTAAATTAATACTTAACATGTTTATTTTTTATAATAAAGGTAATCCCATAATATTTGTTATAAAATAAAAACCATAATAAATATATATTTTCATGATTATTGAAAGATAAAATTTGTAGTCTATCATGTGTTAATTTTCTTAAATCAATTAGAAAATAGATTGTTTATTGTTCAATTAATGGTGCTAATTCATACCTTTGTACCCACTAATATTATACAACCTAATTCACCTATCTCTCAAAAACAAACTCACCCCCATGTAAAAACAATCGTACCCCTTACATAGAATTATATTTTCATTGAAACCCCTTGTTTTTTCAACAATTGAAAAGATATATCTAAAACATTATATCATCTATTCACAAAATAAAAGAAAATATCCTGAATTAAACTCAACTCTCACTATGTAAAAATTTCTTCAAGATTTTCTATGGTTATATATCATCCTCTCATGATTTGAAAATCTACGTAGAAACATAACAAATATTCTCTTCTTTTGGATTCATGAACATAATATTTGATAATCCCATTGATTTATGTATTGATAGATGAGGTTGTAATAACACATGTAAATCATGGATGAATCAATATTGATTAGAAATTAACCTTTAATCTAATTAAAAACATTCTGTAATACTTTATGTATAGTCATCATGCTACTGAAACAATTCCATAATATTTTGTGACATGACATCATATTGTGAAAATTATCCTTCAACTCCATTTTAACCATATGTATATATTTCAATAATTATAATTAATTTAAAAATAAAATAAAATTAATATAAAACCAATGTATATTCCCAAAAAAATAAGTCAGAAAAAGATAAAATATTGCTCATGTGCTTGTGTGAACAAATACCTCTATGAATGACTTGCTTTTTTTTGTTACAAGAAATAATGTATGATTTTAAGAGTGAGTTTAGTGAGTAGATATTGTATAACTCTAAGTATTTATATTTTAGAAATATAAATTATTTTTCAAATGGTAATATTTTCAATGAGTGATCATTGTAAAATGAATTCCAAAAAAGAACATACCATGGAGAAAATCAATTTATTTATATGTGAAAACATCATCTTAACTAACAATGTTATTATAATTATTCTCAATTATGCCTAATAATCGTAATAAAATGTAAATAATTTAATTATATTTTTTAAATGATAACAAAAAAATAGAATCCCTTACATAGTTGTAATCAAACATAAATAGGAAATGTTTTGATTGAAAACTATATTTATGAAATAAATGAAATTTTATCCTAATAAATTAATTAAACCACTCTTGATGGATAATTTTAATGATATATATATATATATATTGCATTCACCCAACTATATAATGTTTATATTAATTTTATATATAAAATAGTTAATCATAAATCCAATTTTATGAATAAAATGTACTTTTATAAAAGCTCATTTTACAACCTTTTAACAGAACCACTAATTTAAATATAATTTTTCACACTGTTATATATTTTATTTTTAAAATAAAAAACATATTATTATTATTTATATCATAATTATCTTCAGGTGAATTTTTTTGACATCTCTAGAAACATTTTTTATGAATAATAAAAATAACTGAATATTAAATGAAAACAACTTTATAATATAATTTATTTATATAGTAAGATTATACCGTAATTCAGTTTTATAGTATAACTAAAAATATTTAACAAAAACTAACCTAATTTGGTCTATTTAAACAAATTTAATGTTGAAATGGGATATTCAATAATTTCAATTGTTTAACTTTTCACTTTAGAATCCTATTTTGTGACATGTCCCCAAGATTATTTTTAAGTTATTTTCTATTATTAATATGTTTAAATTTTATAAAAATTTAATATTATTTAGATTAAGAAATTATATAATTTATATTATTGTAAAAATTATTTTTTACCCAAAAAAAACGTGTAATTAAATAAAATTATTTTTAGTGATTGGGGAAATTTTTTACTTGGTGAATAAAAATTAGCATAAGTGGGAAAAAACAAAGAAATATTTATAGAAGCCATTATTTTGAAATATTTTAAATTATTCCTAACTTAGATATAAAATGAAAAATTATTTTCAGGAAAATTATGTAATGGAGTCATCTAAATTGGGTTACCCTTTTTATATTTACAAGAATGCCATTACCCCTCCACTGTAGAAGAGCCGTCACCCCCTTCACTTATTCATCCCACTAAATCCCATTTTATTCAAAAAAAAATCAAATATCTTCCCAAAATTACTCCCTTATCATTTGTAACATAACTTTTGGAATAATTCTAAACAAAAAATCCTTTTGGTGAAAACGAATTGGTGTTTCGCAACGAATAGGTAACATCCTTCTATAAGATAATTTTTTTATTTTCATTCTCCACACTCTAAATTATTCTTCTTCCATGCACATATAATTTCCTATGATTCCTCAATATAATGAAAATTTTCTAAGGGTAATTCATAAAATTAAAAACACTACAATCAAATGATTAATAAACATATCGTTCACGTGTATGATGAACTACATCCACATGAAACGACATTGTATGTTTATCTTTTACCACATATCATGGTGGGAATTATTATAAAAATAATTATATTATATGATATATATATATCATTTATTATTTTATTATGATATGTAAATTATTATATATCACATATCATCATTCCTACGATTTTATGTAAATATGGTTACATTGTTGGTTGAGGCGGGGACTACGAACTCCTCAAATCAATGTCATTTATAGACAAATTGCATTAAAGAGATCGAGGACGAGTTTAGGAAATGTACATGATACGTGTTAAAGAATAATTCTACTTATATATATGTACTTATATTTAATTCATTTAATTCATTATATATGATAATAAAATTGAATCATAATTTACTCGAACACACGAACAAATTTCTCTATGTATGGTGTATTCCACTTGATATTTGTATCTTTTAATGATTATTATAAATACTTATTTATTGAATATATATGATATATATATATATATATATTATTTCATTGAATAATTAAATCATGATCTTTTTAAGAATATGAAGAATAAAAAAGAAAAATACTATTTAAAAAACAAAGTAGTTATTACCCGAAACATGATATTAACAAGGCATTTTTAAATAACGGATAATATAAAGTGTTAATAAAATAATATATAGAATGATATTTTTGAAAATGGATATTTTCATATTTATAATATACATATAACAATTATACAAGATGAATCTTTTTGTATGAAGAATGTCAAGACTTAATCTAAGTGTTTTATCGTCTCACATTTCGGTATGTGAGACTTATGCAATATTTTTAACTTATTTTATTGTGTGGTGTATATTATTCTTCAGAATATAATATATTATTATTATAAATTAATTTTTATGTATTTACATATCCATTTTATGATCTTTCATTCATAGGGTTTATGGTTCAAATGTTACCATATCAGTAATTTAGTTTGGTCTCAGTTTTCCTTCAATGAGATACATGTCATCATATAAACCTATGTATTACTAATAAGTGTATATAATTACATTCAACATGTATTATACAGAATTTAATTATTCTATATATATTATAAAAATAATTTAATTGTATTATTTTATATGGATTATAATCCAATGTTTCCAAATTAATAAAATATTATTTCTATAATATAATAATATATGAAGATTGAACTTTTATTATGATTCCATTAGTAGAATATTATGATACATATCTCAAGAAATATTATTAATTTTCATATCCACTGTTGTTTCATTATATATTCAATCAATTGTAATTTTTTCCACTCGTTGGTAGTTAATATAATTTAGAAAGTGGTTTAATGAAATTTTTTCTCTTTCTCTATCTTCAGTAGGAAATCAATGACTTTTTCAAAACCATGGTCTCCAAAAAATGATCTCAATATTTATAAAGTAACTTTCAATTTATATTAAATGAATTTTTTTTCAAAACATTTGAAAATATTTTATATATGTTTTCAATGTATTTTCATAGATAAAATGTTTCATTATGTTTTCAATATTCCCTTATATGTTTTCAAAGAAAAAGGTATTGAATTTTTTTTCCTTGATCTTCTATAAAGATTCAAGGAAAATTGATTTCAAAATTTTTTCATTCATATTTTATATGTTTTCAAGGAAAATGTAATTTTATATTATTTCTTGGCTTCCTCTATATGTTTCCCATGAAACTGTTTTCTATTTTTTCCAACTTATTTTATATTGTTTTATATAAAAATGTTATAATTATGTTTTTAAGCTTCTATTAAATTATTTTAATAAAATTTTCAATGATAATGTTTTTAAAAATATTTTATGTTTTTAAAATTATTTTTTCTAGGATGAAATGGTATTTTCCTCAATAAATTATTTTAAAAGAATACAAAAAAATTAGGTTCCATCTATGATAAAATCTAATGGTTTTACTCATATCTTTCTAGGAATATGATCCAATGATTTCAGTAATATTATTTATCTGAATGGTTCATGTTATGATGAAATGATATTTTCAAACTCATATATAAATAATTTGATATTTTTTAATACCATTTATATTTTATTTGTTGAATGTTTATGAAACCCCATTATAATTCATGGGTTATATTATTATCAAAACCCTTTCTCTTGTATGGGTTATATATTATTTAAACCCATTTATTTTTCAAAATATATATGTTCATAAAACTTGTTTATATTTCATTGTTTAAATATTTACTGACACATTTTCATTATATGGGTTATGTACTTAAAAAACCCTTTTATTTTAAAATATTATTCTTTGGTGAAATGTTTATGAAACCTGTCTCTTTTATATAGGTTATGGTATGCTAAAATGATTATGACACCCATTTATATTCTTTGGTGATGATATGGTGTTTTTTAATCTTTTGAAAAATGTATGAATGCTTTCATTATGGGATGGGTGGGACCTATAACTATCAAAAATACATTGGGTAATGATTCATATCTTATAATATAGACATGGAAAGAATGGGGAGTAAACACAGTTCAATGAAAGAATTTCTCTACTATGATGGTCTTGGGAGTGAACCGTGATAGAAAATATATTCAGGAGAGGCATCCATGACTAACATGAATATTTGGGGATTGAACAAATTTCTCTCCTATTTCCTTGGAATTAACCCTTGGATAATATATAAATTATTAATATATATATATATGTCTGTGTCTACCAAAATTTTTATGTCTTATTCCTATTTCATTCTATCATGGATTATGTACCTGATTTCCATATTAATCCTTTTTTATGAACTAAAATATTTATCCAATGACTCATGTAAATGAACATTGATATGAATGGTATGATATTGAAATGTTATTCTTATATTATCATACCCTTATGATCATGTTATTTTTATTTATCACATTTATTTACCCATACTGATCATCTAAGCTCACTATTTCTTATAATTCCTTTCCAATTGATAATAAAAATAGTTTTAATTAGAATAAATAAAGGGTATGATCTTTGTGGAAAACAATTAAGATCACTCACAAAGTTAAAATATTTTTTTTCATGTTCCCATACACACTTAAATATTTGAGTCCCCTGTAATGTACTATTATAATGTGATGAATATTCTTCTAAATATATGTAATATATATTTATATATTAAGAATGGGTTGATATTGTTGGTATAATATGAATGGTTTAGTCTAAATTTGTAAACTATAATGATAATACATTAGCGAGATACAGAAGAATATATCTAATAATATGTCTAGAAATGTATATATGGATAAGCCTATGGTGTAATAGATTTAAAAGAAGATGTTATAATAAAGACTTTCTATAAGAGATTTTTTATGATAGTGTGGTTTTCCACTGTAATAATTTCTCTAAACACTACTATATCTAGTTTTCTTCATTAGAAATAACAAAACGTAACTGGGTTAATATTGAATGTGAAATATAATTTTTTGATGAGATGTCAAATAGGATTATCACTTTAGTGAAATATTATTTGATCACTCCTAATACGTTTTCACAGAACATGATAGAAAACATAGACCATAACCAACAACCAACCATAAAAATGATGATAAAAAGGATTTCACTGAGCTATATAGTATTAAAACTAGGAAGGAATGCATATTTTATTTTCATTGGATCGTGAATGTCATAAAAATCCCTTAATTGAATTACAGAGAAGAATAAGTAGTTGGTATGATTGTTGAAAAGAATAAAAAATGATTTTAAATAAGAACTAAAAATGAAGAGTTATGTTAATGTATTAGATGGGAATTTTTTCCTCCCAAATACATCATCAATGGATAATTTCATTATTTATGGAGTGAATGGTAATTATAAAAATTGATTTCCAATGTGTCTATATAAATTGGATAATCAAAATTTTTATATGAATAATTTTTATATTTTTGATGATGATGATACAATAAGTGAAATAAGAATAGAATGTAGTATTAAGTAATAAGATGTTGTATCTTTGTTAATGTAATAAAGATGAAGTGGAATAATTTTTGTATTTATAAATTTGGATTTATGAATTATGTTATATGATGTCTAAAACATATAATGATTATTCGTATTATGTTTTTCACAATGGATATCCATGGATATGGTGAATGGTTATGATTTACTAGGAAAATGATTTAATGGAACTGTGACATTTTTACTAAGGGAAGATTACCATTGATATGTTTCAGATGTTGATATAATGATATTTAAAAAATGATTTTTATTTTATGAATATTTATATAGATGGAATTTATTACCTTAAACTTTCTATGGATTTGTAGAAAATGAGGTCTATGTTATAATTGATGATTTTTACAACTTTTTTTATGTAAAGAGTATATCCACATGAGTATAGTCATGTTTTCAATAAGGATGTATGGTAATTTAGTTAATTCCTAGGATTCAAGGGAATTTATGATAATGGTATTAAAATGTATGCTATGTAATAAACAAGATATAAATTATGATATATTTTAGATCAATGATAATTGTTTTTAAAAAAATGTTAATGAACTCATTTTTGATGTATTTGAATCCTAATTTTCTAAATATTAATATTTTAGTGATTGGGTTTAGTTTGAAATTGTGAGATAATTTTAATGAGTAAATTACTACCTCTCCACATGGAGATTTATTCATATAGGATAATAAAATTTAAATAATTTATTATAATGTTAAATTAAGAAATATGGAATAAGCTATCATTCTATTTAGGGATCTCATGATATTCCAATGCGTCGGGAATGAAAAATTCATCATGATTTCAACAAAGAATTGATGAAGTGTAAATTTATTAAAGATTAAAATGTTGATATTTAAAAAAATTACACAATTACATCATCTTATGGAAATTATTAAACTTTTGGAAAAGTGTCATTAAATAAAATGGTGTCCCATTAACATCATTTTGGATGATATCAAATAAATTTCTCTAGTATCCTTGGTAATGGTTTTTTTATTCTCAACATTATCCAAATAATGTTCTCTATCATTATCCATCAAAACATGATAATTTTATTATTAATCCATGTTCATGTTTTCACTTTCCATCTTTTTTATATTCTGTGTAATCCTCGTTCTGATTTACTCAGGGTAAACATAGTGATTCTAAATTTCCCTTTTAATAAAACGCTTAGTGTTAATTTTTAGGTTGCTGGTTTTTATTGAAGCATCATTTTTTATTAAATAATTGATATCCTAGATGAATTAAAAGGATGAAATTCATTTTAAGGTGGGTAAAATGTGACCCCTGAGCATTTTAAAATAAGATAATTTAATTAATCATTTCATTTAACACAATATTGAATATATATTGTAATATATGAGAGAACCAAGGTATTCTTGCTGTATATAAAACACTATATGAAGTCTTTACTAAATTGAAATCATATATTAACATGATTAATGTGAAAAAAATATTTTTATCTTGTGTTTAACATAACTATGTGTTCATTCAATAACCTTTGTGACACCCTAGACCTAGTTTTACCAAACTATAATGTACTATTAATATTATTATTAATATATTATTGTAGTGTTTACCTTACCATTGTAAGTGTGTTTATAAATAATATTAATAAAATTATGAATATATTGTTTAAAAATTTATATAAGAATATTTATGTGGTTATAATTTAAGTACAAATGAAAATAAAAACATTTGCAATATATAGGAAATGTTTTTCTAAAAAACTATATTTCTAAAATCAAACATGTTTTACATTAGTAAATAAATTAATGAATTTATGATATAATATTTTAATGTTATATATATAAATATATTATATTAAAAAATCTATTTATAATTTATGTAATTTGTTTTCTATATAAGAGATATGAATAAATAAAATTTTATGGGGAAAATTCAGTATTTTTATAAAAAGTATTATTATTTCCTTTTAATATCGAACCTAATTTTTACATAATTTTTTAATCATATATAATTTTTATTTGTAAAAATAATAATTTTTTTTATTTTTAATTTCAAAATTACAATATAGTGAGATTTTGGAAATTTTCAGAATAATATTATTTTTGGACGAATAGTGAAGAATAATAAATTTTAATTCAAAACTACATTTTATTATAAATTATGTTTATTGTTAAGTTAAATATTAATTTGTTTTTAATGAGTAATTATATCATATTTAAATCAATTAATATTATTTAATAAAGCTTATCCTATTTCACAATTATATAGGTTATTAATGAATTTAAATCTTTAGAACTTTTCAATATAAAAGCACTCTTTTGAGAAACCATTCCACGATTAATTTTAAATTAATTTATACAACGTCATTGATTTTAATTTATAAAAAATGGATTCATTATTTATAATAAGAATAAATTATAATTCAACTATTTTCATCATATTTATAGATGAAAATTACTAGTGAAATTAATTAATATTAATTACAATAAATAAGGTAAAAAATAGTTTACTTAGTGAATAAACATTAACATAACTATAAAAACAACCTAAACACATGTCATAATTTCTTTTAAGGAATATTATATCACCATTTACCTCTTTGATCTATGTTTGACAATAATTTGATTCAAAATATGTATGTGGGACCTCTCTACAGTATTTACCATTTTATATTTACAATAACGCCACTCATTGTGCTCTATATAAGGGAACCCACACCTATTACTTATTAACACATGTCAATACCTTTTTCTAATAAAAAACTACATACATATCCTCATAAATTCCTCCTTTAACTCAATAAGAATCTTTGTTTTTCAGAAATCCAATGATGGAATCCCATTGGTGAATGCAAAGAGGAGTTACCCAATGAAGTGGAAACATCATTATAGAATCTGGTTTTTTTTCAATATACACTCAAAAAATTATTCTTAATACATTTTTATCTAATAAAATATTTATTGTTGTTCTATTTTTAGGTTTTTATTGCAATATTTTCTCCTAAACCTGCACACACTTCCATAAAATAGGTAATTAACTTACCATTTGTGTGTACGACCAACAATCACCTCACAAAAATGATATTGTTCATTTGTACATTATCACTGTTCATGGATGGTAATTATGATTAAATTAATTTTTATCTAATATATAATATATTTGTGATTTATTTATGCTTCTTAAATTATTATATATTTGTTATAATCATGCCATATAATTTTTATATATATAAGATAATATTGTTTAATGACGTGTGGACTAAGGCCACCTCAGAGCAATGTGATTCATTGACACATTAAATGGAGTGTATTATAGTTGGGTTTAGTAAATTTAAATGATATTTATGTAATAATAATTATAATTTAATTATAATATATATATATATATATCATTAACATTATTTCTTTCAATAAGACATGAAAATAAAAACATGGTTCATGCATACATATAACATACCTTCTCCATTAATGGATTATTCTATTTCATATTTCTATTATTTATATATTATTATAAATAAAATTATAATTAATATAAATGATATTTATATCATTTTGTTACATTATTTAAATAATTTAATCAATATCTATGTAATATGACCCCTAATAATGATGTCCAAACTTATTCCAAAAGGAAAGTGGTTATTACACAAAACATGACAATAACAAAAAATTGTTAATAAACAGGAAAAAAAGACATAATAAAATTATATATGATGTTATGTGTAATTATAAAGGTTTTTTATGTTTATATCAATCTTATATTTATTATTCTTGTGGTTTGAATGTTTATGATGAACGTCAAGACTGAATGTAATTTTTTTCTCACCTCAATTTTATTTCTATGATACTTTTGTCTTATTCAAAACTAATTTATTTTTTGGTGTATATAATATCCAAGAATGAATGATGTGATTTTTATAATTAAATTTAAGATTATTTACAATCCCATTTGATGTGATTTCATTCATGGGTTTAACCATTCAAAACATACCAAACTGGGATAATAATTTTTTTTCTAAATTTTTGATCTTGGGAATACATGCCATATCCACCTATCATTTTTATGAGGTGCATATTCTAATCTTTGAAATGTTATATCATTAATATAATTCATTTAATAATATACTAACATTTACTTCTATTAATATTTCATGCATATATTTATTCAATGTTTCCAAAGTGGTAACATATCACTGCTATTGTGTCATAATTTATCGATATTATTTATGATTATACCCCCATTAATGAAATATTATTATCAATATCTAAAAAAGAAATTAAATTTATTCTCTTCTATTTATTAATAATATATTAAATTAATAGTATTTATTTTACAAAATTTTAAACTTACTACAATTAAGAATGTTTTTAAATAAAAGATGAAATTATCTCTATCTTCGGTCGAAGTCATTGATATTTCAAAACCATGTTTAAAAAAATATATTTCAAGAGGTTATTCAAATTTATCAAATTATGTTAATATAAAATGATTTTCAATTTTTTGAAGCTTCCTTTATATTTTTAATGAAATTATATTTCAAAATATTTTAATAATAATTTTTAAGTATTCAAGGAAAAATGTTTTTAAAATGTTTGGAAGATTCTTCTTCATGTGTTAAATGAAACAGGTTTTGATATTTTATTCAATATTACATGATATGTTTTTATATAAAATGGTTTTAAAAATGATTCCATGATTTTTTATATGTTTTCAGGAAAAAATGTTTTCAAAATGTTTTTAACCCTCATTGGTAAATTTTTAAGGTTATATTCGAATAAAATGGTATCCAATATGATTTTTGTTTAAAAATATATTTTATTCATGGAATAATGGATATTATCCTATATAAAGGATTTTAAAATATTTATCAAAAAATATGTTTCATCTATGATAACATCTATTGGTGTTACTCATTACTTACTAGTGATACTATCTTTAATTTCCAATCATATTACTTCAAAACAAATTATGTATTGATGGAGTGATATTAATGAATCTAGTTTCTCATTCATAGGTTATATTTCACAATTTATATTTTTATGAAGCCCATTTCTATTTTATGGGTTATATTCTTATGAAATACAAATATTTACATAGGTTATTATTTGATTAAAATGTTGTGAATAAGTATTTAATTCACATGTTGTCATATGATTACATATTTAGGATACCAATTTATTTTTATTAGAAATGATATAATTTATTAGTATCTTGTGGAACACATATGCATGATAAAAAAATGAGATGTGTGGGACCTATGTATCACCCCAATTAATTTGGTATGGATTTATATTTCCTGATATAGACATTTATGGAATGGGGAGTGATCTCAAATAATTAAAGGACTTTTTCAACAAAATATGGTATTGGGAGTGATCATTGGACACTAAGATGGTCATTGAGGGAAAATTGGCTATTAAAATGGTTTTCGAAGTGAACCCATTATTCTACGATGGTATGAGAATTAATCCATGAATATTATATAAATCATTTTTTTATATTTATGTTTATTCCAAGAATTATATGTGATATTAGAATGTAATTATCTCAAGGAATATGATTTTCATTCCATTATGATTCATGTTAAATGGAATAAAGATATTTATTCCATGAATCATGTGAACTAACATTGATATGCATGGTATGATATTAATTTTTATGCTAAATTTTACAAACACTTATGCTCGTGTTGGGATTACATAACTCTAATAACTTGTTTCATTCTTTAGGTAAATATCCTTTTTTGTCCATCAATTTTCAGTTTGAATATCTATATACTGCCTAATGTGAATCCCATTTAAGGTCATGGTGTTATATGAGGTTTCTGGTGTAGGTTTATATCCTAGAAACTAACTTATGTGGTAAAAAAATAATGGAAGATGGTTAGTACAAATTGTGTAGGGTAGGTGGCATGGTTTGAACTGCCATTTCTGATAGGGGTATAGATCGTAAGGAGGTCACACTAATAGTGAAAACAATTTGATTTGGGGAGCATGACCATGCAACCATGTATTCAATATTGATATTGATTTTTTCTTATTTTTTTCATGGTTATTCAAACCATACTTACATACAATTTTTGTTGTCATATTTATACAATAGATTGTCCACTATAGGAACACGGTTTCGAACACAATGCATTCAATCATATAGATTACATATTTATCATTATTTTTAAAAAAAATATCTAATTAAATACATTTCTAACCTAATTCCTCAATTCAGCTCATTATGGAGAACCAAGTCTTGAGAGCACCTCCTATAGATAGTTTTCTTGAAATAAAGTTATCATCCCTATCTTATATCGTAATCGAGCATCGTTAGTCTTTTTGGATCTATATTGGTGATTTGTCAATTCCTATTTAGTTTATATATATTCATCCTATAATTGGATGAACTTTTCAGGTGCATGATAATTTTTCCTATTTTTAGGTTCTACATCCATTTTCCAATTTTTTCTAGATTGGAGTTGAACTACAAGCTCGTATTACAGAATATGTCCTCTACATACCTAGATTTTGTAGTATCAGGCCTTTCATTTAAATTATATTGTTGATTGTTTATGAATAATCATTGGGTGACATGTGGATCCATTGATGAATTCCATGGATAATCACAATTGGCTCATACCATACATATATACACTAGTGAGACATTGACTTCTGAAAGAGACTGCTAATGGAAGAATAATGGGGGATGAATTTTTATTCCAACTGATACACGAATTCTATATGTTTTCAAATGTATGGAATAAGAGCAAATTTGATCATATATTCCTTAGGAGCTACATGGGACCCATTAGTGGACTTCTATGGATGGACTTGTATAGCACTGAGGTTATACCTAATTTGAGTGATATGTAGGTAATTTATAGGATTTTCATGGACAACTATACAGGGTGTTGGATTATATTGTCATAGGAGGGATACCTTGACATGAAACTAGGAATTTTAAAGATGGTCTGTAGTTCTTAATGAATAATGAATGAATAAATGTACAATAAAATTCTACCAAGCTAAATCACAAGATTGGATTTTGTCATTATCATACACTATATGGATCAACTATACAGGAATAATTGATCATATCATCTTGGAGGATGCATGGATATGCACTCAGTCTCAAGAAATACTAAATAAAATTTAATTGAAAATTTTAAATGGATTTGGTTATAAAACGTGAACTAGAACATTATAGGATGTTTACTTTCATCACATCCTTGAATATTTTATTATTACCTACACATTGTGACTATTATATACCCATTGACATTTTGTCAATGGAATATTTTTGGTTTCATACTGGGATTATGTCGTACCCCATATTTGGGACAACTTTGGTTTCCCAAACATAGTGAATGGTTTCATTTATGGATAAGGGAAGGAAACCTACAATTCGTTCTTGAATGTTGCATGAAAGTAACGGAGAACATGACATATTTGAGTCTTTTGGTTCTAGGGGCATACTTTTTCCCCTTTATGATAATTTGATAAATTTACTTTATTTTATTGTTTTATACCTTTTTTTGCATTGGATAGTCATGTGTCATCATCATTTTGTATGAATTCATTTTTTCATTGTTATATATTCCTATTTTTTATTGTTATTAACTTATAAACTGTTAATAAGATATTGAATATATGTTGTGATGTACTCTATTAATTATACAATAATCTCTAAAAAGACACAACTTGGCACTTACTTCTAGTTGACAACCTCTAGTGTTTTGGGGATGTGGTTGAATCAATGTAACCAACTGGGTTCCTGTCATTTTTGAGTGGAATCCACTTCTGGGATGATAAAATGTGGTATCAAAATGGTCTTTTTTGGGATTCATTACTCCATTGATACAATAGAAATTGATAATAGGGAAGTGGAATTGGTTAACAATACATTCATTGGTATATATAATTCACAAATCGGTAAAAAATGAATTTTATTGAATGAAAATGTTTTTTTTATTTTGATAATTACATTAGATTTTATTCCACCTTTGGGGGGTTCACATGAAACTTAATGTTATTATTCATGTTATTATGGGTTCTATTTTTTTATACCTAATGAGATGAGGGTGTTCCATAACATGCATCATCATATGCACTATATAGGAATCACATTCCATGCACTATGCCATGGGATATATAATTCATTGCATGTTGCATTATATTTTGAGGGGATACATTATATATATAAATGATTTTGTGATAGAATTTATTGAATTTGTTATTTTGTTAATTAGATGTATTTCATAGATTAGTTCTTGAATATAATGGGGTAGTATGGATTAGAACATTCAGACCCATTTGGTTTTACCTTTTTACTATGAATGTGATATAACTGTGAAATTAATGCAATGGGAAATTAAGGTGGTAATAAAATGGAAACATGAATTGATTATAGAAGATATATTGACTTATCCCTGACCATAGCGTTGATATGTAGGTAGTATCTATTTCATCTATATTGCTTTGTATGATTCCCAGAACAGACTCAAGGATCAGGAATAAGGGTGTGTTATCATATTGAATGTTGTATACCTATCATATTTATAAATCAATGGTTTTGAGTTGTGAACATTGATAATGAGCATAAATTAAGGTGTTCACTTGGCAGTTTTAGAATAATAAAACAAATATGACATTTACTTGTATTTTTGGAGGGTGGTGTTGACCACACTCCAGAGGTGTTGATCCATGGACTACCAATGGATCCTTTTGTAGTTCATGTAGAGGCACTATAAATTATACTTGACACAAGTGTTTAAGCGTAGTTCTATGATGGATTTATACACTATACCATGATTCTTGAAAGTACAACACAACCTATGTCGACCATGGAAGAATTGACTTGTGCTTTAGAGTAGTAGCATCTGCCCAAATTTTAGGTGGATGGAGGACCAAATGATGTGGATTTATGGTTTGATTCCATTTTATCTATCATCAATAATCTTATGACTCCTCCCAACAATAGGGTAATTCTCACAACCAAAACATCTTGTGATTATTCGTAGAGATAGTGGTATGTTATCAATCATATAGATCATCATCGATCAAGGGACTATAAGTATTTTTTTATAGCATTCTATGAAAACATATATTTTGAGACATTTATGCCTGATAGAGATAGTGATTTATTGGATGTAGAGAATGGGAAATTATCTTTTACATATTATTCAACCCAATTTACTGAGCCCTAGTAATTATTTCCTATTTTTATGGGTGATGAGAAATAAAAATATCAGAAATTTGAGGATGGTATGAGGTTGACATTTTATTGTAAGAAAATATCTTCCGGATGACTACCCTTTATATAGTAGTGAATCTATCACTTACCATAGAGGATACCTTATATAGGGTAGTTGTTTGATCTGGGGTGGTTCATCACATAGATATATTATTGTGTCCACTGGTATTATGAATAATCATCTAGAGCTTCCATTTAGTGATATTAGTAGCTAGCGCCCATACTCAGGTAAATTGGAAAGGGGGTACCATTTCAGGAGAGTAAGACATACGAGACTTCAATATATGAGAGACCCATTAATGTTATGCTCGTGATGAATGATGGGACATATACACCACTTCAATATAACATTTACACTAGATTATAGTGAGAGAGGGTGTGCACTGACTATAGATTTTTGATTGGGAACAAGAACTTATCTTTCAGAAGGTATCTATAATTCAGCATGTTGATCAGGCCAATGGATTATTAATGGACATTGTTGTCAAACCCTAGTTTTATAGTGAATATATAGTGAAACAGATTAGGTTGGTCGGGCAATATCATAGTTACATGGATCATGCCAGATATATGTAGTGTAACCACCACCTTATCAGTAGGAACCCATACCTTCTACTATTACAGGTATTATTCTTATTTCCACGTAGTTATTTGCTTCAATTTTCGATACATAGGCTTCTCATAGATTTTTTATGTTCCAAAAATGATGATTAATTTCCTTTTTATTCAATGTTTTTATTGTGTTTTGATTATCAACACTCATTTGTCATTATAAAGGAGGATTTTCATTAGTGCAAGGAGTTACCCTTTGAGATTTGTGGGTGTCAATTATTATGGGACCTCATTGACCCAGATATTAATATATTTTGTGTAATTTTTGTGGTTGACTAGTTTTTTTTGTTTCATAATTTCATTATTTTCTATCACAGAATAGTGATATTCACATCACCGTAGGGATATAACATTACTCACAAGGTTTATTGGGTTTTCCTAGCATGCTGAGATGGACATAAGAATTGATGTATTGGTGGGATGATATCCCAGATTATGAGTATATATCATAATTATCAGGGAACAGACAAGGATTAATATCTTATAGTGATTGATCATTTGAGTGAAATCTTCCAAGACTGCTTTTTTAGGTTGACATCTAGTGGGAGTAGTAGAGTTATGTATCAAGAATATTCTTTTAGCTACACTGGTATCCAATCCTTCTTATCAGAAGGCTACTACTAGGATGACTGATCTCAAGAGAAAGCTAGTGTATTTAGAGGAAACGGGTTTTATCTGAATGAGTACATCTCTGTGGGATTCTCTAGCCCATTTTTCAGAAAAGGTTAGATGAAACTCTCAATATATATGTAAATTATGACAAATTAAAACAATTTATAGTGATGAAACTGTATCATGTTTGGAAGATATATGATCTTTTTTACTTGCTCTAAGAAGTACATGTACTCTCAATGATTTATTTAGTATTCAATTATCATTAGGTGTGAGTTATACTATCTGAAAAACCCCAAAAAACCATTCATTGTAGTTATGGTGTAAATAAATATTTTGTTGTCATTCGGTCTCACAAATTATTCTGAAGTTTTGACCTCACTAATGAAAAGATTATTTAATCCTTATCTTGATTCATTTCTTGTGGTTTTCATGGTTGATGTCTTGGTTTATTATTTTCATTTATATGACCATTAAAAAATCACGATATCATATTGAATCCACTGATGGTGCGTATATTTTATTCTATTATAACAATGTGAATCTTTTAGTGGGATCAAAATCCCTTCTTGTGTAACATTATATCAAAGACATGACAATCAATTGACCCAAGGATTGTGATAGCTATTTTTCCTTATGATGAGCACAATATCATATTTAAGGGACATATTTTCTTGGTGATAGTTGATTATTACAGTTGTTTTGTACAATAATTATCACACATAGAAGTGGTTTTAGTGGGATTGACTAAGAGTGGTGTGATGTGTGTATGGTTAGATTCATGTCAAAAGGAAGTTCAAGATATGAAAGGGACATTTTCCTTAGTGATGATAGTGATTTTTCTAGTGTAATAAAGAATATATTTGTTGAAATATGATTCATATGGTTTTGGGATTGAATCATTTATTCTATAAAATTATTTATTTGTGGAATACATGTCTCAGTAGTTCATGCCACATGATAAGAATTTCCAAGGGCATGTTCTCGAGTCATATATAGTGGTTCATGCTTTGTTCTATTTGAGATAGTACATACATGAAGATAATTTTCTGGTGTCAACATGCAATAAATAGATCATTTATATATTTAAACATTATGATCTTAATATTAAGAATCAAATGGGGGTTTTGTACCTACAGTCATTTGACATTGATCGTACTAATATTCTAGGTAATGTGAATTTAGTAAAATATCCACTAATCATGATAAAATAGATATAATAAGTGAAACACCGAATCATTGAGTAGAAGATTATGGTTTTGTTCTCTGAGATGCACATAGAGCTGCATGATCTTTACAGAAAAATTTGTATATAATACATAGCTACGTTTTATACCCTACATGATAGAGTGAGTAATAGGAAGCTATTTCACTCTAATGGAATAGTAATATATGGGATCTTGCTATGTGAGGACCCTCATTCTGGTAAGATCATTGGCAAAGATCAAATTATTAGTAGGTATTGTTTTTTATAGGGTTTTTAGACAAGTGTGATTATCTGATTATTGTTATTTGTTATTCATATTGGAAACCTCATACCATATTCACCAAGATGTATTGGGATATAAATTTATATTTTAGGTATATGAGTGTGATAATTGACATATTTGCTTTTTTCAGTATGTGTTCCAACTATCAGCATGTAAATTCATAACACTTACGACAACCCAAACATTTACAATAGCTACCAATTTTCGAGTGGAAATGGAATGATTTTGTGATGGATTTCATGAAAAGTTATTAATGTTAACCTAAAGGAAATTATTTCATATAGGTTGTTCGTCACAGGCTAAAAAACATTTCCAATTTCAATACTATCAAGGATAACTGTTCATATGATGATATTTGAAGGTTGAATATTTGTGGGATTATATGACTTCGAAAGATCCAGTATACTATCATTTCAGATATGGACACCCTTTTTACTTCATAGTTCTGGAAAGTGATTTATAGGTTTTCATGTACAAAAGTACTTATAATAACTACATACCGCCCCCAGAATGATGTCTAGTAATCATGCTCAGTATATTTTCTTGTGGAAATATTTTGATTAGGTTTCCAACATTTTTGGTGCTCTTGGGAGTGGAAAATACCCCTAGTTGAATTATCATATAATAATATCTATACTGATATTATATAAGGGGTTCTATATGATTTTTTTATGGTAGGCCACACCAATCACACCTATATTGTTTAGAGCCAAGAGATGAAACTATTCTTATACATTGTCTTGTTACGAAGATCACAGATAAGTCTTGATTGATTTAGAAGTAGATGGATATTACATAGACACATCAGAAATCATACTCTAATAAACACGGATGAACTAAATAGGTTTATGTCAGGGGTTACGTGTTTCTATTTGTATAACTAAGGATGGGACATTATAGGATGAAAGATAGGGTAATCATTCACGATGATATGTCGGGGCTTTTGAACAATTGGGGAGAGTAGTGATGGTAGCCTATCAGTTGTAGTTATCTCAAAGGTATTCACCCATGCATTATGTCTTCCATGTGCCTCATCTACATCATTATCACTATGACATATCACATTTATTTAATCACGAGGAGGTTGATTTATGGGTAGAAATTTATTTTTGACGATAATATGGTATGTATTTTTGAATAGAACATAAATGTTATCCATAGATGGTCATTTCAGGTATTACAGGTTCTATATAATAACATCCATGAGAAGGATGTGACCTAAGAGTGGGAGGATGATGTATGGTCACAATGGGTGAAGTTATTCACTGGCGTTTCTATCCACCCATGAGAAGTCAATTCAGTTAGAAACTCATTTAATGGGGTGTTTTTAAGAACATGGTTCATTCTTTTGTTACATATAATTTTTCATTCATTAATTTTTCTGTTATATATTAAAAAACAGCTAGATGTTAATTTTCTTTGAGGTAATGAAGGTGTAGGTGGTTTCAATGGATAGTTCTCATCTTAGAACCCAAATAATGGGTTAAAAAAGGCACGAATCATGGTCAGAACAAATAATGAGGGGAATGATGCATGATATTACTAATCTAGAGTGGTATGGGTTATGAGTAAAAAAATATCACATAGTTAGAGAACCCCATGATATTTGGGGCATGCAGCCACGTGACCATAACATAAATTTTGATAGAGGTGTTTTTCTTGAATTCTGCATGGTTATACAACCCTTGTGTAAAAACAAAGTGTAGTGTCATATTCCTATATAAGATAAGGAACCATTGTCACATAGATAGGAAAACCATGATTTTAAACCGTGTGATGCCCAACTTTGTTCTATTTTACTAAACTAACCCTAATTAACTGTATTTGTAACCTAACTCCATAATTCTCCTCAATTTGGAAATCCATGTTATGAGAGCTCCTCTTTTGGATACTATCCATAGAGTTATGAGATCATATCCCTCTAGTATTGATTCATGCATCGTCGGTATCATTGTATCATGAGAAGTTATTACTAAATTCTTTTTTTCCCATTATTATTTCATATTTTAATTGTACACACTACTTATGTAAAAGCTAAATTTCCCTATTCTCAAGATCATCATCCATTATTTTGATTTTCTACTAATCTAAGACAAATCAGAAGATGATTCATCATGACATATCCCCAATAGAATTAAAATAGGTGGTCTCATTGATAATTGGTAATTCATAGTGTTTATAAATGACATTGTTTCAGGTGACTAATTATTGGATGATAGATTGGAATGAATTTATGTCCATGAATAAAATTTTTATGCATTTCTTATGCAATTTATGATTCCCACTGATAAATGTTAAATGGTTAATAACCCTAAATAGAACCACACCACTGGTTATGTTATAAGGCCTCAGCCATAATCCTCACTTAATATTGAATTTAATGAATAATTCACATTGAGGATCTTTTCAGGTTTAGAGTTTTAGAGAATTAGGAAATAACTATTACATCTCAAAAGATTACAAAGTAGACACTTCTACTAGGTTTCCATAAAATAATAACTTGTAATAAGAAATGTGTTTAATTCCATGTTTTAGATAGCATGACATTCCCTTAATCCCATCCTTGACCCTATTCCACATTAAGTCCTGTGAAAAACATTTCAAAAAAACTTGGGGTGAGCATAAAAAGCTCAGTAAGGGATACATAATGAATGAAAACTATTACTTTTTCAAAACAACAAGTAAACCATGTATACTTTATCAAAGTAATACTTTTCAGATTTATGAAGTAATAAAAACTCTTCACAGAATAAAAGATCATTACTTACCTTTTTGTAACCAAAAGGTTATCATAAAACCCATATAAAGATCACATAACATATAAAGGTAACTTGGGACATAAACATACATAAATGGAATAACCATACGGTCGACTTCCACACATATCACTTAATGGAATAGCCATATGGCCGACTTCCATACCCAATGCATTAGAGGTTATAATGTAACCACCCGTCCTGGTATTCATGGCACCACTCGTCATATGGTTTATTACGTAACCACCTGTCAAATGTCCAAGTACCATTATAAAATCATAAGACATAAAACAAACATAATGGAAAGAAAACATTTCCACATTCCGATCAGAATATATAATTTAAATATATTGACATAAAAAATCCATTTTAAAAACCATTTTCAATACCAAAATACATAAAAGCATATATGGTATTTATTTCATTTTAAAAAACATTACGACCTGTTGGGGAAGCCAAAGACCAAATAATACTCGCGGCGGCGGAAAAGGTCGTTGTCACCGGGTATGTTAAAAAAAACATTCCTTTTTTTCGTTTTGTAAAACGCTTCGTAGAAAAATATTCCTTTTGTATAAAATTAAAATTCAAAGAGGTTTATACACCATATAGAGGAAAGTTGTGTATAAAACAAAATATGCCTCAATGAAAGGAGATTGAGATGAAGTCCCTTACCTCGGGTCTGACTTGACTCGATCGTTCTTTAACGTCCTGAATAATAAACTTGAGTTAATTTCTACTTGCTTAAGAACCTTTTTCAAGTTTATTATTCCTTTTATATCACTTATTACCATGTTATTAACACTATGTAACTATTTAAGTTGACAATGGTGATTTTGTCGATCCTTGGTACTTGAATCAAAAATAAACTCTTTATAATTACAAGTTGCTCATGTGGTAAAATATCCATTATATCAAGAATTATATTCATGATGTTGATATCATATATATCATATATATCCAGTATATAAATGAATTTATAATATTACATAATTTTTTAGAGTTAATAAATGAAATGCACCGTTCATGGAGATGGTAAGCCGTACGTACACATGAACACTACTTTCATTTCTATGTCATATTAATGGAATTAAAACTAAATGAGAGGTATGTATATTTTAATTCCAGAATTATATTCATCACGTAGATGTCGCATACATTATATATATACATTATATATATGTACTTATAATATTACATTACATTTGGGGATAAGAAATGAAATGCACCGTTCATGGAGACGGTAAGCCGTACGTACGCATGAACGCTACTTTCATTTCTATCTCATACTTTAATGGAGTGAAATCATAATGATATAAAGGTATATTATAATTCTAGAATAATATCATATATAATATCATTAAATCCATCCTTTATACGTCCCACATATGGCATTAACGAATCAAATCACTTTGAGGGGGCGGTAGTCCTCGCTTCCTAAAATGAAATTATCATGTTTACCCACAATGGAAACCACAAAGGTTTGACACAAATGAAAAATAAAGAAGCTTAAGTAAAACATAAACATATTATATATCATATATAAATATAGTTTCATATTAATGGCCACCTTTGAAGGTGTTATATGAGTGTTGAACAATCATCGTTTCATGAGGCAGAAATTTTCCATCCACAGAAACAGTATGTTGTTTAACCATTTGATGAAGTTTTGTGTATGTGTAGCTCGAATCCTTATTATAACAACATCCTAGAATATTTAGGATACTGTTTTTGTTAGAAAAGAAATGAATAAAAAGAGTTTAGGGGGTTGGAGAAGCAAAATAACACATAAGAACACAAGAGAACACACTACCTTTAAAACGGGTAACTCTTTTTTATTTGAGCTCAAAGGCTTCCTTGGGAAGACTTATGACCAATGTGAGGCTTCTAGGAGTAAGAGAGGGATGTGGAGAGACAATGTGGGTAGTGTTTTGCCAATCCAAAGGGTTGGGAGGTATGGGTAAGGAGGTAGAGGTGGGGGCCTTTTATAATAGGAGAGGAGGGGCGCTCTTGGAAAGTTATTAAAAGATACTTTATTATAAAATGATTTTCAGATACAAAGGGTCCCACAATTATATATTTAAAGGATAATGTGATAAGGTTTCTAAATACACCCATAAAATTGGTTTTTTGACAAGTATAGGTATTAGATTTTACATTATCTTTTCATTTTATTTAAATTGTTAAATAATGAGGTAATCGCTGCATCATCATGGTGTCATAAATAATTTAATTTATTTAATGTCTAAAAATTATAAAAAAATTATAATGATGTAGGAACTATTTTTAGATTTATAATAAATATTTATAGTCAAAATTATTACTTGTATAACCCCATTTAAAAATGTTTTAGTAAAACATCTCATGTTTGTGACATTTTCATTTTAACATTAAATAAATAGTTATTAATGTCATTTTCCTACCAATGTAGCTCCATGGGGTCCCCAAGTTGACCCATGGATTGTCTTGGTCGGCCATGACACATCCAATAAGGGTAGGACATGTTTCTAGGTCATTTCATATTATTCAAACATTATTTTTACCTTAAACTACATTAATTACCTCTAATCGCGATTAAGAACATAAAAGTTACTATTCACCAAAAAATTATTTTAGTCCCATTAAACCACATTTTACTTCCTAATGATAACCATGTATGTTGGATTTTTGAAATTAAAAACGCATATGTGCAATGTTTCATTTAAATGAAAAATCAGTTTCTTTAACTACCATTTAGTGGTTTCACTATTCATCAAAAATTGATGTTTTTTCAGAAAAATACCAAAAAAAAATCCCCCAAAGCTATATTTGATATTCCCAACTCAAAAATGATGTCTATTTTACAAAATTCAAAACATATAAGTTGCATTAATTAATTTAATAATTAATTCCCACTGTCAAAACAAATAGCGTGTTTTTAAGAAACAATATCTATTAAAAGATTGGCACTAGTTTTAGTCCAATTTCAAAGTGAAATTAATTCCAATGACCACTATAGGATTAAATGGTAAAAATATATTCTAATTTTACTTTAAAACAAATCAAAATAAAATCTAATCATATAAATAAATTATATTTAAAAGAGGTTTTGAATTAAAATACAACATTTTTCACTATTCATTAAAAAAATGAACTTTATTGGAAAGATACCATAAATTTACACAAAGTAAATTTTGATGTCTCGATTATAAAGAATAATTTTATTTTGTCAAATATAACACATTAAATTGTCAAAAAGTGGATTTAAAAGTGGTTCGCCATCAAAAGGCGGTTAATCGTCCTTCTAAAGAATATTAGAATGTTTACACTTAAAATCGAATTCATTTATACTTTTAATCCTCTAACATTTATTGTAAAAAGTAAAAATATTTGACAAACATATATAATCATTTTGTAGTTAGTTCTGTTCATTCCCTCCATTACAATGGCTATGAGTTAACTACCATTTAAAATAATATTATTTAATTATTATAGTGCAACATAAGATTTCAAAGGAACTCGTTGTTGCGTATTGGGTAAGCCATCAAGCATAGTGTTCCCTTTAAATTAATATTAAAATTTTATTCAAAAATAGGGATAAATATAAAGATTTCATATTCTTTATTTACCTAGGGTGTTACATCCTTCCCCCCCTTTTGGGAATTGCGTCCTCGCAATTTTAAAATTGGGCTCGAAAACATCTTTGAAAGTCCCACATCGGAACAAGAGTCGGTAAAACAATCACTTTAAAATAATGAACGATAAGTACAGAGGTCACCCGAGTTAACCCATAATTGGATTCCATGTAGGAAAACATAGACACGAAGGAGAAAAATAGGGTCATGTTCTGATGGAGAGTGATAGAAAACATGTTTAAGAGAAATTTAACCACAAGAAAATCACAAACTTGTGATGGGTTAAACGGTATTCAATTCCCCAGTAAGAAAAGTTAATAGACAACATTTTTGTTTTAAGTTACTTTTTATGGAGGAATTTATTCCTAAGTAAACATAATTACTTATCATGTTGACTTTTTACTTTTATTATATTTCGTACAGAAACTCATATTTTCTCCAGAAGACGAGTATTTAGGAAGACTTGGTCACATTAAGAGTACTATAATCAACTTCTAGAGAATCACCTAATCCAAAAAAGAGAACTATATAATTCCCATGTCTTTAGACTTTAACCAAAACCAAAACCAAAAAGGTTAGTACAAGAACAGATAATCCAGAAAAGGATAACCCTTTATAAAAATAAAATCTATTCTTAATCTCCAAAATTTGTCCAACAAAACCCAATGTTCAACGAGGACCATTCGATAAACAATTTGTCCACAAAATTATTCAAGGTAAACCAAACTAATATTGAAACCCAAATATTTGAAGGATTTAGTCACATAGTTTTCCAAGTTAAATCGTAAAATTTATCTCCAAATAACATCAGTTACTCTTAAAGTCTTGTATTGAAAAGTAATTATCCTAATCACATATCCTCCATGATAGGTTAATAAATTTCCATAGATAACCCAAAATCAACTTACAAATAATACATAAAATCATCTAACAAAAAAGAATCAGTCAAACTAACCAGAGACATCACGTTGTCCAGTGGTAGGCGATAAATACCCGTTGCACTTTGGTTGTGGGTTCGATACCCGTAGCTTTGTCCGACGCGACGGGTTGTCACACGGTCTGCGTGTTGTCCTTTTTCCAAAACTATATAATTCTTAAAACATTCCCCAACAACGAGATAAAATATTCAAAAATAACCATAACATAATTTAACCTCAATTTTATCTCATGCCTTTCACTTTCCATCATAACATATAGAAACCCATAATTACCTCAAATATAAGGATCATATAAACCCAAATGGTTCTTTATAACTATGTCCACAAAAGAACAGATAAATATTCCTTGAATAAAATTTTCATATATCAAACATCAGGGTTACACATACTATAAAAAGTCATCTAATGTAACCCCATCAACAAAAGAGACTTAATACTCTTTAGAATTTTACCATAACTCTTGAATCCCTTATACGTTGACTTCTTACTCATTCAACATTCTTCATGATCCATTAACCATTCCTTTCCAACTTATTATGAAACACTTCTTTCCTACAAACAAAATCATGGATCATATCTTAATATTCCAAAATAGGAAAACAAAAGTTAAGAAATAATCCATTCATTTGACTGGTCATTGTCAATTTCTTCATCCTCAATAGGAATGACATTAGGTATTGATAAACGAATATTTGTATGATCTTGGTGATCCCATTCCCGAAACTTCTTCATAGGACATGTGTTTGCATAATGACCATGCACACCACATTTAAAACATTCAATTGATCCCTCATAAAGAACATCTTTCCCTTTCCACGAGTCAACTGGATGATTCCTTTTTACATGGTAGGTTCATGCTTTATGACCTCCATTTCCATATCTATAGCATATTTCTGTCCCTTTGAAACATTTTCCTAGGTGTTTCTTACCACATCTTTGACACATAGGTTTTTGAACACACTTACATTTATGATTATTACCTGTAGTTCCGTAGGGATTTGTTTCTCGCATATATGATGCTTTATAGAAATCACCAAGGTTTAGGTGGTAAATCATGACTCCAGATAGTTGGTTGAGGATAAACACAAGAGTTCTCATTGCAGCTCCCATATCATTCACTTGCTTGCTCAGAAAACTGTCACAGTTTCCGTCAAATCCACAATTACTTTGGTGCCTGCTAGATCCAGCCATTTACTAAAACCAACAAAGTCTGTGTGAGGATATCAACAAAACCATCATGTACTAAAGAGGAAGATAAACACTAAGATATACTTACTCATTCGCTTTATCTAAAACTAGGAATCTTTCTAAAATCCTAATAATTATGGTAATGTCACTTATTCTTAGAGAATACCCTAACCTCTAAAGTTATCTAAACTGACCTCTAATACCAACTATAAGGCCTCGGCCTTAAACCTTACATAATATTGAATTAAATGAATAATTCACATTGAGGATCTTTTCAGGTTTAGAGTTTCAGAGAATTAGGACATAACTATTACATCTCAAAATCTTACAAAGTAAACACTTCTACTAAGTTTCCATAAAATAAAAACATTTAAAAAGAAACATGTCTAGTTTCATGTTTTAGATAGCATGACTTTCCCTTGATCCCATCCTTGACCCTATTCCACATTAAGTCCTGTGAAAAACATTTCAAAAAAACTTTGGGTGAGCATAAAAAGCTCAGTAATGGATACACAGTTAATGAAAACTGTTAGTTTTTCAAAACAACAAGTAAACCATGTATACTTTATCAAAGTAATAATTTTCACATTTATGAATTAGTAAAAACTCTTCACTGAATAAAATATCATTACTTACCTTTTTGTAACCACAAGGTTACCATAAAACCCATATCAAGATCACATAACATATAAAGGTAACTTGGGACATAAACATACTTAAATTGAATAACCATACGACCGACTTCCACACATATCACTTAATGGAATAGACATATGACCGAATTCCATACCCAATGCATTGGAGGTTATAACGCAACCACCCATCCTGGTATTCACGGCACCACCGGTGATATGGTTTATCACGTAACCACCCGTCAAATGTCCAAGTACCATTATAAATTCATAAGACATAAAACAAACATAATGGAAAAAAAACATTTCCACATTCCGATCACAATATATCACTTAAATATATTGACATAACAAATCCATTATAAAAACCATTTTCAATACCAAAATACATAAAAGAGTATATTCTATTATTTCATTTTAAAAAACATTACAGTTTGTTGAGGAAGACAAAGACCAAATAATACTCGTGGTGGCGAAAAAGGTCATTGTCACCACGTATTTTAAAAGAAACATTCTTTTTTGTCATTTTGTAAAACGCTTCATAGAAAAAGATTCCTTTTGTATAAAATTAAAAGTAAAAGGTGTTTATAAAACATATAAAGGAAAGTTGTGTATAAAACAAAATATGCCTCAATGAAAGGATATTGAGACGAAGTCCCTTACCTCGGGTCCGACTTGACTCGATCATTCTTTAACATCCTGAATAATAAACATGAGTTAATTTCTACTTTCATAAGAACCTTTTTCAAGTTAATTATTCCTTTTATAACACTTATTACAATGTTATTAACACTTTATAATTATTTATGTTAATAATGGTCATTTTGTCGATCCTTGGTACTTGAGTAAAAAATAAACGCTTTATAATTACAAGTTGTTCATGTGGTAAAATATCCATTATATCAAAAATTATATTCATGATGTAGATATCATATATATAATATATATCTAGTATATACATGCATTTATAATATTACATAATCATTTAGAGTTAAGAAATGAAATGCACCGTTCATGGAGACGGTAAGCCGTACGTACGCATGAACGCTACTTTCATTTCTATGTCATATTAATGGAATTAAAACTAAATGATAGGTATGCATATTTTAATTCCAGAATTATATTCATCACATATATGTAACATAAATCATATATATCCATTATATATATGTACTTATAACAGTACATTACATTTGGGGATAAGAAATGAAATGCACCGTTCATGGAGACGGTAAGTCGTACGTACGCATGGACGCTACTTTCATTTCAATATAATACATTAATGGAGTGAAATCATAATGATATAAAGGTATATTATAATTCTATTATAATATCATATATAATATCATTAAATCCATTCTTTATACGTCCCATGTAAGGCATTGATGAATCAAATCACTTTGAGGGGGCGGTAGTCCGCGCTTCCTAAAATGAAATTATCGTGTTTACCCACAATGGAAACCACAAAGGTATGACACAAATAATAAATACAGAAGCTTAAGTAAAACATAAAAATATTAGATATAATATATAAATATAGTGTCATCTTAATTGAAACTTTTTATGGTGTTATATGAGTGTTGAACAGTCATCGTTTCGTGAGGCAGAAATTCTCCATCCAAAGAAACAATATGTTGTTTAACCATTTAATGAAGTTGTGTGTAAGTGTAGATCTAATCCTTATTATAACAACATAATAGTATATTTAGGATACTGGTTTTGTTACAAAAGAAATGAATAAAAAGAGTTTAGGGGGTTGGAGAAGCAAAATAACACATAAGAACACAAGAGAAGACACTACCCTTAAAACAGGTAACTCTTTTTGATTTGAGATCAAAGGCTTCCTTGGAAAGATTTCTGCCCAATGTGAGGCTTCTAGGAGTAATAGAGGGATGTGGAGAGACAAAGTGGGAAGGGGTTGGCCGAGACAAAGTCTTGAGAGGTGTGGGTAAGGAGGTAGAGGTGGCGGACTTTTATAAGAGGAGAGGAGGGGCACTCTTGGAAAGTTATGAAAAGATACTTTATTATAAAATGATTTTCGGATAAAAAGGGTCCCAAAATTATATGTTTAGAGGATAATGTGATAAGGGTTCTATATCCACCAATCCAATAGTTTTTTGAAAATTTTAGGTCTTAAATTTTACATTATCTTTTCATTTTATTTAAAACGTTAAATAATGAGGTAATCACTGCATCATCATGGTGTCATAAATAATTTAATTTATTTAATGTCTAAAAATTATAAAAAAACTATCATGATGTAGGAACTATTTTTAGATTTATAATGAATATTTATATTCAAAATTATTACTTGTATAACCCCATTTAAAAATTGTTTTAGTAAAACATCTCATGTTTGTGACATTTTCATTTTAACATTAAATAAAAAGTTATTAATTTTATTTTCCTACCAAAGTGGCTCCATGGGGACCCCAAGATGACCCATGGATTTTATTGGTCGGAAATGACACATGAAATAAGGGTAGGACATGTTTCTAGGTCATTTAATATTTCTAAAACATTATTTTTACCATAAACTACATTAATTACCTCTAATCGCGATTAAGAACATAAAAGTTACTATTCCCCAAAAAATTATTGTAATCCCATTGAACCACATTTTACTTCCTAATGACAACCATGTATGTCGGATTTTTGAAATTTACAACACCGAGGTGGAAAAGTTTCATTTAAATGAAAAATCAATTTCTTTTACTACCGCTTAGTGGTTTCACTGTTCATCAAAAATTGAAGTTTTTCAGAAAAATATCAAAAATTCACCCTAAGCTATATTTGATATTCCGAACTCAAAAATGATGTCTATTTTACAAAATTTAAAACATATAAGTTGCATTAATTAATTTAATAATTAATTCCCACTGTCAAAACAAATAGCATGTTTTTAAGAAACAATATCTATTAAAAGATTGACACTAGTTTAAGTCTAATTTCAAAGTGAAATTAATTCCAATGATGACTATTTGATTAAATGGTAAAAATATATTCTAATTTTACTTTAAAAACAATTCAGAAGATAATCTAATCATATAAATAAATTAGATTTAAAAGATGTTTTGAATTAAAATACAACATTTTTCACTATTCATTAAAAATGAACTTTATCGGAAAGATACCAAAAATTTACACAAAGTAAATTTTGATGTCTCGATTCTAAAGAAGAATTTTATTTTGTCAAATATAACACATAAAATTGTCAAAAAGTGGATTTAAAATAGGTTCTCCATCAAAAGGCGGTTAATCGACCTTCTAAAGAATATTAGAATGTTTACGCTTAAAATTGAATTCATTCACATAATTAATCCTCTAAAATTTATTGTAAAAAGTAAAAATATTTGACAAACATATATAATCATTTTGTAGTTAGTTCTGTTCATTCCCTCCATTACAACGTCTAGGCGTTAACTACCATTTAAAATAATATTATTTTATTATTATAGTGCAACGTAAGATTTCAAAGGAACTCGTTGTTGCGTATTGGTAAGCCATCAAGCATAGCATTCCCTTTAAATTAATGTTAAAATTTTATTCACAAATAGGGATAAATAAAAAATGTCATATTCTTTATTTACCCGGGGTGTTACATATGTAATGTATTTAAATTAGAAATAATGAAGGTATATCAATTTTGGATAACATTGATGTTGTTCCACTTTTATCTATGTTATTGGAGGTTTAGTAATAAATTATCAATTATAATTGCAATGATTTATAGTTGGAATGGTAATATGAATTTTATTATAATTTTGAAATAAATTCTAATATAATTAATAATGAAGGGGATTTGAATTCTATTTCCAAAGTCAGACGACATATATTTGTTCAATAAAGTGGTATATTATTGTTATAATTAAATTACCATGTGATTATTTTAGAGGAAACACTTCTATGATTGGCCAACACATTGAGTTACCTTATGAGGTCAGTTTGAATTGAAATTTTCTTGGTGATGACCTTTACATGTTTAAATTAAATTTATTAAATGATATTTAATAAATGTTATTATTGAATGTTTATGAATAATACTTTGGTTAGACATGGATTTAATTACCAATACCATGGACAATCACTATTTCCTCCTACCATGATTATATTTCTGAGTGACACTTGGAATCCTAATATGTACATAAATTGATGGAATCATGGGAGATTTATTTTATCTTGCAAAAGATAAATGAATTCCACATAGACTGAGGAGGATGGAATTTAATTAAATTTTACCATATATTCCAGGATTGGTACATAGACTTCCTTATTGGACCGCCAAGTATGGACACCATTGGAAGTGATTTTTTACCACACCTAGAGAGACACATAGCTTCATGAGAGGATATACATGGATGACCATGTAGGGTATTGGATTTATTTTTCATGGAGTTATTAGAAGATTCCAAACATGGAATTCAATGGCCATGTTAAGATTCTTTATTTAGTAATGAATGAAATGAAGTGTATGACGCATCCTCCGAGACAAAGCATATTATTGGATTTTTTCTTAATATTTCACTTTATGGATAGCCTATTTATGATTCATTGACCATATATTAATGGGGGATATAGGGATATGAATTGGTAATTGAGATATAATAAATTAAATTGAATTGAATATTTAAATGTATTTGTTCATAAAATGAGTACCTGGACATTATAAGAGTTTTTTTCACTACTAACATTCATATTGTGTTATTTACCACACAATAGAACTATTATATACTCACTAACTATATGGAACTTGACCATGGATGTTTTCAAATTCGGATAACGTCTCACATACTGTTTGGTCCACCATTGGGAGCCTAAATAGACAATATTATAACATATATAGATATGGGAAACCTCTATACTACAATTACGTGACTACTGCTTTTGTGCATAGGAGCATATGACCAAGATGAGGCATGTGATTCTTACTAGTTAACTTTTCCCTATTTGTCATTTCGATACATGGGTTTTATTGTACTATGGTATACCTAATTTGGATTCTTATTAGAGACATTAATCATCATTATTGTGTAAAAATTCATTTTGGAAATGTTATATATTCTTGTTATTTATAGATTGTATGATTTTTACCACTACATATACTATCACCATGAAAATTTACATCTATTCTGATACACTGTGCTGATAATGGAATAGTATCCCAAAGAACACACATAATCCCTCACATCTAGTACGCAGACTCTTGTGTTTTGGGAGATGAACATGAGGCCATGTAACCAACCAGGTTTAGGCCACTATTGAGTTTAATCCGGGTCCGGGATGTTACAATATATTATTTATTTACCATTACTAATAATATGAGCGCATCCTTTTTAATCTATACTTTTACTAAAGTTATAAATAATAGGATTATATAGAAGTACAAATGGGTATGATCTTTGTTGTAAAAATTTAATAAACTTCACCAAGTTAGATTATTTTTTTTCAGGTTTCCAAAGACACTAAAATATTAGTCCTCATGAATTTACTTTTATAATGTAATTTTTATTCATCAAAATTGATCAAATTTACATATATTTTATGCACGAATCACTATAGGTTAAATTTATAACCATATTATTTTTTGTCGTTTTTTTCAAGTCAATTTTTATTCTATTGGGACCCATGCAATATTCAAAAATTCTTTTTTTCTATTTGGGGAATAAATTATAATAAAATAATTATAATAATATTCATCATGAATTTAAAGTGATCTAAAAGGAAATAGTTGTATCCCTTTCACAAACCATCATGGATTACCCTAGTAACCCGATAACCAATCCAGCCCTGACATGGCCCAATGGGCATTCCCAATCTCAAAAGGATGAAGACTACAATCTTGCATTAAACAATATGCAAATAAGCACAAAATTTCAAAAAAAAATTAAATCAAAAGAAACAAGATAGTATGCATATCAAAAGAAAACCCTCATAAGAGTAAAGTATCAGAATACAACTAGATTCAAAAACCCAAAATACTACAACCTCAAGAACTAAAATGGGAAAAAACCCCAAGGTCCCTAAGGACACAACTCAACAAGACCACCATTTTGTAGTTGAATACACCACTAAGATATCTCATCCATTTTCTTGAAAATGGAATAAGAATTTCTAGAAACACCAGAATGAAAATGTATGGTGGGAGAATATGTTCAATAGGATACCACAAATGATTCTATAACAGATGCCAATAATTCATTAACCGAAGGAAATTATTTCAAATATTCAAGGAAAATTTGTTTGGAAAATGAAAATCCTATTTAAAAAAAACCGTTACATTTTCAAAATATTGGAAATTACTTTTAAATACTCACATTACAGTACTTGAGATGGAATATTTATAAAATACTTCCTTATGTAAAAAATTTATATAAAATCATTTATATAAATTTAGAATCCATGTAGATATGTTGAATAAAAAAAACGTTAGAATACACTTATATCTCAAATATAAATAAACCTGCGAGCAACATGGTCATCTTCAAGAAGGTACGATTGTAATAACTAGCTATAGGATTCCACACTCTCTAAGGGGAAATTGAAAAATCACAATAATCACATCCCCTTGATACTAACTAGAGGAGGATCATCACCCTCCAATTGAGGATGTGACCCTCCATATATACTGTTTAAAACGTTGTTATAATATATAGTGTGTCAATATAACTCACCAACTACATAAGTATTTCTTGTTCTCTTACATGATAGAAAATTTATTTCAAGAATTCCTAAAATACTAATAATCATATTACTCATTTTACAAAATCCAATCTTATTTCCATTTTAAACCAATTTTTGTTTTAAAAAAAGACTTCTCTTTCAAAAGATAAAACACATGGGTTTCTATGAAATAATTTTAATCCATTTTCTTGAGTTTAAAATCCATTTAAAACAATTTCCATCATTTCCAAAATTCATTTCCACAATTATTATTAACAATATAATTGAATTTTTTTAACCAAATCCATTATTTAAATTCCAAAATTTATGTCAACCAATTTTAAAAAACCCACTCCAATTCTAATGGAATTGGGGGTTTTCCAAATTTATGTGCCAAAACCATTTCAAATCTCTAAAATCATTAGAGTTGGTTTTTATCGACGAAATTGAAATCATGTATAAGCAATTGAATTTAAATTATTATTTGAAATATATAAGGTAAGGAAATGTTAATAATAATGTCCAAATCAAGATGGAATCACATACCATAAAGCTTTGGTCAAACCAGACCACATCGAATTTCACCAATAATGAAAACCAACAATGCCAATGTAGGTCGTTAAAGAAGAATTCCCAACATAACATGAATATTTAAGTAAAAGTCATCCAGACAGAGATATCATGATGGATTCAAAGAGATTCACTATACACATAGTCCAGATTAAATGACTATTAGATCGATTTGGATATAGGGGTTCCTTTGAAAAAGGCACAGGAAGGGTTTTGGATCAAGAGCCAAGATGTATGGAATGAAAAGGGTGATTGAAACTACCAAACATGTGATTGCATGATGGGTGTGGGCCAGGTCACAGCATATACCCAAGGGTCAAGAAATTTATTCCATACCAGATTAGTTACAATGAAAAACTCATTGAGTCAGTTTAAAAATGAATTTTTTTAGTAACATTGTGAAGGCCCTAGTCACTATGAGTACCTCACGTACATGGCGTTTTCCTCAGGTAAATGACATGTACCTTCACTGCATCCTGAAAAAAATCATAAAACAACTTATTATGACTTTTTATAGTGAAGTTAACATAGATAAAGGCAAAATATACCCAATCAAGGTAATGGGATGTTACAACCTCCCAACCATAAAAACATTCTATCCCCAAAAAACCGATGAAGATGCTTCCATGCCAATGAGATGAGGCCAATACTTCCTCATCAGTGGAACACATTCCCCCAATTCATGATAATATGATCTAGGATTCCACAGTACACGAATAAATGGTTTCGTCCTCCAATGAAGTACATTGGCCTCAAAATCAACTATAATGATTGGTTACTCAATAAAGGACAGATGAGGATAAATCTCAAGATCACTCTAGCACAAAATCAAGAGAGGGATTAGATAGATCCATTATCTATTGTGATACATGGAAAATGTTATGTATCATCTTTAGCTATGGTGGAAGTTCCAAATAGTACACAACCTTCCTAACCTGCTTTTTATAACATCGATTGGTACCACAAAGTGTGGAGAAAGCTTCCCTTGTCACCCAAGCCATTGGTAACCCTACCCGGGTAAAACCTTCAAGAACACATGATCACAAACTGAAAAATCCAAAGGTCTATGAATTTGATCAACATAAGGCTTATATAAGCTATGTTCTATCAACATCCCATGATAAATATGAAGAAACATAGATGTCTTCTCTTGCACCATGTTTTGTCCGACTAAGGAACTTTCACCCACCTCTAACCAACACAATATATTTTTTAAAGGCTAGTTATACAAGGACTTAAAAGGATCCAGTTTGATCGTGGAATAGTAAATTTTTTTTTAGAAAACTAAACCATCCACAAGTAATCATACCAAGCCCCGACGACATCAATAACACATGTGCGAAGTATATCCTCATGAATATGTATAACTCTTTCAATATTGTCATCCATCTGTGAATGGTAGGCCGTGATCAAATGGACCTGAGATAGAAATTCATCTTGAAGGCCTATCCAAATGAGACAAGTAATCCGAGGATCTAGATCATCGACAATAGCATATGTATCTGTGTGAAAATGAAAATTACCTTTCACATAGATACAAACAATCTTCTAAAATTTGGTTATATCTCTAATGGGTATAATGTTTATTGACATAGTCATCCTGTCGATGAAAACCCAAATTGAATTATTTTTTCTTAGGGTACAAGGAATACCAACCAAAAAAATTCATAAATAACTCATCCCACTTCCATGTAAGAAGATGAAGTGTTTGATGTAAACATGATGGTGTATGAGGTTCAACTGTATCTTGATGGAACCTATAAAATTGAGAGACAAACTCAGCAATATCCTATCTGATTGTATACCACTGGAACACTCGACACACATCGTAGAATGTTTTTGGAGTGCCCTGGTGCGTAGCCCATTTATAGTTATAGAAATATCTGAATGCCATTTTTCTATATGACAGTGGCATAAAAAATCAGTTATGACCACATAGTACACCCTATTTGGAGAAAAACCATAGGGAAATTGTCTCCCAACAACATAGAGATTCCCTAATGCATCATAACTCATCATCAAGATGTTGATAATAAAAAATAAACATGATACAAGATGATGAAAACTAAACACTAGTTATGGAATCATCATCCCCTTCCTCCAAAACTCACATACGAAACTGTGAAAATAGTTCCATTCACTTCTACTTTTCGTAGGATTCATTCACATATGGTTGGAAGATTCCCACTCAACGTATCTGCAATGAAATTACCCTTTTCATGGGGTGTAGACAATGTCAATGTCAAAATACAATAGGTAATCCACCCAATGAAGCTAACAATGATTGAAATCATTTTGATAGAATATATAACTAAGGTTGTTGGTGGATAAATACACCATAAACTATTCCATAAAAAGGTGGTTCCTCCAACTCCTAAGTGCGTGCATCATTGTTTCATATTCTAGTTCATGGATAAGATAATTCATTTCATGTGGCCTAAGAGTAAAAGATGCATATTCAACTACAAGATCACCCTACATAAGAACACATACAAGGCCTGATACTATTGCATCAGAAAAAACTAAATATCCATGCCTGAATTATGGATGATTCGACAACAGCGCCGTATTCAAAAGAAATTTTAGCTTGAAAAAATAACTCATTCATTTATATTTCCATGAAAACTTCACCCCCTTTCGAGTCAAAGTAGTCATAAGAGAATACATCTTCTTGGAGTATTTCATGATTCTACAGTTGTAATGTCATGTAATTTTCATATTATTTTTAATTATGTGATGTTATTTTGAGATAACAAAATCTGACGGTGTGTAATTTTGAGTCCCGGAGTGCCTAGATTGATCCATCAAATATTTTTAGGTTTAAAATAGCTTTTTTGAGTGGTTTTATTGAAAAAGAGGAATAAATATTAAAAGGATGACCAGAACGTAAATACGAGGTCACAGTTGTGTTCAATATGGTGTGTTTAACCCTGGTGCGACTTATGTTTAGTCAAAACAAAACTCCTATGAGAGAACCCAAAAATGGCCTAACTGAAAATAATGTAATTAAATAAAATAATTTTATATTTAAAATTCTTATAACTCATGAACAGTGACATTAAATAAAAATATGAGACCATCGATGAACTTGTGAGGGTCTTATTTTTTTAGGCAGACCCTAACATTGGCTGGTGTGGGCCAACATTGGAAGTTTGTTTTTGGATGTATATAAAAAAATTATATAATAATTATTTTATTGTTAAATTTTATAACATTGCAACCATAACTTGGTTTGAAAATCTGAGTGTACCATTGGATTCATGGGGATTTTTTTTCCCTTAGGTGGAACCTAACCTCAAATGGTGCAGGTAGAGGGTGACTGTTAATAATTTTCTGAACTTTTTTAAGGTACGTTTAGTAAATGCATGGGAAATATTTTCAATTTTATTGAACAGGTGCTCAGATTAAAAGCTTGAGGTCACCATTGAATCCTAAATGTCGGGATTCAGATAGAGATGACTTAAAATCGGCCGGTGAGGGCCGAGCGGAAAAGTTAATTTTCGGACTTTTCATGAAAGGTAATAAAATAATTTAAAAATAATTATTTTATTCATTTCTCCCTATTGTATGTTGGACAATGATGCTGTGGGGAATCGACGATGCGGTGACTAATAAAATTAATGAAACACTTGGATGACCCATATTCCACAACGTAACAGTTAATTAGATAGTGCAAAACAACTGCGCTGTTTTATAAATGAAACATTGTAACGACACGACATCACATCATTATGAAAATTATGTAGCATGGTTATATTAATAGTTCAACATCCAATGATAATAAGGAGGAAGGATTTAGAGGATTCTCGGGCGAAGCACTAATGCACTTTCACCCTAGCTAAGAATGACGAATGATGTAGAATAGTTTTCGACGGTCATAATTTAGAAGAGTCATTGACACCGCAAACCCTCGAGGGCGAATGTGTGAAAATGAACATCCCACAAAGGTAGGGGGTTTATGTGTCATGATGTTCCCTCTCTTATTTTTTTTTGAAAAATGTAATGAACACTGACCAACTGACTAACGGGTCGATCTGTGTCTTGTCTAATCTTGTGGGTGGTTTTTTCGTGGTCTTACATTCGTGGATTACTCTACCTTTTGAGTATTACAAATTTTTATACTATTTAAAATGCTAACGTAGAGGGCATGAGCTGAAAACAACAAGGCCCATACCCACCACTAATCTTTTCCTTGATGTGTTCTTCATGACAAAGCATCAAATGCAGCAAAAAGGTGTTTATGTGGGCCGCAAAATGATAGCGTCACCCAGTGAGGCCCATAGGCACATACAACACCTAGAATGGACCATAAGAGCATGTCTGGTGGCCCACAGATTGAACCATCGGTGAGCTGTGATGGTGGAGGCTAGGAGTAGCTAGAGGAGGCCTGCAAAAACTGGCCGATGGCGGTGGGGAGGTGGTGCGATGTCGCGCACCACGGTGGCCAAAGGCGGCCGGCTCAAGCCGACCGCGTGGGAGAAGGGCAACGCCTGCAGGCGCCACCGAAGACAGGAAGGGGGAACTTGAGGCACGACGTCGTGCCGTGTCGGCAACCTAGACGATCCCTGCCAAAAGAAATGGCCATGCATCCACAAGTAAAGATAGAAAATGCGGTCCGCCTGAAGGTAGACTGGGTCAAACACGGGCAGCCCGGAAGGGCCGGACCCGTGGCCTAACAGGCCAGTGCGTGTGGGCCGATCCCCACCCGATGGCTTTGTCCAACCATGGCCCAAGACCAAGAACCAGTTGGGCCTCTGCGAAGAGCCTTAACATTTCAACTGGGCTAACCCCGATGGGCCGGACCCTGGCCAGGTGTGGTAGACCCCGTTACCCGTTGGGTCGGGCCGGTCTGACCAATTCGGAAAGGGCCCAGACCCAACCGACCCCCGAATAAAGAAACACCCATAACTAAAGATCCAGATGCCCATTTTTAATACTATCAGTGGCATTGGGACCATTTTAAAAATGGTCCCTTTGGCATATTTCGGCTGGTCTGACTGAGCCAAGCCGGACCAAGATGCGATCACCCCCATTTCACGGAAAGGGGTATAGCTAACAATCCAGGCATTTGATTGACACAACATCTATTGAATAAGGAAAATTGTGACAAGGTGCTCCTTTGTAGGCACTCTAAGTTCTTTTTGACGTAGTTTGACACGCAACTTAGGTTGGATAAGACTTGAGTCCAACTGGGCTCTTTTTCCCAAAGTTCCTATATCTCACGAATCAGGTGTCTGATCGACACACCATCTATCATGTTGGGACCCCTATTATGGGGTGGTCCCTTGGGTATGATTCTTTTTAGACTTAGTACCAGTTTAAATATTACCGATGGCTTGAGGAGTAGAGTATTATATGGATTAGGCATGCTTTGTGCAGAAATCCAGTGGTGGACATGACATGAAGAAGAAGAGCGACCAATGCGGGCCATCATTAGAAACTCTGGAGTTGGATGATCTAGCTATACGACTAATCATCCAAAAATCTATACCAGTGAGCAATACAGGTATGTACCAATGACAAATATGGGACAACAACAGTGAAAAATATAGTCAGCACCAGCGACCAATACGGGTTAGCACCATCGACCAATACCAGTCAGCATTTAGTTACCAATACAGGACATCATGTAGTGACCTATATAGGCTAGTAGTGGGGATATTATAGGTTAGATGATCCAGCATTATGAGTACTCATCCCAATCCCAGTAACACGAAAGTTATACCGCTAGGGTGAGATGTCTATTTTTATTTCTTCTTTGTGATTTAGATCATGCTTGTGATATTACCATTGTGGTATTCCTTATGATTTTTTCATGGTGGATTACTAGGAAACCTTCAGGGGTCTCAGGTCCCCTAGTGGGTATTTTTATACTCACTCCTGTATGGAATTCGCATGCACATTTGTGTCTGGTGCAGTCTACGAATACTCCAAGGCAGACTTCAGAGGTTTGGGACTTGGTGGAGCTTGGTGCAACATGATCAGTGTAGATTCTATTCTTCGACATCATACTTATAGCTATTACCCTCTAGGTATATCTCCAGGGAAGATGCGACAACTATTTACATTCTTTTCAGTTTCTAGGTATTGTATTCCAGCCCACTGTTTTTTGGTTTATAGTTGTACATGTGGTTGTAATTTATGACCATGTTTATAACATAATTTTTTTGGTTTTTTACTTCATTTTACCTTTTTAATTGTGTACATATCTCTAATTAAATTACTTCCATGTTCGGTAAAATCCTTTAGGTGCTAGTAACCAACCCCAGGCCTATGGAAGGCGAGTTTGGGGTAGTCATGTCTGGGACCAGTGGGACGGGATGTGACAAGGTGGTATCAGAGGGTGGATGGTTCTATAGGAAGAACTAAGAGTATAATTTTAATAAGGCAATGGTGTAAAATTTATTGAGTCCATTTTTTAGTTTGGGGAGTCTAGTGTTGGTGAGACATCAGACATATCCATAAACTTACACCCTGCATTCTCTTTTCTAACTTGGTACATGAAAACACCAGTTGCTAGTGTTTTGGAATGTTTTTTGATCATTCTTGAGTCGGATCACATGGTATAACTTCCTGAATGTGGAACATATATCTCTTAAAGGATGTATCTATGATGAAATCCTACCTGGATTCTAGTTAGATATCGTAACAGTTTCCCACCATGTGATAAGGCATCAGAATATGGACCACTAATATTGATGGAACCTCCAGGTGGTGTACGAGAAGCACCACCACCTGTTGAGCAGTAGATATTACCAGTAGATCATACATACCAAATGAGCGCATTTCATGAGTTGCAGAGACGGAGGCCTATGAGGATTGGAGGCGAGATGGACCGCCAGGTAGCAGAGGACTGGCTTGAGGTAGTTTTCAGGTCTTTCACTTAGTAGAGACACCCACCGAGCATTTGGAGATCTTGGTCGCTAGCCTTCATCAGGGATAGACACCAAGATGGTGGATCTCCATGGTCTAGGTTCATGAGGAGGTGGCCATAACCAGGGAGGGCTTCGAGATAATTTTTTGGTTGGGGTTTATGCTGGTGGCACTGCACTCTGTGCATATTCATAAGATGATACACCTACAATAGGGAAATGGGATTGTGTCTTAGTACTCAGAGAGATTTAATGACCTCTCTCAATACACAAATGACATGGTATGGGACACATACTTTAGGGCTTAGAACATTCAGAAGGAGATCCAAATAAAGATCAGACCATTGAAAGTTAATCTTAGTATCCCGATGTAGGTTGTGGTGCTAGAGAGATCTTTGTTGATAGAGAGATTCCTTGAAAAACTTGCACCGACCGTGAGAGCCCATACCGGATGACAGGTAGCAGAGTCATCTATAGCTGGAAGTGGGAAGATTACATAGAAGCCCAAGCAGGCTAGACCGTCTGAAGGGTGAGCCCAGGACATTGGGCCAGAGGTGAGAGTCTCGATAGGCCAAGGGATCAACTAGAAAAGTATGCTATATTTTTCCTGAGGAGGACAAGGTCATAGAGCTCTTGACTGTCTGGCGCCCCCGAGTGGATGATCAGAAGATGGTGGAGGGGCCACGAAGGGAGTGGAAGCGGCATGAGCATGAGCGTGAGCTGGGTGGCGGATGAGACAAGGGAGAAGAACGTGTAGTGGGAGGTGGTCGTAGTCACTAATAACTACCACCACCATCCACAAGCATTCCACCATGAACACAGGGAGCGGTTGGAAAGGGAAAATCCCTACTACAAGAAGTCGAGGCTCACGATCCGGACGTCCCTAAGATGATATGAGGTACGATCTGTATATTCTCTACATTAGCATCAGCGAATATCCACAAAGGTGGTATCCATTTTTTCTTTTACCAAAACATAGTTTGGGACTCTGATATTATGACTGAGCTTTTAGCTCAACCATTGAATTTAGATACTTCTACAAGAGGAGATTCAGCCGTCACACACTCCTTCCGATAGTGTGATATTACTTTCAGAGGAGAGAGTTTTAGCCGGGATCTTCTAGTAGCGGTGTTGAATCCCTTCTACATCATTCTAGTCATGGACTGTATATTATTAGTTGACACATAGATTGACTTCTTGAGACATAAAAGATGATGTACATAGAAAGATAGAGGCCAGTTTTCCTTTGTCGGTATAAAGGAAAACTGAGTAGCATGAGATGAAAATGCATTCAAAAGGGTGTAGTCGATTACATATCAGTTGTCCTGCATGACCTTCATCATGGTGGATGAGGCGATTCCACAATTCCCATAGGTGGTGGAGGAGTATGAGGAATTCTTTCTTGAAGATATCAGAGGACTACCTCAATATAGATATGTAGACCTCCACATTGACTTGTACCTAAGAACAACACCTATATCTGCACTAGCATATCGGATGGCCCCTACGAAGCTCCGGCAGCTAAGAGTATAGTTGTTGAGCTTAAAAGGGAGGGGATTTGTAATGCCCAGTATTTCTCTATGGGAATACATGGTGTTTTTTTCCAAGAAGTCAAATAGATGTTTCTGGATATTCATGGTCTTCTGGAACCTAAACCAGGTGATCATGAAGAACAAGTATCCTCTAAAAAGGATTGACGAATAGTTTGATCAGTTGAGAGGAGTGAAGTGGTTCTTGAAGATAGACCTCAGATTAGGCTATACCAGATCAAGGTACGAGATGAGGACGTACCAAAGACAACCTTCAAATGTTGGTATGACCATTATGAGTTCCTGGTAAATATTTTGGGCGTGACCAATGCTCCAGTAGTGTTCATGGGGATCATGAATATGATCTTTCATCCATACCATGATTGATTCGTGGTGGAGTTCATCAAAGAAATCTTGGTGTACTCTACATCTGAGGAAGAGCACGATGTACATTTGAGGATAGTTCTGGACACACTCTGGGAGCACCAGTTATATAAGATCCACCAACGAGTTTTTCTGAGGGGTGGATATTCCATGGATTAGTAGGCTACTATCGAAGGTCCATATCCTACTTCTCCAGAGTAGGAGGTCCTATGAATACCTTGATTAAGAAAGGGAATCCCTTCCTATGGTCAAATACATGCCATTAGAAATTTCAACAGTTGAGGAAGAGCTTGAAAAGTTCTCCCATATTGTGGTTTCCAGAGGAGGGGAATCACTACGTGGTTTACTATGATGCATCATGTACCAGACTCGGTTATATCCTGATGCAGAGTAATGCTGTGATTACTTATGGCTAACGAAATTTGAGGCCTCATTAGAATAATTTCATGACTCATGAATTAGAGTTGGTAGTAGTAGTCTTTACACTGAATATGTAGTGAAACTACTTGATGTGTGAGAAGTTCATTGTTTACTTAGAACACAAGAGTTTTACATATATATTCCCATAGAATGATTTGAATCTGTGACATCGACTTTGGATAGAGTTCCTCTAGGACTATGAATTTGAGATAGTCCATACTCAATGTAAGGGGAACATAGTGGAAGATACCCTTAGATGGATATCGAGTTAACATCTACTAAATGAGGCATCAGAGTAGTTATCCCCTATTTTGATATCCAACAGGGATAGAGATGTGGCTGTCTACCTATAGTTAATGGTAGTATCTCCACCCTCCTTCAACGAGTCAGGGAGGTGCAACTCAGAGATAGTAGCTACTAGACAACAGGTGCTGAGATATCCTCAGGCCATGCACCTGACAGATATTCTGAAGGTGGGTAGCACACTATCCTTTTTAGAGGATGTAAAATTTTATGAGTGGCGCAATTAGAGGTGGTTATGAGGGATTTCCATACATCCCCCACGACATTACAACCTGATGTAGCAAATGATGTACCCGGACCTTCGACGTCAGTAATAGTGGCCATGGATTAAGACTACATAGAGATGTCATGATTCATAAGCCGACAAGATACATAGACCCTTAGAGTTCGATGAGGGATACCATGTCTTCTTAAGGGTCACACCCTAATGGAGATTTGATAGAGGATGCATATTATCTTTGATGTTCATCAGACCGCTCCTGTTTCTCAGAAGAGTGGGTGAGGTAGACTACCAACTAGCACATCCCCCACAGATGCAATAGGTGCACAGTGTTTTCCATGTGTCATAGCTAAGGAGATGCTTACATGATCCATCACACATTATCTACTAGGGAGAGTTGGAGTTTGACGATGTGGAGACTTTTAAGGAGTTCCTAGTGGAGATAGAGTATCGATAGAAGTGAGTCATTCATGGTTGTTAGATCCCTCTGCTTAGATTTTGGTGGAAGCAAGGTAACCTCCAAGAGAGCATATGGGAGTGGTAGGCTCAGATTTGTGCCAATACCCTCAATTTTTTTGGTTTTCCTTGTTTTGGAATTCAGTTATGTAAAGCCCAAAGGTCGGGAGAATGTAATGTCCTAGAATTTATATATAATTTTTTTATATATGAAATTATTTCGAGATCGTGAAATCTGACGACACGTAATTCTGAGGCTCAAAGTGCCCAGAAAGATCTGTCAATGGTTGTTAAGTTTAAAATAGCACACATGAGTAGTTTTCCTAAAAAAGATGAATAACTCATAAATGAGTACCTGTATCAGAAATATGAGGGCACCATTGTGTTCAGGATGGCGGGTTTACCCTAGGAATGACATATGTTTAGACAGAGCAGACCTCCAGTGAGAAAACTCGAAAATGGCATAACCGTAAATAAAATAAATAAATAAATTTTTTTAATTTGTCAAATGTATATAACTCACGAAAGGTGACTCAAATTAAAAATCAGAGACCATCTTTGAACTCATGAGGGTATTATTTCCTTACAATGACCCTAACAGTGGATGGAAAGTGAAATCATTGGAAGTTAGTTTTTGTCCATAAATAAAATAATTTAGCAATAATTATTTTATTGTTAAATTCTATAACTTCTAACTGGTTACTCAGATTGAAAATCTGAGAGTACTATTGGATTCATGGGGGATGTTTTCTATCTTTTGAACGGTTCCTCGGATAAAAAATATGAGGGCAATGTTGAATCATATTCTCTAGGATTCTTTAAGAAACAACATAACTTCGAATGAAATGGGACGAGAGTAAAAGTTAATTTTCCAAATTTTCAAAAAAAATAAAAAAATAATTTAACATAATTATTTTATTCTTTTCTCTCCATTTCGTGGAGGAAAAATATGCTGTGGGGAAGTGACGATGTGGTGATGGGGAACATTAATGAAACACATGGAGGACTGGTATTCCACAATGTAACAGTGAATCAAATGGAGTAAAACTGCGTTGCTGTTTAATAAATGAACCAACATAATGACCCGACATAACATCATAATGGAAATGATACATCATGTTTCAATAAATAGTTTGATATGTCAGGGAAAATAAAGAGGAAGGATTTGGAGGATTCTTGTGTGAAGACCTAATGCATTTATACCCCAGTGAAGAATGGAAAAGGGAAAAGAATTCATTTCAATGTTATTAACTAGGAAGCATCGTCGACACTGTAAACCCTCAAAGACAAATATGGGGTAAAGCATCATAAAAGGTGGGGAGTTATGTTCATTGATGTTCCATCTCTTCTTGATCATGAAAAATGTATCGAACACGGTCAAACCGACAAACAGGTTGATCCGCGTTTCATCTAATCATGATTGCAGTTGTTTTAGATTATTAAATTTAAGGATTATTCTTCCTTTTGACTATTATTAATATTACTCATGTTTCAAATGATAATGTGGAGGGTGCGAGTCGAAACCAACAAGGCCCAAACCCTCTTCTAAACATGTACTTGATGCTTTTTCATGGAAAAACAATGAACACATCAACATGTGATTTTTCTGGTCCACACAAAAAATAGCAGCATCCCGAGAGGCCCATAGGTGTAGATGACAACAAGAACGGACCACCGGAGCACGCATGGTGGTCCAAAGAAAGAACCATTGGCACATCATACCGGTGACGGCCGACAGAGGTCAATGGAGGCCCATGGAAACAACCCTTAGGCGGTTGGGAGGTGGCACGCCGTTGCGCGCTGCGGTGCCCAAAGGTGGCCGACCCAAGCTAGCCATCCTGGAGAAGGGTGGTGCCCGTAGGCAGTGGAGGCGGCAGGAAAGGGGGTGGCGCTGCACCATGTTAGCCAGAAACGGTCGTCCACCTGACCGAACCTGGCCAGAAGAAATTTCCCCGTATTCACAGGGCCATCTAGAAACCCAATGGGCTGGACCCACGGCCCAACAGGCGAGTTGGGGTGGGATGAACCCCACATGGCGGGCCGAGAAAATCATGGCCCGTTCCTGCGAACCAGTCGGGCCGACCTCGACGAGCTAGACCCAGTAAACTAGGATGAACCCAATAAGCTAGACCTAGGTGAGGTGAGGTAGGCCTCAGAACACATTGCATCAGGCCGGCCTGACCGAGTCAGACCGGGCCCAAACCCAACCGACCAAGAAATAAAACAAAGACTGTAACAGATGAAACAAGTGACCATTTGACACACTGTCAGTGGTTTTGGGAGCCCTTTTTAAACATGGTCCCCTTGGCATATTCCGGAACACCCGAATGTGTTGGGCTGGACCAAGGTGCAATCACCCCCATTTCATAGAATGGGGTGTATCTAACACACCCGACATCTGATCGATGTACCGTCTATGGCATAAGGACCCTTGTGACAATGCCATTTTTTAGAGATACTATCAGTGAGTTTTTATTGAGTTTTATGGGAGAACTATGTTGGAATGGACTTGGATCCAACTAGAACATTTTTTCAAAATTTCCCATATCTCACAGATCGAGCATCTGATTGACAGGGCGTTTGTCATGTTGGGACGCCTATGACGGGGTAGTCAATTGGGTATGAATTTTCTAGACATTGTAATGGTTGAAATATGATCAATGGCCTGTGGAGAAGAGTCTTCCAATTATCAAGCATGCTTTGTGGTGGAATCTAGTGGTTGGATGGGATAGGAAGAAAAAAGTGACTAATACGGGTCATTATTAGAAACTCTAGAGTGGGATTATCTAGCTATAAGAGTAATAATCCCAACCTATGTACCAGCGAACAATACGGGTAAGAAAAAGTGAGAAATACATGTCAGAACCAGAAACTAATACAGATTTTTACCAACGAGCAATATGGGTCAGCACTAGAGAACAATACATATCAGCACCAATAACCAATACAGGTCAGCACCAGTGACCAATACCGGTCAACACCAGTGACCAATTCAGGTCAGATTCAGTGAAAAATATAGTTCCACATATAGAGACTAATATTGGTTAGAATAATGTGAACTATATGGGTTTGTAGTGGATTTACTATGGAGAGAATGATATGCCTTTATGACTAATCATCCCTATCCAAGTAACCTTGAAGTTATACCGTTATAGTCAGTTGTCTCTTTTTCTTTGTGATTCATGATTTTGATCATGATTTTGATATTTTCTTTATGGTATTCCTTGTGATGTTTTATTTTTTGGATTACTGAATGACCTTCAGGGGTAATGGGGTCCTCTACTAGGTATTATTATACTCACCCCTGCACAGGATCTGCCCACACGTGTGTGTATGGTGCAGACTCCTGACGCTTCGAGGCATACATTGGAGGTTCAGGACTTGGTAGATCTTGGTGCAATGGGAGAAGTCGAGATCCACTTGATTGACATCAGACTTGTAGCTACTACCATCTAGGTATTTCTCTAGGGAAGATGCGATAATTATTTACATTATTTTCAATTTATAGGGCTTGTATTCCATCCCACTATTTTTCAGTTTATAGTTGTATTTGTGGTTGTAATTTAAACTCGTGGTTATACCTTACATTGGATGTTTTTCTATATCAGTTTCCCTTTTTGAGTTTTTATAGATCTCTAAGTCCATGCCTTTTATGTTTGTTAATATCCTTATGGTGCATGTCACCAACCCTATGGAAAATGGAAGGTGGTCATGGGGTTGTCATGTCCTAGCCCTGTGGTATGGGTCATGACAATGGTAATATACGATTATTCCCAAGAAGCTGTAGATATCTAATATTTTTTTGGATTTTTCTAAGACATGACAACCATGAACATCTTAAGATAAATCGATATATCATGTTCAGACACCACAACTCCCAACAATTTCAATTCCCTAATTCTAAAATCACACATTAAAGCATACCTTAAAGGCGAGGATTTATAATATTACTCAGAACAAATCTCAGATGTTTCACATGATCCTTCATAGAATTAGAGTAGATATGAATTCCATCCATAAAGACAACAAAAAAGGTATCTTGATACTCATATAAAATCATGTTTTTAAGATCCTGAATACAATAGAATAATTATTCTTAAACAAAAGGTCATAATACGATATTCATAATTCCCACACATATTTGAATGATGTTTTCAAAATGTAAATTTTTTTATCCTCAAATCATTGTAACCTTATAAAAGGTCGCTCATGTAAAACCACTTCTCACCTTTTACATGATCAAATATATCATCGATATATGAAAAAAATAATTTTTTATTATCATTACTTGATTGATATTTTTATAATTGACACATAGTTGAAGAGAACCATCATCTTATTTGGTGATGAGAAGTGGAATAGCCAAGGTGACACACTTGAGAGAATATGTCCTTTTTCAAGATAATCACTCAATTGGGAATTCAAAACTATCAATTCATATAGATCTACTCGGTAAGAGGAAATATAGACTTGTTGTGTTCTCAGAATTATGTCAATAAAAAACTCATCCACTCTCACCAGTGGAAGACCAAATAAATTTGAAGGTAACACCTTAGAAAACCCAACGATGACTGGAGGGGGATCAATACTTATTGAATCCCACTCTAGACCAAGAGAAAATGTAGATATCACATTATTCAATTCTAGATATGAAGGTATGGATCTTCTCAACTATGGGTCCCAATCTCTTTGAGAAATAAGAGGCATGACATTGGGTGTAGTAATGTAGACCCATTAAAGATAACAATCTATTTGGGATATATTTAAATAAAATAGTGACAACACCAATATCAAAACGAGATGTCACTAATAACGATTATATATTAATGGTACCTTTTACAATCACTGGACCCATGTTTGTAGAGACCATAAGCTTGACGTATATGGACATTACTTTACTTTTTCGGAATACTTAGTACTTTACAAACACACACACAATGACCGTAATAGTTTAGTGTCTTTGGAAACTCGGAATATAATCTTCTAATCGTGGTGAAAGATCTTCAACATCTCCCATAAAGATCATCCTTTTTTTTCTTACCTAAAACCTTTATTTATATCCTGGGGAAAAGAAAAAATAAAAGTGTGAGCTCAAATGCTCAGTAAGGGTAAACAAAAGAAATATCAATCACATCATATTCATAAGAGCATAACATTTTGGAAATCTTAACCTGCAAAATAGATCATAATATCATAACATGGGATAAATCATAGTAGTGAAATGTAATCCCAATAATCATAACATAAAACATGAAACTTTCTGGCATACATACATAATCATAGAGAATCATTTCTTATTACTCAAGACTCATTTCCAAGACTATCTTAGTGGACAAAATCCATTTCTGAACAGAGTTCACTCCTCATTTCAGTCCTATTTCATTGAACCGGTTTAACCTGCCGTTCCAGCCATGTCTATCACATGAGATATAAAATCATTACCCAATGCATTGGAGGGAGATATAGGTCCCACCCATCTCATAATGATACCATTCTTATGTGTGCCACAAAATCATAAATCAAACATCATTTCATAACCCATGTAATAAAAATGGGATTCTTAAACAACATGACATCATAAAACAATTCATATAAGATAAAGGATTTCATAAAAATATTTCCATCACAACATAATCAAATTAATGTAATAATAGGGATAGAAACAGAACCCTATGTTATCTTAGATGGAAAATAATTTTTATAAAAGACTTGAACTCCATTCTTGAGAAAAATATCCTTTCTACTTCAATTTTTTTTCCTTTCTTAACATGTCATACAATTTTAAACTAAAAGAAGTTGATTAAAAATAAACATGAAAACTTGTAAAGTAATCTTCTTGGAAATAATTTTTTAAAAATACTTTCATGTTGTATAAGATAAAAAAATCATTCATCCCGTACTTTTTTCAAAAAAGTCAAAAAGTACCTCGTACGAAAAACAACAAAAGATTCCTTTTATATCTTTTACTAAAAACTCACCGAACGGTAAAATTGGATTTAAACAATTGTAGGCATATGGAAATAATATTACATATTAAGGAAACATGGATGTGGATGATAAAATACACCCTAGTAAAAACCAAAGTATAAACAATCTCGGATAAAAATGAGATTGTGATATTTCCCTTACCTTAGGTCCGATTTGCTTCGTAATTGTCCGAATCGCCTGTATAATGATTTAAATAATTTCATTGACTTATTAGAGAATCATATTAATTGTTATTATATCATATATGGTTCACTTATTACTTTATATTACCCTTTCTTTTGTAAATTAATGTTAATGTATCATTTTGGGTAAAATCCTCTCATTTATCGTTCGTGTTTTAACTTGTAATTATTCATATGATTACTTAGATAATGATTACTTAAATCCAGAATTTAAAACATGATTTATATATAATATATATTCAGAATATACATATATATAATAGATCGATAAATGGTAAGAAATACACCGTTCATGGAGACAGTAGGCCGTACGTACGCATGAACGCTGTTTTTGTTTCATTGTTGAATTGAGTGGAATTAAGTACATGACATAAATATTTATATACATAAATACAGTAGTATTATTATGTCATATATTTCACTATTACTTATTATAAATAATTTATAATCATGAATGGTTAACGTGGAGAATGAATCTCATCGCGTCGTGGAGACGGTAGTCCGTACGTACGCACGAGCGATGATATCGTTCTCATGATCGTGGAATTGTATTTGAGTGTATATATACTATTTCAGAATCAATATCACTTTAAAATAATCATATATAGTTATTATGTAAACCATTATACCCATCCAAGAAAGGTGGTGATGGAAAATAGATTACACCACGACGTGGAGACGGTATTCCGTACGTACGCACGCACAGTGATTTCATTTTCCGTAGGATGGATCGATGGTGAAATAGGGTTGTTTCATACTTATAATAAAATATCAGTATTTTATGGATACTGATGTTATTACCTCATAATGAAACAACCTAATAAGAAGAAGTGGAAGAAGAAATAAAGTTGAAAGAATCGGTAACGGACATTACCTCTTCTTTGAAGCGCCTCTTTGAGACCTCCTTTTAGGGCACTAAAATTGGTCATTGAAGAATACCAGGACCTCTAGGATGTCTCTAGGTAAGTGGAGAGGATAAATTGGCAGGGGTTGGACGATAATGAAGGCTCAATGTGGTGTGAGGAAGAGTGGGAGGAGGTTCCCATTTATAATGGAGGAGAGGGGCTCCTTTGGAAAAACTAAACATATTATTTTATTATAAAGTCAAGTTCGGTTTTAAATAGCTCCAAATTAATTTATTTCTAAGATAAGATGGGTATGGGTCTAAATCCTCTCATCCAATATAATTTAGACAAGTTTAGGTTCCTATTTTAACCTTATCATTTATATTTAACTTTAAGTTAGATAATTTTACTTTTACCGTGTCTTTTTGTGTTCTTACACTATAAGGCTAATAAACTTACTATAACAAGCCAAAAAAACCCCAAGTTGATTATTATTAATATATATAACCTTATATAAGTAATTTGGCCAAGCCTTAGATTTTTAAGAACAAAATAACAATTAATAATATAATATTGGTTTAAAAAACTATTTTATGTCAATTTTGACACTATTTAGTAATTGATTTTTGTAAAAAACATAACAGAATTATTAGATCTAAAAAAGTTAATTAAATCAATATTAACATGTCATATTAACCTATAGAATTATTGAAAATCATAAAAAGTCTCAAATTACATTTATTTGTGTATTTATAACATCAATTATGTCAATATTTCATTAATAAGATAATTACTGCATCATCTTTGTGTCATAAATAAACTAAATTATTTAATGTCTAAAAATTACAAATAAAATACCATTATGTATGAAATCTTTTTATCATTCTAGATAATATTTATAGTAGAATTTATCTTTTATATAACCCTATATTAAAAATGATTTTCTTATTAAACTTTGATTTTAACTATTTTAACCCTTCTTTAAATAAATTTATAATAAATGTCCTAATCTAATCCAAGTGGGCCTAAATGGTCATATATTATTACTAAGTTTGTTTTTGGTCGAATTACACATATCCAATAGAATTAGGACATGTCTTAGGGTAATATTAATATTATTTTTACCCTTAATTACCCTATTTACTTTTAACCGTGGTAAAAAAAGAAAAAAGTTACTATTCAACAAAAATTATTTTAATCTCATTGAACCAAATTTTACTCACTGACATCAACCGTGTCTCTAGCATTTTTGAAATTCCACTCACAGAAGCTGTAAAATGATGTTTTATGAAAATTTATTTTTTTAACTACCACTTAGTGGTTTCACTATTCATCAAAAAATGAAAGTTTCCAGAAAAATACCAAAAATTAGGCCTAAGATATATTTGATATTATGAACTAAAAAATGATGTCTATTTTACCAAATTAAAAACATATCAGTTTCATTAATTAATTTAAAAATTAATTCCCATCGTCAAAACAAATAGCGTGTTCTTAAGAGATAATAACTATCAAAAGATTGACACTTGTTTATGTCTGGTTTAAATGTGAAATTAAATACAATGACCAAAATTTTATTAAATTGTAAAAATATATTCTAAATAAACTTTAAAACCACTCAAATTAATAATTTATCACTATTAATTATTTATATTAAATAGGTTGTTTTTAATTAAAATTTAGTAATTTCCACTATTCATCGGAAAATGAAAGTTATCCGAAAAGTACCAAAATTTCAGTCTAGGCTAATTTCGATATTCCAAATCCAAAAATGAAGTCGTTTTTGAAAAATAAAATTTACAAAATTTTAAAAAGTGGTTATTTCTATTCTTAACGGTTAGTTTTAATAATATTTTAATAGAATATCGTTGTTTAGTGAAACTCGATATTGCGTACTACACATGCTATCGAGGAAGGTCGCGATTGCGTGTAATGCAAGGAAAGTTAAGGATGAGTATTGTGCAAGATATTTCTGGTGTAGATTAAAACACAAGACATTAATGAAATTAAAAAGAATCTTTTTTCATAAAATCTCGGGGTGTTACATTCTACCCCCCTTAAAATGAATTTCGCCCTCGAAATTCATCGGGGTTATAAATGGTTTCCTATTCGAAAGTTTCTTCAATAGAAACCCACATCGTAAAAAGGAATACCAAAACCAATCTTTTAAAAACAGAAGTATGAAACGTAACGGTTACCCAAATAAACTAATCACTGGGTTTCCACATAGGTGAAAATATGGATATGGAAGAGAAATCTAACCATCATGTTCTGATGGAGAGTGGTAGAGAACATGGCTATGGAAAAGCCAGTAGTCACAAAGCCATAAATTTGTGATGATCTAAGGTACCATCTGATTCATTAGATATAAGAACACTAGGACAACATTTTGGGTTTTCAAGATAATTTCCCTAAAGTTGATGAAATTGGAATTAGAAGAATTAATTTCGTTATTTTGGTATAGTCTCACCGTTGGTAGTTCTTTGGAAAATTTCCACTTCATCTCTTAAAGAAATGAAGTTGAATTTTTCATTCATGATGTGTTAGCAGATCATGTGATAGAATGATGGGTCATTCCATCTGTCTCAAGCAAAAGGTTAAAAAAGATATCAAAAAATACATAAGTCTATGTATAGTGAGATTAATCATATATGGTTCCTAAAATGGACTTATACATCATATATCATACAGATTAATATAATAATACTAGTTTCTACAAAACAGGGACTTCCTGTAGGCCAGTGGTAGGAGATAAAGGCCAGTCGCACTTCGGTTGTGGGTTCGATTCCCACAGCCATGTCCGACGCGATGGGTTGTCGCTCGTCCTGCAGGTTGTCCTTTTTCTAAAACTACATTACTGTAACATCTCATAAATAATATCGAAAAAAACATCTATCCTTAAACAATACTAACTTATGTCCAACATAATCCATTCCAATATTTAGGCTTATCCAAAATAATGCTTTCTAATCTCATATTATAGTGAAAATGATTACCAAAGTGTTCATACAACTAGCATGTTAATACCATTGATGATCCCCATATATCATGAGATATGCCTTGTTAGTCACATTCCAAACATTCTAAGGCCTTAATCATGAATACCCATTGAAAACATGAATGCTGTTAAAAGTTAACTCTTTCCACATACCAAAATCCTCAAAAATCTATATACTCAAACCATGATATCACTTAGTCCTTATATCAATCATGAGCTCATGTATACTGTCAAACATTTCATTTTTTCCTTATCCCTTCATTATGCGTATATAATATTTTTTCCAAAAATATCTCAATCACTTTACATGGTTACTGGTACCATAAAATTATTGAAAACCACAATATACCAATACATAAATATTCCAATATTCCACGATACTATATACAACATTATTTTGGAATCCCATTATATAAACACTTAATCATTCTACCACATCATTGTCATATTCAACATCACCAATAGTGATTGCAAGTGACTTTCCTTTGTCCTTTGCCTTAAGTGGTTGCTCATCTAGATCATCACTAACCCTTGGATTAGGGAATTTATTAGCATAATGCCCCATTTCCTTGCACTTGAAGCATTGAATAGTAGTAGGTTCATTTTGTGTATCCCTTCCTTTGTTTGCATCATTAGACATCATCTTCCCATCATTGCAACATTCAAATTCCCGATGACCTTCCTTTCCACATTTGAAACATTTAATTGTCCCTTTAAGACAATCTCCACCATGCTTCTTTCCACACTTTGAGCATAAGGAAACATTCATCTTCTTTTCACCATTATTCGGAGATTTCTCCTTGAACTCCATCTTTAGTTTCTTGTCAAAACTATGAGATGGATAAGTAACACAAAATTCCATTTCTACCTTGATAGCACAACGAAAAATTTCATCATAGCTACTAAAGTCTCTTATTGCTAATGCCCTTCGATGATTTGGTTTTAAGCCACTGAAAAATCGATCAACTTTACTTTCAGGTTGGATGATAAATCTAGATGCATACCTTGAATGCCTTGTAAAATTCGCTTCGTATATACCAACAGATTCATCATCCTTTTGTGTTAGTTCAAGAAACTAGTTCTTCATCTTTTTTCGAAGAATACGAGGGAAGTACTTATTGAAAAATAAGTTCTTGAACTCGTCCCATTCCATGGACTCAATTTCATCTCTTGGCCTCGTATTCTTGATAAGATTCCACCATTGATCAGCATCACCTTCCAAACGATAAACTGCTAAGATGACTTTATCATGTTCAGGACATTGAAGAATTGAAAATATCTTTTCAGTATTACTGATCCATTGTTCAGCAACAAGTGGATCAGAAGAACCACTGAAAGAAGGTGGATGTTGCCTCATGAAGGACTCAATAAAATATTGTTCCCTTCTCTACTCATTTGGAAGTCCAGAATGATTCATAGCTTGTGTAAGTATGGAAATAATATTTTTCACTCCATCTCCCATAACATTTGATTGTTCAGGAGGACAATCATTGCATTGTCCATTACATTGATCAACACGGTTACTTCGGGTTCCAGCCGTCGTCTAAAACCCAAAAAGAATAGTGTGAGAGGCAAAAATCACGCTAGGGAAAACAATATAATAAAGGGGGAGTACCTTCAATATCTAACATCTTGGGTTACCGTAATTCTAGTACTATAACCCATGATTATACTTAACCTTAGGGACATCCCTAGACATACCTTAGAAATACCTCTAGGGATCTCACTAAAGTTCTTGCATCCTAGTTTCCAAAGGTTGACTAAACCTTTCCTCTGATACCAACTGTAGAGACCCTAAGCTTGACGTACATGGACATTACATTACATTTGCGTAATACTTAGTTCATTACAAAAACACACACACAAGGACCGTAGTAGTTTAGTGTCTTTGGAAACTCGGAATATAATCTTCTAATCGTGGTGAATGATTTTCAACATCTCACATAAAGATCTTCCTTTTTTTCTTACCTAAAATCTTTCTTTATATCCTGGGGAAAAGAAAAAATAAAATGGTGAGCTCAAATGCTCAGTAAGGGTAAACAAAAGAAATATCAATCACATCATATTCATAAGAACATAACATTTTGGAAATCTTAACCTGCAAAACAAATCATAATATCATAACATGGGATAAATCATAGTAGTGAAATGTAATCCCAATAATCATAACATAAAACATGAAACTTTGTGGCATACACACATAATCTTAGAGAATCATTTCTTATTAGTCAAGACTCATTCCCAAGACTATCTTAGTGGACAAAGTCCATTTCTGAACCGAGTTCACTCCTCGTTTCAGTCCTGTTTCACTGAACCGGTTTAACCTGCCATTCCAGCCATGTCTATCTCATGAGATATAAAATCTTTACCCAATTCATTGGAGGGAGATATAGGTCCCACCCATCTCATAATGATACCATTCTTATGTGTGCCACAAAATCATAAATCATACATCATTGCATAACCAATGAAATAAAAATGGGATTCTTAAACAACATGACATCATAAAACAATTCATATAAGATAAAGGATTTCATAAAAATAATTCCATCACAAAATAATCAAATTAATGTAATAATAGGGATAGAAACAGAACCCTATATTATTTTATATGGAAGATAATTTTGATAAAACACTTGAACTCCATTCTTGAGGAAAATATCCTTTCCACTTCAAAAACATTTTCCTTTCTTAACATGTCATACAATTTTAAAATAAAAGAAGTTGATTAAAAATAAACTTGAAAACTTTTAAAGTAAACTTCTTGGAAATAATTTTTAAAAAATCCATTCATGCCATATATGTTAAAAAAACATTCTTCCCGTACTTTTTTCAGAAAAGTCAAAAAGTACCTCGTACGAAAAACGACAAAAGATTCCTTTTATATCTTTTACTAAAAACTCACCGAAGGGTAAAATTTGATTTAATAAATTGTAGGTGGATGGAAATAATATTACATATTGAGGAAACATGGATGTGGATGATGAAATACACCCCAGTAAAAACCAAAGTATAAACAATCTCGAATAAAAATGTGATTGTGATATTTCCCTTACCTTAGGTCCGATTTGCTTCGTAATTGTCCGATCCACCTGTATAATGATTTAAATAATTTTATTGACTTATTAAAGAATAATATTCATTGTTATTATATCATATATTGTTCACTTATGACATTATATTACCCGTTCTTTTGTAAATTAATGTTAATGTAGCGTTTTTGGTAAAATTGTCTCATTTGTCGTTCGTGTTTTAACTTGTAATTATTCATATGATTACTTAGATCATGATTAATTAAATCCAGAATGTAAAACATGATTTATATATAATATATATTCATAATATACATATATAATATGGATCTATAAATGGAAATAAATACACCGTTCATGGAGACGGTAGGTCGTACGTACGCATGAATGCTATTTTTGTTTCTTTATTGAATTGAGTGGAATTAAGTAGATGAAAAAAATATATATATACATAAATCCAGTAGTATTATTTTGTCATATATTTCATGATTAATTATTATATATACTTTATAATCATGGATGGTTAACGTGGAGAATGAATCTCATCGCGTCGTGGAGACAGTAGTCCGTACGTACGCACGAGGGATGATATCGTTCTCATGATCGTGGAATTGTATTTAAGTGTATGTATACTATTTCAGAATGAATATCTCTTTACAATAATCATATATAGTTATTATGTACACCATTATACCCATCCAAGTAAGGTGGTGATGGAAAATAGATTACACCACGGCGTGGAGACGGTATTCCGTACGTATGCACGCGCGGTGATTTCGTTTTCTGTAGGATGGATAGATGGTGAAATAGGGTTGTTTCATACTTATAATAACATATCAGTATATGAGGGATACATATGTTATTAAGTCATAATGAAACAACATAAGAAGAAGAATTGGAAGAAGAAATAAAGTTGAATGAATTGGTAACGGACATTACCTCTTCTTTGAAGCGCTTCTTTGAAACCTCCTTTTAGGGCACTAAAATTGGTCTTTGAAGAAGACCAGGACCTCTAGGATGTCTATAGGTAAGTGGAGAGGAGAAATTGTCAGGGGTTGACCGAGATTTAAGGCTCAAGGTGGTGTGAGGAAGAGGGGGAGGAGGTGCCCTTTTATAAGGGAGGAGAGGTGCTCCTTTGGAAAAACTAAAAATATTATTTTATTATAAAGTAAAGTTCGGTTTTAAATATCTCCAAATTGATTTATTTATATTCTAAGGTGGGGATGGGTCGAAATCCTCTCATATAATAGAATTTAGACAAGTTTAGGTTCCTATTTTAACCTTATAATTTATATTTAACTTTAAGTTAGATAAATTTACTTTTACCGTGTCTTTTTGTGTTCTTACACTATAAGGTTAATAAACATACTATAACAAGCCAAAATAACCCAAAGTTTTTTATTATTAATATATATAACATTATCTAAGTAATTTGGGAGAACTTTTGATTTTTAGGAATAAAATTACAATTAATAATATTATGTTTGTTTTAAAAACTATTTTATGTCAATTTTGACACTATTTAGTAATTGATTTTTGAAAAAATCATAACAGAATTATTATTTAGAAAAAATTTAATTAAATAAATACTAACATGTCATATTAACCTATAAAATTAGTGTAATTCATAAAAAGTATCAAATTACATTTATTTGGGTATTTATAACATCAATTATGTCAATATTTCATTAATAAGATAATTACTACATCATCTTTGTGTCATAAATAAATGAAATTATTTAATGTCTAAAAATTACAAATAAAATACCATTATGTAGAAAATCTTTTTATATTTATAATGAATATTTACAGTTGAATTTATCTTATGTATAACTCAATATTAAAAATTATTTTCTTATTAAACTTTGATTTTAACTATTTTAACCCTTCTTTAAATAAATTTATAATAAATGTTCTAATCTAATCCAATTGGGACTAAATGGCCATATTTTATTCCTAAGGTTGTTTTTGTTCGAATTAAACTTATCCAATAGAATTCGAACATGTGTTAGGGTAATAATAATATCATTTTTACCCTTAATTACCCTATTTACTTTTAACCGTGGTAAAAAAAGCAAAAAGTTACTATTCACCAAGAATTATTTTCATCTCATTGAACCAAATTTTACATACTGACATCAACTGTGTCTCTTGGATTTTTGAAATTCCACTCAGAAAAGCGATAAAATTATGTTTTATGAAAAATTCATTTTTTTAACTACAACTTAGTGGTTACACTATTCATCAAAAAAATGAAAGTTTCCAGAAAAATACGAAAAATTAGGCCTAAGATATATTTGATATTATGAACTCAAAAATGATGTCTATTTTACCAAATTCAAAACATATCAGTTTCATTAATTAATTTAAAAATTAATTCCCATCGTCAAAACAAATAGCGTGTTCTTAAGAGATAATAACTATCAAAAGATTGACACTTGTTTATGTCTGGTTTAAATGTGAAATTACATCCAATGACCAACATTGTATTAAATTGTAAAAATATATTCTAAAAATAATTTAAAACCACTCAAATTAATAATTTATCACTATTAATTATTTCTTTTAAAAAGGTTGTTTTTAATTAAAATTTAGTAATTTTCACTATTCATCGGAAAATTAAATTTATCCGAAAAGTACCAAAATTTCACCCTAAGATAATTTCGATATTCCGAATCCAAAAATGAAGTCCATTTTGAAAAATAAAATTTACAAAATTTTAAAAAGTGATTATTACTATTCATAACGGCTAGTTTGAATAATATTTTAATAGTATATCATTGTTTAGTGAAACTCGGTATTGCGTACTACACATGCTATCGAAGAAGGTCGGGATTGCGTGTAATGCAAGGCATGTCAAGGATGTGTGTTGTGCAAGCTCCTTTTGGTGTAGCGTACAACACAAGACATTAATGAAATTAAAAAGAATATTTTTTCATAAAATCTCGGGGTGTTACAATGTTCGCTTCCTCTGGAGACTCATTCATTGCATAATGAATCTTCATTCAAGATTCATATGACAGAAAGACACTTAAACAAGAATTTTTTTGATTATCCCTTAGTTTTAGGAAGATATGATTATCATACCCCACAACATAGATTATAGAAGTTATGGAAGAACCTCAATATGTGTCCTAATCGACCTTATGAAGTACAATACTCAGGTGCCTCAGTGGAAACCCTCTTTGAATATCCTATATTGAAATACAGAGAGAAAAGAAAATAACTTCCTCCTTGAGGAGTAAGAGGTCTGAAATGACTCTGAAATTGAGAACCATCAATAAAATATTAACACATACAATTTATTTTTATGGTACCAATGATGCCCCTATGAGGAAAGGAATCTACTTTAAAACACGACTTCCCTACCAAGTCTATATCAATCATCATCTTCCTATCTAGCATGTTATCTTAGGTAGGAATCATTCACAATAAAAACTGAGAATAAATATTCAATCAAACTCCCAATTCAAACTATCGAGCCTTAATCCTCACATTAGATAAAATCTAAGGATAAAACTAAACCATCTCATTAATGCAATTTGAATACTCTATCACGGTTCAATCAGCCTGATCAAGCTTGAATAACTCTATATACTCAGCCAACAACTTTGACTATAGATAGAACTGGTTGGTGGAATGATGTATGAAGTTGTTCCAATCTAATCCATTATGTTTCCCTATAATCACCATCATATACCTCTATATCCTACCTAGTCCTTCCAGCAGAAAGCTGGTACAATTCATCATCATCATCTCAGATATCTCCTAGAACCCAAATAAGTGTTCTCCCTTTCTCAACAATTCCTCATCATAATAAGGGTCTGTGGAGCCTTAAAAGACATGTGTATTTTAGGGAAGGAACTCTTGAGAAAGATTCTGATGATCACCCCCCTTAGGATCCGCAGATAAAGCCTATGCAGAAACTGAAGGTGGTTCATGTCCCAGAGCATGGACAATGTGAACAATCACCTCAACTAGATTCAGATCTACAACATGATTTTCTTGATGAGGTTCAGCAATATCTACTCTCTATATATTATTCCCGCATCTTATTGAAGGATTGATTCTACACAAAATTAGAAGATAAAAGGAAAATCCTATATTAACACTTGACCTATGTAACAAGATAGAATAATCATACTCCACCGATGAACAAACAGGATTTGAATTTCTCTCTAGCCAAATTTCAATAGGGAAAACACAATAACTAATCCACAATATATATTTTTCTAACCACCCTTAGAAACATAAGATTCATTGATATTAGAGATTTCTAGGAACTCAATCACAACTACTTCTTATGTCCTGACATGATTTTAAAAATACATATTGATTTCAAGACAAATGCAGAAAAACCTTCCACTAATACTAATTTTTCACGAACCATCCTAGATTGACCTGGTAACTTGATAACCAATACATCCTTCACATGGAACAAGGTGTTTTCTTGATCCCTACAGTTTGACAACTAGTATATGGAATCATACAACATGCTGGTTGTAATGAATTTTCCACAAATCATAGAGATAGAAAAATAAACAAGAAAGTATTCATATAAAAAGAAAAACACACTAGGAGTAATGTACTAGAATACAAGAAGGAATAAAATACCAATGATATACAACCCAAAGCACTAAAATTGGAAAACAACTCTGAAGGTCCCTATGTACCCAACTCGACAAGACCATGGTTTAGTAGCCAGATGCACCTGCAATAGATCCCTTCCCTTTTCACAAACATGGATGATGTAAGTCTACAAAATCCTGAACGAAAAAATTCGGGTGTGAGCCTTATCCTAGTATGATACCACCAATGATATGATAAATTATTCCAAAAATTCATTATAAAAAAGAAATTATTTCAAATTTTCATGGTAACTAACCTTGATAATTCAAAATCATTTTGAACCAAAACATTATATACATTTTCAAAACGATGGAATAAACTTTTAAATCTAAAAAATTACATTACAAGTGATGAAATATTTATGAAAAAATTCATAATTTAATAAAATTATATAAAATTGTTTAAAAATTTTAGTAGGCATGCAAATAATTTCAAACAACATTGGAATTCATTTATATGTAAAATATAAATAATAAAGTGAGAAAAATTGTCATCTTCAAAAGGTAATATAGTATTAATAAGCTATTGTATTCCACACTCTCCATGCGGATATATAAAATGGAGTTTACTCACGTTCCCTGACACTAGATAGAGGTGACTCATCACCCTCCCATCAAAGATCTGTCCCGCCATAGGTGTCCTTTAGAATGTGTTCATAGTGTTGAGTGTATCCAAATAACTAACCAATAAGCAATTACTTATATGTGTCCTTACATGATGGGAAATTTATTTTTAGACTACATAAAATAAAATAAATCATAGTCCATCTCTTCAAAAATTAAAATTTTTCTCCGTTAGAAAAAAATAGATTTCACTAAAAAAACATTCCACATTCACAAGATAAAACTATTGGGCTTCTATCAAATCATTTAAGCCATTTTCAAGAGTATTAAATACATTAAATAAAAATTCATTCCTTTCCAAAATTCAATTTCCCAATTATATTCTACAACTTAATAGAAAACATTTCCATTAAATACACAATTTATATTCAACAATTTAGATCAATTGATTTCTACAAACCACCCAAATTCAAATAAGATGGTGGTTTTCAAAATTTTTGGGCCAACATCATTTCAAATATCATTATTCACTTGAATTGGGTTTTATGAGTTAAATTGAATGAATGATTAATAAATAGAATTTAAATCACAAATTAAAATAAATCAAGTAATTCAATGGTAATTAAATTGGCCAAATCACGATAGAACGCCAACATCGAAGCTCAAGTGGCACCATCTTACAATTAAGTTCACCAAAAACTGAAACACATAATGCCAAAAAAGGCCCTCAAGGGAGAATGACATTTATTACACTACCAACAATGGAATATGCCATCAGAATGAGATCTCATGATGGACTTGGAGAGATGCACCTAAGATGTAACAAATATGTAAATATTATCATATCGATTCTGAAGGATGAGAACCTCCGAAAAATTCCTTATAATGGTTCTAGTTCAAGGTCCACAAGGTCTGGAAAGAAAAAACCGATGTTAAATTCTAACCACGTGACTTAATTATGGGAGCAGGCAAGTTCACAACATGTACCCAAGTTTCGTGACATGTAGTCCATGCTATATTAGTTGAACAAAAAAACCCATCACCTCTATTTGATAACAAAAAATTTTCCACTCACATCATGTAGGCCATGGTCATGGTGTGTAACTACTTTTATGATTGTATAAAAACCCTAAATCCACTTATAAATGCATTTAACAAAAAGGGATTCATAGAAAAAGAGAATACATACCTGATCAATGAAATGGGATGTTAAAACCCCACCCTCGTATTAAATTAATTCATGAGATTCTTATATCAATATAAAACTAAAAATTTTAAACACATGAAAAATAAGCCAATGTTTGGGTAAATTAAATTGGTGCATAGAAAATTTTCAAATACATCAATGAATGGACACAAATTTATTGATGCGGCTATTAAATATACCAAACTAGGGATAATCCTCCCAAATATGTATAGATTATAATTGACTCAATCACCACTTTAATTTAAGAGGAATGGTCTAATGATGAAAAAGATTTCTACAATGTCCAATGGGATATTCATTGGAATATTCATGTGTACTTTTTTTTATCTTTGATGTATATTTTGTTTTTCAATTGTCTACTTTTCTATTAAAATATTATATTGAACATAATTATTATAATCCATGGATAAACCACAACATTGAATATACCATGACCACTATAATTTATTGATAGGTGTAATATAAATTTCATTGACGATACTCAACATATTCTATTTGGAATAAAAAATGTTATTATAGACCACAAATTTATTTTATTGAATGGTGGTGCACTTTTTATATAATTATCATTTTATTGATAATTTATATTTATTCACCTAATGTTTCTATATTAAATGTTATGAAATCAAATGTTTATTCTTATTGTTAATTCATTTGACATAATCAATTTAATGTAGAGGGTTGAACTTTTATAACCACTTGATGCATCTATAGGTCTCATACGACAAAATATCATGCATTTTCATATATACCACAACCAATATCATAATAGTCTCCTAGAAAAATGGCTTGAAACATGTTTTCATATCTATATATATCAATTCCATAAGAATGATATTTATAATAATTTCTATCCTCATTTTCAAAAAAATTCATGTATATCAAATTCTCTCAATTTTGGTTGATTATGTATTCATTATGTGTAATTATTCCTTTAATATCACATATTCCATGATTCTATTATTATAACAGCTATTCTATTCCACTCCATATAATGATTATGAGTTTACCATTTTTCCCTTTCCCATTGAATCCTAAGGGAGAACTACGAATGAATAAAACTGATTTATAATGGTATAATAATGTTATCAAAATATTTTTATGTTTTACATTATGTTTTGAAATGAAATTTATATGTGCATCTAGACTTATATGAATGCTATGATATTGGATCACTCATGAACTATTTTACTGTATACTAGTAATAAAATATCACTATTGGCTCTGTGTTTTTATAGATTGGGTTGTTACAACAATTTGATGAAGAAATCCCTAGATTTATCATTCAGTATTTATATATAAATTTTATGTTTTTTCATAAATCATGTCAGATTTTAATTGTAACCTTTTACCATTTTATTTCTAAATAAATAAATATAAACTTTATAATTGTTCACCTAATTCTTATGATGGGGTAAAATTTCTTATGGTCATAGAAAATATTAAAATATGTGAGGTTAAATCCACAAATAGAATGATCTCCTACCATTATTTTATAATTCCTTAGAGGTACATGGACCACTAAACAATTCTTGATGAAACATTCTCTATCAAGAGACTGATACCAATCAATCAAGATCTTCTAGCCTTACATAATTAATTATATACATTTGTAATTAGAATAATATACTTCACATTCAAATCCCAAACATCTAATATATATTGTATATTCATGTTATCTTATAATAAATTTTCACTTTACTCATTTATATATCATGGAATGTCTATAAAAATTATTATAATATTCCCTTCATCATTATATTAATTCTCATAAAAAGACAAAATCATCATATATAGATAATATGAAATCACTTACATATCTATATTGTATAAACAAGATAATTTTTTTAAAGATACTATACACAGTGTATTTGAATAAGAATAATGTCCATAAAGATTAAGATATAAATTAAATTTCTATGATATTCATATATTTTAAACTACCCCAAAATATATAGTAGTCCCAATTCAATTATTTCTGCATTAGGATTTCCACCCCCAATTTTTCATTGGTGTTGTTCGTTTCTTGTGGTTTTAGTGGACATAATGTCACTTCATATCAAAGCCAATACCCATACATATTGATTTTTTTCCAAATTGATATTAAAATTATTAATAGTAATCTAAAGTATTTAAGATATTAATCCATTAGTAAAAAAAAGAATTTAAATGTAACACTACTCATTGAATTCAAATTTTAATCCCTTATAGGTTAATCCATCAAGGGTGATTCAGTGTTGTAAATATTTTGAATAGAGCACGTGTGATATTAGTTTATTCACAAAAAAAAATTCTATTATAAAACAATATTGAATCCGTCACAATTTCTTATAACGTATATCATTTTAGAGTAAAAAAATATCATTCCTAAACACTACTTGAAATAAAAAAATATCCCTTTAGGAATACATAATATGAACATTTGATATTTTGAATATAAGAAATTATACTTCAATTATCATTGTTAAATATCTTTATTATTCTAATGATATTCTTTGACCTTGGGGTAAACATCAAAATCATGTAAAAAATCCAAAAAATACACTTAATATATTTGTATGAGATACAATTCATTGGTTCCATAAAGACTTCATGGATATTCCTAAGAAATAATATTATAAATATATACTGATAATGTGTATTATTACATTTGAATGTGGTATTATAAATATTTCTTCCATTACTTTTAACTGGGGATATATTGTTATGAAATTTTTTTTCTAACCAATGTTTTCCCTGGGGTTGATAAAAGAGGTCCTCAATCTATGGAAATGGTTAATTATTCTTTATGTAATCCCAAATGTGTTTCCTATATTAAATGTAAATTTGGAGACATTCTTTATAATTCATTATATAAAAAATATTTTCCACTATTTATGAAAATCTAGGTTGTTTAAAACCTTATATCATAATTTTTTATATATGACATTTTATTTGCATATTCATTATCGGATATATTCAATTAGAAGATAAATATACAGGTCATTAGAAGAATATAAATTATTTATTCAACCTCATAATCTAGTGGAATATGTTTTGACCATGATTAAATGATATGGTTTTATTGATACTGGTTATTAAATTAGATGTTTTCTAAATATGTAGGTGTGTTTCTGAGTTTATATACCAAAAAAGAAGAAGAATTAGATTTTACAATGATATTATGTAGATAACATTATTTAGATTTATTGTAGAGACCCGAAGCTTAATGTACATGGACATTACATTACATTTGCGGAATACTTAGTACATAACAAAAAACACACTCACAAGGATCGTAATAGTTTAGTGTCTTTGGAAACTCGGAATATAATCTTCTAATCGTGGTGAAAGATCTTAAAAATCTCCCATAAAGATCTTCCTTTTTTTTACCTAAAACATTTATTTATATCCTGGGGAAAAGAAAACATAAAAGGGTGAGCTCAAATGCTCAGTAAGGGTAAACAAAAGAAATATCAATCACATCATATACATAAGCACATAACTTTTGGAAATCTTAACCTGCAAAAGAGATCATAATTTTATAACATGGGGTAAATCATGGCAGTGAAATGTAATCACAATAATCATAACTTAAAACATGAAACATTGTGGCATTCACACATAATCATAGAGAATAATTTCTTGTTATTCAAGACTCATTACGAAGACTATCTTAGTGGACAAAGTCCCTTTCTGAATCGAGTAACCCTCGTTTCAGTCCTATTTCACTGAACCGGGATAACCTACCGTTCCAGCCCTGTCTATCTCATGAGATATAAAATCTTTACCCAATGCATTGGAGGGAGATATAGGTCCCACCCATCATATAATGAATCCTTTCTTATGTGTGCCACATAATCAGAAATCATACATCATCGCATAACACATGTAACAAAAATGGGATTCTTGAAACATCATGACATCATAAAACAAACCATATAAGGTAAATGACTTCATAAAAATAATTCCCTCACAACATAATCAAATCAATGTAATAATAGGGATAAAAACAGAACCCTTTATTATCTTAGATGGAAAATAATTTTGAAAAAAAAACACTTGAACTCCATTCTTGAGGAAAATATCCTTTCTTCTTCAAAAACATTTTTCCTTTCTTAAAATGTCATATAACTTTAAACTAAAAGAAGTTGATTAAAAATAAACTTGAAAACTTTTAAAGGATGCTTCTTAGAAATAATGTTTTTAAAATCCATTCATGTCGTATAATTTAAAAAAACATTCTTCGTACTTTTATCGGAAAAGTCAAAAAGTACCTCATACAAAAAACGACAAAAGATTCCTTTCATTTATTTTACTAAAAACTAACCAAAGGGTAAAAATGGATTTAAAAAATTTTAGGTGGATGGAAATAATATTACATATTGATGAAACATGGATGTGGATGATAAAATACACCCCAGTAAATACTTACGAATAAACAATCTCGGATAAAAATGAGATTGTGATATTTCCCTTACCTTAGGTCCGATTTGCTTCGTATGTGTCCGAACCTCTTGTATAATGATTTAAATAATGTCATTGACTTATTACAGAATCATATTCATTGTTATGATATCATATATGGTTTACTTATGACATTATATTACCCGTTCTTTTGTAAATTCCATGATAAAGAAGCGTTTTGGGTAAAATCGTTTCATTTATCGTAGGTGTTTTGACTTGTTGTTCTTGACATTATTATTACTTATATCATGATTTACTTACTTCCAGAATATAAAATATGATTTATATATCATATATATTCAGTATATATATATATATATTAGATAGATAAATGAAATGAAAAACACCGTTCATGGAGACGGTAGTCCGTACGTACGCATGAACACTGTTTTCCTTTCCTTATTGTCTTGAATGGAAGTAAGTAGATGACATACATACATATATATATATATATATATATATAAATCTAGTAGCTTTATAATGTCATATATTTCATTATTATTTCTTATATATACTTTATAATCATTCTTAAATTGTAAACATGGAGAATGAATCTCATCGCGTCGTGGAGACGGTAGTCCGTACGTACGCACGAGCAATGATATCATTTCCATAAATATTGAATTGAATTGGAGTGGATTATACAATATATCATAATCCATATGATGTTGTAATAACTATGTATAGTTATTCTTTACACCATTATACCCATCCATGTAAGGTGGTGGTGGAAAATAGATTACACCACGACGTGGAGACGGTATTCCGTACGTACGCACGCGCGGTGATTTCTTTTTCCGTAGGATGGATAAATGGTGAAATAGAGTTGCTTCATACTTATAATAACATATCAGTATATTAGTGATACTTATGTTATTACTTCTTAATGAAACAACCTAAGAAGAAGAAGTGTAAGAAGAAATAAAGATGAAAGAATTGGTAACGGTAATTACCTCTTCTTTGAAGCTCCTCTTTGAGACCTCCTCTTAGGGCACTAAAATTTGTATTTGAGGAAGACCAGAACCTCTAGGATGTTTCTAGGGAAGTGGATATGAGATTTTTGCAGGTGTTGGCCGAGCTTGAGTGCTCAAATTGGTGTGAGGAGGAGGGGGAGGAGGTGTCCTTTTATAAGGGAGGAGAGGGGCACCTTAAGAATATCTCAAAATATTATTTTATATTAAAGTCAAAATCGGTTTATAATGGTTCCAAAGGGTCTTATTTCGAAGGTAAAGTGGGGATGGGTCGAAATCCTATCAACCAATAGGATTTAGACAAGTTTAGGGTATTATTTTAACCTTATCAATTAGATTTAACTCTAAGTTAAATAATTTATCTTTTACCGTGTCTTTTTGTTTTCTTTCACTATATGGTTAATACACTTACTATAACTTGCCAAACGAAACCCAAATTGTTTATTATTAATATATATATCCTAATCTAAGTCATTTGGCCGAACCATAGATTTTTAGGAATAAAATAACAATTAATAATATAATATTTTATTTAAAAACTATTTTGTGTCAATTTTGACACTATTTGATATATGATTTTTGTGAAAGTCATAACCGAATTATATGTTCGAACCAAGTTGATTAAATCAACACTAATATATCATAGTAACCTATAAAATTAGTGTAATTCATAAAAAGTCTCAAATTACATTCATTTGAGCATTTATAACATCAATTATGTTAATATTTTCTTAAAAGGGTAATTACTGTGTCATCGTTGTGTCATAAATAAATTACTTTATTTAAAGTCTAAAAATTATAAATAAAATATCATTATGTAGGAAATCTTTTTATCTTTCTAATGAATATTTATAGTCGAATTTATCTTATGTATAACACCATATTTAAAATTATTTACTTATTAAACTTTGATTTTAACTATTTTAACCCTTCTTTAAATAAATTAATAATAAATGTCCTAATCTAACCCAAGTGGGCCTAAATGGTCATATTTTATTCCTAAGTTTGTTTTTGGTCGAATTAAACTTATCCAATAGAATTAGGAAATGTGTTAGGGTAATAGTAATATCATTTTTACCCATAGTTACCCTATTTAATATTAACCGCGGTAAAAAAAGTAAACAGTTACTATTCACCAAAAATTATTTTCATCTCATTGAACCACATATTACTTACTGACATCAACCTTGGATCTCGGATTTTTGAAATTCCATTCACAGAAGCGGTAAAATTAAGATTTATGAAGAAATTAATTTTTTTAACTACCACTTAGTAGTTTCACTATTCATCAAAAATTGATGTTTTTCAGAACAATGCCAAAATTTCATCCTAAGCTATATTTCATATTCCGAATTCAAAAATGAAGTCTATTTTACCAAATTCATATCATAGAAGTTTCATTAATTAATTTTATAATTAAATCCCACTGTTAAAACAAATAGCGTGTTTTTAAGAAACAATAACTATCAAAAGACTGACAGTTGTTTATGTCTGGTTTAAATGTGAAATTACATCCAATGACCAACATTGTATTAAATTGTAAAAATATATTCTAAATATTCTTTAAAACCACTAAAATTAATTATTTATCACTATTAATTATTTCGATTGAAAAAGTTGTTTTTATCTAAAATTTAGTAATTTTCACTATTCATCAAACTATGAAAGTTATCCGAAAATTACCAAAATTTCACCCTAAGCTAATTTCGATATTCCGAATCCAAAAATGAAATCCATTTTGAAAAATAAAATTTACAAAATTTCAAAAAGTGGTTATTACTATTCATAACTGCTAGTTTTAATAATATTTTAATAGCATATCGTTGTTTAGTGAAACTCATTATTGCGTACTATAGACGCTATCGAGGAAGGTCACGATTGCATGTAATACAAGGCAAGTCAAGGATGCGTGTTGTGCAAGCTCCTTTTGGTGTAGCGTACAACACAAGACATTAGTGAAATTAAAAAAAATATTTTTCATAAAATCATGGGCTGTTACATTCTACCCCCCTTAAAATGAATTTCGCCCTCGAAATTCGTCGGGGTTATAAATGGTTTACTATTTGAAAGTTTCTTTAATAGAACCCACATCATAAAAAGGAATACCAAAACTTGGCTTTAAAAACTAAAGTGTGAAATGTAATGATTACCCAAATAAACTAATCATTGGGTTTCCACATAGGTGAAAATATGGATATGGAAGAGAAATCTAACCATCATGTTCTGATGGAGAGTGGTAGAGAACATGGCTATGGAAAATCCAGTAATCACAAATCCATAAATTTGTGACGATCTAAGGTACCATCTGATTCATCAGGTATAAGATCACTAGGACAACATTTTTGGTTTTCAAGATAATTTCCCTAAAGTTGAAAATTTGAATTAGAATAAATACTTTCTTTATTTTGGTACAATCTCACTGTTGTTCATGCCTTGAACAATTTCCACTTCATCTCTTAAATAAATGAAGTTGAATTTGTTATTCTTGAAGTGTTAGCAGATCATGTGATAGAATGACGGGTCATTCCATCTGTCTCAAACAAAAGGTTAGCAAAAATTATATACATAAGTCGATCTATAGTGAGATTAATCACATATGGTTCCTAAAATGGACTTATACTTCATATATCATACTGCTTAATATAATAAAACTAGTTTCTACTAAATAGGGACTTCCTGTACGCCAGTGGTAGGCGATAAAGGCCAGTCACACTTCAGTTGTGGGTTCGATTCCCACAGCCTTGTCCGAAGCGATGGGTTGTCGCCCGTCCTGCAGGTTGTCCTTCTTCTAAAACTACATTACTATAACATCCCATCAATAATATCGAAAAAAACTTCTATCCTTAAACAATACTCACTTATGTCCAACATAATCCATTTCAATCTTTAGGATTATCCATAATACTGCAGTCCACTCTCATAACATAGTGAAAATGATTACCAGAGATTTACCACCATCGTCGATCCCCATATATCATAAGATATGTTTTGGTGGTCACATTCCAAACATTCAAAGTCCTTAATCATGTATTCTCTTGAATACCCATTGAACCTTAATGAAAGCATGAATGCAGTTAAAAGTTAACACTTTCCACATACCAAAATCCAAAAATTCTATATACTCAAACCATGATATAACCTTCTCCTTATATCAGTCATGAGCTCATGAATACTATCAAACATTTAATTTTCTCCTTATCCCTTCATTATGCACATATCATCTACATTCCAAAAATATCCGAATAACCTTTCATGGATACTGGTAACATTAATCATACACTTTCAAAACTCAAGGAAAGACAACAGTGTAACAATCCATAGATGTCTCTTTATTCCATTGTAGCATGAGATTACTTATACAAAATTACACATGATAAACATGTAATCATTCCACTACATTCTTAAACCATTGACCAGGCTTCAAAAATTCTTTCATCTCACATATCATTTGTAGTCTCTTCATCATCATCCACATAAATACTACCCATATGACCATACTGATTCTCTTCATGAGTCTTTCCCTTAGGGCATTTGTTTGCATAATGCCCATACATTCCACATTCAAAACACTTAAATTTTTTTTGATGTCGTAGCAATACCATTATCCTCATACATGGTGTTAACCGACCCTTTTCCTTTGCACTTACTTGCTTTGTGTCCTTCTTTTCCACACCCAAAGCATCTTCCAGTTCCCTTGAAACATTCTCCTTGATGCCTCTTCCCACATGATTTACATAGGGGAAATTGAACTTTCTTTCCTCTATGATCATCATGAAACTCCATCTTTCTCTTATTAGCCGAGTCAGGAAACTTACCAAATTTTACTTTATTGATCATATTATGAGATTGCTGATTCGGCATAATAATGATGTTTGTACTTACAAATCTCATTTCATTATGAAGAATATCATTCCATTGTCCATCATATTCTCCATTATCGTGAATCATCTTGTTTCCAGCCATTTTCTAAAACCCAAAAAGAATAGTGTGAGAGGAAAAAATCATAATAAAGGGGGAGTAACTTCAATATCTAACATCTTAGGTTTAATTCTATGATCGTTAGCGTAATTCTAGTACTATAACCTATACATATACTTAACCTTAGGGACATCCCTAGACATACTGTAGAAATATCTCTAGGGATCTCACTAACATTTTCGCATCCTAGTTTCCAAAGGTTGACTAAACCTTTCCTCTGATACCAACTGTAGAGACCCGAAGCTTAACGTACATGGACATTACATTACATTTGCGGAATACTTATACATAACAAAAAACACACACACAAGGATCGTAATAGTTTAGTGTGTTTGGAAACTCGGAATATAATCTTCTACTCGTGGTGAAAGATCTTCAAAATCTCCCATAAAGATCTTCCTTTTTTTACCTAAAACATTTCTTTATATCCTGGGGAAAATAAAACATAAAAGGGTGAGCTCAAATGCTCAGTAAGGGTAAAAAAAAGAAATATCAAGCACATCATATACATAAGCACATAACTTTTGGAAATCTTAACCTGCAAAAGAGATCATAATTTTATAACATGGGGTAAATCATGGTAGTGAAATGTAATCACAATAATCCTAACTTAAAACATGAAACTTTGTGGCATTCACACATAATCATAGAGAATCATTTCTTGTTAGTCAAGACTCATTGCCAAGACTATCTTAGTGGACGAAGTCCCTTTCTGAATCGAGTAACCCTCGTTTCAGTCCTGTTTCACTGAACCGGTATAACCTACCGTTCCAGCCCTGTCTATCTCATGCGATATAAAATCTTTACCCAATGAATTGGAGGGAGATATAGGTCCCACCCATCTTATAATGAATCCTTTCTTATGTGTGCCACATAATCAAAAATCATACATCATCGCATAACACATGTAACAAAAATGGGATTCTTGAAACATCATGACATCATAAAACAAACCATATAAGGTAAATGACTTCATAAAAATAATTCCCTAACAACATAATCAAATCAATGTAATAATAGGGATAAAAACAGAACCCTTTATTATCTTAGATGGAAAATAATTTTGAAAAAAAACACTTGAACTCCATTCTTGAGGAAAATATCTTTTCTTCTTCAAAAACATTTTTCCTTTCTTAAAATGTCATACAACTTTAAACTAAAAAAAGTTGATTAAAAATAAACTTGAAAACTTGTAAAGGATGCTTCTTAGAAATAATGTTTTTAAAATCCATTCATGTCGTATAAGTTAAAAAAACATTCTTCGTACTTTTGTCGGAAAAGTCAAAAAGTACCTCATACGAAAAACGACAAAAGATTCCTTTCATTTATTTTACTAAAAACTCACCAAAGGGTAAAAATGGATTTAAACAATTGTAGGTGGATGGAAATAATATTACATATTGATGAAACATGGATGTGGATGATAAAATACACCCCAGTAAATACTTACGAATAAACAATCTCGGATAAAAATGAGATTGTGATATTTCCCTTACCTTAGGTCCGATTTACTTCGTATGTGTCCGAACCTCCTGTATAATGATTTAACTAATATCATTTACCTATTAAAGAATCATATTCATTGTTATGATATCATATATGGTTCACTTATGACATTATATTACCCGTTCTTTTGTAAATTCCATGTTAAAGAAGCGTTTTGGGTAAAATCGTTTCATTTATCGTAGGTGTTTTGACTTGTTGTTCTTGACATTATTATTACTTATATCATGATTTACTAACTTACAGAATATAAAATATGATTTATATATCATATATATTCAGTATATATATATATATAATAGATAGATAAATGAAATGAAAAACACCGTTCATGGAGACGGTAGTCCGTACGTACGCATGAACGCTGTTTTCCTTTCCTTATTGTCTTGAATGGAAGTAAGTATATGACATACATATATATATAAATATATATATATACATAAATCCAGTAGCTTTATAATTTCATATATTTCATTATTATTTCTTATATATACTTTATAATCATTCTTAAATGGTTAACATGGAGAATGAATCTCATCGCGTCGTGGAGACGGTAGTCCGTACGTACGCACGAGCGATGATATCATTTCCATAAATATTGAATTGGAGTGGAGTGGATTATACAATATATAAGAATCAATATTATGTTGTAATAACTATTTATAGTTATTCTTTACACCATTATACCCATCCATGTAAGGTGGTGGTGGAAAATAGATTACACCATGGCGTGGAGACGGTATTCCGTACGTACGCACGCGCGGTGATTTCTTTTTCCGTAGGATGGATAAATGGTGAAATAGGGTTGTTTCATACTTATAATAACATATCAGTATATGAGTGATACTGATGTTATTACTTCTTAATGAAACAACCTAAGAAGAAGAAGTGGAAGAAGAAATAAAGATGAAAGAATTGGTAACAGTAATTACCTCTTCTTTGAAGCGCCTCTTTGAGACCTCCTCTTAGGGAACTAAAATTGGTCTTTGAGGAAGACCAGAACCTCTAGGATGTTTCTAGGGAAGTGGAGAAGAGATTTTGGCAGGGGTTGGCCGAGCTTGAGTGCTCAAATTGGTGTGACGAGGAGGGGGAGGAGGTGTCCTTTTATAAGGGAGGAGAGGGGCACCTTAAGAATATCTCAAAATATTATTTTATATTAAAGTCAAAATCGGTTTATAATGGTTCCAAAGGGTCTTATTTCGAAGGTAAAGTGGGGATGGGTCGAAATCCTATCAACCAATAGTATTTAGACAAGTTTAGGGTATTATTTTAACCTTATCAATTAGATTTAACTCTAAGTTATATAATTTAACTTTTACCGTGTCTTTTTTTTTTCTTTCACTATGTGGTTAAAACACTTACTATAACATGCCAAACGAACCCCAAATTGTTTATTATTAATATATATATTCGTATCTAAGTCATTTGGCCGAACCATAGATTTTTAGGAATAAAATAACAATTAATAATATAATATTTGATTTAAAAACTATTTTGTGTCAATTTTGACACTATTTGATATATGATTTTTGTGAAAGTCATAACAGAATTATATGTTCAATCCAAGTTGATTAAATCAACACTAATATATCATATTAACCTAGAAAATTAGTGTAATTCATAAAAAGTCTCAAATTACATTCATTTGAGCATTTATAACATCAATTATGTTAATATTTTCTTAAAAGGGTAATTATTGCATCATCGTTGTGTCAAAAATAAATTAATTTATTTAAAGTCTAAAAATTATAAATAAAATATCCTTATGTAGGAAATCTTTTTAGCTTTCTAATGAATATTTATAGTCGAATTTATCTTATGTATAACCCCATATTAAAAATTATTTACTTATTAAACTTTGATTTTAACTATTTTAACCCTTCTTTAAATAAATTAATAATAAATGTCCTAATCTAACCCAAGTGGGCCAAAATGGTCATATTTTATTCCTAAGTTTGTTTTTGGTCGAATTAAATTTATCCAATAGAATTAGGACATGTGTTAGGATAATAGTAATATCATTTTTACCCTTAGTTACCCTATTTACTATTAACCGCGGTAAAAAAAGTAAAAAGTTACTATTCACCAAAAATTATTTTCATCTCATTGAACCACATTTTACTTACTGACATCAACCGTGTCTCTCGGATTTTTGAAATTCCATTCACAGAAGCGGTAAAATTAAGATTTATGAAGAAATTAATTTTTTTAACTACCACTTAGTAGTTTCACTATTCATCAAAAATTGATGTTTTTCAGAACAATGCCAAAATTTCATCCAAAGCTATATTTCATATTCCGAATTCAAAAATGAAGTCTATTTTACCAAATTCATATCATAGAAGTTGCATTAATTAATTTTATAATTAAATCCCACTGTTAAAATAAATAGCGTGTTTTTAAGAAACAATAACTATCAAAAGACTGACACTTGTTTATGTCTGGTTTAAATGTGAAATTACATCCAATGACCAACATTGTATTAAATTGTAAAAATATATTCTAAATATACTTTAAAACCACTAAAATTAATTATTTATCACTATTAATTATTTCGATTGAAAAAGTTGTTTTTATCTAAAATTTAGTAATTTTCACTATTCATCAAAATATGAAAGTTATCCGAAAATTACCAAAATTTAACCCTAAGATAATTTCGATATACCGAATCCAAAAATGAAATCCATTTTGAAAAATAAAATTTACAAAATTTCAAAAAGTGGTTATTACTATTCATAACTGCTAGTTTTAACAATATTTTAATAGCATATCGCTGTTTAGTGAAACTCTTTATTGCGTACTATACACGCTATCGAGGAAGGTCACGATTGCGTGTAATACAAGGCAAGTCAAGGATGCGTGTTGTGCAAGCTCCTTTTGGTGTAGCGTACAACACAAGACATTAGTGAAATTAAAAAGAATATTTTTCATAAAATCTTGGGCTGTTACATTTATTCTATGACCACCATAAGAAAAATTTATTTTTACTGTCACATTGTGTTTCATTATATGTAATTTTCATTAAATATTTTTTGGGGTTATTAATTTATCATAGAAATATTTTTCATTTGGAATGAGATATTATAGAGGAAAAATGATTCTTGAAGTCATACTAGTAAATAATCCTTCCAAAAGATACATGTTATGTCGATGAATTATGGTTTGATGTTGTTTTTATTGTCAATTTAGTCTATAGGTCAATAGGAAGAGGTGTAGAAGATGTTTTATAAGTAAGTAAATGCTAAATCATTATCAAATTAGAATAGTTTGAATACTTTTCATGAAGTTCAGTTTTTTGTAGTGATATCAATAGGAGGATAAAAAGATGTTTCTAATGTATACAATTATGGATCATCAATGGTTGAATACTCTATGCAAGATAGTATGATTAGATAAAAATACCAATATAATTAGGATTCTTACATGTGTAGGATATTCTAGATCATTCATGAAATATTATGAAACATGTTTTATCGAAAATTAGAAATTTTATCAATAGTTTATATTATTCAAGTTAATAAATAAGAGTTACATTGTATAGATATGATATAGATAAAATAATATTAATTTAATTAGAATTTAATGTTTTTAAATATGTATTATTCTTCATATATCGGATTGTTCTTCATAAAATATGTTTTACAGGTGGTAATTATTTTTCTATGTCTATAAAGTTTGAAATGTTTTCAACGTAAATGTTTTTTACATGGAAAATATTATCCCATGTATACAAACTTATCTATAGAATGTTATGTCTAGGATCCATGTTTTTTTAATATTTAAGGTATTTTATATAACAAAAAAATTAATTTAGTGGGTTTTTTTTAAATATAAATAAATGGAAATCTTGAATTTTTGATCTGGATGATTCAAAGAGGATGTTTGTACATCCAAAAATACATGTAAATAAAACAGTTGATGATAATAATATTGGAATAGTTTAATGGATTATATTTTAATGAGAGGAAGTTGAGTAGTTGTTAAAGGAATATAATTGTCTGAATTTAAAATTTTAAATATTAATTTTAAGATGGTATTATATTTTTTTATTGTAGAATAAATTTTTTATTACTATGAAAATAATGTAAAAAGGAAAGTTTTGTTTCAGAAAATATTATTTATATTATGCATAAAAAATAAAATTATTATTATGAAGATTAATTGATATGGAATAAAAATTATTACCAAAATTTTGTATATTTTATTATTAATTTGAAATTTTTTAGTTAAATAGAACATAAATAAAAACATGAAATTATTTTGCTTGAAGAGTCCAAATCACGTTTTTTTTAATAAATGATTAATTTTTTCCATGAATGATATATTTATAGAGGGAAGGAGAATTGTTTATTTAAAAAACATCGTGGATAAACCGAACTTTTTATACCCAACATGTGGGTTCAATTGAATTGTGTCATCACGGGTTTTACTTGAACATTCCAAAGAGTGACTGCATTTTTTAATTAGTTATCTTTATAAAAATATATCAAGACAATTTTTTTTCAATGTTAGTGTTTTTGATAATGATCTAGTGATTCTATTTAACGTGTATCAATGTTTGTATTCAAAATAGGAATATAAGGGGAAGTGAATTCCAATATTTACCCTCATTGTTATTTATCATTGATTATATTGGTGCTTTTGAATAAGAATCAGAAACTTTTTTGTTAATTTTTACCACCTAATTTGAGTTTTTTCTATTATAAAACAAAATTTTGGATATAAATTTATATTTAAAACACAAATATCATTAATTTAATTAATATTTAGGGGTTTTCCACTTGTTAATGAAATTTATATTATATATAAAGTGTTAATATGCTTCTATATTTGTAATCAATTAGTTTATATGTGCTTAAGAATATTATTGATGGTATTAAACATTATGATTATGGTATTTCATTGACATTTGATGATATAAATAATATAACAAATGATGGTGACAGATGAAATTCTTTTTCTTTACCTCATTTAGAAAAAATAAATCTCATGGTCAAGGGGGTAAAAACTGAGAAAAAAATCAATGATACATTATAATATAACAATGAACATATTTCAATATTGATACATTCCTTTCATTAAAATTAGATATTAAAATATATGTATCATAGTAATAATTATGATGAAACATTTGATTAATTCTATACTTGATTTATAGAATTTTTTAGAACAATTATTGATTTTTATAAGTATTTATAAGATTTTATTATTATCATGAAAATAAAAAATATTTCTAAAATATCATATATGTATAGTAATTTCATTATAATGGCCTTTATATTGTAACATTTACATTTTATGGTCATCATAAAATTAAAATTACTTAAAAAATAAGGAAGTGGAGTGTCTTCATGAATAAGACTATGGAAGTTTAATAAATTTAAATTAAATAATTTAAGAAAGATATAATTAGTGTTGAAATTTGCAATGATGGGGAATAATTTGAATATGTAGAATAGGTCAATATGAAATTTTATAAGATCATGGAAGTCATGAATAGATTTTTGAGGAGAGGGAAAGTAATGTTCATAAAAATTAACAATTTTTTTTTCTAACTGTGGATCTATGAGATATTTAAATGAGAAATATAAACTATTGAAAGGAGTAGAATATTAGGAGGATTAACAAGAAAATCCATGGACATTTTAAAAAAATGAACATTTTTTTTTCAAAATCAATGTTTAATTTATATGGAGAAGGTAATAAATTATCTATAACTAATAAAAAATTAAATGGTTTTGATGAGAATTATATAAATTAATAGGAATTGGATTTTATCAATTCATGTGATGTAGATAAAAAATTATTTATCAAAAAAGTGAATGAGGAAGATTTTAATACTGATGAATTTAGTAATGGTGGATGTGAAGAAGATAAAAAAGTTCATATTTAACTATGTACTCAATTAATGACATTAAAATATTTTAATATTAAAGGGTGTATAATGTTTTATAAAATATAGTAAATGTTCCTTAAAAATTATTCTTTTAATTTTAAGAAGGATTAAATGACATTGAGTAACAAATATAAGTTCAAGAAGTTGATTTCAGAAAAAATTTTGTAAAATTACACTAAATATATTTAAAAAAAATATAAACAAAAATATCTTGTTAAAGCATTATTAGATACTGAAAAGTAATAATATATTATAAATTTATCATCAAAACTGTTATGTCATAAACATGAAAAAATTATATTGGGATTATTTTTTAAAGAGTTGTAGTTTAGTATAATGACAATTATCACTATTTTTAATAAATACGACATAAAAAAGATGAAAATATCCATGAATGTGCTGGTTAAATGTTTCATTTCTATTCATATGTGAAGATTGTAAAATTTAAGGAAAAGCAATAAAACTTTCATATGTCAAAAAATTTGGGTATGAAATATGTTAATATAAAAGATGATTTAAATGATGACTTGGACAATTAAATGATTACTTATACAGTTCAAAGGAATGTGATTTTAATCAATCAAAATATTAGTTTCAAAAAAATTCAATCAATAATCGATCATCAAAATATTCAAGAAAATATTGTATAAATATATTGAAAAAATGTTGTTCCAAATAAATGTTATTCACTTCATTGATACATCGGTAATTATAGAGTATTTGGAAACATGTAATGGTGTTTTATTATAATTAAAAAGTCATATATAATCCATGGTGATTTTGAATGTTTTTTTAAGATAATTCAAACCAATCAATGCTTATAATTTTATAAGTAATCATAATGCATTGGATAACATGTGTTGAGAAATCATCAATCCAAACAAGTATCTTGTAGAAGGTGTGACCAACAGGTCACTATAATGATGGATGTTTTACCATTATACATGTCCAACTGATTATGAATATTAATGATCAAAATTCATAGTATAGTAAATTTTCATAAGATGATCAAGCATCATTTATTTATATACCACTAAAAGAATCACAAAAATTAATATCCAGTGATTTTGGATAGTGTATTTCTTTCACACATGATAGGATATTATAGACTCTTTAAGGTTGCTGACAACTAAATGGAATGATCATTGTCTTTTAAGAATGATGTATCACTTGAAATCAATTGATTAATAATAGAATAGAATGTGTATGATATATTAATGTTGAATAAAATTTTAAATGTTTAGGGTTTTATCATATTGCAATGACATTATCTACTTTTTGTGGTAATATAAATAAATTATTCTCTCTGAAATATAGTATAATGGTTAAGAGGATTGGATATTAATGTGTACTGATGATAGGGAATCAAACATAGTGCTTCTATTTTTAGTTTTGAGATATTAAAAATTCATTCTACAGAATCCTGAACAAGAAGGATAAATTAAATCATATATGTTTTATAAACTACAGTTAAATAAACACTAGGAACCATATAAAAAATATATTGTTATTGATTTTCCTATACTAAAAATATTAAAAAAATGTTTGGTGGTTGCTAAAAATGATTCAGTATTAATTATTTTTAAAATAACCTATAGATTTAGTTATCTTATCAATTGGATATCATTAATTTAAATATTTCTTGTCATATGGATAAAATATAAATAAAGGTAGATAAGTATTTTATTTCCTTTATATTTGAATAAGATATCATTACCAAGATTTATTTACACTCTCTAAATATGCTAATGGATTTTAGAATATGTGATGAAACGAATTGTGGAAATTTTTTTTTGACTATTTGAATATACAATAGTGATTAATATAATAGAATTAATTTTAGTACATACTTAGAAGAAGAGTATTTATTATGAACTAATTTCACCATAAAATCTATAAAAATGATTTCATTGAGTGTAAGAAAATGATTTTCAGGCTAATGTGTCCTATAATTTCTATGAATTCGGATAGATATCATTATTTATAAAGAGGGTAATTATTTATAAAATTCATATTTAAATGCATTTTATATATTTACAAAATATTCAAATTTCACCATGTGAGATTCATTTTATTAGTACCTCTACTTAAAAAACATATTGATATTTTAAAGACCTTTAATTATTAAAGATAGATGTAAAATATTTTAAAATGATACCAATATTATATTTTACTCTATCATCTTTGGTTATCATTTATATCAAAAATAATTCAATTTTTATATTAACGAGATATGGGTAATTTTCAATTTTTTTTGTAATGGATGTTTCATACACAATTATTGGGATGAAAAATAATGTTCAATATTTTAGTAGTGAAGAAAATATATGATGGCTTGTTAAAAATTTGGGTGAAGTCTCTCAAAATGTTGAGAATTTAAAAAAAGCGATGATTATAGATAATGGTTCGGTCAGTTCCAAGGATGATGGGTCGCCTTTTTAGAAACATTCAATATTTATTAAGTAGTTGGTGGTAAAATATATCATTTAATAATATGGAAAACGTGTACAAAATAATATATTATTGAGGAATGAAATACAAACGTCTTCTATTTATATGTTTTATCCATGATATTTGAATAATATATCATATCATAAATAATAGATCACTTTTATGAATATATAGTTATATAATATAAGGAATAATGATATATTTCAATTTGTACCCAACAAAAACAATTTTATTTAAAAACACTGATTGTTTGGTAAGAATATAAATGAAATATGACAATTGATCAAGAATAACATAGGTATTAGGTCAAAAGGGTACTCATAGGTTGAGAGAATTTATTTTTAAGAGACATTTTCAATGTTTTATTATAATTATACCAATATTATATTTCATTTTATTTAACTCAAAGGTGATATAATTCATTCCAAATTGATTTCAAGTAATCATTTCTCAATGGAGACAAAGAAATAGAATTATACTTTGAGAAAATATATTGTGTTTTATTAGAGATGATGATAGATATTTCTATATGTAACGGATGGTTATTTATGGATTAAAACATGCCAAATTATCATATTATTCAAATTCAGTTACTTTTATGATATTGTATTGCTTTATTAATGAATGATTGGACAATGATATTTACATAAAATGGGACGAATATATTCAGGTTATTACAATTATAAATACTTATGATATTATGATTATTTTAATTTAATAAATGATGTGGAAATATATTACATTGAGGGTGAAAAACATGTTTCCGATTACAAATCATGAAACATTAGTTATATTTAAAACATAAATTCCTCAAGAGGATGACTATTTATTAATTAATCATGATTCTTATTTCTAAGAACATTTTAAAATGATTTCATTAAAGATATGATGTTGGTATGTACCCAAATATTTTGGTGAATAGAAAATTTAATGGATAAAAAGGAAATAATGTTTATTCAATATAAATTAGGGTGTGATTTTTTTCATTACTTGGTAGTGTCATTATCTGATAGTGTCTAAATTTTCAAATTATCTTCCATGTATCACGGTATTATGAAGGAATGTCATCTAATTTATAATAATTATTAATATTTGGTATCTTTTTGTATGGTTGTTTTTTTAGGTACGAAAATAATGGGATTCTCTAAATTTTTAGATTCAATGATACATATTGAGATAAAAATATATATTATAGATGATCAAAAATATATAAGGAATTTTTTTTGAAAAAGGTGTGCATTATGAAACATAATTATGTAATTTAAAGTTAACTTATGTATTTTGAATGTGAAATATTTCACTAAAATCAATAAAAGATCCAATTTATGTGGATTTAGTAATGATTTAATTATCACAACTTGGGTGATATTATGTAGTTGTTGGTTGGATATAATAATTAGTTTTAATTTTGTTCATTGATAATATAAATTGAATATTCACAATAAATAAAAATAAATAATAAATATGATTTTTTCTACTCCTTTGTAAATGATGATGTTCATAAAATATTTTTTATTCTTACTAAGAATTAGTTTTTCAGAAATTTTCAACAACTGATTTAAATATATACCTTTTCACAGAATGATTTATAAAATTTTAATTCAACTCCTTCTATTGATTTCTATGTAATGGTGATTATTGTTCCATTTTTATCATGTCTAATATATATTTTTTTCAAAGGGTATAAAGAAAAAAAAATCCATTTGTGTACAGAATTCAATATAAAAAATAGAAAAACTATAGAGGGAAAATGAATTTTTTTTTAAATGATCATAGAGAAATCTCAAATATAAGAGTAGTGAAAATTCATATTGTGTTTTTAAAAGTAAAAATTCATAATGTTAACATGCATTAATGAATTTTGATCTATTATAATATATATTTTAGATTATATACTAAAGAATTTGATAAATATAGTATAATAATAGTTTTTTGTTATCTAGAAAGAATTGAAGACTTATTGTATGTAACAATAAATTTTATAATGGTTAAAATTTTCAATGTACCTATTTTTTACATTATGTATTCTCACCTAGGATTTCATTTTTGGAATGATGATTCATTACTTTGTATTGTGAGTTTTATGAGTGATTTATGGTTAATGGTTTCTAACCTAATTCAAAGGGTGGAATTTTATACCGATAATGAAAAAGATAATGACATCAATATTGTTTATACACTAGGATAGGTAGTTAAGACCCATATGGTGATTTATGAGGCTTGATTAATAATCTGAAGGAGTTGAGGAGAGAAAAAACTGAATATTATACATACAGTTATATATATATATATAATTTTTCAATATATAAATAATATTGTACCATATATAAATAATGTAATTTTTTTAATTTATTTCATATTGTTTAGGTAGATTTAATGAATATGGAAGTAATTATTATATTAAAGGATTTATTATTATTGAAAAATTATTATGAGGGCTACACCTAACATTAATTCACATAGATGACACACATTCAAAGGATGAGTAAATTCAAATAATTATTTTGGTAGTAAATATCATCTATAAGTCTTTCGGAAGAAAATATAATGATTTTATTAAAAAAAATGTTTGGTCATTACAAGATGAATAATTTTATGAAGATGATCTTGATGTGGGGTTTTTATAAAAGGTATCTATAAGTGGAGTTGTAGATGTTCTATAAAAAAACATGGTTAGAGAATATTAAGATCAATAAATCAACCAATATCAAGAGTTTAAAAACAAAATAACAATAGAATGAATCTCTTATAAACATATATATGCAATTCAAAATGTTTTATAATATATTTGAAAACAAATTGTGATTAAATATGAAAAATCACTCAATATATAAGTTATTTTTAGATAATATGCAATTATTTCATGTTGGTTAGATGAATAGGATATAAAATTGTAAAATTAATCCAAAAAAATCGATTTCAATATATAGGTAATTCCCATACATAATATTTTTCAATATCAAAGATTTCATGTTCTTGTTACTCAGATGATTGATTCTATAAAATTTTATAAATTATCAATTAATATGGGTATTATATCTACATTACGTCTATATAAATATGATTTTACATATGTAAACATAATTCTATAATTTTTACAGGTATTATTCAATACAAAAGTATTCTTACCTTACCAAAAATCCAGTTCTGGTGAAATGAAATTAGTCAAATCTAACGTCGTTTTAATTTATTCTTTGTGATCTAATTTACTCATAGGGGGGAAAGGCTCAATATAAATCTATCTTAAATAAATAAAATTTTATATAATGGGAATGTATTATTTTAGGGATCAAATTTTATTTAGAATATGTTTATAAATTTTGAGGAAAAATATTTTTTAAAATTATAATGATGAAAATAAAATTTCTATATATGACATAATTTTTTTATTTCGAAATTTATTATTTATTGAGTTGATAATCATTCATAGTGTGGAATATTTTATAAAAAAGAGTATATATTACTGAGAAATTAAGTGAAAAATGGAGAATTATTTGATAAATAAAAAGATGAAGCAAGTTCACTCATTATTTATATATTCTAATGATAGGTTTATATGTATGAATGAAAAATAAAAACAACTAAATCAAATAGTTATTTTTGTTATTGAATGAGTTTGTTTATTATATTAAGAACTTATAATAAATTTTTTACAAGAGAAAATTATTGAGGAAACATCATGTGTTATTTAATTTTCCAATGGATTTCATTATTCATGGAGCCGCTTTTACTATATGTTAGTATATGTGTTATATCGAAAAAATGCATAGGATATTGATTGAGAAACCCATAATTTTATAGAATAATATCACAAATATTTTATGTATCCTATCGTTTTTTCCATGAATAATACATTTATGTTCATTACAATAATGATCATGTAATACATTATTATGTTTAATTAAAAGGCTTTCGTAATACTAGATTAAAATGGAGAAAATATACATAATCACTTTATATCACTATGATAATATTAATGAATAATTATTTATTAAATTAAAATATGAAGAAGAGTTTGATTTTATTATGTATGGTTCATAATTTAAAAAAACTATTTTGTAATAAAAATTATAAGATATTATGAAAAATATATCGCCATCTCAATTCCAACCATGAAACAAAAATCATGTCTTTTGTAGGGATACATCCATTAAAACATAATGAATATCCCACCATGTGAGGGTATGATGTAATGATCACCAGTTTGGGATAATATTAGATCTTAACTTGAAATGGTGAATACACTCTTGTGGGGATGTTTCAGTGACCATCTAGTTTCATAAATAATTTAATTGATTTAAATGGAGTTATATAGTGATAATATCTTTATTAATATGATCTATAAGATGTTTTGTTCTAATTTTTGATCATGGAAATAATGCATACTATTCAAAAAAAATCTATGCAATGTTTGGGGGGGATATAACTATGTGATTTTCCATTATCCAGATATTTAATACACATTTTTATAGATTTCATTAGTTTTATTCTACTGTTGAATCTTACATAAAGGAAAAATTTAATAATTTAGTAGTAGTCAATGATTATAAAAAATTTATTCTCTCTTATGGTTTTACATGATGATCATAGAAATAAAAAATTGAAACGATCCGAGTTAGACATTATTGGAAAATCATTGACTATTTATTTAGAAGAATAAATTATAAACACTCAGAGATAAAACACAATATAAGTACACTGAATGATTATTTTCCTGAGTATGAATCCATTTCAATTATATTTTATTAATAAGTAGTTAAAATTCATCAAATAATTATTTATCCATATATTATAATGGATTCACTAAATGATAGTATGCAGATATGATGATCAAGATATTTAGAATTTAGTTATAAAAAATCATGATGAGTGTTTATCATGATCCAAGAGTCAATGATGGAAATAAAATAATATTATGATGTTCATGATGCAATTCAATAGTGATACAAGTTTCTGGGAACTATGGAATTTTGTTTTATGGACACCTTATATAATTTCAATTAAATGTATGGAAATTATGATACATGGTCACAGAAATAAATTACTTTTTTATGTGATAAAATTCATTTGTCTATAAACCATAAGATATTTTTGTTATGTTGTATTATGATCATGTATAATATTTCATATTTTTATAATATTTAGTTATATAGTCACTGTATGATATAATACATTGACATAATATATATATTTTTGAATTTAATTTTTTTGATGATTTAAAATTTCTAATTATTTCTAATTAGAGATCATAAGTTTACAAGTATCGTTATTTTGATAATAATGAGTCTATAATGTGAGAAAATAATAGTAACAATGAACTAGAGGCCTTGCATAGTTCTGAAAGGAATATCCTTGGCCACTTATTGTTGAATATTTCTTTATCCAGTCCTTTAAATTTGTGTTAGATCCATGTTGATCTTTAATCAGATTCCTATATTTCTAAAATATTCAATTTTCAGATTATTTGGTACTTTTTATGAATCTATAGTAAAGCACAATTTCTGAGATGAAACTACTTTTTCTAGAAAGAATTATATCTCCCAAAAAACATGTTGAACAAGAAAAACAAATTTTTGATGATACTAATGTTGTAATATATCTTATTCCAATAATATTGTGTGATAATTTCTCAACGAAAAAACTAGTGATAAATAAATATCTTATATGATTGTTGAATAACAGTTAGTGTAGTCCACCACTATGTAATGTGATTGTTCTATTACCAGTAATAATATAATAAGTTTATTCAATGATGTGGTATATTAAAATTCATCCCATAATTATCCAAATGAATATCCAAGAAACAAATGGGACTAATCTCATGTCTACAAATTCCCAATATATTTTAGTTCATGTTTTAATGTATACTATTAATAGTCTAACCAAAAAAATATTCTGTCATTTTTTGTGATAATTTAATTATTTCTTAGAAAAATAATACAATACTAAAAAATTTTGGGAGCCTGTAAGAATTTAATGATAAATAACTATATAATATATAATATTATCCAAATAAGTTGGAGGAATAGATGAAAGAAATTTTAATCATGACATATGTTACTCCAAATCATATACGGAATAGATTTTTGAAATATAGTGAAATATTATACCATAAAATCTCATGAAAAATAGTTTCATTCACATGAAACAACTCAAAATAATATCAACAAGGTTAGTAGTGAAAATTTCACATTAAATTGTTGAGAATTAAGGAACTGAACTCTTTAATTCATCAAATGAATAAATTTATATTTGAATGAATTTGATGGAAAAATATGAATTGTGGAAGAAAATAAAATATATTAGAGAATGATAAATGAAATCTCAATATAATATTCCTTGATTTTGGATCATATTTTTATATCATAAATTTTTTCATGGGATGTATTTAGAAGAAGAATTTAGGTAACATTTATAGTACCTAATGTCTTTAGAGTGGTGAGTCAATTACAGAAATATGCAATTATTTTGTAACATGTAATTGGGGTAACATATCAGTCAATATTCAATATGATAAAAATTATTGGATCCACCCATTTAAAATTTAAATTTTTATAATAAATATTTTTATATTAAATTGTATTTTTCATATTCAGACCACTATAAAAATTGAATGGGGAAAAGTAATGATTACACTACTATTATATAAATGGATTATTTGAGTATATTGTTTAATTTTTTCTTTGAAAATAATTCCCAAGTTCTTAATGAAAAATATTAATAATAAATTGTAAACAAATATAAAGTTTCAGTAAATTAATAAATAAAAAGAGATAAAGACTAGTTATTTGGGTTGTGTTAATTATACAACCCAATTGAGAATATAAAATTGGAGTATTTCTACAATCCATATTTTATATAAGTAAAATATAATCACATTCCCTTGTGAGAATAATTGAGAACCTGTTATGAGAACAATTTAAGAAGTAAATTTGAAATACCTTAAACATATTAATTTTTTTTCAAAATACCAAGGATTTTAATAACTTATTTGTTACAAGAGATTAAGAATTCACATCTCAAAATGAATCAAATGAATGAAGAATAAATGTCCACATATAGTGATGTAATAATGTAATAAAACATTTGATAAGATCATAGAAAAATGAATAAAATATTACTCTAAAAAATAATTCAAATAAGTAAAGTGATGCACAATTGGTTAATACATCTGAGAAATTTAATTATAATTATATATATATAGGGAATAACTGAATAAATTTTTTATGAAAATAACATACCATTGATTCATTCAAAACAGACATATTTTTATGTATTGGTGAAAAAAAATGAAAATTGGTTGAAAAAATTATAATGGGACTTTTCCAATGAAGTGAAGTCAATACAACCCATGTAGAGTGTCCATTAATGTTTCCAATATAATATATTAATTTTTATAAAATTTTAATGTATATTTTTTTGATAAAAAGTAAGATAGAATGAAGATAAATAGATTTTTTTTTATTTATAAATAAAGTGATCAACATGAATGCCAAAAACACCATGAGAGGTTGAAAACATATTAAAAACATAGTGGTATATAAGTTGAATTTAACAAGACTACCATGCATCCTATTCTAATTATAGTGCTATGATCTAGCTATAAATCAATTAATTATTGAGAAAATTATTATGAAAATATTATCAACCTTAATTCTCAAATTGTGGTGCAATAAAATCAACAATATTTTTATAACCTTTGTGATATTTATATTTTCTAAAAAATGGGACATAATTTTGAGTCAAGTTATTTGGATAAGAACCTGAAAAAGAGTTTATGTTTGTCAATAATTATATTAAATAAAACAATAGAACTATATTGAACGATCTATTAAATTTTTTACAATAAAATTTATAAAATAACTACATTCTTGTTTGAATATGTGAGAATTTTTAATTTGAGACTTCATCATAATGAATATAAATTTTGGATAAATCTATACTTGAAGTATCTCTAATATATAAAAAATAATAAATCCACTAATTTTATTATTATTATAAGTGTATATTTATGGGATATATTTGTAATGAATAATGACAACTTATCCAGAACAATATTCTTTTGAAAATTTAAATATTTAGGATTTTTATTGAAGAATATTCCTTAAAAAATTTATTTGTATTTATTCTCTAATTATTTAAAAATAATATATATCTTAATAATTATGTAGAGAAATTTTCATAATAAATTTTAGAAAATAATTTGATAAATATTGAGGGTTATATTTTGAACCATTAAAACATCTTAGAATACATAATTATTTTAACCAATTTATTCAAGTGAGTAAAATAAATTTAGGATGAAATTGCACATTAATATTTGTTTCAATTGGTATAATTTAGTTATTATTTCAGAGATGTTTTTTATCCCCTATAAAAGGTAATGAGTTTTACATTTTTATTGCTATGAAATTTTATTTTCAACAGAAAAAATTGTTATCAATATCAAAAAAAATTGTTTCATACATTCAACATTTGTTTTATATATACAGAGAAAAAATTATTTATGGTATAATTTATGATATTGAATTCGTACAACACAACACCAATTACATAATATTTCATTTCAATAAGAGGGAGTGAATTTGATATTGACTATTTATTAAAATGTGGGTAAGAATGAATGCTTCCAACATTAATAAATAATATTTTAGGGTCTTGAAAAAAATTGAAATGGAGGAGATTATTCAGTAGAAATTTAGAGTTTCTTATTATTATTTAGTATATGATAATATTCATTGAGTAAATATGTAAATATTTTGATAGATAATATTTAGTGAATACAATGATAATATAGAAGACAAGGAACCCCATTATTATGATGAAGAACCAAATAATTTTAAATAATTATATAATATTAAATATGAACAAAGTATAATATATCTTGTTGAAATTGACTTTAAGAGTAATTTATATTTAATTAAAAAATGTGTTTGAATATTATATTACTTGGTATAATTTTTAAATACATACTCGTCATCACAGTGATGATGATAATGATGATAAATTATTGATAATGTTAAATAATAATTTGTGATCAATTGTATGATTCATTTTTTTGAGGTAATGGATACTATTATATTGGATATGATATTATATTTTTTAAGTAAAAAATAAATCCAACACAAGCCAAGCTATAAAAAATAAACCTAGTAATCTAAGCAAGACTAATGTATATTCTAAAAGCCTAACTAGCATTTAGTGATAGCGAAATAAAGATCACTAGTGTTGGTTTGTGCTGGAAAATGTGATGGAAACAAGAAGGATATCATGTTGGTTGACACATTTAAACCATTTACATAAGGTAACACCTATGGGATTTCATCAGTTTTCTATATCATGACTTCTATTTTTAATAATATCTTTATCATATTTCATTCTAACATAATAACATTAATATAAAATATATGATTAATATGTGAAAATCTACTTGATATTAGTGTTAAAAAATGAATGTTTCATTCACCTTCATCTATATATCAAATTCAAAAGTACCCAATATTATCATGTCATATTACAATATTGATATAAGAATGAAGTGCACACTTCCTATTACTATATTTCTCAGAGATCAAAATAATATCATTCATGATAGTAGATGAATAATAAGTTCCCTACTAGAATAACTACAAATAATATGAAATTTATATTATTATTAAATTCATGATAATTTAATTAGAATATGTTTCTATGAAAATTATAAGATCCAAATAACTATAATTAAAAAATAAAAATACCTACCTATGAATGAATTAACTAAAAAAGGATTGTTTGAAACATTAGTGTTAATGCATCAAATGATGATTTATCTAGATTTTCAAATGTAATCACTAGATAATGATATCCTCGTTTGAAAATCATGATACCTCTATATCTAATATATAAACACAATGATGACTATTGATCATGATTCATGACAATATGTTGGTAATAAAATATGATAACAGTGTTCTATTCATGATACTATGTCTTGAATGAATAGTAATCATAAAAAACATTGGTACATGGGAAATTAAAGACATCACTTTTGTGTGTAATAATATTCAGCTATGCTGATGTAAAAATTTATTTCAATAATTTTACAAATTGGGTTGTCATGATATTTTTTCATATATGATCATTTTTTTACATATAATCAATAAGATATTTTAATTTTTCATAAAACTAGTTTTTAAATAATGATATTATATTTATTTTAATAATAAAAATTCCATGTATTTTGAGATCTAATGATCTCAAATAGAAATATTAAGATATTTGTGATTCTATCATGTGATAAAAAAAGAGTAATGAAGTACAGTGGCCATCATGAGACAATGTAATAAAATCCACAACTACATAAATTCATACATTATATGCATAAGGGGAAGGGTTTTTAATATATGATTTTTTATTGAATATAATTATTATAAATAATAATATAATTAAGTAAAATATTGAGGAAAAAGTTAAATATATATGGAACATAAAAGGAAGAATATTATATTTCTATCAGGAGTCATTCATTTCATACATAAATATTACATTTCAGTATATCACTATTAAGTAAAAAAATCCACGATAGAACAATGAAGGTTTTGTCTCTATCAAACCATTGATAAAGGAACTACATATTTAGAAAATAATTATATCATCTCCAGATATTTTATTCAAAAATAACACCCACTTAAGAGATATAAGACTCAAAAGAAAATATTACCTGGGGTTATGAAACATAAGAATTAACGAGCTTATATGGTAAATGTTAGTAAATAAGGGACATATCGATGATAATGAAAAACTTAAACAGTTATAAGTGTATAAGAACATGAGAATATAATTTTAAAACTCTACCTATAATATCATAAATGATAATAATGAGTTATAGTCTAAATCTTTTCATTTCATTGGACATTACTAATAATGTAATAAAAAAATGATCCATGAAATTATAATTTTAGAATATGATATATGTTTCTAATATACATAAAATCATAAAATATAATTTCCTTATTCAAGTATCACTGATAAGAATAAAATATTGTATTGGTGTCACATCTTATTAAATCGCATCATGAGTAAATATTCACTGATAAGATTATTAGAGTGGATTATTTCCCATAATTAACTAGTATTACACCTCATTCGTGTTCTTAATATCCTCTATGATACCTATATTTACCCAATTCATTGGAGAGATATATATGTAGACCAACATATCGCATAACCATAATACATTAATATTTTTTCCACATGATCCTAAAAAATTATTAATATATCATTACATGTGGAAGGACAATTTGTTTCATAAACATTTTAACAGTTCATAATAAAAAACATGTAGAAAATATACAAGTTTAATAAATAACTCTTTATTTTAATAAAAAACACCCAATTAATGAATTTTGATAGTGTTATTGGGTCATATACATATTAATTCATTAGTAACATCAGTATATGTTTTAAAAATTGAAAATTATCATTATATGATTTTTGAAATAATTATTCATGAAAATACACGATCCATTGTAAAATCACATCTTTAGATTTTAATATTTAATTAACAAATATAGAAAACAATATTTAAATGGAAAATGTAAAATTGTAATGTAATCATCAAATCATTGTATAATGATAATAAAGTTTCATTTTATTCATGTAGTCTTTAAAAAATCAATGATTATTTTCACTGTTATAGTAAAAAGTTAAATGAATTTAATTTTGATAATGAAAAAAAAACTAAATTTAACCCATTTTCTAAAAAGTAAAAAAATTAGAATATTAATTCAACAAGTTATTATAGATTAGCAAAATCAATTTTGATAAATTTTTAGTGAACATGGATATTTCAGAATAAAAATGTTGCTGAGGATATAAATATTATTGGCATTCCTTAAAAAGTATATTTTTTCTTCAGATATTAAAGATATGAAAATTAAATGAAAACATGAAATAATAAAAAATAAATAGTCATGATTAAAATTAATTTTTTTACTGAGATATAGTTCATAAAAGTTTGTAACCAAAATCATAGTCATAAACAAACATGATAAATAATGAAATTATAAGATCAATCTCTTATATAATGTATGGCTTGCTTAATATGTTATATAACCTCATGTATCATAAATTTAAAACATGTTATAATTATATAACATAATAATATAAATAGTTATATTATTATATAGAATCCAATTATATAATTTCCAAATTACTTAATTAATAATTCATTTTTTGAAAATTTTCATTCTATGAGTTAACTATTATATTTTTTATGACAATTATTCTTCAGTACATTTAGTTATTTTCAATAATTAATACTACAATCATTATATTATTTTATTCATAATTTAAATATCTTATATAATATATATATATAATGATATAATAATTCTTAAATGATATATATATATATAAATTATTTACATGGTTCATGCAGATATAGGTCGTACATAAGCATGTATGCCATTTTACTTTTTGAAGGATTGAAAAAAAGAAAATTATATAAAAAATCACTTTTAAATAATCATTAATATTTCATATATGACTTATATATTCAGTAAATATATCCACATTTAAATCCATCTAAATTGGAAATGAAAAATGAATCACGTCTCTTCGTGGACGTAGTATTCCGCACATACGCATGAGTGATATTGTCATTTTCCAAATGATTGGAATATAAGAAGATAGAAATGATATTATCACCAAAAATTATTACCTATATCATAAATATAATATATTAACATTATAAACATTATTATACCCATCAATGAATTGAGGTTATGGAAAACGAGTTGGATAACTACATGGATGTGCAAGTTTAATAGTATACTCGAGTTTTACTTAGACATAGTATTTAATGGAAAATAGTGTGAATTCCAGCAGTTAAAAATTAATAATAACATTTTAGTATATTGCGTATTATATATTTATTATTTCATTAAATTTACCATTGATTTAAATGATGTATATTAAGAAATAATTTTAAAGTGGTTGGGTATGATGGTTACATGTTCTTTAGTTTTCCTTCTTTGGATCCTTTATTTATGATACATAGAATGATAAATAAGATCAAGGTAATCTATAATATATGACTACGGAATTTGATAATATAATTGTAAAGTGTAACACCCGAGATTTTTATGAGTAATATTTTGTTTTTATGTTATATATATATATCATCAAAGGAATCTTTCACTACACACTAGCTTGGCTTACTTTACACGCAATCACGACCTTCCTCGATAGCTTGCGTTGTACGCAATACCGAGTTTCACTAAACGACGATATGCTATTAAAATATTATTTAAAATAGCCGTTATGAGTAGTAATAACCACTTTTTGAAATTTTATCTTTCAAAATGGACTTCATTTTTGGATTCGGGATACCGAAATTAGCCTAGGGTGAAATTTTGGTATTTTTCTGAAAGCTTTCAATTTTTGATGAATAGTGAAACCACTAAGTGGTAGGTTACAAACTGAATTTTGCATAAAACTTAATTTTACTGCTTCTGTGAATGGAATTTTGAAAATCTGACAGAAACGGTTGATATCAGTAAGTAAAATGTGGTTTAATGAGATAAAAATAATTTTTTTTGTGAATAGTAACTTTTTACTTTTTTTACCGCGGTTAATAGTAAATAGGGTAACTAAGGGTAAATATGATATTACTATTACCCTATCACATGTACTAATTCTATTGGATAAGTGTAATTCGACCAAAAACAACCTTATGAATATAATATGACCATTTAGGTCCACTTGGATTAGATTATGACATTTAATATTATTTTATTTAATGAATAGTTAAAATAGTTAAAATCAAAGTTTAATAACTAAAACATTTTTAATATGGGTTTATACATAAGATAAATTCGATTATAAATATTCATTAGAAATATAAAAATATTTCTTACATAATTATATTTTATTTATAATTTTTAGAATTTAAATAAATTAATTTATTTATGACAAAACGATGATGCAGTAATTACCCTTTTAAGGAAATGTTAACATAATTGATGTTATAAATGCCCAAATAAATGTAATTTGAGACTTTTTATGAATTCAACTAATGTTTTAGGTTACTATGATATATTAGTGTTTATTTAATCAACTTGGTTCTAACATATAATTCTGTTATAACTTTCACAAAAATCATATATCAAATAGTGACAAAATTGACACAAAATAGTTTTTAAATCAAATATTATATTATTAATTGTTATTTTATTCCTAAAAATCTAAGGTTCGGCCAAATGACTTAGATAAGGATATATATATATATTAATAATAAACAACTTGGGGTTCGTTTGTCATGTTATAGTTAGTGTATTAACCATATAGTGTAAGAAAACAAAAAGACATGGTAAAAGTTAAATTATTTAACTTAGAGTAAAATCTAATTAATAAGGTTAAAATAATAACCTAAACTTGTCTAAATCCTATTTTTTGATAGGATTTCGACCCATACCCACTTTAACTTAGAAATAAGACCCTTTGGAACCATTATAAACCGATTTTTACTTTAATATAAAATAATATTTTGAGATATTCCTAAGGTGCCCCGCTCCTCCCTTATAAAAGGGGACCTCCTCCCCCCCCCCCTCCTCACACCAATTTGAGCACTCAAGCTCGGACAACCCCTGAAAAAATCCCTTCAACACTTCCCTAGAATAATCCTAGAGGTCCTGGTCTTCTTCAAAGACCAATCTTAGTTCCCTAAGTGGAGGATTTAAAGAGGCGTTTCAAAGAAGAGGTAATATCCATTACCGATCTTTTCAATTTCTTTCTTCTTCAACTTCTTCTTCTTTAGTTGTTTCATGATAAAGTAATAACATCAGTATTTCTTACATACTGATATGTTATTATAAATATGAAACAACCCTAATTCACCTTCTATCCATCCTACGGAAAAATGAAATCACCACGTGTGCGTATGTATGGAATACCGTCTCCACGTCGTGGTGTAATCTATTTTCCACCATCACCTTAGAAGGATGGGTATAATGGTGTAATGAGTAACTATATATGATTATTATAAAGTGATATTGATACTGAAATTGTATAAATACACTTAAATACAATTCCACGATCATGGGAACCATATCATCGCTCGGGCGTACGTACGGAATACCGTCTCCACGATGTGATGCGACTCGTTCTACATGATCATCATTACATAGTAATTATATAAATGAATTGAATAAATAAATATGATATATGTTTCACTAATACCATTCTGGATATAAGGTATCTATAACCTTAAAATAAGAATAAGAATTTATTCGGCAAAACACGCATAAGAACAAAAGGCAATAAAGACCCGAGTAACAAGTAACAATGAAATATTACTAATAAGAAGCTATGAATATGACCATATATGATATGATATCAATATGTATGATTTTGGAATAATTCAATAACATTATTTAAACCCTTATACAGGAGCTTTGGACACGTACAAATAAAATCGGACCTAAGGTAAGGGAAATATCACAATCTCATTTTTATCCGAGATTGTTTATACTTTGGTATTTACTGGGGTGTATTTTATCATCCACATCCATGTTTACTCAATATGTAATATTATTTCCATCCAACTACAATTGTTTAATTCCAATTTTACCCTTCGGTGAGTTTTTAGTAAAGGATATGAAAGGAATATTTTGTCGTTTTTCGTACGATGTACTTTTTGACTTTTCCAACAAAAGTACGAAGAAAGTTTTTTTAACTTATACGGCATGAATGGATTTTTAAAACATTATTTTCAAGAAGCATCCTTTACAAGTTTTCATGTTTATTTTTAATCAACTTCTTTTAGTTTAAAATTGTATGACATGTTAAGAAAGGAAAATGTTTTTGAAGTAGAAAGGATATTTTCCTCAAGAATGGAGTTCAAGTGTTTTATCAAAATTATTTTCCATCTAAGATAATATATGGTTCTGTTTTTATCCCTATTATTACAATGATTTGATTATGTTTTGAGGGAATTATTTTTATGAAGTCATTTACCTTATATGATTTGTTTTATGATGTCATGATGTTTCAAGAATCCCATTTTTCTTACATGTGTTATGCGATGATGTATGATTTATGATTATGTGTCACACATAATAAAGGATTCATTATAAGATGGGTGGGACCTATATCTCCCTCCAATGCATTGGGTAAAGATTTATATCTCATGAGATAGACAAGGCTGGAACGGAAGGTTATTTCGGTTCAGTGATACAGGACTGAAACGAGCAGTGAACTCTGTTCAGAAATGGACTTTGTCCGCTCAGATAGTCTTGGCAATGAGTCATGACTAACAAGAAATGATTTTCCATGATTATGTGTGCATTCCACAAAGTTTCAAGTTTTATGTTATGATTATGGGGATCTCATTTTCAATTCTATGATTTATTCCATGTTAAGATATTATGATCTCTTTTGTAGGTTATGATTTTCAAAAAGATATGATATGATTTTTATTTCCTTTATTTGCCCTTGCTGAGCATTTGAGCTCACCCTTTTTTGTATGTTTTCTTTTCCCCAGGTCAGGAAGATGAATATTAAGTATAATATGCTAAAAGGGACCCTAGATATGATGAAATAAATGGGAGACACTGTAGAAGATTTATGAACCAGTTGTTTATGTTTCCCAGTTTCTAAAGACACTATACCTATACGGTCCTTTGTGGTTTTGTCATATGTTGTAATAAGTGTGCTTCAATTTTGACGTATTAACAATGTATGTAAAGTATGGGTCATTATATTTGGTATCAGAGGGAGGTTATAGTCAAACTTTGGAAACTAGGATGTGAAAGCCTTAGTAAGAACCCTAAGGATAAGTCTAAGCATAGAACACAATCTTAGTGTTTTAGAAATGGCCATGAATAACCTAGGATAAGACCTTAAGCATGAATTATTTTGAATTATGTGGTTTTCTTATTATAATTATTGTTGATCACATTATTCTTCTTGGTTTTAGTCAATGGCTGGAACCCGAAGGAACCGTGTTAATGTGGAATGCGATGGGAAATGCAATGGTTGTCCCCCTGAGCAACCAAACGATATGGGAGCTGGAATGAAAAATCTTGTTGCCATGATCGCACAACTTTATCAAGCTATGAATCATGCAGGACTTCCAAATGAGCAAAGGAAGAGCAAAATTCTGTTGAATCCTTCATGAGGCAGTGTCCACCTTCTTTCAGCGGGTCAACTGATCCATTAGTTGCTGAACAATGGATTAGTACTACTGAAAAGATATTTTCAGTTCTTCAATGTTCTGAACATGATAAAGTCATCCTAGCAGTGTATCGTTTGGAAGGAGATGCTGATCAATGGTGGAATCTTATTATGAATACAAGGAAAAGGGATTAAATTGAGTCCATGGAATGGGACGAGTTCAAGAACTTATTTTTCAATAAGTACTTCCCTCATATTCTCCGAACAAAGACGGAGAAAGAGTTTCTTGAACTGAAGCAAAGGGATGATGAATCTGTTGGTACCTATGAATCAAATTTTACAAGACTTTCAAGGTACTCTTCTGGTATTATTATCCATCCTAAGAGTAAGATCGATCGATTCTTTAGTGGCTTAAAACCATGTCTTCGAAGGGCATTAGCCATAAGGGACTTCAACAGCTATGAGGAAATCGTTTGATGTGCTCTCAAAGTCGAGATGGAGATTGGAGTAATCCATCACTCATATGGGTTTGATAAGAAGAGGAAAATGGAATTTAAAGGAAAATCTAAAGATCACACTGAAAAGAAGATGAGCTTTCCCTTATGGTCAAAGTGTGGAAATAAACATGGAGGGAGTTGTCTTAAAGGGACAAGTAAATGTTTCAAATGTGGAAAGTAATGTCATCGGGCATTTGAATGCCGTGATAATGGGAAGAAGATGTCTAATGATGCAAATAAAGGAAGGGATACACAGAATGAACCTACTACACTTCAATGTTTCAAGTGCAAGGAGATGGGGTATTATGACAATCAATGCCCAAATCCAAGGGTTGATGATGATGGTCGACGTGAACAAACATTTAAGGCTAAAGACAAAGGAAAGTCACATGCAATTTCTATCAGCGATGTGGAGTACGATAACGAAGTGGTGAAAGGTAAACTTACCATCCACTCTAAAGTAGAAAATGTTTTATTTGATTCTGGATCCACCCACTCTTTTATTTCTGAAGAATTTTCTAACGGCATCACCGTATTACCTCAACAATTAGATGTTGAGTTAGCTGTGACAACACCTAATGGCACATCAATCGCATCAAAAGTTTATAATTCTTCTCCAATTGACGTTTGTGGGAAAGTGCTTCCTGCAAATCTTGTGATCCTTTCTTTAGTGGAATTCGATGTGATTCTTGGCATGGATTGGCTTTCTTTATACGGAGCTCATATCAATTGCCAAAGAAGGGAAGTCACATTTCATATTCCAGATTAATCTATGATCGTCTATCAATGCAAGGATGAACATAACATTACAGTGGAAATTTCTTCCATTTTATGGGTATTGACTCTACTAAATGAAGGTTATTTATCTCAAATGGTTGGTGAGAAACTCACGATTAAGAATATGCCCATCGTACGGGAGTTTGATGATGTCTTTCCGGAGGAATTACCGGGTCTTCCAACAAATCATGAAGTTGAGTTTTCAATAGAACTCGTACCGGGTGCTTTGCCTATTTCAATGACACCTTATAGAATGGCCCCAATTGAGTTGCATGAATTGAAGAAGAAACTCCAAGAGAATCTTGATAAGGGATTCATACGCCCTAGTGCGTCACCTTGGGGAGCACCTTTCTATTTGTTAAGAAGAAAGATGGATCAATGAGACTCTGCAATGATTATGGAGAACTTAACAAGATCACTATCAAGAACAAATATCCTCTCCCATGCATTGATGACTTATTTGACCAACTACGCGGAGCTCAATACTTTTCCAAGATTGATCTTTGTTCAGGGTATCATCAATTAAGGGTCAAAAGGGAGGATATACCAAAGACGGCTTTCCGTACAAGGTATGGACACTATGAATTTATAGTGATGCCATTTGGTCTTACTAATGCCCCTGCTATCTTCATGGATCTAATGAATAGAGTCTTTAGAGACTATCTTGATCAATTTGTTGTAGTCTTTATAGACGATATTCTTTTCTATTCAAAGAGCAAGGAAGAGCACGAAGATCACTTGAGAATTATATTTAAGACCTTGAGAAAGGAGAAGCTTTATTCCAAATTTACCAAGTGTGAATTTTGGCTTGAAAAAGTTGCATTTTTGGGTCACATAATCTCAAAAGAGGGGATATCTGTGGATCCAGCAAAAACAGAGGTTATCAAAATATGGTCGAGACCAACAACAGTAACTGAGATCCAAAGATTTCTTGGTTTGGCTGGATATTATCGACGTTTTGTGAATGATTTTTCACGATTATCTAATCCACTCACCAAGTTGACTCGGAAAGGAGTTAAGTTTGTTTGGACAGAGGAATGTGAAGAGAATTTCAAAGAGTTGAAAAGAAGGTTATCCAGTGCACCTGTGCTCACACTGCCTTGTAGTGGAGAAAGGTTTGTGATCTATAGTGATGCATCAAAGAAGGGATTGGGGTGTGTTCTTATGCAAAATGATATGGTGATAGCTTATGCCTCACGACAGTTGAAAATACATGAGCAAAATTACCCAACAAATGATTTGGAGTTAGCTGCAGTAATATTTGTATTAATGATTTGGAGGAATTACCTTTATGGTGAAAGGTGTGATATTTATACTGATCATAAAAGTTTAAAGTATATTTTCACACAAAAGGATCTGAATATGCGTCAAAGAAGATGGTTGGAGCTGATTAAGGATTATGACTGCTCAATCCATTACCACCCTGGGAAAGCAAACAAGGTGGTAGATGCATTAAGTCGACAATACCATGCTAGTTTATCCACGATGAGGATCACAAAAGATCCAATATTTATGGATTTACAAAGGATGGATCTTGGAATTATATTGGAAGGGGAAAATCTTATCTTTCTCAAATGAATGTTCAACCATCTATACATGTGAAGATTAAAGAGGCACAGAAAGAAGATGTCGAGTTACAAAAGAAGGTAAGGAATGTTCCTGAATTCAACCTTGATTGTGATGAGATAATAAAGTTCAGGAATCGGGTTTGTGTTCCTCCCATCCCCGAATTAAAGAAGGAGCTACTGGATGAGGCTCATATTTCTTCATTCTCTATTCATCCTAGAAGCACAAAGATGTATAGGGACCTGAAAGAGTACTTCTGGTGGGATGGCATGAAAAGAGATGTTGCTGAATATGTCTCTCGATGATTGGTTTGTCAACAAGTTAAAGTTGAGAGACAGAAGTCTAAGGGGATGTTACAACCATTACCCATACCCGAATGGAAATGGGAAAATATCACTATGGACTTTGTCGCATGACTTCCTACAACATCCAATGGCAATAATGCTATCTGGGTCATAGTTGATCGTCTTACAAAGTCTTCACACTTCATTGCTATTAGAGAGGATTTCTCTCTAGATCAGCTTGCCAGGATATATGTAAAAGAAGTGGTAAGATTTCATGGAGTACCACTTTCTATTATATCTGATCGGGATCCGAGATTTACCTTGAAGTTTTGGAGAAGTCTTCAGTATACTCTGGATACAGAGTTGAGTTTCAGCACTGCTTATCATCCTCATACAGACGGTCAGTCTGAGAGAACAATTCAAACCCTAGAAGATATGTTGAGAGCTTGCTCTATGGATTTCAATGGAGGTTGGGATCAACACCTACCTTTGGTGGAATTTTCTTATAATAATAGCTTTCACTCCAGTATTCAGATGGCTCCTTATGAATCTCTCTATGGAAAGAAATGCAGGACTCCAACTTGATGGGATGAAGTTGGGGAAAGAAAGCTATTAGGACCTGATCTCGTTGATGAAATGGCAGAAAAGGTCAGATCTATTCAACAACACATAAGAGCAGCTCAGAGTCGACAGATAAGATATGATGACAACCGAAGAAAAGACCTAGAGTTTGAAGTGGGTGATAAAGTGTTATTACGAATATATCCCTGGAAGAGGGTTATGAGATTTGGAAAGAAGGGGAAGTTGAGCCCTAGATATATCAGTCCTTTCAAAATACAGGATCGTGTTGGAAAGGTAGCTTACCAATTGGCGCTTCCACCGAATCTCTCTCAAGTTCACGATGTGTTCCATGTATCTCTCCTGAGAAAGTACATACCTGATCCTTCACATGTACTCAGCTCAGATGTTGTACCGCTGGAGCAAGATCTTTCTTATGAAGAACAACCGATAGAGATTCTGGATCATAGCGAAAAAGTCCTATGAAACAAGACCACTCGATTGGTGAAAGTTTTATTGAGGAACCACCAACTCGAAGAAGCTACATGGGAGCTTGAGGATATGATGAGGGAGAAGTATCCTCATCTGTTTGTTACAAAGTGACGAATTTCAAGGGCGAAATTCTTTTTAAGGGGGGTAGAATGTAACACCTGAGATATTTATGAGTAATATTTTGTTTTTATTTTATATATATATCATCAAAAGAATCTTTCACTACACACTAGCTTGGCTTACTTTACACGAAATCACGACCTTCCTCGATAGCTTGCGTTTTACGCAATACCGAGTTTCACTAAACGACGATATGCTATTAAAATATTATTTAAAATATCCGTTATGAATATTAATAACCACTTTTTGAAATTGTATCTTTCAAAATGGACTTCATTTTTGGATTCGGGATACCGAAATTTTCCTAGGGTGAAATTTTGGTATTTTTCTGAAAACTTTCAATTTTTGAGGAATAGTGAAACCGCTAAGTGGTAGGTTAAAAACTGAATTTTGCATAAAACTTAATTTTACTGCTTCTGTGAATGGAATTTCAAAAATTTGACAGACACGGTTGATATCAGTAAGTAAAATGTGGTTCAATGAGGTAAAAATAATTTTTTGGTGAATAGTAACTTTTTACTTTTTTTTACAGCGGTTAATAGTAAATAGGGTAACTAAGGGTAAATATGATATTACTATTACCCTAACACATGTCCTAATTCTATTGGATAAGTGTAATTCAACCAAAAACAACCTTATGAATATAATATGACCATTTAGGTCCACATGGATTAGATTATGACATTTAATATTATTTTATTTTATGAATAGTTAAAATAGTTAAAATTAATGTTTAATAACTAAAACATTGTTAATATGGGTTTATAAATAAGATAAATTAGATTATAAATATTCATTAGAAATCTGAAAATATTTCCTACATAATGATATTTTATTTATAATTTTTATACTTTAAATAAATTAATTTATTTATGACACAACGATGATGCAGTAATTACCCTTTTAAGGAAATGTTAACATAATTGATGTTATAAATGCCCAAATAAATGTAATTTGAGACTTTTTATGAATTCCACTAATTTTCTAGGTTACTATGATATATTAGTGTTGATTTAATCAACTTTGTTAGAACATATAATTCTGTTATGACTTTCACAAAAATCATATATATCAAATAGTGACAAAATTGACACAAAATAGTTTTTAAATCAAATATTATATTATTAATTGTTATTTTATTCCTAAAAATCTAAGGTTCTGCCAAATGACTTAGATAAGGATATATATATTAATAATAAACAACTTGGGGTTCGTTTTGCATTTTATAGTAAGTGTATTAACCATATAGTGTAAGAAAACAAAAAGACACGGTAAAAGTTAAATTATTTAACATAGAGTTCAATCTAATTAATAAGGTTAAAATAATAACCTAAACTTGTCTAAATCCTATTGGTTGATAGGAGTTCGACCCCTCCCCACGTTACCTTCGAAATAAGACCCTTTGGAACCACTATAAACCGATTTTGACTTTAATATAAAATAATATTTTGAGATATTCTTAAGGTGCCCCTCTCCTCCCTTATAAAAGGGGACCTCCTCCCCCTCCTCCTCACACCAATTTGAGCACTCAAGCTCGGCCAACCCCTGCCAAAATCACTTCTCCACTTCCCTAGAATAATCCTAGATGTCTTGGTCTTCTTCAAAGACAAATCTTAGTTCCCTAAGTGGAGGATTCAAAGAGGCGTTTCAAAGAAGAGGTAATATCCATTACCGATCTTTTCAATTTCTTTCTTCTTCAACTTCTTCTTCTTTAGTTGTTTCACGATAAAGTAATAACATAAGTATTACTTACATACTGATATGTTATTATAAATATGAAACAACCCTAATTCACCTTCTATCCATTCTACGGAAAAATGAAATCACCGCGCGTGCATACGTACGGAATACCGTCTCCACGCCGTGGTGTAATCTATTTTCCACCATCACCTTACAAGGATGGGTATAATGGTGTAATGAGTAACTATATATGATTATTATGAAGTGATATTGATACTGAAATAGTATAAATACACTTAAATACAATTCCACGATCATGGGAACAATATCATCGCTCGTGCGTACGTACGGAATACCGTCTCAACGATGTGATGCGACTCGTTCTACATGATCATAATTACATAGTAATTATATAAATGAATTGAATGAATAAATATGATATATGTTACACTAATACTATTCTGGATATAAGGTATCTATAACCTTAAAATAAGAATAAGAATTTATTCTGCGAAACACGCATAAGAACAAAAGGCAATAAAGACCCGAGTAACAAGTAACAATGAAATATTACTAATAAGAAGCTAAGAATATGACCATTTATGATATCATATAAATATTTATGATTCTGGAATAAGTCAATAACATTAATTAAACCATTATACAGGAGCTTCGGACACGTACAAATCAAATAGGACCTAAGGTAAGGGAAATATCACAATCTCATATTTATCCGAGATTGTTTATACTTTGGTATTTACTGGGGTGTATTTTATCATCCACATCCATGTTTACTCAATATGTAATATTATTTCCATCCACCTACAATTGTTTAATTACAATTTTACCCTTCGGTGAGTTTTTAGTTAAGGATATGAAAGGAATCTTTTGTCGTTTTTCGTACGAGGTACTTTTTGACTTTTCCGACAAAAGTATGAAGAATGTTTTTTTAACTTATACGGCGTAAATGGATTTTTAAAACATTATTTTCAAGAAGCCTCCTTTACAAGTTTTCAAGTTTATTTTTAATCAACTTCTTTTAGTTTAAAATTTTATGACATGTTAAGAAAGGAAAATGTTTTTGAAGTAGAAAGGATATTTTCCTCAAGAATGGAGTTCAAGTGTTTTATCAAAATTATTTTCCATATAAGATAATATAGGGTTCTGTTTTTATCCCTATTATTACATTGATTTGATTATGTTGTGAGGGAATTATTTTTATGAAGTCATTTACCTTATATGATTTTTTTATGATGTCATGATGTTTCAAGAATCCCATTTTTGTTACATGTGTTATGCGATGATGTATGATTTATGATTATGTGGCACACATAAGAAAGGATTAATTATAAGATGGGTGGGACCTATATCTCCCTCCAATGCATTGGGTAAAGATTTATATCTCATGAGATAGACATGGCTGGAACGGAAGGTTATTTCGGTTCAGTGATACAGGACTGAAACGAGCAGTGAACTCGGTTCAGAAATGGACTTTGTCCGCTAAGATAGTCTTGGCAATGAGTCATGACTAACAAGAAATTATTTTCCATGATTATGTGTGCATGCCACAAAGGTTCAAGTTTTATGTTATGATAATGGGGATCTCATTTTCACATCTATGATTTATTCCATGTTAAGATATTATGATCTCTTTTGCAGGTTATGATTTTCAAAAAGATATGATATGATTCTTATTTCCTTTATTTGCCCTTGCTGAGCATTTGAGCTCACCCTTTTTTGTATGTTTTCTTTTCCCCGGGCCAGGAAGATGGATATTAAGTAGAATATGCTAAATGGGACCCAAGATATAATGAAATAAATGGGAGACACTGTAGAAGATTTATGAACCAGTTGTTTATGTTTCTCAGTTTCTAAAGACACTATACCTATACGGTCCTTTGTGGTTTTGTCATATGTTGTAATAAGTGTGCTACAATTTTAAAGTATTAACAATGTATGTAAAGTATGGGTCGTTATATAAAGTCATTGGTGGAATTATATGTTTCAAATTGTTGTTTGTAAGATAATGTAACGGTGTCCATTTAGATATGAGGGGAGGACATACCTGGAATTTATTAAAATATTAAAAAATTATAATTCCATATTAAAGATAAATTCATCAAAATGTACATCTATTTGATTATGGGATTTTATGATGTAATAATTTAATATCCAATACGATGTATGGATGCTTAATTTTAAAATATATCATTATATCTCTACATATAACTTTTTTGCAATAATTTTTCATATTAAGTGTGGTAACAGATTTTTACTATTTGACTTTTCATTATGAATTATATTTCATTTTTAAAATATTAATAAATAATCTTTATTCAAAATATGAAAACCATATTAAAAAATTCATATATATGAAGTAGATAAAAATAATTTTAAATTAAAACCAAAAAATGAGAAAAAGATGTTTTCATAGAAATAATTCTTCTTATGTATACATCGTTTTTATAAAAAAAAATATAACATATAATTAATTATGATATCCGTAAGTGAAATAATAAAAATATAAAAGAATTCATTTTACTTTTTTATCGTTTTATAAAAAATATAATTTTAACATTTTTAAATTGAAAGTATAGTTAAAAATATAAATTGTAATTTTCACAATTAATTGAAAAATAATAATTATAATAAATTATTTAAAGATAAAAAATAAAAAAAAATTATACATAGTTATTTATAAAATGATGTTAAGTTTTTCAAATACATTTCCGTAAGTGCAATAAATTAATTTGGTTATTTTTTCAATAAAGGTACTCAAACCCACTTTTGAGGAAAATGTATTTTCTAAGCATATAAGTACTGTACAATTTTTTTAGTTATTTATTAATATAGTTGATTTAAATAAAATATTAATTCTTAAATTAATATATTGTTCATTAAATTTAAATATTTTAATATAATATCATTTTAATAATGGTATACTATTTTATGGTCAGTTTAGAATCAATAATGTGCATATCTCATGTTATAGATGAAATGAAATTTTAAGTGAACAATATCATAAAATATCAGGGAGTTTATTTTTAACACATTAATTTTTTTTACCATAAAATTGAATCACTATTTTTAAAAAATGAGTATTTATTGTTTCATCACATAACCGTTTTCTCAGGTCTATTTATTTAATTTATTATTCATTTAGAGAACATTACCTAGGGTAGTATTCATGTTCTATAGCTCACTATCTCTATGATCCAATAATTCCATTGTTTATTCACCATTGGAAATATCACAGTCCAATGGTAATATTTATCATTTTAGTAAATGTGAAATATTATATATATACTTTATTTGTATACGTATAATAAACGCATCATAAACATGAGATGTGTCTTATAGATGAGGCTACCGATAAACAATCATCCCAATTATATTCATAATTTTATATGTTATGAAACACATAAACATATTATATCTAATCTATCTAAATTTGAAAACATATTTCTATAAAATATTAACATGAATAACTTTTCACAGGCATGGAATTTTGAACTTTTTCAACAATTATCATTATAAATTTTATATTGAATATATATTACCAGTTTGAGTTATTGGATGGATTAGAATTTAACTTGTATTTTTATATGTATCTCATGTCCAAGTAAAAACTATTCCCCACCATCATAAAAGAACATTTCATTTCAAGTCAAATTTCAGTAGAGGGCATCATAAAGGTCCATCACAATGATAAACTAAAAAATATTTTCATAACAATATATAAATTAAGGAAAATATTGACACAAACAATCTTTTAAATATTTATAAAACCACTCAACATATCCTCCATATGGTTGAATAGTTAGATAAAACTGCCTATCATTTTGGGGATTATATACTATTACAATAAAATAAATACATAATGTATTCTCATACTTCTATAGAATATTTAGGTAAACCAATGATCTCATTATGATATAATATAATTATGAACTCCCTGAAACTATAACATATCTATAATATATATAATTAGAAGTTGGTAAAGAGAAAAATATAACATGATAGTAATAATATGTGTTGATATCAAAAGAAAATCCACTATAATACAAATTTCAATAAGGACTTTAAATGTTTTTGTATGTGTAATGTTTTTAACAAACCCTTAGAATTTATTTTCTTATCATTAACATGATATCATACCATGATCCAAGATACATACTCTATATTAACTCTTCCCTTGATTTACAACTATACATACTCGTTCATATCTCTACATATCTTTTTATCTTCTAAAAATGAATAGAGAGTGCAGAACTATGAGCTCCATCCAAGAAAATCTTAAAATTTGGTATGTTTGGTATGAATAAACATTTTATTAATCAAATCATTAAATCACAATCATGATTAAACATAAAAATAGTTCTTAATTTATTTTGTATATCTACATCTCCTGTCTTAACCTATTTAATCTATATTAAGATAAATTCATGAACAAAAATTTTAGAAAGATAATATTTCTCCCATTCCTTCAACATTTAAGGTCCTTATTTTGATCATTAAAAAATATTTTTTTGATCCTCATTACATATTTCTCAGATGATTCTGAAGACAAATAGTATTTGTTATCTTTTTCACTCTCATGGTGTTTTAATGAATGAAATATTAATTTTCTATAACAGCTCTAGATTTTGGGAATTATTTTTCTAATAATTATTTACATATTTTATATTTTTTTATCATTTTATTAAACCCTAAATAAATTTTTTCTACTAAATTATCATGCATGGGTTTATTACACGACAAGATAGACTTAAATTATCTTGTTCTGCACACCCCAATGACATAAATTTCATTACAACCAATATTAGGTTTCTATGAAGAATTATTTTATTATTACAATTATAAAAAATATATAGTTATAACCTAGACATGAAAATTTGTAATATTAATAGAAATAACTAATTTTTAGATATTTTTTATAATTATTTATATAAGTAAATAATATTTCTAAAAAGTCATTTTATATTTGTATTGTCATTAAATGATTGAAAATACTATTTTCTATAATCAATTCCTTTTTATATCAATATATGAATGTTATTAAAATTATTTTTTGATATTACTAGAGATTTTATTTTATAAAATAAAATAATATTTTTAATTCATAACTTAAAAATTATTATACGTGGAATATTTGATATTTTTGAGAGAAATATAATTGTTGGATTAATAGAGAAAAAAAGAATTTTAATATGAAGTAGAATTTTTATAAAATTATTTATACATTTATAATATATATTTAATTTACTCTAAAGAATAATTAGAAGAAATATATATCAATTAAAAAAATTTAACTCTTTAGAACCAATTTCATAATAAAATTCAATATAATAACCTAGAAAACTTGTAAATATTTTTACTATAAAAACTCGTAGTGTCATCCTCTCTGTGAGATTAATTTTAAATTGATTTATACCACATATGTATCTATAATTATCAAAATAATTTATAATATCTAATGAGGTTAATGAAGTTTTTTACAAAAAAAATTATTCATTATTATCAAAAATAATTACTACTATTTAAAGAAAAATTACCATAACAATGGACTAAATCTATATATTAAGACCCAAAATGACCATGAAAATTATGCTAATGATATATTATGGACATATATTGACCCTATCAACCCTTTTATAAATTTTATTCCAATATTGGATCAATGTTTTATGGGAAAAACATGGGTGGTATTCTATTTTATAATTTTGACAAGAATGGTACTCCTCCTCCACGATAAAAAGGGAATCATACTTCCCACTTCAAAACACATCAAAATCCCAATTTCATGACCAAAATCATTTCAAATAACCTTAAAACTCTCATTAATTTTTTCTTTAATCCTATCATTATCTATTAAGACAACCAATGAATACATTTTGTGTGATCCAAAAGGAGTTACCAAAATCATCATCCCTCAAGCTCATTTATTTTATTTTCTTTCTCCACTACCCCAATTCATATTGATAAGTCACTACATAATAACCTCAGTATCCACAAAATAAATATATTTTGATATATTATGTGTTTTACCTACAGTAACACAAACTTATATATAATTAATGATGAACATATTGTTCTTGTGTACAGTGAAAAATCACATCACAAAACTATGTGGATCATTATTATTTTACCACCTCTCATGTGTGAGAATTATGATGGAAATTTTTTTTATAAGATATATATGAAATTAATGATGTATTTATAATTTAATAAATTTTTATAATAAATATTCCTTCCTTCTCGATATTGTGTTTATATGATAACATTGTTTCTCAAAGTGTGGACTATCACCTCTTCAATGTAATGTGATTCGTTCACACATTACATGAAATGTAATAATTATTTTTTTTGTAAACACATATTATTTTTAGGAGAAAATTATTCTAATATAATTATTTATATATATATATATACATACAAGTAATTTTATTTCTTTATTTAAATATGATATGTAAATGGAAACCACGAACTTGGGTACGTATGATCTATCACCTCCATAAACAATGTATTTTGATTAATATATATTAATTTTAATAATTATTATAAATACATATATTTTGAAAATATATATGTTATTTATATAATATTCAACATTATGGATTTTGGTAAATAATGATTTATGTCAAAAAATCAAGATTAATAAATCCAAACATATACAAAAAAATGTTTATTTCCCGAATTGAAGCCTTAGCATAGAATTTTTAATAAGTAGACAATATAAAGTCAAAATAATCATATATGGTATCATATATAATAATATTTTTCAAAAAAAATTTATATTAAACACATATTTGTTATAAATGACTTCTGTATGAGTATAATGAGAGTCAAGATATAATGTACATGAAGTTTATCACACCTTTTATTTCTGCAATATATGTAGAATAATCACCACTCATTTATTTTGCGTGATGTATAATTAAATTTAATGTATTTTATGATTATTATAATTAAATTTAAGTCTATTTACATTTAAATTTTATGATAAAATTTTTTATGGGTTTTATAGTTCAAAATTTACAAAATCAATATGTAATTTTTTTTTCAATTTTCCTTTTTTGAGACACATATTTTGTTATGCACATATGATCATTTTGGGGAGGGGGTATATTTATTCAATTGAAATTTTATATAATTAATCTTCTTATTTTCATGATATTTAAATACCTATTCAAAATAATCTTCTTACATGTGTATTATTATCCAATGATACAAATTGGAATGAGTTTATTGAAATAATCACATCATTTATCATGATTGTTTACAATTATACTGAAATATAAGGAATCTTATGATCCACCTCCCAATAAAACTCATTAAATTTGTTCAATTTTGTTTTATAATTATATTGTCATGTACTAGTAAAATTATACATTATATGAAACTTATGATAATTTGGAAAAAGTCTTAAGAAAAGTCAAATCTCAATTCTCTTTTCGATCAGAAATCTATGTTCATTATAAATTAGGATTTTTAAAAAATTAAATATAGTTGTATTATTATTGTATTATTTTTTAAAATACATTTTATACGTGTATTACCTTTAAAAATTTAATTTAAAAGTAATATTTATCTCTTTTTCTAGTTAAGTTACATTTCAAATCTGTTATGGTGAAAAAGGAATGTCTTACAAGAATAAAATTACCCTCCATTGTGATATTTATTTTCGTAATGAATCTATTGTATTTTTACAAGTTTTTCTATTATAATAATTATTTTGAATTTTATTCTGGAAGTTCTCTAATTAAAAAATATATAATAAATATGGGTTTTAAAGAAAAATACTTTAAAAATTTGTTTTATGTTATTTTCAAAAATTCATTTATATGTTTTAAAAAATTTGTTATCAACCGAATGAATATTAATGACTTAAAATATTATTTTTATAAGTATTCAAATTATTTGTAATGAAATCAGTTTTCAAAATTTTTTCAGCTTCATTTCTACAATTTTTGAAGAAAAACGTTTATAAAAAACTTTAAAGCTTCGTTTATATTTTATCAGAAAAAATGGTTTAAAATACAAAATCAGGCAACTTTTTTACGTTATCAAAGAATCTATTTCCATATGGTTTTATGTTCTAAAAACCCATTTTTCATAGAATAACAAATATGTTACCTCATGAAATTTTTAGTATGACATTTATAAATTTTTTCCCCTCTATGAATAAATATATGGGTGTTACTCATTCCTTTCTAGGAAATAGTCTAGAAATTAAATTCATATTCTTTGACTGAATGTATTTTTTTATGGGATGATAATTATGAAATATGATTATATTTCATGGGTTATATTTTTATTAAATCCATTTCACTTTTATAGTTTATATTTTTTTGATATTCGTTTCTCTTATATGGGAAATAGTATCATGAAATCAATTTCTATTTCATAGGTTATATGATAATGAAACCTACTTTTTTCATAGGTTATTGTTCGCTGAAATATTAATGAATCCTTTATCTTTTCCACATGTTATAATTTGATTAATATTTTATAAAACCCATTTCAATTTGTGGGGAATGATAAGATTATTTAGGACCATGTGGAACAAGTATATATGATTTCATTATGATATAGGTGGAACAAATATCTCTTTACACTGCATTCAGTAAATAGTTTTATCACATGAGATATAAAAAAAGGAAATTCTACTCTACGAATATTGGGCGAGTGAAACTAAGATGGTCATGATTGTGATCCCTAACTACCAATATAGTATATAATGATCCTATACTACAATGATGGGATTTTAAGTGATTCTTGACTATATGGGTATCATTATAGCATTCTTATGTCATTTTCAAAATTCCATGGTTTATTCCTATGTTATGATTTAATGTATTATGCACATTATTACATTTTTATTAATATCGTATGAACATCCAATCATTATTCTAGGATTCCAATTTACAATCTTTTGTACATAAGGTATTAACTTAAATTATAATGATCATGTTCTTAAACAGATATCCAAATGATTATGTCAACTTATTCCCATTTTTTTAACCATACTGAGCATCTCAGATCACCACTTTTTATATTTCCATTCCCCTAGGTTTTAAAGATATATTTTATGTTTATACTATTTTAAAACAATTTTAGTTAATATAAACCAATTGAGAGATAATGTTACTCAAAATTGTACTTGTTTTTTTGGTTCCATGTTTCCAAAGGCACTAGACAAATATATTCATTGGGTGACTATTGATGTAGTATTTTATGATTTCTAAATAAATGATTCAATCATTTTTAAAATTAATATTGGGACACTATAGTTGGTATCAGAGTGATGGTATAGTCAACATCTGGATTGTATGATGAGAAATTATTACTAGGATCCCTTGGAATGTGTATATGGATAAGACTTGGGATATCTCTACCGATATATTTAATGATGCCGAACACTGTAGGAAAATGTACTAAAAATTGGAAAAGGATATAGCGAGTGGTTTTCTTGCAATACATCCTTCTCTAGATAGTATAAGAATATGTGTCTTGGGCATAGATGGGCCTTTGTTTAAGAACTCCGATAAGGTGTGTTGGACCTTACTTGTTGTTACATGCTACATGAAAATAGTCCCTTTTACACACCTATTTAGAAACTAATATGTGATAATAACTGGTAATTAAAATACACATCATGAACCATCACGATGTCTTTAAAAAATGGTTGTATATGAAAAACCTAGGATAAACATATGGTATAACATATTGTAGTAAGATTAATAATTTAGACATCTTATAAGTACTTTCTTTTCTTGGTTATATGGTTTTCTAGTATGAAAATTGATTCTCACACTACAGTTTTTGGTTTTAGTAAATTGATGAAAGCAGAAGGAACATGGTTAATGTTGAATGTGATAGGGAATATGAATATGAGTAGTCAAATGGGATGATCAAAATATTGAAGGATTTCATGATCATTCCTAATTTTTTTTCTGTGAAATATTATTAATAAAATGTACCATAACCAACCATTATACTCACCAATGAAGATATGAAAGGTGTTAGCAAAGAGTTTAAGCATGGAATACAACAAAAAAATGATTATTTAGAATCCAACGTTTCAAGAGTATGGAAAGAATCTCTTATGTGAATTTCATATAATAACATGAAGATGTTTTGACCATTGAAAAGAAGGACCCTAAGTAAGTGACTTTAAAGGAAAAATAATAAATTTGTTTCATTAAATGGAATGAAATATTAGCCTCCCTAAGACTTCATCTTTGGTCACATGATTTATGTGTGGAATGAATGGTCATTATGAAAATCAATGTCCATAGGGGAATGATCAAGAATATAATCAACAATGTTGTATGAGTAATGGCTATATTTTCTACGATGATGATATTATAGATGAAATGTGAATGGAAAGAGGTATTATGTAAGGGGATTATGTAACCTTGTAATTGGATTAAGTATGAAGTAGCATTTTCAATGTTTGTATATATTTTTATTCCTTATTTATTTTATAAGAATGGTGAAATATATAATTATTATTCTGTTTATGTTATTTATCACTAAGGATAAATAACAATTTGTTGAATAGTATACATGGAAATGAAAAGTGATTTAATGGAATGGTGATGTTAGTCAAAAACCGATGATTAATGTAAATATAACACATAATATGTTTCTAATTTTTGTATAATGTTTTTTTAATAATGATATGTTGGATAAGAATAATGAAATTGGACATTACTTATTACCATTAATCTAATTAATTTCTTGTTGAAATGTATATTTAATTATCATTGCTGAATTTTGATTTAAAAAATATATCCATTAATGGTTGGAATAAGGATACATGCATGATTACAATATTGAATTATTTTAATTCAGGTGATTACCATGTATCATGGGAATACATATTGAAGTTATTCTAATCTATGTTGTGTTATAACCAATAGTTACTTTTTGATATAAGGGGGATCAATTTTATGATGATTTTTTGACATATTTATAAATATTTTGATTTTCATCTTCAATATTGGTTATAAGATTATACATTTCTGAAATGTTTAAGATAAAATCTAGAGGATTTATCTATATGTTGAGGTTTCATTGAAACCTTCATCAATCATATTTTTAGTGATTAAACTTATCTTATAGATATCCATATAATTTATTTTTTAAATTATATTGATGCGGACTTTGGAAAGTACAATCTGTATGTCAGGTGAGAACTCATTATGTTTTTCAAGGATATGTGTCATGAACCCATAAAAAAATAATGATAGGTGTTTCACTCATACTAATGGCCTACAGGATGTCTGGGTTAATGTATATATTTTTTAGATAAATTTATTGATTAATAAAATTTAACAATGAAAACGTATTGTTACTTTTTTTAGAGATTAATTTATTATCTATATTGAGTTTTCATAATTTTTAGACAAAAATATTTAAAGTTTTACTCTTTAAAGGGCCTTAATATCAATTAAATATTTATTTTAGCAGTTAAGGAATCAATATTAATTTCTAGATATCCATTTAATAATGTATTGGTTGAATTATATTTTGATTGAATCATATAAATTTTTTTTTATGTAGATATATATGAAGTCATTATGTTTCATTATATTCATGGCTAATAAAATAATTAGTCAACATTAGGAAAATAAAAAAAAATGTTTTCATAATACCTTAAATTTTCATGAACCAATTAAATTTAAAATCATCACAGATTTATGAATGTAAGGCTTTAAACATTTCATTTATTTTTCACATATTTTAGATTGGTAACCAAAATTACTAAATATGAATATTTATTCATTTCCACCAAGTCCATATTTTTAATTCTCAACTACAATATCCTGTTTGAAAACCGAGCTGTGAGTTACTCAAGGTAAACATTACGGTTCCCATATCCCTTTTTAAATTATGTTTTTGTGTTAATTTTTACAATTTATATTAAATTAATGTAACATAAAATACTTAAACTACTGATAACCTTGATGAATTTTTAGATAGAAATATATTTAGTAAGGGGTAGAATGTAACACACCATGTTTTTGGGAAATTTATTTTTTAAAAATAATTTATCTTTTCTGATTTTCATTATTTCATTCAAAAATAAATATATTTATTTATAATTATATAATAATTTTAGTTTTTTTACAATTAATTAAATACTTATAATATCTATTTCTATACGCATTACCAACTTGTCTTGTGTTATATGCAATACCGAGTTTCTATGAAACATAATTTTATTGTTATTATCATTTCAAGGAGATAGTTATGACATACCTATTAAATATATAAATATAATATAATTAAATTCTTTTAAAATATTATTTATACCTTATTTATGTTAATAGAACATATTGATATAAAAACATGTAACATTGATAACATTTTTATATATTTGAAAATATTATTTTCTCAAACAAACAATTTTTTATATCCTTAAATGTATGATAATAAAATAAGTTTTTGGAACTCATATAGATTTAATTTGATAAAATAATCATAATGTTTTAAATTATTCTGTAGAAATTATATTTAGGATATTTTTTTATTTTTTTATGAAGTATAATTTTTTTATTAATAGTTACATGTAGTGAATTTAATTTCAAAACATACTTTTCATATAATTCGTTTATATAGTTAAAATATAATTTGATTTTTTTAATGAATATTTAGATAAAATATAATCTAATTAATCCAATTTAGGTCATTGGAACCACATTAACATATTAATTGGATAAAAAAGATTCGTACAATTTGCAATGTATCTACTTTAAAACAATACAATGTCGTCATGTTTGTGGAATTAATTTTAAAATAATTTTTTCCAAATATGTTTTTGGAATTTGTAAAAAAAATTCGATATTTTGAATATGTATAATTTAAAATTAATAATATGGTCAACCAAAATTTTGACAATATATTTTATTGAATGTGATTAAAATTAATTACCAAAAATAGGATAAATATTATCTTAACCAATGAAAAAACGTTATTTATAATAGCTAAAAGGACTAATAAACATTTAAAAAATCAATTTTACTGCCTTATTTCAACCATATACTCTTGTTGATATAATTTTGTCAATTATTGGATCCATCTTTATTTTTTAAAACATCTATGTAAATCTATTTTAAGAAAAAAATGAAAACAATGCCACTCCTCCTTCACTATAAAAAAGAACTCATCATTCAAACGTTCCCACTCATCAACATCCATTTGAAGGTCACCCAATATGCTAAAATAATATTCCAAAATCTATATATTCTTCCTGGAATACCCATTTTGTATGTAATCACTAAAGGTATTCCCTTTTCGTAAAATCAAAATGAGTTACCCAAAGAAGAGGTGACATCCTTCCTCATGCACCATTATTTTGTTATATTTCTCCACCAAAACAATTATTATTATTCATTGAAAACATAATAACCTCAATCTCCTCTATATAATTAGATATTTTTCTATAAATATAATGACATACACATACACACACATTCATTTAATGGGAAAGGAACATATCGTTCCTTTATGTGTGGAATTACTGCCTCATTAAATGATGTTGTTCGTTCATTATTTACCACCTCCCATGTGTCAGAATTATGATTTGTACCATGTTTTTTATGATATATATATATATATATATTATTAATGAAGTATTTATTCTTATTTAATATTTTATATTAATCATATCTTTTTGATTTTCATATTATGGATATATGATATCATCGTTTGTGGGTGTGTGGACAACCATCACCTCAAAGTGATATGATTTATTCACACATCACATGGATTGTATAAAAAATTGTTTTAGTAATAAAATAAGATAGATATGAAATAATAATTTTAATTTTATGAGGATATATAAAAAAATAAATATATATACATTCCCATAATTTAATTCCTTTATTTTGATAAGAAAATTTAATGTAAACAACGTTCATGTGTTTGAATGCCCTACTATCTCAATGAATAGTTTATTTTGTTTAATATATATATATATAAATATATATTATTATTATAAATTCATATTTAAGGATTATATATGGTATTTATTTCATGTGTTAAATTTTATAAATATTCAATTAATTATCTAATTAAGGCGATCAAAAATAATAATTAAAAGCAAGTACGAAGAACGAAGCATATATTACATGAACCAAAACCTTACCATATATTTCATAATAAATATATAATATAAAGTAATAAAGATATAAATACAGTATTATATATAATAATATGGTTCTTTATAATATGTATAATATATATATATATATATTTATTATACATGAGGTATGTATGAGTACGCCGAGAGTAAATATATAATGTAATGGAATTTAATCTCCATTTTTAATTATGTGTGATACATGAATTATTCACCACTCATTTATTTTTTGTGGTTTATATACATCACATGAATTCATTATAGTATTATTTAAAATATATTAATTGGTATGTACATATCCATTTATTAATAATTAATTTCATGGGTTTATGGTAGAATAGTTAATGAATGAGTAATGCAATTCTCTCTAAATTTCTATTCTTTCAAACACATGTTTTAGTTATGAACTTATATTCATTTATGAGTTGTAAATTATGAAAATTGACATTATATATAATTAATAACATTATTTTTATGATATTTTATGCTCTATTTTAATTCATTTTCGTAAATGGTGAGTGTTCTTCAATATTATATGTGGTAAGAGCTTATTGAAACAATCTCATCTTTTATTGATATTTGTTATGATTATGGTTCCATTGATGAAATACTATGTTTCACCCCTTGATAAAACTCATGAAATTTCGTCTCCTATAGTTATTTTTGGTTAATTTTTGTATTATTATCATTTCCCACTATTTTTTCTTAATGATAATTATAAACATTTTTATAAAATTTTTAATCTCATATGAATTTTTGTCGAAAATATGTGTTTTTCAACACCATTTTCTCTAAGAAAAGTTTCCAAAGACGCTTTAATATTATCATTTTATGGTTTTAAGAATGTTTTACATATGTATTACCTTTTTATAAAATGGGATTAAAATTAATATTCATGTCCGTTTCCAATCGTGGTGCTTTTATAAACATTTAATGTTTGAAATGAATGTCGGCATGTAAGAACATACCTGAAGTCATATTAAGATTTTTCTTTTATGATTCCCTAGGATGTTAAAAAGGTTTTTTTCATTAAATATAATTTCAATTTCCAAATAATTTAAATAAAGTTTATTTTAAATTTAAATGTCATCGAAAAAAATATTTCATAGATTAAATTATTTTTACAAAGAGTGTTGAATTATTTATTAATTTTCTATTAAATGTTTTCAAAAGGTTTTCCTTGAAGGGAATATATTTAATGATATAATATCATCATTTAAAATGTTTTAAAATAAATAATTCAATAATCTTTTATACGTTTTTATGAAAACAATTCCAAAGGTTTTTAAGATTATAATATATGTTTTCAAGGAAAAATGTTTTCAAATTTTTTTCATGATTGTTTTGTTATTATTCATGAAAAATATTTTAAAATATTTTAAATTTTTAATAATAATATTTATCAATGAATATGAAAAATTTTCCTAGAAAAAATATTTTCAATAGACCATCCTATATTATCTCCCAAATGATTTGACATATGATTATTTCAATGATGACTTTCTCTAAAATTATCCACAGTTTCCATTCATATTATTTATAGAATTGGTTTACATTTTATAGATTTACTTTTATGAAATCAGTTTTCTCATTCATGGGTTATATGTTTATGAAATATATATATCTTTTTTGGGTTATATGCTTTAAAAAAATCATATTCTATTTCAAATGTTATATGTTTATGATCTTTTATTCATTAATAGGATATATTATTATGAATTATTATTCATTTCACAGGAGATGATTTGATGAAATTTTTATGAAACCTTTCTCTACTAGAGTTGTTAATATATGATTACATTTTTATTGCACAAATTTAAAATAATGAGTTATGGAATATTTTATATGATTTTGTTCCACATGTATGTATTAAATCGATATGGAATTGGATCAGCCTATATCTCCCTCCAATGCATTAAGATGAAACTTTATATCTCATGAGATATAAATAAAAGGCCATATCCAGTAAGATGGTTTTTGGGGTTAACCATTAAATGCATGATAGTATGGAAAGTGAAAAAATAATATCTAGATAACATTGTTGGGATGTCATGAATACTTTGGAAATAATTACTGTATGCTTACGTGTTTTCCACAATTCAATATTTTATTTCTATGTTATGATTTCATGTTTAATGTTATTTGTTTACATATGATTCATGTCATATATACTACAAATATTTATTCCAAGATTCCTATTTATTATATTTGATAAGTAGGGTATGGTCTTCTATTTTCATGATAATATTTTCCATACCCTTAAGCTCATTGTGAATTCACATATATCTCTTTTTTTACACATATAGAGCATCCATTATCACCATTTTATATGATTATTTTCCTTTGGGTTATGAAGATTTGTATTATGATTGATGTGTCTATGAAAGGTTCTAGTAAAAAAAAACTAGTAGGAGATTATGTCGCTAACTCATGTAATAGTGTATATATTTCCTTGTTTTTAGAGGTACTAGACTAATACGATTTTCTGTATTCTTTTTGTATAATGTTTTATGTACTACGCATAAATAATATACGGTATATATATGTTATGATTGCATCTCAATATTATTATTTAATCCAATACACTCATCTTATTTGGAATATTTTCACTTATTCTAATTGAATATATATGATAATGTTTTATAATAAATATTTATGTGACACAGTTTTTCATAGATATATTACCTCTATAAATTTATACAAATATTACCATAGCTAACACTGATTAATGTTATAGGTATTTTTTCCCATTAAAATTCAATTATAATTATTTCTAAGATATTACCACAAAATTTTACATGATGATGCATATATAAATCTTATTCAATCTATCACTATTGATAATAAACCATTTTCCACAATATGGTATAGTTAGAAAAGTTTAATGACTAACCTTTAAATAAGTTCAAAGAACATTTCCAAACATACATATATTAAAAGGAAAATACATCCCTTTGAAGTTAATACTTATATTTTGTTAGATATCCATGATGAATATTACACAAGTCATGGATAATTTTAATCAAAACCAATAATTATTTGCAACAAAGTCATATTGGTTAGTCTGGGCCAATGTTAAATAGATTATATCATTTATTGATTCATCTATGTACACCTACATGTGATTATATAAACTAAAAATGATTATTTTTATGATAAAATTCTAATATATCTAATTTTATATAAAAAATAATCCTACAAATCATTTGGTAAAATCCTATACCGATCCACATATTTTTCATAGATCTTAGAATATATAATAATATTTTCTATAATGACTACCAAAAAATGATCAACATAATCTCTAATGGATCGATTCATTAAATCCGTGAATAAAGAGGGGGATTTTTTATGTTCAAATGAAACAAAAACAAATTCATTTATTCTATATCACATAATGAAGGATATCATGTGAATTTCCTAACTTTTGACCATAGAATGGTAGTATTTGTATTAAATTCTATTCATTGAAAAATATTGAGCTCCCCAATATTGAAAAAAATAACCAAATGATATAGATGATACTTTTTCATTATTGATATCTTATAATTTTCAATATTATAAATGAATAGTATCATTGATCCATATTTCTTTTTAATAAATAACATGTTCACCTTACGGTGATGTACATGGCTAAATGAACCAATTTTGAGTATTCATTTAGAATTTATTAATAAATTCCCATACCTATATTAGATCTATTTCATATGAAGTATGTGAAATATATGTAATGACATATATGGTCTCTATTGAATAAATAACATTAGTAAAGAGTGGAATACTAAAAAACTATTCTAAAAATACCTCAAATACTCAAATATAAATTCTATTTCATATGTGTTGAGCTTCTACCCAACCATCTATGATAAAATCTAATTTTTAATGTAAATAAAGACACATTCAATTGTTTTAATATCAATTTTATGTTTTTATTGATCATCCCAAAAATAAAAGATCATTGGTTAGTTCCAAATATAAAAAATTACATCAATTCCTTATCATTTTGTTTTGGAGTTAAGTATATTAATACAATCCATTCTCACAATAACCTCAAAATAAACTATATGGAGAATAACAATATTTTCAAGAACCAAATTCTCATAATAATTAGTTATAAATGAATCATATAATTTAGATGTTATTATCACATAATTATGATGTTTCACCAAATATTAAACATGTAATAATTTTGTGTCATTGTGGTAATCATTGAAAATTCATTATATATTATAGAGTCGGTAGATCTAGAATCAAAAAAGATATATTTAGTCATAGATTGTACTGTAAGTGTACCTTTCACAAAATTATTACTATAATACACATCTTATAGGGTGATATTATGATATTTCCATTTCTCATTAAGCATATTATGAAACTTAATTGATTCATTTTTAATATTCATTAAATTTGATAAGTAGATAGCATAATAACCATACTTCTAGAATTTGAATCCCTCGAGTGTGGGAGGTGTATTATGTGGTGGTTTCTATGCATATGTATATATAGTTATCTTCCAATCTCATAAAAATTAGATTGTATGGCTACCTTTCATTCCATACATAAGATATTTACCAATACCTTTCACAATAGTTCATCTATGTCTCTATACAGACATCAACAATAAGTAAAATATAGTCTTTATTAATCCATGGGTCTTATTAATTTTATATCTATTGAATTACAACATTCCAATCTTATCAAATTCTTGATTTTTATGGGTATCTACTATCTTCAATTCCATTTTCTCGAAAATTGTGAAATTTCATCAATGATACAAATGTATCTAGTATATAATTATATTCAGTGGCTCAAGTTTATGCATATAAAAATTAAAAAATATTACTACTATTTTAGATGGTCGTACCATAACTATAAAATGAAATTACTATTAAACATTCCTCGCTTATAGAGTAGGATTAATAATCCTTCTATATCAACGTAATTTATTCCTTCGCCATTTCTAATAGTGAATTTGAGGAATAAACTAATTGATAATAATCCTCCTAAATTGAAACTAGTAAATAGAGTCAACATGATCACATTTCTTTTTATTCTTGATAATATTACCCTATTGATATAACTAACCTTTCACACGATAAACATATAGAATAACATTTATATTTTTCCATCATTAGAAAATATAAAAAATTTATTTTTGTAATGATTTATTTCATAGAATCAAGATAAATTGTATACCCTATAAAATAATGTCAATTTTTCCTCATGATGAACTAAATAGAATATTTTTCCATTCATTTATCAGGGGGAAGCAATAATTTAATTTTATCATGATAGTGTTTTCAATTCATTTTTAAAATAATTTTCATTGGAATTCCTACAATATTTTTTTTCACATAATGAAAATCCATTAATTGTTGATCACATCTACCATCAACTGGTTCATTTTATTTCAAGACATTGACTAAGACCAAAGATAGTATTGTGGGAAATAATAATCACAATTTAAAAACAAATAATCATGAAAATTTATTAAATGGATTTCAAAATCATGAAACCTTATTTAAAATCTATGAAATATTATTTTACCCCATCTATATAAATCCATCATATTGATTTCAAAAAAAATGTGAGTTTACCAAAACATATCCAATAAGAGTGTAAAAAGAGTTGTGTAGTAATGAAAGACACACCATTCACTGTAATAATGGTAAATATCTAAAATAATAAAACGGTTCATGGTTATTAACCCTCAATACTCTTATAAAAAAAATATACACCTACAGTATCCCTTAATGATTAATTTTATTAAAAAACAATATTTTTATTAATAAAATATGGTTACTTTTTCTATATATGAGATTATCCAAAGGGATATAAAAAATTTGTTGACATCATAGTTTCTAAATGTAACAAATCATTTTTATGTATTCGAATTTATTTACATATTATTTTAATATTTAACCTATATAACTTATTATATAAATATTTAATTGATAATTTCATGATCCACAGTAGAAGCACAAATTTTTAGTTTCCTTGGAAGCAATTAAAAATAATGTAATTCATAGTAAATTAACCTAATCTACATGTATGTTCTTCATAACCATTAAACTTATTATCCCAACCATACATATATACATTCTTTATAACATTGGTAAGTAATCCAATGAAATGATATTCTCAGATGCTTAGTAATGGAATACAAGTAAATTATAAATGCTCACACAAACATAACATGAGAATAAGGGTATCAAAACCTGTGGGTATCATTTTTAAACAAAATAATTATATCAATGATCATAATCATTATGCATTTCATAATAATAAGAAGTTTTTAATGAATTAATAAAAAATAACTCTAAAAAAATTTTCAATAGAATCATTACATTAGAAAAAGTAATAAATCTGTGGCACCCACACAATAATTGATAAAAATTTCTTTATTAAAGGATCACAACTAGAACAATCATTTTTTACTAGTTTGAGTCACTATTAAATTTTATCATTAATCAATGTTAACTCATAAGACTATATTAATCGACATATTACCTTACTTATTTATATTCAATTGACATTACAATATTTATTATCTAACAATATATCCATATTTACACAACACATTTTATGGATATATATTTACCATCTGATAAATAACATAACCAATATCAACTTATATATGTTATATATATAAAATATTCATCATATATCATAACCCTTGGAAAGAAAATCGGTTGAATACAGATTTCTACATTTCATAAAAACATGAACAAATTAAAAAAAATCACGATTCATAAATTGATTATCATCATAATATAAAAAATTATGATAAAGGATATGAATGTTTTTCTTAGATTATATCCCAATAAAAACATAAGTATCTTCAATATATGTCTTAATCAATAATATTTTCGAATGAAATATCAATTGAATATTTATAGTGGAAAATAATATTTTCAATTATAAATCCAATCATTAAAATATAATAATATCAAAAATATTGTGGAAATAATTAAATAAAAAATCATGGAATCGTAATAAAAAGTCATTAAAAAATTGAGTGGTCATGTTTGTATAATATGTTTCTACTTCCAATTACATATAAACAATGACCCCTTTCATATTTTTTTAAAAAAAGTGAAAAGTACCTCATTTTAAAAATAACATGATTATTTCATTTAAAAATTTTTTTTTAAATCAAAACAAAGTTAAAAATATCTTTGAGCATTCATAGTATATATGTAAACCAAATCTTGGAAATATTTTTAATATAATTATATTAAAAATAACGTATTGTAATCAAAAGAGAGAAATAATTTAATTTTCCTCAGAACAATTTATATTCTTCTTGAGTTTTAAATTTTGAATAAAATGAAATTAAAATTTTAAATATATCGAAATAACCATATAATAAAAAATTATTAATAATATTTAGATATAGGTCAAATATTTCAACATCGAAAACTAAATCATAAACTATGATAACAAAATTTTATATTATAACATTAATCAATTAACTCAATTTCGACCTTCTTTATATAATTATATCGACCCATATAATAAATATAAATTTATTATAATTATATTAGGATTCATTTACATTATAATTATTCCATATATTATCCCCTTATAACAACAAATTATCATTATTTATTAAATAATTTCAATTATGTAGGTATAATAATTTTTCATTTATAATGTTTGAAAAAATAGTGAATGCTAATAATTATATAAATATTATATATTTTCATAATATAAATATTTATAGTCAGACATTGAATGTGGTGAAAGTAAAATTAATGACACTATTTTGGCATACACATGTTCTTATTTATGCATGAACATCATTTTTACATTTGAATGGAATTAATAAAAGGTAAATAATAAATCACTAGTATAGAATTGTTATTATATAATATATATTCAATAAATATATAATTATTATGATCTAGTTAAATGTAAAATGAAAAACATATCACAATACATTGTGGAGGTGGTAGTAAACATGTACGCATGAGCGACATTATCATTTTCAATAGAATGGAATGTTGAATGATGGATATGATATTATAATTATGAAAGTATAATTATTTTATAACTATTATATATTTATATTAATCCCATCCTAATAAAAAACCATAAAATATGGGGATGGAAATTTTTTTAATCCTTAGGTGGATAGGTATTGGACACATTAACGACGATAGATACTTTCACTTCAAATTTGATGGAAAAGAGGGTGCTTAATTGTTTTTCGATAATAATAATTATATTTAATTTTATTTAGGGGAAATAATATATTATTTTATGATAAATAAATTATATTTATAGGATTTTGAAGAATAAATAATTTTATATTGGTAGAATAATATCATTACCACTACTTCGGTACGCCTCGTTTAGATCCCTTCATAAGAATCCATGAAATGGGATTTTATGGAAGAACACACCACTAAATAATGGTTTTTTAATATTATATGTTAATTTTTATGTTTCTTGTGTAGATATAATTCAAAATATTGAGTAAGGTGTATCATTTTATAAGGGAGAGGACGTACATCAAATATCATTAAATAATAAAATAAAATAATGTCACAGTAAATCCAAATTCATGTAAATTGAATGCAATTATAATGCCGGATAATATGTTGTCATAATAATATATCAATAAAATAGGATTTATAAATTTCTAAAATATAACTAATAAATTAATACCTTTCTTAAAACCCCACCATCTAGTAAACTTGTTTTAAACATATCCGCATTAACTATATTTTTGTAGTTTTTAATATTTATTATAAATAAATTATATAATACTTATTATTAAAAATTAAATATTTTTATTCAAAATATATAATACATTTTATATAATTATATTAAATAATTTATAGGGTATAATATAAAAATAAACTTTAAAAACATGATGAAAATTTGTTTATAAAGAATATAATGTATTGTAAGAATATTTTAAAAAAAAATAAAACATAAAATTATTAATAATTAAAATATTTGGATTAATGATAATATAAATTCACTGATTTCTATTTTTAAATATATTTATAATCAAAAGTTATATTTTTATATTCTAGAAATAAAATGAAGTTTTTCCACCAAAATTATTTTTGTTTACAAAATATTGAAAAAAATATTTTCAAAAAATAATGAAAGTACACTGTAGGATATATTTGAAATGGTGATTTCATGAAATAACTTCATTTTATAAAATATATTTTATATAACTTGAAAAATATATATATATATATTTCTCACAAAAAATAATTAAAAACCGTTTTGAAAAAAATTCTATTTTTGGTTTATATTATGAGTTTACTATAACTTTATTTCTTATATGTCAATATATTTTATTTATATAAAATTTTTATAAAATTTTTAAAAATTGGTCATCTGTATTATATAAAATATTTTATTGATAAGATTATATTGTTAAACTATAATATCTTTAATTTATACTTAATTATGCCCATATTATAATATATTTAGTAAATTAAATTTTAATATAAATATATCATAAAATTGAATGTTGCACAATTTCACCATAATGAAGGTTATCTAAATTGGATATTAATATATGAGAGTGTAGTAATATAGAAATATCTTAAAATTAAATGATACTATTCCTTATGTATATTATTCAATGGATAAATATAATGGTTGACGATTGAACTTGTAATTCAATAAATATAAATCTTTTTTTTGATAATTTAACAATTTACCAAAAATTAATTCCGATATAGATTATAAATGTTGAAAATAATTAGAAGATAAAAACTATTATTTGTTACTATAAAATAAATAAGAAGTGATTTAGTTTAATCGTGATTGAACTGAATAAATATTATAAATGAAGTAGTTTACCATATTTAACTAAAGGAAGAAAAATAATAAAATGTAAGATAACGGATGACGTTTTTTGTAGTATTACATACACTAGTTGTAGGTGACTCGATTCTATGAAAGGTAATATGAAATATGGTTTTTTCAATATAGACCATCATCTATTTAATATGGAATTTGATAATGGACTTTCATCTATGTAAGAATAATGATGAAGAAGAATAAATATCACTGTAGGCTATCTAGAGAATAAAGAAGTAGGTTTGTACACTCCATTTCATATATCATAAAAATAATATCATGAATTTTTTTGATAATTTAATATATGAAATATTAGAAGACCCATGAGAGAATAAAAAATGTATGAATCTATATTGTTTCGTTATTTCTTATTTAAAAAATGTAATTATTGCGTATCTTTCATGATGTATTATAAAAATTCAGTAGGATAATGATGCACTGTTGGGGGACTAGAGTGAATCAAAATGTCTTGGATATGCCATTTATTACTATAGATCATGTTTTATTACATGTTGTTCTTTTTATATTGGTTTTCCCAATAATCCCAAATCATTGACAACAATAATATTATAATAATCATTAACATTAAATTTCAACATTATTATTGTGTTTTATGATGATTTTAATACAAAGCTGATGTTGGGGAAGAGAAAATGAATGATCCATTTCCTAAAATAGTGGAATATGTATATATTGAACCAGAAAAAAATCTAATTGAAAAATATTCAATAACACAGATTCTCCCTCTTCCTATTAGTGTATAATACATCCCTAACCTGGCCGTTCATTATTTATAAAGTTTATGATATATTTTTTTATAACATGAGTTGGAGGAGAAAACCATATCATTATATAAATTATAATGATTCTGTATGATTTATTGGTCATTGGTTTTATTAGATCATCCTATGCATTTCTGAAAATTTTATCTGTATAAAATTATAAATATATGTTACACAAAAAAGGTTTTGTCATAATGATGAGTTAAAGTGGCCTAGTGATTGATCTTACTAGGTGTGAATGGTTTTTTAAGAATTATAAATTGGGATATGAATATAAAAATTCAACCCACACCCACCTCTCAATAAATTCACAATGATATTGTGGGATTCTGTACTTGGTATCAATGTTATGATTACATCAAAGGGAAGGGCCTATGAGCATCATCTATCTCTCGCTATCTCACCCGAGGTTCTTCCTTAGACTCAATCTAGTGTGGTATTTCATTCCCCACTAGTTCGTTCCCCCTACCCTTTCACGTATCTCTTTTCATCCTCCTTCATGTCACCTCTCATATCGACTCTCCATTATTTTCATCACAATCACACTAGTTTTATCATTATCATTGATACTTCATAGATTTGTAATATGACTTCCATAATTGGTTTTATATTATTATTGGTGGAAATTTCATATAGTTGTTTCATTGTTACCATCCATAGTATTTGCTGGCAGAGGGCCTAACAGTTAAAACCTACTATGACCTCACATTCCACTCTGCCCCTCCATATTTTATATTGATTAGGGGAAATAAGAAAATTTGGTAATTTTTCTTCAGAGGTCTATAGTTTTTACAAGAAATCCTGAATTTCTTTCTCTCATTTTCTACTTTTTTTAGTCACTTCATCTTCTGGAGACTCAGCCGCTCAAATATTTACTCTATACACATGTTCTTCTACACCTCTACAAGTTAGATTTGGACTAGTTGTATCAGTATGGTTTTTAGATGTTGTATTTGGTTGTCGATGATAAGCATTGATTTACTTGTGTCACATTATTCAATGAAGCAAATTTGTGTCTCTTCCTCTATGATGTTTGTGACTTTTAGAGTTGGAACATAAATGAAAGTTTTTATGTTTTTGGTTTTACCTATTCAGTTCGGTGTTACCCTAAAAAATCAATGGTGATGGTTTTTTAATTCAATCCATAATATTTTTGATGTGTTTTAAACTTTTTTTGAAGGTTTTGATTTTTAGTATTGTTCATTATTGGTTATGGTGGAGGTGGTCAGTGGTGTTTATGATTTTGATTTCTTGATAGTGATTATGATTTAATGTGATGATCTATCTCTACATAGGTGTTTTAAAGCTCAATGTGAATATGTAAAGTTGTTCTCACTAGTGTATTGGTGTCACTAGTGTTGAGGTCATCTATAAGGGCATACATCTCGAGGCGGCTCACTACTCGTGATCTCATCACCCATGGTGGATCGATGTTGATGGGTTGGAAATTTTAATTACAAATTTGGATTGTATATTTTGATGTTTGATTTCCTCTATTTATAATTTTTTTAACCTGGGATATTTGGGTTTTATCCATTGGATGTTAGGATACCACATAACCATATTGTTACTTGTAATAAATAACAAAAAAGTATTTGGAGTTACGATTCCTTAAACTATAATAATTCTTTTTCAAAATTGTGTTCTTATATGAAAGAAAATTTAGTATAAGAATTATTATGGCGAACATGAAAAACATTATTTCACTAAATATGAAAATTTATTCCCATTTATTATGGTAAAAACTATTTCATACTGAATAATAAGATGTTTTTTATAAAAATTGTCAATTAATATAGATGTGTTAGTGTGAAAACCCTATAATTAATAATGTATTTATCTCTAAATAAATTAAATATATTCAACATATTGGGATACATAAAAAATGCAGATAAGTTATTCACAATATAGTATATAATACTAACCTAACTATTAATTTTTTTAGTATGGATATGAATAAAAAGATTTAATAAAATAATAGTGGTTTAAAATAAAATATATATATATATAAGTACTGATCTTTTTTAAAATTAATTATATTCTTCAAAAATATTGTTTTCCATAGAAATGGTTTATATTTATTTCTATGATAAAATATTTTAATTAATTTTTTCCACTTGAATAAAATTTTGGTCAAAAAATGAAATGAAATTTTTAAATCACCATTTAAAAAACATATCATATTTGATTATTGATAATTTTTTAATTTTATTTATGAGTACAGAAAAATAAGAATATTTATTAAAAACATTCTTTCAATTTCATGAATTTAAAATTTAAATTTTTTTCTCTAAATTGATTCATGATTAAAATATTTTCACTTATAATTTTAATAATTTAATTAATCTCATTATAATTACTTTTATATTTTATTTTTGTATAAGAAATTCTTATAATTAATTATATTTTTTATTAAAATAAACATTTCATTACATATTTCAGGATATATATTTAGTTACAGTCTATCGAATAAGTGAATTGAAGATGTTGGATTAGATTCCCTATTTAGAATAGAAATAATAAATTTTACATAAACATTTCAAAATATTTTTATTCATACATAATAGTAAAAACGCGACTGTGTTTCATCGTAGTTATTGATTTAAATTGATTACCTAATGTCGAAAAAATATACATGGTTAATATTTCATAATAAACATGTCTAAATTATTTTTTTCTATATATTGACCATATATTGTCCCATAATTTAATCCCTTGTCAATTTAATGAATTATTACTGAATATAACATTAGAGTATTTTTATTATTAATGACATTCCATGTGTCTCGTTTCAAATAATTATAAAAGGATACCCATAGTTTCTCTAATTTATCCCAAATTAAGCCACATGAATAAAAAACTGGACCCAATTCATTTATAAAATTCCTTAAAAATTTATTTTCTAACATTGAGTTCTTAAAATAAAAATACAAGGTTCCTTAAGAAGGGATAAAACTATAGAATCCCAAGGAATGTGTAATCATATGACATGTCCTCTTTCAGTTTATTTTATATTCAAAAACCTATGAATATATCAAATACAAAATAAAATTATTAAATAAGTATCGAAAATAGATTAATAGATTAATATTAATATTGACACCCCATTATCTACCTTTTATTCCACTTAATGAGATGTGAATATATAGCTCAAGATTATAAGAGGACTACTATCTTCATGTAGTGATACAATTCACATTTCATCATCAATATTCATGGAAGGTAATTATGATATTTATATGGTTAATATATTATAGAATTATATATTTAAATATATATGCTTCAATAAATGTGATATCATATCTTTATTTCTACCATGATTTTTTTCCAAAAGGATAACACTGCTCGGGTTAATGTGTGTAGTGTCTTGTCTACAGACCAATGTAATTTATTTATTTATATTTTACATAGACGCAATTTAGTATATATATAATATACTTTCCTTTTATTTATGATATTATTATTATTATTTAATAATTAAATAATATTAATCTTTATTTATTTATTTAGAAAACCAAAATTGTGTGCATGCATATGCATAACATACCATATCTACGAGCTGCGTATATCATTTTTCTATCATTAAGTTTTATAAATGATTATAAATTTCTAGAAAATGAATTTATATGATATTTATATCATTTAAAACATTCCAGATATTATTAGACTTGTATCATGAATATGGAATATATGTTCAAAACTGGATGTTCCATAAAAAAAGTTATCACAATAAATTAATGATTTTAAATTGAAATTATTAATGAATTGGTGTTCAAAACATATAGGTTCATCATATAAGATACTATAAATTTTTTAAATGATTGTTTTAATGAATTAATATATATATATATATATATATTATATAGTTTATTGATATATTTAAATACATAATAAATATTATGTAAGGGATTTATGTTTCTGTCCTATTCAATTCTGGATTGATTATGAATGAATTTCATATGAATGACATTATATTATAATACTTTTAACAAACCAAAAAAATCATCCTCTATTTATTTAGATAATATTTATGTTTGGAACTATATTCCACACAATGGTAGTCAAAATGATTTAGATAACGTATTTTATGAAAAGTCATAGTTATTTAACAAATTTTGGTTGGTAAACCTTTATTCTTAACTATCCATGTTTTATACATTTTTCAAAAATTATTTAATATTTTTAAAAGATTTTATGATGAAATTTGTAACCATTTTTTAAATTTTAAAAAATGGAATAAAAATAAGCTACTTTTTTTAACTATAAAATTTTTACATAATTTTGGAACATATTATTTTGTTTAATGATTATAATATGAATAAAATTACATGATTTCCTAACCACTGAATCATTTCAATAATCATTTATACGGTTCCATGGTTTATTCATAATAAAATAATTTCTTTAATATTATGTAAAAATTTGGATTTTAAATAAGTTATTTTAAAATTAATTTATAATTTTCATCAAGAAATATTATAATGTTCACTTAAAAAAATTCATCTACGATGGATTACATTGATGTTAATTTTTATTTTTTTTGGATATGATCCAATGATTTATTTTTTATTCATTATATTGATGTTTTATGATTACTATGATGTTACGATTACGAATCCCATTTATTTTTAGTTGGTTATTTTATGATAAAATATTGAAATTTTTATGAATCCATTTAATATTCCTTCAATTTGGATATATAGAAATGATGTATTTTATTCGATAGTAGGTAATAAATTTAAATTGGTTGTGATTATGTTATAGTCATTCCTATAATTATGTATCAATCTAATGAATTGGGTAATTAAGAATATCTATTAAGAGATTAATAAATGGAATAGGGGGTGAACCAAATACTATAAGGGCCTCTGTCCCCAATGATATGTTGATTCAATAATTTTTTCCTTATGACTTTTCTATTCCTTCCTGCTTGGGGAAGATTGTTGAGTCAATAAGGCCTCCTTATGACTTTACCATTTATTCTTGTTATGAAAATCACAAACACCTTATCCTAAGGCAAATTTCATTTTACCCTGTGTTTTACTTTCATAAAGAAAATTTCCATCCCCATGTAAATTCATCTTTACCATGTCTTTTGTTGTTCAATATTCTATCTAAATGTAAAACCATGGAATCATATAATAATTAGATAAAGAGAATTATGTTTTTAGGATCTAAATTCAGACTCCGTGTTCATTGAATTCAGACTCCAAACTCTTATATGTTCTGACTCTAGATTCTAATGAATTCTGTCTTAGAACTTTGTATGTTCAGAGTCCGAATTCTAATGAATTTCGACTCTGAACTTTCTATGTTCTGACTCTCAATTCTAATGAAATATAGCTCTGGACATTGTGAGTTCTGACACTAAATTATCATGAAATCTGACTCCAAACATTGTAAATCCAGATTCTGAATTTCCTGGAAATTTAGTCTCTGAAATTCTATAGAGTTCAGGTTATTAATTCCTTAGACAAAAGAATCTTAATATCCTTGTATTATAGACACAAAATATATTTTTGGTTGACTGTGAACTTTTATTTCTTTACATTCCGAATATTTGATTTTGGTTATGTAACCATATTTTTTCCTACACTTGTTTTTGTTATAAAACAATGTCATGATTCCAGTTACTAACTAACCATTTTTTGAGTGACATGTGTAAATGTCCCTTTGAAATTCAAGGAGAAATATGACCGTTGGAGGAGAGAGCCGACCGTTGGTGCTGTTCCTATAAATAAAAGCTCATTTGAAAGAGATCATATCTTTGATGAACTGTTCTATGACTCTAGATATTACATGTTGTTGAAGCGATTTATAGAGAGAGACTCTCATGCTTTGTGCGTTCTTAACACCATTTTCAGATTTTCTTCTTGTGACTCCAAATGTAGCTGAGTACATTTGAGAGTTTCTAGGGATTGGAGGACAGAGGTTTTGACTCCCTTGAAGTTGAGGTATTGCAGGGATAAAAAGACATAATCTTATCTTCATATCGAGGACTTACCCTGGTGTGGGTAAGACATACTTTCTTGAAAGTATAAATCAAGGTTCTTTATCCAAGGTTCTTGGATACCCTTCTCTTTGGGTTAAGAGAGTTACTACTTGTTACTTGTTTGTTTCAAGTTTTCTATTTTATTTTAACTATTGAGGAATGTATAACTATATTCTACTTCCTTATATTTGTATAATCTGATCTAGTAATATTCTATATGATTTAAGGTAGAATCCTTATCTTTGTAAACTATTGTTAAGTTTCATTTTCAGATTCACTATTTTCGGAATTTCTTTCTCAGAATCATATTTTTGGAATCTAGCAAGTCTGTTGAACTAGAAGTTTTGTGAATTACTTTATTTAACCTTTTTAAACAATAGAAATGTTTCTTACCAACTTTTAAAGTTCCCAAATAAGTTTAAAGTATACAAATCACCCCCTCTTGTATTTTGAGCATTATTTGATACTTCATTCAATATCTATATTATTTCGTTCCTACAATTAGAATTATATATTATATCATACACCACATACCATCTCAACAATTGGTATCATAGGAGGTCTCTTAAATACTTATATTCACATATAAGTTTTCTTTGCTCATGTTTTTCATTATTATGTTTTTTCTTCTGTTGAGAAAGATCACCTCATTCCCTAAACCAATTCAACAATTGTTAGAAAAGGATTGGTTCAATTTGAATTAATCTCATGATTAGATTCCGAAGAGAATTCATCATCTTCTTATTTTCAGAATTAGATTTTTGGACTCATAAAGTTCGGATTCATTTTTTCTTTGATATACTCTTGTTCTGTATTTTTTCATGTTGAGGAATATTTTCCTTGTTTACAATCTTTTATTACTAAATTTTTTTTGTGGAATGATTTTCTTTAAGATGGAAGGAATCAATGTTGGTTTCATTGACAACCTAAATCCAAATAGACCACTTATTTTTTATAGAAATGATTATGAATATTGGAGAGATCACATGAAGACCTTCGCTATCAATACTGGAGTAGATAATTTTGTTATGCTTACTGGAGGATATAAAATCCCTGAAAAGAAAGTTATTACCTTCCCCAATCAAGAAAATCATGAATATCAAATAAATTATAAGGTACACAATACATTTATTTTCTCCATGACTAGAAATATATATATATATATATCCAAATTTCATCTTATGAAGCAACAAATTATATTTGTAAAAACCATGATGTTACACACTTTGGAACATCAAAAGTTATTGAAACTAGAAGATCCATTCTCAGAGCTAAATATCATCGTTTCTGAATTCCTTATGGAGAACCCATATGTAAGGTGAAATAGATATTTATGACTATCATCAATATTTTACAATCCATGGGTGAGAAAGGATTAGATGATGAAGCTCTTATTGATAAGATCATAGACATCATACCTAATGAGTGAGAATCCAAGAGGACTGCTATTGATGAGAATAGAAAGGTTAATCAGATTTCTCTTGATGAACTTTTTAGAACCCTTCTTCAACATGAGACTAGAATGAAGAGAGTTGTTGACAACATTAAGAATAAGAATGGGAACAACAGTGTTGCTTTTACTACAACTTCAAATCACATGAAAGCGAAGACTCTTGAGAGAGTTACTAGATCCAAATATAAAAAGATAATTATTCAATACAAATATAGTAGAAGTGAATATTTATAAAATTTTCTAGTAAATCTTGTTTGAAGGATAAACAAGATAGCTGGGCAGAAAAACAATCAACCCAGATACAAGAAAAAAAGAAAGGAACGATAAAAAAGATTCAGAAATTAAATGTTATGAATGTAAGAGAGATGGACATATAAGTCCGGATTGTCCTATGCTCAAGAGAAATGAATGAAAGGAAAAGCATTCTGAAAGAAATGGAAAGAAGTTCTATAAAGACAATGATAAGAACGTCCTGAAAGCTAATGACACCAAGAGTTCTAGTGGTGGAGACTCTTCAGATGAATCCTCAGATTATGAATATTCTTGATAGATGAATCTTGGTCTAATATCCAGACTACCTATTACAAATCATTGATTGATGGATAAGGTACACAATGCTGAATCGATGACCAATGTTTCATTAAATGAAAATTATAGTAATGATACATATTATGAATATTCGAATGAATAATCTTTTTCTGATGAAGATAATACTTTACCTACATATGAAGAAGATTCTAGGTTTTCTAAGCTTCTTGAGAATGAAAATTCGAATGTCAAATAAAATCTTGATAAGGAAAATTCTTGGATTTCTATACATAAAAAGAAAATATCATATCTTTCTAACAATCTTGAATAGAAAAACCATGATAATGAAAATATTTCAAAAAGTCTTGATGAAGTAAATTCTCAGAAGGATAAACTTTCTAAAGATCTAGAAAATGTAATTTCTAAGAAAAATGTTTTTGAACCTAACTCTAGCTCTAAAGCTATTGTTTTGGAAGACAACAACTTAGTTATTAGAATAATGTCTGAAATTTTTTCCTTGAGGAATTGTTTTTCAAACTTTACCTTATGTAAGGAGAATTTTGATAAAATGAATTCACAAATCCGACCATTAAGGAATAATTCTGGATTCGGTTATACTAGTTCTAAACCAATTTTTAGTAACAATTATTTTGATCCTCAAAGTAATCCATTCTACACTAAGTGTCTGTGTGTTGGACATTGGGAATTTTTTTTTCCTTAAACATAAATCAGTCCTTAGGATTTTGTAAAGACTATTTTTATAAATAAATTTGGGTGCCTAACATGTTGCTTTTTGAAATTTCCACATATAATAATGTCTAGGTTCTGAAAGACTAAATCTTTTGTTTTTATGAAAGTAAATAAAGTACCAATTGAAATACATGGTACATGGATAGTTTATGTACCCGGCATATTATTGGTAACAAAAACTACTTTGAAAATATTATCAAGATGAAAGGAGGAAAATTAAATTTTGGAGATAATGATAAGGGAGAAATTATCGGTATAGGTAACATAATTCTTCTGGGTAAAACTTTGATTTCAAATGTTTTGTTTGTTAAGGGTCTTAAGCACAACCTCATTAGCATAAGTCAATTATGTGATGAAGGTTACCTTGTGAATTTTAGGAATGACATGTTCTTAGTACATAATTTCATGGAAGAGTTTATTCATTCTGCTAATAGCAATGAGAATGTTTACACAATAAACATAGAAGTCCTTAGAAGACAAGACATACCTTGCCTTAGTGCAATAGAAGATCATTCTTGGTTATGGAATAGATGGTTAGGACACTGTAACCTTAAGAACCTATGTAAACTCTCTAAGAAGAGATTAGTTAAGGATCTAATGAAGCTTATATTTGATTCTTCCAAAGTTTGAGATCCTTGTAAATACGGAAAGAAACATAAATCAAGATTTAAATTAGTCGGTGAAGACTTAAAAACTAATGGATTATAGTTAGTGTATATGGATATTTTTGGACAAACACAAAATGGAAGCATTGGAGGCATGTATTATGTATTTTTCCTAGTTAATGATTACAGTAGATTTACATGGGTCTATTTTATAACAAATAAATATAAAGCTTTTTCTTATTTTAAAAGTTGTTTATCCCAAGTTAAAAATGAGAAAATCCTTCTTTTGATAACTATTCATAGTGATCGTGGAAGAGAATTTAAAAATTATGATTTTGAAACTTTTTGTAGTATAAAAGGAATTACTCAGAACATTTCAGCAACTAGAACACCTAATCTGAATGGTGTTATTGAAAGAAGAAACATAATTCTTCAAGAGATAACAAATACCATGTTGAGTGAATATTCTGTGGCCAAACATTTTTTTGGTGGAATCTGTAAGTACTTCTTGTTATACTATAAATCGAGTTTTAATTAGAACTTTTCTTAATAAAACTTTTTATGAGTTATGGAATTGTAGAAAACTGAGACCTTCCTACTTCAAGGGTTTTGGTTCCAAAGTATTCATTCTGAATACTAAAGATAATCTTTACAAATTTGCACCAAAATTTGATGAACGAATTTTCTTAGGCTACTCTACAACTTCTAAGGCTTATAGAGTTTTCAATAAAATCACTTGTACTGTTGAAGAAATAGTACATGTAAAATTTGATGAAACATTTCCTTTTCTTTTTAAGAAACCCCAACATACATCTTCAGATGTGTTTTCAAAAACTGATTATCAACCAATGATAGAAGATCCTTCTGACAAGGAAAATTTCCAAGATGTTAATTCTGAAACATTTTCCCCAGCGTATTTTCATATCTATGTTAATGAACATGTTTTACAAAACCCAAATCAGTTGTCTCTAAATAATCATCCCAATGATAGTATCATTGGTGATGTGAATCAACCTGTAAGGACTAGAACTTCCTTATGTAATGAAGTAGAACATCTAGAATTCCATTCCCAATTAGAACCAAAAAGCACTGATGAATCTTTAGGTGATGATGATTTGATAAAATCTATGCAAGATGAACTAAATGAATTCGAAAGGAATAAAGTCTAGACCTTGGTTACAAGACCTAAAAAAATATCTATTATTGAAGTAAAATGGATTTTTAGAAATAAATATGATTAAAATGGAATCATAGTAAGAAATAAAGATAGATTAGTTGATAAAGGCTATAATCAAAAAGAAGGAATATACTATGAATAATCCTAAGATCTAATATCTAGACTTGAATCTATTCGTATTCTACATTCCTTTGCAGCATCCTTCAATTTCAAACTATTTCAAATGTATGTGAAATGTGCTTTAGTTAATCATTTTGTTCAGGATGACGTTTTTTGTTGAACAACTTCATGGTTTTAAAGATAAAAAACATCCTGAACATGTTTTTAAATTAACCAAATCCTTGTATAGACTTAAAAAATCCCCTCCAGCTTGGTATGATAGACTTATAAGATTTTGATTCAAAATAATTGCGATAAGGGAATTGCAGATCCAACCCAATTTATAAATAAAGATAATAAAAATGTTTTGATTGTTCAAATTTATGTTAATGTCATTATATTTGGTTCAAATTATCAATCATTAACTGATTATTTTGCGGATATAATGAAATATGAGTTTTTAATGAGTATGATGGGTGATTTAACATTTTTCCTTGGTTTTCAAATTTCATAGAAATGAGAAAGAATCTATATATCCCAACATAAGTATATTAAATATCTTCTTATAATGTACAGATATGACTACACTAAGAGTGTAAGTACTCCAATTGGTACCTCAAATACACATGATCTTGATGAAGCTGAAAAACCAGTAGATCAAACATCTCTTAGAGGTATGTGGGAAGTTTAATTTACTTGATAGAGAGTCTTCTAGGCATAATGTTTTTAGTATGCTTATGTTCAAGGTATCAATCCAATCCTAAGGAATCTCATTTAATTTAAGAAAAAAAATAATTTTTTGCTACTTAAATGGAACCATGGATCTTATACTCTTTTATTCTTCTGGAAATGAATTTATTCTATAATGTTTTTCGGATGCTGACATTGGTGGATGTAGAATGGATAGAAAGAGTACATCTGGAACATGTAATTTCTTAAGAGAATCATTATTTTCATGCTCATTCAAGAAGAAACACTTAGTATCACATTCCAATCCTAAAGCCGAATATGTAGTAGCTCGAAGTTGTTGTGATCATGTGTTTTGGATGCAACACACACTCATAGACTATGGTATGAGTTTTACCAAAACACATAATTTTTTTGATAATACAAGTTCCATTTCCCTTAGTAAAAACCCTGCACATCACTCTCATATAAAACACATGGATATTAGGAATCACTTTCTTAGGGATCACAAAATAAAAACATATCATTCTTCAATTTATCGGATCCCAAGATCAACATGCTGATATTTTCACAAAATTATTACCCTTTAATAGTTTTGAATACATTAAACATAATTTAGGAATGATAACTATAAGGTAATCATATTTTTTATCTTCCTATTGAAATCAATCTCCTTATAGTAAAAATATCCTTTTCATTGGGGGAGTAAATTTTCTTGTAAGTTTTTCATGTTTTTCGTAGTGATGATTTTCAATTTTTTAATAAGGAATATTTTCTAGTTTCTTTGTAGTCAGTTTTCCCAAAATATTCATAATAAATATTTTTCATAGTTAGTTCTCCAGAAAAAAATTAATAATGAATTTTTTACTCAAAATTTTCGAAATGGAGTTTTTCGTTTATAAAAAATTTTCAAAATCTAAAGTTCATCAAGAAATATTTTTTCTCAATACGAATAATCATCCAAGAAATCCAAATGGAATGTTTCCTTTATTAAATTATCATAATCATCATTTACTTTCTAGTATTTTCAATTGTCTTTAAATTATTCATACTCTAGTTTCCTTAAATCTGAATATTTTTTTAAAAACCTCAGAAGATAGAATCCTACTAAATTTTTCTTACTGCTATCATTTAAACTGTCAGATCTAATCAGAATGTTTTTCATCTATTGAGTCAAGTTTGGAAGATGAATCATCACATCAAACACCTATATAAAGGACCCTCCCGAAGGTGACCCCACATCGGATTTCAATACTTTGTGTACCGAATCTCTACCCCCCATTCAAAATCTCGTTCCGAACCTCTTAAATATTTCTCAAATTCAAATATCTGGTGAAGTACTCTTTTCAAGAGATGTCATCTATCCAGTCAATTTTAGAGTGGAGGATTTATAGAGAGAGGTTGATGCATCCAAATTTCTTTACCAAGTACGATTCCATTATATCGAAGAACATCAGGTTGAATGGATGGGAAAGTGTTTGCATATCAAAGAGAGGAGTTCAAGATGTATTATCTCTAGATATGCTAATAGAAATTTATGAATCAGATAGTTTATTTAAGAAGGATGGAATAGAGAAGTTTTCTTTCAAATTTTATGGAAAAATTATGCCCTTTCATACACAAAGGCTTTATGTTTGGTGGGGTTGCCTTATGAAGTGGAAACTGAATTCTTTTCCCATAAATTTCCATATATACAATGAAGTTTTTTCAAAGTGAAAGCTATGGAGTGTCTTGGAATTTTATTTGTCAAGACCTTGAAGATTACACATTTTTTAAAAAATAATCAGATCCTTGAATTATGGGTGCAAGGCTTCATCATTCCGAGAAAAGGCGATAAGGAATCCTTGAAGAAGAGCGACATGTACATCTTAGATTTTCTGTTGAATTTGAGAAAGATCAACTTGAGGAATCATATTCTCTTTACGATTGTGAATAATAAGAATGAGAATATGTAAGCTCATATTATCATGTATCCAGCCATTCCTTTAACGTTCATCGTTTGGTGCCTTGATTCATTCAAGATGCCTTGCAGTTCCAAATAGAGGAATTGAAATGTCATGTTAGTAAGTAATGATTCATTGAAAATAATGAATATTGGTTTCTCTAAAGATTCCAAAAAAATTTATTACTTACCAGGGGAAGATGCAAATGCTGTTCCGAAGGAACAAGAATTTCCTGAACCATCAAAAAAAGGAGTAAAGAAGAGGAAGATGAATGAAGTAGTAGTTGAAGGAAAAACCCAATGGATAAAGGAACCAAATCTGTACCTCCAAGTCCCATGAAACATAAAAGCTTCAATAGATGAGGTTGTAGCCAAGGGGAGGGAAGAAAAGAATAATTGGAATGAACAAGAGCCACAATTTGTCTGGGATCCTACAGAAGCTAAGGCTTTAAATTAAAAGACAACTAATGAGCATGAGAATAAAGATAAATAAAAGAAGCAAAAGAAGAAGATGTCGAATGCTGAAATTGTTCAATCCCTTTTAAGGGATACTAAGAAAGAATCTGAGAATAACCCTGTACCAAAATCCTTCTTGGTAGAGGCCTTACCTGAGACACCTGGGAATAAATTTCTCACTCTGGAAAATGTAAAAGAAAATATTTTTGAAGATTAGGAAGGTTTGGAAGAAGTACAAGAAGAAAAAAGAAGTGGTGACACCAAAGACCTCATAAAGAAAGTGAAGAATTTCATTAGAAGGAAAGTGAATCTGAGAAATTTTCAATCCGGACCTCTCAAACTAGATCTTCAAAGTATGATACTCCTTATTAAGATGAAATAGCTGAAGATGAAATGAATACGCCCTCTATAGAAGAATGTTATAATCATCATTTCATTCACCCTGAAGATGCTCAGGGAGGAGCTCAAAAAAAAGATGTATATGAGGATACAATTGTTCAGTTGTCACGAAAACATGAATCACCGGATGAGGAATCCATTATGAGAACATTCAAGGGTAAAAAAGTGGTTTTTATACACCCACTAATGCGGTTGTGAAGAGGAAAGGTTTTGGTGGAACATCAAAGAAGAAACTTATTGAGCTAGAAAAATAGTCCTCAATAAGAAAAGCTTCAGATTTCGAATCATCTTCACTTGTACAAGATTTTGTTGTCTAGTATTTGAAGAAGATGTTTGGAACCATTCAGATTTTCCCAAGCATAGACTCCAGATGTCAGATGTTTCAACACACACTAAATCAGAAATCAGATTCAGTTTCCATGGTGATAGACAAGTGTGTCAAGCTAGAGGTAGTTTTCAAATCTTTCCTTATCAACTACGATGCCCAAAAATGGTCCTGCAAAAAATGGTTGGCTGGTCAAAGAAGATAGTTGAAGATTTTAGAGAACATGATGAGTTTCAAGATGGTGTCAAAAAGTATTTTTACATAAAAGATAGTAAAATCAAGGATCTCACCACTAGCATTGAGAAAAATCTAACTCTTGAGAAGAATACTCAGATTCAAGAGGTAAAAGATTTAAATGGAAAATTATATTATTTTCCCAAATTTGGAAGATGGAAAGGGATATTTGGATCAAGATCAAAGAGAAGCTAGTTAATCAAGATGGATTGTTGAAGGCTCAGACAGAGGCCTTGAAAGATCACGAAGAAAAGATCAAATATTTAGAGAAGAAAGTAGAGGATCAGGATAAACTCTTAAAGCAAGCAGAGGAAGACGACAAGGAAATCAAAAATATGAAATCCATAGTGAATACATTGATACCCAATGACAAGGAAAGAAAACAGATCCAATCTGATCTTTTGTTTTATTTTTTCCTTGTACAAATTCCTCCAATATTAATGAAATTATTCATTGGTTAATTTTTTTTGATGCTTTGTACTAATATTTTAGGTACTATAATTTCTTTTCCATTTCCTCAAATTCATTTTGAAAATCACAAAGGGGGATAAAGGAACAAGAATACTAAGAAAAGAAGAAATTTCCCCAGGTAAGGTAGAGTTTATCTAAGGTGGAGTTTTCATTATGAAGATTTCCATATTCAAGATTATGGAAAATCTCATTCCAGAAATCTAGAATTCGATCTTTAGAGTTCCAAAGACTAAGGGGGAGTTAGTCATATTCATCCTTTCCCATATGATAAGAGAGATAAGTTTTACATTCAATGACTGGAAAAATATTGTCTAAGACAATTTATTCTCTTTCGTATGGATGTTTTTTCTTTAAAAAAAGGGGGAGATTGTGAAGTCAATAAGGTTTTCCTTATGACTTTTCCATTCCTTCATGTTTGGGAAAGATTGTAGAGTAAATAATATCTTCTTATGACTTTACCATTCATTATTATTTTGAAAATCACAAACACCTTATCCTAATGAAAATTTCATTTTAGCAAGTGTTTGACATTCATAAGGAAAATTTACTTCTCCAAGTAAATTCATCCTTACAATGTTTTTCGTTGTTTATTATTCTGTCTAAATATAAAACCTCAAATTCATATAAATCATACATAAAGAGAATTCTTTTATTAGGATCCGAATTTAAGCTCTGAGTTCTCTAAATTCAGACTTCAAACTCTTATATGTTCTGACTCCAAATCTAATGAATTCTGACTCTGAACATTGTATGTTCTGACTCCGAATTCTAATGAATTCTGACTCTAAACTTTCCATGTTCTGACTCCGAATTCTCATGAACTCTGACTCCGAAATTTTTGAGTTCTAACACAAAATTCTCTTGAACTCTGACTCCAAACATTGTAAATACAGATTCCAAATTTCCTTGAATTTTAGACTCTAAGATTATATAGTGTTCAGGTTCTGAATTCCATAGAAAATAGAATCTGAATATCTATGTATTAAAGACACATAATATGTTTTTTGTTAGAATCTGATCATTTATTTTCTTACATTCCTAATATTTTATTTTGGTTATGTGACCATATTTTTTCCTACACTTTTTGTTGTGGTAAAATGATGTCATTCATTCAGTTACTAACTAAATATTGTTTGAGTGACACTTGTATAGGTTCCTCTGAAATTCAAGAGAAAATATGAATATTGGAGGAGGGATACAACCTTTGGTGTTGTTCCTATAAATAAGATCTCATTTTAAAGAGGTTATAATCTTAATTAACGATTCTATGATTCAAGATATTACATGTTGTTGAAGACATTTCTAAAGTGAGACTCTCATTCTTTGTGCATTCTAAAAACCTTGTTTCGATTTTCTTCGTGCGACTCTGAAGGTTGCTGAGTATATTCAAGGGCTTCTGTGGATAGGAAGACATAGGTTATGACTACCTTAAATATCGAGGACTTGTTTAGTGAGGAAGATAGAGGTGTCGAGTACCTTGAAATTGAGGGCTTGCGGGGATAGTAAGGCAGACTCTGATCTTTATATCGAGGGCTTACCCTGGTGTGGGTAAGACAAAATTTCATGAAATTATAAATCAAGGGATTTTTATCCAAGGTTTTTGGATACCCTTCTATTTGGGTTAAAAGACTTACTACTTGTTACTGTTTGATACAAGTTTTCCACTGTATTTTGATTGTTGAGTAATGTATAACTATCTTATACTTAATTATACTTGTATACTATGATCTTGTATGATTCTATATGATTTAATGTAGAATATTTATCTTTTTAAATTTTTGTTATGCTTCATTTCAATATTCACTTTTCCAGAATGGATTTCTCGGAATAATATTTCCATAATCTATCAAGTGTGTAGAAATAGAGGTTTATTTAATTACTTTGTTTAACCTTGAAAGACAATAGAATGGTTTCATACCAACTTTAAAAGTTCCGGAAGAATTTTTAATGTATACAATTCACCCCCCCTCTTGTATTTTGAGCATTATTAGATACTTAATTCAGTATCTATATAATTTTGATCCTACATTTGATATTATAGAGTATATCATACTCCACATACCATCTCAACATGATAGTTTTTTTAGTAATCCTTGACAATGATTATGAATGTATTAAGCGAAAACCTTTAATGAGGATATGATGGAATGTGGTGTGAAACTAATATTGTCTGATAGTGTTGGTGTTGATCCCTAACTCATGAAATGATTTTATTTTCTCATATATATGCAAGAATTAATATCTTATACTATTATAATGACCTTTTTGATCGTGTAATGTGATAAATTTTTGATTAATGTCATAAAAAACTATACATTGACTCATTTTAATTATCTATGATTAGTTGGGAATGATTTTCACATGTTAATATAATTCTTCTGTACTATTATTCACATGTTACTCTTATAATATCAATGATATCTCCCTTTTTTCCAATATTGGGTTTTAAATGTCACAATATAATATCATAATTTTTTTAGAGGATATTAATAATTCTTTTATGTATGATAAGATTAAAAGGTTTTAATATAGTTAAGAACTACCTGGGTGTTGGTATAGAACATTTATGTACCATTTGATTATGAATGCTTTTCTTCAATGACCTTAAACTATTATAGTTCTATCGTAGTTCATAATAGAATTTAATGAATAATCATTTTATAAGATTTAATATCTATGTATAAAATATACAGGTCTATATAGTTGTTATCCTATGATTAATTAGCTATTAATAGAAACTAGAATGATAAAATATCTAGGAGAACCCATTAGATAAGCTTAATTAATGATGAACATCTTATATTTTGGTAAAAAAGGGGGTTGGGTTTTCTATAAAACATAATCATCTCTAGACTATATAATAGGGATGTTCTTGGGAAATAGATGCACCTAGGGTTAAAAACCATGAGTTGGGTTGATTGCGGATTAACTTATATTTTCACTTTTGCTGGATTAGTGGGTCTAAGAATACACACATTACTAGACACTTCAAGGGGATATGTGCTGGTTAAATTTTTCATTCGATATAATATATTATAATGGATTTTAATAGATATTTATGATGGAATTCCTGGTTTAAACCTACAGTTTCACTGATAGAATGTAATATTTCAATATTCAAATATCCTATACTGATGATAAAGATTATATGATTTCACACTATGATTATTGATTCTGAATATAGGAATTTTTTTGGTGAATCCACTGAACTAGAAATAAATATATAATGTTAAACGTTATGGAAAATGAAATGATTATATTATAGAGAAAACTATGTTATAGTATTTATAATTGAACATCTTGTATCAATGATAATTATGTATTTTTATCCTTATAAATGAAAAGTATATTAATTTATAAAACCTATAATAAAAATAAAAATACAACAATGGACTACATGGATTAGAATGAGTTTAAGAGAATATTTTTGAATGTGTACATTCCTCATATTCTTCATAAAAAATTTAAAATAATATCTTTCGTACTAGTAAAAGGATGAAAATTTTATAATTCCTTATGAGGAAAATTTTTAAAAGAACTATGAGCATTGATTTTCATTTTACAATTAGACTTAAAATTAATAATTATCAATTATTCATGTGATTATAACCAATTTTATAAAAAGGGTTACACAAAAAATCCATCAATAGTTGTTAATAAAACATATAATGTTCTATCAATATATAAAAGGAGAATAGAATTACCCATAATTATCATAGTTTATATATTTAATGAATGATTTAATTCATGTTAATTTTATTAATAATTAAAATTCAGAAAATAATATGATATTTTATTTATTCACACATGGTGTCCAAATTTTTGTGAAAAATATCATTGATATGAAAATATGGTTATCAAGCACACAAATTATTATTGTAAAATGTAGTTGAGATGGTTTTTTTCTCATTAATGATGCACCCAATAAGTTATTGGGATGAATCCACATGTATAATGATATGGGGAATGTTTATGGACCATAAAATTTAATGATTCTACAGTATAATTACACAACTCATGATTTGGAGTAAACTCTAGTATTTTTTTCACTAATGATAATGAGTCATTATCCTTGTAGGTGAATGTGTAACCTATAAACTAATCATAAATGATTAATGTATATATTCAATCAAAAAGAGTTGAAAATTAATCATATAATATAGTTGGAGTTTAATAATGAATATAAATTCTAAATACATTACCACTCTCTGAAAATGAATAGTGTGGAAACTACAATAAGTTTAATGGTTCATTTTATATTATATATGATGAGGTTCATAAAAGATCCAATATTTCAAGATTTCCAAAAGTATGGTTTTGAAATTATTATGTATGGAAAGAAATCATGTCTTGATATAATTAGTGTTTATCTCTCTATCCTTGTTAAATATTAGAGATACCAAAAATATTTATTTAGAGATATAATAGAATGTTAGAAATTTTATATAGTTCATCCTTTACTATGCTGAAATGGTACAGTTCAAGAACTATGTATGTGTGTATTCTATGAAATATTTGAACAAGGAACTATTTAATAATTCTCAATATTTATCATTCACTATTTATCATGGATTATAATGATGTATAGAGATCTGAAAATGTATTTCTTATGGAAAAAATGATGTGAGCTATTTGAAATTTTTTATCTGAGTTTTTGTATATCTATAGGTTAAGGATAATTGAAAGATGTATAAGGTGATGATAAAACTATTACCCATAATATAATGGAAATGAAAAAAATATCCATGTATTTATTTATTAGAATCCCTAAAACATATAAATAAATAATTATATTTTTGTTTAATGATATCAACTTATAAAATAATAATTCTATATTTATATTATATAATATTTCTATTAGTTTCATACTTGTAAAATATATGTTATTTTACTGGTAATTATGTAAAAAGTACCACATTATATAAAATAATATTCGGATCTAATGATTACATTCATGTTCTAATTTTTTTAACCCAACTCCAAATTCAGAGTTGATTTTCAGTACATTTATTCACATTTAGACAAATGATCATTATGATAGAACCACTCAACCATTAAAGGTTTTGTTGTTATCTTTGTCTATGGATTTCAATTGTTCTTGTTATCAAAACCACTCTCTTATCATGATTTCATAACCAAATATATATCATTTTATTACTCTGATGTATCCTTTGGAATACTACTATATGAATAATTTTAGAACGTTAATATTATGGGATAAAACTAGAGAGAGAAATATATTTTGTCCATGAATGGATGGTAGAGTCTTAGTGGGAAGTTCAGCATAACCTCTCTCATGTTCAGGATATGTACAATTTATCTCTCTGGAGAATGTACGTACCAGATCATTCCCGATTATAGATCTCAGAGCTGGTACCAGTGGATCATGAACTTTCATATACATAAATAATGATATAAATAATAGATCTCATAGATAATGTTTTATGTAACAATAATACCAATGTAGTTATTTATATTTATTTGATCAACAAATTATAAAAATATATATGAGAAAATGAGGATGTGATGAAATTAATGTTCATTCATTTTCAGGCATTAATGAGAATTTGTTTCAAGAGACAAATGTATTTTAGTGAGGGTAGATTGTGACACCCAGAAATTATACACTATATTTAACATCAAATAAATTTAACCTCATCAGTAACATGTGATTCAGTAAATCTAAATCCTAAATTAAAAGTAATATAGTAAATAATTGTAAACTAGAAGTTAAATTGGATGTTCGAATATATATACACAATTTTCTTAAGAATATATGTATTAATTTTTTAAATAAATAATATGATTTGAAAAAAATTACCCAATTATTAATTATGTCAATATATGATTCGAAATCTCATTTTCCCTCAAAAAGTGTTATTATTTTATTTTATGAGAACAAAATAATTATTTTATTATAACATAAGATAATTTGTTTTCAAAGATAATCATTATTTTTTAAATTATTATGTAAAAACTATATTTCATTGAATTTATTTAAAATTCAGAAATGATTGATTTATTGAGGAATAATTAAATATAATTATTTTTATTGAATATTGTCTTTTAGTAATAAGAATATACAAACAAATGAATTTAAAAAAATGGGTTTCAATAGTATATTTATAATGTTAATATAATAAATAATCTAATTAATATCTATGGGATTAATATTATTTGGTACTTCTATATTAAATTTTTTAATATTTATGAAAATATATTTTAGTAAGACAATATTTCACCATGTTTTGGGGTATTAATTTCAAAATAATTTATTGCACATATATGAATTGAATATGAGATGATATATTCAAAATTTTGAATCAAAATAATTAATATTTATTAATATTTTAAATTATTTTATGTTCATAATGAATTGTATGAAACCATAAAAATCCATTACCACAGAAATAGTAAAAAATATTACTATAGTGGTTAACTAAAATATATTAGTGTCTGATTTATAATTTTAAATTTATATATACAATTAGATAAAATATTTGATAAACAACTGATAATAAATTCAAATCTTTGGCCATTTGATATAATTTGGAATTAAGAAGACATAATTATAATATAATATTTTATGAAATTCAATGTGTTACCTTTCCCCCACAAATAAAATGTCACCCTTATTCTTCATATTACAACATGTTTTTCCACATTTCTTGAAAAAACCCTATCCAATTCTATTATGACTATCAATAAACATGAATTTTATGTCTTATTCTATTAAAAGTCAATTCAAAGGGTCTATAAGTTTGGATCTTAAAGAGACCTACTTAAGATGAGGTTATCATCTTACCTGATCTATACAAATTTATTTATTCTTATAACTCATCAAAGTATATGGTATTCATAACAATATATTAACTTCACTATCAGAAATATTGTATAATTTTTTATAGATTACAAAGACACTGTTATCCATCCTATATTATACTAAAATTAATGTGAAATTATCACTTGTGCATAGATGAGGACAACCACCTTCACATAATTATAAAATTTAATTCTATCTTCATATTCAAAGAATTGACATTAATATAGTTTTAAAGTATATCGATGAAATTTTGGACATATTAATGCTTGTATAATTAAAATATCAGATCTACCTTCCTTCATTTTAATTTTATGGTTTATGATATCATTGTTTATGAGCATATTGAGATTAATACCTCTACGAAGAAATGAGATTTTATTTATTGAATTGTCACACAAAAAATGATTATGATAAATTTAATATATTTATTCACCATTTTTTATAAAATCATTCCATTTAATTAAAGAACAATATTTATCAATCTTTCCTTATTTTCATTTGGAAATAAAATAAATGTTCATGAGCACGTATGACCCACTTTATCCATGAAATATTTAATTAAAATTTCTATCCCTATATTCTATGATATATTATATATATATTAATAAAGTGAAAATTTAAAATTTATATAAATAAAAAAATTCATTATATGATGGAACATGGATAAATATATCAGGATTGGAAAGGATGAATCGAAACATTCCTAAAAAATGAAATAGTTGACACCCTGAAGTAAATATTTTAATAAATAATATTCAATAATTTTTTTTGAAATGTTATAAGTGAATATAATATGATATTATAAATATATAAATAATAATTTTATCTATTATATTTTTTAAAATTTATTACATATAAGGATTAAATTATTTCAATGGAAGTCAAAAATTAGGTAATGGATTTATGCTTTATTTTCATTTTAATTGGGTTCATTAATTTTCTATTTTTCATTGATGAAAATTATATGATCCTTATATGATAAAAATAATTGGTATTTATTTCCCATAACTTATATCAAGCATATTTATTTTTAAACAACATATTCTTCTCTTTGGTACTAAAAAATGGATAGAAATTATTTTTTAGGAAAACATGACCTTATATCTATTATTTTGTTTAGAAAAACTTTCCTTATATATACATGTTTTTTAAAATGTTTTCATTAATTTATTTCAATACTCATAAATGATTCATTAATATTATTCTTACTAAAAATTGAAATTTTTTTAAACGCGTAAAAATTAATATTCTATTCATTTTATAAAAAAATTATTTTTGACCATAGGCCTAAACAAAATATTTGTTTTATGGATTACAGAATGAATAAAGATTCATGCTATCAAGTCCACTCAATATATTGAATATTCAACAAATAATTTCCATTTATTTAAAAAATAAAAAATATCCATAAATAAAATAGAAATATTCAGCCTTAAAAAATTATTTTTATATGAAAAGGGTAATTTATACAAGAAATATTTAATAATATATTAAATAAATTTTTTATCTATAATAACACCATTCAATAAAAATTATTTGTTATAGGGAATATGATATAATGGGACCATATTAATTCATTTTGGATATGGGTTATTGTTATGAACATAATATCATTGTGAAATAAATATATCTTCCACTAGTTTCTTTATTAAGAAATTTTGAATTTTTTTTGAAACATGTTTCATTTACACTGGTTATAATGAATCAATATGGTTATGGTTTTATTATTTTGTACCAAACAAATGAAAATGTTATTGTTATGTGGTGGGTGTAATAAAAATTTTATGTACATCCATTGCATTGGGTAATGATCAATATCTCATGATATAAAATTATATACAATGGGGATTGAACCCAATTTAGTAAGGTAATATGTACACTATGATAGTCATGGGAAATAACCTTAAATAGGGATATGAAAATATTTGGAGTAATCCTACACTAGGGGTATAATTTAATGGGGGAGTGAATCCCATCCTCTTTTATATTCATTGTAGTATGAATTTACCTAGGAAATAATCATATATGTTTATTTTTATTCTAAGATCAAATATGTTTCAGAATTTTCTTTTCACATAGATTATATAGATCGATGTTATTATGATTCATAAATTATTAACTACCATATCTTTTAAAATTACTCATGTTTAGGATCTATCATTTTGTGGGAATGGTTTTCAGATATTATGATCATGTTCTCCAACACTTATACACTTTTTGTTCTTATAGGTTCATTGATATAACTTTTGTTTTCCCTTATTGATCATTTGTGCTCATCCATTATTAGGTTTCCTTTACTGAAGGTTGTTTAGAAAATTGTTTTGTATGTTTTTTTAAAAATGGATATGGTTATTTGGAAATTTGTGGGTGATTATGTAAATATTCATTGTATATTTATTTACGAATCCTTGTTCCAAAAAATATTATACTCATACAGTTCTTGAATGGACCATTACATTATGTAATGAATATTAATCTACTTAGATGTAATATAAATGTACAAAAATTATTGGTTAATATATAGATAATTTTATCGAATTTTTTTCACAAATTTCTAAAGGTTATTATAGTGAGGTATAAAAAAAGTATTTAGAGTATGATGGTCAAAGTCAATGTTAATTTATTATATATAAATTTATGAAATTTTGTTTATTAAATATAAATTTATGAAAGTACGGGTTTTTAAGAGATCAATTAATGATTATATCCATGTGAAAAGCACATAAAACATCAAATATATATTAAATATTTTAAACATTAAAAAATTTTGGAATCAATTTGGGTAAACTAAATTAAGTTGCCTTCATATTTTTTTTAATGTTTTATTAATTATAGTGACCATTAAAAATTTGTTGTAAAATTCCTACTACCTCTATGGGGACCCTGAATTATATATAATTGTTCACAAGTAGAAGAATCCCCAATGCTCGATTGATATTTATCTACTTCATTAGTAGTGATGGGTGAGTTTGAGAATAATATTGTTCTTTTAAATAACTACATGAATCAAATGATCACATAACCATCAACAATCCCACAAATGAATGAAGGAACCATTTCCATTTTATAATAAGGCATATCTTGTTAGATGAATGAATATCATAATGTCCATGAAGGATTCCATAAAATAACATTCATTATTTAAATATAAATTATAAAATAATTCAACTCGTTCAAGTAATTCATGAAGAGCCATTAATACGGTCAAAATGGATTAATAACCAATGCATCTTATATGAATGATCAATATATTATTTTCAAGAAAAATTATAAATTTATTCTGCATCATATAAAGTTTTCTGATCTATACATTAGGTATTATATATGAATTAGTATATGTATAATAAATTTTGTTATCATTATATTTCATTTCATATAATATAAATTTTTTTTGTGCATTTTATATAATCTCCCACATACAGAAAATCATATAAGGGGATATATAAAGTTATAAATTTTCTTTTCGAAACCATGAAAATATATTTTTGGATGGGGTAATAAAAAAGGAATTTATTTTTCAACTTAAACAATGTATAAATATATATATTAATCCAAGGGGAAAATGTTGTAACCCTATGGTTCCATGTACTGTTGTAAATAAGTAAAATACGTGTTTCATATATGTATAAAATAAGAAGCCTCATGTATAGAATAAATACTACAAAATTTACTAAGTTTTTGGCTGTGATATTTATAAAAATCAGACATAAAACTGTATGACCATGTCCACTAGAATATGTATAAAATTCATAATTTTTTTCAATTATATATTTATTTCATCCAGGGAATTATTTGAGCACTAAATAGAGAATAATGTCAATCTTGTAATGAAAATCCCATATTTTTATTTATATCTAAAAAACATAGAAAACGTTAATGAATAATTTATTTTTCATTCATATAGAGAATTAGAAAATAAAATTTCACTCATCTGAGAAGAATATAACATCATATATGGATTAATAAATTATTTTTATGTAGATACATAGTCTAATTCGGTCAATGGTATGATTCCATTCCCTTTATCAAATTTCATGTCATCACAACTTTGTTTTGGAACAACTGATTGGATGATCTCCCACATAGCTATCTACCGCAATATTAGATATTTTAATTTTCACTAGCCTAAGTAAGTAATGAATGTATGAAGGAAAAAATTCTAGGTTATATAACCAAAATTAAGTAATAATGTTTCATATTAATCATATACCATTATTAATGTTGATGATTTTATGAAATTCCCAGGGAAATGAATTAGAAATTAGAATTATATAATAAGTATCAACTTATTGAATTATGAATCAATAAATCATACCACACATACAAACCCATATAATGAGTATATTAATATATTCATGTTATTCATATTGGAGAATCGTATCCCACAATACTCTATTGTGATTTACCATTACATTAAACTCAATGTATCACTTCAAGAAGTTGTAATAATTCAACTATAAATGTAATGTATATTGGATCATATGATAATGAATGATAAATTAAATTTTAGAATATTATTAAAAAGTTATACATTATAAAACTTTTAGATCCATCTCTTATATAATGTATTTAAAAAGATATTTTATAAACATTATGCCTAAACTAAAACAACTATTTCATTAATGGATCCTCTACATTGTCACCTATACCCACTACACATGTAATGACCCATAACCATTAACTATGAATATGGTACTAAAAAATAATATTTATATTCCATTCATTGATACAAATAAACATAGCCTAACTTCAAACATCCAAAATATATAACATCAAGAAGAAATATTTTACCACTTAAGAAACCAATAACCTTTTAGATGAATAATTTTATAGAGTAGAGAAAAACTCTTATAAGGTTGATATTTTCACCTAGTATGTATCTTTAAAAAAATAGTTCTTTAAAAAGTCATGGATTCTTCATTTTATGAAACATCCAAATCATGAAATACAACATTATTTTCATTTATTATCACTCTCAATCCATGTGAGAACTCATTTTAATATATGGGATAATAAAAAATATATCATTTATTGTCTAAAAAAGTATGAAATATTACTGTCTAGTAAATGACAATAAAACACATGAAATATTTTCACATTTCAAATTTATTCATTGATAATACAAAATAAATAATTTTAATAAAGTAAAATTATTTTCTATCGATGAATAACTCTATTTCCCATTAAAAAATAAATATAAACTCTTCTGGGAAACATACTAAATCATATTGGTAACTTATATTCACTCATGACATAAATATATAGATCCCATTTAAATACATATGAGAAACCACCTTGTTTATATACCTACATAATACAATTAGTGATAATGATCGTTTCCCAATAGGTTAGAGAGATATATTGGTCCCACACACTATAAAATATCTATCTAGTATACAAATTTCAATAATTTTTATTGGCCTTTCCCAAATTATTTGTTGTCTCGTGATCAAAAATCATTTTATATAATGATCATATTCTCTAGTTTTTCTTTTATACATTAGAATTTTAATCCTAAATCACACGAAAAAACCCATTTGAATTCATATATTATTTTTTTATATTAAAATAAATATAGAGATAAAGAATCATTTTCATAAAATCACATTAAATTCATAAATTAATAATTATTGTTCAAATGATTTGGTTTTAAGAAAATCATTGATACATTTAATAGAATATTAAAAAAAATTAAATGTCATGATATTTGGAAATTCAATTTCTATCTTATATGTTAAATATAAGCATTATTTTCACTTTGATAAAATGTTCCATATGTGTCCCATATAAAACATACTAAAAATATTTATTTTTAAAGAATTGTAATGAATATAAAATATATCATTAAATAGACCAAAAAACCATTATTAATTAAAAATCATTTCATAAAAAATTTAATAAGACATGGTAATGGATTAAAAATATTTGTAAGGCGAATATTATAATATTTCAATTAAAAGAATGTCATAATTTTACACATAAAATATATAAAAAAATCATTTTGAAAACATTTTTAAAATATTCAACATATAAAAAATATTATTTATAATTTACCTATATCCACATAAATACATCCATGAAATCATTTTTACAAATATCTACATAGATGTAAAATATTTAGTAAATAAATAATTAAATCATTAAGATGTGGATTTTTGTAAAAATGTTCTTTCCCTCCAATAAAATTCGTCTAATTTATTATTTACATTATTATGTACTTTTTACACCTTAATTATATTATCATTATCCATTTTTTATCATTTCTATCCATGTTTTATTTACATAACTCATCAGTTATGTATATATTGAATGCTTTTAGTTTGTTTAGTTCATAATACCAAAAAAAAGTTATTATGTTGAATGTTCTCAGTTAAGATAGTCATAAATAATCTATAGATTACTAATAATTTTATAATATTCATTTCATTCATAAATTAATCTTTTAAAACCAATTATGAATGATGGTTATGAAAAAATAATTACATTGAAATCACGGAGAAGGTAATTATTACATACATAAGGGTAATGTTACAATTTCTTTATAAGCATGGTAGAAATAAGGAAGGTATCATTTAATCATTATATTATGAATATAATTTCATAAATTCCATATTTTATATTTATATAAACATATATATAATAACTATTTGACGTTTTAATGATAAATGATTCACAATAGTTCATAAAGGTGGTAATGAACACATATGTATGAATGAAATTATCATTTTTTAATTTATGAAAAGGTTATAAAATAAGTGATATATTATTTTTATATAATGATATATATATCATGAATTATATATATATATATATTAAATCGATTATTATAAACATCCATGATAGTTAGTGATAGAAAAATTTCAGCATATGTTTTTTAGGCGGTAGTGTAACATGTGATTGAATGATATATTAGTTTAATATTCAATGAAATAGAAGATTACTATAGGTTATTCAATCAATATAATAACTTCTATGTATTGTTTTATTTTAAAATTTTAATTTAATATAGATTTGATAAATTTTATGGAGGTATAATATTAAATTAACAAATACATTTAGTTAAAATGTTATACCACTTTTTAGCGCAACATATTTTTTTTATTTCACCATAACCCTCCTTGGTAGGTCTTACTCAGAAAAATGACACCAATATAAAATTATTGAATATGTTAGGAAGGTATTTGGGTATGTATTGGATGATATATATTGCTCAAGATATTCGAGGAAGAGAGGAGATTATGTTATTATTTATAAGTGCTGGAATAAGAACCCCTAGAATTGAAGAAAGAATTAATTTAATAGAGATTAATTTTCAAGGTCAAGTATAAGTAATTTTATTTTTTTTAAATATAATTTTATTATAATATAAAATCATCTCATTTATTAAAATTATTAAGTATTTTGTATATATTTTTACAATATCTATTCATTTTATCCCACTTTAACCATATTGGGAATTATAAATATAACAAAAAAATCATTCTAGGGGTAAATAAAGATGATATAAATGATTTTGAGACACATAAATTTATTATATATGTTATTTTTAACTATATAACATTAACTTGTCTAATGATAAGATTTCTTTTACATTTATATCATTTAATGAGTTATAATTTTTTTATAAAATATCATTAATAGCATCCATTTAAATATTAATTTAACTTGAATTTAAAGTCAATAAGATAATAATGGAATCCCATAATAAATGTTGGTAAATATATTATAGATTATATATCTGAAAAATTTCCGGTACAGTAGAGCCCTCGAAAACAACATCACATTTATAATTTTTAATATCTTATTCATGATTTTTATAATAGTTAGATAATCACTATGTTAACATTGCATAACCAATTTTGTTAATTATTTTTTCTGGATAAAATAAAAATAAATTACCAAAAAAAAAATATATTCAATTTTTGAAAAATAAAAAATTAAACTTTTTCAAAACTAATTCAATTCCACATGTGAAAATATAAGTAAAATTTAAAATTAGGAGAGTATAATTTTCTATTTTTTTATATAAAATTATATATGAAGTGTTTTTGAAGAAAAATGATGCAAAAAATTTATATCATTGAATATTACATAATTATGTTACAAAAGGACTCATATTAAATATTAATTTCATGATTTTGAGTCATTTTTCAGTCCATATCATATTATTTATAACATTAATTAACTAATTTACCCTTACTTTAGGGAAAAATATGTACTATTATTACAATTTATAATAACTATACATAAAATTGAAAAAATTATCATATTTGAAAAATCTATTCATGTGATGTGGTATAAATTAATTATAGGAAAAAATTGATGAAACCTGTTATTTAGAAAAATGTTTTTTTATTCCCAAAATGAACTTATAATAAAGTCTAGTATAATGATGAATCCTATAAAAATAATTGAATTATTTATAATTAAAGTAAGATTATGATTATTCAAAATAAAATTGGGATTTTAATTTACATTATTTTATGAAAACTATTTATATTTTTATAAAAACATTATTATGAAAATTAAATAAAGAAACTATATTTTCTGAAAAATCACAAAATTTTATCCTAAGATATAATATATAAGAATTATATAGTAATGATAATATTTTTATTGAATAAAATTTCTCTTTGTTCAAGAAATGAATTATAATATTAACTACTAAGAATATAAAAAATCCAAATTTTGAGGAAAAATTATTTTTTGAATTATTAAATAAATGTACTAATAATTGAGTATATATTTATAATGAATTCATTAATAAATTTGTTTTTTATAGGATATTACTATTAATATATATATATATATCATAATAATTTCGTAACTCATTATAAAATCCAAAAATTCAATGGCTAGGTTATATCATTCATTTTTTATTTTTGATATTTTATGGTTTTTTTCGGCTCAATGTTTGGTATTGAATACACTATTGAACAATGTGTTATTTTAAAATAATGTGGCCTTACAAAATTCAACATTACATTTACACTCTCATTTCACTCTCATTTGAAATTACTATTGTGAAGGATTTTTTTGGTCAATTTGTGAAACTGACTTCCTTTTTCTAAAAAATATATCAATTATTATAATTTTAATGTTTAATCATTCCATTAATAATCAAAACCACTACATGTTGAGTAATGATCTTTTAAAGTGATATAAATTCATTTATAGAATCTTTTCAACTGATGTTCTTTGCTATTTTTTCAATCCCATTATGTTGTATTTGATGGAACTCTCCCTTCATATAGCTCAACCATTTAGGAAAACCACAAAATAATCTTGAGATTTCATATCATTTCTATTATACTTAAAATTAATAGGGATGTAGCCATTTAATCAAGGCTCATCAGCAACTAAAATGATCAGTAACAAACATTTAGTCTATTAAAAATTCTTGATAAATATATAGTTACATTACCTTAGTTTATAATAATATCTATAAGATATTATTTGAGAATATGTGACATATTTTTGAGTTCAAACCATTCAATACCTAATTGATCTGATAGATGTCATATGGAATATTATATAAACCCTCGATAACTCTTTATATTAATAGTGTATAAAATAATGGCTCGTAACATTTAACATTGGTAATGACCCTTTTGTTTGTTTTAAATGAATTACTATATTATGATATTATGAATATATGTTTGATTAATGATTATAATTAGAATATTATATCAATCTCTATATATCTTCATACATATTATACATAATTCCTTAACTTTTTCTCATACCAATACAAAGGTTCCCATTCTCATATTGGAAGAGTGAAGTATTAGAATTTCATTTTTTATAATTGGTAAGTCATCTATATTCCAAATTATATGTTTTCTAATAGAATTAGTTATATATACCATAATCTTGTAGTTTATGATTAAATTTATCACAATAATATCATCATGAAACTATGTATTCCACCTCTGAGTAGCAAGATTCAATCCATAAATGCACCATTATATCTATCAATGTTTATCAGTTTCATTTGGAAAATAAAGTAAATTATATCTTTATCATATACTCCTCCTTAAAAAATTCTTATTAAGAATCATTATTTTGACATTAATATGATATTTTCATTATAATAATATGATACTAATGAAAACTATATCTCAATGGTCATTATCATCAAAACTAATAAAAATGATTGTTCAACTATTGTAACATAAATTTTTGGAATCATTTTATCAGTAGGAATTATTTTTATGATGAAACTATTCTACTAATGTATATTTTTATTAAAATCATATTTTTATGCAATTGGTTTCACCCCTTTAGGTGTGTCCATCATGTTTTATACATTGTTCATGTATATATTTTTTATAATATATTCCCTATATTAAAACCATTTGAAGAGATCATATTTCACAATATCATCAAAGAAGGTTTTAGGTTCATCATTTATTAATATTAAAATGTTAATAGATGGAATGAGATATTCATTTCTCCTAATATATTCTCAAATCCAACCAAACCATCGATTCTCTTATGTGTATTATATAACACCCCTTATATCAAGTTAGTAGCAATTTATATTTTATTTTTATGAATGAAAATTTTATGGGAGATATTTTTTAAGAGTTTTGAGAATATTGAATATTTTTTTGGAAATTTTCATTGGGTGTGTTGTTGGATCACGGTTTTGGGAAATCATGGAACACCTACATGAAACCATGAACAATGAGACCGTGTCTAAGTGGAGGGTACATGGACAACACACAATTTTCACAAACCATGAAAAACATAATATGATATCTTACCACGTGTGATAGTGGGATTTGGCCTCATTGGTTCATTATTTGTAAACATTATGAGCCAAAATTTTGATTCCATGGCTTGAGACACAAGATGGAACACAATTAATGCACGATTTCAATAACAGTGTAACTAACTATTCCTAGGTTGAAAGTGAGATCCTACTATTTTGAATCTCAAATTGTTTTACCTATAATGACCTTTTTTCCTCCTATGTATCCTTAACTCAATATTCCATTTTACCAATGTCAAAGGATTCTTATTCTATTAATTTAGTGGTGATTAGAACGATATTCTTGTAGTTTGGATGAAGTATTATCATATTAAGTGATTGTTCTTGGTTTATATTTGTGGTCTGTTATAGATCTACTTCTCTAACTCTTTAGGTATATTATATATACTTTATATGTAAATATATATAAGATATTGTATGCTAAAAATGATTATATTTGGTGTTATTCTTGAATAGAGAAGAGATATAAGTTGGGTTTTTAGAGTTTCAACCCTATCTCAATGGATTTCAAGTGACATTCTTCATTTCACCATAAATCTCTAGGTAGGTAGAAACACTATTGATTCTCAGTTTAGAATATTTAGGAATAATATGAAATTAATTGGTTTTCTTAAAATTTATTTTTAATCTTATATGAAATATTTCATAAAAACCCCTCTTGAGTTATGATTTATGGAAATGGGGATGTATGATGTTTTGATGGAAATAGAATGTGTTAACATGAATTTAAAATGATGATTTTAAAATTATTCTTGGATATTGTTCATGGTAAAAATATTTTCCTATAAAAATAGATTTTAAATTGAAATTTCTTTGGAAAACATGGGTTTAGAAATGTGTTCACAAAGATTTTTTGTGTGCTATCATATTAATTGTGATGAATATGGGAATAAATTAACCTCATCAAAAGTTTCTAAATGATATTTTTGTAAATTACCCCAATAAAAAGTTTCCTAGTAAGTAATACCTTTCTGTAAGGATGATTCACCACTCGTGATTATAATGAGGTCTATATTGTATTATTGGTTAGATGTGTGGTTTTGTTAATAGGAATGGATTAGGTGATGTGTAAATTTGTGGAATCTTTTTAGATAATTGTTTATTTTTTCATTCCATGGAGCTTTATATTTTTTGGTTAAAAATTATTATTTATATATCTTTTTTATATTTTGATATAAAATACAATATAAATTTATTTATATATACTATTTTATAAAATTGCGATAACATGTTATGTAATCATAGATGTTGTAGGGAAGCCTTTTTATGAAATCCTACTGAGTCTTAGTAATAACCTATGAATTTTCACATTGGTTCTTTTGCATATAACATTTATTGGGACATGGGAAAAGATAAGGTTTCATAATTCTCTAGTGGTGTTAAGTGATAAATTTTCTATTTTGCAGTGTTGAAGAATAGATCAAATTAAAGAATGGAGTTTGTATTGGATACATTTAGATTTAATGGTTTTGTAATCTTCCACTATGTACTTAGTTTTTTCAGGTATTCTGATGTGGTAATCTGGTGTGGTTTCATTTTGATATAAATGGTATTCTTTGAGTTTTCTTTTATTATATAATGAATCATGTAGTGTTTTTGTTTTCGGCATGTATGGTAGGTTTTTTTATATTCAAAATCTGAAATCATCCCACAACTATTTATAAAGCACATGGAATTTATTACAGGACTTGGGCTTCATGGGGATGTCACTTAATCCTAGGTAATGTCCTTCCAACTTCATAATCCAATGAGTATAAGAGGGATGTTACAAGTTGAATAAGTCTTGGTCCATAGAAATATCATTTTAGAAATAAAATCATTGAGTTATTTATGTCATGGAGTTGAAGTTAATTCATTTTTATTCCTCCCATCGGGTGTATAGAATGGATAAGGGTCATTGGGATGTAATATTTATATCTTATAAATATGTAGTAAATGTTTTTATGTTTAACCACATGTTTTCAAGGATTTGTGTACATAAGTATTTTAGTGACTCTTATAGCATTTTAAATCTCATAGTCATGGGTTTTGAACATGTGATGACCATAAAACACAATATAGAAATGGACTCACCCCTGGAATGCATATTTAATTTTGAGTAATGATATATAATTTTCTAAATTGTGTTTAATTCTGAAAAATGTAGATTTTTTTAAATTATTTTTTTAAATGATCATGGATGTGATATTTTAAAAATGGATTTATTTTAAAAGGAAATATGAATTTCCAAAATGGTTTATCATTGTAATGGGAGACTATGGAAAAAACAGTGTTGTAGTTTAATTAGGTATAATATGATATAAAAACCCATAAGTTAATAGAGAGTGAGACTAATGAAATTTTTATTGTATATAAAATGTAACCTAGTATGCATCTTAGAGACCAACTAGAAGAAGCATTGGAGATGGTGGATGCAGCTTATCTATAGGTGAACCATCAACTAGTTCAATTTTTTGTTCAATCATTTTAGTCTATGGTAAACGAGAAGAGGAGGGATAATCCAAGTCATTTGGATCATTCCATCCAATTCTAGTAGTAGAATCCATTAACCCTTTAGGTTGATTTTAATCCAAAAATGAAATAGGTGATGTTAAACAATATGAATCATATCTTAAATTCCATTTTCACAAAAGGTGATATTAATGTCAATTTAGAGACATATATACTGGAGGTTTTTTTATGCCAATGGTGGTATTTCATTGGTAAGGATAAATTGGTCCAAGAACATACATGGGATTGATTTAAGGATTGTTTCATCAAAAAATTCTATTATTAGAGTTTTATAATTCAATAAACAACAAGAATTATTATATTCAATTAATAAATTCTATATGTCACTTATTTCACTGCACAATTATTGAAGTTCATGGTATTTTCACCTAATATATCTTCTAGTGTGTCATTAAGTAAACATCATTGAATCAATGCTAAGTCAAGAGAATCAATTGAATAATGTTGAAATCTATTTCTTGGATTATATTGTGATAGTCAATGTATAAATCAATTCTAAAAGGGATATCTCTAGAGCTACATCTGTAGGGATTATGTTGATACCTTTGGTAAACTGTGGGAAAAACAATGTTTGGAGAATGGGAATAAAAAATATTATTTGAAATAAGGGGATTATAGGTCAGAATCAAACAGGTAAATCGGTGGACCATCCTCTATTACCCAAATTAAATTCAAGATGTTTCCAACAAGGTTCTCTTGAACACATGAAGACATACTGTACTGAAAAACCTAATTGATACCACAACTACAATTTGATGGGTTATCTCTTGTGTTATTATCATAGTTCTATAAGGATGGGTGTTCAAGACACTTCTTAGGTGTTGCAAGCATCATATTCTTTGAAGGGACAAGGGTAGTAGATTACCAAAAATTAGTGCAACATAACGATACATCGTGATTCTTGTAATATCGGGAATCCTTTGGTATGTTTAATTCAATTGGGAAATACGAAAAAAAAAATTTGCGAAAAAAATTATATGTTGCTGAAGATGTTTCTACGTGTGATCAATGTTAACCATATACCATGACAGGTGTGATTATTTTTAATTCTACCCTTATTAAGACATTGTTTGATATTGGTGCATCTCATTATTATATTTCTTATCATGTTGTTCATTTATTGAGTTTATAAGGTAAATTGTTGGTTTCAGTGATAAAAATTAAAACTCTTCAATGTAAAATTTAATGTCAAGACATTGTGTGTAGATAATATACTATATCTATTCATGGATTAAATTTAAAATGGGATTTATATATTATTGAGATGTATAAATTTTATTTAATTATGGGAATGGATTAGTAGGAAATGTACAACGATCACATCAACTATTATTCCAGAAATGTCAATTTCATAACTGAATATTGTGTCAAACATCTCTTTTGCGAGGGCCAAAATATAAATGATGGTCTAATGGGATAGTTGTGACAAATAGTTGGACCAATAAAATACTAATTGGATGAATTTTAATTGAAATCAATGGAATAGATCGAGACTACCTATTTTTGAAGACTGGTTGAAAATTTTCCTGATGTGTTTATGGAAAATTTCATACGGTTACCACCCATAAGGGATGTGAGATGTACGATTGTCCTCAATCCTGGTAGTAGTTCTAATTTACTTGTTTTTTTGTAGTATGGACCAAATAAAATAAATAAAATTTAATTTGTAATTGGATGATCTAGAAATCAATAGTTGCATTCATCTGAACATATATCAATGGACAACATAATCTTCCCTTATGAGAACATATCCTAAAAAAATTAGGAAGCGTCACAATATACCATGTACTCTAGTCTAGATTTTGGAAGAATATATATTGGTTCTAATGTAAAGAAAAAAATTTCTCTAGAAATGATTTCTATAAATCTTCATTATATTAGAATGAAAAATTATTCTTTTTCATTAATTTTACAGGTTATAAGAGCTTGAAACATTTTTTCTAACAGAGGGATTTGAATCTGAGGAAAATAATATGGATAGAGTATCATCAAAATTTCAACATTCCGTTCATTTATACACCAAGATTAGGAACTATGATGGAGGATTCATTAATAAAATTACTCCATTCTTAGTTTATAGATAAGGGTTCAAATTAGTGGTAATTTATGTCATTACTAGCTAACACACACTTGGAATGTGAAGACTATGGTGAATTTGTGGCCTTCTATCCAGATTCATTTTTCCCAAATTTCACAGAGATGGTTAAAGAAGAAAAAAATAGGATATAAAAATTGTTTTTATGTGGTCAAAAATCACTTGTGGGGAATCCATTCATTGATGGATACTGGATGAGATTTTAGTGTTGCTATTTATAAATCATATGTTCATACCTATGTCTTTTTAGGAACAACTTCTTCATGATTAACAACATTTGGGAAGGGTTTTTCAACATGTAATAAAAAAGATTTATAAGGTGTTGAAATAACAGTTTCCATGGATTAGAAGGAAAAGAAAACCGGATCAGTTTCATTCAAGATGATTAACTTGTCAAAAATAAAACTTAGAACAAAAGAGATCATTATGTATGTTATTGTCATTACCTATACCTTTTTGTAAATAATTCAAGATAAATATGGATTTAATAATAGGTATAATAATAATGATCTAAAATCAAAATTACATACACGTGTTAGTGGATCTGCACACAATGTTCACCTATTTTATCCAAATTCATGAATCTCATATGGTCTAGGACATGTCAAAGATTAATATACGAGAAGTTGTAATGTTTCATGGAAAACTAGTTGAAATAGTTTCATATAGTGATATGAGGTATCTATCACATTGCAAAAAATCTATTCAAAAATTCCTTGGGAATCAATTGAAAATGATGACCTTGTACCATCATTATGTGGATGATATTTCTTAATGGATGGTATAAACCTTATAAGACATCATGGGGGATTTTGTAATGGATTTTGATGGCTCGTGGGAGGAAACAATACCCCGAGTGGAGTACTCATATATCGACATTTATAAGAAATTGACAAATATGGATTGTGTTAAAGCATTTTATAGGTTCCCATGTCATTATAAACATTTTCCATAGGAAATAGGTGCGAGATAACATGTTGTTCCAAAAATTATCAATGAAATAATGAATAAGAGTCATTTGATCGTGAAACATATGGAGACAGCTCATAGTAATAAGAAATAATATGCAGATCATCATCTATGACCATTTTCAGTCGAGGTGAGTGAATGTATGTTATTAAGTACCTCTCAAAAGATTTGTTATAGATATATTGGTAATAAGATATAGTTTTCTCCTCGATACATTGTCCTTATTCAGATATTATAACATATTGTTGAGGTGGAATATTAATTTGTATATCCACCATGATTCAGTGATTTTCATAATGTGTTCTATGTATCTCCATTGAAAAATTATCATTCATATCCAAGTTATCGTATTAAATGGTATCACATTTTCCTAGAGTGAAATTCATCATCTATTCACATTCTCGTATAGATTATGGTTAGGAAAGGGAAAATCTTGTGTCGTAAAAGTTTTATTCAAGTGTGAGTTTTGAGGAAAGTTAGTTAAATTAAAGAAAAGACATGGGAACTTGAGAATGAAGTGAAAGATAAATTTCGAGAGCTTATTTAGGGAATATATTGTTTTATATCTTCCAGGTACATAAAGGATAATTTTGGGGAGAATGTAGCATTTGTGGTTTCCCGTAAGTAACACTTTATTTATGTATTTTATATATTAAATATTTATTGTTTATTTTTTTGGGAGATTTTGGAGAAATTTTTATTTTTTTTGGGGGATTTTATATAACTTAATGGTTTATGAATATTTTGGGAAAACCATGAAACACCTATAGTAAACCATGATCAATTATACATGGGATAAGGGGGAGACACATGAGTAGTGAACAGATTGTATAAACTGTGTGAAATCCTATGATATAACATGCCACTTGAGATAGTGGGATTTGTAATTGTTGAGGCATGGTGTGGAATCCATGAGAGAAAACCATGTGGGGCCCCTTATTGAGACAGAATCAAGGGCACAGTTAGTGCATAATTTTTCTAAAAGTGTGACTAACCATCCACAAGATAAAAGTGAGATTGTAAAATTATGTATCTCACACATTTTTACATTTAAGTCCCTAGTTTTTTTTCAATATAACCATAACTCAGGATTCTATTTTCCAAACTGCAATGAAAGATTCAACAATTCATCTATAGGAAATCAAATGTCATCTCATTGTGTTCTGAAGTCAAATAGTCATGCTATGTGGTCGTTCTTTGTTGTTCACATTGCATTTTACTAGATCTCATTATCTCTCTCTCTCTCTCTCAGTTTCTTGGGTATACATATTTTGTGGATATATCTAAGATTGTAGACTCTAAAAAAGATTATATTTGGTCATCTTAATGATAGTTTAATATATATATGGAGTTTTTTTGGAGTTTTATCCCAATTATGTTAGATTTTGAGTTTCTGTATTTATTTCACCATAAATCTGGAGGTCGGTGGCTTCATTATCATATACAATTTTTAAAATATGAAGGATTAAATTAATATTAGTTTTTAGGGAATTTTTTATTAATATTATGTGAATGTTTTATAAAAAACCTCTTCAGTGACTCTTGGTTGAAATAGGTATGTTTGTTGTTTTTTTGGAAATATAATTTTTCAATATGATTTTCAAATAATAACTTGAAAATGATTTTGGTTTTTTCTACATGATTAAAATTGGATTCAATAAACGGTGATATTTTACTGAACTGTTGGAACACATAAATTTTGAATGGTTTTTAAGGGTTGTGTGTAATTAGTTTATATGAATTGGGATGGATAATGTCATGAACTACCCCCATTAATGTGTTTGTAAGGATAAGGGTATAAAGGTTCCCAGACAAAGTGGTCTAATAAGTGATGGATTAGTGGATATATGAGTCCCCACTCTAGATTTTAGTGAGGTCCAGATTTCATACATAGTTATATGTGTGGTTATTTTGTGGGAAATGAATTTGTTCAAAATGGATCTTGGGATACTTTTTCTACATAATTGTTTTTTTTTTCTTCCATGGAACTCAATATTGTCTAGTAAAACAATATTGAATATGCGACTTATTAATATATTGATATAAGGTATTTTAGAACTATTTTTATATAATAATTGTTTATAGTTGTGCTGGCATGTTAAATCTTAGTGGCATTAGGAGTGATCTCATTTAGAGAAATCTTATTGAGTTTTAGTAATGAAATATTATTTAGAACATTTGTGCTTTTATAGACATCATTTATAGATATATGGGAAAAGGAAATATATCTCACATGTCTAGCGATGTTCAGTGATACTTGGGCTATTTTGTGGTGTTAGAGGATAGAGCATTTTGGAGAATGGGTTTTGTCTTAGAGACATTGATATTTTTTGGGTTTTTATTATTTTGACGTGTACTGCGTCGTTTTTTAGTATTTCATAGTAGTACTCTTGTATAGATTAATTTTTCAATAAATGGTATGATTTGACATTTATTATATAATTACATGCCTCATGTTGATGTTTAGGTTATGCCATGTTTGGTTTTTTGTTTTATCCTCAAAATTGAAAATCATCCCCCAACTGTTACTAAAGACCTTGGCATTAATTTATAGCATCTGGAATCTTTGGGATGTCTCTTAGTGCCAAGTAGTTTTCTTCCACCTTCTCAAGAAGATGTGATGAAGAGGGATGTTACATATTCAGTTAGTTCACATTCCGATGCATCTAATGGAATGAGTTAAATTTTAATATCAATAATGTTTTCTGTCAGTTCGTATTGAACTTTTCCAATAATAATTTTAATCTAACTAATTCATCAACATATTATTATATTTTTTTAAAAACACCACACTAGATCACCAAGACATAATATTTATTATAATAATAAACATATTATCTCATAGATTCCTTAGGATAAAAATAATAAAAATTTATCAAATTTGGGGTCAATATTATCATAATTAAATCATTATATGAATTTTTTAATAACCAAAACATAAAAAAATACAAAAAGGATGATTCTATGTCCATATCTTGAAGGTTTTCTTTAAGAATGCATTGTATATAACATGGACAGGTAGATATCCAAAAAATCTATACAATAACACAATAATTAAATAGGAATGTAACATTGACTTATCATACATCAATCCATATTTAACTATGTATTATTTTTAATCTACAGAACACAAATCCATTATAGTGTTCCAAAAGGAGAGAGATGTGAAAATATTTCTCAATTCATCATATCTCCTAAAAAATATTGGATCATGTATTAAATAACATGATATAATTAATAAATTATATTATTTTTATATATGATGATTCAAATAATTTTTAAACACTATAAAATTGTAAATTGTTTCATATTTTTTTATAATTATAAATTCATATACATACTATATAGGTAATCAGTAATGGTAAAAATATCATAAAACCACCACAATATTGAGTGCTATTTTGTCTACATACCTCACTATGTATTGGGTCTAATATCACACTACCCTATTCTCCTTATTATAATAAAATCATAATTAGTTACATTTCTAAATAAAAAATATAATCAACTTCAAAATGATTCCAAATAAAAATGATACAATAATCAATTTTTGTACTTTTCTTATTCTTATTAGAATCAACTCCAATATTTTTATTCTAAATTTCATAAATTGTATTTCTAATATCACAATTTTTTCAATAATTTATGATTTTTATAATTCTTAATAATATATCACATATATGAATATAAAAAATCATATTCATAATTGTGAGTGAGAACCCATTATTATCTAAAAATGATAAAAAATAAAATTCTCATTTATGTTCGGAATGTGAATACAGTTATATATTTATAGTAATAATACATTTTATTAAATTAGATCACATGTGACTGCATTTAATGAAGAAAAATATTCACCAGTATCGATATGAAGAGCTACATATCACTAAACAAATTCATTCAATCTTTGAGTATTTGACTATAGAAAAAAAGTGTGTATTCCACACATGTTATTAAAGACCAATAATCAATTTTCTTTGGGGTTTATCTTCATGAAATTCTCATTTATATTGTTATAGGGATACAATTTACGAACACTTTATAAACACATACACCAATAATGAACTAATTTAATTGTCATTCACATAAAGGATCTGTCACGACCCGTCCCCCAGGTCCAGTATCGTGGCTACCCCAAGCCCGCCTTCCATAGGCCAGAAGCTAGAGACTAGAACCTAAGGCGTAAATCCCAAAACTGGGAAGGCATTGCCATTATAATTGCAAATAAACCCATCAGAGTACACAACTGGAAGCAAAACACCAAGTAAAACTATATACAAAAGAAGTGCTGGAAAGTAAAAGGGGCCCGAAATACAAGCCCAACAGGAAAGTACATGTACAACTGAAAGAAAAGTAATGCTACTACTGGGTCATCCTCTAGGGTTCCTACCTGATGGGTTAGTACAGATGGCCTCCTCAGCACTCATGTCTGTCTGTCTCCCCCGCGTACCGTCACATCCAGTGGTCGACATCCAGGTACCATCTAGTCCGACTACTCTCTACCTCAGTCAGCGCTGTCCGTCGTTTGTAACCAAGACAGCGAGGTTCGGGTAAAGCCCGTGCGGGGGTGAGTATAACGATACTTAGTAGGGACCCCGAGACCCTCAAGGTCTCACAAATCCACAAGGATAAGCCAAAAAATATGAAATCAACGGATAACCATTACTTAGTTATATTCCCTTTAATATACCTAAGTTATATATAAACACATATCAATAATGAGGAAACCACAAAAGTTATTGACTCAGCTTAAACCAGGATTTTATTCTAGGGGTAGTATCAAGAAACATCCCCAGTCACACTGTCGAAACCTCGACTGCTGGAGAACTCCTTCTCTATCGAGTAAAGTGGGACTGCCATGTCACACAGAGGTGCTTCCCACTATTCTTGGACTACAGAGGTAATCTTCATGTCGAGTACCTTAGGTCTGCTGCGTCACACAGAGGTGATCTCCACCGTGGGTCTGTCGCGTCACACAGACGCACTCCCCCTCATAGCCTTCTGAGGTTCTCAACGTGTTGATTATTGTGGGTTTGCCATGTCACATAGATGCGCTACCCAACGTGGGTTATCCATGTCACTACGAAGATCCCCACTAGGCTAGTCGAGTCACTCCACGTCGAATCGGTCAGTAGTCGTTATGTCTCCGCCAGCTACTAGGTCTTCGCACTATGCCCGCTCATCCCTGAGAGGATCCGCTCCTTGATTTGTTGGTCGATGATCCAACTGTCACGAAGTCCCAAGTAGAATTATCTCAAAGGTCCGCCTCGTTATTGGAGTTTTATCGCAACAGACGGCGTGTTAATCGGATTCCTGGTCTGTGTGTTATTATCTTTTTAGACCTAGGGGCCCAGTTGGATTCATATACGATCCAACCTGACCATATCTCAAACATACCCTAAACTATCGTGGGGTATTCTCAAATGGACTACTCGTTCCAATAATACTAGTGCTGCTGACGGTTTGCCAAACGGATTTTCGGTGCAAAAGATATGGCCAAAGAATGTAACAGTTAGTAGTGGGCCCGGGTCTGGTCTGTCCCGGTCGGACCGACTAAGCCCAATCTAATCTGGGGAAACCTCGCCTAGGTTGACGCGGTTAGCCCACAATGTTTGGAATGGTCTACCGGGCTTGGCCTAGGGGACTGCGAGGGCGGTTCGGCCCGGAGGTTTCCACGTAGGTGACTCGACCCAAAGGCCAGGAATGGTTCGACCAGCATTGCGAGGGGCACAGATCAGGCGACTCAACCCAAGAGGTCAGGTTGGTCTGGATGCCAGTGGGCTGGCCGCTCGGAGCGTGGGAAGGTGATGTGCAGGGTGCGCGGAGCGCGGGCAGGCCGGCTGGATGTCGGGTAGGTCGTGGGTGCGCCGGTCAGGGCGTGGTAGTGGCCGGACATGCCACGGGGGTGCCGACAGGGTGTTGGGTATGCCGCGGGGGCATCGGGTGGGGCGCAACAGGGGCCGGGTATGCTGTGGGGTTGTCAGTAGGGCATTGTGTAGGCCGTGGGGGTGCCGTGCCAGGGGCAACAAGGACTAGGTAGGACACGGGGGGTGGAAGGTGAGAAGGGCGCTGGGCAGGCCGCGGGGGCGCCGAGCAGGGTGCGGCATCATCTGCGTAGGGCACGGGGGCTGCGGGCAGGCGGGCCATGCGCCGGGCAGGGCACCGGGATGCTGCAGGTAGGTGGGCCGGGCGCCACTCGGCTAGCGGTGTTCGGTCGGAAGCATCAGTGTGCCGCAGGTAGCACAGCCTTCGTCGTTTATGCCTTTTTCACCATCGCCTCATTGTCATGTCGTAGAACACCAAGAAAGAAAAAGAAATCGACGGAGGGTGTCGGGCCATGTTAGGGTGTCCTGCACCCTCCATATTTAGGGAGGAATCAATTGTATCATCATGAATAACAGATGATTAACAACACGTCCGCACCAATCCTTTTTTATCCAATGAAGAAGATTAGAAGAAGGGTATAGCATCATGAAAAAATAAACCCCCTACCTTTTGATTCAGTCGTTCGTCTTTTGTTGAAGGCGTTATGGAAGAAGGAGAGGATGGTCTTCATTCGTCGCTTATTTCAAGCACTCTTCCACTCCCGTATTAGCACGAAGGTCATGGAAGCAGTTCCAGATCTGTAAATGTCTATGGAAGGAGTCGAAAAGGATCAACATTCTTCATCGGTGTTGCATTCTTCGTTCTTTGTTGGGAGATTTTCTCCCTATCTTTCCTCCTCCCAAGATCCACCCAATGCCCAAAATGAAAATAATAGAAGAATGTTTTGTCTATTTTTTAATGGCACAAAAAATTGAAAAGGAATAAATAAATGGGAAGGATCCACCTAATTAATTCTATAGGGGTGGAATGAATTAATCTTGGGGAGATCGAGAGGCTCTCCACCTTAAATGGGGAGTTCCTAGGGGTTACAAGCTTGGGTTGTACCCTCCACATTTAACAAGAAGAGGAGTTTCGAAATCAGGTGGGTCCCACCTCTATAACCTCAATGGAGGTTTATGTGTGGTGGTCCCCACCTGCACCTCCTCTTGGAGGTTTTAACCAACAAGAATAAAAATAATGTCCGAACTTTATTTTTATTAAATTTATTCATAAAAACCCAAAATCTATCTTTCATGCTTGACCAACTTTCATCGAGGTGAAAGTATTCTTAAGAGAATACAGACGCTGCGAGTTCAACGGTCCCCTCAGATTTTAATTTTAAGCATTGGTTCAAAAGTTATAAATTCATGCTTGCACGTTTACCAAACGTACCCGAACAAAACATCAGAAATTGACTCTGGGCACACCGGGCCTCGGAATCAAGCACCGTAAATTTTCCCAGACTCATAAAAATACAATGTATTTATGGAAAATATTTCCATGGAATTTTAGGGTCTTTAAATTCTCTCCACCTTATGGATTTACATCCCCATAAGCTAAAACTTGAACTTTGGTATCAAATGAGGGTACTGAGCATGAATCTGAGCCTCTCGCTCACATGAGTTCACTTGGAGGTTCCTGTAATTCCAACGTATGCGCACCAGAGGTATTGACCATCCACAATGGACCCACTCCTCTCGATCCTCAATCTCCACTGGAACCTTTGTAAATGTCACCCCATCATCGACATCCAACTCTCTATGGTCGATGATGTGCGAAGGGATGTGTACATATCTCCTCAGTAGAGATTCATGGAAGACGTCATGGACCTGGTGCAATTGAGGTGGAATAGATAAGCGGTAAGCCACCTCGCTTACTCTGTTGAGGACTTATATAGGTATGATGATTCTCGGAGATAAATTTCCTCCTCAACCAAATCTCTGTAGACCTCATCGAGGTGAGACCCATAGAAAGACGTGGTCACCATCCTCGAACTCCAGAGGTCTCCGTCTTTTGTCAGCATATGAATTATGCCTGGTTTGCGTAGTCTTCATCCACTCGATGATGATATCAACCTTCTCAGTGGTTTCTTGCAGCATCTCTAGTCCCACTAGTGCTGACTCCACTAGGTCAGTCCAGCACAAGGTTGATCTGCAAAGTCACCTATACAACGCATTGAAAGGTTCCATACCGATGCTGGAGTGATATCTATTTTTATACGCAAACTCCACCATAGGTAAGTGCACCTCCCAACTATGACCTAATTTGAGGAAACATGCACATAGCATGTTCTTGAGTGTATAAAAGGTCGCTCAGTCTGACCATTTTTCTGAGGATGGAAGGCGGTGCTCAAATGAAGCTATGACCCGAAAGCCTCCTGCAACCCCTTCCATAGCCGGGAAGTAAACCGTGCATCACAGTCGGAGACAATTGAAGAAGGTACTCCATGTAAATGCACAATCTCCTACACATAAAGGCATCACATTCTCTATACTAAACTCTGCTCGTTGATCTGTATGATGTGGGCTAACTTGGTGAGTCCTTCAATGATCACCCAAATCGAGTCGTGTCCCCTGGATGTATATGGAAGAACCGTCACTAATTCCATCGATAACCCATCCAACTTCAACTCTAGGAAATCTAAAGGTTGAACCAAGCCTGCTGCAACCTCGTGCTCTGCCTTCACATGCTGACAAGTAAGGCACCTAGAGACAAACTCTGCTACTTCCTTATTCATACCTGGCCACCGCTGCTATCGTCAAAGGTCATGGTACATCTTCACCACTCCTAGATATAATTCTAGAGTAGATGTGTGGAAATCCCTCAACACTTTCTCATGAAGTGACACTGACACCATAGTATTTCCAAAAGAGAGGATGACACGCTCCCCACCATCAAGAAATCCATTAGGTTCCTGCCCTGTGGATATCTGAGAACGTCATGTCTCACATTCAGCGTCCCCATGTTGTGCCTCCCTGACTCACTGAGGAAGTGGGGGAGTGACCATAAGAGACTATGTGAAGGTTGCTCCATCTCTATCCACAAATGATATCTGCAAATCATCCAGCTACTCTGTTTCCTCTCCTAGAATCTATTTACCAGATCTCCTACTGAGTGCATCCGCAACAACAATCCCTTTCCCAAGAGTATAGACTCTCTCGAAGTCATAGTCCTAGAGGAACTCAAGACAATGATGCTGTCTTAGGTTCAGGTCATTCTGAGAGAAGATATACCTGATACACTTGTGATCAGAGTACACTGTAATATGTTCACCCATCAGATAGTGTCACCTCATCCTTAAGGTGAATATGACTACTTCTAACTACCAGTTATGGGTAGCGTAGTTCTGATCGTGTTGTATTAGCTGCCGAGAACCATATGCGATCACTGCTCGCTCCTACATCAGGACACACCCATGTCTGGTCCCTGATGCATCACAATAAACTACATACCCTACGCCTTCCTCAGGAAGCCTCCAAATGGGGGCACTAGTCAACCTCTACTTCAGCTCCTAAAATCTCTGTTGACATCTCTCCGACCACATGAAGGGTTTCCCCTTCATTTTCAATGATGATTGTGGTGTTGAAACTCTAGAGATGTCTGGAACGATCCTCCAATAGTAACCATCCAAACCCTCGAAACTTCGTACCTCCATCACACTCTTTTGTGGCTCCAAAGAAAGTACTGCCTCAATCATCCCTGGATCCACTGCAACTCCAGCCTCCAAGATTATGTTTCCCAATAAGTGAACCTCTCGAAACCAAAACTGGCACTTCGAGAGCTTACTATAAAGTTGGTGCTCAAAGAGTGTGTCTAGTAATACCAGAAAATGGTAGGAATGTTCCTCCTTAGTAGTCGAGTAGATAAAAAATTCATCGATGAATACTACGAAAAAGCAATCAAGGTATGGCTGGAATATCCTGTTCATGAGTACCGTGAACACTGCTTGAGCGTTGGTTACCCCGAAGGGCATAACCAAGAACTCGTAGTGACCGTAAAGACACTTAAAGGCTATATTCTGCACATCCTCATCTCGAACTCTGAGCTGGTGATATCTTGATCTGAGGTCTATCTTCGAGAACCTTCGTGATCACATCAGCTAGTCAAAGAGGTCGTCAATCCTCTGGAGTGGGTACTTGTTCTTCACGGCCACCTGGTTTAGGCGACGGTAGTTGACACAAGGACTCAAGCATCCATCTGCCTTCTTGACGAACAGAATCGGGGCTGCCCAGGGAGAAACACTGGGTCAGATGAATCCCTTCCCCTATAAGTCCTCAAGATGTATCTGCAGCTCATGAAGCTAAGCAGGATCCATCCCATATTCTAGCATAGATATCGATGCCATCCTATTTTACATGTCAATTTAGAAGAAAAAAAACTCCTTGAGAGAAGGTGGTCCTGGAACATCGTCAGGGAAAAAATCATCATATTAGTCCACCACTAAAGGATAAATCAGATTCTCCACATAAACGATTCTAAGGGTAAGTCAATCCAACTGTTGAGTGATTGGCTGCACCCTCCTCCTATTAAGACTATCCTATGCTGCAAAGGTTCCCTTCTCACCAGTGACAGTAAACCTAGTCCCATCCGTGCAGACACACAAAACCTTTCACTTAATACAGTCAATCTGAGCATGGACTGTAGATAACCAGTCCATACCCAATATGACGTCGTAAGGCCTTGACGCTGCTATAAGAACATCCCAGCTGAAGATCTGGCCTCCTAAAGTATGCTTGCAATGCCGACACCAGTGCGTAATCATTGAATCCGCTCTGGTAGGAGTCCTTAGCCGTAAAGATCGAGCCAACGACTCCATCCGAATCTATGAGCTCCGAACGAGGGAAGTGGAAATGATAGAGTTTTTGGAACCTGTGTCTATAAGAACTGCAACAAAGGTGGAGTAGACATAGATCATACCTCGAATCATCTCCAGAGCACCGTGATTGTAGGCCTCAGCTACCGGGAGATGAGCTCTTCCATGTCCACCTTCTCCCTACATTTAGGGTAGACCTCCTGGGGGTGGTGGTGGTAACACCTCGTAATGTCTCCCACTGCCAGCTGCACGTCTACCTCCTTTTTCATGTCTGCCTCCTCCCTTAGGACCGCCTCGTTCGAACCTTTGACTCTGTTTGGGAGGTCCCTCAACTGTCTTTTGATCATCCGAATGGCGGTTCGGACAGTCACGCGCCAAGTGACCCTGCCCCCCGCATGAGTAACACTACCTGCAACTGGCATGTGTGTCTCTGCTCTGTGTGCCCTGCACAACCAATCCTGAGTCATGCAGTCATACACTTGTGGGTCTGGTCTTCTTGAAACATTGAGACATCTGTCTACTTCCAGCTGTAGAAGACTCCACTGTGTGTTGGCTAGTAGTGGGTCTCACTTCTAGTGACTTCTCAATGAAGAAACTCTCCATGAAGAGGGATCTCTCTAGCACTCTCGTCTGTGTCGGGATGCTATGTGGGATCATTGGAGCTCCGATATCTCCCTTGAGCCCTTACGTGAAGGTCCGGACCTTGAATAATGGGTCTCATACCATATCAGTGGAGTAGCGTGATCGGTCGGTGAACCTCACTAAGTACTGTGCTACTTTCATGTTGCGCTATTGTAGATGAAGTATCTCTCGTATACGCACTACATGGAGAGTGGCTAGGGAAAACTACACATGAAATAGGCTCATAAATTCTGCCCAGAGTAGCATCAATTTGTCATGCACCTAGAGAATCAGGCTCCACCATCTGCCTACTACTGCCAAAAGGAGACTCGTGGCAGGGATCACTATGATGTATGCTATTGTCCCTACTAGCCTGAAGACTCTCACCATAGCCTCCGACCAATCCTCATCCGCATGTGGGTCTATCTCTCCCTTGAACCTAGGTGGCCTATGGCATTGGAACTCGTGCAACACGCTCGAGCAACGTGCATAGTATGCTGCTAGGCCTGGTGCCATTGGAGGCCCAACGGGAAGTAGTATCGTCAGTACCTCTCCTGGTAAAGGGCTCTGCAATAAGGCCTCATTGCACTGTGGTCTATTTGAGCATAAGACTCTCAGGGCTGTAACTGGTCGTCCGCAAGGAGGATTCTTGAACAAAACAGATGCGAAACATTAAATATATTACACCTAGTGAGCTGACCTAGTTGATCTTACTTAAAGTAAACTTTTGGAAACACGCACGTAATCAGTGTTTTCTTGAAATGAGTGGGAAATCAGAAGTCATGGTCTTGGTGTATGGATATGTTGACCTCCTGCACCAATACTGGACTCCCTGAACTGAAAACCACACTTAGTACCCTTAACACTATTGCTTCACAGAAAAGAAAGATCAGAGTTCTATGTTATGTGGTATAATCAATCCTCTGATACCAATTTGTCACGACCCGTCCCCCGGGGCCCGTATCGTGACTACCCCATTCCCGCCTTTTATAGGCCAGGGGATGGTGACTATAACCAAAGGTGTAAATCCCAAAACTGGGAAGGAATTTCCTTTATAATTGTAAACAAACACATCAGATTACAAAACAAGAAGCAAAACACCAAGTAATACAGTACACAAAAGAAGTGCTGGAAAGTAAAAGGGGATAGAAATACAAGCCCAACTGGAAAGTACAAATACAAGTGAAAGAAAATTAGAGAAGCTATTAGGTCATCCTTTGGGGTTTCTACCTAAAGGGTAGGTACAGATGGCCTCCTCCACACTCCCGTCCATCCTTCTCCTCCATGTTCAGTCACAACGAGTGGTCCACCTCTGGGTACCGTCCAGTCTGCCTACTCACTACCTCAGTCAGTGTTGTCTGTCACCTGCAACCAACACAGTGAGGTATGAGACAAGACCGTGAATGTGTGAGTATAATGATACTCATTAGGTACCCTAAGACACTCATGGTATCACAAATAAAACAAGGAAAAATAAAAAAGTATGAAATCAAAAGATAAACATTACTTAGGTATATGCCCATACATATACATAAGTTATCATGTAACTCATCTCAATCATGAGGAAAATAGAAAAGTCCTTGACTTAGCTCAAACCAGGATTTTATTCTATGGGTAATAACAACTAACATCCCCAATCACACTGTCAAAACCTCAGTTGCTGAAAACTATTTTTGTATCGAGTACAGTGGGCATGCCACATCACATAGAAGCGCTTCCCACTATTATTGGACAGCTGAGGTACTCCTCCTGTCAGGTAACATGGGTCTGCCATGTCACACAGAGGCGCTCCCCACCATGGGTGTGCCACGACCCACAGAGGCGCTCCCCCTCGTAGCCTGCTGAGGTACTCCATGAGTCGAGTACCGTGGGTCTGCAACATCACACAGAGGTGCTCCCCACCATGGGTCTGCTGCGTCACCGAGGCGCTCCCCAATGGGCTAGTCGATTCACTCCGAGTCTAATCAGTCAGCGGTCGTTAGGTCTCAGCCAACTACTATTTCTCAGCACTCTGCCCACTCATCTCAGAGTGGATCCACTCCACGATCTGCAGATCGATAATCCAACTATCATGCAGTCCCACATAGATGTATCTCGAAGGTCTGCCTCGTTATAGGGGTCTCAACGCAATAGATGGCATGTAAATCAGACACTTTGGATTTGCGTTATTAGCAATTTAGTCATGGGGCCCAGTTGGATTCGTGTATGATCCAACCTGACCGTATCTCAAATATACCCCGAAATACATTTGGGTATTTTCAAAGGGATAGTTGTGTTACAAGAATAACAGAACCACCAGCGGTTCGTCAAATGGATGTTCGGTGCCAAAGATATGGCCAAAAAAAGTTACGGTTGTTAGTGGGCCCGGGTCCGGTCCATCCCGGTCGGACTGACTCGGCCTAACCTAGTCTGGGAAATCCTGGTCTGGGTCAACCCGGTCAGACCCACTACGTCTGTTCCCGCCCATTGGGTGGGTCAGTCTACTATGTTTGGCCCGGTCCGCTGGGCCCAGCCCAGTGGACTGTGAGGGCGGTTCGACCAAGAGGTCGCCACATCGGTGACTCGGCCCAAAGGCAGGGGCCAGTTCGTTCAGCGCCACGAGGGGCGCGGCTCGGGCGACTCCCCCAGGAGGTCGGGCCGGTAAAGAGACTAGAGGGCATGCCACTTAAAGCGTGGGCAGAAAGTAGGTAGGGCGCGCGGGGAGCAAGCATGCCGGATGGACGCCAGGCAGGCCGCAGGTTCGTCGGGCAGGGCGCAGCAGGGGCCGGGGAGGCCGCATGGGTGCTGGGTTGGCCGGGGTAGGGGATGGGCAGCCCAACATGGCACATGCCTGACCACAGGGTGGAGGGCATGGCGCGACAGGGGCCGGGAGGGTCACGGGGGCACCGAGCGGGGTGTTGGGCAAGCCACGGGGTATGCGGTCAGGCGGGCCGCGCGCCCAGCAGTTCGTCGGGAGGCCGCGGGGAGGCGGGACAGGCGCTGCTCGGGCCGGCGGTGTTCGGCCGGAAGCATCGGTGCACCTCAGGGGTGTCGTGATTCATGGAGGCCATGGGTAGCACAGATTCCGTCGTCACTGTCATTGTTGTCATTGCCTCATCATCATGCCATAGAAAACCTTGAAGGAAAAAGAAATCGATGGAGGGTGTCGGTCCATGTTAGGATGCCCCGCACCCTCCGCATTTAGGGAGGTATCAATTGTCTCATAAATATTAGCAGATGATCAACAAGACGTCCACAAAAATACCTTTTTATCCAATGAATAAGATAAGAATAATTTTATAACATCATCAAGAAATAAACCCCCTAGCTTTTTAATCAGTCAGTCGTTGTTCGTTGACGGCGTTGCAGAAGATGATGAGGAAGGTCTTCGTTCACAACGTATGCCAAGCAATCCTCCACTCCCGTATTAGTATGATGGTTGGGGAAGTGGTTCAACGTCAGTAGATATCTGTGGAAGGAGTCGAAGAGGATCGATGTTCTTCGTAGGTGGAGCGTTCATCATTCTTCATTGGGAGATTCTCTCCCTAGCTGTCCTCTTCCCAAGATCCACCCAATGCACAAAATGAAAATAATAGAGGAATGGTTTGTCTATTTTTTTGTTTGAAAAAAAAAATAAAAAGGAAGAAATAAATGAGAAGGCTCCGCCTAATTAATTCTTGAGGGTTGGAATGAATTAATTTAGGGGAGATCAAGAGGCTCCCCAACTTAAATGGGAAGTTCCATGGGGTTACAATCCCAGGTGGTCCCTACCACATTTACCAAGAAGAGAAGTTTAGACCTCAGGTGTGTCCCACCTTTATATCCTCAGCAGAGGTTTAAGTGTCGTGGTTCCCACCACCAACCTCCTCTTGTAGGTTTTAACAAACAAGAATAAAAATAATGTCCCAACATTTTTTATTAAATTTATTCATAAAAATCCCAAAACTAACATTCATTATCGACTAACTTCCATCGAGATGAATGTCTTCTGGATAGAATACCGGCAATGCGACTTCAACGGTGCCTTCAAATTTTAATTCTGAGCACTGGTTCAAAATTTATAGAAACCCGCTCGAATGTTTACTGAACTTACCCGAAAACAACTTCAGAAATTGATTCTGAACACATCGGGCCTCGAAATCATGTACTGTAAATTTTAACAGATTTATAAAAATCCCATGTATTTATGAAAAAACATTTCACGGAATATCAATGTCTTTAGAGGACCCTAATAATATTATTTGGAATTAATCTATAACCTATAACATAGGGACATCGATGGGTGAATATAACGTATTAAATCTTGTCATTGAGGTCAATTATTTAATGTACTCCCTCTAAAATGATTAATATTAAAATGATAAATATTGATTGAGATGGTATCTATATTTCATAATGACTCTCACCATTGTATGCATGTAAATAATCTATGAATAAATATTGTATACAAAAACATTTCAATCATATGACATATCAATATTGGATTTCTTAGTAGATTAACCTCATCATTTATATATGTTTAATGGATTTTCATAAATCTATTATTGTTGAATCCTAACAGTCGTGGTATCCCTACTTGTGTAAACAATTTTACACACCTTTTACATGGAACCTGACTATTAAGGTTATCTAATTACATGCATTATATAGAAATATTTATTCATAAAAATCAAACAGTACCATGAACAACCATATTAGATGGTCGTGGAATTGAATGGAACGTTATTAGAAGTAATCATGACCATATTATTTAATTGGTATTTCCTTTTTTAGTACCCAATCACTTAATATATATCATTTGAGTATTAAAATCTTAACTCAATTTGTTATCTTGTTATGTTTTGTAAATTGTTTAGGCCTCATTCTTTCAATTTAGTTTTTTGTATTGTATTTCCATCAACCAAATTAATGTGTTCACCACATATTAATTTCTGTCAATTTTCACAACCAAGAAGTTTTTCTTATTAAAAAAAATAAGAGGGCTCAAATTTCACATATATCTAAACGTGCCAAATGTATAAGGTGTATGAACATTTCTTGAGATCGATTATAATTTTATAAAGTAGATAAATTGAACATGAGTAATTTTAGTATAATTAAAAAAAATCCCTCACATTTCAGATAATGTATAACAAATCCAAGATAGTGTGGTGTATAACCCTTATTCTCTCTCCCTGGAGAGGCATTAATAGGACAAAATTCAATCCATTATTTTTCTAACTAGTATGAAATTTTATTTTTTTAATAAATTTTCATTTGATCATTAAAAAAACAATCTAAGATCATTGTAGATGAAAATTAAAACATATAGATTGAAGAACAATTATAATATATGAATCTATAACAAAGAAAAAATTTATCTTATAATCTAAATCATACCCAACAGTCAAATTTAAAAAAAATCCCAAAAACTAATAGCAAACGAAGATAACATATAAATAAAATTATTATTATTCATATAATGAGTCATAACTGAATATGAACTATTAATATTTAATTAATACATCAATAAAAACAATTGATAAGTTATAAAATTTATATATCAAATCCTAGTTATTTTTTTACTAAAATTAAAAATAATATAAAATTTCTCAAATTTGAGTACATTTTTTTTATTTATTAATCATTTTATTTTTTGTAAATAATGAAAAATAATATAGTGATGTATAATTGAAAAACATTTTATTAAGATACATAATAAAATTATACAATAAAACTAATATAGTTTTTTTAAATGAAACCATCATTTATTGTAAATCAAAGTTACTTAAATTGAATGAATCATAAATATTTTCTCATACTCTACATTCATGGAATCCCTAACTTTATCAAAAATTAAGATATATTATATCATAAGATATGATATTTAATTTCACTAAAAATTTACACTACATTATATAATATGATATAAATCTTGTTTATAATAAAATTGATCCACAGAGAATAAATATACCATATCATATATTATGTACTAAAACATCTTAATTAAAAAATTTATTTTTAAAACGATAGATCATATAAATTTAATCCACACAAAACAAGGTTCTCAACGCATTTATAAGTTTATAGAGATAATTTGATAAACTTTTTTAGTGGAGGAATACCATATAATTATAATTCTATCACCAAGATATTCGATATACATGTAATTTCAAAAACCAAATTCAAATAAATAGTAGTAGTGGACTCAATATTCCTTCGTAAGGTATAATGAACAATCTTTTTCTTGAAGTTGTATCTGATTAATAATCATTTCCACTTAGGTGTCTCTACAGGCTAATGGGTCCCAACTCATAGCTAGAGTATTCCTCAATAGACAATGTGGTGTTAAATACATCACCAGAAGTGATGAATGAGATTTAAGAGATGAGTTTTCCCGATATATATTTTAATGAAATTAATAATCACATAACCATAAACTAACCCAATAATGACCATTAAGACTCATTCAATTTTATATTCATTCTTGTACCACCAGATAGATGATGTATTTGTTTTACATAGTGAAGTTCGTGAAATTCCATAAATAATTTTCCTCTGATTGATGTAACTATTATACATATTCAATTAATACATTAAATGACATTAAAATATTCAAAATGAATTAATAAATAAAGGTACTCTATGGGATAATTCGAAATTTAATGCATGTATTACCATATCTTCAATTCCCATACTACACTATAATGTGATCTAATCAGAGGTTGTGATATAAACATCAATATTATTGTAACTTCATTGATTCTCTAGAGATATCATTAAATATAATATAATAATTTGTTGTTTCATTTCAATTACAAATATGTGGTTGGAATTTGGTTTATATTGAGAAATATTTATAAAGATAATTTTAATTATTATAAAACATACAAAAATGTTTTGTGATTTTAAAATATTATGATCTATAAAAGAATAATAACAAAAAATTGTATGAATTATAAATTCAGGTCAATGAAATATTGATCACCATTTGAGGTTTTATTGAGTGTTTGCTAAATTTTATGTCTTTTAAAAAGATATTATATTTTTTATATTGAGTTTGGTTACAATGGTTTCATCTCATGAATATAATGATCATGGAAACTACCATTTTACGATAAAAAATGATTATTTATTAGTTATAAAACGTGATAGGGATCATTTTTCAACAATAATAACAACGAAGGTGGGAAAATTTCTTTTCAATATATAAATAAAGAGAAGAATATGAGATAAATTTATTAATATGAGGAGTAATATATTTATGAGGAATATATCAAAATGAAAATTTAGGAACACATATAATTCATTTATTGATGCATGATATGTTGTAAGGAAAATATTTTGAGAAAGATAACACTGAATTGATCCAAGTGTTATACAAGATTAATTTTAAAAAAACACCCTAATTCTTTAATGAGAAGAATATTATGAGGATATTTGTGAAAATACATAGATATTATCAATGAAAAACGCATCAAAATTATTCCAATAAATGTTTTATATAATCTAGAATTGTTATAATTTTCATTAATCGAAGAATTGAAATATCTTCTAAAATGTGAATGAGGCGATTCATTCAACGATAAATATTATGTTGAGGCTTCCAAAAAAGCTTATGAAAAAGTTCTAATTAATAATTTAAATATGAAAGTAATTTGTAGTGATTATTGTTGTAGTGCAATAAGTGAGGAGAAAATTTCCTTAAAATTCATATTGATGTTAAAAAATATTTATTTTTTTTCATAAATAATAACATTGTAGAAGGATAAGAAAAATTTAGAGAAAAATTTTAATTTAGCAGACCAGCCATAGTTGAGCCAATACACAACCCCTTATTTAAGGAATTCATTTATATATTTAATTAATATTATTTATGGGTTTAAATATAATAATTTAATTATATTTTGAAAATAACAGAGATGAATAATTTGTGATAATAAAAAATATTAATATATTAATAAAAAATATAAATAATAATAAAATAAAATAATAATTATTATAACAAGAGGATAAAAATAAGGGATTCCCTCAACATACCATATCATAATGACCCCTTAAAGATCCCCCTAATCATTAACCCATTTTATGACCCCATTCGATGTGTCTCCTCTCATACAGAATCCACTGAATCATGGTCAGGTTGTCCTAGGTTAGTATTCATTGTTATCTTATCTCACCCCCTGTTATGTTTTCTGTTCCCCCATTACTATGACTATCTTGGTTAAACCATATGTAAATTTATTGACCAATTTCTGTTCTTATTTTAATGTTAAGGAATTTATTTCCTTAATTATGATTCATTCATCCTAGATTATACATTATTAATACTTCACTGGTGATCTCCTAAATATTTTAATAGGACGTAATAATTGATATTAGAACCATTTATTTCTATTGATTCTAAACATGTTTTTTTCCTTATAATTATGGAGAAAAAAATCAATTAATTTTTAATATAGAATATATGGTTTATCTATACTTTTATTGTGTGTGAATGGTTTTTCATTTTTTATATAAAAGTGAAATCATAAATAATGAGTTTCTTACTATATATATATTTTTAAATATCTAAGTTCCCCATTAAAAATTTAATTGATTTAGAAAATTTGTATTTGTTTTTAAATTTTATTTTTGATATTATTTTCATATATTAAAGGGTTACTCATTTTATAAAACATGATGATCGAGCATCTCATGCAACATGAATTTTCAACATCACCATTTATACGTCTTTTTCAATCTAATCACATTTTTATTTATTATACTATATATTTTTTGAAATCTTAAAACTAAAGAACATGAACCTATAAATGTATATAAGTATGAGTATATATTTGTCAAGGTATAAATTTATTATAGAAAATGTGAATGTCTACAAATTATTATTCTGATTTATATATGTTTATGTATTTATATTTATGATTATAGTAAGGAAGGTAGTATTGTAATAAAAGTTGCATCTCTCGTAGATGATAATTAAATAGTTTATAATGATATATTTGTAATGTTTTAATGGTGTAAATATATTTAAAATTATTCATAATAATTGGGAAAAATAGTATGGTTTTTTCTATTTTCCTAGTTTTAACATTAAATAATATCATTCTCCCTTATTTAGGTGACACACACCATTTTAAATTTATTGTTCCTTTTATCACGGCTAACTCTTTCTAGTATGATAATTCATATAAATTCATCAATGATATATCTACTAGGGGTTTAGTATGAGAATTATTTATTTTTTTATAAATGAGGGATGTGCATAAATCATAGTTATTGAATGACCTTTATTGTAAGAAATTTTATAAGCACAATAAACAAGGTAATACTAGACAATTGCATTCTAATTGCGGTTTCTTTCCAAACTAGGGTAAAGTACATAGAAATACTGAAGTGTATATCTATAAGGTTCATGAAGAAGCTGATGTAGTGTTCTTCCAACGTGATTATTTTGGGACAAAATATCTCAATTGGACTACCGAGGCTGGTTAGGATCATATTTTTACACTAGGAATCCATTTTATTATTTTAGACCCTATAACACTTGGACCTAGAATAGATCCCTTGGAACATTTTTCTCAATATATTTTTTATTTAGTAAATTTGAATTTTATACCTTATTATTGTGACTCTTTAATTTTTTTATATGGACACATTTTTAGTTTTAGTTTATTATATACCATCAACATATGGTGATTACTCTACATCATACCCTATTCATATTTATTATTTATTATTCATTATTATAAGTGAATTGTAAATATTTTTTGAAAGTTGTTCTATTGTAAAAGTATTTATCCAACATGTTAAATTTGGTTAAAAATATAATATTAAAAAATAAAAATTTTCAATTTTGAATAGTATATAATAGATTGGTTAAATTTGTTAGTAATTATGTACATGATGATTTCTAATGTTGATCTATTTTTGATTAATTTATCTAAAAGATTATGAAAAATGCATTTTGTTCTTTATTTCTAAGATCTATTTGAAATAGAACATCAATTAATTTAGGTTCATCTGGAAAGGTAGTTGGTTTCATAATATGTGATTATATTCTCACACCAACCTCATATATCAATTGTAGTCTTATCATCTTCCTCTATATAGTATTATGGAATTGATTAATTTTGGTATTTTTAGAAAAAAAAAATTCATTTAGACATGTGTGAATAATACAGGATTTTGGGTCATTATATTTATTTTCATTTAACTTTTATGTGTGTATTTTTAAATTATTTCAATAAACAACATTGTAATTTTCCTACCATCAATATTTTTTGGTTTATAACTATTTAATTTGATAAGGATAAAAAAAAATTAATAGTTGATTCTACAATTGAGTATGGTAATAGTGAGTAGAGGGATTTTTTTGTTTTTTGATTCTAATTTAGATTTATTTATTTCATTCGTATCAAATTTTGGTGTGAATTTATATCATATAGAATGGCTATATCAGGCCTTTAGAATAATGAAAATTCATTTAAACTCAAATTTGAGGTCTAAATCATTCCAATTTATTGTTAATGATTCTCTATTTCTTTTGTGGAACTCATTGGGTATATGAACACCTCTATATATAGTGATAAGATTCTTAGATTGATTATCAAGATGAAATAAAATGGTTTATTAAAAATGGTTTCATATGATATTATTATTTAGGAAATAATGATATTATTGAATTATAACTACATAGAAATTAGTGGTATGTTTGTAATGGGTGTTTATCTAGAACGTTTCGAATCTAATCTACATGATTGTAATGGAATTATTGATCCTGGTTTCATTTTTTTTCTGTCCATTGATTGAGATGTGATGTAGCAGACATAAATTTCACATTACCTAAATAGGTGAATGCCTTGAAGATCATCCTCAATTTTATGAAAGAAATTCATAGAATATCATGTATATGAGGTCGCCTTTCCTGAAAAGTTATTCTATTTTGAAAATAAACAATTCATGTTGGATCAACTATATGAACTTGTGTGTGTTTGGAGCATGGATGGACACCATTTGACCATGTCATGAATCATTACTCATATATTTTTTGTATTTTTATTTAGGAACATTAGTTGATGGATTTCCTTGGGTCAAAATAGAAACAATATGAGAACCAGGGTTTATCATGTAATATGTTGATGCTATCAGTATGGATTTTTAAAACATGTTTTCAGGATCCAATTTTAATTTAATAATAATAAATTTTGAACTATCGTTTTAAATATATATTATTGGGAAATATTATATTTAGTGGATCAATGGGGACTATTTTATTTTCAGTATATTAATTTTTATTATGTGACACTTTATTTTTCCAACATGAAGTTATAATTTTAGAAATGGTAAATTTCAATGAATATATAGTTTTTGAAAATAAAATATAATACATTAGCATGGGATTTGGGTATGATATTTTTAATATTTTTTTAATTGGAGATGAACATGGCCCGGATGATTTAATAAATTCATGTAACATTGAATATTACTATCAAATATTTCATAATTTATAAATTACCTTTCAAATGTTTTTGGGATATGGGATTAGTGTTAGATAAGTTAATAACAAGGTATAAATATATTTAAAGTTAGGGGTTTTAATGAAAATCCTTGGGTTCCAAGGGGCCGTTATAAGAATTTATAGACATGGAAATATTTTAAGAGTTGTAATTACTTGTGATAATTAACCCACACTCATGTTCATCCATAGAAATTAGCTAGATTTATTATGAGACAGATGAATAATATTTGGGTAGTCTAGACTACTGATATTCTAAATCATGTTACCAAAGGTCAGAAGGTGGTAGGTCATAAGTTGGATTGTGTGACATTTGTGACTTAGGGTAACACTTGGAGTCACTTGATAATCATTATTCTCAATCCATCCAGACCATTGTCTACAAGCTAATATTTATTCCATAATGTCATACTTATGGCGTATATTTTGGATTATTATTTAAAATTATATTAAATAATTACATGTTCATGTTTATTAATATTATCCTTAATTATGGTTCATTTAAGGGATGTAAAATCTAACTTTTGGATATATTTGGTCATCTGATTGATGTGACCAGGTCACTCGAAGCCTGATTTTCATGTTTGAAAATGGATTGGTTGGGTGGGGAATAAAAATTTAAAATATAATTTTATTATTTTTATCATAAAATATTATTCATATTTTATTATCAATTTTTTTTTTCAATATCTGGTAACACCAACATAAAATGTATATGCATTATTTATTCTTTTAAATGATCGTGTTTCGATTCACTATGTCCAATTTCCAAAATAAAATATAATTTTGAGGTATGTAGTTGGTGGTACCTTAGTGATTCCCTTATATTGGATGTAAACACTATATTGGATAAATATAAGGACCAAATAGAATGTACTTACATGATAAATATGATACATGAAATAATATTAGTGGTAAATTTGTAAATAATATTTACATTATATGTTGGTTAGTTTGTTGAGTATTATAAGAATAAAAAATTATATTGTTGAATATCAATAATGATGTGAATGGGTAAATAGTGTTGTATGAATTATAATTTCATTTAATATAAAATATCTAGTTAAGGAATTATCATCAGGTAAAAACATAATGATTTGATCTTCTCAAATTTATTTGGATCATGATAAATTATGAATAATGGTTGTGAGGTGATGTGATGATTTATAATTCATGCGATGCTTCTAAATTATTGTTCTAAATGATATTATAAAATATATATTTTTTAAGAATGACATGTTATATAAAAATGGTGTAAAATGATCAATGACAATATGGTTGGTGATTTAAAAATGATTTTATGGTATCATAAAGTATGTGAGAATTGATTTTTGGAAAATATAAAACTTGTTTTAAATAAAATTGATCACAAAACATGATGTTTAAGAAAAAATCATTTATTAGATCATGATATTACAAGGAAAAAACCTATGAGGTATTCCGTAAAACACTATTTAGTGATATTGTGTTATTATAAGAAAACACACAACATAGTTGTATTTAAAATACCCTTATTTTACTATGTGATAATATGGTTTGAACACTCCCCATAACAATTATAATGACAATGTGGGTTTGTAAAAATAATGTATGGTCATATATTCTGGGGGTTTTTCTAACACATAACCAATTGAAATATATGATTAATATAATATTTTTCTTCCATCAGTATGGTTAATAATATTTTGACGATTTTTAGATAACAACTATATTGATTTCTGTTTATGATTATTCATTTTTGAGGGTTTATCTATTTCATTATTGATTATCACTTTTTAGGTTATTAGTTTCTCATCTCTCCATTTATAGGACATCTAAATAGTGGAGAGATTCATGAATAATATCGATTTATCCTAGAGGTGAAATAAATGTCATTTTTTCACCATTGATTTTAATTTATGGACTTTGTATAAAAAATTCATTTTTATGAAATTTTAATATTCCATACTTTTGAAATTATTTAATTTATTTATTTCATACCATTTTTTGGTTTTACTATTAACAATTAAATACATGTAGTTAAATTGTTCAAATATGTAATTTAGGAAAATGAATAATAAAAATATATTTATAATGTAATTTAATTTTAAGGAAAATTAAAAAATATATATTATACGAAGAAGAAATTAGTAGGTCTTTCTCCCCTCTTATATTGTATAGACCCCCAACCCCCTAGAGGGATCCATCGTCAGGCACCCCAATGTTTGAGCCACATTGATAAACCTCATCTCCACTAGTCACATTTGAATATTGGTCAAGTCATCAATTATAAGGCTCTAATTCACATTAATATTCATATCATCGTGTTTCCTTTTCCTTGTCATTTATCCTATAATGGATAAACCCTAGGTCAAGGTTTGGATCATTTTTATGTTTTTTGACACAATGGTTAAAGATACCTTTTCCAGTTTTAGTTCATCCTGAATTTTATTTTTCAGAGAATTTGACATTGATTTGAGTTGGATTTTTCAATTCCCAAATCATTGATTTTATAATCCATGATTATATTTTATTCAAAAATTAATTTTTGAAATTTTAAATATAGGATAAAATATATTTATTGAATTTATAATGTTAAAATTATGAGTTCTCTTGATTTTCATTAGATATGAATGGGATTCCATATTTAAATGATATTTTCAACTATAATTCACATGTTATGAACGATGGTTATTTATTAATTTCTAAATTATACCTTTTTTATATACTTTATGGTTTAAATGGATTTATTTCTTTCATATAAGGTCTTCTAAAGAAATTATTTATATTTAAGTGGGTTTCCTTATATAAAAACATGTCGTTTCTGCTTTTTACAGAACTTTGATTATTGAAATTTAATATTAAATTTATTATTGAGGATGATCAAAATGTTAATATTTATATTAGAAGTAAATTTTTTTAAAGTTATGTAACACCCCATGATTTTATTACACATTTCTCTTTAAATATATTTATTTTTTTAAAAAAAATTAAATACATGAAGCCCTTAGTCTAAATGAAATGTGATACAAATTACAATTTTTACCTGGCTATTAAATTTAATGTTTGAAAAGTAATACAATAATTATAAAACATATATAGAGAGAATTTTTAAAGACCGGTAAAATACAAGGGAAATTTTTTCTTAATTGTTTTTGGAATTTTCCAAGAACGCGGTTTTTTACGGCACTTGATTCTGATGCCCGGTGTGCCCGGAATCAATTTACGAGGTTTGCCTCGGGTACGATCAGTGAACGAACGAGCGGGAATTTCTAACTTTTGAACCGGTGCTCGGAATCAAATTCCGAGGGCACCGATGAACTCGCAACGCCGGTAATCGCTTAAGGGAACCTTTACCGTAGTTGCGTTTGTGCGGGAGAAGAAGTTAATTATTGGGGTTTAATTAAAGAAAAGTAAATAAAATTGTTGGATAAATTTTATTTCTTATCAAGGTGGTTAATTTCTCCCATGGGAAGTTGGTGGTGGGGCCCACATCCACCCAACTTCCCATGTGTGGATAATTGAATGGGTGGGGCCCACACGAACCCCCCACCTTTTCAAATTCCTTAACTCCCTAATACCTCTTAACCCCTCACCTTTTTAACTCCCCATTAACAAACATTCATTAATTTTTGACAACTTGTTATAATTAATAATGTGAGTTACATAATTTCAAACTCATGAAATTCAAATGGTTAGATTGTGTTAATAATTTAAGACTTGGTCTTATTTAATTATTGTTAGAGTTTTTTCCACCTAGAGAGGATTGGGAAGCGTGAAGTCTTCTTCTTCTTCTTCAACCTCGATGAAGAACTCGAAGAACACTGTTCTTCAACGAAGAACATCTCCGTCGAAGAATGCGACGTCTTCTTCCAACGACGTTTCCTCTTCGAACGCACCTCGAAGACAATGGAATCGACGTTCATTTTCCGCGACACCCGACCTCTGCGACACTCGTCTTCTGCAGCTCGATTAACGTGCACCGTTCCTGAACTGAGGTAGGGGATTGTAATTAATTCTTTTGTTCGTGATACTTTCCTGAATTTCTTCGTGAAATTCTAAAAACCATTTGTTATCGAATAATGCGAGGGGGTCGGACTGCACAAACATGGCCGACCCTCCTTCTTAATTTTCGTGTTGGTTCCTTGTGGTTGGTACGGGAGAGTGTGGTGTTGTCGCACCATGCAGTTTCATGCGGAAGGAAATGTGTGGCGCCGTCGCGCGGCGCCGTGGAAAGAAGTTTAAGAACGCGACGCCGTTGTGCCGCGTCGAAGAAAACCGAAGACACCGCGACCGGAGCGGGGGCACCGCACCGGACGACAAGGGTCGTGGCCGGTTTTGGTTCGCGGCGGAGAAAGGTGACCGGCGGCCGGACCGGGCCGCCGGTGTCGGAGCTGGAAGGGGACCGGCCACCGCCGGTCCCGTTGAGCAGGAACCGGCCGGCCAGGTCAGGCCCGCCGGACAGGGAGGAGCCGGGGGAAATAAATTCCTCCGACCGGCTTCAAACGACCCCCTTTAATTGAGGGGGGGTTTCGGTTACACAGGGGGGGCAGGCGCCCCCCCCCCCCCTTTGCCGAAACGGCTCGGCCAAAGGCCGAGCCAGACAGCGCGCTAGGCGCGCTGTGCCAAGCCGGACCGGCGCTTGGCTGGTCTACCAGGTCGCGCCTGGCCGAGCCGCGCCCAGCCGAGTCGGGCCATGCCGGGCCGGGCCGACCCGGACCCGGGGCTGGTCGTCCCGGTTCGAGCCAACCAGGGGGTCTCGGGCCGGGTCGGTCCTGGCCCGAAACCCCCGTTTTCGGACTGTTTGGGTTCAATTGCCCATAACTCGGGCTACGGACCTCCGATCGATGCCCCGTCAGCGGAGACACAATCCTTAGAATGAGACGGTTGTTTTGGTATATCTCATTCAAGTTTTCTGAATACTTTGTGTTCGGCCGGGTTGGTTCGTACACGAAACCAATCGGGCCCTCGGAGCGGAAACACTCATATCTTGAGCTTAGGACGTCCGATCGACGTGCCATCGACTTTGTTGTTTTCCTCTAAGTGAGATGGATATTTTGGCGTACTCCGCCCGAGGTTTGGACAAAATTGGAGTACGGTCGGGTTTGTTTTGACTTAAAAACCAACCGGGCCCCTGGGACAAAAAAGCCATGAACTCTCAGACCGGGCGTCCGATTGACGCACCGTCTGTTGCGTTGAGTTCCTGTTGACGATACATAACATTTGGATACATCAACTCTGGACTATGTGTCCATTGATGTATCAGCCTCTCTGCTCGTGGAGCGGACCCTCCCGAACGAGCTTGCTGTGTGCGGAAATCCTAGAGCTGGCTGCGACTGGTAATGTGACTGCGACGACGACTGTGTAGAAATCCTCAGTGGATTAGACGATGACGACTACAGTAGTCAGCGATCCTATGTGGATCAGTGCTACCGATCCTGTGTGGGTCCGATCCTGTGTGGGTCAGCACTCAGCGGTTCTGTGTGAGCCAGCGCCTACAGATCCTGTGTGGGTTAGATCCTGTGTGGGTCTTTGCGGGGGTTAGTACCTATCAAACCTTTGTGGGTCCGACGACTTAGATGGATCAGTGATCATCTCGATCGTCTTTCGAAGAAGTATACCTGTGTGAGCTGAATCCTGTTTGCATTCCTGTGTGGATTTTTTTGTGCTATCCTATGTGGAATACATATGCTTTCCTGTGTGGACTGGGTTGTACTTGGGCTCGGAGGTTAGAGCGTATTGGAATTGATGACTTCAGTATATGTACGGGCATATATCTAAGCAGTGTCGTTTGTTACTTCGTGATTGTATCATTCATTTTTGGTTTATCCTTTGTGGATTTTGGGAGACCTTCAGGGGTCTCGGGGTCCCTACTGAGTGGCTTATACTCACCCCTGCACGGGCTATGCCTGCACTACGTTGTGTTGGTTGCAGACGACGAACAACGTTGATCGTGGTTGAGGCTTGCAGAGCAGGACGATACCTGGAGGTGGACCATTGGGCGGGATGTACTCGGAGCGGACGTCGGGACCCGAGGAGCAGTGGAGCTATCTGTACCCACCCTTCAGGTGGAATTTCCAGTGGACAGCTCAGCGTAGCAGCTTTTACTTTTCAGTTGCTATTTTTTATTTCGAGTTGTACTTTACTTTCAGTTTCGGTTTGTATACTGGCCCATTTAATTTTCCGCGCTTACTGTTGTACCAGTTTTTACTTAGTGTTTACTTTTTCTGCTTACTTACTCTGAGGTGCTTGATACTTTACAAAGGCAATGCCTTCCCTTTTACCGGGATTTAAGCCTTGGTGCTAGTCGCCAGCCCCTGGTCTATGGAAGGAGGGCTTGGGGAAGTCACGACACGGGCCCCGAGGATGGGTCGTGACAAATTGGTATCAAAGGAGTTCGGTTCTACCACAAACTCTGATCTTTCTTCCATGTGAAGAAATTGTGTTAAGTGTATTGGGTGTGGTTATCAGTCCAGGGAGTCCAGTGTTGGTGTGGCGACCGACGTATCCGTACACCAGGACCCTGACTTCTAATTTCCGACTTAATGCACGAAAACATTAATTGTGTGTGTGTTTCAAGTTTTTTTGTGATTACTTTGTATCAGCTCACCAGGTATACTGTTCTGACCATGGTGCACCTGTTTCCTTTTCAGGATGGCCCCACGACGGCAGCCAGCTAGGGTTCCAAGAGTCGAGTGTGATGACAGCCCACCGAGCGACGAGGCCTCAGTGCAGGGCCCTTTGTCAGCAGTGGCACCGGCGGTAGCTCTACCCGCCGAGCCACCGATACTTCCAGCACCAGCCGCTGACGATGCACGTCGCCTTAGCGCACTTCATGAGTTCCAGTGCCAGCAACCACCCAGGTTTCGTGGGGAGACAGACCCCCAGGCATCCGAGAACTGGCTTGAGGCAGTCGTACGAGTTTTCAGGCTAGTGAGGACACCAGCATACCTCATGGTGATCCTCGCTGCGAGCCTACTACACGCAGCCACGGGCCGATGGTGGAGTTTGATGCTCCAGGTGCACGATGAAGCATCTCTACTTTGGACAGACATTTAGAGCCTCTTCCGCTCGGAGTTCGTCCCTTCCACCCTCCGTGCGGTGCGTATTCAGGAGCTTTTTCAACTGCGGCAGGGCATCATGACGATCACCCAGTACTCGCCGAGATTTACCGATCTCTCGTGCTACTCGACCGACATGGTACGAGACACATTCTTCCAGGCCCAGACCTTTGACCAGGGTTTGAGACACGAAATCAGGGCATCGCTGAGCTCCCTCAGCATTCCGACTCAGACAGGAGTACTGGAGCGGGCCCTTTTGATCGATAGTTTTTTTGATGAGTCTACACCAGCACCAAGACCCACCGCAGGGCGTCACGTAGCAGAGTGTTCCACATCAGGCAGTCGACGGATGAATCATGGGTCCAGGTAGACCAGACTCTTAGGAAGACGACCTCAGGACACTGGCTCAGCAGTGCGGGGCACACAGCGTGGAGCCAGTCTTTCGAGAGGCAGACAATGTTACTCGTGCGGCGGGCAGGGCCACATGGCTCGTGACTGCCCGACCCGCCGTGCCAAGGAGCAGTAGATGGTTGAGGGACCATCGAGGCAGAGGTAGAGGGTCGACCGTGGCAGTCCGTAGGGAGGAGTCGGATGAGGCAGAGGAGCTGGCTGAGCAGTAGGTGGTGGGCGACGCTTTGAGGCTCTACAACCACCACCACCAGGAGGTCCACCCCGACCACAGGGAGCTGGCGGGCAGAGGCAGGCACAGCTCCAGGCAGCAAAGGCCTACGACCACGGCGCTCCCGAGATGATTCGAGGTACTATCTGTGTCTATTCCACCCTTGCTGAAGTACTTATAGACACAAGAGCGAGTCACTCTTTCATAGCCGCTGCCCTTGTTCGGAGCTCGGATATTCCGACAGAGCCGTTGGCTTGATCCTTACGGCTAGAGACTCCTACGGGAGCAGACTCGACGATTACGCACTGGTGCCGGCAGTGTGAGTTTACTCTAGGAGGTGAGAGCTTCGGCTGGGATCTTCTTGTAGCGGCATCGAGGCCTTACGACGTGATCTTGGGCATTGATTGGTTATCTACGGTCCATGCACAGATTGACTGTTTTAGGTGCAAGGTGCGATGTTTACGCACCGACGAGAGAAGTTTCACCTTCACCGGTGAGAAGGGATCCTTTGAAGCACAGGATGGACTTCCGTGGAGGAGAGGACAACCCATCACTCATCAGTTGTCTAGCTTCATCTTAGGAGAAGTTGACGTGCGGAGTCCTGGTTTTCCTGCAGTGGTGGATCAGTTTTCAGATGTTTTTCCGGACGACGTTCCAGGACTACCTCCTCACAGATAGGTAGAATTTTATATTGACATGTACCCCAGGACATCCCCGATATCCACCCCAGCATATCAGATGGCCCCTGTAGGGCTTCGAGAGCTACGAGTACAGTTGGAGGACTTACAGGGCAAGGGGTTCATCCGACCCAGTGTTTCACCCCAGGATTCCCCGATATTGTTCGCCATGAAGGTGGACGGGAGCTTGCGACTTTGTGTCAACTATCGTCACCTGAACCAGGTGAAAGTGAGGAACAAGTATCCGCTACCGAGGATTGATGACCTCTTCGACCAGCTCAAGGGAGCACGGTGGTTCTCGAAGATAGACCTCAGGTCAGGCTATCATCAGCTCAGAGTTCGAGACGAGGACATACAGAAGACGACCTTCAGATGTCGGTATGGCCACTATGAATTATTGGTTATGCCCTTCAGTGTAACCAATTCTCCAGTAGTGTTCATGGCCCTCATGAACAGGATCTTTCAGCCATACCTCGATCGATTTGTCGTGGTCTTCATCAATGACATTCTGATTTACTCGACGACTGAGGAGGAGCATGACTACCATTTGTGGGTTGTACTAAACACACTCTGAGAGCACCAAATTTATGGTAAGCTCTCTAAGTGTCAGTTCTGGATACGTGAGGTCCACTTCATGGGACACGTCACCTCAGAGGCGGGAGTTGCATTGGATCCTGCGAAGATCGAGGAAGTGTTAGCTTGGGAGCCACCCAAGAGCGTGACGGAGGTGCGGAGTTTCTTGGGACTAGCTGGATACTACCATAGATTCGTGCCAGACTTCTATAGAGTTGTAGAACCACTCTCAGCTTTGAAAAAGAAGGGGAAACCCTTCGTGTGGTCAGACGGATGTCAGCAGAGCTTCCAGGAGCTGAGACAGAGATTGGCCAGCGCACCTATCTTGAGGTTGCCTGAGGAGGGAGTAGGGTACGTAGTTTACTGCGATGCATCAGGGACCGGACTCAGATGAGTCCTGATGCAGGAGCGGGCAGTGATCGCCTATGGATCACGTCAGTTGAGGCCGCATGAGCAGAACTACGCTACCCATGACCTAGAGTTAGCAGTAGTGGTCTTCGCTCTGAAGACATGTCGACACTACCTGATGTGCGACCGCTATACAGTCTTTTCTGACCATCAGAGTCTTAGGTACATCTTCTCTCAGAATGACCTGAACCTGAGACAGCGGCGATGGCTCGAGTTCTTCCAGTACGATGACTTTGAGATAGTATATACTCCTGGAAAGGGGAACGTAGTAGCTGATGCCCTCAGCAGGAGGACGGGCATTCAGTTACTTGAGGAGGCGAAAGAGCAGCTAGCCGCTTTGCAGATATCATTCGTGGATAGAGATGGGGTAGCCTTCCTTCAGTCTCTCACAGTCACTCCTCCACTACTGCAGCGAGTCAGAGAGGAACATCGTGGGGACATTGACTGTGAGACACGACGTGCACAGATATCCTCAGGACAGGCACCTGATGGTTTCTCCTTTAGAGCAGAGCATGACATCCTTTTCAGAGGACGTACCATGGTACCAGTCGCTTTATGGGAGGAGGTGCTGAGAGAGTTTCACACTTCTCCTTTAGCGGTACATCCTGGAGTGGAGAAGATGTACCAATATCTCAGATGACAGCACTGGTGGTCTGGCATGAAGAAGGTTGTGGTAGAGTTCGTTTCTCGATGCCTCACCTGCTAGCAGGTGAAAGCTGAGCACCAGGTACCAGCAGGCTTGGTACAACCCTTGGAGGTTCTGGAGTGGAAGTGGGATGACATATCTAAGGACTTTGTGACTGGACTTCCACATTCTTCCAGAGGTCACGACTCCATTTGGGTGATTGTTGACCGACTCACCAAGTCGGCACACTTCTTACCCATCAGAGAGAAGGACTCAGTAGAGAGCTTGGGATGACTTTACATTCAGGATATTGTGCGGCTTCACGGTGTGCCATCATCTATCGTCTCTGATCGAGATACTCGTTTTACTTCCCGTCTATGGAAGGGATTACATGAGGCGTTTGGGATGCAGATACGTCTGAGCACATCCTTTCACCCTCAGACGGATGGCCAGACGGAGAGGACCATTCAGACTCTCGAGGACATGCTCCGCGCATGTGTCCTCGACATTGGTCGTAGCTTGGAGGACCACCTACCCTTGGTGGAGTTTGCGTACAACAACAGATATCACTCCACCATCGGGATGGCACCGTATGAGGCGTTGTACGACCGAACTTGTAGATCTCCTTTGTGCTGGAAAGACCCTGGGGAGTCAGCACATGTGGGGCCGGAGATGGTCCAGGCCATGACAGAGAAGGTCCAGGACATCCAGGAGCGGATGAGGACAGCTCAGAGCCGGCAAAAGTCTTATGCTGACAGGAGGCCGAGGCCACTAGTGTTCGAGGATGGAAATCACGTCTTCTTGCGTGTCTCACCTCGACGAGGATTACAGAGATTTGGTCGAGGCGGCAAGTTGTCTCCACACTTCATCGGACCATTCCAGGTCCTCAACAAGATTGTCGAGGTGGCTTATCATCTGGATTTACCACCTCAGTTGCACTGGGTGCACGACTTCTTCCACGTATCTCAGCTGAGGAGATATGTGCACGACCCGACGCACATCATTTACCAAGGGGAGCTTGACGTTGACGATGGGGTGACTTTTACGGAGGTCCCGGTGGAGATTGAGGATCGATAGAAGAAGGTCCTACATGGATGATTGATTCCTCTAGTGCGCATCAGATGGCAGCACAGAAACCTTCATGAGAGCACTTGGGAGCGGGAGGCTCAGATGTGTGCTCAGTACCCTCATTTTTTTCCCTAGTTTTGATGTATCTTTATGGGGATGTAAAGCCCTGAGGTGGGAGTAATGTAAAGACACGTAAAATTCAAGGGAAAATTTTTCTTAATTTTCTTTTGAATTTTACAAGAATACGGTTTCTGACGGCACTTCATTCTGATGCCCGGTGTGCCCAGAATCTATTTCCAATGTTTGGCTCGGGTACGTTCAGTGAACGAACGAGGGAGAATTTCTATCTTTTGAATCGGTGCTCGGAATCGAATTCTGAGGGCACCGATGAACTCGCAACGCTGGTAATTGCTTAAGGGAACCTTTACCGTAGTTGCGTTTATGTGGGAGAAGAAGTTAATTATTGGGGTTTAATTAAAAAAAAGTAAACAAAATTGTTGGATCAATTTTATTTCTTATCATGGTGGTTAATTTCTCCCATGAGAGGTTGGTTGTGGGGCCCACATCCACCCAACTTCCCATGTGTGGATAATTGAAGGGGTGGGGCCCACACGAACCCCCACATTTTCAAATTCCTTAACTCCCTAACCCCTATTAACCCCTCACCTTCCTAACTCCCAATTAACTCACTTTCATTACTTTTTGACAACTTGTTATAATTAATAAAGTGAGTTACTTAATTTCAAACTCTTGAAATTCAAATGGTTAGGTTGTGTTAATAAATTAAGACTTGGTCTTATTTTATTATTGTTAGAGTTCTTGCCACCTTGAGAGGATTGAGAAGTGTGAAGTCTTCTCCTTCTTCTTCAACCTCGACGAAGAACGCAAAGAACATCGTTCTTCAACGAAGAACATCTTTGCTGAAGAATGCGACGTCTTCTTCCAACAACGTTTCCTCTTCAAACGCACCTCGAAGACAACAGAATCGACGTTCATTTTCCGCGACGCCCGACCTCCGCGACGCTCATCTTCCGCGGCTCGATTAACGTGCACCATTCCTGAACCGAGGTAGGGGATTGTAATTAATTCTTTTGTTCGTGATACTTTCCTGAATTTCGTCGTGAAATTTTAAAAACCATTCGTTATCGAATAACGCGAGGGGGGTCGGACCGCACAAACACGGCCGACCCTCCTCTTTAATTTTTGTGTTGGTTCCTTGTGGTTGGTGTGGGAGAGCGTGGTGTCGTCGCACCACGTGGTTTCATGTGGTTGGTAATGTGTGACGTTGTCGCACCTCGCTGTGGAAAGAAGTTCAAGAACGCGACGTCGTCACGCCGCGTCGAAGAAAATCGAAGACGCCGCGGCCGGAGCGGGGCCGCGGCGGAGGGGCATGGTGCCATCGCACCGCTCCGGACGACAAGGGCTGCGGCCGGTTCCGGGCCACAGCGGAGCAAGGTGACCGGCAGCCGGACCGGGCCACCGGTGTCGGAGCTGGAAGGGGACCGGCCATCGCCGGTCCCGTTGAGGAGGAATCGGCCGGCCAGGTCGGGCCGGCCGAACAGGGAGGATTCGGGGGAAATAAACTCCCCCAGCTGGCTTCAATCGACCCCCCTTAATTGAGGGGGGGGGGGATGCGGTTACACAGGGGGCAGGCGCCCCCCCTTTGCCGAAACGGCTCAGCCAAAGGCTGAGCCAGACAGCGCGCTGGGCGCGCTGTGCCCAGCCGGACCGGCGCCTGGCCGGTCAGCCAGGCTGGGCCGCTCCGGGTCGGGCCGAGACCCGCCGGGCCGGGCCGCGCCCAGCCGGGCCGGGCCGTGCCGGACCGGGCCAACCGGGTGGGTCTCGGGCCGGGTCGGTCTGGGCCCGGAACCCCCGTTTTCAGACCATTTGCGTTCAATTGCCCATAACTCGGGCTACGGACCTCCAATCAGCGCGCCGTCAGCGGCGACATGATCCTTAGAATGAGATGGTCGTTTCACTATATCACACTCAAGGTTTCGGAATACTTTGTGTTCGGCCGGGTTGGTTCGTACATGAAACCAACCGGGCCCTCGGAGCGGAAACGCTCATATCTTGAGCTTCGGACGTCCGATCGACGTGCCGTCGACTTTGTTGTTTTTCTCTAAGTGAGACAGATCTTTTGGCATAATCCGCCCAAGGTTTCGACATAGGTGGAGTATGGTCGGGTTGGTTTTTCCTTAAAACCCAACCGGGCCCCTAGGACGAAAAAGCCAATAACTCTCAGACCGGGCGTCTGATTGACGCGCCGTCTGTTGCGTTGAGTTCCTGTTGACGATACCGAACTTTTGGATACATCAACTCTGGACTATGTGTCAGTTGATGTATCAGCCTCTCAGCTCGTGGAGCGGACCCTCCCGAACGAGCTTGTTATATGCGGAAACCCTATAGCTGGCTGCGACTGCTACTGTGACTGTGACGACGACTATGCAGAGATCCTCAGTGGATTCGACGACGACGACTACAGCACTTAGTGATCCTGTGTGGATCAGTGCTACCCATCCTATGTGGGTCCGATCCTATGTGGATCAGCGCTCAACGGTTCTGTGTCAGCCAGCGCCTACAGATCCTGTGTGGGTCCGATCCTGTGTGGGTCTTTGCGGGGGTTAGTACCTATCGATCCTTTGTGGGTCCGACGACTTAGATGGATGAGTGATCATCTCTATCTTCTTTCGAAGAAGTATACCTGTGTGAGATAAATACTGTTTGCTTTCCTGTGTGGATTGTGTTTTTCCATCCTATGTGGAATACGTATACTTTCCTGTGTGGACTGGGTTGTACTTGGGCTTGGAGGTTGGAGCGTATTGCAATTGATGACTTAGGTATATGTATGTGCATATACCTAAGCAGTGTCGGTTGTTACTTCGTGATTGTATATTTCCTTTGTGGTTTATCCTTTGTGGATTTTGGGAGACCTTCGGGGGTCTCGGGGTCCCTACTGAGTAGCTTATACTCACCCCTGCACGGGATATGCCCGCACTACGTTGTGTTGGTTGCAGACGACGGACAGCGTTGATCGAGGTTGAGGCTTGCAGAGCAGGACAGTACATGGAGGTGGACCACTGGGTGGGACGTATTCGGAGTGGATGACGGGAACCGAGGAGCAATGGAGCTATCTGTACCCACCCTTTAGGTGGAATTTCTAGTGGACAGCTCGACATAGCAGCTTTTACTTTTCAGTTGTTGTTTTCTCTTTTGAGTTGTACTTTACTTTCAGTTTGGGGTTTTATACTGGCTCATTTACTTTTCCGCACTTACTGTTGTACCAGGTTTTACTTAGTGTTTACGTTTTCCGCTTACTTACTCTGAGGTGCTTGATACTTTACAAAGGCAATGCCTTCCCTTTTACTGGGATTTACGCCTTGGTTCTAGTCGCCAGCCCCTGGCCTATGGAAGGCGGGCATGGGGTAGTCACAGCACGGGCCCCGAGGACGGGTCGTGACAGATTATATATTATGAAAATTTATTTATTAATTCATAAAATATAATAGATTAATTTTGATTATAGAGATTATATCTTTCAAAAATAAGTTTTCATCAAAATTGATTTTTATTATATTTTGTTTATTGATATTATATATAATTAATTTAATTTTTTAAAATTGTAATTTTATAAATGTTTTTTTTAAAATAATCATGCCAAATTAGTATAGGGTTTTTTTTAAATTTTATGGGAATGTTGATTTTTGGGGGAATCGTGAAAATACAAAATTTTAAGGAAAAATATTTTTTCATTTATACTCTATAAAAATATTAGTTTTATTTATATATTTTTTTAAAAATTACGTTTAAATAAATTTTTAAATACAAAAATTTATACCAATTAAATCAACCGTATTCATTTTTTATATGAAAATACATTTAGACATAAAATGAGTTTTTTTAAAACCATTTCTCTTCGCATTATGTTTGATTTTCATAAAATGATGTAATGCCACATATAGTGATCGAATTTGGAAGAATGTATTTAATAATTTTATTATGAATAATTAATATTATATAATAATGTAAAATTAATATTTTTTCATAATGAATAGTTCCATAGGTAAAAAATCATTACTACGGTAAATTTAAAAGTGATTAATTATGGTTAATGTAAATAGATAATGGTTAGAATAATGGAAAATCATATATAAATCCTTCAGGTTAAATATATTTAATTAATATAACAATATATTTATAACTTTGGTATTATTTTCAATCATTTCTCTTTAGTATGGCACAAATGTATTAAAATTGTTTGGAAAATCCCATTTGCGTCCTCTCCCACCCATATAAAAAGACATCCCTCCTATATCATAATTAATCCAATTAAATAACCCATCCAAGTATATACACTCTAAATTCACTTATCTACATCTCCATAAATGAATTCAATGTTTATTGCATCATAAAATACAATGAAAAGGTTATTTAATAAGTTATATAAATGTGGTTTACTAGAGAATAGGTAATCATCTTACTTATCCTATACTATTTTATTACTACTTCTACCTCAGTTATATCATTTGTATCCCTCATATAATAATAATAATATAATAATCCAATATATAATAAACTGCTATTATGATTATATAACCACTAACATTCAGTCTCTTTTCTAAAAAATATGACGTCGAATATTGCCCATCTATATTGTAGACTACAGTCTCTACATAGATATATGATTCATTTTCTCCTACCATAATTCCTTATGATTAATTATGAATGACTTAAAATTTATATATTATATTTTATAAATTATTAATTTTATAATTAAAATTTCATATCTACTTTCTCTTCTTTTAATCCATTGGAAAATAATAACATTGCTCCTGTGTACGTATGAACTACCACCAATATAAATTTATGTGATATTTTTTCCATTTTATGTTTACAGGGATTATAATATAGATAAATTTAATAAATATATATGATATATATGAAATGATTTTTGATTCTATACTAGTGAATAATTTGTTATATTAATTATTATTACATCCATCATGATGTGGATACATCACACTTGTTTACATACATAATATCATCTCAACAATGGTATATAAATCATTTTTCATCAATACATTATAGGAAAAATTATAAAATATTTTCTTATTAAAATATATTACACATATATTGTTATTAATATTATGAATAATCTTAAATGATGAATATGGAGATCGAAAAACAACTATCAAACTCAAAAAATAGTAAAATGCATAATGGTTTTCACTAGAATATACATATTAATGATGAATTTTTAATTATATAAAAATTATAAATTATAAAATAATGATGCCTAATTATCTATGAATTAATATGTTTATAGTATATATTTATAATAAATATTTATTTATTTTACATGACATTTGAACTCATACAAATAAATGTTAAACATGAGTTGGGGTTTATGTTTCAATCAAATTTTAATAAGGTTTCTATTTATAAATTTATTTTGATGAAATTATAGGATCTAAATCTAAAAGATAATATCCATTATTAATATTATCATGTTATCCATGGAATATTTATATTAATTACTCATTTTTTTTATTTGGTACATATAATTATCATGAAATATTTTTTAGAAAAATTTTCATTATTTTTTTTGGATGGGAATCATTTCATCCATGTCCACGTTTTATTTATAATGATTTCAAGAATGATATTGTGATTCATCAATGAATATTAAATGAAATTTGTACCTGTATTTTACATTCTATATTAACGTTTTAGAATAATAATTTTGCAGTCTACCAAATGGAACACTTTTTCATTTTTACCAAAAATGTGTGGTGATGTTTTTAAATCATACTCCACCTAAATGGAATTTAAATATTTAGGATTGAGTAATGATTAAATACTTCTTTTAATGTTATAAAAGATTACATTTAATGAAATTTTCTTAAATGATATATTAGAAAAATGTATATTTTAAATCAGTTAATTCAGATTGGAGAGGGTATATTAAACAATAAATAATATATATATATATATATGTATATGTATATTAAGGATGTTTTTTATTAATGATTGAATAATATTATCTTCATTAATTTTTTTCAAGGGATATGGTCTAATGATGTCATAAATTTTCATTCTCGTGGTGTTTTATCAATATGATGCTAATATTATTATGAAACTAATTTAAGTTACATGGTTTATTCTATGATAAATTATTTATGAAACAATTTTCAATTCTATAGGTTACGATAAATTCATATGATAAATGTTTTATAATATGATGGAAGATGTAATATTGAATCGTTATTATGTTATTGGCCATGCATTAAATATATAGTCTTCCACTGATTTCAGTAATTTGATATTGATAAATACTATGGTTAAGATGACAAGAATGGATATAATTACAAAAATTTCATAATTGTTGTAACAGGAGTATGGTTTCTTGTTTCTTTACTCACAAGAATATGTGTCACAATGACTGTGAAATATTTCATCAAATTCTAATTTCTGAGTATGATATCTTAATATACATGGTCACAACATTTTATGTAGACAATAATTTTATTATCTATGTTTAAATGATTTATATTTCATCCCCATTTCATGATATTTTCCATTAATGTGAATCTTGAATTGAAATTAAATATTTGATTCCTTTATTGATCATGACTCTATATGTGAATAGTTATTGGAGTTTATGAAAACTTTTTATATGATTAGGAATATATTATATTGTAAACATACACTTGAATATCTTATCAATACATTAGGATCATATTGTGATGTGATGATTTTTGTCCCCTCTTGTTACACTTTCTGAGAATGAGATCACACTATTTCTAATGTTATCATTCCCAATGTTTTAATGGATGGTTTTATGTGTGATGTGTAAAAAAGGGTACCTTGTTCCATGGTAATTGTTTGAACTAATTAATATTGTACCTGATTAACCAATTTTTTATCTAGTAATCAATGAAAAAATAATAATTTATGTCATTGGATTTTTATTATTGTGAACTTTTTTAATATTTATCTAACTTTTCTTATTAGTTAGATATTTTTTTCTCAGGAAATTCGCTTGGTATCAGAAATTTTTTAGTTAATCATTAGATATTATAGTTAGATATAATTTTATAGAACATAAGGGATATATCTATAAATACAATTACCTCATAATGTTTTTTTAAATAGTGATTTATTGGTTTTCCAAGAAAATATATCGATGTGTCTATAATATAAATACTTTTCTCATTGGGGTAACAAATTTAAATGGGTCTGAATGGGTATCGACTTAATCATCATTAGATCTTGATAATTCAGAATAATACTTCACAGCTGGATAGACAGTCTCAAAGGATATGTATTCGATAATTTATATTCTCATTATGTAAATTGAAGAAGGATTTAATTAATTATGACCATGGTTGGACTTGGTTTATCCTATGGTTTCATATGTTGATACAAGGGATTCATAATTTTTTAAGTATCATGAGTTTATTTATATCAGTAAATAATTAATCACTATGATCATTATTGCTTGATACATACAATATGTTATCTTTTTTAATAAATGGATTGAATCAGAATGAATAAATTTTATGGATAATATAAAAGAATTTAAAATGAACATGATCTAGAGAATGTAAATTGATTTGAAGTGTGAAAATATTATCATATCGTTTTCCTCAGTCAACACTCCCAATCTATGAATAGTAACATAGATCTTATCGGTCTTCCAAATACATCGTGGTTAGAGAAACATGACATTAATTTTTTTGTACAAAAACATCCCCTTCCTTATATGGGGTCCTTGATCAACTATTTACTCTGAAATGGATCAATGTATTGGAAGAGATATTTTCCATTCCCCAGTGCTCAGACCAACGAAATGTTTTCTCATCATTATATTTCTTCGTTAGTGATCCTAATAAATATTGGACTCTTATCAAGAACACAATTCAAGGGGTGAAATAATCTCCATGAAATGGTAGGTGTATGAAAGTGTATCTTCCAATAAATAAATTACTCAAAAATTTTATACAAATACGTAAAGTGAAATTATGTATCTAAAATAGAAGTATTAGGAATACCTAGATAAAATATAATAAATAATTAGAATACTTTCATGGTACACATATGGATTTATAATATACGCTATATGAAAAATATATTAAACAATTAGTAACTTATACCAAATTATTTGAAATGTATTATCCATGAGAGATGTCAGTAATAATAAAGAAACAATATACTATTTGAAGATATAAATGGAGAGTAGGAGATCTAATAATTTTTTGGGTTATAGTAAAAATAATGGAGAAATGATCTTGAGAAAAACCTATATTATTAATCAAAATAAGGAAAAAATTTCTAACAACATAAATTATAAAAAATTTGTGGAATTTATACTAGAGATATTATTTGAGACACTGGGAAATTTTGAAATTTTGTAATGTCATTCCATTAATCTTGTGACTATCAATGAAAGATGAAATGTGTAAAAAAATTAATAAAATAGAAAAATGATTAATCCAATGATTTCTAATGAATTAAATACATGTAGATTCATAATTATGCTAATCAATTACCATGTATAAGAGATAATGAGGATTTTGGGACTCAATAACTAATTAAGATGGTGTATAAAGGAATGTTCTTTACTCTCTCAACTGATGTGGGTAATGAAAATGATGTGGTGAAATGTAAACATAACATCCACTATATAACAAAATTGTTTTTATTTAATTATGTATATTTCCTATATTTTTGATGAAAAATTGTCTAATGGTATCACATCACCACCTAGAGGATTATATGTGGTGTTAGCATTAAAACCCCCTAGTGTCAAAATGATTAGATATCATGTTAATATCTTTTTTGAGATATATGTGGTCCAAAATGTTCTTCCTATAAATATTATGTTTCTATATATAATTATTTTTGGTGTGAATTTTTGTGTGAATTTGGTCTCGATATATTGATAATATCAAGTAATAAGGAAGGGAATTCATTATTGTTATTCAAATTATGTCTACAATTATAGATGTGTGTGTTGATGACTATAATCTTCCAATGGGAGTGATATCCTTTATATGGTCCTTATTGAGTATTTATGGGGGATATTACTCTAAAATTTTTGTATATAAAATCAACTGAAAATATATTAATATTGTTAGAGTATATGAATATGTTTTCTTGATGACATTCCTAGTATTCTCCTAAATATTTTTGATTAATTTTCATGGGAACACATACCATGTGTTACACCTAAGTTAAATAATCCATATAGAATGTCCCTGGTTGAGTTTTCCGATTGAATGAAAAAATATAATAGAATCTTGATAATAGATTCATTCTCCCTTTTACATCATAGTTAGGGAAACATATTTTTTTCCAGAAGAATCATGGGTTAGTGTTTCATCTAATTGATAACTAAGAACATAACAAGATCACTATGAACTACAAGTATCATCTACAACATATTTATTATTTGGTTGACCCAAATTTTAGAGAACAATAATTTTATATAAACAATATTCATTATAGACTTCAATAAATTATGGAAAATAAAAAGGATATATATAACAGATTCATCTGTATAAGGCATGAAAATTATTACATTGATGTAATAAAATATGTAATTACTATTTCTAAATATATTTTCATTAATTTAAGGGAAAGGGAATTAAAATATTTCCTTGGTTAGTTTATGATAGTGTTTATTGATTATATAAGTATTTATTTATAAAGTACTTAATTGAATGAGTATCATTTTAATATTGCGATGAAGTCACTAAAAAATTAAAATATGATTTCCAACATTAACATGTGTCAATTTATTCTATATAAATTTTAATTTTTAGTTAATATATTTTTATGTCAATTCATAATGATAGTACCATCACATATTGATGATATTGACCAATGCCCTAGAAAAACTGATGTAATATAAATCTATAGGGTTCTTGGGTTGGATTTATATGATCCACATGTTTTGAGGAATTTCCCATTGTAGAATATTCTAATAACGATGTTGAATCGAAAGATTCTTATGTCTTTATGGATATTTTAATGTGAATTAAATTTTAAGGAGTTAAAATGAAGGTTTCTTTGTACACATATAATTACCTGAGGCTATAGTGGATATTTTATTTCTATCTATAGTGATACATTAAATATGGTTCTTAAATTATTCCATCCTATAGTTAATTCCAACATAAAAAAATGATGATATCCAACTAACACACGATTTGGAGTTGGATGGTGAAATTGTTTCACAAAAAATATTGATTAATTTCTACATGGATGAATACTCTAATATATATCATGGTCATAAATTCCTATTGTAAATATTCAAAATTAAATATTTAAAGATATTCTATGTTAAATGATGGAGTTTCTCAATTAATATGACTAAAAAATTAATTATCACCTTGGGAAGGATTAAAGGATTTTGATACTCTATGTTAGAAAGGCTCCAATACTTTTTCAATTATGCTGATTGAATGTGGTCCTATATTTTTTAATGTATATAATATTGATTAAGAAATAATGAGTGATGGGGAAATATATTATCATTATTTTATGGGTTTTTCATAAAAATAAAGTGTAAACATAGAAAAAATTAGGATGTAGAGATGTAAAAGAATAAAATAAATGTTCTTTAGTTCATCAATTATTGTGATGGACTGATATAGTTCTGGAATATAGTATCATTCCTTTCAATATTTATCATAATAATGATATATTGGATGATACTAATAGTTCATCATCTTCTATTCATAATTTATGTTTTAATATATAAAGACATTGTAATGTGTATTTTTAGTGTTGAAACATAAAATTCTATAATTCATAGTAACTTTCTCAATGCCCTATATTCCAAAATTTATTGATGAGAGACCAAAATAAATTGGCATGTTACAACCATTACCTATACCATAATGGAAATCGTAAAATATTACCATAGTTGAAATCATTTTACTCACCAAAACATTGGAGGGGGATACTATTACTTGGTGTCTACCTTTCAAATTTATCACTTTTCATTCCAATAAAAAAATATTTACCCCTTTATCATATATTCAAGATATAAAATAATGATGTGGTATGACATTTTTGAGTACCATATTAGATTATAACTAATTATAGTTTAATTTTTACCTCAATGTTCATGTGAATTCTTAATTAGGCTATATATATATAATTAATTTTCATAACATCATATCATCCACAAACATATGGTCAGTATTTGAGGAACATTAATAATTTAGAAGATATTTTTAGATTTTTCCCAATAGATTTTAAAGGTCGATTGGATTTACAACTTCCATCATTTGAGTTTTCATTGAAACATTCATCTTCCTGAGAAAAAAGATGGCTCTCCATGAGGACCTACGTATTAGGAAGTGATGAACTTCAATTTGTTGGGATGCTATTGGAGAATGAATTATATTATATCTTGAGCTATATTATAGATGGAAGGTGTTTTCTAGAGCTATTTTGGAGAAAATTAGGGAATATTACGGCCAATAAAAATTTTATACTAATAATAATTTGATGAATATATAATTTGATGATGGGGATAAGGTATAACTATGAATATATCCTTTGAAGAATGTTTTGGTGAATTAAAATACGAGAATTAGTATCCATATATATATATAAATCCCTTCAAAATCCTTGATCATAATATAGTGGACTTTTATCAAATGGATCTTCCACTAAACCTATCTCATGTTCTATATGTGTTTCATTGTCTCTCCAAAGACGTGGATACTTAATTCTTCATATTTACTAATCTAGGAAGTTATACCACAATATCAGATCTATCATATGAAAGATATAAAGTTTATATTATTAATAGAAGAGGAAATGTGATTTCAATGATTACCACACACCTTGTTTATTTTTTTGGTGAAATATTAAATTTAATGATGATTTTTGTGAACTAGGAGATTTTATGAGATTGAGGCATAATATTTTTTTTATCTAGTGAGGTAATTTTTGGGATGAAATTCATATAAAGGTGTATAATGAAACACAATGAGATTTAAATATATTATTATAATTAAATATATTAAATTTATTCTATATATTCTATATATTTCATTTCATTAATCTCTAAGTCTAAATGAACCGTAATAGTGTAATTACACTAACCTCGGTATCCCAGAGAAAGTGATAAGATTGTTATATTGGAACTATATATAATAGATCACATCCCTAATGTTTAATCAGTTTAGTAGTCTTATTAAACTATATATATAAATTAATTTCACATAATTTTGAAAAAATAAAACAGAAATTAAGTATTTAATTTTAGATTATATTTATTCCCTCATGATTTTCCCTGCATATCAATAATAAACCATTTCCTAGAGTCATGTGGTAAGGATGTATAAGAAATGTTTGTTATATAATACTCATTAAATGTATGAGTATAAAAAATCATATAATAAAAAAAAAAAATTGATATGGAAAGGAAAATAATCGAAACACATTATCTTTAATCATTAACATCAACATCGTGATTAATATGATTAGAATAATTGATAACAATAAAAGTACATATAAATAATCTCTTGAGCAATAATATTATCCTTATAAATAATTAAAATATTCGTTCACATGGAAACCAATAAATGAATTAACAATGATGATATACATAATTCCATATATCTAAAACAAATCATTGAGGCGTTATGAAAAGATATATGATATATATTCAAGGTCATGAGAATATATATATATATATATGGGTAATACCTCATTAAAAAACATTTATAAATTACTTAATGGGACCCTCTGATGAATCGAGGGGGTATATAAGGCCTTTCCCATCACATACTAATTATAATGCATTACTCATCAAAATATGGATAAATATAATCATATAAAGAGGAGTATTAAAAAATAGTGTAATTGTTAATATAATTTCCATGGATAATAATCCTTATTTTTTTAAATTTTTTATTTTATACTATCTTATAAAATGTTAATAATTTCCCCAATCAACAAAAATAATCATAAAGCATCTATAGTATTATAAAAAATGGAATAAAATATTCATCTATATCAAATTGATCATAAACCAACTAGATAAATTAAATGTATTGATCCATTACAACATATTCCCAAATAATAATAATGTAAAGTTTGGGTTTTTTGGTTGATGAATAAAAGTAGATAAAAATTGATTAAATTCATTCTTGTGGGAAATATCATTTTCACATTGAAAATTTCTTTTGAAAATTACAAATTTCCAAAATATTTTGAAATAATATTATTTGAAAATAGCATGGTAAGCTAGTAATGTATTTTATAGATGTATTAGAGGGTAATTTTTTACATTCTACATTAGTTATGAATTAGTATATTTACACTATTATAAAAATATTAGAAAGTAAATCTTTCTTAAAATTAAAAGAAAAATCATATTACCCATTTTGTAAAAAAATAAACAAATTCTATGAAATCCATTAATAAATCATTTGGGTAATGTTAAGAACATTTTTTAAAATATTTTTAGAAAATGTTGATATGTATGAAAAAGTATTTTCATCTGAAGAGGGAACTAATGTTTTATTTTTTTGAAAATAATTTTCTTAATATTTTAAGTAAAAAAGATGGATAAATTATACTGTTACATTAATTATTGATAAATAAGAAATGAGAATAAAATATACTAGGTTGAAGATATATGTACCAAACTATTCCCCCAGTAGATATTAAAACAATACAATCTCAAATATTGATGGGAATTTGAAATAAGCTATTACAAATAAAATAAATTTCAATCACTATCCTAATTAAATAAATCAAAAAAAATTAAAACATTAAATTTAATTAAGTAATAGTTATTAACTATATATCTTATGAATGGTTTATTATATACACCACACAAAATAACTAAGTGGTGAATATGGAATACATCTCATGGATGTAAATGTGAGACCTAGAAACCCTTACATTAGGTTGGATATCCTTCATACATGTTTTGACTTTCTGTATAATAAATATAATATTATTATGCATATATTGTAGATCCATAATAATATATCACAGACTATATATTATTTACATGTTCTCTTTGTCCACCCTATTCTTAATAACCCATTGTTAAAATCAATGTCCTGGGTGATAATTGTTTTGTTTTTCATGTATACAGATGTTTGGTAATTGAAATCCTTTTATATGAATAAATATTATATCATACCAATAAAAATAAAAATTATATATGTATTAAATATATTCATTATATATTTTTGTTTATAGTTTATTTATGAAATTAATATATTGATTATGTATTACATTGTTCACTGAGATGGAGGGTCACACATACATAAAAACACTATTTCCATTTTTTTCATATAGTATTTAGGAAATGATGGTATATAATATATCATAATTTAAAGATTTATTATTATTTATTTGAAATAAATTATATTAGTTTTATTTATCCTTATTCAATTACATTTAAAGGGTTGTGGAAAAATTATTTCATCACTTCATGAGGTGGTAGTGTGCCGTACACACACGTGACATTATCATATCCCATATAGAATAAAATGTAATAAGGATTATATGATATAATAATTACATTGGTATAATGTTTTATAAAATTTCAAATATATCCATTTATTCTATTTTCATTATAGTAAAAGAAAAAATGAAAAATGAAAATTTTATTATATCGGTTCATGAGGCGGTTTCCCTCTGTACACAGCAGAAATGGTACTGATTTACAATAGGTTATAAGTTAATATGGTAGATGTGATATTATTATTAATGTGCTGTATCAATTTCATAATTATCATATAAATATTTTAAACCAATCATTGTATTATATGTTTATATAGGGTGTTGTAAAATCAATTACATTTTTTCATGATGTAGTCGTATATTATAAACATGAATCATGGTCTTGTTTCCCATTTATGGGGTTATGATATTGATATATGAAAAGACAATAAAATTAATAAATTTATTTATATAGAAGATAATAGTTTTATTTTATAATAGTGTTTTAACAACTATTTAGGAGGTTCAAGAATAATGATGATAAAAACACTCATTTTACGTTGTCACATCTTTTTAATTAAAATTAATTAATGTTTCACGAAGAAATTACCATGATTTATTTATGATAAAAAATATCCTCTATGATTTTATAAAGAATTTATAAATGTTATTTTTTAATTTATTGGATGTAAAAAATGTTATTATGGAGTATGACGGTGATAGGATAGGGGTTGGCCATTTATAAGTGGGGGATAGGACACAGAAATAATTTTGTAAACAAAGAAGTGGTACACATATTTTAATAATAAAACTAGCATATGAAAGGGTAAATTAGAGATTAATGATGTTATAATGTCTTAATATTTCAATAAAATAAAATTAATTTTTTTATCATTTTAAACCATAATCCTTTAGTTTAACCAACAGTAAACTCATTTTAACCTTACCTACAGTAAATATTATTTTAAATTTATGTTATTATGTCTTAACAATTACAATATTGAACATATTATATATTATATATTATGAATATTCCATATATTAGTTGAATTTTTACAAATAATATTTTCATAATCATAAATATATAATTTTAAATTAAACCAGCAGCCGTTATAATATTGTGTCTTTCCATTGAGAATATTCTCATCATTATAGAAATATTTTTTATCCAAAATCATAATTAATCTCAATTAAATATCCTAAATTATTTCCATTAAAATTTAATATATATATTTATCCTTAAATATAATTTAAAATCCCAGTTTATCCTTTAAATTCATTAATGACAAATGAAGATTCTAAAAAAACTAGAATTTTCCCTTATTTTCCAAAAAAATTATTATTTGAAGAAAATTTCTAATGATTTACTCTCAAATAATTTGTAAATAATGATTTAAATATTTAATATTATTTTGGAAAAGAGATTTTTAAAAGTGGTGACTATATATTTTAGTGTATGTATGAAATGCAAGATGATAGGGCCTTTTAGAAAAATAATGTTTTTAGATATAATTTACTTTTTGTTTAAATGGATCATATTTTATTTTTATACTTTATATAACCATTGAATTTATTTTATACTTTTGGAAACCGTATAATTATTATAATTTATTTATTCATATTCATACCTTCCAATATAACAACATGATTTTAATGGTATACTATTTTATGGTTCATTAATATTTTGGATTGTGTGTATCATAAGATATAAATGAAATGATATTTAAATAAATATATTTTATATTTCATTTATACTTGTTGATTTATGTCACATATTATATTTAATAGATTTTTCATCTTTTAAAATCTCATGGTGTTTCATTCTACCAAAATTTTATAAATTTGTTTCTTATCAATTTGATCTCACACACCGAAATCTGGGATTTTTCATATGAATATAATTATGTTGAAAATACCCATTAATAAAAAATATAACAAAGATAAATAATTTAATATGGAAAGGAAAAAATTAATGGCCATCTATACTAAAACATATCTATGTTACCCAATATGACAACGTTGTTTGGAAGTATAGATATGGATATGGATGAAAATAGTAAATAAATATTGAGATTACTCATGATCATTGACAAAAATAAATATATGTATAAGTTAATTGTATGCAAACAAAAATCCATAAATATGTTATTTAAATGAAGGTAATTGTCACGACCCATCCCACGGGGCCAAGACATGGATACCCAATGCCCGTATTCCATAGGTCAGGGGCGGGTGGCAAGAACCTGAAGGATTTTCCCGAACAAGGAAAGCATTAACATAAAGATGTGTACACAATCAAAAAGGAAAAACGATGTAAACAACCAACAAAAGTAAGGAACAACCATGAGAGTAATGTACATCCACATGTACAACTGTATACTAAGAACAGTGGTCCAGATTACAAGCCTACAAATTGAAAAAAATGTAAACAGCTATCGTGACTTCCCGGGAGGTCTACCGGGAGGGTGGTAGCTGTAGGTCTGATGTCAAAGAAGAGGGTCTCGACTGTTACTGTCACACCAAGCTCCACCACATCCCGATCCTCCAATGTCTACCTCAGAGCATCAGTAGCCTGCCCCAAACACAAACGTAAGGGTGGATCCCGTGTAGGGGTGAGTATAACATTTCCCATTAGGGTACCCCAAGTCCACTGAAGGTTTCTCAGTAATCCACAATGGAAAACATCACAAGAAAACCCACAATGCTAATACCATAAGCATGATCTAAATCATGAAACACAAAGAAAAAGAGACAGCTCACACAAACAATATAATGTCAAAGTTACTAGGATAGGGATGACTATTTGTAAAGCCAGATCATTCTATATGTACTAACTCTATTTCTATCCTCTATAGGTCTATGTATGCTGAACTGTATTGGTCGCTAAATTCTCTCCCATACTGGTTGTTGGTGATGACCCATATTGGTCGCTAGATGCAGACCCGTATTGGTCGCTGGTGCTGACCTATATTGGTCGTTGGTTCTGAATCGTATTTTTCATTGGTGCTAAACCATCTTCTACACTGATTCAAATGTAGGGATGCTTAGTAATATAGCAAGACCACCCCACTGTGGAATTTCTGATGATGACCCGCATTGGTCGCTCTTCTTCCCCATGTCACAGTTAGCCACTAGATTCCTACACGATGCACAACTAATCTCCATAAGACGTTGTTCCTCAAGCCATTGGTCCTTTTTTGACAGATATGAAGTCCCTCAAAGAGCATACCCAAGGGACTACCCAGTCATAGGTGTCCCAACGTTACATATACCGCATTGATTAGACACCTAGTCTGTGAGATATGGGAACTCTCTTAAAAAGGGCCTGGTTGGATTCAATTTTGATCTAGCCTAGGACGCATTCCCAACTCCATCAAAACTCATTTAGAGTGTCTCTAATGGGATTCCTTCTCACAAGGGTCCTTATGCAACAGATGAAGTGTCGATCAGACACCCAGTTTGTTAGTGACACCCATTTCCGTGAAACGGGTGTGATATCACCACGTTCTGACCTAGCTCGGTCCGGCCCTCTAGAAAATACCAAAAGGACGGCTTCCCAAAAGAGGTCCCAACACCACCGATGGTTTGTTTATTGGACTCCTGGTTCGTCAGTTATCATTGTTTCTTTATTCGGGGGCGGATTGGGTTTGGGCCCAGTTCATCTAGTCAGGATAGCCTGACGAAATGGGTCCTAGGGTCTACCTAACCCTACCTAGGTCCAGCCTATTAAGGGTCAGTCCGGTTCACTAGGTTTTCCCCGGCTGGTTCGCGAGCCCTGGCTGAGGTTGGCCCAGCCTGTTGGGTGGGAATCGGCCCTCCCGCGCTGGCACTCTAGGCCAGGGGTTCGGCCCATTCGGTTGCCCTGATCTTCCTAAAGGCATACCACTTATCCGTGTTGTCCCCACGAATGAAGGTCTATTTCATCTTGTACCACGTGGGGTCCGTTCCGCTCCCACATGTCATGGCCTATTGGCAATGATACTACTTCCAGTGGCCCCTATGGGAATCACCCTTCTCTTTCACGACTAGCTTGGACCGACTTCCTATGGCCACCGTGGCACACGATATCGCTTTGCCTTCCCACCGCTCGTGTCTGGTTACTCTAGGCCTCCTTTGGCCCCCACCATCTACCACCGGCATGGCTCATCGACAGATGTTTTCTCAGGCCACCAAGCGTGCTATTGTGGTCAGTACTTTCTATCATCTATGACTAAGGGCCTCCTAGATTGGTGCTGCCAAAACTTGTATTTTTGTTATTACTTGATGTTGAATTTGAAAAATCATCCCTGAAGAGTGCAACAAACAAGAACGAGTGGCATAGGGTATGAGCCTTGTTTGTTTGGCCTGAGCCCTTTTCGTTAGCGTTAAAACAAAAGGGTGGTAATTATTCATCAAATTTAAATAATAATTAACCCCGTTCAAATCCCCCACAACAACCAGCCATAAATTAAAGACAGAGAAATAGAATCGAGGGAAAATCATGAATTAAAATAAAACCCCTACATCAATTCGTTGGAGAGAGCATAGTCATTAGAATTATTCATTATTCGTCCTTCAAATTGATCCTACAATGGGCATTTCCAATCATCCATTCTCCGCCAGTGGAAGGAGTGGAGTCAAATCAGCAGGGGTTCTTCGCTTGATGAATTCATGCCAAATACTAAACCCAGTCACTAAATAAATAGAGGTATGAAAGGGTGTTTAATGTTCTGATGAATTAATGAGATTCATTAATTTATTTAATTAATGTGACTCATTAATTAATGAAATTAACATTTCTAAATAATAACACGAGGGGTGGTTACTCAACCAATGTATAACCATGGAATTAAGAACCCATAATTAGTGGTCTGACCACCTTCGTGGTCCCATCCACCGCCTCTAAACAGGTGGTTGGAAAAAGAAAAGGAAATTAAATAACAACTTATGTTATTTTATTATATCATTTAAAGTCTTAGAAACTAACCTTTTCTCTCGACCTACTACAGTCAAAGTGATTCTTTCCTTAACCGAATCCCAGTTTTGTGGGTTCAACATTGCTCCTGGATTTCAATTCCAAGCACTGGTTCAAAAGATAGAAAATTTCTCCCATGCGTTTACTGAACGTCTCTGAATACACATCCAAAAATTCATTCTGAGAACACCGAGCTTCAAATTATTCGCCCGAAAATTTCTCAGACTCATAAAAATCCCGAATATTTTTAAAAAATGTACATGTAATATTTAGGTCTTTAAATTCTCACAAACATAGGGTTTTATGTCCCCAAAATCCAAATATGGAAAGAAAAACCATGAGGTTTTCTGGGCTTGCATATGAGCCTCTTGCTCCCATGTGCTCTCAAGGATATTCTTGTGCTGCCAACGAACTCGCACAAGAGTAATCAACCACCAACGAAGGAACCACTCATGTTTATCCTCTAACATAACCAGGAATTCTACAAAGGTCACACCGTTGTCAATTTTTAGCTCTCCATGGTTGATGATGTGAGATGGGTGATGCATGTATAACCTTAGCCGGGATACATGAAAGACATCATGTTCCCTCTCCAACTATTGTGGTTGTGACAAGTGGTACGACACCTTTACAATCCTCTGGAGATTTTGGAATGGTCTGATAAACATCGTTAAGAGTTTGACACGCTGAACAACTCTCCATAGTCCTCGCCAATGGGAGACTCACAGGAATTCATGTCCCCCCTCCTAGAACTCCCGTGGTCTCAGTCACCTATCAACATACGACTTCTGTCAAATCTATGTAGTCTTCATCTTCTCTAGGATGAACATTAATATTTCATTGGTACCATGTACCATCTATGGGGCCACGAGTGATGTCTCTACTAGATCCATCCATCATATGGGCGATAAGAACGGTCGTCTATACAACACCTAAAAAGGGTCCATAAAAATGTTGGAGTGATAAATATTATTGTACGTGAACTCAAACAAGGTTATGTGGTCCTCCCAACTGCGAAAAAAATCTACGACACGTGCATGAAGCATGTTCTTCATGGTCCGGATGGTCCGTTCAGTTTGACCATCTGTCTACGGGTGAATAGTTGTTCTCAAGTGATGTTGAGTCCCCAAATCCTCCTGCAATCCTTTCCACAACTGAGATGTGAAGCCTACTTCATGTTCTGAGACTATCATCAAAGGCACCCTGTGAATTCTCACAATCCCTAGAACATAGAAATATCCCATGATATCAACCAAAAACTTCTCTCGAATAGCATGGAATTGTTCAAAAATGGTGAGTCAGTCAACGATCCCCAAGATGGTTTCATTCTATCTTGATGTATGTGGTATCCCCGTAGCTATTTCCATTAATATCTCTTCCCACTTCAACTATAGTATATCGAGGGGTTGTTCTGATCCTCCTTGTACATGGTGGTCGACCTTCAAATTGATGCAAGTGAGGCAACTAAAAGCAAACTCCACTACAACTTTCCTCATCGCTGGCCACTAGTACTGACATTGGAGGTCCTAATACATCTTCATCATGCCAAGATGTACTACCAAGGGGGGTTTATATAACTCTCTCAACACCTCCTCTCATAGCGTCACTAGTTCAATTTCACGTCCTCTAAAAAGGATTGTGTGCTCCCCGAATTCAGAATATCCATCAGGTGCATGGCCTGAAGATATCTAAGCACATGTGGTCTCGTAGCTGCGGTCTCCAAGTTGCACCTCCCTGACATTCTGATGGAGTGGAGGGGAAAATACCATTGACTATAGTTAGACTGTCTCATCTCTACCCACATAGGATATCTGAAGGAAGGCTAACTACACTGAATCATCATTCAGTTTCTACAAACTCGATATCCGACAAAGTGAATCTTCCACAACATTACCCTTCCCAAGAGTATAGTCTATCTCAAAGTCACAATCTTGGAGGAAATCTATCCAACATCATTGTGTCAGATTCAGATCCTTCTATGTGAAGATATATTTGAGACTCTTGTGGTCTGAGTAAACAATGAACCACTCTCCCATCATGAAGTGTCGCCAGATTTTTAGTACGAAGACTACTATAGTCAACTTCTAGTCATGAGTTGCACAATTATGCTCATGAGTCCTCATCTATCATGAGCAATAAAAAATTACTACATCATCATGTATCAGGAAAAATCTCATTCTGGTCCCTGATGCATCACAGTAAACCACATTGTTAGTGCCCTCCTCCTGCAACCTCAGGATGGGCGTGCTGGTCAAGATCTGTCCCATCTATTGAATGTACTCATTGCATGCCTCTGACCATAAGAATGGTTTTTACTTATTAGTCAAGGTAGTCCTAGGTGCTGCTACTATGGTGAAATCTGGTACGAACCTCTGCTAGTTTCATGCTAATCCATGGATGCTCTACATCTTGGTAACACTCTAGGGTGGCTCCCATGAAGGTAGCGCCACGATATCCACTGGATCCACTACATCTCGAGCCTCTAAGATGACATGTCCCATGAAGTGGACCTTTAGTATCCATAACTCACAATTATATATCTTACCATATAACTAGTGCCTCTTAGTGTGTCCATATCTATCTTCATTTTTACAATGTTGTCTTCCTCGGACGCTGAGTAGTCCAAGATGTCTTCGATGAAGACCACAACAATGATATCATGGTATGGCTGAAATATCATATTCATGATCCCCATGAACACTGCTAGAGGGTTGGTCACACGGAAAGGCATCACCATGATCTCATAAATGTTCATACAGACATCTAAAGGTTGTCTTTGGTATGTCCTCGTCTCGTACCCTGATCTAGTGATAGCCAGATCTGAGGTATGTCATTGAAAATGAACAGGATCCTTTCAACTGATCAAACAGATCATCAATACTTGGCAGAGGATACTTGTTCATCACGGTCACCTAATTTAGGAGACAGAAGTCCACTTGTAGCCTCAAACATTTGTCTTCCTTCTAGGCAAACACTACCAAGGATTCCCATGGACAAATACTGGGCCATATGAATCCATCCCTCTGTAAGTCCTCCAACTGTACCCTCGGCTCTAAGTGCATCACAAGGGCCATCTGATATGCTATTATAGTTATCATTGGTGTTCATGGGTAAAAGTCAATGCGAAAGTAAACCTCTCTGCAAAGATGTAGTCATGGGACATCATCAGGAATTACGTCCTCATACTCATCCACCACCACTGGAAACTGTGGACTCACCTCATCCACTATGTCAATGGTCATGCAATCCAGCTGATATATAATCGGTGGCACCCTCCTGGGCGCAAGTCCATCTCGTTCTGCTCTATTTTTCTTTTCACTAACAAAGGAAAATTGTCCTCCATCACTATGCGGACATCATACTATACATCTCAGGAAATTAATATATAAGTGAACACATAATAGCCAGTCCATTCCTAGAATGTGGTCATAGGGCTTCTAAGCCTCTACTAGACGAGTCATTTGAATCTTTGTCCGCTGAAAGTAAGATCACATTGTATGTACTAGTGTGTGACCGTTGAATCTCATCCCGTAAGAGTATCTAAATGGAAACGTCAAGCGTAAAGCTCAGTTGGAATCATAGAGTCCTAATATAATTCCACAGCAGGAAAATAATTGATATCACCATGGTGGATAAGCACTTTTTTAAGTAGATAATATACAGATCGTAACTTGTATCATCTCACAGACGTCAGGATCGCGAGCCTATACTTCCAGTAGTTGAGCCTTTCCCCATCCACCTTCTCCCAGAGCTCGTGGTGAACCGCCTGGGAGTGGCGGTAGTTGTTCCTTGTGACCCCGACCACCTCTATATGCATGTCCTACTTCGCATCCTCCTCAGCCACCTAGCAGAAGCTCATGCTCCTGCCACTGTCACTACCTCGGTGGCCCCTCCACTATCTTTCAATCATCTGTGTGATAAGTCATATAGTCATGGGCTCTGTGACCATGTACCACGTAGGAAAAATAAATCATGTCTCTCTGGTGGCTCCCTCGGCCTCTCAAGCCTCTCACCTCAGACTATGCATCCCGGGGACACCCTTCGAAAGGCCTAGCTTTCTTGGGATTCTGCGTCATTTCTCTACTACCACATGTAGATGACTCTGCAACCTGACATTTGGTAGGGGATCTCACAATCAGTGACTCCTCCTCAAGTAATTTCTCTATCAGGAAATCCCTCTCTATCACCCCAGCCTACGTTGTGATGCAGAGAGAAATATTCGTAACTATGATCTCTCATCAGGTCACATGCTCAATGGTCTAGGCCCTGAAGTAAGGGTCCCACACCATGTTGGTCATGTATCTGGAGAGGTTAGTAAATCTCATCGTGTACTGAGCCACAGTATGGCATCCAAGCTATAGATGTATCAAATTTTGAATACGCATAGTGCGTAGTGTGCTGTCATGAACTCCACTTTGAAAAGGATCTTAATATCTGGACAGTTGAGGGTTGTTTCCTCATGCACCATGGGAGTAGAACTCCACCATTGTCCTAACGATCCCTAAAAAAAGGATAATATCCAAGATCATCATCTATTCAGTGGGGGTCTCTACTTAGCAAAAGATCCGCAAAATCATCTCAATCCATTCCTCTACTGCATGGGGGTCTGTATCATCTCGTAACCATAGAGGCATCTCTCTCTAACTAATGCAACGCACCGATCCGGAATATATGATCAACTTGTTACATCTCCTACTCAACAGATGGTGGTGTTGCTGGTACACCACCTAAAGGCTCCATCCCTATGAGTGGTCCTTGTACAGACACCTCATCCCTCGGTGGCCCACTGTCAAGATATTTAACTAGAATCTTCGTTGGCTGTCTTCGTAGAGGCATCATATAAAAATAGATGTGCCATAGTCAATAAGTTATACCTATGGATCTGACTCAAAAAGATCAATAAAACATTTCAGAAAACTAGAAACCATTGTTCTCATGTACCAAGTAATAAAAAATAATTAAGTGTCCTGGTGTATGGATATGATGGCTGCCGCACCAAAACTAGACTCTACGTATTGAAAATGGAATTCAAGACATTCTATATTGTTGCCGCATTAGAAGTAGAATCTTAGTTATTCTGGAAGATCCAACCTCCCTCTAATAGCACTTTGTCACAACCTGTCCCACAAGGCCTGAACGTGACTACCCCAAGCCCACCTTCCATAGGCCAGGGGTTGGTGACTAGAACCTAACTGCTTTTCCCAAACAGGGATGTAATTTCCTTAGAGATCTGTACACACTCTCAAATAGAAATATAAGTAAGAAACCAACAAAAGTATGGTACAACCATGAGAGTAAAGTACACCCACAAGTACAACTATAAACATAAAACAGTGGGCCTGATTAAGATCACTAGAAACTGACGAAGAGTAAACAATAATTGTGTCTTCCTTTGAGCTCTACCTAGAAGGTGGTAGCTGTAGGATTGAAATTGAAGAAGAGGGTTTCGACTGCTCTCATTGCACCAAGCTCCACCATGTCCCAAACCTCCATAGTCTACCTTGGAGCATTAGTAATCTCTACTAAACACACATGCATGGGAAGATCCCATGCATGGGTGAGTATAAAAATGCCCAGTTGGGGACCTAGAGACCCCTGAAGGACTCTTAGTAATCCAAAAAAGAAAAACATCACTAGATATACCATTATGGTAATATCACAAACATGATCTAAATCATTAAGCATAGTGAAAAAGGAAAATCTTAATCTAACAGAATAACAACAAGGTTACTGGGATAGGGATGAATATTCATAAATACAGATCATATTATCTGTAGTAACTCTATTGTTGACCCATATAGGTCACTATATGCTGACCAGTGTTGGTCGCTAGATGCTGACCCATATTGGTCCCTCATGCTGACCTATATTGATAACAAGATGCTGACCATTATTGGTTACTAGTGTTCAACCTTATTGGTCAATGTTGATGACCCATCTTGGTCACTAATGCAGAGATTGGGATGATTAGTCATACAGCTAGATCATCCCACTCTAGATTTTGTGATGTTGACCTCCATCGGTCTCCCTTCTTCCACATGTCACACCCAGCCACTGGATTCCCACAAAAGGAACACCTGATCTTCGGAAGACACTAAGCCTCAAGCCATCAGTCTCTTCTCAACCACTACAAAGTCCTACAAAAAGAATACCCAAAGGACTGCCCCGTCATAGGAGTCCCAACTTGATAAATGGTGTGTCAATCAGATGCCTGGTCTGTGATGTAGGGGAACATTTATAAAAAGGTCCTGGATGGATTCATGTATGATCAAGCCTAGGTCTCATTTCAAACTCCATAAAAAATCACATAGAGTGTCTCTAATCATTCACCTTTTCACAAGGTTCCTTATTCCATAGACTGCACATCGATCAGATTCCTGGTCTGTAAGTTACACCCCTTTCTGTGAAACATAGGTGATTGCACCTTACGCTAGCATAGCTCTGTCAGGTCCTTTGTAATAAGCCAAAGGTACCACTTCTGAAAAGGGGTCCCAACTCCACTGATGGTCTGTCAAATGGACACATGGTTTGCCAGTCACATGCTTTTCATTATTCGGGGGGCGGTTGGGTATGGGCCCAGTCCGACTCGTTCAGGCCGGCCTGATGCAATGGGTCCTAGGGTCTTCCTGACCCCGCCCAGGTCTGGCCTGTTCTGGGATGTCCTGAGCCGTAATTGGCCTAGCCCACCAGGCCGGTCTGGCACATTCGGCTAGCCCGCATCGGATCCAGTTTGCCTAATGGGGGACCGATTCTCACTACTTGCACCATTGATGTGGGACCATTTTGTCTTTCACGACGCCACAAGACATGTGGTCCATGTCGCCCCTCCTACTGTGGAATGCTGGCTACGGTTGATGCCACCAACGACTCCTGCAGGCACCGCACTTCTCCTGCACGGCCGGCTCGGGTCTGCCGCCTCTAGTCAGAGCAACACATGATGGTGCACCGCCTTCTGACTACACAGGACTGATTTCTACAACCATCATCCAGGCACTACCAGTTGTCGCCGGGATGCCGCACCAACAGTTGTTTCTGTGGGCCACCTGAGGTGCTCCGATGGTCTATTCATGGTGTCGTCTATGCCTATGGGCCTCCTGGATTTCCACCACTATAGTGTGACTTTCTGTCTCACGATGTCTTCAAATTTGGAAAACATTCCCTGAATAACACAACAAAAAACCATAAGTGGATGGTCTGAGCCTTATTATTTTGTCCCACGCCCTCCCCGTTAGCATTAAGGCAGGAGGGAGGTAATTATTCATCATTTTTTAATAATAATAAACCCCAATCAAATCCCCTAAAACTACCACTTGCAAATTCAATAAAGAGAAATATAATCGAGGTAAAATCATTAATTAAAAGACATCCCCTACCTCAATTCATTGGAGATATCACAGTCCTTGGTTTTCTTTGTTCGTCATACTTTAGATTGACCCTACAATGGGAATGATCAATCCTCCTCTCTCGGTCAGAGGAAGGTGTGGTGTCACTTCTTCTGGGGTTCCTCTCTTGATGAAGAAGTTCCAAAAACTAAACCCAAGCTCTATATAAATATAGGTCTAGAAGGGTTTTTAACGGGATGTGGAATTAATGAGATTAATTAATTGATGTAATTAATTTTCCTCATTAATAGACAAAATTGAAGTGTCTTTTTAATTAAGTGAGGGGCGGATAAACAACCAAAGTGTAACTATGTAATTAACATCATAATATTAATGGTTTGACGATATCTATGGTCCCCTCCATTGTCGCTCAACAGGTGGTAAAGAAAAAAAATTAACAATTTATGTTATTTAATTATTTATTTAATACTATAAAAAATTAATTTCTCTCTTGACCTAATACGATTGATGTAAAGATTACCATAAGTGAATCTAATCATTACAGATTCAATGGTGCTCTCGGATTTTAATTCTGAGCACCAGTTCAAAATATAGAAAATACATCCCCTCCAATTACTGAACTTAGCTTAAAAACAGTTCCAAAATACATTCTGGACACACCGAGCCTCAGAATTACACATTTTCAAATTTTACAGACTTATAAAAATCCCAAATAATTTTAAAAAAATTATATGGACTTTTCCGGACATTATTGTAATAGTATAAAAAATTATTTCAATATTTTTTTCCTATAGTTACGGAATTAATTTAATTATTAGAATAATAACATAAGAAAATATTCTTACTTTATATATTTTATTTTCATAGGAGAAATTTCATCAATTGGTTTTGTTTTAATAAATATTGAAATAATTTCTTATACTAATAAATTAATATCCACGCTGAATTTTTTTATTCAACTTGAAATGAAATTCAATTTTAATGGATCCTAAGATCCCATAAATTAATGATATTTCGTTCGTCATGTCTCTAGATATTAATAAAAGGGTATTACATGTCATCCTATAATAAATTAATATCTGTATCTTCAAGAATAACCACAAAGATCAACAAAACACATTTAATATGTATTTATCCTTATGAATCATCCAATATATTTCAAACCAATTTTAATAACCAAAAATTTATGAGGTTATTAAATATCCAAAATAAACATAACATTATTCCCCCTAAAAACATAATCCAACTCAAAATGTAATGTAAATTTTTTTTGAATATGATGATATCCATGAAAATATAATGAAAATAAGCATGAATTTAAAAAAAGACACCTTATTCCCAAAATAAAATAGAATGTTATATTATTTGCTCCAAAATTTAAAATATAGAGAAAATAGGAGCACTTATACCATAAACCATTATACATATCAATAAGGTTATAGTCAATAAAATTATCCCATTAAAATATCAATATCTGTGTTATCTCAATATTAGAAATATATTAAGGGATCACCTCCCCCAATCATGTATTTTCCAAAAAGATATACAATAATAATGATCAAATAACATGGTCTTGTAATCTTTTAAAAAACGGTCTTCTAACGCTTAGAGAAAACAATTGCATTGTAATGATTATTCATTTTATGATCCATATAATGATAATAACATGGAAAAAATTCATTTTCAACAATAATCATGAATCTAAATACCAAAAAACTCTAATCAGCCCACTGTGTCCATAGTAATATAATAAGTTTAACCAGTATCCCGTAGTTTATTCTTGGGAATAATACACAGACTATTTGTACGTTTATTTCTATAGTGCCCAATGTTTTTACTGTCAATGCATTGAACATTGGAAATTTTGTTGTTACCCACACCATCCTGATAATGGTTGAAAATTTCTAGACACATGATGAGGTCATATATTCCCATTAACAAGGTACCATGGTCTTTCTTTCAATAATTACCACATGGGGAAGACTTTATTTCGATTCATACCATTATCCATAATTTCATTATAAATTTATTATTCTAGTGTTTCCCATTAAATCCATAATACATGTAGCATTTTTTCTCTATAATGATAACACATGAATCTATGTCCCTGTATTATTGGAACGTTTGGGAGACATTTACCCTTTCATGAATTATATTATTAAATACTATAAAACCTTTAGTATTTCATTATGGGTGATATATGTAGTCTATACCATGCATTTAAAAACATGTAAATTTGGCTTCATACAAGAAACATTTTCTTCTTCCATTTTTATTAGAAAAAAGAATTGCCTCTCTATATTTGCTCATTACTCATGATGAAAATATTTTTAGTTAGAAACACCTTAAAATCATTCTATTTTTTCTTCATACATAGTCTATTGGATCAATAACCACAATATATCCACACATCCCTATATTTGTTAATTATACATGAATGGTTTCTCCCTTTCATTTCATCCTAAAGTGATAAATATACAATATAAGGAACATATCCATTAATCATAAACAAATGGTTTTATCCCATCAATTGATGAAGGATTATAATACATAAAGTGACAAAAAATGTTACAAAAATTGTTTAAGAAGAAGGATACATAATACATACATAATTTTTTATCCAAACCTCAGTTTTCTACCCTTATTGTGTTATAATTTGATCAGTTCCCAATATATTTATAATTATATAATCATTAACTTACATAAGAGTGTAATCAATATAGGTGGTATATGAATCGATAATATTTTTCATTCAATAAATTCAAATTGAATTTGAAAAAATATCACACACAAAATTATATAGTAACAAGAAGAAGAATAATGTATAATTCCTAAATATAGGAATAACATATCATAAATTGAAAAATTTATTCATGGATAATATGAGAATGATAAGGATGGATTCATTGGGATTGTTTTAAAATAATAATGATTTCCCTAATTATTCATAATGGATTGAAATGAAACTGTGATTTAATGCAGGTATATCACAATGGAGTTTCAAAAAATGTGTGTAATAAGACCCATTGAAATTTTCTAGGTAATGCTTGATTCATGGGAGAAACTACTTTTTTAGAGTTATTACTCAGTATGTTCAACAAATCTAGAACCACATACACTTGTAATATCCATATATGGTTTTATTTATATAAAACCATCATGATCTCGATATAACGAGTTAGGATTAACATACATGGATATTAAATCATTGTAAATGAATAATGGGAACATTTAAAAAATTTATTCATGAGGATTGCAATATTTTATTGTATTTGAAAAAATGGGATTAAATATTATTTCTTGGAAAATGATCTTCAATATTTCCCGCAATGATCTTCCCCTCTAGTAAATCTACATAAAACGTTTATTAATAACCTCAAGAAAGAAAACATATGAATGTGATGAGTTTAGATACTCACTAAGGGTATAAAATAGTGATACATAAGAATAATAAGACATTATGGGATTAAGAATGTTAAAATAATATTTTATGATCATTCCCTGAAGATCAATGATCATATAAATGTGTCATGGAATAAATATTGGATGTTCATAATACATGAATTTTAATGGAATCAAGACCATAATCTATGAATGAATAACATAGAAATAGGACAAACAACTTATTGCTGAGACAGAATCATATAAATATATTTCCATAATAGTTATGGAATCACATCCCTGACTGTTTTAGTAGTATGGTATAACTAACCATTCCATCTTCATATTCATTGATTACTCACATGACTGACATAGTATTCGAGGTCAACTCCCTAGACCATCTTAGTAGACAAAGTCCTCAACTAAACTGAGTTCAACTCCCATTCCATCGATATATATTTAATGCGATATAAATAATTACCCAATGACTTTTAGAGATATATATTTCCCACCCATATCATTATTAATTTATACATACATGCTCCACTAGATCATAAAAATTCAGCATATCATAACCCATGGAATGAAATGGTTTTTATAATCATGTGATCTATCATAACCAGTAGAAAAGAGGCGGGTTTTAAAATAATTTCATCAAATCATAACCCAGAAATAAAATAGGGTTTCATGATAATATAACCCATTAATGTTAAATAAATTCATAATATATAAACTCTTAAATAGAAATTGAATTTTTAATTATTTAAATAATCAAAGTGAAAAATGTTTAAAATAACCATTCCATCAAAGAATAATATATTAAAAAATAGTAAAAAAATATCCTTCTGGTCATTTTTATATAAATAAATGTGTAACACCAATGTATTTCAAATTACATGGAAAATAATTTAAAAATATATTTTAAAAATATTTCATGTGGGAAATATTATTTCACTATTTTAAAAAATATATTTTTAATAAAAAAATCCATTTGAAAATTATTTTAATTGAACATAACAATGAAAACATATAAAGATGCATATAAAACCATTTTACATGGAATCAAATAAAATAATATTTAATGAAATTTCAATACCATTTTCCTTGAAAACATATAAATTATGTTTGTAAACATTTTAAAAACCATTTCCTTAAAAACACATACATGGAGATTTCATACACTTTTTAATCCAATTTAACAAAGGAATGGTGAAAAAATTAATACCCATTTTGTTGAAAATAATTTTTAAATCTTATAGAATATTCCCTGAAATTGTTGGAAATAATTTTATTTGAAAATAAATTTGTTGACAACATATGAATGAGTCATTGAAAGTTTTTTAAAATAAGTTATAAATAAAGAATATTTTTGAAAAACATTTTCCTTGAAAGTAACAGTTAAAAAATGAATTTCTAAAATATTTGGAAAAAATATTTCATAAAATTTAATACTTTAAACATGAAAATGATGATAACGTGGAAGGACGATCATGATGGTATAAAAATCTATATATACCGAACAATTTATTTATGCTGTAAAAAGTTAATAAAATATCATTAACCAAAAACGACCGGAGTTTTTTTTTTAAAACCATTTGTTTAAATGTAAAATAATGGTTTAAAATGTATTTTTATGATCATATGATACCAATAGAATTTTTTTGAAAATATTTTATGAAAACATGGTTATAAAGGAACACATTTTCTGATTGATGGGGAGACAAAGTGAGATTTTCAAACAATAAATATCTTAATCATCCAAAGTAACAAATAATGGAAAATGAAACTAATAATTTAAGATATACATACTAATTATAGTATAATTAAATTCATTATTATTATTGAAATATGGAACATATGAATTGCTAAATTTCTTCATAATCATAAAAAACTTTGTTAATTAATGATATTTGGCTAATAAACTTTGACCACATTGTAATATTGAAAAATATTCCCACATATTAAAAATTGCTTAAATGATTCTTAAAATATTTTTGAATTAAGGATATTCATGTGATAACATGTTATATGTAAGTATATAAATTTTGTAGAATAATATAGGTGCAAAACATGGCATGTGTGTCAAAGATGGAAAACTGAGAAAAAATTTAAATTAGTGATTTGGTAACATTCGATATGTAAACAACATGACTTACAGATCAAAAAATTGTTATGTAAATACCAATAAATTTAAATATTAAAATCATATAATAATTTTTTCATGAACCAAGATGGTTTGACCAAGAACTTTTCACCCGAGCCAGTCTGCGGTATATCACGAATGGTGTCCCTGATCACTGCTTCATGGAAAATACCATTGGGCATTAACATATAACCATTGGGAATGATTTTTCCCATGATAAAAAAATAAACAGAAAATAAAAACAGATATAAAAAATAAAACTAGCAAAAAAATTGGAACCAGATATTCTTCCTCATGACCTTCCCTATCACCAGCTATCCAAAGACTGACCTTGCTATATGAGTGATGTGAAACTTAGAGATCATGAAACTGAAAATATAGAGTTGGAGAGAGAACCAGGATGCTTCGTAGAAATGCAAAAATAAACCACACTCAATTCCCCACCTCTGAAATGAAGTATGTTCTTGATAATTTGAAAATATGATATATAAAAAAATATTGTTTTCCACTCCTTTAACAAAACTGTTAACAAGTTTTTACTTTTATGAAAAACCCCATTTTTCTATTTTATTATTCAAAACCAATTTCCAAAACATATAAGTAATTTCAATGAATTCTTTGTGAAACCGACTAGTACAAAAAAAAATTATAAAATAAAAGGTGAATTAAATGTTTCATGATATCAAATAACCAAATGATCTATAAATTAATGTTTGAACATATAAGTATGAAACAATGGGCATTCCCAAAAACTCCCTAGAGTGATCCTTGGACATACTTGGTTCAGAAACACCTACCAATGTATGGTGAAGCCCTTAATTTTATAACCAACTAGCTTCCCTAACCTATCCTCACTAGTTATACACCCCAACTATCCTAATAGAAAATCTATGGGGTACCAACTTGTCTAATCAGGTTTTATTAGAAACCATCACTCAACCCTCTAAAAGATGACTATGAAACCAATGTGTTAATAATTCTATGTAAGTATGAGGCACTCACACCCATAACTCATCTTATGTACCATCACCTCACATTCCAATCCACAGACACATACACCCTATATGATAACCCATAATGGGATATCACTCTTATAGAGGTGGCCACTATATATATATGTGGGTAAAAACATGTACACACCATATCAACCAAGGTGCCAACATGGCCATCATGTCACAAGAAATTTTAAACCATTTCAAAAATCACATTAAGTTTCCAACCAATAATTCACACTTTAAATGTAATATAGGGTTCCAACCATTACTTTAATACCATCATTCCATGATAATATATAAATATTCAAGACCAGATTCATTTCTCAAAGACATTGCCAATTCCATATTAGAAACCTAAATTATACATAAAATGTGCTAAGCAATCCTTCATGTCACTAAATTATCAAACCGCACATCAAGGATCAAAACAAGTCATGTTTTAAATATCACATTTATAAAAATCTATTTAGTTTAATAAGATATATTTCAAAACTAAGGAAATATCATTAAACAATTTTAAAATACGTAGGACCCCTTCATAATTAAAAGAAAATTGAAAACATGTGTAGACAAGTTATTAAAATTAATGGGAAACCAATCTCAACGATGTGAAATCCATTTCACCGAACACATATAAATATCTACATATGTATATATCACTTGAAAATTTAATTTTATTTAAAAATGATAAGCAATAAAAGAATTCAAATTAAAGGAAAGGGCATAAAGGACCTATCTCAAAAAGGAAGCAGATCATGTTGAGACACTTCATCTCTTGAATCTTTTGACGAAAACCATCCCAAAAAAAATACATACATTATCAATCATATATATATACGCTTAATCCTATTTACATATTCCCTACTCCACGAGGGAATTTTTTCAAGGAAGATATATATATATATATACATATACACATGAATACATATGTATGTGGGTGTGTGCACAACCAAGGAGCCACCAAAGCATTAATCAATTAACCTATAAGGACAAAAATCATTTAAAAATATAGAACATTCATGAAACCATGTCTTATCATTATTTAAAAACTATGAAAAAAATGCACAATGCACTCAAAATGTCAAACGGTCCCCTAGATTTCCACACCCAATCACATTTACCAAAATTATTTTCAAATATATATTTTGTGAAAAACATGTAACTATCAAGACATGAAAAATGGGTGTTAATACCATGAATTGACTGTATCCCACACCGAGATCCAACTGTGCGTATATTTTGAGTTTACCTTTCATGCCATTCAAAAAAATTGACACAATAGACCAAACAATATTTAGGAAACAAAAATAATTTTGAAAACCATTTATTTAAGAAAACACCACATTAAAGGTTCTATTTTTAGTCGAGGTCACATCCATGTATGAACGTAGTGCACCCATAGATATCCCAACATCCAATTGAACACCTAACCACAAAAAGGAAAACCAAAAAAAATTCACAAAAGAACCAGTAGCTTTAAAACCAAAAAAAACTACTCACATAACATAAATAACATTAGACAAGCCCCTTGAAACCATTGAACCCCTTTCCAAAACATTTTACACATTAAACAATTCATAGAATTACTAAAAAAACACACCACTATATGTTCATAAATATAAAACTAACATCACTCCATAATTATTCTGAAACATTTCATGAAAACCCCCAATTACAATTAGAGGAATAAAACTATTAAAATAAACATAATATGAGCAAAGACTCTAGGTATTTAACATAAGTAACCCGAGAAATCTATTTTCACAAACCATAAACATTTAAAAATGAAATACTAAGTTTACAAAAGGTGTAAAAGTGGTGGAAACCAACTAATTAAATATATTTGGAAGGTCAACAATAAATTAAAATGACTTAGAAAACCAATATATGAAAAAACTCACCTCGGGGGAATTCAACCGCAACACCACTTTAGCCGAAGGAAACACAACTCCCCATAGACCGAACACACACACTAGACAGTGATCATGACACGCGAAGCATAGTCTGAGATGTTACGGTTTAGTTAAAGTGATATAAACCCCCAAAATGGAAATAACACACTAATGGATGGGGGTTTAGGGCCATAAAGTGAGTTTCTAGCAAGAGAGGGGTGTCAGATGGAAGAAGGAGGATGCGGCTAGAGTGAAGACCACCAGAGAGCATGGAGGCTTCCGAGAGCCTAGTCGAGTTCTCTAGAGGAAGGGAGCTAGCTAACTAACACAATGTAGAACAACGAGGGTGGAGGTGGTCGGGCCAGAGGCTAGTCAGAGTGGGGACTGTCACGTGACAGTGTTCACTGGAAGGAGAGGGCATGCTAGAGAAGTCCACGTGAATAGATAGGGTGTTTCTAGACGAGGTCACTCCCGAGAGGAGGAGGAGGCCGTTAGAGCTCCTATGAGGGGGGGTGTTAGATGTGTTAAAAAGGATCCAAGTGGTTGGGGGCACAATCCAAAAGGGGGGCAGGGGTGGTGTTGTGCACACGAGGATGGTGGTAGAGGGGTTAGCGCTAGGTTAACATTATATTTTCATTTTTATAATAATAATAATAACAATCTAAATATTGATAATATTAAATAAAATTAAACTAATTTTATTAATTATTATTTTAATAAAAAAATTTAAATATTAAAAATATTTACAATAATTCTGAATAATAACAACATTATTATCAACAATGCATTATTATTATTATTATTACATTTTAAAATTTTACTTATTTAATTTATGCAAAACATTATTTCTTTCGAGCAATAGATATTTGCATGAGCACGTGGGTTGATCACATAGGTACCTCTAACTGTGCGGTACCTGTGCACCAGTCCAAATCCCACTGAATTCATTAAATGCTAGACATTTTAAACTGAGACTCAAACCGACCATTAACGCGATATAAATAAGCCATGAAATAAAAAAAATTAAAAATTAGTTTAAAATGTGGAGTTATACCAAATCCATCAACAGGGAACACAATACAAATAATAAATAAGTGGTGGACCTGGAATTTCTATGATGGAAATTAAATGTGAGAGAAAAAAACCCTTACGTTATGGCCTAAAATTATTGTTACACATTAAAACCATAAGTATAATAAATATAAGATTAATATTAGAATTATAGTGATCCATGTTTTTATATCTAATACTATTTATCATTTTATTATGAATTTTAATTACAATCTCATTAACAATTCCATTTTAGTGATATGCTTTAAATGTTTTCTTGTGGGTTTTTTATACAGGTTTTGACTTGTTAATATCGACCTTATTAATAATATCTTCATATATGTATTTATATAATTTAAAAAATAATATAAATATCATAAAAAATAATTATATATTTACATATAATAATATATAAAATCTAAAATTATGAAATTGATAAACATTCATAGAGACGGTAGGCCATACGTACTCATGAATGATGTTTCTATAAATAATCAAATTCAATAAAAGTAAGTAAATGACATAAATGTATATAAAAATGTATATATAGTATATTTATTATTTCATATTTTTCATATAATTTTATGAAAACCTGTTTTAGTACATTCCTAATAAATTCAAAAGAATCACGTCACTTTGATGAGGTAGGGTCCTATGTCAAAAAAATGGTGTTATTTTAATTACCAAAAATTAAAATTATGATGGTATTATTTACATAAGATATTAATAAACCTATATAAATAATAAATATTATATATATCATTTAAAAATATATTTAATATCATAAATACAACCCATGATAGGTGGTAATTAAAATGATAATAGTTTCGTTTTTTGAGCTGGTAGTTTGTCATACACAAGAACGATATGATTATTTACCATTAGATAGAAGATTTTGTAATGTCTGTAGAACCAATAGAATAAATAAAATTATTATTATTAATGATACTAAAGATATTTTATAATCATGTAAGAATTATATTATAGGTGGAGGACAATTAAAATTAATCCAAGGACCCTGAGAGAGGATGTCGCCTTTTCATCGAGTAACTTCTCTTGGATTTCATCAAATTGATTACGTGGATAGTATTTTCCCCTAAGAGATGTATCTAGGACTAAATTAATTATTTTTAAGGATGTATTAAATGGGTTTTTATATGAAAAAGTTTCTTGAGAGGCGTGAGTAAGTGAGGGGTGAGTACCTTTAATAGACGAGAATGTGTGTCCTTCTTATAAATAAAATAAGGTAAAACATATTGGGATGTATGACTGACATAATGTAACTTTAATAATTGATAAAAATATATTTATGTTGGAAATTGGTATAATTATATTCGTTAAATTGATTTTTTTCATGATTCTATGTCAATTTTCATTTTATTGTTAATGTTTAACCATTATGTTATACTAAATATTCCTTAATCATTGTAATTAATGGCAATTAAATTCACTAATATTTTTGGATGAAAAATAATTTCACCATAATATAATATATAAATAATTATTATTCTAATTATAGAATCCATTTTTCAAAACTCTAATCACATAATTGGTAGAAATTAATTTATTGTTAATCCCATAGATTGGATTACAATGTGAGTTTTTAATGATGAAAAATTAATAAAAATTAAATCTTTTTATATACAATGTAAATGTGAAACTAATACCAATAGAATAAATAGTATTAATATATTTAATATTGAAATAAAAAATCATTAAAAAAAAGTTAAATAAAAGTTGTCTATATAAGTAATACAGATTATGATTCCATTATGAATTAAAAATCAGTAATTTTCACTATTCATTAACAAAGAGATAATTTATATAAAAAATACCAAATGTATATTTTGATATTTTTAAAAAATGAACATTATTTATTTAAATTGAAATTATAAGAGCATAATCATCATATTTTAAATGGTATCTCCATTAAAATTCTATAAAATTACATTTTACAAGGATACTATAATTTATTCATAAAATTGGATTAATTGTTATCTTATACCAATAAAATCTATGGGATGAGTATCAGAAAATATTTATTCAACATTTATTATTTATATTTATTATTTTAATTAATAAATGGTTTTTATGAATTTATTGTGATTTAATTGAATATGTTCATAGAAAAATAGTTTTCTTTGAAATGAATTTTTTTTCAACAAATTTGTTCATTCATTTATTGTAATGTATATCCAAAGGATAAATTTTAAATACATGTGTAAATAATATTTTTTAAATATTTTTTTTCTTATTAATAATGTCCAATTCAATGGATATGTATTAAATATTATAATATTTTTAATAATATTTTATAATTTGCTAAAAAAACCACATTATGTGTTTTGAATTCTATCGAAGGAACTTATCATTGTGTGTAACAAGTTCGCAAAATAGTGTTTTGTGTACCAAATTCATATCTAAATGTTGTGTAATGTGCATTATTAACATTTTTTACATATAAATTAATCTATACTATGTACATTTAAATTAAAAATGATATTCAATATTTTGTGAAATTAAACGTATCACAACGTTTAAATTAATTCAAAAAAATGTATTTCATAAAATATGGGTTGTGACAATATAAATGCCATAAAATTAATTTACCCATAAAAATTTGTCTAGAGTATTAGATTTATAATACATTAACGTTATTTTCATATAAACCCACCAAAAAAATATATAATATTGAATCTTCTATTAAGAAATGAAATTTTTGATCTATAATGGGTACCCAAAGTAACTCATTACTAGGTTTTTGTATAATAGAACATATTTTGAAAGTGATAACATGTAAATAGAAAAGAAAATTAACTATCATTTTATAATGGGGAGTGAAAGAGTATATGGCTATTAGAATGTTTACTATCAAAAATCCATAAACTAAAGGAGCTTGAAAAATGTCGTTGATGTCACAAAAATTGATGATAACTTCAGAACATTTCATGTGAGGAGCATTTTTTCTAAATTTGAATAATTTTAATGTCAATATATAGTTACATGATTTTAGTTCAATCATTTCCAATTTTCTACCATTATTTACTTCCAATTCATCTCTTATTCTGTGAAATAAAGGCGAAATTATCATTTCTGAAGCATTAGAAGATAATTGCATACATAAATAGAATGACAGGTGTTTGCACATGTCATTATTTATTAGAAAAAATATTTTCACCTATTATCCATTATTCATAAGTCCACATTTTTTAACATAATACATTATTCTATGAAAAATCAATTGATGGGTAACATAAACCATTCCATAAATTATTAACCTTAAAACCTATTTGAATAATAATTGTCCATAAATTAGTAATAAGGTGACTAAATTTTTCAGAAATAGATTTGCATTGATCCCTTGTATATCATTGTGTACCACTAATTTTTCACTTAGTATATGTGTGAATAAAATCATCATGTATTCACTTTAAACATTGAAATAACCTTAATTTCAAAAAATCCATATTTATAAAATGCATGTTTTCTTATTCCATTTTTCTTATATATATTACTTATATTCAAAAATTTTGTTACTTTCATCATTTATAGTATAAATAAATTATAACCAAATCCTTAATTACTTCCACTGAAATATGTACCCACCAAATTACATATTAATGTCCAACTTATCATTATTCGGACACAATTATCATTAAATAATGAATATATTAAGGGTTATATTTCCCATAATGATATGTTTCTCATGAATGTCACATTACCGTTAAATAAGTTTTTTGTCCATTATAAAAATTCAACATATTCTTTTAAATCCTCAGTGATAAAATATAAACTGAACAATAATAATATTTTTAACCATTTGTATAATATAATTCATGAATACAAATATATAAAAACATCGATTAATTCACTTATTCCATATGAAATTAAAAATACTATCACATCTTATTACTTAATACCTCTTTCCTTTCATAAATCATATGTACTATCATCAACATCATAAATATATCCATTACTAATTCCACCTTGATGGTTGTCTTCATGATCATTACAATAGGGAAATCTATTTTCAAAATGACATTCATTTCACAAAAAAAATATTAATCATATATGATTTAATATGGAGGCTAATATTCTCTTCCATTATTTTAAGCAAACACATAATTTTTTCCTTTGTACTTACTTTCTTTATAAAATTCTTTTTCTTAGTAAAATCATGTTATTGTTCCTTACAAACATACACCTGGGAGCATTTTTTCATCCTCTTGACATATAGGATATTGGTTCATTTTTACTCTATGGTCTCCATCATGCAAACACTTAGTGAATTACATTCTCCTCTTCATTGTTGAGTCTGATAGTTATTCATGTTAATCCTTGTTAACCACATTCAATGAAAACAGATTTGGCATGATCACAACGTCTATAACTCCAATGATCATCCCATTTGATTTCTCATAACCAAATTGTCTACCACATTGAGTATTAATCTAGTTTTTTATGGTTCCCTAAATTTACTAAAATAAGAAATAATTATTTTACCATAACTTATAATTGGGTAAAACTATATAATATTGTGAAATAATGTATATGATGTCTAAATTATGATACATTATTTTAAATCCATGACACCATAATTTTCACGGCCCGTCCTCGGGGCCCATTCCGTGACTAGCCCAAGCCCGCCTTCCATAGGCCTGGGGCTGGCGACTAGAACCAAGGGTGTAATCCCGATAAAAGGAAAGACATTGCCTTTAAAAATAGTAACACACACTCACTGAACACAAGCTATAGAATCAACAAGTACTAAAATATAAAAAAGAAAAGTGTGGTGAAAGTATGTGTGCCAATATAAAAACCCAACTAAACAACAAGTACATGTAAAAAGAGAAAAAATCTCATGGATTGTCCACCAAGAAATCTTACCTGAAGGGTAGGTATAGAACCTGAACAACTCGTTCCTTCGGTATATCCCATCTAGTCTAGCTCCGAGCAGCCTCCTGTCTGTCACCCTCCACCTCAATCACTATTGTCTGTCGACTCCGCAGAACACAACAAGGTGCGGGTGAAGCCCATGCAGTGGTGAGTGTATCAATACTCAGTAGGGGACCCCGAGACCCCTGAAAGTTTCCCAAAACTCACAAAGGATAAACCATAGCAAGAATATACAGTCATGAAGTATCATCAATCCCTACTAATGTGTATTCCCATACATATACCTAAGTTATTAATCAATGTCCGGCTCAAACTCTCGATCCCAAGCACAAACCATTCCACAAAGGAAGTAAAGTCAATCACCACGATGATAATTGTTGAAAGACATGACTCTTCTCACACAGGTATACATCTTTTTTAGACTGATAGATATGATCCGATGTAGTCACTGATTCATCTATGCAATCGATCCCACATAGGATACATGACCAGCTAAGCTGTCGGACCCACACAGGATACATGACCAGCTATTTTGTGAGACCCACACAGGATAAAGGAATAGAATTCAGACATGTTAGACCCATAGAGGATCCCGGTACATTATTCATCATATTCAAACCCATGGAGGATTATGTTATAGTTCTCACCATTTTCAAACCCAAAGAAGATCTTGGTACCGTATCATCGCTGTCAAACCCACAAAGGATCATGTCATCTCAGTTGCAGCCAACCCTAGGGTTCCCGCACAAAGCACGCTCGATTTCAGGAGGGTCCGTTGTTCGATCCAAGTGTCGATAAATAAACTATCACTAAGTACTGAGTTGATGTATCAAGTATTTTTATATCATCATATGGATCCCTGTGAGACAGACGGTACGTCAATCAGACACACGATCTGAGAGTTAATTTGAAATTCTGTTCTAGGGGCCCGATTGGATTTACGCTTGATCCAAACCCAGCTGTCTTTCAAATTTTTCCAAAACTCACTTAGAGTATCCCAAAAGGACCGCCATGTCATGGGGGTACCAGCGTCGTAGATGACATGTCAATCAGAACTGCGGTCTCAATGTAATCTGTGTTTAAGCGCGAATGGGGTCCAGCCCATCACACCCAGTGAGCTGGCAGGTCGGCCTAGCCCGGTCGGCGGGTCCGACCCTGCTGGGTTCGGCCCGGACTGGTGTGGCGCGACCAAACGAGGGAACCAGCCCGTATGCGTGGGCCAGTCTGGTTCGGCGCGACCTGCAGTGCCCCCTCCTCTTCTGCCCGGCATGCCGTAGCTGACCAGTTCAGTCTAGCGCACACGACCCGCACTATGGGCCGCGGTTCTCCCCATGCGGCGCCTGTGGGTGCCGCTTTTCCCCAGCTTGGCCGGCACATGGCCGGACATTTCGCCCAGCTGTGCGGCCCATGGACATGCGCCACATCCTCCCCCACACGGCGCCTTCGGGCGCCTCATCTCTTCTACGCGGATCGGTCTCTGCGGACCGGGTGGCCCGATGTGGCCACCAATCTCTTCATGTGGCTGGCGCATGGCCGTCGCCGCCACCACCTCCGGATGTCAGTGCCGCCGCTCGGTGACCTGCCTTCTGCGGACCACTATGTTCCCTCCGGTGGTCGGATTTCGGATTTGTCTACACCAGGGGTCCTCCCGGGATGCCTCCCTCAGCGCCAGAACCTCCGGGTTGCGTTGCCCCCATTTTTTGGTCTGACATTCACCAAGAGTGCAACAAAACTGATCATCGGAGGGGGTCGTGCCTTGTTCGGGTTGGCCTGTGGCCTCCGCATTAGTATTTTATAACAGATCTATAAATGGTTGCAATTTCATATCCAGATCTAACCCAGCTCTAAACCCTACATGAAAAATCCCTTTCCCGCAAGAACACTAGAACCACAGATCAACCTGTTCATTGGTTGGTCTGCATTCATCGCTAAGATTCTGAAACGAAAGGAACAAAAGGTAGAAACATCAATTACAATGATTATAAAAACCCTTACCTCGTTCGATAATAGGTGTCGGTATGAGGAAAACGTCAATGTGGTTGATGTTTGTTGTGCCCGCAACATGCTTCTGATCCCAGGCTCATTTGTCGGTTCGTCAAAGATTCGTTTGGAGAGCCTTCCTCCAACCAAGCCTTCCCATGAATTCTCCCCTTTCCCAAAAAATGATGATTCCCCCAACTTAACTCCAAACATAATTATACCATTAAGTTGATATAATCATTTATCAATTAAAGATCATTAAATTGTTGGTTACACCTCTTATTTTACCACACATTTAATTCACCTCACTAAATGAGGAGTTTCATGTGTCGGGTGGTCCCCACACCAAAAGAGTTTCAAAATTCAAAATTCAAATAAAAATAAAATAATAAGTTTATTTTATTTTTATCCCACGATACCTCGGAATACCAACATTCACCCCGACATGATTGTGATCAAAACAAAGGACTCCTTAAGCGAATACCAGCACTGCGAGTTCAACGGTGTCCCCAGATTTCAATTCCGAGCATCAGTTCCAAAGATAGGTTTTCCCGCTCGCACGTTTATTGAACTACCTGGAAAAATGTTCGTAATATTTTTATCAGTCACCCTTGACTAGCTGGTGTAGACGCCGGAAAAGTCCGTTGCTCCTCAAACGAAGTTCCGGATGAGGAAAGCGAGGTCATAATTGGAGTCAGAAGCATGTTTCGGAAGGCCCAAAGGCCTTACGTGAAATATCGGAGGCCCGCGCGTAATATTGTCTAGGCACGCGCAATCCTTCCAGGATTCGCGCAATGGGCCGAGTCGGCGCGTAATTTTCCGCGCCCGACGCCCGTGCGTGGCCCTATTGCGCGCTGGGCCCCTATTTCGCGCTCGAGCCGTGTTGCGCGCTCGCGAGCCGAATTGCGCGCCCGCGCGCCAAATTGCGCGCCCGCGAGCCTAATTGAGCGCCCGGGGTTGCCTATAATTACAAGGATACCCCCCACGTTTTAAGGGTTTCCAGAATTCGAAGGGTCGCTCGTGCGCGCAATCCCGCCCCCTCCGCGCGCAATGCCGATCTTCAGGTAACCTCCTTTATTTCACGCAAGCAAGCCTCGGGGTTCGCCTTCGCGCGCAACCCCTTTGGCTTCTTTCCTTGGACCAACTCCTCACCCAAAGGCCTTCGCGTGCAAAAGAAGCCTCTTGTGTGCAATTGCCCCCCCGGGTGCGCGCAATCCATCCCGATTGCGCGCACCCCCCTTACTAAGTGGCCATTCGTTAAAGAATGGGCCGTTGCCCCCGCGCGCTATCAGAGGCCCGGTGTGCGCAATCTCTATTCCCCGCGCACTATCAGAGGCCCGGTGCGCGCAATCTCTATCTGCCCGCGCGCAAAGCGCTGGCCCAATTGCGCGCCAGCCCGCCCAATTGCGCGCCGACCCGCGGTATTGCGCGCCAAGCTCTTCTTTTGCGCGCAAACCGCCAGGTTCGCCCCCCTTTGACCCCCTCAGGGTACCCGCATGCGTGGTGCCCGATGATCTTCATCCCGGGTGCCCGCACCGTGCGTTGTCTTCCCGTGCGTCCCTCCAGGCTCGCGCGAAGTTACACAGACCCATTGGCGGCACCACCTCGTCCGCGTTGTAGGACGTTAAACTGCCAAGCATCCATCGTCCTGCAAGACGCTAAACTGCACCTCGTTCGCGCTACAGGACGTTAAATTTCCAAGCATCCATCGTCCTTCAAGATGCTAAACTGCACCTCGTCCAAGCTGCACGACGTTAAACTGCCTGGCATATGGGCCTCCTCAAGGTGTAAGCCCCAAGCCCCATTGTCCAACATGACGTTAAACTGTACTTCATCCGGCAAGACGTTAAACCGTCCACTTCATCCTCAACACACGACGTTAAACTGTACTTCGTCCAGCAAGACGTTAAACCGTCTGCATCACCCGATCTCGTGCCTCGCACGCAGGGTCCCCCCCGGTTTGGATGTGGCCCCCACCCGCTCGTCTCTGCAGGGATGTCGGGATTGCCCCTCTTTAGGGAAGATTTATTGGAGTGGCCTTCGCCCACGAGGGTAGGGTATTACAAACCCATAGTTTCTTTTGGGAGACTGCACATGTGTATCTCCGTTGTGCTTCCCCACTGCTGAAGCCAGTAGGGGGCGTGACAGGGATCGAGGTGTCTCTCACCTTCGGCCCAAGTCCCCCTTCAACTGAGCTTTGCCGCACTCAGGTTGCCCCAGTGCATAAGTCCTGACAGAATGAACTACGTGGACTTTGATCCCTATCTCCTAAACAGGGTACGTAGGAAGCCTCCTTGAGGTTCAAGCCCACCACCTGGTCGTCCCGGTCGTATTCACGTCGGTTCATCCATCAGTGGACCCCTCCCGGGTTCACATTCGCGTCGATTCACCTATGAATCCGCCCTAGTGGGGGACTATACGTGTGTGTATCCATTCTGCTTTCCCACTACCGAAGCCAGTAGGGGGCGTGACAGGGATCGAGGTGTCTTTCACCTTCGGCCCAAGTCCCTCTTCAACTGGGCTTTGTCGCATATGGGCCTCCTTAGAGTGTAAGCCCCAAACACCATCGTCCAGCAAGACGTTAAACTGTGATCCACCCACTTCGTGCGTGCCAGCAGCCTAGACCTCCTCGTGAGTCGGCTTGCCATCGTCCAGCATGACGTTAAACTGTATATCTGAACTACGCTGACTTTGATCCGCGCTAACCCACGGTACGTAGGAAGCCTCTACGGGGTCCAAGCTCTTCACTCCATCATCCATCCTAATCCTTACCCGGGCCGCCACATCCCGGTGGGGTCATGCCATTTCATTCCACTCCACTTCACTCGGGAAGCCGCCCATGTGCTGGCCCCAGCGTCGGAGGTTCCTCGCAAGGGGTTCTGTCATATGATCCACTCCTCATGTTGATCAGTCTGATGTCGTCCCCGCTGGACGTTAAACTCGCGGCATGCCCCGTGTTAAACATGGGAAGCTGAGGAAAACCTCAGGTAAAGCAGTTCCACGCACCCAGTGCGGGATGCCATAAGACATCACGCCTTTGAGAATCCCTATTAGGGACGGAAGACAGACATGCAGAGCCGCAGTGTTGCGACACGCCCCCAACACCCAGAGCTACCCGGTCTCCTCTCCGCGGGTTGCTGCCCCGACCAGACTCCTTGGAGCATGTAGGCGGAAGTAGCGTAATTAACCGGTGTCAATGAAGATATGGCGCTGGGAACGAGATTCACGAACATTCTTATATATATGAGGGAGACCCGGATTAGGCGACGAGTTCCGAGGAGACGTCCACGGAAGGAGGAGCCGACATCCCATCATCCCGGTTTCGATCAAGGAGAAGACGTCCCTGAATAAGGGACGGATGCCGCCCGCCTTTGGAAAGCGGGACTGTGGGGCCACAAGCTGCGCTCCCATCCCCTCGGGTCGACGGGCGCACGCGCGAACGCGTCCTGGCGGAACATCGTCGGAACAGAAACCCGACGCACATCCGCACCGAAACAGAAAATGGTGAACCCGACGTGAATCTCTTCTCCTCAATACGAATATCGATAGCTTTCAGAGGTGTTGGAAGACTAGCATGTTGCCCAGCCGAGCATTCAGCACCGGGGCACGGAACCCGCCAGGGGCTGGGGAAGAGAAATCGGGCACTCCGTCTCACGACGTCGATGGCCTGGGTTCCCCCCACGGAAGGCATCGTGGCACTAATGATTGGTTGTCGATTCCTTTTCCTATCAGTATTAATGGGTTCTTCTCCCTGCTTTCAGGAATCAGGTCACCCAATCCAGTGCCAGATCGCCACCCGCCCACTGGCGCAGGGATAGGGGAAACACCAACGCGGCTACTCCGCGCGGTCCCACCCGTTCCACAGCCGTTCCAGCAACCGCAACTGCGGGGAAACCACGCCCTCTCTCCCCCTCAGAGGTCATCCAGAGAAGGGTGATCAACAACTTGGTGCAGAGATATGAGGAAGAGGGAGTCATCCCCACCAGGGACATGGCTCGCCTAGACCTCGAGGAAGCTGCACCTCGCCACCAACGCCGCCCCCGAGGGCCGCGCAGGGAGGCACCGCTGCCTACCTCGACGTCCAACCGCTTCGGGAGTTTATCCCCGGAACGCTCCGACAGCTCCCTCCCCTATGCGGATGAGGTGTAGGATGTCCGAGACCACCCTATCCGAGATTCTCTCCAGGGATCCGCGATAAGGGCTCCTGCCAGGCCACGTCGACACCGCCGCCAGGCTTCTCAAGTCGAAGAACGGGCTCTGCACCTGCCTGCGCCGCTAATCCCGACTCGTCTGCCCCGACGCCAACGTCGGGCACGAGCGGAAGAGGATTCCCACCTTGGGGCCCTAGCAACAGCGGCCGCGTTGGCCCAAGCCACTGCTGGCTCCAGTCACCAGGCCCCTGCGCAACCTGAGCAGGGGCACTTCTATGCCCGACCTGGATCGAGGCCCCGACCGCCCCAAAGGCAGGTTGGGTTGACACTCCCAGTTGCTGGTACAGGCAATAGCCACCGCGGACCACCTCGCGGTAGCGCTATTCACCAGCAGGGTCTACTCCATGTGGCCGATCCAAGTGGCATGGGTTATCCCACCTTCCGATCCCGGCCCGGAGGCCTGCCCGGAATCATCTCTCCCCGCGTCCCCTTTGATATCTGTCCCGGTGCTCCTCGCACCTTGGTTTCCAGTCCTCTTGGCCCCAGCACCGGTGCGGCCAGAGGACGCCAGGACATAGATCAGCCATGCCCTGAAGAACCACCCAGGGGCAGGAAGGCGAGGCGTCGACGTCGAGGGAGGAATGTTAGGGAATTCCAGACAGAGATCTGACCGGTTCATTTCTCTGATACAGAGGCGGAGTATGATTCGGCAACGGAGCCCTCCCCCCGATCCCTCCAGTCAGGGGCAGGGGTAGGAATGCGGCACGTCAGCCTTGTACTCCCCGAGAGAGAGATCAATGTGATCCCCACTTCTCTCCGAAGGTATATCCGGAGTAGCGAGGGCCTGGTAGACCCCCAAGGATCAAGCTTGCGGTTGGTACCGGCCCCTCCGGAAGCGCCTTCTGCCTCGATCGGAGAAGCCGGAGACCTTTTCTGGGGACCGATGGTCGAGCTGCGATCTAGTGCACCCTCGGCGAGCACCGACGCTACGGCAGGATGTTCGCTCTCCGGCCCTTCCTATCGTGATGTGGTAGCTGGGGCACCGCAACCCTCAGAGGGCGGCCCAGGATATGGAGGCCAATCAGCCTGCTCGCCGTATTCACCGCCGTCCAGCCCACCGGCCCAGTGGCCCGCCTCGGCACCACTGCCGGTTCCCCGTCCATTCCTAGTCGCTGAAGGGGACCAAGAAGACCTGGGTCCCGAGTTTGAGTCGTGCAGCTTCTGGACCGTCCTTGCAGAGGGCCACTTCCCTGAGAAGTTTTGGCCAGTCGCAGGACCGGACTTTGATGCACCAGAATCGCTCACCCCGGATGAGTTCGAATGCTTCCGCCGAACTCTCTGGGAGACTCACTCCCGTCTTCACAGCCTACAAATGCCATATCCCGGGAGTCAAGCACACCTGGAGGATATTGGTGAGCAGTGCCGTCAGATTGACCTGGCCACGTTCCCCGCGGTTCGGCACCCCGGGTCATTTGGGCACCACGAGGCCCTCCAACGACGATGCGTTGAGTGTTTTCAAGTACTCCAAAAGGTTATCGAGGAAGCCACCCCCCACGTGTATATCCGTGGATGGGGGCAGTACGCTTCCCTACGCTTCAGTGCAATTCTCCGACAGCCCGACTCGCTGGGTGGCCCAGAGGGTACATCCCCAGGGACGGAAAAGGTCAATATGGCTGACCTGTCGGGAGAGGGGAACGGCTTGGAACTTCTCGACGGGGGATCTCCCCCCGAAGACAAGCCGTTTTTGGATCCATCGGTGAGAGTTACTCGTCACCAGAGGAACCTCCTGGGTCTCCCCACACCCACTGAAGCACTAACGTGGAGCCGAAACGTCAGCAAAGGTAAATAGCGCGGCGGGGCTATAAAGCCCGCCGACCCATCGGCCTCCATACAGAGGGCAGATGAGGATCCCGAAAAGGTCACGCTGGGTCATCAGCTCGCCGAGCAGAAGAAGCTAGTTGACCAGATCCTCGCCGAGCGCGCTGCAGAGCGGCGGCCTGACTACAGTGATCCTAGGCCAGGACAGCAGGGACAGGAACAACCACTCCTTGACGAGACTCTCCCGGGTAACCGTGATTATGCCGTGTTTTCCGATAGGGGAGAGGCCATTGCCTATGGTAAGAGGGCGCGGTATGTTTCACCACACCCTCCCGAACGGCGTGACTACTTGAGAGACCCCGCTCGGATTCCTCCCGCTGCCCCAAGGGCCGCTCCGCCCGCCATCCCACGAGCTGCCGAGTTCGACGACCCGGTCGACGACCCGATTGAAGAGCCATGCAATGTGCTCATGGTTAGAGATCCTCGCCAGGACTGGAACCCATGTCCGGACGATCCGATGGCGGCACTCATCGCCCGCTTGGAAGCCTTGGAGACTCGGCAAGTGGCGATCCCACCGGACGGCAAGCCATACCCAGCATGGGTGGATGACATGCCGGCACCTCCGGGATTCGGGAACCCCACTTTAACCCCCTTCAACGGGACTGGAGATCCGCCACAGCATTTGGCCCATTTCAACTCCATGTGCAGGCCTATGTTGGGAACTCCGGTGCAGCAGGAGGCCGCTAAGCTTCGCTTCTTTGTCCAGACACTAGAAGGGCCAGCATTTGTCTGGTACAGCCAGCTCCCCGTCGGGTCGATAACTAGCTGGGAGGACCTTCGTAGACAGTTCCTCTAAGAGTTCAGTTCCACGACCCAGAAGACGAGTATCGCAGACCTCTTCAAGTGCAAGCAAAGGCCTGATGAGCGAGTCGCGGATTTCGTCGCCCGATAGAAGGGTCTCATGTATTCCATTGACATGCCATTGACTCAGGAGAAGTTGCTGACAATGTGCGTCGGGAACGTCAAGACCGAGCTGGTCCCTTCCTTGATCACTCAGAATTACCCCGGAGGGTTTAGGGACTTCTCAGACAAAGATCAACGTCTTGAGGAAGCCCTGCAACAGGCCAGTCAGGCACACCCGCTGCCTCCTATGATCCCTGCAAGGAGAGTCAACAGGGATGAGCCCGCTGTTGTTGCCCAGATAGAGGCTCCCAGGCAGTTGGAGCTGCTGCCGGTGAGTCCAGCTCCACAGCCTCACAGGAATCCGCCTCCACGGGCTCAGTTCCCGGCCGAGCAGCGGTAGCCCTAGAACCGGCCGACCCCTCCACGTAATGTACCGCCACAACCCAGGCGAGATAATCGGGGTCCACCTCCTCGGCCGGTCCCTCCAGCCCCTCGTCAAGACCACGCTCCAAGGGCCCCGCGATACCTGACTTACTCATTTCACGAGGATCAGGTCCCCGGTTATTTCTGGAGCGCCCTGGATCAGAGGATTCTGCGACTGCCTGAGTGTTGGAGGCCAGAGGAGACACATCTCACGGATAACCCCCGCTACTGCCCTTACCATCGGGCCCTTGGGCACACCATCCGGCGGTGCTACGTATTTAAGGACTGGCTCCAAGACCAGATTAACAATAATGTAATCAGGTTGGGCCCAGCTCCAGCACAAGTGGCGGGTGTGTTCGTGAGATCAGATTATGATAGTGGCGACGAGGAAGAATGGCAGCTGGTCTCCGACCGCGGATCCCAGAAGTATAATGACTGGATGGCCGGCAAGAAGGTCATTCACGCCCATGGAATCATCCGTGCGCGCTTGAATCAGCCTGAGCCCCCAGAATCTGCGGGTGATGCTTCGGCATCGTCGTCCCCGCCTGCCTCTTCCGAGGAGAGCAAACGGCGGCGTCACAAGAAGGAAGAGCGCGCCCCGCCAGTTCCGCCGCTATCCCGCACTCTCGGAGATTTCATGCCCCCGGAGATGGGGGTCCCTCCTCGGATCCTCCCGGTGATGAATGATTCGTCCAATGACAGTGTTGGGTACGCTTCGTTTAATACCATCGAGCTGGTAAATCCCTTTTCAGTTCCCGACGTTGAAGAACACCAGGTGGACCTCCCTAGTGTCCCCGGTCGTCGCCACCGTCAGAGGAACCGCAACAACAGGAGTCGCTGGGGCACGACAGTTGGTACCTCCAGCCAGGCCGTGCATGCCACTGAGACTAGGAAGCGGGCTCAAAACCGAGCTTAGCGCGCGCAGCCCCCCCATCCGGGGATGACGGATTCGCCTCCGCCACCGTTTGTGGTGTGGGACCAGGCAGAACTGCCTCAACCACGCCGCGACCAGCTCCGTCCTGCCACGAGTCCATCCCGGCCTCCTGGCCCCAGTACGGTGACCACTTCCCGTGCTTCAACCAGTGAACAACGAGATGCGCCAAGCACCAGTCGGCCGCCGGTCCAACCTGCAAGGCCCGTCATGCCTCCAACCGCAGGGCAACCTCCTGCAACCAGGGGCTTGCACTTGGCAAGAAAGTATGATGTCCTGAAGCACTTGGCCGACATCCCAGCAAGGCTCCCCATCCTTGAGGCTCTGCGCCTGTCACCTGAGATGCGCGAGGCGCTCACTGAAGCCCTGAAGAGCCCCCTCCAGTTTGAGACGGAGGTTGCGGCTGTAGAGGCCTTTCACGCCGAAGCGATTGAGAACGCCGAATGTCAGGCAGTTATCTCGTTCTCTGGTAAGGATGAAGACCCTTCTATATAGGGGCACATTCGTCCGCTGTATGTTACTGGCCAGTTCAATGGCCTTGAAGTCCGGCGCTGTCTTGTCGACACAGGGTCCGGGATTAACGTGATTCCAACTCGGACGCTCCGGAGATTGGGGTTGTCTGAGGATGACTTGATTCCCTCCGACCTCAGGATCTAGGGGTACGACCGCACCGAGCAAACTCCGATCGGCAAGATACGTTTGAAGACCCAGTTCGGTGACCTGGTTGCCAACACCGAATTCATGGTAGTCTCTCAGGACACTGCGTATAACGCATTGATGGGCAGGTCATGGCCCCACCTTCATGCGGCGGTTCCCTCATCATACCACCAATGCCTTAAATACTCCCTTAATGGTCGAGTAGGCATGCTTCAGGGAGATGCCTCTCCTTTTGCCTCATGTGAAGCCCGCTATCTGGACGCGGACTATTACAAGAGAAAGGATAAGCAGATCCTGACGGGTGAGGTTGAGCCTGCCGCTGTTGCAAGTGATCCCTGGGAAAGTTTGGATGACGCTTACGTCCTCCCTATCCATCGGTTGGACGTAGCCATGGTCTCGACGGCCTGTGAGTCTCCTGATGAGATGACCGCGACCGCCCATGCCAGCACTAGCGGCCCAGCAGGATCTGGTAGCCCCAATGCAGTTTCCAACGCAGTCTCTCCCGTGGACGATCCCTCCCCGAGTGGAGAGGACGTGGAAGATGCACCCCCATCCTTTGAGGAGGGCGTCTCCGCCACGGTCGATGAGTTAGTACAGGTGAACCTTGGAACCGAGGCAGATCCAAGACCCACATTGTTCAGTGCCTCCATGCCCTCTGAGGAGCGGCAGCAGTACGTGGACTTCCTCAGACAGCACCGTGATGTGTTCTCTTGGGGCTATGACGAGATGTCGGGGCTAGATCCTCAGGTAGCCGTCCACCGCCTTGGTCTCCCGGCGAACCATCGCGGGTTCAAGCAGCCTCCCAGGAAGATGCACCCATTCCACGGTGCCATGGTTGAGGCCGAAGTTGACAAGCTTATCAAATCCAACTTCGTGAGGGAAGTTCAGTACCCCAGATGGTTGGCCAACATTGTGCCGGTCAGGAAGAAGAACGGGCAGATCAGAGTCTGTATCGACTTCCACGATCTCAACCGCCACTGTCTGAAGGATGATTTTCCCCTTCCGGTGACAGAGCTGTTGATTGACGCCACAGCAGGGTTCCAAGCCCTCTCCTTCATGGATGGATACTCCAGCTACAACCAAATCCGGATGGCCCCTGAGGATGAGGAGTTCACTGCCTTCAGGGCCCCCCAAGGTATCTTTTGTTACCAGGTCATGCCCTTAGGCCTGAAGAATGCAGGTGCCACCTATCAACGAGCGATGCACTGCATATTCAAGCCAATCCTCGGCACACTGGTGGAATGCTACGTCGACGACTTGGTGGTCAAATCACGCCAGCGTCAGGACCATCTCAAAGATCGTGAGAAAGTGTTCGGCTTCCTCTGGTCTCGCTGCCTGAAGATGAACCCGTTGAAGTGTGCCTTCGGGGTTACCTCCGGGAAGTTTCTTGGCTTTGTGGTAAGATACCGGGGTACTGAGATCAACCTAGAGAAGATCAGGGCGATTATCCAGATGCCTCCCCCAGGAAACATTCGGGAACTGCAAGGGTTCCAAGGCCACTTAGCCTATATACGCTGATTAATCGCGAATCTGGCCGGCAAGTGTAAGCCCTTTTCTCGGCTCATGAAGAAAGGTGCCACCTATGTATGGGATAAGGAGTGTCGGACCGCTTTCGAGGAAATCAAGCAGTACCTGCTTCAACCTCCGGTTCTGATGCCGCCTGTATCCGGGAAGCCGCTGGTCCTTTATGTGACTGCCCTGGAACGGTCCCTTGGTGCCCTTCTCGCCCAGAAGAACAACGAGGGAACAGATAATAGCCTCTATTACCTTAGTCGCATGCTCCTCGATGCAGAAGTTAGGTATTCCCCCATCGAGAAGAGCTGCCTGGCGCTCGTATTTTCCGTACAGAAATTACGACACTACTTGCAGCACCACGAGGTACAGTTGGTTTCTCGGGTAGACCCATTGAAATATATCCTGAGCCGGCCTATGTTGACTTTCCATCTAGCGCGGTGGGCTGTGATTCTCCAGCAGTTCGACATCAGGTATGTGTCTCAGAAGGCCATCAAAGGGCAAGCATTGGCGGACTTTCTGGCTGCTCACCCGACCTCCGCGGATCAGCCGCTGGATCTAGGCTTTCCTGATGAGGCCGTTCTCTCGGTCGATCGTGCCGATCCATGCTGGCAGATGCACTTTGACGGTGCCTCCCGGAGCCCCACCAGTATAAGACTCGATAATCCTAAGCTCAACAGAGTGGGCTTGGGTATCGTCTTCATTACCCCGGAGCAAGCCGTGCTGCCATACTCTTTCATGTTGTCAGAGGGCTGTACCAACAATGAGGCAGAATACCATGCCCTCATCACTGGCCTCGAGTTAGCTCTCGAGATCGACGTGCCCCATCTGTGTGTGAAAGGGGACTCCGAGCTGGTCGTTAAGCAGATCAATGGAGACTATGTTGTCAGGAAGCCGGAACTTGTGCCATTGCTGGAGTGCACCCTCCTCCTGATGGCCCAGTTCCCTTCTCGGCCAGAAATTGTCCATATTCCCCGGTCGTAGAACGGTCGAGTAGATGCTTTGGCCAGCCTTGCTACGTCACTCGCAGAGCCTAAACAGGACAACGTGATCATCCGCGTGACGCACCGCAGGCTCATCGCTCCCGTTATCCCGGAGGGAGATCGTGGCCCATCGGTAAGTAATCTCACCACGGTTGCCCCTGTGCCTGGAGCCCCGAGTACCACAGATATGGCAGTCGAACCAGCCCCTGATTGGAGGACGCCTTTGGTTGAGTACCTCCAACATGGCATTCTCCCGTCGGATCGGGCCGAGCGTGAGCGAGTTCGACGCCGCGCATCGCAGTTTGTCCTCCAGAGCAGTCCCGGCCTGGAGCAGATCCTCTATAGACGCGGATTTGATGGTGTTCTCCTCCGTTGCCTTCAGGGAGTTGTGATCACACGAGTCATGCAAGAGGTTCATGTTGGTTCATGTGGTGCCCACCAGACTGGGCCGAAGCTGTCCCACCAGATTCGGAGGTTGGGATACTTCTGGCCCTCCATGATCCATAACTGTATCGAGTATGCCAGGAAGTGCCATGCGTGCCAGGTTCATGCGAACTTTGTGCATCGGCCGCCGGAGCCTCTCCATACCACCAGGTATTCCTGGCCCTTTGCAGTCTGGGGGCTGGACATTGTGGGACCTTACCTGCCGGCGACGGCTCGCCAGTGCCGGTTCATTCTGACCGCCACGGACTTCTTCTCCAAATGGGCAGAGGCGATTCCGCTCAGAGAGGTCAAATCCTGTTCTATCGCTGACTTCGTGACCTCCAACATCATTTATCGATTTGGAGTGCCTCACGCTATCCTCACGGATAACGGAGCCAATTTCCGAGCAGCCGAGTTGAAGAAGTTGTACGCCAAGTACGACATTTGTTCGAACCATACATCTCGCTATCATGCGCAGGCGAATGGAAAGATTGAGGCGTCTAACAAAACCCTCTCTAACATTCTGCAAAAGATGGTTGGTCAGAACAAGAAGAGTTGGTCGGACAAGCTCCCCAACGCCCTCTGGGATTATCGGACGACGACTCGCAATTCCACCCAGATGACCCCTTATTCCCTGGTGTATGGATCTGAGGCCGTCTTGCCCATCGAGATCCAGTTACCATCCTTGTTCACTGTAGTATACGACTAGCAAGCACCGGACAGAGCTGCTGAAGTCCGTCTAGTCGAGTTGGAAGCACTGGATGAGAATAGGCTTCGCGCTTTGCACAACTTGGAGAGGCATCAAAGCAGAATGGCTCGAGCTTTCAATAAGAAGGTTCGCCTCCTCTCCTTCCTGCAGGGTGACCTAATACTGGCCCGAAGAGAACCAATGATCCCAGACAGGAAGCTGCCCAAGTTGGAGCCCAAGTGGGAGGGACCTTTTGTCATCAACAAGGTCTATCCCAATGGTGCGTACTCCCTAGCGACTATGGATGGTGAGCGTGTCACTACTCCCACCAACGCTAGGTTCCTCAAGCAGTACTTTTCATGAGTGTCCATTGTCCCGCATGACGTTAAACTGCACTTCATCCCGCATGACGTTAAACTGCACTTCTTCCCGCATGACGTTAAACTGCACTTCATCCCGCATGACGTTAAACTGCACTTCGTTCCGCATGACGTTAAACTGCACTTCGTCCCGCATGACGTTAAAATGCACTTCTTCCCGCATGACGTTAAACTGCACTTCGTCCCACATGACGTTAAACTGCACTTCGTCCCGCATGACGTTAAACTGCACTTCGTCCCGCATGACGTTAAACTGCCTCTCAAGAACTACGTACGGCTTGATTCCCATCCTTATGGGATACGTAGGACCGCCTGGTCGTTTGTGTTCCAGGTCCAGCCCCGTCTCTTGGTTGATCACGGGGATCTGCCGTCCTTTGGTTGCTCTCAAGGTGAGTCCTCCTACCCTTTCCGGGGATCTGTTAGCATGTTTTGGGGTACTCCGGTCTATGACCTGTAGTGTCGGATTCAATCCCAACAAGTCCTGTGTTACTTGTCAGGACTCGCGCTTCCTCTTGTTCGGGCCTTCACTCAAAGGGATCCTCATTAGCGGTTTGGATGTGATGCCTTAGTGCTCTCCTACCGCTCCCGGTCGATTTACCGGCGGGTCCTGGGCAGCAAATCGATATGAATCCTGCGCTTGAGTGGTTGATGCTCGTTTGCTTGCCTCATCCTAGGCTGACGCGATCAGATTTTGTGTTGCGAATATGGTCAGCAACATCCTTGATCGCCATGTCAACTCTTTCAGGCTCTGAACATTCGTTGCGCAGTCCTTATCACACTCCGCCTCAGTGCGTTGTAGTGGAAACTAGACACTCTCTCTTCATACTGACCCTCAGTACACCTCTACACGTTAGGCAGGCCAACCAGGGTAATGGTGCCTTTCGAGGCTCCCACGATATGAGCACCAATGATATATGCTAATGTCCTCTCTAAGGGCCATTTTCAGCTTGACCCTCGTCCCCATGAGGAGGAAGGAGTCGCCCGAACAATCGCGTTCTGGGCCCAGCATAGCTGGAGGCTAGCATCTCTGCCCCTCGGTTGATAGACACATGCAGGCCCCTATCCCAGGATCCTTCTCCTGGAATTGTGCGTGACCGCAGGGCTGGGATGTATCCCCACCTCCGCTGGGTCCGCCGTATCGCAATAAGTGGATTCCTCCATGGTCCGAGCCACACGACCTTAAACTGTGTTGCCTGGTCTTACCACACGACCGTAAACTGTGATCGTCTTGGCCGCCCGACGAGAAACGGAACTGCATCGTGATGTTCTTCTTAGGGGACACTCACGTTGGGCGCTGGTTAATAACCACGCCATTTATCAATGCCTTTCATGGATTGATTATTGTGGCGACGCCAGGGATTTCTTAATCACAGGCATGTCGCTGCACAAAGAAAAACCATCCACCTTTAAGGACAAACAAGAAATATAAAATACTGCTTCTTTTGGGTGCGAGGGCCAGACCCGCACCCCTCCCCTCACTGGTGCCCGATTGTGTTGCGCCGCGCTTCAAGAACTACGTGTGGCTTGATTCCCATCCTTATGGGATATGTAGGAACGCACGGATGTTTAAAACTTCGGGTCCAGCCCCCCACCTCTTAAAGATTCCCCCTTCTCTTGGGAATCCGCCGCCTTCGGTTCATCCTCAAGGCGTGTCCCTTGACCCCTTGCAGTGGTCCACCGGTGTCAAGAGCACTCTGGTCTATTTCCAGGAGGGTCAGGTTCAGCTTGGTCAGGTTCCTTCCACTTTTCAGGCTTCATTCTCCCCTTCATTCGGACCCATCACCTACGCCCTGGGTGGAACCCCCCGTGAGCGGTCTAGATACAATGCCTCAGTGCTCTCCCACCGATCCGGGCTGGTGCCCCCAAGGGCCTTGGGAAGCAAATCGATATGAATCATGCGCTTAAGCGGTTGATGCTCGTTTGCTGCCTCATTCCATCAACGGTCAGTGCGATATTGATGCTGCTTTTCCGCCACGGTCGGAAGTACTCCCATATCATTATGCTGGTGCCCCCAGTCCTTGAGTGAATGGCCGCATGATTCACATTACGTTTTCCACCCCCCATTCTGACCAGGAAAAATCTCGGCACTCTTAACACTATCCCTCAGTGCATGTTCGCATATCCATGGGATAGGACCATGATGTGGCGTACTTTGAGGTTCTTATGGTCCGAGCTCTAAGACCTTAAACTAAGATCTGCCCCTATGGTCCGAGCTCTATGACCTTAAACTAAGATCTCCCTAATCGGGGTTCTACATCTCGCATGACGTTAAAACTGCACTCTCACAACTACGTGTGGCTTGATCTCCAGCCTGATGGAGTACGTAGGAACACCCGGGCATCTCGACTCGGGTCCAGCCTCAGGGATCGCTATGTCCCGCCCCTCCTCGTCGCCGGCCGTCTGGCCTGGCTTCTGGTAGAGTGGTGCGGTTGTGATATTCTCCCCGATTCAGCTCGGGATTCCCCATTGTAGTGATGGGAAGCGACAGTTTCCTCATCAAAGAGGTTCTGTCTGAGAATTGGGGTGATTCACGGCCAGATTATTGCATCCGCCTAATACACTTTCCCCACGGTGGCACAATTTTGGGAGTGTTAGATTCTGTCCGAACAAATCATCACTTCGCCCCACGCTTCGCATGCCCTTTTGATCTGGATTTCCACCCTTGTGTCTGAAGGAACCCCTAAAGCGATATTGATGATGACATTTGATCCGCCTCCTACAATATGAATGATGACCTTCAGTCCGTCTATTGCAGTAGTATGGTCAATTGATCCATTGTCCGCTTGCCTTCTTGGGCATTTCCTGGAAGACTGACCATCGTGGATTTCTGAATTCGGGACACACGATTCACCCTTTTTCATCTCCATATGTTCGGATAAAATCTCAACGCCCCTAGCGTTGTCCCGCTCGTGTGTCGGAAAAAGTTGGGGGGATGGTACATTGATTAGGTCTGAGGTCTCCTTTCCTAGGAATGACCTCCCTCTTTTCCTTAGAAATCCAGGCCCAATTGTGGATGCCTGAAGCTTGGTTAACGCTCCCGCAAGACAATGAATTGTGGTTGAGCACGTTAAGAAAAAAGATGCAGATAAATATGTTGATTCATACAAATGGATCGAAGTATTGAGTAGCGGAATCAAAAGGTTCTGGTAATGGAGAAAACAAAGCCCCTAGGGATTAGCGTGCTGAATGGATCTTTCCAACGCCGCTAACCTTTGGCTGGCGGCCTCTAGAGCTGCTTCTCTCTCTCTGCATGCCCTCTCTTCTTCGACGGTCGCAGCGCGCAGCTCGCCGATCCTGGCCTGTGCACGCTCCCGCTCGACTTGAAGTGTGACCATCTGGTGGCCCGCCTCCGTCAGCTGTGCCTGGGCGTCATCCAGCTGGGCCGTCAATTGCTCCACAAGCTCAGTGCACGCTGCGACGAAGGCCTCCTTCTCTACCGCCTGCCCTTCGAGGCACCGGACTTCTTGCTCCGCCACGAGGAGCGCCCGCGTATTCTCCGACATGTCCCAACATTGTGCGACGTCGGCACTCCAGCGGCTCTCACGCATCTTTTCAGCCATGAAATCACGGACCGTCAGATGGAGGCGTCGAGCATCAGCTCCCCGACACACAAGAAGCGCAGCCAGGTTTGAAGCGATCCCATGCGCCCTAGCCACTCTGATGGGGGTTGCTTGAGGAAGCACTGGATGCACTTCCACCCCCTGCGGCGCGTTATCCGGCTCTCCTCGATCGCCTCCGAGTCCGATTCCTCCATCTCCTCGAGGTCGGCAGGCCAGTAGGCAGGGAAGGCAGCCAGCAGGTCTGCTGCAGGGTCCGCCCCTGGGATGTCCTCATAAGGGATAGGTTCCCCAACATCTGGGTGACCTTCTTCTCTCGCCCCAGCGGCGTTGACACCCTCGTCAGCCCCCGACCTCTCTCCGATGGCAGCACCGCCGACGTCCGTTTCCCCCTGATCAGCAGTTAGTGGGGCCGGCTCGGTGTGAGAAGTCTGTTCCGGAGAAGGCGGCATGTCTGCCACTGGTCCACTCGTGGATGGCCCGGGTTCGACAGCCCAACGAGCCTCCAGTATTGAGATCACTGTGCAAGGCATGCTGCGGTTAATCACGGATCGTCAACGGCATGCACCAGCAGTAAAGTAAGGAGACTTACGGGAGTCCAGAGCGTCATCTTCCACTGTCCCGGCTGCCGCAGGAGCAATTGCAGCGGGGGACCCCTCAGCCCTTTTCAATTCAATGATAGGTGTCTGGCCCCCACCATGTCCTGCTGGCGCCTCTCCTACTCCTACTAAGGATGCTTGACCAACATCCGTGCACTCCTGAGGAAGATGAAGAAATGGGTTAGAAGCTGCATAAGAGAATGGACGAAGCAGGTTGAGTAGGGATAGAAGCGGACCTCGAGGAGCTTAGTGATATCGATATTGTCAGAGCCGGCCACCTCGCCGCTCTCCCGCAGGCTCCACGGGTGGGACCTTCCCTCAGAGCCTTCATCCTCCCCCGTCTCCTCCTCTTCCTCGGAGTCATCATTACTATCACCTTCCTCCGGCGACATCTGTTCTGGAGCAGGCTCTAGACCGAGCATCACCTTCACCAGAATAGACGGCTCCGCACGCTGACCATGTTGGTGCGCGTACTCGTCCATGGCCGTCAGATACACATACCGCCGGTGGAAGTTCACCTTGTCGGTGACCTGATGGCGCCCGAACTCTGGCAGATGGATTCCTTCTCTGATTATCTTCTGCCAGATGGTTTCGGTCCCCAGCGACTGCCTCAGGGTCATCCAGGCCGACCACAACGCTGGGAAGACTGCATCATGGGAGGGTTCGAGTAGACGCCTTATCTGCTTCCCGGGCCGCTCCCCGACCACCGCATGTGCCCCCTCTCTGGGCGCTGAGGCCGTGGTGGCAGTCTGCGATGTGCCCGCCGCCGAAGTCCTTGCCCGCGCCGGCTCTGCTGCTTGGCGCGCCTCTGTTCTCCCCCGCGTAACGGTGCCTCGCCTCCTTCCTTGACGCCCGGTCTCCACACGGGTGACCTCGAGCCGCCGAACTGGTTTCCGTAGAAGCCCCTCGGGGTAAGCGATGGCCCAGTGATTGGCGTACTCGGTTGCCAAGCCTGCGTCGACACCGGTAGGAGGGAGAGTGATGACATCGCCAGAGCCGAAAGCGGCGAACATTAGCCACATCTGGCGAAGTACGCAAGGGTTCGTCTCCCCCCGGACAGTAGCGAATACCCTCTTCGGCATCCGTTGAAGGCACCTGAACTGCCTGGCGAACCGGGTTGGCACGTAGGGCTCGCAGATCACCTTCCCGTCGATCCGAGCCACGAGCACCCCGCCCCACATGCTCAGGAAGTATTCGTGCTGCTCCAGCAGACCCTGCCCATTGTCGATCATCTGGCCAACAGGAGTGGGGAACAGGCTGAAGTTGAAATTTCCGTGATTGCCAATCCAAATCCTCACGCCCTCCTCATTTAGGGTCATCAGAGCGACCCCCGCGATGTTCAGCAGGGAGGGTCGCAGGCCATTTCCCGGAGGAATGACGGTGTTTGGAAATGTGTGCCCACCGAGGTGAGAAGACACCCAGCCGTGGAATAATTGAAAGGGCCCACAGACCCTTCGTGGCGACCCCCCTTGCAAGATGCGTCCCAGGATGGCGTACAACTTAGCCAGCACTGGGACCCCGAGGTTGAATCTTCTTTTGGAGGCCATGGCGCCCGCCATCACCAGTGTCGCCGGGCGGACGCCCATCCTCGCGTCCCGCACTGGCAGGAGCCACCCACTCAGAAAGATGTCCAGGAACGCCGCGTACCGGACATTTGGGTCCCGGGCCTCGATGACGCGGTACCCCCATGAGCAGTAGTCTCCCGTCTCCAGGACCCGCTAGTACGACCCGTTCCGGCTCCTCTGAGCCGCGGTCGGGCACCGCTTCCCCCTGCCTGGCATCTTGACCGCTGGGTCATGCTCCAAGAACTGGCCGAACCACTCCTTGTAGGCTATGTCCTTGCGGAAGTCCTTGACCCCGAGCCGCTCCGTAGCCAGGTCCAGTAGATGCCATGTCAGGATGGGAGTTTGTGACCTGTCGCCCCAGGTGTTCCTCGGAGGCAGGAACTCATCGTATTGGTAACCCTCCAGCGGGATACCTCCAATGAAGTGGATGTCCCAGAGACCGATGCTGACCTCCACATGATGAAGATGGAATGTGTTGGTATCCGGGGACCAGCAGGTGAACAGCTCCGGCCCGAGCTCGGGCTGCTGGTAGAAGTGGAACTGCGACGTCCACACCGCCTCAAACAGGCCGATGTACCGCATTTCCTCCTTGAAGTGATCGCAAGTGTGGCGTACCCAGAACGCCCAGGCCCACTCACTGGTGAAATTGCCCCCAGACCGCAAGTCCCAGTCCTTCAGCCAGCCCCTGGTGTCGTCGGTGACACTCTGGCGATACGTGCTCGAGTAGAGGGCTGGATAGTTCTCCGCAGTAGGCTGACTCCCGGTAATAGTTCGCATCCTCGGGTTCAGTACATATACATTTAAGTTCCTGGTCTCCCTGGCATGATGCCCGTTGTTGATGATGTTGTAGCGGGGAAGCTCGTCCTCCCGAGTCACCCAGGTCTGTGGCGCATCAACCTCGAACCCCGGCACCGGAACCTCATCCAGGATGCCGTAGTTCAAGAGTGGCAGGTTGTCCGACAGTAGATACGTCTTCTGGGCCGGTGTCAGCAAATCGAACAAGGATTGATTGTTGGAAACAATCTCCTTGGCTCCGTAGACCTCCTCGTTCGCCGCCATCTCAGCTCTGTGAATGGCGGCATCCCCCTCATTCACTTGATTCGCGACCATCTCAGAAGCTCCGGGAGTCGTGAGGGTTAAGGGATGAGGCGTGCGGAATCGGAGGAGCCTGGTGGAGAAATTTGGGAGTTGGCGCGCAATCCTAGTGGACGACGCGCAATCGGGATGTCCGTCGCGTAAAACCCCGGGTGTTCGCACAAAACATGCCGAAATCCGGATGGGTTTGCGCGCCGAACGAGCAAATTTCACGCCGCCAATGGCAATTTCGCGCATGAGAGCTTGGATGCTTATCGCGCGGAAAGCCTATGTACGGCACGCGGGACCCCGGGCCCCTATTTATAGGCGAGGCCGGGTGTCCACGCCGCGCGGAAAGCGCTTTTCGCAACCAAGGCAGCGAATTTCACGCTCGACGCCCTTTTTGCGCGCCCAAGTCCCGCGCCGCCCAGGACTTCGGCATTCCGGCATCTCCCTCGGAACCCGATCGTTGTGACCTCTCGCCGATCAGATTTCGAGGGGGGGCTTTTGTAGACGCCGGAAAAGTCCGTTGCTCCTCAAACGAAGATCCGGATGAGGAAAGCGAGGTCATATTTGGAGTCAGAAGCATGTTTCGGAAGGCCTAAAGGCCTTGCGCGAAATATCGAAGGCCCGCGCGCAATATTGGCTAGGCGCGCGCAATCCTTCCAGGAATCGCGCAATGGGCCAAGTCGGCGCGTAATTTTCCACGGCCGACGCCCGTGCGCAGCCCTATTGCGCGCTGGGGCCCTATTTCGCGCCTGATCTGCGTTGCGCGCTCGCGAGCCGAATTGCGCGCCCGCGCGCCGAATTGCACGCCCGCGAGCCGAATTGCGCGCCCGGGGTTGCCTATAAATACAAGGCGAACCCCAAAGTTTTAAGGGTTGCCAGAATTCGAAGGGTCGCTCGTGCGCGCAATCCCGCCCCCTTCGCGCGCAATGCCGATCTTCAGGTAACCTCCTTTATTTCACGCAAGCAAGCCTCGGGGTTCGCCTTCGCGCGCAACCACTTTGGCTTCTTTACTTTGACCAACTCCTCACCCAAAGGCCTTCGCACGCAAAAGAAGCCTCTTGCACGCAATTGCCCCCGGGTGCGCGCAATCCAGCCCAATTGCGCGCACCCCCTTACTAAGTGGTCATTCGTTAAAGAATGGGTCGTTTCCCCCGCGCGCTATCAGAGGCCCCGTGCGCGCAATCTCTATTCCCCGCGCGCTATCAGAGGCCCGGTGCACGCAATCTCTATCTGCCACGCGCAAAGCGCAGACCCAATTGCGCGCCAGACCGCCCAATTGCGCGCCGACCCGCGGTATTACGCGCCAAGCTACTCTTTTGCGCGCAAACCGCCAGGGTCGCCCCCCTTTGACCCCCTGAGGGTACCCGCCTGCGTGGTGCCCGATGATATTCATCCCGGGTGCCCGCACCGTGCGTTGTCTTCCCGTGCGGCCCTCCAGGCTCGCGCGAAGTGACACAGACCCATTGGCGGCACCACCTCGTCCGCGCTGCAGGACGTTAAATTGCAAAGCATCCATCGTCCTGAAAGACGCTAAACTGCTCCTCGTCCGCGCTGAAGGACGTTAAACTGCCAAGCATCCATCGTCCTGCATGATGCTAAACTGCACCTCGTCCAAGATGCACGACGTTAAAATGCCTGGCATATGGGCCTCCTCAAGGTGTAAGCCCCAAGCCCCATCGTCCAACATGACGTTAAACTGTACTTCGTCTGGCAAGACGTTAAACCGTCCGCTTCGTCCTCAACACACGACGTTAAACTGTACTTCGTCCGGCAAGATGTTAAACCATCCGCATCACCCGCTCCCGTGCCTCGCACGCAGGATCCCCCCCGGTTTGGATGTGGCCCCCACCCGCTCGTCTCTGCAGGGATGTCGGGATTTCCCCTCTTTAGGGACGATTTATTGGAGTGGCCTTCGCCCACGGGGGTAGGGTATTACAAACCCATAGTTTCTTGTGGGGGACTGCACATGTGTATCTCCGTTGTGCTTCCCCACTGCCGAAGCCAGTAGGGGGAATGACAGGGATCGAGGTGTCTCTCACCTTCGGCCCAAGTCCCCCTTCAACTGAGCTTTGCCGCACTCAGGTTGCCCCAGTGCGTAAGTCCTGACAGAATGAACTACGTGGACTTTGATCCCTGTCTCCTAAACATGGTACGTAAGAAGACTCCCTGAGGTCCAAGCCCACCACATGGTCGTGCCGGTCGTATTCACGTTGGTTCGTCCATCAGTGGACCCCTCCCGGGTTCACATTCGCGTCGATTCACCTATGAATCCGCCCTTGTGGGGGACTGCACGTGTGTGTATCCATTGTGATTCCCCACTGTTGAAGCCAGTAGGGGGCGTGACAGGGATCGAGGTGTCTTTCACCTTCGGCCCAAGTCCCTCTTTAACTAGGCTTTGACGCATATGGGCCTCCTTAGAGTGTAATCCCCAAACACCATCGTCCAGCAAGACGTTAAACTTTGATCCACCCACTTCGTGCGTGCCAGCAGCCTAGACCTCCTCGTGAGTTGGCTTGCCATCGTCCAGCATGATGTTAAACTGTATATCCGAACTACGCTGACTTTGATCCGCGCTAACGCGCGGTACGTAGGAATCCTCTACGGGGTCCATGCTCTTCACTCCATCATCCATCCTGATCCTTACCCGGGCCGCCACATCTCGGTGGGGTCATGCCATTTCATTCCACTCCACTTCACTTGGGAAGCTGCCCATGTGCTGACCCCAGCGTCGGAGGTTCCCCGCAAGGGGTTCTGTCATCTGATCCACTCCTCGTGTTGATCAGTCCAATGCCGGCCCCGCTGGACGTTAAACTCGCGGCATGCCCCGTGTTAAACATGGGAAGCTAAGGAAAACCTCAGGTAACGCAGTTCCTCGCACCCAGCGCGGGATGCCTCAGGCCATCACGCCTTCAAGAAGCCCTATTAGGGACGGAAGGCAGACATGCAGAGCCGCAGTGTTGAGACACGCCACCAACACCCAGAGCTACCCGGTATCCTCACCGCGGGTTGCTGCCCCGACCAGACTCCTTGGAGCGTCTGGGCAGAAGTAGCGTAATTAACCGGTGTCCATGAAGATATGGCGCTGGGAACGATATTCACGAACATTCTTAAATCTATGAGGGAGATCCGGATTAGGCGACGAGTTCCGAGGAGACGTCCACGGAAGGAGGATCCGACATCCCATCATCCCGGTTTTGATCAAGGAGAAGACGTCCCTGAATAAGGGATGGATGCCGCCTGCCTTTGGAAAGCGGGACTGCGGGGCCACAAGCCGCGCTCCCATCCCCTCAGGTCGACGGGCGCACGCGCGAACGCGTCCTGGTGGAACAGCGTCGGAACAGAAACCCGATGCACATCCGCACCGAAACAGCTAGCATTGAGGATAGGCTCTGCCTAGGTATAACATGCCCTAAAGAACACAACAGTACTATCGTATTTTCAATACAAGTTACAGATTAGAAGTTAGGAATTTTACAATAAAATAATTGTGACTTAATTATTTTATTTGCGGCGAAAAAATAACTTTTTCGGGTGGCCCGTGATATCCAAAGTTAGTATCTTCTTAAATTAATCGTGCCCTCACAAGTTCAGCGGTGGTCTTAGTTTTTTAATCCGAGCTACCATTTGTGAGTTATAAGCATTTGAAAAATAAAATAATTTATTTAATTAATTTATTTACGTTTATTCCGTTTTTGGGATTTCTCACAGGAGGTTTGTGCAGACTAAACATGAGTCGCGCCTAGGGTAAACATCCCATCTTGAGCACAACAGTGCCCTATGATTTCTGATCTGAGTAACCATTTAAGAGTTATTCCACTTTTTCATGAAAACTGTATACTCGCGTTAATTTAAGCTTAACAAAACTTCGACAGATCATTCCGGGTACTTCGGGCCTCGGAATCTCACTCTATCAGATTTTGTGGACTCGTAAAATTCTCATGAATTTATGAAAAAAACATTTCCATGGAATTTACAGTTCTTTACATTCTCCCTACCTCAGGGCTTTACGTCCCCATAATCTACAACTAGATATAAGGAAACAATTGGGGGTATTGAACACCCATCTGTGCCTCCCGCTCCCATGTGGTCACCTGGAGGTTCTTGTGCTACCAGCAATAGTGAACCAGAGGTATCGACCATCCACATAGGACCCAATCCCATCAATCCTCAATCTCCATTGGATCCTCCGGGAAAGTCTCCCCATCATCGATGTCCAACTCCCCGGGGACGTTGATGTGGGACGGGTCATGCATGTATCTCCTCATCTGAGATACGTGGAAAACATTGTGCACCTGGTGCAACTGAGGTGGAAGAGCCAGGCGGTAAGCCACCTCGCCTACTCTGCTGAGGACCTGGAACAATCTGATGAATCAGGGAGACAACTTTTCACCTCAGCCAAAACTCCATAGACCTCGTCGAGGTGAGACCGTAGAAATACATGGTCTCCATCCTCGAACTCCAATGGTCATTGTCTTTTATCATCATAGGACTTCTGCCTGCTCTATGAAGTCTTTATCCGCTCCTAGATGATCTACACCTTCTCCATCATTTCCTGCACAATTTCTGTTCATACAAGTGCCGACTCCCCTGGGTCAGTCCAGCTTAGATGTGATCTGCAAGGTCGGCCGTAAAGTGTCTCATAAGCATCCATCCTGATGGTGGAGTGGTAGTTGTTGTTATACGCAAACTCTACTAAGGGAAAGTGATCCTTCCAGCTATGACCGAAGTCTTGGACACATGCACGGAGCATTTCCTCTAGATTCTATATGGTCGTCTCAGTCTGACCATCCATTTGAGGATGGAAGGTGGTGCTCATGCAAAGCTGCGTACCTAAAGCCTTCTACAACCCCTTCCACAACCGGGAAGTAAAACGAGCATCTCGATCAGAGACGATTGTCGATGGAAATCCATGAAGCCGTATGATCTCTTGTACGTAGAGGCATCCCAAGCTCTCTACTGAACCCTTCTCTCTAATAAGTAGTAAGTGGGCCGAATTGGTGAGTCGGTCAACAATCACCCAGATAAAGTTGTGTCCTCTGGATGTAATTGGATGTCCAAACACAAAATCCATAGATATCCCATACCACTTCCACTCTATAACCTCTAAGGGTTGTACTAATCCTGATGGAACCTGGTGCTCTGCCTTCAATTACAGAAAAGTGAGGAATCGTGGGACAAAATCTACTACAACCTTCTTTATACTAGGCCACAAGTGCTGTCATCGGAGGTCCAGAAACATTTTTTCCAATCCTAGATGTACCGCTAAATGAGATTTGAGGAACCCCATCAATAGTTCATCTTAAAGTGAAACTGGTACCATGGTATGCCCTCTGAAGAGAATGACATGTTCCCCACCCTCATAAAATCTATATGGTGAATGCACTATTAATATATGATAACGACATGTCTCATAGTCAATGTCCCATGCTGTGCCACCCTAACTCGCAGAAGAAGCGGAGGAGTGACTGTGAGAGAAAACAGAAAGGATGATCCATCTCTATCCACAATGGATATCTGCAACACGACCAACGGCTCTGTCACCCCTCCTTGTAGTTGTATGCCTGATCTCTAGCTGAGAGAATCTTCTACAAAATTCTCCTTCCAAGTAGGATATACTATCTCGAAATTATAGTCCTGGAGGATCTCGAGCCATCGTCACTATCATAGCTGACAAGAAAAATAAGATATCACTGTTCACTCATGCATCATGACACACCCGAGTCTAGTCCCTGATGCGTCGTAGTAAACAACGAGCCCAACACCCTCCTCTGGTAGCCTAAAGATGGGCACACTAGTCAACCTCTGCCTCAGCTCCTAAAAGCTCTACTGGAATCTCTCTGACCTCACAAAGGTTTGCCCCTTCTTTTTCACGGCTGATAGTGGTGCTGTAAATCTGGATAAGTTTGGAATGATCTTTTAGTAGTATCCAACCAAAGCAGACATCCATCTTCCCCCGTGTTGGGGGTAATCCTAGAAAAATTATTTTAAAAGATGTCCCCATGTATTGTCACTCCTTTTTGGAACTAAAAACTCAGAGATCCTACTGCCACGAGGGTAAGGCTGGTCGAATCATCAGTGATCGACTTCACCCTCTTATGCATGAGTTTAACATGTGCTGCTTGGATTTCCTTTTTCACCGATGAAGGAAAACATCATCCCAATATTGTAGAGGAACCACAAAATTTTTTCCTAATACAGTCAATCTGTGTATGAACTGTGGTTTCCCAGTCCATACCCAAACTAACATCGTATAGCCTCGACGTTGCCACTTAGAGGTTCCAACCGAAACTCTCGCCTCAAGCGTCAGATCACACCATTGGCGTAAGTGGGATTATCGAGTCTCCTTCTAATGGTATCTCCAGACATGAGGGTCGTGTCACCGGCTTAACCGGAAAATCATGTTCGAGGACATGATTTGTGGAAGGAAAAAACGATTCGTATCTATGTATATTGATATGGAAGCTAGTAGTAGACACCGATCGTACCTCGAATCACTCCTATAGCCCTTGGGTCACAATCCTTGACCGCATGCAGCTACTTTATTTGTAGAGACCCGAAGATTAACGTACATGGACATTACATTACATTTTCGGAATACTTAGTACATAACAAAAAACACACACACAAGGATCGTAATAGTTTAGTGTTTTGGAAACTCGGAATATAATCTTCTAATCGTGGTGAAAGATCTTCAAAATCTCCCATAAAGATCTTCCTTTTTTTTACCTAAAACATTTCTTTATATCCTGGGGAAAAGAAAACATAAAAGGGTGAGCTCAAATGCTCAGTAAGGGTAAAAAAAAGAAATATCAATCACATCATATACATAAGCACATAACTTTTCGAAATCTTAACCTGCAAAAGAGATCATAATTTTATAACATGGGGTAAATCATGGCAGTGAAATGTAATCACAATAATCATAACTTAAAACATGAAACTTTGTGGCATTCACACATAATCATAGAGATTCATTTCTTGTTAGTCAAGACTCATTTCCAAGACTATCTTAGTGGACAAAGTCCCTTTCTGAATCGAGTAACCCTCGTTTCAGTCCTGTTTCACTGAACCGGTATAACCTACCGTTCCAGCCATGTCTATCTCATGAGATATAAAATCTTTACCCAATGAATTGGAGGGAGATATAGGTCCCACCCATCTTATAATTAATCCTTTCTTATGTGTGCCACATAATCATAAATCATACATCATCGCATAACACATGTAACAAAAATGGGATTCTTGAAACATCATGACATCATAAAACAAACCATATAAGGTAAATGACTTCATAAAAATAATTCCATCACAACATAATCAAATCAATGTAATAATAGGGATAAAAACAGAACCCTTTATTATCTTAGATGGAAAATAATTTTGAAAAAAAACACTTGAACTCCATTCTTGAGGAAAATATCCTTTCTTCTTCAAAAACATTTTTCCTTTCTTAAAATGTCATACAACTTTAAACTAAAAGAAGTTGATTAAAAATAAACTTGAAAACTTGTAAAGGATGCTTCTTGGAAATAATGTTATAAAAATCCATTCATGTCATATAAGTTAAAAAAACATTCTTCGTACTTTTTTCGGAAAAGTCAAAAAGTACCTCATACGAAAAACGACAAAAGATTCCTTTCATTTATTTTACTAAAAACTCACCAAAAGGTAAAAATGGATTTAAACAATTGTAGGTGGATGGAAATAATATTACATATTGATGAAACATGGATGTGGATGATAAAATACACCCCAGTAAATACTTACGAATAAACAATCTCGGATAAAAATGAGATTGTGATATTTCCCTTACCTTAGGTCCGATTTGCTTCGTATGTGTCCGAACCTCCTCTTCTTTGAAGCGCCTTTTTGAGACCTCCTCTTAGGGCACTAAAATTGGTCTTTGAGGAAGATCAGAACCTCCAGGATGTTTCTAGGGAAGTGGAGAAGAGATTTTGGCAGGGGTTGTCCGAGCTTGAGTGCTCAAATTGGTGTGAGGAGGAGGGGGAGGAGGTGTCCTTTTATAAGGGAGGAGAGGGGCACCTTAATAATATCTCAAAATATTATTTTATATTAAAGTCAAAATCGGTTTATAATGGTTACAAAGGGTCTTATTTCGAAGGTAAAGTGGGGATGGGTCTAAATCCTATCAACCAATAGGATTTAGACAAGTTTAGGGTATTATTTTAACCTTATCAATTAGATTTAACTCTAAGTTAAATAATTTAACTTTTACCGTGTCTTTTTGTTTTCTTTCACTATATGGTTAATACACTTACTATAACATGCCAAACGAACCCCAAATTGTTTATTATTAATATATATATCCTTATCTAAGTCATTTGGCCGAACCTTAGATTTTTAGGAATAAAATAACAATTAATAATATAATATTTGATTTAAAAACTAATTTGTGTCAATTTTGACACTATTTGATATATGATTTTTGTGAAAGTCATAACAGAATTATATGTTCAAACCAAGTTGATTAAATCAACACTAATATATCATAGTAACCTATAAAATTAGTGGAATTCATAAAAAGTCTCAAATTACATTCATTTGAGCATTTATAACATCAATTATGTTAATATTTTCTTAAAAGGGTAATTACTGCATCATCGTTATGTCATAAATAAATTAATTTATTTAAAGTCTAAAAATTATAAATAAAATATCATTATGTAGGAAGTATTTTTAGATTTCTAATGAATATTTATAGTCGAATTTATCTTATGTATAACCCCATATTAAAAATGATTTACTTATTAAACATTGATTTTAACTATTTTAACCCTTCTTTAAATAAATTAATAATAAATGTCCTAATCTAACCCAAGTGGGCCTAAATGGTCATATTTTATTCCTAAGTTTGTTTTTGGTCGAATTAAACTTATCCAATAGAATTAGGACATGTGTTAGGGTAATAGTAAGATCATTTTTACCCTTAGTTACCCTATTTACTATTAACCGCGGTAAAAAAAGTAAAAAGTTACTATTCACCAAAAATTATTTTCATCTCATTGAACCTCATTTTACTTACTTACATCAACTGTGTCTCTCGGATTTTTGAAATTCCATTTACAGAAGCGGTAAAATTAAGATTTATGAAGAAATTAATTTTTTTAACTACCACTTAGTAGTTTCACTATTCATCAAAAATTGATGTTTTTCAGAACAATGCCAAAATTTCATCCTAAGCTATATTTCATATTCCAAATTCAAAAATGAAGTCTATTTTACCAAATTCATATCATAGAAGTTGCATTAATTAATTTTATAATTAAATCCCGCTGTTAAAACAAATAGCGTGTTTTTAAGAAACAATAACTATCAAAAGACTGACACTTGTTTATGTCTGGTTTAAATGTGAAATTACATCCAATGACCAACATTGTATTAAATTGTAAAAATATATTCTAAATATACTTTAAAACCACTAAAATTAATTATTTATCACTATTATTTATTTCGATTGAAAAATTTGTTTTTATCTAAAATTTATAAATTTTCACTATTCATCAAAATATGAAAGTTATCCGAAAATTACCAAAATATCACCCTAAGCTAATTTCGATATTCCGAATCCAAAAATGAAATCCATTTTGAATAATAAAATTTACAAAATTTCAAAAAGTGGTTATTACTATTCATAACTGCTAGTTTTAATAATATTTTAATAGCATATCGCTGTTTAGTGAAACTCGTTATTGCGTACTATACACGCTATCGAGGAAGGTCATGATTGCATGTAATGCAAGGCAAGTCAAGGATGCGTGTTGTGCAAGCTCCTTTTGGTGTATCGTACAACACAAGACATTAGTGAAATAAAAAAGAATATTTTTCATAAAATCTCGGGCTGTTACATTCTACCCCCCTTAAAATGAATTTCGCCCTCGAAATTCGTCGGGGTTATAAATGGTTTACTATTTGAAAGTTTCTTTAATAGAAACCCACATCGTAAAAAGAAATACCAAAACTTGCTTTAAAAAACTAAAGTATGAAATGTAACGATTACCCAAATAAACTAATCACTGGGTTTCCACATAGGTGAAAATATGGATATGGAAGAGAAATCTAACCATCATGTTCTGATAGAGAGTGGTAGAGAACATGGCTATGGAAAAGCTAGTAATCACAAATCCATAAATTTGTGACGATCTAAGGTACCATCTGATTCATCAGGTATAAGATCACTAGGACAACATTTTTGGTTTTCAAGATCATTTCCCTAAAGTTGAAGAATTTGAATTAGAATAAATACTTTCTTTATTTTGGTACAATCTCACTGTTGTTCATGCCTTGAACAATTTCCACTTCATCTCTTAAATAAATGAAGTTGAATTTGTTATTCGTGAAGTGTTAGCAGATCATGTGATAGAATGACGGGTCATTCCATCTATCTCAAACAAAAGCTTAGCAAAAATTATATACATAAGTCGATCTATAGTGAGATTAATCACATATGGTTCCTAAAATGGACTTATACTTCATATATCATACTGCTTAATATAATAAAACTAGTTTCTACTAGACAGGGACTTCCTGTTGGCCAGTGGTAGGCGATAAAGACCAGTCGCACTTCGGTTGTGGGTTCGATTCCCACAGCCTTGTCCGACGCGATGGGCTGTCGCCCGTCCTGCAGGTTGTCCTTTTTTCTAAAGCTATATTATTATAACATCCCATCAATAATACTAACTTATTTCCAACATAATCCATTCCAATCATTAGGCTTATCCATAATACTGCCATCCACTCTCAGAGATTTAATACCATCATTGATCCCCATATATCATAAGTTATGTTTTTTTGGTCACATTCCAAACATTCAAAGTCCTTAATCAAGTATTCTCTTGAATACGTTAGTGAAAACATGAATGCATTTTAAAGTTAACACATTCCACATACCAAAATCCTCAAAATTCTATATACTCAAACCATGATATCACTTAGTCCTTATATCAATCATGAGCTCATGAATACTGTTAAATATCTCAATCACTTTGAATACCACATTAGACCAACACATAAATATTCCAATACTTTTTGATACAACATTATTTTGGAATCCCATTACATAAACACTTAATCATTCCACCACATCGTTTTCATATTCAACATCGCCAATAGTGATCGCATGTGACTTCCCTTTGTCCTTTGCCTTAAGTGGTTTCTCATGTTGATCATCAATAACCCTTGGATTAGGGAATTTATTAGCATAATGCCCCATTTCATTGCACTTGAAGCATTGAAGTGTTGGTGGTGCGTTCTCTGCAGTGTTTTCTTTATTCACATCATTAGAAACCCTTTTTCCATTACTTCGACACTCAGCTGCTCGATGACCTTCTTTTCCACACTTAAAACATTTTCTAGTGCCTTTAATACAATCTCCACCATGCTTCTTTCCACACTTTGAGCATAAGGAAACATTCATCTTCTTTTCACCATTATTATGAGATTTCTCCTTGAACTCCATCTTTCGTTTCTTTTCAAAACCATGAGATGGATATGTAACACCAACTTCCATTTCTACCTTCATAGCACAACGCACAATTTCTTCATAGCTACTGAAGTCTCTTATAGCTAATGCCCTTCGAAGACTTGGTTTTAAGCCACTGAAAAATCGATCAACTTTACTTTCAGGTTGGATGATAATGCCAGATGCATACCTTGCACGTCTTGTAAAATTCGCTTCGTATATACCAACAGATTCATCATCCTTTTGCTTTAGTTCAAGAAACTCCTTCTCCATCTATGTTTGTAGAATACGAGGGAAGTACTTATTGAAAAATAAGTTCTTGAACTCGTCCCATTCCATGGACTCAATTTCATCTCTTTTCCTTGTATTCTTGATAAGATTCCACCATTGATCAGCTTCACCTTCCAAACGATATACTGCTAAGATGACTTTATCATGTTCAGAACATTGAAGAACTGAAAATATCTTTTCAATGGTACTGATCCATTGTTCAGCAACAAGTGGATCAGAAGACCCACTGAAAGAAGGTGGACGTTGCCTCATGAAGGACTCAATAGAATATTGTTCCCTTCTCTGCTCATTTGGAAGTCCAGAATGATTCATAGCTTTTGTAAGTATAGCAATAAGATTTTTCACTCCATCTCCCATAACATTTGTTGGTTCAGGAGGACAATCATTGCATTGTCTATTGCATTGATCAACACGGTTCCTTCAGGGTTCCAGCCATCGTCTAAAAACCAAAAAGAATAGTGTGAGAGGCAAAAATCATGCTAGGGAAAACAACATTATAAAGGGGGAGTATCCTCAATATCTAACTTCTTAGGTTAAATTCTATGATCGTTACCATAGTTCTAGGACTGTATCTTATACGTATACTTATCCTTAGGGACATCCCTAGACATACCTTAGAAATATCTCTAGGGATCTCACTAACGTTCTCACATCCTAGTTTCCAAAGGTTGACTAAACCTTTCCTCTGATACCAACTGTAGAGACCCGAAGCTTAACGTACATGGACATTACATTACATTTGCGGAATACTTAGTACATAACAAAAAACCCACACACAAGGATCTTAATAGTTTAGTGTCTTTGGAAACTCGGAATATAATCTTCTAATCGTGGTGAAAGATCTTCAAAATCTCCCATAAAGATCTTCCTTTTTTTTTACCTAAAACATTTCTTTATATCCTGGGGAAAATAAAACATAAAAGGGTGAGCTCAAATGCTCAGTAAGGGTAAACAAAAGAAATATCAATCACATCATATACATAAGCACATAACTTTTGGAAATCTTAACCTGCAAAAGAGATCATAATTTTATAACATGGGGTAAATCATGGCAGTGAAATATAATCACAATAATCATAACTTAAAACATGAAACTTTGTGACATTCACACATAATCATAGAGAATCATTTCTTGTTAGTCAAGACTCATTGCCAAGACTATCTTAGTGGACAAAGTCCCTTTCTGAATCGAGTAACCCTCGTTTCAGTCCTGTTTCACTGAACCGGTATAACCTACCGTTCCAGCCCTGTCTATCTCATGAGATATAAAATCTTTACCCAATGCATTGGAGGGAGATATAGGTCCCACCCATCTTATAATGAATCCTTTCTTATGTGTGCCACATAATCATAAATCATACATCATCGCATAACACATTTAACAAAAATGGGATTCTTGAAACATCATGACATCATAAAACAAACCATATAAGGTAAATGACTTCATAAAAATAATTCCCTCACAACATAATCAAATCAATGTAATAATAGGGATAAAAACAGAACCCTTTATTATCTTAGATGGAAAATAATTTTGAAAAAAAACACTTGAACTCCATTCTTGAGGAAAATATCCTTTCTTCTTCAAAAACATTTTTCCTTTCTTAAAATGTCATACAACTTTAAACTAAAAGAAGTTGATTAAAAATAAACTTGAAAACTTGTAAAGGATGATTCTTGGAAATAATGTTTTAAAAATCCATTCATGTCGTATAATTTAAAAAAAACATTCTTCGTACTTTTGTCGGAAAAGTCAAAAAGTACTTCATACAAAAAACGACAAAAGATTCATTTCATTTATTTTTCTAAAAACTCACCAAAGGGTAAAAATGGATTTAAACAATTTTAGGTGGATGGAAATAATATTACATATTGATGAAACATGGATGTGGATGATAAAATAAACCCCAGTAAATACTTACGAATAAACAATCTCGGATAAAACTGAGATTGTGATATTTCCCTTACCTTAGGTCCGATTTGCTTCGTATGTGTCCGAACCTCCTCTTCATTGAAGCGCCTCTTTGAGACCTCCTCTTAGGGCACTAAAATTGGTCTTTGAGGAAGAATAGAACCTCTAGGATGTTTCTAGGGAAGTGGAGAAGAGATTTTGGCAGGGGTTGGCCGAGCTTGAGTGCTCAAATTGGTGTGAGGAGGAGGGGGAGGAGGTGTCCTTTTATAAGGGAGGAGAGGGGCACCTTAAGAATATCTCAAAATATTATTTTATATTAAAGTCAAAATCAATTTATAATGGTTCCAAAGGGTCTTATTTCGAAGGTAAAGTGGGGATGGGTCGAAATCCTATCAACCAATAGGATTTAGACAAGTTTAGGGTATTATTTTAACCTTATCAATTAGATTTAACTCTAAGTTAAATAATTTACCTTTTACCGTGTCTTTTTGTTTTCTTTAACTATATGGTTAATAAACTTACTATAACATGCCAAAAGAACCACAAATTGTTTATTATTAATATATATATCCTTATCTAAGTCATTTGGAAAAACCATAGATTTTTAGGAATAAAATAACAATTAATAATATAATATTTGATTTAAAAACTATTTTGTGTCAATTTTGACACTATTTGATATATGATTTTTGTGAAAATCATAACAGAATTATATGTTCGAACCAAGTTGATTAAATCAACACTAATATATAATAGTAACCTAGAAAATTAGTGTAATTCATAAAAAGTCTCAAATTACATTCATTTGAGCATTTATAACATCAATTATGTTAATATTTTATTAAAAGGGTAATTACTGCATCATCGTTGTGTCATAAATAAATTAATTTATTTAAAGTATAAAAATTATAAATAAAATATCATTATGTAGGAAATCTTTTTAGCTTTCTAATGAATATTTATAGTCGAATTTATCTTATGTATAACCCCATATTAAAAATGATTTACTTATTAAAGTTTGATTTTAACTATTTTAACCCTTCTTTAAATAAATTAATAATAAATGTCTTAATCTAACCCAAGTGGGCCTAAATGGTCATATTTTATTCCTAAGTTTGTTTTTGGTCGAATTAAACTTATCCAATAGAATTAGGACATGTGTTAGGATAATAGTAATATCATTTTTACCCTTAGTTACCCTATTTACTATTAACCGCGGTAAAAAAAGTAAAAAGTTACTATTCACCAAAAATTATTTTCATCTCATTGAACCACATTTTACTTACTGACATCAACCGTGTCTCTCGGATTTTTGAAATTCCATTCACAGAAGCGGTAAAATTAAGATTTATGAAGAAATTAATTTTTTTAACTCCCACTTAGTAGTTTCACTATTCATCAAAAATTGATGTTTTTCAGAACAATGCCAAAATTTCATCCTAAGCTATATTTCATATTCCGAATTCAAAAATGAAGTCTATTTTACCAAATTCATATCATAGAAGTTGCATTAATTAATTTTATAATTAAATCCCGCTGTTAAAACAAATAGCGTGTTTTTAAGAAACAATAACTATCAAAAGACTGACACTTGTTTATGTCTGGTTTAAATGTGAAATTATATCCAATGACCGACATTGTATTAAATTGAAAAAATATATTCTAAATATACTTTAAAACCACTAAAATTAATTATTTATCACTATTAATTATTTCGATTGAAAAAGTTGTTTTTATCTAAAATTTAGTAATTTTCACTATTCATCAAAATATGAAAGTTATCCGAAAATTACCAAAATTTCACCCTAAGCTAATTTCGATATTCCGAATCCAAAAATGAAATCCATTTTGAAAAATAAAATTTACAAAATTTCAAAAAGTGGTTATTACTATTCATAACTGCTAGTTTTAATAATATTTTAATAGCATATCGCTGTTTAATGAAACTCGTTATTGCGTACTATACATGCTATCGAGGAAGGTCACGATTGCGTGTAATACAAGGCAAGTCAAGGATGCGTGTTGTGCAAGCTCCTTTTGGTGTAGCGTACAACACAAGACATTAGTGAAATAAAAAAGAATATTTTTCATAAAATCTCGGGCTGTTACATTCTTCCCCTACCCTCCATATCCCTAATCCTGATGGGGAATAGAAGGTGGGTGGTTGTAACATGTCGAAATGTTCACCACCTCATACTACTCTCCTAACTCTGCTTCCACATATACTTCCCTGTAGATTCATCTGTCCTTAATAATTCATATTTTTTGAAACATTTTACATGCTCAAGTCTATGAGACTGGTGTCAGTTTCATGCTTTCCAACAACTAACATTTACTGGCTGTATCCGCTCAGCCAATGAACATTCAACTCCAAGGGTTCCTCTAGCTCCCTAACATATGTTGGAATGCATAGAGGGAAAAGTGGTGGCTCAAATATCCTTAAACACACCTCGCTCAGAGGTATGAGCTCTAAATCACTTATCATATCATATTCATTGAGTACCAGGAAAGATCAGTATGCCTCGATGAATACTTAGCTACCGACATGTCATCCCTCTGAAGCTGTATAAGCACTAGAAAACTCTCAGCCACCTCCTCAAGACAGTCCTCAGCCGCCTGTGGGTCAGGCTCACCATCTAACATTTTGTATATCTAGTGCTGAAACACATGTATGGAACTAAGAAAACAAGTTTCCTCTACCGGTACCGCCAGTAGTGTCTGGTGACCAACGGGCAGTGGTATTGTTGGCACACAACCCGAAGTTACCATCTCAAAAAATAGTCCATGTAACGAAACCTCATCACTATGTGGACCATCCTCATAGTCACACACTGAAAAATATTAGTAGTTATGATCTAAATCTGCTCTACTAGTGTCTCAACTACGAAAAAAACTCTACTAATTACCTACATCAAGTCCTCTACTACATAGGAATCTGTCTCTCCTTGAAACCTTGGAGGCCTCTTCCGCATGAACTCGTGCAACTCGCTCAGTCAGCGTGCACTGTCCTCCAATGCGGTTGGTGTCATCGACTGCCCAACGGGTGGTGGTGCTGCTAGTACACCACCCGAATGTGCTAATATAGTAAAAGGGCCCTACACCGAAACCTTTTCGCTCGGTGTGCCATCATTGTGTACACTTTCGAGAACCCTAGCTAGCTATCTTCACAGCGACATCCTGATAAAGAACAAGTGCACCATGGTCAATAAGTTGTACCTGGTGAGCTGACTCAAAGAGACCATAAATGAAACTCTTGAAATTAACATGGAATTAGTGTTTTCATGCACTGAGTCAGAAATCATATTTTAGGGTTCTGGTGTATGTATACGTCAGCCGTCACACCAATACTGGACTCCCTAGACTAAAAACCACACTCAATACTCTTAAAACTATTGCTTCACAGTATGACAGATCAGAGTCCTACATTCTACAGTAGAACCGACTCCTATGATACCAATTTTTCATGACTCGTCCTCAGGGCCCATACCGTGACTACCCCAAGCCCGCCTTCTATAGGCTAGGGGGTGGTGACTACCACAAAAGGAGTAATCCCGATAAAAGGGAAGGCATTGCCTTTAAAACGTGTACCACACACGGACTAAACACAAGCTGTAGAATAAAAAATTACTAAAATAGAAAAGAAAAGTTTGCTGAAGTATGTGGTCCATTATACAAACCCAACTGAACAACAAGTACAACTAAAAAAGGGGAAACAACTCTTAGATCATCCACCGGGGAATCCTACCTGAAGGGTTGGTACAGAACTCGAACAACTCGTCCATGTGGTACGTCCCATCTAGTCTAGCTCCAAGAAGCCTCCAGTCCATCACCATCAACCTCGATAACTTCTGTCTATCATCTGCAAAGAACACAAAAAAGGTGCAGGTGAAGCCCATGTAGGGGTGAGTATAATAATACTCAATAGGGGACCACGAGACACCCGAAGGTCTCCCAGAATCCACAAAGGATATACCACAGATGAAAGATACAATCACGAAGTATCATCCAACCTTAAAAAGGTATATTCCCATACATATACCTATGTTATCAATCATAGTCTGGCTCCAACTCTCGAGCCCAAGCACAAACCATTCCATAAAGGATGTAAAGTCAATCACCACGACGATAATGGTTGAAGACATGACTCAACTCACACAGGTATACATCTATTGTAGAGTGATAGAGATTATTAGATGTAGTCACTAATTAATCTATGATGTCATACCCACATAGGATACAAGACCAGCTAAGCTGTCAGACCCACACATGATACATGACCAGCTATTTTGTCGGACCCACACATGATACAGGAACAGAAGTCAGAACTGTCAGACCCACAAAGGATCCCTGTACAGTAGTCATTGCTGTTGAATGCACAGAGGATTCTGGTGTAGTAGTCATCGTTGTTGAACCCATGGAGGATCCTGGTGCAGTATCGTCACTCTCGATCCCACGAAGGATCCTGTCATCTCAGTCATTTCTAGCCCTAGTGTTCCCGCCCAAAGCATGCCCGATTCTGGGAGGGTCCCCTCCTCGAGACATGTTTTGATACATCAACTATCACTAAGTCTTGAGTTGATGTATCCCAACGTTCTTCCTCATCATAAGGAACCCAACATGACAGATGACGCGTCAATCAGACGCCCGGTCAGAGAGTTATTGGCATTTCAATTCGAGGGGCCCGGTAGGATTTATTATTGATCCAAACCCATCCATTTTCAAAATTTGACAAAAAATCACATAGTGTATCCCAAAAGTAATGCCTAGTCAGGAGGGTCCCAATGTCGTAGATGGTGTGTCAATCGGATGCGCAGTCTCAAAGTTATCAGCATTTAAGCGTGAACGTGGTCCGGCCCATCAGATCCAGTGGGCATGCGGGTCGGACCAGCTTGGCTTGGTGGGTCCAACCTGGATGCGGGTCGGCCTGACCCAGATGGGGGTCGGCCCGACCCAGTGGGGCAAGGACCATCCGTGGAACCAGCCCGTGGGCACAGGCCGGTCCGGTTCAGATCACCCGGCAGCGCCCTGTGGCGTCGCCTCCTCCTCTTCCAGGCCGGCCGTACCCGTCCGGTTTGGTCCAGCGCAGACGGCCCTCACTCCGGGCCGTGGTTCTCCACACGGGGTGCCTACGGGCGCTGTGTTTCTCCAGCCCATACATCACGCAACCGGCCGGTTCGTCCCGCCATGCAGCCCACAGATGCGGGCCACATCCTCCCCCACGCGGCGCCTTCGGGCGCCGCGACTCTTCTACGCAGACCGGCCGGCTCGGCTAGCCAGTTGTTCCGCAGACCGGGCGACCCAACACGGCAGCCGGACTCTTCACGCGGTCATGTCCATTGCCTCCGGTTACTGGTGACCAACCTTCTACAGACCACTAGGTTCACTTCAGTGGTCAGATTTTGGATCTGTCTGCATCGGGGGTCCTCCCGGGATGCCACCCTCAGCGCCAGACCCTCTTGGTTGTGCTACTGCCATTTTTTGGTTCGACACCCACCAAGAACACAACAAAACAAATATGCAAAGGGGATCAGACCTTTTTTAGGTTGGACTGCTCCCTACATGTTAGTAGTTTATAACAAATATATAATGGGTTGCAATTTCTATGCAAGATATAACCCAGATCTAAACCCTACATGAAAAATCTCTTTCCCACAAGAACTCTCGAACTATAGATCAACCTGTTCATTGGCTGTCCTTCGTTTGTCGTTTGGATTCGGAAATGAAAGGAACAAAAGGATGAAACATCAATTAAAAAGATGATAAAAACCCCTACCACATTCGATCATAGGTGTCGGTGCGAGGAAAACTTCGAAGTCATTGATGTTCATTGTTCCCACAACATGCTTCCGATCCCGCACTCGTTTTCGGTTCGTCAGAGATTCATTTGGAGAGCCTTCTTCCAACCAAGCCTTCCCAATAATTCTACTCTTTCCCAATGAATGATGAATCCCCCAACTTAACTCCATACATAATTATCCCATAAAGTTGAGCTAATCATTTAAAAATTAAATATCATTAAATGGGAGGTTACACATCTTGTGTACCAACTCATATAATGCTCCTCACTAAAAGAGGAGTTTCAAGTGTCAGGTGATCCCCACACCAAAGGATTTTTAAAATTCAAAATTCAAAATTCAAATAAAATAATATGTTTATATATTTTTTTCCCATGAAACCTCAGAAAATAAACTCTCACCCTGACTTGATTGCGATAATGGTGAAGGTCTCTTTAAGCGCATACCGATGGTGAGAGTTCAATGGTGTTATCGTATTTCAATTCTAAGCACCGGTTCAAAAGATAGGTTTTCCTGCTCACACGTTTTCTGATCGTACCCAAAAAAAAATTCCACGGAATCACACACCGTCAGATTTCACGGACTTGTAAAAATCCCTTGAATTTATGCAAAAAAATTTCCACGTATTTCCATGGACTTTACAATAATAATATCCGTGGAGGCATCCCTAGGCATGTTCATAGAAATATACCTTGGTATCTCACTAATGATTTCTCATCTAAGTTTCTAAATGTTGACTTCACTATCCAATTGATACTAAATATAGTAATCGGGGCATAACATATATGGATATTGCATCATTTTATATTAATATTAAGAAAATTAAAACAATGCATTCCTATGGACCATAATAATTTACTGTCTTTAGAATAAAGGTAAAAAATATTCTAACATAGTGAAAGATCATAAATGTTTCCCGAAAAAGAGATTCCACATTAGCAGTTATAATTAAAACAATTCTTCATAACCAAGGGAAATGTAACATAATAAATTGGTGAGTTCAGATGCTCAGTAATTATAATAATAGAGATACATAATCATAAAATGAGCATAGGCGTATGATAACATGAGAATTATTTTTTATGATCATAACTTGTTTATCAAAAATCATATACATGAGTCATGGAATAAGGACTGGATGTTTATAATACATGGATTATAATGTAATCAAGAGCATAATACATGAATGAAAAACATATGAATTAGAAACATAACTTCTTGTAGACATATTGAAATATTAAATCATTCCGTTAGAATTCATTGAATATCTTATATGGCCATATTATTTCTATGAGTTTAATACTGATACAATCTTGGTATTCATAGATCTCTCTCATGACCATCTTAGTATCCAAGGTTCACTACCAGGACCATCTTCGTGGAAATATTCATTCACTTAACCAGGTTCTCTCCCCTTTCCATCTATGTCTATCTCAAGAGATATAAATAATTAACCATTGTATTGGAGGGATATACAAATACCACCTATTTCATAATGAAATAATATATACGTGTTCCACTAGATCAGAAACAATCAATATACTATAATACACAAATTAAAATTGTTGTCATAAACATGTAATCATATCATATGCTGTGGAAAAATAGACAAGTTTCATAATAATTTCATAAATTCAAAACAAATTAATAGAACCATGTTTCTAAATCACATCACACGTGAATATGGGATGGGTTTCAAAATCATATAAGTCATGAAATATAATCATGATTTGTAAACATATAACCCACGAAAGTGATAAAACATTTTGAAAACTATTTCTATTTAAAAAAATTATTTTTCAAAAGAGATAAACCAGTTTGAAACCCCTTTTTATTTAAATTATTCACAAAAAAATATATTTATGTAGGAATAGGTTTTTTCTATAATTTCATATAATAAATATAAAAAAAATTACATCTTTTTCTGTCAATACATAATGTATATGACTACAAACATTATGAAAACCATTTCATTGAAATCATTTAAAGGATGGTAAAAGTATTTTTAAAAATAATTTATTTGAGAATAACTTTTCAATAAATTAATGTATCTATTATTTGGAATTTTTATTTTTAAATTGAATCTTTAAATCATGAAATGGACGCTTTGAAGGATGAATTGTTCAAAAGGATGTTAAATCCATTCATGTCGAGCATTCCTTTTTTATGTAAGAAGTTTAAAAAGGATACTTGATCAGAAAAAACATTTTTAAATTGTAAAAAATTGGTAATTATTTATGTTTATAATCATATAAAAATATAATAACAATTTTTAAAACATTTTGTGAAAACATAGTTTTAAAGGTACACACATTTCTTACTGAAGTGCGAGAGAAATTCATATTTTCATAAAATCACATTATTTATTATCTTAAGAACCCAAAAGACTAACAAATTTACTAATATATAAATATACCATGATAAGAATGGGGATATGAAACTTCATTAGTGTTTATAAATTTTATTTCATAAGTATTCATTAATTGAATAATAATCATGAAAAATCTTCATAACAGATGAGATTGTTGCAAAAAACTCGTACCACTTGATAACATTGAATCATAATCCCTATAATAGAAAATGAAATAAAATGAAGTATAACATATAATTTAATGATGTAGGTTAATGTGATTACATATTAACGGGATGTGTATACACCACTTAGATTTATATTGGTGCATAACATGGCATGTGTCTTATTGAAGGAAAATTGAGAAAAATTAGTATATTGATTTGGTAACTTGAGATAAATAAACCCCATGAAATAATGATCATAAAATGTATATATAAATAACCATAAATTTAAATATTATAATTATATAATACATCCATGTATATTATAAACAGCACATATATGAAATAGGGAGGGATCATGGCTTCTATCAAATGATAAAAAAAGTTTGGTGAGAAAACCCTAACCTTCAATCATGAATTTCATCACATACGTTAAACTCTACAATGTAATAAATAAAATATTATTATACATATTAAATAGAAAAATATTATTAAATAATATCATATATTGTTTTATATTGACAATATATTGCCCATTTTTTATCAATTTATTGTTAATGATACTCTTCACGTATTATCTTCATTGTTTTCTATACATGTTTTGACTTTTTATTCTTTCTCCTCCAACATAGACTGTGATGTAATTATTAAAATAATTTAAAAAATAAAAATTACGTATATATTACATATATATGTATTAATAACAACATAATATATATATATATATATATGATATGCAATACATTGTTAATGGGGATCGTATATCGTGTGTATGCTTGAACACTATTTCTATTTTATTTTAATACTAAATGAATGAATGTAAAAGACATATATATATATATATATGATATCATTATAGTTCCATTATTATTTCATATTTATCATATTAATTTAATAAACCCATTATAAATACATTCCATGTGATTAATGAATGAATCACATCGTTTTAAGGAGGCGGTAGTCCACACACCCAAAAATGAAATTATCCTATATACATAAAATCGATAACATTAAGATTATTTTTAGATAATAATTCATGAATCATAAATACATATAATATATAATATATATAAATTATAAATATATTTTCAATAATAATGGACACCTATGATAGGATGAAATGTAAAAATGAATAACTATATTTTTTGAGGCGGTAGTTCTCCAAACACACGAACATTTAGTTCATTACCCAAAAGTTGGAAGTGTCTGTATATGTAGGAAAAACCCATAGAATAAGAAAATATCACCATATAAAGGATAATGATGTTTTTATATGAACATGAAATAATAATATATTAATGGGATCATAATGAAAATAAAACAAAGGGGTACGAGGAAGGATACAACCTCTTATTTGGGAAAATCCTATCGGTTATAACTAAAAGTAGTCCTTGGTTGAATTTATGCTAAAAAAATATTATAGGATGCATGGAGTGATTTTGGGTGGATATATTATAGGTTATTTATGAGAAAATGTGTCTCATGATTTGTGAATATGTGAGGGGGTGAGATACCCATTATAGAGGATGATGAGTTTCATTTTTTAAACCTAAAAAGGTAAAAAAAATTGAGTGGTCTCCCTTACATATTGTGACTCATTTAAGTGATATAATTTGATATAGAAAGTCACATGGTATAAACATTTCCGTAATTTTGATTTTTAAATGGGTCACAATCATTGGTCCTCTTAAGATTAAATTTCAACCATTAAGTGGTCATGTTTTTTCTGTTATTCCTATAATTTATTTTAAATAGTTTCACAAATATTTATAGTAAAAATATATTTTCACTTTATTAGATAATATATATTATTATTATTCTAAATATCGAATACATTTTTTAAAATTATAATCACAGTAGTGTATGATAATAAATTAATGTTAATCTTATTGATGGGACCAGAAAGCATATTATAGAAGTATAAATATTCAAATGTTTCAAAATTAAATTATATATAATTTGAATGTGAAATCTATTAAAATGAAAAATATTGGGATTATTGATACTATATTTATGAATCTAAAAATTAAATTCATATTAAAATATAATTAAACAATATATATAAATTATATGTAAAATGTGTTTTCAATTATAATTCAGTATTTTTCACTATTCATCAAAAACATAAACTTCTTTGAAAAATTAAATAATTTAACAAAGGTGAATTTATATCTTCCAATTTATAAAATGTTGTTTCTTTTGAAAACTTAAATTATAATTTTAATCATTAAATATAGTTAAAATTTTTCTATTTTGAAAAGATGACAATATTACCTTTTAGAAAAATAACTATTTTTAGTCAATATTTAGGAAATATTCTTATCGTATACCTATCATATATATTAGATGAGCATGAAAAAATATTTATTGAAAAAATAATATATAAATTTTATTGATTACAATTAACAATATTGGATTTCATAGTTTATTGATATAGAATTTTTTTGTATAAAAAAACTAGTTTTTTTAAGAATGAAATACAATTATTTCCAAATAATTCTTAAATTAACATGTACTAATTCACAACCATTCGATTAATTTAATATAAATGTCCAAATAATATATTCAAAATTTATAAAATCTTATTCATAATATCAATTCAAATGGATTGGTTGTAGCTATAATAATATTTCAATAATAATAATAATTAGATTTTGTAGTTCAGTAAAACTCACCCTTATGTGTTACATAGGATATAGAATGAGCTAAGAATTGTGTATAAGTCATGAAAAAATTTAGGATTCATGAACCAAAAGATAATATAAGTGTTACATTTAGTTCAATATTATCATGGTGTTTCCTATTAAACAATCCAAGATAATTGTTTTTGATAAAATACATTATATAATTTTGTTTGAAACAAAAAATATCTGAAAATTACATTAATTCAATTGAATATATTTTAATAAAGTCTTGGAATGTTTCAATTTACCTCACCAAAACATTATGACGTTTTTCTACAAAAAAAATATTTTATTATTAGGAAACATCATGTTTTATGTTTCACATGCTAATAAAAGTGTTACATATAGTTAATGATTATCATGGGGTTTCTTAAAACACCATCCAAATTTATAGATTTTACATAAAAAACTATATTCACTCTTATTTGAAATTCATAATACCACAATTAATATATTAATTATAAATATATATATATATATATATATTCGGCGTGTTACACTCTACATTACCAGAATATTATAATTTTTTTAATTACGAAGAATTTTCCTTAATGTAAGAAATATAATTATATTCTTTAATCTATGGTTTCGTAAATCATGATCCAATGTTTTCTACTAAACATCCTATGATATGAGTAATAATGATCCTAAACATAGAAAGCTACATTATTTGGTTACTCTATTACATTAGTAGAAGTTAAAACTGATCAAATCCCAACAGAATGAATAATATAGTTTTATTGGTAAACTAGATATGTACATGAATTTTATATATTTAAAAATAGAAAATATAACAAAATATTTTGATGGATATAATATTTATTACCAATTTCAGGTACCAATATATCAACCATAAAACATTTAATAAAATCATAGGGGAAGGAAACATAAGTGTGAGGTGAGCTATAATACTCTTTAAGGGTATGCATATAGTAGAAGTTATCCATAATAATTATGTCATAATACATATAGTGAGGTAAATAATTGAAGGACATAAATTATAATAAATAACAATAATATAATGGAAAATAATTTGTTAATAAATAAAAATTAATAATTCCATATAAATAATGTCAGGAACAATAAATTCATCCAAGGATATCATAAAAAATAAATCTATAAGATCTATATCAATAAAATAGTTCAAATTGATGGAATTAATAATTTAAAAAAAATTATTTTTACATCAATACATTTTGCTGAGACATTTGATATATCATTGTTTCCTTCTTCAATTCCATTTATATAAATGGAAATGTCCTTAGTAAGAACACTTTCTATTCTTTCTTAGTATACCTAAAGATGAATCAAGGGGTTTTATCCAGCCCCACCCATCACATTCAATGTCTAATTAATTCCTCATATGAAAGGGGATAAACATAATAACCAAAAAAAAAATTATTTACAAATAATCCTGAATTTGGTTATAATTTCCCTAATCAATAATTGTATTCAACATACATAATCTTTTTGGAATATATTAGACTAAATGATTAAAATTTCCAAAATTTGTAAAAAAATAATAATGTATCTAGAGTAGTATGGACAATGATATCAAAATAGAAAATCATAGTAAAACTAAAAATGAATAAACATTTGAAATAAAAATGATTGTATCCATTCAAAATATTCCCAATGAAACATATAATAAAATGAGGATTGTTATATTTTATGAATAGAAACACCATAAAATGACATAAAAAACATTCTAGAAGAAAATATACAATTAACATTGAAAATATAATTAATGAGATGAAAATTTAAAAATTATTAGTAATATATTATAATTGAAAAGAAAAATGTTAATTTATTAATAATTATTAATCAAATAGAGGTGGTCTATTCGGTACATATCGTATAAGTTAAAAGAACATTCTTTTCACAATATTGTAATATAATTACCTCACTCAAAAATTGATAAGAATATTCCATTAAAATGATTTTTTTTAAATAAAATCATGTGTAAAAATTTTGTTGATAAATCACTTGGATAATGTTAAAAACAATATTTTTTAATATAAATAATGGATATGGATGAAACGTGAATTTCAACCAAAGAAATAAATAATGTCATGTTTTCTTAAAAAAATATAAGATTTTTTTACCATGTAGATAAAATATGTTCCAACCCTGAAAATATCATTAAAGTCCATAGTAAATGTAAATAATTATTTTTAAGATATAAATATACAATAATTCAACCAAGGGATTCTTAATCATAAAAAATCTTCTAAATGAAGGAATTATGGAATAAACCCTTACCACTTATATATCATTTTAATCACCATCCCAATGATAGAAACAAAATAAATTTAATATTTAAAGACCATTAATATAAATGGATTCTTGATATATCATATAAAATGGGTATTAAATTCATCAAATAATGGAACTGACCAGTGAATATGTTATACATCTCAAAGAAGTAAAAATGAGACAAGAAACCCATTCCATAAGTTTGTGCTTCATTTGTTTAAATTTTTACCATATATATAATAAAGAATTTTTATTATAAATAAATTACAAAATGATACCCATATATCTCATACAAAATAGTATTTACACATTATCATCTATCTGAGATTTATTAATAATTATTTGTTAAAATCACAGTTTGAGGTCATGATTCATTGTTTTTTATATATGTTTTTCATAGAAAATGTATTTCATTTTAAATATATTGGAGTTAATCCATCAACTTAACAATAATATTAATATAAATAAAAAATATATTATTTATATTTATATTTATATAAATCAAATAAATTTATATATATATAATGGATTAGATAGTTCATGGAAACGGTAGGCTGTATGTATGAATGAATGATATTTACATTTTTCAGGATGGATGGAATGAACAAAGGTAAATCATATATCATATTTTAAATATTTTTTATGAATTTTTATTTGTTACATAGATATTAAATTTATCTTTATTTTCATTAATGAAAAGAGTTATTGAATACTTAATTACATTGCATGGCGAGATTGTACTCAGTCGTACATGAAAAAGAGTTTATTACCCCCACCCCCAAAATAAAAAGTATGAAGGTGTATGTGATATTGTAATTATAAATGAATAATTATTTTTTATATACAATAAAATATAATTTATTTGTTTTATTACCATATAGGTAAAAGTAAATTGGAAGAGAAACAAGAAATAGTTCGTGAGGTGGTAGTCCACCGTATACATGTGTGATGTTATTGTTTTCCAGTGTTATTCAATAAAATATGGTATATGTGATGTTATAATTACATATGTATATTAATTTCATAAAAATAATATTAATATGTTAATATATTCATTCAATCCATCCATTAGTGGAGTTGATGGAAGAAGAATAAAATTGGTTCGCAAGGTGGTAGTCTAGAATACACTTGATCAATTGTTTCATTTCACATTTGATTGATGTTAATATGAATATAGGTAATTCCAGTAAAATAATAATATACCAGAATATAAAAAAATTTAATGATAATAAATAATAATTTATTAATAATATTTGAATGAGGTGGATTAAAAACATTAATAAACAATGATTTTTTAACAACACAACTGCTTCTTAAAATAACTTATTTTGGGCAACACCAAAAGTATTAATGTTCTATATGTTTAATCAAAACAAGGACTATAGTATGTTGGGAGGCATTTAAGAAAGATATTTGGGAGTTCATTTTATGAGAAAATGTTAATTAGTTGTTATAATATTAAATTAAAGATGGAAGCCTTTAATATGTGTGGGAGAGGACCCACTTTGAATTTCTGAACATAAAAAGTAATACCCAAATTTTTCATACAATAAAAGTGTAAAAGTTATATAAATATAGTACCATATTAAAATAAGGTCCAAATATATATGAAAAATATAAATTAGGAAATTTTTTATTCCTTTTTAAACCTAATTATATAGTTTATCCCTAGGTAAACCCTTTACAACCAAAACCATAGTAAATAATATTTATTTATTTTTTATATTAATTGTGAATAATAACAATGTCAACCATATTATATAATATTCGTTATTATTATTACAAATTTTTTATCCATTTTTACATCTTCCATTCATATAATTGATAAAATTTTATTTAATGTTATACCCTTATAAGAAACTAAGATGTATTTATCCAATTATAAAAATCAGATTTGTAAGGAATGTTTTAATTTAAAAATGAAAATGATTTTGTTTAAAAATAAATAAATTGAATTTAACAAAAATATAATATAAATAATGTAACATTTTATTCAATTATAAATTTAAATTTATCATTTTAGTGATTTAAATAGAAATGTAGTATTCAATATAAATCTCAATATTTTTTGAATAATCCAAAACATGATCCTATAATAAATTCTAAAAAATCACAGTAGGATAATTTTGACATGATTATTTAAAAATTTAATTAAATTATATGAAATAATTTTTATCAATGTTTTTAATTTTTAATTAAATACATGAACAAAATGTGTGATAAGACCGCCATTTAAGAAAATATATTTTGTCAAAAAACCAATTCCATTTCATTAATATGATATTTATTTTAATTTTAATCATAAAATAACCATTAATTTTATTTTATAAATGTGTTCATGGAGTTATTATAAAACTTTAGCTACTTATATTCATTCCATTTAATTTTATATATAATTTAATATTGAATACAATTTTATTGTTCATTTATACGTACAGTTCATTGGTTTACATGCTACCAAATACATTAAATTTTATAAAATATGGTTTATTCATCCATTAATCTCTGTTATGTTTTTCAAAAACTCTATTGACAGTGTGTTTTTATTTTTAAATCACGAGGAATTACTAATAGATCAATCCATTAAAATATAGTCACTAAATTGGATATATGTATAATAATAACCTTATTTAGAAAAATATATATAAATGTTTCATATAATTCAAATTAATATACTATGGAATAAGAATTAAGTATTAAATTTTTAGAAAAATTATTTTTAGGTTTCTACAAAATGTATTCATTTAATGATATTTTTTTATTTTGCGGGAAAATACTATACGAAATGTTAACCATATTGAATATATTGGATAAATTAACTTCATCTTTTGATCATCCTATAAAATTATCATAGGTTTTAATTTTTAGAATTTTTTAAAAATGATTATTTTTGTTTGTATAGTGTAAAAAATAATTTCTAAAGAAATCTATAATTTCTTTTCCAGTAATTTTGAAGAACCGTTATTTTGAATTGGATTAAAAAAAAAATTATTTTATGTTATAAAAAATAACTATGATTATAACTTTTGGATCAATATTATAGAACATCGTGGTATATAAATAAATTTTAACATAAAAAAGTTCATAAAGTAAAGTGTTATTTGTTATGATTAGTGGGGATTTATTAAAACGTTTTGATACCATATCTAGAGATTGAATATGGTAAAATAGATTTTAAATTGAAAATAATATTAATTGATATTATATAAAAAGTTCATCGTAATTTTTGGTCGTTATAAATATTAACTAAGGATAAAATTTATTAATATGGTAGAGGTTGAAAGGGATTACATGAAGTTAAACTCAAAAGAAAAACCCCACTCCCCCTGAAAAAAATTATATTTATATATTTAGGTTATATCACATCCTATTTTCAATATTGTGAAAATTATGGAGAATTTCACTAGAGTATAACATTATATTATTTTAATCATATGAAAAACTTCATGTTTCTCCTCTCCAACCCTTCTAAAATGATTTCCACCCTCTAACTTATTTAAACCAATTTTTTTTCCAAGATTAACAATACCCTAACCAATTATTATTTATAACACACTCTCTATTATATAGAGATGTTATTATTCTTCAAATACCATTCTTATTGTCCTTAGTAAGGGATCCAATAGAGGTATACTGAAGAATTATTAATACTCTTACCCAAATCAAATCAATTTATTTTATATTATACCTCCTTTAATTCATGGTATTAGTCATATAATAATATATTATGTATCCTAAATTTAATAGAATTTTATTATTCTCAATGAACCACCACTATACACCATATATTTTATGAAATAGAAAATGGATTCTTTTCTCCTATGTATGTGTGGATTACTGCTTCTATGTTGAGTTAAGATTCATTTTCTAGAACAATGATTAATGATTAGTTAATATGGTGCATGTAATAATTATATTTGATATTTATGAAATAATTAGTATTCTATAATATTTATATATTTTCAACAATATTACCTTTCATTCGGTAGGAAATTTATAATTTCCCACATGCGTACGTGTGGACTACCACCTCAATGAAGTTATAATTTTTTTTTCATATACAGTTAACATGTAGGATAATAAGGATATATTTAAAAATAATATATATATATATATAATGATTATGGAAAGCTTCATAATTATTTATCTTTATTATTACTATCCATCAAAATTTGTAAAAATCACTCTTATATATCTATTATATAAAAGCTCTATGAATTGATGTACATCATTTTTCATCATTTTGTTATTTTAATAGTTATAAATTTTAATATGATGAACTAATTTGATGAAACATCAAAACTTTTATGAGGGGTGTGGTTTCTTAATGACTTAGATGAAATCTTATTATGTTTTTCATATTTTTTAGGCCCTAGTAACAACATCGTTATGCTAGTTGGTTTTATTGGAAGTCAAGGTAAAAGGGTGTTCCTGTCCATTTACATAACCAATTGACAATGTGAATTAATTTCATGATGGGAATTCAATTTATGATCTTACTATATCTTCTAATACCCCATTTATTTTTAGAATACATGAATTTAGTGCACACCATTAATCCTATTAAGGATGTGAACTGGTTGTCCTAGATGGAAATGAAAACATGATGAGTTCATGAAGAAAAAATATTCACATCTTGATAATTTTAAAACCAGTTTTTTAATTGTGTAACCCCTCAATTTATCATATCCCTTAATTTTGTCCCGCACCTTCAACATGAAGAGATACTCAGATGACTAATTTTAAGATTTGGTCCCCTTATTTCATTTGAACTATGATTCCTTCCCCATCAGTTGAATGTATGCATATTTCTAATAGATTCACAAATAAACATTAATTTCTTGGTTTATCTCACCATAATCAAATATATTTTCTTCTAATATTATTTTATGTATTTTCAATAAGCTATATATTTTTCAAATTTATTATGTCCTAGATCAATTTTATTGATGGTAATTGGTGAGGATAGTTATGTCGACTTAAGGTAGGCGATCTATTAAATATTCCATTATTTTATAATTATTTATATGTTATGATGTTGTTCTGTATAACCAACCCTTCTGGAAACACATCCAAAAATTCATATTACTTAATTGAATTTATGTTTCCATGCGTATTGTATTCATATAAATACATGAATCAAAATCATAATAAAACTATCTCAGAATGATCAACCACTAACTATGTTCTTTACATAAAATAAAAGGAGGATCATTAGTGGTAATTATTGAGAACTACCCTTTTTAGGTGTATTATAGAATACTATTTATTTTTTTGAGAATATACAGTAACTTAGAATGAAAATCATCAGGTACTATAAAATGGAGACAATGGACGTCTCTAATAAAAATTTCCACACCTCAATGGTAAAGGGAACCAATGCATGAACACTAAATGAGAGGTATCTAGTAAGTTTAATTTGATGCCAAAAATTATTCAATATGATTTACTTCATTCCATGTATATAGATACTCAATGGCATTATCAAATAGTGAATTACATTTATGGGCCGAACAGATGATGTGTGAAGGGGTATAATGGGCGTCTTTATGGGAGATCTATGTAATCTTAAGAAAACATATCCACTAATGATAAATATATTTTCATCACCTATAACAATCTAGTGCCCCATAGAATCACCCTTACATCTCCCACAAGTGAGTCAAAACTCTTATAGAACAAACTAATTGAAAACTCCAAATATCTTGTTGAATTGTGGAAAAACATAGAGCATCCAAAATTTGTCTAACATTAAAATTACATCATTTAAAAGATAAAAAATTATTTTGTTACAAAAATATGATCCAAATGTTTAGTTTATTTGGTAAAATATTAATATATGTAAAATTTACATAATAAAACTTAAATATTTAATTAATTCCTTCATCTCTAGAATCTTATCATCCATCATGTTGTCTATAGTTCGCATAATCATCTAATGGTACACATCAAAGCACGGGGTGAGATAAATTACAAATAAGAGGATTGATAACGAAAAAATAAATATAATATGGGTGAGAATAATCATTACCATAGTAATGATAGAAGCATTAGATAATTTCATGGACTATTGTAAGGTATAAAAATGAAACATCATGTCTCAGTGGTAGAATACCACACAAATTTGTCAAAAAAACATGAATTATGTTCACACATAACATATGTGAATAATTATATGATAATAATATTAAAAAATATATAATTAGTTTCATTCATATTTTACATTATCTCATTAGAGATAGTATATTACCCAATTTTTTGGAGTGATATATAATTCTAGGCACACTCATAACATCATAAAATTTACAAAATGATGTATTCCAAAAAGAACACAAATCAATGATAGATATACTATAACCCATTGAATGGAATATGTTTCATTTCATAAATAATTCATTCATTAATAATAATTGGGTAATTAAAAATGGAATAAAATCCATGTTATAGGAATCATCAACATTTAGTAAAGAATAAAAAATCTCAACAAAACTAAAAGGTGTGATTACAAAAAGATTTATTTTGGGAAACATTATGTTTTTCATAAACTCAAGTAGAAAACATGTATATTTCATAAATGGGGAGGTATGTATAACTAATGGAAATCTATGGATAATTACATTAATTTACATGGAATTGTTTTTTCAAATATGGAAAACCCAAAGGAAAGACAGTTTTGTTTAGGAATTTCCCTTACCATATGTCCAAAATCATTATTAACATTTATATACATGAAAATAGAAATTTATCCATTAATATATATATATATATATATATAATCTATTATAGATCAATTTTAATTATTATTACTTTATTATGATTTGTTATGACCATTATGACAAGATAAGGATTTTAATTTCGTTGTTTTGGAGTGTTCGTTTTCATTGTTTTCATGACCAGTTCACGTATGTACGTGTATGGAAGTTCATGTAAGATTTTGGTAATATAAAATAATTTATATTATAATTTATTAATTAAAATATCATATATTAAATGGTCTCATATCTCATATATTTATATGTTATGAGGATGGATCATTAGATAATAATTAATGACAATCATTCAGATTAATTTTGTGAGTCTTTCAATCATCACAAATTTAATTCATTTTATTATTTGTCAATTTTAAAATATGTTATATCCAAAAGGAAATTATAACATTTTATTTAAAATAATACATAAATTTTAATTGTTATATGAAGATATATCAAGATTGTAAAATTAAATGAAACTGTATAGCCCATGATTGAGGTAAATCGACACATCCCAGATGACGTTTTTAATTTATTTAATTAAAGGAAGATGATAAGGTGTTTGGTGATGGATTATTTGATTTAAATAAAAATATTGTACTATGTATAATATATTTTAGTTATAATTAATATTATATAATGTTAGGTGAGGAGATAATATGAAAGGAAATTAATAAGAAAAGAAATAATATGAAAATAAAGAAGATTTAATCTCTTGAATTCTTCTCCTCGAGAACCTCTTTAATGGGATTGGTTTTTTTTATGTGACCATAGCATCTAGGACATTTTATTGGGGATTGAGAAGATTATTAGTAATATATTTTTATTTTCCACATATTGGAATATTTGAGTATAAGAGGTGTGGATGGGTGGTATTTATTAGGGAGGAGAGTGGTTTTTTCTCATTGTTTTATTAATTAGTATATTATTTTGGATCTAGAATATGAACAGTTTTAATTTTTTTTTAAAAATATTAAATAGTGATGTGAAGTTTGAGATTATAGTTCTTACATCGGATATGACCAACATAATAGTTTATTTAAATTATAACATATATATTTATACACACACTCTAACATACCATATTTTAATAATCACCAAAAAGTCAAGTATTTCAATACCATCCCATATACTAATACTAATTTTTTTTGATGTATATTAATAAGAAATGTATCCCATTTAAGGAAAATAATTTTTTCAATATGAGAAATTTTATTTTAAATAAAATGATGCTTTACATAGAAAATACCATTTCTAAAATTATAGCTAATTACTAACAGATTGAAAAGGTAATTATGGTATAATAAATATATATTATAATATTTGGAAAACAAAAAATTAATATCATAATAAATTTTATGATAAATAATTTTTCATTAATTTATTATATTAATTATATAATTGAATATAAAAAATTATGTTTTATAATAATAAAAATACTTAATTAATATATTCTAAGCCATTTATTTACATATACTATGATATTATTATATTATATTACAATATATGATTATTAAATATTATTGATACATTAATTGGTGTGGTTACTATTCTATTTGTAGGTTTACTATTCACAAGGGTCATATTACTATTTCAACAGTCATGTTTCTATTCCATTGGTATGGTTCTTTAACATATATATACACCTCTTATATAACTCATTATTCATTTATAGGGTTATTATTTTGTTCTCTATGTTATTTTCTATGATTTATAGTATATAAAATTATTTTAATATTGTAAATTTCCGTGAATTTTTTGGGTGGTTATAATCTGCCCCCATATGAAATTTCTCCCTCAAAATATCATTTTGAATTATATATTTGAAAAAAATTGAGGGTACTTTTCTTTCATTACTTCCTTTTGTTCACATGATGCCTCTTCCTATTTATCCTCCTTCTATATTTCATTGGCCACATGAGTAGTATTTTTATATACCACATTATCTATACATTTCAATATCTTTACTTGAATCTCTTCATAAGAGAGGCCACTTTCTAATTTTACCACCTATAGATTCACCACATGTGATGGATACGGTATGTAATTCCTCAGGAGGGATATGTGGAATAAATAAAGTACACGAGACATGGTAGGTGGAATAGGTTATCCAAAGGATAAAATTTAAGAATATCAATAATTATAATGGGGAAAATATACATGGGACTCACCATTACATTATTCACAATTCACATGATCTTATTTCATGGTTACTTTTATATAAATACCATATCTCTAACCTAAGACTATATGTCCCTTCAACAATTGCATGTATATTTATTTTATCTACCATGGGATTCCATGATTTGTCTTTTAATGTTTATTATGTTTTCTTCCATTTCATCAACAATTTGTGGTCCTAGAAGCATGTGTTCACTATCTTCTTCCCAGTACACCAGCGTTCAATATATTTCCCCATGAAGGGATTTATTTGGATCCATTTCGATGATTGTATGGAAACTGTTATTCTAAGAGAATCCAGACCATGGAATATGATGGTCACATCATACATTTATGTCCATATAACTTGTTATCAACATGTATTCTAGTTTTTTAATAGTCTATTCAAATTGGAGATTAGTTTAGGGATGATATACCATACTAATGTTCATATCTATGTTTAGAGAAAGCTGGAAAATATTCCATAACATGGTGGAAAATATCAAATATCAATGAGATAAAATTTATATTAGTACTCCATGAAGCATTAAATCATTTATTATTTATGTGTGTGAATATTTATTCAGTGGTAATTCCTCTTGAATTGTTTTAATTTTAACCAACTATGCGAGATGATCCACAATAACCCATATATAAATATTTCATATGGATGACTTTGGTTGTTCAATGAAAATGTCCCAAGTGGTTTTTTTCCAATTTACATGTTTTTATGTATAATGGATGCATCATCCCCTCAAACAATTTTCTTTTATACTTCATTTGATGAGATACCACAAACATTGATGTATATTCAATGATCTCTATTTTGTATTTCCTAACTAGTAGTCCTTTCATAGATCTCAATACCTCTATGTGATCGCTTGGTAAATTTAGATAGATGAGCCGTATGTGTCACTCAGAGTCTCGTTCTCTATATCTGGATGGATGGTACACATTGTCTTTAACTAAATATTTAAAACCATTAGTCCTCAAATTTTAACAATGAGGATTTCCCCTTTCTCATGGCTTCCTCCTTCTTCTAAATTTCAACATCATTTCTTTGGGAATCAATTATTTTCAACATAATAGAAATTTAGAATATAATATGAGAATGGATTGATGAAAATTTTCTCTTAATGATTCCCATGTACACCATTTTAAAATATAATAATATTGGATCATTCCCAATTATCATCATAGATAATGTTGTAGGATTATTTCTACATGGAGGATCAACCAATTGATTATGCTTTCCATGATGGTCGTGGATTGAGAAGTCAAAATTCACGATGAGATCATACCATCTATGAGGATTCATATTGAAATACTTCTAGGTGAAAATATATTTGAGACTATTATTATCAGTATATATCTCAAACATCTCCCCATATAGATAATGTTTCCAGATATTCAATGTAAAGATCCCTATTCCCAACTCTAGATGTTTCGTAGGATTGTTTTTTTGATGAACCCTCCCTATAAGGTGTACCACCCTAGGACAAAAATGTGTGAATAAATATAATTACACCCATGATGCCTCTTTAATAAGACCTGAGTTAGTGACAGGAATCAAGGTTATATCAAAGACTCATATGGTATGAATTTCCATCTATGAGGACGCACGTGAAAGAGAGATATGATATACACCAACAAAATCTAACTCATACTAGAGTATAATAAAAAACCCATGTACATAAATGTATTGTCATAAAAAACTTTTAAAACAGAAAATTAATCTATATTTTAATAAATAATGTAAATTATTAGAAACAATGAATCCCAAATAACTCCTAAAAACATCAAGCCACTAGTAACTAGCTCGATCTCCGACCTTCTCTAACAGACTTGAAAATATGTTTGTATAATTTAGGGTGAGTGTTAAGGTATAGATAGTAGGATCCACCTCGGATACTTTCAGGGAAAAAAGAATGTTATCATGCTAAATCACTATGAAAAAGAAGTGAAATTAACTTATCCCTAAATCATGTATACTATGTTTCCAGCCTCACCATTGCTACTCTCAACATGCATCACAAAAAAGATTGTATAATATAATAATGAATATCAAGGGCTCCCCACTACCACTTCCCAAATAGATTTCCACTTTTCTGTAACAACACTCATCATATGAATCAGCCTCCAAAATCACTTTCTTGGAGACCCATTGGTGAACCACCACAACACACACCACATGCGTTAATAGGCACCTCGTGTATCACACCACCATGTCCATGCAGACCAAGTAGCCATCTTGTTTCTAAGAGCCACCACAGTTCACATCCTATATATCAAACATTGGGTACTATACCTCAATCCATTACAACCCAAAAACAATGTAACAATACTTAAGACATCATAGCCTACTTACAAATATAATATTTTATAATAATCTATATCTAGAAAATATGTTTATGAATAACCACAATCCAATAATACCATCTAAAAACATATTTTGGGAGAACTAACCATCATGTAGACCATCAAAAGAAACAGCAAAGATAATAGAGAGGGGAAAAGGGGGTATTCATCTATCCAACCTCAAACTATGATGTTGGTGAAAACACCACGCAAGGTGAAGAATCCCCAGAGTGAATTTCACCCAAACTGATAAGGTTGAGTAGCATATAATAACAGAAAAAGTATAGAATATAATACATCTCACAACCACACTATGCACATAATAAGTCACTGAAAACACTACATCTATTGTCCCTTGGACTCATGACTACCATTAATATGACTAGATATCCTATAAGCACATGATAATCTAAAGAACTAAATTAATATACTTTATCCCTTTCTATTAGTTTCACTTTTATTTTAATTGATTATGTAAACCATAATTAACAATTATTATTTCCAACATTTCATCCCACAACCATTCCAACAAAAAACTATTCCCTCTATGAATAACCAAACTGAGTTTATGGTTCCTCAAAATTATAACTACAACATTTCATCCTAGAATGCTCTAACACCATTGGGAAAAAATCAATTCGTTCAATTATTTTTTAATATCATCTTCACAATAAATAATTTTAAGAAATCTAGAAAACAATTCTATGATACCAAACACAAGGGGGTAAAGATGTCTGGAAAGTAATGAAGTTAAAAAAACAAGATATTCAATTATAATCACAAAATTATTATCAATGGGAAATCCCAAAATCAACTTGTTCCATCATCCATGGTGTCCTCCCCGATAACCATATACATAAACCAATGCATCTCACCATATTATGCATCACTTGATAGAACAAAAACTTGGGCTCCCTTACCCGACATACTATAATAAACATCCATGATCATCGATCCTTGACTGACATCAAATCACCTGATGATGGAAACAAACAATATAGCCACATGGATCTTGGCTATAAACAAGGCATTCATCCATCGTAGAAAATCATCAGTCACATCTCCAAAGCATACCGTGCATGGACTATATAATCAAATGGGAAAATTAGACCCAAAAAGGTAATTATATTTATCCCTCAATTGGTTATTCATTACATATTGAATTAATCGATTCATTAACATAGATTCAAACTATAGGAAACCTACACAACTAGATATCTCAGCCTATCACTAATTAATTAAACAATAAATATTACATTCATTCAATCAACCATTATCAACATGCTTTAAGTTTATCAACTAATTCCATTAAACAATTTTTAATGGAGCATTTTTATGTTCATCAAATTAAAATACCTACAACTAGATTCATTAACAATACCTCTTTACCTTTATCAAATTATTTTTTAGTTAATAACACATTTATGTTCTTTTCAAATTTCCATCAATAATGAGAAACTAAAACAGAAAATTAGAGAAACCACATTATATAGAAAATTAAAGGTTAATGAAATCACTATAAAATTGATACTAATTATTTAATCAGGTTCAAATTTTTATTATTTTAATATCATTGTGATCTAGTGGGATAAGTCATGTAAACTCCTTGACTAAGAGTAAATAGAATATAGAAGCCAAAAATACCATTCCACATAAAGTTTCTCAAGTTCATTAAATTATAATGGGTCAACACAATAGATCATGACCACATCTCCCACAACTATTGCATCCACTGAAGGATGGCATGACATAACCACACCAACCCTCACCTGATAAAGATCCATTAAAAACATATAGATCTCATGCCATCACATGGAAATATGAAACTAGAGGAAACATATTTAGAAACAAAGAAGAATATAGGTAGAACATACCTTATAACGATGATGGTTCCACACATCCTAGTGCCAAAAATATGGTTTTTACATGCAGTAGGATGAACTGAAGGGAAAACATGATCAATGGTACTCACCACAATCGCACAACTCCATTTGAATTAATGTTATAGGGTGCCTAAAACCAATATAAAGGATAAATAATTATAAGGGGAAGGTATCTCAAACATTTTAAAAATATAAATGGAGCACTTATTTAGATAAAAGTAAATTTTTTTCATTAAAGGGAGATCTAGTAAAGACTACACTATTAGACAAGTAATGGAACTAAGAACCAAAATATAAACATATATAGTAGATATAGTCTTTAAATCATTCTAAAATACCTTAATACATGCTCTTGAATACAATTTACATTAATGATAACTTCACTTGGTTGAAAATGTAGGTTGCTGGAATCACTTATCACTGATGACTCACTGACACCACTCACTAATGAGAGTAACTGACACGAGTCACCAACACGAGTCATTGACGCCACTCACCATTATAGAAAAACTATAATACAACTGATCTATAAACAATATACACCTATTGGTTGATGACCTACCAATAGATGACCTACTGTCCTTGAAGCACTGTTCACAAAATGATAATTTTGGAAAAGGGTTAGAAATAAGCCACTATGACCTACCAGAACACCTCATACACATGAAATTTGTAATGGAATGAACTAGAGAGGTCATGAACATTAGATCATATACCAATAAAATTATTATCACCCTTAATAATAACAAACCAACCAATAAGGGGAACCCAAAATGGGTTATCAGAATAGACACCTTATGAGATACCTCTCATATCTCCCACCACCAGAGGAGATCATCCTCTTTATCAAAGGAACAACATGAAACCACATGAAAACTATAACCATCTTCTAACCACTCTACTATGGGACATACCTATCAAAATAGAGAATTCCACAACAAGAATAAATAGAAAGCCATAAGATAACCAGAAAGGGTATACGAAAAAAAGAACACCATTACAAATGAATATATAAAAATCAAACATCTCATGGTACAAAACACCTATCTTCAACTCATGTTCATAATTATAGTCCTCCACACCACCATGCAGCCAAATGTCATGAATTATGGATTTAAAATGCCCACAAAACACATTCTCATTGTGTTCTTTGATCCTTATAGGACATTCCTCAATGGTAATATCATCATCGACATTAGTCCCACCCCAATCGATAATATTAGAGTGATCAGGAATAAAATAGCTGAGATACAACATGTGAAAAACATTTTTTGTCCTACTCATCTACAAGGGATGTGTTTCCCAATACACCATGACTCCCACATGAGACAACGGGTACAAATCCTTCTCCCACGAACAACCCTTTATTTCCAATGACATGGAGTCACCTTAAAAAACATATGATCCCCAGCATTAAACTCCAGAGGTCCCATCCTATGATCGGTAATGGATTTATGATCATTTTTACTACCTTTATCCTCTTGTGAATCACATGAACCATCTATATTCTGTTTTGTATATGTTTTAGCCATAGAATTACTTATTCTACAACCCCAGTCCATATCAAAGGAGATTAGAAAGGTCTACCATACAAGGATTCAAATGGCACCATATTTATAGTGGAGTGAAAAATATTTTTTTAAGAGAACTATGCCAAGGTTAAGTGCCTCATTCACGAAGCTCAATAATCTATGACATATGATCATAACTTATCCTCATGATTCTAGATGGTCTGCTTCGTTTGACCATCCATATTCCAATGGAAATCTGAGATAATACATAAATGAGAAGGAAATGCATGTTGGAGAACTCTCTACACACTGGAGGTGATATGATTATCTCTATTAGAAATTATTACCCTCTAGACTCCATAGAGTCTCACCACCTCCTCTAGAAATTTCCTCTACAAAACCTCTACTATGTTTGACTCCATGATCATATTAAATTGGGATGATTTTGTAAAATGATTCAATACCACCCATATAGCATCACCACCTCCCTAAGATCAAAGTAAATTATAAAAAATTACATTGATATGTCCTCCCACTCCCACTGAGTATTATCAAACACTTTTATAAAACAGCCAGTATCCTGGTGCTCTACCATCACCTACAGGAAGAACAAACATCAATACACAAACACTAATATTGAACGCTTAAATCCAAGCCACCAAAATAGATATCTCAATGATCAGTCAATTATTTTGATTCTTGGATATACATATAAGTGTGAACTAATGACCACTCTTAAAACCATCTCACTTGATGATAAAAGAATGAAATTTCCACCCTAAAACTACACCAAACGATTTTCATCAATAGACCAACCATTATGGGCCTCTACAAAAGCAACTCAGTCTCTCTTGACCTTCACCTCAAAATCCCCCAATTGGGACTCTTTTACCTCCTACACCATAGAAGAATGCACCGTTATCTGAAAGAATACAACTTTTTCTCCCAACATCTCCCACATCTCGATGTAATGCAAACATCCCTTGCATTAATCTACAGGAATCACCCAAATTGATCTCTATATCACTATGTGACTTGTTGCAATAGGCATGTGCTACAACATTTCTCATTCAATGTGTATAAGATATTTTGAATTCATAATCCTAAATGAACTCTATTTACCAATGTTATCACAAGTTCATGTCATGGTAGAAGGAATGGAACTTCAAGAACTTATGATAGGTGAAGACCACAAAATGCTCACCAATGAGGTAATGTCTCCACAACAACAAGAAAAACAATATCACCACAAATCAAGAACATGGATGGAATAGTTGTGTTCATGGGGACATAACTGTAGAGACCCATAAGAAATGAGTGATCTATGCTATGTGAAACAAAACATAATCCCAAATTTCAATCATCATAGAATACCTCAAACCTTACTCCTTCTCCTTTAATAGAAAAAATTAGAGCAATTACCAAATTCTCATTTAAATACTCAAATGTTTCATAAAAATGATCAGTCCATACAAATGCATGATCCTTTATGGTTAATCCTGTCATAAGGGTCAAAACATGAGACAAATCCACTACAAACCTCATATAATAGACTACATGGACTAGGAAACATGACACCTCTTCCATTATCTAGGGGACATCCTCAAATTCAATTGATTTTATATTTGTTATATCCATAGGTAATACCTTCTGGGATAAAACATTCTCCCTGAAACAGACTTCTCGTGACCAAAAACCACACTTCGACAACATCCACAAAAGCTACATTCAATGAAGAAATCCTAAAATGGTATGTTGATACTCTGGATTCGCCCCCTCATGTGTGGAGTAAAAAAACCTTCATTGAGAAAATTACAAAGAACTTATCTAGGAACTCAAAAAACACAGCATTTATCAACCCAATTATCATAGATAGAGCATTCGTCACACCAAATGACGAAACCATGAACTCAAAATTTTCTTTGATGAAAACAAAAACTAGCCATCAAGATATCCTCATTATTAACATGCATATGCTGATATCCTGACCACAAGTCGATCATATATAACAAACATTGACATTTTATTTTATCGAATAAGTAATTAGTTTTTGGAAGATGATAGTGGTTCTTTACTACCACATTTCTTAATAAATAGTAATAGATACACATCTAAATACTATATTCAGAATTCTTTTCAAAAAAATATTTTTGCAATCCATAGTGACACACTCAGAAAAAAATCACATTATGATTGACCATCATGTTGTATTTGTATCTCTCACATCTCAAAAGGAACCATCCTATACAAATACATCGAGATAGGAGTCACCCCTTGATGTGGCTTGATCATGAACATGATAGCTTTTCCGGGGAGTAATGCTACAACCACTTGTAGAAATAAATTAGGGTACCCTTCTATAACCATGGAAAAAACCAACCGTTGAACCTCCGATGAACTCAACATCTGAAGGATGATAAGGAACAAACATGACTTTGACCCATATGAGGGTCTCTCTCTCCAACAAACACCATGGCACTCCATCAACATCGAAGAACACTACCGACCTCTTGAATAAATCCATGATATCATACTCTAATTACAATGAATCTATGCCGAGGATGACAATATATGTGTGTATATGTAAATAAAGAAAATCACCCCAAGAGCAGTGCTTCCCAAGTAATCGCTCACAGTCATTATCAACTTCAAACATGTCAGCTCAGCCTCAAAATATCATAGTCAATTCCCATGGCATTCGAAACATCTTTACCTTTTATCACAAATCATGGAAAAAGGAAGGCAATAAAATGGAGTGTGTTTCTAATTAATCAAACAAGGAATTCACCGTAATAAAAAACAAGGAATGTGTACCTCGAATGATGTATGGCTCTGTAATTCCCTGACCATCATTACCTAGAGTTAGTGCATTATTATATAACATTGGCAAGATCACATGAGATTATGTCTCAGAAGACCAATTAGATTAGATGCCTTGGATGTACTAGATACATACACATGTTTTACATTACATTGTGAATTAATAAAAAATCATTGTGTCACCTTTTAACAAAATCCTATCCCATAGTTATCCCTACAAGTAAATGATAATATACTTCTTCCCATCCTAGGAAAAATAAAACATTAGAACGATGTGAGGTCAGATGCTCAGTAAGGATAACAATATAGCAGAAACAATTATAAATAAGCATAATCATTAAAGGCAATGTTTAAGACTAAAAAAAGGCATTTAAACATTAAATTCATCATAATTCGAAAACATAAATCAAATTATTCCATTTAATTATTCACATGGATATTCTAAAAGTCACATAATCACATTTAATATCAATAGCTTATACCATAATGATTGAATGCATAATTTTGGACATCATAACCACATAGTCACGGAATTTTTACAAGACTAAAAATAAGATTTTGTCAAGGTCTTGTGAATAGAAACTAGATATTCTTATGAGACCTACCGATGAATCGAGGAGATATTACATGATTTTACTATCACATACTATGCCCAATGCATTCCTCATGTGAAAAGGTTGAAACATAACATAAAAATTGGTACTAAAACTAGAATTTGAAATGTTAATACTTTAACCACAAACCATGAATTGTATAAAAATAACACATCAATTGTCAGACATATCACAAAACCTTCAATACAATATGGAAGTTTTTATCATAAAAAATAATTTTCAAACAAGTGTAAAATCCATCAAAGTATTTTGAAATAGATGAAATCAAAAATATCTAAGAGAAATGTCACTTTCTATTTTGAAATAATTTAAAATTCACATAATTATAAAAGGAAAAATGATTTTTAAAATATTCTTATATGCTTGTAACATAATATTTTAAGGTGTTATAATGTAGGAAAATAGATGCACCAGCTGTATAAGTTAAAAAACATTCTTAGCTAAATTCGTCAAAAAATGGCATAAAGTACCTTGTTTGGAAAATGAAAGAAAGATTCCTTTAAAAACATTTTATAAAAAGTCAAAAAAGGGTATAAATGACTTTAATCCATATTATAGGAAATAATATAACTGTTTTTAAATACATTTTTATGAAACATTGATGTGGATGGAAAAGAAGTCTCAGTAGATACTTACTTATTAACAACCTCAGATAATTAAAGAGATTGTAAAATTGACTTTTGGCATGTAATTTTATTTGGACGAGGGAACATTAACCTCTTTCATAATAGTTTAATAATTGTTATTAAATAATAAAAAAACACATACATAAATATGATATCATATATGCTCTTCTAATATTCCATTATTAATGATATTTTAGTAGCATCATCATTTCTGGTGTTAACAGGTTTGTTTCCCTTTATATGTTTTGTTACGTAAGTAATGTTTGTTATGGATAGGATGTATTTTATTCATATCCCGAATGAAATTAAGTTCTCAATAATTATTTTTAATCATAAAATGAATATTATTCTTGAATGGTAATGAATAAAAAATGAATCTTTTCGCATCCATGGAGGCGGCAATTCGTACATACGCACGAGTGAAAATATCATTATTTTCATGGTAAATTTTATATAATTGGATGGTATATCATATATAAAGAATCATTAAAATGTTATATTTATTATTACCATCAATTATAATCATTTTTATACCCATCCAAATAATGATGTGTTGAATAACAAACTACACCACGACGTATAGACAATAAGTTGTATGTACGCACGTTTGGTGACATTTTCATTCATAGGATAGAAAGAATAATGAATATGGTTTTACCATATTTATAATAAAATCATATTTTGTAAAGAGAAGCAACTGAAGAAAAGACGGCGGCCTCGTGTCGTCCACTGGCAATCCCACCTGAAAGGTGGGTACAGATAGCCTCCAGGCTCCTCGGGTCCCACGTCCGCTCCGAGCACGTCCCGCCCAGTGGTCCACCTCCAGGTACCGTCCTGCTCCACGCCCCAACCGCGATCAGCGCTGTCCGTCGTCTGCATCCAACACAACAAGGTGCGGGCATAGCCCGTGCAGGGGTGAGTATAAGCTACTCAGTAAGGACCCCGAGACCCCCGAAGGTCTCCCGAAATCCACAAAGGATATAGCACAAAAGAAAGATGCAATCACGAAGTAACATCTGACTCGACTTAGGTATATGCCCATACATATACCTAAGTCCCAAATTCTAGCTCTGCTCACGAGCTCAAGAACAACTCAATCCACGCAGGAAAGCAACACTCAAATCCACAAGGAGAGTAAACAGTAAATCCACATAGGATAGTTCAACACAATCCACAAAGGAGAGTAACATAAGATTCAGCTCAACCAGGTATACTTTTTCAGATGACGTCAAAGATGATCACTGATCCATCTAAGTCGTCGGACCCACGAAGGATCGATAGGTACTAACCCCCGCAAAAGACCCACACAGGATCGGGCTCACACAGAACCTGTAGGCAGTGGCTCACACAGAACCGGTAGTAAGGACCCACATAGGATCGGGCTCACACAGAACCTGTAGCACTGATCCACGTGGGATCGCTGAGTGCAGTAGTCGACGCAGTCCACTGAGGATCTCTGCACAGTCGTCGCCGCAGTCCACGAAGGATCTCTGCTCTGCCGTCGCTGCAGTCCACGGAGGATCTCTGCTCTGTCGTCGAAGTCACAGCCAGCGCTAGGGTTCCCGCACATAGCGAGCTCGTTTCGGAGGGTCCGCTCCACGAGCCGAGAGGCTGATACATCAACTGACACGTAGTCCGAAGTTGATGTATCCAAAAGTTCTGTATCGACAACAGGATTTCAACGCAACAGACGGTGCGTCAATCGGACGCCCGGTCTGAGAGTTATTGGCATTTTCGTCCCAGGGGCCCGGTTGGTTTTTAGGGCAAAACCAACCCGACCGTACTCCGCCTGTGTCCGATCCTCGGGAGGAGTATGCCAAAAGTTCTGTCTCACTTAGAGGAAACTACCACAGCTGACGGTACGTCGATCGGACGTCCGTAGCTCATGTTATGAGCGTTTCCGCTCCGAGGGCCCGGTTGGTTTCGTGTACGAACCAACCCGGCCGAACCCAAAGTCTTCCGAAACCTTGAGTGTAATATACCGAAACGACCGTATCGATCCAAGGATCGCGTACTCGCTGACGGTTCGTCAATCGAAGGTCCCAGGCCCAAGATATGGGCGAAAGACCGAAGAAGGCCCGAAAACGGGGGTTCTGGGTCCGGGGCGACCCGGCCCGAACCCCCCCTGGGTCGGCCCGAACCGGGTCGGCCCGACCCGGCCCGACCCGGCTAGGCCGGGTCCGGTCCGGCCTGGGCGCGGCCCGGCCGACCGGACCGGCCGGCTCGGCTTCGGCCGAGCGGCCGAAAGAACTGCCGCGGGTTTGACCCGCGGCTTGGTGGAAAACGCGGCCCCGCGGGGGGCCGCCTGTCACGCGGACGCGGCCGGGCCGCCGCGTCCCTCCCCGGTTCCGCGCGTCCGCGGAACCGGCCGCCGCCGCCGCGGCTTCAGCCGCGGCGGATCTCCTCCACGGCGGCGCGCCGGGCGCCGCCGCCTCCTTCCGCGGGCCACCGTAGTTGCTCCGGTGGCCCGTTTTGCCTCCCGTCTGCGCCGTTGCTCCTCCCGGGGGCCGATCTTCACTGCAGGACCAACAGATCGCCCTTGCCGCACGGTTCGTCGTCGTCCGCCAAATCCGCACAACAAAAGATCGGCGGAGGGTTGCCAGGTCTTGTTCGTTAGACCCGCACCCTCCGCGTTAGTCATAAACAACGGGAGGAAAAGAAAATAATCAACAACAATTTTAAATAAATCAAAATTGTTCGGAGATCAGGTTCTTTAATTTTAAAAGAATACACACGGGAAAGAATCATCAAGAAAATAAACCCCTACCTCGAAGTCGCCGTCGGACGTGAGGTCGTCGCGGAATTGCTCGTCGCGGAAGGAGGGGATCGTCGCGTCGTCGCGGAAGAGACGTTCGTCGCACCGCGGGAAAAACGTCGCGCCGACGATCTCCGGATCTAGATCAAACGGATTTAATTAATTAAATCCGTTGTCATTGAAATTAAAAAGGGAGAATTAAACGATCCGTTTCTCACCTTAGTTGCCGAACGAGGATCGGCCTCGGAAGAAGAGGCGTCGCCGAAGAACGTCGCGGGTAGGGCTCGTCGACGTCGCAGATCACGGTGTGCGTCGTCGAATTCCGGTCGCCGTCGTTCTTCACGTTCTTCGCGTTCTTTGCGGGGAGGGTGGAGGTTCAGAGGAATTGCACAATGATAGCAATCCTCCAAAATAGACAAGTTGTCTATTTTATTATTTTGCCAACAAACGCAAAACGCGTAAGTAACGACCCATTAAATTTGTTGAATTAATTCAACGAATGAAACAGCCCATTTAATTCACGAAATAAACCGCCCAATTAAATGATCTGTTAAGAAATTAAAGAAAACGCGTCGGTTGACTTTTCAGTTACTTTGACGGGTTTTCGCGGGTGCGTTACTTAGCGAAAGAAACGGCGGGGCTCGTTCGGGCCCCACCCCACAAATATCCTAACAAGGGGTAGGATATTTCCGGATAGCACCCTATCTGCTTTAACTCAGTTCAAGTGGCTTCCAAGTGACTTCCAAGCAGCTTAAGTGAAATAAAATAAAGTTGTCGCACAAATTTTATTTTATTTCTGACTTAAAGCCCCAAAATTTAAAAACCACGTCTGAGCAAACACAACTCCGGAAGAGGCGTTTCTAAGCAAATACCGGCGCTGCGATTTCATCGGTGCCCTCAGAATTCGATTCCGGGCACCGGTTCAAAAGATAGAAAAACCCGCTCGTCCGTTCACTGAACGTACCCGAGCAAAACTTCGGAAATTGATTCCGGGCACACCGGGCCTCGGAATCAGGTGCCGTCTGAAGCTGCGCTCTTGTAAAATTCCAAAGAAAATTAAGAAAAAAATTTCCTTGAAATTTGCGGGTCTTTACATTACTCCCACCTCAGGGATTTACGTCCCCGTAAAGATACATCAAAAAAAACTAGGGGAACAAATGGGGGTACTGAGTACGCATCTGAGCCTCCCGCTCCCAAGTGCTCTCCTGGAGGTTCCCGTGCTGCCATCTGACGCGCACAAGAGGAATCGACCGCCCACGTAGGACCCACTCCTGTCGATCCTCGATCTCCACTGGGACCTCCGCAAAAGTCGCCCCATCGTCCACGTCCAGTTCCCCAAAGTCGATGATGTGCGTCGGGTCGTGCACGTATCTCCTCAGCTGAGACACGTGGAAGATGTCGTGCACCCGGTGCAACTGAAGTGGTAGAGCCAGGCGATAAGCCACCTCTCCTATCCTGCTGAGGACCTGGAAAGGCCCGATGAAGCGTGGAGACAACTTGCCGCCTCGGCCAAATCTCCGTAAACCACGTCGAGGTGAGACACGCAAAAAGACGGGGTCGCCATCCTCGAACTCTAGTGGCCTCCGCCTCCTGTCAGCATATGACTTCTGCCAGCTCTGAGCTGTCCTCATCCTCTCCTGGATGATCTGGACCTTCTCTGTCGTGGCTCGGACCATCTCTGGTCCCACGAGTGCTGACTCCCCAGGGTCTGTCCAGCACAACGGTGATCTGCAGGGTCTGCCGTACAACGCCTCGTATGGTGCCATCCCGATGGTGGAGTGGTAGCTGTTGTTGTACGCGAACTCCACCAAGGGTAGGTGGTCCTCCCAGCTGCGACCAAAGTCGAGAACACATGCACGGAGCATGTCCTCGAGTGTCTGTATGGTCCTCTCAGTCTGACCATCCGTCTGAGGGTGGAAGGCTGTGCTCAGATGGAGCCGCGTCCCGAACGCCTCCTGCAACCCCTCCCAAAGCTGGGAAGTGAAACGATCATCTCGATCAGAGACGATAGACGATGGCACACCGTGAAGCCGTACGATCTCCTGGACATAAAGACGTCCCAAGCTCTCCACTGAGCCCTGCTCTCTGATGGGTAAGAAGTGTGCCGACTTGGTGAGTCGGTCGACAATCACCCAAATGGAGTCGTGACCTCTGGAAGTGCGTGGAAGTCCAGTAACGAAGTCCATAGATATGCCGTCCCACTTCCACTCCGGGACCTCCAAGGGCTGTACCAAGCCTACTGGTACCTGATGCTCTGCCTTCACCTGCTGGCAGGTGAGGCATTGTGAAACGAACTCAGCCACAACTTTCTTTATGCCCGGCCACCAGTGCCGTCGTCTGAGATCCTGGTACATCTTCGCCACTCCGGGATGCACCGCCAAGGGAGAAGTGTGAAACTCTCTCAGCACCTCCTCTCGTAAAGTGACTGGTACGAAGGTACATCCTCTGAAAAGGATGTCGTGCTCTGCTCCAAGGGAGAAGCCATCAGGCGCCTGACCTGAGGATATCAGTGCACGCCGGGTCTCACAGTCAGCATCCCCACGCTGAGCCTCTATGACCCGCTGTAGAAGTGGAGGAGAGACTGTGAGAGACTGAAGAAAGGCTGATCTGTCTCTATCCACGAAGGATATCTGTAAGGAGGCTAGCTGCTCCGTCGCCTCCTCAAGTAGCTGAATGCCCGTCCTCCTGCTGAGGGCATCGGCTACCACGTTCCCCTTCCCAGGAGTATAGACTATCTAAAAGTCATAGTCCTGGAGGAACTCAAGCCATATCTGCTGTCTCAGGTTCAGGTCCTTCTGAGAGAAGATATACCTGAGACTCTGGTGGTCAGAAAAGACTGTGAAGCGCTCGCCCATCAGATAGTGCCGCCAAGTCTTCAGAGCGAAGACCACTGCTGCTAACTCCAGGTCATGAGTGGCGTAGTTCTGCTCATGCGGCCTCAACTGACGTGATCCGTAGGCGATCACGGCCCTCTCCTGCATCAGGACGCACCCGAGTCCAGTCCCTGATGCATCGCAGTAAACTACGTATCCAACTCCCTCCTCAGGCAACCTCAAGATAGGTGCGCTGGTCAATCTCTGTCTCAGCTCCTGGAGGCTCTGCTGACATCTGTCTGACCACACAAAGGGTTTCCCCTTCTTTGTCAAGGCTGAGAGTGGTGCCGCAACTCTGGAGAAGTCTGGCACAAATCTCCGATAGTATCCGGCTAGGCCCAAGAAGCTCCGCACCTCCGTCACGCTCTTGGGTGGCTCCCAAGCTAGCACTGCCTCGATCTTCGCGGGATCCACTGCAACTCCCGCCTCAGAGATGACGTGCCCCAAGAAATGGACCTCACGTAACCAGAACTGGCATTTTGAGAGCTTTCCATAAAGCTGGTGCTCTCGGAGTGTGTCTAGCACAACTCGCAGGTGGTAGGCATGCTCCTCCTCAGTCGTCGAGTATACCAAAATGTCGTCAATGAAGACCACGACAAATCGGTCGAGGTATGGCTGGAAGATCCTGTTCATGAGGCTCATGAACACTGCTGGAGCATTGGTTACGCCGAACGGCATAACCAAGAACTCATAATGGCCATACCGACACCTGAAGGCCGTCTTCTGCACGTCCTCGTCTCGAACTCTGAGCTGATGATAGCCCGACCGGAGGTCTATCTTCGAGAACCACCGCGCTCCCTTGAGCTGATCGAAGAGGTCATCAGTCCGTGGCAGCGGATACTTGTTTCTCACTGTCACCTGGTTCAGGCGACGATAGTCGACACACAGTCGCAAGCTCCCGTCCGCCTTCTTGGCGAACAAAATCGGGGAAGCCCAGGGTGAAACACTGGGTCGGATAAACCCCTTGCTCTGCAAGTCCTCCAACTGTACCCGCAGCTCTCGAAGCTCGGCGGGGGCCATCTGATATGCTGGAGTAGATATCGGGGCTGTCCCGGGGTACAATTCGATGTATAAGTCTACCTCTCTACGGGGAGGTAGCCCTGGAACGTCGTCGGGAAAAACGTCCACGTATTGGTCCACCACTGCAGGAAAAACTGGACTCCGCACGTCCACTGCTCCTAGGATGAGGCTAGCCAACTGATGAGAGATGGGCTGCACTCTCCTCCGCGGAAGTCCATCCTGTGCTGCAAAGGTTCCCTTCTCGCCGGTGAAGGTAAACCTGCTCCCGTCGGTGCGAACACATCGCACCTTGCGCCTAAAACAGTCGATCTGGGCATGAACCGTGGATAGCCAATCCATGCCCAAGATGACGTCGTAAGGCCTCGATGCCGCTACAAAGAGATCCCGGCCGAAGCTCTCTCCTCCTAGAGTAAGCTCACACTGCCGGCACCAGTGCGTAATCGTCGAGTCTGCTCCCGTAGGAGTCTCTAGCCGTAAGGATCGAGCCAACGGCTCAGTCGGAATCTCCGAGCTCCGAACAAGGGCAGAGGCTATGAAAGAGTGACTCGCTCCTGTGTCTATAAGTACTGCATCAAGGGTGGAATAGACACAGATCGTACCTCGAATCATCTCTGGCATGTCAGGGTCGTAGGCCTCCACTGCCTGGAGCTGGGCCTGTCCCTGCCCGCCAGCTCCCTGTGGTCGAGGTGGCCCTCCTGGTGGTGGTGGGGGTAGAGCCTGGAAGCGTCGCCCACCACCCGCTGCTCGGCCAGCTCCTCTGCCTCGTCCGCCTCCTCCCTGCGGACCGCCACGGTCGACCCTCTGCCTCTGCCTGGGTGGCCCCTCCACCGTCTGCTGCTCCTCTGGTCGGCGAGTCGGGCAGTCACGAGCCATGTGACCCTGCCCGCCGTAGGAGTAGCACAGCCTGCCTCTCGGAAGGCTGGCACTCCGCTGTGTGCCCCGCACTGCTGAGCCGGTGTCCTGAGGCCGTCTGCGTGGGGGTCTGGTCTGCCTGGACCCGAGAGTCATCCGTCGGCTACCTGCTGCCGAAGACTCAGCTACCTGTCGCCCTGCGCTAGGTCTCGCCGCTGAAGAAGGCTCTGCCAGGAAGCTCTCGATCAGGAGGGATCGCTCCAGCACTCCCGCCTGGGTCGGAATGCTGAGGGAGATCAGCGACGCCCGAATCTCCTGTCGCAAGCCCTGCTCGGTGGTCCGGGCCCGGAAGAAGGGGTCCCGTACCATGTCGGTCGAGTAGCGAGATAGGTCAGTGAACCTCGCCGCGTACTGGGCGACCGTCATGCTGCCCTGGCGCAGCTGGAGAAGCTCCTGGATGCGCACCGCTCGGAGGGTGGCCGGGACGAACTCAGAGCGGAACAGGCTCTCGAAGTCCCTCCAGAGCAAGGATGCCTCATCGTGAACCTGGATCATCAAGCTCCACCATCGTCCTGCCGCCGCCTGCAGGAGGATCGCTGCGAGAATCACCATGAGATCCGCTGGTGTCCTCACTAGCCTAAAGATCCGTACCACCGCCTCTAGCTAGTCCTCGGCGGCCTGGGGGTCCGCCTCACCGCGAAACCTAGGCGGTCGCTGGCTCTGAAACTCATGCAGTGCCCTGAGGCGACGTGCATCGTCAGCGTCTGGTACTGGTAGAATCGGTGGCTCGGCGGGTAAAGCTACCGCCGGTGCCACTGCTGGCAAAGGGCCCTGCACCGAGGCCTCGTCGCTCGGTGGGCTGCCGTCGCGCCCTACACTCGGAACCCTAGCTGGCTGTCGTCGCGGGGCCATCCTGAAAAGGAGAACAAGAGCACCACAGTCAGAACAATATACCTGGTGAGCTGGTACAAGTAATCACAAGGAAAACTTGAGACTTTCATGAAGCAGATCAGTATACCCGGTGAACTGAAAAAAGTAATCACAAAGAAAACTTGAAACACACACGCAATCAATGTTTTCATGCATTAAGTCGGAAATCAGGAGTCAGGGTCCTGGTGTACGGATACGTCGGCCGCCGCACCAACACTGGGCTCCCTGAACTGATAACCACACTCAATACACTAAACACTATTGCTTCATATAGAAAGAAAAGATGATCAGAGTCTGCGGTAGAACCGACCACCTCTGATACCAATTTGTCACGACCCGACCTCAGGGCCCATGCCGTGACTACCCCAAGCCCGCCTTCCATAGGCCAGGGGCTGGCGACTAGCACCAAGGTGTAAAATCCCGGTAAACAGGGAAGGAATTGCCTTTATAAGTAACAACCACCACAGAGTCAGCAAGCGGAAAGTAACTACAAGTGCAGAAAAGTAAAGGGGGCCGGAATACAAGCCCAACTGAAAGTACAACTGAAAAAGTAAAGAGCAGCAACTGAAGAAAAGACGGCGGCCTCGTGTCGTCCACTGGCAATCCCACCTGAAAGGTGGGTACAGATAGCCTCCAGGCTCCTCGGGTCCCACGTCCGCTCCGAGCACGTCCCGCCCAGTGGTCCACCTCCAGGTACCGTCCTGCTCCACGCCCCAACCGCGATCAGCGCTGTCCGTCGTCTGCATCCAACACAACAAGGTGCGGGCATAACCCGTGCAGGGGTGAGTATAAGCTACTCAGTAAGGACCCCGAGACCCCCGAAGGTCTCCCGAAATCCACAAAGGATATATCACAAAAGAAAGATGCAATCACGAAGTAACATCTGACTCGAATTAGGTATATGCCCATACATATACCTAAGTCCCCAATTCTAGCTCTGCTCACGAGCTCAAGAACAACTCAAACCACGCAGGAAAGCAAGACTCAAATCCACAAGGAGAGTAAACAGTAAATCCACATAGGATAGTTCAACACAATCCACAAAGGAGAGTAACATAAGATTCAGCTCAACCAGGTATACTTTTTCAGATGACGTCAAAGATGATCACTGATCCATCTAAGTCGTCGGACCCACGAAGGATCGATAGGTACTAACCCCCGCAAAAGACCCACACAGGATCGGGCTCACACAGAACCTGTAGGCAGTGGCTCACACAGAACCGGTAGTAAGGACCCACATAGGATCGGGCTCACACAGAACCTGTAGCACTGATCCACGTGGGATCGCTGAGTGCAGTAGTCGACGCAGTCCACTGAGGATCTCTGCACAGTCGTCGCCGCAGTCCACGAAGGATCTCTGCTCTGTCGTCGCCGCAGTCCACGAAGGATCTCTGCTCTGTCGTTGAAGTCACAGCCGGCGCTAGGGTTCCCGCACACAGCGAGCTCGTTTCGGAGGGTCCGCTCCACGAGCCGAGAGGCTGATACATCAACTGACACGTAGTCCGAAGTTGATGTATCCAAAAGTTCCGTATCGACAACAGGATCTCAACGCAACAGACGGCGCGTCAATCGGACGCCCGGTCTGAGAGTTATTGGCATTTTCGTCCCAGGGGCCCGGTTGGTTTTTAGGGAAAAACCAACCCGACTGTACTCCACCTGTGTCTGATCCTCGGGCGGAGTATGACAAAAGTTCCGTCTCACTTAGAGGAAACTACCACAGCTGACTGTACGTCGATCGGACGTCCGTAGCTCAAGTTATGAGCACTTCCGCTCCGAGGGCCCCGGTTGGTTTCGTGTATGAACCAACCCGGCCGAACCCAAAGTCTTCCGAAACCTTGAGTGTAATATACCGAAACGACCGTATCTATCCAAGGATCGCGTAGTCGCTGACGGTTCGTCAATCGGAGGTCCCAGGCTCAAGATATGGGCGAAAGACCGAAGAAGGCCCGAAAACGGGGGTTCTGGGTCCGGGGCGACCCGGCCCGAACCCCCCCTGGGTCGGCCGAACCGGGTCGGCCCGACCCGGCGAGGCCGGGTCCGGTCCGGCCTGGGCATGGCCCGGCCGACCGGACCGGCCGGCTCGGCTTCGGCCGAGCGGCCAAAAGAACTGCCGCGGGTTTGACCCGCGGCTTGGTGGAAAACGCGGCCCCGCGGGGGGCCGCCTGTCACGCGGACGCGGCCGGGCCGCCGCGTCCCTCCCCGGTTCCGCGCGGTCGCGGAACCGGCCGCCGCCGCCGCGGCTGAAGCCGCGGCGGATCTCCTCCACGGCGGCGCGCCGGGCGCCGCCGCCTCCGGCCGCCGGCGCCGGCGCCTTCCGCGGGCCGCCGGAGTTGCTCCGGTGGCCCGTTTTGCCTCCCGTCTGCGCCGTTGCTCCTCCCGGGGGCCGATCTTCACTGCGGGACCAACGGATCGCCCTTGCCGCACGGTTCATCGTCGTCCGCCAAATCCGCACAACAAAAGATCGGCGGAGGGTTGTCGGGTCTTGTTCGTTAGACCCGCACCCTCCGCGTTAGTCATAAACAACGGGAGGAAATGAAAATAATCAACAACAATTTTAAATAAATCAAAATTGTTCGGAGATCAGGTTCTTTAATTTTAAAAGAATAAACACGGGAAAGAATCATCAAGAAAATAAACCCCTACCTCGAAGTCGCCGTCGGACGTGAGGTCGTCGCGAAATTGCTCGTCGCGGAAGGTGGGGATCGTCGCGTCGTCGCGGAAGAGACGTTTGTCGCACCGCGGGAAAAACGTCGCGCCGACGATCTCCGGATCTAGATCAAACGGATTTAATTAATTAAATCCGTTGTCATTGAAATTAAAAAGGGAGAATTAAACGATCCGTTTCTCACCTTAGTTGCCGAACGAGGATCGGCCGCGAAAGAAGAGGCGTCGCCGAAGAACGTCGCGGGTAGGGCTCGTCGACGTCGCAGATCACGGTGTGCGTCGTCGAATTCCGGTCGCCGGCGTTCTTCGCGTTCTTCGCGTTCTTCGCGGGGAGGGTGGAGGTTCAGAGGAATTGCACAATGATAGCAATCCTCCAAAATAGACAAGTTGTCTATTTTATTATTTTGCCAACAAACGCAAAACGCGTAAGTAACGACCCATTAAATTCGTTGAATTAATTCAACGAATGAAACAGCCCATTTAATTCACGAAATAAACCGCCCAATTAAATGATCTGTTATGAAATTAAAGAAAACGCGTCGGTTGACTTTTCAGTTACTTTGACGGGTTTTCGCGGGTGCGTTACTTAGCGAAAGAAACGGCGGGGCTCGTTCGGGCCCCACCCCACAAATATCCTAACAAGGGGTAGGATATTTCCGGATAGCACCCTATCCGCTTTAACTCAGTTCAAGTGGCTTCCAAGTGACTTCCAAGCAGCTTAAGTGAAATAAAATAAAGTTGTCGCACAAATTTTATTTTATTTCTGACTTAAAGCCCCAAAATTTAAAAACCACGTCTGAGCAAACACAACTCTGGAAGAGGCGTTTCTAAGCAAATACCGGCGCTGCGATTTCAACGGTGCCCTCAGAATTCGATTCCGGGCACCGGTTCAAAAGATAGAAAAACCCCCTCGTCCGTTCACTGAACGTACCCGAGCAAAACTTCGGAAATTGATTCCGGGCACACCGGGCCTCGGAATCAGGTGCCGTCTGAAGCTGCGCTATTGTAAAATTCCAAAGAAAATTAAGAAAAAAATTTCCTTGAAATTTGCGGGTCTTTACAATCTAGGGTTAATTGAGGGATGTTTTTGTATTTTTTATCAAGGGTTGGCCTATCCAAATGGCTTTTGAGGTGTGATTTTGAGATAAGGGGAAGTTCCCTTTTATAAGAGATGTGACAGACATTTTAGGAAAAGATTGATCTGTTAATCTATTTTACCATCATATTCAGTTTATAATCGATCCAAAAGAATTTAATTTGAAGTTAAGGTTGATCTGGGTGGAAAATATATCAACCAATAGGTTTTATAATGTATTATGTAACCATATTAACCTTATCATTTAGATTTAACGCTGAGTTAAAGAGTTTATCTTTTACCATGTATTCTTGTAATATTATAATAAATAGTTAATAAACATACTATAAAAAGAAAAAAGAACCCCAAGTGAATCATTAATGACATATATAACTTATAACTCATTCTTTTGGATGAACCTTTGATTTTTTGGAATATTATATCATTTAATTATATAGTATTTGTTTTAAAAACTAATTTCTGTCAATTTTGAAACTATTTGGTATTTGGTTTTTGTGGAAGTCATCACAACTATATTTAATATAACAAAATCAATTAAAAAATCATTATATTTCATATGAACCTAGAAAATTAGTGTAATTCATCGATAGTTTAAATTTACATTTATTTGGATATTTATAATATCAATTATTTTAATCATTCATTAATAATGTAATTACTTCATCAACATTGTGTCATGAATAAATTTAATTAATTTATTTATAAAAAATATAAATAAAATAACATTATGTAGTTAATATTTTTTATCTTTCTAATTAATTTTTATAGTCGAATATATCTTATATACAACCCTATATTAAAAAATGTTTTAGTTAGGAAAATTTGAATTTAACACTTTTAATACATGATTAAATAATATAATAATAACCGTCTTAATCTATTCCAAGTGAATAACAGAGGATCATATTTTATTCCTAAGGTTTATTTTGGTCTAAATACACTTATCCAAGAGAATAAGGATCGTTGTTAGGGTAATTATAACTTCATTTTTACCTTTAATTACCATATTTACTTTTAACTATGGTAAATAAAATTCAAAAGTTAGAATTCGTAAAAAAATATTTATTTCCTATTGAACAAAATTTTAATTACTGATGTCAACTGTGTCTTTCGGATTTTTGAAATTCAATTCTCAAAAGTGTTAAAAATATGTTTTATGAAAATTTGATAACGTTCCTAGAAGGTGGGTAAAAGATGATAAAAAGTTCAATAAGATTTTATATATCTAATATTATTATAAAATGTCTCCAATGATTTACATTGAACTAATATAGGTATTATGAATCTATTTTAAAATAATATTAAATTAAATTAAATAATTAATTATTTATATAAAAAGTCAGTTTTAAATAACAACGCATAATTTTTACTATTAATCAAAACTGGAATGTATTTAAAAAATACAAAAAATTCACTTTAAGCTAATATTGATATTTTAAATCAATAAATGAAGTCCATTTTAAATATTAAAATTTATAAAATTTTAAAAAGTGGGTATTACTATTTATAACGTCTAATTTGATTGGTTGTGGAGTGCTAATACTCGAAGGTGTGTATAACACAAGTTATTACATTATCAAAGATAAATTTACATTAAAATCTTGTGGTGTTACATTATTACATTATTCAAATAATTTAGTCATCAATATTTCTAGAATACTACTGCATAAAAAGATTCGGGAGTTTTTTCATCATAAGTTCTTCAGGTTACCACATTGCTTCTTCTATCATACGGTTTCTCTATAGAACATTTACTAGACGAGTCGTTCAGTTTTTCGACACTTGTTCTATGGTATAAAGAATCCCAATAGGCTCCTAACAATAATATAGATCAGGTTCCTATTCTACATATTCATAGGTGTGTACATGCATTGAGTTAGGCAAGTATTTTCTCAACGGTGATATAAGGAAAACATCATGAACTTTATAGATAATTGGATGCATTTCCAAATGGGAAGCTATAAAATTATTTTTTTCTATAATTTCCAATGGCTCTATGCACCTAGGAAATAATTAAATCTTCTTACCAAAGCATATAACACTCTTCTATGGAGATAACTTCAAGAAAAAATGATCTCCAACTTGTTATTCCAAATCCTTTATTCGATAATCAGCATTGTGCTTTTGCCTACACTGAGCTACATTGATGTCGGTTTTGATAATCTTTACCTTTTCCATTGTTTCATCAATATGTTTTAGGCCTACTAGGTTTCATACACCAACGTCATCACAAAAATTTAGTGTGCGACATCACTTTTTATATAACACATCACATGTTGCAATCTAAATACTTGAATAGAAGATATTATTAAAGAAAAATTATACAAGAGGTAAATATTCATCCCATATACCTTTAAATTAATGTGAGAAATATCTCAACATGTCTTCTAATGATTGAATAGTTTGTTCTTATTGTCCGTCAGTTTCAGGGTGGTAGGAAGTGCTCAAAAGAAGTTCACTATCCAGGGCCCTCTAATGACTTTTCTAGAATCATGATATAAAATGGGGATCATGATAAGAAACAATCAATATGAGTAAACCATGAAGTCTTAAAGCTTCATTAATATATAGTCTTGTTGAATGTTCATGTGGTAAATATTCTCTTATATCAGGAAAATGTGCTGACTTGCTAAGACGATCAACAATGACCCATATTGCTTCATTCTTTCTAGGAGTATTTGGTATCCCCATAAAAAGTACATCGTAATATTATATCATTTCCCCTCAGGCATGGGAAGAGGTTTCATGACCCCTCTAAGATGTTGTCTTTTAGCCATCAACTATTGAAAAACCATACATCTTGAACTATAATCAGAAATCTCACAATTCATGTTGTCCCACCAAAAATGATCCTTCAAATCTTAATACATCTTAGTTCTACAAGGGTGTATATACAAATTACTTCTATGAGCATCATCCAACAATTCTATTTTATGATCATGTATGTCAGGAACACAATGATTCTTCCCAAATTATAAAATTCCATCTTCATATACGATGTCAATCAATCTCCCATCATTCCCAACTTTAATTTTATTTTTAATATTTTCATCATCAGTTTGAGAAAATTTTATAATTTCGAGTATAGATGGTTTGGAAACCATTTGAAAAGGTATTGATGTTTCACCTTCCATGATTATTCACATACCCATCATTACTAGATCCATGAACATAAGAACCCTTTAAATTCTTATCTTTTTCAAAACAACAAGATCATTTCTACTGAAACCATCTGACACTTTATTTTCCTTCCCCAAGTGGTAGTGTATAGTGAAATTATAATACTTGAGTAGTTTAATAAATTGTATTTTCCTCATGTTGAGTTCTTTCTTTGAAAAATATACTTCAAACTCCTATGATCGGTATATATATCACATTTTTTATCATAGAGAGAGTGTTTCTATATCTTCAAAGAAATTATTATAGTTTATAACTCAAAATCATGAGCGGTATAGTTTTGTTCATGAATTTTTAGCTCGCGTGATGCATAGGAAATAACTCTATAATTCTGCAAAAGGACACAATGATGTCCTTTCTTTGAAACATCACTATAAATAACAAACCCATCATTCCTAAATAGTAGAGTCAATATATATGAATTGACTAATATTCTCTTCATTTATTCTAAACATTCCTCAAAATCTTTTGTACTAACAAATTTAATCCCTTTACGTGTGATCTTGGTTAATGGATTAGCCAATCAGGCAAAATTCTAGACAAAATATAGCTAATAACCTACTAAATAAATAAATCTATTTACCTTAGTTATACTCATCGATGATGGACATTATTTTGTTGCTCTTGTCATAAAAGGTTAAATATTGATTCCATACTTATAGAAAATACGTCCATGAAAAGAAATCTCTTGAAGCCCTAATTCACACTTGATAAACATCCCATATAATTCATTTCTTATAAGAGTCTTTAGAAAAGTGATCAAGTGATTTTCATGATCTTATTATATTTTGCAGTATACTAATATATCATCAATAAATACCACTAAATATTAATCATGATATTCCTTGAAAACTCTATTAATTAGATCCATGAAGAAAGAGGGTGAATTTTTCAGTCCAAAATGAATTACTATAAACTCGTAATGCCCATACCTGGCATGAAACGCTATCTTCAGAATGTCATCCTTCTTCACACACAACTAATGATATATAGATCGAAGGTAAATTATTGAAAAATATTGAGCTCCATGAAGTTGATCAAACAAATTATCAATGCGAGTTAGGTGATACTTGTTCTTTATTGTTATTGCATTGATCTACCTACAGTCAATGCACATCCTCATAGATCCATCATTATTCTTAACAAAAAGAATAGAGGCTCCCTATATAGAAACACTAGGGAAAAAATTCCTTTATTTAAAAATTCATATTGTTATTTCTTTAGTTCCACTAAGTCAATATTTTCTATTATCTAAAGGGTTCTAGATATGGGCCTTGAACTAGGAATTAAATAAATGGAAAACTCGATTTATCGCTCTAGAGGATATCTAGGTAAATCCTATGGAAACGGATCAACATATTTTTTCACCATAGGTATATCCTCTTTTTGAAAATTCATTTCCTCACCCATAGTTATTTCAATCTATTCATCCCAAATAATAGAATTTTGTAGAGCTACTAGGGGTAGATCCTGATAAGAATTAGATGGTGACGTTTTTTATCTAAAGATAAGGTACTTTTTATCATCATCGAAAATTTTAACATCCTTCTTCTTACAATAAATTTTAGCATCATGGTCTAAAATACAATACATATTGAGGATTATATCCAATTATATAATGGATATGATGATGAGATCAGCAGATAATGCACATTAGTATGCCATAATGGGAATTATTTCACAAAACAGTGTTGTAATGATACTTCTTTAAAAAAACATACTGACAACTCCATTTATAAATAAAATTTGATATATATAATTATCATAGAAAACTAGGAAGATATGAAACAATGCGATGATCCCAAATAAAATAAATCATTGGCTAAATTTGAGGAAACCATTAAATTATCTACCACTACATCATTAAAAGCTTCAACCTTAGCAGCATTGATTTAATAAGATTTTCCTTGATCCATTAGACTTTTCTGAGGTATGTTTCCTTGTTGATTAGGATATTCACTTTTATAATTCCCCTTTTCTATACTATTGTAGCATTCATCATTGAAAACCTCTTTCATTCTCTTACAGTGATGAGCTTAGTGGCCTTTTTCACCACACTTTTAATAGACTCTCATTCCATCAAGGAAAGTACTGGGGTGTGTCTTACCACATTTATTATATGATGTAAAATAATCTTTCCCTTCTTCCCATTATATCAATTTATAGGGTGTTTAGTAGATCTTATCTTTTCTTTCATTACATTAAATTCAGAAAACATAGAGAATTCCATTTTGTTTTAATAGCACATGACACGGTATATTCGTACGATAGGAAGGATTGTGAGACTAATGATCGATAGAGAAATGGTTTTAAACCATAAAATATTCAATCAATCTTACTCCTTGGGTTACATATATAATCTATTTCATACATTTCTATCCTTTTAATGTTAGACTCATACTTTGAGACATTTGCATCCCCCATTCTCCTCAGACTCAGAAATTATATTTCTATATCCACTCAATGGTCACGAGAATGTATTTTTCTATGAAAATATCCTTAAACTCCCTCCATTACATATTAGATAATTCTTCATCCTCTATTACGTATTGAATTAATGACCACCATTGATTTACATCTCCCATGAGGCGATAAAATTCCATGACAACATTTTCCCTTTCACCACTCACTAAATCAGGAAATATTTTCTCTAATGAACTTATCCATTTCTAAACTACAAATAGATTTTTTTCCCATTTAATGTTGGTGGTTGTTGCCTCATGAAGTGGTCTAACATTGATCCTCTATGTCGTGGATCAGATTTCTCCATATGGGAAAGGTTATTAATCACAAAATGATTGAGTTGTTCCAATAAGGTTATAAGTTGTTCAACACTAGTTGCCTCACCATATCCGCTATAATTATATTGAGTAGATGGTAAATCCCTAAATATATTATGTTTGTTGATATGGTTTCCATTACTTCCACTAGGAACCATTTTCTAATAATGTAATTCATTAGATTTGTTTACAGATCGCAATACATAATTCGAAATGAGTAAATTACCAGTTATAAATTGAAAGGTTTATCCATATAATCCATAATAAAAAAATCATTTAAGAAGTATTTACTCATAAATCCTTCAAAATGATTTATAATGAAAATGTGAATTATCCTAACCATGTCCCTTGGGAGTGTCATAACCAAGAGTGCAACAAGGCCCGTTGTCTGGTACCATGATACCCTAGGTCAAGTCTAAAACACCTTATTATAGTTTTTACTCATAGGTACATCTATTCCAGAGCTACCACTAAATGATCATATCTAGACATGGTTTTATTTCTTTGAAAATACACAAAATCTCTACATTATGAAAATTATAGGAATGTCTTCTATACTAATCTAAAAAAGACTATCATTGGGTAATGTTCTCTAATCAGAGTTTTTCTAAATCTAGCTTCCATGGTTTGAACTAAACATCCTCTAATACCAACTATAACACCTTTAATATAGTTACTCAGAATCATTTCATTATTATATAACATTGGTATTATAACAAATGATAAAGTATCTAAATACCGATTAGTTTAGTATCCTTGGAAGTACTAGATACATACATAAGTTTTACATTACATTTTGAAATTAAAAAACAAAATTCTGTCTCATTTGAGAATACTCATATCCCATAGCGTATCCCTATAGGTAAATCATAATATACTTCTTAACATCCTGGAAAAAATAATTTATAATAAAGGGGTGATCTCAGATTCTTCAGAAAGATAACAATATGGTGGAAACTACAATAAATATGCATAATCATTTATAGAAATGTATAAGACAAAAAAACCTTTTAAAAATAAACTTCAGCATAATAAGACAAAGATAAATCAAATAATTTAATTTAATTATTCATATGGATATTCTACTAGTCGAATAATCACATGAAATATCAATAGATAATTTCATAATTATGGAACACATAATGCTAGAAATCATAACCACATAGTCCAAGCCTCATGCCCAGACTACAAATATGATTTTTTAAAGGCCTTGTTCCATGAAAATAGTTTGTCTCATGAGAACTACCATTTCATCAAGGAGCTATAGTGTGCTCCACACATCAATTACTATGTCCAATGAATTTCTCATTTGAAAAGGCTGAAACATAACATAAACATTCATATTAAAAATAGCATAATAAATGTTAATACATTAACTTTAAACCATGAATGGTATAAAAATAACACATCCAAAGTCAAACATATCCCAAAACCATCAATACAATATGGAATATTTTATCATAATAAATAAACTTCAAACAAGTGTAAAATCTATTAAAGTATGGCGACATAGCTGAAATAAAAACTGTTCGAGAGAAATATCACATTCTATTTTGAAAGTATTTAAAATTAAAATAATTATAAAATAAACAATTAATTTTTAAAATATAATTATGAGATTGTAAGAGAATATTAGAAAGATTTATAATGGTGTAATATTGTCGCACCCACCGTAGAAGTTAAAAAAATATTCTTACTATAATTCGACAAAAAGTTCATAAAGTACCGTGTTTGGAAAATGACAGAAACATTCTTTTAAAACAATTTTTTAAAAATTCATACAAGGTTATAAATTAATTTACTCATATTATAGAAAATAGTATAAATTCAGTGAAATACATGTTTATGAAATAGATATATGGATGATAAATAAGTCTCTGTATATGCTTATGTATAAACAACTTTAGATAAATAAAGGGATTGTAAAATTACCACTTACCTTTTTATTTCCCTTGGGAGAGGGTACATTAAAATAAATTATAATAGTTAAATCATTTTTATTAAAATATAAAATAACTATATACATAAATATTATATCATATATGGTCTTCTGATACTTCTTTGTTAATGTTATTTCAGTAGTATGATCATTTCGGGTGTTAACTGTTTCGTTTTTCTTTATATGTTTTGTCACATAATTTATGTTTTTTATGGATTAGATATATTTTATTCATATCTAAAAGGATATTAAGTTCTTAAAAATTATTTTTAATCATAAAATGAAAATTATTCTGTAATGGTAACGATGGGGAAATGATTCTTATCATGTTAGAGGATATGGTAATCTGTACTTATGCACAAGCAACTATATAATTATTTTTATGGTAAAATATTATTTAATTTGATGGTATATCAAACACAAAAATAAATAACATGTTATATTTTATATTAACATCAATAATACTAATTATTATACCCATCTAAATAATGAAGTTTTGAATAAAAAACTACACCACGACGTGGAGATGGTAAGTCGTACGTACGCCCATATGGTGACTTTTTAATTCATAGGATGGATAGAATAACAAATAATGTTGTAAAATATTTATAATAACATCATTGTATGTATATGGTATTGGAGTTGTTATTTTTGTATCGAAACAACAAAGAAGGATGAAGTGTAAGAAGAAAAGATATTTGAAAGTGGTTTTGAAATTATTACCACTTCTTCGGGTGATTCCTTTGGATTTGAAAAAAATAGATCCATAGGTTGGATTTATGAAAAATGTAAGGCTTATAGGTTTAATTGAGGAAGTTGGAAGGATATTTGAGTAGGGGATGTCTGATCCAAATGGATTTAGAGGTGTGATTTAGAGAGAAAGGGAATTACCCTTTTATAAGATATGTGAGGGTCACTTTAAGGAAGGTTTGATATATTAATTGATTTTAAAATCATATTAGTTTATAATGGATCAAAAAATATTTATTTCTATCCTAAGGTTGTTCTAGGTTGAAGAAATATCCACCAATAGGGTTTAGATAGGTTTATATAGAAATATTAATCTTATCATTTAGATTTAACTCATAGTTAAATAGTTAACCATTACTTTGTATTATTGTATTGCTGTAATAAATGGTTAAAAAAATTAGTGGAATTCTTGATGAGTATCAATTTACATTTTTGAGATATTTATAATATCTATTAATTTTATTATTCATTAATAAATTAATTACTGCATCAGCATTGTGTCATAAATAAATATAATTATTTAATGACTAAAAATTATAAATAAAATACCATTATGTAGTAAATAATTATATATTTATAATTAATATTTATAGTATAATTTTTCTTATGTAAAAAGCTATATTGAAAATGATTTATTTATGGAAATTAAAATTTATCACTTTTAACTATTTTTAAATAAGGTAATAATAAATATATTAATCTAATCCAAGTAGATCAAAGGGGATTGTATTTTATTCCTAAGGATGATTTTGGTTGAAATACACTTATCCAATAGATTTATAACAACTTTTAGGCTAATCATAATATCAATTTTACTATTAATTACCAAATTTACTTTGAACCGTGGTAAATTAAATTCAAAAGCTGCTATCCATGAAAAATTATTTTCATCCTATTGAACCACATTTTTCTTATTGATTTCAACCATTTATCGTAGATTTTTGAGATTCAATTCACATAAGTGGTAAAATTATGCTTTATGAAAATTTTCTAACGTACCTAGAAGGTGGGTAACAGATGTTAAAAAGTTTAATAAAATTTTATACATCTAATCTTGTTATAAAATGGCTCAAAAAAATTACATTTAACTAATATAGGTATTATGTATCCATTTTTACATAAAATTAATTTAAATAAAATAAAAAATTATTATAATAAAAATTCGGTTTTAAACAATAATACAAACTTTCCACTATTCCTCAAAAATGGAATTTTTTAAAAAAATACCAAAAATTCCCCCTAACGTAATTTGGATATCCTGAATCCACAAAATGAAGTCCATATTGAAAAATAAAATTTATTAAATTTAAAAAATTTGGTATTACTATTCATAACAACTAGTTTGATTGGTCATGATGTGCCAGAGGTCAAAGTTGTGTTCAATGCAAGCTTTGACATTATTCAAAGAGAAACGTATCGTGGAAGCTTGAGGTGTTACAGGATCACATGTTGCTAGAAACGCTAGTGCATGAAGATGACAACTACCTACTCCAAGACCTCCTTAACCCTAATGGAATCCACCTCCATGGTAATGCTCTACTCTTTGAGAACAAGGAGCATCTCAAGGATATCTTCTGCCTATCCCATTTCCTCTATGCCGATCCACAACTAGTGAAAATTTCTGTTGATACCTCAGTTGTAACTACCTCAATTGAGAATGTTGAAGTAGCGCCCCAGATGCATGCTGACTACTAAGAGTGGATGTGATCTCTCACTGCTGATGACCTCATCCTCCACAAGAAAAAAATAACCTGATCCCCTAGCATAGGTCTTAGAGATGATGACCTTGGATAAATGAGACATTGAGGACGAAAACCCACACTATGATAAATGAAAACTCTTCTTCCTTGAAAAAAACGAACCCTAGACCACATTTCCGCTTCATTTAAAATCATGATGAATCCCTTTCTATGATGATCCTGCTCTAGCTAATGTTGTCTTGATGACCTATCCCTCACCATCAACTTAACATTTGACTTCATCATAAATAGGGTGACCTGGTGTTGGATATCTAGATGCAAATCATCCTCAAAATGCCTCACCCTTTCCTCATAATAGGAAAACAAGTACGAATGACATTGAAAAAGGATCCTAAAGAGGACTCTAAAATCTCACACATTAGTGCTCCCTTGTTAAAGGGTAAGTAGATTCTAGCGACTGGAAGCCTTCAGAGCCAAGGAATGAAACTAAACTCTGAACTAGTCATGGTACTCCTCCCACAATACTATCAAATCCTTATGATCTATAAGGAACAAAAACAACCATTTCCTCACTTCTCCCTATATCATTTTCAATAACCAAGAATCATTGTGCTCCTCCCAAGCATGGATCAATCTGAATTCTATCTCAAACTACTGTAAACAGTATTCCATGACCATATCTGAAATAGATACCTCATACATTTGTAGACTTTGGCATAGAAACCATCAAAGTGTCATCCTACATGTGTCATCATCCTCAATCTTAACTTTACAATGATCTACGGGTGTAGCCTGTTGAACATATTCTAGTAGAATCTGATGAGGACGATGAACAAGAGCCAAACCTAAAAAAGGAAAAATATTTTGTGCTCCAAATCAATAATATGGAAGACTATATCATTAATTAATTTTCCTCATTTATACATTATTGGTTCACCTATACCATGGTATACATAATAAAACACATGAAACAATAATATTGATGCATGATCCTTTCCTAGGTCTCTACCCGACAACCTACATCCCTTCCTTTAGTAGCTACTGTGAACATTATGTTCAATTTATCAGATAACAAGGGGCTCTAATTACTTGTCTCTCAGCCAGCCTTCTCTGCATATAGTTCTCTCAATATATATCTGACACTATTTCACAATCAACCCACACAACCTCACCTTTTTCTACCTCTAAACATTATCATAACCATCAACAAGTCCTTTGATACCACACTGTCATGATCCCCTACCCACAAAGTGTACACCTCCGAGGCCGAAAATGTGAGAAGATATATAGTAAAACCTGTGTCCTGCCTCCAGTTGGCCTCTTGTTGGCAACTATCATAGAGTGTATTACATACTCATTTATGGGAGCAATTACCCTCTAATAGAATACATACAAAATAGGAATATAAGATAAAAACCAGCCAAATTCTTCTTATAATACAAATAAATTAAAAACCATGTACACATATTTAATTTGTTGAAAAATAACCAAAACTAAAAAGGTAATTACACTTACTAAAAGTATGTAATATGGAATTCATCCATGAATCCCAAACATCTCCTTCAAAACCTCATGCTAGTAGTAACCAGTTTGAGCTCCATCCTACTCCAATGGTCTAGAATAAAATTGAAATTTTTTAGGGTGATTATAATAGTATACTCAGTAGGATCCTCCCAAGATCATCTCGTGAAAATGTAATGATAGCATAGTAAAGAGTAGCGAACAACATATGAAACAAAATAATCACCTAAATACATTTACTATGTTACCAGCCTCACCATGGAATATCTCACCAAGAGTATCATATAGAAGTATATAATAAAATAATGAATATCAGGTGTACCCTGGTATCACTTCCCCACCAGTTTTCCTATTTTCCCCAAAGGCGCACATCCTGAGCTTCTCTCTCAAAAAATGATTTCCTACAGACATCTGGATGATTCACCACAACACACAGCTCATGTTTCAACATGAACCACATGAATCAATCCACTATATCCACATAACCAATGTGACAAGGTAGTTTATGGGAGCCACCAAAATTCTTTAAATGTGTATTATACATAGTTTATTATACCTCATTCGATTATAACCCTTACACTGAGAAAGAATCCTCAATACAACATAGCTAATACGCATTACACTTATAGTAGTCCATTGGAATCTATATACAGAATATATGTATGTGAATATCCAAATTCCATTAAATCCCTCTATACACATATATGGGAAAAATGGACACAATGCATACCAGCATAAGTAACTACCATATAAATTGAGTTGTTCCAAAGCGGGTAGTCATCCATCCATACTACCACTAGAATGATAGAGAAAACACCATAAATGGCTCAGAATCCTGGGTTGTTAGTCTCCCTCATTGAATGGATGGAATAGTATATAGAAAAAATAAACATAAAAAATAAAATATAGCTCAAAACCACAGTATTGTAATATCCTAGTCTTATTGAAAATTATAGTTAAAATATCTCGGTTGCACGGATGAAATCGCTATGACTATATGTCATAAAATCACACAACCATATACAAGGATACATTAAGTAACCTTATACCTATATATAAGTTTTATATTATGTAAATTATTTATTAACAAATATAATTTTCCAAATTACATATCATTACCATTACAACCATGAACTATTCCCTACCAACATTACCAAATCGAGTCCACATTTACATAATATTAAATCCTCATAATTTAATCCTAGAAATCCTTGACCCCAAGTCCTAAGAATCTATTAAATAATTCATTTATTAATAAAATTTTCACATTCTATAATTATCAGAATTATAGAAAATAATTCTACAATACCAAACATAAGGGGATCAACCCTATGAGTTGATGGACTACTCGTCGAGTCTTTTCCACATATAGCAGGAGTACATACCCATCCATCCTTGAGAAGCTAAACAATGGAATAATATGGAATACCTCATGCATCTTCACCTCTTTCGAAAAGGAGGGTATGCAAGACCTGCTGACTCAATTAGTGGGTTATGTAGTGAAGATAAACAAACAATAGATTCCAAAATCATCCCAACATTAATATCAACAGGTAATCCCAACATTAACCAATCCCATCATCTCAGGTGTCCTCCATAACATGCATGTTCAAAAAAAGATGCATCACACCACTCAAGGTTCCAAACAATTCCACAACTACTGGGACTCCCTACCCTCGCATACCATAATAGTCTTCCCGGTTCACCTATCCCACGTTCACATCCCATCCTTAGTAGTACGAAACAAACAACACAGAAAATGGTGTCTTGGCCCTAAAAAAGCATTCATCCATCAAACACAATAAGAACTCTTAGCTCCAAATTATAAGGTTCTTTGACCTTACATGTAAGCGGGTAACCCAAATCTGAAAAATTATATTTATCACACAACTAGTTCATTATCCCATATTAAATTTTCCAATTCATTATTTAAGGATCCTACTTTGGGAAATCTATATAAATTTTTATTTCAATATATAAAAAAATAATTGAAAAAATTAAATTGACATTTCTTTAATCTATAAGAATCAACATTCGTTGGGTTTATCAAAAAATTATATTAAACATGCATAACAACATAAATTTTATTATCATCAATGTGATATAATAAAAACTAGATTCATTTTCAATCCCTCTTTATATTTAGCTATTTATTTTATAAATAATATCGGCTTTACATTATTTACCAATTTCAATAAAGAATGAAACAATGATGATGAAAATCATAGATACCACACAATCTAGAAAATCAAGTGGAAATAACATTTCTATAATATTGATACCAATTTATTAATCTATTTTAAATATTACTAGGTCAATTTCATTATGATATAGTGGGAATAATCATGGAAAATCAATGACAACACATAAATAAAATAGAGAATACATGAATCCACTTTCTCAAAAGGTTTCCTACATTTTTTCATGAGAATGGGATAACATTGTAACTCACAATCTCCTCTCCTATAATAACTGCATCCACCCGAGGATTCCCCGACAGAACTGCACCAACCAACAAGCGAGAAAGCTCAATTAGAATTCTGGAGATCACATTACATCACATAGAGAGGAGAAACATGAAGAAATACATCAATGAACCTAAAAAACATCGGTAGGACATACCATATATTGAATATGGATTGAGACTTAATTGTTTCACAAAAATGGGGGTTGTGCATGTAGTAGGAAGAATATTCGAGAAAACACAATCAATTATTTACCCCAAAATCACACAAATAATAGGGAATGAAATGTTCTAGGTTCTTCACTACAACATAATGGATAAGGATGATCAAGGGAGGAAGGTCTCTTAGACCTTTTGAAAAACCAAATGGGTCAACAATTTATATATGGTTTAAAATTTCCATTAAAGGCAGGTCTGGTCAAAACTACATGGTTTGACTGAGTAATGGAACCATGAGCATTAAGAAAAATAAAATAAGAGTTACGGGATTTCAATCATCCATAAATCCCTAAAAAATGTCTTGAATACTATTTAAATCAAAGATGATGTCAAAGGTGATAAATTGTGGGATGTTGGAATCATTGTTCACTGATGACTCGCTGATGAGACTCAATGATACGAGTCCCTAACATAGGATACAAATGAGGTTCACCGATGAGATTCCACGATGTGACTTAGTGAATCAACTCTATAACAAGAGTAACCATTCTAGAAACACTATAAACCTTAAAATCTAGAAACACAGTACACCTACCAATATATGAACTACCAATGGTATTCCTAACAATTGGTGAACAACAGTCCTAGAAACACTTTTTCACGGAACTAGAAAATTTATAATGTTAGAAAAAAGCCACCATGACCTCCCAAAACACCTCAAACACCTTGTTTTTACAAAGTAATAGATAAGAGAGGTCCAAGCCATTATATTATTTCTTTTTAGTTTTTATCTTCTTGAAGGTGTAGGTTATCCCATTATCATTTTCTATTAGTACACAGCCTAATAAATTCCATGAATCATCTATGTAAACCATAAAGTGTTCCCCTTCTTCAATAGTGTGTGTATGTCTGTGGAAATAATCCTTCTATATAAATCTTTGATGATGTCTCCACATTAATTGGTCTATAAAACATTAATAACATCTGATACATATTGGTTTGTTGGTGTGACATTCCTGATAAGATATTTAAAAATTTCTTATAATACATAAATAGTTCAAGGAAACTATGGATTTATGTTACAGATATTGGAACATGCCACTCTTAAATTACCTATGAATTATAAGGGTCCCCAGATATTTTTTTACTAGTGATAACATTCAACAAGAATGATACATCTTCTATCCAGAACTCAGATTCACTATATTTTTCATATAGATTATCCCTTTACAATATTTATAAAATCATTAAAATGATCATCTTTTTCATCAAAACCCTTAGTGTATATCTAAATATACTCTGTAAATATAATGAAAAATTCCTTAAGGTAATCTATAATGTCACTTTCCATAGTGTCAATGAATATTGCTGATGAATTAGTGAGTTCAGAAGGATTTACAATGAACTTGTATTTTCTGCACCTAGTCTGAAGTTAGTCTTAAAAATATCTTATATCTTTAATTTTAATTTGTTATATACTAACCAAAGATCTTCTTTAGAGAAATAATTTTTCCCAGGTAGTTGATTGAACAAGTCATCTAACCATGTTATTTGATAATTTTTTGGTATGGTGTTTTTTTCTCAGGATAATCAATATCGAAGAAAATTTGATCCATCATTTTTTATAATGAAAAGGACTAGAACAACCCATGGTGAAGCACTCAGGAATATAATTCCCCTATCCAGATTTACCTATAACTACTTATTGAGTTATTCCAACTCAACCACGACCATTATATATTCTTACATTGATATGTGAATAGATAAAAGAATAAGTTCAATTGAGAACTCAACTTCTCAATTAAGAGGAAGAACATGAAACTCTACATGGGAATACATTAGTGTAGTCCCTCAAAATAGGCATTTAATCTATCATGATTCTCTACTTTGTTATAATGATTTTACATAGATATGATTTCTCATATATGTAAATAACATCAGCACTTGAGACAATGATTCTAAACTAGATTTATCAACCTCCATACATTTTATAGAATTGGAGGATTCCTTAGGATGTATATATTGATATAAATTTAACTAAATTTGATATTTTTTTATAAATACAATAAATCAATTTCTAATGTATAATCAATATCCACCAAAGGATTTAAAACTATGTTTTCTAGGATTTCTAGTCCACAAAAATTAACAAGTAATGATTTATATACATTGGATACATTTAATTCCGCATATTAGGTTCTCACAGGTAACTCAACCACTATATTTTGAGGTAGTTTTTGATTTGTTCTACTAAACTAGAATGATATTGATGAATTTTTAGAACCAGAATCAATTAGTACATTTTCTATTCTTGAATGAATAACCAACGTACATGTTAATAAATTCATTGTCGGGCTCCACCTAAGAAATATTTATGGAATAATATTTCCCTTTATCCTTTGGATTTCATGGATATTGAAACTAATTAACTCCAAGGGTTCATGGTTTAGTGAAGTGGATTTCATAGTTCCCTTACACCCTATATTAATAGCATTTAATCACAGATGGTGGTTTGTTTTTCTCTACTGTGTTTTCTTAATTACCCTTGTATCTTTATCATTAATGACCTTGGTGGATTTCTTTCCCACACTAGAAACATTTCCATGTCCCATTGAGGTAATTCCTATGGTTATTCATACCACATTTTATGACATGTGAGTGGTTGAGTTTTCTTTCTTATGTTGTCTAAGATCCCCCATCTTGAAACACCATTTTTAATTTCATATTTCCATAGTCATGGGACCATTAAAAAAATCTCAATATCTACATTGAGGACATTAACCTAATTATTTATAACTCCCAATGTCATGAATTAGTATATCCGTTAAATTGTGTGGTTTTAATCAAATAAAAAATATATTTATTTTTACATCATTGTTGATAACAACACACTAGGAGAAATGTGAAAAAGTTTTTGTAACAACATTTAATCCATACTGTGTTTGTTTTAAGATTTTTTATGTCCCATTTTGGATAAAAATCATTTTATGTGATTTTTATGGGTTTACTGTAGACTTCAGAATAGGTACATGTCATGTACCTGAAATATATGTTGTATACTTTCTTCTAGCTTCGGGTCGTGAATGGAGAGGTGATGTTGTGAGTTATTACACATTATATACCTGAAGTAAACACTGTGTAGGGGATAAATATCGTCTTTTTAACCTAGGGTGTTGTGTTTTTTCATAACATATCTAAAATGGACTACATGTCGTGGCCTAGGGGTACACATCGTGAAACATTCCACATCTAGTTTTAAAAAGAATGATGATATTTTTTTCTTCCTTCCATTCTCCAGATCATTATTTCTCTCAACCCTAGACTCTCTCATGGCATTTTTCAGTGGTTCCCCACCTTCCGGTTTTTTCCGATCAGCTTTGGATCTTTGTTTCATTTGTTGTGTGATTCCCAGGTAAGTGATATCCCTTGTTCATTGAGTTTCTCTACTTATCTACTCTTGGGATTTAAATTTATTTTCTAGGGATTGATGTATCTATTCAATGTGGATAGTATCATGATTCTAGGTTTAATTTCAAGATCTCCTACACCTTAGTTATCATTTACGGGAGCCATTCTGAGTGTCAATCTTCAGAAAAGAGGTTTGTGGTTACATATCGATTTACCCAATTGACTACCATCAAATTTCATGATTTATTTCATGTTGTTATTCTAATTAAAATGTCAAATCCTGACATAAATTAATTTGATAAAACCCTATTTTGGTGAATTGGGTGATTTTAAATCATTCTAGCAAGAATATTTGGAAAACCCCTATTTCCATTGAATGGGGTGGGTTTGTGGAATGTTATCTAATTTTGATTTTTGAATTTAAATTTTAGATTTGAAAGAAATATATTCAATTATATTTTCTAACGTGTTTGAGAAAATAAATTTGTAAAAGAATGGAATTTGGATTTGTATTAATTTTAAACATGTGAATGACTTAAAATGATTTTATAGTAACCCAATGGATTATGTTGTAAAAAATTCATCTGTTTTAATACAATCTATTTTAGTTTTAAATGAAATGAAATTAAAAATTTTGAATTGTAATAATGGGATTTATAATACTTTAAAAAGTATTAAAATAGTTCTCCCACCAAGTAAGAGAGAATCAATGACTTAAGAATGTAGTTAGTTATTTTGATACACCAAACACTACAATAACATTTTTAAACATACCTGTGGTGGGTCACATCTATGAATGTTTGGTGATGAGTTTACTTTAGACCGTGTGACTGGGATGTTTGTATAAAATTTTTGGTGAGTACACATAGGGGGTGTAGAATCGTATACTTTGTAAATACTATCGTATCTTTTGGTATATGACCAGGTTTCTCACGTTTTTAGTAATATTTGAGATATAAATGTGTTCCAATGTTAGTTTGAAATTATTTAAATCGCTGATGAATTTCAATAAACTCTTTTATATAAATATTTTACAAAAGCTATTGTTTTTGAAATATTGCATCTCTTGTAATGTAAATCCTATTCATTGAATGGATTATCCTTAATTTTGAAAAGGTATATTTTGTTTTTTATAAATATTATTTTTAATTGATAAAAATTATTATTATTATAACATTAATTATTTAATTACGATAATATAGATTTTTCATCTTTTAAAGGATCGTTGCTGGTATCCTATTGGTCATAGTATAACACCTAAATTTTTCCATCAAGTGTTTGTAGAATTTATTTTTCTAGACTCGAGAAAAGGGAAGGAATCCCTTAGATGAGGATCCAGAATATGATATTTCTATGTGGTGAGTTTTGTCATAAATAATATTGGGGATTTTTTCCTGTAAAATAATTTTTTTTGTAGTAATTTGTCTTTTATTACTCTTTTTGTTATCATACTATTACTCATTGTGGAGTTTTCATATTGATATTCATATTGTCTTTTATCATTTCTTTTGACTTATTATGATAGAGAAAATTCTAACTTGGGTGTGGTATGGTTCCTAGTGCTTGTCTCTTACTTGTGGGGACCAAGAACGTCCATCCGGTTATGTCAGGACTAGCTTGGTTATCTGGTTACTAGGGTACCCAGTCTGGTTAGTGACAAATTGGTATCAGAGGAGGCTGTTGATACATATTTCTTAAAAATAGTATGAATTTTTGAAAACTGTTTGGGACATATGAGGTTGTGTTGATTGTGTACCTGACCAACTCTCATCAAAATGAACCTTAATTTCCCAGCCGTGGTAAGGTAATTACGACTTTTTGATTTGTTCTAGTCATTTACTTATTTAAATTTGGATAGTGAGAAATCAAAATATTATTTTATCCCTTTTGTTGAAAATATTTTTCATTTCTAATAAGTTTGAGTTTTAATATAATAATTTCCTTTTTTCTATATGTGATGTGTAGCATCAGGCCTCCAAGAAGATGTGGAGATCATATATAGAAAAAATCTTCTACTAAACCAAAGCAAGAAAATCCTATTATTGATCTGAATCTGTTTGAGGTGATTGTGTGCATTTTCCAAGCTATGGTACATGCACCACCTCTTGTTCTTTCTTAGGCTCTGGCTATGGATCCTCAAGGGGTGTAATTTCGAATCATTATCAAGTGCTTCGTTGCTAAAATCTACTTGTATTCTAAGTCTCTACTGATCCTAAACATGCTATGTAATGGTTGCGTAAGATAGAATGTATGTTTCAGTTCATAGAGACACCTAAACTGATCAGGGTGAAGTTTGATACCTTCATGCTGAAGGGACCAAGAAAGAGAAGGTGGGGAACAATGGTGATATTAGTGAAACATGGGGGCTTATAGTGTAAAGGCATCATGGTTCTTTTCACCAATTAGTTCAATAAAAAGTCCTTGGTGTTGGATAAGGCTGTATAGTGTTTCAAGATATAGTAGGCCGACACAACTGTGACCGAGTATTCAAATAGTTTTGTAGCACTGGTGTAGTTTTCATCTGAGATAGTATCTAATGATAGGATAAATGATTGAATATCTGAGTTGGGAATTTAATTAGATATTCATTCTAAGGCATTATTACTGAAGATTCCCACTTATGTTGATGTGATTTAGATGGATATAAATGTTGAGATGGACCTGGATAGAAATTCAGGATATTCAAGGAGTGTCTGAACTGAGGCACCCACGAACTGTAGCTCAGGAAGACTTTCCAGAAACAAATAGATGTTCATCCATAACTTCTCCAATCTGATTATTGGGACAAGATCATCATATCCTCTTAGTAATTCATGGAAATAAAATCCATCACATTCAAAAAGGTTCTATACATATGAATCTGGAATGAAGCTTCTTGACATAGTAAAAAAGTGTCTATAAGAAGTATACATTCATCCAGAAACTGTGAGATGTACCATTAAAATTGATTCATCATTAGCAATTTGTCTTTTTGATAATTGTGCATATAAATATTTTATTTCAACCTATATTGTTAACCTTCTTAATATTCATATGGAGAAACAATAATCTGTAATGAATATTAAAAAACCACTTGGTACGAAGAGATAACAGGGTCTCTGTTTTTCTACATGTCTCTTCTATCGATTTGATATCGATATAGCTTAGAGTTTTCTTCTTAATGATAGAAAATATCTGAATGCCAAATTTGGGATTTATTGGATCATTTCCAAAAATGTCTGAATTGATTGTTATCCTCGAGTGTCTACTTTTCTACACCCAGTACTATGATTATTGGTTTTTAGGAAAAATGGGACAAATGTTCGAGAAGATCTAGAGATTCTTATCCAGAGTTGGGTAAAATGATATCAATTATATCTTTTGACCAAGTGCGAGATTCAATGGATGTTGATATTCCTCTTTTTTCATTGAGATTCTAATCTTTTTTTCCTTATGATATATCCTGTCTTCCACCAGTGGGAGAGGTTGAGATTTATATTGACTTAATGATTAGTACTCAATTAGTCATTTTCCCCTCATACTACATGGAACCAGCTGAGAAGACAAATCCAATGTCTTATTTATGTGATCTTCTTTATAAATGATTTATTTATCCATTTGTGTCACCTTGGGTAGCGTCAGTTCCCTTTTCTAAAAAGACTAATGGTTATCTTTCCATAAGTGTTCATTTTCAAATGCTCAATTGAGTTACTATAAAAAAACTAGTTTTAATGGATTGGCGATATTTTTTATCAGATGAAAGGGTTAATGTAGTTTTCAAAGACCGAACATCGATCCGGTTTCCATCAGTTGAGGTTAAAATAATTTGACATTCAGAAACCCATTTTTCAGAGAAGGTATAAGAAAATTATATACCTTGTTATTCCCTTTGGACTAATAAATGCTTATACAATTTTTTTGGATTTAATGAACACGATTTTCCACAAGTATCTAGATATGTTTGTGTTATTATTTGTGGATGAAATTATTTTTACTCAATTTCAAGGGATGATCATGTGGAAAATCTAGTAATAGTTCTTAATCTACTAAGAAATCACCACCGTTATGCCATGATTTCAATGTGTGATTTCTGGATTTAAGAGGTTAGATTCATGGGACATGTGGTGTCTGAAATTTTTGTACCAGTTGATCCTGAGAAGTTTAAGGTTGTTATAACATTAGAGAAACCATGAGATGTCTTCAATATTTGGAGCTTCATAGCTTAGCAGAATATTTATATATATTTGTGAATGACTTGTCATCGTTTGATTCACTGAAGACCACTCTAACTCAAAAGAGGGTCTCCTTTGTGTGGGACAATAAATTTAAGAGTTAATTTATTACGCTGAAATGTTTGTGGACTACTAAGTTAGTGTTGACACTTCCAAAATATGGGATAGGCTATGTAGTATTTTTTGATGCCTAAGGTTCAAGATTGGGTTTCATTCTTATATATGAATATCATGTAGTATCATATGGATCTCATCAGCTTAGGGAAAATGAAAAGAATATCCTCCCTATTATCTAGAATATACAACTGTGGTGCACACTCTTAAATGTTGGTGGAAGCACCTATTTGGTGAATAGTTTACTTTGTAATTAGACAAAAAATGAGGAGTTATATCTTATTCCACAAATATTTGAATCAATGTTAGAGGTTTTGGGTGGTGTACATGTATTCTTTGGAAATTAAAATTGCCTATACCTTGGGGAAAGGGAATTTATTTTCTTAATCATTGAGAAGGAATATTTCAACCCAGGTAGTGGAAGAATCTTTTTAATAGTGGATTTTGATAGCACTCATTGCACCGTTCCATATTGAAGTTCCGGAGTAAAGGGCTGAGGTTTCATTAGCTACTGTTCAGCTGAAATATTCTCTTCTTGAGATTATTATTCATAATCAATAGCATGATGATGAATTCCATAGATTATAGTACAACATTATGCTGAGTACATAGTTCTCATATGGACATTATCCAAGGAAGGCATTCTCTGCTATCAAAACAACATTGTTGTGTGGTTATCAGCATGGAAGGCTGTGATGGGATATTTTCATATCTCTCAATGGGATGTGAACCAAGGAACCAAAATAATGTTCTAGGAAATGAGGAAATAGTTTTGGAAGTGATATATAAGATGATACATTGCTGAGTTTGTCTCTCATTTCTATATGTGCCAACAGGTGAATGATAAGCATCAGAAAAAATATGTTTTGATTCTACCACATCCAGTCCTTAAATTATTATAGGATGATATTTTTTTGGAATTTGAGGTTGGGATTCCTCATAACCTGAGATGGAAGAATGAAATATGGGTTTTGATCAATAGGCTAACCAAGTTATCTCACATTATACTCATTTCAGATATGTCCAATGGTGAGTAGTTGGTAAATCTCCATGTCAAAGAGATTTTTTGTTTTCATAGAGTTCCCTCTATAATAGTCTCTGATTCGGATCCAAAGTTCACTTCACACTTTTGAAGAGGACTTCCAGAGACCCTAGGATCTCAGGTTCTTTGAGTATTTCATACCATCCCAAGTCAGATGACCTGATAGAAAGTTCTATATATATTCATGAGAATATGATATATGACTATCCCTTAAATTTTGGTGGGGCTTGGGATTATCACTTGGGATTGGTTGATTTCTCTTATAATAGTAGTTATCAGTCTACAACTAGAATAGAACTTTTTGAGGCCTTGCGTGTTCGGTCTTGTAAATCTCTTTTGTGTTGGTCCGAGGTCGGTGAATGTTCTTTGGTTGGACAATTCATGGTGCAAGAGACAACAACAAAGATTCAGTTTATTTTTTTGAGGAAGCTGACAGCACAGTGCCAATATAATTCTTATGTCGATCAACTTCATAGACCTTTGGTGATTGAAGATTGGGAACATGGGTTCTATAAATGTTCACCCTTGATGGGACCTTGACAGCTTGGGATGCTTGATAATATTTCTCCATGAATTATGGGACCTATCTATATAGTTGATATGGTGGGGAAAGTTGTGTACCATTTGACACTTCCACCGCAGATGACATTGATACATAATGTGTTCCATGTATCACAACTGAGAAAGTATCTAAATGATCCATCTCATGTTTTGGGCTGGGGTGATCTGGAGATCGAGTCAGATTTATCATTGATTGAGATACCAGTTGGGATAGTTGATTCCGAGGTAATGGTTCTTCCTGGGAAGACTACACCATTGGATAATGTACTATAGAAAAATGGAACTCATAGTCACAAGACATGGGAATGCGAGGAAATTGTGAGAGAGCAGTGCCCTCATTTTTTGGAATGGATGTTTCTTCGTAGGCCATATATGGGAAGAATGTTTTTATGGTGGAGAGGTTATAACATCCCATTAACTTGACTAGCTATGTTTCCATATTTTCTCAGTTCCCTATTTGTTAAAAATCATTCTATGTGGTTTTTTTGGTTTTAATACAAACTACAGAATAGGTACATGCCATGTACTTGAATTACACATCATGTACATGGTGATGGTTTTAGTTCATTAATGTGGAGGTCATGAAGTGAGCTGGTACACACCGGGTACCTAATGTACACATTGTTTAGGGGCTAAATATCATATTTTTTACCCAAGCCAATAGGGGTTTCCGCACAATTTATCCATCATGGTCTACAAATCTTGACCAAGGGGTACGCATCGTGACCTAGCCTGCATCCAATTTAAAAATGCATTATCGACTGTTTTTCTTCATTCCATTCATTGACACTTCATTTATCTCGACCTTCGACTCCCCATATGAATTTTCCAAAGGCTCCCCAGCTTCTAGTTTAATATGATTGGCTTTAGATCTTTGTTGCATCTACACTGTGAATCCCTGGTAAAGTCTCTCCCTCATTATTTCATTTTCTCACATTCTATCCTCTTGGGGGTATTAATAGATAATATATGGATTGAAGGATCTATTCAATGTGGTGCTAGACTCTTCTTCTATCTCGATATTCAAGATCTTTTTCTCATTAATTCTCATTGATGGGTGTTGTTGTGAGATTCATTCTTCTAGAAAGAGGTATGTGGATTCATCCCAATTTTCTAAATTGATAACCATAGTATGGATTGATTTCTTGAAATTACTGATGTAAATTCGAATGCATAAATTTTTTTTCTATTAATTTGATAAAACCTTGATCCAGTGTATATAAATATTTGAAATTTTTTAGGATTGAAAATTTGGAAACCCCCCAAATTCATTAAATTGGGGTGGGTTTGTGGAAATTTTCTTGATCTAGATAGATAAATATAAATTGTGTATTTTATGGAAATATTTTAATTTGAATTTTCAAAATTAATTGTAAAAAAAATTATGAAATAGGATGGAATTTGGGTTGGAATGAATTTTAATCTTGCGAATGGATTAATATGATTTGATAGAAACTCAGGGGTATTATCTTGGAAAAATTATGTTTTGGATTAACCATATTTTTGTTTTAAATAGAAAGAAATTAGAATTTTTGAAATTTAATAACGGTATTGATAATATTTTATGCAGCCTTATAACAATTCACACATCGGGTTAGAGAACAAGAAAGAAATAGGTAGTTAGTGAGTTATTTGGAAGCATTCTATACATTGAGAAAGTTATAAAACATTCATAAGGAGGGACACAACCAAGACAGGTTGGTGATGAGTCTCCATTGGCAAGTGTCATCTGGTTGTATGTATACACATTTTTATAATTTCACATAGAGAGTGTTGAGTCCTATAACTGTTTAATACAATCATATCTTTTGGCAGATGACCATGTTGATTGATTGTTTATTAATATTTGAGATAAAAATGAATTCCAAATAATTTTTTAATTTATTTATATGCCTTCAAAATTTATAAAAATTATTTTATATTAATGTTTTATGTAATCCATTTTTTTCAAATATTTAATGATTTATAAAGTAAATCATTTTCTATTAATGTATTTTTCATCATTCTGAAAATTAATAACATGTTTTTTATAAATATAAATTTGTATTTCCAAGCCTATTTATTATGAAAACTGAAATCCTTTATTTGGATAATATATATGGTGAATCTATTAGGGAATCTATGTTGGTATTTTACTGGGATTATGAGAACACCATAAATTTTCTTTCAGATGTTTGTAGAATTTCGTTTTCCAGTCTCGAGTAAAGGGAAGGTATCTCGTGGAGGTGGATCTAACTGTTGATATTTGGATGTGCTGACTTGTGTCCATAGGGACCATCTGTATGTTTTTAAATTTAGTGTATTGGGTTGTAGTACTTTGTCTTTAATTACTCTTTATATTCTAGAACTTTTACTCTTAGTGGATTTTTACTATTTATATAAATATAGTTGTTTATCATTGCTACCATGTTCTTGGGGAAGAAATCATTCCCAATTTAATGTTGTATGATGTCTGGTTCTAGTCGGCATCCAATGGTGTTTGGGAAATCCCATTATGTTATGTTAGGATCGGCTCAGTTATCTGTTTATCAGGGCACCCGGGCTGGTTTGTGTCACTTGTGAAATTTTCTTCGTATGCCTTGAAAGATTAACATTCTATTTTCATAATCTCTATGAATTATCTCCCATATTATTAAAAATAGTTGGAGTGAAATACATTATAAGAATTATTTTTCATAATGTATTCCCCCTCTATCTAAAAAATTTCATGTTTTGTCTTGTTAATAATAATAAACACCCACCATTCATTGTCATAATCACCTAGATGATAAATGGCCAAAGGCACATTTTTTTATAAGAATATGGATGTATATAAAATTTCTTATCCATTGAGTTGACACACTATTTTAAGACTAGTGTATTTGAATATCAACTAAATATCGCTGGACATTTACATTTAAAATTCTCAATATCTAGTTTCTATATCTTATTTGATGGAGGATGTTCCACATTATTCAAGAAATTAATTACAGACAAGGAAAACTAGCTAATCATTACCATGTATTTTTGAAGACCACCACCAATTTCATTGGGGATTTCATTTAAGAAATCACTACATTTCCCTTCACATGGATTATTGGTCTCATATCATGTATTTTCACCCATTTTATAAAAAAATGGTTTTATAAATTCATAATTCAACCAATAATGAATAAATTATTTATTTATTTATACACGTAGAATTAAAGGGATATCATGTGGGATGTATATGTTTAAAATTTTCTAAAACAAAGAATCTTTAGTTATTTTATATACATAGTCTCATACTAAGTGTTTTCAATAATTTTCTCTGATCCGAATTCCACAATTATATAAACCAATCTATGATACCAACTATTTCAACCCTATACATTCTTACATTAATATTCATCATTTTATAGTTAAAAAATATAATATTGATATAAAATATTTTATCAAAGGTTTTGTTTCATGGGTAAAATTGGACCATTCATAACATTTATGTAATAAAACATCAACATTTATTTATTCCCTTAATTTCATGCTTTTTATTGGATCTCATTTTATCCACATTAAAATTAATCACTTGAAGATATACATAAAAAAAGGGGGTAATCTAAAATATTAGTAAGAGGATATATGAATAATTAAATGATATAAAATGGGTGACTATAATCATCATTATAATCATTATATTGGCATTTGATCAAGCAATGGAATGTGGAAATGTTTAAAAAATTATACATCATGTCATCATGGTAAAATTCCACACATAGTTGTTAAAAAATATTTCATCATGATTAAAAATAAAAAATGCGCATCATCATAGCATTATCATTATGGAAAAATATAACATCATTTTCATAAAATATTTCACATTGTCTTATTTGATACATCACATTACACAATTAATTGAGTTCTATATAATTTTTGCTGCACCCACCACGTCATAAAATTTACATAATCATGCATTCCACATATAGAATATATCAATGTTAGAAATAAGATAACCTATATAAAAGAATATATTTCATTTTATAAAGAATAAATACCTGAAAAAATATTTAGGAAATAAAATGTTATAATATTCATGGTACATGAATCATCAACATAGAGTAAGATAGAAACAATCTCTTGTTTTGTAAAATGTGTGTTTTCTTAAGTAGTATTTCTTTTGAAAAAGAATATTTAACATAAACTCAATTATAAAACATGTATATCCAAGAAAAGTGATGATAATGATAAGGAAATGGAATTTATGGATCATTACATGAATATACGTACAAAAATTGGTGTGATAGATGGAAATACCATGTAAATAGAGTAGGATTAGATATTTCACCTTACCCTTTTTTAAATGATTTATTTACATTGATAACTGGGATAATAAAATTACATTAATAAACTAAAAAATAAAGAACCTCTTATACATTTATTTCATTTATTATAACTTAATTATGTTTAATTATTCACATCATGATGTGTTATAGCGTTTAATTTCATTGTTCATTAGTGTTTATTTTCTTGGTTTTCGTGGCCAATTCCCATGTATATAAGAATTTATGTTCATGTAAGATGAGTATTATTTTACATAACTGGTATTATATATTATTAAGGATCTTTCATAATATTAAATCGTCACATCATAGATGATGTTTTCAAATTTTCAGAATAAAAGGGCGTGGATAAGGGTTTTGATGATTGATTATTCAATTAATATAATAGAATTCCATTATATTTATTATATTTTAGTTATAATGGAACTTTTATTATTGTGTGTAGGGAGAGAAAAAAAATTAATGAACATGATGTGAAATAAAATGAAAATAATGGTTATTTTACCTCTGGAATTATTATCCTCGAGAACTTTCATAAGAAGATTGGTGTTGGTGTTTTGTTGAGACCAATGGCTCTAAGACGTGAGAATGGTTCATGGTAAAGGGTTTGGATAAAATATGGGAATGGATAATGTCATGTAATGTGTGCGGATAAGTGGTTGTGAGGGGTGATATTTATAGGGTAGAAGAGGGGTTTTCTCATTATTTTATTTATTAGTTTATTATTTTGGCCCAATATGTAGAATAATTTAAAAATTTTCCATTAATATATTAAATAATGAATTCATGTTCAGGACTATAGTGCTTAATATATTTATTAGTCAATGAATTGTGTATTTAATTTTTAATGTATATATACAGTAAATTACTTTTTTTACTAACCATAAAATATTCATGTATTTCAAAAAAATATAAAAAATTAATCATAATCACTTTTCAACATGTAGAATAAAAAAATGGTCGAAATTTAATATAAATAATTTTCAGAATTTGAGAACTTTAATTTTTAATTTAATTAATTATTTACTTGGAAAGTATAAATTTTAATATTATAAATGATTTTATAACACATTGAAAAATTATTTAATGTATAATAAAATTACCTAATAATCAATAAATAAATATTCATTTATTAATACATTCTTTGAAAAAACATTATTAAACATATATTAATTATAAAATTGAAAATAAAAATTATTTTAGAAAAATATCATTTCTTAAATAATAATTTAAAAAAACATTATTTACTTATACTATGGTATAATTATATCATATTACAATTTATGAGATTACTAAATTTTATTTATACTTTAATGGGTTGGGTTACTATTCATTAGGTTGGTAACTATCCATATTGTTTATATCACTTTTCTAATGATCATGTTTTTTTTCATTTGTATTTTTTTACCATCTAGAAATACCCCTTATACCATCCATTCATATTTATTTATAATTTTTTTGTTATGGTTACTATGTGATTTTATGACATTTATACTCTATATAAAATTTATAATAATGAAAATTTCATTTATAAAATATTAGGTCAGTACACAACACCTTCCCAACCCCCCCCAATAAATCCTTGATAGAAAAAGACGTCAATAATAATCTTATTACTAAGGGGTGGGGGATTCCAACTCACCCAATGTTTTAACTACGTGGGACATAGTCATCTAAAAGATTATCCATGAGACAAATATTTTATTAAGAGGTCACCTTCTCCCTTTGCTGGTGAAGTTACATGATACCCATGACATGGAAATCTATCTTCACCACCATGTTCCAACTAATATTAGGAGGACCATTGTGGTAGGAGTCATTCTAAGCCTCCCAGATTCAGTAGTACCTAGTTTTTAGTAGAAGTACCTTATCCATAATTTCAGTATTGTTTCTACAATGACCAATGATCCTCCTAAAATGAATCCCAAATATAAATCCACCACTTCTAAAAAATTAGTCAACTCACCCAGTGCTCCAGACAGTTTTCATTCCAACTCTCAATGATAGAATAGATACATGGTGGTTTCCTCCTAATGGATTTAGTAACAAGAGAATTACGATAATAGAATAACTCTCATACCATAGAACACAATGTTAGGTGGAAGCTCTAAGATAAATATTATCCAAATCCAATTGTTGAACATAGATGGGATATATTAACAACATAGACTAATACCCCACTCATCAGTAGCCTATGTTTCCTGAATTGAATTATTATAGTCCTTTACTAAAAAAATTCCCAACTACCTTCTCATGAATACACACATATTAGGGACATAATCAATCCAGATACAATGAAAAATGAATTTCTTGGAGGGATCCAATATAACATGAGTTCATGAAGTGTGATGAATATATTGCGTGAAGGTAATGACCTGATTTTTGACATCATAGAAACCACAAAACTTCTATTCCCAATTGTAATCTTAAAAAATAAAATCCATAAAATGTAGAATCCACAAAGAGTGTCGTTTCAGGATTAAAAATATCGACATATAGATATTTATACAGGGTGGAGGTTTTTAAACACCTTGTTATCAAAAAAATTCAAGTAATAATAGTGAATAACATTATCTAGAGGGAATACCCAATAGATACAACCCACATTAGTTTTCCCCTAATGAAATATAAATCATTCTTCAAATTTGTAACATTGATTCCCAAAGTATACCAGTTTCAAAATTCTACTTCATAGAAGAATAGTGGAATATCTCCACCTCATAGGTGTCTCAATGGAAATAAATAAAGATGTTCTATATATCACAGACAATATTATTGGAAACCTATTGAATTAAAAGGATTTTCATGTTATATGAGGGAATCACATAGTTTATTATGGTGAATCTACAACCAAATTAATGAGAATTATTTTTCCAATTGATTTTGTTATCGGTAGTTTTAATGAGAAGGATTTAAAAGTGGATAATCTAAAAATTACCTAGAATTAGAGGATCTCCAAAATATTCCTTGGCTATGTTCTATTTATGTGGGTCTGGTATTGACTCAATTTTTTTCCTACTTTTGTTTGGATAAGAGGAGGTAAAAACCACTCCACTTTTATACATGTAAATAATTTTACCACTCCATTTTTAATATGTTTCCATGATACTTTTGAGTACTCTAAACATTTTGATTCATCCATTGATAATAAATAACATATTTATTTAAATTAATTAACCATATTAAATGACAAGGAAATAGTATTTAAAAATTTACTATTTAATGGTATATGTTATATACTATCTAGGAAATTTTTTATATACAATATCAATGGAGATAAAAAGATAAAATTTAATGAAAACATTGATATCATCATCTATCTTAATAAATAGAATTTTTAACTAAATTATATCAATATGGTTGTGAAAATAGTGTACCTTAAAAACTCTTTTTAAGGGCTCACCAAGATGATGTCATTATGCATATCATGACTGATAAGTTTTTTCCTTGTGTATTACCAAATCTGGGATCAAGGGGCATTGTTATTATAGTAATACATGATTGATACATGGCGACCAATGTATACACCATATATGAAAAAATTGGAAAATGTGTTATACCATACAGTGCATGATTTTGAGGGTGCTTATATGCATTCCTTGGATACATTCATAAGTCAATGGTTTTCTTAGTGAACCTAGAGTGAATAATGGGTTTTTTATACAAAATTCCATGCATGATCTCATTAAATAATCTAGTATAAAATTGTGGATATGTTCTCCATGATAATAGACATTATTAGGTTCAATCTATGATTTAAAATTGACTTGTGTCATGATTTATTTATATCCCAATTCCCATTTTCCATGAATGTTGTGAAAAAACTCTTATATAAAGGTGGATGTGTCCTTCTTACTCCTTAGTTCATGAAAAATTATACATAAATATTTATATGAAATTATATGTATCTGTGTATATTAGTCATATAAATACATAAATCCACACATATGAAAGGACACATAGAGTGAAATATGTTGGGAGACACCTTTCTTAGGAAGAAGCATCCAGTTTCAATCAAGATTCCCATGAGGACCCCAGTAAAATATAACATAATTTTTTATTATCTTAAATTAATTATTACCTAAACCCTTATAATATTATTTGAGTAGAAATTATAGATCTAGGAAACATTATTGGTGTCAAATTGAGTATACCTCACACCATGTTCATGCCATTAGATTAAACCAAAATAGATTATATGTTTGCAGGTCAGGAAAAATAGATGTTCAATGCTATGGATGTTCAATTGACTATACTAGGTTTGAGTACATGTGAATTGGAATAATACTATACTCATTATTATAGTGGATGTAGTTTTTGGAGTTTTTAAATTTTTATACAATTTTATACATGCTTTTTTCTATGCATACTATGTGCATTCCGTTTTTATTTTATTTTTCACATAATCTTTATATGTTGTACATGACAATGATTCAGATCCCCCATGTTGAATATATTTGGATGTTCAATTGTCATTGTTGTTCATACTATTATTATATTTCATTATTATAAAATTTCTCAATTGGGGAATAATATCCCCAATATACTATCACATACCCAATATACTATCACATACCACCACAGTTGGCTGAAAACATCTGATGTGCTGGGAGACATGATTTAAGTGATTTGGCTAATAGAGTTTGGCTAGTTATGAGTTAACATGCCCGGAGATTCTACAAAATGGTATCAAAGGGTCTTCTTTATTTTCTCATAATACATTGGTGTTATGTATGAGTCTAGGACCATGTCATAAATTATTAATTATTATTTCCCTAGGATTAGATAACCAATGTATAGGGGAATTCCATGTTACCGAGTTTGGGATATAGATTTTATTAGTTTTCTATAGATACATTGTAACTAATTTCACCATTTTGGAATTTACATGATTTGTCGAATTACTATTGTTGATTTTATTATAATGAAATTATTTGTTTCTTATAATATAATAGAAGGGATGTATCATCACATATATCCTATAGGAACATTATAATTCATATTTCATTCATGATTCCATTTCATATTATATAACTATGTGCCTTTTCAGCTACAAATTACTGGCGACATGATTATTGTGTATATGAAATGAAAAAAGTGTCTTTAATGGATGGAATAATTGGATTAATTAATGTGTATTCATCGACCAAATGATTTTTCCCATATATATATATGATTCATTTTAATTATTTAGTTATTTTGTGTTCAAGTCATGAAAAAATGGTACAAGGTTATGAAATGTAAGTTGATTTGATTAGATGAATCCCAATTTTAATTAATGAATAACATAATTAGATTAATAGGGAATGGTGATTCTTTTAATCAAATCATTCAATATGAATTATTACAACTTCATAATGGATGTAATGGATAGTTCAATTTTACATGAATTTCCAACAACAATTTATAATGAAAATGGGATATTATAAATTATGAATGGTGTTGCATATAATATGACTATTTTATATATATTTATATATATGATTATGTAATAACATAATATAATATATAATTTTAAATCAAATGGTTGCGATTTATTTTTTTACAATTTTATTTATTGGGTGTTTTCCCCTATTCCTCTCAATTGAAATGATATACATCAGAACCCCAAAGGTGTTATATGAGACATTGAACCTAACCTAACACTAGTAATGGGTAGTAGGAAGTGTAACTTATTACATTTTTTTATCATTTTTAATACCTAGACAAAGAGTTTGATGTTTTATGTTAGGTTTGACACATTTATAAGAAGAATCCGTTCTTATCATTTCCAAATAATATTGATCAAACACATTTATGAATCATATCTTGGACATGTTTTTGTCAATTACAAAGATATGTTCCCATTGTTTCTTAATGTATTATTCTAATAATGTGGTGACAATCATTCTCTAGAGTTAGTGGTCCCTAAGCCACAAATGTATCCTCCAATGGACCAAACTGGGTCACCAAAATCTTTTCCTAAAATTAGTGATGATTCTAATTTTGAAGAGAGACTCAAATAATTCATGCAGTCTATGCCGAGATCCCCATGAACAATCCTTTTGTGGAAGAGTTGATGAATGAGTTAGAGTAGAAAAATCCTCCAATATTAAAAGGGATTGGTGGACCCCAGATAGCTGAGTCACTTACAGAGGCCATGTTATTGATCTATGAGAATTTGTAGATGAATCCAGAGTAGAGGACCAAGGTTATAAACAATATTTTCGATGAATGGACCAATCATTTTAAATATGTTGTCACCTAGTATTATAGAAATCATGGAATGATCTGGATGGTCTTCCTGATATCCTACTATGAAAAAAATTCAAATTAATAATAATATAGGAATGTTATGGATTTTATCTGCACCCCCAATAGGGTTCTATGTATGAGATGTAGTATTTATCTTTTTTCATAATAATAATCTTCTTTAAACATACCATTTTTTGTGATAACCTGAATATTTTGAGATTTTTTGAAGATGTGATAATTTATACCATCCGATCATAGGTGAATGTCTTTCGGATGAACACTATTTTCGATTAAGTCATCCATGGACACATCACCAAGATAAATATGAGGGTGTTATTCACTGTTAGATAGTTATATTCAGTATTGGTATAGGGATATGGTTTATCTAGTAGTATGAAATATCAATTTTAATCATCATTTGGATGGAACTCAAATTTGAAATCATGCACTGATAGATACACATTATTTCACTTGTGTGGTAGTGTGGTCCATAAAAATTTCTAGTGTATGAATCATCCAATAGAATTCCAAGATAACGATATGATGGGAAAATTAAATTTGTTTCCAGAATTTCCCCCAGTACCTAATGAGAGCTGATCTGTGCTGACTCCACATTCATTTTTTGGGTCATTAACTCAACATTATGTAGGTAGTTTAAGAGTTGGTGTCCTAGAACCAAATAGTTTTACTTTTATTGCATGGATATTTAATGTATTATTACATATTGTTCATTGTTCAAGATTACTATGTGGTATTAATGTCCTAGAGTATTTGTTACATTGATATGGTCATGGATGTTCCCCTCTATGATGAGAACCTTGAAATGCTATAACATTATTCTTAAATATAGTTTTGCGGTTGGATGACGTACTATGATCAGACACATTGTATGCAAACCGTCAGGAGTGATTACTTTTAAGAAGACTTTAATTCCTCTCATGAAGTGTTAACTTGGTAATTTCTCTCATATGAGATTATGGGAACAGAACCACTAATAGTAATTTCTCATGTTTTGGTGTCATCGTATATTTCTATCTCTGAGAAAGTGCAATGATATTTGGACTTTAGTATTACAATTAATACGTGTCATGAGTCAGACACATTGATTTACTGATGAAACCATCACAGAAATAGTTGGTGGGAATTAGGGTACATTGGGTGCATTACAAGTGGCATGTTATTAATGGATACATGGAGGAAGGATTTTTCCCTATCCTTTATTGAAGTAGATATCTCAGCACTTTTATCGAAATAGAATTGGTGTACTAAATTATATGGACATGGTGTAATGATGAGTTTATTTCAGGTAGTCAAAGAACGACGTATCAAGAAATAATGTTGATGACACTATCATGAATCCTACATTTTGAGATATTCATAGAAATGGATTTTATTATATATTGAGTGTTCAAATGTGGATTTCATTGTTGTGACTTTACATTCATTATCTTAGGTTTCTTGACCCATTACTAGATAGTATTATTGGACTTTAGGTAAGTCTGCATAATACCCATGAGAAAGAATCCTTGAGTGTCATAAACTGTGTGTTTTTTCTAGTCTTGGATAAATTTTAATTTAATTTAATTAATGAAATAAATATTATTCTCAAGACCATGGAATAATTTTATTAATGTTAAAATGGTCGCACAAATTAAATAAAATATATTTATTTATTTTATTGAACATTTATTAAATATTTATTTAATAGTTTGTAAAGAATATTTATTTAAGAAAATAAATTATTTATTTATTCGGGTGCTTAATAAATGGATGTGGAGTTCGAGTGGACCAAGGTCAGTCCGGTAGTAAAATAATTATTTGCAAGATGCAAAATAATTATTTAGTTGGAACAAGTTCAAATAATAATGGTGTTGCTATTATTTTGTAACATGGAATTTTATTTTATAATTTAGTTTTGCACAAGTTGGTGCACCATGAATAATGACACGATATTATTATTGTGAGAATTGTTTTTTCTATGTTCATGAATGTATTTAATTTTTTATATGCAATTTTATATTGTAACTGAAATTCCATGTATATAAATAGACAAGTAGGCTTATTGTTCCATACACCACACCATACACTGTGTGAGTTGAGAATTATTGAGCCAAATAATTTCTCTTCTGAATCCTATTCTCTCCCCTCTCAAGAACAAGAGATATTCTTCAAGGCCAAAGAAAAAGTGATCAAGAACAATTGATATAAGACACTCTCTTTGCCATGCTTTCAACTAGAGAATGTGTAGTCTCGATCGGAGGCCATTAGAGCATGTGTGGATCCCCACAAGATGGATTCTAGTTTAGATCCTTATAAAGCACAATAAAATTATCTGGATGGGTCATTTCAGATGATCAACATCATCATCGAAGAAAATTGCCGAATATCCAGGTATTATTTTTCTTTATGAAATTAATTAAATTAATTCTAAACACGAGGTTAAAGATCCTCTCTAAAGTGTTCGAGAATCTTTCTTATTTATCTTAATCATTGATTATATTTCTTGGATACTAGAATTCGTCATCATATTGATCCCAGAATAATGATTGATATTAGTAAAAATTATAATTTTGTGTTATCCCAACCACGCTTCTATTGTGACCGGAACCTTCATGTTCTATCAAAGGGAGGTTACATCATAGTTTATAACTATTTAAATATTTCGTCGATTAATTACACATGTAATATTATAGTTATTTAAAATCAAGTTAATCATTCTGTAAATCTGAATATCGAGTTCTATTACTCATCTTTTTTTCTTGTTCACATTACAGGTACAATATTTTCTTGTAATATTGATTAATATAAATTAGAGGATCTTATATGGAGGTGACAAAGATTCCTAGCCATACCACCCAGAACACACGGTGTGTATTCGGTAGTACACGTCATGTAGTTAAGATGCCATGTATCAGGCCAGTCTGCCAAAACAAGCTATGTGTTGGAGTCATTCTATGTCATAAATGAATCTGTGTGTTGACTAGGAACAAAGCACACATTGTATCTAGATTTCATGTCGTGTGGCCCAAATAGACACGATATGTAGTCTCTTTGGGTTAGGCTTGGACTGTGTAACTTGTAGACGATTAGCCTGGATGGAGACCGTGTAACGGAGAACTACACAACATGTGGCCAACATGGCACTTTGTGTACTCTGAATATTTTTTAAGTACACTAACATACTATTTCCCTAGGCGTGCACTTTGGATGGACAGCGATCAATAGTACACGCCATGTAGTTGGAACTACATGTCCTGTACTCATCCAAATTATGCAGATTTATTAAAATTTATTATTATATTACTAGAAACCCTTGAGATGTGTACCATCGTTTGGGTGTAAAGATGAGGAACAACATGTGATAGGTGTTATATATATATATGTGTGTGTGTGTGTGTTTAAATAAACATCTTCTTAATGTCATTTATACTCATTGGGTAGTTATGAATAGGAATTCACTAGGTTTCCTCCAAGGTACATATTACATACAACAAATATTTTAAATGAATTTATTTGATTAAAATATTAATGGATGAGAATCTGAATGAAATTTAGAAAAGGATTTAAGATAAAAGGATTGATTAATTAAAGGTGGTAATTAATTGATTCGAGTGTGATTTATCTTAAATAAGAATTATTAAATAATTGAAATCTAATTTTATTTTAGCATAAATATCATTGCATTTATAAATGATCATGTGCTAGACCTAAACCTTTGTATTTGGATGTTTTATTTTAATTTGAATTAAAAATTTTTCTTTGTGAGCCTTTTTTCATTAATTTGTAGGGATTACAATCCAATGGTTTCTTTTATGTAAAACCCCCTTTTACCCCTCACCTACATGTGAGTTAAAAAAGGGAAAATATAATGGATGGAACTCCCAAGATAGTGGATGCAGTTCAAGATGGAGTACAGATGAAACACATCCCATAAGATACAGAGGCGGACAGGTGGAACCTGTAAACACGAACCCAAAAGGTTCAAGGTGTTTTTATTCTGGAACAATGTTAGTTTATCAACTGCTAGATAACCTAACCATTAGAAAATCTCATGATCATTCCATTTACATTATTTTATTTCTATCATTTTCTTGGTTTATCATTATGTATGTGTTTTATATAACATAATTAATGAATTAAACAAGTATTAAAGATGGAACTGATTTAAACAAGACTTATTCGTAAATATTATCAAGACATGGTTAATAACATAAGTAAGTTACAATTAATATTAACAAGCATGTGACAATAATAAATTCCGTCATAAGAGATAAAAATCCCTCAAATAACATATTAAGTCAGACGATGCCTTCTGTTACATGATTAATGGAAAAAATCAATAACATTATGTGTTTGACCAACCCTTGTTAAGGATAGTTACATTTATACAAGAATCCTTTATGAAAGGTTTTGGGTTGAATTAAACATATTACATCAAGTGTAGTATCCCTTCTTTGACATGGTGTAATATTGCAGGCATGAATTGAGGAAATCCAAAGTCATGATTTCAGGATTGGGGGTCCAATCAATAGAGAAAGGAGTTGCAAGACCCCAGTTGGTAAAGACTTTCCTACCTAAATAACTTCAATACAGCTTGAACAACTCCTTTTGGGGTTACACAAAGGAGAATATGTGCCATTGTCACAAAAAATTCATAGAAACTGAAAATTCCAAGATCAATGGTGAGGGCCATTGGGACTTGATAAAATAGTGTGATAATTAATAAAATTTATTATTTCTCATAAAATTAAATAAAAAAATACTAATGATCTTATCTTTTTTTATTGAAATAAAATGAAAATCTTGTCAACCACACTATCCCTGTGATCAACAATGGATAAATACAACATCTCCAATGGTAGTAAATTCATGTAATGGTTTATATGCCTTCGGGTTATCTAATGACTTGAATGGAAGTCTTGCATGATGGATTCAACATTACCTAATCTGCCTACCAAAGAGCCGATTGATGAGGATTTCTTGGTCTATGAGAATCATATAAATGACACGATTTATGTTCAATGATTGATGGTATCATCAATGTCTATTGAGCTCATGATGTATCATGAATACATGGATTCTTATAGCATACTCGAGAACCACCATGTTCATTACCAAAAGATAGCATGATAGGAAATATTTGGGATATCTAAGGAACTATTTCAGTGTAAGCATATGGAAGGTTCCCCAGCTGGGCCTCATGTAGTCAAGATCATTGTCTAGACTGTTCACCTGGAGGTTCTAGGTTTTAAACTCCCTGATAAACTGGGCATCATTCTCATTATTTCATCACCCCCTCAGAGATTCTCTAGATTTGTTGTCAATTTTAATATGAACAACATTGAGAAGTCTCTATCTGATAATTTTATCCTCATTCTCCATGTGGACAATGATATGAAGCACAAATATCCTTTCATCCTTTTGGTGAATAAAGGATGAATAGATTTAATCCCAATGCTTCTTTATGGCCTTCCATGGAAATGATGATCCAAGGGGAGGAACGTGAACAATAGGCTGTTTGATTCACATGTGGAAAGAAGATCCATTGGAAGAAGAACTACACCCCACCTAAGAAGGAAGGGGAAGCTTCAGGTGTATTTTTATCGAATGAAATCTATATGTTTCGACAAATTGGCTATTATATATTTCTTGTGGTGCACACATATGTATCCAAATTTAAGAACCAAGTATATTTAAGAAGATTGATCCAGGGGAGGTATATCTACGATCAGCCAATGAAGCCTAACTTGCTGTTGTAGCTGTGTGGGACTACCACCTTAGGTTGCCAACTATGATGATCATGGGGTAAAAGGGTTGTTTTTATGTTCATTATCTAAACAAAAACATAATTTTTGTTTACAGAATAGATATAGATTGATTTTTTTCTATTTTAGAAGTGAATATTACCTCTTTTAAAAAGATAAATTTTTATGGAAAATTTATACAATGGTCTTTATGTGTAGGATTACACAAACAAGTTAATGGAATTCGATGAAAAAGATACATCCCATGACTCATACCAAACCCAAATTTGGCATCACCAGCTAGGCCATGTAAATGAGAAACTATTGAAAATGTTACATCAAGATAGATATTTAGATTATTATGAACTAAAACTATATGGTGTATGTCATGCATGTTTACAAAGAAAAATTACCAAATCCCCATTTGGTGGAAAAGGTGAAAGGGATAAAGATCTTCTTGAATTGGTTCATACCAATGTGTGTGGATCATTTCTAGTTGAATTAAGGTGTGGGTACTCAAACATCACAACTTTTACTGATGATTTTACTTCAAATGGATATATCTACCTAATGAGGTATAAGTTTGATTCCATTGATAAATTCATGGAATACCAGAATGAGGTTGAGAACCATCTTCGTAAGAAGATTAAGAAACTCTGCTCAGACCGAGGTGGGGAATATCATAATCAGTGTTTCATTGATTACAAATGAGAGTTTTGGGATCTTATCCCTAATCACAACTTCTTACACACCTTAATGGAATGGTGTAAGAGAAAGGAGGAACCACACCTTGTTATAAATGGTGAGATCAATGAGGAGTCATGAATGTCTTGTATTATTTTTTTGGGGGTATTCATTTCAAAAAATAACACACATACTAAACCATATTCCATCTAAATCGACAAATGGTATTCTATATGAGTTATAAAGTGAATGAGAAGCCATTTTATCAAATTTAAATATGGGGGTAGTGAAGCGTTTGTTAAGGCCACTTTAGGTAAGAAACTCACACCTCGAGGATCAATGTATACCTATATATGATACCCCAAGCAAACAAGGGGACATTACCTATACAACCCCTCAGAAAAAAATGTTCTAGTGGAAAGTAATTCCATATTCCTTGAAAGGGAGAAGATCCTCAAAAGAGATAGTGACAACAAGATATACTTTGATGAAGTCGAGGCACAAGGTATAAAAGAGTTGGAATAGGAATATATTCTAGAAATCCCCATGGAAGAAGAATCTGTTCTTGAGACACATGTAATACATAAGATTAAAAGAGATTTTAGAGAAAAGAAATTGAATTTTTTTTACTTACCGAGGATGGTGACTCATTATTAGTTGATTATAATGTTCCTATAACATACAAGGATGAAGTAAGTGGCAGATAAGTTTCTAAGTGGGAAGAATCCATAGATTGTGGAATGGATTCCGTGTACCAAAACCATGTAATGGTTTTTGTTGAACCACTTGTTGATGTAATACCTATTGGGAGAAAATGGATATTCAAGATGAAACTGGACATGAAAGGACAAATCAGTACCTATAATGCATGAATGGTTGCAAAATGGTTTAAACATCATCATGGAATTGACTACAATCAATCCTTCTCACCAGTTGCATGGATGAAATACATCAGAATTATACTTTCCATTGTGGCAAACCATGACTACAAGATTTTAAAAATGGATGTCAAAACAACATTCCTTAATGGGAACCTTCAGGAATATGTCTAAATGACACCACCTAAAGGGTGTGTGACTCCAAAGGTTGCCAAAAAGGTATTCATGTTGCAGTAATAAATTTATGTATAAAATAAAGCATGCAGGTCCTGGAACATTTTTTTGATGTACCCATAAATGAATATGGTTTTATCAATAATTAATGTAATCCTTGTGTCTAAAAACTATTTAGTGGGAGTGCAGTTGTTTTCCTAATAGTATATGATCATTACATGTTACTTATTGGAAACGAGATACTTGTATTATGGTCTGTTAATCTATGGTTGAATCAATGCTTATATAAGAAATAATTTGGTGAGGCAGTGTATATTCTTGGGATCAAGATACATTTTGATAGATCTAAGAGATTGTAGGACCTATGTTAATGTTCATACATTAAAAAGATACTGATGTGATTCAATATGGAAAAATCCAAGATGGTATTGTTGGAATCTCCACATGTCTTTCATCATTCCAAGAAAATTTGTCATCATACACATGAGGATGGAAAAATAATGGCAAGAACCCCATACGCATTAGTGATTGGTTTGTCACGTATTCCAAGCTATGTACTATGATGGATATCACCTACGCATTGAGTGAGGTAGGAAGATATTAAGTTGTCCCAGGTGAAAGACATTGTATGGCAGTCAGGACTATCTAAATGTATCAGAGGCATACTAAGTATTTGTTTCTGGTTTATGGAGGAGATGAGGAACTAGTCCTCAGAGGATATGCATATGCTTGTTTCCTGACTGATCAAGATGACATGAGGTCACAAATGAGATACATCTTCACTTTTAATGGAGGTGGAGTGAGCTGGAAGAGCTCAAAGAAGATTTTTCCCCTATATTCTTCAGGAGAGTCCTAGTATATTTCATCTTCGGAGGTAGCTAAAGATGCAGTTTGGATGTGAAGCTTCCTCTAGAAGAAATATGTGATAACCAGTTATAAATATCCCATCACGATGTACTGTGATAATATTACAACGGTTGATCTCAAAAAAGTTAAAAGGTCACATTACAAGATGAAGCACATACTTCAGAAGAATAATCTCTAGAGGGATTTTTCTCAAAGAGTTTAAGTTTCAATGAGCAGTATTTCCACTGAAGACAACCGGGTGGACACCTTAATGAATGCCTTGGCTTAAAAAACATGTTCATCATGTGAGGTCTAGCAGACTGAATTTCGTAGGCAGATGGCTCTAGTCTATGTTGGAGTTTGTAAGAGTTTGTGTCCTACAACCAATAATTTTAACTTTGATTACCTATATTTTTAATGTATTGCAACATATTGTAAATTTTTTAGTATGACTATGATTTAATACTGTCTCAGAGTACTTGTTACACTAAAAAAGTCATGGAAGTTCCCCATTATGATGAGAACATTGATATTCTTTGACAATATTTTTAAACATACTTCTACTTTTGGATGAAAAACTATGATCAGACACATAGTATGCAAATCGTTAGGTGTGAGTTCTCATAAGTAGATGTGACTTTCTATCATGAAGTTCGCACATGATAATCTCCAAGAAAAAATATTATGATAACAGACCCACTAGTAAGAATACCGAATGTTTTGGAGTCATTGTATATTTCTATATCTGAGTGTGTGTAATGATCCTTGGACTTTAATATTATCATTAATACATGTCACGACTCGTGCACATTGATTTAATGACAAAAACCATCATGCATAGAGTTGGTGGGAAGTAGGGTATGTTGAGTTAGTAACGAGTGACATGTTATTAATTGATATGTTGGGGAAGGATTTGTACTTTCCTTTTATTGAATTTGTTATCTTGGCCCTTTGTTTCAAAGATAACCGTCACACGAAATTCCACGGACATGGTGTAACAATGAGTTTATTTTATGTAGTCAAAAAACGATGTATCAAGTATAAAATTTTATGAAACAATCATGAATCCTACATGACGATATATTGTGACAAAGGGATAATATTACATAGTGAGAATTCGTATGTAGATGTCTTTTTTGCAATTTTATGTTTTTTCTCATGGGTGTCTTTACCCGTTGCAAGATATTACTCTTGGACATTAGGCAGGCCTACCTAATTCCAACTAGAAAGAATCCTAGATGGTCACACAGTAAGTGTTTTGGTTGTCTCAGTTCAATTCTATTTGAATTTAATTAATGAAATAAATATTCTTCTCAATATCATGGAATAATTTTATTCACGTTAAAATGATCACATAAATTAAATAAAATTTATTTATTTCATTTATTAAACATTTAATAAATATTTATTTACATTTTTTGTAATTAAAATATTTATTTAAGAAAATAAATTATTTATTTATGTGAATAAATTATTTATTTATTCAGGTGTTCAATAAATTAATGTGGAGTTTGAGAAGACCAAGGTAGGTCCATTTGTAATATAATTATTTACAAGATGGTAAATTATTATTTAACTAGTTGGAATAAGTTAAAATAATAATGACGCTGCTATTATTTTGCGACGTAGAATTTTATATTATAATTCTGTTTTGCGCAAGTTGGTGCACCATGAATAATGACACGGTATTATTTTTACAAGCATGGGTTTTCTCTAAGTTCATGAATTTATTTAATTGTTTCTATGAAATTAAATATTTCAACTGAAATTATATGTATATAAATAAAAATATAGGCCTATTGTGCCATACACAACATCACATTCCAGGTGAATTGATAATTGTTGAGAAAAACAAATTATTTCTCAATTTATTTTCTCTCCCATATCAACAATGAGATATGTTCTTCAACACCAAATAATAATGATCAAGAATGACCGACACAAGACACTCTCTTTGTCGCGCTAGCACCCAGAGAATGAGTGGGGTCGATCAGAGGCCATTAGAGCACATGTGGATCAGAGCTAGAGGGATTATAGTTAGGATCCTTACAAGCGCAACGAGATAATCCATAAGGGTCATTCTATATGATCAACCCCATCAATGAAGAATAATACCAAATATCTGAGTATTATTAATTTTTATGAAATTAAATAGATTATTTATAAACATGATGTGCAAGATCCTCTCGAATGGTTTCAGGCTACTTTCTTCATTATGTAAATTATTCATTATATTCAGTGGATATTGGTGTTCATATTCATATTGATCCTGTAATAGTCATTGATCATGGTAAAAATCATAATTGGGTGTTGTCCCAACAACGTTTGCGCTATGTCCAGAACATTCAGGTAATTGATATACTACAGACCAACCTAGACAAGGATGAGTACATGGTCAAGGTAGCTAGAAATAATTCATATAACACTGAACGATATGACCTTCCTAGGTTAGAATAACTTCATATAATAGTCATAGATATGGAAATATATATACATGTTTCCTATACTTGAAGAAAAGAGTGTGGGGACATCAATAGTTTTAGGGACTACTGTAGTAGTCTCTACATTAGTTTCTTCTTAATGGAATATGGTAGGTTTAGGTTATATCATATATAAATTGATTATGGAATGTTAGGGAATAGAGATAGAGATCTTCAATGGAATGATGAACCTAGAAAACCCATTAGGGATATGTACCAAGTGTTTATGTCGATGTAAGGGATTCGACCTTGAGATAGACATTGATCAATTTAATTGGGTTCTCATTGTCTATGAGATGGTAGGCTTTGATATCATAATCAAGATAGAATATTTATTGTCTTATCATGATCATGATTATTTATATTAATTTAAGGTGTAATTAAAATCTTTTGAGTGTTGAGCATACATTCATAAGGGTGAATGTGATGTCTAATAATGTAGAGCTAGACCCAAGAATTATTGGCTAGGTTAATTTGTAGAACTAATGTATATCCTCTTTATGAGTGATTTGAAAATTCATTTTCAAATGTTACCATCTATATTGGATCAGTTCTGGGATTCTTTCCATGATAATTTATTTGGATTAACTCTTATGAGTGAGGTTGTGTTCAGGATTGTGGTAGTGTTAGGAGAGGATCCAATTTATATTCTTCTATATATAATGGAACATACAAAACATCATGAAATTAAAATGCTTCTGGAAGTTTTTAAAGATGTTATTTATATTTTTTACAGCACATTTACAAGGGTTCACCTATGTGATTTTCTATTAAGGTAGAAATAATCATTGGGAAATTTATATATTATCACTGATTGATCTAGCTTGCAGTTAAAACTTGACATCAGTTTCAACATATAAATGAACTCTTCATCTAGCTTCGAGGAGAAATTGTTTTCTCCATGATCAATTTTAGGTTATGAAACCAACATGTGTGGATGAGACCATCAAATATACCCCAAATAAGATTATATATTATATATGGATATTATATGTATTTGGATATTTTGTTATATTATACCAACATGATAGAGGTATTAATGGTTTTGATGAATCATATTTCCCCCCCATATATAAATTTATTAGTGGTAGGCTTCATGGAAGATACAATGATAAATTCTCACACATGAAAAAACCATGAAAAAAATAAAAAAATTATTTTAAATAAACCAAGAGAGTACCAGTTGTATGTTAATCTCACCAAATTACGCTATTTAACTTATAAATTTTACAACATGGGTTACATCATTTCATAAGTAGGAATGATACTTGACATAAACATGTTAACTACCAAAGTTTCCACGTTAAATACCATGAATGTATTTTACATATGCAGTTTCATGGTTCTTGCAGTATATTAAAGACATTTTATTCATTACATATGATTCCTAGAATCACCTATCATAGGAATGAATAAAAATGAAATAATTATTTAAATTCAGACATATATGACAAAGTTATCAGGAGGAAAAAGGGAGACTAACATCAACACAAATCTTAATTATTCAAGAGACATGCATTACCTATACTATTTATTATGTTGTGTCAGGAATTATCGTTATAGAATGTATGATGAAGGGATATATAGTTGTGTTGTAAGGGTAATTCTAGATACGACTTCATGAGCTGAATAACCCTATAAAAAACCAAGAGGTAAAATCAATTTTCCATTATTTATATTTTAATAAGGATTGCCTTTTTTGAGAGTGGATCAACATTTATATAGACCAAAAAACATCATTTACATTTCCATATAGAGTCTATTAAATATCAGGTAGCACTAGTAATGAGAGTACATCTATTTATTTAATGTTGAGATTATTTATATACTCAAAATGGGAAATATAGTAGATGAGACATTGATTTGGAAGACTCTATCATATGATATCTGGAAGGAAAGTAATGACGGTAAATTGGTAATTATATTTTTGGAGATGCACCTTGAGAACCAAGAATATCATAGTAAGACTATTTTATTATCTATGGAGATGATAAATTCATATCTATATTGGTTTTGGAATATAAATATTTTTGATATAAATGTAATATAACTAATGGATGGTTCCATATGATAGAATCCACCAATTGTTTTGATATCGATGAGGATTATATTTTAAATATCCATTGATGTATTTTGGTAACATTAGATATAAAGGAATAGTTCATTCATGAGTGTCATGCCTATATTTGGGATGCTCACCTTGGTCTTGAAAAAATGAATAATGGAAAACATCATTATTAATTCTGGCAAGGAATGAAGAAAAAGATTTTATGTTTTATCACACGGTGTTCCTCCTATCATCATGTGAAGGTGAAGAACTAGAAGCCTACTAGAATATTACAACATCATTGTTTTTTTAGTTGAAATGGGATAATGTCATGAGTTTTTTCATAAAGGTATTGATGATATCCTCTTAAGGTAGTGATTTTGTATGGGTTATCTTTGAAAGGTTGACTATGCTCATTACCATTCAGCCAATGAAGGATATCTTTTAAGTAGATTACCATTGGATTATTTACCAATGGGATACTATATAACATCATCATAATCCTAATTATATTAAATAAAATAAAATTTGTTGTGTTTTTTGTTCTTTTAGATGTTAAAGAAGGCAATGGGTTCGTAGGTGTATCTGAGTACGTCATATTATCATTTTCCATTGGACAGTCTGATTGTAATTATGGGTGTTATAGGAAATTCTAATGTCTTTTATCCAAGATTTCTATAGTTCATAGAAAAATCAACAACCTCTCTTATAGTTTTATTATTATTATATTTTCTGAATAACTATTTAGATGGCACTCTATGTGACCATATATGAAAAAACATTTTATTCACCCCTCTTATAGTGTGTAGTATGTGAGGGATATCTACTAAATCTCATCTCATTTAGGAGTCTTCAGAGTGTCTACAACATATTCCAAATAATATGTTTGTATCATAGTATTTAATGATGTATATTCCAATGAGCTTCTCTAGCCTCTAGAGTTCAAGGTGGGATATTATTTCATTATGTGAAATTCTCTATGACACGTTCATATATAGATATTGAAAAAATATGACCTCCTTAAATTAGGGCTTTCATGATCTTAAAAAGTGTAGGGATAGTTGAATATTCGATGAATTTACATAAAATATTGATGTCCATGCATGTTTTATTCCACATATCACATCTTCATGATTATTATTCTGAACAAAATAATTTTTTCTAATATGATGCTATAGAGATGTAGATTGATGCATTCTCTAAGGGGATTCCTTAAATATTGATTATTAGTGAATAATTAACTTCATGGAGGGGTAGTTACAAGGGTAATAGTGTTATGGAAACATAGGCTTATACAATATGATACATGGGAGATATGAACTGACACCAATACTCAGTGGCTAGAACAATTCATTGATGATTTCCTACCACCCTTGGATGTCTATCTTGGGGATGAGTTATTTTAATTTGGGGAGGTTGTGACATCAATAATTTCTAGATAGGTATGGTTTATTTTAAATTTGGAAAAATAAAAAATATATTTTTATTTATTTATCCCTGGTTTATATATCATTGGTCCAGTTGGTTTTTTTGAATATAATTTATTTGGTGCTAGAGCATATCAATATAACCAATTCATGGGGTGAATGAAATTATCGACATCAAAAATTATGACTAGAAGAAATGAATACTTATTTCATGGTGAGAGTTAAATGAAAATATTGAATATAATTCATGATATGAATTGGGTTTTCCTAGAAGGAAAATAATAACAACAAAATTCAGGAAGTTACATTGATTCATGTAGTTAATATGTCAAACCCCTTTATTTTTTAAAAGACAAAAATGCCACATTAATTTATCCAATTATTTTATCTACTAAAGGCCACAAAAAGAGATACTCCCATGCATAAACCAAGGCTTTGATCCATATATTACATCCATGCTCAGATTTATTCATAATTGGTTTTGTTGGATGTATATTAGTACGAGATTCATTCCTCTCCATTATTTTATTTTTTATCCAGCCAACACTGATGCTATTTTAGAGTGAGAAAATATTCCCAATATTCATTTACATTGTATATTTTATATATTTCATCCATTATTGATCAATGATAAGGATGATAATGGATGAGGAGGGATTTATCAACCATAGTTAGTTTGTCTAGTTTTTCCCCTAACATCTTGATATATTAAATGGTGAGTTGTTTTTCATTATTCCTGACCATTTCATAAAATAATATTTAATGTATCATAAATTATATTAATTGATTATTACATTCATAGAGTAGTTTTAAAATCACACAAATCAATGTAGGAGGTGACTATCTCATTGTTATACACCCTTATAGTTATTCCTTCCTTCATTTCATAGGAATATCCTACAATAGAATTATTTCGAACTACCCTTTTTAGTCTATTTAATTGATACTTATGAGTGTGTTCAATTTTAAATAATTGACCTTGGAAAGATATTTTTCCATAATTAAAATACCTTTTAGTCATGTTGTTCCTAAGATATACCATATTAAATGAATTTAACAATATGATTAAAATACATTTCTTGAACGGTTTAAATTTTATTCTAGCCATGGATAGTTTTTTATACCAAGATGAGGAAAATACATGGTATTGAATTAAAGACACATTGGATGGTATCGTAAAGAATAATAAATTGATTATGTAACTAAATTATAATAAAAAATACATGACACATGGGTTATTTATAGAACAACATAGTCTGTCTTAGTGTGTGAATGTCTGAATGACTCCCAGAAGTGATACATAGTTCCTTAGTGGATTAACTTGGATGATCTAGGTAGGCATTATTAAAATATTTTTCCAAGAGAGATATTATATTACAAATGTCATAAACCATAGTCGAACTCGGTGGGGTATAATTTATAACAAAATATTTATGATACATGTATCCTTATATGGATTCCTTGTATAACTTCATATGATGATGTGTTTATTTTTATACCTAGAGTAATACATGGGTTTCTTAAAAGAAACGCCTTGGATGAGCTTCGGATAAAAGTTACACAAAAACATGGGATACATTATCCATGCCAAAGAACATTATTGTGTTCATTCCATGATTTATATTGGTGTATTATGATATCACAACTATATCTTTATACTCATATTCCACAAGAGTTGGGGAAACCCTCTTAAGTAATGGTGGACACATTGGGCTTACACCTATTTTCCATAACATTGATGTATACATATATTTATAAGAACATATATTTCAATGTGTATATGTGCAGTATAAATAAATGCCTTTTTTATATATGAATTTACGTGGATTGTGACTTTTTTTTAGATACATATGATATATGTTTAAGTAGGTAGTGTTAGTCGGGTGTCCTATATGGATTTTGGTCTGATACATTGTATTTATTTACTATCATACATTTATTATTAATTTACCATTACTCATACAATATTAAAATAATATATTTTTCTTTCCAACATTGATGGTGGCTTACATAATATATCTCAAACCATGTTTAGGCCACCATTGGGTACACAGACACTATTTTGGGTTTCATTTAGGGACAAGGAGATGTTCCCAACATTGAAGGCTCAACATAATATCCACAAGTGCAATGTGGGAGTAGAAGAAAAATACATTTCTTATTATTCAAATTGAATATGTTGTTAACCTTTTTGTATTTTTATAGCATGTTATATATGTTTGTACCTCTATATAACATGTTTATTTTTAAATTCTTTATCTCAATGACATTATCATCAATATTAAAGATGACATTGATTGAGATTCAGAATATTTATTATATTTAGATGGGTTATTATGATTATACTAGTCAATATTGTTATATACCTCTACGAAACACTCAATTATTGGTTTTATAGTCTCCCATTATACCAGCATTGACCCATGCTGCTCATCAGTAACCTCTAGCATTTTGGGAGGCATGGTTATGGTCATGTAGCTGGACAGATTGGTAAATTATGAGTGAACTAAGCCTAAGATGCTACATATGATATATATTTCATTATTAATATTTTATATAAAGTAATTCCACGACCCAAATAAATTTAGAAGAACCATCAAGTGAAAATGTGAGTGAAAAAATGGTATGTATTCACCTGAATGCCCGTTTTAGTAGAAAATTATTAATAAATTAATAACATGAAATAATTAAGGAAAAATAAATAATTATTATTACATAAATATGATATTTTAGAATATTTATAATAAATATATATTTATTATAGAAGAGAATTTAATTTGTATGGAGAAGATGATACTTGATGTAGGTGATTTATGTTTCAATCCCAATTTAATTGGTATTGTATGTGTTTAAATATCTATTAATGAAAATATATCTTCATTATATAATAAACACCATTATATTTTCATATTCACTTATTATTGATTTAATTTTTATCTAATTTTAATTTTTTCCAATTTTAGTACATAAAATGTCTGATAATTGTTTTTTATGAAAAATTTAATTTTTTTCCAATCTGGTCATGAATATTTTTTTCTCTGTTCATAGTATCTTTAACTAAAACCCAATAATGACTTTATTGTTCTCCTATGATACAAAGAAGTCATTTTTTCCATGTTTCAAATTTTAAAACAAGGTTTCAACTAAATCTTCTAGCCATTTTTAATGTATTTATGGTGGACTGTTTACCAAAAATGTGAAAGGAATCTCTTAAATGTACACCAATTTAATAGATTTTTCCAAATTTCAGACACCTGAATTCACTAAATCTTACTTTAAAATAGTAAATGATTTTTTAAAAACAATCAATAATTTTAATTTTAATTTGTTATTTCTAATAATAAATTTTAAAATAAAAAATTTATATTCCACAATTTAAATTTTAATAATATTTTGAATAAATTTCTAATATATGATAATATCCTTTGATATTAATTACTATTTAATATATTTATTATCCAATTATTACATTATTATTATTTATTTATTGTTCAATGGATAAAATGAAGTTAGGTTTAATGAAAACATTTATTTTAAATGTGGTGTTCTATGATAAAATATTTAGGAATCCTATTACATTAATATATGTTATCATATATAAATGTGATTAATTTTTTAATTTCATTAGGCACCCATTTTAATAAATTATTCATATCTGGTAAGTTGGATCAAAATTATATATCTTTTCATTTAATTGGGTAATTTTATATTTACATCTCTTGAGATGATGATGATGAACAAAGAAAGGATTATGAATAGATTCATTCTCATATATATGATTGAGTTTAATTACTTTTATATAATCCCACAAAAATATGTATGGATATAATTATAAAAATATTTTCTCACAATAATATTTATTAGTATGATCTATTTTTTTCTATTCTAACATTATTATTTCTGAACATGATTCTGGTTAACATTATTCACGAGATTATTATTTCCTATTCTTATGAGGAATCATGTCCTTGTTATGACTCTTAATTGAGGATTAGTTCTATTATACCATAATTGTTAATGATTATATATATGAACTGATTTTGGATTTCTTGATTAATGCATCATTGGGTTTGATTATAAAAAAATGGGAACATGAACAAAACAAATTATCATACCTATATGATCATCTTATGTTTCAATGATTAATATATCTCATTATTATTGTTATTACTAATATAAACATTCCAACTCTTATTTTATCCTTCCTTATGATTTCATATAAATATTGTTAGTGTGATGAATAAATAAGCATTCCTTATGTTAATATATATGTTTGAGATGAATTTTTTTTACGAAAAAAGACATTTATATATCTAGGCACTAAATAAACAAAAATATTACAGTCCCATGTATTGTATTATTTTTAACTATTTTATTTATTCATGTAAAATGATGTAGTATTTCACTATCTAATTCCTAGTTCACATGAAGGTGAATGGTATTCAAGGATTAATATATATAGATATGTGTATATATGAACAGATGTACATATTATCAAGATTTTTTTCTTAAAGTGAATATATGTTGATTCTCCTATATAGGAAATTACATTAATATTATTATGTGCATTGAAATAATAGTTTTTTTGATATAAATATTAAAGTCCCATTAAATGATGATTTTATAGTTTAAAAAATTATTTTTAATAATATTATTTGTTTTTTTGTCTTAAGGTGGTTAAAAATAACTATCCTACCCAAAATAGTTTTTAGGGTGGACTAGTAAGTATAACACATTTTTATGCATCACTTTTGTATTTTAAATCATTTATACCCCCTTTACTATTTTTTACTCATTACTCCATTATGGATTTTCATTTCTTGGAAATTTTTGAAATATTTTGAGGTTGTTTTTAGGGGGGAGATTAATTATTTTTTTTCCTTGGTAGAAGTGATTGCGGATAAAATATTGGCTCATTGATGCTACATTTTGCTATGGTGTCTCACATTACTACGTAAGTCTCCATATTTGAAATAAATATTTGGTTTTTGTGCCATCTAGGGTGATATTTATAGATAGATATAAGTTGTTATCAAGACTCTTCATGAAAATCATGAAGGGGTGTTCATTTATGAAATATATTAATGGCCTAAATTTCTTAACATGGAAACTGTGGGAGGATAACTTCTTAATTTCATCCAATGTAATGCTTTTTTTATTTCATACCATTTTACATGACGATCATGATTATCTGAATTGATACCTCTTTTTAGGCCATATAATAATATAGGTAAATAAGATCATTTGAATGACATATGTCCCTATTTATTAAATTTATTGGGGGACCTTTATTATTTACATTTATTATCTACCTTCATCATTAAATGCATACTCGATTTAATTCAATATTCCATGTTCTTGATTGTAAATTCTGTATGTAATTTTTAAGTGGTTTAGAGAAAAAATTTAATTTAAGGGAATATATCAGGGATTTTTAAAGCGGTTCAAACTAAATAAATGGATTTAGGGGATATTACCTATACTAATTTTATAAGTGATTGTTTTAATTTATTAAAAATATTGAATTTGAATTTGGAAAACATAGATATTTAGTACTATATTTTATTAAATCTATTTAGGATAAAATAATTTTAAAATAATTTAAATTTATTTTTAACCATGGTGAAAAATTGAACTTATATTAATGATTTTATATGTGGAGTTTTAGGTGGCTATAGAGTCCCTAGCCCCAGTAGCTTGAATCAATTGTATAATTTAAATCATAATAAAAATATATACAAAATATCATTCAGAATTAATGAATCATTTTGTGTTCATGGTATACCTGGGAAATACATAAATTAAAATTAAAATTATAACTATAAAATACAAAAATTGTTATATTTTATAATCTCAGTATACCTCCTATTGTATCCCAACATATCAATCAGAAAAAACTTCTTGGTATCAGAATAAATTGAAACTGAATAAAGGGGTGATCTCAAATTTTTAGGGAGTTTTAGTGTATAGTTGAATATATAAATAATTAATGAATAATCCATAAGGAAAATTAAATAATTAAAAAATCCATTTAATCGATAAATTTAGCATAATATGTATGGAATAAATGATGATTAAATAATTCTATCTAAATAATTTAGAGATCATGAAAACATTTCCATGAATATTATAACTCATAGAAGAATCACCTGTAATACAAATAAATCAATTCATTATGATAGAATTTATATCTATGGTAAACATAAACACACAATAAAGGCATTTTCCAAGACATCTAATACCATTGAGTCCTCATTACAATACATCCACATTAATGGGTATAACCTTAACCAAAACCCAATCTAGTTTGTCTCCTGATACTTACCGATGTATTGAGTTGATATAAAGGACCCCACCTTTTAATTAACAATTTAAATTCATTACCCATATTAATTAGTTGAAACCCAATAAACAAAAACATTCATATTGAACATCTAACATATGAAATGTTAATACATTTTCCAATAAATAAACATAAACACGAATTATGCAGGACAATATGAGAAATGGTTTTAAAATTATATATCTACCATCAGAATGACCATAAACCATCCAAATAATGAATAATAAATGTATAAATGAATAATATCTCCACATTAACATTTTTTTAAAATGTTTTATTCCATTAATTTGATAAAATACCATAAAAATATATAAAAATTTATTGGGGGGGGGGAATAACCATTTCAAATTGATTTTTTTAATAAAAAATATAAACAATTGATTTTGATCCATTTTATTTACAAATATCCAATTAAATATTGTAAAATAAAATTTTAAACATTTATTGGTTGTTCTAGTGGAAAGTTCTATTTAGATCATAGATGTTAAAAGAATGATTCCTTCCACAATTTTGATAAATTCTAAAAAATAATTGTTTTAAAAAATAAAAGAAGTTTCCATTCTATTTTTTTAAACATAAAAATTGATAAAAATGGATTCATTTAAACAAATTTAAATATTAAAATACATTTTTTAAAAAATTAGAATACACAATTTTTTATGAAAAATTGATTCCAACATAATAGAAAAAAAAATTCACCATTTTATGAATTTTTTTCTTAATATTAATAATTACCAAAAACATTAAAAATGGAAGTATAATAAAAAAATGATTACTAATTAACATAGGATAACAAATTTTATTGATTTTAATATGTAGATATCACATTATTGTCCCATGTGGTACTTAAACAAAAACCAACATGGATAATTTTGAGATTGTAAAACAATCCAATAACATTATGGTATATTTTTAATTTTAACCCCATAAAATTAATAATTTCAATTGAAACATTAAATAACATGATGAAAAATTAATTTATACTATAACATAAAATAAATAAAATATATACACTTCCCAAATTAAATAAGTTGTGAATTTGATGTGTGTATTGTGGAAGAAAATATGATATTATAAACAGTAGCCTTGAATGAAACTTCTCATGTCCATTCTTTAACATCCATAATAATAAACAAATGTTTATTATTTACTTTATTATGAACCATTTTTAATTTTTATTATTTATTGTATTCAACTTATTTAAATATTATATTTCATTATATAATTAATTATGTTTATGTCGGATGTTTCGGTGATTTTTTCTCATGTGTCAAAAATAGCATTCGTATGATGAATAAGGATTAAGTGGAGATTATTCTAACATACAAAAAATACTAATAATAAAATAGATATCATGCATACACCTAATTAATATTTTTAAATAGATTATTTAAATATAATTGTATTACATTAACTATATTACCATCATTGAGACAATATGTCATACGTACACTTGAGAAACATTTCAACTTTTCAATAATATTTATGGATGGAATATAAGTATTTTTTATTCCATTAAAAAAATATAATAATAGACTATATACTATATTATTTCAGTAAATAGTCTTATTTATATCTTCCATGTGTTGTGGTTATTAATATATATTATCCTTGCATCGTGAATCAAACAATCCTCACAAACACGATTGACTTTATAATTTTTATATGTTAGAAAATTTATGATATATTATATTTTTAGAATCATGACTATCTCATTAATAACTCAATTATTTCAGTATATAGTTTATACTCATTATCATTATCCTTATCTCATTCCATTTAAAGCATCTTGAAAAGAAAAATCACATCACTTTATTAGGTGTTATTCAGTTGTACAAATGTATTACGTTTCATATCCCCTATAGAATTGAATGTAAACGAATTTATGTGATATAATGACACCATTTGTATATAAATGTTCTAAATATCATAATCATACATTATATTCATCATTACACCATACTGTGATAGGTGGAAATGGAAAAATTAATGGCATTGGTACGTGGGGTGGTAGTCTTTTGTACACACAATGAATGATTTTGAAGCCTATTTGATTGATGTGTTTTTTATTTTAGTTAATTAAAATTACATAATAAATTATTTCTTTATGTAAGGTTATTGGGTTATTATCTCACTATAGATTAATAATATTTAATGTTGGTGGAAGAATAAATAAATCAAAAAACTCTTAGATATGACTGTTTTCTCTTTTGAGACCACCTCTTTAAGATTATAGTAGTAATAATGATTGAATATATTTATCAAAAAATAGGATACTAGGTTGATAGTAAAGAAATATTTATATAATTTGTTTAGTTTTTACTGAATAAAATAAGTTTGATTATGTCAGTAAGGGTGGAATGAGGGTAGCATTTTATTTTTTATGTTACTTGAACTATTCTAATATTTGAAAATAAAAAGTTTTCCCCATATTGGGAACAAGGTTTTAGAAAAAGATTATTATAGATACACATCCATTTCAGTCTCTAAATATGGCCTTAATATATATTTTACATTGGTTTTTATTTCATTGATACCCTTATTATTTCAGTTTATCACCCATATAAATCGTCTTTCCTTAATAATGATAAATGATTTTTTCTATTTTTGAAATTCATTATTGTAATATATTATGTTAACATAATTATAAAATTTATGTCATGACTTGTCCCTCGAGGCCCGTTTTGTGACTACCCCATGCCTTCTATCTATATGCCAGTGGCTGGCGACTATCACCGAAAGGCATATTCCCAAAAACTGGGAAGGCACTGCATTTTTATCCTATAAACACGCACAACCAAGCACATCAAAAAATACTAACACAAGTAAATGTATAGAAAAACGAATGTGGAATGTAAGAGGGGCCAGAATACAAGACCAACTATAAAGGTACATGTACAACTGAGATACAATACGAGTAAATAAAGAGAAGGACATGTACTATGTTGTTCTTTGAGGTTCCTACCAGAATGGTATGTATAGTTCTCCTCCTCAGAACTCCACATTCCCCTGTCTCCTCAGTGTACTAACATGCTATATGGTCCACCTCCAGGCACCATCCAGTCTTGGAATCCTCAGCCTTGATCAACACTATCCGTCATCTGCATCAAACAGGACGATGTCCGGGCGAAGCCCGTGTAGGGGTGATTATAATGATACTCATTAGGGTCCTTGAGACCCTCAAGGACTCACAAAATCCACAAAGGATAAACCAAAAACACATAAACTAGTGACAACCCTACTTAGGTATATTCCCATATATATATATACAGAGGTTATCAAATATTACCCATCTCATTCATGAGGAAACACAAGGCCAAACCCCTTACCCAAAGTACAACTGTTCCATAAAGGAACGATTACCATGAAGGTAAGTACCACATAGGTACGCTATACAGATGAATAAAACAAAGGTAACACCACAAAGGTAGGTACCACATAGGTACGCCACTCAGAAGAATACCATAGAGGTATGGAATCGGCTCACACCATGTATAACATAGTTACAGTAGTAGAGATGATTAAATGTAACTACTGAATAATCTTACTCTGTTAAGAAGAAGTACCATGAAGGATACCAAATTACAGACGCACAAAGGATCCTAGTACATTGTCAGACCCACAGAGGATCCTAGTACATCGTCAGACCCACACCGGATCCTAGTACATCGTCATACCCACACAGGATCCTAGTATATCGTTAGACCCACACAGGATCCTAGAACATCGTCAGACCCACACACCATCCTACTACATCGTCAGACCCACACATAATCCTAGTATATATTTAGACCCAAAGAGTATCCTAGTACATCATCAAACCCACACATGATCCTATTACATCGTCATAGCTAGCTGTAGGGTTCCCGCACTATGCTTGCTTGTCTGTAGGAGGGTCTGCTCCTCAAGATACTTTTCGATACTCCAACATCCATGAAGTCCCACAAAGAAGTATCCCAAAAGGACCTCCATGTAATAGGGGACTCAACGCAATAGACGGTGCATCAATCAGACGCCTAGTCTGTATGTTATTTGCCTTTTAGTCTTGAGGGCCCGGTTTGATTCATGCTCGATTGAACCCGACCGTACCCCAACATTATCAAAATCTCAAATGGGGTATACCAAAAGTAACTTCTTGCTCCATGGTTTCTAGCACCGTAGGAGGTTCATCAAACGGATGCCCAGTGCCAATTTTTTGGCCAAAATAACATATAGGTTCGAAACTAGTTCGAGTCCGGTCTAGATCGGTCAGACCGACCCGGCCCAACCCGACTTGCTGGTTCCGGCCCTGCCCACTAGCATGGTTGGGCCCGCTTGGTGGCCTAGCTTCGCCGCATTTGGGGGAGGGGGGGGGGGGGGGGTGGTTCGCACAACCCCTTCCCTCCAACAATGAACGTACGAAGATGTTCATTTGCCAGCAGCACGCTGGACCCGCCGCAGGTCTGGGTCAGTCCTGCTTGGCCAGTCGAAATGGCTAAGCATTGGTCCTCCCAACGGCGTGTCGTTCGCTGCCACTCCGCGACCTTGCTCCGATGGTGTCACACCATGCACCGCCCCTCTGTGGTATTCTGAATGTCGGCCTACCTCCCATCATCGTCATGGCCCAACCCACGACCCTTCCTCACCGGGCCACACATACGAACGTCACCACCCCGTTGTGTGTTCGGCCTCTACTATCCTCCGCCCTTGCGCCACCATAGCCGACAGACCCAGACCCTTCTCCAGCGGCGCGGTTGCACCACCACCATCTTGGCAGCCGCCCATGGTGCCGACCGCAGCACTCGAGTTCCACTGGTTCCAATTATCGTCACCAGACACCATCCTTCTCCATCATGAAAAACATAATAAATATTACACACGATTTGCATAGTTTTTGGGCCATGTTTGTTTGGCTCGTACCCTCCACGTTAGAGTTGTAGCAAGCAACTCTATTATTTCTTGAATCACAAAAAATTATCAAGAATGGGTAAGGGGAAATTTAAAATAGTATACCCTAACTCGAAGGTTTGTTGACTTCTTGAGGAGGGAAGGACGAACGTCATTTTGTCATTGCTGAAGATTTCCCACGTTGGAGAATATCATGAGGAAGGAGACGATGTATTTGGAGAATGTCAACATTCTTGATTGGATAAGCATTTTCCATTGGAGAAGAAGAATTCCTCCAAAGTTCACCCCCAATTCCCCTTTTCTAATACCTTCCCCCAATTCCACAAAAATTGAATAGCCATCCTATTAAATTATGTTTCATTAATTTTATATAGAGTTGGACATTAATTTCAATGGTGTTAGCCTAATTAATTTAGAGGATACCAGAGGTAACCACCCCTAATAAAGAGGGAGTTTAAGAGTCAAGTGGTGGCCACCCTTGAATTCAAATTTGGGGTTTTATTTCGAGGGGTCCCCACCTCTATAACCCCATGTATAGAAGTTTAGAAAATAAATATGTTTGTTTTTTTATATTATTTATTCCGCCATGAAAAAGCGAAAAACTATTTTTCACCCTAAACCTACTGCGGTCAAGATGAAAGTCTCCTTAAGCGAATACTAGAGCTGCACGTTCAATGGTGGCCTCAGACAACAATTTCAAGCACCAGTTCATAAGATACAAAAACCAACTCACACATTTAATGAACGTACCAAAAAAGATCAAAAATTCATTCTGGGCACACTAGGCCTCAGAATCATGTGTCGTAAATTTTTGTAGACTAGTAAAATTCCTATATAATTTAAAAAATTTACATGTAATATCTTTGTCTTTACATTCACACCACCTCAGGGATTTACATCCCCATAAGACACAAAACAAACTAATGAAACAAGTGGGGGTAATGGGCACATATTTGAGCCACCCTCACCGATGTGCTCTCCTGGAGGTTCCCATGTTGCAGCGAACACACGATAGAAGTATAGACCACCCACTAAGTAATGGCTCTTTTCGATCCTCAATCTCTTCTGGAACCTCCATAAATGTTGCCCCACCATCACTGTCCAACTCTCCATTGTCGATGATGTGGTATGGGTCATGTACGTATCTCCACTGCTGGGATACATGGAAGAAGTCGTGCACTTGGTGAAACTGAGGTGGAAGATCTATACAGTAATCCACCTCGGAAACTCTGCAGAGGACCTGGATGGGTCCAATGAACCTTAGAGATAACTTTCCACCCCGACCAAATCTACACAAACCCCACCAGGGTGAGCCCCGTAGAAATACGTTGTCACCATCTTCGAACTCCAGAGGTCTCTGTCTCTTATCGGCATAAGACTTCTGCCTTCTCTGTGTAGTCTTCATCCATGTTTATATGATCTACACTTTCTTGGTGGTAGCACATATCATCTCTTGTCCTATGAGTGCTGACTCCCCAGGGTTAGTCCAGCACAAAGGTGATCATCAATGTGCCCGTAAAACACCTCAAAAGGTTCCATAAAAATGGTGTTGTGATAGTATTTATTGTATGAAAACTCCATCAAAGGCAATTGAACCCCCCAGTTGCAACCGAAGCTAAGGATGCAAGCACAGAGCTTGTCCTCAAGGTTCGGAATAGTCCAATCAGTCTAGCCATTTGTCTGAGGATGGAGGGTAGTGCTCAAATGAAGATGCTTCCTGAAATCCTCATGCAACCCCTTATATAGCCGGGTAGTAAAAAATGCATCTCGATCGGGTAAAATCACCGAGGGTACATTATATAGTCTCAAAATCTCATGCAGATAGAGGAATCCCAAGCTCTCTTCTGAACCCTTCTCTCTGATCGGTAGAATGTGGGTCGACATGGTGAGTTAGTCGACGATCACGTAGATAGAATCATGACCACTATATGTACGTGGAAGTCATATCATGAAGTCCATAGATATCCCATCCCACTTCATCTCTGGAACCTCTAAAGGCTGCACTAAGTCTGCTGGTACCTGATGCGCTACCTTCTCTTGCTGACAATTGAGGCACCGAGAGACAAACTCTGCTACTCCTTTCTTCATTACCGACCACTGATGCTATCGTCGGAGATCTTGGAACATCTTCACCACTCCAAGATGTCCCATTAAAAGGGATGTGTGGAACTCCCTCAACACTTCCTCCCGAAGTGACACTGGTACTATGGTACGTCCTTTGAAAATGATGACGTGCTCCCCACCTTCAGAAAATCAATTAGCTTCCTATCTTGTGGATATCTGAGAACATCGAGCCTTGCAGTCAATGTCCTTATGCTGCACCTCCCTGACTCATTTAAGGAGTGGGGGAGTGAATGTATGGGACTGAAGAAACACTACTCCATCCCAATCAATAAGGGATATCTGCAATGCGGCCAGCTGCTCTGTAGCATCACCTAGCTGTTGTATACCATAACTTCTGCTGAGTTCATCTGCTATGAAGTTCCCCATTTCGGGATTATAGACTATCTCGAAGTTATAGTCCTGTAGGAACTCAATCCAACACCGTGGTCTCAGGTTCTGGTCCTTCTAAGAGAAGATATACCTAAGACTCTTGTGATCCGAGAAGACTGTAAAACGCCTGCCCATAAAGTATTGTTGCCACATCTTAAATGTGAAGACCACTGCTACTAACTCTAGTTCATGGGTATCATAGTTTTTCTCATGGTATCTCAGCTATCGAGAACCACTTGGGATCACTTCTCACTCATGCATCACGACACATCCATGGTCGGTCAGTGATGCATCATAGTAGACCACGTAACCTACGCCCTCCTCGTGTACCCTCAAGATTAGGGCACTAGTCAGCATTTGGCTCCACTCCAGAAAACTCCACTAGAATCTCTCCGACCACACAAAGGGTTTCCCCTTCATTGTCAATGCTGATAAAGGTTCTGCAACTATGAAGAAATCTGGTACAAATATCCGGTTGTATCTGGCCAGACCCAAGAAACCATATACCTCCATCATAGTCATGGGTGGCTCCCAAGCATGTACCACCTCAAAATTTTCAAGATCCACTGCAACTCGAGCCTCCGATATGACATTTCTTAGAAAGTGAACCTCATTGATGTAAAACTGGAACTTTGAGAGCTTACCATAAAGCTGGTGCTCTTAGAGTGTGTCCAGAACTATCTGTTAATGATATGCATACTCCTCCTTAGTAGCCGAGTAGATAAGAATGTTATCAATGAAGACTACTACAATGCGATCAAGGTAAGCCTAAAATATTGTATTCATGAGTTCCATGAACACTACTGTGGAATTTCTCTTTCCAAAGGGAATAACAAAGAAGTCGCAGTGGCCATACCGATATCTAAAAGTCGCCTTCTGCACATCCTCATCTTGCACTCCGAGCGGGTGATATCCTGATCTCAGGACTATCACTGAGAACCACCGCGATCACATCAGCTGATCAAAGAGGTCTTAAATCCATGAGAGTGGGTACTTGTTGGTAATAGTCACCTGGTTCAGGCACTTTGATTCAACACAATGCCACAAGCTCCCATCTTCCTTATTGGTGAACAAAATCAGTGATACCCAAAGAAAAACATTGGTCTGAATGAATCCCATCTCTTGTAAGTCCTCTAGCTGTACCAGCAGCTCATGAAGCTCCGCGGGAGCCATATGATACGCTGGTGTAGATATCAGTGTTATCCTGAGGTACAATTCAATGTAAAAGTTCCCCTCTCTATGAGGAGGTAGACCTGAAGAACATCAGGGAAAAAATTCGCGTACTGTTCCACAACTACATGATAGATCAGACACTCTACATCAACCTCTCCAAGGGTAAGACTATCCAACTGATGAATGATGGGTTGTACTCTCCTCTGGGTAAGTCCTTCCTATGATACAAAGGCTTCCTTCTCACGGGTGAAGGTAAACCTAGCCCCATCTATGCGGTCACACAAAACTTTGCGCCTAATATAGTAAAAATGAGCATGGATTGTAGATAACAATTGCATACCCAACATGACGACATAAGGCCTCGATGTCACTACTAGGATATCCCAGCCGAATATCTCACCTCCTTGAGTATGCTCACACTACTAGAACCAGTGTGCAATCATTGATCCTGCTCCCGCAAGAGTGTCAAGCTGTAATGATTGAGCCAAAGGCTCCATCAGATCATCTGAGCTCCGAACACGGGTAGTGGCAATAAAAGAATTACCGGAACCTGTGTCTATAAATACTATAGATAAGGTGGAGTAGACATATATCGTACATTGTATCGTCTCCAGAGCAACATGGTCCTAGGTCTCAGCTTCCTCGAACTGAGCTCGCCCCTATCCCCCTGCTCCATGTGGTATGGGTGGTCCACAAGGTGGTGGTGGTGGTAACAGGTCGAATCATTTCCCACTGCCTGCTACACGACTAGCTCCTCTTCCATGTCTTCCTCCTCCCTACCAGCCTCTTTCGTCGTACCTCTCTTTCTGCATGGGCGGTCCTTCGACCATTTTTGATCCTCCGAATGACAGGTCAGACGGTCACGAGCCATGTGACCCTACCCGCTGCATTTGAAACACTTCATGTTTCTCACATTACTAGCTCTGTCTCCGTTACCCTGCATAACCGATCCTGAGTCATGAGGTCATCCACTTGTAGGTCTGGTTCTCATGGACATCTGTGATATCTATCTACTGCCAACTGTAGAAGAATTCGCTACGTGACATCTAGTGGTTGGTCTCGCTGCTGATGACTACTCAGAAAGAAAACTCTCTACTAATAGGGATCTCTCTAAAACCCCCGCCAGCATCGGGATGCTGAGAAAAATCATTGAAGCCCTGATTTCCCACCTGAGTCCCTGCTCAATGGTTCAGGCCTTGAAGAACGGGTCATGAACCATATCAGTGGAGTAGCGTGAGGGGTTAGTGAACCTCGTTGAGTACTGAGCGACAATCATTCTACCATACTGCAGATGAATAAGTTCCTATATGAGCACTACATGAATAGTCATTGGAACAAACTCAACCTGAAATAGGCTCTCAAAGTCATCCCAGAGAAGTGTCACCTTTTTGTGAACATAGAGCATCAAACTACACCATCTTCCTGCCACTGCCTATAGAAGTATAGCAGCAAGGATTACCATGAGATCAGCCGGTGTCCCTAGCAGTCGAAAGACTCTCACCACAGCCTCTATCCAATCTTTAGCCGCGTCTGGGTCCATCTCACCATAGAACCTCGATGGAATCTGGCGCTGGAACTCGTGAAAATCGCTCAAGAGGCATGCAACCTCTGCTTCTAGGGATGGTGGCATCGGTGGCCCAACGGGTAATGGTAACGCTTGTGCCTCCTCTGGTGCCTCTACTAGAAGAGGGCCCTACACCAAGGCCTCATTACTCAGTGGGCTATCAGCACGTACTATACACGGAACCGTAGCTGGCTGTCTATGTTGAGGCATCCTGAAAAAAATAGGTGTGCCATGGTCAAAAAATTATACCTGGTGAGCTAACTCAAAGAGACAACAAAGAAAACTCTTCAAAACACATACACAATCTGTGTTTTTGTGCACTGAGAGGGAAATCAAGAAGTCAGAGTCCTGGTGTATGGATATATCAGCCGCTGCACAAACACTGGATTCTCTAAAATGATAACCACACTCACCTCACTTAACACTATAGTCGTTAGAAGATCAAAGTCATATGTTCGATGGTAGAACAGACTATTGTGATTCCATTTTTTTATGACCGGTCCCCCGGGGCCCATGTAGTGACTACCTCATGCCCATCCTTCACAAGCCAGGGGTCGAAAACTAGCACCAAAAGGAATATTCCCTAAAACTAGGAAGGCATTTCTATTATAAACTATATACTCACACAACCATGCACACAACTAGATATGAACACAAGTAAACTGTATAAAAAAAATAATTCAAAAAGTAAGAGGGGCCAGAATACAAGCCCAACAGTAAATGTACAAGTACAACTAAGATTCAATACAACTGAAGAAAGGGAAAAGAAACTACTGGGTCGTCCTATGAGGTTCCTACCTAAAGGGTATGTACAGTTATCCTCCTCACCACTCCACTTACACCCATCTCTTTTATGTGCCGACTCACTGTATGGTCCACCTCCAGGCACTATCCAGTCTTGGTATCCTCGGCCTCGATCAGTGATGTCCTTCTTCTGCACTATACATGACAAGGTGCGGGCGAAGCCCATGTAGGGGTGAGTATAACAATTCTCAGTAGGGACCCCGAGACCCTCAATGTCTCACAAAATCCACAAAGGATAAAAAACAGGCATATAAACAAGTGACAACCCTACATAGGTATATTCCCATACATATACCTATGTTATCAAATATTACCCATCTCATTCATGAGGAAACACAAGTCCTAACCCCTAAGCCAAAGTATAAATTTTCCATGAATGGAAGATTACCGCGATGGTAAGTAACACACAGGTATGATACACAAAAGAATAACACAAAGGTACACCATAAAGGTAAGTACCACACCTGGATGCCACACAGAAGAATACCAACCAGTTATGGACACAAATCACAATAGGTATAACATTGGTACATTAGTAGATATGATTAGATGTAACTACTAAATCATCTTACTATATTAAAAGGTATACCCATGATTGATACCAAATTATAGACCCACATAGGATCCTAGTACATCGTCAGACCCACATAGGATCCTAGTACATAGTCAGACCCACACATGATCCTAATACATCGTCAGACCCACATAGGATCCTAGTACATCGTCAGACCCACACATGATCCTAGAACACAGTCATACCCACACATGATCCTAGCACATTATCAGGCACAGACATGATCATAGTACATCGTGATACCCACACACGATCCTAGTACATCGTCAGACCCACACAAGAACCTAGTACATCGTTAGACCCTCACAAGATCTTAGTACATCGTCAGACCCACATAGGATCCTTGTACATCGTCAAACTTACACAAGATCCTAGTACATAGTGATATCCAGCTATAGGGTTCCCTCTCTATGCATTCTTGTCTTTGGGAGGGCCCGCTTCTCATGCTACAGGTTGATACTTCAAATGTCACTAAATCCCACGAAGATTTATCCCAATGGACCTCCATGTAATAGGGGTCTCAACACAACAGACTGTGCGTCAATCTAACACCTAGTCTGTATATTATTATTCTATTAGTCCCGAGGGCCCGGTTGGATTCATGGTCGATCCAACCCAACCGTATCCCAACATTATCTAAATCTCATGTAGGGTATACGAATAAGACTATATTGCTCCAAGGTATTCAGCATCGTATATTTCTCATCAAACAGATGCCCAGTGCCAATGTTATGGCCAAAAAAACGTATAGGTTCGAAACTGGTCCGGGTCCAGTACGGCCCGATCAGACCGACGTGGACCGACCTGGCCCGCTACTTCCAGCATGGCCCGCTGGGTCCGGCCCAACCTCCCAACGCGGCCCGTCCCACGCTGGGCGGCCTGGCTTGGCTGCATGTAGTGGGTGTCACCGGCCACACATCCTCAAACACCAAACGACCAAAGCCATTTTCTCGCCAGCCGCACGCGGGACCTACGACGGGTCCCACTCAATTTATCTCGGCCGACCGAAATGGCCGAGCCTTGGTCCTCCCATCGATGCATCGTGCACCGCCGCTCTGCAGCCGGCCAAACTCCATCCATTCTCCGCCCTACGCCGTGGCCATGTGGGTCGTGACCCCTTGCTCTTTTGGTGGCACGTCATGGGTCACACCTCCACGGTCGGCCGAACGCCGACCATCCTTCGTTCGCCGCCATGGAAGATGGAAAAACCCTTGCTCACCGGGCGGCACACCCCTTTCTCACCGAGCGGCGCGACCGCGCGCCGCCGCCCCATCATGTGGCCGACCTCCACTGGCCTCTCCCCTTACTCCGCTACGACCGACAGACCGCAACCCTTCTCCGGTAGTGCGATTGTGCCACCACCGTCTTCACGGCTGACCGAGGTACCAACCTCCCTTCTCAAGTTCCACCGGTGCAAATTTCTGGCACTGAATTTTGTCCTCCTCCATCGTGAAGAATGCAACAAATATTACACAATATTGGAAGAGTGGTTGGGCCAGGTTCCTCTGCCCAGCACCCTCCACGTTAGAGCAGTAACAAGCATCTAAATTATTTCTTGAATTACTAAGAATTATCAAGAATGGGTAAGGGGGAAATTTAAAACATCAAGCCCTGCCTCGAAGGTTTCTTGACTTCGTTATGAGGGAAGGATGAATGTCGGTTTGTTGTTGCTAAAGATTTCCACATTGGAGAATGTCACGAGGAAGGAGCAAAAGTCATTGGAGAACATCAACATTCTTCGATGTAGAAGCGTTCTTCATTGGAGAATAATAATTCCTCCAAATTTCTCTCTCCATTCCCCTTTTCCAACATCTTCCCCTAGTTCCACCAAAAATTAATATCCATATTATAAGAAAATTTCATTAATATAAATTAGAGTTTGCCAATAATTATGATGGTTTTGGCCTAATTAATTTAGAGGATACCTAAGGTCACCTCTCTCATTAAAAAGGGAGTTCAAGAGTCGGGCAGTCCTTACCTTGGAATTCATGTTGGGTGGTTTTAGTTTGGGTGGTCTCTACCTCCATAACCCCATTTAGAGAGGTTTAAAAAATAAAAATGTTAATACTTTTATTTTTCTATTCCTCTATAAAAAAGTGACAAACTGTCTTTCACTCTCGACCTACTACGGTCAAGGTGAAAGTATCCTTAAATGAATAATGACACTACAAGTTCAACGATGCCCTCAGATTTCAATTCCAAGAACTGGTTCAAAAGTTACAAAAAACCACTCGCAGGTTTACTAAACATACCTGAAAAAAAGTTCATTAATTCATTCCGGACACATCGGGCCTCAGAATCATGCACAGTCAATTTTTGCGGACTCGTAAAATTCCTATATAATTAAAAAACGTTACATGTAATTTTTGGGTCTCGATAATATAAATTAATGTGATTCTAAATATTGGATTCATTTTCTAAATGTAAATTCATATAATTGGTAAAAATATAATTTAATAATAATTATGCCGATGTGAGGAGAAATCATGTTTTCAAAGGGAAAATGTTCAAATGGTTCAAATGATATCATATCACATTTCAATATGAATATTATTTAAAAGATATAAAATATATTAAATGAAAATTGTTTTACATTAAAATAAATTTATAATATTAATTACATTTATAGATAATTTATATAAAAAGATATTTTTTAATTAACATTCACTATTTTTTATTATTCTGAAAAATGACACTTCTTAGAAAAATTAAATGAAAATCAACATGAAATAATTTCAGATTTCAAATTTACAAAGTGGATCTATTTTATGAAATGTTTAAATTTTTTTGTAAAATATACATTGAAATTATCTGCACAAAGCATGACTAAATCAACTTTTTTGAATTATACTATTTTACACAAAACATTAATTTGAATTCAAATGGTTTTAATTTTATCAATAATAAGTAGATATCCATTTTATTTATTTTTCTAAATGTAAAAACAATATCATTTTCGTAATTTAGTTATTATTATTTATACATAATAATTCAATACCTTCGATATAATAGTAATTATTAAATGATAGTGTTTTAAAAGAGTGTCATGTTTCACTCAAACCCATTGTTCTATGCATTAAATGATATTGATTTGATTTAATTTTACAATAAATGAAATTATATTAGAATGTCGTGGGATTTTATACTTCATTTTATCAATAGTTTTAATGGCATACATTCTATCTAATAAGATTTTCATATTTTAAAATCATGGGGTTTTACATTCTACCCCTAAATTAAATTTCATACTCACAATATAATTAGGATCTCTATAATCAAGGATTTATAATTTGAAAATACCCATCATGAAATATCATATCATGAGAACATTTGATAAATCAACTTCTTGATTAGTTAGTAGGGATGTAAAATGTTTATATGGAATAACACATAACTAGGTTTCCATGTAAAAGAACATAAGTGCTTAGTGATGATAGGGAAATGGAATAAAATATAAAATAATTATAGGTATTGATGGAGTTAATTAATAATATGAATAAATATTATCAAAGGATCGTTAGGAACTACAAAACCATAGATTTGTGATTACTTAAAAGTATATTTGATTCATATGAAACAAATGTAATATGATAAAAAAATTTCAATATCTTTTTACAAATTTAAATAAATAATTTTAAAATATACTAAAATATTTAAACATATTTATTTGATATCTTTCTATTTCATAAGAATAATTTCATCTTTTAGTTGTAATTAGATCATATTAAGATTAATAACTTACTTGATGAATTGAATAAAAAATGATTTATCCCTAAAGAACAAAAAATATTAAATAAAATGTCGTTAGATAAATAATTGTATAATATTTCATTCCATTGACATGTTGTTACAATTATATAATAAAACGTTACTAAAATTATTCCTATATGAATAAATATTGATCTGGTTTAATAATACATTATCATCTACAACCTCATCCAATGTTCAAATTAAACTATTTCATAAATGGATAACCTTATTACCCATAAAAAATATTTTGACAAAAAAACCTTAGAAATAAGGGTAATAATTTTTCCAAATGACCTTGTAAATAATCCCCCAAAAAACATGTAGGAGATCGTATACATTACATTCCAAACATGCGAGTACCTTTATCACGTGTCCTGTTAAAAAATGATAACTACATGAATTACCATAAACATTATTCAAAACATTAATTCTAAATTATTCTACAAATAAAAGACAGTTTTTTTGGATATATGCCTTAAATAAAAAAAATTATGTTAACTCTGTCAATGATATAATAAACCACATTATCAACAAATCATTAATCAGTTCCAAGGTAGTCAGATGTATCAAATTTATACTATCAATGTCAATCATATATATACCCAAAATCATAATATCCTCACCATTAACATATTAATTGTTATTTTCCCCCCAATAATGTGTTTACCAGGAGGTTTGCATTTCCACATATTCATTTTTTGGGTCATTGGCATCGTTCAAGATACGATTTCAAATCCAAAATGAATAATGCCTATAGTAGAATCCATATATATTTGATAATTATTGTTAGTAGGATATCGTTTATGAAATATTCAAATTGAATAATTGTTGATTAAAAAAAGAATATTATTTTATACTTATTGTTTTTTGAAATAGCATAATGATGACATCAATCCATTCGATAATTTGGACTTATATTACATCGATATAGGTGTGTATAATTATATTATTTCCCAAATTCCTATAGTTGAAGTGTTAAAAATTTGGAATATTATTCATGGCCAAGAAATCGTAAATGAAGATTTATTTGTCTCTACACATCTTGTAAAGTCCTAATCCCTTTAAGGATTTTCTAGGATGTTTCTCTCCACGGTTATCACATATGGGAAAATAATTCATTCCCTTCTTCCCATTATAATCCTTTTCTCTTTAGACCTAATTTCTCTTCCTTCATATATATTCATAAATTGTTATATAATTCATTTTATGTTTTATTACCATATGATATTGTGTACCCATATGAATAGAAAGCTTAAGAGACTATTTAGCTTTTAAAGACTAGCATAATCTAATTAATTAAACAATCATTTATACAATTCATATTGCATTAAATGATGTAGTTCTAATTACATATGTTATGATACATGTTAAAATGTTGGAATGTACTATATTAGATAATATAATTTTTACACACATTTTATAATCACAAAAAAATTGAAATACATAACATAAATTGAAAATTTTATGAATATATAATTTCAAAATATTAAACATTTTTTATTTTGGGATGTATTTATTTTAAAATCCATTATAATGGTATTTATGAAAAATGTGAATTATCAAAAGAATATCCCCCATGGCTACCATACTAGGTGCTATGTAAGACATGTTTTCATGAAAAATATTGGAATCTCTTAAATTCCAATGCACCCTTTTCATATTTATTACACCTATGAACATTTTTTCCAGAACAACATACATATATAGTAAGAATACATGGATGTATGTTCTTGTAAACCCATATAATAGTTTCTATAGAAAAAAAATTGTTGGTTATTCTATAAATATCATCAACATCAATCATATGGTTATGTCCCCAAATCAATATTTTCCTAAATATAGCACCCATGTTTTATATTAATCTTTATCAGATTTCAATAATGGAGACTCCAACAACATTAGCGCATATATAGTTTAATATTTTTTATATTGAAAAAATATATTACAAATAGTTTCCTAAAATGTTTAACAGTTTAATAGGCTTAGTTGATTATATATATATATATATAATTTACATTAAATGTTAAAACATAAAATACACAATATAAATTCATTGAGGAGTACATTATTCCCCATTTCATATCGCTACATATAAATATAAAAACATATTATTATCAATGGAAAAGTAAAGCATAAGAAATTGGTGACAATGGATTCTCATTAGGTGTAGGAATACAATGAAATATATGGATAAATAATCCACTATCAATATGTAATGGTAAATAAATAAAATAGATAAAATTTTTAAATAATATTATCCTTATATGGTAATAATAAATAATGATCAAATAGTTACATATAAGTAATCATAACAGCTTGAAAATGTAACCATGCATATTTTAATAAATCAAATAATCATGTGAAATAATAATAAATAAATTCATAATGGAAAAATTACTAATTAACGACACATAAAAAATTTTAGGGGGGCATATCACAATACATCTAGTGTCGTTGATGCCTCAGACCAACTCATATTTGTAAATGGGTATGTCCTCACCAATACCCCAATCTAGTTTTTTGTGATACCTAAAAATGCTTTAAGGGTATAATATACTCTTTTATCCTCTAATTTAAATTAAAATTAATTCCATATATGAATTGGTTGAAAAAAATTAATATAACCATTCGTATTAAAAAAATTGCATACAAAATGTTAATACATTCCAAAATCAATAATCATAATAAAAAACATCCAATGTTATACAGATTATTCTAACAAAATTATACATCCCTATTCAAACATATCATAAAATATACAAATATATATTAAGGATTATGTATTTAAAACATAACCACAATATATTATAATATCAATAAATGGATGATGTTGTGGATTGTTAGAAATTCAATAATAATATCATTGAAATCAATTTCTAGAAATGTTTCATTTTCAAGTATAAAATATTTTTAAAAATAACATTTTCATTAATATTTGTAAAACCTATTATTTTTTAAAAAATTAAAACATGTAAAATATTATTTCAATAATTGAATTATCTTGAATGTGGACAGCTATTTTCATTTCATACATTTTAAAAAATATATTCTATTCATGTTTCTCAAAACATACAAATAATAAATTTTCATAAAATGACATGATCAATCCTTTGAAAAAAATTATAAAGAAAATTATTGTAAATATTACATTAGAAATAATTTTTCACATGGTAATAATAATTGAAAACATTTTTAGAAAACATTTTTTTAAGAGAATGTCAATCTGACCAAAATGAAATATGAATTTGGATTTTTTTAAAGACATTTGGGAATAATATTAAGTACCTATGTGAATAAATATGGTTATAATTTGGTGAAAAGTATTTTAATGACCACATTAGGGTAAAATATATTGATTTATGATATTAATATCAAAAAATTCCCTTATGGAATACTTAATCAAAAACATTCTTGAATAATGTTAATTTTGTGAAATAAACCTTTACTACTATGGTAACTTTTGAATCATAAACCCCATTAATGAAATAATAATAACTGAATCATTAAAAAAACTAATATACATTAATTCATGATATATCATGTAAAAAAGGTATGCACATTATAAAAAACATATAAATATGTTTTTAATATAGAATATGTATCATATAAATAAATGTGAGAAGAGAAACCCATGCAATTAGTCTGACATTTGACATATGTTATTTATCATAAATAATAAAAAAGATAATTTAATTATTTACATTGTTGGGAAAATATTTTATGTTTATTATAACATTCATTTAAATTAATTCCATGTTATATAAGATTACTTATTCATTTATGTTTATGTTGTATTTTCAATGATATTGTGATTATGTGTGAAAAATGAATTTGGTAGGTTGACTATAGTAAAATATTTAAATATTTAAAAATATATTTTTTAAAAATAAAGAAATATTTATTGTTTTTACACATAATTTATTCTTCTAACATCAATAATTTAAATATGGTTTTGAAAAATGATCAACTTAATAATATTGGAGAAGGTATTTCGAACATACGAATGAGTACTACTTCCATTTTTGAATGAAACTTATAGAATGATTTGAAGAAATATTTTATCATTATATAATGAAAATAAAATTTTATATAACATATTGTTTAATTAAATATACTTATATATATTAACAAAGCATTTTGTTGATGAAAATAGAACCATAGTTCTATAGGAATACAGCAGTCCACACATTGAATACAATCATTACTATTTTTTAGTGTTAGAATGGAAATGATATATTACATTTATAAAATGATAAATATGTCTCAAATATAATAATTATGTAATTTTTATCAAATTAATTCATTATTTTTATCATTATCATCTTCCATGTAAAGCATTTGTCAAAGAGGAATCACATTTCCTCGTTAGGTGGTAGTCATATATTAAAACAAGTGACGATATCATATCCCTTGTGGAATGAAAATTTAAATAATATGTATATGACATAATGAATCAAGAGGTATAATTATGTTATAAATATCATATAAATAATTTTTATTCATCATTATTTTCAACAGTGATTGGTGGTAAGGAAAAAATGAATGACAACAGTTTGCCAGACTGTAGTCTACCATACCCATGAATAATGATTTTGCAATCACTATGATAGAAGTGGCGATGGTTTTTGGTAATTTTATTAATAAAAAATATATTGATATATTTAATACACTATGATTATTATATAAATCTTTTTTAATAATAACTTATAGATTTAGAGGATGAAATAAAACAAAATTGAATATTTAGAAATTTGATCTCTTCTTAGAAAACCACTTTAAGATTATACCTAATGTATTTATAGAATAAATTTATAACACGAGAAATGATACTGTTATAATGGTATTGAATTTATGAAGTTTGTTTCGTAGTTATTTATCAAATTCAATGGGTTTGAAGGATTAAAAAATAGGAAGCATGGGTATCCTTTCATAGGCGAGGAGAGTAGAACACTTGTTATTTTTTAAAATAAGTAGATGTAACCATGTTTATCACATTTAAAAATGGTGAAAAATATATTTTTCTATAAGATATTTCTTTCTAGAGTATAAGTATTCCCCTAAAATAGATTTTATTCTTAGGTTTTGGTCATTTTAGCTAATATCCTTTTATTTTACCCATAGTGAATCAATTTTTCTGTTGACCACAGTAAATAATATTTATAGATTTTAAAATCCCGAATATTATGTAGTTATTTCTAATATATTATACAATAAAAAATATTATGAGTCAAAATATGGGAAAAAGTCATAATGAAATCATATAATTTGACAAAATAAATTTAATATTAATCCTGCATAGGTGAAGATAAATCGTGTTTTGTATAGAGAAAATTTAAAACAATTCACAAAATTTTTATGTCACAAATAATTATGAAAATGATTCCAATGATTTAAATTTTAATTATACATATATAATATAACTAATTTTATTTTAAATCCAACTTATAATACTAAATTTATCTTTATGAATAAATTATACATAAATATAGTATTTAAATAAAAAACAGTATTGTTCACTATTAATCATAAAATGTATCATTTTATGAAATATATAAAAATTGATATTATGATAATATTAAAACTATATAATAAAAAATGAATTTTATTTTATTACCAAAAATATTAAATATAGTTTAAATTAATTTTTAATTCTCTGTCTAAATCGATAATAAACAACCATTTAGAAATATTCAGAATTAAAGAAAGATTTTATTTTTCATTCAAATAGTTGTAATTTTATGTATCATAAAGATAACTATATTGAATTTATTTTATAAATTTGTAGCAAATTTAATTTTAATAATTTTGTTTTTACTATTCATAACTACCAATTTAACATTTATTTATAATTGTAATGTTTAATTAATAATATTTTACTCAGTTATTCATTTCATTCTAACATGGTGTTGCGTTCATTTAATAATATTAAAGAGATTTAGTTTATCTATATGTTAATATATTATAAATTATTGAGGTGTTTTATATCATTATATTCTATTTGTTTTAAGTCAAACATTCGATCAAATATGGTTTTAATATTTTAAAATATTGAGGTGGTATAGTTGTGGCATGTTGAGGGATTATGTACTCATGAATGTATTACATCTTTGTTGATATATTACAATACAATTATTAAATGAACAAAAACCTCAACTAATTTATGGAATTTAGATTAGATTTATTTTTTGACATTCAGAAGCGTCTTTCCATCACATGATTTAACATTCCATTATTTATTTTCAAAAAATGTATAGTGCTTCAACTTTTAAATAATTTATGTTGGATTAGAATGATTTTACTACTTTATGTCATTTTAGGTGACTATTAAAGTAGTTTATAAGCATATAATTGTAGATATGGTCATTTATATAGGATAGTTTCCATGGTTTAAAAAGGGATATTTTTTATAATATGTATTATATTTGACTGGTTTATTTATATCTAATTTTCATTTTTTTTATATATCTAGTATATGGAGGGGTATGTTTAAATTATTTTGAAAATCTTTATTGTGCTTAAAAATTTATAGTGTAAAACCATGAAAAATTACTCTTATGAAATACATAAATATTATATTAATCCCATGGGTATCAGATATTCATCTCAAGCTAGTATTTGATAGGTATTTATAATCTTTATATGGAATCTTGGGCTTAGTCATTACACCTAACATGGTTTTCCATCAGTGCAGATGAGAATTCTTGATCCCTAAACTCTAAAAAATAGTGACTAGATCACATTAATATTTACTTTAAGAGGGTTTCATGGTCAAAAAACGATATAAACTTATCATAGAAACTACCATGAATTTGGAATGAATGATTCATATATCAGAAAAAATGGATACAGTAGTGTCAATATAAATGAAACAATCGGATTGATTCTCAAAATAGATATGAAATATAATAAAACAATTAATCAATTCATGAAGTATAAATAATATATGAATCTTATAAATAAATTATTTTGACAAGGATGATAAACAAAAATTCTAAATGAAAATGAAAAAAACCAACTACCAACAATCACCTTTTAATGAACGTTCAGCCAAAACATCCTAGGAAAATCATATAACAAAAAAACATGAAACGTGGAAGATATCAAATCACCAAAAACTGAATGAGAACATTAGAGTATTATATAATCAATGGTATATGTATAATTTGAACTAAAATTCCCTATAAAGATTCACTAATGATTTTTTTTAATTTCTATTCCAAATAAATTTCATGGATTCTATTTTGAACCATAAATAAAATAAAATATTTTAAATTTTTGGTTTGAGGATACCAAAAAATATTATATAAATAAGTTATAAAATACACCCCATTGCATTATATAACAATGTGTAAATATATTTTATTTATTGAGACACCTTTAGACCATGAAAATAGTATCCTTTAATAAATTAATGAAATAATCACAAACCCATTTCATATGTCAAATGAATTTTTTTTATAATCACCTTTTTATAAAATACACATCAATTTCTATTAAAAAAACCCTTACTAAATCTATTATAAAAATGATATTTAATGTCAATAAAGGAAATAAATTACTATAAAACAAAACAACATAGGCACTAATATATCTTGTAGAACAATAAAAATAAACATCAAATGTAATATTTCCATGAAATTAAATCAACGTCAAGGGAATAATAAAAATAAGTGTATAGATTCTATGAAAAATTTCTAACTACAACAATAAATAAATGGAATTTCCCTATAAATATTGTTATCCAACATTAACCAATAGACATATTCCAAACGACTAGTAAAAAATTATATTTTGATTTAAGTGTTTTATACTTAAAAATTTATGTTAAAAATATTTTATTGATGGTTTCAAAAATAACAGATATTAAAATCAAGAAAAACACATTTAGCATATTAGTTTCAAAAAATGACGTGGTAAATTAGTTTTTTAGATAAATTTATTTTAACTGATGTGGAATGTGAATTTTGAAATCCATTTAAAAAAATAGACATGATAAACTATGTTTTTTATTTTAGTTATTATAAAAACGATGTAAAAATAAATGAAAATTTTGGTTTCCTGTATCAGTTTAATAATAACTAATGTGAAAGCGGAAATTTTAGATTACGTCAAAGTGGAATATATTTTTCTACTACACACCATTTGAATTTTAAATTTAAATGAAAAAATTATTGTACAATTTATTTATTTTCAAGTGAATAAATATGCTATCATTCTCCATATATATTCCTTCTGTGATCAAATATTTCAACCATTATCAATATCTCACATATTCAACTCTAAAAATCTTTATCAATGTTCCACTAATTCCTCCTTTACTGAACTCATCATGGTATTCATATCTATTTTCCTATGACTTAATGTGTTTGTTGTTTTTAATCAATTGATACCCCCATTTTGTTATTACAGTTCTCTTATCATGATGGATCCCCCTTCATAAGATTTTGAAAATAAAAAGGCTCATCTGGAGATTAAAATTTCATCGATGCCGCAAAATATTATTCTTCCTAAGGAGTTATATCATCCAAATAATTTTATATTGACGAAGAATTTGAAAAGATTGATTTGTTTTCCATGATTTATATTCGTTTATCGAGATTCTACTATGTTTCAATGATCTTTTTTTTCTTTAATGATTATGTATTATAATCTAATAGAGAAATTGTATTAGAAAATAATAATAAAATTATACTTTTTTACATCGGTTATTTTATAATAAATGTAAAATATTTATATATTGTATGTAAATAAAAAATAACTGAGGTAAAACATACGTTACAAAATTTTAATGTTATTTTAAAAAAATCTAACGTAAAAGAGAGATAAACTAATTTATCTTGTTGGTTTTAAAAAAACCAAAGTGATAAATGATTTTTCCAAATAGTGTTTTTTACAAAAACTATAAAAATTATTTTTACATAATTTATAAAAAATATACATGATAAAATAAAATATCGATGATGGTTTTTATAAAACTAACATGAAAATCCTTGAAATTTGTTTTTTTTCATGTCCGTATTAAAATAACCGACATGACAGATGATATTTCAAATTTTTAAAAAGAGGTATTCAATTTTTTGACAATGCACATTTGAAAATTTCAATTGACATGTACAATTTATTATATCATGATTCAATTTTCAAGTGAATTTATATTATTCCACATTTAAGATGTATTCCTATCACGATTAAGTATGTTGACCATCATCAACATCTCACTGACTCAACTGTTCAAATATTAAACATTGTTCCAATGAATATTGATTTGAAAAAACATCATGGTATATATTTTATTATATGATTTTTGTGTTTTTGGATGGTTTTCATAATTGACACACCTTTTAATAATTCAAATTTTCTTATCAATAATGTTCCCTCTTCACATGATGCTAAAAATGGATCATTCAGAAATTAGAACTGCATCAAATCCAAAACAACTTTGGTTACCTAATGAGTTAGTTCATCCAAAGAAATTTATAATGAAGAAGACTACAAAAATATTGAAAATTATGATAATGTTTTTTGTTTCTCTCTCCAGATTCTATTTTGTTTATGTGATACTTTTTTCTTATAACGATCATGTATTTCTAACTACTGGAGTAATAATATTTGAAAAATAAAAAAATCTTATTTTATTTTAGTTATTTTATAACTGACATAAAAAACTGGATTATCTATGTTTTCACATCAGTTATAAAATAAACAATGTCAAAAAGATAATATCAAAATTGGTTAAAAAACCAACGTGGTATGTCACTTTTCACATCAATTATAAAATATTTTACATAAAAACCCATTGAAATAACAACATTTATATCAGTTATATTAATCGATGTTAGAAATTACGATTTATTTAGAGACATTAAAAAAATATCCTCTAAAAATGATATTAAAAACCTGAAAAATCAAATGTAATTTTTTTACTCATGATTTTTTAGTAATCAATATATCAAGGTAATCATATCATTTCTAAATCCAACAGGCTATAAAGTCTATATATGGAATTGGCAAGCTATTTTGGACCATATATTCCTTCCCATTATAATTATTCATTTGAAACAAACATATATTCCCTTGTTAGTGCACAACCAATACTTGGAATATTAATTATAAATGTTATGTACTAACATTCAAGGATTTACATGATAGTTTTAAAACAAACAGTGAACAAAATATCAAGACAATGATTTCTCACATGATCAGTAATAAAACACAATAAATAACTCGTGGATATCACCGCCAACACCAACACAAGAGACAATTAATGTAACATTCATAATGATCAAATAATGGCTAGAAATGAGAAAAATCCATCACAGGGGACCAAATCCATAATAGTCACATCTATTACAATTTTTTCACATGTTTAAAAAAATTAAATGTGGAAAATGGGAAATACATTAAACAACTATTCAAAAAGAAATTCCACTTTCAATAATTCTGAAAATTTGATCATGAAAGAAAAAAATCTAAAATCAAAATCAAAATCCTTTTAGAAATATCCAATTTCAAACAAATCTATAAAGAACCATATTTAAAAAAATTGAATAATTAATTTCCTTTTTAACATTAATCCCTTGAAAATCAGTAATGATATCTTAAATATAATACATTAAATTGGATAATATCATTTTCCCTTTACCACACACAAATATAATCAATTTATTTTTTCATTAAATTAACTATAAAAAATCTTCTTATGTATTTATTAATATTTTCACTTAAAATTCGTGTATATTATAGAGACCATGCCTATTAATAAAGTATAGTTACATCATTTTGTAGATAAAAAAGATAAAATAATTACATGAACATGATTCAAAGGTTTTGTTTCTTTTGAAAATTTGGAACATTCATAACATTTAAAAAATAATACATAAACATTTATTTAATTCCTTCTTCTCTAGCTTCTTATTGGCCCTTGATTTCTCATGTCTACATGTAATCAGCCAGGGATAAACATCAAAAAGGGGCATGATAAAAGGCTAATAATAATATAGATAATAAAATGAAACAATATAACATGGGGTGACCATTATAATTAACATAATTACATAGGTTTAAGATCATAATCAATAGAGGAATCAATAAGAAAATTTGTGGAATGAGGCAATTCATAAAAATGAAATATAATGTCTTAGTGATCAACTACCACACATTATTGTGAACAAAGATCGAATCATGTTCACGAATATTTAAAATTTATCATCAGAAATATAACATTAACAAATTCATTGGAGTTATATATAATTATTGGCACACCTTTCACATCATAATATTTACATTGCACTATATAATTCTCGGGGCACCTGTCACAACATAACATTTTCATTATCATGCATGACACATATAACATATATAATAAGTTAACATAAAATAACTCACGTAAAGGAATGGTGTTAATTAAATAAGCATACATTCATAAACCTTGTTTTTTTTAAAATGAATGACGGAATAACATACTTGAATCATCAACCATGCGTGAAGAATAATTAATTTCGAGATGTAAACGGTGTGTTTATTTGAAAGAAGAGTTATTTTCGAATAAATTATGTTTTTCATAAACAAAATTTGTTACCATGTATAAAATTTATAAGGTAATAAAATGATGAAGGAATTAAATCAATGGAATAACCATACTACAAATTTTTTTAAAGAGGGACACCCCAATGAAAGATAATTGTGTTTTAGAATTCCAATAAACTTGAGTCTGAATGCTTCCATCCGATTAATTTCTTATATAGTCACATTATATTCATTAATGAAAAACTAAATAGCCAATTATACAGTAATTTAACTCATTATTGTTTTATTATGTTTAGTTATGGGTTTTTGGATGAGTTTGATAGTTTATTTTCATCATTTCGGAGCATTCGTTTTCATGATTTGCATGATCGGTTCACTTATATACATGATTGGATGTTCGTATAAAATAAAGTTAAATATCTATAAATGTGATTATATTTTATTAATGATATTAAAAAATATTTAATGTTATTATAAATAATTGGGTTTTATTCAATTAGTATGAATCATTTTATCAAAATTAATAATGAATGTTTTTGGTTAATTTTGGCGGTTTTTTATCACAACGAACACACATTGTTCTATCATTTAGTATTATGTATATAAGTTAGTTCCATAAAATAAAATTGTAAATAATAAATTAAATTAAAATCGTTTCACCCATTTAATATTTTTTTTAAACATACTTAATGGAGTTTATGTGAAATGATTGTTCATTTACCATGACGTCGGTAAATTGACACATCACTGGTGACAATTTCATTGTTAAAATAAAAGAGGTAGTGGGGTAGTTTAATGATTGATTTTTCCTTAATATGATATAATTACATTGTATTTAATTTATTGGAATTATCATGAAATATATATTAAGTTAGGTGAGGAGGTAATAATAAAAGAAACAATATTGAAAATGAATTTAAATAATCATGGAAGAGTATTGTACCTCCTAAATATCTCATGATTAATATCATCATTTTAGAAGTAGTTTTTGTTTATTTATTAGACCATGAGAACGAAGAATTGTGGGAGGGTATGAGGATGAGTAATTGGTGGAATTTGAGAAATTCTAAAATATTATGTTTTGTGAGTTGAAGAGGGTGTGAGGGTTGGTATATATAGTAGTGGACAGGGCTATTTTCTCATTATTATATTCAGTAGTTTATTATTTTGTCTCAAGACTGTTAATATATTAATGTTTATCCATATTAAGATTAATATAATTAATGGATGTTAAATATAATGGTTCATAAATAATTTATGACTCAATTAATAATGTATTTACTTTATAATGTATTTATACCGTAAATTCCATATTTCACTGTTGACAAAAAAATCATGTATTTTAGAAAAATATCAAAAATTCACCGTAACCATTTTTATGAAATGTATAATTCAGAAACTAACTATGTTTTATGAAAATATTTTTATATATATGATAAATTTATTTTTTAATTAATAAAACCAATTACTTGAAAAATATATATTTGAGAATTATAACTGATATTATAGCAATATTAAAAAATTACTTAAGGTATAAGAAAATTATCTAAGACATATAAATATTTTTTTAAGACTTCATTATATGGGAATAAATTTTATTTTAAATTATTAAATTATATAAAGAAATTATTTATTTATTAATGACTTATAAAATATTTACAAGAAATTAATAATTTTTAAAATATTTACATACCTATACTATGATATAATTATATCAAATATTCATGTAGAATATCCCTATATTTTATTTATAAATTCTTTGGTGATGCTACCATTCACATACTAATTTACAATTCATAATTGTCATATTAATATTTCTATGGTCATGATATTGATTCATCTGTATCAGTTCCTTAAATTTTAGAAATACTTTCAATTCCTTTAATTCACCATTTATAATGTTTATGTTATGGTATATATGAGATTATATGTGATTATGAAATTACTGTATGATGGGATAAATTCAATTAATAAAAGTTTGGGGAATTATTTTCTTCCACCCTTTTGAAATTTCTCCCTTGAATTTTTTTATATATAAACAAGTGAGGGTACCTCTCATTCATCACCTCCTCTGGTTCCCAAGTGTCTTATTTATTGTTATGGTTCATCGAAAACACATTAATCAAGTGGGTTTTGTGGTTTCATAGAACCTTTCCTCTAATATACAAAAATCATTACAGGATGGTCCTCATAAGAGTTATCATCATCCAGTTGTACAACCTATTAGTTAAGTACATATGAGGGATCTAGTATGTACTTCCTTAAGAGTGATATATAGAGAACATCATGAACATGAGCCAAATTTGGTGGAATTTCAAGATGGTTGGCCACATCTCCTTTATTTTCACTATTAAAAAAGGGGCTAATGTACCTTGGGCTTTGATTCCCTTTCCATCCATACCACATGTGTCTCTTGCATGGTGATATTCAAGGTGAGTCTTTATCTTCAACGTTGAACTCCATGACACATATAATTGTCAACATAGCTCTTTTTCCAACTCCGAGCACCTTTGATATGTTGTTGGATGGATTGAACCTTTTCTATCATTTCGTACATAAGATCACATCCAATATGCTTCTTTCACCATCTTTATCCCAGTAGGTTTGAGTTATACATCACCTTCCATACAAATCTTTTATGGATACATCTAATTTATCGAGGGGAAAATAGTGTTGTATGAGAATCCAACCTATTGGAGATATAGATCCCATACTATATTGAATTATAAAGAGCATGCCTTTAACATATCATTGAGTTTATGAATATTCAATTTCTATTGACCATCAGTTAGGGGATGGTAGGTCGGGCTGAAATATAATTCAGTACTAAAATCATGTTGACAAATACTATAGAATTTAGATAAGAAACAAGCATCACGATCAAAAAATTCATGAATGGAACTCAACATAATCTCACCACCTCAATCCCATTTATCTTATCATGTTATTAAATACATAGTTCTTACCAAATAGTTATAAAGTTGGATGACGTTGTGAGTAGCTTCACCACAACCCATATCATGTTATTTCCTTTGGATGTCTTTCTGTGACCTGTGACAAAGTCCATAGTGACATTTTCCCATCTCTACATGGGAATAAGTAATGGTTGATTTATCCCATTTGACTTCTATCACCCAGCTCTAACATGTTGACATATCTTGTACCTTGAGACAGACTCCACAATCTAAATATTCATTTTTCACACCAAAAGTGTTCTTAGATATCATGGTACATCATGGTGCTACCTTCATGGATAGAGAATACTTATCTATGTGACTTATCCAATAGCTCTTTCTTTATCCAATCATGTGAAGGAACAAAAGTACTTGTTCCAAAACAAATCATACCATCATCATCGATATAGAACTATTTTATCTTCTCTTCCTCTACAAAATTCTCTTTCTTTTATAACATTTGATCATCCCTTTCTTCCTCCTTAATCATCCCTTAGATAGATGATTGGGAAAGCATTTTAGATATGTATGAATTATTCGTAGCCATTATTATTTACAAATCCATTATATTCATATCTATAAAGATAGGGTTCTTCCCAATCCGCAACATGGATAGAGTATTAGGTTCTTCTCTTTTATGAGCATCATCTATCATGTATCATTCCCCAAGATGACAGTGAATAGATAAATTATTGTTGATAATTAGATCTAACCATATTCTTTGATTCACTTTGATATCCTTTTGTGATAATAAATACTTTTTTATCTTTTGATCAATATATATGTCACACTTATCACCATTGTGATAGTGCCTCAATATTTTCATGGAAAAGTCATAGATGATAACTTCATGACATTCATCGATTAGTTATGCTCATGGATCACCAATTTTTAGGAGGCATGGGTTATCACATTAACATTTTTCCTATGTAAACAACCCAATACTTTCTTCAAATAATCACTGAATATCAAAAAACATTCTCCACTTTTTTGGAAATGTCAGTACAGGTTTAGTGATCATCATCTTTATAATCTCCATAATTATTTCTTCACATTCTTCTATCTAGACACACTATACCCCATTCTTTGTTAATGTAGTTAGTGGGATCGTCAATCATGATAAATTTATCACAAAATATCGATAGTACACTACTATCCCAAGACAACTATATATTTTTTAGACACTTGATGGTATGGGACATTCCTCAATCACCTATATTTTTTAAGGGTCCATAATATATTCCCTCAGTTGTGATCACATTTCCCATGAATGTGAATTTCTACATCTAAAATACAATCATTCTAAAATTGGAATAAAAATTATCCTTTCTTAATAGCTCCAACATAAGTTTTATATATTCTTTATGTTCCTCATTTTTGTTGGAGTTTATAATAATTTTACAGATAAAAACAACCAATAATTTTTTGAGGTAATGTTTAAAACACTATTAATCAAATACATGAATATTGAAGTGGAAAGAGTAATAATGAATGGAATCTATAAAAATTTTTCATGCTCATACAGTGTAAAAAATGAAGTGTTCTGATTATGTTCCTTATTATCCCTTATCTAATGATATCTATAATGAAGATCCACCATTGAGAAGTACTAATCTCCTCATAACTAATTGAAAAGATCATAAATCGTCAAAATAAGATACTTGTACTTTATGGTGATCTTGTTGAACATATGATAATTGATACAAAGCCACATTGATCGATATTTATTATAAGAAAAATGACATGGTGTACCCTAAGTTGGTTCACAAGGGATAATGAACCCTTTCTCCAACTTGTCTTTCAACTACTTATTTAACTCCTCCATCTTGATAGGATACATCCAATATGAACACTTTTATATAGGAGTAGCTGAGGGTATGTGTTATATTGAAATCTCCAACTTATAATCTGGGGAGATTATAGGTAACTCATTAAGAAATACATCATTTCATTCCATATTGATTGGAATTATTATTAGGTAGAAATTTTATATATACTCAACCATTTATGTTTTGTATTCTTCTTCACAGGGAATCAACACTCTCTCTTTTGAAGGATTTTCCAAAGGATATTCATTTCCATCATTTAATTATTTGAGGATAATGGGATGGTTTAGAATATAAAATAGATTTTTTTTCATAATATATGATATTTAATCAATATAATAAGATTCAATCCATTCCAATTTTTGAGTCAAATTCCACCAATGTATGTACAATGAGATTTTTTGGAAGAATATTTCCTCACACAATATATAGAGTAGAATCCAACACATAGGTCGTAATGATTTCACACCTAGGGGTTTTTACAAATATTTCTACTTTATGGTTCTACAGATTCAATTGAATAGTTAAAGAAAACATTAAATGTATAATGGAATGAATTGAACATAAATATCATAGGACTTTTTCAATTATTCTTTCAATAGGAAGTGTACCATACATAATTTCATTTTTATTCTCCAATTTTATAGTAGTGATAGAATAATCCTTCCTTTTCTCCTTTTTCTATGGTATATGATGACGTCGATTACTTTAGATATATAGAGGTTTAATGAATTGTATTTCATAGTGACCTTGCTTCCCTATAGTTGGTATATCAAATCGTGGGTGGTGCTCTCCATTCCTCCACCACATTATCCAGTGTCTGCATGTCTTCTTAAAATTCAAGATATTTGTGGCCTTATCTCCCACACATGATGAGTTTTATTGTCCCATTGAGGTGGTTCCCATGATTATTTTTTCCACATTTTTGACATGTGGGTAGTTGAGTTTTCTTTCTACCTTTCTCATTAGATCATTTGGCTTGAAACTGCATATTTTTTTTCTTTTCATCATAGCCATGGGACCATTCTAAAACACCATTTCCACATTGATATCACATCAAAAAAATTCTTTATAACACCGAATTTCATTATTTATAATGGCCTTTATAGGTTTTGGGTTTAGTAAAAAATGAATCTATCATTTTTCCTATCATTTTTTATAACTAAACATGGTGTTTACTTTGAAATCCTTGTGAAATTATACTCGTAGGCCATGTCATATTTTTCTTACATTTCATTTTTCTCTATGAGTCCACTGTCTAAATGTTTTTTGAAGAGTTATTGTGAAATTCATGTTATGAAATAGTATCAAAATGTCTTTCCACTGCAACTCTTAAATTTTATCCTTCAGCTTGGTGTTATTAATCAAATCCCAAAATTTATCATCCTCAACATCTAAATGAATAATAATAACATTCAAATTTTTCATATCTGACTAGTGTAGAATAGAAATGATATTCTCCATTGTGTTTACCCACTTTTCCACAATTATTGGATCAGAAGATCAACTATACATTGGTTGTCATTTCCAAATACAACACTCGATATCTATTTGTTCCATTTTTAGTGAAGGAGAGAATTTCAAATTGATTGGTTTATTATTCTTAACCTGATATAGTTTGGTAATCATCAACATAAAATTTATAACTCCACCCCTTAAGGAATTTGATAAGTCAGCTTGTCAATCACTACATTATCCATTTCATGGGTTTTTGTCTGGATTTCTCCTAGTACAAACCATTTTATAAAATATTAAATGTTGGAACAAAACATAATTCAGTAGGTCATGAATAAATAATGTATTTATTTGTTAATTTAATTCTAAATGAATATATTTTGGGATCCATATGTTTATAATTTTCTAAAATAATGCTTCTTGGGTGGTCACTTATTTAATGACCCATACTAATTGTTTCCACTAGGGTTCTCTAATCATAATTCCTAATTTAAACAAATAGTTCTATGATACCAACTATAGACACCCTTCCTTTTCATACAAAATAGTTACATCATTTTTAATGGTAAAAAATAAAAGATTTACCTGAAAGGGATCTAAAGGATTAGTGTATTTGGAAAATTTTGACCACATAAAACATTTACAAATAAAACATTACCATTTTTTTAATTCCTTATTCTCAAGATTATTATTTTCCACGAATTATCATTACTATATATAATCACCATGGATTATAAATAAAAAGGGGATATAAAATAGTATTATGATAGATAATTTCATGAAAAAAATATAACATGTGGTGAGGATAACCATTTTGATCCTTAAATATCTTTAGAATCATAATCATGATATGAAGCATTATAAAAAGGCACAGAATGTGGGAATACAAAAAAATTAATCATCTTGTCTTAGGGGTCAACATCCACACATAGTTGTGAAAAATTATAGAATCATATTCTCACATGTTTTACTTTTATCATGACATATATCACATTAAATAATGAATCTATGCACTATATAATTCAGGACAACCCATCACATCATAATATTTACATTGCGCTATATAATTCTAGGAAAACCCATCACATAATAGCATTTACATTATCATTAAATCCTCATATAACCTATATCATTCATGATCATAAAAAATCACATAAAAGAATAATTTAGATTATATTATCACACATTTATAAATTTTTTTTCCAATAAATAAATAAATAATAACATAATTAGATTATCAACCATGAGTGAATAAGAAATAATCCGATGAAGTAAAAGGACTATTTTTTTGAAAGATGTATTCTTTTGGAATTCATTTTTTCTGTAATAAAATCAATATGAAAACAATTAAATCCCTGATAAGACAATATAATTGTTGTGAAATAATATTTAAGGAATATCCATACAAAAAATGTGGTGAAATAGGAAAACCCCAATGAATTGGAGTTGGGATTAAGAAATCACATTGCCTTTAGTCTGAATGCTTTACTCACATTAATTTTCTGTTTAATCACATTAGGTTAATTAATTATCAAATAAATAAATAAACTTTTATATATGATTTTGATTCGTTATTATTTTATAAATTAAATTTATGGGATTTAGGATTAATTATAGAGAATAGTTTTATAGTTTTATAGAATTTGTTTCCATGGTTTTCTTGGTCATCTCACTTGTATACATGAATGAAAGTTCATGTAAAATGCAGATAATTATGCATATTTATTATTATAGATAATAAATTATATTCTAGAAAATGAATAGTCTTATATATAATATCATAATATGGAATGATGACAAATCATTAGTTAAAAAATTAATAATTAATGTTTTAGGTTAATTTTGGAGGTTTTGATCACAATGAACTTGATTTGTTTTATCAATTTTTTTGTATATAAGTTTGTTATAACACAAAAAATGGGATATAAAATAAAAATTTAAAAAACAAGAAATTAATCATTTTATTAATATCCTTCATGAAATTTAAATGAAAATGATAGTGTATCTCCCATAATGTTGGTAAATTGACATATCACATGTGATACTTCACTTTTAAGAATAAATGATAGATAACAAGGATTTAAAAGATTAATGTTACAATAAAATGATATATGTACATTATATATAAGGTAATAAAGTTATAATTCCATTTAAATTAAGGGATTTTTTGATATAAAAAAATAAAATCGAAAATGAATTCAATTGAAAAATAATGAAAATTTTATCTTTTAAATTTCTCATACTTGAGATCCTCCTTTGGAAAGTGGTTTTGGTTTTTTGATGATACAAAGAGAACCTAGACCTGAATATGGGAGAGGGAAGAGTATTGGGAAGACATTGGACAATGGTCAAAGCTTGAGAGGGTTGAGGAGAAGAGGGCGTGATGGATGGTATTTATAGTAGAGGAGAGATGAATTTTATAATTATTATATTCATTAGTTTGTTATTTTGGATTATGACTATGGATTTTTTGAGCACTATCACCAATAATATTAATATATTTATTGTAAGTTTAATGTTATGGTTCTTACATATGATACAACATAAAGAATTGTTTTTTTAAATTATGCCTTTTTTATACTGAAATTTACTACATTTTACTATTCACCAAATATTCATGTATTTTAGAAAAATACAACAAAAAAATAAACCGATCAAGTATTCGAAATTTAGAAATAAATATTGAACACTATTTTTGGAAAAAATAATTTTTTATATATTATAAATTTATTTTCATAATTAAAATCATAATTTATATAGGAAATAATGTTTTTAAAATTATAACTAAATTTATAACACATTGAAAAGTTACATAATCACTCATTATATTATCATAAGACTTAAAAATATTAACTGATGAAAATATTATGAAAATAAATTTTCTTTAAAATTTATAAATTAATCATAAAAGTTTCATTAAATATTTAAGACTTATAATTTAAAAACACCCAATTATTATTTATTATAATATTTAAATACAAATACTATGATATTATTATATCATATTATCACTTATAAGTTCCCCAAATGTTATTCATACTTGAATGGGGAAGATACCATTCATTTTTCTTCTTTAATAATCATAAGGTTCATATTGTTGTTATTAAGGTCAAGTCACTATTTCATCGTATTAGATCTTTAAATTCTATAAATACTTATTATCTCATTAGTTATTCTTTTATAATGTTTTTATTATGATACATAAGTGGTTATGTTTAATTATGACATTTATCTATGGAGGTAGAAATCATATTGATATTAGTTTGGGTCCTTAAATTTTGAAAACATGTAATCCATGGAATGCCATTAATCAATGTGATAAAACCCTTACAAAAATAAAATAAATATCGACAAGACTATTATGTAATGTTTCAATTTTATAACAAATTAATTATAAAATATTAATTACTTATGTAAATTCCATTTAATGGAAGAGGAAAAAAGACACCTACCTACTTCATTTTAAAATACCATACAATAAGATTCAATGTGTCACCTAAATTAGTGAATTCTAATACAAGACATGAGGCCTCTTCACTTGAAGCACAAATTTTTATAATCCATACTATTACAAAAAAATAAATTTAAGATATACAAAAGAACCTTTACCAAAGGGTGTATGAAAAATTCATGTATCTGGAAAAATACAAACGATTTCCACACACCATTGTTATAGGGGTGGTTTTAGGCCACCTATACAAACATATTGGGGAGAAAATTAGTTTATATGGACTATTAAAAAATACCAACATGTTTTTATCGGATGGCCTCAATGTTATATTTATAAAACAATAGCCCTCTATTGTAAAGGCTAATGCGTTTATCAATACCTAAATATATGTATATAAAAAATAAATATTATTATTGATATATTTATTATTATTATTAATCTTAATATTTAACATATTTTTTTATAAAATATGTTTATACTAATATTGCTGTTTAAATATATATATTATTATTATTTTATTAAATATCAATTATATGTCATATATATATAAATATACATATTACATTATATTTATATTTTATTATATATACATTTTTATTTTAAATTTTTTCATATTTGTTTTTATATGGATTATATGTTTATAAAAAATTTATATGTAAATGGTATTAAATATAAATTTTATCAATTACTCTTTTATTTACAAATATATTAAAATAGTTATATGTATACCAAATTAAAAATTATAAATAAAGAAATAAATGAAAAAGTAATAAAATTTGAATTCTTTAATATACATATAAATATTATCCTTGGAAATATATTTAGTCTCCCTATAAAATAATTGAATATATTAAATGAAGAATAAATTCATTCAAATGTTCATAAATTAGGGTATCCTAGCTAATAGTGCAGTTTTAGATTCCTTTTGTCCCTTTTTTAGATAATAAAATTTACAAACATCCGTCCAACCAACGTGATAGATATCTCATAATCGAATTTGATTTGTTATCTTCTCGATACTATAAGGAATACTAAAACAAAATTTGTTCACATTCAAATTCAAGTCTCATATTCAACTTATTTCAATATATAAAATTATTTTTATATTTTCCATATCACTAAATATATTTTAAATAACTATTAGTAAATATTAAATTTAAAATTATTAATTAATATTAATTTTAATAATTTTATAAAACATGTTTCTATAAATTTATTATATATTATTCGTAAACTGATATTTTTAATATATAAATGATATATAAATAATATTTATTAAAATATTATATATATATATATGAATATATTTGTATATAAATATTTATAAAATATTTACAATAATACTTCATATTTAAAAAATAATATATATATATATATATATATATATTTATAAAGTAGTAGAGTGGTAATGTTTCAGGAATATAACCTTGAGTTTGTGGGATAAAAATTTAGGGCTAAATTATTTTAATTCGATATTTATAGAATATGTTTGACCAAACATTTTATATTATAATTTAATAATATAATGAATATAAAAAAGATTTATATACCAATGGTCGGACTAATGATTAGGTATAAGGTTTTACTATGAAATAATAACCCAATTGTTCTCAAATTAGTCAGGATAAATTATGCCAATGGATGGGGACCTATACCAACTGTTCAAAACCATTTGTATTTCTTATTTTCAAGTTCTTATAGGACACCCTAAACCCTGAAGATTAATGTTGTATCCCCAATGATTAATCACAGAATAATAAATGAAGTGGAAGTGGATGAATGAAGATAAAAAGGATAATAATAAATAAAGCTGTAAGATTTAACAAATTGGAACCACAAGATATAGAAGAAGGAAAAATTTGTAGAGGGTGAGAGGTGAGGTGCTCTCTCTCTTTATCTAAGCATTGTTCAATGAAAAATAAATGACAAGTAGGTTATGGCCCATAAAATATAAATATTGTATTTTTGGAATCATATTTTTAAATAATAAGAAATTTCTGATAGTTATGATGCATGGTTAGAAAACCAATGTTGAAACAAAGTTGTTTCAACAAGAAAATTTCCGCACGATTTCATCGTATGTGTACATAGTTTTCTAAATTTTCCCCATTATTTTATAATATACCTTTATCTAATATTTTGTAACAAAACATGGTTACCAACACTATATATCATAATCATGCATAATCCATGATCTTACATATCGAGAACCCAAAATAACAAAATTCTTACACAATATCTTCAGTGGTTTGGAACATGTCAGGTGATACCCAATCTTACTACGTGGTTCAAGAAACAAATATTGCTTTAATGTCCAAGAGTGTGATTAATCACATAGTTTTATGTATACCATGTCCAATGATTGTGAAACACGTGAATATTTTAGGAAAATTTATTACACAGTATAGAAACTCTCAAAACATTGATATTTACCAATAATAATAAAAACTAATAATCCATACAACCATGTGGGTGTAAGAAATCTCTTGAAGACTAAAAATAATTCCCCAAGAAATTCATTAACTAAGTTTATATGAAAAATATAATAGAGGGCCTCAAAACCAATATACTATATGGTAAGTGTAATATCCTAGATAAATGAAGAATATGATATTTTAATATTTTATTTATATTTTTGAATTAAATATTAATTTTACATTAAAGGTTTTTTTATGTTTGATAGCATACCCAAAACGCAACAACAGGTTCCCTTGAAATCTTACTTTGCACACTAATAATATATTGTTATTTTAAACGGTAGTTAAATCATAGTCGTTGTATTGGTGGGAATGAACGAAACTAACTAAAATATGATTATAAATTTTTGTTAAATGTATTTTCATTTATCCAATAAATTTTAGATACATAAAATGTAAATGAATATAATTTTAAACATAATTTACATTAAAAGGCCAATTTATCGCCTTTTAATGGAAAACCCTTTTTAAATCTATATTTGGTCAATTTAATACATTCTATATGACTAAATAAAATCCTTATTTATAATGTGGACATCAAAATTACTTTGAGTTAATTTATGGATTTTTTCCGATAAAGTTCATTTTTTAATGAATAGTGAAAAATATTGTATTTTAATTCAAAATTCCCTTTTAGTATAATTTATTTATATGGTAAGATTATATTTTTAATTTGTTTTAAAGTTAAATTAAAATATATTTTTACCATTTAATCCAATTTTGTTCATTGGAATTAATTTCACTATAAAATTGGACATAAACAAGTATCAATTTTTTGATAGTTATTGTATCGTAAAAACATGCTATTTGTTTCGATAACCAGAATCAATTTTAAAATTAATTAATGCTACCTCTATGTTTTGAATTTAGAAAAATAGGAATAATTTTTAAATTTGGAATATCAAATATAGCATAAGCTGAATTTGTGGTATTTTTCTAAAAAACATCAATTTTTGATGAATAGTGAAACCACTTAGTGGTAGTTAAAAAAACCAACTTTTTCATTTTAATGAAATTTTACCACTTTTGTGAATTTAATTTCAAAAATCTGACATACATTGTTTTTACCAAGAAGTAAAATGTAGTTCAATAAAATGAAAATAATTTTTGGTGAATAGTAACTTTTGACATTTATTTACCGCGGTTAAAGGTAAATAAGGTAATTCAAGGTAAAAAGAATATTATAATAAATCAAAATTACCATAAAAAATGTCCAAAAATTATTGGTTGCATCATTTACGATCATGGGCATATTTGGTTCGATTCTCGGACCCCATTGAGCCACTTGGGAGTGATAATCACAATTTAGATTAATTAACATAAAGTAAAGGCAAAAATTACAAAAGAAAATATTTCTTAGTAAATAAATTTTTATGCGGTGTTATATAATTCATATTTTCAACTATTAAAATTATTTAAAAATATAAAAATATTTCCAAAATGATAGTAATTTTTTATAATTTTTAGACATCATATAATTTAAATTATTAATGAAAATATAATGATGGAGTATTAACATCATTAAGAAATCATTTAAATAAATAATATTATAAATATTAAAATAACATCCAAAACCTAACCAATTCTTATTGGATGATTTTATTTCGACCATGGGTCATCCTATATTCAACTCTAATGATTTTGGGACCTTTTGAAACCAAATATCATTATATAACAAAATAATATTATCACACTTTCTTAAAGAGCCCCTCCTCTCCCTTATAAAAAGAGACCACTTATAACCAATTCCTCACACATCTCAAGTCATTTGGCTCTTCCAAACACTACCCAATTAATCTCCCTACCTCCCTCTCCTCCACCTAGAAGCCTTACCATAGGCAGAAGGCACATCAAGAAGTCCTTTGGTTCAAACCAATGGGAGTTACCGAAATTAAAAGTAACAGTTTCTCTTAAATTGTTTTCATTTATTTTAATTCTCCAACCACTAAACTCTTTTTATTCCTTTATTTGTAACATAATAAGTATCCTCAATATATTTTGATGTTGTTATGAAACATATTAGAGCTACAATTACACACACCTCCTTCTAATGGATGGAAAACATAATGTTTCTGTGGATGGAAAACTAACGCCTCACAAAATAATGATTGTTCGATTATCTTCTACCCCCTTTCATGGTGGAAATTATGATTTCACTGTATTTATATATGATATATATTATGTTTATGTTTTCTTTATGCTTCTGTAATTTCCATTTATAGCATTCCTTTATGGATTCTATTATGAGTAAACACGATAATCTTATTAGAGGAAGTGAGGACTACCGCCCCCTCAAAGTGATATGACTCGTTCATACCATATGTGGTATATATAAAGGATATATTTAATGATATTATATATGATAAAATACTGTAATTATAATAATATAATGTATCATTATTTTTTAATTCCATTAAATATGAAATAAAAATGGAAGTAGTGTTCATGTGTATGTACTTCTTACCGTCTCCATGAACGGTGCATTTCATTTCTTAACTCTAAATGTTATGTACTATTATAAATACATGTATATGCTGGAAATATATGATATATATGATATCTAAATCATGATTATCATTCTGGATATAATAAACCTTTGACCACATGAAGAGCATGTAATTATAAGAAGTCCATTTTGACTCAAGTACCAAATATCGACAAAACAAACATTATTAACTTAAATGATTACATAATGTTTATAAAATGGTAATAAGTGATATGAAATGGAATAATAAACATGAAAAATCTTCTTAAGAAAATAAAAATTAACATTAGTTTATTATTCAATATGTTAAAGAACGATCAAGTGAAGTCGGAAATGATGTATTGGATTTCTTATCTATCTTTTAATTCTGTGAGATTTCTATTCATTGCAACATATTTATTGCAAGTGGTGTAATGTTTATAGCCATTAATATAAATTATTATTATTAATTTTATATTCATGGTATTATGTGATTCATTTTGTGGTCATTAACCTTTGGTCAAATGACTCGATTTGATTACAATGAAGTAAGAGTTTTTCATCTCACTTTTTATTCCCATGAGATTCATGCTATATTTGCCACTATTTCCATTTGTGTGGTGTATGTACTGACCATGATTGTACTCATTATGTAAAATGAGTTCATTTAAATTTATTTACATCTTCATTTTATGATCCTTCTTCATATGGAATATGTTTTTTACGTTACCAAATCGGTAAGAGAACCTTTCACCCTCCTCTATTTAAATGACCTGTTTTTCATGTCTTTTAATTTACATCTTATTTTGTTGGGATATGTTGTTTTATATCCACATTGATGTAAACATTATGTTTAAGTGATTAGATACCCTTTTTATCTTATCAAATCATTTTCTTAATTTTAATGTGATGTCGTTAGGCTGTCATATTTTTACAAGGGAACTTCTTAACCCAATTTCAAATCATTGGGTTCAACTTGTACTTATTGAATATTTCATCCAATGAATATGTTTGACTGTCCTCTAATTGTTTTATAATTAATATCCAATTATATTTGGTGTATTTATATTTTTCAAACATAATTATGTGATTGATTTATCCTTAATTTAAGGATACAATCTTTATAAGGGATTTCATCTCAATTTACATTTCCATTGAGACTTCATTGTTGTTATTCACTAATTCACACTTATATGGTGTATATACTGTACTTTGAAATATTATATCATGAATCCATTTATTCTCATGATATTATAATGTTCTGATTAAATTTTATTCTTCAAATATTTGTATTCAAGTGTCAATCTTATTGTTAAAAAATTCTTTAACTAAAATATCATTTAAAATGTTTTAAAGATTTATTTTTATATATATTTACCATTAATGTCTGTGTTTTCAAAATGGGTTTCAATATTTATTTATATTGACATTAATTTTTTCAAATGGTAATTCATTTAAAATCTTCAATGTGGTATTGGACACTTTGATTCAAAAATCTCGTTTTAAAAGGTTTTAAAAATGATTTGATAAATCATTGTTTATTTATATATCATGATTTGATATATTAGAATGTGGAAATGTTATCTTTACTTTATACATGTGTTATATGTTATGATTTTGTTATGGTTATTGGGCATTGTTTAAGTATATGGGTGGTTCCATGATAAACATAGTGCGGGTGAGCCCGATATAGCTCTCCAATGCATTGGGTAACATGACAGAGGTAAATGTGATTTTTCTCCTAAGAGATTTAGATAATATACTGTGATGGGTATTCAAAGTGTAACTCCCTACATAGCTGTGATAACTACAATGTAAGTTTGATATGGATTCTATAATTAATCTTTTTGATTTATGATTTGTGTGTGTTATTCATAAATGTTAGGATTTCAAAATGTACGTTATGATTGAAAAGTATTGTTTCATGGATTTGTATTTATTGTAGGGATAATTTTTTCCTTCCTTATTTTATAACCCTTACTGAGATTTTTAGGCTCATCCCATGTTTTTGAAATGATTTCCATAGGACTTAAAGATGAATAGGTTCAAGGATGGTGTCAAGGAAAAGTCATGTTGTCTAAAACATGGAACTAGACATGTGTCTTTTTATGAGGTTTTATTTTATGAAAAAATGGATATTGAGTGATAGTGTGTACTTATAATATTCAAGTTGTTATGTAATAGTTATTGCCTAATTCTCTAAAACTATAAAACTGAAAATACCCCCAATGTTAATTATTTATTTAATTAAATATTATGCAATGTTTAAGGCCGGGTCCTTATAGTTGGTATCAGAGGTCGGTTTCGATAACTTTAGAGGTTAGTGAATTATTTAAGCACAAGTGACATTACAACAATGGTTCAGATTTCAGAAAGAGTCACAGTTTTTTTAGATAAATTTAATGAGTTTATGATAACATGAATAAGAATATCTTAGCGTTGATCCTCCTCATAAGATATTATATGATCATTTTACTGATATACTCACACTGACCTTTTTGGTTTTAGTAAATGGCAGGATCTAGCATGCATCAAAGTAACAATGGATGTGAAGAAAACTATGATGATTTTCAAAATGAGCAATTGAATAAAATGGGAGCTACAATGAGAACTCTTGTGGTTATTCTAAACTAATTATATAGAGTCATGATTTACAACCTTAACCTTAGTGATTTTTTAAGGCATTGTATATGGGAGAAAAAAATCCCTACGGAAGTTCAGGTAATAATCATAAAGGAATGAATGTTCAAAAACCATTGTGTCAGAGATTTGGAAAGAAACACCTAGGAAAATGTTTCAAAGGGACAGAAAGATGCTACAGATGTGGAAGTGATGGTCAAAAACCAAGAACCTCCCATAGAAAAAGGAAGCATCTAGTTGACTATAGGAAAGGGAAATATGTCATTTCTGAGGGATCAATTGAATGTTTTAAATGTTGTGTGCATGGTCATTATTCAAAGACATGTACTTCAAAGAAGTTTTGGGAATGGGATAACCAAGATCATAAAAATATTCTTTTACCAATACTTAATGCCATTCTGATTGAGTATGGAGAAACTTACAATGACCAATTAATGGTGTGGATTATTTCTTAACATATGTTTTCATATTATTGAAATTGTAGGATATGATTCGTGATTTTGTTTTTATAAAAGAAGTATTTCAGAATTATTTGGAATCTAATGGTTAATGGATCATGAAAAATGTTGAATGAGTAAGAAGTAAAAATATATGGGATTCAAGTGTTATGGTAGATTTTAGGATGGTGAAATACTTAAATGTATTAAGGCTCTTTTGATGATGGGAAATAAATTAGAATAATTTTTATAGTATGTGTAACCCTAATGACTGATATATGAAAATTTTATTCAAGGAATGTTTATCCTTTCTTTTGTGTATATAGTTATAATGAACCTCTTGGGTTTATATGTTCCTTAAATTTGAGGAAATATAGGTTAATACATTTTTGGGATGCAAAATTAAAGTTATTTGAAAACCTTCGTGGTTAAATTATGTTATGGCTATTTTTGATAAATTTATCTCTTTTTGGGAATGTTATAAAATTATGTAGTTTTTTAAAAGGGACAACACACAAACCATGTGACAACCCGCCATGTCGGACGAAGCTGTGGGAATCAAACCCACAACCAATGTGCGACCGGTATTTATCGCCTACCACTAGACTATGTGAAGTCCTTGGTTTGTATGGCTAATTATTTTTAGTTTGATGATTTTTTGAATCAATAAAAAGACTATTTTTTGTTATCTATGGAAATGATTAACCTATCATGGATGATATATGATTAGGATAATTACATTTCAATATGAGACTTTAAGAGTAACTGATGTTATTTAGAGAAAAATGTTATAATTTATCTTGGATGACTATGTGATTAAATCATTTTGAGATATGGGTTTAAATATTATTTTGGATTACTTGGAAGAATTTTATGGACAACTGTTTATTGAATTGTCTTTGTTGAACTTCGAGTTTTGTTTGACAAATTTTGGAGATTAAGATTAGTTTTTCTTTTTGTAAAAGATTATTCTTTTTGGGGATTATCTGATCTGGTGATAACCATTTTGGTTTTGGTTAAGGTCTAAATACATGGGAAATATATAGGTCATCTTTTGTGGATTATGTGATTCTCTCGATGTTGATTATAGTGCTCTTAATGTGAAAAAAGTCCTCCTGAATACTCATTGTTTGGAGAAAATATGAGTTTGTGTTAGAAATCTAGTAAAATATGAATGTCTAAATGAAAAGTAAGTATATTTTCGTATGTTTTTAGTTATGCTAATTAGTAAATTCCTTAATAATAAGTAACTTAAAAAATAAATCTTTTCTGTTAACAATTCTAATTATAGAATCAATGTCTGTTTAACCCATCACAAGTTTGTGATTTTCTGGTGGTTAAATTTCTCCTAAAAATGTTTTCTATCACTCTCCATCAGAAAGTGACTATTTATTTTATCCTCCATATCCATGTTTTCATAGAATCCTAGTATCTATTGTCTCATGTAACCTTTTTTACTTCTCTTATTTTATTTTAATTTGATAGTTTTATTGTCCATTTTCGTCGATGTGGGGCTTTCAATGATGTTCCCGAGCCCAATATTAAAATTTTGGGGATGCAATTCCCAAAAGGGGGAAAGGATGTAACATTCCAAATTAATGAAGAATAGGAAATTTTTTATTTATTAATATTTTTGAATTAAATATTAATTTTACATGAAAGGTTTTTCTATGTTTGATAGCATGCCTAATACGCTACAACAGGTTCCTTTGAAATCTTACGTTGTACACTAATAATATATTATTATTTTAAATGGTAGTTAACTCATAGCCATTGTATTGGCGGGCTTGAACGAAACTAACTACAATATGATTATAGAAGTTTGTTAAATGTATTTACATTTATCCAATAAATGTTTGAGGCTTAAAATGCGAATGAAACTAATTTTAAGAAAAATATACATCAAACGGTCGATTTATCGCCTTTTAATGGATATCCCTTTTTAAATATTGATTTGGTCACATTAATACATTATATATGACCAAAAAATATCCTTCTTTATAATGGGGACATCAAAATTTTATTTGTGTAAATTTTTGTAATTTTTCAGATAATGTTTATTTTTATTGAATAGTGAAAAACATTTTATTTTAATTCAAAAGTTCCTTTTAATATAATTTAGTTATATGGTTAGATTATCTTTTTAATTGGTTTTAAAGTGAAATTAAAATATATTATTACCATTTAATCCAATTTTGGTCATTGGAATTAATTTAACTTTTAAATTGGACATACACAAGTATCAATCTTTTGATAGTTATTGTTTTCTTAAAAACAAGCTATTTGTTTTGAAAACGTGAATTAATTTTAAAATTAATTAATTCTACTTCAATGTTTTGAATTTCGAAAAATAGAAATCATATTTGAATTTGGAATATAAAATATAGAGTAGGATGAATTTTTTTTTATATTTCTGAAAAACATCAATTTTTTATGAATATTGAAACAACATAGTGGTAATTATAAAAACTAACTTTTTCATTTAAATGATTAATAATCAATCTTTATTAAATGATTTATAAATATCAAAATAACATCTAAAACCTTTAAAATTATTATTGGTTTACTTTATTTCGACCATGGGTCATCTTATCTTCGAGACTAAGGATTTTGGGTCATTTTGAAACTAACTATCATTATATAATAAAATTATATTATCACACTTTCCTAAAGAGCCCCTCCTCTCCCTTATAAAAGGAGAACACTTCTAACCAATTCAGCACACCTATAAAGCCATTTGGTTCATCCAAACTCTACCCAATTATGATCCCTACATCGCTCTTCTCCTCCTAGAAGCCTTAACATAGTCATAAGGCATTTCAATAAGTCCTTTGGTTCAAACCAACGGGAGTTACCCAAATTAAATGTAACAGTTTCTCTTAAATTGTTTTTTTTATTTTACTTATCCAACAACTAAACTCTTTTTATTCCCCTATTTTTAACCATATCAGTATCATAAATATACTAGGATATTGTTATGATAAGGATTCAAGCTCCACTTTCCCACAGCTCCATCAAATGGATGATGAACATAATGTTTTTGTGGTTGGAAAACTAACACCTCATGAAATGATGATTGTTCGATTATCTCCTACCACCTCTCATGGTGGAAATTATGAAGGAACTGTCTTTATATATGATATATATTATTTTTATGTTTTCTTTATGCTTTTGTAATTTGAATTTATAGCATTCCTTTATGGATTCCATTATTGGTAAACGCAATAATCTCATTAGAGGAAGTGCAGACTACCACCCCCTCAATGTGATATGACTCGTTCATACCATATTTTGTACATATAAATGATAGATTTAATAATATTATATATGATAAAATACTATAATTATAATACTACTTTGTATCAATATTTTTTAATTCCATTAAATATGAAATAGAAATGGAAGTAGTGTTCATCCGTACGCATGGCTTACCGTCTCCATTAACTGTGCATTTCATTTCTTACCTCTAAATGTTATTTACTATTATAAATACCTGTATATTGTAGATATATATGAAATATATGATATCCAAATCAGGATTATCATTCTAGATATAATTATCCTTTGACCACATGAACAACATGTAATTATAAGAAGTCAATTTTTGACTCAAGTACCAAATATCAACAAAATGAACATTAATAACTTACACGACCACATAATGTTTATAACATGATAATAAGTGATATAAAATGGAATATTAATCTTGAAAAAGCTTATTAAGAAAGTAAAAATTAGATTTAGTTTATTATTCATGATATTAAATAAGGATTGAGTCAAGTCGGACACGAGGTACGATATTTCTTATCTCACTTTTAATTCCATGATATTTCCATTATTCGCCACTTATATATTGCATGTGGGGTAATGTGTACTGCCATTGATGTATATAATTATTATTATATTTATATTAATGTTATTATGTGATTCATTTTATGGTCATTATCTTTTGGTCATACGACTCGATTTGATTACAATGATGTAAGATTTTTTTCATCTCACTTTTTATTCTAGTGAGATTCATGCTATATTTTCCACTATTTCCTTTGGTGTGGAGTATGTACTTCCCATGATTGTACTATTTGTGTAATATACATTCATTTATGTGTATTTATATCTTCATTTTATGATCCTTCTTCATGTTGTGTATGTTTTGTACATTACCAAATCTGCAAGGGAACCTTTCACCCTCATCTATTTAAAAGACTTCTTATTATTATGTCTTTTAATTTACATATTATTGTGTTAAGATATGTTATTTTATATCCCCATTTATGTAAACATTATTTCCATGTTATTAGAAACACTTTTTATCTTATAAACTCATTTTATGAATTTTAAAGTCGTGCCGTTAGGCTGTCAAATTTTTACAAGGGAACTTCTTAACCCAATTTCAATTCATTGTGTTAAACATGTACTTATTGAATGTGTCATCCAATTAATATGTGTGAATGAAAAATAATATTTTTAAAATAAATATATAATTATATTGGGTGTGTTTATATTTTTCACACATAATTATGTGATTTATTTATCCTTAATTTAAGGATACCATTTTTATAAGGGCTTTCATCTCAATTTACATTTCCATTGAGACTTAATTGTTGTTATGCCCCAATTCACTCTTATATGGTGTATATACTATACTTTGACATATTATATCATTAATACCTTTATTCTAATTATATTATAAAGTTCTTATTAAATTTTATTCTTCAATTATTTGTATTCAAGTGTCTCTCTTTTTGTTAAAAAAACACTTTAACTAAAATATCATTTTAAATGTTTTAAAGATTTATTCTTCTAAATATATTACATTGATGTCCATGTTTTAAAAATGAATTTTAGGATTTATTTATAAATAAAATAATGTTTTCAAATGATAATTCATTTAAAATCATCAATGTGGTATGGGACACTTTTATTCAAAAATCTATTTTTAAAAGGTTTTGAAAATGATTTGATAAAACATTGTTTATTTCAATATCTTGATTTCATATATTGGAATGTGGAAATGTTATCTTTACATTATAAATGTGTTATATGTTATGATTATGTTATGGATATTGGTCATTGTTTACATATACGGGTGGTTCAGTGATAAACCTAGGGCGGGTGAGCCCGAGATAGCTCTCCAATGCATTGGGTAACTTGACGGTGGTAAACATGATGTTTCTACTAAAAGATTAAGGGAATATACTGTGATGGGTATTGAAGAAGTAACTCTCTATGTAGTTGTGATAGCTACAATGTATGTTTGATATGAATGTCATAAGTAACCTTTATGATTTATGATTTGTGTGTGTTATTCATAAATGTTATGATTTCATAAGGTATGTTATGATTGAAAAGTATGGTTTCATGGATTTGTATTTATTGTTGGGCTAATGTTTTCCTTCCTTATTTTATAACCCCTACTAATCTTTTTATGCTCAACCCATGTTTTTGAAATGTTTTCCATAGGACTTAAAGATGAATTTGATCAAGGATGCGATCAAGGAAAAGTCATACTGTCTAAAACAATGAACTAGACGTGTGTCTTTTTAAGAGTTTTTATTTTATGAAAAAAATGGATACTGAGTAGTAGTGTCTACTTGTAATATTCAAGATGTTATCTAATAGTTATGGCCTAATTCTATAAAACTCTAAACCTGAAAAGATCCGCATTGTGAATTATTCATTTAATTCAATATTATGTAATGTTTAAGGCCGGTTCATTACTGTATGTTTATAGAATATACAATATGGAAATTATGATAATGAAATCCCCTCAAATTAAATTCCTTATAAAATGGAAAAAATTCAACAAACATTCTAAAACATTTCCAAGAACAAAACAATTCATAACCACTAGATCACAATCCTCTAAAAATATTGTGATTTATAACAGGTCACCATACTATTTCAAATCCATCTAAAGTAATGTGATAGTGAATAGGATATACTAAGAGAGTAACTACTAAGGAATCCATGATATTTCTATGATCCTAGAAGAATTAATAACCATTTTATATTCATTCTCCTAATACCATAGATGAATAACCTAACATTCATCCTATGGTTAGTAGAAAATAACCCCATATACACCACATCCCACATCATCTGAAAGGAAAATAAACATCGAAAAAATACATTATAAGAAATTAAATAGCTAGGTATTAATACTTGGGGATATAAAATAGAGGGAAAATGGTAATGTCTGACAAAATAATAAAATAACCATCACATAGTGAACCAAAAATATATAATAACTAAAAATAGAATATTCATAATATCAACAGATACCGCATATTTCCCAAAAACCTAGAACTGACACCCATGGTCTTTTCATATTTAAACAACTAAATCATAATAATAAAATCCTCTCACGGTACTTCCTGTGTGGAAAAGATCAAATTTCCTCAAACATTATAAAAAATCACAACAAGCACCCCATACATGAAAAATCTATAAATCATGAAGCAAAACATCCAGTAGAAATTACCTCAAGAGTATCATCCCACTATAAACACGTTGAGAAATAATCCTAAATGATGAAATTACCCTATAATAAATTTTTTAATTTCACTATCTGGACTTCTAAAACTACTAAAAACCTATATTATTAAAAATCACCTTTTCAACCATAGAAATATATTTCTTGTGACAGATAAGTTCCTGGAGTGAGGAATATATCCTCTCCACCAATATATTCATAGCATGACAAGATTTATGAATTATAAGAACTACAAAATAGAAATAATTTGTGTAACCATTTCACTCATCCTAGAAGATGCACAACCATTATTTTTTAAATGACATTCTATGAGTCCAAATCCGGAAATTTGAAACTATTTTATAACCCATTAGTGATTAAAAAAACATAAATAACCTATCCCAATATAATAAATGGGTAAGAAAAACAAATAAATTATCCATGGAAATTTATATAGAATAACATTTTCAATAATGATCATCTCCATTAAACTGTAATCATTTCCTTAAAAATCCAAATCAATTTTCTAATATAATACATGATTTTATTAAACCCTAACCACTGTATAGAAATGTTTCACAACATATATAATCCCACATATATAATTCATTAAAATAACTAATTTTCCAATAATGTCAAAAAAACAATTTAAAAAATCAATAATCATTTTAAGAAACATCATACATTCATAAAGAACCCACATAAAGATCTAGTGGTTCCCCTTTATCTAAAAACTATCTTATGAGTTTTTTTATAAAACATAATATTCCTAAATATCACATTTATTTGAAAACATTTTAATTTAAAATAATAATATTTCAATTTAAATTTCATTCATAATAATTTATTTTTATAAATATTTCCTAAATTAGATAATTAAAACAACCTTTTTTCATATATTCCATTATTTCATGAAATATAGTTTTAAAAGTCTTTAATACATGCTATTTCAAAATGAAAAAAATCCTAATTTTCATATTTCATTTGAAAAAAATTTATCAGATTGAAAATTTAGGGTTGTGCATACTATTTTAAAAACATATCATAAACACTCATATTCTTCAAATATTACGTTAAAATAATTTTATATATATGGGAAAAATTAAATGTTTATTTCCAAACTAGAAATCAGTTTTTATTAACACAAAACCATTTTTTAGAAGACTTGGGTGATAAACAAAGTTCCATGAATTAGTAAAACCTCATATAATAAAATCAACAAACTATTAAATTAACATATTGAACCTCACATCCATGGTATCCACTATTAATTAAAATTTTAAAAAATGTGGATAAAAAATAACAATTTCATTACAAATTAGAACATTGAATGGGTTTTCAAAATAGTTTCTAAATCAATTTTCCTATAATAAAATAACCAATATAATATATTAAATTTCAATATTCATGGTCATGGTGTATTTTTTTAGAACATGAGAGAAAATAGGCTGTCTCTAGTAATGTGACCATTTTACTTAAAAACCATAATTGTGCCCCCAAAATGTAGGAAACATTAAATGGGGATAAAAATAAGATAAAATAATATCTATTCAAATAAAAATTTATCATGCCAAACACAAATTTTATGATTTTAATTAAACTATTAATTGTATATTATGTTTCATCATGAATTGTGGTTGTCATACACCTTATCATGATCTACCTCTTTAGGTATGATGATAATCCCAACCATTATTATAACAAGATTCACTCCAATTTGAAATAGTTTTTTTGTATAATGTATGACAAAATTTGAACATAGTATCCTATAAAATTTTATTGAACCTCCCAATGTAGGCATGAAAACTCATCTAATTACGATTTCTATTAGGTTATATGTGCATTCTTAAACCCCGTGGATAGTAAAATATTTCCATGGTCTGTATATTTCACCCTCAATATTAGTTTCACCATCAATAAATGATATAAAACACAAATGAAAACTATAATGAATCAAAAATTACCCATCAAATAACAAGATCCCATGAATATTCCTAACATATATCGATAAAAATATATAAACCAAAAAGGAAATTTTATTCAATGATATTTATTATAATAATAGAAATTGAATCTATTCAGAAACTGGGAATAATAAAACAATATAATATAAAATAATCTAAAATAAAATAATTGGATGATAAGGATGATATATATTGATCCCCCAAAAATAAATTTGAGGTATCCAAATACCAAATCCTCATAACGCTTAGTCACTCACCACATTACATAACATCCATCCTAAATTATAACATGGTTACCTAAAGGAAAACATTTTATATTCTTTCAAACAATAGTTTATTAAGGAAGTGAGTAAGAGAAAGATCATGGGATAATATCATAGTGTATATGAAATTTAATTTCAAGATATTGTTTATTAATGACTTATGGAATAATAAATAAAAATATAAGTAGTCATAGGATATTTATAGAAAACCAATTATCATTAAATAAATAAATTTCTATTATACATCCATGTTCATAGAATAAGCGTGGGAATAAATTATTTATAAAACACATTTAAAACATCGAATGTATAATCTCTATAAATTCATTAAAAATTCTCCAACCCATTTCATATGTTTAAATAAAACATTTCTCAAATTAATTTTTATAAAATAATCATCATATTCTGTAAAAATAAATCATCCCAAAACCATTTTAATACTTAATTTCTATTTAAACCAAACAAATATCTTTGAACATAAAAAAACATAGAAGGGGCCAAAATATGTATATAATATAACCAAATAAACAACTAAAATAATAGTGTCATGTACTCTAATCAAGGTAAATGGAATAATAATGTCGAATATAATGGATTCCATTTTAAAATTCCAAAAAAATTATATTTTATAATGGGAAAATATCAAGAGATCATGTTTTTTAAACCTTGAACTCGAGACATGAACAAATATCCGAATTAAAAAATATATAATTTTCCAAATTTTGGTCAAGAACTATTTAGTCTATAAAATTTATTCAGGGAGTCAACATACTACTAGTAGAATCATAATCCATCATGATGTGACTCAACATGTATAATCAAGAAACATTCCCCTATTAGTGATAAATAAACACTACAACATTCACTTTTTCATGTTATATACTAATATATTAGTATTCAAATTATACAAAAATAATAAAAGTGAGTGTATAACACATCCAAGGAATAATAAAATTATTTATAATTCAACACAATAAATAAATCCTATATCTAACCACAATCAACATAACAAAATATTACCAAATTTTAGATAGATAACCATGAAATAATGGTATTGAAATGTTAAATATCCATTAAGGGGGTATAATATACAATATGAGTATCTTTTACAAGGGTCTCAATCAACGGACCCATAAGTTCTAAAATTCAACTTTGAAAATCCATTTAAAACTGGCTCCAGATTCTAATTCAGTTTCTATAATTTCAATTACTCAACCATCAATGATCCATTTCTATATAAATATGAAATATAATTTGAAACTGACATTGGAAAATAATACCATGAGTAAACACATTTAAATCTACGTGAATAATCGATCACATAATATTAAAAATTATAAATAATTTGTGATCTTTTTTAATATTTTTGTTATAAATTTTTTACATATTATATCATAGGGTTTTTTATTTAATAAGAATTTATGTTCATAAGTATGTTTCATAAAGTTTTCATAGAAAAAAAATATATTCCATAATTTATCCCTTTTGAATAGATCCTCAAATTCATGACATCGTAAATATTCTCATGATTCTACCTATTTTAGGACGATAATAACAACATTTGATGTTGTAAAATCATATCATACGGAGAACATCATGGTGATTTTTTAAAGAGTGTATACACGTTATTATACCATTAATGAAGTATATTGATATATAATTATGATGGTTGTGAAGTAGATGATGGATTAATATTAAAAATTTCAATATAAAGTTACTAGAAATACATGGTCTTCAATGTATATATGGTTATTAATATAAATCTAAATATTAAAAGGACATCGGTTTTAGTTCATCGACCAAAGATCCATCTAAGAGTGTTTCACTAGTAACACTATTAGAGATGAAAGATGAGAAAATGATCATTATATAGATAAGTCAGCTTGATGACCCGATAGATATATATATTTTTTACCCAATAAAAATTCTCAAAGATGCATTCATTTGAGATTTATGATGTTTGGGTTACAATGTTCAATGACCTAATAGTATAATGATTTATCTATAGTGATACATATTTATAAGGTTTGATGAACAATGTTGAAGGTGAAATTGTACAATGTTCAAGATCTAGTTCAAATTGGTGTTTGGGGTTAGTTGTCTCAATATGATATTGTTATAATGAGTTACACTAGTCAGATAGTCTATATAATGTTCATTAATTGAGAATATATGATGATCAATTAATAATATAAAAATTGTTGATTATGTCTTTTATAAAGGATGAGTTGAGGGACTTTGTTCTAGTAGAGTCTTTCCCTGATATCTAATAGATCATAGAGGATATTTTTTATATCAATTTTTCATATAATCTATGTGAAGAGAACCAATGGTGAGTGTCTATGTTTACTGGAGAAAGATAATAATTCATTGATTAATTAATAGAGGGGTTTGAAATGTATATGATATGGGTTTAAAGAAATATCAGGTATAGAAAATATAGTAAAATTGCAATGGATGATGTTATATTATGAATTCATCCCATAATCTTATTCTAGATAGAGCATTTTATAATTATTGTAAATTAAATAATATTAATTATGATAAGATACTCATTCAATGATTTATATCATATCATCATTATAATATTTATAATTAATTTGGTTAATGTATTATTATGGGTGTTTATATAATGATGAAAATGATAGTTTTGTAATATCTTGAAGAATATTTTAGGATGTTTGATTGGAATCAAGTAATGTTGAGTTTAGTAAGAGAGTCAAAATTCCTTATTTGATTAAGTGGGACATTTATTTTCAATTCCGTTATTTAATCCTACATATAATCCAATATAACATTGTGATTTTATAATATGGTTATTTCAATAGTTTTGATATGTACTCAAGATAACTTAAAATATAATGGTTTCATATCATTTTGCGATTCCATCATTCATAACATTTTTAAAATAAGAGGAACTAGGAAGACGTTCGGATCAACAGAATTAGATATGGATTCTTCATTCCGATGTAGTCAATTTTTCTCATTTAGATTATATAAATAGACAATTTCTCATAGGTATAATATTTTTTTTCATAAAAAATTGAACCAATCAAGAATGAAATTTATTTTAGAATTAAATATAAGGTTCTTAATAGAGTAATTTAGAGCTCATAAGATGGTATCATAAAAAAACTAGTTATTGAAAAAAAAATCTCGACCTAGATTGATGAGAGTTCACAAACACATTTACTATTCACTTTTTATTGAAATGATTTGGAAGGATTTAAGAGTCTCATAGAAGAATAAAATGGTGTAGATCTATATTATACCCCTTAGATAATAGATTAAAATCATGCAGTAATGAAAAAGTGAAATTATAAATGATGGATATGTTATAAGCCATAAATTGGAGGGTTTCTCTCTCTTCTTAAAAATTACATTCTCTCCATGTGTGTCTCACTTAATTGAAATTGGTTTAGAATCATCATATAATTCCTAATATAATATGTATGATTCCATGACTTACTAGTATCTATAGAAATGATATCAAAAAAAGTTTTTGAATCCGATTCAACCATTAAATATTCTTTTCTATGTTGTTCACACAAGGTTGTCCCGCTACACCTTTTCTAGGCCACTTCTACAATGTAATTTAGTACATCATAAAATTTCTTAAAAAAAATAACCATTGATCCCATTTCATCACTAAAAATCACACATCCACATTTGTCTCCATATGTATAATATTTTTTTACATTCAACATCAGTCCTACTGCTAGTTGAGTCTAACGAAACCATATCCCTTATAAGATAATACCTATAGCCTTAGTAGTTTATGTCACCTATGGATGAAACCCCCTATAATACATTGGTGATGGAATATCAGTGATGAGATGCAACAAAAAATCAATAAGAATCCCCACTTAAGGTTGGATGAAAAATATGAGTATCTACCAAAATTTCTATCTTTGATCAAGTCATTATACATAGCCTATCAAGCGGTGACAGAGATCATACAATGAATATACTTTTTCCACATTCATGGAACCATGAAACAACACATTAAATAAATAAAACCATAAAACCCCATTCAGTAAAATTCCCCATGAACCTCCTGATAAAACCTCATAAACATCACACCCATTACCCTATGAAAAATACATGTCAAACATATTTTGTCCATGAAGACTCAAATCACATGCATCGTGGGGCCATGTAGATACCCTTTCCTTTTATATTATCAATAGAATATAGATCCTTTTTTCTAACATGGAAGACTATAATGTTATGTGTTCATGAATATACATACACCATAGAATTCCATACTAAACATAATTCATGTTGTTTTCATGAATCCATGTCTTATAAAACATCAATATTAAATAGATATAATTTTTAGTATGATATTTAAGTTCATAATTATTTTAAAAATTATAAAAATTATAAAAATGCATCTCTTTATAGGTAGGTATGAATTTTGGGGGAGTGAAATCGATAAAAATAGAGAAACATTGTAATGTAATGTGAATGAGGAAATGTAATTTCTTCATATGATAGAAAGTTCCCATGAAAACCCTTTTTATTTTCCAATTAATATTTTCGAAATGTGGGAAATATACTGATTCAATGTTGATTAATGTATAATAATAATTCAAATAAATGATTTTTAGTTATGAAATGAAAATTATTATGAGAAGAAGAAAATTGATGATAGTGATTTTTTTTGTCAGACATATCATAACACTAAAATCAAGAATATACCATAGATTTATGATAATGGTGTGCCCCCATATGTGATTAGAGATATAAAAATATTAAAATTGTTTAAAAATGAAATAGTATATGTAACTTTTGGAAATGATAGTTCTTTAAATGTAAGGGGAATTGGAATTAATGTGATGAAAATTTGAATTTGAATTCGAAGGAATTTAATTTTTGGAGGTGCTAAAAAATCAAACTATTAAATAAAACTTTCAAATGATGATTAGGATTTTATCTTTTGAAAAAAATTATTTTATCATCTTATAACTAAAATATTGATATAATTCGTCTAAAAGTCAAATGACTTGAATAAATATAATTTACATCAGAGATAATTTACATCTTTTTATGTATTTTCATGTTGTAGAACATAAGAGTTCAGCCTTATGGGACGAATGTATGAGAAAATATTCTATGGTATGTTATATAAGAGACATAAAACAATTGAACTGAAAATATGTCACTATTTTTAAAACACAATTGATTAGAATGTTGTCAAATGGGATAAATAATAAAGTTGAAACCCACTCCACAATAAATCTAGATTCCATTGACATTGATATTTTTTTTCTCTGAGACCTATGGATAATAATGTCACGCGTATATTATTTTATTCATTGATGAATTTACATGGATAACAAATGTATTGTTTATAACTTATAAGAAAAAGTATTGAAAGCTTCTAATTTTTTAGAAATTTATTTTCTAAATGAACAATATGTATATATATTCATGTAGAGGAAATAACATTGGTAAGAGTATAAATGTAAAAATTTTTCCTTTTATTTGAATAAAAATAAATTAAAACACCAATACAGTGCTACCAAAATTCCTAAATAAAATTAAATAGATGAATAGTAAAAACCAATGTATTGTTTAATGGGAAGACCTATCCTCACTGAATTAAAATGTTACATTTTCTTATTGGGAGTTGTTGCATGTAAAACTATTCATGTTAAAAAGAGACGATTTTAGTGTCAATATTTTAAAATAAATAATTATAAGATGTGGTGTAAGAAAAATTAATTACTGAAATAAATATAATATTATGTGAATCCTTTCATGAAAATAAATAAAAGGATCAATAATTGAACTTGTGTTGAAAAATATAATGAATAATTATTGAGGAGATTCTCATCCAATAAGAAATATACAAATGTTTTGATAAATAGTGAAAAAATGTGGATGATTTTTTATGTAATATTTTTGAAAATATGATTTCCATTAAAAAAATTTGGGATAGGATATAAAATACGGTTTATTGGAAATAATTTTAAAATCCAATGATTATAAAAGTTTGAAAGATAACTCTGAGCCTAAATATATAAAATTCAATTTAGACTAGAAACGTAGTTTTTAAATAAACTTGTAAGATTTTTTAAGCAAATAAACATTAAAAATATATTATTAATCTAATAAAATCATTGAAAATTTGAAATATGTAATTCTTACATGAATGAAGATGATGTTATAAATTTAGACATCACCCGTCTCAAAATTGGAACCAATGTTAACTTTATTTTCACGAAGATATATGTCTGGTTAAATGTAATTGATAATGAGTCATAATAGATTGATAAAAATCATACAGGTGATATTTATTCCATGAAATAGTAAAATGAGTGGTATATGTGGGGAATGAAATTTTAGAAAAATTCTCTAAGAATATGGATATATTTCAGTAGATAATGAGTTGATTGATTTATAATGTTAGTAATAGGTTTAAGGTATTTATTTTAAAAAAATGTTCTTCCCCATTGAGAGACTTGAGAAAATTAAAATTATCTTAGTGGTTAATACTAATTGTTGTTAGAATTTCATTAATATGGATATAAAATCATCTTTATTAAATGGATAAATTAAAAATATTTTTCTATAGTTCAAATAAATAGGTTATTAGTTTATAATTATAGAATCATGGTGTGTGTGATAAAGAAATATTTTTATAGGTTAAAATAAGATACTCATGTGTGGTACTCTGAACATAATAGTTTTGTGAAGTAGTTGAACATTCCTAAATGAAGTTTTATTAGTAACATTAATGTTGTGCATATGATCATAAGTACCATTATTACCATTGCTTATAATGATGATATAATTTTTACAAATGTTAGGGGTAAAACATGTGCATAATTTGAGGATAATATTAAGAATATCATAGAAATATATAATCATGGAGAGTTAACATTCTTTGAAGGACTATATGATCAACAACAATGAACATACATATTCGTATACAATTATATTTAGGCCATATAGTTACTAAAACTGTATTCCATTGGATGATTAAAAAAAGTATACTCTTATACGTTTTGGAACGAAAATGTGTAAAGATAAAACTATAAAAAATATGAATCTAATGGAAATTGAAAGGCCGTTAAGATGTTTACACTATCCTACTACATTAATAGTAAAAATTAATTATGGTATTATATTGGGTATTTGATTTTAGTGTTATTTGAAGGAATCAAAAAATATTTTATATAAGTGAATATTAAATTATTTTAAAGGATTACTGAATTGTGGAATAATTTATAAAATAATATATGAGATGATATTTCATGGGTTCATTAATGGTTATTGGGATAATTTTTATAGTGATTGAATGGAAAAATTAGGAATGTTTTTTTTATAGATTGAATTTTTTTAATCTTGAATAAGAGGAAGTAATTTTATGTTTGTTTAATTATAATAGAAGATGAATATGTTTCCTCAACTAATGATTTATACATATTATGTTGAGAAATGATCACCTAGTATATTTGAGTGTAACTATTTCTAATCTATTGAATATTATTGGTGGTAATAAATGTTCCATTGATCATTATAAAAAATCATGTACATTATTCTAGATTATTAAAAATTGATAGAAAACATCTTTTTATTATGAAAATATTATTCGATGGATATGTTAATATTGAATACATTTCTACAAAATACAAGATTATTTTTTTACCAATTCTATCATTAAGGAATGAATTTAGTAATTTATTATCCCATTATATGTTTAGGATATATCAATTAACTTATAATGTTTATAATAAATGATACAATGTATATTATTTTATTCATTTGAATATTGGTGAGAACAATAATAAATTAATGCAAACACTTACACGTATCTCTTATGAAATTATAAAAGTGAGGTTTTCATAAAAATGTGGGTGAAACTGAGTGAGTGGTATTAAACATATCATGGTAAAAAACATTCTTATCTCCAATGACTGTAAAACATTAAAACATTTCTAAATACCATACTTTTGTACTAGGAAATGATCTTTTGGGGTGTATTTTTATTAGTTCTGTATTTTTTTTGTATAATTGTGTATGCCTATTTCTATTTAAATGAGGAATTTATTTCAATATAATAATAAGAATGTTTTCTTGGCAAATATTTGAAATGATCTGTAAGACATATTATGATTTACCAATTTTCCAGTTCCTACAAAAATAATTATTTTAATTACCCATAATGACTACTTATAAATTTTATAATATTTAATGTTTTACAATTCTACTAGACATGGAATAGAAGGAATCTAATAGTATAGAGTATCAATGCAGTTTTGAAATGTGAATGAATTATAATGTTAGATAAGTAAAAAAGTGTGAGAAGTTAATGTTTGAAAAAAAGAACAATGTTAAAGTTGATGTTACCTAATTAAAATAATTTACAAAGTATTGTTTCTTGTAATATTTTGTTCAAAATAATAAAACCAATATCATATAGTCCATTAGATTTTGATTCATCTATCAATGATTTCATCATGAAACTAGATTGAAATTTTATCAGATGGAAGGATTCAATTGATTATTATTTTTTCAAATATTTAAATGATGGGTAATTGGGTATATAAATATATGGTTATGTATCTCTATAGAGATTGAGTCATAATTTTAAAGGTTATTTTGAAAAATTTGAAAAGATTTAGTCCAATATGGTTGAATATATCATGTATTTATAATGCATTCAGATGGAGAAACAATGGTCAGATGAACTATATAAATTTCTTCAGTCAAATATATCATAATATCAATGAATCTTTGAGATGAGTTTTCTATGTTTTCTGTAAAACTTCTTCTTAGGTAGTGTAGTTATACATATTCTTTCTATATCATAATAAAAATACCAATTGTTGAACATTTATGATGTTCAACAGTTCGGTGGGTTATCTTTCTTGGACTGTGAATCGGGTAGCTCGGGAGGAATCATACTTAAGGGTCAGATTGCTCATTTCTCGGCAAATTAGGATGCAGTTGAAGAACAGGTAAAGTTATGTAAATTTTCCATTATCTCTAGAGTTGTTATACCAAAAGGGGTATGCCCCTAGAAGTTTCATGATCTTGCAAGTAGATTAGCAGATATTTTGGGTTTTAGCGATTGGAAGATGACTGCAATGGGAAAAGGGTTTTATCATGTTTTCTTTCCCTCAGATGATTGCAAAAGATGTGCCTGGAGCTTAGGATTTGTTCCCTTGTGACCAGGATTCCTTTGGATTCATGAGTGGGAGTGGATCTTTGTTCCCAGCTTGGTCAAGAATACGTTTGCACAGGTATGGATTCATATCCATAATCTAAGTTGGCTATATTGGCACCCACAGATCCTCTGGGATATAGCCTCCTCGATTGGGAATACAATTACATTAGATAAGCAGACTGATAATCCTAGATTTAGTCATTATGCTAGAATACTTGTGGAAATTGATATGTCAAAAACTCTTGTATAAGATTTGGTCTTTACTACTAAGGATGATAGCATTAACCTTGAAATAGGGTATGAGAGGAAACCTAAAATTTTCATAAATTGTCAAGTGTTTGGGAATCTTTTATCTGAATGCAACAGGATCAAGATCTGTTCCTCCTGTAGCTTGAGAGGGCATAACGCCCAGAATTGTAGGAAGAAAGCTTCTGGCCAGGGTCCTCCCAAGAATGATAATGATAAGGTATTATTTGACAAGGATGATACCTCCCCTCCTGCTATGGTGGAAATTGCACAGGATGCTGATATTCTGTCATAACACGCATCAGTTAACATTGTAGATGAGGTTGTCACTATTGTTGAGGGGATCATTCATGAAGATGGCACCAAAAGGGCTCAAATGATAATGAATTTTCTGTGGATCACCCAATAAAAGATGCCAATATTGTATATGAGGATGTCATTTCTTCTAAGGGTAACAGTCATGATCATGAAGCTGCTAGTCAGCAGTAGGATGTTTCGGATGAGATAAATAAAGATGACGTTCAGACTAATCAGCATGAATTTTTTTGTGGCACCAATGATGATGAAAAGGGGACAGTAGGGATTGTGGTTCCTATTTCACCACTGACTGATGGTTCTAATAAAATGGCAACAACTGAATCATTAATTCATGAATCCTCATTGGTTAGAAGTATGATGGAAACAGTCGCTGAAGATGATGAATGAAGTTTTGCACAAATACACTCACCACAGATTAGATGAAAGAAGCTTCCAGCAACTTTGTCAATGCCTATTGACTCAGGAAACAGATTCATCTCTTTATATTATGATAAATATAGACTCTTCACGGATGGGAGTGCATCTATTCAAGAAACTGAAAAGAATACATCAGACACTGAGGAATATATTGTCCCCTGCAGCAGGAAGAGTTCTGCTAAACAATTAAGATCATTTTTTGGAACATCCAGGGTCTTGGGAACTCTCCGGGTCAAGACCCTGAATCACATTATCCTGACCAATAAACCCATGCTATTGGGTATTAATGAACCAAGAATGAAGTTTAAAAAATCGAGTGATTTTAACTGGAATGCTCTTGGGTAATCTCTTGTTGCAATGAATCAATAGGTGAATGAGTCTGATTCCCTTTGGGTTCTAAGGAACAACACAGTCACAGTTGATTCTTTCCAGAGTGACCAGCAATCGGTAACAATCACTTGCTACTTTCAATCCAATAAATTTTGTGTAACCTTTGTGTATGCATTCAATCAGTACATCAGAAGAAGATCTTTATGGGAATCTCTGATTAATATTTCAGATAGCATGTCTAATAATTGGATTCTGATAGGAGACTTTAATACTGTTCTCATACTAGAAGAGAAAAATGGGAGTAATTTTTATAGAACTTCAGCTAAGGACTTTTCTTCTTGCATTGAACATTGCAGATTGGATGAAGTTCCCATTTTAGGTGATGATTTCACCTGGAATAGATATACTGTTAATGGAAGGTAGGAAAGTAAGCTGGAAAGATGCCTTATTAAGTTGGATGATAGTAATGATAAGATGAAGGTGTTTGGAATGACCCTTCCCAAACTCTATTCAGATCACAATCCCTAACTGATTGATTTGTGCTTTAGTAGCTTGAGGTCAGCACCCCTTCCCTTTAAGTTCAATAATTCATGGATTGTTTTGCTTGGGTGTAGAGAAATAGTCCAGGGGGATTGGAATATTGATATCATAGACAGCTTTTCATTTATCTTGATCTCCATGCAGAAAATTGTCAAGAGAAAACTCAATGAATGGATCAGAACAACCTTATCGAATATTGATAATGATATTAAAGAGTATGAATCACATCATTCATGCTGTCAGTAGAGGAATTTACATCAGGACAACCCTTCTCAGGAGAAAATTCAGGATCCTTCAAAACATGATAATATACTGGCACATAAGAAGAACCTGGCCCGGAATCATTTCAATGTAAGGTGACTAATGGATGGAGTCAGGAACTCGAATTTCATTCATTGTTTACACAATGAAAAAATGGTTAGAAGGAATATCAAGGTTCTTAAGATTGATAATACCATTCTCACATCTGAAAATGACATTGCCAATGGTGTGACTTCCTACTTTGAGAGGTTATATTCTGCAGATGCTGACAACAACACTGGGAAAATCATTGAATGTGTTGACCCTATTGTTGATGATAGTCAAAACAAAAATCACATAGAGATTCCAAGTCAAAAATAAATACATTATTATTTATTCTACTTGAATATGGACAGTGTATCAGGACCATATGGATTCAAAAATAAATTCTTCATGTTCTATTAGGATATCATTTAGAAAGAAGTAATCAGTGTTGTCCAATAATTCTTTCATCACTTATTAATGTCATTCGGGATGAATTCTAATTTCATATCTCTGATCCCTAAAAAATAAAATGCATTAGACGTCATGGACTTTATGGTGGTTTCAATTGGGAACTCTATCCCCAAGGTTATTTGTAAAATAATATCAAATCGGTTATGTGATGTTGCTAGGAATATTATCTCTACCAATCAATTTGGTTTTGTACCTGGGAGGAGGATTCAAGATTGTCTTTTCACTACATTAGAATGTATAAATGTCATTAGAAACAAGGTTTAATATGGAATCATGGCTCTAAAGGTTGACATTTCAAAGGCCTTTGACACTATAAAGTTGGACTTCATCTTTCTCATTCTCAAGATGCATGGATTCTCAGAGAAATTTATTTGTATGATCCATACTATATGAAAAAGTGCCACTTTATCAATTCTTTTTATTGGATCCCCAAGAGGATTCTTTCAGTGCACCAGAGGAGTCAGGCAAAGAGATCCCCTATCTGGACTTTTATTTTCTATGGCTGAGTATTATCTTAGTAATTGTCTCCATGATCTTGTTAACATGAGAATTTATCAAAGAATGCGGGTAGGGAGAAATTTAATTGCTCCCTCACATTTATTCTATGATGATGACATTGTTTTATTCTGTAAGTCTTATAAGAAAACAAATTCTTCTATTAAGAATATTGTCTCAGACTATGAGAAGGTAGTTGGCCAGATTATAAGCTGGAACAAATCGTTGGTTGTATTTGGAGAAGGTATTAGAGCCTTGAAGCAAAGGAAGGTGGCTTCCAAGCTTGGAGTAAAATGAGTTACCCGACCTTTCAATTATTTGGGGATTCCTTTGTTCTAGGGAAGAGTGAAATGTGTCCACTTGGGAGGAATTTCTCTTAAAATCTCAAATCAATTGGAATGCTGGAAGGGGAAGACTATGTCCCAGGCTGGTAGAATCTGTCTAGTGAACTCGGTTATTACCTATATGATTGCTTACTCCTTCTCTGTATACAAATGGCCAGCAAGCCTATTAAATGAGTTGAGTTTCATGATACGTAATTTTATCTGGATTAGCTAAACCCATCAGAGAAAATTGGTGATTGTGGCTTGGAAAGACTGCATCGAGCCAGTTAAGATGGGGGTATGGGTATTAAGGATATAAAATTTTTTAATATTTCCCTTCTTCAGAGTTTTACCTAGAGGATAATTTCTCAGCCTGATTTTTCTATTGAATTATTAGTTGGAAGGTTTTTGGACAGAATTAAAAAATGTATGTGTTCCTACCTGAAATCCTCGGTGTGGTCATCCATAAAGGGTACATATTTACATATTATCTCTTAATCAAAATGGATGGTCAATACTGATTCTCAATTAAACTGTTTGATCACACCATGGATGTCCACTCCTATTAAATACTGCAATGAAATTCCATCAATAGTAAGGAGGCTCACCATTTCAGACTTGAAGGGAAGTCTGGACAATTATGATTTTATTCCTCATCACCTTCATGTGGATATTTAATGTTATCAATATGTTGATGCTAATATACTCATCTGGAAACCTGATTTAAATTGTGTATTTTCTAGCAAGAATCTTTATATCATACAATACACTGCAGGTTCTGGTATCCCATCATGGATTGCAGGGTTGCATTAACATTTTATCTCACCCAATGATGCTCTTCTCATCTAGAGAATTTGGAAACATAGAATCCCAGTTCAGAGTTCTCTGCAGCAGAAAGGCTTCCACATGTCTACAGTATGTTATTTCTGCATGGGTAGTGATGAATCTGTTAGTCATTTGTTCATGCATTGCTATTTCTCTGTTAAATTATGGCACCATGTTATGTCCATCTTCAACTACTGATTGGATTGCTCTTCTATTGATTCTATCTTTATTTCGTCATTTAAAATAGATTTTAGTGATCATCTGAAATCGCTGGTCATTGCTACTGTCATATCTGTTTTCTCTTATATCTGGAAAGCTAGAAATGGTACTATTTTCAATAATGATAAACCATCAATCAAGGATTATGTCATGTTCATACATAGATGGATCAAAGATGCTTCAGTGGTTCAAATAGGCTCTATGAATAATGATGTTTCTGATCTAGTATTGTTAAGATCTCTTGGAGTTAGTGGTAGGGAAAGAAGGCCCAAAGTGTCCAAGTACATCAGATGGGTTCCTCCCAATGCAGGTTGGATAAAACTGAACTTGGACGGGGCAGCCTCTGGTGCACCGGGTCCTGCTGGGTGTGGTGGGGTTTTCTGAACTCATCGGGGTTTCATGAAGGTCAGTTGTTTTCAATATATTGATATTTCCTATACTATTGAGGCTGAACTATGGGCGATGATCAAAGAAATCAGGTACACAGTTCGTTATGGTTGGCGCAGGTTATGGGTGGTGTCAGATTACTATCTGGCTATCCATATTCTGAAATACCGCTCTCAGAATGTTCCTTGGAGAATGGTGCCTTCACGGATTTATTGTCTTCGCCTTGTGGATGGACTATGTCTTGAAGTGTCACATGCCTACCGAGAGGTGAATTAGGTTGCGGATTCCCGGTCTAAAAGGTAAATTATAGAGGTCAGTTCTAGTTGGTCTTTTGTTTTTCCCCCCTATTGTTATTTTTTTTTCAGTAATGATAGAGATCGTGTCTTGTATACCAGGATTTGTAAACCCCCTTGCTTTTGAGATACTTTGTAATGTTTAGATTTTTATTTTAATTTTAATGGAAGCAGGTTTTTTCCTGTCTTCCAAACCTTCTAGATATATAATAAATTGAAGAAATATTAGGATTTCCAAAAGGATGATAAGATCCTTAGATATAATTTTATAATATATATCTAAATTTATATTTTGTTATATATATTTTTGAGAATCATTATATAATCAATGAAAATTCCTTTAAAATTAATATTCCAAATATTTATTAATTTTTTTCAATGTTAATGATGTTAAGGGATGTTTTTAGATGTTATTTAATGCTGAGTAAAGGATGTTCTTAAAATATTATATATTCTATGATTCATAAATTATTTATGAATTTTCTATATTGATTGAGTGGTATGTTGGATGTTTTAGTTGATCAAGAGTTTTGAATCACATCTTTTTATTAAGTGGGATATTATTTTTGAGTTCATACCTTTTACCATGTATGTGTGACTATTTAATGGTGTGTATATGTAGTATGATTTTGAGGAACAATATTTATATATGCATAAGAGAATGGAAGTGATGATGCATTTAAAACAAAGTCAGTTTTCAACAATGGAAAAATTGGTTGATGAAGTGAGTCTAAATATTATATTTAATTTGGGGAATTATATATTTAGTTTATGTTCAATGGAAAAATATTCATATTTTTATAAATAATATTTATCATGAAGAGAAAATTTCTTTTGTGTAGTGTTTGTTTCATTATACCTAGCACAAATCATTGGTGAAGAGTATTTTGAGGCTCTACAAATAAGGATATAACAGATGAAGGTAGAGAACACCAAAAACATCATGTTGGATCATTATTTTTTAGATAGCATTTATGGTTTCTATAAAAACATGTAAGATATTTTTAATTTACAGGAGTCAGTATAATTACAAACCAGAAGAGATAAATTAAACTTAACACAAGTTATCTTATATTCATACAAAATCTATCACAGTGGATAACCATTGACAGATACAAGTCACCACTAAAATCATATTGTAACCAACATAGGGGGAATACCTAGAAACTCTTGTGTTCCTTAATCACATTCTAATTATTTATTATAAATAAGGTTTAGATATAATACTTGAATGGTTAGAAACCCAAAAAGGTTTCATGGTTATATTTCAAGTGTAATAAAAATATAAAATATGAATAATAATTTGACACCCCTACACATATGTTATCATAATATTTGGAACATTAAAAAATGTTGAATAACCAATTAATTCCATATATTTAAATCATGCCATAAAAATAGCTACCTATACCAAGAGGAAATCCTTGATAGTAGTCTCTAGGGTGTCTCTATTTATGGTTAATGTTTAAATAATCCAGGTTGCCTCCCTACAAAGCCTAAATAACCAGCAACCATAATTCTATACACTAAAAACCCTATATCATCCCATATTACCCCTTATTGTTGATGGGATAAATGGAATCCAACAGTAAATATAAGGAATAAAAGATAATAGAAAAGAATAATAGACTATAAGGGATTCAATTGAACACCAAAATTGATACCAAATATATAATACCATAATCAATTAAATATAGGAGGTGATATAGAAACCATGAAATTTCATTCATAGATATTACATCTTATTATATTAATATTTAAAGGATAACATAATGATACCTTCCCTAATTATATTATTCTAGTATCCTTTGAAACTTGTATACATAAAAAATTAGTTCAATAATGTTCTATATTACCCCCACTAAAATCTTCATAACTCGAACCCTCCATTTATATATAATGTGAAATAACATTCTACATAAATTGGTTAAAATTAAATAAAATAATGGGTGGGTTCGAATGATCATAAATGGTAAACAAGAGATATATAAAAATAATATGATCATAAGGATATTAGAACATCAACATATGATTAATAAACCATTTTATTAAAATAATCTATTACAATCATGAGTCATGTCATAAATCATGGTATTTTATAAGACAACAAACCTGAAATAATAATTGATTTTGATATATATGATCATGACATTAGCATGAGATAAAGATATTTGGTAAATTAAATAATGTAAAATATTTTACAGATTAGTTTCATATAAGTACCATGAATATCATCGTAGAATGGTTTCACTCTCAAAACAATCATAGTAGTTTGGGTTCACTCTCAACACAATGATAGTGAACACATTCTATTAGTAAACATATCTTAATACATATTTAACTTTAGTTTATCTCATCAAATATATATCATAAATGAATTAATTTGAGTGATATATAATTATGATATAACACTATACATAATGAAAATTATACATACATTTTTCAAAATATCACAAAAAATTCATTATATCAGAACTCATGAAATGAAATGGGTTTTAGAAACAATTCATTATTTAATATCCCAAGGAATTAAATGAGTTTCATAATCATTTCATAATTTTATCAAAGTAAAACCCATTGAAAAGGAATATGTTTCAAAAAACCATAGTCATCATAATCATAAAACATATTTTGAAATATTATGGACGGTACCATTGTATCATACTTTCTACAAATCCCAATAAATTTTAAGGGATGATGTATTTTTTTAATAAAAATAACATTAAATGATAATTAATACATTATAAAATAAATTATGAATTTTACATTGAAAATAAATTTTTATGAATTAAAATTTCCTAAAATATTGTGAAAATAATTTTCATATAATATATCCTCATAAACATTGCATTCATTAAATTTTATTCATATGAAATTTTGTTATTGACATATAAGGTAAAATTATAAGTTCTCTTAACATTTTAAAAAATAAAAAAATTAGATCTTTATATACATGAAAATAAGATTACTTTCAAAATAAATTTCTAAACACGTTCAATAATAGTTAAAAATAATGTCATACAGTCCTTGGATAATATAAGTAACATCATTGAAAGCATATTTAGTAAACATGGACATTTATGTGATAATATTTTCATCGAAATGGTAAAATAAAATACATTTTCCTTAAAAACATTATCTAAGTCGCTTGATTACTTATTGAAGGGAAACCTAAATTTTATAATTTGTTCTCTATAATCAACTAGTGGGTAAGAAATGTTTTGATATTATATTAGGCTATATCATGAAATTTCTTCATCACAATCGTAATCAAATATATTCTGATAACCAATGGTATTGTAATATAAAACCTTTAATGCTTTTGTATCATTTGTATTGTAATCCTCGTGAATGAAATAAACATATTTGGATATGAAAATGCTTTAAAATATTCTTATAATGCTTATAAAATACATTCATGTATTTTATTTAAAATGTATAAAGAAAAATAATTAACATGGAATGTGTATCATCGAAGAAAAAGTTATATAAAAATTACTTACCTCAGGTCCAAATTCATTTATATTTGTTTAGGCCTATTGTATAATAATTGAAAGCTGTAAAATCTATTTCATAAAATAATATTATATACCATTACATATTTTAATTACTTATAACATTTTATCACACATTTATTAACTATTAAAATCATTTTCATGGTTGTTATCCATTAATATCTTCATTTATGTTATTATTTTATAGATTATGCCCACGTAATTTTATCATTGTAAAAAAGAATCCCAAACATTAATCATCATATAAAAATTATATATATATACTTTTAATTTTTTTTTAATCATTTAGAAAACATTGATGTATCAATATTTAGTAAACCATTCATGGTGAAGACATGCATCAGATACGTAAGAATTCTATTTTCCAAATTCTATAGAATTAATAAATTAACGGTAATTAATAATTATCCTTTTTAGAATTTTTGTCATCTCATATTTATCATATATTTTTAAAAAAATCATCATTATTATTATCCATGTAAAATAGAGACACATCACATTTCTTTGTTGAGTTGGTAGTCCACAAGTGCACATTAGTGACATTATCATTTTCACGAAATTTTGAACATAAGTGGGTAGATATGATAATATCATTAAAGATGCCTTAATATTCCATAAATATGGCATATAAATGATAATCCCATCATCCAACCATCCATTTATATTGGTAATGGAAAATGAGTCGTATCGCTATGTGGATATGAGAATCTGTTTGTATGAATGAGTGATAGTTTCACTTACAATTTGAGGGAAATGATGGTGGTAATGTAGAACTAATCATTATAAAAACATTTTTATACATTTATTGTATTTATATTTTTATTTTTTGAATAATTTAATCTATTTATATGTGTAAAATAATGAATTAAATATAATTTGATCGGTTAAGGTTATTATAAATTAATTGAAACAACTCTTCTATTTTTTCTCTAAAGGACCCTTGGGATGGAATTTTGGGAAGGCCAGAACATGTAGAATGTGTATAGAGTAGTTGGGAAGAGAATTTGGTAGGTTTTTATTGAGAGAAAAGGCTCTTGGGGAAATAAATAAGTGAAGGGATGGGTTCCCCTTTTATAACTATGGAGAGGGGCAGTCATAGAAATTTATAAAAAATAAAAATATAATAAACACAAACATATTCCAAAATTCCAAAAAATGTTTAGGGATTAGATGTAAAGGTATTATTTGGTGTAAATATGACCTAAAATTTTATTTTTACGATTTTAATTTGTTATTTTAAATTGTAACCTTTTGTTTTTCCTCTTAGATAACATATTTTATACATAACTATAGTAAAAATATTTCCACAATACAAGAATTATAATTTATAATATTAGGTAAAAATTGATTTATAAATGGATATTGGATGTTATTTGAGACAATATATTTCCCAATTTTTCTTATTTTTAGTAATTATGAATTTTAAATAATTTAATAAAATACTATTTCGACAAAATGTCATTAATGGAAATATTGACAGATTTAAATTAATTGGAATTTGAATATATATATATATATATATATGAAAAAGATTAATTATATATTAATATTTTAAAAAATAACTAATATCTCATATTTATAAATGAAATTTTTTACACAATTATGTACTGAAGTTGTAATTTTTAAATATTTTTAAATTGATTTATTTAAATTTTCATTTAATGGAATAAGTACATTACTAGCATCGCACAATAATATAAAATAAATATTTAACAAATAAAATTAAAACAAAATTATCATAATAAAAAAATTACATTATTCAAAAAATATTATTTTAAATTCATTCATAAAGTTATTTTTTACCAATATGGACACATAATAGATATTTAAAAATATAATAGTGGCATTTGGTATATTTTTATTGAATATACAATATAGATATTTTTTTGGTGAATATATCCATTGATGAATTAAATTATATATAATATGTTTAAATTAAAATTCCCTTCATCCATTGAGAGTTAGAATAAAAAATATATGACCCTATCATGTTTTCCCTCCATTAACTATATTTACCCTTTACCTTGGTGTGAAATTTTACCACATTTATTATTAAAAAATCCTAAAAATATGACATATACACAATATTTGGACTTCTAATTTCTAAATATGGAATATTTTTCTTAAGGATAAATTTATATAATTAGATGAAATTAAATAAAATAATCACTGAAAATGTCAAGAAAACCACTATATAGGAAAAAAATTTTAAGATAAAACATCATTTATTCTTATAATATTCTTAGAAAATTGTAAAACAATGTTAAAAAATTTAATTCAATATAATATATTTATATATATTTAAAAAAAATAATTCATAAATAGTGACTAATTTAATATATTATGAAAAAATAAATTTCTTGCATAATTTTTTTTAAATGTAATTTTTTTATTTTCTAATGATTCTTATTTTATATCCTAATTAATTAAATGTTAATGATTTCATTTTATAAATTTTAAAAAATACGTCTTTCATAATTTTTTTTTTCATTTTCATACATTATAATAAAATGGATAGGTGATAAATGTATTAAATTCATATCATTCAGGTCTCATAGGTTAAATAAAACCATCCTTTATATGTTCTGTATATGTCATTAATGAGTCATATCACATTGGGGGGCATTAGTCCACACCTTCTCAAATTAAATTATCGTAGTTACATAGTATGAAAAGAATAAAGGAATGTAGTAGATAGAAATTAATGAATCATATAGACAACATAAATATAATATATATCATATATAAATACTGTTCCATCATAATTTACACTATGAGAGGTGGTAGGAGAAAATCGAACAATCTTCATTTTGTGAGGCAGTAGTCCGTCGTGCACAGAAACAATACATTCGTATCAATTAGTTATGAGTTTTTATATGTGTAGTTAGAATACATCTCATTAAAAAAATTATTATATTTTGGATAATTATCTATTTATGTAATCAACAAATAAAGTGACCATATGGAGTGTAGAAGGATAATAAAAGAAATTCATATGACTGGAGATGTTACCTCAAAATTGGGTAACGTCTTTTGATTTGATCCAAAAGTATTTCTTGATTTGACATATTCCAAAGCTAGGACTTCAAGTTGGAAGGGAGGGATGTTGGGAGCTTTTTTTACTAAAATATATACAAGCTAAGGGGCTTTATTTGCGTGAGTAAAAGGGTAGAGGTGGGGGATTTTTATAATAGGGAGTAAGAGAACTTTAGGAATGTCTTGATATATTAATTTATTATAAATTTATTTAGATAAAAAATGAGTCCAACAGAAATATGTTCGAATATAATATAAATATATGTTGATATAAAATAATCCAATAATAATTATATAGGTTTTCAATATTATTTTAATCCTTTTTATTTTTAGTTAACCATTTTTTAGTTTTTGAATTTTATAAATTATTCAGCACATTGAGAATAAAAATAGTTACCAAAATATAAAAAATGTCAAATTAATGAGTCATTAATAATATATAAGAATTATAAAAACCATTTTTTTGAAACATATAATTTTTTTTGGATTTTCAAAATATTAAACATAATATTATATATTTTAAAATATGAATTATGTCAATTTTGAAAATATTCATACTGTGACTATTTAATAATTTACAAAAACATGATTAAATTGAAAATTAATCATTAATACAAAGATAAAAATTTCATATATATCTATAAAATTCAGGGATGACATTAGAATAATAAAATTTCATTTATTTTAATATTTATAATATCATTTCATTGAATCCTTTATTAATGAAGCAATCACTGCATTGTTATTATTTCATTATTAAATTTATTTATTTATAGTATAAAAATTATAAATAAACTATTATGATATAGAAAATATTTCTATATTTATAAAAGATAATTATACCCTAATAGATAACCTATGTAAGTATATATTTAAAAAAATTACTCAAATATTCATTTTTATGTTATATTTCCCTTTTCGTTAAATTAATAATTATAAAATACCATTCTCACACCCAAGTGGCATCAAAACGCCGAAAGAATGGCATAAGGATGATCAGGGTTGTAAATATCTCATAAAATAGGGTTACAACTTGTTTTAGGGTAGTTTAATATTACTATAATATTAGTTGTTTAGCATTGTTCACCAGATTTACCATTTAACTATGGTAAATAAAATAATTACTTAAGTTACTATTCATTATTTAAAAGAATAATAGTTACCTATTTACATAATTGGATTTTCTAATTCAATATTTTTAATCCATTTTTTAAAATTAAAAACATATAATTGGATGAATTTTTTTAAATTAATTCCCATTGTAAAAACTAGAAATTGGGTTTTAAGAAGTAATAACTATTAAAAGATTGACATGTGTATGTTGACAATTTCAATGAGAAAATTACATCCAATGACTAAAATTAAATTAAATAACTAAAAAATAATCTTATAAAACATTAAAAAAAATTAAATAACATTATATATATATATAAATAAATTTGATGAAAATTCAGTTTTTAATTAAAATTCATGATTTCTCACAATTCATTAAAAATGAAAATTATTTTAAAATAACCAAAAATTTAACCAAAGTAATTTTTTTGTACCTCTTATATATAAGATGGTTATTTTTTCAAATATAACATATTAATTTTTCAAAACAATACTTACAAATGGTTTTCCATCAAATGGCGTTAAAACATCATTTTTAGAAAAATACATCTGTTATCTAAAAACATGAATCTATTCTTATATCATATCTTAAAACAATATAAAACATATTTAAAACATTAAAATGAATATATAACACATTTTTTTTCATTAAATAAAAATCCATAATGAGTTATATGATTTTATAAGCACAATTAATCTCTTTTAAATAGGTTTTTATTAAAAAACAACTTTAATTTACAATTAGATTTTATTTCTATTTCTAATAAATTTGGTATCCAATGAATCGTTATTTAAAAATATGTTAACCATATTTCAAAATTCAGTTTATATTATTCATTCTTTCCATTCTAACAGATAGTCATTATCTACTATTTACTATTATAATATTATTATTGTATTTTTTCGATATAAATAAATGTTTTGTGAAACGTTAGATTTCGGAGAAACTAGTTGTTGTGTGTCATGTATGATATTCGAAAAAGAGTCCCCAAGAACATAAAATTAATATCTTATTCTTATATATTAATAGAGATTAAAATCTATTTTTCTGTAAATACATGGGTTGTTACATTATTCCCCATTTTATAAATTTTATCCACACAATTTTAAAATTAGTCACAAAAACATCATTGAAAATCCCATATCAGAAAAAGAGTTAACAAAACGATCACCTTAAAAGAATGAAACATAATTAAAAAGGTCACTCGAGATAATACATACAATGATTCCATGTAAGAAAACATGTATATGGAATAAAAACAAACCATCTTATTCAAATGTAGTGTGATAGAAAACATGATCAGGAGAAAGCTAATAACTAGAAAACCTTAGACCCATGATGGGTTAAATGGTCATTGATTTCACCACCAGAAAATTAGAATGATTAATTTATGTTTTAACTCAATTATATTAATGTTGAAGAACAAATTTATGATATTGACTAAGAATATAACTAAATATACTAACATTTCTATTATGTTTTTATCCTTGAATAAATTTCAACGTCAAAATCATCTTTTTTTCAAACGATGAGTATTCTAGATAAATTTGTTACACGTGATGTGCTATAATGGATGTCAAGATAATAAAATAATCCGAAAGAGATTAACTTTCTATTCATCCTATCTAGAAATATTAACCAAAACCAAAATGATTAGTATAATATCAGATAATCCCCAAAAAGAAAAATCTTTTATAAAAGGAATAACTACTCTTAATCTCCAAACAATACCACAACGATAATCAAAGACCATTAAACAAATAATTTTCTATAAAATTCCCCCAAAAGAATAATTCAAATAAAAAATTAAAAATCAAAAATAAAAAGGATTTGATCACACTGTCTTACCTGATAAATTATATCATTTATCTCCAAATAAGATAGACTACTCTTAATATCTCATACATAAAAATAATTAACCTAATAATATGTTCTCCATGATATTAATCAATTCCATAAATAAACTAAATACCCATATGCCCAAAATAAAAACCTAGATTGTTCCAAAATTAAATTCAACCATTAATACTCAAATAAAAAAATATAGTATTATATTTTTTGGGGATATAGTGTCCCTAAAAAAGAAAACTTATTCCAAAATAACAGTTATCACATAATCACCAAGGATCATGTGGTCAATCATAAGTCTAGATAGTTGGTTAAGAATAACCTCTAGAGTTCTCATTGAAGATCCCATTCAATTTGGTTGCATATTTAGAAAACCTCCAGAGTTTCCTCCACATCCCTTTTTTACATTGGTTCCTTCTAGATTGAGCCATTTAGTAAAACAGTATAGGTAAGTGTGTTTATATTAGAAAAATCATCATATACTCTCTTATGAGGATAGTAAAAACTATGATATACCTATTTATTTTATATTATTGTAAATAAATTTATCTAAATTAACTATGAATCTTTCTAATATTCTAACCACTATTGTTATAAAAAAATGTCACTTATACATAAATAACATCCTAGCCTCTAATGTTATCTAAACTGACCTCTAATACCAACTGTAAATTGTTGGCCATAAACATTACGTAATCTTAACCTATGTCGATAATTTGACATTCAATCACTTTGATTATCATTTTAGGTTTAGAGATTTGGATAATTAGGCCATAAATCATACATATCAACTTGATTATTACAATTTATACACTTCTACTCACTACCAAATTTTTTGCATAAACCAAAACACATTAAAAAGTAACATGGAATCATTTCGTGTTTTAAGATCATCCCTTTTCTTTGATCCCATATATGACATTAATCTTCATTATATCCTGTGAAAAATAATTCAACCCTTGGGATCAGCATAAAATGCTTAGTGAGGGATTCATAAAGAAAAAAAATTGGAAGTCTTGGGATCATAATAATACCCTGAAGAATTTATCATTAAGTAATAATTGTCACCTATAAAAAGTAGAAAAATCACTTCACTATATATAAGGTCCTTGCTTACCATTTTTTAACCAACATATTCCCATAAATCCCATAGAAAGAAACATATAACATATAAGGGTATATGGGGAAATAAAAAACATAAATGGAATAACCACACATTCTAATTCAACACATAACACTAAATGGAATAAACATATGGTCTACATCCATACCTAATGAATTAGAGGTTATAATGTAAGCATTAGTCCTTTGTTTATCACAGAACGACCTGTCTTTTTGCCTATCACATAACCACCGGTATTTGTTTATCACGTAAACACCCATAAAATGTACATGTACAATTTAATAAAGATAACACATAAAGTAATCGTAAATAAAAAAGTAATGTTTCTATATTGCAACCACAATATATCATTTGAAGATATAGAAATATTTTTCCCATTTCCAAAACCATTTAAAAAATTTAAAAATGATAATTTTGAATCAAAGTGTCACATACCACTCTAAATATTTTTAAATAAACTATAATTTTAAAAAATTCATTTCTATATAAATAAATACATATAAACCATTTTTTAAACTTGGACCTGAAATAGATTGTTTTTAATGAATAAATAATTGAAACATTTAAAACGATGTTTTAATTAGAGTCCCTTAAAACTTATGAAATAGTTGGATAAAAATAATTAAGGAATAAAATTAATTTTAACATTAAATATAATGATAATATACTAATTAATGATATAATATTTCAAATGGGTTTTATATTCACATTATTGGATAATAAATTTGCATGACAACATTATATTCCATAATGAAAGGATATTGAGGCAAAATCCCTTACCTTGAGTCCGACTTGTCACATTCATTATTTATATTCCAAAATAATAAAATTAGGTCAATTTATACTATAATAAGATCTGTTTTCATTTCTATTATGCATTATATTTTACTTATCATCATGTAATAAAAATTATATTATTATTTATGTCTATATGAGTCGTTTTGTTGATATTTGGAAATTGAGTTGAAAATAAACCTGTTTGGTGTAAATTTTACATGTGGTAAAATTTAAATCATCTCTAGAAATTTATTCATGATCTAAATATCAAATATATCAAATATATCTACTTATGATATATATATTATTTTAAGATAAGAAATTAAATTCATTGTTCATGGTGGCGGTTGGTCATACGTACGCCTGGACGGTACTTTCATTTCATTGTCATATTAAAACAATAATAATAAAATGATATAAATGTATATTAAAATAAAATTATTATGTTAATATAATTTATATCACATATATTCAATAACACCATACTTTATTAGTTCCATGGATGGCATGAATGGTTCATATCACTTTCATGGGGTTGTAGTCTACACTACCTCAAACGAAATAATTTCATTTGATCATTATGGAAAGCATAATGGTAGTTTGAAAATAAAAATTACTGAATTATGTAGAAAAAATAAATATAATATATATCATATATAAATACTTTTCCATCATAGCTTCCACTTTTATATGTGGTAGGAGAAAATTGAACATTTATTGTTTCGTGAGGTAGTAGTTCTTCGTACAAAGAAATAGTATTTTCATATCCATTAGATGGAGGTGTGTGTTGGTGTTGATTGAATCATTATAAAAAAAACAATAGAGTATATTTAGGATAATTTTGTGGTTATGAAATCATATAATAAAGAGATAATATGTAGTGGATAAGTAAAATAAAGGAATGAAACTTGAGATAAGATGTTACATCAAAATCATGTAACTTCTTTTGATTTGATGAAAAAAGAATTAATGAATTTAATTATGACCAATTTATTGCTTCTTGGAGGAATTTAAAGATATTTGTAGCTTATTTGATAATAATTTGGATGAGCTATGGTGCTTGATAGGTGCGAGTAAATCAGTAGAGGTGGTTTCTTATTATTAGAGGGAGGAGGAGACATTAGAAATGTTTTAACATTTTAATTAATTATAAATACTACATTCCTTAAAAATGTGTCCAACATAAAATATTTATAATATAATTATAATATTAGCCTAAATAAAATAATCCAATAATAATTATATAGGATGTGAATATTTTTTTAATCCATATCTTTTGGATTTAACCCTTGTTTATACATACCATTTTATCAACTATTTAAGACATAGAGAGTCAAAATCATTACCAAAACATGAAAAATGTATAATTAAAGAGCCCATAAGAAAATTTTAGACTTATAATAACAATTTTGATGACTATTATATTTTTTGGTCTTTCAAAATATTTTAAAATTATTTAATAATTTAAAATATTAATTATGTGAATTGTATCACTATTCATATAATGACTTTTTACAAACCCATAAAAACATTGTTCATTAGAATAATCATATTTAAGAAAAATATAAAATATATTATCCATCAATAAAAATATTTTATGGCATATAATAAATCATTTTAAAATTTATAAAATATTTATAATATCATTAATTTGAATCCTCAATTAATGAAGCAATAACTAAATCATAATTGTTTCGTAATTTTATCTCTTTATTTAAGGTATAAAAATTATAAATAAAATATTATAATGTAGGAAATATTTTTGCCCTCATAATTAATAGTTATAGTCTAATTATAAGGCCCTGACCTTAAAAATTACTTAATATTGACTTAAATTAATAATTCGCATTGAGGACCTTTGCAGGTTTGTAGTTTTAGAGAATTAGATCATAACTATTACATCTAAAAATATTACATAGTAGAAACTTCTACAAAGATTCCATTTCTCTACAAAAACCTGAATTCTTAAAAAAAAGAGTCATGTCTAGTTCCATGTTAAAGACAACATGAATTTTCCTTGATCCCATCCTTGACCCTATTCCACATTATGTCCTATGAAAAACATTTCAAAAAAACATGGGGTGAGCATAAAAAAGCTCAGTAAGGGATACACAAAGAAGGAAAATTGTTAGTTTTTCAAAACATCAGGTAAACCATGAATACTTTATCAATGTAACACATTTTACCTTTAAGAAGTAGTAAATAATCTTCATTGAATAAAATATCATTACTTACCCTTTTTTAACCAAAATATTACCATAAAACCCATATAAAGAACACATAACATATAAAGGTAACATGGTATATAAACATACTAAAATGGAATAACCATACGGTCGACTTCCACACATATCACTAAATGGAATAGGCATACGGCCGAATTCCATACCCAATGCATTGGATGTTATAATGTAACCACCCATCTTGGTATTCATGGCACCACCAATCATTTGGTTTATCACATAACCACCCATCAAATGTTCAAGTACCATTATAAAATCATAACACATAAAACAATTATAATGGAAAGAGAACATTTCCACATTACAATCACAATATATCACTTAATTATAATGGAATAAAAACCCCATTATCAAAACCATTTTCAATACCAAAATACATAAAAGAGTGTATGGTATTTATTTACTTTTAAAAACATTACGTCGTGTTGAGGAAGGGAATGATCAAATAATACTCATGGCAGCTGAAAGGTCGTTGTGACCGCGTACGTTAAAAAGAAACATACTTTTTGTCATTTAGTAAAATTCTTCATATATAAAAGGTTCATTTTGAATAAAAGTAAATGTCAAAGGTGTTTTATACTATGTATAAAATAATGTCTTGTATTAGAACAAAATATTCCTCAATGAAAGTAGATTGAGACAAAGTCCCTTACCTCATGTCCGACATGACTCAATCACTCTTTAATCTCATGAATAATAAACTAGTGTTAATTTATACGTGCTTAAGAAACATTTTCAATCTTATAATTCATTTTCTATCACTTATTGGCATGTTATAAACATTATGTAATCATTTATGTTAATAATGTTCATTTTGTCGATATTTGTACTTAATTCAAAAATGGACTGCTTACAATTACATGTTGTTCATGTGGTCAACGGTTCATTATATCCAGAATGATATTAATAGTTTAGATATCATATATATCATATATATATCCAGAATATACATGTATTTATACTAGTATATAACATTTAGAGGATAGAAATGAAATGCACCGTTAATGGAGACGGTAAGTCGTACGTACGCATGAACGCTACATTCATTTCTATTTCATATTTAATGGAGTGAAATCATATTGATATAAAGGTATATTATAATTACAGTATAATATCATATATAATATCATTAACTCAATCCTTTATATGTCCCATATATGGAATTAACGAATCGAATCACTTTTGAGGGGAGGTAGTCTGCACTTTCTAAAATGAAATTATCGTGTTTTCCCATAATGGAAACCATATAAGTCTACCATGAATGAAAAATACAGAAGCATAAGGAATAAATAAACATAATATATATCATATATAAATATATTAACATCTTAATGTCCACCATCAAAGGTGTTAAAATAATATTGAACAATCATCATTTCGTGAGGAAGAACTTCGCCAACCAGAGTAACAATATGTTCTTTAACCATTAGATGGATGTGTGTGTAAGGGTAAATCAAATAAATCTCATATAAACATCATATTATATTTAATATACAATTTTGTTTACAAAAGAAAGGAATAAAAAGAGTTTAGGGGGTTGGAGAAGCAAAATAAAACAAAAGAACACAAGTGAAGACCTTACCTTTAAATCGGGTAACTTCTTGTGGATTGAACCAAAAGAGTTTCTTGAAGAGAATTCTGGATAAGGTAAGGCTCTGAGGATGAATAAAGGGATGTGGAGGGATAAACTTATCTGATCGTGGCTGATCCAATGGTTTCAGAGGTGTGGGTAAGGTGGTAGAGGTGGGGGCCTTTTATAAGAGGGAGGAGGGGCACTCTTGGAAAGTCAAGAAATGTTACTTTATTATATAATGAGTTTCGGATTTTAAAGGTCCCAAAATAATATATTTCGAGGATAAGGTGATTATATATCGAAATATACCCATAAAATAGGTTTTTGACAAGTGTAAGTCTTATATTTTACATTATCTTTTCAATTTATTTAAATCGTTAATTAACGAGGTAATCACTGCATCATCATGGTGTCATAAATAATTTAATTTATTCTATGTCTAGAAAGTATAAAAAAATATCATGTTGTAGGAAATATTTTTATATTTATAATGAATATATATAGTAAAAAATATGATTTCTGTAACCCCATGTAAAAAATGTTTTAGTAAAACAATACATGTTTGTGACATTTTTATTTTAACTTTAAATAAAAAGTTATTAATGTAATTTTCTTACCCAAGTGGCTTCATGGGGTCCCCAAGTTGACCCACAGATTTTCTTGGTCAGACATGACTCATCCAATAAGGGTAGTACATGTTTCATGGTAATTTAATATTATTAAAACATTTTTTACCTTAAATTACACTAATTACCTCTAATCGCGATTAATAAAACTTAAAAGTTACTATTTACCAAATAATATTTTTATCCCATTGAACCAAATTTTACATCATAATGAAAACCAGGTATTTAGGATTTTTGAAATTCAATTCACAAAATTGGTAATGTTTCATTTAAATGAAAAATCAGTATTTTTAACTACCACTTATTGGTTTCACTATTCATCAAAAATTGATGTTTTTCGGAAAAAAAAACCAAAAATTCACCGTAAGATATATTTGATATTCAAAATTCAAAAATGATGACTATTTTACAAAATTAATAACATATAAGTTTCATTAATTAATTTAATTATTAATTCATGTTGGAAAAACAAATAGTGTGTTCTTATGAAGCAATATATATCAAAAGATTGACACTAGTTTAAGTCAAATTTCAAAGTGAAATTAATTCCAATGACTACCATTGGATTAAATAGTAAATATATATTCCAATTGAACTTTAAAACAAATTAAAAATATAATATAATCATATAAATAAATTATATTAAAAAGTGGTTTTGAATTAAAATACAACATTTTTCACTATTCATTAAAAAATGAACTTTATCGGAAAAATACCAAAACATTACACAAAGTAAATTTTGATGTCCTGATTCCAAAGAAGAATTTTATTTGGTCCAATAGAATGTATAAGAGTGACCAAAACTATATTTAAAGAGTGTTTTCCATCAAAAAGTGATATGTCGACATTTTAGTGAATATTAGAGAATCTATGTCTAAAATTGAAATATTTTCTTATTTTAATACTTTATCATTTATTGGATAAATGTAAAACCATTTTACAAATATATATAATCACATTTTAGTTATTTCTTATTCATTCTTACCAATACAACGACTTCATTCTAACTACCATTTAAAATAATATTATTATATTACTAGTGTGCAACGTAAGATTTCAAAGAAACTCATTGTTGCGTATCGGTGACTCTATCGAACTTAGAAAACCCTTTAAGGTAAAATTAATATTTAATTCTCAAATATTAATAAATATGAATATGTATTATTCTTTATTTACATGGGATGTTGCATCCTTCCACCCTTTTGGGAATTGCGTCCTCCTAATTTTATTCACTTAATAAAATAAGTGGGGGTATTTATCCCTCATAGCATTTTCAGATTCCCACATTGCCTCTTCAACCATATGGTTTTTCCACAAAACCTTTACCTGGGGAATTACATTATTTGGAAACACTTTCTCTCTACAGTCAAGAATCTGGACCGGTTGTTATTCATAAGAGAGATTCTCTTCAAACTGAACTACCTCTAGGCTCAAAACATGAGATGGATCTGGCATATAGTTTCTCAACATCAAAAGATGAAAAACATTGTGTACCTCAGATAAAATTGGAGGCAAATCCACTTGGTAAGTAACTGATCCAACTCTCTCCAGAATTTAATATTGTCCAAGGAACCATGGAATCATCTTTCCTTTCTTACCAAATCGCATTACACTTTTCCATGGTGAAACTTTGAGAAAAAAATGATCACCAACTTCGAAAGATAGATCTTTCGTCTGGTTATCTGCATAACTTTTATGCCTACTCTGAGTTGTTCTCATGTGTGTCTGAATCAAATGAACTTTTTCCGCCATCTCTTCTATCAATTCTGGTCCCATCAACTACATTTCACCCACTTCATCGAAAAAATCCGGAGTTCGACACTGCATCCCATATAATGCTTCAAACGGATCCATATGTATACTAGAATGAAAACTGTTATTATATGACAATTAAACTAAATGAATATTTCGGTCCCAAATTCCCTGATAATCCATTGATTAATCAAGTATCATATCCTCTAAGGTCTAAATTTTTCGTTCTGACTACCCATCTGATTGAGGATGAAAAGTTGTGCTAAAATTTAATTCAGTACCCAAAAAATTATAAAGGCCTTTTCAAAAGTTAGAAGTGAACATGGGATCATGATCAGATACAATGGAGAGGGGAACTCCATGCAACCTGACTATCTTTTTAACAAACAATTGGGAAAGTTTATCTTGAGACAAAGTATCTCTAATATGAAGGAAATGAGAATATTTAGTCAATTAATCAACTATAAACCATATTTCATTATTACCTGTAGAAATATTTGGTAATCCTACCACGATGTCCGTGGATATATTTTCCCATTTCCACTCTGGCACCGGTAATGACTGCATGATCCCTTTCGGTAACTGCAACTCTGCTTTAACCTGCTGACAAGTCAAACCCTTCACAGTAAAATCAGAAATATATATTTTCATTCCACCCCACCAGTAATACTCTCGCAAATCTATGTACATCTTAGTACTACCAGGATTAACTGAAAAAGGGGAACTACGAGCCTCAAATGACAACTCATTCTTCAAATTTGAATCACAAGGCACACATAATCTCTTCCCAAACCTCAAAACACAGTCATTATCAATGATAAATTCATGAAAATTACCCTTCTGAACCAACTCTACCTTTTTCTTCAACCCACTGTCTTTCTTCTGTGCTTTCTTAATTCTGTCTGATAGAGATGATCTCATTGACACCTGAAACAAAACAGAAGAACTTCTTACACCAACAACTTTTATGCCAAAGTTCATCAAATCAAAAACCAATGGATTTATTTCCAAACTTATTATGGTTAATGAAGAATTACTTTTTCTACTCAAAGAATCATCCACTTTATTTGCTTTTCGTGGATGGTAATGAATTGTACAATCATAATCTATGATTAATTCCAGCCATCTCCTCTATCTCATGTTCAATTATTTCTGAGTGAATATATAATTTAAAATTTTGTGATCAATATATATCTCATACATTACTCCATAAAATTATGCCTCAAATTTTCATAAGAAAAAACAACAGAAGCTAATTCCAAATCATGTATAGGGAAATTCAACTCACGAGTTTTCAACTAACTTGAAGCATAAGCAATTACCTGATCATTCTGCAAAAGGACACAACCAAGTCCCTTCAACAAAGCATCACAGTAGATAACAAACTCACCATTCTTGGAAGGAAGTACCAAAACTGGAGCATTCACCAATATTCTTTTCAACTACTAAAAACAATCATCACATTATTTTGTCCAGATAAACTTAACACCCTTCCGAGATATCTTAGTCATATGACTAGATAACCATCAAAAAGTTTCAACAATCCTTCGGTAGTAACCTTCCAAAAAAATAAAACTATGGATCTCGGTTACATTTGTGGGTCTTTCCCACTCTTTAACAACTTTTGTTTTAGCAGGATCAATAGTTATGCCATTTTTTGAAACAATGTGAGCAAGAAATGAAATTTATTGTAACCAAAACTCACAATTGCTGAATTTTCCATATAGTTTCTTTTCTATTAAGGTTTTCAAGATAACCCTTAAATGACTTTAATTCTCCTCATTACATTTAGAAAACACCAAAATATCATCAATGAAAACAACAACAAAATTATCTAAGAACTCATGGAAAATTATATTCATAAGGTCCATGAATACGGTAGGTGTGTTGGTTAACCCAAAAGGCATAACTACAAATTCATAATGGCTATATCTAGTATGAAACGCAATCTACAGAACATCTGCTTCTTTTACTTTCAACTGATGGTACCCCGACCTCAAGTCAATCTTTGAAAAATACTGAGCTCCCTGGAGCTGATCAAACAAATCATCGATATGAGGAAAAGGATACTTGTTCTTAACAGTGATGTTATTTAAGGCTTTATAATCAATGCAAAGTCTCATTGAACCATCTTTCTTTTTAACAAACAAGATAAGAGTACCCCATGGTGATGTTCTAGGTCGAATGAAACCTTTATCTAATAACTCCTGCAATTGCTTCATTAACTCTAAAGGTTCATCTTGAGCCATTCAATATGGGGGTTTTGAAATTGGCTTAGAATCAGGAACTAAGTCACTAGTAAATTCAACTTCCTGATCATGAATAATACTAGACAACTCATCAAGAAAAACATCAAGATACTCATTTACCACTGGAACATCATTAATCTGAACAGTTTTTTTATTTTCACCAATATTTGCAAGGTAATATTCATTTACATCTTTTATTAGTTTCTCAACTTCCTGATAAGTTATCAAATGAAAGGTTTCATTATTGTACACAAACTGAAAATATTTCTGAAAATAAACCTCTTTAGCTCAACATTCAATCTTATCTTGATAAATAGAAAGCCAATCCATGCCCCAAATAACATCAAACTCTACTAGAGGCCGAACAATATGGTTTCTAGGTAGATTCTTTCCGCACACAAGGATATGAAGGTTCTTATAATTTCTTTTTGTATCAACATTCCCTCTGGATGTTTTTACCATATGTTAATGATTCATATCTTGAGATGGAATTCCCAATTTACTAGAAAACTTCTATGAAATGAAAGAATATGTAGACATTGAATCAAATAACACATTGTCATAATCTGAACAAACAAACAGTTTGCCTGATACTACATCATTCGATGGCCTAACATATACTGAAGTAGTTGCAAAGGATTTCACCACCCCTTTCTGCTTGTAGTTAGGCTGCTTTCCCCAGTTGAGTTCTTCATTAGACACTCATTTTCCAAATGACCCATTTCATTACAATTAAAACATCTTACCGTTGGAATTTCATTGGCTGCTTGATCATCTTCCTTACAGTTACGAGCAATATGACCAGACTTACCACTCCGAAATCACTTTCTAGACCTAGATAAACATTCTCCAGGATGAATATTACAACACTTCTCACATGATGGATATTTGGTTTTCTTACCTCCTTTTTTATTTGATGAATTCTTCCCCGTTGGATGCCAACTGGACCTCTTATTCTGTTGTTTGTAAAAAACACCTGATCATTGGTAAACTCTATTTCCACCTTCTTCGCACATTGAATAGGTTTTTCATAACTTTTTAACTCACAAGAATCTAAATCCATTCGAAACTTTGGATTTAACCCTGAGTAAAAACGGTTGATTTTACTATCAAGATATCGTATGAAATTTGGAGCATACCATTCCAGTCGAATGAACTTTGCATCAACTGTAGCCACTGAGTCATCTTCCTGCCTTAATTATAGGGAATTTTTTTCCATCCTTAGTCGAACCACCTTAGGAAAATAATTCTAAAGAAACATACATTTTAATTCGTCCCAGTGAAGATCATAAATCTCATCATTATCCATGACATTTTTCATCATCGACCACCACTGATCTGCTTCACCTTCAAAATGGTAAACAGCAAGACTAAACTTTTTATGTTCTGAAAACCCCATGACATCAAAAATCTTCTTCAGTTCTTTAATCCACCCTTCTTCTAGAACAAGGTAATATGATCCTCTAAATAATGGGGGATGTTGCCTCATGAAGTGTTCCACCATTGACATGTTCCTCTACGATTGATCTGGATGATCTTGTGCATGGATACCACCACCATTTATAGCTTGAGTCAACTGAGCCAACACTGCAACAAACTGTTCAGTTCCAATTCCGACCATCTCAGGTTGCTGATTTGGAAGGATGTATTCCTCTTGATGTCATCCCAACATAGATGCCTTGTTTCCTCTGCGGAAAACCATTCTGGACAAATATGTCTTAGATGATGCAACATAGTAATCTTCAAATACTATATCATTTCAATTTGGCAAAAAAAAATATTTTTGGATAATCATTTAATATAATTCTAACTCCTAAAGTTATCTAAACCGACCTTTGATAGCAAATATAAGGCCTTGACAATAAACATTACTTAATATTGAATTAAATGAATAATTCAAATTGATGAACTTTTCAGGTTCAATGTTTTAGAGAATTAGATCATAACTATTACATCTCAAAATATTACACAGTAGACACTTCTACAAAGATTCCTTTTTTTACAAAACAAGAATTCTTAAAAAAAGAGTCATGTCTACTTCCATGTTTAAGACAACATGACATTTCCTTGATCCCATTATTGACCCTATTTCACATTATGTCCTGTGAAAAACATTTCAAAAAAACCTGGGGTGAACATAAAACCCTCAGTAATGGATACACAAAAAAGGAAAACTGTTAGTTTTCCAAACCATAAAGTAAACCATGAATAATTTATCAAAGTAGGACTTTTCTCCTTTAAGAAGTAGTAAATACTATTCACTGAATAAGATATCATTACATACCCTTTTGTAACCAAAAGATTACAATAAAACCTATATAAATAACACATAACATATAAATATTACTTGGGACATAAACATACTAAAATGGAATAACCATACAATCGACTTCCACAGATATAACTAAATGGAATAGCCATACGGCCGACTTCCATACCCAATGCATTGGAGGTTATAATGTAACCACCCATCTAGGTATTCACGGCACCACCCGTCATATGGTTTATCACATAACCACCCATCAAATCTCTAAGTACCATTATAAAATCATATCACATAGAACAATTATAAATGAAAAAAAAATTCCACATTTCAATCAATATATATCACTTAAATAAATTGACATAACAAACCCATTATCAAAACCATTTTCAATACCAAAATACATAAAATATTATATGGTATTTATTTACTTTAAAACACATTACTGCTTGTTGAGGAAGCCAAAGATCACAGCGGCGGAAAGTCGTTGTCACCGCGTACGTTAAAAAGAAACATAATTTTTGACGTTTAGTAAAATTATTAATATAGAAATGGTTACTTTTTAATAAAATTAAAATTCAATGTTGTTTTATATAGCCTATAAAATGAAGTCTTGTATTAGAACAAAATATGCCTCAATGAAAGGAGATTGAGATGAAGTCCCTTACCTCGTGTCCGACTTGACTCGATCACTCTTTAATCTCCCGAATAATAAACTAGTGTTAATTTCTAATTGCATAAGAAACTTTTTCAAGATTATTATTCCTTTTATGTCTCTTATTGCTATATTATAAACATTATGTAATCATTTAAGTTAATAATGTTCATTTTGTCGATATTTGGTACTTAAGTCAAAATGGACTTCTTACAATTACATGTTGTTCATGTGGTCAATGGTTATTTATATCCAGAATGATATTCATGATTTGTATATCATATATATCAATCATATACACGTATTTATAATAGTATATAACATTTAGAGGTTAGAAATGAAATACATCGTTCTAGGAGACGGTAAGCCGTACGTACGCATGAATGCTACTTTCATTTCTATTTCATATTTAATGGAGTGAAATCATAATGATATAAAGGTATATTATAATTCTTGTATAATATCATATATAATATAATTAACTCCATCCTTTATACGTCCCACATATAGCATTAACGAATCAAATCACTTTTAGGGGGCAGTAGTCCGCACATTCTAAAATGAAATTATCACGTTTTCCCATAAGGGAAACCATAAGGGTATTCCATAAATGAAAAATAAAGAAGCATAAGAAAAACATAAACATAATATATATCATATATATATATAGTTACATCTTAATGGACACCATGAAATGTGTTAAAATATGATTGAACAGTCATCATTTCGTGATGCATAAATTCACCAACCAGAGAAACAGTATGTTATTTAACCATTATACGGAAGTTTTTTTAAGTGTAAATAAAATAATTCACTTAAAAACATCCTAGTATAATTAAGATACTGTTTTTTACAAAATAAATTATTAAAAAGTGATTAGGTGGTTGGAGAAGCAAAATAAAACAAAAGAACACAAGTTAAGTCATTACCTTTAAATCGGGTAACTTCTCTTGGTTTGAACCAAAAGGGTTTCTTGAAGAGCTTTCTGCCTAAGGTAAGGCATCTAGTTTTAATAGAGGGATTTGGAGAGATATATTTATAGGGGCTTTTCTGAGCCAATGGCTTGATAGGTGTTGGTAAGGTGGTAGAGGTGGGGGCCTTTTATAAGAGGGAGGAGGGGTACTCTTGGATAGTCAAGAGATGTTACTTTATTATATAATGAGTTTTAGATTTTAAAGGTCCCACAATTATATATTTTGAGGATAAGGTGATAAGAGTTCTAAATCCACCCATACAATAGGTTTTTGACCATTGTAAGTCTTATATATTACATTAACTTTTCATTTTATTTAAATCGTTAATTAATGAGGTAATCGCTACATCATCATGGTGTCATAAATAATTTAATTTATTTAATGTATACATTTTTTTACAAAATAACATTATGTAGGAAATATTTTTATCTTTATAATTAATATCAATAGTTAAAAATATGACTTGTATAACCCCATGTAAAAAATGTTTTAGTAAAACAATACATGTTTGTGACATTTTTATTTTAACTTTAAATAAAATGTTATTAATGTCATTTTCTTACCCAAGTGGCTCCATGGGGTCCCCAAGTTGACCCATGGAATGTCTTGGTCGGAAATGACTCATCCAATAATGGTAGGACATGTGTCAAGGAAATTCCATTTTATTAAAACATTGTTTTACCTTAAATTACACTAATTACCTCTAATCGCGAATAATAAAACATAAAAGTTACTTTTCACAAAAATTATTTTAATCCTATAGAACAAAATTTTAAATCAAAATGACAACCATGTATGTCAGATATTTGATATTCAATTCACAAAATTTTTATAGTTTCATTTAAACGAAATTTTTTTTAACTACCACATAGTGGTTTTACTATTCATTAAAAATTGAACTTTTCCAGAAAAATACCAAAAATTCACCCCAAGCTATATTTCACAATCCGAATTCAAAAATGATAACTAATTTAAAAAAATTCAAAACATATAAGTTGAATTAATTAATTTTATAATTAATTCCCATTGTCAAAACAAATAGCGCATTTTTAGGAAAAAATATATATCAAAAGATTGACACTAGTTTAAGTCCAATTTCAAAGTGAAATTAATTTCAATGACCACCATTAGATTAAATGGTAAAAATATATTCTAATTTCACTTTAAAACCAATTCAAAATATAATCTAATCATATAAATAAATTAGATTAAAAAGTGGTTTTGAATTAAAATACAACTTTTTATTCTATTCATTAAAAAAATGAACTTTATCGGAAAAATACCAAAATTTACACAAAGTAAAATTTGATGTCCCGATTCTAAAGAAGAATTTTATTTAGTCCAATAAAATTTATAAGAGTGAACAAAACTATATTTAATGAGGTTTCGCCATTAAAAGGTGATACGTCGACCTTTTAAAGAATATTAGAGTATCTATGCCTAAAATTGAATTCATTTCTTATTTTAAGACTTAATCATTTATTGGATAAATGTAAAAACATTTAACAAATATATATAATCATATTTTAGTTATTTCTATTCATTCCCGCCAATACAACGGCTACGTGCTAACTACCATTTAAAATAATACAATTTTATTACTAGTGTGCAACGTAAGATTTCAAAGAAACTCGTTGTTACGTATCAGGTTTGCTATTGAACAAAGAAACCCATTTATTGCAAAATTAATATTTAATTCGACAATATTAATAAATATGAAAATTTATTATTCATTATTTACCTAGGATGTTACACTTATATATCACATATACAACCATATATTAATATTTTATATGTAAATGATATATGTTTATGTTATATTTCTATTTTCTTTAATTTGAAATAATAAAATGTCATTTTCAAACCCAAGTGGCTCCCAAATGCCCAATGTTCAACCTAAGGTTTCTCATGGTGGAAAATATCTCACAAAATAAGATTATGACATGTTCTAGGATAGTTTAATATTATTATATTAATATATTTATCCATTTTTCAGATTTACCCTTTAACCACGGTAAATAAAATAATTACAGATGATACAATTCATAATGTCCAAAAATAAAAGGTACATATTTACACAATTTGGAACATTAGATTACAAATATCAAATATATTTTTTCAAATTCAAAACACTGAAATGAAAAATATAAATTTAAAATTAATTTCAGTTGTCCAAACCAGAGAACGTGTTGTAAGAAGTAATAACTAACAAAAGACTGAGATGTGTTTGTCCAATTTCAATATGAAATTAAATCCAATGAATATTATTGGATTAAATGTAAAAAATTAATCAGATAATACATTATAAACTATTAATATAACAATATATATATATATATATAATTTAAATGAAAATGTAGATTTGAATTAAAATGCTATAATTTTATCTATTAATTAAAAAAAGAAACTTTGACAGAAAATTACAAAAAGTTTAACCAAAGTAAATTACAATGTCTTGGTACAATAGGAAAAGTTTATTTTGTAAAATATAACATCTAAATGTGACAAAAATTATATTTAAAGATGGATGTCTATCAAAAAGCGGTAAAATGACATTTTTTGAAAAATACATCTTTCATAAAAAATAAATTTTTTTATTATATCAAATCTAGAAAAAATATAAGATTAATTTAAAACATTACATAGAATGTATATCTTATATTTTTCATGAATAAAAAACCATAAATATTTATATGATTTAATGAAAACAATTTTTCTCTTTTAAATAGGTTTTAAAAATAAAATACATCCATTTTTCAATTGGATTTTATTTCTATTTCTAATATATTTGGTAACCAATGAATCATTATTTAATCATTTTTAGAAAATATATCAAAATTCAGTTGATACTGTTGATTCACGACATCTCCAATGTTAGGTGTTAACAACCATTTAAAATACTAATAATATTTCAATGTTATTTTTTCAGTATAAATCAATGTTGTGTGAAATTTAGGATTTCAAAAAAAACACTTTCTTATAGATCATGTATGGTATCAAAAAATGAATCCCATTTAACATAAACTTAATATATTCTACATAGATATTAATAGAAATAGAAAATTTTAAATATATAAATACCTCGGTCATTACATGAATGATTAGGTAATACTAAAATCAACACCGTTCTATCTTCATTTCATGGAAATGATATATATTTATTCTAGGTTGACACATGATACATGTACTGAACATGGTAGTGTTGGTGGATGAAGCAAGTGGTAATATTCCATCTCTACCTGATCAAGAATAACATAATGTATTATATTTCTAATTCCTTCTTTCTCCTCATTTTTAAAGCTCATCTCCATATTCTATAGAGAATAACTCTAAAAACACTTCACCAACTTCAAATTCTAGATCTCATTAATGATTATTAGCATAAATTTTATGTTGAATCTAAGCATCCTTAACATGAAATTTCAAGGATCTAAATTTTTATTTCAATTCCTCAACTAGATCATGTCCTAGGTTAATTAATTTGATGCCATTATCTAACAATATTGAGTTCTACACATCATTATATTGATGAAATTATAAGAAGAAAACTAAATTCTCATGTGATAGTTTCTGTTGACAATAAACACAACTAGAAGATGGTTTTGATCCCAAAAAAATTAATTCTATAGAATAATGTCTCCAAATATCCACTAGGGTTATAATTTTATTCTAATACTATCTATCTATCTGAGGATATATATATATATATACACTGAAAATAAACATTGTATCCATAGAATGCTAAAAACATCAGAAAAACATATTGGTAAATTTCAAATTATTATGTCGTAAATTATAATTTGGTACTCCATGAAACCATAAAAATAATTGAATTATTATCTTATCAATATGATCAAATATAAGTCTTCATTACAGACATGAAGTTTTTAGACTTTATAAGGGGATTAACTAAAAGAAAAAAGGAATCCCAAAAGTTATATGTTTTATAAAGTCCATTGAAAATGTCCATGATGAGCTTCACTCTTTATCATTTTCATATGGTTAATTTTGGAAACAGACACTTAGGAATATCTCTCTTGTATTCAAATTGATTATGTACTGATAACTAAGATACATTCTTAGTAATTCTTTTCTTCATTAATTCCCCTGGTAAAATAAATTTTAGATTCATATACATCTTCATACAGGTAGGATTAATTACTAATGGATAACTATAAAAATCATCCAATAACTCATTATTATAATTTTATATTGATTAAATACATTCATGGAAACTTTCCCTTATCTTTCCTACCCAATTAATGTCAAACAAATTAATATTTCCTACATTATTCTATACATATAAATATTCTATAGATACATATTTAATCATCACATTGATATATTATTGAGAACTCATTTGTGTTATATTATGTATGTCACCATACATGAATATTTCAACATTTATTATTTGAAAATATTAAAATATTTGATATTTTTTCATCCTCATCATATAAAATACACCATGATCCAATAATCTATGAGATTTCCCTGCATATTCACAATATAAATGTTGTAATATATTTATAATTAATAATATTTAATAAGATCAAACAATCTTATTTGGAACAAATTCATCAATTTTTGAAGATAATATATATATATATATATATATATTGATCTATGCATATAATAAGACTAATTTATTTGGGATGATAGTTACCCAATTTATTTAATGAAATTATTATAGTAGCTGACTCCAAAGGATGATTATATTAATTTTATCAACTATATTAAATTAATTTTTATGTATTTTCAATCACCATATGATTATCTATGAGAACACAACACATTACATTATATTATGAATCACTATTGATTAAAATACCTTATCCATTTGAAGGAAAACTAATCATAGGTAAATTCAATAGCCTTATCTTTAATAAAATAAAATTACATTCACATTCATCTATCCATAGAAACATAGCTCAAATACATACAAAATTAGTGATATTATGAAACAATCATTTGAAATTCTCCTGTTTAAACTGAAAAAATTGATACAGAACCATAAAACTATGGATCTTAGTTATATTTTTTGGTCTAAGACTATTTTAAAAAACATTTATCATTGATGTATCTACTAATATACCATATCTTGAGATTATATGACCCAATAATGAATCATTTTGAGAAACAATTCATAGTTGGATAATTTTTACTATATTTTTATCCTTCCCTTTGGTCTTTAAAAAAACTATAAATTAATACTAATTATCTTCCATTTTATTTGAATATATATGAATATCTTCAATAAATAATATCAAAAACTAAATAAGTTAGTATCTAATGAATATATTCATCTAATAATTATATATATATAATTAATTAGTAAAACCAATTTACATTGATATAATTTCATTATTTTTATATAATGTATTAGATGTTTTCATAATTATATGATTCTCATTGATCATCTATTTTTGACATCAAGAATGAAGCTAAATAAAAACACTGTATTTAACTCCATATAATTGATCACCGAAGTCAATAATACCTATAGAGGATACTATTTCAAAATTGCGATCTTTTTATGTTATCAATAATCATTGAACATTAACATTTATTCAACATTATTTTTAACAAAAATAACTAGTGTAACCTATGGTGATGAACTTGGAAAAATGAATCCCAAATCATGATATTCCTAGAGTTAATTAATTCATGAGACTAGGTCATAAAAATTCTATATATATTCTTTGAAATAGATTCCATCAGGTATTATTTGTATATAAAAATAAACATGATGATTTGGTATAAGAATATGAAATTAATTCAAAAAAATATCAATAATATACCATAAAAAGAAATATATTTGATGGTTATTTTCTCCCAAACAATATGTTATGACCCACATTTTTTAAAATGATCCACGCCTAAGATAATGAATGTGACATACATTAGAATATCCTATTTATCAAAACAGATATTGAGGATCATAAGATGGTTTAAAATATCATATGAGACTCTTCTTCTTTTGAAATTGATGATGAATTATTTTAGAAAAAATCAATTCCACCCCTAAAAACATCAAATTAAGAAAGAAGACAAAAAAACTATATTAAAAATAAAATAACAAAAAAATAGACTCATCATAAATATATAAATGATATAAGGTCACCATATAACTAGAGTTATTAATAGTTAATTAATGTTCACATCATTAGGGTTGTATTTTGATACACATTAAATTTTTTTAGAAATAAATGAGTTGGTATAACGAAATTAAGATAAATAATTAGTAGTTCTAGACTATATTGTAATTTTACCTTTAACCAAATAATTATAGTACCCCACATTTACAATAGTGATTTCATGATATTTTCAATTTTCTATTTGATTTATAGTATGATGATATCAGTTATAATCATTAATCATCATCTTCGAACACTATTTATCATAATTCCCAAACACTTATCATTTTAAACATTGATGTGTGTGTGTTGAATTATGTCGTTCATTTCCATTTCCCATTTAATTTAATATTCTCTTTATATCCCATTGAAATTATATTTTTTGTATGACCTTACTTTCCATGAATAAAACATTTACCACTACCAATTTAGTTTCATCCATGTTTTGTAATGCAGATTAGATATAATGGAATGATTATCATCTTCTCTCGATGCCTTTTTAAATTTGCATTGAATTTAATCTTTCTGTTATTATCAAGAGAATGAAATGTATAGGAAACCCCAATCTCAATTTCCACCTTGATATTAGTGAAAAGTATTTCTTCATATCATATGATGGCTCATATAGATAAATCCATTCTAGGACATAGTTTTAGGCCACTAGAGCATATATCAACCATAAATTCAAGATAGATGCTAGTAATGCATACATACCTCACATATCATAAATAAATTTTCCATATGTACCAATGGATTTATAGTCCTTTCACATTATCTCTCAGAATTATTAATCATTTTTATAATTAATGTTATGATAATGTAAATTGTTGAAAAATAAACTCATAATGTCATCAAACTCTATGAAGTCAATTTTTTAGAGTTTCATCGTATTCATGATACGACTAAATCACTAATCCTATTTTAATTCTAAATTATAAAAAGAATAAATGACATCTTCATTCATTAAATACTAGATAATATAAAATTTCATCCAAATGGTTTTAATTCAGTTCATAGAAACTAGTGGATTCATGGATATAATAAAAGAATTTAGGTGCTACCAGATAATGGACTTAACAGAAAGTATCTCCCTTCCTTATTCATTTGGATGTTTAGTATGATTCATAGCTTGAGAATGTTTTTTGTCAATATGAATAGTATATTTTATCCAATTTTCTATAACATTTGGTTTCGCTATAGAAATATCATTTGGTTGCCAATTTATTTTATTATTGAAATAATTCCTTCAAGTTCCATCCATGAACAAAAAAACAAAATGGTCGAAAAAATAATCCATGTGGAAAATAACATTATCAAGAACATATGATTTTATATTTTGTATAAATAAATACACCTCATTATAAATATAAGGCACCATAGGATTAATTTAGTTCATTCATGATTATTATCCCAACATTAGTATGTTTTCCTGTACAATGATTTATCCTTTGTGTTCACACTGGTGTTTTCAAATCCTCATATCTAGTTTGAGGATAAACAATTATTTTCTCCAAACTATAGTGGCATGACCTTTTCATAAATGTATCTCATATCATTATAGATTAATATTTAATTTATTAAATAATATTCGATGAAATCATCATATATCTATAGTAACTTTGTAAACATGAACACATAAATATTTTTTTATTTAGTGCACTAGGTCATCTCCAAATAAAATCTGTTTAAGTAGAACCCTTCTTAAAAATATTATAAATAAAGAATTTCTTCATAACTAGTAGAAAGGGAATCATAATTATTGGTGGTCTCAAATTATCAGAAAGGGTAAAAGGGAGATATCAACATAACATGAGAATAAGGTTATGATAATATGGGTATAACATTTGAAAAACCACACCCAAAATACCATAGATTAAAATCTTGTGACATGGAATAATTCATGGTATTTCATAATAATTGAATAAGAGTGTAATCTAATAAAATTATCCATGAAATCATAAAATTTTGATAAGACAATATATTATCTCATAAACATAAGCTAATAAAATCAATTCCATAATAGGTAAGTCACACATTGAAGAAAATCAGTGTGTATTGGATTCACTCCCAAAACCATCATAGTAGTCAACGTACACTCCAAAGACTTTCATAGTTGACAGAGTCACATATTAAATAGAATATAATCCCATTATAATCTTATTTTTCTAATAAGTTATCTATTTTTATCCAATTAAATAGAGGTCTATATAAATGAAATTATGAATTCATATATTTATTTTGGATACATTTACTTTGTTATTATTAATGATTTAACATATTATGCCTCTGGTTTTTGTTGGTATTTTTTTGAAAATATTCTATTAATTATCAATTTAGTATCTTTTGTTATTTAAGAAATGCCAAGCACTACACATTGGTAAACCTGTTCATGACATTAATTACTTATAAAAAATACCCATAGTGGTAAATTCCAATAATATTAAGCAAGTATATATCCTGAATCCTTTAGTAAAAAAATATAATTTGAATCAATTATATGATGTGAATATTTCATATTCTTAACCTCCAGATTGATAGAAACAATGATTAACTAGAGATAAAATATCCCCATTAATTTTTGGGGATCTGATTACACAACATGAATTTTCATTACACATCATGAATGTCTCTAAGAATAAATAATTTAATTTAGTGTCACGAAATTAATAATTTGTATTGCATGATCGAGAAATTAATATTTATATTCTTATTCTTGATGCAGATATAAAAACGCTAGCTTTCTTTTATTTTAATCTTCTCATTCTTCACTATACAGTACAGAAATTTTTTTCTTCCATTTAGAATTATAATTTTTCATCTATTTTGTATTCATTAAAGAGACTTTGGATTGATATCTCATTCTTAGATTTTAGTTTGAAAGATGATTATACTTAAAATTTCATTGTCACTATAATCCTCAATTTCAATATTTCATTTATTTTCCCATGATTCTGGTAAGTGTGTTCATTGATACAAAAAATTGTTATTCATGAACCATATCTTTAATAATTAAATGATATTCATGTTAATAATTCATCTGTGTTCTTGTTTTTTAGTATAATCATTATCATGCATAGATAATATTATATAGTTATGGGTAGAGAGTAGTGGTTGATATATCATACTGATCCCATATATCAAAACATTTCAACCCTTTCTGTAGTAATGTAGTATAAAAAATTTAACCACATATTTTACAAAACCATAATCTGAGGAATTTTAAAAGTAGGACACTAATCTAAATGTAGTTGAGTAGAATAAATAAATATCTTGTAAAATATTCTCACTTTGATTCTGTATTTATTTCACATTTTTCTTTACTAAATCTATAAAAATATAATTTTCAGTGGTATGTAGGTAGAATTTTTTAACCAAAACTAGATAGAGGCATTGGAAATTCTTTTCTCTTATTCTATAGGATTAAACAAAGCTAGATCTTGGACGACATTCTTTTTATGCCCTAAAATTTAGCACAATCACTTCACTTTATTCTGAACCAAAACCATACTGTATGTGTATTAGAAAACTAATCCAATAAAACACAAGGGAGGAATCCTCATTTTTTACAACCTCTTTGTCATCATCTATGTCTAATTTTATATATAGTAATGACCTCAAACTACCACTATGGTACAACATTATAGCTTGTGTGCATTGGGAAATGAATAATTTATAATTCCATTATGAAGAATCTATTTAAAGAACTAATATGGTCCCATATATTTTTTGAGATGTTTCTATGGTCTATTTATTTGATATAAATATTGACCATCAGTACGAACCTAATATTATATGAAAACCTCTTCTCTCATTTCCATTTCATTTTACCATATTAAAAAATATATTAGAACTCGCACCCACTATTTTTTCAGAATGTTCATGTGAAGGGGGCCTCTGACTTGTTTAAAGAGCATTTATGCCCAAAAACATTTTTCCATTCAAACATGAAATAGAGAGAAACCTTTTATCACACCATCTTCAATTCATGGAAGATCAATATAACCATATCTATACAAATCATCAATATGTTCTATATGATGCACCTGAATAGATGGGATAATAACTACTCTTGTATAATATCATGATTACATACTACATATTTCCATTCAATAGTGGTGTTATGCCCCACATAATTCTTCCTCATATCATTATGGTATCATTTTCAATAAAATTATAACTCATACCTATGATCAATAATAATGTAAAATTTAGTGGAGGCTATTTGGAAGATCTAAATGTATGTATTTCATGTTCCATATATGTCTATGACAAGATTAGGAGTCTAGTTAAGATGTTTGATGAAACCATTCATATAGTTTTCCCCTTCCCCTTTCATGATAGAGATATGGATTCAAAAAAATTTAAGATCTTGGTTCTCTTATAACTATGGATGTTTTTTAATAAATTATATGAAAAAAAATTCCACCTGTAAAAACATGGAAACTCATAAATAATATATAAAAATTCTCCCAATATGATAATGAAATTCATGAAAATCATGGGAAATCTAAATATTACTGATCTGATTGTGACCATATCATATAATTTATATATTTATACATCTTAAAACATTTTAACATGGACTATAAACATCATCATGTATTATAGTGTATAGTTCCATTGATGATGGACATATTATCAAGATTTTATTAGTTGGATGAAAACATTTTGATGAAATAGCTAACAATTCCATTCTATTTCAGAGTTACTAGGTATGTTCTTGATGATGAATTCACAATGTGGAATAAAATACTCACATTTATTCCCAATTTGAATTCCTAGAAATAAATCTAGAAATAATTGAGATAACATCCCCGTCGATTATACCTCTTTCACTTTTATATAAATTCATGTTTTTTAGACATGTGGAGGCCCACAATCATAATATGAATATAGGTCATGTATTGAAGAAATTAAACTTTTGTATTATATTTCCACATATTAAAATAAATAATAAGAATATCAATTGAAATAGAAATATATGTAGCCATATTGTCAATAAATAATGGATCAACATCTATACAAAACCAATAAATATTACGACCAACAATGGTGTGTCTACGAACGACTATTAAATAAGGGATAACCTGGGTACCACCATAGAATAAAACTGTTCATGCACACCAAACATTTCTTAAAAATACTCTCCAACCAAAAGCTTATAAATATCTACTATAAAAATATTTACAGAAATAACCATTAAGGAATCCACATCAATACCCACCTAATCAATCTGATTTTGAGAATATGCTCACCACATTTGTTCAAAATGGATATTATATAATAACCATAAAAGAATATAACATTCATAATGAATGTTATGGTCTATGATATATTGATAATTCGTTTGTATAAATCCTTGAGACTCAATTGATATATAACTATGTATTTTTATAGGTAATTTTGAGAAACATCCAATAGAGGAAGCTATAGATGAGGTCCTTTTAAGAAATTAGATTCATTTTAAAAATTCATGCATATGAGTTGAAAATAATATATAAGTACCATAAATATTTCCCACAATCATCATTAATGATAATGATGATACATAAAACAATGATGGTATAGAATAAAATTTAGAATATAACAAAACCGATAAGGTAAACTTAGGGGAGAATCCTAAAACCCCATATTTCCTTTATAAATAGATTTAATACACTGATATATAAATATATATATATATATATATAATATTTTATATATGTTTATGAAATTTAACATCAATATCCTCATTTTATAGGCCATAGCTTATATTCCTTTTTATGAAAAATTATTCAATGGGAATATCTATAATAGATGAAAAATTGAAATCCTAGGAATGATCACATTCAATTATCAATAGTCTTATGCCAATTAGTGGAATCTTCCACAAATTATGTGAGACCCTTGAATCATCTCAATTCCATTCAATATTAGAAAATTCTATTTATGATATTTATTATAATCCTTAGTTAATGTTTTAATCTCATACCAATAAGTTTCCTCCAAATGTTAGGGCCTGAAGATTAAACTAACATGAGTATAACTATATATGGATAACTGAAAAGTCATGTTTCCTTATGAAAATGTTGTGTATGTTTTATTCAGGATTTATAATTTCATTTTCTTATTGATTACCTTAACTTGAATATGATGGAAGATCCTGAGGTAGCCATTATTCAATGGATATCATTAATCACAATTGTAAAATGATTTACTCATTTGAATCAAGTATGGATGACTACCAAAATTATAGATAAACATGTAGTGATTTATTTTTTAAAATCCTCTAACCCAGATGATGATTAATTATATTGTAATTCTATATCTCTTATGGATTAATTTTATGATGTAATGACACATGAGGATGAGAGAGAAACCATGTCACCTAATGATAATACATGAAATGATTACAAGAAAGTTAATTACAAAAACCTTCTGATGAAGGATACCATCCCACTATTTATACCATCATTTATCAGGCCACCATAGTTTGAATTTTTTCCATTACCATGAAAATTGAAGTACTCTTTCTTTTATAATGGTGAAACATTACTAGTAATCATTAACATGGAGTTGAATGATGTTCATGAAGAAAAACATCTTGAAGACATAAAAAGACAGAAAATCATTATTTCCTAGGGTGTTCTAAACATTAAGTGAATCAATCCCATGATTCTAATGCCTTAAATTATATTTAAATAAGGCTAAAAAACTTCATTCTTAGTGGTGACTGAAATATCAGATGAAAGATGTTATAATATTTTTGTTTTGAAACTTTTAAACATTGATATAATACTTTTCATATTTGATAGTATGTGGATGAACCCCCTACAAGTCATCTGTAAGTGAGGCGACATGATAATAGAAAACATAGTTATGAAAAATTAACTCAGCACAAACTATTTCCCCGATGGCGAGTATGTTTTTACTACATTAATCTCAATACACCCACTAAAAAGTGACTATTTCATAAAACATTCATAGATATGATGTTGTAGATATTATATAGACAAGAATTCAATTTTATTATTGACATATACTCAGGAAACAATAAAATTATTTTTGATATAGATTATTACTCAATGAATACATTCACATGATTTTTGAAACATTCACTTATCAAATGATTTCATTGGGAATGTTCGTTTCACTATAAAAATTTAATAGATGTATAAAACAAAATATTCATGATATATTGATAGAGTTTTATTTATTTTTATGGTTGATTTATCTGTTTATTGCTGATATTTTGAGGTTTTCCTCTGAAATATTTATCTAGTTCTAAATTTTATTGAAGAGAAAATTGAAGTGTTATATAGGGAAAAGTATTATTCCATGATTCAAGATGGAATATTCCTAAAATATAAAATATCAAATAATGTAATGTTAATCAATGAAAATATCACAACTTGAATTAATATTTACTTGAAACCAAAAATCTAAAATGTATATGTACATTTAAGGGCCAGGTAAGTTTTTAACATCACTTCATCCAGTATAATTCAAAAATATCCCAACTAATCACACACATGTTGCCTAAGGTCATTCCAGTAGATTATTTTTAATTGTTTTAGTGTGTATTCAATACCTTTAAGAATATTAAGATGCATTCTCTTATCATTGTATCACCCAACTATTATATGGACTCTGATTTGATTTGTGATTCAAGTGAATTTTTTGTGGGTGATGTTTTATGCTAGTTGGTGAGAAACATCAACCAGACATGTTTTTATTCCATTAATACCCAAAATGAATCTCAAGGTAAATATAAGACAAATTAGATTGATCTTAAGTCATTGGTGTTTAAATCTAATAAATTCTTATCATTATTTTTTCTATTGATAATCATAGTGTATAATGATCATACACAGCTAAATTACCTTAAAATGAAAAAGGATTCGAACCCATGATTAATACATTTGTCACTACTATTGTATGAATATGATATAGTCATTAATAAAAAAAATGGATGAAAAATATAATTGGTAACCATTTTTATAGATTATCAGTACCCAATATTGATGATGATGATGAATTTAATGTTGATGATGAATTCCATGATAAAACACCTGTAAATGTATATATGTCAAGGAAAATTTTCACTAATATTATGAAGTATATTACCATAAGACCCTTTTATTGATACATATTCATTAAATTGATGAAGAATATATTTTTTATAAATCAAATAGCTAGACCATGTGATGCTTTTATTTAATTGGTATGGTAATGGATTGATACAATGCTGTATCTAATTGGAAGAAATTAAAAGCACACTGATATTTTCCAATATTCAAAAAAATAAAGGAAATGATGGGCCTAAAAAGTAAATAGATAAGAAAAAATAAATTATAATAATCTGTCCCGTAGACCATCAATATGTAGGGAATTTTTTTCCAATGTTGTGGTCTGTGCTAGAGAATAAGAACTATTGTGATACGTAATGAGATGCCAAAAAATACTGTTATATATGTTTAATTATTATAGATGAGGTGAATAGATATTATTGGATCATTACCATTTTACTATGTGGAACATTACACCTTGGTTTGTGTGAAATTTCTTTCTAAATTGTTTTAATTTGAATCCATAACCCCAAAGACTACATAGTGGGTAATGAATTTTTAGGGGATATTTTTTTTCATTTATTTTTTTCCCTGATTAATTTTTAGTGATCAAGGAATTAAAATTGAAAAAATATTTTTTAATGGGCTTCATAAAAATATGGAATTCAATAAATAGTACAGAACCCTTAAACCTATAAAAATGTGGTCTTGTTAAATTATTTAAATAGGAGAACAAGAAAATATTAAAAATTAATGTTATAAAATATATTAATGACTGGATTATAAAATAAGATGAGGCAATTTTAGAATATCACACGATGTATATAACATCAGTTGGAAATACCCTATTATATCTATTTTATGGGAATCCTAGTTCTTACTAATAGAATTAGAGCATCACTCTAATTGGCATACCAAAATATGAACATTGAATCTCAAAAATCAAGACATTATGAATTATAAAAATTATTGAGATGGAATATATCCAATGAGATTCATTGGAAATTCCAAAAAATTTTAAATAAAATATATTGAAATTGAATGAAAAAGGCATCTCTTAAATGATATTCCAAAATGAGATGAAGAAATTTTATTTAGTTATTTTATTAAACTACTCCCTCATAAACTTGAATTCCAATTGTTGGGTCATGTTCATGTTTATAATGTTTTATAATATAGGAAAAATAAAATTCATTGAGGTGAAGCACCACCATTTTGTTTCAACGGTCTATGATTAAAAATATATCACGAATCATGTCACGAATGGTGAAATTTAAGATTAAAATTCATCTAAATATAATTCTATTTAATAATTGAATTTAATGTAATCAACATCTATGAGGAATCCCAAGATTGGTTACCTTTGACAGAGTACATATTAATATGTTTTTATGGACCATTAATGAAGGTAATACATCTACGGCTCTTAGAAAAATTATTTTTAAATAAGAAATTAACATCAATTAAGAAATACACGATGTGATTGTGTAATTTTTTTAGGAAAATAATTCTTTCATTTAACAATTCTAGGTTGAGAAACATGATTTGAAATTCATGCGAATGATTTATAAGTTGTGACTCTAGGGTACATAGTCTCCCATTCCCCTCTCATTCAATAATTCAATCATCGAGCTCCCTCCCCCTATCATATGCACACCCCACCAACCCTTCTCCAACATTATTCAACATCTTCCAAACTATTCTTGAATATGAGAATTTTTATCCTACCTTCCCTTATCATTTATTCTCATCACCATGGCCCGCACAATGATATTCTACGAATCATATTCCAAAATTACATCCTCACAAGAAGCTCTACTTATACATAAACTATTAGTATTGGATCATCCACTAACACACATAGTTCTTACCCCAAATTTATCCCCATAATGTTCAACCACACTACTAGATTCAAGTAATTCCCTGCATTATTATAGCTAGTCCAAGGGTGATTCCCAACAACAACTCTTGCATCCCTTCTTAAACATTTATGTGCCTGAGTATGAAGTTCACTTTTCCATTATTAGTACATGACCATAAGGCACAATAAGACACTCAACCTAAAAATTCTTGAGTTGATCCACATGTATTGGGAAGTCCATCAACTCATCTTCTTCATGAAATTATCTATCAATATCAACATACAATATGATACATACAAGGAAATGTTATTAGAGGTAATAGAAACATTATATCATGAGGTTACAGACTTCTTCATCCATCTTTGTTCCTAGGAATATTTTCTCATATTGGGAGACATTGGTTTTGGGATGAGTATTTGTTATTATTAAATCAATTTTTCTCCAAATCATTCTTCCTTGAGGATAAAAATGAATGACGAATAAACTCCATAGATATGGGAAATGATCGTCTATGACATTAAAATATTTCATGCCACATTTATGGTAAATAAAACCTAAAAATAGGGGTAACTAAAAATGTATAGTTTATCAAGATATCACCTATTATTGAAAGGATAGATGTGAATCTCATTTGATCATTTTTCAGATAGTGGTGATTATTTACCTTCTTTTATTGGTTTACCTACTATCCACATTGTTCATCAATTCACACACTACCATGAGGCCCAATCAAAGAGTGATTGTGATACCATTATGGGGGTATGCTTCATCACCCCTATTGAAATACAACCCAGAGTTTTTATTTCTGATCTCCCTATTTATTCTCAATGGATTTTGTAGTCGATTAATCTATTGATTCTCCAAAATATGAGTCTATTGTGAAAGTACAAGATGTACCATGAGTTGGATTTTTTGTATGTTAAGGATGATGACAAGGCCCTAGCCCCTTATGCTGAAGTACCCACACCAACTCCTATTTCCCGAGCATCTAATCATATAATCCATGATTTCTATGTGGATACAAGGACTACTCTTCCCCTTTCCCAAACCTATCCATATGAGATACCACTCCCTTTACATACTAATCTCACTCATCCATTTCAATTAGACATCTTGGACAATCTATACCAACATGGTCAACATATATATTTTATTTTGAAGAAATAATAGTGAATCTTCCTTCATTTCATCATTCCCCACATAGATCTATCATATATTACCACCACTACCAGAAAACCTTCCACATAATTTACACCTATCCTCCTACATCGATATACCCAAATTAGTCACACATTTCCTTCTAATCCATCATATTTAAATCAGAAACCCACATCATCCTTCCACAAATGAAAATGGAACATGATATCTATAAATATTTATTGATGGATCATGCTTATTAGGGACATGTATCACACACCAACATTTTATATTAATCTTTTCCCTAATATATAATAATTTCACTGTTAAAACAACACAACTTCTTCACTATGACCTGCAAATTTCTCTCAACCATGAATAATCTATATGTAAACACATTATCTAAAAAATAATCCACACTAATTACAATAAATCAATCATAACTAAAACTACATCTTGTTCACCCAAAGCATATTTAATCCTTCATGGAAAAAATGAACTGATAATTCCCATGAATATGAGTCATCATATTATTTTAAATAAATTATGTGAACTATATATTTAATGGATGATTTTTTATTAAATTTATAGCTGAATAATTATATTATCAGAGTGATCAAAATAACCAAAATTAAAATAAATTAATAATAAAATGTGGTATGGGGTTCAAAAATAATTCATTAAATAATAATGATTTTAATGATGCCCAAAATGCATTCAAATATAATAAAATTCAAATTAAACTGGAACAATATAGTAGATAAATACTATTATTTTGAAATTTAAAATGAATATATGTTTAGATAAAAATATATGGATCATTAATGTTCTTAAAATATATAATCCCCAAATAGATTGAAAAAATACACATTCACCTTAAATAATATAATGTATGATATTGGAGAAAACATAAATAAGATGATTGTGGAAGTTATTTACGTATTAAATAAAAATTAGTATCTGGTGTATTGATAAATATCACATTAAATGGATCAAGAGGTAGTAGAAAGTATTTGTGAAAAGGAATATTCATTATAATATGTAATGAATGGAAAATTTTTGGAATGTTAAAAAGATTCTCATTTATCCAAAATTTATCAGAATGGAAAAAAAGATTGTTGAAATCAATATAAAGAAAGAATTGAAAATTTCAAATTAGAATTATAATGAATATTTAAACTTATTTTTATTTAATAAAAAATTTACTTTTCATATTGTAACAAAAATTGATTCTCAACAATAGAGGAACATCTTGTTATCACTAATCCATAAACACTATAGGTTCTAGTTATATAAAAACAAGAAATCACATTCTTTTCACAAATATCTTTTATTTTCTAATATAAATATGATATACTTTTAAAAAATACACCCATTATTTATAAGTGGACGCGTATACATAGAATCCATTTCCCATACAAAAGAAATCTCAAATATGGAATAAGAATAAAAAGATTAGTAAGGGATATATTCAAAGGAAAGCATTAGTCTTGAAAAATAACCATGTAATGTTTATCGTTAACTAATAGATAATTTCCCTATTTAAATAGATTATTTCCAAATTAAAATAGACAATTTTATCACAAATAAAATAATTAAACACCTTAGAATGAAAAATAATTCATTTTAAGGAAACAAAGAAAAACACATTAATAAAAAAATTTCAAAACCCTTTTTAACAGAATAAACATATATCTGATGTCTAATATATTCACTAATGAAAATATTATAGAGCTATAATTGGGTTTACCCATTGAATATTATATATCAGACACACTATGATCTATAATGGGTATCAACCCTTTATATAATCTATTTCAAGATCACTCGTGTTCTATCATGGGGCTCAACAATATGTATAATCTATATATGTCTCAATAATTATTCTTGAACTATAATGAGGTTGAACACTTATTATAATTTATTTTTATCTCAATCATGATATTCAGTGGGGCACAACAATTCATATAAACAGAATAATCAATATGGTCAACTTCTATCTCTATAGCACCTAATGTATTTTAGGTTATCACATAACCACCCAAAATTATAAATAATGACCAGAACTATAACATAATGATAAATAGTGAAATATTTGATAACAAAATTCATTGGTTAACATAATCCTTTCATTTTGAAATCACTAATATTGAAAAAATACGAATTTACCTTTCAAAATATTTTATTTAAATATATACATATAAATATATAAGGTTGGATGCAAAATATAATATAAATATGAATTTTAGAAATTCAATTATTGAAATATATTTAATACAATCATTATTTTTGAAAATATAACTTCAAATGAAGATTTTGAATAGAATTCCTATAAAGTCCCGAAAATCCTATAGAATTTTTTTTCTTAAATACATGGGAATTTTACGAGTCCGTGGTTTCTGAGGGCGCCTAATTCTGAGGCCCGGTGTGCCCGGAATCAATTTCTGAAGTTTTATTCAGGTACGTTCAGTAAAAATACGTGCGGGACTTTATATCTTTTGAACTGGTGCTTGGAATTGAAATCTGAGGACACCAATGAACTCACAGCGCCAATATTCGCTTAGGGAGACCTTTACCGCAGTTGCGTTTTTTCGAGGATGGACGTTTTTTGGGGGATTCTTAATAAATTAAATAAAAAAATATGTGTAACATAATTTTATTTATGTGGTGGTTATTTTCTCCAATGTGAAGTTGGATGTGGAGCCCAACCCCACATAACCTCCCATGGGAGGATATTATGTGGTTGGCCCACATGATCTCAACCCCATTAAACCCCCCTTTTGAACCCCTTAAGCTACTCATTAATAGGTGAAACTCTTGGACATCCCCTTAATGGTGCCATCACAGTTAATTAATGACTTAATTAATTAATTGGAGTGTTTTAATTCTTTTGAATTCATTATCCCAACATAAAAGTAAGTGAAATTAATCTTTTATTTCTGATTAGCATAATCGTTGGAGAGATTGGGAGAACTCTTGGAATAACACCATCCTCTCGATGAAGAACACTCTTCGTCTCTAAAGATAGTGAAGCTACATCTTCTAACTTCTTCAACCGAACCAAGGAAAGGAAGCACCATCTCCCATGAAGTATACCGAGGATTTCGTCTCGACATGACTTCACCAAGCTCTACTCCCTCCGACATTGACGGAATGATGTCCGTCTTCCACAACGCCCGTCTTCTGCAACTCATCAACGTACAACGACAAAAACGAGGTAAGGGGTTTTGATTATTTTAATGTATAAATTGTACCCTCATTCCTCATCGTTTGTTTGGATTCGATAATCACCACTTGTTATCGCCTAATGCAAAGGGTGCAGGCCGAACCAACATAGCCCGACGCCCCTCCGTTGGTTAATGTTGATTGACGTCGGAGGCGAAGATGAAAGGACGCAGTGTCGTCGCACCATGCCGGAGAAGAACCACAGGATGGGAGAGGCGGTGTCTTCGTCGACCTGAGGCAGCGACGGCACCAGCGGTCGCACGTCGGCCACATAGAGGGAGACCGGCGGCTGCTTGGGCTGCTCGGACCGAGGCAAAACCGACAAGCCGATCCAGCTTGAACGCGTGTATGAGCCGCGGCGCACAAAGGTGATGCATAGAATGAGATCGCTCCCAGCATCCATAGCCGCTCGGCTGGAAGAACCGGCCAGCCACCTCCCGGACGGGCTACTGGACCACGGCGCCCGCAGGCGCTGCCCGGATGAAGACACGGCCCGCATCAGCGGGCCGCTCGGCTGGGTGAACCGGCCGGCTTCTTACCAACTGGGCTGGAGAACCATTGCGCCCGCAAGCGCCACGCGGGGAGAACTGCGGCCCTCAACGTGTGCCACGTGTGCTAGGCCGAACCAGATGAACAGAGGAGGAGGATGTGCCGCTTGGCACCGCCTGGAAAATGGGACCAACCCGCAACACGGGCCAGGTCTACAGGTGGGTTGCGCCCCACTGGGACGGGCCGACCCCTAGTCGGTTCTGACCCACCGAGTCGGGTTGGGCCGACCCGCCAACCCACTGGGTGTGATGGGTCGGGCCCGTCTTCGCTTAAATGAGAATAACATCAAGACCGCGTGTTTGATCGACACGCTGTCTGCGAAATTGGTACCCTTGTGATGAGGCGGTCCTTTTGCAATACCTTAAGTGAGTTTTGGACAAATTTTGGAAAACGGCCGGGTTCGATCGAATGTAAAATCTAACTGGGACCCTAGAACAAAAATGCCAATAACTCTCAGACCGAGCGTTCGATTGATGTGTCGTTTGTCGCGCAGGGTTCCCTTTGATGAGATAGATCTAAGAGATACATAAAACCGAGAAATCATGATAGTTGTTGTATCAAAACTTGGACCAAGGAGCGAACCCTCCAGAAATCGAGTGTGCTGTGTGTGGGAACCCTAGGGGTGGCTGCGACAACGATGACTGCTGAACCGGAATCCCCCGTGGGTTTGATAGTAATAAATACTAAACCGGAATAATTCATGCGTTTTACAGTGATGACTACTATATCGGAATCTTATGTGGGTTTGATAGTGAGGACTTATGAACTGGAATCCACCATGGGTTCGACAACGATGACTACTGTACCGTTATCCTCCATGGGCCGACAGTTTTGTCTTCTATTCCTGTATCATGTGTGGGTCCAAAAAAGTAGCTGGTCCTGTATCATGTGTGGGCCCGATAGCTTAGCTGGTCTTGTATCTTGTGTGGGTCTGATAGCTTAATTGAATCATTGACTATATATGATCATCCCTATCACTCTACGAAAGATGTATACTTGTGTGAGATGAGTCTTGTCTTTCAAACATTATCCTCAATTTGATTGACATTACTTTCTTTGTGGGCAGTGTTGTGATTGGGAACGAGAGTTGGAGTCGGACTGTGACTGGTAACTTAAGTATATGAATGGGCATATACCTATGTAGGGTTTGTTGACATTTCATGATTGTATCTTACTTCTGTGGTTTATCCATTGTGGATTATGGGAGACCTTCAGGGGTTTCAGGGTCTCCTACTGAGTATTGTTATATTCACCCCTGCACAGGCTTCGCCCGCACCTTGTTGTGTTCTGTGCAGATGATGGACATCGGTGATCGAGGATGAGGGTGACGAACGGGAGGCTGCTCAGAGCCGGACTAGATGGGACGTACCGTAGGGACGAGTTGTTCGAGTTTTGTACCTACCCTTCATGTAGGATTCCCCAATGGATGATCTAGGATCTGTTTTCCCTTTTTAATTGTACTTGTTGTTCATTTGGGTTTGTATACTGGCCCACATACATTCAGCACACATTAGTTTTCTATTTTAGTACTTTTTACCTCTACTTATTGTGTTCAGACTATGTGTGTTATTGGTTTGAAGGCAATGCATCCGCTTTTTATTATGGATTCAACTTTGGTGCTAGTTTCCATCCCCTGGCCTATGCAAGATGGGCCAAGGTTATTCACAACACGAGCCCCAAGGAAGGGTCGTGAAAAATTAGTATCAGAAGTTTCGGTTCTACCGCAAGACATGGAATCTGATTCTTTTAACAAAAATAGTGTTAGGTGTTTTGAGTGTGGCTATCTATTTAGGTTAATCGGTGTTTGTGCGGCGGCTGACGTATCCATATACTAGGACTCTGACTTCTGATCTCCGACTCAGTGCACGAAAACACTGATTGCCTGTGTGTTACCTTTGAAAATGTTTTTTCCATGATTACATTGTTGTATCTCACCAATTATACATTTTAAACCATGGCGCACTTGTTTCTTTTTAGGATGTCCCCATGAAGGCAGCCAGATAGGGTTATGAGTTTTGTATGAGATGGTAGCCCACCGAGCGATGGGGCCTTGGGGCATGGCCCCATCACAGTAGAGGTACCTACGGTACCAATACCTGCTGAGCCACCGATTCCAACAAATCCAGTAAAAGAGAGTGTACACAGTATGATTTCATTGCACGAGTTCCAGCGCTAGAGGCCGCCCAGCTTCCAGGGAGATACGGACCCACAAGCAGCTGAGGATTGGCTGGAGGCTGTCGTGAGAGTTCAGATTGGTAGAGACACCAGCCGACCTCATGGTGATCCTTGTTGCGAGTCTCCTACAAGAAGCAGTAGGAATATGGTGGATCCTGAATCTCCAGGTGCATGATGTTGCATCATTACTCAGGACGGACATCGAGAGTCTCTTTTGCTAAGATTTTGTTCCTACCACCCTTTGTGCGATGTGGATTCAAGAGTTACATCATCTGTAGCAGGGCAACATGATAGTAGATCAGTACTTAGCGAGGTTTACTGACCTCTCATTCCACTCTACAGATATGTTATGGGACCTGTTATTCAGGGGCCGGACCTTCGAGCAGGGGATCAGCCATGAGATCAAGGATTTGATGATTCCCCTCAGCATCCTGACGCATGTGGGTGGGGGGGTTGGAGTTTTCCCTTCTAGTGGAGAGATTTCTTGATGAGCAGTCACTAGTTGTGAGACCGATCACATGGTGACACATAGCGAATTCTTCTGTAGCCGGCAGTAGACAGATTTTGTAGACGTCCAAGTGGACCAGGCCATCAGGTGGGCGACCCCCAGGATACATGTTCGGTTGTGCGGGGCACCCGAGACAGAGCCAACTATATGAGGAGCAGGAAGTGCTATGCATGAGGCAGTCAGGGCCACATGGCTCATGAATTCCTGACCCACCTTGTAGATGAGCAGAAGACAGTAGAGGTACCTCCTAGGAAGAGGCATAAGATCGACTGTGGTGGTCTTCCGAGAGCCGGCGGATGTGGCAGAGGAGCAAGCCGAGCAGCTGGTGGTGGATAATGTTTCGAGACCCTACCACCACCACCACGAGGATGTCCACCCCGACCATAGGGAGTAGGCGAACAGTGGTGGTCTCAGCTCTAGGAAGTTTAGGCCTATGACCACGGCACACTTGAGATGATTTGTGGTACTATTTGCGTCTACACCACCCTTTCTACAGTAATTATAGACACAAGTGAAAGTAATTCTTTTATTACCACTGCCCTTGTTCGGAACTTGGAGATACTAACGGGGTCGTTTCTTGACACTTATGGCTAGTGAATCTATGGGGAGTAGAAAAGATGATTACGTAATGGTTCCGGTAGTGTGATCATACTCTAGGAGGTAAGAGCTTCGACTGGGATCTTATCGTAGCGACGTCGAGGCCTTACGACGTCTTCTTGGGTATGGACTGGTTATCCACAGTTCATGCCCAGATTGACAGTATTAGGGAAAAGTTGTGGTGTATACGCATAGATGGGACCGGGTTCACCTTCACCGGCGAGAAGGGAGCCTTTATAGCGCAGGATGGACTTACACAGAGGATGGGGCAGCCGATCACACATCAGTTGGCTAGTCTCATCCTTGGAGAGGTTGATGTGCAGGTTCTGAGTTTTCCTATTGTGGTGGATCAGAACACGGATGTTTTCCCTGACGAAAATCCAAGACTACATACTCGCAGAGTGGTAGACATCTACACTAAACTATACCCTGGGACGACACCGATATCAAATCCAGCATATCAGATGGCTCTCGCCAAGCATTTTGAGTTGTTGGTACAGTTGGAGGACATACAGGGGAAGGGATTTATCTGACTAGTGATTTACCCAGGGCATCTCCAATTTTGTTCGTCATGAAGGCGGATAGGAGATTACGACTATGTGTCGACTACTGTCGCCTAAATTTTGTGACCATGAAATACAAGTACCCACTCCCGAGTATTTAAAACCTCTTTGATCAGCTCAAGGGAGAATGTTGGTTCTCGAAGATAGAGTTTAGGTCAGGCTATCAACAGCACAGAGTTCGAGATGAGGATGTGAAAAAGATATAATTATGGTGTCGGATGGCCATTATGAGTTCTTGGTTATTCCCTTTGGCGTAACCAATGCTCCAGTAGTGTTCATGAGTCTCATGAATAGGATCTTCCATCCTTACCTCGATCCCTTTTTCATAGTCTTCATCGATGACATACTGATCTATTCAACTACAAATGAGGAGCATGTCTTCCATTTTTTTTAGTAGTGGACATACTCTAAGTGCACTAGCTTTATAGTAATTTCTCCAAGTGCATGTTCGGGATTCGAGAGGTTCACTTATTAAGACACGTCATCTCAGAGGATGGAGTTGCAATGGATCCAGTGAAGATCGAGGTAGTACTTGCTTGGGAGCCAACCAGGAGTGTAGAGAAGGTATGGAGTTACCTGGGACTAGCTGGGTACTATATGATATTTGTTCTAGACTTCTCCATAGTTTCAACACTGCTTTCATCTTTGAAGAAAAGGGGAAACCCTTCGTGTGGTCGGATAGATACCGGAAGAGCTTTCAGGAGCTGAGGTAGCGGCTGACCAGTGTGCCCATCATGAGGATACCTGAGGAGGGCGTAGGGTACATAGTTTACTGTGACACATCAGGGACTAGGCTCAGGTGTTTTCTGATGCAGGAGTGAGAAGTGATCAGTTATGGTTCATGGAAGTTGATAAACCATGAGCAGAACAAAGCTACCCATGACCTAAAATTAGCAAAAGTGGTCTTCACCTTGAAGATGTGGTGGAACTACCTATTTGGAGAGCATATTACATTCTAATCTGACCACCAGAGCCTCAGGTACATCTTCTCACAGAAGGAAATGAACCTGAGACATCGACGATGGCTCGAGTCCCTCCAGGACTATGACTTCGAGATAGGATATACTCCTTGGAAGGGGAACATTGTAGCCGATGCTCTTAGCAGAAGATCATGCATTCAGCTGCTAAGAGAGGCGACTGAGTGGCTGGAAACGTTGCAGATATCCTTTGTGGATAGAGATGGAGCAGCTTATCAGCAGTCTCTCATAGTCACTCATCCACATTATCAATGAGTCAGAGAATCACAACATGGGGACGTTGACGGTGATATGCAACATGCTCAGATATGCTCAGGGCAGGAACCTGATGGGTTTTCTGTATGTGGGGAGCACTTCATCCTCTTCAGATGGCATAACATGTACCAGTTTCACTACATATGGAGTTTTTGATGGATTTCCACACTTCCCATTTATTGGTACATCCAGAAGTGGTGAAGATGTACCAGGACCTCAGACAATAGCACTGAAGGCCAGGTATGAAGAAGGAAATAGCAGAGTTTGTCTAGCAATGCATCAGTTGCCATCATGTGAAGGCAGAGCACCAGGTTCCAGTATGCTTTGTTCTGCCCTTATAGGTCCCAGAGTGGAAGTGGTATGGAATATCCATGGATTTCATTACGGGACTACCATGTACATCCATAGGACACGACTCTATCTGGGTGATTTTCGACTGACACACCATGTCGGCCCACTTCCTACCGATCAGAGAGAAGGGCTCAGTAGAGATCTTGGAAAGCCACTACATATAGTAGATCGTATGACTTAATGGTGTTCCATCAACGATCTTATCTGATCGAGATGCCCGTTTCACTTACCAGCCACGGAAGGGGTTGCAGGAGGCTTTCGAGACAATTCTTCACTTGAGCACCACCTTCCATCCTGAGACGGATGGCCAGACTGAGAGGTCCATTCAGACTCTCGAGGACTTGCTATGTGCATGTGTCCTTGACTTTAGATGTACCTAGGAGGATCACTTACCCATGGTAGAGTTTTAATATAACAACAACTACCACTCTACCATCGGGATGACACCTTACGAGGCACTATACGACCGAACTTACAGATCACCTCTATGCTGGACTGACCAAAGGGAGTCATCACTTTTAGATCCACAGATGGTGCATGCTACGACGGAGAAGGTGTAGATCATCCAGGAGCAGATAAAGACTACACAGAGCAGAATGGAGTCCTATGCTGATAGAAGACTAAGACCACTAGAGTTTGGGGATAGCAACCACATATTTATGCAGATCTCACCTTGACGAGGACTATAGACATTTGGCCGAGGTGGAAATTTATCACTGTGATTTATCGGACCATTCCAAATCCTATGCAGAGTGGGAATGGTGGCTTAATGCTTAGCTCTTCCACCTTAGTTGCACTGGGAGCACGATTTCATCCACATATCTCAGCTGGGAAGATACGTGCATGACCCATACCACATCATCGACCACGGGGAGCTGGACATCGATGACGAGGAGACATTCACAGATGATCTAGTAGATATTGAGGATGGATAGGATCGGGTCCTGCGTGGATAGTCGATTCCTCTGGTACGCATTTGTTGGTAGCACAGAAACCTCCAAAAGAGCCCAAGGGAGCGGGAGGCTCAGATGCATGCTCAGTACCCTCATTTGTTCCCTTACTGCGTGTTGTAGCATACGAGAACATAAAGCCCTATGGTTTGTATAATGTAAAGACCCGGAAATCCTGTGTAATTTTTTTTTCAAAAATACATGGGATTTTTATGAGTCTGTGGTGTCTAATGGAGCCTGATTCCGAGACCCGGTATGCCTGGAATAAATTTATAATGTTTTTTGGTATGTTCAGTAAACATACATGCATGATTTTATATTTTTTGAACTGGTTCTCGGAATTGAAATCTGAGGACACTGATGAACTCAAAACGCTGGTATTCACTTAATGATAACATTATTGCAGTTGCGTTTAATCGAGGATGGATGTTTTTTTTGGTATTCATAATAAATTAAATAAAAATTATGTGTGACATAATTTTATTTAAGTGGTGGTTATTTTCTCCAAAGGGAAGTTGGAGGTGGGTCCTACCCCCACATAACCTTCCATGGGTGGATATTATGTGTTGGGGCCCACAAAAGTTAAACCCCATTAAACCCCATTTTGAACCCCTTGAGCTCCCCATTAATAGGGGAAACTCTTGGACATCCCCTTAATGGTGCCAACATAGTTAATTAATTAATTAATTAATTAATTGGAGTGTTTGAATTCCATCGAATTAATTATTCCAGCTTTAAAATAAGTGAACCTAATCTTTTATTTTGTGTTGGCATAATCGTTGCAGAGATTGGGAGAACTCTCAGGAGAACACCATCCTCTCGACAAAGAATGCTCCTCGTTTCTGAAAAACATGAAGCAATATCTTCTACCTTCTTCAACCAGAGAAAGGATGGGAAGCACCACCGCCCAATAAGTACACCGAGGGCGTCATCTCGATGCGACTTCACGAGCTCTATTCCCTCATAAATTGACAGAACGATGTCTGTCTTCTGTGACGCTCGTCTTCTGTGACTCGTCAATGTACAATGACAAATACGAGGTAGGGGTTTTGATTATTTTATTGTATAAATTGTACCCTCATTCCTCATCTTTTTTTGGGATCAATAATGGACCCTTATTATCGCCTAATGCAGAGGGTGTGAGACAAAACAACATGGACTGATTCCCCTCTATTGGTTTTTGTTGATTGACATTGGAGATGAATCCGAAAGGGCGTGGTGTCGTCACACAGTTCCAGAGAAGAACTATAGGACTGAAGAGGCGGCAGGGTTGATGAAAGGAGGCGGAAGCGGCTGCGTGCCAGCCACATGGAGTGAGACCGGCGGCCGCTCGGGAGGCCTGGACCATGGTAGAACCAGCTGGCCGATCCGTCCAGTCCGCATGTAGGAGTCTCGGCACACAAAGTCACAACGTGGAGGGAGACCACGACCCGCATCTGCAGGCCGCTCGGCTGGATGAACCGACCGGCCGCCTGCCGGCCGGGCTAGGGGAACACGTCGACCACAGGAACAGCGTAGGGGATGACACAGCCCGTATCCGCAGGACGCTCGGCAGAGAAAACTAGCCGACCACCTGCCGGTCGGGCTGGAGAACTGGGGCACGCAAATCGGGCCGCATGCGCCAGGCCGAACCGTCCAACTACGGTCAGCCAGGCAGAATTGAAGATGGCACTGCTTGGCACCGCTGGGTGAACCGAGCCAGCCAGAAACGCAGGATGAGTCCATAGGTGGGTCACGCCACACTGGGTTGGGCTGACCCCCAGCCGGGTCAGACCTGCCGAGCTGTGTTGGGCCCACCCGCCAGCTCACTGGGTTTCACAGGCCATGCCTATCTTCGCTGAAATGTGAATATAATCAAGACCGCACGTCTGATCAATACGCTGTGTGTGGAACTAGGACCCTCACGAAGAGGAGTTCCTTTTGTGATACTCTAAGTGAGTTTCAGACATTTTTTGGAAAATAGCTGGGTTGGATCAAACATAAAATCCAATCGGGCCCCTAGAATAGAAATACCATTAACTCTTAGAACAAGCGTCTGATTGACGCATCGTCTGTCACGTTGGATTTCTTTTGATGAGACAAAACTAGGAGATACATCAACATTAGACATCATGATATTGGATTTATTGAAACTTTTATAGAGGAGCGGACCCTCCTAAAATCAAGCATGTTGTGTGCGGGAACACTAGGGCTGACTGCAACTGCGATGACTACTGAACCAGAATCCTCTGTGGGATCGATTGCAGTGACTACTAAACTTGAATCCTCTGTGGATTAGATAGTGATGAATACAATCCTAGAATCCTCCGTGGGTTCGACAACAATGACTACAGAACTGAAATCGTTCGTGGATTCAATAGAGTTGACTACAGAATTAGGATCCTCCGTGGGTCCGACAGTTCTGACTTCTGTTCCTGTATCCAGTGTGGGTCTGACAGTGTAGCTGGTCCTCTATCCTATGTGGGTCTAACATCTTAGCTGGTCCTTTATCCTGTGTGGCTCCAATAGCTTATATGGATCAATGACAACATCTGATCATCTCTATCTCTCTTCGAAAGATGTTTACCTGTGTGAGTTGAGCCTATCTTTCAATCATTATCATCGATGTGATTGAATTTACTTCCTTTTTGAGCTGGGTTGTGCTTGGGATCGATAGATAGAGTCGAACTGTGACTGGTAACTTAGGTATATGTATCGGAGTATACCTAAGTAGGGTTGGTTGACACATTGTGATTGCATCTTACTTCTGTGGTTTATCATTTGTGGATTATGTGAGACCTTCGGGGGTCTTGGGGTATCTTACTGAGTATTGTTATACTCACCCCTACAAGGGTTTCAACAACACCTTGTTGTGTTCTATGCAGACAACAGACAGTAGTGATCGAGTCAGAGGGTAACAGATAAGAGTCTTCTCGGAGCTGTACTAGATGGGACGTACCACAGGGAAAAGTTGGTTGGGTTCTATACCTACCATTGAGGCAGTATTCCCCTTTGGACGATCCCAGAACAGTTTTCCATTTTTTACTTGTACTTGTTGTTCATTTGGGTTTATATACTGACCCACATACATTCAGTACACCTTACCTTTCTATTTTAGTACTTATTACCTCTACCTCTTGTGTTCAGAGTGTGTGTGTTACAGGTTTAAAGGAAATTCCTTCCCTTTTTATCCGGGATTCACCATTGGTGCTAGTCGCCAGCCCCTGGACTATGGAAAGCAGGCCTAGGGTAGTGAAGACACGGGCCCCGAGGATAGGTCAAGGCAATTCCATGTGCATAAAATATTTAAAAATCATTTTTTAAAACATATGCAAGAAAAATGAATTTTTAAAAAAAATATAAACATGAAAATGAATTATTTTTTTAAAATATGAACATTTACATCAGTGTTAAATATATTAAAAATAAATACAAAACATATAATTTTTTTAAAGAGTCCCATAAATATATCATATCGTTGAGTTGACTGTTAATAAAATTTATAGATTGTGTTCATACATTGTAAATCCACATTAAAAATGTGGAAATAAAATATTATAAAATAAAAGTCATTTCTCACATAATTTTTAAATACATTATCAATTATTTTTATGTTAAACCCAAAGAATATAAATTGGGTTGATAATTATCATATACACGATAATAAATGGAATCATCATTACCATAAAAGAAACAATTTTCAAATGAATCATTTAAAACTATTAATATAATGGGATTCATTATATCAAATATTAGCATTAAATGGATTCTCGATAATAAAACCATGGTTAATAAGGCATGCATCTCACAAAATAAAAAAATGAGATGAGAAATGGTTTCCTCTACCATCATGTTATATTTTCATGCTTTAACATCTTATATAATGTTTTAAATAATGTTGGTAACTCATTGAATATCTATACCCAAATTTAAACTACCATATATAATAATTTTAAAACATCTTATGACCTAATAAACAATAATTTTTCTTTATTTTCATGTTTTTAGGTGCGTTCGTTTCATGGTTTCTTATTCGGTTCATTTGTGTATTATTTTCAATGTTCTTTTAAAATGGGAATTATATTCCAAAATAGGAAAGAAATAGTATTAATTAAATTCCATAGGAATAATTATAACATATATCAATTGTTATTCTAGTATGAGGATGATTCATTTGAGATAATTTTAATGATAAATGTTTAGTTTCTTTTGATTTTTTTACTAACACCATGAACTATTTTTTTATAAAATATTATGAATTTATATTAATTAAAAATAATTAAATGGGTTATAATATAAAAATTATTTCTTATTTTTCTAGAATAATACTTTTAGTACTAGTCATGATGGATTTCATTGAAAATAAATATTCATTATCTATAGAAATTATTAACCCCCATAAAATCTACAATGATTTTGTATCTTTAAATAAAATGATGTAATAAGAGGGATGGATATAAGAAATTATAAAACAAAAAAATCCAACGATTTTTTCCGAAAATTAAATGTGTTTCTTTTGAGACCAAGCGCAGCGACATTATGTGATTCTGAGGCCTAGAGTTCTAAGAATAATCTGTCAAAATGGTAGTTTTTAAATTAGCATGTGTGACATATTTTTATGAAAAAGATGAAAAACAATTTAACGATTGATCAAATTAAGAAATATGAGGGAAATGTTATGTTCAGGATGGAGGGATTAGACTAGGCGCGACATAAGCATAGTCAGAATAGGCCTATAGTAGGAAAACCTGAAAATGGGATAACCGTAAAAAATTATTTTATTTTATTTTATTTTTCAATTCCTCATATCTGACAAATAGTGTCTCAGTTTGAAAATATGAGACTAATGATGAACCTATCAGGCTGTTATTTCTTTAGTTAGAGCCTCACATTATCGGCATGGGTAAATAGTGAAATTTTGTTTTTGTCAATCAATAAAATAATCGAATAAAGTTATATTATTTGAAAATCCTTATAACTCTTAAACGGTAACTTGGAATCAAAATCTGAGAGTGTTGTTCTGTTAATGAGTGTATGATTCCCTTAGGTGGAGCCTTATATTAATCGGTGCAGGATGTCTGTGAATGATGATTATTGGGATGTAGCCATAAATAAACTAATATAAATAAATGTTATTCTATTTTTGAATCCCCATAACTCACAAACTGTAAATTGAATGAGAAATATGAAACCATAGTTAATTTTTTAACGAGACGCTCTCCTTAAGCATGAGCTAACCTCGATAGTTTTAGGTTGAGTTAAATGTAATTTTTTGGTCATTTTAATGGAAAATAAAATGGACATAAAATATTTATTTTTTCCGAAATTGAACGTTGTGGTGTAGTGATATGGTAATGTTAAATATAATTAATTAACCTCATTAATGAGTCACTATAACGTTGTATAAATTTAGTGTATCGAAAATTATAATTCTCCATTCATCAATTAATTGCATAACATGAAATTTCTTATTAATGGAATAATCCTGTAATTGCCCAAAGACTTTTGTGGGTGGTGATGAAAAATAATGAAGGAAATCCTCTAAAATGTCCAATGAAAGAAAATTAGATGATGAAAATTGGTGAATCATTTTGTGTAGAGACCCGAAGCTAGACGTACATGGACATTACATTACTTTTGTGGAATGCTTAGTACATAACAAAAACACACACACAAAAATCGTAATAGTTTAGTGTCTTTGGAAACTCGGAATATAATCTTCTAATCGTAGTGAAAGATCTTCATCATCTCCCATAAAGATATTCCTTTTTTTTACCTAAAACCTTTCTTTATATCCTGGGGAAAAGAAAACATAAAAGGGTAAGCTCAAATGCTCATTAAGGGTAAATAAAAGAAATATCAATCACATCATATTCATAAGAACACAAGATTTTGGAAAACATAACCTGCAAAAGAGAGCATAATTTCATAACATGGGATAAATCATAGTAGTGAAATGAAATCCCAATAATCATAACATAAAACATGAAACATTGTGTCATACACACATAATCATAGATAATCATTTCTTATTAGTCAAGACTCATTGCCAAGACTATCTTAGTGGACAAAGTCCCTTTCTGAACTGAGTTCACTCCTCGTTTTAGTCTTGTTTCACTGAACCGGTATAACCTACCGTTCCAGCCATGTCTATCTCATGAGATATAAAATATTTACCCAATACATTGGAGGGAGATATAGTTCCCACCCATCTCATAATTATACCATTCATAGGTGTGCCACAAAATCTTAAATCATATATCATTGCATAACCCATGTAATAAAATTGGGATTCTTAAACAACATGACATCATAAAACAATTCATATAAGATAAAGGAATTCATAAAAATAATTCCATCAATTTAATAATAGGGATAGAAACATAACCCTTTATTATCATAGATGGAAAATAATTTTCATAAAACACTTGAACTCCATTCTTGAGGAAAATATCCTTTCAACTTCAAAAACACTTTTTCTTTCTTAACATGTCATAATCTTTTAAGATAAAAGAATTTGTTTAAAACTAAACTTGAAAACTTGTGAAGGAATATTTTTGGAAATTTTGTTTTAATAATCCATTCATGCCGTATAAGTTTAAAAAAAACATTCTTCTCGTACTTTTGTCGGAAAAGTCAAAAAGTACATCGTATGAAAAAAGACACAAGATTCCTTTCATATCATTTACTAAAAACTCACTGAAGGGTAATATTGGATTTAAACAATTTAGGTGGATGGAAATAATATTACATATTGAGGAAACATGGATGTTGATGATAAAATACACCCCAATAAATACCAAAGTATAAACAATCTCGGATAAAAATGAGATTGTGATATTTCCCTTACCTTAGGTCTGATTTGCTTCATATGTGTCCGAAACTCCTGTATAATGATTTAAATAATGTCATTGACTTATTCCAGAATCATACTCATTGTTATGATATCATATATGGTTCACTTATGGCTTTATATTACCCGTTATTTTGTAAATTCCATGTTAAAGAGCGTTTTGGGTAAAATCGTTTCATTTTTCGTCCGTGTTTTGACTTGTAATTATTCATATGATTACTTAGATCATGATTACTTAATTGAAAAATATAAAACATGATTTATATATAATATATAATCAGAATATATATATATATAATAGATCAGTAAATGGAAAGAAATACAGCGTTCATGGAGACGGTAGACCGTACGTACGCATGAACGCTGTTTTCTTTTCCTTATTGAGTTGAATGGAATTAAGTAGATGAAATAAACATATATACAAATAAACCCAGAATCATTATTATGTCATATATTTCATTATTACTTATTATATATACTTTATAATCATTCATGAATGGTTAACGTGGAGAATGAATCTCATCGCGTCGTGGAGACGGTATTCCGTACGTACACACGCACGGTGATTTCGTTTTCCATAGGATGGATAGATGGTGAAATAAAGTTTTTTCATAATTATAATAACATATCATTATATAAGTGATACTGATGTTTTTACTTCATAATGAAACAACCTAAGAAGAAGAAGTGGAAGAAGAAATAAAGACGAAAGAATCGGTAACAGATGTTACCTCTTCTTTGAAGTGCTTCTTTGAGACCTCCTTTTAGGGAACTAAAATAGGTCTTTTAAGAAGACCAGAACCTCTAGGATGTTTATAGGGAAGTGGAGACAAGAAATTAGCAGAGGTTGTCCGACCTTGAAGGCTCAATGTGGTGTGAGGAAGAGAGGGAGGGGGTTCCCTTTTATAAGGGAGGAGAGGGGCACCTTTGGAATAACTAAAAATATTATTTTATTATAAAGAAAAATTCGGTTTTAAATAGCTCCAAATTTATTTATTTAGAATCTGAGGTGTGGATGGGTCTAAATCCTTTCATCCAATAGAATTTAGAGAAGTTTAGGTTCCTATTTTAAACATATCATTTATATTTACCTTTAAGTTAGATAATTTTACTTTTACCATGTCTTCATGTTTTCTTACACTATAAGGTTAATAACCTTAATATATCAAGACAAACGAACCCCAAGTTGTTTATTATTAATATATATAACCTTATCTAAGTCATTTGTCCGAACCTTAGATTTTTAGGAATAAAATAACAATTAATAATATAATATTTGTTTTAAAAACTATTTTATGTCAATTTTGACACAATTTAGTAATTGATTTTTGTGAAAATAATAACAGAATGATTAGTTCGAACCAAGTTACTTAAATCAATACTAACTTGTCATATTAACCTATACAATTAGTTTAATTCATTAAAAGCCTCAAATTACATTTTTTTTGGTATTTATAACATCAATTATGTCAATATTTCATTAATAAGATAATTACTGCATCATCGTTGTGTCATAAATAAATTAAATTATTTAATGTCTAAAAATTACAAATAAAATAACATTATGTAGGAAATCTTTTTATATTTCTAATTAATATTTATAGTCTAATTTATCTTATGTATAACCCCATATTAAAAATGATTTACTTATTAAACTTTGATTTTGACTATTTTAACCCTTCTTTAAATAAATTAATAATAAATGTCCTAATCTAATCCAAGTGGCCTAAATGGTCATATTTTATTCCAAAGGTTGTTTTTGGTCGAATTAAACTTGTCCAATAGAATTAGGACATGTGTTAGGGTAATAATAATATCATTTTCCCTTTAATTGCCCTATTTACTTTAAACCGTGGTAAAAAAAGAAAAAAGTTACTATTCACCAAAAAATTATTTTTATCTCATTGAACCACATTTTACTTACTGACATCAACCGTGTCTCTCGGATTTTCGAAATTCCATTCACAGAAGCGGTAAAATTATGTTTTATGAAAAATTCATTTTTTTAACTACCACTTAGTGGTTTCACTATTCATCAAAAAATGAAAGTTTCCAGAAAAATACCAAAAATTAGGCCTAAGCTATATTCAATATTATGAATTTAAAAATGATTTCTATTTTACCAAATTCAAAATATATCAGTTGAATTAATTAATTTAAAAATTAATTCCCGTCGTCAAAACAAATAGCGTGTTCTTAAGAGATAATAACTATCAAAAGATTGACAATTGTTTATGTCTGGTTTAAATGTGAAATTACATCCAATGAACATCATTGTATTAAATTGTAAAAATATATTCTAAATATACTTTAAAACCACTCAAATTAATAATTTATCACTATTAATTATTTCGATTAAAAAGGTTGTTTTTAATTAAAATTTAGTAATTTTCACTATTCATCAGAAAATGAAAGTTATCAGAAAAGTACCAAAATTTTACCCTATGCTAATTTCGATATTACGAATCCAAAAATGAATTCCATTTTGAAAAATAAAATTTACAAAATTTCAAAAAGTGGTTATTACTATTCATAATGACTAGTTTTAATAATATTTTAATAGCATATTGTTGTTTAGTGAAACTCGTTATTGCATACTACACACGCTATCAAGGAAGGTCGTGATTGCATGTAATGAAAGGAATGTCAAGGATGCGTGTTGTGAAAGATACTTTTGGTGTAGCTTACAACACAAGACATTAATAAAATTAAAAAGAATATTTTTCATAAAATCTCAGGCTGTTACAATTTGTTGAGAAAATACACCCTTGGAGAGTTGATTCGAGATCAATGATTGACAAATGATGGCGGATGATCATCATTTAGAAATTTCTTTTCCCAGATATGGGATTAAATTGATAATGAATTGATTTCCCATCTCTCCCCTTCTAAATATAGAACGTGGATCAACTCTTTATCAAGTTTATCCAATGATGGATTTTACTTTTGGGGTTGGTAAATATATTTTTGGATTGATATCTGGATGAAATATTAGTAATTTATAATCTATACGTCATGATCCCTCTATCACAAACAATTCTGAACCAGCACGAACAAAGGCTAGTTGATCATATAAGTGTTCTTTGTGATCCCCTCAATCTATCTCACCCCAATTTTCATTTCATAATAGATGGTAGTGCATCATATGTAGAAGATATAGCCAGAAGGTCATCCTACCGGCAGAGCCGTGACCGATGTCTGCAGTGGCGGTACCGCGTTGTGAGACCTAGTAGTGGCACCCCGGTGGCCGCACCTAGAAGCAGGTAGAAGAATACACGCGGGCAGTGAGCTAAAATGGAGACATGAGATCTCAGAATAGTGATTGGAGGAAGGCGTACATCGACTCTTGGATACGTCAGAGGCACATGCAGTGTAGAGTTGCGGTCTGCAGACCGCGACATTTGAGCTGGACTTGCAGAAAAGTCGTGGGCCATGCGATGAAACCAGTCAGCGTGACCAGACCTACATTGAAGGGTGGCGTCGCTTGGCTGCTACATTGGAAGAATGGACTACCGTAGAAGGCCACAAAAATAGCTGGTATGAAATCCTCGATGATGTGCATGGGTTGTGGTCGGCCTCAACCAGGAAACAGCAGCGCGAACCAGACTCCCCGTAGGTGTCCTGGCATGGGGAAAAACGGCCACCCATATAGGTCAGGCCAGTGGAGTGAACTAGGCTTTTGGGTGGCCTAGGAGAGGGAAGAGATTTAACCCCCCCCCCTTTGCGGGATCGGATGACGAGGAAAACATGGCTGTTGGGCTGGCCAGGTTGGAAATGAACTGACTGCTATTGCAGGCCAGAGTAGATGAAACTGGGTTGTCAGGTGACTCAAGGGGCTAAAAGCATGGCCTACCAAGAATGGTCTAGTGTCAATAATGGATCAAGAAAACAAAAACCCAACCATGTTGGTCAGTTCATGCAGGGCCCCCCTAGATCAGGTTGAGCGGTTCAGTCGGACTGAGCCCATACATAACAGGCACATGTTTACTAAAACGACAATATCATTCAGACCATGCATCCGATTGATGTGTCATTTATGGTGTTAGAACCCTGGTGAAGTAGAGGATCTATTTCAATGCTCTAAAAAGGATTTCATGTAAGTTGAAATTTGATTAATGGCTTGAGGATTGGATTCTCTAGGAATCAAGCGTAGTGTGTGAGGGAATCATGCGGCCGGTAGGGACACGAAGACTGCTAACGAGCTGTCCCAAGTGTCCTTCTAGGTCAAGATGATAATAAGACCTATGTGGATTAGATAAAAGTGGCTATGTTTGAACCATCAATAAGGCTCTCTATGTGAAACAACAAGAAGAGGATTTGTATGAACATGCGATAAGCGTCCTTGTATGGACCAAGTATATGTGGCCTTGTGTGTAACACCCATGATTTTTATGCGAAATATTTTGTTTTTATACATCATCAAATTAATCATTCACTACACACAAAACTATCTTGGATTGCTTTACACGCAATCTCGGCCTTCCTCGATAGCTTTCGTTGTACGCAATACCGAGTTTCACTAAACAACGAAATGCTATTAAAATACTATTTAAACTAGCCGTTATGAATAGTAATAACCACTTTTTGAAATTTTATAAATTTTATTTTTCAAAATGGACTTCATTTTTGGATTCGGAATATCAAAATTAGCCTAGGGTGAAATTTTTGTATTTTTCTAAAAACTTTCAGTTTTTGATGAATTGTGAAAACTCTAGGTTACTATTTAAAATCCAACTTTTTATTTAAATAATTATTTATTTTATTTGAATTTATTTTAGGTCAAAATTGATACATAATACCTATATATGTTAAATGTAATTCATTGGATTCATTTTATAATAATTATATATATATATATATATTTTATTGAACTTTTTACCATCTTTTACCCACATCCAAGGAGAATTTTCAAATTTAAATAAAACATAATTTTACCGCTTTTGTGAATGGAAATTAAAAAATCCGAGAGACACGGTTGATTTCAGTAAGTAAAATGTTTTTAAATGAGATGAAAATAATTTTTGGTGAATAGTAACATTTTACTTTTTTTTACCACGGTTAAAAGTAAATAGGGTAATTAAGGGTAAAAATGATATTATTATTACCCTAAAACATGTCCTAATTCTATTGTATCAGTGTAATTCGACCAAAAAAAACCTTAGGTATAAAATATTACCCTTTAGGTCTACTTGTATTAGATTAGGACATTTAATATTATTTTATTTAAAGAATAGTTAAAATAGTTAAAATCAAAGTTTAATAACTAAAAAATATTTAATATACGGTATTACATAAGATAAATTAAACTATAAATATTCATTAGAAAAATAAAAATATTTTCTCCATAATGGAATTTTATTTATAATTTTTATACATTATATAATTTAATCAATTTATGACACAATCATGATGGAGTAATTACCTTATAAAAGAATTATTAACATAATTGATATTATAAATACCCAAATAAATGTAATTTTAGACTTTTTATGAATTAAAATAATTTTATAGGTAAATATGACATGTTATTATAGATTTAAGTAACATTATTTGAACTAATAATGCTATTTTCAGTTTCACAAAAATCAATTACCAAATAGTGTCAAAATTGTCATAAAATTGGTTTTTAAAAAATATTATATTATTAATTTGATTTTTATTCCTAAAAATCTATGGTTCGGCCAAATGAATTAGATAAGGTTATATATGTTAATAATAAACAACTTGGGGTTCTTTTGGCTTGTTATAGTATGTTTTTTCCACCTTATAGTGTAATAAAACAAGAAGACCCGGTAAAAGTAAAATTATTGAACTTAAAGTTAAATCTAAAAGATAAGGTTAAAATAGTAACCTAAACATGTCCAAATTCTATTGGATGAGAGGATTGCGACCCATACCCACCTCAGCTTCAAAATAAATCAATTTGGAGCTATGAAAAACCGAATATGACTTTATAATAAAATAATATTTTTAGTTTTTCCCATGGTGCCCCTCTCCTCACTTATAAAAGGGCACCATCTCCCTCTCCTCCTAACACCACTTTGAGCCATCACATTCGGCCAGACCCTACCAAATTCTCTTCTCCACTTCCCTAGAAATATCCTATAGGTCCTGGTATTCTTAAAAGGCCATCCCTAGTTCCCTAAGAGGAGGTTAAAAAGAGACGTGTCAAAGAAGAGGTAATATCCATTACCGATCCATTCCATTTTCTTTCTTCTTCAAATTATTCTTCCTTAGTTGTTTCATTGTGAAGTAATAACATCAGTATCACTCATATACTAACATGTTATTATAAATATGAAACAAACCTATTTCACCATCTATCCATCCTATGGAAAATGAAATCACCGCACATACATACGTACGGAATATTGTTTCAACGCCGTGGTGTAATCTATTTTCCACCACCACCATACTTTGATGGGTATAATGGTGTAAAGAATAATTATATATGATTATTGTAAATTAATATTGATTCTTAAATAGTATACATACACTTAAATACTATTCCATGATCATGGGAAGGATATCATCACTCGTGCGTACGTATGGCCTACCATCTCCACGATGTGATGCGACTCGTTCTACATGATCTTCATTTCATAATCATTATATAAATGAATTAAATGAATAAATATTATATATATTACACTAATACCATTCTATAAATGAGTGATCTATAACCTAAAAATAATAATAAGGATTTATGAGACAAAACATGCATAAGAACAAAAAGAAATAAACACCCGAATAACTACTAACAATGAAACATTACTAATAAGAAGCTAAGAATATGGCTATATATGATATCATAACAATGTGTAAAATTCTGGAATAATTCAATAACAATATTTAAATCATTTTAAAGGTGTTTCGGACATGTATGAAGCAAATCAGACCTAAGGTAAGGGAAAATATCACGATCTCATTTTTATCCGAGATTGTTTGACATGTTAGTAATGGAAAAATGTTTTTGAAGTAGAAGAGATATTTTCCTCAAGAATGGAGTTCCAGAATTTTATCAAAATTATCTTCCATATAAGATAATATAGGTTTCTATTTCTATCCCTATTTTTACGTTGATTGGATTATTATATGATGGAATTATTTTTATGATTTCTTTTTATCTTATAATGATTATGTTATGATGGCATGACGTTTAAGAATACCATTTTTATTACATGGGTTATGCTATGATATATGATTTATGATCTTGTGGAACACATAATAATGGTATCATTATGAGATGGGTGGGACCTATATCTCCCTCCAATTAATTGGGTAAAGATTTATATCTAATGAGATAGACATGGCTGGAACGACAGGTTAATCTAGTTCAGTGAAATAGGACTGAAACGAGGTGTGAACTCGGTTCAGAAATGGACATTATCTGTTAAGATAGTCTTCGCAAAGAGTCTTGACTAATAAAAAATTATTATCTATGATTATGTGTGTATGCCGCAAATTTTCATGTTTTATGTTATGATTATTGGGATTACATTTCACTACTATGATTTATCCCATGATATGATATTATGATCTCTTTTCCAGGATAATATTTCCAAAATGTGATGTTCTTATGATTGATATTTCTTTTCATTACCATTACTGAGCATTTGAGCTCACCCTTTTGTATGTTCTATTTTCACCAGTTCAAGAAGAAGGGTATTAAGTAGGATATGCCAAAAGGGACTCTAGATATGATGAAATAAATGGGAGACAATGTAGATGATTTATGAACCAGTTGTTTATGTTTCTCAGTTTTAATGACACTATACCAATACGGTCTTTTCATGGTTTTGTTATATTTTGTAATAAATGTTCTTCAATTCTGAAGTAATAACAATGTATGTAAAGTATGGGTTGTTATATTTGGTATCAGAGGAAATGTATAGTCAACCATTGGAAACTAGGATGGTAAAGCCTTAGTAAGAACCCTTAGGATAAGTCTAATCATATAACACAATCTTAGTGATTTAGATATGGCCATGAATATCCTATGATAAGACCTTAAGTGTGAAATTTTATTCTTGATTGTGTGGTTTTCATTTTATAATTTGTGTTTCTCACACTATTCTTTTTGGTTTTAGTCAATGGATGGAACCCGGAGGAACCGTGTTAATGCAGAATGTGACGGGCAATGAAATGATTGTCCCCCTGAGCAACCAAACATTATGGGAGCTGGAATGAAAAATCTTGTAGCCATGATCACACAAAATTCTCAAGCTATGAATCATGCAGGACTTCCAAAAAAGCAAAGGATGGAGAAAAATTCTATTGAATCCTCCATGAGGCAGCATCCCCCTTCTTTCAGTGGGTCTACTAATCCATTAGTTTCTGAACAATGGATAAGTACTACTAAATATACATTTTCAGTTCATCAATGTTCTGTGCATGATAAAGTCATCTTAGTAGTATATCGTTTGGAAAGTGAAGCTGATCAACGGTGGAATATTATCAAGAATACGAGGAAAGGGAATGATATTGAATCCATGTAATGGGACTTGTTCAAGAACTTATTTTTCAACAAGTACTTCCCTCGTATTCTTGGAACAAGATGGATAAGGAGTTTCTTGAACTGAAGCAAAAGGATGACGAATCTGTTGGTACCTATGAAGAAAAGTTTATAAGACTTGCAGGGTACGCTACCCGGATTATTATCCAACATGAGAGGATGATCTATCGATTCTTTAGTGACATAAAACCAAGTCTTTGAAGGGGGTTATCCATAAGGGACTTCAATATATATGAGGAAATCGTTTGAAATTATCTCAAGGTTGAGATGGAGATTGGAGTAACCCATCAGTCATATTCATTTGATAAGAAGAGGAAAATGGAATTCAAAGGAAAATCTAAAGAGCACACTGAAAAGAAGATGAGTTTTCCCTTATGCTCAAAGTGTGGAAAGAAACATGGAGGGAGTTGTATTAAAGGGACAAGTAAATGTTTCAAATGTGGAAAAGAAGGTCATAGGGCATTTGAATGCCGCAATGATGGGAATAATATGTCTAGTGATGCGAACAAAGAAAACGATACCCAGAGTGCACCTCCTACACTTCAATGTTACAAGTGCAAGGAAATGGGGAATTATGCTAATCAATGCCCTAATACAAGGGTTTTTGTTGATGATCGATGTCAACAAACTCTTAAGGCTATAGACAAAGGAAAGTCACATGCAATTTCTATCAGCGATGTGGAATACGATAACGAAGTGGTGAAAGATACACTTACCATCCACTCTAAAGTAAAAATGTTTAATTTGATTCTGTATCCACCTACTCTTTTATTTCTGAAGAATTTTCTATGGGTATCACCATATTACCTCAACAATTAGATGTTGAGTTAGCTGTGACAACTCTTAATGGTACAACAGTCACCTCAAAATTTTATAATTCTTCTCCGATTGAATTTTGTGGGAAAGTGCTTCCTACAAATCTTGTGATCCATCCTATAGTGGAATTTCATGTTATTCTTGGCATGGATTGGATTTCTTTATATGGATCTCATATCAATTTCCAAAGAAGGGAAGTCACATTTCATATTCCAGATCAATCTATGATCTTCAATCGATGAAAGGATGTACATAACCATCCAGTGGAAAGTTATTCCATCTTATGGGTCTTGATTCCACTAAATGAAGGTTATTTATCTCAAATGGTTGGTGAGAATATCATGATTAAGAATATTCCCATTGTACGGGAGTTTGATGATGTCTTTCTAGAGGAATTTCCAGGTCTTCCACCAAATCGTGAAGTTGAGTTTTCAATTGAACTCATACCGGGTGCTATGCCTATTTCAAAGACACCTTATAGAATGGCCCCAATTGAGTTGCCGGAATTGATGAAGCAACTCCAAGATAATCTTCAAAAGGGATTCATACACCCTAGTGCGCCACCTTGGGGAGAACCTATTCTGTTTGTTAAGAAGAAATATGGATCAATGAAACTCTGCATTGATTATCGAGAACTTAACACGATCACTATCAAGAACAAATATCCTCTCCCATGCATTGATGACTTATTTGACCAACTAGGTGGAGATCAATACTTTTCCAAGATTGATCTTTATTTTGGGTATCAACAATTAAGGGTCAAAAGAGAGGATATATCAAAGACGGCTTTTCATACAAGGTATGGACACTATGAATTTATAGTGATATCATTTGGTCTTACTAATTCCTCAGCTGTATTCAAGGATATGATGAATAGAGTCTTTAGAGACTATCTTGATCAGTTTGTGGTAGTCTTTATAGACGGTATTCTTGTCTATTCAATGAGAAAGGAAGAACATGAAGATCACTTGAGAATTGTATTTGAGACCCTGAGAAAGGACAACCTTTATGAAAAATTTACAAAGTGTGAAATATGGCTTCAAAAAGTTTCATTTTGGGTCACATAATCTCAAAATATGGGATATCTGTGGATCTAGAAAAAACAGAAGTTATAGAATGATGGTCAAGACCAACAATAGTAACTGAGATCCGAAGTTTTCTTGGTTTGGCTGGATATTATCGACATTTTGTGAATGATTTTTCACGACTATCTAATCCACTCACCATGTTGACTCTAAAAGGAGTTATGTTCGTGTGTATGGAGGAATGTGAAGAGAATTTCATTGAGTTAAAAAGAAGGTTATCCAGTGCACCTGTGCTCACACTTCCTTGTAGTGGAGAAAGGTTTGTGACCTATTGTGATGCATCCAAGAAGGGATTGGGGTGTGTTCTCATGCAGAATGATATGGTGATAGATTTGGCCTCATGACAATTGAAAATCCAAGACCAAAAATGCCCAACTCATGATTTGGTGTTAGCTGTGGTAATATTTGCATTAAAGATTTGGAGGCATTATCTTTATGGTGAAAGTTGTGATATTTATACTGATCATAAATGTTTAAATTATATTTTCACATAGAAGGATATGAATATGCGTCAAAGAAGATGGTTGGAGAGGATTAAGGATTACGACTGCTCAATTCATTGCCACCCTGGGAAAGCAAACAAGGTGGAAGATGCATTAAGTCGACAAGACTATGCCAGCTAATCCATTATGAGGATCACAAAAGATCCAATATTTATGGATTTACAAAGGATGGATCATAGAATTATAATGGAAGGGGAAAAATCATATCTTTCTCAAATGAATGTTCAACCATCTATACATGTCAAGATTAAAGAGGCATAGAAAGAAGAAGTCGAGTTACAAAAGAAGGTGGGAAATGTTCCTAAATTCAACCTTTATTATGATGGGATAATATGGTTCAAGAATCGGGTTTGTGTTCCTCCCATCCCAAAATTAAAGGATCTGCTGGATGAGGCTCATAGTTCTTCATTCTCTATTCATCCTGGAAGCACGAAGATGTATAGGGACCTGAAAGAGTACTTCTGGTGGGATGGCGTGAAAAGTGATGTTGGTGAATATGACACTTGATGTTGGGTTTGTTATCAAGTTAATGCTGAGAGACAGAAGTCAAAGGGGATGTTAAAACAATTACCCATACCTGAATAGAAATGGGAAAACATCACTCTGGACTTTGTCACTGGACTTCCTAAAACATGCAAATGAAATAATGCTATCTGGGTTATAGTTGATCGTCTTACGAAGTCAGCAAACTTAATTTCTATTAGAGAAGATTTCTCTCTTGATCAGATTTCTATGATATATGTAAAGGAAGTGGAAATATTGCATGGAGTACCGCATTCCATTATATCTGATCGAGATTCGAGGATTACTTCGATGTTTTGGAGAAGTCTTTAGCATACTCTAGATACATAGTTAAGCTTCAGCACTGCTTATCATCCTTAGACAGATAGTCAGTTTGAGAGAACAATTCTAACTCTAGAAGACATGTTAGGAACATGCTCTATGGGCTTCAAAGGTGGTTGGGATCAACACCTACCTTTGGTGGAATTTTCTTATAATAATATTTTTCACTCCAGTATTCAGATAGCTCCATATGAAGCTCTCTAGGGAAATAAATTCCGAACTCCATCGAGATGGGATGATGTTGGGGAAAGAAATCTATTAGGACCTGATCTTGTTGATGTGATGGAAGAAAAGGTCCGATCTATTCAACAACACATAAGAGCATCTCAGAGTCGACAAAAAATTTATGCTGATAACCGAAGAAAACACCTAGTGTTTGAAGTGGGTTATAATGTGTTCTTATGAATATCTAATGGAAGAGTGTAATGAGATTTGGAAAGAAGGGAAAGCTAAGCCCTAGGTATATCAGTTCTTTCGAAATACTGGATCGTGTTGGGAAGGTAGCTTAACGAATGGCGCTTCCACCGAATCTCTCTCAAGTTCATGATGTGTTCCATGTATCTCTGCTAAAAAAGTACATACCCGATCTTTCACATGTACTCAGCTCAGAAGTTTTACCGCTGGAGAAAGATAATTCTTATGAATAACATACGATGGAGATTCTGGATCGTAGCGAAAAAGTTCTACGAAACAAGACCACTCGCTCGGTGAAAGTTTTATGGAGGAACCACCAATTAGAAGAAGCTACATGGGAGGTTGAGGATATGATGAGGGAGAGTTATCCTCATCTATTTTTTATGAAGTGCATAATTTTGAGGGAAAAATTCAATTCATTGGGGGTAGAATGTAACACCGAAGATTTTTATGAGAAATATTTTGTTTATATACATCATCAAAGGAATATTTCACTACACACAACACTAGTGTGGCTTTCTTTACACGCAATCATGGCCTTCCTCTATAGATTGCGTTGTACGCAATATCGAGTTTCACTAAACAACAATATGCTATTAAAATATTAGTAAAATTAGCCGTTATGAATAGTAATAACCACTTTATAAAATTATATAAATTTTATTTTTTAAAATGGACATCATTTTTGGATTCGAAATATCGAAATTAGCCTAGGGGGAATTTTTGGTATTTTTATGAAAACTTTCAATTTTTGATGAATAGTTAAAACACTAGGTTACAATTTAAAAACTGAATTTTTATTTAAATATTTATTTATTTTATTTAAATTTATATTCAGTCAAAATTGTTACATAATACCCATATAAGTTAAATGTAATTCATTGGAGACATTTTATAATAATTTTAGATATCTAAAAATTTTATTGAACTTTTGACCATCTTTTACACACCTCCTTGGAGAGTTTGAAAATTTACATAAAATTTAATTTTACCACTTTTGTGAGTGGAATTAAAAAAATCTGAAAGACACGGTTGATGTTAGTAAGTAAAATGTGGTTCAATGAGATGATTTTGTTTGGTGAATAGTAACTTTTTTATTTTTATTTACCACGGTTACAAGTAAATAGGGTAATTAAGGGTAAAAAGGATATTATTATTACCCTAACACATGTCCTAATTCTAGTGGATAAGTGTAATTCGACCAAAAACAACCTTAGGGATAAAATATTACCCTTTAGGTCCACTTGGATTAGATTAGGACATTTAATATTATTTTATTCAAAGAAGAGTTAAAATATGTAAAATCAAAGTTAAATAACTAAAATATTTTTAATATAGGGTTATACATAAGATAAATTAGACTATAAATATTCATTAGAAAGATAAACAGATTTCCTAAATAATTGAATTTTATTTATAATTTGTATACATTAAATGATTTAATTTATTTATGACACAATGATGATGCAGTAATTACCTTATTAAAGAAATATTAACATAATTGATATTATAAATACCGAAATAAATGTAATTTGAGACTTTATATGAATTAAAAAAATTTATAGGTTAATATGGCATGTTAGTATATATTTAAGTAACTTTTTTCGAACTAATATTTCTATTGTGATTTTCAAAAAAATCAATTACCAAATAGTGTCAAAATTGACATAAATTAATTTTTTTAATGTTATATTATTAATTGTTATTTCATTTCTAAATATCTATGGTTCTGCCAAATGACTTAGATAAGGATATATATATTAATAATAAACAAAATGGGGTTCTTTGGGTTGTTATTGTATCTTTATTAACCTTGTAGTGTAAGAAAACAAGAAAACAAAGTAAAAGTAAAATTATTGAACTTAAAGTTAAATCTATATGATAAGATTAAAATAATAACCTAAACTTTCCCAAATTCTATTGGATTAGAGGATTTAGACCCATCCCCACCTTCTCTTATAAATAAATCAATTTTGAGTTATTAAAAACCGAATATGACTTTATAATAAAATAATATATTTAGTTTTTCCAAAGGTGCCCCTCTCCTCACTTATAAAATGGCTCCTCCTCCCTCTACTCCTCACACCACATTGAGCCATAATGCTCGAAAAAACCCTAAAAAATTCTCTTCTACACTTCCCTAGAAACATCTTAGTGCTCCTGGTCTTCTTAAGAGACCATCCCTAGTGCCATAAGAGGAGGTTAAGAAGAGGCGTGTCAAAGAAGAGGTAATATCAATTACTGATCCTTTCCATTTTCTTTATTCTTCATATTCTTCTTCCTTATTTTTTTCATTCTGAATTAATAACATTAGTTTCACTCATATACTGATATGTTATTATAAATATGAAAAAACCTTATTTCACCTTCTATCCATCCTATGGAAAATGAAATCACTGCGCATGCGTTTGTACAGAATAATGTCTCCACGCCGTGGTGTAATCTGTTTTCCACCACCACCTTACATGGATGGTTATAATGGTGTAAAGAATAAGTATATAAGATTATTTTATATTGATATTGATTCTTAAATAGTATACATACACTTCATTTCAATTCCTCAATCATGGGAACGATATCAACGCTCGTGTGTACGTAAGGCCAACCATCTCCACAATGTGATGCGACTCGTTCTACATGATCTTCATTTCATAATTATTAAATAAATGAATTTAATGAATAAATATGATATATATTACACTAATAAAATTCTGGAAATTAGTTATCTATAACCTAAAAAAGATGAATAAGGATTTATTTGACAAAAAACGCATAAGAACAAAAATAAATAAACACCCGAAAAACAAGTAACAATGCAATATTACTAGTAAGAAGCTAAAAACATGACCATATATGATATCATAACAATGAGTAAAATTATGGAATAAGTAAATGACATTATTTAAATCATTATACAGGAGGTTCGGACACGTATGAAGCAAATCGGACCTAAGGTAATGGAAAATAGCATGATCTCATTTTTATCCGAGATTGTTTACACTTTGGTATTTACTGGGGTGTATTTATCATCCATATCCATGTTTCCTCAATATGTAATATTATTTCTATCCTCCTAATATTTTTTAAATCCAATATTACTTGTTGGTGAGTTTTTTATTAAATGATATAAAAGGAATCTTTTTTCGTTTTTAGTACGAGGTACTTTTTGACTTTTTCGGCCAAAGTATGAGAAAAATGTTTATTTAACTTATACAGCATGAATGGATTTTATGATTTCATAAAAAATTATTTCCATGAAGATTCCTATACAAGTTTTTTCAAGATTATTTTTAATCAACTTAATTTAGTTTAAAATTGTATGACATGTTAATAATGGAAAAACGTTTTTGAAGTAGAAAGGATATTTTCCTCAAGAATAGAGTTCAATAATATTATCAAAATTATTTTCCATCTAAGATAATATAGGGTTCTGTTTGTATCCATATTTTTACATTGATTGGATTATGTTATGATGGAATTATTTTTATGATGTCCTTTTATATTATATGGATTATGATATGATGTCATGACGTTTTAGAATCCCATTTTTATTACATGGGTTATGCTATGATGTATGATTTATGATCTTGTGGTACACATAAGAATGGTATCATTATGAGATGGGTGGGAACTATATCTTCCTCCGATACATTGGGTAAAGATTTATATCTCATGAGGTAGACATGGCTGGAACGACAGGTTAATCCGGTTCAGTGAAACACGACTGAAACGAGGCGTGAACTCGGTTCAGAAATGGACTATGTTTTCTAAGATAGTATTGTCAATGATTCTTGACTAAAACTAAATGATTCTCCATGATTATGTGTGTATGCCAGAAAGTTTCATGTTTTAAGTTATGATTATTGGGATTACATTTCACTACTATGATTTATCCCATGATATGATATTATGATCTCTTTTCCAGGTTAAGATTTCCAAAATGTTATGTTTTTATGATTGATATTTATTTTGTTTACCCTTATTGAGCATTTGAGCTCACCCTTTTGTATGTTTTCTTTTCCCCAGGTCATGAAGATGGGTATTAAGTAGGATATGCCAAAAGGGACTCAAGATATGAAGAAATAAATTGGAGACAATGTAGATGATTTATGAACCAGTTGTTTATGTGTAGTAGTTTCTAAAAAAACTATACCTATACGGTCCTTTCATGGTTTTGTTATATGTTGTAATAAGTGTTATTAAATTATGATGTAATAAAAGTGTATGTAAAGTATGGTAGTTATATTGAGGAAAAAAGCTATTTGAAAACTGATTTGGACTTGTTTTCATGGCCTACGTGGGGAGAGGATTTCTATTACTCGATAGACCCACAGTGGGGAGAAACCATGTGTTACTGGGTAGAACCATGGTACACAATAGGGATGAGTACCCTAGTAGTCCATGGTGTTCAGTGTTACAAATGATCGTCTTTTTCTATACTGTATATTACACATGTGTGAGATGAATGTACCTTTTTCATATAATATTTTTTTTATTTTCATTCTATTTTAGGGTCTCTATTATGTATTGTGTTACTCACCAATTCATGGGCATCACTCACATGTGTTGTGTCCCATGCAGCTGATCGATGCTTTGATGAAGACCATGGTGGACTGAGATCAGGTGGTGCTTAGTGAGACAAGACATATGGATGATTCTATGGAGATATTGGTGGTTTGGGACCAGGTGGTGCATATTGAGATGGGATGGATAAGCGTACTTCTATAGCTACATGAAGCTACCCTTCATCTACCCTTTAGATGGAGTCTCGAGTAGATGGATGGTGGAATTTGAACTTTCATTTATGGTTTTGGGCTTTTATTTTATCCCCATTGTACTTTCATTTTATACCATACACTTAGTATTTTTCTTAGTGATAGTTGTGGATAACGTTTTGTTTAATTTCCATAGTTTCATCATTATCTATGTGTACAGGTTTAAATGAAAATGTAATCTCTTTTTGAAATATGGATATTCGTTGCTAATCACCATCCCTTGGCCTATGGATGGAAGGCTTGGTATAGTCATGACACGAGACATGGGGTAATGGTTGTGAGAAAGTGGTATCAAAGGGGGTTGGTTCTACAATAAGAACTAAGTGGCTGTAAAAAAATTGTAGGGGAAACATTTTTATGTGTTTTGGATTAGTCTTTCAGGCTAGGTAGACCAGTTTTGGTGTGGCGACCACCGTCTCCATTCACCAGGACCCTGAATTCTTCTTTTTGACTCGGTATATGAAAAAACTAGTTTCATGCATCTTTGATTGTTTTCTTATGATATTTAGGAGCAAGATTCATCTCTCTATGTGTAATATATTAATCGTGGTTTATCTTGGAACACTTCAGGATGCCTCCTGGCAGACAACAATGCATGATTCCAATTTGTGACAACGAGGATGATCCATGTAGTGATGAGGCTTCTATACAAGGACTGTTTCATGAGATGTTACCTTCATATAGTGTTTCAGTGATACCACCACCCATTGTTCAGAAGTTACTACTAGCGCTAATGGATGAGGACTCACATAGCCTCAGTGCCTTACATGAGTTTCATCAAAATAGATACCTTAGTTTTCGGGGAGAGCCTAACTCACATTCATCTAAGGACTAGCAATAAGTGGTTACAATGTTTTCCATATATTTAGGGCACCATTGATTAGATTTAGGTCCAAGAAATGATCCTTCTACGTGGCTTATTAGGGTAATATCACAGTTTAGACTACCAAATCTTATGATGAGGTGACTTTTTCATGGTCATATCTTGTGAACCATTCTCCAAGAAGGGGTTCTTTATATATAAACTATAGGATATGAATTCCCAATGGATTATATAGATTTTTTAGGATCAATTTTCAGTATCTGAGTATTCACTAAGGCATACCAACCTTTCTAGGTACACGATAAAAACATCATGACTAATGTCATAGGGCTCAGACCTCTGAGTGAGATGTGTTTAGGGAAATCTGAGCTACCAGTATTCCTATGTACCTTCCTACATATCATTGCGTGAGAGAGGGAGATAGAAACTTTATGGTTTAATGTAATTTGGCTTAGATGATACGAATAGTGGATGCAAGTAGTGGGAATGTAGAAAGACGATGTCAGTCTTAGAGACTTGGACGTTTGAGATGTTTTGGGAAGAGGTCCAAATACAGTGGATTTATAGCTCTAGACTAATAAGGTGAGTCCAGTTAGCATAGAAAGTGGTAATTATTTGAATGAACGAGTAGGGGACATCTCATTAGAGATTTTTCATCCCAACGTGATGATAGTGAAATTGTGGATGGGCCACTACAGTTGAGATGATGATCTGAATAGATTAATCTGTAGAGTGGAAGACGTGGTAGCAGACCTGATAGAGAAGAATGAGGTGGTATACATTTCTACATATTACAACCACCAACCCAATGTGGTCCACAACAGGATTAGGGAGGTGGTGGAAAGGAAAAGGGGGGAGCTGCATGTTTCCATCATTTCCCACATCACAGTAGATGTTTGAGTTTTCAGTTCCCAACTGTTGTGGCAGAGTACTATAGTATCTTTTCAAAAGATGCTTCCAGGATTACCTCCCATCATGGAGATGGACTTATGCATCATTATGCTTTGCGATATGATACCATTATCTACATCATCATATAGGATGTAATTCGCAGATCTTTCTGAGAAGAGGATATAGGTGGGAGACTTACAGAGGAAGGGCTTAGTAAGATCCAGTGTTCGATGTCATGTTGGGAATACTGGCCTCTTTAACCAAAAGGTCATGGAGAACGAGTTCCCACTATCAAAGGGACAATGAACACAATAATTCTTTTGAAATGGGAATGTCTTTCTTGTTGATAGAAAGAATTACCACAGTCTTTTCAGTAGTTAATACTGAGTTTGATAATCACCCTGACATTGATTTGGAAATGGTATTCTTCATACAAAAGATGTGGCGACAATACCTTATGTGAGAACGATTCATCTTCAAGACTGACCATCATATTATCAAGTATATATTTACTCAAAAGTATTTGAATATAAGACATCAATCTTGTCTAGAGTTTCTCCAGGAATATGACATAGACATAGTCTATAATCATGGGAAGGGAAATGTGGTGGAAGATTCTCACAACAATATATTGGGTTCACAATTATGAAAGGATGCCCTAGTGAAATTGGTGTTACATAAGATATCCATTAAGGATTTATATGAGGAATATTTTCTTCAGTTAAAGGTAGTATCTACACCACTCTTACATCGAGTCAAGAAGGCACAACTCAGAGATTCATGTTGTGAGACTACACATCCCCAAATGTCCACAGGGAATTCCCTCTGATGGATACTCAAAAGGTGGGGAGAACATCGTCTTTTCCATGGCATGCATCATATTAACAGTGGTGTTGGAGAAGGAGGTGTATAAAGAGTTCCATACATCCCATTTTTAAGTTCATAAAAGTGTGGAGTAGATTCCCCATGTCCTCTGACGTCTATATTAGTGGTCATCGATAATGAAGGTAGTGTAATAGTTTTTCTCCAAATGCTACACCTATCAGAAAGTGAAGGTCAATCACCAGGTTCAAACAAGTTTTACAAAACCCCTCGAGGTACCAGAGTGGATGTGGGATTGAATATTGATGTACATCACGGTGGGATTGGAATGTATGCCCAAGGGGAACAATACCATTTGGGTGATCGTGGAGTGACTCACCATGTCGTCCCCCTTGCTTCCCATTAATGAGAAGGGTTCTATATAGAGCTTGGGATGCCTCAATATAAAAGAGATAGTTCGACTCCATGTAGTCTCATTAGCAATAATATTATATCATGACCCACACTTTACTACCTTGTTGTTAAAGGGATTGCAGGCTGATTTTGGGACTCAATTACGCTTGAACACAACCTTTCACAGACACAATGATGGCCAGTAAATGAAACCATACAAACCATACATGATATTATTTTGTCGTTCATTCTTCATATTGATCCTAGTTGTATGGAACACCTACCATAAGCGGAGTTTCTGTTCAAAAATATCTACCACTCCACCATCGGTATGGAACTATTCGAGGAACTTTACGGAAGAACCTGAATGTTACTAATATGCTGGACGAACCCTATAGAGTCATTAGTCATTGGTCCAGAGTTGGTACAGACTACCACTGAGAAAGTGAAAATCATCCAGGAGTACATGAAGATTGAAAAGAGATGAAAAATTTTCTAGGATGATAAGTGATGGGGTCACATGGTGTTTGAAGAGGGGGGGGGGCAGGTATTCTTATAGGTCTCTCCTTGACGAGGGATACAAATATTTGGTCGGGCGACAAGATATCTTATAGGATCATCTAACATTTCAGAATACTTTGTAGTGTAGGAATGGTGTTGAACCTCTTGGCTCTACCACCGTAGTTAGAGAGGGTGCATGACATCATACACATATCACATCTGAGGAGATATGCACAAGACCCTTCTCACGTCATTGAAGACAAAAAACTAGTGATTGATGATGGGGTGACATTCGTGTGGTACATAGTGGAGATAAAAGATCAACATGAGAGGAACCTTCGTGGATAGTCGATACCTCTAGAGCATGTTCTTTGGCATTATGGGAATCTTTATGTGATCATGTGGGAACAAGCGGCTCAAATTTGTTCTCATTACCCCCATTTGTTTTATTGTTCTTTGTTTTGGATTATGAGGAAATAAATACCTAAAGGGGGATTATTTTATACCCAAAAATTCAATAATTTTTTCTAAAAAATAAAATGTCATTATTTTGAGACCAATAGTTGAGACAACATGTGATTCTATGGGCTGAAGTTCCTAGAATGACTTGTAAAAATATTTTAGGTTTTAAATATCGAGCATGAGCAGTTTTCATGAAAAAATAGAATAAGACCTTAAATGGTGCATGAATCATAAATCTTAAGGCACAATTTTCATTCAAGATTGGGGGTTCACCCTAGGCGCAACTTATGCTTAGTCAGCATAGGCCTCATGTGAGTTAATCCCAAAATTCCATAACCATAAATAAAATTACTAAATAAAGTTATTTTATTTTTCATATCCTTGTAACTCATGAATGATGACTCATATTGGAAATCAACGACCACTTTTACACTCTTGAGGGTATGATTTCTTTAGGAATAGCCTAACATTGGCCGACACTAGTCAAAAATGGAATGTAGTATTTTGTCGTAAATAAAATAAATGAATAGCATTTTTTTAGATCATTATAACTCATAAACTGTAACTGAGAATGGAAATACGAGTGTACCCTTGAGTTCGTTATGGTATGCTTCCATTAGTATGATTGTAACATCATTCGGTTCTGGCTGGCTTTGAAAGTTTATTTTTGGGACACAACCATAAATAATATAATTCAATTAAAATTAATTTTATTTTAGAGTCCTCATAACTCACAAACGGTGACTCCGAATAAAAATATGAGACCACCATTGATTTTCTAAAAATATTTGATCCATATGAATGAAATAACATTGAGTGGAAGAAGTCTAGGTGATATTTGGTTTTTTTAGAAATTATAAGGAAAAATAAATAAACTTAAAATGTTTCTTTTTTCCAAAATTGATCATTCTGGTGCGGTGATGAGGTGATGATATATCTCATTAATAAACCTCATTAATGAGTCAGTGTAACAATGTTTCAACATAGTGTAACAAAAACACCAATTCACATTTTGTTAATTAATATCCTAACAAGAAATGAAGGATTGTGGGCACAATCCTCGAATTTTACTATGGATTTGGTGGGTGGCAACGAAGAATGATGATGGAAAACCACTACAATGTGGAAAGCTAGAGAATTATACGATGAAGAAGAAACCCTTTGAGGGTGGATTCTGAATCGTAGATTGATAGATGGCAATGAATGATCATCCTCAAGCAATCTATTTTCTTATTAATGGGTTCAATGTATTAATGAATTTATTTCTATTCTCTTCAATCTAAATGTAGAATGCCAATCAAATCTCTTAAAAGTCGATCCACTGGTGGATTTTTATTGCGGGGTTAGGAAATATAGTTGTGAGTTCATATTGGGATTAAAAATTACTGATTTATAATTTATACATAATGATCATGAAAACACGAATAGTTACATACCAACACAAACCAAGGCCAATTGTTCATATGTTTGTTCTTTTTGATTCCCTTCAACTATCTCTCCCTCTGTTCGACCTAGAATAATGAAAATGGAACATCAGTTGTAGAAGCTCCATGCAGAAGGTTTGTGGCCAGGTGATTAACGCCCCGACCCCAGTTACCCAGAGTCGGTGGATTATTACATAACATTGGCATGATCACAAGAAAGATCGAGTTTTCAAAGACCAATTAGTTTAGTAGCCTTGGAAACACTAGATACATTCATAATGTTTTACATTACATCATAAAATGAAAACTACAACAATATAGTCTCCATAGTCCACACTCTTATCCCCTCATACTATCCCTTCATGTCATTCATAAATTACTTCTTCACATCCTTGTAAAAATAAAACATAGATAATGGGTGAGCTCAAATTCCCAGTAAGGATAACAATATAGTGGAAACTTTCATAAATAAGAATAAACATTTAAGGAAATGTGTAACTAAAACAAAAGACTTTTAAACTTGAACTTCAACATGGTATGGAAAAAATAAAATAAAATAATGCCATTTATTTATTCACATGGATATTCTACTAATCGAATAATCTAATGCAATATCAATAACCACTTTCATAATGATGGAATGCATAATGTCAGTCGGTCATAACCACATAGCCAAGGCCTCGTGCCAAGACTACAAATAAGATTTTCCCAAGGCCTTGTTCCAAGACACTAGTTTTTCTCATGAGACCTACCGATGCATCGATGAGCTATATCAGGCTCCACCCATCACATATTAAGTCCAATGAATTCCCATATGAAATGGTTTAAACATTACGTAAACATTCATATTAAAACTAGCATACGAAATGTAAATACTTCATCAATAAACCACGAATGGTATAAAAATAACACATACACAGTCAAACTTATCACAAAATCTTCAATACAATATGGAAGTATTGTATCATAATAAATCAACTCCAAATAAACTTAAAATCCATCAAAGGATGTTGATATTGATGAAATCAAAACTATTTTTAATGAAATATCTCTTTCTATTTTGAAATAATTTAAAAGTCATATATTTATAAAATAAAACATTTTCTTTGAAAATATTATTATAAGCTTGTAAGGGAAGCTTCAATGATTTTATAATGGCAGAAAATAGCTGCACCCTCCATATAAGTTTTTTACGAAATATTCTTACCTTAATTCTGTCGAAAAGGTTAAAAAGCACCTTGTTTGGAAAATGACGGAAAGATTCCTTTATAAACCTCTTATAAAAAGTAAAACAAGGGTATAAATGACATTAACCCATATTCTTGTATATAGTAAAAATGGTTTGAAATACATTTTGAAAAAACATGGATGTGGATGATAAAGAAGTCCCAGTAGATTGTTACATACAAACAACCTCGGATAATGAAGAGATTGCGAAATAAACCCTTACCTTGTACTTTTCCTTGGTTGAGGGTAGGTTAAACACTTGTATAATGGTGAAATAATTGGTATTAAATTATAAATGAATCATATACATTAATATGATATCATATTTGATGTTTTAACATTGCTTTGTCAATAATATCTTAGAATTATCGTTGTTTCAGGTGTTAACTTACTCGTTTCCTTTTATATGTTTTGTTACACAAGTCATATTTGTTATGGATAGGTTGTATCTTATTCATATCCAGAATGATATCAAGTCCTTAATCATTATTTTTAAATCATCAAATGATAATTATACTTGAATGGATACGATGGAGAATGAATCTCATCGCGTTCGTGGAGACGGTAGTCTGTACGTACGCACGAGCGACAATATAATTCTTTTGATATTAAAATAATATATGATTGGATGGTATATCATATATACAGAATAATTATCATGTCATATTTATTATTTAAATTAATTAAAAATCATTATTATACCCGTCCAAATACTAATATATTGAATAACAATTACACCACTACGTGGAGACGGTAAGTCGTACATACACACGTATGGTGAAATGTCATTCAAAGGATGGATAGAATACTGAATATGGTTGTACCATATTTATAATAATATTACAGTATATAAGAGATACTGGATTCATTAATTTAGAATGGGAATAAAAAATAAATAAGAAGTTGAAAAAGAAATGAATTTGAAAAAGGCTGGTGAAAACATTACCTGTTCTTCGGGTTCTTCCTTTGGAATTGATCAAAAGGGATCCATAGGTTGGATTTTTGATCAAAATAAGGACTCAAGGTTGTAGTGAGGGAAGTTTAGAGAGTATTTGGGGAGGGTTTGGCCGAACCAAAAGGCATTGAAGGTGTTAATTATTGAGAAGGGGGAGTTCCCTTTTATAAGAGGGGTGAGGGGCACCTTTGGAAAATTTAGAAATATTATTTTATAATAAATTCATATTCGGTTTCTAATGGCTCAAAATTGGATTATTTAAAGGTTATGGTAGGAATTGGTCTAAAACCACTCAACCAATAGGATTTAGATAGGTTTGGGTTACTATATTAACCTTATCATTAAGTATTAACTCTTAGTTAATTAGTTTCACTTTTACAATGTCTCTTTGTATTTTTATATTATATGGTTAATAAAAATACAATATACATCCAAGAGACTCCCAAGTGGTCAATTAATGATACACCTATCATTATATAAGTCTTTTGGCCAAACCATATATTTTTGGAATTTAACATCAATTAATAATATAATATTTGTTTTAAAAACTCTTTTATGTCAAATTTTACACTATTCAATAATTGATTTTTGTAAAAATTATAACAGAATTATTACTTCTAAAAAATTTAATTAAATCAATCCTAACATGTCATATTATCCTAAAAAATTATTGGTATTTATGAAAAGTTTCATATTACATTTATTTGTGTATTTATAATATCAATTATTCTAATTTTTCATTAATTAGGTAATTACGACATCATCATTGTGTCATAAATAAACTAACTTATATAATTTCTAAAAATTATAAATAAAATAAAATTATGTAGGAAATCGTTTTAGATTTATAGTCGAAAATCCAACATATATAACCCCATGTAAAAATTGTTTTTCTAAAATATATATGCTTATGCCATTTTTGTATTTATTTTAACATAACTAAAATAACGTGTCCCTATCACCTACAAGTGGCTCCATGGGATCCCAAAATCAACCCAAAGATGCCCATGGTCGGAAATGTATCCACCAATAAGGTTAGGACAAGTTTTAGGCTAATTTAGTATTATTATAATATTATTTTTTAACCCTTATTTAACAGATTTACCTTTTAACCGTGGTAAATAAAATATTTACCGAAGTAATTATTCAAAATGTCTAAAAATAAAAGTTACCTATTTACACAATTTGGACATCCTGATTCCAAATATGGAATCTATTTTTCGAAATTCAAAACACAGAAGTGGCAGAAATTAATTTAATATTAATTCCTGTTTTCAAAACAAAAAGCTTGTTTTAAGATAAAATAATTATCAAAAGATTGATACTTGGTTATGTCCGGTGTAATTGTGAAATTATGTCCAATGACCAAAATTGTATTAAATGGTAAAAATATATTCTAAATATTCTTTAAAACCACTCATAATTTATCAATATAATATATTTCAATTAAAAAAGTTGTTTTTTAATTTTTTTTTATTAATTTTCACTATTCATCAAAATATAAATGTTATCCGAAAAGTTCCAAAATATCACCTTAGTCTAAATTCGATACTCTGAATACAAAAATGAAGTCCATTTTTAGAGATAAAATTTAAAAATTTAAAAAAGTAGGTATTTCTATTCATAACGGCTAGTTTGATTGGTTGTTGAGTGTGTTAGAACTCGAAGTTGCGTATAACACACACTACTGTATTATTCAAAGAGAAGCGTACCGTAGAAGCATGGGGTGTTAAATTCTCCCCTACTTCAAATAAATTGTTTCCTCGCAATTTGAAATTTTTCATCAAAAATAAAAGGTTGAATATAGAAAATATCTTTGTGGGAAAAACCACATCGGAAAATGGGTTAAAATTTTAGTCTTAATAAAAGGAAAAGAGAAATGGAAGGGTCACCACCAAATTATGATCTCTATTCAGAGAGAATTGGTGGAAATTACTGACATATAATTGAAGGAAAAACGTAAATATTTATAGGTAGTGATTGAGGTCATCAATCTCAAACAAGTGTAAAATTGAGGTCCTTAAATTCATCAATCTATGATGATTTGAAATACCATCGGTTAAACAAAACATATGGTATTTGGATAACACATTTTTTGTTTTAGGATTCCTTAAATAAAGTATAAGAATTAATTTCTTCGCAGAATAAGAGAAGAAGAAAAATATATTCTTGACAAGTAGAGTTCCATCCTTTAACTAATTTCTACCACAACTCATCTTTCACACTAAAAGATAATAGAACGTAAAATATATATTCTATTTATCCTATTCATAGTGGGTTCCAAAAAATGAATTTATAATTAATCTAATAGATCATTTAAAAAAAACTACATTATTTAATCAAGGACATCACGTGGGCCAGTGGTAGGTGATACAACCCTGTCGCCCTTCGGTTGTGGGTTTAATTGTCGCGGCCTTTCCGGACGCGACGGGTTGTTGCCCGACTTCTGGGTTGTCCTTTTATGGAAATCCAAAACAATAAAAACATGAACTATCCATAATACTTCAGTCCAGAATTTATAAGGAAGGTAAACACAATGACGATCCTTTTTTCCACGTAATAACTTGTGAACAACTTCATCATGTATTGTTTTAAAAAACTGCAACATCCTGAATTACCATAAAACCTTATTGATTACATTCATGATCCTTTATTCCTTAAAGAATAATAGATATACTCATTCAATAAAAAAATGTTGTAAACCCCAACAATGATGGAATATACAAATCATTAATCAGTTTCAAGAATATCAAATATAATTTATCCAAATCAATCATGAATTATTCTAAAATCACTATCTTAGTATGAGAAGCATATTATGGTTTATCTTTCTCTCAACCATATATTTTCCAAAAATTTAACCTTCTATTGAATCACTTTTCTTTGTTCTACACAATCTAATGTCCTTAATGAAATAGTTCTACAGTACAATCCTTATATACTCCATAATTATTATAACAAGTACATTGTTGATACAACACTCAAATGACATAATCAACATAACAACTCTAATCATTCAACTTCATATGTGGTAGTATCATAACTTGATTATTATCTAATAGAATCATTTGCGGCATAGTCTGATGACTGGGACATAGGTTCGCGTAGTGTCCAAACTCCTTGCAAATGAAGAATTGTACATTTGAAACCATTTTCATAACCTTACAGTCACGCAATTTGTGTCCTTTTTCTCCACACTTATAACATACTCACATTCCCTTCAATCATTTTCCAAGCTGATTCTTTTCACAGTTATCACATATGGGAAAAATCCTTCTTTACCTTATTCATTTTATTTGTCATTCTCCCTACCATCCCTTCCTTTTCTGGATTCCCTTCAAAGCCATAGGACTCTGAGAATTCATTACTTATCTTATAAACACATGGTATTATTTCTTCATATGATGATAATACGTGGGAGACTATTTCTCTTATAAATTATGGCTTAAGACCATGAAATATATGATCCTTCTTTCTCTATGGATCATGTGCATTACTGGAGTTCTCATTCCTTCTACTGGGCACCATTTTAAAACAATGGCATACACTAGATTAGTTTATGAATAACAATACCTAATCCCAAACTTGTAAAACAAATAACATAAATTAAATAGTTTATGGATATAATCCATAATCATAAAAATTTATCCTTTTAGAATAAATATACTCATAAACCCTTCAGAATGATTTGTAAAGAAAATGAGAATTATCCTATGCATATCCCCCGAGAATGTCGTAACCAAGAGTGAAACAAGGCCCGTTGTCATGCACCAATTCCTGTTCGAGTCTAGCTCAAAGCGGTGTTTTCAGGTTTTATCCCTAGGTACTTCTGTGCCAGAGCCGCCTCTACCTAATTGTATCCAGACAGGGATGTAATGCTCGAAAACTCACAAAATCTCTACAATACCAAAATTCTAGGAAGTTATTCTATACTAATCCTCAAAGTCCATCTAAGGCCTATGTGCTCTAATCAGAGTTTATCTAAATGTAGCTTCAAAGGTTTGTACTAAACTTTCTCTGATACCAACTGTAACGCCCCGACTCCAGTCACCCAGAGTCGGTGCATTATTAAATATCATTGGTATGATCACAAGAAATATCATGTCTCGAAAGACCGATTAGTTTAGTAGCCTTGGAAACACTAGATACATTCATAAAGTTTTACATTACATCATGAAATAAAAACTATAACAATATAGTCTCCATTGTCCACACTCTTATCCCCTCACACTATCCCTGCAGGTCATTTATAAATTACTTCTTCACATCCTGGGAAAAATAAAACATAGAAAATGGGTGAGCTCAAATTCCCAGTAAGGATAACAATATAGCGGAAACTTTCATAAATAAGAATTAAAATTTAAGGCAATGTATTACTAAAACAAAAGCCTTTTTAACATGAAATTTAACATATTATGGAAAACATAAAATGAAATAATTCCATTTACTTATTCACATGGATATTATACTAATCGAATAATCTCATGCAATATCAATAACCACTTTTATAATGATGAAATGCATAATGCCAGACTATCATAACCACATAGCTAAGGCCTCGTGCCAAGACTACAAATAAGATTTTTCCAAGGCCTTGTGCCAAGACACTAGTTTTTCTCAGGAGACCTATCGATGCATCGATGAGCTATAACGGGCTCCACCCATCACATATTACGTCCAATGCATTCCGATATGAAAATGTTTAAACATAACGGAAACATTCGTATTAAAACTACCATATGAAATGTAAATACTTCATCCATAAACCACGAATGGTATAAAAATAACACATCCATAGTCAAACATATCACAAAACCTTCAATACAATATAGAAGTATTGTATCATAATAAATCAACTCCAAATAAACTTAAAATCCATCAAAGTATGTTGACATTGATGAAATCAAAACTCTTTTTAAAGAAATATCTTTTTTTATTCTGAAATCATTTAAGAGTCATATATTTATAAAATAAAACATTTTCATTGAAAATATTCTTATAATATTGTAAGGGAAGCTTCAAGCAATTTTATAACGGTGGAAAATAGCCGCACCTGCCGTATAAGTTTAAAAAAAATATTCTTACCTTAATTCTATCGACACAGTTAAAAAGCACCTTGTTTTGAAAAAGACGGTAAGATTCCTTTATAAACCTCTAATAAAAATTCAAAAAAGGGTATAAATGACTTTATCCCATATTCTTGTAAATATTAAAAATGTTTTGAAATACATTTTGAAGAAAAATGGATGTGGATGATAAAGAAGTCCCAATAGATTATTAGGTATAAACAACTTCAGATAATAAAGTGATTGTGAAACAAACCCTTACCTTGTACTTTTCCTTGGTTGAGGGTAGGTTAAACTCCTGTAAAATGGTGAAATAATTGTTATTAAATTATAAATGAATAATATACATTAATATGATATCATATACAATCTTTTAACATTGCTTTGTTAATAATATCTTATAATTATCGTCGTTTCGGGTGTTAACTTACTCATTTTATTTTATATGTTTTGTTACATAAGACGTGTTTGTTATGGATAGGTTGTATATTATTCATATCAAGAATGATATAAATTCCTTAAACATTATTTTTAAATCATAAAATGATAATTATACTTGAATGGATACGATGTAGAATGAATCTCATCGCGTTCGTGGAGACGGTAGTCCGTACATACGCACGAGCGACAATATCATTCTTTTGATATTGAAATAATATATAATTGGATGGTATATCATATATAAAGAATCATTATCATGTTATATTTATTATTTACATGAATTAAAAATCATTATTATACCCATCCAAATAATAATATATTTAATAAAAATTACACCCCGACGTGGAGACGGTAAGTCGTACGTACGCACGTATGGTGACATGTCATTCAAATTATTGATAGAATACTGAATACGGTTGTACCATTTTTATAATAATATTAAAGTATATAGGATATACAAGATTCAATATTTTAGAAAGGTAATAACAAAGAAAGAAGATTTTTAAGAAGAAATGAATTTGAAAAAAGGTGGTGAAAACATTACCTCTTCTTTGGGTTCTTCCTTTTGATTTGAACAAAAGGGCTCCTTATGTTGGATTTCTGATCAAACTAAGGCCTCTAGGTTATACCGAAGAAATTTGATAGAGTATTTGGGCTGGGGTTTGCTGAACCAAAAGGCTTTGAAGGTGTGAATTAATGAGAAGGGGGAGTTCCCTTTTATAAGAGGGGTGAGGGTCACCTTTGGAAAATCTAGAAATATTATTTTATAATAAATTCATATTCGGGTTATAATGGCTCCAAAGTGGATTCATTAATGGTTAAGCTGGGGATGGGTCGAAAAACACTCAACCAATATGATTTAGACAGGTTTGGGTTACTATATTAACATTATCTTTAAGTATAAACTCTTAGTTAATTAGTTTCTCTTTTACAATGTATCTTTGTATTTTTATATTATATGGTTAATAGACTTACTATATACATCCATAAGACACCAAAATGGTCCATTAATGATAAAACTATCTTGATATAAGTCTCTCATCTGAAAATTATATTTTTATGAATTTAATATCAATTAATAATATAATATTTGTTTTAGAAAGTCTTTTATGTCAATTTTGAAACTATTCAATAAATTATTTTTGTAAAAATCATAACAGAATGATTACCTAGAAAAAAGTTAATTAATTCAATACTAACATGTCATATTATACTAGAAAATTATTTTTATTTATGAAAAGTCTCAAATTACATTTATTTTTATATTTATAATATCAACTATTCTAATTTTTCATTAATTAGGTAATTACTACATCACTATTGTGTCATAAATAAATTAAATTATATAATGTCTAAAAATTATAAATAAAATACCATTATGTAGGAAATCTCTTTATATTTATAATTAATATTTATAGTAAAAAATACAACATATATAACCCCATGTAAATATTTTTTTTCTAAAAGATATATGCTTATGTCATTTTTGTATTTATTTTTAATTCATTAAAATAAAGTGTCCCTATCACATACAAGTGGCTCCATGGGGTCCCAAAATCGACCCAATGATTCCCATGGTCGGAAATGTATCCACCAATAAAGTTAGGACATCTTTTAGGGAAATTTAGTATTATTATAATAATATTTTTTAACCCTTATTTACCAGATTTACCCTTTTATCATGGTAAATAAAATATTTACCTAGGTAATTACTCAAAATGTCTAAAAATAAAAGTTACCAATTTACACAATTTGAGAATCCTGATTAAAAATATTAAATCCATTTTTCCAAATTCAAAACACAGAAGTGGCAGAAATTAATTTAATATTAATTACTGCTATCAAAATAAAAGGAGTGTTTTTAAGATAAAATAACTATCAAATGATTAATACTTGTTTATGTCCGGTTTAATTGTGAAATTATGTCTAATGAACAACATTGTATTAAATGGTAAAAATATATTCTAATTATAATTTAAAAACACTCAAATTCATAAATTATCAATATAAATATTTTCGATTAAAAAAGTTGTTTTTTATTAAAATATAGTAATTTTCATTATTCATCAAAATATAAATGTTATCTGAAAAGTTCCAAAATTTCACATCAGGCTAAATTTTATTCTTCGAATACAAAAATGAAATCCATTTTGAGAGATAAAATTTATAAAATTTCAAAAAATTAGGTATTACTATTCATAACGGCTAGTTTGATTGGTTGTGGTGTGTGTTAGAACTCGAAGTTGCGTACAACACACGCTACTGTATTATTCAAAGAGAAGCGTACCATAGAAGCATGGGGTGTTACAAGGTGGACCACATAACTGACAAGAGACCGCGACTCAATTATATGGTGGTGACACGCCGGTCGTAGTGGCGAGCGAGAGGGGCCATGCTAGTGACACGCTATAGTGGCAATATGTGCTTCTGACAAAAGCCAGGTGACAAGAGGACGAGACCTACCGACAATATCAAAGGCCCACACAGTGCATATCTGCAGTTTGTAGACTGTGGAAAATCCACATGCCATGGAGGGAAACTGGTCCACGTGCGATGACCGTAACATAAAGGTGGTTCTCCTCAAGATCCGTGTTGGTGGAGCAGCCAGTGCTAGAATATTATGGTTGGAGCAGGTACACGGTCATAGACTACATGCTGAAGAGGCATGCCACCACATTCGGCTGTCTGTGGTTAAAACCGAAGCCCAGCCAACATCCAGGAAGGGGGGGAAAGGCCCATGATGTGGGCCGGGAAAGTGGTATGAACCGGACCCCTAAGGAGGCCTATATGGAGATGTGATAGCCCACCCATGTGGGGTGGGACAACATGGGAAGTCGGGACAAGGGGTGGCCTGAGATTGGGAAGGATCCGACCTGCCATTTTGGGCCAGGCTATATAAAACCGGTTCACCTGGAGACCCGACAGGATAGAACCACGGCCCAGTGGGACAAGTCTTTCATGTTCAAATGGTCTTATCCTCGTGGACAGGCTAGAACGGGTTAGGATGGTTCAGTTGAACTGGGTTGGGTCGGTGGAATCGAGTCAGGCCATGTGGTACCCTTGGGCCAGTTTGGTCATGTCAGACCAACCTGTTCAGACTGGGCATAGACAAAACCAGCCCTTATTTACTAAAATTCCAATATCGGTAAAACTAGACATCCAAGTAATTCACCCTTTACAATTTTAGAACACTCGAGACAAAGAAGTTATTTTCATGTTTTCTATGGAGGATTTAATGGATGTAGAAATTTGAGGATTGGCTTGAGGATTGGATTCTATCAGAGTCAATCCCACAACGTGCCGGAATCCTGCGACTAGAATAGACTATAAGACTGTTGAAGAGCTGGTCTAAGTGAACCTACAGGCCTAGATGATAAGCGGTCTACTATGGTCTAGCTGTTAGTCCCCTATGTGGTCCAGCTATGATAATCAATGTTGGTAGTGACTCTATGAAACCTGGAAGACCCACGGTTGGGAGAGACTATGTGTGACCCATCATACCCATGATACGAATCAGAGATGAGTACCATAGTACTCCTAGGTGTTCAATGGTACGATAGATAGTCTTGTTTTCAATACTCTATATTATAACTGCGTGAGCTAACAGTACATTGTGTATATCTTAATTTTTTGGTCCTTACCTAGTGTTTTAGGGTCCCTACTGAGTATTAGGTTACTCATACCTGCACGGTATTTTCCCTCATATGTTATGCCCCATGCATGTGATTGACACTTCGACGATGTCTTCAGTGGTATAGGACTAGGTGGTTCCCAATGAGACGTGATAGACATACACTTCTATAGAAACCATGGGGGTTCAAGACCAGGTGTTGAACAGTGACACAAGATGTATGGGAAAACTTCTAGGGCTATAGGAATCTACCCCTCATCTACCCTTCAGGTGGGGTCTTAAGCAGACAGACCATGAAATTTGTACATTACATTATTGTTCTCGTCATGTATTATGGCACCTTTGTAATTTTAGTATGTACTATTTTCTTAGTAGATTTCTCAGTGAAATTTTTAGTTTAATTTGTGTTTACTATCCCCAAATTGAGATTTGTGGATGTGTATACGTTTAAAGGAAAATTTATTACCTTTTTGGGATATGTCTATTCAGTGCTAGTCATCAGCAGCTGACCTATGGAAGGTGAGCTTGGTGTAGTCACAACATGTGCCCTACGGGACGAATCGTGATAGATATTTCCTTAGAAACATAAAATTACAGCATTTACATTATATAGGTGTCATTATTATATAATTGATGAACTAATTGAAGAGAAAGTATAAGAAGAATAGAAATTAAGAGAGGTGTTTTTCAGAAAATTAACTCTTCAATATCACCTCCTTGAATGATCACTTAATGTCTTGGGAAATTTTCTTTTGGGAGATACCAACATTACACGTTCATGGGGAGAGTATGGTGAAGATGTTTTTGAATATAATTGATTATATTAATTGTTTTTTAGTATAAATGGTGTGGAGAGGGTTGTAATTTATACTTGAGGAGGGGTGGATTTATGTTGTTAAATAATGTTTATTTTAAATTTTATGAGATCCACTTTGAGGGGTAATTAATTAAAAAAAATTAGATAGATAATTTATGTTTAAATTGGCGTTTTAGGTAAAAATAAAATCAAATACTCATTTAAAGTAGCATAATTTCGGTATTTTAATCATTTTCCATTTAAATTATCACATTTCATTATTTTACATATACTGTGGTAAATGTTTCTTTTTTACCATGGTTGCATTTTTATACCTAAAATTCAAAATAACATACTGAAAAAATTATCAATAATTATTTATCTAATATATTTTATCTTACCAAATTAAATTCATATCATGAAAAAAATATCAAATTACTGTTACAGTCGAGATAAGAAGCATGGGTTTTAAGTGAACATTTTCAAAAGATTGAAATGTTTTTATATAATATTTCAATTTGAAATTGATTCCAATGACAAAAATAGGATTTATAGAGATATCATAGATCTAATTATAAATTAAACCATATATAAAAAATTATTTTACAACAAAATATCATTACATGAAAATGATGTTTTCAATTAAAATTTAGTGTTTTCCCTATTCATCAAAAAATAATGAATTTTAATAAAATATAAAAAATTTACCCTATTTTAATTTTGGGGTTTCATTTTAAGAAATTATGTTTAATTTTAAATATTATTTTATAAATGTATAAATAATTATTTTTAAAACTAGTTAACCATAATAAGGTAGAAAAAAATGATAGCATAAAAAATACATTTTAATATGTATAAAATTAGATTTAATTTTATATTAAGTCGATAAAACATATTTTATGTATTGAAAATATTTTATTGAATATATGAAATGTTAATAACATTATAAAAATTAATGAATATTTATTAATATATCTTATTAAGATAAAATGTCATTGGGGGCATAAAATTAGAATTTTTTAATAAAATGATATCCTTTATATTCAGTTGTTTTTTATTTTGATTAAGAATTAATTTGTAACAAATGAAATAATTGTTTAAAAATATGTAAAAATGTTTTATAGTTTAGTTAATCACATACACTCTTTCTATTCCAATGTGTAGGTGATAAAAAGAAACTTTAAATTATAATATTTATTCAGCTATTGAAAAATAATGTAGTGTATCACAAAATACATTGAACATATTTTATCATTTTAAAATCTAATTATGCCACATTTATCCAACATTAACAAATTTCATACATGAAATACGATTTCTTGTTCAAAACTATTGGTATATTAGATTTCCAAATAAATTTATTGAAATTCCACATTCTAAAAATAATTAATACAACTTCCCTTTGACATGGGAGAAATGAAAATTTCGATGGTCACATGAGATAATAAAAACTAGGTTTGTATGTAAGAAAATATGGATATTAATGATAAAATATAATCTTCATGAACTGATAGTGAGTGATAGAGATCATTTCCATTACATGCTAACTACCACAAAACCATAAAATTGTTCTCTTCTAAAAGGGTATTGATTTCCTTATATGAAAATTAAATGATAATTTTTTTGTTTCATAATAAATTCCTTAAATTTTAAGAATTATTTTTCTACATATACTATAAACATATGGAAACATACTAAAATGAAATATAGAATTTAATCCTTTATTTAATTTCAATCATATTCTAAAATATTATCAAAATAATGGGTATTCCAGATAAATTTTCATACATGATGAATTTGATTCAACTCCTAAAGAATAAAAAATAATTAATAGAATAACTATTTGTCCTACATATCTTATGTAACAATGAAATATAAAATTATTAGTATAAAATAATTTAATTTTACAAAAAAATATTTTATATAATTAGAAACATATTTATTCACCAAAATTCCATACTAATAGCTACATAGTTGAATAGCTCATTCAATAAATAACTATCCTCAAAATTTCGCAAAATATTATAGCCTAAAATTTAATACCCAAAAATCAGAAGGATTTGATTACCTAGTCTTCTATGTTATATTTTATATTTATCTTCAATTAATATCCATTGATCTTACATTTTCATTCAAAAAATGTAATTTTAAAAATCTAATAAACTCCATGATATGTTAATTATTTCTGAATCACCATAAACCCTCAATAAAATATTAAATTCTCTAAAATCCAACACATCCTTTAATTATAAAAATTAATTCAATAATATTATTTTTAGCTTAATAATATAGTATTTAAAAAATAGAGAATGTGTTCTAAAATAACATTATTTACACCATCACCAAATTTCATTCCAATCTGATGGTTATATATAAAATAATAATGATGTTCACAAAAATTACATAATCCTTATCCACCAGATAGTTTAGATAAATATACAAAATCAAACAACCATGGAAAACACATATATCAATGGTAAAAAATGCACCGTTATCACCATTTGGTTTTGGTTTTGATCCACGTTTCCATTAAAGATGTTAATTTTTCATACATATCCTACATCATGGTCTTTTTTTATATTTTTATTAATATAATCCTTATACAATAAAATATATTACACAATGATCCAAAAAAATATACATAATCAATTTTAACCTCAATGTTCTCAATTTTTTTTTTCATTCAAAAAGTAATAGCCAATAATTTCTTCAAATTCATAAATAATTTAAACCAAAATAATAATTATTCCTTTTAACATTTTCACGCAAAAACTAATTTCATTATTCTGAAAAAACATTTTTCAAATCATAAATCTATGGGTTACATGTACCTTAAAAATTACCACCTTTTTACATATTTTCAAATTTATACATTCCATATAATGTTTTAACCATCTATAATGGTGTTCAGCCATAGTAAATGATATATCATGCTTAGCCATGAGCTATAATGGTGCTCAACCATTTATATAAGATAAATCAGTCTAACTCATGATCTATAATGGGGATCACCCCTTTGTATAATATCTATCAGGATCACATGTTTTTCATGATATATTATGGTGATAAACCATTTGTATAAGATATTTCGGGATGACTCATGAAAAACAATATGTCTCAATCCTACATATAAACTGAATAACCAATATTTCAAACTTCTATATCTATTGTACCGAATGAATGTGAGGTTATAATGTAAACAAACATACAAGGTTTATCATGGAACTGCCCATATTTGGTTTATCAAATTGCCAAACATAAATGGTATATCAGGTAACCACCGATAAATAAAATAAATTCACAAGAAGCATTATGTAAATGTAAATCATGAATGATTTCACTATAAAAACACACTTCGAAGAAAATAAACTATTGATATTAGAATTAGTCATTAAAAAAACAACATACATTGAATTGAACACATTTACATTGATTGTAAATGTATAAAAATATAAGGTAGTCATAAAAATATTAATGTGACATGAATGTAGTAATTTCAATTCATTCTGTATATGAAATTAAAGTATTATTTTTGAAAATGTATCAATAGAAGGTGAGTTCTTAAAAATTTACTTTACATGAAACATTAAAAAAAAATCTCTTCTAAATATTATTATTGAAATTATAAATTTAAAATTTTAAAAAACATAATTTTCATATAATTAATTATTTCAAAATAATTTAATATTTTTTTCATGAATGAAAAATATTAATATAAACTTTATCAAAATTTTTAAAATGATAAATTATATAATGATTTTATTACCAATATGATATGATTTATTTGAGTGTTCAACAAATGGTTCAATTTTGTGAATAAACATTAAGTACACATAAAAATGAGGAGATAAGTAATAAAAAAAATCAAAATTAAAATTACATATATTCATAGATAGAAATTACTAATTAATTTTATATATAACCCAATGAATTGAAATTGGGTTGGGAATTCACTTACACATTATAATCATTTGAATCATATGCACCATAAAAGTAACATTTTTGAAATGAAATATTATATACCATTAAAATAATGATATTAATTATATGATATTTAAAAGGAATGTATATATACCACATAAATGAAATTAATGGTGAATATGGCGTGTAGCTGACAAATGTAAGAATTGAGATGAGAAACCCTTACCCCATGATTCTCTTTAGTTTTGTGTAAATTATCATATTGATTAATTATTTAAAAAAAATTATTAACTCATTAAAAAAATATTTAAATTTATAATACCTTTTATGTTGATTATGTAACAAATTATTACATATTCATTAATAATATTTCATTTCATTCATGGTTTCAAGTCTGTTCATTTCATGGTTTCATGATCAGTTCATTTGTGTATAACTTTAGATGTGTATGGGAAATATAATTACAACTACATGAAGTGAAATGAAATAGTATTAATGGATATTTATATGTATAATTGTAACACCATATAATTATTAATAATTTTATTATGATGATTCATTTGAATGAATGTTTATGATAAATGTTTAGTTTAATTTTCCAGTTTTTCCAAAAAAAGAAACTAATTTTATTTATTTTATATTTTGATTTTATATTAGGTCTAAACAATTAAATGTGTTATAATATAGAAAATAAATATAATTTAACCACAATAATAACGTTATGATGATCCATGAAGGTTGTAATGGAAAACAAATAATCATTATCCACTTAGCCAATTAACCTCCTAAATTTGGATATGGGTTTCATTTCATTAAATAAGATTATATAATAAAAGGGGTATATTTATGATAATATATTAGAAACATAAAATTTCATTATGTAAATATTTATGTAATTTTAATTCCATGATGGTTGATGTAGGGGATGATAAATTAGAAAATTTAAATAAATACAGTCTGGTGGTTTGAGGAAATTACCTCTTGAATATCATATCCGTGAAATATACCTTAATGACTATAGAAATGGTTTATGGGATAGGCCATCAGGACATTCACATGGGGAGAGTTGGTATGAGATTTTCTTTCATATATGTTAGGATAATAATTTCTTGTGATAAAGAACTGGTTGGTTAGGGGTGTTATTTATACATGAGGATGTGTGGTTTTATTTGATTATATTTTGATTATTCTATATTTATATCCATCACATTGAGGTGGAATTAATGAAAAATAAATACATATGTAATTATAAGTTTAAATTATTTTTTTTCTACATTAACCTCAAATAACCATTTAATGTTTTAATTTTTTTATATTTAAATCCTTTACATTTTAACATTATTTCTTTTGATTATTTTACTTATATCGTGTTAAAACGTTATTTTTAACATGGAAAATTTTTTATGCCTAAAAGTGTAAATGACCATACTGGCTAATCTATACACTTAGAATCTAAATAATGAATCCAATATATAAAATTAAATTCCCATCATTGGAAAGTTTGAAATTAATATTATCCTCATAAATGAGATGAGAAAATATGGTTTTAATGTGAAAATGTTCAAAAGTTTGAAATGTATTTAAATATAATTTCAATGTAAATTATTTTAAAATTACCTAAATGAGATTTATTTATGTATAATTTATCTAATTATACTATAAAGAAAATTTTATATAGAATATAATTTTATAATCAAATTATAAATAAGTTTATATTTCAATTAAAATTCAGTGTTTTCCCTATTCAAAAAATAAATAAAACTTCTATGAAAAATACATAAAATTTAACATAATATATTTTGGATATAAAACATAGAAAATGATTGTTATTTTTTAAAAAAAATCAAAAAATTTTCAAAAGGTAGTTTTAGAATTAGTGAACCATCAAAAGTTTCGAAAACTATCTTTGGAATATATATTGTTTTTCATACTTAAAATTGGATTCATTCTTATTATAATCCAATCAATCATACTTAATGTATTTAAAAACATTTTATTTAATATATTACACATATATTTTATTATAATATTTCAATAATATTTAATAATTTAATTTATTACAATAACATGTCTTGGGGGTTATAAAAATAGTTTATAATAGAAACTTGTCATTTATATTCAATTGTTTTTTTAATTTATAATTAATTGGTTACCAGTGAATTAATTTCATTAGAAAATTTAATCTATATTAAAATAAATATATTAATAACATTTTTTATTTCTATTTCAATGGATATTTGATAACTACCATATATAAATAATAGCATTTAGTAAATTTTTTAACATGATGTGATATATCATTTAGGAAGATTTACATGGTGTTTAATTTTAAAATATTAGGATGCTAAAATTTCCCCTTATTAATAAATTTATTTAATGAAATTTGAACATGGGATCAAAATACTAGGTGAATGATTTTTCAAAATACCTTAGTAGAAATCCCACATCGTAAATAATGTTAATAAAACATCTATTAGATATGTGATAAATTGAATGTAAGAAATCACATAAGAAAAAACATACTAGGTTATCATGGTAGAATTCCTGGACATTGTTGATAAAAGATAACATTTATTGAATGATATAGTGTGATATAAAAAATTTTATGGAGAATTAAAACTACCAAAAAAAATTGTGATGGATTAAAAGGTCATATATTTCTAAGTATAAAAAAGTAAATGGATGTTGTTTTTTTCTAATATTTTTCTTAAAATTGTGGAATCAATTTAATAAATATATAATGAACATAATGATACATAAGAAATTGAAATGTATAATTTAATCCTGTAATCAATTTCCAAACAAATCTCATCATTTCTCCAAATGATTAGTATTCAAGATGAATTATCTTTCTAGAAAAACTAGAATCAACTCTCACAGTTCCAAAAATCTATAATTGTATAACAATATATTCCTCTTATAATTAGGTATTAAAAAAACAAGAAAATTTATTTCTAGATAATTTAATTACAAAAGATAATAATCATTATATGATAAATTCTACATTGACCTAAAAAATGAAGCATTAGAACCCAATGTTCTGCATAGCTCATCCAAAAAATAATTATCTTGATAATTTCTCAAAATATTAAAGTCTAAAATTTGAAACCCCGAAATTTGAAAAAAAAATTCACCTAGTAATCCAATATATTTTTAGTATTTGGGAACAAATAATATACATCAATCTTAAGTTCTCTTACCATCACTGTAATTTCCCAAATATCATAATCTCTATTAGATGATAATTTTCCTTGAATCACCATAAATCCAAAAAAATATATTTTATTCTATAATATCTGTTTTATCATTAATTTAGAAAATAAAATTTTATAATATTCTATTTACACTAATCATACATGGATTGAAAAAATGTCAACGTCTTCAAAAGTAATATAGTTCAGTATATCAAAAAAAAATTCTTATCCCATTGTTATAAATTTATTATAATATATATTAACAAAATGAACATATCCTTTATCCATCTGATATTTTAAATAAAAAAATATATATTTTAAAATAAATTACATTTTATATTTTTAGGCGATGCACACTTGTAAACCATTAGTTGTTGATTTAATCCTTTTGGTATATCATGATGTGAATGGTTGTAAACCATTCAATTGGTTTTAATTTTTAGGAACATATATTAATAAAATCATTATAAAAACCGTTATGTTTGAAAAGCATCATCAAAATAATAGTAATATACTATAAACACGATGGTTATCTTTTAACATTCATTTTTCCTCCCACATGTTAGAACCCATAATTTCCTCGAATTCATAGATTATAACCCAAAAAATAAAAAGATTATATTTTACTTATTTCCCAAAAAATCCAATAAACATTTAAAAAAATAACCTATTTCATATCATTAAATTAATAGTTAAATTTACCTAAAACATTATCACATTTATAATAAATTTTCTAAGGTTTCGATTTTATCTATCATATTTTAACAAATTTATAAAATTACCTACTAATAAAACATTAAATAGGCATAAAATTATTCTGTTATTATTTTTAAAAGTAAACTATATGATACTTTTTAAAAGAAATATATAACCACATTCTTCATTCAAAAGCCATCATAATCCAACAACCATGTATTTTTGACTTATTTCTCCATTATTTATTCTTCGAATCAAATATATGAATTATATCATTATAATTAATAAATATAAATCAAAATGTTTATGTCTAACATAAATAATCTGTCCAAAAAAGAGAAGGATAATAATTCCTAAAAAAAATTCACAAGATAACTTTAAGCGTCACATATAACTCAGTATTAAGGTAAGTCTCCCCACATACTCCTACAATAAAAATTTTAATAATTTATATAAATATTTTGTTATCCATAAATATCTAGGAACACTTGAATCCATAGTATATGGAAATATAAAATTTTCAACATTCTATATAATCCCTCAATAATGGTTTTACATCATATTCCACAATATGTATATAATGTGATAAAAAATATGAACCACATATTAATATTCAACAATATCAAATCATGAGCCATGAAACAATTCATGCCTTTATTTTTTCAATTAAAATTCCATCACAATCAATTTTAATGGAATTTGGTATTACTAAACCATTATCTACCGCATCTTAATGATCCTATAAGAGATTTTTATTCCTATTACGTTGATGTGTATAATGACCATACTCCCCACATTAGAAACAAAGAACTGGAAAACCAGGAAAAAATTTTATCCCCTTCACAGATTTAACTTAATGATTCTTTTCTTCCAATAATTTTTATTGCATTATGACCCCCCAAACCACATATAAAACACTTTACAATAATTTTAAGAAATTTTCTTATATTTTTCATTGAATATTCATAAAACATATATTAATGAGTATATTTCCATTTATAATAATTTCCACATGAAAATCCACATGGATTCATTTCTATTTTATTTTATGCATTAGAAAACTCAACTAGTTTTATGTGGTAATTTATTTCTCCTAAGATTTTTTTAGAATAACTATAGGATTCCTCAGTACAGCTCATAGGTTTTCATTTTCTCATTCAAACAACCACCACATTTTAGTTCACATCCACTGTTACATTGGTTTCTGATAGTTCATTCAATTTAATATCATATATTTACTCATTTTTTAATCCATGAAAATACCATTTTTAAAAACACCTTATTATGTATCTTAAACAACGTTCAGAATAAGGCCCCATTATTTAAAAATTTACAAATTTAATAATTATGATAAATTAATATTATTAAATGTAAAAACATTAAATTTTATTATTATGTAATTATTTTTAACTTTTTTAAATTTATTTCTTATTATTTATATATATGAAAAAAATTATATCTAGATAACAAAATTTCTCATAAAAGTTTTTAAAAGGTATTTTTAATATTAACTTTTAATATTTCTGAAAAATGACTCAAATTTTTTTATTTAATTATAAACAACTTTTAATAATTTATTTAGTTACTGAAATCCCCACGAATCAAATTTTCTAAAAATAAAATTTATGATGATTTATAGAAAATATTAATAAAATAAATACATTAAATATGTTAATTTTTTTACAACAATTATGATTAACAAAACACAACATCCCAATTAAAAATTAGAGTATCCAAACATTACCCATACGTAAGACATTTACAAGCATTTTTTAAAAGGTATGTAAATTCATCACCTCACATAACATATAATTCAAATAATTCATAACATTACAAAAGAAATTACACTTTGGTGAAAACATCATATAAGGGTACATCTAAGTTTAAAATAGATACATAAGTGTTACATATAAATTAATTATACATATCTCCCTCATGTGAAGGTATTATCATTTTATTTCTATTTTTTATGACAATACATTCAATAATTATTCTATTTTGTAAATATAATCAATTGAGACTTTTACACCTCATCTAAAATACCATTACGTGTGTGGGTAAAGTGGTAATGACTCTTACATAAACCCTGTGCATAATGTTACTTCCTTTATTAAAAACACTGTCAAGAATATAATTGAGTTTACCATTACCTAAACCTTCTTTATAAATATATTATGTTAGGGTTAATAAAAAACTATCACTTCGTATTAGGTGATATGATAAATTAAAGGAACTGGATTTAGGCATCTCATATTCATAATGGTACTAAATTATTAACCCTTATAAAGACTATATACATTAGTGTATAACCATTATTTATTTTACATACATATATGTTAATAATTTTCTACATTATCCAATTCATTAAACACTCTATTATACGTTTTAATATTTACGAAACTAGAAATTTTTCTTATTGAAACGGTTTTAACAGTGGAAATAGGGATAAAAACTATAGTTGGTGCCTATGTACACGGTCTGTCATAACCATGGGTTCTATCATAATGTTAATCAGGTACAACCTATTTTTTAATTTGAAATATGGTAATAGGTCTCATCGTATTCATTTTTGGTAGTTAACCTATAGCCATAGTTGAAAATCATAAATATTTCCCTCAAAAACCCACGAAATAGCCCAAAATAATATTTCTCTAGTGGGATTCAACCAATTTAACTATCCCATAGGATTCAACCTCATAACCAACACACCACTCTGAACATCATGTATATATATAATAAGTTATATATATTTTAAAAATTGTGGCAGTAACCTAAAATTCATGGAAGTAGTGCTTCTCCCTCTATTTTTAGTGGGAAAATATTTCTCTCCCACCTGTGTTTTAGAGATATAGACATGGTTTTAGTAGAATCATAGATATATTCCTTATTAAATTGGACAATAGACCTGGTTTTGAAATCTATGAAATATTCCTCCTAACCATAGCTATATGTCTGTGGATATACCCCAATTTACTATATACATTACCATAACATTATATTAAATTATTCTATGGAAACCTATGATCAAAATACATTAACATAAAAATGAACTTGTAATTGTTACCACTTATGGTTTTCATATGACCATCTTATGTTAGTATGTAGTGAATGGAAATAAAAATCATAGGATATTATTCTTTATGGAAAATAATGTGTATATTAAATGAAAAACAGAATTCCTTGGGAAATGTGACCATTAGTAGTTTACTTCATTCATTTATGGAGTGTGATTGTGGAAGATTACTAAATTGGATAACAAAATCACAAAACATATGAGGGGGGAACACTGGATAATGGATCCATGAAATCTATTTAGTGATACCCATAGTTTGATGTTTTGTTATTTCCTTGCAATGAGATAAATAGATATATGTTGGGAACCGAATTTCAAGATTTACTTTACATGTACTATATATTCATAACAAAAATAGTTAAATTTCATTTTTTATGTGTATTAAGCTCAAGGATCCTCCAATGTATTATATTTTGTCCCAACCACATTGGTTATAATTAATGGAACAGTTTCATTAAATTAAATAAATTAATTTAATTAACTCATAAACACATTCAAACAAATGAAACCATTGACCAATAATAATAATAATATAAATATAAATATAGGATATTTATTTCTTATGAATAACATGAATAATAAATATATATTATATATAAATATATATTTATATTTCATGCATCAAATGCGTTAATTTATATATGAAACATACAAAAATATTAAATATATAGTCATATAAATAATGATATACATTATGTATTTTTTTTCAAATGAATCATTCTTTCATGTTTACATAGATATCATGCATGTATATTTTAGTACACTTATTTCAATTCCCCCACCCTAAAACATTGCATTTGAAGTCACATATCCTCTTATATTAAAATACACTCTATTTATTCATTATGGAATAATCATAACTACATTCTAATACTACTAATTATTTCTAAAATTTCTAAATTATCAACATTAAATTTAATGTTTGAAAAAATCATTGAAATAAGTAATACTTTATTATTGAATATACATAGATGAAGTAGGTCCATAAAAAATAAATAAAAGAAGACATTACAGAATCCTGAAATTTTTTCTTTCTAATGCATGGATTGAGGGGGAAAATATTATCCATATAAGGTACAGAAGCATTAAAAATTATACAAAATCACCCATTATTTTGATGGAATATATGAATCTTTCCCATGGATGATCTTTAAATCTCATGGAATATTTTATCCCGTCACACTGATGGCCTTTCCATAAACAAAATAATGTTGTACATACAAAAATTCAAGTATTGTCCCATAATACTTGGCATTGAAATTTCTACTTCTGCTTATATAATTTTAAATATATTTATTTAATAATCCTTGAGTATGCATGTTTGGGTAAAGTCAACCTATGTTAAATTATTTTATAGAAAAAAATATATTCTTCCACACACAGTCAATGAAGACATACTTTTATCACATTCATGAATTCGTTGTTGATAATCATAAAAAATTATGATATACATAATTAAAATTGATTATAAAATGATTCATGAAATTTGATATTATCCTCATGGAAGCTAATATTTAAATAAACATTTCAATGTGTATGATTGTACTTTCATACTGTTGATCTTTAATTAACGATAAATTCTTAATGTAAAGTTGAAATTTTCTTTATAGAATATTATTCAAATTAATGTCTGATGAATTTAACATATGGAAGAATATGTTTCTTCACATAAAAGAATAATTATCGTAAAAAAAACATGCTTATTCTCATAGAATATGATTGGTCATATGAAAGATTATTCTATACATAAGTAAATTTTATTAATTTTCTATATATACTCTTTTCATTAATATAACATAAAATTTAGTAATATGAAAATTAAAATGACTAGGGTTCATAAAAACATGAAATTATTTTGTAAATCCAATAACCTATCAGTTTTTTGATCATGTTTTTTAGAACAAAAATGATTATAATAAAGTTGAATATAAATAAAATATTTCTTCTTAGAATCAAACATATTTTTCCAGAACAATGTAACTAAGGAAAATAAAAAAGATAACAAAATATTTAAATATTTTCAAATTACCCGATTCTAACACATTTTGGATAATAAAAAATTTAGATGATAATAATAAATTTAAAATATGTAAAAAAATAGAAAAGACAATAAATAACATGATAGAATTCCTTAACATTAGAAAATAAAACATTTAGGAAATTTTAAAAAATAGACTATTAAAATTTATTATACAAATCTATATAGTTCATATATCTATGAGGGAGATAGAATCAAGGGGATCCTTGTCCATTTAAGTAGAAGTTGTATATTACGGATGATATAAATCATCAGGAAGGTGAAATAAAATACATCATGTAATTGGCATGATATGTAAAACAACCTCTCATGGATTTTTCTAAAAATCTAAAGTTGGAGTAGGAGGTTTAAAAGAAAGGGTAGCTGTCACATGAAAATATAAATGAGATATAATATATGATTTTTTAGTATAATGATATTGAAAATCAATCCATGTGAAATAACGTACTGCTCCAGTGTAAGGCATCATAATCTGGAATAATTATTATTTTTCATTCATAAATATTTCTAGAATAGAGGATAGCACTTTAAACATATTGACTTGATTTTTAAAATCTTGATTGAGTATATGAATCCTATGGGATATATATAATGATATAAATCATGTATTTATATCAAATTTTGTGAAAATTCATTATAAATAATAATCAATATCTATTTTTGAAAATATGCATATCCTCTGTTACTTTTTATATATAACATACAAAAAGATCAATTATATTATAAGTCTAGGATTGAAAACAATTTAAAAATAATTCTTTTACATTGAAATTGTCAATAAAAAAATTAGTCTCATATTTTGATATATTTCAAATTACTTTTTCATAATATATACTTGGGATGAAGTAGTAACAAAAATATCTCTAGAAGATGATGAATTATATGAATTCTAAGAAAATATCCAAAGAACCCATTAAGGTTAAAATTATTTCAAATCCACCATGTCTAAATGATGAAATATGATTTTTTTTGAAATCCACCATTTCATCTTTAAATATATGTTATTAAGGTTACTAACTATGGTTATATATAGATAATAGGGGAAGACATCACCCCTAATAAGGATTCCTGTTTTCCATCATCAAAACTAAAATCTTATTTCCAAATCAAGCTCATCATTCTATTAGAAAAATATATCTTGAACTGAGTAAGATCATATATGTATATAGGAAGAGGATAGAGGTAGGGATCTAACCAATTTAAATGTATGCCACCAAATAGGAAATTTATTTTTTCTACCTAATGATATTATTTACTCTGAATAAATTTATTTATTAATAATATATTATGGAATTTATTTTATATGAATTATCGTTCTGAAAAATAAATGATACATTTTCATTATATATCTATCATATCTAATAATGAACCATTTTACCAAAGTATACATGGCATAATGGAAGGAGAATCATTCCCATGTAGACTTCTTTTACCCAAATGGACATCATACCTGTAAACATCTAGATTTGTGATAAAATAGTCTATTCCCAAGATAAAAATAGCCTGGTGATTTCTCCACCACAGAAGATTTACTCCATATCAATGTACATATAGTTGAAATAATTCTTGTAATCAATGATAAATCATCAATGTCTCTAAAAACACACAAAATTGATTGATAAAATCATTTTTAGGAATAAACATTAACTAATTTAGTATTTGAGTCATCTTGAAATGAATTAGTGAAATCAGAGTATGAATATATTTAGTAAAACATAAATCTACATCATATGGTGTAAGATAAACTCGAGATTCAAAAGGTCCAATTGTTGCATTTACACTACATGTTCATATATTTAAAGTATAATGAAATAACTTATTTAATCTTCACAAACCACCAATTATTCTTATTCAAGATCAACAAACATATTTTCTTCACATTCATTATTACTCCCAAACTTTTAGTGTTAATCAACTAGTAAATATTAACATTAAATAACTAATTATTCCACATATGAATACCCTACAATATTATATGGTTCCATATTAGGGTTATTTTTATCATTACCTATCATAACCTTATTATCATGATAAAAATTATCAAGAAATTTATTATTATTTTCAACATAAACTATTTTCATCTGGTACTATATTATCATCATCTTTATGCTTGTGGACAGAATTTTTCTAGTTCTACTAGATTCCCATCATTTATAATATTCTACTTAGAGAATATATTATATTTAAACATGTGATTTGGTAAACATATAAACTAGATATAGTCTTACTCATCTCATGTACATGACTATTTAGATAACTTCTCAATCACACTATTGCCCCATTATTCATGATGTATAGAGAGAACAATTATTTTTGCCTAAATATATCAATTTCGAACTTTTCTGGGATTGATATGGGGTTGTATAAACTAATGGAGTTTCCTATACTAATTGTTGATATTAATTAAAATTATCCCATATATTTTTCTCCGCATCAACTTGAGAATACTTTATAAATTTTCAATTAATTAATTCCCAATCAGATAATACATTTCAAATTTTCAATATTCTCATTCACGGTGTACCGTTAAAAAAATTCCCCTAATTTCTGAGTAAATTTATATACGGACCTAACACTATCAATCCCATAGGCAGTCTCTAATATCATTACCTTGGAAGAATTACAATGAATTATTTCTAGATTAATAGAAGTGTTTGGTAGTAATGGTAATCCAAAAATATACCTGATTCTTGTATTACAAAGAAATACACTAATTAGAATATTATTTTTTTCTTCCATGGAAAATTAATATGTTTTCTATAGATTTTACATGCATGTAATTATTAGTAAAATGTTTGGATTCTTTAGTAAATTAAACAAAATACGGGTGATATCAATGGATCAATAAGGTTTAAGAACAGTGAAATAAACAATGAATCAAAGAGAATATTCAATATTAAAAGGTTATAACTAAACACACATGCTATATAATAAATAAAATTAATAAATAAACAATAAATAAAGGTAATAACTAGAAAAAAACACCATTTAATTTATAAACCTTGAAGGATGTTTTAAAAAAAATTAAATGTAAATCACTGATGAAATGTGACATCCAAATAAATATATAAGGAATAAACAACTTCAGTAAGAAAATAACTAAATCACAGTGAATTTATAAAATTATCAGAAAAAAATGTGTACCTAGAAATGTTGATGCAATATATCAATGATAAGTAAATAATGATTTTAAATAAAGTCTATGATTTATTATTAGACAACATTTTTCCTATGTATATGGTACCTTTAACTATAATACCTATAATATGAATATTTTTATCATACCAAGTGAAAACACCATTATATTATGTTACCATTCTGATGCATCCCATGAGACAGCTGTTGAATTGAGTGGAAATCAATAATATGGACTCACCCTTCTCATATCTGTCAAATGAATTCCTCAACATTAAAATAATTGAATTAAATCATAAACAATGTGTCGTACAAAATTGTTGATTTTGTAAATGGATACATTTTTATCAATATTTCCCCAGACACCAAACAATATTCAAAGTTAACACCATATGTAAAAAATTTATATCATTTAGAAATAATCATATCCATGATAAATGATATGGATGTTTTGGGGAAATTAAAATTACAACGATCATTGGATATTAAATATTTAAGAATGAATGAAAATGAAAGAATGGTAGTGAATTTCAAGGAGTCATAAACCATACAAGGTAATAATTATGGGTCAATCAATACAAAAAATCCCATGAGGAGTAAAATAAATGGTTGTCATAATTTATATATATATATATACTATTAAAAATCAATTGAAAATAATATTGAATAAAATATCATTTTTATTAAGAAAAAAATAAAACTATTTTTAATTATAAATAGTTCTTAAATACATTTTCATAATTAATTAACAATCCAAACTTGCAAATCATTCTTTGAAAGAAATGTTGTGGGAAAATTCATAAATTTCATATAATGGTAAAAACAATATTCATTTTTCATTGTCCAAAGGATAAAACAATGAATTGTTCAAAAGGAGACAACAACATTCCAATAAAAACATATGTAAAATATTAAATAAGAATAAATATATTAATAAAATAATTTTTCAATGCATAAAAGTAGTTGGAAAATTGTTTTATAAAATATTGTTTTACAAGAAAATTACATCTTTGACTAATGAGAAAAATGGACACAGGTTTTCTTAAAATCATTTTCAAAAACAAATTTAGTATCAAATATTAAACAATTGGTACTATTACCATAGAACGGTCATGAATAACTTGATGAGATGATAATTAATGAATTTATTAAATTATTATACCAAAAATATGTCTAATGTAAATTCATGTGTAAACAATCCTGGACGTAATGATATTGTGATGTATACCCTTTAGATGAACAAAACATTGATGTGATACTTGATAAATGTTATGATTATGAGTATAAAATAAAAATCCATATATAATATGTTTAAATACTTCAATATATATTGATATTAATTAGACACATAATCATTGAATATTAACGACAACGATGAAGTAATAAAACATAATGAATAAGAATCAGGTTATGAAAATTCATCACCACTTAGAAACATTTAATTAAAATAACCATAGAAAAAATAATTTAAATTTAAACTCATAAAACCATGATTATAAAATTAATATCAATATAAAATTTCAATATGAGAAGTAAATACATGACATAATATATTTCAGTGATGAAAATGGCATTCATCTCACAGATGTAAAAACATAGAAGAAATTCCATTACCTTGCATTTATATTGATGTAAATGATATTCAAAAATTTATATTATAGCTTTAAACATGTTAATTAATATTTATATAACCAAATAAATATTTAATATATCAGATATGATGCTATTATAATTGCTCATAACTTCTTTGTTAACAATAATTCAATATTTTTAATATTTCATGTGTCAATTACAAAGTTTCTTGAGTTTGTTTTGTTTTGTTACTTTTTGATCCTATTAATTAGATCATATATTAATCATAATTCGAATTATAAATTTTTTTTAAATATCGTATTCAAAAATTATATATTTATTGAGAATAATTCATTAAATTTGGAGGTAGGAAATGAAATGAATGGTTCATTGAGACGGTAGGCCACATATACGCATGAATGAAACATTAATATCTCTACATTATTTAAAAGAATGAAAAGGCAATGATGTATATATATATATATGTATATTATAATATAATTATCATATTCATTTAATATAGATAACATAGGTTTAATAAAAAAATTATAGACTTAAGAAAATTTATAAATAAGATTTATAACATATATAAAATGTTATTTCATCATAATTCCCCACATGTGAGGTTGTAATGGTATAATAAAAAATCCTCTCTTCATGATGCGTTTGTCTGTCGTAAACATGAACGATGAGTTCAATACCCATTATATAGATGTGTTTTTATTTTTAAGTCAAAACATTATAATAAAAAACATATTTATATTGAAGATAATATTTATATTATATAATCATTTAATAAGTATATTTTATGCGGTGTAGAATGAAAATTATTTAAAAGAGCTTGAAAAAGGTTGTTACATATTATTTGGATAAATCATTTTCGTTGGAACTAAAGAGAATCCATGGATACCTTTATTCACAATGTGAGTAATCTAGAATGAGGTATGGGGTGTTGGGATATTATATTAGCCGTTTTTTGGAGATACACGGGTTTTATATGTGTGAACATGTTGGTGGGTTGAGTTCATTTTTTATATTGGAGAATGAGGGGTATTTTTTGAATTCAATAAAATGGAATTACACTAACATATTTAAAATTCCATGTGAATCCAATAATAAACCATATTAATTATAATTGAGGATAGGTTTTTCTCTTAATATTAATGATTATTACATTGTTATGATTATATTTATGTTAATCATTGTAATTAATTTCAATGATATTCAATATTATTTTTTTAAAAAAATTAATTTGAAATATTATAAATTATATATTATTTTTATTTCAAATATGGAATATTTTTTCCCAAATTCATTTCATAGAAGTTGATGAAATTTTAATAAATTTCATCCCACATATGGATGAAAAAATGATTTTTAAAATAAATATGTTCAAAAGTTTTCTATGTATTTTAATTAAAATTGAATTTGAAATTGATTAAAAAGAACTAAATTGGATTATTTTATTAATAATTGATTTAAGTAAATATAAAAACAAATCAAATATAATTTGTCTTTATAAATAAATTATATGAACAAACATTTCTGAATCAAATTTTTTTATTTTTTACAATTCATAAAAACAATTTCACAAAAAAATACTGAAGCATTACCCTATTATAGTTTTCACATTAATAGTTCAAAAAATAAATTTTATTTTGACAAATAATATTTAATAAGGATCCAAAAGTGGATTTAAAATAGGTTCTCTAACAAAAGGGTGTAAAATTATCTTTAGAAAAAAATTTCTTTGTAGGCATACTATTTGGTTTCTTCTTACCTCGTTCCTATAAAATCTATTTAATGAGTTTAATTATTTTAATATTTAATATATTTTACATTAAAATCACTCAATAATAGTAATTAATTTTACTATTTATAACAAAACACACTTGTGAGCATAAAAACATTTCCATTATATTCAATTGGTTTTTATATTCATTTTTTATTTATTAGAGACAAATGTATTCTTATTATGTTTGTGAAAAATATACATTTTCTATAATATGATAATGATATTCATAAATACTAATTAAATGTCTAGGTTATATATTATTATATATAATAATAATAATGTTTTATCACTATATTTTTTTTCAACAAATCAGAGTTATACATGTAATGAAAGTGATCGAAAAATGTCATTTTTGCGGTTTATGAATGATTACAGAATAATTCATGCATTGAATGTTATATCATATATTTAATTTATAAAAAAAATTAATTATACTGTAAAGACACAAGATATTGAATTCCCTTATGTACTTGGTGTTTTGTGTGATACACGCTACTGAATAATTGATTACCTTTTAAACATTTTGGGTTCTTACATTATCACCACCTTAATTAAATTTGAATCTTATAAATTTAATACCGATCATGGTAGTAAATAGTCTTATTGATGGAAATTCAATTAATAAAATACCTAAACTTGGGACGAATTAAAAAAACCCACTTGAAAATAAATAATGGTATGTACAACGCTCACAAAGAATAACATATAACTAGGTCTCTATGTACGAGAACTGTAGTAGAAAGTGGATAATACTATATTGAAGGAATGAATAAATATTAATAGGGGTTATTTAGGTCACTGATAAATATAATGTGAGTGATAAATATAATTTTGGGGGCCTCAATGCCATAAACCATTGATTATTTAAAATACAATGGTCTATAAAAAATATGGGGTTATAAAAGCATTTTATTAAAGATACTCTTCCTAAAGTTGAGGAATTATTTTTTAACCAATAATATTTGGACATATATTTACATGATTTGTTTATACTGAATAAGAACAATTAAATCATTTTTTCAATTTTATAAAATTATAATTCATCCCTTACTTCATGAAATGTATATCAAAAAATTTACACTGAATCCTGAGACACGAAAGTAAATTTCCAATGGGTCTTAAGAACCATGAAACAAGTGTTTGAATTTTTCTCTTACTATTATTGAAATCCAATAGGGTTAATATAATAAAATTTAAGACAAAAAATTAACAATATCAGTGCATCATTAATATTTTTAGATTTTATTGTATAATAAAAAACAATTACAATAAAATCTATAAATCATGAATGTAAGGTCCCAGAAATTCTATATAATTTTTATAATTATATAGAATTATTTTGAGACCACAAAAGAAGTTTTCATGAAAAAGTGGAAGAACTATTAAATGGTTACATGGATAAGAAATTAGATGTCACCATTTCATTTAGGATGGCAGATTTACCCTAGGCGTGACTTAAGTTTAGTTGGACGCTGACCTCATGTGACAAAACACAAAAATGGTATAACCATAAATAATGTAATTAAATAAAGTCATTTTATTTTTCAAATGCTTATAAATCACAAACGGTAACTCGGATTAAAAATCTGAGACCCATTCTGAATTTGTGAGGATATAATTTCTTAAGGAAGATACTAACATTGGCTGGTGTGGGCCACCAGTGAATGTTAGTTTTTTGACATAAATAAAATATTTACGAGACTAGTTATTTTATTGTAAAATCGATTACTTTTATATGGTAATTCCGATTAAAAATCTGAGAGTATATTTGTGCTTGTTGGGGGTTGTTTCACTTAGGCAGAGCCTAACCACGAACAACCTAGGTAGAGGGTGATTGTTAATAATTTTCGGAACAATTTTTTCGGGTACGTTCAATAAACGCGTGGGCGGTATTTTATAAAATTTGAACCAGTGATCAGATTAAAAATTTGAGTACCCCGTTGAATCTTCAGGGCCATGATTCTATTAATGGAGGCTTCACATTGAACATAGTAGGTCTGGAGAAAAAGATGTGTTTTCAAACTTTTTAAATGAAATAAATAAAATAAATTTGTAATTTTATTTTCATTCCTTTCCTCTAATGGACAAGAGGAAACATGGGACCAGTGAATTTCATTCTAGTAAATGTATTTTCCTTTTAATTATATGTTACGGCACCATTGGGTAATTAGGAAGGTTCTTAATTAGTGGGCCTCTATTAATCCTACAAAGGTTTCAGACCCTCCTATGTCATATTTATATAGAGATTGGGGAGAGGTTTCAGCACTACTTCACCCTGAAATAAAGTGCTGAAAAAGTGCAGTGATGCCAAACCCTTGGAGGATGGAGCCAGTTCCATTGGGCAGTGACGAGTGACTCATAACCAAGAACTGAATAACGATGATTGTACGACGTCGTTGGAGGCCTTTTGCATGGACGACAAACACTAAAATTTCCTCAAACGCCGATTCTCTCCATCAAAATCGATGTAGGGGTTTTATTTATTTCTGAATTTACATTATTGATTATTCATATCCTAAATTCACAACCACCATTTCCAAACGAACATGGATAACATCCTACACTTAAACCTTGCTCCTCATTCTTTTTATTCATCGTGCGTTCTTCATGCATTCTTCAAATACTAATATTTATTGACGCTGGAAAGATGGAGATTTTCTGAGTGTGATATATGGACATGGATTCTTCAAAGAAAGGATCACAGATATGTGATCGTTTAATTTTTCGGGCTTTGAACGAAGCTATAGTGGCTCACGGAAGAAGGTAGAGGCCAGAACCTGGCCGACCAAGAGGAAGGGGAGCGTGTGTCCATGCCACCAGTTGATGAGAAGGTCGCGGCCCGCCGTTCATGGCGAGGCAGGGTGGTGGTCGGCAACCGTCTAGTCGTGTGGGGGAGCGGTGGCGCACTTCCGTGCCACCGGTGGAGCAGGGGGGTCTGCAGCCACTGGGCCATGACAGAGACCAAAGTGTGGCTGGCCTTTTTGGAGCAGCGGTGCATGAACATGCCACTGGGGGGATGAACGATAATCCTTCCGGTCGGCCGTGCGACAATGGGTGGTACCCCTCTGGCTGGTCCTGCATACCACCCAACGGGCAGCGACACCGGGCCGCGACACTGGGCTACACTAGCGGGTGGGACTGAGCTGCCCCTTCATGGGCATGGCAGGACTACGGCTGTGCGGGCACGACCTACCAAGTCCCAAGCCATCCGAAAAGAAACCAGACTGGGTTGGGTGACACGAATCAGATCGGGATGGCCCATGCCGGGTCGGGCTAGACACGGGCCCATCTGGTCCCAGTTTCTCCATTTTGGCCATAAATTTTGATCCGAGCATACGTTTGATGAACCATCAGTGGTGCCAGAATCCTTGTATTGAGAAGGTCCTTTTGGTATACTCAACAGAAGATTGGATAAGGTATGAATATGGGAAGGATGGATCGGACCCTGAATCCATCAGTTCCCTTGGAGCGGAATGACTATTAACTTACAGACCGAGCATATGATTGACACGTCATCTATTATCTTAGGTCCCTTTTGACATGACGGAACCTTGGGATACCTTTTCGTAGGAATTATGGTGGTTTATGTATGATCTATGGATTAGGGAGTGATTCTTCAAAGAGCGATATGTGTGGATACCTGTGACTGCATGAGACCTGATCATTACATACCATTTTGACTCGGTGTGACTCGACATGCCCAGTGGGTAGTGCCTCTATGTGACACAAATGAACCACTGTGGGGTGCACCTCTCTGTGATTTGGAATACCCATGATACTCGACAAGAAGAGTACCTTAGCAAGCCATGCGGGGGAGCGCCTCTATTTGATGTTGTAGACCCATGGCAGGGAGCTCCTTTGTGTGACACAGCAGACCCATGGTACACGACATGAGGAGTACCTCAGCAGTCCATAGTTAGTGGGAAGTGCCTTCATGTAATGTGGCATGCCCACTGTACTTGATGGAGGGGGAGTTATCCAGCATCCAAGGTGTTCGATGTTGTGACTCGAGATGTTACATGTTACTACCCCTAGAATATATCCTGGCCTGAGCTGTCTTGACCTTGTACTTGTGATTGAGGTTATGTTATGTGATAATTTACCATTGTGGTAATATAACATCGAGGTATTACCTGTGTGGTATTCTTCCCTCCCATGTGAGGTGGGTAATTTCTAATAACATAGATATATGTATGGGAATATATCTATCTAGGGTTGAATATTATTTCTCTATTATATGGTTTATCCTGAATGGATATGAGAGACCTTCAGGGGTCATGGGGTCCGTACAGAGTATTGTTATAGTCACCCCTACACGGGTTATGCCCGCACCTTATTGTGTCTAGTGCAGAAGATGGACAACGCTGACTAAGGACGAGGGTACTAAGACTGGAGATTGCATAGAGGTGGATCTTTGAAGAGGTGATCCGCATAGACGATCATTCAATAGATGTACGTACAATTCAAGTAGGATCCTGGGCGACTTTTTATAGGATTTGTACTCAGTTTTACTTGTACTTTCTATTTTTTCATGCACTTTCTAGTTGGGATTGTATTCTATCCTCTTTACTTTATATACGCTCCCTATTTACTATATAGTTCACATAGTTCTTGTAACTGGATATGTGCTTATTTTGTTTCAGTTTACATTTTATAAAGGCAACAACTTCCTGTTTTCAATAATTCGCCTTTTAGTGCTTTTTGCATACCCCAGGCCTATGGATGGGGGGCCTGGGGTAGTCATGGCACATGCTTCGTGAGATGAGTCATCACAATGAAAGAATATGGTTGGGGTGGAACCCTTATTTTCAATCAGGATTGGTTACATGTCTTGCATCCTTAACAAAATATATGAGTTGTGAATTGACATACATGTTTTCCTTTTATAAAAATATATTCTTATAATTCCCTTAACATTTTAATAGGTATGATGTAAATACTTTATTTTTTTATTAAATAACTTTTTGTGGAATTTTTTTGTGAAACTTCAAGAACTAAATATTTAATCGATTTTATATTCACCCGAGACCATCTATGATATAGATTATTTCCATTTTAAGAGGCAATTTGACCGAGTAATTACCATATTCCCACATATTAGTAAATGGACTACAAATGGATCCTAATGATGATTTTTATTTTATTCCATTGTACTCTTTCGTTTTCCTCAAAAATTAAATTATTTATATACTTCATTCCAAAACATAATATATTTCTCTTTTCCAATACGATTCTTTCCATGGAGTCTCACTCTATATTTTATGAATGAAGTAAATAGATCCTTATTTTTATCTATTGAATACACCACTCAAGACCTTAAAAACCTCTATTATTCCTTTATTTGATGAGTTCAAGAGTTTTTATGTTATTTTTTGTTAATCATATTTCATGGAAATTGATTAGGGATAACAAAAATATATTACACTCTATCCAAAACCTAATTAAGTATCTCATTTCCACCACCAATACCTTCTTGTTAAATGTTATCTTATAACCTTAGGGTTCCAACCATTGAATAAAACCAGAAAACATTGTTTCACTAAATATAATCATAATATAAAAATCACATAATCATTTATAGGTTATATAAATTATAATACCATATTTTCATTTGAAAACAAATGCAATTTTTATTAGTTTATTTATTTTCATTATACATTCAAATCCTTCATAATTTATTATAATGAAATTTTAAATTATCATATGAATATACCATAGAAGTTTTAAACTAGGAACACAAAAAGACATGTTTTAATGTACATTGTTATGCTTGAGTGAGGCCCAACACACTGTGTTAGTGTTCTTACTCCTAGTAACATCTATTCAAGAACCACATTCACGTATAATATCTAGAAAGGGAAGTATTTAATAGATGTACCTTATAATATATATCTAATTGAATCATTTGTACTTTCATCTACACATCTCCTTAATTTATACATTACAAATATGTTCTCTTATATATTTTCTCATAAATCAAGTCCCCAAGGATTTTACTAGACATACTCTTATAAAACCTATAGATACCCAACCCCATTCTTTCTAGAACTAGTTTCTACTAAAAATAAATTTGAATGATTACATGGAATAAATTTCCAATGGATAAAATTGTTTAGTTGTATTGGTAGACCATATACTTGCATGATTCTCATCTTACATAGTAGTCCACGAATTACAAAAAAAATCATTCTTGGATAATGATGTAATTTAATATATATTATATGATAATATAATTCATATTACTCTTCTTCGATTCCTAGGTAATGAAAAAAATAAAGGTGAGATAAAATGTTAAGTAAGGGTTAAGCATAGAAGATGTAATAAGGAATCAAAGGGAATAATAAATATGGAATTGTAAGAACAAAACACTCATTCTATATAATCAAAAATATGAAGGGATAAATTATATGACATTTCAAAAATTTAATACACATGAAATTTAATAAATAAAATAATAATGATGTCAATAAACAATATGGAAATTCCAAAAAATGAGAACACATACCATTCAAATAACTAGATAAGGAATAATCAAAATGGAAAAAAAAAATTAATTAAACATGTTTCATTTATTCAATGTAATGGGAATGAAATTCATCCATAAATATGTTGATGAAAAAACATATTGGGTATGCATTAATAAATTTTAATTAATCCATTTCATAGTTATAGTATTCTATATCTCTTAGGTACATGATCCATATACCATCAAGGCCTTTCACAATGTGATTTATAAAATACTATGTGAAAACCCCATAATCTTAAGTTAGGTATTTTATTCATCCCATGAGACTTCATATTCATTGAGAGACTTTCTATAACAAAGACCCACCTACATCACACTTATCCAAAACATTATTTATATATTGAATAATTAATTTAATTCATGAAAATTGTGGACTATAAAATATACATATTGACTGAGGGATATAGATTTATCAATATTTCCCCTTTTAGAAAATAACATTCAATGTAAAAAAATATATAAATATTTTATACCGTTTAGGAAATAATTATATCCAAGATAATGGATATTTATTTTTAGGGGAAATTCAATGTTCAATGATTATATGATATTAAATTTTTCAATGGGACTAACAAATAAATCAATTTAGTGAGTGTAAATACTACCCCTGATAAATGGATTCATAAACCACCCAGCTGAATGAAAATCATTTTATCAATATAATATATCCTTATTAGAGTAAAATAAGGGGTTTCTGTTAATGAAGATTGGAAATACTATTAAAATTTTTTTAAAAATATTCTCGTGAAAAATATCATTTTTATATTGATAATACTTTGAAAATGATTTCCATTGAAAATAACTTTTCAAATCCTTGTTTTTTAAATATTATCCAATTAAAAATAAAATGGAAAAATTGATGATATGACAGTATGTTAACATGTATATACTGCACAAGATAAAAAGAAAATTCTCTTTTACAGTAAAAATGATAAAAAATTTCGTGCTTGGAATGTGAAAAGATTACTCTATTTAAGAAATTATTAAAATGGAATGAAAAAAACTATTTTACATTTTTTGGGAAATGTGAAAAACAGTTCTTAAAACCTTTTCGGAAAACTTTAATTTCAGAAGAAATGAGGTTCTTTGACTAAAGAGAGAAATGAGTTTGGGATTTATTGTAAACATCTTATAAAAATATTGAGTACAAAGAGTAGTAAGATTCTACTATTAATTTAAAAATGTCATGAATAACCATAAGAAAATAATACTGAATTATTTATGAAATAATTATCTATTGCTTTCTCTGATGTAAAATAATATTTATATAATCCTAAATAAAATGAGAGTGTAAATTATAACCCTGAAATTATCAAATTGTCGATGTGATAATCGATAAATTAATTTATTATGTATATATAATTTATTTAAAAATATAATAAGTTGAAATAAAACCATATTTTTAATTTAATAATTCAAAAATGAATATAATATTAATTACAACAAATAATTAATATAACCTAATAAAACGAATGGGGTTTTCAAATTCATCTCCACTTAGTGACTTTTAATTCAAATCCCCCTAAAAAATAAATAAAATTTAGACTCAAAATAACACTAATATAAAAATAATTCATGATGTAATATATCAAAATGGACTATAGATACACCACACAAGATAATAAATTTTTGAATACGACATTTATCTCATTGATGTAAAAAAGTGAGATAAAAATGTATTAACATGTGTTTCCATTCATGTGAACAACCATTAACAAACATTATAATATTTTTACACCTAGTAGTAAAAATTTATAGAACCATAATAATACTTATGATGTCATAAATGATATTTTTATAATATCTTAATTCCATTTAGTTAGTAATTATTCAATATTTTCACCATTTCAGGTGTTAATTTCATAGTTTCTCGAGTATATTTTGAATTGTAACATGTTGTTCCTATTAATTATATCTTGATTTCATCAACCTCAATAAAATAATAAACAATTTTTATATCATATATATTCTTTATATATACATATATATTAATAAAAATATATAATTTTTTGATATATGAAATAAAATGCACCGTTCATAGAGATGATGGGTTGAACGTACTGAAGGACAATAGTTTCATTTCATTAGTATATTTAAATGAAAGAAATGTAGATTTTATAAATTTTTATTATTATTAATATAACATATTAATTCAATATATGTGAAATTATTTTAATAAAACTATCCTTTACATGTTTAATGTATAGTGTGAAGGAATCACATTGCTTTTAGGAGGCAGTAATACATAATTCCACAAGTGATGTTGTCATATTCCCAAAACAATTAAGGGTATGTGTTATATAAAAAGTTAAATAAGGGTAAATAAATTATTAATATCATACATATCAAATATAAATTCCTTCTCATCATTATTCCCACCATGGGAGATGGTGTAGTAAGAATGAATAATAATTTTTTCGTAAGGTTGTAGTCCTTCGTACATACAAATGATAATTTTGTTACCCATTCAATAGATGTGTGTGTAATAATATATAAATTCCTAGAAAAAAAATCTCATTTTATTATGGAAATTTAATTAAATATATAATCATGGCAAGAAAATATTTTATGGGGTGGAGATATAAATTATAAGAGAAGATTTGAGGAAGGATGTTTCCCTTTTTTTGGGTAACTCCTTTTGGTTTTCTCTAAATGGCTTATATGGACAGATTTTTTTCTTAATGGGATAATTACAATAGAATGGTAGATATTTTTGGAATACATTTCAGTATATTATTGGAAATTTTAGGTGATTTATGAGTTATTATAAGTTGGATGGGTGAGTTTATTTTTATAGTGGATGAGGAGTGGAATTCTGGTAAATTTTTTTTAAAATGAATTAAACCATCATTTGTCCAATGTCAACTGGATCCCACAAAAGGATAAATATTCACAAAGGGATGATATATTATAAATATGAATATAAAATGGATATTTTACATGTTTCAAGGTCATTTTTGGATTTTATGATTATGGTTTTGTCCACTATCAAGCTAACATTCTTTTTAATCCCTTCAATTAATTTTAATCAAATTCAATAATAATTTTTACCAAAAAACTATAAAAGAAATATTATAAAATATAAATAATTATTATTCCATATATATACTCTATTTTTAAAAATTCTTATTACATGAGTGATTATAAATAATTTAAATTTAATCTTAATCGATGGACTACAAGGCAGGGTTTTAAAATATAGATTTTAAGTGATTGTTTGGTTTTTATATTCATATTAAATATAAAATTAATTAAAATTTCTAAATATGGATTAATTTAGGTAAAATTTATCTAAATAATCATTAATAAAAATAATTTTTTTTTCTATATTAACAAATTAAATGAATAAAATTCCTTGAATTAAAATTCAATATCATTCATTATTCATAAAAAAATTCAACATCACAAAAAATACCAAAAATTTATAGTAAGATAATTTTAATGTTCATATTTCAAAAATTAATTTTATTTTTAAATATATTATTTCCCAATTTTCTATATAATGGATTAAAAATAGTCTCTATTAAATGGTGGGAAAATTTCCTTTATTATGTGTAAAACTTGTTTTGTTTTAAGTATATCCCAATTAAATATATTTGATGATTGTAAGAATTTTTTTTGAGAATATTTAAATATATATATATATATTACACTACTAAACTACAGTAATTGTAATTAATTCAATTTCTTAAAATAAAAAACCAATTAGAGCATAAAAAAATTCCATTATATAAAATTGGTTTATATCATCATTTATTATTAATTAGTTTCAAATAAATTCATATTATATATGTATAAAAATATATATTTTCATAATTTAGTTAATACTATTCATAACGACTAATTTAATGTCTAGAATATATTTCATTACATTAAATTTTTTTTTAATATTTTGTTGTTATGTAAAACTATTTCTTAAATGTCACAAAAGTCATCGAGAAACATCATTGATACATGAAATGCAAGCGAACAAAAATATTTCATGAATTTCAAGAAACAACATAGATTTAATTTTTTTAAAAATATTAATTATATTGTAATATATGAGGATATTATATTTCCTTAATCTTAGTGTGTTGCATGCAATGCATTCTATCAAAGAACTGTAAAACTTTTAATTTTTTTTGGAGAATTAGAATGAATACCTCCCCCCCCCCCTTCACATAAAATATTTATGATAAACAGTCATAATCTCAAAAAAATTTATATTTTATTCAATAACATAAGATATAATGTTTACATATTTCATGTAAACCATTCATACCTTTGTTTCTCTTGAATATCATTTTACACTAATGATCTATTTGAAATCAACCATTCAAAATATATTTCATTTTTTAGAATTACTTATCGAGCAAGAATTTATAGGATATTATGTTTAACAAAAAATATTGGGCTTGTTTTTTATTTATATATTGTTATTTATTTAGATATAGTTTTATATTAATTTGGAGAATATAAATTTTATGGTTTATCATTGTTACCACTGAAAAAGTGGTTCAAAATGAATGAAGTAATGTTTCAGATGACATTGTATTAAAAGAAGGTTTCTGAGTATTATAAGAATATAGGATTTCTATCGGGTCTAAGTAAAACTAGAAATCAATATGTTTTAAAATAATGTTACTAAAATAAAAAAAATCTACAAAAAAAGAGTAAAAATAATATCATTATTAAATCGGACATGATTGATTTCATGATCATAAAATATTTCATTAACAGATATAAGTGTGTTGATGTTAAATTCTATTAAAACAACTTCAAAAAATAAAATACATCAAATAAATTTCAGGGTATCCACTATTTAGAATCAAATTTATGGAATATAATGATGTTAAGTAAGATCTTCCTTCATGAAATCATAGGATTCATGGAAAAAACTTTTGAAGGATATTATATTGAATTAAGTATAAAACATGTGTATACTACAAATAAAATTATAAAAAGTATTATGTGTTACTGAATGTTATCTATATTGAGTTATTTTTAATAAAATAGTTTATTCAATAATAATATAATATGAATACATGATTATAATGTGACACTTGTAATTTTCCATCCCAAAATTATATCTGATATTTAAAAATATCCCAACAACAGTCATTCTGTGAATATTAGAATTTTTACCTTTTTAATAATGAACTTAGGAAGAATATCATATTTTTTTTAAAACGATATCTCAAAAATTGAATTATTATATAATGATTATTTATCCTAGCATGTTTCATAGAATTTTAAAAAATATCATTAGCACATGTTTTTCTCATTTTATTGGCACATGTCTTATTTGGTCCTCATAATTTAGAATCTTATGTTTCATCCAGATATTTTATGAAAAATTACCTCTTCAAGCAATATATAATACAACTATTGTAGAAAGAAATAATGAATTTAGATTTTTACTAAATCAATATACTAGTTACTTCCCAAAGAGGTGTCATGTACCAGAGGGGTTCATCCGATCAAACACACAAAAACCAAAATCTATATAAGAATAAGTATCTTAATATGGGAAAATCTATATAAATTAAATAAATTTCCAATTGGTTTTACCTTCGTGGTATTTAAAAAGCAATCAATTAACATACAATATGATTCCCTATGATTTTATGGAAAATTTGTTTTTAGAAATATCTTCTACATTACATGTTGTAGGTTAGAAGTTATATATAATAATCTCTCAATCCAATATTTTTTTTATTAACATGAGATTTAATTTTATATTCTCTTAAATAAATAGAATATTAAATATATTTTTTGGATGTATTATAAAAAACTATAAAACCCCATGATATATTTAGAATATTTAATGTGATAATTAATTACATTCCATTTTATTTTTTGGTATATGATCGCAGTAAATATATTATGGAATGAATAATGAATGTATAAGGTATCCGAATGTGAAATTTGATGTCTTCCACATGTATCCCATTATTATGATATCAGTAGGGAGGTATATATTATTGTGTTTTCCTTGACGAATACCAATACAAACTTTAGGGATTATGGTTTGACAAAAAATAATTATTAGAGACGTTATTCAAAGAGTTTTCTACAGGATCTGTAACGGTCTAGAATTTCTTCCAGTGGACTCTAATTGATACCTATCAGGGTACTCCATGGGCGGCTACACCCCCTGGGCGGGAGACACCACCATCCCCAGTGGCAGCCATTTCCTCATGAAGCCCTTGGGTGGAGAGCCGTGCTTCGTCCAACGCTCACATGTAAGAGTTTCCAAGGATCATATACATTCCTACCTCATTTGCATATGATACCAACTGTAGAGACCCTAAGCATAATGTACATGGACATTACATTACTTTTTCTGAATACTTAGTACATAAAAAAAACACACACACACAAGGACCGTAATATTTTAGTGTCTTTGGAAACTCGGAATATAATCTTCTAATCGTGGTGAATGATCTTCAACATCTCCCATAAATATCTTCCATTTTTTTACCTAAAACCTTTCTTTATATCCTGGGGAAAAGAAAACATAAAAGGGTGAGCTCAAATGCCCAGAAAGTGTAAACAAAATAAATATCAATCACATCATATACATAAGACCATAACTTTTGGAAATCATAACCTGCAAAAGAAATCATAATTTCATAACATGGGATAAATCATAGTAGTGAAATGTAATCCCAATAATAATAACTTAAAACATAAATCTTTGTGTCATACACACATAATCATAGATATTCATTTCTTATTAGTCAAGACTCATTTCCAAGACTATCTTAGTGGACAAAGTCCATTTATGAACCGAGTTCACTCCTCGTTTCAGTCCGGTTTCACTGAACCGGTTTAACCTGCTGTTCCAGCCATTTCCATCTCATGAGATATAAAATCTATACCCAATGCATTGGAGGGAGATATAGGTCCCACCCATCTCATAATGATACCATTATTATTTGTGCCACAAAATCATAAACCATACATCATAACATAACCCATGTAATAAAAATGGGAATCTTAAACATTGTGACATCATAAAAAAATTCATATAAGATAAAGGAATTAATAAAAATATTACCATCACAACATAATAAAATCAATTTAATAATAGGGATAGAAACAGAACCCTATATTATCTTAGATGGAAAATAATTTTGATAAAACACTTGAACTCCATTCTTGAGGAAAATATCATTTCTACTTAAAAAACACTTTTCCTTTCTTAACATGTCATACAATTATAAACTAAAAGAAGTTGATTAAAAATAAAATTTAAAACTTTTAAAGGATGATTCTTGGAAATAATTTTTTAAAAATCCATTCATTCCGTATAAGAAAAAAAAACATTCTTCTCGTACTTTTGTCGGAAAATTCAAAAATTACCTCGTACGAAAAACGACAAAAGATTCCTTTCATATATTTTACTAAAAACTAACCAAAGGGTAAAATTGGATATAAACTATTGTAGAAGGATATAAATATTACATATTTAGGAAACATGGATGTGGATGATAAATATTCCACAGTAAATTCTGAATTATAAACAATCTCGGATAAAATTGAGATTGCGAGATCTTCCCTTACCTTAAGTCTGATTTGCTTTGTAAGTGTCTGAACCTCCAGTATAATGATTTAAATATTTTCATTGACTTATTCCAGAATCATACCCATTTTTATTATATCATATATGGTTCACGTATGACTTTATTTTACCCGTTCTTTTGTAAATTCAATGCTAAATAGTGTTTTGGGTAAAATCGTTTCATTTTTCATCCGTGTTTTGACTTGTATTTATTCATATGATTACTTAGATCATGATTACTTAATTCCATAATATAAAAAATGATTTATATATAATATATATTTAGAATATACATATATATAATAGATCAGTAAATGGAAAGAAATACACCTTTCATGGAGACGGTAGGTCGTACGTACGCAAGAACGCTATTTTCGTTTCCTTATTGAGTTGAATGGAATTAAGTAGATGACATACATATATATACACATAAATACAGTATCAATATTATGTCATATATTTCATGATTACTTATTATATATACTTTATAATCATTCATGAATGGTTAACGTGGGGAATGAATCTCATCACGTCGTGGAGACGGTAGTCCGTACGTACGCACGAGCAATGATATCGTTCTCATGATCGTGGAATTGTATTGGAGTGTATGTATACTATTTCAGAATAAATATCAATTTACAATAATCATATATAGTTATTATGTACACCATTATACCCATCCAAGTAAGGTGGTGTTGAAAAATAGTTTACAGCACGACGTGGAGACGGTATTCTGTACGTACACACGCGCGGTGATTTCATTTTCCGTAGGATGGATAAATGGTGAAATAGGGTTGTTTCATTCTTATAATTACATATCAGAATATATTTTAATACGGATTTTATTACTTCAGAATGAAAAAACCTAAGAAGAATAAGTGGAAGAAGAAATAAAGTTGAAAGAATCGGAAATAGACATTACCTCTTCTTTGAAGCGCCTCTTTGAGATCTCCTTTTAGGGCACTAAAATTGGACTTTGGGGAAGACCAAAACCTCTAGGATGTTTCTAGTGAAGTGGAGAAGAGAATTTGGCTAGGGTTGTCCGAGAATGAAGGCTCAAAGTGGTGTGAGGAAGAGAGGGAGGAGGTGCCCTTTTATAAGGGAGGTGAGGGGCACCTTTGGAATAACTAAAAATATTATTTTATTATAAAGCCAAATTCGGTTTTAAATAGCTCTAAATGGACTTATTTCGAAGCTAAGGTGGGTATGAGTCGAAATACTTTCATCAAATAGAATTTAGACAAGTTTAGGTTCTTATTTTAACCTTATCATTTATATTTAACATTAAGTTAGATAATTTTACTTTTACCGTGTCTTTTTGTGTTCTTACACAATAAGGTTAATTAACATACTATAACAAGTAAAACGAACCCCAAGTTGTTTATTATTAATATATATAACCTTATCTAAGTAATTTTGTCGAAACATATATTTTTAGGAATAAAATAACAATTAATAATATAATATTTGTTTTAAAAACTATTTTTTCTCAATTTTGAAACTATTTATTAATTGATTTTTGTAAAAATCATAACAGAATTATTAGTTCGAATAAAGTTAATTAAATCAATAATAACTTGTCATGTTAACCTATAAAATTATTTTAATTCATAAAAAATCTCAAATTACATTTATTTGGGTATTTATACCATCAATTATGTCTATATTTAATTAATAAGATAATTACTGCATCATCTTTGTGTCATAAATAAATTAAATTATTTAATGTCTAAAAATTACATATAAAATGAAAGTGTGTATGAAATCTTTTTATCTTTCTAATGAATATTTATAGTCGAATTTATCTTATGTATAACCCTATATTAAAAATGATTTTCTTATTAAACTTTGATTTTAACTATTTTAACCTTTCTTTAAAAACAATTAATAATAAATGTCCTAATCTAATCCAAGTGGGCCTAAATGATCATTTATTATTCCTAAGGTTGTTTTCGGTCGAATTAAACTTATCCAATAGAATTAAGACATGTGTTAAGGTTATAATAATATCATATTTACCCTTAATTACCCTATTTACTTTTAACCGTGGTAAAAAAGTAAAAAGTTACTATTCGCCAAAAATTATTTTAATCTCATTGAACCACATTTTACTTACTGAAATCAACCGTGTCTCTCAGATTTTAGAAATTCCACTCACAGAAGCGGTAAAATTATGTTTTATGAAAAATTCATTTTTTAACTACCACTTAGTGGTTTCACTATTCATCAAAAAATGAAAGTTTCCAAAAAAATATCAAAAAGTAAGCCTAAGATATATTTGATATTATGAATTAAAAAATGATGTATATTTTACCAAATTAAAAACATATCAGTTGCATTAATTAATTTAAAAATTAATTTCCGTCGTCAAGACAAATAGCGTGTTTTTAAGAGATAATAACTATCAAAAGATTGACAGTTGTTTATGTCTGGTTTAAATGTGAAATTACATCCAATAACCAACATTGTATTAAATTGTAAAAATTTATTCTAAATATAATTTAAAACCACTCAAATTATTAATTTATCACTATTAATTATTTCTATTAAAAAGGTTGTTTTTAATTAAAATTTAGAAATTTTCACTATTCATCAGAAAATGAAAGTTAGCCGAAATGTACAAAAATTTCACCCTAAGCTAATTTCAATATTCCAAATCCAAAAATGAAGTCCATTTTGAAAACTAAAATTTACAAAATTTCAAAAAGTTGTTATTACTATTTATAACGAGTAGTTTTAATAATATTTTAATAACATATCGTTGTTTAGTGAAACTCGGTATTGCGCACTACACATGCTATCGAGGAACGTTGTGATTGTGTGTAATGAAAGGAAAGTCAAGGATGCATGTTGTGCAAGATCCTTTTGGTGTAGTATACAACACATGAAATTAATGAAATTAAAAAGAATATTTTTCATAAAATCTCGTGGTGTTACATTCTACCCCCCTTAAAATGAATTTCGCCCTAGAAATTCGTCGAGGTTATAAATGGTTTTCTACTCAAAAGTTTTTTAATAGAAACCCACATCGTAAAAGGAATACCAAAACCAATCTTTAAAAAAAATGTATGAAACGTAACAGTTACCCAAATTAACTAATCACTGGGTTTCTATATAGGAGAACATAGGTGAAAATATGGGTATGGAAGAGAAATCTAACCGTCATGTTCTGATGGAGAGTGGTAGAGAACATGGATATTAAAAAGCTAATAATCACAAAGCCATGAATTTGTGTCAATCTAAGGTACCATCTGATTCATCAGATATAAGAGAACTTGGAAAACATTTTTCGTTTTCAAAATCATTTCCCTAGAGTTGAAAAATTTGAATTAGAAGAAATACTTACTTGATTTTGGTACAATATCACTGTTGTTCGTAAATTGCTCAATTTCCACTTCATCTCTTAATGAAATGAAGTTGAATTTGTTATTCATGAAGTGTTAATAGATCATGTGATAGAATGATGGGTCATTCCATCTGTCTTAATCAAAAGGTTAACAATAGTTATATACATAAGTCAATCTATTTTATATCGTTCCAAAAATGGACATATACGTCATCTATCATACCATTTAATAAAATTAAAGTAGTTTATACTAACCAGGGACTTCCTGTAGGCTAGTGGTAGGCGATAAAGGCCAGTCGCACTTTGGTTGTGGGTTCGATTCCCATAGCCTTGTCCGACGCGATGGGCTATTGCCCGTCCTGCAAGTTGTCCTTTTTCTAAAGCTATATTACTATAACATCCCATCAATAATATCGAAAAAAGTTCTATCCTTATACAATACTAACTTATGTCCAACATAATCCATTCCAATCTTTATTCTTATCCAAAATAATGTTGTCTAATCTCATATTATAGTGAAAATGATTACCAAAGAGTTCATACAACTAGCATGTTAATACCATTGTTGATCCCCATATATCATGAGATATGTCTTGTTGGTCACATTCCAAACATTCGAAGGCCTTAATCATGAATACCCATTGAAAACATGAATTCTGTTAAAAGTTAACTCTTTCTACATACCAAAATCCTCAAAATTCTATATACTCAAACCATGATATCACTTAGTCCTTATATCTATCATGAGCTCATGAATACTTTCAAACATTTCATTTTCTCGTTTTCCCTTCATTATGCACATATCATCTGCTTTCCAAAATATCTGAATCACTTTTCATGGTTACCGGTACCATAAAATTATTGAAAACCATAATAGAATAATAAAAAAATATTCTAATACACAATAAAATTACCTCAACAACATCATTCTTGAATACCAATACATAAACACTTCAATCCATCCTCCAATTATTGTCCTAGAATAAGTCCTTCCTTGATTTACAAGTAACTTTTTAGGTCAGGGCATTGAGTTGGGTAATTCCCATGTTCTCCACAAATAATACATTGAACTCCATAACAGTCTGTCACTCTATGACCCTTTTCTCCACACAGATAACATCGGTCCCTCTATTTGAGGTATTCCTCAAGGTTCTTCTTCCCTTCTCTAGAAATCTCAATCGAACATGCATAATAGTCTATCTTCCTCTTCTTTGTGGAATTAGGCATACCACTAAATTTCACCTTGTTAATCAAATATCGTGATGACTAATTCAGCATAATCACAATATCTTTCTCTCTAGGAATTACACAATTTTATTGCTCATAGTCACCAATTTGTCCATTGGATTCAATGTAAACCGAATTCCTTCTGGTTCCCTCCATTAACTAAAACAGAAAAATATTTCTGTGAGAGGAAAAAATTGTGCTAGAGAAAACAACATAGTAAAGGGGAAGTACCCTCAATATATAACATCTTAGGTTAAAATTTAAGATCGTTAGCACAATTCTAGGACTATAACATATACGTATACTTAACCTTAGAGACATCCCTAGACATACCTTAAAAATACCTCTAGGGATCTCACTAAAGTTCTCACATCCTAGTTTCCAAAGGTTGACTAAACCTTTCCTCGGATACCAACTGTAACGGTCTGGAATTACTTCCAGTGGACTATAATTGATACCTATCAGGGCACTCCATGGGCGGCTACACCCCCTGGGAGGGACACACCACCATCCCCAGTGGCATCCATTTCCTCATGAAGCCCTTGGGCGGAGAGCCATGCTTCGTCCAATGGTCACATGTAAGAGTTCCCAAGGATCAGATATATTCCTACCTCCTTTGCCTTTGATACCAATTGTAGAGACCCTAAGATTAACGTACATGGACATTACAGTACTTTTATAGAATACTTAGTACATAACAAAAACACACACACACAAGGACAGTAATAGTTTAGTGTCTTTGGAAACTCGGAATATAATCTTCTAATCATGGTGAATGATCTTCAACATATCCCATAAAGATCTTCCATTTTTTACCTAAAACCTTTCTTTATATCCTCGGGAAAATAAACATAATAGGGTGAGCTCAAATGATCAGTAAGGGAAAATAAAAGAAATATTAATCACATCATATACATAAGAACATAACTTTTATAAATCTTAACCTGTAAAAGAAATCATAATTTCATAACATGGGATAAATCATAGTAGTGAAATTTAATCCCAATAATCATAACATGAAACATGAAACTTTTTGGCATACACACATAATCGTAGAGAATCATTTCTTATTAGTCAAGAATCATTTCCAAGACTATCTTAGTGGACAAAGTCCATTTCTGAACCGAGTTCACTCCTCATTTCAGTCCTGTTTCACTGAACCGGTTTAACGTGCCGTTCCAGCCATGTCTATCTCATGAGATATAAAATCTTTACCCAATGCATTGGAGGGAGATACAGGTCCCACCCATCTCATAATGATACCATTCTTATGTGTGCCACAAAATAATAAACCATACATCATAACATAACCCATGTAAAAAAATGGGAATCTTAAACATTGGGACATCATAAAACAATTCATATAAGATAAAGGAATTTATAAAAATATTTCCATCACAACATAATCAAATAAATGAAATAATAGGGATAGAAATAGAACCCTATATTATCTTATATGTAAAATAAATTTGATAAAACACTTGAACTCCATTCTTGAGGAAAATATCATTTCTACTTTAAAAAAACTTTTCCTTTCTTAACATGTCATACAATTCTAAACTAGAAGAAGTTGATTAAAAAAAAACTTGAAGACTTGTAAAGGAAGATTCTTGGAAATAATGTTTTTTAAAAATCCATTCATTCCGTATAAGTTAAAAAAAAATTCTTCTCGTAATTTTGTCAGAAAATTCAAAAAGTACCTCGTACAAAAAATGACAAATTATTCCTTTCATATCTTTTACTAAAAAATCACTGAAGTGTAAAATTGGATATAAACTATTGTATAAGGATATAAATATTACATATTTAGGAAACATGGATGTGGATGATAAATATTCCCCAGTAAATTCCGAAGTATAAACAATCTCGGATAAAAATTGAGATTGCGAGATTTTCCTTTACCTTAGGTCGGATTTACTTCGTAAGTGTCCAAACCTCCAGTATAATTATTTAAATAATGTCATTGACTTATTCTAGAATCATACTTATTGTTATGATATCACATATGGTTCACTTATGACTTTATTTTACATGTTCTTTTGTAAATTCCATGTTAAAGAGCGTTTTGGGTAAAATCGTTTCATTTGTCGTCCGTGTTTTGACTTGTAATTATTCATATGATTACATAGATCATGATTACTTAATTATAGAATATAAAACATGATTTATATATAATATATATTCAGAATATACATATATATAATAGATCAGTAAATGGAAAGAAATTCACCGTTCATGGAGACGGTAGGCCTTACGTACGCATGAATGCTGTTTTCGTTTCCTAATTGAGTTGAATGGAATTAAGTAGATGACATAAATATATATACACATAAATCCAGTATCATTATTATGTCATATATTTCATGATTACTTATTATATATAATTTATAATCAGTCATGAATGGTTAACGTGGAGAATGAATCTCATTACGTCATGGAGACAGTAGTCCGTACGTACGCACGAGCGATGATATCGTTCTAATGATCGTGGAATTGTATTGGAGTGTATGTATACTATTTCAGAATCAATATCACTTTACAATAATTATATATAGTTATTATGTACACCATTATACCCATCCATGTAAGGTGGTGGTGGAAAATAGATTACACCACAGCGTGGAGACGGTATTCCGTACGTACGCACGCGCGGTGATTTCATTTTCCATAGGATGGATAGATGGTTAAATAGAGTTGTTTCATACTTATAATAACATATCAGTATATTATTGATACTGATGTTATTACATCATAATGAAACAACCAAAGAAGAATAAGTGGAAGAAGACATAAAGTTGAAAGAATCGGTAACGGACATTACCTCTTCTTTGAAGCGACTCTTTAAGATCTCCTTTTATGGCACTAAAATTGGTCTTTGAGGAAGACCAGAACATCTAGGATGATTCTAGGGAAGTGGAGAAGAGAATTTGTCAGGGTTTGGCCGAGATTGAAGGCTCAAAGTGGTGTGAGGAAGAGAGGGAGGAGGTGCCCTTTTATAAGGGAGGAGAGTGGCACCTTTGGAATAACTAAAAATATTATTTTATTATAAAGCCAAATTCGGTTTTAAATAGCTCCAAATTGATTTATTTCGAAGCTAAGGTGGGTATTGGTAGAAATCATCCCATAAAATAGAATTTAAACATGTTTAGGTTACTATTTTAAAGTTATCATATTTATTTAACTTTAAGTTAGATATTTTTACTTTTACCGTGTCTTTTTGTGTTCTTAAAATATAAAATTAATAAAGTTACTATAACAAGTCAAAAGAACCCCAAGTAGTTTATTATTAATATATATAACCTTATATAAGTAATTTGTCTGAAAATTATATTTTTAGGACTAAAATCACAATTAATAATATAATATTTGTTTTAAAAACTATTTTATGTCAATCATGACACTATTTAGTAATTGATTTTTGTAAAAATCATAAAAGAATTATTAGTTCGTAAAAAGTTAATTAAATCAATATTAACATGTCATATTAACTTAAAAAATTAGTTTAATTCATAAAAAGTCTCAAATTACATTTATTTGGGTATTTATAACATCCACTATGTCAATATTTCATTAATAAGATAATTACTGCATCATCTTTTTGTCATAAATAAATTAAATTATTTAATGTATAAAAATTACAAATAAAATACCATTTTGTAGGAAATCGTTTTACATTTCTAATTAATATTTATAGTCTAATTTATCTTATTTATAACCTTATATTAAAAATGCTTTTCTTATTAAACTTTTATTTTAACTATTTTAACCCTTCGTTAAATAAATTAATAATAAATGTCCTAATCTAATCCAAGTGGGCCTAAATGGTCATATTTTATTCCTGAAGTTGTTTTTGGTCGAATTAAACTTATCTAATAGAATTAGGACTTGTGTTAGGGTAATAATAATATCATTTTTACCCTTAATTACCCTATTTACTTTTAACCGTGGTAAAAAAAAGAAAAAATTTACTATTCACCAAAAATTATTTTCATCTCATTGAACCACATTTTACTTAATGACATCAACCGTGTCTCTCGGATTTTTGAAATTCCACTCACAGAAGCAGTAAAATTATGTTTTATGAAAAATTCATTTTTTTAACTACCACTTAGTGGTTTCACTATTCATCACGAAATGAAAGTTTCCAGAAAAATACCAAAAATTAGGCCTAAGCTATATTTGATATTATGAATTCATAAATGATGACTATTTTACCACATTCAAAACATTTAAGTTCCATTAATTAATTTAAAAATTAATTTCCGTCGTCAAAACAAATAGCGTGTTCCTAAGAGATAATAACAATCAAAAGATTGACAGTTGTTTATGTCTGGTTTAAATGTAAAATTACATCCAATAACCAACATTTTATTAAATTGTAAAAATATATTATAAATATACTTTAAAACCACTCAAATTAATAATTTATCACTATTAATTATTTCTATTAAAAAGGTTGTTTTTAATTAAAATTTAGAAATTTTAACTATTAATCAGAAAGTGAATGTTTGCCGAAAAGTACCAAAATTTCACCCTAAGCTAATTTCAATATTCCGAATCCAAAAATGAAGTCCATTTTGAAAAATAAAATTTACAAAATTTCAAAAAGTGTTTATTACTATTTAATAACGATTAGTTTTAATAATATTTTAATAGCATATCGTTGTTTAGTGAAACACGGTATTGCATACTACACAGGCTATCGAGGAAGGTCGTGATTGCGTGTAATGAAAGGAAAGTCAAGGACGCGTTTTGTGCAAGCTCCTTTTGGTGTAGCGTACAACACAAGACATTAATGAAATTAAAAAGAATATTTTTCATAAAATCTCGAGGTGTTATAGGATCCATGCTAGGTAAAGTACATAACAAAATTATAAATAATGCTTTTTGAAATGATTTTCCATTACAAAAATATAATAATGGTTGTTATAAGTTGAATTTGGGATGATATCTAGAAATAATAACAATTCTATATCTATAGATATATCAATAAAATTAATATTTTTGAATGCTCCTTTAATCTTATTTCATATTATTTATATTAATGTATTTTCTAGAAATATTAATTATATTTCTAGGAATAAAAATATAACGATAAAATAATAAAAATATATATTTAATGTATTTATATTATAAAAATGGTAGATCAGTTTTAAATTTATTTGGAAGTGTATAGTTATTACAAAAGAAGTAAGTTTCCCATAAATTTTTTTTTATGTTTTATGTTTTTAATTGATTTTTTTTGGAATATATGAATTTGAATTTGAAAAAATTAATTATATTTTTAAATTTTGTATATTGATATTACCTGTTGATATATTTTTTGTATTTTTTAAAATAGTTAATGAATTTTAAAATATAAAATATTCAGATTTTGAAAATGAGATCACTATAAACAAATTCTGTTTATAAAATTTGAAATAAAAATTATATTATTATGATATATAAATAATCAATTTCAAAATACCATTTTCAATTTATATAACCCATAATTAATGTTTTGGAAATATAATTAGTGCTTCACTCAAAAACTTACTATTTATATTATTATAATAATTATTATTTATAATAAATTTTAATAATCAATTATTACAAATGGATTTCATATTTGAGATCAAATTTCACATATAAATTTATATTGTAAAATTAATTTTTAGGAATAAAACGTAGATTAGTATGATTATAAATATTTAATATGATGTGAGTAAAATGGATTTTCTATGTTATTTGTTTTAATATATTGTGTACATTTAATATAATTATGTAAATTAATACCCTCATAATAATTAATCAAATAAAATTTTTCAACATATAAATTTTTTATTAACACTCATTATTTTCATAATGTATCCAAAATTTGATTAGGTTTGTTTAATTTTGAAATCATTCTTATTTTAAAAATGAATGATTAATATATATATTAAAATTATTTATATAAAAGTTATGTTTATACATTCTTGGGCTAAAATTGTCTTAAATTGAGATTAAATTTATTTTCATAAAATCAATAGTTTGTAATAATGGTTTCATTATATTTTTAATCACATTGAAATTAATTTATTATAAACTATTTACCATTGTAAAAAACCAAAATTGTATTATTAAAAAAATTATTTATAAATAACAAAAAAAATATTTAATTTTTTTTGAATTCATGTATGAGTAAAAATCTACCCAAGATTGACCACATTATATTATTTCAGTCATTTGGATTCATTGACACTAGAATCATGTAATAATTGGAAAACTAATTTTATTCCAAAATATAATAGGTTATTTATGATTTGATAATCTCAAAAATTGTATATATGTATATTTATTATTTTTTATGTTATTATGTCTTTTTTTATTGTTAGTTATTTTAATTCTACTAAAATATATAATTCTGTTTAGGACTTTTGATAAATGGATATGTATGAAAAAATAAGCCACATGTGGACCTTCTCTCCAAGTATTTTAACTATAATCATAAATCAGATACATCAATATTCAATGTGTAAAACCCCCGTAATTTTTAAGTACTCACTTGTTCATCAGTTTCATGTTATCCTTTTTGGGTTCATCTATGGGATTATAAAGGATGAGTAACCTTTTTTGAGAAAATGGCCTAAATTTCAGGGATATATGTTTATCTAATAAATGGAATCTGATTTTAAATGTGTTTTACACCATGAAATGTTATCCCTATGTTTAGATATATCTTATTGTCATTTTTTGTTTTTTTATTCATATCAAGAATATTTTGTATCTAGACTGTGATGATATGCCATGTATTGGTTTATATGAAGATTCCCTCTATATGGTTTAGGTAATTATGTGAACACACTATGTATTTGTAGTTAACATTATGAAATCTCTAAAAAAAGGGGTTTGTTAAATGTTGATGAATTGTTCTATGCTTTCATCATTTAGGAAAATCACATCAGGTAATGTGATTACACACCATGTATGTATTGAAGAATTTATTTTTAGTGAGATATATGAGTGTTTATTCTCTCATATCTCCTATATCCTACCGCTTTTTTCTTATAGATTACCCTATGTTATTTTAGTGATACCCCACCTTCTGGATCCTTTGTTTGGAGATTGATCATTATGGAATTAATAGTATAACTCTTCAGGTAGGCATTACATTTTTTTCATCATTCCATTGGACATGGCCATGGGGATGGATTTATTTGGGGTTTGGATTTGGGAACAAATAATGTTTTCTGTTCATCAATTGTTGTTTATTGTTGCCTATTTAAATTTGAAATCCTATCTCTTTAATTCCAATAACCATTGTTGAAAGTGGCTAGGTATTTACCATTTTGATGTGGGTTTTTCTATATAATTGGATTATTTGATGAATTTATTATCTCTCATATAAATTACAATTGATTTTTCGTTAAGTTGAAGAGATCTGTGATTTCAAGGTATATCTTGGAAAGGTAATATTTTAATGCATTTTCATTATGAACTAATTTATTTTTATTTTGGATTTTAGTTTTTAAACACCAGAGTATACTTTCATAGTACTGAAAATGTTTTATAAGTTTTTATCATGTTTTTTAAAATGTATTTTAAAATTTTGGCACATTTGCAACCATGGGATAATTGAAAAATAGACATTGGTAATCCTAGTGTATGTGTCCCTGCTAGGGGTTATATTATTGTTATTGAAAAACTATTCAAGTACAAGATATCAGTTAGATCCAATGTTTGACCCTGAATAGGTTTCATTTTATGTCTATTATGCATTCAACCTTTGGATATAACCCAAATAATATTGTGATTTTTTTCATGGAATTTTTATTGCTTCATTATTTGTATCATGTATTGTTTCACATAGGTTTGTGCATGAGTTTGTATCAAATGGAATCACATTTTTGTATTTCAAGGATATGTTTTTGCATGTTTTTATTAGAATTAAATGATATTATTTCCACTATTATCACACCTAATTATCATTTTTATGAATTTTTTAATATGAAATAATTTTATGAAAACCCATAGGGAAATATATTATAAAAATAGAATTTGAATTTTTGACAAATGATTTGTAATGATTTTTTATTTTAAAGAAAGATTTGTTTAATTATTTGTATTATGAATTTTTTATACTCTATTGTGGTAATCTATGGGCTATGTGCACGCACCCTACTTATGGAAATTTATGGTTATAGAAGTTTTTTATAGGATGTAGGTAAAGGGAATGGAATCTTGTAGCATGTCAACATCACAATTTTCATGTCAATTGAAGAATTGTATTTTTGAAGTCATTGTTGGTTAATTGGTTATTTTTTATAAATTTTATTCTAGTAGTTTTCGGTATGTATTGAATGGTTGTTGGGTTTTTGGGTTCTACTTTTGTTTTATATTTTACTTTTGTTTTATTTTTGAATTGATACCGTTATCGTTATTTAACATCACTGTCTGATGGATAGATCGAGTGTATAGTATCATTGACTAAGGTTGGTTTATCACAAATTAGTATCATTTGCTGGATCTTGAGGATGTTTTTCAACAGTACATGTTTTTTTATGAATCATCAGTATATTGGAGTTAAATCTATAACATATGTTATACACAATGTGGAATATTGATCTTGATAGCTCACATCTATGAAACAACTCATATTATCATGGGTGGTAAAAGATTTTGACCATGTTTGATAGATTGTGATTGATGTAATTTGAATTAATTGTTTGTGAAATTTATTAAAATTTATAAATTCTTTTTAACTATCTTTTGTTGTTGTTAGGATTCATAGATTCATTAAATTATAGATGTTTTAAACAAATGGTTTAGATCTGTTATGTGGTCCCATGATTGACGAATATTCTCACGATCTAATGGGTTACTATCTTTTTTTGTTACACAATAACCCACGGAAGGTCACTTCTATATCTGTTAGAGGAATATATGAGACTGACCACATAGGTGAATCTTTCTGTGGACCCATCCTTGGTTAAATATATAAACTTCACTATTAATAATCTTGGTTAAGTTGTTTTTGGGAACCTAGTACATGCGGTGGATCATGTAATTGAAGATACTATAAAAAACACACCCATCTTCCATGATAAAAATGAAACTCATGAATCTGATGTGTTACTTGTGTTTATAGATAGGATCATCAAATTCATTAGGAATGATGAAGACTCATAGGTGGGTTTTTCTATATATATTCTCATAGAACCTGAAATTATATGCTGGGACTCAATTTTATAATAATGAAATAACGAAAAAATTACCTAGAATTCATTGAAGAAAATATTTGATCATTTGTCTTACAAAGTGACCATACATTCTGTAAATAAAAAATAATTTTCGACACTGGTTTAGTTGTCATATATTATTATAGAGTATTCAACTATTTTATTGATATAGGTCATCTAGAACCAGATATAGATTATCAATAATAAGTACCAAAAGGATCAGTGGTTTGAGTTAGGACTGATTCCTGAAGTTAAGTTGATGTTTATTATAATGTCCCTTCTTACATTTTTAAAGGTATTTGAAAATGAATACTTGGATGAGGTTGACATTATTGAAATGATATGATTGGGTGGAGTTTTTTTTGGTTTAGGCATTATGAATGGAGTATCTTCTACCCAGAAAAGAAAGTTCGAAGTTTATTCTTTTTCATTTGGAATAGTTTTTTTTGGGGGAAATCATTAAAATAGTATAGAAATTTTTATCAGTGTTTGAAGCATATTAATTCCATGTCAAACCTTGATGATCTATATAGAAATTCCTTCATTTTTTAAATTCTAGGAATCTAAACCATTTTTGTGTCAGGTTATCCATTTGTAATAAGGATGGATCCACTTTCACCAAAAGATCACATGTTTATGAATATTCATTCAAGGGTGAAGGTCATATCATAAATTCAAGGGGGTGTTCATGTGTCTATTAAATCTTATGTAAATTATATTACTGGGATTATTTATATATTAGAGTATGAACAAGAGGAATCTGATGCATAGAGTACTATAGCTATTTGTTATTTGTATGTCATTTGTAGTTCAATCTATGTTTATTATAGGTGATTATTATTGTATTATATCATCAAAGATAGAAAAATTATCTGGAAATATGAAAGAATATGTTTTTAATTTCTCCTCACGTCGAGTGATGATAGATGAAATCGATGTTGTACATGAGTTTTTAGTTATTAATGTTGGTATCTTCGATTTTATTGTGGACATGGAGTGTATGATCGATATTAATTCATAGATAGAGTGTTATGTCAGTAGAGTTCAATTATTGTCTATCAATGGGTACACTCATGTTTTTAATTGTGAGTGGGACTATACATTGATAATAGAATAGATTTTTTTATTCTAGGTTAATATCACACTAGTTGTGAGACATGTTTGTTTATGCACATTAACATTTTTTTGGTTTCTTATCTTCTGAAAATGGTGAGTGCTTACCCTAAGTACTTTTATTAAATATTTTTCATGTTTACTACAACATATATAGGTCATGTTTTCTATTGTATTGACTTCAAGTGTGATTCTAATTTCTGTTCCATATTATCAAATGGTTCCTACTATGTTTTTGGTTATTCATCTCAATCTTGAGGATCTCCAGGATAAATGAACTATTCAGCATAGCATTTCACAATAGTCTTTCCTTGTCCTCATTTTTATGGAGGATTATATGATCCTAAATCATTGAATTTTTTAATCAAAAGATAAATTTGGTAACCGTTAAAAAATATCCATTTCCAATGATTTATGTGCTTTTTATCTAGTTTTGTTTGGAATTTTAGTTTTATATAATTGACCTTTAGTCAAGGAAATAAATGTTTAGTGTTTAATAGGATGATATACAATACAAATCCTTTAGGATTTAATATGGGTATGTCATCTTTAAATTTATTCATTTTGATCTCAATAACCATCTAATTCTGTTAATGGAATTGATGAACACAATCTTTCATTGTATCATATACACATTTGATATTGTTATCAGGGAATATATATTAATGTATAAAATATTTGAAATTAAGAATATGAGAAATTTTGATATCAATTTTTGAATATTCGTAGAAATCAGTTTTATGGTATTTTTTCATAGTTTGGGGTTTGAATTTGTGAAATTAATAGTAGTGTGCATGTGATATGAGATAAGGGATTCATTGTAGAACCAAAAAAGGTACAAGTAATTATGTCCTTAGAGAATTATAGATTTTTTCGAGATCAAATGCTTCTTGGTTTTGGATAGTTACTATAAATTGTGTTTTTAGGAAATCCCATGATTTCATCTCCAAAGAAAAATTTAATACATATGGTTATAAATTTTATGTTTAATAATAAATGTCAGATACCGATTGGAAAACTAAAGGTAGTATTGAATTTTTCTCAAGAAATGATTATTTTTCCAATAAGTGGGTGTTATTATTTTTTCAACAATTTTTATGGCACGGGTTAGGGATTTCCCATAATGTAGGGGACATTAATGGTTGCCTATCTCTCATGAAAATTATTCCTAAATGAGAAAAAATACCCTACATCCAATCTTGGGTTATCATATGTTATTAATTCCCTTAAAAAATCCATCACTATTTAATTAGGGATCATTTTATTATGTATTCAGTTATTATGATCTTGAAATATATTTTTACTCAAAGGGATATGAACATGAAAAAATATACATTAGGTAGAATATCGAAAGACTATTAGTTTTGAGATTTTTTATACTCCGTAAAAATGGAATGTGGTTATTGAATAATTGATAAAAAATTTTCTAACACAATAGGGGATGAAATAAATCAAATAGTGGGATATTATATGTTTTCATTCTAAGTAGAGTTTGGGAGTGGATGATAATGATGGATGTGGGTTTTCGGATTAAATTAATGGTGACTTTCCTTTTGATGATCATGTATTGTTCAAGAATAGAACAAAGAAATATGGATGAAACTTTGGAAATATATTTTCTGGGGTGGAATCCTCTAGTTTGTGGACTCTGTCTCCGTGTGGAACTTTGTTCTTCTATGTTAGGTTGTTTGTTCAATTTATCTTGACAAAGGAGGTGATTAATAATAGAGAAAAATCATGTTGGTCATGTACAAATAGACTCCCAGGATGAATCAGGACATGAGTATCCAGAACTAGTGGATGGGGATGATGTGGTTGATTGCAGATTTTATATCATAGTGTGTTACTTATCAGATAAAGAAGGCAGAAAACCGGCGACCAAATAGTTTGATTCATACCTTATACATTCCACTATGAACATGGGTAAATATTTCCATAGATTTTATCATTGTATCTTCATATAATCAATGTGGGATGGATGGAATATTGGATATCGTTTATCTAATAATAAAATAATCATATTTAATACATGTTCATGAGATGAATATGGTTGATCAATTTAGGTAATTGATTATACAATAGATCATGTGACATCATGGGATTCTATATGAGGTTGTATATTCTCAGGACCCAATGTTCAGTGCTATACTTTTTGAAGGTTTACACAATTCTATTGGATTGATGATTTGGTTATGAATGGGTTATAAATCATTGAATGATGGATATAAAAAGTATAAAATCTAGTTTTTAAGGATATAATCATGGTGTTTGTTCTTAGTTTATTAGAATATTGGGGAAATAAATTTCATTCAGTGGAGTTATAATAGAATAATGGCTAAAAATCCATTATGATGATTTTTTATTAGGAGTATTTTTATGGGAAGCTATGTAGATATACATTATTATGGAGATATTCGGGAGATTAATCATTAAATGGTTTTAGTTTTCTTAAATAGTTTGGAAATATGGCACAGTTGATCTAAAAGAAATTGGTTATGACATAGAGTTTCCAGAAATCATATGGGGACAATATTCATTCAAAAATGGAGTTTGATCTTTGTGATTGGGTATTTATATAGTTTCACCTTTTAGGGAACATTTTTGTATGGGTACAAATGTTTTGAGGGAACTATATTTTTTATCCCCATTGAAATAATTGGATGACTAGGAAAGGGGACCTAACAATACAACATTCAATATAGTTCTAATTATATTCATGATGTGTTTCAAATTTACTATCTGAGGAGGTATGTTACAGATCCTTATAAGGTTATTTTATTTGAGGATGTAAATCTAATAACTAATAGTGCTTCACTTAAATATCAAGGTTACATTTTTTATTGTCGAGAGAATGAAATAATTAGTAAAATGATTCCTATAATATGAGTTTCGTGGAAGTACATATGCGATATAAAAAATAGTAATTAGACGAAATTGTTCATGAGGAGTTAGTGGCCATAATATTTGGTGATTTAAGAAATATTGGGTCTTTTTAGGGGAAATTGATTTTATAATTGGATGATTATGACACCTGATTTTTCCTTTCTATTAGAGAGTTTTACAAGATTTAATGTTTCTCCTTTTTCGGTGTGTTTTCAAACATCGTAGGGATTGAATGAATTTATTTGAAAATAAGTTATAATGTTTGGGGAAGTTATTTTTTTTAAATTAATGGATTCTGGGTAAAAATGTGTCAAATTCCATAAAGGTTTCTCTAAGAATTTAGAGAATCAAGAAGGTGGTTTTTGACCTTGTTAGGAAAACATGAATGTTTTCTCCCTATAATGTGATTACATGTCATGTAAATGTATTAAACGTCACTTAATGGTTTCCATGTATAATAATAAAATCTAGGTAATGTAGTGATGTTTATATACCATGTACATTTTTTGTCACAACATAGAAATAATAAAATCAGTATTGTATAAAAAATTTGACAGTTTTTCATTGTTTTCATGTTTCATGGAATTCATGTTGTGTAATTTTATTACACCACAAATAAGTATTCTTGATTTGGTTTTTTGGGTTGTGTAAGGTTTTTTATTCTTAAATTATTAATGGATCGTAACTCTCAGGGCCATGACAATAATATTGGTGTCATGGGAGATCTCCTCCTTGTCAGGGTCATTCATTCTTCAATCTATTATCTAGGTTGTTGAGTTGTACCTCTCTATATCTGATTTCCTTCTAGTAAATAATTTGTATGTTCTTCTCTAATTTTTTTTGTATGTTTATGTTATTGGTGCCTAATCAAATAGTTTTTTTATCAATCCATGGTAGTTTCATATTATGAATTTCATTTCCAATGTTTATCTCTTGGTTTCCAATCACCTTTTAGTAATGAATCTCGGTTAATACCCTTTTATGGTATTTTTTCCTATATAATTCACTAATTTTTTAAATTTCTTTTAAATATTAATTATTGTTTTTAACAATGTTTAATTTATTTTTCATTTCAGGGTATTTCATAAAATGGTTTCTGTTATTAAATGGGTATACCATAAAAATATATTTTCTTTATTTTGAAATTGGTTGTCAAACATTAAATGAGATATCGTTATCTTTGAAAATGATTTATAAATTTTTGATCAATTTATTAAAATGTATTTTAAAATATTATAACTTTCGAAACATTTGGTGAATAGGGAAATATGCATAGGAATCAGAAGATTGTGTGGAACTACTATTGGTTGCATTATTGACATTGAAATAAATTTGTAGGACTCAATATTGATTGGATGCATATTTTTAATTTGATTACATCACAATTTAGTACTTATATTCGTTTTCCTATATGATAATGATGAAAAGATAGTGTTCTAGGTCATTTATATATATTTTACACATGGTGATTTTTACCATGGAATAATTCACATATGTTTTTATATGAGGATGTTTCATATGTAATTACTAGATGGTATTTCATTGATTTGTCAATACATTCATACCATCTGATTCGTGAATATTTATTCCAAGTTAATCACATCAAATTTTCAAATTTCTATCACTAAGAATATGAATGGGCTTGGGAATCCAACTGGAAAAATTATTTAAAAATATATTTGAGATTTATTGAAAATGATTAGTTTGAATATTTAGTTTTAATTGATTGAAATATTGATTTATTGTAGTTATAACTTTTAAAGAATCTAAAAGTCTATCAAACTGGAAATTATGCCTTAAACCTACTATTACCATTTTTTGGTTATGGATGTCATATATCAGGATATAAGTGAAGGAATTCTAGTCTTGCATCATGTCACTTTCGATTTTTTTATTTCCTTCATAAACTGGTGGTTTAGAGTTGACTGTTGGTAACATCAATATTTTTAAAACAATTAGGTTTATCATGTAAAAGTGATGAAGTTTTATGAACCCATGTTATATGTTCCATGTTTCACTCTTATGAATGAAATGAAATCTTATGAAGGGTGCTCCCAGATCGCACTCCAATGCATTGGGTAAAGATTAATATCATGGTACGTCAAGTAAAATGAGGTTTTACTTATGAGGAATTAATTGATTATATATTTTTACTCTAAAATTTATCTAGATCTTGTGATTCACATGTGGATCATCCATGATAATATTTGAGGGGAGGAGTTATACGGTACATGTTTCTATAGCGGAATCTAACTTAAGGAAATTTATTTTCATTGACATATTGTCTCTATGGATGGAGTCCATATTTATCCTGAAATAAAAAAGTGAATCCACCTTTGGGGTTTTCCTACAATAATAACTAAGTTATTTAGTTTCATTGGTTTGGTGGTTTCTATCAAAATTTCATTCAATATTTTGTGAAATTGGTTATCCCGTTAATGATGCTTACATGTCATGGGATTAAATTCACATGAACAAAATAATATAAAGAATGTTTTGAAGAAATGAAGGCAAGATTAGTAAATGGTATTACCTTTACATATCAATTCGGAATCGATTTATTTGTGATTAATAGTGACCCATAATTGAATTTAATTGTGTGGGTCCTTACAAAGTATTAAATTATTATTTCTTATGCCTTAAGGTAGTTAAAAACTCAACAATAGAACTATATAACTATTGATCATGAGTTATCAGTGATAATCATTTATCTAAAGATATAGATCCACTATATTTAATGTGAAATATGGGACATATATATAGTTTTTCGTTGTTTTAAATATATTTTATCATAGAATGAACTCAATATGAGGAAATGATGCTTTCTTGAGCTATCCAAGGTTTACAATTTCTCAATACACTACCCCCCAAATAAGGAATATATAATGGATGGTAATTTGATCCTGATGGATAATGGAGTTATAAAAAATGATAATTTAAAGGTATTGTAATGTCCCAAATTTTTCTATTTATTTTTTTTAAATATTGAATGGGATAAATTTTAGATTAGTAGCTAAGACAACAAGCTATTTTAAGACCGAGTGATCCTAGATTAAATGAATGAAATATAAAAAGAATATATTAAATAGTTCAGATGAGTAGTTTTCTAGAAAAATTGGATTTCTTCTAAGGGGGTTCCCATATTATAAATCCAATGGAACCATTGTGTTTATAGAAGTGAATTTACCCTAGTAGCTAACTAACATCCTTGATGTAGGTCTGCCATCAAATATAGTTTTCGAGTATCTATGTAATGATATATTTAATAATTTTTTTTAATTTTTATGTAGTGAAAGATTTTTAATTATCCTTTTGGTAGGGATATAGGGATAGGTTAGTAACCCCAGAATCTCTTGGATTGTCTGAACTTGACTTAGAGGATTCTCTTGATGACAAACAATGACCGAAGTTGGATCGACGATCAGCAGAAGCCATTTATGATGAATCTCTCCAACAAAAATGATATAGTGATCAAACATATTTATAAAATGATCTAAACCTGAGGTAGGGAAATATGATTTTAATTCATTCTTTATCACTCATTGAATCAATGATGAACACAGATCCATCCATTAATAGGATGGCCTATTGTTCAATTGTTCTGGAGGCATGGGTTTTTTTCATGTTTTATTTAGGGATAATTTTGAATATTGTTTGATTTAAATTTATGATTATTCTTAGGGTAATGGATAGAGGCCCCAATGAACAAATGAAGAGGTTCTATTCCTAGTATTGTTCCTTGTCAATAATCATAATGCTTTTTCCCACAAAATATTCATTCTTTGTGGGAAATGAACGCATGATCGAGGACCCTTTGATTCACAGTGTAAAGATCCACGATTTTAGATTCCTTGTTTAGATGAACAAGAAGAGGAACGACACCGATGGTCAATGTTGGATCAAAAAATATATGGAGATATTTTTCTTCAAGCATTTTTTATGTGTGTGGTCGTAATCATGTTTCAGATCTGATCAATGGCAGAAAACTAATCGATTTGGTGCTATGACAATGTGGTGACCTTGGATCTTCTATATCTAGAAAAATAGATCGACATGTTGAGAACCAAAATATCTCCCATTGATCATGGAGGAATAACAGCAGTTCTAGAAAATCCCAATGGACACAAAATTTATTTTAGAATACATGAAATTTTTTAACCACTGAGCATCCTTCTGGTTTTCAGGAAGTTGTAAAGTGTCACACAGTGTTTTACCCTTATCATATAGTGGGTGGGACCATCCATGAAGATCAGCATATATTATGGGAGTTTCATAAGCACAGATTGATGTACATGGACTTCCTATATATAGTGTACCTTTCCACACAACCATACATAGACCAGATACATGGGTTACCCTATGAACTAGTACACAGGCATGAGAACATGGGTTGATACCACATACATAAGAATAACTAGAGTACATAGGTAGACCATGGATAGTGGGATACAAAATGTGAGTCTTTCTACATGCAGTTTATACCCCTCCTACATGACATGTTCTATTGTCATGGGATGTTAATCATGGGATGTATCTTGGGAAAGGGACATGGTGCGTGACACAACTACACACCATGTAACCCTTCATACATGGATTGAGTATCCTGTCCATTGTGTCTTGGATATGTATCATTTTTTTGGTTCCATTTCTTGTACCTTAGATGCTATGTTGGTACCATTTCAATTTCATAGAAGTATGATTTATTCGATAGGATTTTACTATATTTAATATGGAATACCCTCTAAAAGGCCCATAAAAGAATCATATATCCATTCTCAGTACCTATAAAGAGTCTTGTTATCATTGTGAACTATCCTATAAGACGTCAATACTCTACATAGAAGGTGAATCCATATGATCTATGGTATCACCCTTAGGCCATTGTAGTGATCTTCATTTATGTATCCTGATCTTCCCCACTTGTGGAGTGTGTACTCTATGATCGATTTTATTGTATCTATCTTCAGATCAATTATTTTATCTCTATCATGACAGTTCTTAATGAACATTACTTCTTGGGAAGATGTGATAATTTCTATTATACTCAGGGTTTTTTCCTCTCGAATGCGTTTTTTTTGGAATCACTAGTCTGGATATTAGGTCACAACCATAATCATTACTTAATATTGAGATAAGTCAATAATTTTATTTCAATTCACCTCGATGATCTTTTTAGGTTTAGAGTTATATGGAAAAATGTCACATCTCAAACATAAAAAACCTAAATTTTACATGTAGACACCTCAAATCACTATAATTTTTTCTTAAAACAAAAAATCATTAAGAAGAAACATGGTATCGTATCTTGTTTTAACAACAGAAGATTTAATTGATCCCATCCTTGACTCTATTTTTAATTATGTCCAGTGAAAAGCATTTAAAAATATGGGATAAGAATAAAAATATTAGTAAGGGATACACAAAGAATGAAAACGTATATTCTTGAGATAACATGAAAACCATGAAGACATTATTCTAAAGTAATACTTTTCACCTTTAAAAATTAGCAAATAAACATCACTAAATATATTCTCATTACATACCCTTTTTGTGACAAAAATATTACAATAAAGCACATAGAATGCAACATATTACATATAGAGGTAACATGGGACATAAACATACATAAATGGAATAACCATATGGTAATATTCCACACATATAACTAAATGGAATACACATCCTGTCAACTTCCAAACCCAATTCATTAGAGTTATAATCTAACCACATGTCCTTGGTTTATCACAAAACCACCCATTATATTGTTTATCTCATAACCCCCTGTTATGGTTTGTCACGTAAAACCCCGTCAAATTTTCATGTCCCCATTAATAATCATAACACAGTAAACAAGAGTAATGGAAAAATTAAATTTCAAAAAAAAAATCCACAAGAGGTCAATTGAAGATATAGAAATATTCATCCCATTTCCAAAAACATATAAAAAATTCAATAAAGAGAATTTTGAATAAATGTGTCCCATGAAACTTTGAAACATTGAAATAAATTTTCACTTTAAAACATTGTTGTTCATATAAATAAATTATGAAAAAATCATTTTGAAAAAATGGACATGAAATATATGGTCTTAAAATAATATATCATTACATCATTTAAAATATGTTTATTTAAGGAGTAACTTACCACTTGAAAAACACATCAAAAAATTATTAAGGAATAAAATTAAACTGGACATTAAATATAATGATAATATACTAATTCATGATATAATGAGTCAGAATGGGTATTTTATATAGATTATAGGATACTAAATGTTCATGACAACAAGATATTCCTCAATGAAATGAGATTAAAAAGAAATCCATTACCTCGAGTCTGAATTGTCTCAGTCATTATTTATATTCCAGAACTATAAACATAGGTTAACTTATACTTTCATAAAAACCCGTTTCATGTTTATTTTTCCTTTTATATTATTTTTTACCATGTAATAATAATTATATAATTATTTAAGTTAATATTTTTCGTTTTGTAAATATTCGGAACATGAGTCGGAAACAAACTTGTTTTGAAATAAATTTTTCATGTAGTCAAAATTAGATCATCTCTAGAATGATATTAATGATTTAAATTTCTTATATATATCTAGTATATATGTATTTAGAATAATCCATAATATTTGGAGATAAAAAATAAAATGCCCCATTCATGGAGACGGTAGGCCACACGTACGCATGAACGCTACATTAGTTTATTTGTTATATTAATGGAATGAAAACTAATGATACATAGGTATATTATAAATCTAGTATAAAATAATATTTTATATTTTTAAAATATATATTATGTTTATTTTGTTATTATTCATATAAAGAATTGTTAAAAATACATTACTTTATTACTTAAACAAACATCATTAATAAAAATATAACATGTCATATCCATCCCTAAAATTTGTGGATGGAAACAAATTAATAAATTTATATTTATTTTAACATTTATAATATATTATATTTGAATCCTTTATTAGTGAAGCTGTCGCTGCCTCATATATATGCCAAATTTAAATTTATTTATTTAATGTCTAACAATTATAAATAAAATATACGAATTAATGAAATATTTTTATATATACAATTAAAATTTATATTATAATAGATCAATTATATAAACCTATATAAAAACTGTTTTATTAAAAATATTAATGTTTAGGTCATTTTTTGCTCTTCTTTAAATAATTTGGTATAACATGTCATTATCACTCTCAAGTGGCTCCCAAATTCGAAAATTTTGGCTGAAGGATTATCATGGTCCAATATAAGTCATCCAATATGATTATTACACATTTTATCATTGTTTTATATTATTAAAATATTATCCTCTTATAACATTTCAACATCAACATAGGAATACATCATTTTTAAAATCATTAGTTCAGAGTGTTAATTGTTTCATTTCTTCTGAATGTTTCATATTGGATGTTCTGGTACATACACTTTGATCATGATTCCATCATATATAGAATTAAAACAAAGAAATTTGTATAAAAATAATCATTATATACATATTTATAAACATCAAAATATTAAAATTAGTTACACCATTCGTGGAGAGAGTTTCCCGTACATACGTGAATACATTATTCCAACATCCTAGTGAAAATATGGAAATATATATAAATAAAATTAAATAATAATATTATAATAATATTTATATCATAAACAATCATTATATCTATCATTATATACATCCATGTGGGGAATTTATGGGAAATGATTCATCTTTCTAGTTTCATGTGTTTGTTTACACATACATGCAAGTGATAATTTCAATTCCAATTTGATAGAAAGAAAGTGGGAAATGGTTATAATATCATAATAATGACATATAATTTAATTTATGCTTATTTATTCATAATTTCTTTATGAATGTCATATTTTCACATAAAGTGGTAGAAAAAATAAAATTGATATATCTTTTTTACTGTTTTGACATTCTTTACGACACCTCCTATAGCTTACAACTTATGCCTTGAAAGATTGGTTTTAAGAGAATGAAATGGTATCTAGGATAAATGTAATTATTCCATTAAGGTATTATAATTGGTATTTTTAAATATGAAATTATAATAATATGATAATATGGGAGGATATGAGGTTATTTTTTATATACTGAGAGAGGATAGATAATGATTTTCATAAATTGTTTAAATATAATTAATATATTAATCCAGTATAACGCTTCAATGTGAACATGTATTGAAATATAAGAAAATATAGGGAATATATATATATATATTACCACAAAATATTAGGAAAATTGTTGTGTAATTTTTGACGGTATCACTGAGTCTAACTACCCCCACTTGTAAACCTATTTTAACATTAATTGTGGTAACAAATTTTTTATGTTTTTTCAATTAATCAAAAAAAAATAGAATTGAACTCATTAAATTTTTTATAATGTTATTAAAAATATATAATATATTTATCAAAATATTTTTCTATAAGTTTAAGAATTTAATTTTAAAATAAGATTGAAAAACATAAAAAAATTATGTTTTTAGATAAATGTAATTTTTTCCATAAAACCGAATTTAAATTCATTATGTGTATAGTAATTTATAAAATAAATTTAAAAAATTTTCATTAAATATAAAATTTATATATTTATTTAATAAATTTATAAAAAAATATATATTTAAAAATTTATGACAAAAAAACACCTTTAACACAAAAAAAACGTATATTGACAATGGTGTTTTGATGCCCAAATATATCTTATACCAAAATAATGTATAATTTTGGTCCCTAAGAAATTAACTACATTATATATAATTATATTAAAAATATTATACTTTAATATCAAATTAGAAAGACAATGGTTTTTTAAATTACTTGATTTAATAAAATGAAATGATATTATTACAAAAATCGGTATATTTTATATTCACAACAAAATAATTTTTTAGAAAAATAAAAAAAACTCACCATAATATTTCATTTTCAATTGTATATCAAGAATTATATTATTTTTGTCAAATAAAATTTTAAATTTTAGTATAAATTAATTCAATTTTTTTTCAAAAAACATTAATATTTTTTTGAAGAAAACAAATGTTTCATGTATAAAATGACTACTCAAAACATAATAATTATATATTATGAATTAATCAATACCATTTAATTATATAAAATATTAATAAATATTTACAATGTGGTTATTAATATTAATATAACCATCATAGCTGATAGGATATAACTATAACATTTAAATAATAATATTTTTATAGTATATTATAGTTCGATTAATGACTGTTGTTACAGATAAGAAATCAATCAAGATTTGTACAATTTCGACCAAATATTTTGTGGCATTACATAAATAATGCCATTATTAGGATGTGTAAACAATTATTATTATCATCAAGACATATAATTTCAATCACAATCACTTTTTTCCTATTGTGGATCAATTATATGGCATGGATACACATTATTTAATATGATATTTACCAATAAAATCCTTACATTTCATTATTAAAATCCCTTATAAATTATTATTCATCCATAAAAGAATAAATTATTATAATGTTTATAAACTAAATGTATTATTAATTTGCTTCTTGGAAAATCATTTCAAATAATCAATTCAACCATGATATTATCTTCATCTATCAATTCATAATAACTGAGTTATAATTTAGTTCATATAATAAAAACTTTTAATTATAATTCCATAGCTAAACATATTTTTTCCATGAATCTGTGGATGATTTTATGATTGTTATATTATTTTTAATATTTTAGGCTATCATTTATATAAATATTATTCGTCTCCACATCATGATCAATAAAGGTTATGTGAAAAGCAAACATATAAATTTGTTGAACTGCAATTATTGAGTTAACGATTAATCTTTGGAGATAATATGATGTCTTGGTTTCCAGGCATAAGTATATGATAAATTATATATTATCCTTGTTAACATTTTTTCCTGATATATTGGGGAAAATATTTCTTAATATGATTGTGAAACCTTGGTAATGAGATATTAAATTATGTCAATGTTGCTCAAATTATTTCTTTTCTATTGTTTTTTACTAACTCAAACATTACATATATGTAATGATAATTACCTTATTTATTGTATTGAATTACTATTGATCCCAAAAATATTTATAATTATTCCATAATAATCATATGTCTTTACCTTATTTAATACACAACAATAGTATTTTAAAAAAATATTTGAATATAAATCCAAAAAGTTTCCTCTATTTTTTAAATTATAAGATATCAATATTATAAATAAAATTAGAAAGATTATTTATGATGTATGTTTATGAGGAATTATGATATGAATATTTTAAAAATTATTAAATTTTCTTTCCTTTAGTATGTACCCAATTTTTATAGGTATATGTTTTTTGTCATATTAACCATGAAATTTTATAGTTACAATAAAATGTAAGTAATTGTAAAAGCATAGTTAAATATGTGGTTTTGTGGTATTTTTTGGGGTTTACTTTGTTTTTATGTTTTTTTGATTGAGTGAGTTTGTGTATAAAATATATTTCATTAAATGGATTCTGATCCAAGATGATTAAAAACCAAAATATTCTATGAATTTCTTACGAAGTAGTAGAGGAAAAACGATATTGAAATATATCCAATTTTATAAAGATAATACCCTTTAATATATAGAACAAGGAGAATAAATTAATATTCGTATAATTTATTTTATTATTTATATGCTCATGGATTGAAAATTTTAATAGATAAAAAGGTAAATAACATTTAATACATGTTTTTTCTACATTAAGATGAATTCATAGAGTAGGTTTCATTTTTATGTTATGTCTTGGTTTAAAAAATTCTAATAGATATTGAAAATCATACACAGACTATATAATGAAGATTTAAAATATTTTTATTAAATATTTTTTAATTAACTTTTTAAATATACAATTTATGACTTCATTTTTATGTATTAGTCATAGTAAAAATGAATTAAATACATTTTAATAAAATTTATTGAAGTGGGTATAAAATTAATTTTGAAAATGGTTGATATTTTCTAGTACATAAATTAGGTGTATTTAGTAGATTAAATCATTAATTAATTCATTTAATCTTCCTAAAGGGAGAAAATTAAAGTTTTATATTCTTATTCTGTTTTTTAGAAGATTCATATCTCTTCATTAAACAATGCTAATGTTGTTTAAGAGATTGGGTTATTTATGTATTATAAACTCCATCTATGGATTTAAATAAAACATTTCAATTAAAATTATATATATATTTCTTTTCCGTAGCCATAAAAATAATTTTCTACATGTACTATTGTTATTGAATGTATTGGTGATATTTTCATTAATGATCTAGAAAATGATTCTTATCATTAAATATAAATAACAAAAATTTTCAAATTATATTTAGCATTATTTTAAAATATAATAAGGTCTAGGTTCATCTGACAGTGATTAGAAATAAATTTGGTTAATGTATATTTTTTCTAAAAAAATTATTTTATGATATTGAATAATATAGAATATAATAATTTATTTTGATTATTTTTTATGAAAATGTTTTTTTGTACTAGACCATTCAATATTTTGTGTATTAGTTGGTTTTTCAGGAACTAGAGTTATTATTCTTTAATTAATTCCTAAATAAATATATGGCATGTAAAGAAGGGTGTTAATGATCCCAATATATTGAAAACTAGTGTATGAGCATAATGAGTACTCATTGGGAATGCTTTGTTCTATCCTATAATAATTAAAATGAATCATTATTCACATAAGAGACCCTTCCTAGCTCATCCCTATATTGAACATATATGAAATGCGAAATAAATAGTTTAAAATATGTAATAAACCAGAAAAATTATCAAAAAATTAAGAATCTATGACATATTCAAATAATAAAAGTACGATGCAACAAACCATAAAAGAAAACCCATGGTACAAAAAAGCTAAAATTGGTAATACATTCATGGTATAATTAACAAAATAAATAATAATAAAATGAAAAAAGTGAACAACTGTCTAATCATGTCCCATGGTAAAGGTCCAACAACATTTCCAATCTTATTACATAATCGACGAGATAAAAGGAGTCCCATAGAAATTAATTTAACAAAAAAACTAAAATATATATAACCATGATAAAAAATTATAGGAGTTATCCTCTCCAAACAGTATTCATAATCAATAAAAGTAAAATTATTTTATGGTAGTTTAAAAAATTAACATTGAAAAGTAATATTGTCATTTTACTTGTCACAAATCACATGTAACCATAATTTAAATTCATTTCATTCCAAAAATATTTTTTATCTTATCTAAAATAAATACAATCATTGTATGTATTTATAAAGGAATATAAATTTATAATAAGGAAACCATTTGATTATAAACAATCCAATATTTTACAATTTAATAATAAATGAAAAATAACCCATTAATGTTGTGTTTATTGAAGAAAATAATTTCATAATACTATAACACCTGTAAATAACTTGTGAAAAAAAGGAAAAATAACTGGAAATAGAAGAAACATGAAAAAGGGAAACAAAAAAAATATAAAATGTAATAGAATCATCCATGGAAATTGAAATAGTTAACTAGTATAAAATTATAAAATATAGTTATCTAAATATACAGAATCATTATAGGACTTGCCCAATTGATCTAAGGTCAATGAAACCTAAGACCCCATACCATCTTTATAATTGAACCAATTACAATTAACTATTAGAACGTCCCTATACAGAATATTATAAATTATTAGTGAAATGGGGAAAATCATAAAGTGACAACATATTAATATCGTAATCATGTAATGTTAGTGATGTAGTGTGGTCCAAAACTAGGCAAGGCACTTCATGCACAATAGTAGATTTCCTAGAATGTAATAAATAAGATCTTGAGATTCATATATTAATTAAAATGATGTAAAAAATATGTTAAGATTCCAAAAAATTAAAATATAAATGATTTATTATTAAACCACCAACAAATTTCAGATTAATTCCTAACTAAACTATCCCACTTTTAATCAAAACACCACATTTTTAAAATATTCATCAATATCAAGGTTTAAATAGTCTAGGGATGAGTCCTAACAACTTTATTAATGTTATAATGAGACCATTGATTACTTATTTAGAACATTAAACATGAAATGATTTTAATTTTTTTCCAAACATTCATTAAATCCTTTAAATAATGTCTTCATACAGGAAAAACAATCTATTAAAAATTACAGTTTGATAGCTTCAATGTGACAAATTTAATCCAAAATAAAGCACAATTATATGATAAACACCATATAGTAACTTAACAAAAATCCCGAGATTCTTTTAAAATATCACTTTAAATTGTAATAATCGAATATATTAGTCCTAAAACATTCACTAGGAAATTCTTAACCATGAAATTTTCTCTAAGAAAGAGTTATTATAGGATTAGAGAAATGAAATCCTTCTTAAATATATTTTTTATTCATAAAACAATTCATTGGAAGAATAAATATCATTTAGTATCCTTCATTCTATAATTAGACATTTAAAATGTGTTTCACCCAGGAGATATCATTGGAACACAATATTACAATTTATTCATAGTGAAGATTTAATGGAAACCCATATTTATAGAATGACATCCCTCAACCCCTAACTCCATCTTATGTTTTTGATCACTCAACACCCTCAATCTCATCATGCGGTGGACAATATGGGTGAAGGTAGGTGGAAATAGTTTGGATGAGAAGGGATAGAGTGTGTAAATATGTCGAAATGGTTGGTTATCAATGAACTAAGCTCCTCACATTTAGCTATCTTAACATGAAATAAAATCCAAACATAAAAAACTGGAGAACAATCCTAAATAATAATTTCCTCTTATTATATAAATTCCGAGAAATAGTTATCCATAATGATGGTGTTTTGATATCATTGAAAAAAATAGATGAATATAAACATTACATCAATTATAAAAAGAATGGATTCAAATTAATAATGAAAAATTACATCACCCAAAAATTATTCCATAGAAATGAACTAGGGATCCCCATTAGTTGTGAGTCCTATATATTTTTAAAAATATCTCCATGTATTCCCCTTTATGTCTCAGGTAAATGTTGATACATTACCAATGACCAAATATATTTATTTTTCCCTTAGTTAATCATCATTTGTTATTCTCAATAAGATACTACAAATTTTGGTTACATATTAAGAAATATTTCCCATCATTTTTTGTATAATTTTGTATATAAATTATATTTTGAAATATGTTAAATAATTTTAATCTTTTTTTATCATACTGATAATTAACTAACTATAGACTAAACAAAATTATCATTTTAGTGGGTTTCATTAATATTCTTGAATTATTTATAAATGTAATTACTGTTTAACATGTGTTGAAATGTAAAAATAATTTGGAAATATGCTTAATATTCATGTTTTTGTAGATTTAATTATATTTTACATAATAAGAACAAATGATACATTGGTTATGTTTTCTTATAACATTATCTATGTACTCTATAAGATGTACACCATTGAGGGAAAAGGAAAATTTATCAATAATAGATTTTAAGAATGTTAATTCTGTAGAGAATCAGGAATTAAAAAATTCAAATATCGGAGAATTCATATGTATCATTTTTGAGGACTGGTTAGTGATGCATTTTAGATATTTTTTTAATAAATTTTTGGTGATACATGATGTTTTTTATAATATATTATCTATTTTTAACATCCCACTCTTTCACCAAGTTGAAGAAGGTGGTAAAAATATAATTCTAAACCATATAGATACACATTATATCATTATTTTTAGAGAATATATATGTTAGTTCATTACATGAGGTTATTTAATCTATTGTGGTTCTTATATCTAAGAATATGAGAATTTTAAAAATGAAAAGAAGTTTAATTGATGACGTAATTTTGAAAGAAATTTGGGTTTTTATGGAAAAGAAGGTGAATACCAAAAAAGAAAGTACATACATAACAAAATTTTGTTTAAAAAGTGAAGAAAGAGGAAGAAGGTGTCTCACCAGGAACTATTCCACAAATTTATAATGGGATGTGATGTGAGTGAGAGTTACCAAGTACCTCATCATGATAAAGTCATTCTCAGTACACTTCTAATATTTATAATCTCTCTAGAAGATCAAAATATAATTCACAAAGAACTATTATGAGCATAGGATTAATAATATTTACATGTTCTAAAATTTGAAATGTATCCTATTAAAAATAGGATATTATATTTTTATTTAATGTAAAAATAATATATGTGATGATGTAGAATTAGATGTGGTGAAAGTCTATTCAAGAGGTCATATAGGTATAATTGGAAAAATTAAAGATTAAGGGATGGAGATACAGGAAACTAGAAATATGGAATGAATATAGACCAAAACCTGGAATCTATCCCACTCATGGAGATTCCTCAATTGATCTTCCCTTTATCTTATAAATTTTTATTCCCTTTAGAAATGTATATTATTTTTCCCATATACACATTTAGTATAGGATTGTTTTAGTTCTAGTCATACATTTAGTTATAGTGATAGTTTTATATTCTACAATTCTTTTATTTTTGGTTTCCCTATTTGTGCCTCTTAAATTCACATGGTTATATAAAAATAACACAAGAATAAGTTCTTATGGTGGTATGATGTTGTTATATTGTTTCATATCATTTATTTCATCACATTTCAGTTATGTATTTATGGAGTTGTGGGATATCACAAGGATTTTAAGGTTTCTCACTTTATATGGGGAATCTCAATAACCTCATTAAAATATCAGTTGAATCATTCTCCCTCCCTTCTATAGGTCCAAATTTCATAAAATTATATTTTTTATTATCTCAAGGGATATTAATTATATGATTTAGAAAGGAATAATAGTGGTGTCTTGTTTATATTCAAGAAATTTCCATCACATTACACTATGGAGGAGGTGGGAGCTGGTGTGCCTATGATTTTTTTGGAGGTTCACTAAGAGTTGAAAACTATGTTTATGTTGGTGATTAATAAAATTTTATTTAGAGGATTAACAATCCATCTTAATAAAGAAAATTAGATAATGAATTACTCGTGACATCATAATGAAGGATTGTCACATTTACCCACTATTACTTCTATAGGGTTTTTTGTTGTATTGTTTTTCATACATATACACTATAGAAACAATCCAAAAACATATGATTATAAAATAAAGAAAAAACATTAAAAATATAAATAGTTGATTAATAATATTGGAGAAGAGGCTTAATATACTCCACAGATATGACCATAGTTAGTCACATAATAATGCATTATAGGTACCAAAATAATTTTTCATTGTGAACCTATGATAGTTGTGAATCTATTATAGAGGTGATACACGAAATACATAATTTATAATAGGTTCATGTATGTCATAAATGTGTCATTATGTATTCATAAATATCCAGGATAAATTATATTTGGATTCAGAAGGTTGAGTCTATGTCCTTCCCTTGACAAAAAGGGCAATAGATCATTGGAGTGAATTTATCTTGAAAATGTAGTTTTGTAGTGGAGGTACAAAATTTATAGAAAAACATATATTGTTTTTTTATATCTATAAAATTTATTTTTCAACTAATTGAGATTACATCATAGAGTAATTTTAAAATCACACAAAATATGTCCTTATAATGTCAAGATCACTATAGGTAGAATATATAATGCCTTGGGATTTGAGGTGTTATAGGACTAAGAATTTTGTTATGTGTCCTTCTGTGGGAATATGCTTGATATAGAATTTAATAAGATGGGTCCCCATGAGGATTATATAAAATGTAAAATGACATGTATTTTATAGAGATACATAATTTGGGTGGTTTTGAAATGAGGGGGGATTCCATGGTGTCTTGTTGGATAACCAACATATCCTCAGGGACATTCCCCAAGCTAAGATGGGATACAATTGTGTCTCGGGTATTTGACACCCAATATACTGGTTATCATCAAACATTACTTTTTTAATTTTTATTATCTAGGATATCATATTCCTCCTTAGGTTATGGAGACAAATTCTGTTTTCTCTCTCATGCCTTCTATATAGCTAACACAAGATTCTTTATCCTGAGAATGTATCTACATTTACTAAGTTTTTTCTATAGAATCCTCTCTATATATACAATTCCATCAAGGAATATTTCATCAATAATCATCTAATAATTATTAAAAAATCAATTTATGGTACTATAATGTTAAGAAAATGTTTATAAGAGTAAAATAATTAGTTTAGAGAATTTTTACATTAACATATAAATAATATTAAAATATTGAAAATGTTATATTTTCCAATAATATGTGAAACTATAGGGCTATAATCATAGAATCACAACATATAAATATGAAAATTTCGGTTTGAATCACTCCAATGCACTTAATTTGTTTAACCTATTGGAAAAAAAAATTATCCACAATCACCTCTACACAATTTTTTTCAGAATTATTTTACTTACAGAGAAGTTATGTAAAAGATAAATGAATATTAAATTAAATGGTATGGGTTGAATTATTATTTTAACATGAAACACTTAATTATATCCACCTCCATGACTTTTGTAACCCCATTTTATGCACCAAATTCTATGATAAAAACAGATACAACTATCTAATAAATAATATATCCCCTCTTTATCATTGTTCAGTTCCCCCCTTATTTTCCATCACCCATATCCACAAGGCATATATTATATTTCTTCCAATCCATGTATGTTTATAAACCTTAGTATAAAACTACATAAAATTTCAAACTATGTCATTCCAAATAGTAAACATCCGCAAAAGTTAATTTTAACAACAAAGGGATGGTAGTTCTATTCAGACAACCATTACTCATATTTCTCAAACTCTTGTTAATTTCTTTTATTTTTAATACACACATGCATAAACTATACTATAGTTTCCTAGAAATTCATTAATTGGATCAAAACTACTAATTTTAGGTTTTTTCATATGATTTATCAATTTCCCAATCATTTTAACCCCAAAGTTTTGTTTCTCTATAGTAAATGGTTCACCCAAACTCATATTAAAAAATATTGTTTTTACATGTCATACCAATATCCACCTAATACACTCTTGATTATGTTTAATCCTTCAATTTCTGTTCCAAGAGATTCCAATTCATCATTGGTTATTTACAGAGATGAAAATTTACATGAAACTAGTTAACCTCAAAGTCTATATAAAAACACTCAAAATAAAACACATACACAAACTTGAAAACCTATTATAGGATTATAACTCACCCACAGATGGATTGGTATACCACTCATTAACAAATGAAAAATAAAAATTGTAGGGGAGTATAAATTTTTTTAATGACTGACACAAATGAGTTATTGGTTAATATATTCTTGAAATAAAACCTTATCTACTAACATTTTAACTTCTATAAATAAGAGAAACAAATTTAATATTTTATTTGATAGTAATATAATTAAAGTTATAACTATGATATTATATTTTGAACCCCCCAAGTAGGTAATATATTTATATGGCCTCCAACTAGGTAGTATTAATGGGTATCCAAAATTAGTTCATGAGTTTAGTTTTTATGGTAAGAATAACCAAATTTCCTTTATTATATTCCACATCCAAAATATTTCGATTCACAACTCAACTTTAGTTGGCTAAAAACAATCTTCTCTTCAATTGTCTAAATCTCGGTCTCCTCCACCTATTTCTATTCACTTATGTCTTGAATATTATTCTAGGGGTATAAAAATAAGAGGTTTCTAAATATCATTATCTTGAAAATATTCCCAAAATTATATGGCTTCTCCATTATCATTATATATGGACAACATAATTAGTGTTGTATAAATAGTATTAATAGGGAAGTCAGTGAATAGGCCGAGTTAAATTAAAATAAATTATGTTTAATTAAAATATTAATTTCACACTTAATAATTTTAATATGTAGTTTTATCTACATTATAATGGCCACTTGGGACTCTTGTTTTAGTTCCACTTTATGTGTATATTATATTTTCATTAATCTCCAGGTAAGATCAATGGTTCACAAAATGGAGAAATTTAATATTATCTATGTAAATAATCAATTAAAATTCAATAATGTTAGATTAAATTATTTCATGTTATCATTATCCACAATAATTTGATCATTTATCAACACATCATTTTCTTCATTATTCCTCGTGATTTTATGTTTTTATAAGTGATGGAAGGTTTTCAGTACTTTATATCATTTCCTCAAATTCATCCACCATATTTTTTTCTTATTATTTCCTAAAAAATGAAATATATATTAGTCATTATTATTTATTGTTTCATATAAGAGAGTCACTTAGTTTTTCCCCCACATAAACAAATACTCTATATATCATAAAAATATTGGTTATATCCCATGAATACGTAAATAGGAATTACAATTTTAGTAATATCCTCTAGAATTTGTATATAGAGGTTAGCTTATAGATCATAAACTAGTTCCTTCTTTAAATCCTCATGTTCTTCAACCTGGAATATGATTTTGGAAACATCTTTCACCACAACAGAACGATATTATTTTTCCAAAAAAAATTCATTGTGTACTTAGAGGTACTTCAGTATCATTGAAATATTTTTCCTTATCTCTTATATATAATCCTTAAGATATTTTTAATAGGTACTTTATTCCTAATAATAAACATCTTAATGAAAGTTGGTGTATTTTTCCTATGAAAAATAAAAAACTAAATTTTTATTAATATTAGTAGGATTTTCTTAAAAAAATTCATTAATTCCAACACATATCATTCCTCAGGAATGATTCCAAAGTGTTACGAGACCTTTTTTAAATCCAAATTCACTAATAATTTCTCATCCTCCTAGTGAAAAATAGTGACTAAAAAAGATCATCATCCAAGTATCCATGTTACTTGATTCAATGATATTCACTTTTGTTGAAATATTCCTCTATTTATATCTCAAAAATAATTGGAATGTATTCTATAGTGGAATAGAATGTATATTATGAAAATGCAATGTATATGGAGTATAATAACATAGAATAAGATGAAATGGATTTATCCTAGGTATCGCTACAAGGAAGCCTATATATATTTATTTTTTTCATAAAATTCTTCATTTTATAATGTTGTATCATTTGATTTCCACTTTTCTCTTCATATATAATTAAAAACCAATACATCTTGGAGAGTCCATCGTAATCTAGATTCCACTTCTCCCCTGGTGAAGAGTTAGTGATTAACAGAAAATTCAGTATGTAATCCCCAGAATAAAAAACTCCCTCAAATGTTATTCCTTAATCAACATCCACAATCCCATCATATATTATAGATTCTTGGTCAAGGTTGGTATAAATGGGATTTTATAATATGAAATGAGGTAGTAAATATATAGATGTGGTAGATCATTTATAAACAAAACTCATTATATCTAATTTTCTCACCATGAAATGAAATTGAAATATAGAAAATTGATTTAGAATATTGAAACACCTCAACCAATGCCAAGATCAAGTCCTAATTTCATTTCTCCCACATCAGAAAATTTTGATATCACATTGATGAAAAATAGAGATTAAAAAGAAGGATATGTTTTTATTTACACCAGAATTAATATAGAATTTTAATGAAACTGAAGAAAAACATATTTTAATCCCATCAGTGGGAACTAAGAATCTCTTTTTTCTATTAACCCTACCATCCCAATTTAAAAGTAAACCCTACCTTCACCAAAATGACTTTGGTACCCATTTTATGTGAATAAGTGTTCCCAAATCACACTAAAATAGGGGTTGAATTATGGAGTCAACAATATTCATGTATTATTTTATCATTTTCCAACATTTTTGGAACATTTTAAACCTACAATAATTAATTACACATCAAAAAAATTAAAATATATATAAACTACGATAATACATTAAAATTGTATGTGGCTCACCAATAAAAGATATGTTCATATATCACAGACTAACAATGGTTCATTATTCCCAAATACTCAAATATTCTTTAGATTTATTGATACAAATTCTATTTATGGTCACCTTATTCTAAGATCACATTATTTTCAATTAATATTACATATTATTTTGTTACCTACCTCTATTCACTATCTCCAACTACTCATTCCCTCATCACTTTATATTGATGTCTTTTCAATTAAAAAATATGATGATAAAATTGAGTAATAATTTCAATCACTATATTAAAACTCTAAATACACTTGTGTTTAGGTTTTATGAAAAAACAGGATTTCTACATAATGTTTTTATTTTATACTATTCCCCATGTATGTTCTATTCAGATATGTAATTTTTTTCACAATTATGCCTTGTGTTCAAGTTCTTCAAGAATATTTTTCATACACATAAGCTTTGTTCCCAAATTTTCAGCCATATTATTTCATCTTGAAAATCAAAATTGTATGTAAGTTATTTGTGGAATTAATCTTACTACCTATGTTATTCTTGATTTTTTCTACATTTTACAGTTGATGATATTATTCATATTTTTAAAAAATAATATATCAACTATACTATACACAAAATAAGATATTAAATATACTTTCCCCAATTAAAAAAGATTCGTTCACTCTCATAATCCTTTATATGACACTCCCATGTCAATGTGGTATATATTATTTGATGATTTTTGGTATCTTTGACATTTTTATTAATCTTTAGGTTTTTTAAATTATTTTTTTCCTTTTACATTTCTATAATTCTACTCTATATTAGTTATCCCCATTATATAGATTGGTCACACTATAATGGGTGTTTTGGGTTGTATGTTTCTTTGTTACAATGGATGAATTTGGAATATTGGTAAGTTTCACTATAACAATTTCATAGGATCCTATGAATAGGTGTATTTCAATTTATAGTTCTGGAAAATGAATTTGGATATTAAATGAATTGTAAATTCATACCATGACATAACCCATGAAGAAAGTAGATAATTCTACCCAGATAAGAGGTGGGAACCTCTCACTATAACGGATGGTGTTAGGTCTCATAGGAATGCCCATGGGGTTTTTCCCTTAATGAGGGAATGATTTACCATATCTCAACATTGATAGGGATACCATGATAATATGAATCTTATGTGGAGGCATATCTCTCCATGAAAAGAGAGAATATTCTTTGATGTTTTTGTTTGAGTTTTAGTTTAGATAATTTTATCTTTTATCTTCATACAAGTTTTTTCGATTTTCCCCACTTTTCATCTGAATTTCATTCGTATGATGCTTGAGAGGTCAATGTATATCCATCATAATTCCTCCTTGTATTTTGGAACCCCATTCTATAATAATGTGTTTCACTTTATGGTAAAAACATCTATTCTTATTATCATAACCACCCACACTTATATTTCCCTTATTATTTCATTACATGGAAAACATGAACACCAGATGGGTGAATTTAATTTTTTAGAAGGCATATAATAATGAGGATTTAGTTATTTTACGGTGTGTATCGGTGGTTTCCTTATGATTTTCTCTCCCTAAATCGATTATTAGTGGTTTCACTTGGATGAGTTTGGAGTTTTAATGTGATTTATTAATTTAAAAATTATATTAAATGTTGGGGATTTTAAAATATATTTCTTGTCAAGTTATATACATGTTTTATTCTCATTATGGGTTTGAAAATGTTTTTAATAATTTATAAACATATTATTTATTATTTTTAATTTATATCATAAAATTATTTAGAACTTATTTTGTGTATTTTAGTTATTCATGAAAATTCATTTAAGGATATTTTGAAATGATTTTATTGATAAAAACAATTATCCATATTTCGATTTCTAACGTAATTAGCCCATGTAGAAAAGATTCTTCAGAAAAAAAAATTTTTTTAAATTGAATCCTAATTATTGAAGGTGGTGTTTTTAATGTGTTGAATCTCAATTGGTTTTCAAAGAATGTTAAAAAAATGGAATTCTATGTTGAACTCAAAGTCCCATTTGGAACATAATGAAAAAGAATTCAATTTTTTCATGACATGGATGGTTTTATACCTTTAATATTCAATACATATAAAAAATGTAGTTTTCAATTTATTACATTTATTTCTTCATTATAATAGCACCTAATCATTAGACCCTTGTATTGTTCCTTGTATATAATTTCCCCCTTTATAGGAGGTGAAATTAATAATTAATATTGAATATTATTCATCTGAAAGGGGTTTTTTAAAGTGAAGGTGTATTAGGTGAGATGATATTTATTTTAATGGTTTATTTTCTAGTAATATGATGACCATTTTTCATCCTTATCTTCTTAATTTAACTTTAACGTGTCATGGGAACCTCGGTAACAACCTGATAGTGTTAATGTATCTCATAATATCTTCATTTGATATTTTTATAATTACCCACAGTGTTAGGTATTCAATTTATAATTATGGGGGTATTATTTGTCTATGGTCTATAATCATATAAAGCATATAGATTAAATTTCCAGTGCTAATATAATTGAGTACTACAGTTAGGTTATGGGAGATAGTCAGGATGGGTGACTCAAATTTTATTATATGAGCTGATAAAGAGGAGGGAGACATTTAAATTGTGAGAGATACTTAAATAAATGTACTTATAGAACCCCCCATTGGTTGATCAATAGTTCCATTTGAGTATGTAAAATATTTTCTCACATTAGAAAAAAGATAGTTTCCCAAGAAACCAACTCATTGGATTGTGGAATTATATATGGTATTTTCATTGATTACTTTTCATAATTCCCCTTATACTAATATTGATCTCTTATTACATTTTATTACTTTTAAATTTATATTATTGTTCTCGATAAGATGGTTTTTTTTCTATGCAATTTTTCATTATGAATTGGTTTACATTTTATATTTATTTTAAATTATGATTTATGAAATGTTTTAAAATAAGTTAAATGGTGTGAATTTGATTATGTAAAATTTTTAAGACACAATTTTTTATTTTTTATTTAATTTTTTCCAATTTATAAAAAAGAAATCCATAACATGTGATTAAAAACGTTTTGATACATATTTTTAAAGGAAAATGGTTATATTTTTAGTGGCCTAAATATTAGTTTTCATACCAAAATTTGATTTTCTTTCTAAAAAAATTATCATAGAATTTTGGAAAAGGATTAGTTTTTTTACTTATTTTGATATTATGTTTTGAATAAAGAAAAATATTTTTTAACAATATTTCTAGACATGAAATTTTGAAATATTTTCTAAATGGAATTAAATAGAATCATTGGTTAAATTCTACTGGTATTGTTTTGCTCATAACCTTAACACACAATCATGTGTCCATGTGTGTGCAACCTTCATGTTTTAAACAGGTCCCAAAATTATTATCTCATTATTTTTACATTTTTCGAGTATTTCAATTCATTTTATGGAAATTTAAATACCTTATATTCGTTTATAATAGGTAAATGTAATATCCTAATGCTATTACACAATACGCACCCTAAAAGTCCTTTATTCAAATGTATATTTAAAGGTTTAAATTATAAATGTCACTCTTTTATTCAAAAAAAATAAACTACAATTTGAAATTTAATATAATGATAATATCTTTAGACTGTTTTTGGTTTTTTTATAAATAATTCATATTTTGTGGAATAGTACATATTATAATTTTCATTAATATGAGTGTCACACCCCGACCGCATATATCTTTATTTTTCTTCATTCTTGGTCCAGGTTTAAATTTTTCGAAGTTTAATTGTGTTGGCGGTTTCGCGCCGGTGCGCGGTCACCGCATCGTTAGCAGTCACCGTGCATTTAGCCCGTGTGACCGTGTGTTCACCCGACATTTTAATATTAAAATTTTAATGTTGATATTCTATTATTATTACCATTTAAATTGTATTATCATTATTGTAGTATTTTTATATATGTTTATATGTGGGTATACTAATGTATATATATATATGTCTATATATGTATATAAAAATATGTTTATATATATTTGTGTCTATATACATGATTATATATCTATATGTCTATTGTATTTACTTTTATATGTTTATAGGTATATATCTATATCTATATATGTATAAATATATATATGTGTGTTTTTTTAAGTGATTTTATTATTTTAAATATTTGATAAAAATTATTCTTATTATAATTAACTAATTCTTATTTTAATATCATTATACTATCATTATTATTATTATTATTATTATTATTATTATTATTTGTTTAGATATATATATATATATATATTCTTTTCTAACCCTAGTTCTCCCCCCTCTCCCGCAGCCCCCCCTTCTCTCTCTCTCTTCCCCGGGCGGCTCCCCCTCCCCTCTCCCAGCCTCACTCTGCCTCGTCGTTTCCCCTCCAGACTGCCGCCGTCTGACCCCGTTGCCGACTGCCGGCCTCCCCTCCCTCTGGTGTCGCTTCCCTTGCTCAAAACCCCCGTACCCCCGCTGAACCCCCCCCCCCCCCCCCTCTCCGGCTTCCGCTCACCCCGGCGCTCCGGCCACTGCGACTCCCTCCTGATCCACTCCGGCGACCGCCGGTCCTGGCCCCGGCTTCCCGTCACTGCGCCAGTACCCCGGCGGCTCTCTCTGGTGCCGCTTCTCCGCACCAGCACACTCCGACCTTCTCCCTACCCGCCTCCCTCGTCCAGCCGCATCCACCGCAGCCATGGCCCTCGGCTTCCCGGCTCCCGACCGCCGCCGGACAGCACCTCCGGCGAGCCCCCCTACCAGCCAGCGGCCCGCGGCCCCCTTCTGATGCCCCTGCTAACCCTTCCGGTGAGCCCCACTTGGGCCAGCGCCCTTCGCCGTCGTTCCGGCATCCCGGCGCACCCTCCGGCTCTCCTTCCGGCGACCCGCTTTTGATGTCTGGCATCGTTCCGGTGCCCCTGCCCTGTTCCGGCAACCCCGCCGATGTTCCCCATCTCCGCCGGCACCCTTGCTTCACTCCGGAACCGCCTTCCGTCATTCCCTGGTCCTTTCCGGTGCTCCGACCGGCTCTGCCACAAAGTTGGGAGGTCGCGCACCGCCTTTCCATGGCCCGGCCAGCCGCCATCGTCTTGCACTGGGCAGCGGTGCGCCCGATAATCAGCGCGCGACCTCTGACGGTCTCCCTGCCGGTGCGTGCCACCCCATTAACTATCGCGCGACCCCGTAGGTCGAGCGCGTCTCTGCGCCGAGGTGAGTTTTGTGTCGTGTGATTATATATATATTTATATTTTTTGGTTGGTTGATTAATTGTTTGGTTTGTGCAGTGTGTTAGCAGATTAATTCCACAACACGGAGGTCTTTGGCTTGCAAGCGCGTATGCGCCTGCGCGGGGTGTTCTACGTCGTCGTGTTCAGTTTGCGATTTTAGGTGAGGTTTGCCTCGTTTCTTACCCGAATTATTTTATATCAACGTTTATATATTTTTGTGTATATATATATATGTATATATATATATATATTAGTTTTTATATGAATTATTATTAGTCGGTGGTTATGTGATTTTAATTGTTGTGCGTTCAATGCAGCGCGTTGGCGAGATAACATCGCGATACTATGGTCGTCAACATGCATGTGTTTGTGCGTTTGTGCGAGGTGCGACACACCGTGCGTTTGGATTTTAAGTTGAGGTAGGTCTCTCATTGCACCCGCCTATAAATTTAGAATTTATTTATTCCGTGTCTTTTTATTGAGTTTCAGTAAATTTAAAAGTATTATTAAGTAGTTATTTATAGTGTGGTGATCTGCTGAAAATGAAAGCTGTTTAATTCTAGCGGTTCATTGAAAGTGTTTTTCTTGGTTTTAATTGTGTGCTTCCGTAGTAATATTGATAAATGAGTTTTTTATGAAATGTGAAAGTCATGTTGAATTGTGTTTTGAAGTGTTTTTGGTGTGTGTAAATTCGTAGGTGTATTGTTAATGGAAAATGGTTTTCTCTTAGAACCTTGATGAGAGGAAATGCTCGTATGAACTTTAAACTTGATATTGGAACCTTTATGTGTGGTTCTTGGTTGTTGAAAAATATTTTCCTTTGACGCGTGAAATAAGGTTTGGATTTCATTTGAGAAATAACGTACCTTCAAAAAGTGATTAAAGGCCCGTTTGGCCCTTGATAAATGTGGGGTGCGTTTGGAAATTAGAAAATGATTTTTACTTGTGATACCAACGTGTTTCCGGTTTAATATGCTGATTTGAGTGTCTTAAATGAAGTTCTATGTGTGTTTCTAGTTTTCAAAGAAATGATGTGTGTCATATACTCTATAAATGATTTGATATTAAATGGTTTAAATGTAAATGATGTGGTGGCCCAGTTGGCACTTTGTTAATTGTGAACTGACTACTTATATATATACGTACTTATAGGGCATCTCTACAGAGGGACTTCCATTCGAGGGTTGTCGTGTAGCGGTGTCCGTGTAAGGGGTTGTCAAGTGTGGTGAGATGAGTCACGCGTGCAAGGGCCTCCCACTTAAACAGTATTATTAAAACTACCGTGGTTTCCTGGGTGTCTTTTAGAGAATCGAGTGACAGTTGCTGGCTAACCCCGATTAGACGGGTTACTCCCCCCTTGGTAGGTAAGGCCTTGTGGGGCGTTCCACTGGTTGGCTGTTATGGCGGCCAGTTGGTTATTGACTATAGAGTACCATGTCGGCAGGTAGTCTGAACCCGAGTACATCGAGGGGTTTTCTAGTGATGTTTAGGATCGCCCATGGTTATTGCTTATAACTTCTGATTTACTTTTACTTGTACTTGTTTTTCCCTGCTTGTTTACTTACAGTCATCCTTCACAGCTTATACTGTTAGATTTTAGGAAAAAGATTTTCAAATGAAAATACTTTATTCTCTTTGTGTAAGATTTAAAAATGTAACACTTCTTTCCTTTTGGAATGAGTTTAGAACAAATGAAAGGAATCCATTTTTGGAAAATAATAAGGAAATGTCTTGTGTTTTTATTTTCAAGTGAAACATTATGAGAGCTTACTTTTATACATTGTAGTTTAAACCTGGATTATGTAGATTCTTTATTTATTGGCAGTGCTTTGGGATTTGTTGTGGGGTTCACCTACTGAGTACTTTTTGTGCTCACGCCTATCTTTTACCATTTCTGTTGCAGGATCCTTATGTTCAGGTTTTCTTGGATTGAGTCGCTCAGTGATGGAGCGACTTTGGTTTGTAGTTGGGTGGTGACCCACGAGGTCACGTGGAGGTATGTTGTGGTGTAGTTTTGTTTATGTCATTAGTATTTTGTCTGTTTTGTTTAGGTTATATTATTTCTTTTGATCCTATTTTTGGTTTGGGCTGAAATCGTTCCCAATGATTAAAATTTCAATGCCCGACTCTTGTTTCCATCCCAAGGGGATTAGGAACGCCCCTCGGGACTTGCCGCGGACCGGCTCGGGTGACCGGTTCAGGGTCGACATGGGCTGGTTCGTGAAAAAATGGTATCAAAGGTGGTTCTTGTTATTTGGCTTGTCTGGTAGGTGGAGATTAGGATTGTCGGTACTCGAGAGGTAGGTACGGGAAGGACGTCATGAACCCTCGCCCATTCCCACCTAAAGTTGCCATGGGTAGTCCGAGAATTGTGTCTTTATCTCTTTCTGGTTTGTTTTGGATTGAGAGATGACAAAGGAGGCAAGCCGACGTTACGTCGTGATTTCACATGGAGTAGTGACCCATGTGGAGTCTGAGTACAAAGTTTTAATTCCTCCTAGTGGTCGAATCTGGCTTGGGACACGGCCCACTACCATGTCGCCAGGTTGAGCGTGACTACTAGTCCCTCACCCCAGTGGTTGATGCAAATTTGGATGCTGCTTTTTTTGGTCTGCATAAGTACGTAGTTGGAAATGAAAAAGTTTTTCGAAAAATTGGACTGGTTTCTTTTAAAAGGCTTTAAATTTAAGAAATTGGTATTAAAACTGAAATCTCCTTATTTGGAAATCTGTTGTTTTCTTGGAATTGGTTAAGAATGATTTGGGGTAAAACCTCAGGTCCTCTTTATGAATGTTTGCACATGTGTGAGAATTCATGGAAAAAAATGTGTGTTGGTGTGACTATTATTGGATAGTGGATGAAGACTTGTGAAACGGTTCATGAGATTACCTGGGTGTGTATTTGAAATTAATGGCTTGACCTTGTTTTCTAAATTGGTTTTAAAGGGGAAACATTTTTGGAAAGTTTTTGGTTTGAAAGTGGATTGGGTTTGGAAAGTAGTCTTGAAAGAGGGTGGTTTTAAAGTCTAAAATAAAAAGGGGATTTTAAAAAGGAGATTTTATTTTGGGTTGTGTTTGTGTTTGTTTGGTCTTTGTGCTGACTGTTTTTTATGAAGGCTCTTTTATTGAAGTTGCTTCAGTTTGATATTGGTTTTGGATTTGTGTTTTATATGTCGATCAGGAAATGCCACCTAGAAAGGTCTGTAAGGACTCTGATAGGTCATGCCCAGTTTTTGATCCTCCTCAGACTTTGCCTATTCTCCATGGTGATCAGGGTCCGCTAGAGGCTGTTGAATGGCTCGAGGAAGTGGAGCGTGTCTTTAGAATGTTGGGAACTCCAGATAATGTTAAGGATCGTGCAATTATGGAGTTTTTTGAGGGTCCAGCTCTGGACTAGTGGAAGAGGGTTAGCCCATCATCAACACAAGTTGAAATGGCTTGGGATGTCTTTAGAATCGTTTTCATCCAATGGTTTGTACCTGAGGAAGTGAATCTGCAGAAAAAGAGAGAGCTTGTGCATATTCAACAAGGCCAATAGACGGTGAAGGCATATGTTGACCATTTCAAGGAACTGATTTCCTTTTCTCCAGAGGTAGCATCGCATGAGCTCATGAAGGTCTCTCTTTTCACTGGGGGTCTTCATCTAGAGATCAAGGAGCGAGTCCTCCCTTCTAAAGAACTTTGTTTCGAGAAGCTGGTAGAGAAAGCTTTCTTGGCTGAGTTGGTTTTCATTGTGCGGGTGGTTAATACTTCTGCATCCCCTGTTGTTCGTAAGAGTTCACCCTCTAGTGAGGAAAAGGTGCCAGAGATACCTATTCCTAAAGAGTTATCCACTTTGCTCATAGCTTCCAGTTCATCAGATCGTTCGATGGTATGCTATCAGTGTGGTCGTTTCGGGCATTTAAATCCGTCTTGTCGCAACCCTCCGAAGACGTGTCCTCGATGCGGTTGTCTGGGTCATCTGGAGAAGTTTTGCCGAAAGCGTCGCTTGAAGAGGATGCTTTGATTGGAGAGTGTCAGTACCTGAATGTGAGGAAAGAGATGCTTCATCCATCAGAGCCCCAGCCACAGGTCTCGGGGTGAAGCTCGCGCACAGTCAGGAGTTCCCAAGGTTGTGAAGCCTTGGTCCAGGTTCTATCTTCCGTATTGACGGTGGAGAATTTAAAAACCTTTTCATATTTGTTTTCCTGCTATTAAAGTTTCAAAAGCGTTGTAAATGTGTTGTTTTTTCATAAAGTTATGATGGACTTGTCCTATGAAAATACAAGCAGGCTTGTCGTGTGGACATAATATTCTGAATCGTGTGTCCTTCTTAAAAGTGTGTTTAACCCTTGTGTGGGTTTACCTCATTTTAGTTATGTTTGTCGGATGTGGTTATGTTTCGAGGATTTTAATAGGTCATGTTTCTGATTCGATGTTTGGTTAAGTCTTTTCTGTGGGTTCTCCCGGGTGTTGAAGTTTGTTGATTCCAGTCTAGGGTTCAGCGTTTCCATGGAGGTGTTGTTTTAACTGGGTTATAGGAGTCGGTTTGGATTGGTTTTGAGTTTCCGCACTGAACCCGCCTCCTTGTGGTAGTATGTTTGGAGTGTTAAAATTTTCAAACCAGTAAAGTTCCTGTGGTGGGGAGAACCCCTTCGTGTTCTCCCCTCAACCTCGGACTTCAGTTTTCACTTGAATCAGTCGAGTGTGACCTGTGTAGAGTAAGGTCATCCTGATATTCTTAGTTCTTTTCGGTTATTTTAGTTTTGTTTGGGCATGGACCTGAATCTTGACCACCTTTTGTCTTGGTGACTTTCTAGGGGCAGAAAGTGTCTGTGGTGGGGAGAATTGTCACACCCCGACCGCAGATATCTTTATTTTTCTTCATTCTTGGTCCCGATTTAAATTTTTCAAAGTTTAATTGTGTTGGCGGTTTCGCGCCGGTGCGCGGTCACCGCATTGTTAGCGGTGACAGTGCGTTTAGCCTGGGTGACCGTGTCTCCACCCGACGTTTTAATATTAAAATTTTCATGTTGATATTCTTTTATTATTACCAATTAAATTGTATTATCATTATTTTAGTATTTTTATATATGTTTATATATGGGTATACTAATGTATGTATATATATATATGTCTATATATGTATATATATATATGTTTATATATGTTTATGTATATATACATGATTATATATGTATATGTTTATTTTATTTACGTTTATATGTTTATAGGTATATATCTATATCTATATATGTATAAATATATATATGTGTGTTTTTTAAGTGATTTTATTAATTTAAATATTTGATAATAATAATTGTTATTATAATTAACTAATTTTTATTTTATTATCATTATACTATCATTATTATTATTATTATTATAATTATTTGTTTAGATAAATATATATATATTTTTTCTTCTAACCCTAGTTCTCCCCCCTCTCCCGCAGCCACCCCCCTTCTCTCTCTATCTTCCCCGCGCGGCTCCCCCTCCCCTCTTCTAGCCTCACTCCGCCTCGCCGTTTCCCCTCTAGCCCGCCGCCGTCCGACCCCATTGCCGACCGCCGGCCTCCCCTCCCTCCGGCGCCGCTTCCCTTGCGCAACACCCCCGGACCCCCATTGAACCCCCGCTTCTCCGGCTTCCGCTCACCCCGGCGCTCCGGCCGCTGCGGCTCCCTCCTGCTCCACTCCGGCGACCGCCAGTCCCGGCCCCAACTTCTCGTCGCTGCGCCAGCACCCTGGCAGCTCCCTCCGGCGCCGCTTCTCCGCACCATCACACTCTGACCTCCTCCCTACCCGCCTCCCTCGTCCAGCCGCATCCACCGCAGCCGTGGCCCTTGGCTTCCCGGCTCCCGACCGCCGCTGTCCAGCACATCCGGCGAGCCCCCCTACCGGCCAGCAGCCCTCGGCCCCCTTCCGACGCCCCTCCAAACCATTACGGTGAGCCCTGCTTGGGCTAGCGCCCTCCGCCACCATTACGGAATCATGTCGCACCCTTCGACTCTCCTTCCAGCGACCCGCTTTTGCTGTCTGGCGTTGTTCCGGTGCCCCTGCCCTGTTCCGGCGACCCCTCTGGTGTTCCCCATCTCTGCCGGCACCCTTTCTTCGCTCCGGCGCTGCCTGACGGCATTCCCTGGTCCTTTCAGGCTCTCCAATCGGCTCCGCCACACCGTTGGGAAGTTGCACACCACCTTTCCGTTGCCCGGCCAGCCGCCATTGTCTTGCGCCGGGCAGCGGCACAGCAGATAATTAGCCCGCGACCTCTGACGGTCTCCCTGCCGGTGCGCGCTGCCCCTTTAACTGCCGCGCGACCCCGTGGGTCGAGCGCATCTCTGCACAGAGGTGAGTTTTGTGTCATGTGATTATATATATATTTATATTTTGTGGTTGGTTGATTATTTGTTTGGTTTGTGCAGCGCGTTAGCAGATTAATTCCGCAACAAGGAGGTCTTCGGCTTGCGAGCGCGTATGCGCCTGCGTGGGGTGTTCTACATCGTCATGTTCGGTTGGTTATTTTAGGTGAGGTTTGCCTCGTTTCTTACCCGAATTATTTTATATCAAAGTTTATATATTTTTGTGTATATATATATATGTATATATATATATATATATATTAGTTTTTATATGAATTATTATTAGTCGGTGGTTATGTGATTTTAATTGTTGTGCGTTCGATGCAGCGCGTTGGCGAGATAACCTCGCGTTACTGTGGTAGTCAATGTGCGTGTGTTTGTGTGTTTGTGCGAGGTGTGACACAACGTGCATTTGGATTTCAAGCTGAGGTAGGTCTCTCATTGCACTCGCCTTTAAATTTAGAATTTATTTATTCCGTGTCTTTTTATTGAGTTTCAATAAATTTAAAAGTATTATTAAGTAGTTATTTATAGTGTGATGATCTGCTGATAATGAAAGTTGTTTAATTCTAGCGGTTCATTGAAAGTGTTTTTCTTGGTTTTAATTGTGTGATTCCATAGTAATATTGCTAAATGTGTTCTTTATGAAATGTGAAAGTCATGTTGAATTGTGCATTGAAGTGTTTTTGGTGTGTGTAAATTCGTAGGTGTATTGTTTATGGAAAATGGTGTTTTCTTATAACCTTGATTAGTGGAAATGCCCGTATGAACTTTAAACTTGATTTTGGAAACTTTATGTGTGGTTCTCGGTTGTTGAAAAATATTTTCCTTTGACGCGTGAAATAAAGTTTGGATTTCATTTGATAAATAACGTTCCTTCAAAAAGTGATTAAATGCCCGTTTGGCCCTTGATAAAAGTGGGGTGCGTTAGGAAATTAGAAAATGTTTTTTACTTGTGATACCAACGTGTTCCAGGTTTAATATAACGATTTGAGTGTCTTAAATGAAGTTCTAAGTGTTTTCATATTTTTCAACGAAATGACGTGTGTCATATACTCTAGAAATGCTTTGATATTAAATGGTTTAAATGTAAATGATGTGGCTGCCCAGTTGGAACTTTGTTAATTGTGAACTGACTACTTATATATATACGTACTTATGGGGCATCTCTATAGAGGGGCATCCCTTCGAGGGTTGTCGTGTAGCAGTGTCCGTGTAAGGGGTTGGAAAGTGCGGTGAGATGAGTCCCGCGTGCGAGGGCCTCCCACTTACACAGTATTATTAAAACTACCATGGGTTCCTAGGCGTATTTTAGAGAATCGAGTGATGGTTGCTGGCTGACCCCGATTAGACGAGTTAGTCCCCCCTTGGAAGGTGAGGCCTTGTGGGGCGTGCCATTGGTTGGCTGTTAGGGCGGCCAGTTGGTTATTGACTATAGAGTACCATGCTGGCCGGTAGTCTGAACCCGAGTACGTCCAGGGGTTTTCTAGGGATGTTTAGGATCGCCCATGGTTATTGCTTATAACTTCTGCTTTACTTTTACTTGCACTTGTTTTTCCCTGCTTCTTTACTTACAGTCATCCTTCACAGCTTATATTGTTAGATTTTAGGAAAAAGGTTTTGAAATGAAAATACTTTATTCTCTTTGTGTAAGATTTAGAAATGTAACACTTCTATCCTTTTGGAATGAGTTTAGAACAAATGAATGGAATCCAATTTTTGGAAAAGAATAAGGAAATGTCTTGTGTTTTGATTTTGAAGTGAAACATTATGAGAGCTTACTTTTATACATTGTAGTTTAAACCTGGATTATGTAGATTCTTTATTTATTGGCAGTTCTTTGGGATTTGTTTTGGGGCTCACCTATTGAGTACTTTTTGTGCTCACACATAACTTTTACCATTTCAGTTGCAGGTTCCTTGTGTTCAGGTTTTCCTGGCTTGAGTAACTCAGTGATGGCGCGACGTTGGTTTGTAGTTGGGTAGTGACCCGCGAGGTCACGTAGAGGTATGTTGTGGTGTAGTTTTGTTTATGTCGTTAGTATTTTGTCTATTTTTTTAGGTTATATTCTTTCTTTGGATCCTATTTTTGGTTTGGGCTGAAATCGTTCCCAACGATTAAAATTTCAATGCCCGGAAATTGTTGCAATCCCGGGGGGATCGGGAACGCCCCTCGGGACTTGCCACAGACCGGCTCGGGTGACCGATTTAGGGTCGACTCAGGCTGGTTTGTGACAATGAATAATTTTATTCCATTATTATTATAAATGCATGAAATGGAAATTTATAGCAAAATATTCTTGAAAAAAATATTTTATAATAAAAATTATAAATTAAAAAATTTTGATTATATTTTTCAACCATTGGATTGATATTTTAGTAATTTATTAATATTTCACTCAATAATTGTTGTAATAAAGTAGAAATTTATTATGTTAAAAGTAATTTTTAACACTAATAGAAATTTGGAAAAAATTCATTTTAAATTTATAATACATTGGTCAAATTATATAATAACGAACACTATTTTTAGGAATCAAGAATTTGTTTCCTTTTGTAATCACTATTTATTGTGGTAAATGAAAAAATGGTTAAAATAATAATGGAATGGGAAAATACATTGAATATGATAAAAATGTATTTAATAGTCATTTTTATAAATTATAGACCTAACTACCCTCCACTCAATTATGGTCTATTTTTTTAGCAACTTTACATGTTTATCAAGTGATCCCTACATATTAAGTTGAAATATTAATAAAAAATAAATTCCTACTTCATATAAAATGGGAGTATCTCCACCCTTTCAAAACCATCATAAAATTTATTTTTCCTCATGAATATATTCACTCATTCATTACCCTAAATTATACATTCAATCACTTAATCCATGGGTAAAAATATATTATCCTAATGCATTCATTTCCTTGGAATCATATAAGAAAACCCAATATTCAAAATGTATATTCAATATTTTAAAAAAAATCATTTTCTTTTGTCATTAAATTTTAAATTATTTTCTTCCAATGATATATGATGAAAATACAATTTATAAAATATGAAAATTTAGTACATTATGGAAATAATCACTAACGATCCTTCCTATTTCTATTAAGAATCATGACACATTAATTCATGTGTTTTTCAGACTTCCACCTCCATGAGGCAACATGTTTTATTTTTCTTCACACCATTAAAAGTAGTAATATAATAATTTGATTAAATTATAAATATTATTTATAATATATTATTAATGTTATTGTACGAATATTTGTATAATATATTATTGACATGTTCAATAAAAGGTCAATGTAAATTTAATCATTTAAAACAAAACTATGTAAAGGATAATATATTATTAAAATTGTTTAATGTTTTCAAATCCATAAATTTTTATTATTATTCCTTCCAATTTTGATATATCACACTAATAAATAATATATAATATCATTATTCTCCTTCTATAATGATATTACCAAAGACCATTGTATAATCATTCATTAAATCAGTGTATGATCATGTTTTGGTGAGTTTAACCACCTACTTGAAAAAATCAATAAATTTATATCATGAATGAAAAATAGAACAGAACTCCTTGTATCATATAATATAAAATATTCAATAATAATTTTTATATTCTAGTGTTTTTATACCTATATTTAATTTCACTATTTAAAATTACCCTTTGATTATCAAGATTCATTGAAACATGTTGGTTATCAATTTCAAAGTCACATATAATGACTATGAAAATAGTTTAAAAAAATTCAAAAAACATAAAATAATTATAAAACACACCGAATAAAATATTTAATCAATTAGTAATTATTAAAATTAGAATAATAATGAATAGGAACACCACTTATATAACCATAGTAAAAATAATCAAAACTATAAAATCCCAAAGTGGATAATATGTAGAATTAATATTGAGGATGAATAATTATTTACAATATAAATGAAAATAGATATGAGTAATGTTATTAATTATATGGTTATAATCATTATGTTTGTGATATAAGAGAATAAAATACATTCATGTATGTCAAGAAAATATGTACGGGTTTTAAATCACAAATTCCGCTCTTTGAGAGATCTTTTGTATTACACACCAACATTCCTTTGTGTAGTGTCTCTATTCTAGATATATGGGATATTATATCATTAAATACCACAACTCATCGTATTTTACGCACAATTTGAATCCCTCTCATTCAAAAGGATATGATTTGATTTACACCCAATTAATAAGTTGGTATTTCTATCTCAATTTTTATTCTTTGAAACACATTTCATATTCACAAAATATTTTTTTTTGAGGGAATAAAATGACATGAAATACATTTTACCACATTTATCATAAGATTTATTGATTTAATGTTATATATTATTATAACTACTATATGTTATTTTTATTTAATAGTTACCAAAACTAATTTTAAACCCGTTATTTTCTAGGTTTGAATCCTCATCGTATGTTTTGGTAATATAAAATTGTGTTCTATTTCCCATAAATACATCCATTTTTGGATAATTACATGTCAATGTCATTTTTTTCATAGATTCGACATGTGGTATCAACCGTAAAAGATTTGGTTGAGCAATGACCAAATAATGAAATTGATGTATGATTAGTGCTCCTAAGAATACACAACTATCTAGACTCTCATAGGGTATATTCTTTAGAATATTCACACACGTATTAAAAAATGTGATGATGTATTTTTCATAACATTATCTTTTTTCACCTACGAGTGAAATCTATTGAACCCAATTACTATCTTCCATGCATAAACCAATACATTATAATTACCCTTTCACTTATCTTACCTTGATGAGGGTACTTTATATTACTTTGAATATAATCTAACATATTTTGTGTTTGTTAAGGTAATTTTTCTTAGACAACACATTAATCTATAAAATGAGTAAGTATTTGACACCGTTATTTCTCATTATATTGATATCTATGAATTTTATTATCAAACAAATCCTAATGTAAGGGAGTATAAGGCCTTCATTAATCTTATATTGAATGTATTTAACTTAACCAGGTGATGGGTGTGGCCCATAATTATATACACCCTCGAAGAATTATGGGGTTTCCAGAGAAAAAATATATTTGGTTTTGGTTTACCTATTTCCATTTTTGTACAATGACTTCACATAAAGTCTTGATGATATGTTTTGATATATAAAATTATTCCTTTAATTGCAATGAGATCAATGATTGTAATTAGAAATGTTTTTTAATATCGTGGATATACAAATCCATCCTATATAGTTCATTATGGATTAATTTTTTTAATTCATTCTAACAATATAAATAATTTCATGTTTATGTTATGATATATTCCACTTAATTATAGTATTTATGAAGTATTTATGGTAATCATTATTTTCTTTCAACTGCATAACAAACCTATTAGAGGACTATCTATAATTATCAGGGAAATATTGAAGTGTAAAATTGGATATAAACTATTTTATAAGGATATAAATATTACATATTGAGGAAACATGTATGTGGATGATAAATATTCCACAGTAAATTCTGAAGTATAAACAATCACGGAAAAAATAGAGATTGCGAGATTTTCCCTTACCTTAGGTCCGATTTGCTTCGTTAGTGTCTGAACCTCCGGTATAATGATTTAAATAATGTCATTGACTTTTTACAGAATCATACTCATTGTTATGATATCATATATGGTTCACTTATGACTTTATTTTACCCGTTTTTTTGTAAATTCCATGTTAAAGAGTGTTTTGGGTAAAATCGTTTCATTTGTCATCCATGTTTTGACTTGTAATTATTCATATGATTACTTAGATCATGATTACTTATTTCCAGAATATAAAACATGATTTATATATAATATATATTCAGAATATACATATATATAATAGATCAGTAAATGTAAAGAAATACACCGTTCATGGAGATGGTAGGCCGTACATATGCATGAACGTTGTTTTCGTTTCCTTATTGTGTTTAATGGAATTAAGTAGATGAAATACATATATATACAGATAAATCCAGTGTAATTATTATGTCATATATTTCATGATTACTTATTATATATACTTTATTATCATTCATGAATGGTTAACGTGGAGAATGAATCTCATCACGCCGTGGAGACGGTAGTCCGTACGTACGCACGAGCGATGATATCATTCTCATGATCGTGGAATTGTATTGGAGTGTATGTATACTATTTAAGAATTAATATAACTTTAAAATAATCATATATAGTTATTATTTACACCATTATTCCCATCCAAGTAAGGTGGTGGTGGAAAATAAATTACATCACGGTGTGGAGACGGTATTTCGTACGTACGCACGCGCGGTGATTTCGTTTTCCGTGGGATGGATAGATGGTGAAATAGGTTTGTTTAATACTTATAATAACATATCAGTATATTATTGATACTTATGTTATTACTTAATAATGAAACAACCTAAGAAGAAGAAGTGGAAGAAGAAATAATGTTGAGAGAATCGGTAACGGACATTACCTCTTCTTTGAAGCGGCTCTTTGAGATCTCCTTTTAGGGCACTAAAATTGGTCATTGAGGAAGACAAGAACCTATAGGATGTTTCTAGGGAAGTGGATAAGAGAATTTGGCAGGTTTTGGCCGATATTGAAGGCTCAATGTGGTGTGGGGAAGAGAGGGAGGAGGTTCCCTTTTATAAGGGATGAGAGGGGCACTTTGGAATAACTAAACATATTATTTTATTATAAAGCCAAATTCGGTTTTAAATAGATCCAAATTGATTTATTTCAAATATAAGGTAGGGAGGGGTCTAAATCATCTCATCCAATAGAATTTAGACATGTTTTGGTTCCTATTTTAACCTTATCATTTATATTTAACCTTAAGTTAGATAATTTTACTTCTACCGTGTCTTTTTGTGTTCTTACACTATAAGGTTAATAAACTTACTATAAAAAGTAAAACGAACCCCAAGTTGTTTATTATTAATATATATAACCTTATCTAAGTAATTTGGCCGATCCTTAGATTTTTAGGAATAAAATAACAATTAATAATATAATATTTGTTTTAAAAACAATTTTATGTCAATTTTGGCACTATTTAGTAATTGATTTTTGTAAAAATCATAACAGAATGATTAGTTCGAAAAAAGTTATTTAAATAAATAATAACTTGTCATATTAACCTATAAAATTAGTGTAATTCATAAAAAGTCTCATATTACATTTATTTTGGTATTTATAACATCAATTATGTCAATATTTCATTAATAAGATAATTACTCTATCATCTTTGTGTCATAAATAAATTAAATTATTTATTGTCTAAAAATTACAAATAAACTTCCAATATGTAGGAAATCTTCTTATCTTTATATTAAATATTTTTAGTCGAATTTATCTTATGTATAACCCTATTTTAAAATTATTTTCTTATTAAACATTGATTTTAACTATTTTAACCCTTCTTTAAATAAATTAATAATAAATGTCCTAACCTAATCCATGTGGGCCTAAATGGTCATATTTTATTCCTAAGGTTGTTTTTGGTCGAATTAAACTTATCAAATAAAATTAATACATGTGTTAGGGTAATAATAATATCATTTTTACCCTTAATTACCCTATTTACTTTTAACCGTGGTAAAAAAAGTAAAAAGTTACTATTCACCAAAAATTATTTTCATCTCATTGAACCACATTTTAATTACTGACATAAACCATGTCTCTCTGATTTTTTAAATTCTACTCACAGAAGCGTTAAAATTAAATTTTATGAAAAATTCATTTTTTTTAACTACCACTTAGTGGTTTCACTATTCATCAAAAAATGAATGTTTCCAGAAAAATACCAAAAATAAGGCCTATGCCGTATTAGATATTATGAATTAAAAAATGATGTCTATTTTAACAAATTCAAAATATATTAGTTTCATTAATTAATTTAAAAATTAATTCCCGTCGTCAATAAAATAGCGTGTTCTTAAGAGATAATAACTATCAAAAGATTGACAGTTGTTTATGTCTGGTTTAAATGTGAAATTACATCCAATAACCAACATTGTATTAAATTGTAAAAATATATTCTAAATATACTTTAAAACCACTCAAATTAATAATTTATCGCTATTAATTATTTCTCTTAAAAACGTTGTGTTTAATTAAAATTTAGAAATTTTCACTATTCGACAGAAAATGAAAGTTAGCTGAAAAGTACCAAAATTTCACCCTAAGCTAATTTCAATATTCCAAATCCAAAAATGAAGTCTATTTTAAAAAATATATTTTAAAAAATTTTAAAAAGTGGTTATTACTATTCATAACGACTAGTTTTAATAATATTTTAATAGCATATCGTTGTTTAGTGAAACTCGGTATTACGTACTACACACGCTATCGAGGAAGGTTGCGATTGCGTGTAATGAAAGGCAAGTCAAGGATGCATGTTTTGCAAGCTCCTTTTGGTGTATCCTAGAACACAAAACATTAATGAAATTAAAAACAATATTTTTCATAAAATCTCGGGGTGTTACAGGATCCATGCTAGGTAAAGTATATAACAAAAATATAAATAATGTTTTTTGAAATGCTTTGCCATTACAAAAATATAATAATGGTTGTTATAAGTTGAATTTGGGATGATATCTAAAAATAATAACAATTATATATCTATAGATATATCAATAAAATTATTATTTTTGAATGCTCCTTTAATCTTATTTCATATTATTTATATTAATTTATTTTCTAGAAATATTAATTATATTTATAGGAATAAAATTATAATGATAAAATAATAAAAATATATATTTAATGTATTTATATTATAAAAATGGTAGATCAGTTTTAAATTTATTTTGAAATGTATAGTTGTTACAGAAGATGTAATTTTCATATAAAAAATATTTTTTTAGGTTTTATGTTTTTAATTGATTTTTTTTGGAATATATGAATTTGAATTTGAAAAAATTAATTATATTTTTAAATTTTGTATATTGATATTACCTGTTGATATACTATTTATATTTTTTAAAATAGTTAATGAATTATAAAATATGAAATATTCTAATTTTGAAAATGATATCACTATAAACAAATTCTGTTTATAAAATTTGAAATAAAAATTATATTATTATGATATATAATAATCCTTTTAAAAATACCATTTTGAATTTATATAACCCATACTTAATTTTTTGGAAATATAAGTAGTGCTTCACTCAAAAACATACTATTTATATTATTATAATAAAAATTATTTATAATCAATTTTAATAATCAATTATTAAAAATGGATTTCATTTTTGAGATCAAATTTCACATATAAATTTATATTGTAAAATTAATTTTTAGGAATAAAAATTATACTAGTATGATTAAAAATATTTATTATGATGTGAGTAAAATGGATTTTCTAAGTTATTTGTTTTAATATATTGTTTACATTTAATATATTTATGTAAATTAATACCCTCACAATAATTAATCAAATAAAAATTTTCAACATATAAATTTTTTATTAACACTCATTATTTTGATAATCTATCCAAAATATGATTAGGTTTGTATAATTTTGAAATCATTATTATTTTAAAAATGAATGATTAATATATATATATTAAAATTATTTATATAAAAGTTATGTTTATACATTCTTGGACTAAAATTGTCTTAAATTGAGAATAAATTTATTTTCATAAAATCAATAGTTTGTAATAATGGTTTCAATATATTTTTAATCACATTGAAATTAATTTATTATAAACCATTTACCATTGTAAAAACCAAAATTGTATTATTAAACAACTTATTTATAAATAACAAAAAAATATTTAAAAAATTGTTTGAATTCATTTATGAGTAAAAATCTACCCAAGATTGACCACATTATATTATTTCAGTCATTTGGATTCATTGACACTAGAATTATGTAATATTTGGAAAACTAATGTTATTCCAAAATATAATAGGTTATTTATGATTTGATAATCTCAAAAATTGTACATATGTATATTTATTATTTTTCATGTTATTATGTCTTGTTTTATTGTTACTTATTTTAATTCAACTAATATATATAATTCTGTTTAGGACTTTTGATAAATGGATTGTATGAAAAAATCATCCATATGTGGACCTCTCTCCAAGTATTTTAGTTATAATCATAAATCAGCTACATCAATATGCGATGTGTAAAACCCCCATAATTTTTAAGTACTAACTTGTTCATCAATTTCATGTTATCCTTTTTGGGGTCATCTATGGGATTATAAAGGATGTGTATCCTTTTATGAGAAAATGGCCTAAATTTTGGGGATATATGTTTATCTAATCAATGGAATCTGATTATAAATGCGTTTTACACCATGAAATGCTAGCCCTATGTTTAGATATATCTTATTGTCATTTTTTGTGTTTTTTATATAGATCAAGCATATTTTGTATTTAGACTGTGATGATATGCCATGTAGTGGTTTATATGAAGATTTCCTCTATATGGTTTAGGTAATTAAGTCTACACACTATGTATTTGTAGTTAACATTATGAAATCTCTAAAAAAGGGGTTTGTTAAATGTTGATGAATTGTTCTATGTTTTCATCCTTCAAGAAAATCTCATCAGGTAATGTGATTACACACCATGTATGTATTGAAGAATGTATTTTTAGTGAGATATATGAGTGTGTATTCTCTCATATCTCCTATATCCTACCGCTTTTTTATTATAGATTACTCTATGTAATTTTAGTGATACCCCACCTTCTGGATCCTTTGTTTGGAGATTGATCATCATGGAATTAATAGTATAACTCTTCAGGTATGTATTACATTATTCAGCATTCCATTGGACATGGCCATGGGGTTGGATTTATTTGGGGTTTGGATTTGGTAACAAATAATGTTTTCTGTTCATCAATTGTTGTTTATTATTTCCTATTTAAATTCGAAATCCGATCTCTTGAATTCCAATAACCATTGTTGAAAGTGGCAAGGTATTTACCATTTTGATGTGGGTTTTTCTATATAATTGGATAATTTGATGAATTTATTATCTCTCTTGTAAATTAAAATTGATTGTTCGTTAAGTTGAAGAGATTTGTGCTTTCAAGGTATATCATGGAAAGGTAAAATTTTAATGCATTTTTATTATGAACTAATTTATTTTTATTTTGGATTTTAGATTTTAAACACCAGAGTATACTTTCATTGTATTGAAAATGTTTTATATGTTTTTATCATGTTTTTTAAAATGTATTTTAAAATTTTGGCACATTTGCAACCATGGGATAATTGAAAAATAGACATTGGTAATCCTAGTGTTTTTGTCCCGGCTAGGGGTTATATTATTGATATTGACAAACTATGCAAGTACAAGATATCAGTTAGATCCAATGTATGACCTTGAATAGATTTCATTTTATGTCTATTATGCATTCAACCTATGGATATAACCCAAATAATATTTTGATTTTTTTCATGGATTTTTTATTGCTTCATTATTTTTATCATTTATTGTTTCACATAGGTTTGTGCATGAGTTTGTATCACATGGAATCACATAATTGTATTTCAAGGAAATGTTTTTGCATGTTTTTATTATAATTCAAGGATATTATTTCCACTATTATCACACCTTATTATCATTTTTATGAATTTTTTAATATGAAATAATTTTATGAAAACCCATAGGGAAAAATAATTCAAAACTAGAATTTGAATTTTTGAAAAATGATTTGTAATGATTTTTTATTTAAAAGATAGATTTGTTTAATTATTTGTATTATGATTTTTTATACACTATTGTGGTATTCTATGGGCTTTGTGCACACACCGTACTTATTAAAATTTATGGTTATAGAAGTTTTTTTGTAGGATGTAGGTAAAGGGAATGGAATCTTGTAGCATGTCAGCATCACAATTTTTTATTTCAATTGAAGAATTGTATTTTTGAAGTCATTGTTGGTTAAATGGATATTTTTTATACATTCTATTCTAGTAGTTTTCGGTATGGATTGAATGGTTGTTGGTTTTTCTGGGTTTTAATTTTGTTTTCTATTTTACTTTTGTTTTATTTTTGACTTGATACCGTTATCGTTATTTAACATCACTCTCTGATGGATATCTCGAGTGTATAATATCATTGACTAAGGTTGGTTTATCACAAATTAGTATCATATGTTGGATCTTGCGGATGTTTTTCAATAGTATATGTTTTTTTATGCATCATCAGTATATTGCATTTAACACTATAACATATTTTATAAAAAATGTGGAATATTGTTCTTGATAGCTCACATCTACAAAACAACTCATATTATCATGGGTGGTAAAAGATTTTAACCATGTTTGATAGATTGTGATTGATGTAATTTGAATTAATTGTGTTTGAAATTTATTTAAATTTATAAAATCTTTTTAAGTATCATTTTTTGTTGTTAAGATTCATAGATTCATAAAATTATAGATGTGTTAAACAACTAGTTTAGATTTGTTTTTTGGTCCCATGATTGATGAATATTCTCATGATCTAATGGGTTACTAACTCTTTTTGTTACACAATAACCCTATAAAGGTCACTTCTATATCTGTTAGAGGAATATATGAGACTGACCCCATAGGTGAATCTTTCTGTGGACCCTTCCTTTGTTAAATATATAAACTTCACTATTAATAAACTTGGTTAAGTTGTTTTTGGGAACCTAGTACATGTGGTTGATCATGTAATTGAAGATACAATAAAAACACACCCATCTTCCATGATAAAAATGAAACACATGAATCTGATGTGTTACTTGTGTTTATAGATAGGATCATCAATTTCATTAGGAATGATGAAGACTCATAGGTGGGGTTTTCTATATATATTCTCATAGTACCTGAAATTATATGGTGGGACTCAATTGTATAATAATGAAATAATGAAAAAATTACCTAGAATTATTTCAAGAAAATATTAGATCATTTGTCTTACCAAGTGACCATACATTCTGTAAATAAAAAATAATTTTCGACACTGGTGTAGGTGTCGTATATTTTTATAGAGTATTCAAATATTTTTTTGATATAGGTCATCTAGAACCAGATATAGATTATCAATAATAAGTACCAAAGGATCAGTGGTTTGAGTTGGGACTGATTTCTGAAGTTAAGTTGATGTTTATTATAATGTCCCTTCTTACATTTTTAAAGATATTTGAAAATGAATACTTGGATGAGGTAGACATTAGTGAAATGATATGATTGGGTGGATCTTTTTTTTGGTTTAGTCATTAGGAATGGGGTATCTTCTATCCAGAAAACAAAGTTCCAAGTTTATTCTTTTTCATTTGGAATAGTTTTTTGGGGATAATCATTAAAATAGTATAGAGTTTTTTATCAGTGTTTTAAGTATAGTCATTCCATGTCAAACCTTGATGAACTCTAGAGGAATTCTTTCATTGTGGAAATTCTAGGAATCTAAATCATTTTTGTGTCAGGTTATCCATGTGTAATAAGGATAGATCAACTTTCACCAAAAGATCACATGTTTATGAATATTCATTCAAGGGAGAAGGTCATATCATAAATTCAATGGTGTGTTCATGTGTCTATTAAATCTTATGTAAATTATATTACTGGGATTATTTATGTATTAGAGTAAGAACAAGGGGAATCTGATGCATAGATTACTATATCAATTTGTTATTTTTATGTCATTTATAGTTCAATCTATGTTTATTATAGGTGATTATTATTTTATTATATCATCAAAGATAGAAAAATTATCTGGAAATATAAAAGAATATGTTTTTAATATCTCCTCACTTCGAGTGATGATAGATGAAATCGATGTTGTACATTAGTTTTTAGTTCTTCATGTTGATATCTTCAACTTTATTGTGGACATGGAGTGGATGATCGATGTTAATTCATAGATAGAGGGTTATGTCAGTAGTGTTCAATTATTATCTATCAATTGGTACACTCATGTTTTTCATTATGAGTGGGACTCTAAATTGATAATAGAATAGATTTTTTTTATTCTAGGTTAATATCACGCTAGTTGTGAGACATGTTTGTTTATATGATCCTAAATCAGTGATTTTTTTAATCAAAAGATAAATTTGGAAACTGTTAATAAATATCCATTTCCAAAGATTTATGTGCTTTTTATCTAGTTTTGTTTGGAATTTTAGTTTTATATAATTGACCTTTGGTTAAGGAAATACATGTTGAGTGTTTAAGAGGATTATATACCATACAAATCCTTTGGGATATAATATGGGAATTTCATCTTTCAATTTATGCATTTTGATCTCAATAACCCTCTAATTCCGTTAATGGAAATGATGAACACAATCTTTCATTGTATCATATACTCATTTGATATTGTTATCAAGGATTATATATTAATGTATAAAATATTTGAAATTAATAATATGAGAAATTTTGATATCTTTTTTTGAATATTCATAGAAATCATTTTTATGGTATTTTTTCATAGTGTGGGGTTTGAACATGTGAAATGAATAATAGTGTGCATGTGATATGAGATAAGGGATTCATAGTAGATCCAAAAAAGGTACATTTAATTATGTCCTTCTAGAATTATAGATTTTTTTGAGATCAAATGCTTCTTGGTTTTGGATAGTTACTATAAATTGTGTTTTTAGGAAATCCCTATGATTGCATCTCCAAATAAAAATTTAAGACATATGGTTTTAAATTTTATGTTTAATAATAAATGTCAGATACCATTTGGCAAACTAATGTTAGTATTGATTTTTTCTCAAGAAATGATTATTTTACCAATAAGTGGGCGTTATTATTTTTTCAACAATTTTTCTGGCATGGGTTAGGGATTTCCCATAAAGTAGGGGACATTAATGGTTGCCTATCTGTCATGAAAATTACTCATAAATGAGAAAAAATACCCTACATTTAATCTTGGATTATCATATGTTATTAATTCCCTTAAAAAATCCATCACTATTTAATTAGGGATCATTTTATTATGTATTCAGTTATCATGATCTTGAAATATATTTTTACTCAAAGGGATATGAACATGAAAAATATACATTAGGTAGAATATCGAAAGACTATTAGTTTTGAGACTTATTATACTCCGTAAAAATGGAATGTGGTTATTGATTAATTGATAAAAATGTTTCTAACACAATTGGGGATGAAATAAATCAAATAGTGGGATATTATATGTTTTCATTCTAAGAAGAGTTTGGGAGTGGAAGATAATGATGGATGTGGGTTTTCAGATTAAATTAATGGTGACTTTCCTTTTGATTATCATGTTTGGTTCAATAATAGAACAATGAAATATGGATGAAACTTTGGAAATATATTTTCTGTGGTGGAATCCTCTAGTTTGTGGACTCTGTCTCCAAGTGGCACTTTGTTCTTCTATGGTAAGTTGGTTTTTCTGTTTACCTTGACAAAGAAATTGATTAATAATAGAGAAAAATCATGTTGGTTCATGCACAAATAGACTCCTAGTATGAATCAGGACATGAGTATTCAGTACTAGTGGATGGGGATGATATGGTTTATTGCAGATTTTATATCGTAGTGTGTTACTTATCAGAAAAAGAAGGAAGAAAACCGGCGAACAATTAGTTTGATTCATACCATATACATTCCACTATGAACATGGGTAAATATTTCCATAGATTTTATCATTGTATCTTCATATAATCTATGAGGGATGGATAGAATATTGGATATCGTTTATCTAAATATAAAATAATCATATTTAATACATGTTCATGAGATGAATAAGGTTTATCAATTTAAGTAATTGAATATCCAATAGATCGTGTGACATCATGGGATTCTATATGTGGTTGTATATTGTCAGGACCCAATGTTCAGTGCTATACTTTTGGAAGGTTTACACAATTCTATTGGTTTTATGATTTGGTTATGAATGGGTTATCAATCATTGAATGATGGATATAAAAAGTATAAAATCTAGTTTTTAAGGATATAATCATGGTCTTTGTTCTTATTTTATTAGAATCTTGGGGAAATAAATATCATTCAGTGGAGTTATAATTGAATAATGGCTAAAAATCCATTATTATGATTTTTTATTAGGAGTATTTTTAAGGAAAGATATGTAGATATACATTATTATGGAGATATTTGGGAGTTTAATCATTAAATGTTTTTAGTTTTCATAAAATGTTCGGAAATATGGCACAGTTGATCTAAAAGAAATTGGTTATGACATAGAGTTTCCGGAAATCATATGGGGACAATATTCATTCAAAAATGGAGTTTGATCTTTGTGATTGGGTATTTATATAGTTTCACCTTTTAGGGAACATTTTTGTATGGGTACAAATGTTTTGAGGGAACTATATTTTTTGTCCCCATTGAAATAATTGGATGACTAGGAAAGGGGACCTAACAATTGAACATTCAATATAGTTCTAATTATATTCATGATGTGTTTCAAATTTACTATCTGAGGAGGTATGTTATAGATCCTTATAATGTGATTTTATTTGAAGTTGCAAATCTAATAACTAAAAGTGCTTCACTTAAACATCTAGGTTACATTTTTTATTGTTGAGAGAATGAAATAATTAGTAAAATGATTCCTATAATATGAGTTTTGTGGAAGTACAGATGCGATATAAAAAATAGTAATTAGAGGAAATTGTTCATGAGGAAGTAGTGGCCATAATTTTTGGTGATTTAAGAAATATGGGGTCTTTCTAGGGGAAATTGATTTTATAATTTGATGATTATGTCACCAGATTTTTCCTTTCTATTAGAGAGTTTTCTGTGATTTAATGTTTCTCCTTTTTTGGTGTGTTTTCAAACATCGTAGGGATTGAATGAATATATTGTAAAATAAGTTATATTGTTTGGGGAAGTTAGTTTGTTTAAATTAATGGATTCAGGGTAAAAATGTGTCAAATTATTTAAAGGTTTCTCTAAGAATTTAGAGAATTAAGAAGGTGGTTTTTGACCTTGTTAGGAAAACTAGAATTTTTTCTCCCTATAATGTGATTACTTGTCATGTAAATGTATTAAACGTCACTTAATGGTTTCCATGTATAATAATAGAATCTAGGTAAAGGAGTGATGTTTATATACCATGTACATTTTTTTGTCACATCATAGAAATGATAAAATCAGTATTGTATAAAAAAGTGTAGTGTTTTTCATTGTTTTCATGTTTCATGGAATTCATGTTATGTAATTGGATTACACCACAAATAAGTATTGTTGATTTGGTTTTTTGGTTTGTGTAAGGTTTTTTATTCTTACATTTTTAATGGATCGTACCTCTCAGGACCATGACAACAATATTGGTGTCATGGGAGATCTCCTCCTTGTCAGGGTCATTCATTCTTCAATCTATTATCTAGGTTGTTGAGTTGTACCTCTCTATATCTGATTTCCTTCTAGTAAATAATTTGTATGTTCTTCTCTAATTTTTTTTGTATGTTTATGTTATTGGTGCCTAATCAAATAGTGTTTTTATCAATCCATGGTTGTTTCATATTATGAATTTCATTTCCAAAGTTTATCTCTGGGTTTCCAATCACCATTTAGTAATAAATCTTGGTTAATACCATTTTATGGTAGTTTTTCCTATATAATTCAATAATTTTATTAATTTCTTTTCAATATTTATTTTTTTAACAATGTTAAATTTAGTTTTCATTTCAAGGTTTTTCCTAAAATGGTTTATGTTATTAAATGGGTATACCATAAAAATATATTTTGTTTATTTTGAAATTGGTTGTCAAACATTAAATTATATATCGTTATCTTTGAAAATGATTTATAAATTTTTGATCAATTTATTAAAATGTATTTTAAAATATTATAACTTTATAAACATTTGGTGAATAGGGAAATATGCATAGGAATCAGAAGATTGTGTGGAACCACTATTGGGTGCATTATTGACATTGAAATACATTTTTAGGACTCAATATTGATTGGATCCATTTTTTAATTTGATTACATAAAAATTTAGTACTTATATTTGTTTTCCCATATGATAATGATGAAAAGATAGTGTTCTTGGTCATTTATATATATTTTACACATGGTGATTTTTACCATGGAATTATTCTCATATGTTTTTATATGTGGATGTTTCATATGTAATTACTAGATGGTATTTCATTGATTTGTGAATACATTCATACAATTTGATTTGAGAATATTCATTCCAAGTTAATCACATCAAATTTTCATATTTATATCACTGAGAATATGAATGGACTTGGGAATCCAAATGGAAAAATAATTTTTAAAATATATTTGAGATTTATTGAAAATGATTAGTTTGAATATTTAGTTTTAATTGATTGAATTATTGAATTATTGTAGTTATAACTTTTAAAGAATATAATGTTCTATCAAACTAAAAATGATCCCTTCAACCTACTATTACCATTTTGTGGTTATGGATGTCATATATCAGGATCTATGTGAAGGAATTCTAGTCTTGCATCATATTAGTTTCACTATTTTTATTTCATTCATAAATAGGTGGTTTAGAGCTGACTGTTGGTAACATCAATATTTTTAAAAAAATTAGCTTTATCATGGAAAAAGTGATGATGTTTTATGAACCCATGTTATATGTTCCATGTGGCACTCTTACGAATGAAATGAAATATTATGAAGGGTGCTCCCAGATCGCACTCCAATGCATTGGGTAAAGATTAATATCATGGTACGTCAAGTAAAATGAGGTTTTACTTATGTGGAATTAATTGATTATTTTTTTATTCTAAAATTTTCTAGATCTTGTGAATCACATGTGGATCATCCATGATAATATTTCAAGGGAGGAGTTATACAGTACATGTTTCTATAGCAGAATATAACTTAAGGAAAATTCTTTTCATTGACATATTGTCTCTATGGATGGAGTCCCTATTTATCCTGAAATAAAAAAGTGAATCCTCCTTTGTGTTTTTCCTACAATAATAACTAAGTTATTTAGTTTCATTGGTTTGGTGGTTTCTATCAAAATTTCATTCAATATTTTGGGAAATTGGTTATCCCATTAACGATTCTCACATGTAATGGGATTAAATTCACATGAACAAAATAATATAAAGAATTTTTTGAAGAAATGAAGGCCAGATTAGTCAACGGTATTACCTTTACATATCATCTCGGAAAGGATGTATTTGTGATTAATAGTGACCCATAATTGAATTTAATTGTGTGGGTCCTTACAAAGTATTATATTGTTATTTCTTATGCCTTAGGGTAGTTAAAAACTCAATAATAGAACTATATAACTATTGATCATGAGTTATCAGTGATAATCATTTATCTAAAGATATAGATCCACTATATTTAATGTAAAATATGGGGCATATATATACAGTTTTTCATTGTTTCAAATATACTTTATCATAGAATGAAGTCAATATGAGGCAATGATGCTTGCCTGAGCTATCCAAGGTTTACGATTTATCAATACACTACCCCCCAAACAAGGAATATATAGTGGATGGTAATTTGAGCGTGATGGACAATGGAGTTCTAAAAAATGATAATTTAAAGGTATTTTAATGTCCCAAATTTTTCTATGTATTTTTTTTAAATATTTTATGGGATAAATTTCAGATTACTAGCTAAGACAACATACTATTTTAGGACGCAGTGATCCTGGATTAAATGCATGAAATATAAAAAATATATATTAAATAGTGCACATGAGTAGTTTTCTAGAGAAATTGGATTTCTTCTCTGGGGGTTCCCATATTAAAAATCCAATGGAACCATTGGGTTAATAGAAGTGAATTTACCCTAGTAGATAACTAACATCCTTGATGCAGGTCTTCCATCAAATATAGTTTTCGAGTGTCTATGTAATAATATATTTAATAATTTTTTTTAGTTTTTATGTAGTGACAGATTTTTAATTAACCTTTTTGGTAGGGATATAGGGTTAGGTTAGTAACCCCGAAATCTCCTGGATTCTCTAAACATAACTTAGAGGATTCTCTAGATGACAAACAATGACCAAAGTTGGATCAACGATCAGCAGAATCCCTTTATGATGAATCTCTCCAACGAAAATGGTGTAGTGATCAAACATATTTATAAAATGATCTAAGCCTGAGGTAGGGAATTATGATTTTAATTCATTCATTATCACTCATTGAATCAATGATGAACAAAGATCCATCCATTAATAGGTTTACATATTTTTCAATTGTTCTAGAGGCATGGGTTTTTTTTTCATGTTTTATTTAGGGATAATTTTGAATATTGTTTGATTTAAATTTCTTATTGTTATTAGGGTAATGGATAGAGGCCCCAATGAACAATTGAAGAGGTTCCATTCCTGGGATTGTTCCTTGTGAATTATCATAACCCTTTTCCCCACAAAATCTTCATTCTTTGTGGGAAATGAACGCATTCTCGAGGACCCTTCGATTCAAAGTGTAATGATCCACGATTTTAGATGCATTGTCTAGATGAACAAGAAGAGGAGCGACATAGATGGTCAATGTTGGATCAAAAAATATAGGGAGATATTTTTTTTCAAGCATTTTTTATTGGTGTGGTTGGAATCATGTTTCAGATCTGATCAAAGGCAGAAAACTCACCGATTTGGTGCAATGATAATGTGGTGACCTTGGATCTTCTATATCTAGAAAAATAGACCGACATGTTGAGAACTAAAATATCTCCCATGGATCATGGAGGAATAACATCAGTTATAGAAAATACCAATGGACACAAAATTTATTTCGGACTACATGAAATTTTTTAACCACTGAGCATCCTTCTGGTTTTTAGGAAGTTGTAAAGTGTCACACAGTGTTTGAACCTTATCATATAGTGGGTGAGACCATCCATGAAGATCGGCATATATTATGTGAGTTACATAAGTACATATTGATGTACATGGACTTCCTACATATAGTGTACCTTGCCACACAACCATACATAGGCCAGATACATGGGTTACCCTATGAACTAGTACACAGGCATGAGAACATGGGTTGATACCATATACATAAGCATGACTAGAGTACATAGGTGGACCATGGATAGTGGGATACAACATGTGAGCCTTTCTACATGCAGTTTATACCCCTCCAACATGACATGTTCTATTGACATGGGATGTTAATCATTGGAAGTATCTTGGGAAAGGGACATGGTGTGTGAAACAACTACACACCATGTAACCCTTCATACATGGATTGAGTATCCTGTTCATTGTGTCTTGGATATGTTTCATTTTGTTGGTTCCATTTCATGTACCTCAGATGGTATCTTAGTACCATTTCCATTTCATAGAAGTATGATCCATTCAATAGGATTTTACTATATATAATATGGAATACCCTCTAAGAGGCCCATAAAAGAATCATATATCCATTCTCGGTACCTATAAAGAGTCTTGTTATCATTGTGAACTATCCTATAAGACGTCAATCCTATACCTAGAAGGTGAATCCATATGATCTATGGTATCACCCTCAGGCCATTGCATTGATCTTCATTTATGTATCCTGATCTTCCCCACTTGTAAAGTGAGTACTCTAGGATCGATTTTATTGTACCCCTATTCAGATAAATCAGTTTATCTCTATCACGATGGTTCTTAATGAACATTACTTCTTGGGAAGATGTGATAATTTCTATTATACTCAGGTTTTTTTGCTCCCGAATGCGTTTTTTTGGAATCACTAGTCTGGATATTAGATCACAACCATAATCATTACTTAATATTGAGATAAGTCAATAATTTTATTTTAATTCACCTCGATGATCTTTTAGGTTTAGAGCTATATGAAAAAATGTCACATATCAAACATAAAAAACATAAATTTTACAAGTAGACACCTCAACTCACTATATTTTTTTCATAAAACAAAAACTCATTAAGAAGAAACATGGTATCGTATCTTTTTTTAACAACAGAAGATTTAATTGATCCCATCCTTGACTCTATTTTTAATTATGTCCAGTGAAAAACATTTAAAAACATGGGATAAGAATAATAATCTCAGTAAGGGATACACAAAGAATGAAAACGTATATTCTTGAGATAACATGAATACCATGAATACATTATTCTAAAGTAATACTTTTGACCTTTACAAATTAGGAAATACACATCACTGAATATATGCTCATTACATACCCTTTTTGTGACAAAAATATTACAATAAAGCACATAGAATGCAACATATTACATATAGAGGTAACATGGGACATAAACATACATAAATGGAATAACCATATGGTAATATTCCACACATATCACTATATGGAATACACATACTGTCAACTTCCAAACCCAATTCATTGGAGTTATAATCTAACCACATGTCCTTGGTTTATCACAAAACCACCCATTATATTGTTTATCTCATAACCCACAGTCATGTTTTGTCACGTTAGAACCCGTCAAATTTCTGTGTCCCCTTTAATAATCATAACACATAAAACAAGAGTAATGGAAAAAAATTCAATTTAAAAAAAACCACAAGAGGTCAATTGATGACATAGAAATATTCATCCCATTTTGAAAACCATTTAAAAAATTCAATAAAGAGAATTTTGAATAAATGTGTCCCATGAAACTTTGAAATATTGACATAAATTATCATTTTAAAACATTGTTGTTCATATAAATAAATTTTGAAAAAATCATTTTGAAAAAATGGACATGAAATATATGGTTTTAAAATAATATATCATTACATCATTTAAAATATGATTATTTAAGGAGTAACTTACCACTTGAAAAACACATCAACAAATTATTAAGAAAGAAAAATAAACTGGACATTAAATATAATAATAATATACTAATTCATGATATAATCTATCAAGATGGGTATTTTATACAGATTATAGGATACTAAATGTGTATGACAACAAGATATTCCTCAATGAAATGAGATTAAAAAGTAATCCATTACCTTGAGTCCGAATTGTCTCAATCATTGTTCATATTCCAGAACTACAAACATAGGTTAACTTCTACATTCTTAAAAACCCGTTTCATGTTTATTTTTCCTTTTATATTCTTTTTTACCATGTAATAAAAATTACATAATTATTTAAGTTAATATTTGTCATTTTGTAAATATTCGGAACATGAGTCGGAAACAAACTTGTTTTGATATAAATTTTTCATGTAGTCAAAAGTAGATCATCTCTAGAATCATATTAATGATTTAAATTTCTTATATATATCTAGTTTATATGTATTTAGAATAATCCATAATATTTGGAGATAAAAAATAAAATGCGCCATTCATGGAGACAGTAGGCCACACGTATGCATGAACGCTACGTTAGTTTATTTGTTATATTAATGGAATGAAAACTAATGATACATAGGTATATTATTAATCTAGTATAATATCATATTTTATATTTTTAAAATATGTATTATGTTTATTTTGATATTATTCATATAAAGAATTGTTAAAATTACATTACTATATTACATAAACAAACTTCATTAATAAAAATATAACATGTCATATTCATCCCTCAAATTTGTGTATGGGAACAAAATAATAAATTTATATTAATTTTAACATTTATAATATATTATATTTGAATCCTTTATTAGTGAAGTAGTCTCTGCCTCATATATATGCCAAATTTAAATTTATTTATTTAATGTCTAACAATTATAAATAATATTTACGGATGAATGAAATATTTTTATATATATAATTAAAATTTATATTATAATAGATCACTTATATAAAACTATATAAAAACTATTTTATTAAATATATTAATGTTTATGTCATTTTTCACTCTTCTTTAAATAAATTTGTATAATATGTCATTATCACTCTCAAGTTGCTCCCAAATTCGAAAAGTTTGGCTAAAGGATTATCATGGTCCGACATAAGTCATCCAATATGATTATTACACATTTTATCATAGTTTTATATTATTAAGATATTACTTTTATGCTTGATTAATTGATTTACACTTTTACCAAGGTAAATAATTATTATTACTACAGTTACTATTCATAGTGCCCAAAAATAAAAGGTATATATTTATAAAATTTGAAACTTATGATTAAAAATATGGAATAAATTTTCCTAACATGAAATCATTTTAATTTATTTAATTATGTAAAAATTAATTCCCTTGGTCAAAAAACAGAAAACCTATTTTTACGATGCTAAAACTACTAAAAGATTGACATTCGTTTTTGTGACATTATTTTCTAAAATTACATATAACAACAAAAATTGAAATAAATTATAAAAAAATAACCCAATAACAGTTTAAAACCAATTAAAAGGACTATATAACTATATAAATAAATTAAATGAAAATGCAGTTTTGAATTAAAATGCAGTATTATTAACTATTCATTTAAATATAAATTTAATCAAAAAAACAAAATTCTCATCCAATGTAAATATTGATGTCCCTATTCTAAATAAGATGTATATTTTCTCAAATTATACATATAAAAGTGAAAAAAAATAGATTTAAAAATGGTTTCCCCTCAAAATGTGGTATAACAACCTTTTAAAAATGTTAGAGTATTTTATGTTTAAAATTGGATTCATTATCATTTTATGCCTCTAATTTTTTTGGATAAATATAATAACATTTAAAAACATTTATAATCATTGTTTATTTAGTTATTTTCATTTAATCTAATAAAATGGATAGGCGTTAACTATTATTTAAAATAAGAAAAATATTATTGTATTATTCTTCGGTATAATTCACATTTTTGTGTTACGTAAGATTTTCGAGAAACCCGTTGTTGCATATAGAGTACCCTATCAAGAAAAAGATTAAACCTAAAAATATTATTAATATATTTTAAATATTAATATATATGAAAATGTTTGATTTTATAAATACATAGGATTCCACATCATTCCCCCCTTTTGAAAATTGTGTCCCCTCAATTTTATTTACTTATAAAACAAGTGATGGTATTTTTCCTTCATAGCCTTTTAAGATGAATACATTGACTCTTCATATATATGATTTTCCCACAAAACCATTACAAGATGAACCACTTTATTCCCTAGTACTCACTCTCGACGGTCATGAATCTGTACGAGCTATTCCTCGTAAGAATGTCTCTCTTCCAACTGAACTACCTTTGGACTGAAAACATGAGATGGATCCAGCATATACTTTATCAAAATTTAAACATTAAAAATGTTCTGTAACATGGATAAAATTTGAGGTAAATTCACATTTTATACAACAAATATAACTTTCTAAAGGTTTTTATAGTGTCCAATGATCCTCAAACTTAGTTTCTTCTGGAAATACAAATCATTCCACCAATTTGTGCACATAAATTTTCTACCTTCTCTAAGTTGTTCTCATGTGCTTCGGAATCATCTGTACTTTTTCTACCATCTATTTCACCAGCATTGGTCCCATCAACTTCCATTGACCTACTTAATCCCAAAAATTAATAACCCTTAATTTCCTCAAATTCAAGGATCATATAAATCATAATGGGTTTTTATAACTATATCCCAAAAGAAAATACAATTTTTCTTCAATTAACATTATTATAATAATTATTTAGGGGTTAAAAATACTAGATGTTGTAAAAATTATTAAAATAATTAATACACATAAACATATCATCATCCATAGATATTACATAACTCTTCAATTCCACAAATGTAAGCATCTTAATCATCTAACATTCTCCATGATCCATTACCCTTGTTTTTCCATCATATTCATTTATACTTCGTTCCTACAAACAAAATCACGCATAGTGTCCAATGATTCAATAACTCCAAAACATTAGAAATGATACAATACATACCTTTCATATTTTATTTTTAGTTTATTTATGTTAAATTAGAATGGAATTAAGAATTGGAAAACAAATTTTTGCGTTGTCCTATTGATCCCATTAATGAACTTTTTTTGTAGGACATGTATTTGTCTAATGACCATGAACACCACATTTAAATCATTCAATTGATCTCTCGGAAATAACTTCTTTCCATATCCTATAGTCAACTAAACACACCCTTTTTCCATAGATGGTTATTTATTTATTACCATAATTACCACATCTATAACATCTACATGTCCCTTGGAAGAAATTTCATAGGTGTTTCTTTCCACATCCTTGAAAAATAATTTTATGAATATACATACCTTTATAACTATTAACATTTCATTCATAGGGATTGTTTTCTCACAAATATGATGACTTGGAAAAAACATCTAGGTTCAAGTTGTAAATTCAGATTCTAGATAGTTTGTTAATAATAACTACAAGAGTTATCATTTAAAATCCCATTTCATTAATTTTTTATTTCAGAAACCACCTTAGCTTCCATGACATCCATTATTACATTAGTTCATACTAGATCCATCCAATTACTAAAACTAGAAAGGCCAGTTTGTGTATATCAGCAAAATAATCATATAATATAATATGAGGATGTTATACACTAATATATACTTCTTCATTTTATCTTAAAATAATTCTATTTATCTAAAATAATTATGGCTATTTAAAATATGCGTAAAATTATGGTTATATAAATAATGTCACTGATTATTAAATTACATAGTACCCTCTAAATGTATCTAAACTAACCTATGATACCAACCATAAGGCCCTAGACTTATAAATTACACAATCCTTAGATAAGTCAATAATTTGACTTTAATTCACATCAATTATCATCTCAGCTTCATAGCATTATAGAATTAGGTCAAAACAAAAAAATAAAAACACAAATATTACAAGTCGTCACCTCTAATCACTATCCAGATTTTCATAAAACAAAAACTCTTTAAAAAAACAAGGTACCATTTCATGCGTTATCATAAAAATTTTCCATGATCACATCCTTCACTATATTCTTCCTTCTGTCCTATGAAAAACACTTCAAAACATGTGATGAGAATAAATATCTCAGTAAGTGATACATAAAGAAGTAAAACGACTAGTCTTGAGATAACATGAAAAACATGAATGCTTCATCATAAAGTAATAAATTTCTCCTGTAAAAAGTAGTAAATAAACGTCAGTGAATATAATCTCATTTCCTACCATGTTTGTAAATAAATGACTAACATAAATATAATAAAAGGAAACATATAGAATATAATGGTCACTTGGGACATAAAAATATTTATATTTAATAACAATGATTTATACTTCCACAAATATCACTAATTTAAATAACTATACGACTGACTTCATTACAAAATTCATTGGAGGTTATAATGTAACCACTCATCCTTGGTTTATCACGGTACCAACCATCATTTGGTGTATCACATAACCACCAGTCTTGGTTTATCACAGAACCACCCTTCAAATTTTAAAGTACCACTTAATAATCATAACAACTAATACATGAGTAATAGTGAAATAACACCTCCACACTAAAACCAAAAGTGTTTATTTGATGATATAGGAATATTCATCCCATTTCCAAAACCTTTTTAAACATTCAATAAAGAGAATTTTGAATCCATGTGTCCCATACCACATTAATACATTTAAAAAATTTACGAGTATAAAACATTCATTTCCATATAAATATATTTAAAAAACCCATTTTGAAAACCTAGAAATGGAATAAAATATTTTAAATGAATAAATTGTTATAACATATAAAACACTGTTTTAGGTCAAGAGTCCCTTGCAAATTGAAAAAGATATGAATAAAATTTATTTAAATATAAAATTTAACAAATCATTAAATATCTTAAGAATATACTAATTCATCATATAAAGATTTGAAAGGGCTTTATATACTCGTTAGAGAATAATAAATGTGCCAGACAATAAGATATGCTTCAATGAAATGAGATTGGGACAAAATATATTTCCCTGAGTCGAACTTATTTCACTCCATTATATTCGTGAATAATAAAAAAAGGATAATTTATACTTAATTTAGAACCTTTTTCATGTTTATTATTATTTTTATATCACTTATTACCATGTTATAATAATTATATTATTATTTAATTTAATATTAGTCATTCTTTCAAAATTTGGTACATGAGTTGAAAGTGACCTTCTGTCGATATAAAATTATTTATGATTTTAAATTTTCATCAACACCAAAATTTTATTAATGATTTAAATATAATTTATATCTGGTATATATGTATTTAGAATTGTCTGTGACATTGAGAGATAATAATAGAAATGCACCGTTCATGGAGACGATAGGTCATATTCATGCATGAACACTAAATTATTCTATTTTTTAAATTAATGGAATGAAAATTAAGGATAAAAAGGTATATAATACTTCAAGTATAAAATCACATTTTATATTTTGAAAATATGAAATATGTCAGTTTTTACACTATTCATCCCATGACTTTTTTAAAGCCCAAAAAAACATGATTATATAAAACAAACATATTTAATAAGAAGATAAAATGTTAAATTAATCCAAAAAATTAGTGTTTGGAATAAAAATAATCAAATTACATTTATTTTAAAATTTATAATATCATTTATTTGAATCCTTTATTAATGATGCAATCGTTTCATTATCATTGTGTCATAATTATATTTATTTATTTAATGTCTAAATATTATAAATAAAAAAGCATAATATAGGATATATTTTTTGATTTATAATGAAAATTTATAGTCAAAGATATAAATTATATAACCCCATATTAAAATTTTTAATAAAATATACATGTTTGTGTTACATTTCAATTGTCATAAAATTAATTTATATAACATGCCATTATCACTTTTAAGTGACTCTAAAATGACAATGGTTCGGTCTATGGATGCTCATGTTATGAAATAACTCATACAATATGATTAGGACACGTTTTAATGTAGTTTTATATTATTATATATTATTTTTCACCCTTATTTACATGATTTATCCTTTAACCATGGTAAATAAAAATAATTACCGATGTTAAAATTCATAGTGTCAAAAAATAAATGTTACCTATTTACACAATTAGAAACTTATGATTACCAATATGAATCTATTTTTCCACATTCAAGGAAAATAAATTTTATTAATTAATTTAGAATTAATTTTCATTGTAAAAACCAAAAAGCTTGCATTTAAAAAGTAAAAACTACCAAAAGATTAACAAATGTTTATGTCTAATCAAAATTTGAAATTAAAACCAATGAATTTTTTTTTATTAAATGATAAAATATAATCTAATTAATCTTAAAAATTATTTAATGGATAATATGACAATATGTATAAATAATATGAAAATTTATTTTTGAAATAAAATGCAGTATTTTTAACAATTTATTAAAAAATGAATTTTATCAAAAAAAACCAAATATTCACCAAAAGTAAGTTTTGATGACCCGCTTATAATGAAGATGTTTATTTTTTGAAAAAGAACATATAAAAGGAAAAAAATTAGATTGAAAAGGGTCCTCCAATAAGAGGCATTAAAACGACCTTTTAAAAATATTAGAGCATTTTATGCATAAAGTTGAATTAATTATCATTTAAATCCAATAAAATTTATTATATAATTTTTAAATCAATTAAAAAACATATATAATAATATTTTAGTTAGTTCTATTCATTCTCTCCAATACAAATTCTAGGACTTAACTACTATTTTAAATAATAATAATGTTATATTATTTTTAGTATAATTCATTGTTTTATGAAACGTAAGATTTTGGTGAAACCCGTATTTCTGTTTCATGTATGATATTATAAATTTTGTCATTTTTAACATATATTTAATATCATATAAATATTAATACATTTGAAAAAGTATGATTCTATAAATATGTGGGATGATACACTGGATCTCTAGAGTTGGTATGTGGTAGTTGTGACTTACCACATTACTACAATTCAATGATTGAATATATCTGGATATGTTCTTATTAATAGAATTGTAGAAATAGATTTTATAGAGATTACTATACCATTACTATGTTTTTTGGGTGTCCTACTAAGTTTTATTATACTCACCCCTTCATTGAAGTTGATTTCATGGGTCATTTCTTGTGTATATGAGCAAACTATGGATGGAGTCCTGGGTGAACCAGGACCGAACAGATATTTGGGAGTTTAGGAAGGCTGATATGTTCTTATGGATTCCATAAATAGTCCCAATATCAATTTTTTTACCAGATGGACTTTGTAGTTTGTTGAATCTTTATTTCAATGGGCCTGTTTTCTTGCCCAATTTCATTCATTCACTTTACATAACTTTCGTAATCTGTTTATTGGGTTTAGTGGTATGCATGAATTTTGTTCCATAGTGGTTTTACAATTTTTTATTTGTGTAACGGTGACGTATTCATGTATACAAGTACTTAGGCAATTTCTCCCATCTTAATGATATACCTACTGGGTCCCAGTCACCATCCCTAGGCCTATTGGAGGAGTTCATGGGGTGTCACTACATGGGCCTTACTAGGAAGTGTTGTAATGAGGATCCTATGTTCATGGATCTGGATTAAATAAAAATTGGAATTATTAAGGAGGGTGAAATATAATTATTTTTTCAAGTGTTTTTTATACCATGTTTAATTGTACTTATAAAATGTTCTTAGTTTGATGACGAGTGTTTTCATAAGAAAATACAAGATGTGAATGGTGGGAGTTTGATATAATTTTTATATTAATATGTTACATGGATATTTGGGAATAAGATTTGTGTTTAATCTATAAACAACAAAAAATGAATTATTAGATTATGATCAAAGATCAAATTTCTCTATACACCATGGTTGCACTGTGATGTATATAGATTTTAAGGTTTATTATTTATCAGAAAATATAAGTCATGAAATTGTTGACTACATGTCATGATGTTTTGTTTTTCAAAATGTAAAAGATGAAATGAAATATCCAAGATGATTCTTACGACCTATTTCTATACCATTGTTGAAATTGGATGATATTATGTTGAAATTTTAATGGGGATACCAGAGAATCTTGATTCAATGATAGGATATGGTTCATTATTGATAGTCTTAAAAATCATCACAATTTTTTGTATTAGAGAAGACAAACCTCTGTATTATTTACCAAGACATTATATTATTGAATTTTTAAGACTTCTTGTTTACCTAAATTGATATTGTCAGATCATGATCTATGTTGTACATCAACAATATAGATATGATTTCAAAAGGCCCCAGATACTGAGCATTATTTGAGAGATACCTAGCACTATGAAACGGATGGACAACAAGAGAATACAATTCAAACATTATAATTCATGTTGATATCTTTCTCAGTAAATTTGGAGGGTACAAGAGATCAATTTTTACATTGGTAGATATTTCCTATAACAATAGATTACATTAAATAATTCATATGTCACCTTATGTAGCACTATATGTAAAGTGATGTTCGACAGCAACATGAATTTTTTTTGGGTGATTTGGATTTTGTATTCCTTGAACATGTTAAGAATACATTGGAAATGGTGAAGACTATTCAAACCTATATCAATGAAACTCAATGAATGTAGAAGTACTATACTGATAACCGATGGAAATAATTGAAATTTGAAATGGGAAATCATGTTTTCTGTATGTTGTCTCCATGTGAGGGTGTTATAATATTTGGAATGAATGTAATATTGATTCCCAATACCATCAAACCTTTTGATATTTAAAAACTAAATGGTGTTTCAGCTTACCGTTTATCAATTCCACCTAGTCATTCCTAAGATCATGATATTTTACTTGTATCAATGTTATGGAAATACATTCTAGACTCAAGGAATGTACTCACCTGTGAACAAATAAAATTGGACCCTAATCTATTTGATTATGAAGATCTTATCAATATACTTGAAACTAGTGAACATGTGTTATGGAATTAGATTACTCGACTTGTAAATGATTATTGGTGAGTCCATAAAATTGAAGCGGTGAAGGGGAAAACATAAGAAATTTTGATGATGAACAACCCAAATAATTTTATGTGATTATATGGTGAACATTTTAAAATCAAAATGTTTTAAAAGGGGAAATAATTAAAAAACCCCTGATTTCACGATAGATTATCTTTTGAAAAAAATTCAATAGCATGTGTTTTATGCAATACTAAATTGGAAAGTATCGTGATCTATAAGTAAGTGATTAATATTACCTAGATATTACAATATCATCAATGAATATAATTAATCACATTATAATATTTATATATATTATTTGCATTTAAATTTTTTTTGCAGTTATAAGGAAAATAATGAATCCAATTTTACTCATTAAAAGGATAAATATTTATAAATGTGGTTTTACAACCTCTTGATGGTGCACTGATTTTAGGTCTTTATTTTCAAAAATATATAAATTCCAAATAAAAAAATAAAAATATTCATTAAAATAAGGATTATCAAATTTTAATTATGTTCAATTTTTTTTATTTTTATTATATGCTTCAGGTTTTAACGAATAACGAAAAATTCTAAATTTTAATTGAAAATGATTTTTTCTCATGAAAATATATTATACTATTAAATTATCATGTTAAATTGTTTTAAATTATATCTAGATTGTTTACATTCCATTTATTCAAATACAGATCATTAGAATCAGTTTTACATTCAAATTTGATATAAAAACATTTCAATCTTTTGAATGATTAAACATTAATAACAGGTTTTCTCACCCCATCAATTTGACTAGTTTTAATTTAATTACTACAACTTAAGTGTTTTAACTATCAAAAAGTTTTTCCATATTTTTAATAACTATTTCAAAATTATGTAACTAGGATTCTTTTATTGTTTTCATGTGAATAGTAACATTAGAAGATTTTTTATTAGCTTGTTTAAGGATAAATTTGGAAATTAATGGTAATAATAGAAATATAATATAACCAAATTACCCTAAAAATTGTCCTAATTTCATTAGACATGTTTAGATATATTAAAATAAACAATATAAATAATTATGAATCTTTTTATGCCACTTCTATATGATTATGAAATTTATTATATTTTATTTCAAATAGTGTTACAATTGTCATACTCAAATTTTAATAATAATAACATTTATCATATAGGGAATTAAATAAGATAAATTAAACTACATATTTTCATTTCAAATATAATAAATTTTTATTCTTCAGGATAATTTATTAATAATTTTTAAAGAATAAAGAATTTAATTAAAGTCTTTCTTAATAATGATGTGATAATTTTTTAATTATTGGTAATATCAAAATAATGTTATTAAAAATATTAAAATACATATATAAAATGAATTAATAAATGTTATCTGAGAATTTAATAGATATATTATACATTTATTAATTTAATTTATGGGTCATTTCGACATTTTCATATTCATTATGATATTTTTAAAAAGACCAATACTGAATAGTATCAAAATTGAAAAAACTGATACTTGAAAAAAATAATTTTTATTAGAAGATATAAAATTATTAATAATGTAAAATCCATCCCACTAACATTAATAATGTTAAATATTTCATGAATGACATATTTTAGGTTCTTGTTTTATTTTATAGTGTCGATCATCGTGTGGAATTATTTGTTAATAATTTATTAATGAGAAGTCAATATGAGAATGAACGATATTTATGAGGAAGTTGGTGAAGCCTCGGATAATTGTTGTTGATTCAAATCATTGAATTCTACACTAGATAAATTCTCTAAGAGGATATAATATCTTTTTATATTATAAATGATCATATTTTCCAAGATTTGTGTCAAGTTGATACACTTTACAACACCTAAAGAAGACCATGAATTTCGAAATTGCATAGGGATAAAGATGATCCATCCAATTTCTTTTGCTGATCTTAAATAAAGAAGAAATGGGTTAATGGAGAACACATCCCTCACTACATGGGGAATCCATGTATTATGTTTTAATGCATGAGGCATAAAGAAATGATTCTTCGTTCATCCATGACTGGTCTTAAGAAATGTTGAAGCTGTTAGAGTTTTTATTCAAAAAAGAAAAAGAAAAATGATGTTTAATGATGAAGAAGAGAGGAGGAAGGAAATGGTATGGAGTTTACTAAGTGAATTGCCTATTCTTGAGATTTGAATAAAGAATCGTTTTTTGGCATACATAGTATTTATACTAAGTCATAGTACAACATATATCAAGAAATATGGCCATCCACTGAGAATATCAGAGGTCCTTACCTCAATAACATGTAAAACCCAAGGGTCTACCGCACTCTAGAGAATCCCTCAAGGACATCCTTACATGAGGCAAGGCGCTCTGGCAGTGTATAAACCTACATGTGTGTGCACGGTTTTGAACCCATGCATCACATTTATAGTGGGCTCTAGGTGCATGCATGTGGAGTAGAGTGGTTGATAAGAGCGCGCCCATATAGTTAACACGGTACGGGGTCATACAGTGGTAGGATAGAGGAGAATTCTAATGATGTATAGTTGTAGATTTTTATTTAGAGAAACTGAAAACATCACATTGTTTTGATGTCGGGTGAATTTTAAAAAACACAGATGAAATATTGGTTCCTTATCCGATATTGCATGAGATCTCAACTATATGATCCATCCCATGTCCTATGTTATAATTGTGGACGTTAGTGATCAATATGAGCTTATCTAATTGTCGTGGAATCTTCTTCAAATATGTTGCATGGTGATCATTCGAATGAACTGAACACATGCGTGCATTAAAAGTTTCATGCATGTGTCTTTATAAAAAGATGATATATCGGCCGAAGAAAATGGAGTGTCGAGGAAACACGAATCTTTTGGAGAGATGATTTTCATGCATTCATAAATTCATGAATGTGGGGATGATGCTACAATGAATTAGTCAGTGTTTGAATGATATATCCCATGATTCTCGGCTTGAACTTGTATCCAATGTATTAAGATTTCAAAACTCATTATTTATCATTCATTCAAATATTCATCATCGGGGCATATCATGAGTATTTTGATCACAGATGAAGGACTCTACATGTTCTATAAAAGGATTTGTCCCTCTACTCATTCGTTTGTTGAGAAAATTTAGAAAGCTCTTGTTCTCGAATGAAAAGAACATCGTGAAGAGAAGGATTCTGCATAGCCCTACTACGTGAAGGAGAAGAGGATCCCACAGGAGTCCATCAAGTTCTATGAACTCTTGAATATTCCTTGTGATGAAGAAGATCATCCTCACACACTATACGAAGAAATATAAAAACACATGACAGGTTCTCAAAAACCTTCTTTATGTTTTCAAGAATGAGAACTCGTGGGTAGACAGATGGTGCTACGCACACCTGTTATACCTTTGTAAATATATAATCACAAACCATTATTGTTTTTGTCAAGTCACCCACACAAACCATGGATGTGAATGATAATAATAGTACCCTTCTATTTTTTCACGAAGAAGAAGAACACGAGGCCTTGTGTTTTCACAAAATGGTACACTTGCATAAAGTCGAGGCTTTCATAACAACTTGAAGAAAACAAAATCACATATACACCATCCACATACACATTTGAGTTATGTGTGAAAGAAGTAAAAGCGGAGGTAAATCATGGTGGAGCTCATATACATACCAAGAACATTAAATATAGTGTGTGTGCACATGTGATTAAGAATGAAGAAGAAGGAATGAAGAAAACAAATAAATGAATACACTGATTCAGGTATGAGTAAACACACATGTCATTGAACACCTATTATAAAATTAAAAGTGTGTGAGTTATTAGACAAAAAAAATATTAGAAAGATAGGATGAAAAAGAGAATAGATTTTGTGTAGGCTCAATGTGTTTTTCCTATAGATGTTTTCATACCTGGAAGAACATAATGAAGATTTCATGAAAGCATGCTCATTCACATGTAAAGAGAGAATCAAAAGTGAATGTTCATATTGAAAGAAGAAGAGAAGCCAGTGCATGTTAAAAAGTAAGAGACCCATCCACATAATCGTGCATAAACATATGCACATGTGAGAAGTAACTAAGATATTAGAAAAACATGAAGTTTGGGAATTCCATGAAATACATGCATCAAGAGAATGAGTAATGATTCTAAATACAAATAGAGTTAAAAGAGATCTTTTATCTAAGTTGACGGTGTTTGATAATCCATGAAGAGATATAGTGCTGATATTGTGCAAGATCAATCTTGCATATTAAGTTTCCTGAAGATATGGTGTGCACCATTTGAACACATCTTATTGAGGCCATTTATTCATAAAAAACTATTTCCTAATCATTTTTGAGACTAAGGACTGATCACTAGAAGTGGTCAGAACAATTGATCTAGGACAACAGACCATATGATAGGCCATTGATGATTCTTGATGATATAAATAGTCATGTTTGATTCAGAAAACATGTGTGGGATGATCATAATATCACCTATTATGAATCAAAGAATAAAGACAATATGGATGTTTCTCATGTGAATCGAGAGCAAGAAGACCCCTATGATATTTAGGGAGGAGATGAATCCTTCAGTGGGACTCTGATGTATGCTAGTGGGACTCTGGTAACCCTTTGGAAAGCAGTATAAGGATCTTCATGTGGGAATCTGGAGAGATACATTGGGAATCATTATTGACCATTGATATTACTAACCGAATTATATTTGAGAATCTATGTTCGGAAGAATAACTAACACATCAAAGAGTATGAATTTTAACTAATCCTTTTAAATCCTTATTTTCAGTGCCTTTAAATTTACATCATCATTTGAGGTAAGGCTAAGGGACACAAGAAGAGTGGATCGAGAATTTAAATAGTAATAAAATATTAATTTAAAAGAATCAATTAGTAAAAATATTTAAACGGATCACTGATTCACCCCCTCCCCCTAGTGATTCACAATGATTTGGAAACTTCAATTGGAATTAGATGGAAGAACACCTCTATAAGTTCCAAGAGAGTATTAATGAATTTCATATTTGAGGAGATTATTGAACAACCTCAAATAGAGATATCTTACATTAATCAAATTAATATAAAAAAAATATGCATGGAAGATGAATAATAATCTTACTACTAATGGGGGACCTACTTCTGCCGAAGGAAATGTGAAAGGTACAACATGTGATAATTTGGTACAATATGTGATAATTATTATTATTCTATTTATGAATTATGTTCAAGCTATGATTATGATAGATCAATTAGTGATCTGTATAATTCACTCAACGATCATATAAAAATGTCCCTATAGAAGTGGAAATTGACATTTCTGTAATCACTAATGCTCTCCAAGTCGAAAAATTACAGATTGAAGAATAATCTAATTCCATGTAAGAAGCATTGGATAAAATGGTTGGCATATCCAATACTCTCAAAAAACTATTTATTGCAAAGGAAGAATCAATTTATCTTTTTAATGAAATACATGTTCGAGTTACTAAATAATTGTAGGAAAGTATTTGTGAGAATGAATTCATTGAGATTATATTTGTAGATTCTTTCCATGTATATGAAAAGTTTCACAATGTTTTTATGGTTGTAAAAGTTTCTCAACAGGAATATAAAACTAACAAGGTAAATTATCTTGAAATATCATTGCAAGAATTCATAAATAATCATGAAGATCAGATATTAAAGTTGAAGGAGAATTGGGAAATTAAGTTGATATCAGTTGAGGATGGGAAGAACTCCCTCAACATAAAGTGTTTAGAGCTGTTGGTGAAATTAAATATTCAGCAATTACTCCAACATGGAACTTCACAAGAATCTGAAAGACGAGATCATGCCTCTTAAGTTTTAATTGAGGAATATGATTCCAATATGAATATCAAATCATCCTATGATCCAATGGAAACATCCTACATGATTAAGGTATTCCATAAACAGGCTATTTATGATTCTACTAATGAATTTTTATCTACAAGTACAGGTTTAATGTTAAAATATGGGAATATGTGGAATAATATAAATTTCAATACATCTATCACATCTTCAAAGGTGGATACTAAAATGATTAATAAGAGAAACTCCCAAATGTATTTTTTAATGAATTAAAGGAAATTCTAGAACAAAAAAATACTGTATTTCTAGCTAGACTGATTCTACAAGTAAATGAAGAACATTTTTTGGCTACTGTTGGTGTTGTTGGATGTTTAGGAATCTAGATAATGTTTTCTGGAATAATATGTTAGAATATGGAAATTATGGAAGGCCTACAATCATGGTAAGTATATTTTAAGAAATGAAGCATCCTAGAATTCAAAGGAAGAAAATATAGATAAAGAAGAATCTATCTATCAATAACAGATTTGAATATCTTGAAAACATCTGGGGTAATTTCAATAGAATATGTAACAATTATGATGAGTTCTGGTTTAGTCCAATAATGCCTCAGGCCATTCATAGAATTAAAGACCACAAAAAATAAGGATAAAAGAAAAATGATTTGAAAAGTCTTATATTGGGAATATGAAAAACACTGAAGTGAAGAAAACTGTGAAACAAATTAATCCCAAAAATAATTGTATGATAGCTTCCAAGAATGTAATCTCAACAAAGAAAATATTCTTCTATTGTGGATCGAAAGGCTGTACCACGGATCACTAAAAAAACTATGCAAATGAATTGAATCAAGATGAAACCAATAAGAGAATCAATATAAAAGAATATGGGATTGACTAAAGAAATTATTTGAGATAATAAGTTTCATAAGATAGGTAACATGAAGATAATGCAGAAGTCTTGTGGAATTTCCAATTAAAAAAATGATAAGAAATAGTGTTTTCTTTTCTAGCCTAATCAATTACAACTTGCTAGAGAACTGCAAAGAGATGAAGATGAGTACTATCAAAAGCTAAAGAAAGTGGAAAACAGATCATTCCACATAAAGGAGAATTTAAATTTCCTGAGAGGTTGTCATCACATGACATCCCAAGTGTCTCAAAACTAATGTGTGGAAGATTTAGGAAGTCTATAAATCATGAAAACAAATGTATAACTATTTTAAAAATCCAAATGGAGATGCTGAAAATTGAGAATCATGAACAAATGAGTACTAATTCACTACAACAGAAAAAAATAGAAACAATCCACACATGTTGATGGTAAATGAATGTAAAGGGTCCATGTTGAAAATAAATGATCAAAATGTCAAATGGTGAGGAAACACCAGAATGATGAGTACCATACACATTAGAACTACATAGAAAGGAGTTCTTCGGTTGATAGAAAATTCTCAGCCCCATTGCTTCTTTTAAGAATCTCACAAGTGTTCCATCTTATTCCATTATATTATTGTTATTATCATGTGCTTGAATTTCCTGGAATTAAAGGTGATGGTCACCTGGAATATGATATTTGGATGAGAGAAGTGGATAACTACAATTTGGACTCATTATTCATGATTTTATTATTACTTGATGTGATCTAGAATGTAAGAATATCAATATTCATATCCTCAAGATTATTTGATTGTTTCTTCCACCATGGTAATTAAAAGGGATGGAACCCCTTTGAGGGGGAGAAAATATGCAGGGGATGATATCAAGGAATTTTTTTAATAAAATCCCAGAAATTCATATCTCTCAATAAGTTCAAACTAAGGTATTCTAACCACACATTCATTCCTTATTCAAAAATGTAATTATCTTAGCAATTAAGGGGAAGTGCTTGATTGATGAAAAGATAGGCTGAATAGGGTAGCATTATCCTTTGAAATTAAAATCATAATTTGTTTAGTGATGTATGCACATGATTTATCATTTCATTGTTAAATCAGATTATCTCCAATCCCTTTATCGTGAATTGAACCATTATAAGCATGATATCACATGTATTGTTGTTAATGGACAACACTGAAAACCATGATCATATCTATCTAGTTTTCTACGCTGGGATAGCCCACATATACTTAGATTTGATTATCTAAAGGATATTTGCAATGTGAACCATGTAAAATAATCCATCTCTTATATATATTCCAAAAAATATTATTCAAATGGAGGAAGACATGTTTTTGAAGAGAACCCACTAATAACATTGCATTTTGTATCCTGCAAGGGGAAAAATATATTTTCACACATAATGACTCATTCAAAGTGTTATTGAGAGATATTGACAACAAAATACAAAGGGGAGATTCTTGAGCATTGTGTTGCATTTTTTTCAATATATTGTCAATGAAAAGTCAATACGAGAATGAATGTTATTGATGAATGAGTTGGTGAATCCTTGGAGAATTGTTGTTGATTCAAAGAATGGAATACTACACTTGATCAATTCTCAAAGATGATATAAAATATGGTTATTATAGAATTTATCTTAAGTTTCAAGACTTGTATCAAGATGATACATTGTTACAACACCAAAATAATACCATAAAATACGCAATTACATGAGGAGTAACAAGATCCATCAAATGGCTTGTGCTGATCCTCAATGAGGAAGATATGTGTTAATAGAGAACTCATCCCTCGCAACATGTAGAAGCCATGCATTTTGTTTTAATGCAGGAGACAGGATGAAATTATTCATGCATTATCCATGATTTGATTTAAGGAAAGATGAAGCTATTAGATTTTTTATTTAAAAACAAGAATAATGATGTTAGAAGTTGAAGTAGAGAGGAGGAAGGGCTTAGTATGGTGCTTACAAAGTGAATTCCCCATCCATGATCATTGAATTAAGAAGGTTGGTTTATAATACGTTGTATTTATAGTATGTTCATAGTATATCCCATTATCATAAAATATGTTTATTAATGGAGAATAGATGAGGTCCTCACCTTAAGCACATGCGAGACCAAATGGTCAAATGCTCCTGAGGGAAGCCCTCAAAGAAATCCATGCACGAGGCAGTGAGTTTGGGCCATGAATAATCCTGCAGGTGTGTTAATGGTGGGGAACCAGTGAGGCGTATGCATAGTGGGTGTTAGGTGTGTGTTCGGGGAGAAGAGTGGTCCCTAAGAGAACACCCGCTGGGTGAACATGGTATAGGGATATATTGTGGAAGTAGGGAGGAGATTTATGAAGATGTGCCACAATGGATTATTATTTTAAGAAGCTGACAACATCATAACATTTCGGTGTGGGATTCGTTTTTAAAAACATAGTTGTAATTTTGATCACTCATCTGATCTCATGAGAGATCTCGATCGCACGCTCCACACCATGTCTTGAATAATAATCGTGGACGTCTATGATCAATTTGTGCTGATCCAATGGTCATGGAATCATCTTCGAAGTCCAAACATGTGGAAATTCTCCTGACACCCCTTCTCACCATCTCCACTTCCAATCCATAGTGATCATGTCCCCAACCACCATTGAAGCTCAAATCTCTTTTATGGTGATCCTCCAGACGAACCCATAATATGCATGCATTAAAAGTTTCATGCATGTATGAATATAAAAAGTTCATTTGTCGGCCAATGAAAACGGAGTTTCGAGGATAGTCAAATCCTTTAGAGAAATGATTTTCATGTGTTCATAAATTCATTAACGTGAGGATAATGCTTCAATGAATAAGTCAGCCTTTGAAAGAAATATTCCAAGATTCTCATCATGAACTTGTATCCCATGTTTTAAGATTTTAAAATGAAATTTTTTTCGTGCATTTAAATCATGATCACAATGGAATATATAGAGTATTTTTTACATGGAAGAAAAATTATACCTCGCCTATAGAAGGAGGTGTCCCTCAAATCATTTGGTTGTTGAGAAAATTGATAATTCTCTCCTTCTTGAAGGATTAGAGCGCCGTTTAGAGATTGTTTCGGCATAGACCTACTACAAAAAAGGGAAGAGGATCCTGCAAGAGTACCACACATTCTACACACTCTTGAACTTTCTTAGAGAACAAGAAGATCATCATCACCCTATGTGAAAAGAAATCTGAAAACACATCACAGGTCTTCATGAACCCTTTTTATGATTCTTGAAAGTGATCTTGTGAGAAAAAAAGAAGTGCTACACACAATTGTTAGATATTTTTTAAGACAAAATTACAAACATTAATTGGTTATTGTGAAAGAGACCCAAGTGAACCGTCATCCTGAAAGAGAATAATCATGCCCTCTTGTTTCGAACAAATATGAAAAACTCAAGGCCTTGTGTTTTAATAAAAAGGAACACTTGCACGAAGCCGCGGATTTGATATCCTCTTCATAAGAAAACCACACACATACACTATCCACATTCACATTCTAGTTTTGTGTGAGAGAAGAAAAATAATATATAATTCAAGGTGGAGATCATGTGTACACAAAGACAATAAAACACTGAGTGTATGAATATGTGAAGAAGAAAGAGGAAGAATGAAATAATAAAACAAATAAATCAATACACATATCCAAGTACGAGTAAACACACATGTAATTGAACACTCCATAAAAAGGAAAATTTTTGTTCATTCTCATACCAAAAAGAATAATATAAAAAGAAAAATAGAAAGAGAAAATATTGTGTTTGTTCTCAAAGTGTTTTACCCAAAGAGGTTTTGACACAAGGAAGAACAAAAGGAAGTGTGCATGCATGCATGTACATGAACACATAATGAAATAATAAAAAGTGTGTGTTCATATTGAGAGAAGATGAAAAGTTACTGCATGTAAAAAATCAAGAGACCCACCCATTTAATCATGCATAAACACATGCACGTGTGAGAAGTAACTACGATATCAAAAAAAAGGAGTTTGAGAAACCCATGAAATACATTCATAAAGAGAATGAGTACTGAGATTGAAGCCAGACAGAGTTAAAAAAGTTCTTTTATCTATATTTATAGTGCTTTAGAATCCAAGAATAGTGACAATGTTGATATTGTGCAAGATCATTCATTCATATAAATATTCTTGAATAAGTCGTGTACACCTTTGGAAAAAATCCTAGTGAGGCCAGGTCTTCCTCATAAGAAATAATTTTTTGATCTTTGTTCAAACTGAGGATTTATCAAGAGAAGTGATCATAACTATTTTGAATGGTAAATATTACTCACCAAAGGATGTTGAAGATTCTTGAAGAGATACAAGAATGTGTGATTTAGCAAACTAGTCTGGGATGATCAGAAGATGATCTACAATGAATCAAAAAATAACTTAATGAAGGAAGCTGCTCATGTGACTCGAGATTAAGAAGAGCCACGTGAGATTCCGGGAGGAGAATAAGTCTTTAGTGGGACTCTGACGAATGCTTGTGGGACTCTAGTAACACTATGAGAAGTAGTATAAAGTTCTTTTTATGGGACTCATGAGAGATAAAGTGGGACTCTTTATCGACCATTGAAATTATGAACTGAATTATAGTGGAGAATCTGTGTTGGGGAGAATAACCAACAGAAAATGTCGTAGGTCCTTGAACCGAACATTTTAAATCCCTGTGTTCAGTGCCTTTACATTTACATCATCATTTGAGGTAAGGCTGAGAGACAAAAAATGAGTAAATCAAGGATTTAACCAGATACAGAGGATAAATTGAAAAGGCATGATTAATAAAAAAATAATGGGATAACTAATTTACCCCTCCCCCTCTCAGTGATTCACACTAATCCAGGCACTTTGAAAAGTAATTATATTAACTCTTATGTAGTTAAAATACATGTTTAATTATAAGAGTTAAAAATATTAAATAATGGTTCAATGGAAATGATAAAGGTAAATATGTTACCTAAATATGTAAAAAAAAACTATCAGTTGAAATTATTTAGAATGATAATATTCTAATATTATAAATTACATACGTTTATAAGAATTTGTTAATATAAATTAATTTATATTATTATAATATTTACCATGTTTTGAAAAGTGACCCTTGCCTCATTTATAAATGGTAACCTCCTCCCTCACTTCATCAATCAAAATTGAATATTTTTTCATGTCCAAACCCATACAATTTACCTTATATACATTATTCTTTACAAACAATATTTTCTTTTCTTCTCAAAAGTACAACCCTAGAGTCCCTAAGTGGAGATCCAAAAGAGGTTCTCTAAAGAACAAGTAATCATATTTACTGACTTCTTGAGTTTATTTATTTCTCAAAATCATCGTCCTATGTTTTTTTCATTATGATATAACAAATATAGTGTCATCTATATTATAATATGTTTTTATTATTTTGGGACAACCATAATCATCCTTTTATATATCTGATGAAAATCAATACCACTATTTGTGCATAAGTACGACTAAAAATATCCGTGTTGTGGTGTAAAAATGTTATTACAAGTTTATTTGGATGACAATAATAATAAATAAAATTGATATAGATAATAAACATTACATGATATTGTTTAGTTATAATGAATATACCACCCAATTCCTTACCAATTTTCTACTAAGTAAATGATATCATCACTCGAGTGTTCGTATGACTAATATTCTCGGGGTCGCGATGTGATTCATTATCCATGTTAACCATTAATAAATTATTATAAATATGTATATGATGAATTAAAATAATTTTTTTATACATAATTTTATTATTTTTATGAAGAAAATATATACGATTTATAATAAACATAACAGCCACAACCAAACAAACATAGCAAAATAAAGTAGCTAATACCTAAGATAATGGTAATAATGATATATTATTAAAAAATGATATAAGAGTATCATATATGATATCATAAAGTTAAAAATTGTTCTATTAAAATTTAATTTCATAATTTTATTAATATACCTGATGTTAACTCACCCTCTACTATAGGAAATTATAAGGTAAGAGTTATTATCACAATGTCATATTAAATAGGTATTGTATAAATGTATCTAGTGGAATATACATATCATCCATGACATTGTTTCCAAAAAATTATTTCCAAACTATTTGTTTATAATCCTTAAAAAATTAATTTTTGGTATGCACTTGTTTCACTTTTTATAAAATCGGTTGAAAAGAAAAAAGTTTTGTTTTCTATATAAGGTACTTGATAACTTTTTCTACGAAATGGTTGTATTCTAACTTATGGGACATGAGCTGCATTTTTTGTCCTCATGATGCCTTGAAATTTTGAATATTCCCTTATAAGAGTCCAATGTTATTTTAGTATTAATTGTTTTTAAAATTTCACATAATTTTGATTAATTCAATGTAAAAAATGTAAATGCTATAAAGAAATTTCTGATTTTATTTTATTATTTTAATCTATTTCAACAAATTTGGTCAAATATTATGCTTAATAGAGGTTTAATTCTTATAATACAACCAAATATATTATATTAAAGGTTTTATGGTATATATCACTATGGATTTTAAATTTTGATAACTTTCATGATTTATGGTTAATGTATTAAAAGTTCTAATGCTGGTTTTAATACAAATTTTTATGTTGCATATGTTTTAATATTTTCTTATGGGGATTTCATTAGAATTAGTAACTGGTGGGAGGGGTCCGATATATCCCCTCGATGAATTTCTAGGTCTCAAAAGAAAAAATAGTTTGTGTTTTTACCTATATATGTATGGAGCCTTAGCTGAAGACATGATTCTAAGATTATGATGTCTATAATTATACATTCCCTCATTACGAGATTTGTTTTTGATATTACCTATTATTATTGGATGAGTATAATACCCATGTGAATTTTTATATTAAATTACAGGATTAATTATTATCATATTATTTACATGATTAGGTTACAAATGCATGTTTTTTCATTAATACACTTTTCCATATATATTGGTTCTTATTAATGATAGCTTTCATATAATATTTTACCCTTACTGAGAATCTAAGCTAAAAAATTTCTTGTGTTTTAGTTTCCATTGATGAAAATATATATATTTGAAAAAATATGAAGGGTCAATCTACCAATATCATGGTGTTGAAAGTAGTACATATATTGAAGTTTATATTTCGAATTGTGATATAAGGATCATGTATGCAATTTATTTTTTCAAAAAATATAAACAGTTTGTTCCTTTGGGGTTAAACACTTATTTCGAAACCAAATTTATAAATTGAGGAATAGACTATGGGCTAATGGGAAGGGGGAAGTTAAAAAGTTGTAATTTCATTTAATGATATTTGATATTTTTAGTCAATTTTCATTACATTACACAGAAACATGGCTAAAGATCATAATAGTTTAGTTTATTTTGAAACTAGGTACATAGTCTCTTATTTTGGGGAATGATCATCAACAACTCCCATATAGATCGCCCCCTCTAATAATCGTCACAAAAAAACCATACAAAAAATAATTATTCATATTTTATGGAAATGAAGAATAAGACAAGGGTGACCTTAGATACTCTGTATGGTTAATAAATTGATTTAAAAAAAATAAAATAATCACTACTTTTGAATAAGAGTATGCTAAAATAATAATTACATTTTAAATCCATATTATATATATCAATTATCATAATATAGATACATGGCATAAATCATGGATGTTCATGTAAAATAATCACAATGAAAATCATTTAAAATGATCTATAAGAGCTAAAATTTTCACAAGAAATATTTTTTTTCAAGGACATCATCATATAAAATTGTCAAATTTATAAATATAGATATTTTTTTGGATATATTTTACAAACAAAAAATTTGATCCTCAGATAATATTATTGAAAATTTTTGGGGTTCATACATATAATTACATACATGAATGATAGGTCCACTCATATCACTATAACAATGTAATTATATTCGTGCATAACATTGTGAACCTGTAATTAGGTTCACACATAACAATGTGAACATGTAATAAGATCAATTTGTAAAATTGTTATCATGTAATCTGTTTCATGTATAACATTGTGAACATGTAATCAGATATCCACAAAACATTTTAAACCTATAACCATGTTCATTCCCAACATATTTACTGATAAGTTACCCATATTTTCTCGATTCGTTAGAGGAAAATATAGGTCCAACCCTTCACATAATTAAATAAAGTTAGATGTGTTAGACAATATTGTGAATAATTCATCATATTAGAGTCCATTAAATTAAATGGGTTTTATAAAAATTATTTCATTTCATAACCTTTTGAGAAGATATGGGTTTCATTATCATCATATCACTTAAAAATACCATAACCCATGGATAATGAATGATGTTTCATAAGAAATTTATCATGTAACACTAAAGGAAGAATATTAAGGGAACAATTATTTCTTATTACTTGTATAGAATATGTTCTGTCAAAGGATTTCATCTTCTATTAATGATTATTTTGAATGATCGCATAGAACACTTCTCGAAGAAAGTAGACATTCTAAATTTAAAATTATTTATTCTAATATAAAATATTTTATAAATAATTTAATTGAAAATTATAATAAAAATATAAATGAAAGTTTAAATCGAACAGTACTTATTATGGTAGAAAACTTCATTAATTATTCACACATTAAAATAATTATTCCTTTTAATTTTTTTAAGATCCAAATGGGAATTATATAGAAAATTCCATGAATATTACATTAAACTATTTTTTTTAAAATTAAAATATTTCTGAAACATTATCTAATAAATCCATAAAAATGATGAAAACATTGTTGGAATGATTTTTAAAATTTTTTTTTGAAGAAAACGAGTCTTCACTAAATAGAAAAGTAACAACATTTCTTATTAAAAATATTATTCTGATCACAATAGTGATTAAAGGGAAAAATTAAGGGGAAATCTGTATTTAAATGAAATATCCATAGGGGAATAAAAATCAATTATTTCATGATATATGGATCAAAATATTTCATAATTGTAACCATAATCATAAATAATCCAAATAAACAATAAGATTGTATCATAAAACGATTACAACATTAGAAACATTGAATAAATAGCCTCATGAAGGAATAAAATTAATATAATTTTATAATATCCTGATATTAAATAAATTCATGGTATTAAAGGAATAATGTGTTTTATATAGACTTCATAAAATAAGATAGGTTCATAACAGAACATAATCCCCCGAGAAATAAAATTTAGTCAAAAATCATTACAAAGATAATAAATTATGAAGTATAATACCAATTAAACGAAGGAAAAAAACGGATCTCTATATTTACAAAACCTTTAGGAGAAGAATCATAAAATAAATTCATTGGGAGTATATACGCTACATAATATAAATTGTGTTTGATTTGGACATGAGTCTCATATCTTTAAAAAGTGAGATTGGAATCCCTTACAGGTAAAGTGATCATTGGAATCATAATACCCAATAATGTAAAAAATAAAATAAAAACCTAAAGACCAATAAAATAATTTAATTAATTATATAACATTTCAAATGGATAGTATATACAATTTTTTTTAAATTTCAATGTCACCCAAAAATAAAATTGATACTCAAAATCCATTACTTGCCATCACAACATGGTTGATACACATTAAAACCAATTATATAACAAATATAATATTCTTATATATATATATAATACCATTTATTATTCTATTATGTCTATTTATTACATATTGTTAAAAATTCCTTATCCAAATGATGTTTCAAGTAATACATAATTCCTTCATATATGTTATGACTTGATATTTTCTATCATAATTGGGATAAAATTGTTACAATATAGTAATCATGATAAAATTATAATAATTATAAATAATTAGTACATTAAATTCCAATAATTAATGGTTATTTTGAGAAATGGCGTACTTTGTGATTATAAAGATTGTAGAATATAGTTACACATGAGTAACTTTTCTGTTTTTCAATACTTGCTTTTGAATAGAAGTAGGTAATATTTTAATCATTATATAATAATAATAATATAATAAATAACAAATTATTTAATTGAATAATCATATATATACTATCCATGTTGTGTGGTGATGAATATAGAGAGTCGATTTTCATCATGAATGTGGTGGTTACCACTCACATGAATGGCATTATAATTTTTCAGTGAGTGAAAAGGTAAAAAATAAAGTTATAAATTTTATTTAATCAATATTCAATATATAATTAATATAAAAATTATTTCATGTATATCACATATATTAATTAATTTTATCCTTATTTTCTTCAATATAATGCATTATTTAAAACGAATCACATCACTTCTTGAGCCGGTTGTTCGTCGTACACTAGAATGACATTATCGTATCACCTATGGAATGGAAATTAAAGTTTTATATACTATATAATGAAACTAGGGAAATAAAAATGAAAAAATATCATATATATTGTTTACATCCATATTCATACACAACTGTGGGATGCGTTGATGGAAAAAACTAAGGACATTAATTTGAGAGGCTGTAGTTTTCTATATAAGTTAACGATGGTTTTGTAACAAATTTGAGGGATGTGGATATGGTTTTAAGTAATTACCATATAAAAACAACATATAAATATATTTAATATAAACAAGATATTATATAATGATGTATTAAAAATAATTTATTGAGTTGTAGCATGGAATAAAATAAAAAGGACAACAAATAACCTTACATCCTTTTTAGGTGTCCTTCTTAAGATTGAAGAAATATTCAATCAAGGATGAATTTATACCTAATATTTAGCATTTAGGGTTATATTATGTAATTGTGTAAGTGATTTGGTTAGTTACTGGATGCACCAAAAGGGTTTTATGCTTTTAATAATATTGAAGAGTTGGTGGCATTTTGTAAGTGAGGTCAGTGGAATATTTGTAATGTTTTCAAAATAAAAAGGTATACTCATATCGTTTAAATTTATCTATGATCAAAACAAAGTATTGTAGATAATAATAAATCATATGTAAAAAATATATGCATGAAATATTCTTTATAATATATATTTTTCATTTTAACACTTTTCGATTTATTTTGACTCCATTAAACCAATTTTAACCTTAACCACATTAATTAGATTTAACAGTTTTTAAAATTATTCTCTGAAAAAAGTTAATTTCACCATTCAAATAAATATAAATTATTATGACTCTACATATAGAATCAATTATAAAAATTTTAATTCATACAAGTGAATAAATATAGTTTATAATTAATCTTGCAGATGTGATGAGAAGGCAGGTTTTTGAGGAGAAAAGGTTCACATGCTAACTTTGTTATACGAACCAAATTCAATTTTTAAATTATTTTAATTAAATATATATTAAAAATAGATATATAATAAATATAATTTTACATTAAACATAATTTATAATATAAATTAACTTAATAAGTAATTTGATGAAAAATATTGATTTTAATTTAAATTCAGTAATTTCACTATTTATCAAAAAACAAATATTTTAAAAAAATTCATTAAAATTATCCATATTGTATTTCTGAAATTAATATTTGAACAGTAAAAACTAATTGCCTCAAATTAATATTATAAAATTGTATAAAATACATTTTAGGTTTATTGTAAATAAAGAAACAAAATAAAATTCAAAAAATTTAATTTTTAATAAAAAAAATTGGATTTATTATTATCTCTACTTAAAAAATAGATTAATGATAAAAGATTCCTTGAATTTATAAAATATAAATTTCATTAAAATAATAAAATAAAAGTGGATTATTTAATTAATTAAGGAGAAACATGATTGTGCACATATAAATAGTTTTTAAAAAAATAGTTCCTTTATTTTAATATGGTTTTTTCTTTCCTTTAATTAGTTGGTCACCAATGTCTTAATTCTAAATATTTTTTCAAAAAAATTATTTTCATTATTTATTAAATTATATTTACACACTCCAATACAATTATCATGAACCAAGCCATGATTCCATCAAACCAGACACTCGACCTAATTCATGTATTGGCCCGATGATCAATCCCAATCCTCGAAATTTGGATAATAGTTTATGGGTATAAAAAATATACACTGGGTGATATTTAACCTATTTACATTCTAAAAACAATGAATAGGTAAAAACATCACAATAACTAATAAGCATAACAAAATTAGGTAAAACAATTATCTCAATAAATGTTTTATAACTGTAAGAAAAACTAAAAGTTAATATATTATAATTAGAAAAATAAACTATCCCAAAAACATCAATGTGACAAGAGAGCAATCACCTCAGGTCACCACCACCAATACATATATGAAGTGGAACTCTATAAACCAAATCCACCATCTCTACTATTGTATATATTTCATTTACCTAGGTCATACATAACAATGCCTACATATCCCCAAATGTGTATCTAAGGTGTGAGCCAAGGTAAAATAGGATTCCTCCCCAAAAAATGGTTACATGTTATATAATTAGAAAAAAATAACATATATATTTTCACAAGAACATTTGAAATTATTTTATCGAAATCACTTTAATTAAAACTATTTCATTAATATTCATTCTTTATGAAAAATGTACACAAGGTATACCATATATTGATGAATATAACCAAATAACATATACATCATGTCAGAAGAGAGATCAACAGATAAATCCATATATTTAACTATAAAATAATCTATCTCTAAGAACCTCATATATCGATGATCTAAATCCCCCACTAATCTAATAAAAATGTTTTCAAGCAAGATCCATTTGATGGGATCCCATCCCAATGGTCCATTGGTCTCTATATCATAATCCAATAAAAATAGTGTTCCCATTAATGATCAAATAGAGGGGAAAACATCCAATTCTCTATTTTTCTCTGATAATATTACATGTTTAGTTAGTGTTACAATCGTCAATCCTACTAGATGAATCCATGCCTCATCTACTTCCAAATCAACTATTATACTACTCTTAGTTCACCCACCTAGTTTCCCCTAATTCCCTTTGTGGTCAACTTCAATTACACATATCACAAATATCAACAACTTCATATAAACATTCCATTCATCATAATCATACAATAAAATAACCACTTTCTATAAAAAACATTTCACACTCACAAAAACCCATTTGGAAAAACTTTTGACAAAACATGCATATTTTATAAAAACCACATTAAAGAAAGATAAGAAGAACACATATTAAAACCAATCATTAACATGGTAAAATCAGATTTGATAATCATTTTCACTTCGAATAAATTATTATCACATTGTTCACAATTCAATGACACATTAATGTTTCTAAAAAAACCAACATGCATGAAAAAATATTTCACATGTAAAATCCACTTTCAATACCTTTTCAACCTTACATATATTTAAAATACATTATATATCCCATCACACAAGGCATAAAACATAATTAAGAATCGTGAAAATAAATAACACAATAAATAAAATAATTTTTATCATAACTAACCTTCCATCTCAAAATAATACTAAACAATACCCAAAACATGATTCATACAAAACATATAAACACTAGAACACATTTTACTACCCAATAAGGAAACATATAGTCTTATAGTTATGTATAATGAATGAATAACCTACATCACACATGGAATCATCTAGAAAATGACGCCAAACCACAACTTCACAACCAAAATACACTATAAAAAAATATTGAATAGTAATCCGCAACATTTCCCCTTAATAACACATGATCAAACCCTACTTAGTTCGCACATCCTAATATAACATATAAAATCATGAATGACGGATGTAGAATTCTAAAAAGATGTAGGAATCTCGTGGAAACACACTATATTGTTGTTTCCGTGAAAAAAGGGTAAAAACCACACAATGATTGAGATTCAAATACATTATGAAATATTGAAGGACACTCCCATTATTAATAATCCTAAAAGGGTTGCATGAGAGGTAAATTATGGTTAAAATAAAAAAGAGATCACAAGTAGTCTTTCATTTTTAATGAATATGACTGCATGTACAGTATTCGAGCATTGTTTTCTAAAACATGAGCCAATTGTGGGCCTCACAAAATCCTATGAGGGAAAACCACATTGTTTGTCGAAAAAGTTTCAAAAACAATGCAGTTGACAGTATCTAAAATTTCACATGGACACATGATTTCCTGGGAAAGGGTGCACAAATTCCTCTAACCATACGCCATCTTATTTCAGGCCCAAAATCATCGTTTTCAGCAAAAAACATTGGTAAGGAAAGAGAAAAAACAAGATACAATAGAGATAATATTACCTAAAAACTGACGGATGTGATAATTATCCCCACCATGAATACTTTCCACCCCCGGAACATCAACTCAAATAATGATCAATGAAAAAAATGGATACTCATCCTCAAACCAAGGAATACACTCAAATGTATCACACACAACATTTACATTTAACAAAAGAACTTATATGAATCGAATTGAAATCCCTTGACGCACTTTTTCTTGAGAATCCAAAATATGTACCAGTCATTCAAACATGGAATAATAAAGCACCAACACATACTCTTCCCAATTCCGCAAATGGGATAGTTATGGGTTATACTTTTTTAATTGGAAGACTTGGAAAATGTTATGTAATGATATTAACAATGAGGGAAAAAAGAAAATGAATTGCAGCTTTCCCAATCTCTATGTAATCTAAAAAGGTTTAACAAACCCTTGCATTGACATCCCTTTCATACATAAACATCGATGACCAATTTAATCTAACACATTAAAAAATAAATTGTCACCTATAGATAAACCCAACAATTAGCACCTATTGTCAGCATAAAACTTATAGATACATTGAACTATCAAAAACTAGTGCAAAATTAGCTTTACATTCTAAGAAATCTCTTGTAGAAAGCTCAGCCCTTGCAGTAGGGTCTCATCTATAAATCCCCACATAAATGAGACTGACCCGACCAAACATAAAGATCTTCAAAATAATAAATTAAAATCATGAATTAGTAACTATTATTATATGAAAACTCATACAATCCCAATTGGGTATCCCATGAACCTCCAAAATCCAATACACATGCATGAATCATTCCCAAATACAATTCTCTAACACCATATAACCATCCGTTTGAGGATGATATACCTTGATCAGCTTGACCTATAATCTAATCACCCTTTTATGGTCTTCCCAAAACCATGATGTAATATGGGGTCCCATTCAGAAACAATTTCTAAAGACACACCCTAGATTCTCAAAACCTCTTAAACGTACAATCGACCCAACTTATCAACCTTGACCGAATCTATAAAAATAATGAAATGGGGTTTTTTGTTATATAATAAATCATTACCTAGTTTATATTTCACCCTATGGTTGGAAAAGGAATACTAAAAAAATTACATGGAAATATCGGCCCACTTCCATGTTTTAATGGGTAGCAGATGAAGAAAAATAAACGTCCTTTGGTGATTTTATCTGACATTGATGATATGTTTTACATTTGGATATGAAGTAATCTATGTTTTTCTAGAATCATCTTCCCCATAACTACCAACACACGTCATATTAATTCTTGGAATAATCGCTATGAACTCCCACTGAGACTAGGGGTTATCCTACATCACCACCTTGTCCAATGACAACAGGTCCACAAAGAGACCCTTGAAGCACAAAAATCAATTCAGACAGATGTAACATTTCAGTAGAACCTCCCCACCATTACCTAATTTCATAAATTAAAATAAAAACTCATCATCAATATTCTCACACTAAATCAACTCCAAAATAGATGTTATTAACTGAACAATTGAAATGAACACACCTCGACTATATTCTCTGGCCTCGGGATACATTTGGGGAAAAGGATAATTATAGTCCTCCCATTATAGGATTTTTTCAATTCTTGACCTTGAAAATTACTTCTCAAGGTAGCTGCAACAAAATTTCACTTTTTAAGGGTATATATTATATCAATATCAATCCCTTGATGGTACTCAACCCAATTACATAGCATCAAATTGAAATCTTTTTTGAAGAAAATATATGTCTTTATCTTGTTGTCATAATAAACATAAAATTTCTCCCAAAAATGATAATGGCGTCATGTCTTTAAGGCATGCATCACCGATAATAACTTTATATCATGGGTTTGGTAATTTTTTTATTATGGTCGTAGCTAAAGACAACCATAGGCCACCACACGGTCATCTTTCCTCAGCAATCAGCCAAGACCCTTACTAGACACATTATAATAAACCACATTTCCCATTATATGCTATAGTAAGATCAAAATCGGGTTTATGGTCACCCACCTCTTATGTGTTTCAATGTAGGCTCGACACTATATTTTTCATTCAATATTTTCCCTACAATTGGGTGAGCTCTGTCATGGAAGAATCGTTATGAGAGAAATATCAAATGACCTTCATGTAATTACCATGAATAACCAATAATATCGCGATCCCAAAATAATTATTATTTTGTTCCGTTGAAATTACTGAACTATTCTTATGAGGATCCATGGAAACCCCATGATCTGGGACAACATTTTCATAAAATATCACATCCATGATCCGAACGGTTCTCCAAGAAACCATATGCTTGAGACGATGATCCTGAAGAGTTCCCAACACATTTCTCAAATTCTTCTCATGATCCTCCCTTATCCTAGAATTGACCTTCATTTAATCCATAAAAACCATGATGAAATATCAATGATACTGATGGATCACCTTTTTTGTGAGTTCCATAAAGCATGATGGAGAATTTTTCAACCCAAAAAGTGTGACCTATTACTAAACAATGGTTTAACCTTCTTCAGAAGTTTTTTTTACAGAAATACACCTATTTAAATATATCGTGGTGATACTATGAACACAAATTAATCTTGGTAACCAACATTCACCCTTTTATCGAATTGATATGTTCTTCAATTTTGAGAATTTTGTATTTATTCGTAATCATCAATTTATTAAACATCCAATCAATAATTCCTAACTTGAGAGATCAATATTCTTTATTCACAAATAGAATGGGTGAATCCAACAATTTGACACTTGTTTGAATGAATAATTTGAATTAAAAATCATCTAAGGGCACCTTTAATTCTCTAAACTCATTGGGAACTATATGGTTCAATGGAAGATATATTAGTTGTGTTCATAATGTAAAATTGATAGAAAACTCCACATCCACCTCTAAAGAATAACCTAAAAAATACTCTATTAAATCCACATGGAAATCATCCACCCTAAAATCAATACACCATCATGAGCTCTATGATCACCATCCTATGTGGGTGACATTGTCTGATAAACAAGGTTATATAATTCTAGTTGTGGAGGAGTATCACGTCCCGATCGAGGATCTGATTCACCCTAGAACTCATGGTTACTTCCATCATGTTCAAAAAAACTTACTCATTATTGATAACAATTTATTTACACCTTAAAATAGACAATGATATCCCAAAAAAAGATCACATCAAAGAATCCAATTTCAAAAAAAAGAAAATGATATTCCAAATAAACCAAGACTTGGTGAGTATGCATGAAAGACAAATGAAAAACATCTCTTACATCTCACCAAATGTAGTTACAAACTACATGTCATATATAATAATCACATATGGAGTATTTAACACATCAACAAGGTGGCAAAAAGAAAAAAATATAGGCACAACAATAAAATAGAACAACAACTAAATCTCATGAATTAAGGAAGTCACCACATAGTATCTCAAAACCATACATCTGATCCCAATGGTTCCTAATATACTGCATATATATTCATCATCTTTGTATGATCCTAATAATGACCACTTCAACATATATTTTCCCTAAACTGAATTTTCTCAGAATATGATCCAACTTTGTAGCCAGATCCCTCAAACTGAGATCCTGTTAACTTAGATGGTTCAAACCAAGATGACATCTCTTTCAATGCTAAAAATCCTCCACCACTCTATAATTTGTCATCCAATTTTCATAATTGATCGAATGTTCCCCATATATTTTCACAAATAACAAGGTCTAAGAGGATATGATCATGGAGAATGCATGTTACCTAACTTCCCACACGGATGGAACACAACTAACCCATCATCAAAACACACATACAATGACCTAAAAAGAATAAATTTGATCATATTTATAGTCACATCCTCATCTTGAACTTCACAAGCTTCAACTATTCATGTGAAATGATCTTAGGTGCATATCAATATACATCTACAAGGAGGATAACATACTCCATCATGATCTGATCTTTTTGGGTACGCTCTAAAAAACACTAGGGATATAGAGAAGAACACAATATAATGACAATATTGCTCATTGAAGACATCCTTAATGAATTTAAAACAAATCTTCTCATGCTTTATGAAAAGCACCACTAATCCTCACAAATGTTTATTTGGGACATTCCATCATAAATGAACCAGATTTCACTCTAACTACATCAAGGAGTGTCATGAAACAAGATCATAATTTCCCAAATTTTAATATACTCCTCTGCTTCCCGAGGTATTATGATAGCTCGAAATGAAGGATTCAACTTCTTGAGGTACTTCTGAGCCTTTTCCTATCCCACAAATAGTTCAACTTCTCTAATATGAGAATGACTAGAGCATTATCCTTATACAAAAGCATTGAAATCTCAAAACAAAACTCCCACTAACTCTGATCAATTTTTTTGGGAAATTATATCTTCCCTCTACCTATGACTACACAGGGGGAGTCTGCGGAGGCATATAACTACGTCATGAAATAATAATAAAGAAAACCCCATTAAAACATCATTATTCAAAAAATCAGTAATAATAACAAACTCAAAAAAATTCATGCATCGAAACATTACTAAATCCATCACAAAAAGAGTTCATCCAAACCACTCCACCCCACATAGTAACCATATATAATCTAGAACATGTATATATCACCTAGAGGAGAAGTCAAACCAAGTCCCAATATCCCATAGAATGTCATGAACCAGCCCGGGTCGACCCTGAACCGGTCACCCGAGCCGGTCCGCGACAAGTCCCAAGGGGCGTTCCCGATCCCCCCAGGATGAAAACTAGTGTCGGGCATCATGTTTTAAACGTTGGGAATGATTTAGCCCCAGAAAAACCAGGATCAAAACAAAAAAAACACCAACAACAGAAATAAAATAAAAACTACGCGACTAACGTACCTCCACGTGACCTCGTAGGTCACCACCCAAACAAGGGACCAACCCCACTCCAACACTGAACGACACAAATCCAGAAAACATGAACAAAGGAAACCTGTAACTAGAATGATAAAATATATGCGTGAGTAAAAAAAGTACTCAGTGGGTGAGCCCAACAACAAATCCCAAAGCCCTGCCAGTAAATAAAGAATCTATAAATTACAGGTTTGAACTACAATGTAATAAAGTAAGCTGTCATAATGTTTCAGATGAAGTTCAAAACATGATACATTACTCTTATTCTTTTCCAAAAGTTGAATTCCTTTCATTGGTACCAAATTTGTTCTGAAAGAGGAATAAGTGTTACATTTTCAAATTTTTCACAAAGAGATTAATGCATCTTCATTTGAAAACCATTTTCACAAGTATAACTGAATAAGATGTAAAGAAAAACTGAAAGTAAGAATGTAAGGAACATTAAGTAACCAGGGGTGATCCTAAACATCCCTAGAAAACCCCTTGACGTACTCGGGTTCAGACTACCTGCCAGCATGGTATTCCATAGTCAATAACCAGTTGGCCGCCCTAATAGCCAACCAGTGGCACATCCCTCCTGGCCTGTCCACAACTCCAGGGGTTACTAACCCATATAATCAGGGGTAGCAAGCAACCGTCACTCGATAATTTATAAGACGTCCAGGAACCCATGGTGATTTCGATAACACTGTGTAAGTGGGAGGCCCTCGCATGCATGACTCACCTCACCGCACTTTCCAACCCATTACACAGACATCGCTACACGACAATCCTCGAAGGGAAGTCCACCTGTAGAGGTGCCCCATAAGTACGTATATATATATATGTGTGTGTGTGTGTGTAGTTAGTTTACAATCAATAATGTGCCAACCGGGCTGCCACATCATGACATTTAAACCATTTAATATCAAAGCATTACCAAGCGATATAACACACGCTATCATATTGAAAACCAGAAAGACATACTTAGAAACCCATTTAAGGAAAACCAAACCACCACTGACAAATTCTGAAATCCATCTCAATGGCCAAACAAGCCTTTAATCAATTTTTTGATGGAACGATGTTTCTCAAATAGAATCTGAAATTTTATTCACGAGTCAAAGGAAAACATTTTACAACAATAAAATATCCACAGCTGATGTTTCAAAAAAACTAGTTTAAAAGAAAACTGAGCATTTTCTCTCTTCAATGATTTATAGGAACACCATTTTCCATATACAACAATCCTTCCATTTTACACACACCAAAATCATTTCCAATCACACTTCAACATGTCTTGCACATTTCAAAAAGAACTCTTTTATCCATATCACATGAAAACCACAAAACTATGTCCAAGAAAAATGCTTCCAGTGCAATGAAAGAACTTAAACAGATTTCATTTTCAGTAGGTCACCGCACTAAGCATAACTATTTAATGCTACTTTAAATTTACTAAAATTCAATAAATAGACAAGGAATAGATAAATTATAAAGTTAAAGGAATGTTCAGTGGGGGAAAACCTACCTTGAATTGCAGCTAGTTTGCGATGACGCGACACGTATCACACTTGTGCACAAGAAAACGCAAGCCATTAATTTCGGTAACGCGAAATTACTTCGCAAACACGCTGCAATATAAGTAGAATAACTAAAACACGTAAACACCGATTTAAAATAGTCCAAAATAATGAGAACGTACAAAGACAACATGTATATATATATATATATAAACATTGATATAAAATAATTTATGTAAGAAACAAAGAAAACCTCACCTCGATTTGCAAACCGAACCCAATGACGCAACACACCTCGCGCAGGTGCGTATGTGCTTGCAGGCTGAAGACATCCACGTTGCGGAATTACTCCGCCAACACGCTATACAAACCAAAGAATTAAACAACCAACTTCAATATATATATATATATATACACGACACAAAACTTATCTCGGCGCAGACGAGCTCAGCCGTCGGGGTGGCACACCGATTTCCCGGGTGCACCGCTGGCCGGCGCAAGGCGGCGGTGGCTGGCCGGACTGCAGAAATACAACGGGTCACCCGAATGGGCGGTCGGAGGGGTTCAGGTCTATGGTGACTTGCCGGAGCTCGGCCAGAGTTGTGTCGTGCCAACAAATCTGGCCAGAAGGGAGAGCTGGTGTGAGTCCAGGTTGTGAGAGGCTGCGGGGTTGCGTGGGTAGCAGGGGGTGCCCTGTGAGAGGCTGTGTGTGAAAGGGGTGAGGTGCGGCATGAGTCGGGAGGTCCAGTAGGAGGCGTGGCAGGGCTAGAAAAGTGCCGGAGGTCGGGTTTGCAGGCAACAGCTAGAAAACAAAGCAGGCCGGGGTAGTCAGGGCGGAGGAAGGGGTGCAGGCCGCCAGAGATCAGAGCGGAGTATGGAGGGGCTGATGCCGGAGAGAAAAGAAAAAAACGTTTGAAGGAGCGGCAAGGGGTGGTCAGGCCACCGAAGCAGGGAGGGAGGTAGTGGCAGGTGCGCCGCCGGCAAGGGGGCGGGCCATGGGGGTTTTCAGGGCGGGGGTGTGACATGTGGTGGGTCGCGGCTGGAGGCAGGACTGGCGGGGAGGCCGCACGGCAAGCGGGAGGAGAGGGGGGGCCACAGGCGCGGCGATTGGAGGTAGAGGCCAGGAGGCGTTGTCAGACGGGAGCCGCGTGCGACGAGGGGAGCGGAAGAGGGTCGGTCGCCGGGTGTCGCGAGGGGTCGGGGAGCGGCGGAAGGCACAGGGCAGAGCGGGAGTCGCACGGGGCGGCGACCGGCTTGCTGGAGGAGGGCTTATGGCGAGGGGAAGGAGCTGCCGGGGCTGGGCTACTGCGCAGTGCAGGAGGGGATGCGGGGAGAGAGGAGAGAAGGTAGAGGGGGCGACGGCTGGGTAAGGGGTAGACTAGGGTTCCAAAAAAATATCTATATATATAAGATAACAAAATATACTAATAATAATAATAATAATAACATATAATAATAATAATAAGAATAAATATAATCAAAATAATAATGATAATGATAAGAATAAAAATAATAAAAATAATAATAATAAATAGCCAATTACAATAATTATTATTATAATCAAAACCTTTAAAATAATAAACACACACACATACATACATATATATAGACATATATACATATATCTAAACATATATAAACATATATATATACACATATAAACATATACACTTATATATATAAACACATATAAGTATATATATATATATGTACACACATATATAAATATATACACATATATAAACATGTATGTAGACATACATATAATAATAAAAACAGCTTCAAAAATAATAACAACAATTTAAATAGTAATCATAATAAAATATTGATATAAAAAAAATTAATACTCAAAATGTCAGGCAAACACACAGTCACCCGGGCCAAACGCACGATCACCACTAACGATGCGGTAAATGCGCACCGATGAGAAACTTCCTAACCTAATTAAATTTTAAAAATTTTAGACCGAGACAAAGAAAGAAATAAAAATAAGGTCATCTGCAGTCAGGGTGTGACAATTCTCCCCACCACAGACACTTTCTGCCCCCAGAAAGTCACCAAGGTAAAAGTCGGCCAAGATTCAAGTCTATGCCCAAATGGAACTAAAAGAACCGAAGAGAACTGAAAATAATAGGATGAACTTACTCAACACCGGTCACACCTGACCAATTCAATAGAGAACAGTAGTCCGAGGTTGAGGGGAGAACACGAAGGGGTTCTCCCCACCACAAGAACTCAACATGAGCCAAAAAAAAATCTACCATCTAAATAGACAACCCTAGGAAAGGGGGGGGGTCGACGTGGAAACTCCCAACCGATTAAAACCAACTCTTTAGCACGAGTGAAAAACAACACCTTCGTCGAAACGTTGAACCCTTGACCAAAGTCAAAGACCTTCAACAGTAGGGGGAAACCCATGGAAAAGTCATAACCAGACATCGAGTTGAAAACATGACCCATTGAAATCCACAAAACCTAACCACATCCACACTAACATGACTACTTATATCAGAATAGAATTAATCCATGATAACCCCATGGTAAAACAATGAACATAAAATAACGTCATAACTTTAACAGTAGAAATACAAGTACAAAAAGATCTTAATTGTTCCACTGGCAACACAGAACACCAAACCCAGACCAAGGATTCACACCCCTGGGCACTCATGACTATGCGAGAGCTTCACCCTGAGACTTGTGGCTGGGGCTTTGATTGCTAAAGCATCTCTTGCCTCACAGTCAGGTACTGACTTTCTCCAAATCACGGCGTCCTCTTCAAGTGACTCTTCCTGCAAAACTTCTCCAAATGACCCAGACAGACTCAACGATGACATGTCTTCGGAGGGTTGTGACATGATGGCTTCAAATGTCCGAAACGAACACACTGATATCATACCACTGAACGATCTGATGTACTGGGAGCTAGGACCAAAAGAGATAACTCCTTAGGAACAGGTTTCTCTGGAATCCTTTCCTCGCCAGATTGAGAAACCCCATGAACAACTTGGTACGCTGGACTGCCAACCACCTGCGCTCTGGACAGAAAATCAGCGAAAAATGCTTCCTCCACCAGCTTCTCAAAACGATGGTCTTTAAGAGGGAGGACCCACTCCTTGATTTCTGGACGGAGACCCCCGGTAAAAATAGAGGCCTTCATGATCTCATGCGACGCCACCTCAGGGGAAAAGGAAATCAGTTCCTTCAAATGGTCAACATATGCTTTCACCATCTTTTGACCTTGTTGAATATGCACAAGCTCTCCATTTTACTTTTCCTACACTTCTTCAAGTATAAATCCTTTGAAGAAGATGGTTTTAAAGACATCACATTTCATTTTGACTTTCGTTGATGGTGGGGCAACCACCTTCCACTGGTCCAGAGCTCGACCGTCAAACAATCCCATAACAGCACGAACCCAAATAGTCTCAGGAGTTCCCAATGTTCTAAATATAATCTCCACTTCTCCAAGCCACTCTACTGCTTCTAACGGGCCTCGATCACCACAAAGAATAGGTAACGTCTGAGAAGGACCAGAAACTAGGCATGACTAATTAGAAACTTTGGGGAACTTTCTGGGTGACATTATCTGAACAACATAAAAACACAAAGACAACAATCAGCATCCAATCCAATCTTAATTCAAAGGACAATCACATACCAACAACAGACTCACATGCCAAAAATCCACTTTCCAAAAAATCACCATTTATTTGAAGACTACATCCTAACACAAAACCCACTTTCCTAAACAAAATCCAATTTCCAAAATCATTTTCCTCTTTCAAAAATCATCTTATAAAGACAAGGTCAAACCTTTGGTTTCAAATAAACACCCATAGCATCTCATGAATCGTCGCATGTGTGTCCATCCATTCCACTCACGTCATCCATGAACAAGTGCCTCTCATGAACTTTTCGCACAAACCCACACACATGTGATCATTCATAAGGAAAACCAAGGGTCGCACCCAAATCATATCCTTACCAAATCCAAGAAAACACCTTTTTTTAAACAAGAACACATTAAATTAAAAAAAAACCCCTTTACCAATTTAAACCCATTTTAAATAAAAACAGTTTCATTTCAAAATTCTACTTTAATTATCAAAAACACGACCACACCAACCAGAACCAAACGTAGTACCACTTACAGAAAAAAAAAACATCTGACTGAGGAACTAGCAGTTACGCTTAACTCGACGACATGGTAGTGAGCCATGCCCCATGTAGTGATCAACATCTAAGAGGAACTTAAACCATGTACTCGGACTCCACATGGGTCACTACTCCATGTGAAATTGCGACGTGACATCGGCTTGTCCCCTTTTTCATTCCTCAATCCAAAATGAGGTCAAAAGACACAACTTCTGGAGTACCTCTTAACTCCAGGATCAGTGCGAGCAAGAGTTCGCGACACTCTTCCCGCACCTACCTCTCGAGTTTCGAAAGTCCTAATATCCTTCTACCGGACAAACCAAACAACAAGAAGCTCATATGATACCATATTGTCATGAACCAGCCCGGGTCGACCCTGAACAGGTCACCCGAGCCGGTCTGCGGCAAGACCCAAGGGGCGTTACCGATCCCCCCGAGATGGGAACTAGTGTCGAGCATCAAGTTGTAAACTTTGGGAATGATTTAACCCAAAAAAGGATTAAAAAACACCAACAACAGAAATAAAATAAAAACTACGCGACTAACGTACCTCCACGTGGCCTCGCAGGTCACCACCCAAACAAGGGACCAACCTCACTCCAACACTGAATGGAACAAATCAAGAAAACCTGAACAAAGGAAACCTGCAACTGGAATGGTAAAATATATGCATGAGCACAGAAAGTACTCACTGGGTGATCCCAACAAAAAATCCCAAAGCACTGCCAGTAAATAAAGAATCTATAAATTCCAGGTTTGAACTACAATGTAATAAAGTAAGCTTTCATAATGTTTCACTTAAAGGTCAAAACATGAGACATTACTCTTGTTATTTTCCAAAAGTTGAATTCCTTTCATTGGTACCAAATTCGTTCTAAATGACGAACAAGAGTTACATTTTCAAATTTTGCACAAACAGAATAATGCATCTTCATTTGAAAACCATTTTCACAGGTATAACAGTATAATCTGTAAAGAAAAACTGACAGCAAACAATCAAGGAACATTAGGTAACCATGGGTGATCCTAAACATCCCTAGAAAACCCCTAGACGTACTCGGGTTCTATCTACCTCCCGGCATGGTATTCCATAGTCAATAACCAATGGGCCACCCTAATAGCCAACCAGTGGCACATCCCTCCTGGCCTGTCCATGACTCTAGTGGGTACTAACCCATCTAATCAGGACTAGCAAGAAACCGTCACTCGATAATCTATAAGACATCTAGGAACCCATGGTGATTGTGATAACACTGTGTAAGTGGGAGGCCCTCGCATGCATGACTCACCTCACCGCACTTGCCAACCCCTTACACGGACACCGCTACACGTCAATCCTCGAAGGGAAGTCCGCTTGTAGAGGTTCTCATTAGTACGTATATATATATATATATATAGTCAGTTCACAATCAATAAAGTGTCAACCAGGCCGCCACATCAGGACATTTAAACCATTTAATATCAAAGCGTTACCAAAATATATAACACACACCATCATGTTGAAAACCAGAAAGACATACTTAGAAACCCATTTAAGGAAAACATAACCACCACTGACAAATTCCAACATCCCGCTCAATGGACAAACGGGCCTTTAATCATTTTTTTGAAGGAATGCTGTTTCTCAAATGAAATCCAAAATTTTATTCACGATTCAAAGGAAAACATTTTCAAAAATAAAAGATCCAGACATGAAGATACAAAAAAAACCAGTTTAAAAGACAAATGACCATTTTCTCTCTTCAAAGATTTACAAGAACACCATTTTCCATAAACAACACACCTGCCATTTTACACACACCAAAACCATTTCCAATCACACTTAAACATGTCTTGCACATTTCAAAAAAAAAACTCATTTATAAATATCACAAGAAAACCACAAAACTAAATCCAAGAAAAATGCTTCCAGTGCAATGAAAGAATTTAAACAGATTTCATTTTCAGCAGGTCACCGCACTAAGCATAACTATTTAATGATACTTTAAATTTACTAAAATTCAATAAAAAGACAAGGAATAGATAAATTAAAAATTTAAAGGCAAGTGCAGTGGGAAAAAACCTACCTTGAATTGCAGCTTGTTTGTGATGACGCGACATGTATCACACTTGCGCACAAGAAAACGCAAGCCGGAAATTTGGATAACGCGAAATTACCTCACGAACATGCTGCAATATAAGAAAATAACTAAAACACGTAAACACCGATTTAAAATAGTCCAAAAGAATGAGAACGTACAATGACAATGTGTGTGTCTATATATATATATAAAAATTGATATAAAATAATTTAAGTATGAAACAATGCAAACCTCACCTCTATTTGCAAACTGAACCCGATGACGCAACACACCTCATGCAGGCACGTATGCGCTCGCAGGCTGAAGACCTCCATGTTGCAGAATTACTCCGCCAACGCGCTGCACAAACCAAACAATGAAACAAGAAACTACAATATATATATATATATATATATATTCACACAATACAAAACTTACCTCGGCACAGACGTGCTCAGCCGTCGGGGTGGCACATAGATTTCCCAGGAGCGCCGCTGGCCGGCGCAAGGCGGCAGTGGCTGGACAGACCGCATAAAAACAACGGGTCACCCGAACGGGCGGTCGGAGGGGTGCAGGTCGGTGGCGACTCGTCGGAGCTCGGCCAGAGTTGCGGCGTGCCAGCAAATCAGGCCGGAAGGGAGAGCCGGTGTGAGTCCAGGTCGTGGGAGGCAGCGGGGTTGCGTGGGTAGCAGGGGGGCACTACGAGGGGTTGTGCGTGCAAGGGGTGAGGTGAGGCTTGATCCGGGAGGTCCAGCGGGAGGCGTTGCAGGGCCGGAGAAAGTGCCGAAGGCTGGGGGTGCAGGAAACGGCTGGAAAAAAGTGCATGCCGGGGCAGTCGGGGTGGAGGTAGGGGTGCAGGCCGCAAGAGATCAGAGCAGAGCAGAGAGGGGCTGATGCCGGAGAGAAAAGAAAAAAAAACGTTTGATGGAGCGACAGGGGGTGGTCAGACCGCCGAAGTAGAGAGGGTGGCAGTGGTAGGTGCGCTGCCGGCAAGGGGGCGGGTCGTGTGGGTTTTTAGCGCGGGCGCACGGCACGCGGCGGGTCGCGGCCGGAGGCGGGACTAGAGGGGAGGCCGCACGGGAAGCCGGAGGAGAGGGGGGCCTCGGGCGCAGCGATTGGAGGTAGAGGCCGGGAGGAGTGGTCGGACGGGATCCGCGTGTGGTGAGGGGAGCAGAAGAGGGGCTGTCGCCGGGTGTCGCGAGGGGTCGGGGAGCATGGGAAGGCACGAGGAAGAGCGGGAGTCACGCGGGGCGGTGGCCTGCTTGCCAGAGGAGGGCTGCTGGCGAGGGGAAGGAGCCGCTGGGGCTGGGCTACTACACAGAGGAGGGGGATGCGGGGAGAGAGGAGAGAACGTAGAGGGGGCGGCGGCTGGGTAAGGGGTAGACTAGGGTTCCAAAAAAATAACTATATATATAAGATAACAAAATATAATAATAATAATAATAATAATAAAATATAATAATAATAATAATAATCATCATCATCATAATGATAATGATAAGAATAAAAATAAAAATAATTATTCAATTATAATAATTATTATTATAATCAAAACCTTTAAAATAATAAACACATGCACACACATACATATATATATATATATAGATATATATATATATCTAAACATATATAAACATATATATATACACATATAAAAATATACACTTATATATATATATATGTACACACATAAATAAATATATACACATATATAAACATGTATGTAGACATACATATAATAAAAAAACAACTTCAAAAATAATAACAACAATTTAAATAGTAATCATAATAAAATATCGATATTAAAAAAATTAATATTCAAAATGTTGGGTGAACACGCAGTCACCCGGGCCGAACGCACGGTCACCACTAACAATGTGGTAAACGCACACCGATGCAAAACCTACCAACCTAATTAAATTTTGAAAATTTTAAACCGGGACTAAGAATGAAATAAAAATAAGGGCATCTGCAGTCAGGGTGTGACATAGAAACTAGATTCTAGTCATATAGTGTATTGTAGAGACCCACTCTCACAAAAATATCTTCATTGTCTGATAATCCTAGATAAGGTATATCTAGACTCATCCCAAAAAACATGACCCAAAAATAGTGTCACCTACTTTTATATCATTCTCTCAAAATCCAATCTAGGATTCTATCCAACTCGACACCTGGAAAAATTCATAGAATTCCCCGAAGGGGCTTCCAGTTTCTCGCATGCTTGAAACTAGTTCTTTGGAATCAACAATATACTCTGAAAAATAATTCTCCCATTTACATAATCCTAAACATCCAAGAGAAATAAAACTAATAAGTATAAAAAAATGGTGCATAATAAAATTCAGAATCAATATTTTAGAACTCAATTCCAAACCAAAATGTCTTAAATTAGAATGGGAACAAAAAAATTCCCAAAAATCCCAATGATACATGAGAGGTATAACCCTCAAGTCACCACAACATCTACCTAAAAGACATGGAACTCTTACAATCAGTTTCTCCATTTCATCTATGATACCTCTTGATTTACCTATTTTTTATATACAACAATCTATATGCACCCAAAGGCATATGTATGGAATTATCTAATGTCTAGAAAAATACGTCACAAAAGAAATGGATTTATCCTATAAAATTAGAAAGAAAAATAACATGGCCATTTTATAAGAACATTTTAATTTTTTTTAAAGAAAGCACTTAACAAAAAAATAATTTCCTAAATAAGATTTCTCTTTAGATAAATGTTGACAATGTATGATATCTGTAGATAGATAAAACCACATCACATAAGAATCATTCCACAAGATACTATGATGGTTAATTCCCTAATGATATCTATCACAAATGGGACTCTTATAACCTCATACCTAAGTGATCAAAATCCTCTAATAAGTTACCAACTATGTTCTCATGCACTTTCCATTAAAGGGGATTCATATCTATGGGTCTAATGGACTTTATACCATAAGACAATAACATCAGTTTTCCTATGATGAATCCTATATAGGATAACATCTTCCAAGGTACAGTGGTCTCCAATCAAATCACGTGTTTAGTTAGTGTTTCAATCATCAATCCAGATATATGAATTCACACCTTATCCACTTCTGAATCAACTAGCATACAAGTCATAGTAATCCAAAATAGAAACAATGGATTTCCATCGTGATAAATCCCAATTTCACATATAAAATAAATAAAAAAATTCATATATACATGCCAACCAACATAATAATATATGAAAATAAATGTTTTCCATAAACAAAATAGATTTTAAATTCACATACACACCAAAACAATTTGGAATTACATTACACAACACTTACATAATTTATGAATCCTACTCATAATAACCACTATATTATCAAATGATCAAAAAAAATTCCTTGGTAAAATCCCCTTACAAAATCATTATCTTATGAAAACCATGTTAACCAAATGATTCAAAATTCAATGAAACATTTGAGGTGAACCAGAAATAAGACACTATGAGAAAAATATATTTAACATTTAAATTACACATTCAAAACATTTTCTCTCAAAAATATCCATGAATTTATTTTTCACCTTTCAAAAAAGGAATAAATCATATGTATGAAGCACCAAAATGAATCATATAAGAAATGAAAAGAATTTATATTCAAAAATAAACATCCATAACATATATATTCCATACCATTTTCAAAACCTAGTACCTCTCCCCCAAATAATGAATATAACTGACTCACATACTCATAAAATAACATAAAATCATATAATAATCAATAATCACGTAACCACTTACCTCACCCAAAAAAAATATAGAAAAATAGGTGAAACCACAACTAAACAACCACAAGAAAATATAAAATAATGATTGAACAATAATCATCAATACTTCCCCCAATAACACAATATCAATCCCTAAATATATTATACACCCCATATGAATATAGAAAATCATGAAAGGATGAGGAATAATTCTAAAAATATTTAGTAATTCAGTGGAAACTATGTTACATGATGTTTCCTTGAACAATCAGCATCAAACCCATCGATGAATTGATGTTTAAAGGGTTTAAGAAAGTATAGAGTAGGCTCCCATTGAGGAAAATCTTGAATGTTGAATATGGGAGAAGAATTGGAGTTAAAATCATTATAAGACCAAAACTATACATCAAAATTTTAATTATATTTATAGGTTTCATGATTTTCTCGCACAGTATTCTAAAAAATGTGGCCAAATTTTTCACCTCAATGTCCAAGAAAGATAGGCCACCTTGTTATCCCTCATGGTTAGAATAATCATACAGTAACTAGGTCATCAATACTATCCAATGTGGAACTTTGCCACATAATTTTCTTGTCAATGGAGCACGACTTCCCCTAACTATTCACCAACTGTGTGCCACCATCCGTGAAGTCCAAATAACCATTTTTTAGTAAAATAACATGGGGTACCCAATGAAAATATCAAAAAATAAATAAATAAATCTCTTAATTGAAAATAAAAACAAGTATGTGACACTAATGGATATCTGATAACTATCATTTATAATATCATAATAATTTCTCATATTTTGTTTAAATTATGTGTTTCATATAAAAAAATATCAAATCAGTTGTTTTTTACATCAAAGTATTCAAAAGAATTAATTTATTTGATGAATATATTTCTTTAAATCTTGGGTTGATACATTCTACGTCCCATAAAATGAATATCATCCCAAAACTCTATATTCATTCATCAATGGTCCACCATTTAAAATTTTATTAATGGAAACCTAAATTGTAAATATTAATAACAAAACATCCCTTAAATAGGGAATGTTGGAAACATAATTATTACATAATGTAACTCATAACAATATGTTCCCATATGACAATAAATGTGCCAAGTGAGAACATGGAAATATATATTAAAACAAGGACCCAAATAATGACATAGAGTGATAAAGAATGTATTTATGAAAAATATAATGACAAAAATAAAAAATAAAAAGGTATGAATTCTGTAAATTGGTATAATAAAAATTAATGAAAATTGGTTAATATATTATTTTATGATCCATTTCTTAATTCTGGGGAAATCCTATTACATATAGAATGAGAACATATGAGTATGTTGATACTTGATATATGTTTATTTCATATGAACTATTTTTTCCTTTTTATTTTCCTTGATCAATTTACACTTCATCTATTACTTTAAATGTTTAATTTTTCATTATTGAATTACTAAATAAGATCTTTACAAGACTGATAAGTTGAACATTTTGTCACTAGTTAAAAAAAGGAAAACATCTATTATCTAATGCTAATAAATCATTATATGGTGATGTAATAAATTATTTTATAATTCCTACAAATTTAACATAATACAATCCATACATGGTAAAAACTATAACCTATTTAATATTAACAAAATTCAAATAAGTTGTTTATATATGTAAAAAATAACTATTTTTAATCCCATATATATCATCATGTGTCTCTTGATTTTCATATTATTTATTTTTGAATAACATCATCATGTATTCTCTTGAAACATGGTAATATCCATAATTATTATTAAACCTTATTGAAAAAATACATGTTTCCTCATTCGTTATAGGAATATGCTATTATTGGGTATGTTACATTAAAATAAAAAATGTTTTAACCTCTATCACAGATAAAATTAAACACATTGACAACAAATAATTAACTAGTTATAATGTATTAGTATTATTAATTTTTCAATATACCTATCAATCTTCTATTTATCCCATAATACTTATCTCAATATTAGAAACATATTAAGGGTTATATTTATCTTTATAATTTTTCCATGATTATCTATGTTCTTTTACATCACTATTCAATTTCATCATAACCGTTCATCATATTATAAAAAATTGTTAATGTAAAAATAATATTAAATAATCCATATATATTTCATAATTATTGATTTCCAATACTTAAACACATAAATAATACTACCTTATAATCAACCCATTTACATTAATTTATTGAATTATTCCACGAAAAATCATTCATTTCATATGACATTCCTAGTCACATCATCATCAAAAACAAAACCATTACGCATACATATTTTTGGATTCTCATTACATTATTTCCCCATCATGACGTCAATTTTCATCATAACCTTAAATTCACCACAAATAACATTCCACATTCGATTATACCATATTGAGATTATTTTTCTAAACTAATACATTAACAAGATATTTCATTTTAAATTTTTTGTTTATTTCTTAATTTCATTATTCTTCACATAAAAAAATTATTTTACCAATGAGATATTCTGTTGAGTTATTCTTCCCACATTCCTAAAATATAAGAATCCTAATCTACTTTCATATGTTGTCTCCACTTCCTAAAATATCATCAAAATAAATTATTCAATTATTTGTTGAGTATGAGTGTTTATTAAGGTGTATATTTTTAATCATTTTCCAGGATGACAGATTGGGAATAATACTAGTAACAATCACTCTAACAATCATCTCATTTTTTCTTATCAGTAAATTTTGCGTTAAATTCATTTCCAACCAAGAATCTTTTGATTCCCATCGTTAACGAAATCCAAAAAGCATAGTGTGTGTAAGGATAATCACAATGTAAAACCACAAAGTCTAAAAAATATTTTATAGGAGTTCTAAATATAGAAACCTTCTTTTAAATATATGACACCATAGGATTATCCTATGCCATCCTATATAATTATCTATTTAAATTCAACATGATGATTTGTAATGTGTTGGGGAATTTCTAGAGTGTATCCCCAGAGAGTGTCAATGTAGGTGTATAGAAATGTACATTTCAGGCACTAGGTTATGATCATGTCGAGATTATTTTCCCCTTTCTTGAGTAATTACCCCTAGTTTTCTCTATTCTAGGGTAACATTCACATGTAGTATACATATAATATTTTTTTCTAAAAATTACTCACTCTATACATTACCAAAATTCTAGGAATACTTATTATACGTTGACTCCACCTTAAAATAATCCTTAGAGAAATACAACGGTTTATCATAAGAAATATCATTAGGGGTTTAAATAATTTTTAACATCATTATTCCAAATGATTGGCTAATACTTTCCTCTAATACAAACTATAGAAATATACGATTTTTATGCATAGATATTTCATACTTATAGATGAATCTACAATAAATTATACAATATTAGAAATGATATCAATTATAGTTTAGTATCATTGGAGACTGTATAGAAAATATAATAACTTGGTGACAGATGATCAACTTCACCCATAATGATATTCCCCATTATTACAATTCAAAAACATACACTACATAAAAAAATTCTTCATAAAATAGGGAAATGAAAAATATGAAATGGTTATATTAGATTCAAAATAAGTTAATGAATGGTAGATATAGATGACCACAAAAAAGATATTAGTATATGGTTATGAGAGGATTAGCATAAATTTTTTAAGGTAGACCCTTTATATCATTTATTATAATATTGAGATATGACATTATGCTTGGTAATCCATAAAAGAAAAATTATAAATAAAATCATGTAGCATGACATATTAGAGCATAACATTGGCATAAATAATATATTGATTACATACACACCAATTTGAAACATTGTGAACATGTATGTATAGATAATGGTTAAATAATTATGTTAATGTCCTGAAATTAGGACACCTCATATTCTTATTTAAATTTAACCTGATACACGCATAAGACCATGAACATGTAATTAAGTTCATGCCTAAAATTTTGAACATGTAATCATGTTCAGGAATAAAATTTTCAACATGTAATAAGGTCCACTCATGACATTGTAAAACTTATTTCATGTTCCTTCATGACATTGTGATCATGAAATTCGGTTCGCACATAATATTGTGAAAATTTAGTCATGTTAACACATCACATTCTGATCACATAATCACAGTCATGCATGACATATTTTATGATCAAATTACAATATTTTATAAATTAGTTTGATGTTGATATATAAACAACATGTCACATAATAAAAATTGTACATATGAGTTCTATAAATTCAAAAAAATTATCTTAAAAATCTATGAAATGAAATGAGTTTCACCAAAACTTCACTATATCATTAAATGTAGAAAAGAAACTTGATTCATTATAATTTAATCATTTAATCATTGTATAACCCATGGGGAAAAACTAAAATTTCACAACAATTTCATAATTTTATAACCCATTGAAAAAATAGGTTTTATAAACATATTGGAATCATAAAGGATTCTATGAAATTATTTGAATGGTCTATATGCTTCAAACCCAATCATAACATGAGTCACATCAATTGATGTGATCTTCCAATGATAAAATTTTTATTTATACCTTGTAATATTATATGAGGAGAATAACCTTCAAAATTTTAACACACTTTTTAATTCATAAATATTTTTCAGAAGACCAATCATTGGAAAAATTCAAATCTAATAATTTAAGAATTAAACAAAAAATATTACATGATTTCTGGAAATAGCGATTTTGATATACACATGAAAACAATGAAACCTTTCCTATTTTTTGGTATAAGAAAATATTTAATTATTTGATAAATGATTAAATTGTATCATAAAACACATACAACATTGGTAACATTGAATTATAATCCCTATGATGTAATAATTTAAATAAACAATATAATATCATGATAATAAATAAATTCCTGATATTAAATGTAATGTGGGTTGAATATGAACCTCATAAAAGATGATAGGTTCATAAAAACACATGTCTTAATGAAGGAAAATTGAGACAAAAAACTCTTACCTCATTAATAACATTTGAACCATAAACCCATGAAATAGATATCATAAAATGGAAATAAAAATAAGAATATAATCTTGTATAACCACCACAATATAGATTAATGGGTATTATATAATCCAAATAAAATATATAGTTGGTTAATATAAAAATAAAATCAAAAAAGAAAAAAAGTTACATTGCAATCACATATATCTTACGTAATATATTAAATCATAACAAAAAATAAATAATAACAAGAACTGAAATATTAAATATTATAAAAAGATTTATTAATTATATTGAAATTCAAATGATAATTATATCCAAAAAAAATAAACTGCTAAATTAAATTATGTCTCACAGAAATAAAAGAGACACCACAATTCTCGTTCTTATGTCTCACCATAGATTTCCATACCATTAAAAAATATGTATAATAAATATAATTTTATTATATATGATTTATATAAACTTAATAATATATATCATATAATATATTATTTACATATGTATATATATTATCTGTTTATTTTGAATTCATTACGAAATAATGTTTTAGGTTATAAGAACTTTGTTTTTGGGTATATTTTTTAATTAATATTTTTAGGCCACTTATATATATCGTGGATAAAAATAAATATTATTATATACTTCTCTTAATAATAGGTAATTTTTACTTTTAAAAGAAATTGTGAATGAATGTTTTGAAAAATAAATTATGTTACGGTCCTGGATATGGTAGGGCATACATACGAATAAGTATGGTTTCCATTTTTCAATGATCACTACAGAAATAATATCACTATTATTTTATCATTAAAAAGAATAATAATATAATAAATCAGATTTTATTTATTTAAATATAGACATACATGTAATCCATGTGGTGTGGTGATATAAAAAGGGAGTCACCTCAAATCGTGAAGGCGGTAGTATGTATGTACATGAACGACCTTCTCATCATTTATTGAGTGAATTGGTAAGAAAAATATTGACACATTATCTTTTAATAAATATAATAACAATCATAATTATGTCATTAATACCAAATATTTTTGGTTATTTTTTTACATATTATCTTCTATGTAATGTGTCTGTGAAAATAAATCACATCGCTTGTAGGGTGTGAGTCCGCCATACACATAATTATTTTATTGTATATCATATGGAATAGAAAGTAAAAAATTATTATATAATGAATCCATAAATATATAAATATTTTATAAATTTCATACATATAAATATATACACATTATATCCATAATCATACCCAACTATGAGAGGATGTAAAGGGAAAACGAATTCCATCGGTTTATGATGCCATAGGCCACCATACACTTAGACAATGATTTTTAACGAATTTTACAGAAGTGGTAATTATTAAAGGTAGTTACTGTAACATAAAAAATTACATTTATATTTAACTTACAAATTTTATTGTTTCATGATGGTTTAATAATGAAAAATGTATATGGATTATGAAATAAAATGAAAACTCTATTTGAAGAACAATAACTCTTAGTCTGGTATCATCCTTTTGATTACAAAAAATCCTTCCAAGGATGGGTTTATGCAAAAATAAAATACTTATGGGAGGAATGGAGGGATGTTTGGAAGATATTTCGGAATGTAATTAATTATAAAAACTGGTTTTAATGTGTAGGGTGAATAAGATATGATGTGGCCTTTTAAAAGTTAAGTGAGTGACACACTTGAAATTTTTGGAAAAGAAATGGGATCCTAAATATTTTTATAATTAATCATGTATGAAAAATAATGTATTATAGAGCCTTATATATTATAAAGACAAAATATTTCAATAATATAGATTTTATAAAAAACATTATAGTCATTTTAGACATTATACTATTATTCCTACCCCTATTAAACATATATTTATGTTAACCATGACAATTTATTTTTAATATTTTCACAATTAATGTTGGTAAAAACGTTTATGAAACTTATTAGATGATATTAATTATTATTATTAAAAATATGGAATACATTCTCCCAAATTCAAATCACATAAGTGAAATAATGTAATTTGAAATTAATCTCATAAGCACGATTTGAATGAGGGCTTTCAATGTGACAAAGATAAAATTTTCACAAGGTTATTGCATCAAAATTAAATATTAAATTGTTTAATATCGAATAAATGAGATTGATATATATAATTGAAATAAATTTACATAAAAAATTTAATATATACTTATAATTTATACTTAATTTAAAGAAATGGTAGTTTTCAACTTAAAATTATAAGTATTCACTAGTCATCAAAAATAGTCCTTCTAGATAATTATCAATAATAATTATTAAGATAAAATTTAGATGATTATTTAAAAAGGTAAAATTAATTTTTTAAATACCTTTTTTAAAAATTTAAAAAAATGTAAAATAATTCTGAAACATTGTGTGAAATTTTACTTAAATTAGGTTTCAATAGTAAAATTGGTTATTATTCATATATCTTGTCTAGAAAAAACGTAGAAAAATTTTAAACAAGATATTTAATATATAATATGTCAATATAATAAAAATAATTCAAAAACAGTGTTTTCTTTTATTTATTAGGATAAAAATAATTTGGGTGCTAAAAATTGTTTACAAAACAAAATAGTTACAATATTTTGAAATAGTTTTATTTTGATTAATAAATAATTTTCCACCAATGAATTATTATTATATACATTTTTAATAAAGATATTTAAATAATTTATTTAATAATATCCATACCCACCATTCAAATAACTTGGTTATATCTATCATTTATATTATTTAACTAATATTTCATGTTTTTAATAAAATTTGTGTTTTATATACCATAAGAAAAAAATATAGTTTCATGTGAGGAAAAATATATTTAATTTACCTGAAATAATACATTTAATTTTTTTTAAGTTAATACATTTCATATATAGGTGTCTTATGATTCTTGTGATTAAATTTCATTATCGATCCCCATTATATGGATTGTGTAATCCAACACATAATGACCAATATTAAAATTTTACTTGTATGTAAAACTACTATCATTACAATTTATTAAGAATTCAATTCCTCAAACCAAAATAAATCCATATGTACGATGTCTGGATATATATAATTTTTTTATTAACCAAAGCTACATAATAATAACAATTTCATAAAATGACCATTACACAAAGAAACATGGCGTGGGTTCCATCTTTATAAAGTATAGATAATGAACTAATTTTTTTGGTAACCAAATGAATATAACAATAACAATATTAAACTATAATAATTACATTAGGAAACATGTGTTGGCATTCATCGATAGCTACAACAACAAGATAATCTCTATTAGATACACATATATCTACCTTCCCTATGTCAATTTTTTTATTCTAATTGGTTTTTATATTTTAATACATATGTTTGAACCAAAATATGTATATAAATCCCAATTGAATGAAATATATAATCTAAATTCATAACATAATGACATCAATAATCCCCATCCTTATTTTATTGGGTTTACTTTTTCTTCCAGTGTACCTTATTTTCACATATGAACTAGATAGCATCATGACCCCTTATATTCCCCATTATCATTCACTACTTGGAATATAACAAAAATTCTTTCTTCTTAAACCTCTTCTCTTTCCCTTTATTGTTTTCAACATATTTTCAAAATTTGTGTCATTCTTTGTCTCTTTATCTACATGCAAAATTAGAGTAAGATGATCTAAACGTGTCTTCCCAAATATTTCATTTTAACATTTTCATAAAAAATGGAGATTTTGAAATGGAGTGATGAAATAATGTTATTGTTTCTCATATATTGAAGTATTTAGTCCTATGAAACTCTAGTCTCTCCATGATCCTAACAATCTTGAATATATGAGACCCGGCTGGGGAATTATCTCTAATATTTTTCTAAAAGACTATCTTGTAAATAACAGACTATTACTATCTATATATATTCTAGTAAATACCATGGAGGTTCTCAAGCATGATATATCCATCCATGTTTGAGTGAGAGATCATGAGGTCAACAGTGAAAAACAAAACCATCCAACATTTTAAATCTAATGTATCAGATGAATATTTTCCATAGTCAATGTACAATCAATCACTCACCTCTATTAAATTTTCATCGTACATTGACGATTATAGTACGTAATATTTCTCATCATAGATAAAAATAACCAAAATATACATTAAAAATTTTTAGATATTAATGCTAGTATGAATGGTGAATGGATCCAATATATATTGAATGAAAAGTATGGATTTTGAATTGGTAATCGTATTTCATAATTAATACATAATTTTTTTTTGTTTTTTTCATAATTTTATATTAAGTAAAAAATAATAAATTATATTATTTTGTTTAAATTTTCACTATTTATCATGTCCAAATGTCCATCACCATTAATCACATGAAATCTAGTTTACAAGACATTCTAGTACAAAGGATCCAAATTCCCCTTCACATATCCCCAATGAGGGTTGATCATTAGACTTGAGTTTCTTTATGTAGTATGGAATTTTCCAATAGTGGGATTGTAGATCCTTAATATGTTCAGTGTGCTCCCCAATCCTTAAATCTTGACATGCATTTCTTCCCCACATTCCTCCATGTTACATCAATTCAGAAGAGGTAATCTTCAAATTATATAATAATGTTATTTAAACCCATAAATATCATAATAACTAGATGATAAAAATATGTGTCCCAAAAGATATCTAGTCAAACACATAGATTCAACGAATTAATATTTAATCATGTGATAGAAGGCCAAGTGATGATGAATTTTAAATTGAGATATTCTATGTTGCTGTGCAAATTTTCATTATAATTTAACTATTATAAGTCTCGTTAATAATAATAAGATGTTACTTACTTAATTAAACACGATTAATAAAACATTATATATAATATATTTATTTATAATTCTTTTACATTTCATGAAATAATTTATATTTTTGATTATTACATTTCATCCCATAAAAAATAATAACATAGAGTGAAATAAATAAAAAATTATACGATCCTTTCACGATATTCATATAATGTTTTATTCAATTAGTGAATATTAAATCAACCTATGGCCTAGGGTAAATAACTCTTATTTCTGGAGATTATAGTAGTTTCATCATTCCACCATTCTAGTAGTGTAACACTACTGTTGTCATCAATCTGGTTCCATCAGGAACCACCACCACTTGTCTTCGGTAACTGTATTTATAAAAATTATTTATAATAAACATTCTAGTGACGATAATAAAAGGATTGGTTACCGTAGGGTAACATAAATATAATTATACATACTGGTCATAAATAATAATAGAGGGATGGAAGACATAAAAGCCATTTTTATTAATTTAATAATAAATCATTTAAAACCAATAGAATAAATTGATTTCTGAAATCCATCAAATATAGATGAATTTGTCAAATCATGAAAATAAATACATAAAATGTATACACAAGATTAAATGTCAATCATTCATATCTTATTGGTTATTTATTTACTAGGATAAATGTGTGGAAGTTAATGAATTTATTATTTATCTTTTATCTTATTAGGCATATGAACCATATTTTAGATACCCATCATTTTGGTAATAATATAAAATTATCATTAAACCCAATACATTCAAATTTATTATATAAAATTAATTGATAATTTAAAATTCATTAAAACCATTTTTTTCAAGCAGAAACATTTCATATAATGTAAAAAATTCATTTCTCAAATTTTTAAATTAATATAATTTAATTATTCATATAATTGGAAGATTAAATTTCATGTACTATATATATTTACACAGCGTAACTCTATATCCATTTATCCGGGTCCCATGCATGGGACTTCTATGTGATGACTCGGCTAGATGACTCGGCAAGCACATTCTAGCTACACGTTTTGTATCTTCTGTCCATGTGCAAGAGATACACTACAAGATATTCGGAATATATCATGATAAGATCCCATTGTTCGTATAGGATGGCTAGATTTCATGTTGCTATAATTCTATTTTCATGTGCATCCCATAAAATGACTAGGCATGTTCTTGGGAGAGAGAGTACATGACATTTGTTTCCAATTAGAAGACTTCTATCTCTGATATTATTTGTCCAGAAAAAGTGTTGTGCATCTCAAATGTGGAAATTAATGAAGAAAAGATAGTGTGAACCATATAAATTTCATTTATAGAATAAATTATCTATGATTCTAGTCTCATGTGGTTTGATGATGTATTTTTTTCACTTGGATTTTATGACTAACGCTGCTATCCCATATAGACTACATGACATCTATAATATATTCATTCCTTGTAATCTGAAAATAGTTTTCCCTATTGTTTGGATAACATGTGGAGTAAAATATGTTTGTGAGCGTTTTGGAATTTTATGTATCCTGGGGTATGTTCAGGTTCAACATATATAGGTACATGAAAAGTACTCAGACTATATGTTTTGTAACCCAGTTTTCTGACAAAAAAATTGGCAATTCCTGGTGGATTCAATGGTCTTTATTTATCATTTAATATAAAATTGTCAAAATGAATCAATGAATGATCATGATTAATTTTTAAATAACATGTAAATTAAAAATTTGATTAATGATTAATTAATATGAACTGAAAACTCAAGTATTATTTCATATGAATCAAAAAAGAAATATTTAATTATAAATTTATTCGTGACCCCACTATGTTTCAATCTATATAATCAATGGTCACATTCTAATTAGTCATCTAATATAGTTATGTTCCTCTAAAAAATCAATCAAATCTTCTATTTTGGTATTTAAAGGGAATACAAATAATGAATATTATATACACATTGAGTGTCCAAATATGTTTTTAGTAATATCCCCTTAATGGTTCGTATGAATGATGGTGGATATTTAATTGGCCTAAAAATTTTGGGGATATTACCCTTAGATGAATCTATTCCAGAACCTCATTTATTTTTAGTATCTAGATAGGGTTGTATAGCTACGAAAACTACATAGTCAAAAAAAATTACCATGATTTTCTGATGTTCTAATAAACATATGAGTATACCAAAGACCATATGTAACAACCAAATATATTATTAATAAATTATCTTCAAATAAATTTAATTTCTGGATAACATGAGATACACCTAACAAAGAGTATAAATAAAACATAATATATTATATTGATATAACCTAGTAGTTAAATTTGTTTAAAAAAATGAATAACCAAAAAATTTCAATTATATATAATTATTTTTATCGGTAAATAATATATTGATTAACGAGTAACTGAATTTTAGGGATGTCAATATATTGATTAAAAATATATTATATCCTCAAAATTATTTTAATTGATTTTTAGTAAAAACAATATAATTAGTTTCATATTATTTTATAAAATAATATAAATTATTATATTATTTATTAGATAATAATTTCAATTTTTTATTAGGGTGAGTTTTTGAGAATTTTCATAATTTATTGATTTTTTTGATGATCAATGAAAAATACTGATTTTTATTGAAAACAATAATTTTACTTATATTATTTACCGAGATTATTTTTCAAAAAAGGATTTTAAGATTATAAAATTTAAAATTAAGTTATTAATAATCCATTTTAAAAAATTGGAACTAAGGTTATGTTTAATTTTGAGATATAAAATTTTTATATCTATGATATTATTTCGTTGGAATCCAATTTGTCATCATGATTTAAGGGTTTTATTTAATAAATACTGTACCACAAGCATGAGGAGAATTAGATAATATAAATTACATATTTTTAATTTTAATAATTAATAATATTTAATAAGATTAGGTAAATTTTATAGTATTAATAGTAAAATTAAAATAAATTCATTACTGCAGTCATCCCTAAAACATATTTATCAGAGGGTTTAATCCTGGAGATAAGGGTATATTTTCCAATTAAAAAAACTAATTCATATTGGATGAAAATATTAAGACATAAATATATAAAATAATATAATATATTTCCATCTATAATCTGTAATTACTCGAATTATTTAATAAATTTTAATCTTTTAATAAATTCCATATGTATCCTCTCTCCCCTTAAATAAGGTCAGCCCAAAGTTCTCTTCTTTACACCACATTGAGTTTTCTACATCAACCAAAATATTAATAATTCTCATATAAACAGACATATGGATTAATTAAAGAGTTAATTATTATATTAATACTATTTCAATGGCCCATAATAATGTCTATAAAATAATATTATCGAATAAAATATATTCATCTTACTCAAGGTATTCCATTTTACTTCTTAGTGTAAAACATATAAATTGATGTAATTAGTCATTAAAAAAACATGCATACTATAAGTATAGATATTTTTATTATGAATATAGAACCCATAATATTCTACCTTTATTTAATCAAATGGGAAGTGAATGTATGATTTCTGTATATATATAGAATATCACCTCAATGTAGCGATACATTTAATTTAACATCACTAACTTCTACGGATATTTATGATCACGATCTTAATGTTTTTTATATTTATTAAATAATTATTAATACTTAATTATAATATCATATCTACCCTATTACATTATAATATTATTGAAAATGATATAATCAATCCAACATAAGTTTGGACTACTGCCGCGAAAAAGAGACGTTGTTGGTTTTTTCAATTCATCATTAAATGAATTGTAATTAGGATATATTTAATTAATATATATGATCTATATGATATGATAATTATTCTATAGAGGTTAATTATCATTTAACATTTCTCATCCAATTGATCAAATTTTGAATATAGCATTCATACATATGTACAACCTATCATCACTATAAACAATATAATTAAAATTTATATCACTATTTTTTTTGAATATTATAAATATAAATAAAAAATTAAAATATATGATAATTAATTCGTGATTAGAATCAAGGATATTGTGTATTCATGATAAAATTAAATTATAAGAACTATTTAAAAGATTATTTAATGAAAAATGAAACAATTAACAACCATAAATAATGATTTTAATGAATAATTATTAATAAATTGATGTTGAAATCATATAAGTGGATAATAGATGATATAAAATGTATTTAAATTATTATATTATATAATTTTAATAAATAAAATGTATTATATAAGATAATAGAGTTCTATAAAATACATTAAAACTCGAGGAAGGGGAATTTCTCATCTCACTTTTATTTATATGAGAGAAATACCCAATTGTCCACTTGATTATTTTACACATTATTTATTCTAATCATGAATTTAATTTTTGTGAATTATAATTATAAATTTTGGAAATGAATATATACTTAAGGTTCTTTCTTTAATAGGTTTTTCAATAAAGATCATATTAATAAGGTTACAATTTTATGTTACAATCTCATTATTCATCGGGATTCTTTAATATTACGTTTCACATGATTGAATTTATTGATCAAAATATAAATATTATACTTAATATTCATAATATATTTTTATATATTAATATTTCATTTATATATAAATTTTATATTGTTGATGAACCCATGATACTAAATTATTGTTTTTATGGAAAACTGACTTTATTTCACAATTCAGTCTGGAATCCATTTTCTTTTGCATCTATGTATTCTTAAAATGTATTTAGGAATGTTTTTAATGTTACAATATGATTTTAAATATATTATTATCCATCATTGAAATGTTAAAAAATATTTTAAATGGAATATTTTATTAATTTTTCAAATGATTTTTTTACATTATATTAAAAATCTAGAATGAATCATTATTTATATATACACCACATGAATAGAATTTCAGAAAAAATACACCCTAATGATTAGAATATCTATTAATATGTTTTTAATATTTTTTTCAATATATTTATTCTCCATAATTTTGGGTAATTTTTATATTTTAATAAATTATTTCAAATTGAAAGCTTTATTTTTTGTTAAGTATTATTTATTAGGGATACGGTTCAATTATACCATCAACATTCATCCATTGGATGATACATGATGATTATGGTTTCAAGATGATTCTATGAAACCAATTTCATCCCTAATGGTAAATAATTATGTAATGAACCCATTATGGAACTCATTTATTTTCCAAGGATATTAATGTGACAAAATTACAAAATTCTTATGAATTGAAATTATTTTCACTATGTTAGGATATAGAATAAGTATGAAATGTTTATGATACATTTTTCCTTCTCACATGTCATATTTTGATGAATTTTTTTTTAATCATATAGAACACATCTATATAATTTTCATTATTTTAAAGGATTCCCCAAAATCATATATCCATCAAAATAATTGGGAAATGATATATTTATCATGAAGAAATAAGGACAATAAATGGAAGGTGAACATCTTTAGCATATTTAATTAAACACTATGATAGTTATAGAAGTGAATCATGAATACAGATATTATGGAATTGAGAGTAATCTATATCCTATATTATAGCCTTGGTAGTGATCATTGACTAGTGAAATGATTTCACAGGATTATTTTTATTCCCTAGACATATTTCTTTAAAAAATTTAATGTCCTCATGTATCATGTTATTTCACTCCATTTTTATCATTTCTTATAAAATACAATGATAATTGTTATGTACTAAAATTATTATCTTTGATATAGATGTTATGGTTTTGAAAATTTATTCTTAGGGTCTCATACAGTTGGTATACAAAAAATGTGTATTTTGATGAGTTAATATATATTGGGAAAATCCACAATGCATGTAGTCCCAATGAAAGTGGTTTTTGCAATGCAAAATAATGTATTTCATAAATACCTTTGGTGAGACTGCACACTATTTAATGAGAAACATAGTTGTGATGTTACAATAACAAAGTATTTTTATATCCATCGCACTTATCCATCCTTTATAAACCAATCTTCATGGTTAAAAATGTTATTCTGAAAATAAATTGATGAATATTATCATTATTAAAATATTATATTTTTTCACCAATAACCGGAAACAATTTAAAATAATATAATAACAGAAGACCTTACGTGTCCCCCCACTCAACTATTGAATTCTCCAATCTCCAAATAACAACTAATGGTCGAACCCCCTCTAAAATCCTTCATCTCACTCATTTTATACATATATGGGTTTGAATATTGTATTTACGGACTCCTCTAATATCATAATTCATTGTTTTGGTTATTTATTATTTTAAACGCATTATTATTATTTTGTAAAAAAAAATATCTTTAAAAAATTCTTAATTTTTATCATTTATTTTGTTTTAAGGATTACTATAAATTTATTATTACATATTTTGTTGACCTTGTATTTTTCATGAGTTATACTAATTGATTTGAGGATTTTTGTAATTGTTAATCTCCAGATTTAATATAATATTTTGTATGTTATTTTATTTCTCTCCAAGTATATTATTTTATATAATTATTCATATATATTTATTTTCTAAATTATTTAAAGAAATCTAATATTATCATAGTTTTTATAAATATATATAATTTTTAATTTTATTACGTACTTATTGGGATATTATTATTGACGAATAATGATAATACATTAATTGTGTATGTAATGTTAGACCCTGTTTGATTGTTATATTATAATTTATTTTCATTTTCAAAAATTTATTTGAATATAGTTTAGAAATAGTTTGATTATATATTCATATATATATATTAACATGTGAATACAGACACACACACACATATATATATATATATATATGTTTGTATTTCTAAAAACACAAACCATTTTATGAAATATATATATACTTCTTTGTGTGTTTTTATATATAGCTTTGATTTGTATATTTTTTTAAAAATATAATAGAATATATTTGATGTATTTATATAAATTAAGAGATCATTTAATGGATATATATATATATATATATATCTCTTTTAATATAAATATATAGACATTTTAAAAAACATGTACTGTTGGATATATATATATAACATGTAAGGAATTTTATATATATTAATATATATATATACATATATGTATAAAAGCATAATTATATACATATATGAACATTATTGAAAACATGTAAGGTCATTCATATATATATATTAATTTACATATGTTTCAATCTTAACAAGTGAATATAAATATATAATTATATTAAAAAACTTATATCATTATATATATATATATGTGAAATGAATAATCTTTTACAAACACATGTAAAAATAAATTTGATTAAATTTTTTTTGTGATATATATATATATAAACAAGTGAATATACATATGTAAAATTTTTAGAATCATGCAAGGTTCATCATATATATGTATATATATATATGTATGTATATGAATATTTGATATGTATATTTGTTCAAAAAATACATCTAAAGATTAATTTCATGTAAATATATTTGATTATGAAATTATATAATATATATATATAATGTATGAAATTAATAAAATATGATTGTCTTCTAAAAAAAGATAATATCAATTGGAAGAAAATGTTTATAAAATGATATTCATATTAAATATTATTTAAAAAATACATTATAAATTTTTAATGAACAAAAATAAATATTATTTAAAAAAACATTGGCAATATTAATTGTGTAGAAATATATAACACCTTATAAAATATACTATAAAACTATGAATTATTAAAATATCAAAAATATGATTATTTATTATAATTACATTTATAATATAAATAATTATTATTAATCATTAAATTATATATAATAATTAATTATTCACAATTAATTACATATACTTAATATTTGGCTTAATTACATAATGTTAATAATAATTTATATATTTTAGTAAATTACTATAATTATGTAAGAAATAGTGGGCAATATAAAAAACTAGTTAATATTAAAAATTAGTTATTTTAAATAAATATTAATATATAAATAATTAATAATTAGTATTTTAAAATAGTTTATTTTTCGATTTGTAAAAATTAGAATATATTTTTAATAATTAATAACATTTTTTCATACATTGAAAAAATGAGAAAATATAAAACATTATTATAAATTCAGAGTAGTTATTTTATAAATATAACATAAATTAAAATAATTAGTACTAATAATTAAATAATTTTAATTAAATACTGAATAATTACTTGAAATGTATAATAATTATTAAATGTTTTTTTAGATAATAAATTTTTTTTTAAAATTTTAGTAAATTATAATAATATTTCAGAATTTGTATATAAATTATATATGAAATACTAACAATATAAACAAAATTAAAAAAAATTAAAATTAGACCTAATGAGTAATAATATTCCTAATTGATGTTGTTTTTATCAATAATTATAGAATTAAAAAGTATACCTCACTATATATTCTGGGATATTTATTGGATAAATTTTTGAAATTTTATAATTTCTCTGCTATAAATCATCACTAAATTGAGGGTGATGAAACATTGACTTTATTTTCATCATCAAATTATGAATTTGTTTCTAAATAAATGAATAAATGTCCATGTAATAAATCCCATCATAGGAGATTCAAAATTTTTGACTTTGTTGGACATCATATTCTACAATTTGGTTTTTTGAAAGGTTATATTTTTTTGTATCAATGTGTTGAAAAATATTATATAAAGAATACTGATTTTTTATGGAACCATCATTTCAGAAGTTAATACATTAAAATGTGGGACTAATTATCTAGGAAACAAAAACACATAATGGTATTCAAGATCCAATATGAGAACATTCTCAATTATAGAATTTATAGATATCTTATGGGGAGGCCATATATATGGGATGTATGTTGAAAAAACATAATGATATTATAAAATTTATAGATATTAAATCATGTTTTGGAATATCGTATATTTTATTCAACTAAAATTTTCCCTTGGTTAAATTATTTTATATTTATTGGAATACATTACTTGCAAGTTTCTTTGAATGTATGAGGTTTTTTTGATAATATATCTATTAGTTATCAGTAGATCCTTGCAATTTCCAATGATTTAATCTTATAAGAAAGTTATAATTAATATTTTTTTAACTATAAAACATTTTATGAATCATAGTAAATAGAGACACAATTATTATTGTTCATATTTCACGTGAAACAATAATAGTGTTTTCTAGTTACACCTTATTTATATAATTCAATTATGTCTTGTCAAACTGATGCATTGATGAAATTGATTAAATAAAAAATTCCCATCATTATAATCATAAATAATCATTGTGATTTCCATTTAGGGGAAAATATTTTTTATTTGTGTCCTACATTTTTTAGGACCTCATAAATTTTTTTGGGACTTCTAACTGATGGTTTTCTTTTTATTTGGGGATTATGATAATTAATATTCTAATTGATCTATAATAATTAAATTGTAAAATTTATGTCCTCGGATGTTGATGATGTATCAATATATATATATATATGGGTTATCTTAATTATAGGACATTCAATGAATAATATTCATGTTTTTTTGAACTAATTATTTGATGAGTTAATTACATTGTGGAACAATGTTGTAACTACATTAAATATAGTTGTATATCAAAAAAATGTACAGTAAATATCACATCAATATAGATGATCAGTGAATTTTTGTCTTATCGGTTTTTGTCAAGATAGTGTAGTCATGGTCTAAAATCATATCTGTACCACATGGCTGAGAATGAATCATTTATTCATATCAAAGGATGAAATATTAGTTATTTAGGCTTTCATATTAGAATTTTTCATTTATATCAAAATTTTAAAAAGAAGATATTTTTAAAAAAAATGGTATAAATGGAAAAGTTGAATTCCTGTTAGTTATTTCAATTATTAAACTAAATTTCATCAAATCTGCAATACCTGACTGTTATTTTGGAGAAAACAATAACGAACAAAAAAATGGGTTTGGTTGATTTTGTAATAGGATAATTCAAAGTATTTTTGGAATCATTGATATTTTTTTTGGATTTGACTATTCTTTACATGTGTCATATTATCCATATTGAGATGATTTTTTTGTTTACATATTTAAAACCATGTGTGATGAATTAATTAATAATAAGAAGAACATAAACGTAAGAACCTAAAATTATAATGTACCACATTATATTCTGTAGTGTTTATGATGTGTAACACTATATGTAAAAAGGGAATATATAAACCCAATACATTACAATCTATTAACTATCTTAAATAAATATAATATATTCTATAGATTATAATTCACACAACATCTAGTTACCAAGCATTTCATGCAAGAGAAACCTTCATCGATAGCTTGTGTCAAATGCAAGAATGACTATTACCAAATAAAAATTTATTATTGAAATAGTATTCATTAATATAATATAAAATATGCGTTGAATAAGTTGTAATGAAAATTTATAACTAACTTATGAAAATTTATTTATGTAAATATAATATGAATTAATTGGTTACAAATTAATAAGTAATGAAAATAACAACCAATTGGATATAAAAGGAATTAATTTTATTTTTATTCTTCATAAGGAGTTTTATTTTAATAAAAAAATTAATTAAAATTAATTAAGCATTCTCATAAAATTTAAATGTTAAACTTTCAATAATTTTTTTTCTTATTAATCAAATTGATTTGATAGGCATACGATAAAAAATAACAATTTTATACAAAAAATATCATACTTTTATTAACATAATTATACATCCTTTAAATGGGGAACCCATTTTTAATATATACTTTGAAAATTTTATTTCTATAATCATTAAAAATAAACCCAATATTTTAATTAAAAATATAGAAATTAGGAGAGGGTCTTCAGCGGTTAGGGTGGTGGCTTTGGATGTTTTTCGTGGTTGTGTACATAGTTACTCTGCGATGTTCGTGAATCACTGAATTTGTTTTGTTTTTGGGTTAATTTGGGATGATATGTGATTCAGATGCGTTTTAATTTTGGAATTTGTGTTCCAGTGTGGATATTGTGGTTTTTTAGATCCTGTTTGAACTCAGTGATGTTGTTTATTTTTTTGTGGAGTGGAAGGTGATTTTGTGGATGCGTCTTTTGAGGGTTCTCGCAGGTGATGATCGATGATGGTTTGTAGTCGGCTCTCTACTCCAATGGAATGATTGATGAATGGATGGATGACTCATGGAAGAGGTGCATCACAAGCCGTGTGGTGTACGACGTATCTGTCAGAGATATGGTATGATGATATCTGTTTTTCAAATTTGAATTTGAATTTCAATTTGAATTTGGATGTGTTTTCTGGATTTTAGATGGTTTAATGCCTGTATATGGGAAGAGGATACCCAAAAACCAGCTATTTGAAAATGGAAAAAATGGTTTTGTCAGGTTAGGGTAATGTTTTTATATTTCTCGGATAAATATCCTTTTAATTCATTGTTTTAAATATAGTTCTTTATTTTAAAATTAATTTTTAAATCAAATTTATTTAAATGGATAAATTTTACGATTAATTATTTTTAAATTTTATTTAGATAATATTTTAATCAATTAATACAATCTATTTCATTAGAATCCCACAAATGGCTTCAAGGCCTTCATTTTTATTGATTTTTTTATAACCCCCCTTTCAAGGGATGATGGGGAACCCTTACAAGGCCTGTAGGCTCAGAGATTACGTGGCACGTAGGATTATGAGATTACATGACCCGACGGTCTTAGAGAATTAAACCAGACTATGTACAAAGAACTTCCCCTCCCCAGCATCAGCATCAATATAGTATATCTCCACCTTCATAAGGCCATCTGGATTGGCTTCCCATGCATGCGCAGGCTGGTCCTGATGGCATTTCCATACCCTCTAATTCTGACAAATCCATTTGTCCCTACTCTTGTGAGTGCACCTGCTCTAAATCCTTTTCGGGGGCTGCTTCTATTTTGTAGTGTGTCTGGGGAATCTACATGTGTTATGAAGCCCTTGAGGTGTCCCAAAGGCCTTAAAGGTGGCCCGAAATCCCAACTGACACAAAGGCCTGGGTGTCCTGATAGCCTTACAAACTCCAATCCCAAACCGGTGGCCCAAGGTGAATAGTTCCAACTGATATAGTACTGATCAGTACCTATTTCACTATTGATACAGTTCCTGCTATAGTACCCACATAGTGTACAGTTCTTCTACAATACCTATACAATTTATAGTTCTACTACTGCACCCGCAAAGGGTACAGTTCTGCTATAGAACTATTATAGTGTCTGCTACAGTGCCTGCTACAACACTGCTACATTACACAGAAATATGCCTCTACCTGGTTTTGAACCTGGGTCTTGTGGATGAACTTAAGGATACCTCACTAACTGGGATGAGTCACATGTTCTCATTGGAATCAATATCACATCGATATTAATTATAATAACATAGAAAACATTCATCTGTTTTTATGTTAAAACCTGCATTTTCATCCCTCACATGGGAAAACTACTAAATTATTTTTCTTCCCTTATGTTATTTGAATTTCTAAAAATCGATTAAATATTTATATGAGTCCAAATAATATATTTTAAATAATAGAATTATTTTTTTTCGCAGAAATGATTAGTGAATGTGGTTAATATTATATACAAATATTAATGAAAAATTAAGCTTCATAAAGGATGAATCCTTTAACTTGACTGCCCAAATGACATAAACACTGGTCCAACACACATTTTATGCACATAAATCATCCATTATATATAAAATATTGATGTTTATGGGTTTTTATTAATATTTTATGTATGAATAGGTGCTCTTGGAACAAGTATCCCAAAATTTTATGTGAGTCTTTTTCCTTCCCTATAAAAGGCAACCACATATCCCCCTTAATTACACATCTCAATCAACATAGGTTAAGTAAATATATAACCAAATAGCCTCCCAAAAATCCATCACATAATCTTAGGATCCACCCATTTGGAATAACACATTCCAAGTGTGGTTTTGGTTCAAACCGAAAGATGTAACCCGATTAAGATATAATGTCTTCTTTTAATCTTTTTAGTTTAATATCCATTTTCCACTCTCTAAATAATAATTATGATTATTATATGATTATATATAAAATATATCCTTCATATAATATGATGTTTTTATGTTAATATTTTCAATTAAACTAACACACACCTCAATCTAATAGGTAAATAACAAATGTGTACGGTGAACTACTAACTCACAAAATGATGATTACTGATTTATCCATAACACATATCATGGTGGACATTATGATTGAAAATATATTTATATATTTATTATATATTATATTTATAATTAATTTATTATTATATAAATTTAATTTATTATAATCCTTTATGATTTTCACAATGGGTAAATACGAAGATTTTGTTTGAGGAAGTGTGGACTACCGCCCCCTTGAAGCGATATGACTCATTCATTTCATACATTGAAATTATAAAGGAAGGATTTAATAAAAATATATAACATACATAACATATATATTTTACTATAATTATAATATACATTTTTATTTTTATTTTTTAATTATTTTAATATGATAAAGAAAAAAATTATTGTTCACGCGTGCGTACGACCTACCGTCTCCATAAACAGTGCACTTCATTTTTAATGTTCAATAATTATATATTACTATGAATAAATATATAATGAATAAATATGATACTAACCTCACAGTTTAAATTCGATATATTATTTAAAATGGGATATTTAATAATCATGACGAATAACATGTTAAAACATACTCGATAGACTTGGTTGTTAACACCCTAAATATTTAATTCAAAGAAATGTTATTAACAAACGGGTAATTAGATATTATGAAAGGATAATATATGATATAATAAATATTAATATGGTTATGGTATAAATTATTAACATTTTTAAACACATAATATAGGTGGATACGGACAACACAACATAATGATATTTAAGGTAAGGGATTCTTCCCTTATATTTCTTTTATTAAGGCATACGTCATATACACAACATCCACATTTTATTTAGTGTATCTATGTCCCATTTTATATATTATATCATGAATCTTTTTCCTTCATGGTATGAAGAATATTTCATAATGGGGATTAATAATTAAATTTTTCAAGTTGTATATTATAATTTGGAATATTTAATGATTAATTTCCTAAAACATTCTCCCAATAATTTCCTTTGAATTCTCACTAACTTCTCTGGTTTTTATCTACTTTTATTGTTATATGATTATTTGGGAAATTATTAATAAAACTCTATTCCTTATTCAATAAGGATATTTAATAATGTATATTATTCATTTGATTATTTGATACAAGGAATTATGTTTTCGAATGATAGTGATTGTTGGGGCTTAGACCTTATATTTCCCCTTGATGCATCAATAGGTTATCATGAAACAAATTAGTTAGGAAAATCAAATAGGTTTGTATCCATAGTTTTAAATTGTTTTTTGAATGGTGTTAATGGTAATTGTTTTTAATGATCCTCATACCAGAATTCTATATTGAAATCATTTCCTTCTTTTATATTCAGTTATTATTCATTAGTGAGATTTATTATTGAAATATATATAGATAAATTTCATTCTAAGTTTATTGATTTTGATTTCATGTGTTTAATTCCTTAAAATTATATTTTGATATTTCATTATATAGTTTTTTAAATGAAATGTTTTATCAGTTACAATCCATGAAGTGTTAATTTATTATATTGGGTCATTATTTTTTCTTCTTTATATACCTTTTTACAAATTTTATTTCAGAATTATTTGTTTCTTTCTCAAGGTTTTGAAGAATAAATATTGAATAATTATTCATGGATGAAGTTCATTTTTGTTTACTATTTAGAATGTTTAATTTTTCACAAATTATTTATCGGTATCATGTATATAGTTTCACTTTTATATTCTGGTAAACTAATTGTGTCTTTGGGATTTTATTCCTTGTAATCATTCCAATGAAATAAAATAATTGAATTGGCTATATGATTTTGGGGTAGGGGTGTTACAGTTGGAATCAATAGAAGTTTAGCAGCAACAAAAGAAAATAGATTTATGATCCATTGATTAGAGAGAACAACCCTAAGTTATACATTGGATATATATATATAAATATATATATATTTATTAACATCCTAGAATTATTGTAAGGTATGGATTATGTGGCTATTCATATAAATACAACCCTGTATGGATACTACAAGTGGATGTGGATCTAGAAAATATGTACCTCAAAGTAATAACTATAACAAGGAGTTGCTGGCAAGAATCATGGTAGCCTAGTACACGATAACTGGAATTATTACATACCGAGTTTGACACTCCTTGATGATAATCTGAAAATAGTTCAATTTTTTTTACCTACCATTACAAATTATTTAAACATTACTATTTCCCCAATAGAACAAAATTTTATGATTTAGGGAATTACAATGCATAAATTTATTTTCTGTGTTATAAATTATTTGGTTTTATTGAATGTTCATAATTTTAGGATAAAATCAATTATATGTCATTTCATAGAAATTTCCCTTGGATAGAATAAGTGTATCATCACTTGTGAAAAATTTAGATATTTCTCTACTGAGGAAGTCATTGTATTTTGTATTAGAACTGAGCATGTTGTTTATATATTAGTGTTTCATAGTATGGTTATGATGAATAACCAAAACCAAAGGGAGAAAACTATTTTGTTGGGATAATATCCATTGTTGGATCACTGTATGAGGATGAAATCCACATCGCGTAGTGGGACTACAAATCATATTGTATCTTAATAATGTATTAACTCTATGGAGAATGTATTTATATTCATATAATGTAGAAAAAATGAAATGATTACAGTTTTTTTCTATTGTCTCCAAGGTGATGTTAATCAATGGTGGCCCTTGATCCATAATACTTGGGAGGAAGAAGAAATAGAACCAGGGAATATAAACCGTTAAAGGATACATATTTGAAAATAATTACCTTGTGACCAATAAACTGAGATGAATATAATTTTTCAGTCATTATTGAATAATGGATAAGAGTGTGTTTGGGATTTTGAATCTACACTAACAAGGTTATCGATGTGTACTATAGATTATATATGCAACAAAGAGTGAATGATCTGCCACTTGTTTGGTGTTATTAATCATAACATTAGTGGATAAGTGGTCCCATATAGTATTTTATCCTATAAAGATATTGTTTTATGTGCCATCAAGAATGAAATGGAATTATCTACATCCTATTTAATCATGGAAAACCAATAAAAAATGATGTTTTATGAGAACCATTATAATAGAAATTATTCAAAGAATATGAAGATAATAAAGGATTTTCAAACATGTGATGATAGTGGAAATAATCACCTCGATAAATTTTTCCAATGACATTGATTTTTTTAAATGTGTAGTGAAAATGGCCACTCCAAAAAATAATGAATGGAGAAAATAGTGATCAATGATTTTTATCACTACAACTACAAGGAAATAGGGAACTATACAAACAAATTCCCTAAAAATCAAGGGAATATTCCTCTAAAAAATTGAAGGGATATAGGTCCATCATATTTTATTTGTAGAAAAAATGTTGAATTATTAATGTAAATCATTATTTCATTCTCAATGATATGATGTAAATGTATTTTATTTGTGCTTGTCTAGTATTTTAATGTTTGATTTTTTTTTTGGATTTTATGATCATAAATATTCATTAAGGATTTGACACTATATGTTCAATGATATAAAATAAATTAGTTAGTAGAAAGATAAAATTTTCAGAAAACACAAGATTGATGGAAATAAAACCCCTAATATATTAATGATATTGAGATAATGATAATGAAATTATATATTTGGATAAGTGTAACGTACCAAGAAACTGATTAATTATTCTTTCAACAAGTGGCCTATTCTAGCATCGATGATGTTTACAAAATTTTTGGATTTAAGGAATATACCTAATAACATGGGTCTTATATAATGAATATAGAGGAATTCATGATTATCATATGGTTTAATTGTAATTTATGTTAATACAATATTTCAATAGGATACATGATGATGTTATTCACATGTTTAAAATATATAAATTTATAGCTACATCATGTAGACTAAATTATAATTATAAGTTCTTTTTGAAAATTTAGTGACATTATTTGAAATATATTCTCTAAAAATCTATGGAAAATGTTAACCATTTATGAAATGATTTAAGATGACAATTTTATTTTCCAATAATGACTGATATATTACATCACCATATGATTCATCATGTTCTAAGAGCCAATTTTAAAATTTTTGGAGGAAAAATTAAATGAAAAAAATATTATTATAGAAAAATTTATTTTCTTTTATTTTTAGAGAGTTCAAAAATTCCATAACTATAAAAAATGTATTTTGAAACCAAAATGATGTCCTTATATCATTATTTTTTATGATATCAAGGACCTTTAATCAAACGTATTATTTATGGTATTTTGGGCTTCATCATTCAATTGATCAAGTTCTCTAAAACACTCATTTGGAATATGACTGTATGATTTTTTCAACCATATCATTGTTTTTACTTGCCACCTATATTCACCAACTAGGGAACCTAGTTATGTGGCATTTGTACTTTCCTTTATTTCTTATTAATATAATGTGATATTAATCATTAATATTATTTGGTACATTAAAAAAATTATTTTCAATTCCTAATTTACCTAGATTAATTTTTTGTGGCAAGGATGCAATTTAATTAATGTTGGGAGATGTAACAATCTGAAACTCTAAAGTACAACATGATATTCTATTGTGTTTATAACATGTAACACCATGTGTAAAAAGAAAATATATATATAACTTATAAAATAAAATAAATTTATTATATTCAACGAATAAAATATATTATATATCTTATAATTCAATCAACACTTACTTATTTTTCATTTCATGAATGAGAAACCATCCTTGATAGATTGTGTCAATCTCAATAACGAGTTCCACAAAAAACAATGTATTATTGAAACAATATTATTTAATATAAAATAAACTATAAGTTATATTAATATTTATGAATTCTAATAACTAACCTATAAATTTTTTTCACTATATAAATATAAAATGATTTAATTTAATAAGAATTAATAAGAAAAAAAGAGAATAAATTTGCTGTAAAAAGAAATATTATTATTTTTATTCCTAAAAAAGAGTATTATCTTAATAAAAATAATTGATTTATATTAAATCATTATATTAATGAAATATATATGTTATATAATAAATTAAATATTTTTTATATTCACCTAATATATTTTAATGTCTTCAGATAAAAATAATCCCAATTTGCTTATAATATAATATAGTTTTATTAATTAATTTTTTAATCCTTTTATTGGTGAACCCATATCCAATGTGAATATTGAAACATATATTAATATAAAATGTAAAAATAGTGTCCATATTTTAAATAGAAACATAATAATTATATGGTTTTATATTTTTTATACTTTCCAGAAATATATATTTTTTAATGAATAGATAAAAATATAGAATTTTAGTTCAAAACAGCTATTTAATGTAATTTATTTAAAAGTCTCAATTAATATTATAATTTTTTAAAATTTCATTTGGATAATTTTTTATATAAATTAAATTTAATTCAATGTAATCAATATCACTATAAAATTTATTAAAATAACATAGTAAATATCTAAACATTTTTACTTTACAAACTCGCATTATCATCCCACCTGTGCGATAAATATTAAATAAATGTCATCCAATTATGTGATTGGAATTTGGAAAAATGGATTACATATTAAGAATAATCATAATTAATAATTTTTAATAATACCAAATTTATTATTCTCTAAAATGATTAGTGAAAGTGATTAAAATTAATTTCAATTATTAATGAAAAGTTATGATTTATAAAGGACTAAACCATTAACATAAGGTCACAAATGACCTAGACAATTTTCCAACACTTTTTTTATGGGAAATTATATTCCACTAACCTTATATTATGGATTTAGGTCTATTTTTATCTCTTTTTGTGTATGTACATGTCCCCAACTAACTTGTTTCCAAAAATTCCATGTGACCCAATTTCACTCCCAATAAATAGAAACCAACACTTGAAATTCATCACAAATGTCTATCCCAATAGGATCTTACGTGCTCTTTAAAATATCATCCCATTATCCCTCCAATCATCCTATAAGCCATTCCTTAGGAATTATTATATACAAGGAAGTTATTGGTTCAATGTAAAAAAAGTTATCCGATTAAGTGGAAATGTATTCTCTCAAGAATTTTGGATTCATTTCCATTCTCCCCAATATATACTATTATTATTAAATAAATACATAAAAAACAATTATCCATAATATAATAGTATTTTATGTGATAATATTTTAACCTACACTAACAAAAACCTCTATCTAATAGGTAATGAAGATATTGTTTCGGTGTACGATGAAGTACTGCCTCAAGAAACGAGGGTTGTTAATTTTTACCTTACCACCTATCACAATATCCATTATGATGAACACTCTATTAATATTTGTATTATATAATATATTCATAATATTATTATGAATATATAATTTTTTATAACATTCTGTTATGCTTTCCATGATGTGTAAATATTATTATTTATTTTTGAGGAAGCGTGGACTACCACCCCGTCAAAATGATATGTATCGTTAATGACATACATGGACCATACAAAGGACGTGTTTAATAAAACTATGTAAAATGTATAAAATATATCTTATGATGTAATTATAATATACATATTGATTATTTTTCATTCATAACATGAATATGAAAATGAAATGAATGAATCATTTATTTGTACTTACGTCCTGTCATCTCCATTAACGGTTCACTTAATTTCTAATAACCTGATATTATAGAATACAATAAAAACATATAAACTAGATATATATGATACTGTAATCATTGTATATATTTAGGATATTATTAAATAATTATATAATTAATAATGATGATCAAAAAAATTGAATCTTACACATAAAACAATGAAATTAACACTCAGAATAGCTAAATTAATGAATGGTTATTAACAAACGGGTAATAAGATACTATAAAAGGATCATATAAGATGTACTAAATATTAAAATTGTTCCTATATAAGTTATTAAAATGTTTAAATATTCTATATATTAATATAAAGACTACAAAACAGTATTATGTTTACTGTAAGGGATTCGTGCCTTTCTCTTATTTTCAAAAGGCAATCACCAAATACACCACTTACTCCTTTTGTTTACTATATCGACCTCCCCATGGAAAAATTATATGGTAAATCCATTTTATTAAATTTATTAAAAAATATCCTTCATGGGTCCAATTAGTTAAATGTTTCAAGAGGTATGGGAAAATTTGGGATTTTTAATGCTAAATTTTATGAAACATTTTTTTAATGATTACCTTTTCAATATCACTAACATTTGTGATTATATACCTTATTTTGAAACAATCAATATATTGTAATAATTATTCATAAAAAATTTAAAAATTATCATTATTATATATATGGTATATTATTATTTCCTAAACATATTCAATATTACATAATGTGCATACTTTCCAATTTATTTGATTATTTGGTAAATTATTGACAAAACCATATTCAATATTCAATAAAGATATTTGTTAATGTATAGTATTCCTTTTATTATTTTCTATGGTGAATGATTCAGACTGGCATTGATGGGTTTCTAAAAAATATTATATCCCATCGATGCATCGAGGGTTTCTCATGTGAGAAATTATTTGACCAAATTAAACAGGTTTCAATTCGTAGTTTTATACTGTCTTGTGAATGGTCTTGATAGTAATTTATTTTCATCTGACTCATACATGACATCCATGGAGAAAATATTTCCCTCATTTATATTAAAATACTATTCATCAATTATATTTTCCATTTATATATATATGTATAAATTTCATTCGCATGTTATTGATTTAAATGGTATGACTTCCAATTTCCGACCTTTACATATTGATATTACATTACATTGTTTTTTGAATGAAAAGTGTAAAAGTACATAAAAGTCCATTATAATTTATTTATATTTGATTAATATTTTTTTCATTACATACTCTTCTTGAGAATTTATGCTCACCGTTATTATGTTTGCTAACTAGGTTATCAATAAATATTCATCGAATATGCGTTCATGGATGATGTTTGTTATAACTTGATATGTAACATGTATTATTTTGTTTTCCCAATGTATTATTCTTATCATGTATGTAATATGTATTTATAAGAATTAAAATCTGAATAGTCCTCCTGGATTTAATTCATTGTAATCATGCCTATGTAATAAAATAATGCATCGGATCTCGACTTCTTAGGTCAGGGTGTTAAAGTAAAGGCATAGTTAGATCAATAAAAAATTTGAAGAATTATATAACATGATTTATTTTAATTTGGAATAATACATAATTTAATGAATAAAAAACCATATTACACTATTTATAAAAAAGATTAATTTTTAATTTATCTATGTATTCGATATTTTAGTTTACTAGCTTGTTATGACTATAATTCTTTACTATTGCACTAGAAATGGGCTTAGTACCAAAATAAAAGTAGTGAATTCTATGTCCCAAGAGAGTTATTGAGGATTTTTTTTTTCAAATATAGATATTTAATTCCATAACAAAATCATATTTATACTAAAATATCATATTTATTTTGAGGTATTTATATATAGACAATAGACTATGATGCATTAAGTATTTTTCAAAATAATTATTTTTAAATTTTAAATAAACTGGAGAAACTATTCCCAATTTGATTCTTTGACTCAATATAATATTTAATAAAATATTTTCGGTTTGATGTTAAATGTGGATGGCTAGTATAATTGTCATTGATGTTCTTATATGAGATATATATATGAAAATATCAATGAAGATAATATGTAACAATTTATTAGATCGAGGGAAAATTGATGAAGCAGTCTTGGGAGAGGAAATTTAAAAATTATTCTCTTATTATTATTAATTGGAATATCCTTCCCAACATACGTTCATATGTTATAATGTGAAATTTTTTTATGATTTCATATAGAATTAGTTTTCATTTTTTAATCATCCCATGAAAGGCTTTTTGTTCTTACCATGATAGATAAATTTTAGATGATGGACTGCACATAAATCATACATATGATTTAATCAATTGTAAAGAAAATTAATGATTTATTAGTATGTAATAAATTTTATTATTTTAAAAAAATATATTATATACATTTATTTAAAATATTCTCATAGACTATATAATGAATTTATAAATAACTATTTATAAAAATTATATATATTTATCTTGATGAACATTTTCAACAAAATTTTTCATATTGGTTTCAAATACTAGATTGTAATGATTCATTAATGGAACCATAATTCATTTTTATAATTATATATATTATTAATAATTTTTATTAATTGTGGGAAACACACCATGAAAATTAAATTCATTGTCGATTTTGTGTTATAGAAAACCCCCAATAAAATTAGTAAAATATTATTTTAGGTATTTGGTTAAGGGATATCTATTCCATCCACACATATATAGTGAATCAATTATATAAATATATATTTTTTTAAATGATATAATTATAATAAATGTTAGTGAGACATTTATAGTATATCATATGAAATAATTTTTTTTTGATATATTCACACAAAATTGTAACAATTTTTAAATTCTTCTAGTTTGATAAACATCAAGGGTTTCTAGTTCCTCTACGTCATGGCATCATTTAAATTAAATATATAGTCTTATTACAAAAAATGATCCATTTACGTTATAATATCAATAACATAAAGGTCATTATAGATATTAATATGATATTTCATGATATTTAAGTGATGTTTGGAGTGTAATAAATATGAACAAAATGATAACTAGTTTATTTAATGTGATTTTTTTGGAATTAAAAATTAGAAATTTATTAATAAAAACCAAAAAATAAATATCTTTCCAAATTATGATATAAATAGCTATGATGACCCACCAGATATGGGTTTATGATATTGATAATGCTGATAAATTCATAACTAGTGATGAAACTAAAAGTCATATGTATGATTGTGGATGAAGAAATTTTCTATAGTAATGATGAGAATGAATATAATGAATGATTTATTATATTCATATATTTATTATTATTTTAGACTTGAAATTTATAATGAGAAATATTTATATTTTTTGTTGTTTTACAAGATTCGTAGACCTGATGATCTATTTTGTTCATTTAGGGATTCTAGTTATTATTATTTTTTCATAATTTATATCCATATTAAAATTATTTATAGTTAAAAATGTTATATTTTTTGTGTCAATTATAATTTTTTTATATTCGAAATCAATATTAAGAAAACAAAATGTAAAATTGTTATATTTTGGTGTTGATTTATAGGTAATTACTATATTTAACAATTTACAATATTTTATATTTTATAATTTTAATAACAATTAATTATATATTAAATAATTATAATATTGTATTTATTTGTATTTTCTACCTAATGTTTTTTTGAATTATTTGTTATGGGAATGATAATTTGTTCAAGAAGGATATATATTCTGTCAATGATCAATTTCTTTGTCTCATCGTTGCTTGAATCACTACTAATGGGCCTAATTCAACTAATATGTAGGATGATACGTGGATTTTGAGGGGTTATGGTGTAAATTGATCAAAAACATTGGACATTGTTCCAAAAATATTCAAATGATATTATTTTGATCATCTTTTAAATAATTATGGAAAATTGTTTAAGATATTAATTTTATCTTATGTTATTGTTTAAATTTTTTAATCATAATCATATTATTTATTATATGTAAATATTTTTCATTCATAGATTAGGTAATCTTGTTTGATTATGTGAAGTTATTTTTATGAACCCATGTGTATCATTTGATCATGTTACATTTATTGTTCATCTATATATGTTCGACCACTAGATTTTATGTCACTAAATATTATATAATTTTAAAATTTTGTATAATAAGTTACATATTTTTTTAATTATATTGCAAAATTTATGGTCCCCAATTATTGAAAGCCTTAGATATCTTATTTGAGTGGCATGAGAGATTCTTATATTTGAATATATTCATCTAATTTTACTCAAACATAGAAAAAGATCTATGGATAGTGAGTCTTTTATTCTTGTCTACTTGTAAACTGTAGCCCATTTTGTATAATAAATCTGAACTCATGTATATGATGTATTTTTCTCTTAACATAAATTATTGTCTTTTTAGTGGAGGTCATCATATGTGTGTTATATTTGGGTTTTTTATGAGGTCAAACAGAGGGTCAGAATTCACATATTTGTTATAAATCAAAGACATGTTGTATGTAAAATTTTTATTAATGTATATAAAAAAATATAAAATATTTTTTATGTTTAACAGGAATCTACTTACCCCTTCATTACAAATTTCAATAATTATAAAAATATTTACATTAATTTTCAAAAAAATACATCTTATTGGAGGCAAGAAACACCATATTGTGGTTTGTAATTTTTTTAAATGATTAATATTAATTGGATTGTTATTATAATATCTAATTACATTTGAAAGAAATATATAAGTCTACTACATCACATACATGAAATATTCATGTACAGAGAAATATTTATTTAGTTAGAGAATCTGGTTTGGATGAGGATACATGGATATTGGAAACATTTCATGGTGTCTCTAATGGTTCAGTGATCAGTATTGGTTCTCAAACGAAACCTATGAGTTATTATTGTAATTATAAGATGTCATTGGTCAGATCAAAGGGAGATTGAATGAGGTATTTTTCAACAACTATTACACAATATAATGATAAGTTGAGAGCACAAGATGAGATTATATAGTATATATAGAGAGAGATATGGGTGGAGGAGTGTGAGAATAAGATTCAGAGAGATAATAAGATGAATAATTATATGCGAATATGTGCACATGGAATTGAAATGGTGTTTCCTCCACAATATAATTTTTGTGATCCCCTGCTAAATTATACTAGATGATGGTATCAATTTTTTTGTAAATACTTTTCAGAGTTATAAGAATATTATGTGGTAACTGATGTTTTAAATATATTTATTTTATATTTTTTTATAATTTCTATATTTATAATATATTATATTATTAATGTTTTTCAAAATTTATAAGTAATTGTGATGGATCTTTATATCCATCTTTATTTTGTATTTATGATGGATATTCTATAATTTATTATATAACAATGCTGCATATATTAAATATTAATAATTAATTCACCATCATAGATACAAATTTTTTAAGTAATTTTAGCACAAAAATTTATTATTTATATCATTTTCTATGAAGGTGAATTAGAATGGAATCCCAACATAAATTCCTTTATATGATGGTATTTTTCTTCTAATGGTAAGTCGAAAAAAGTTAAATATCTAGTAGTAAAATATGATCATGTTTTTTTATGTGTCCATTGATGTCACGACCCATCCCCTAGGGCCCGTATCGTGACTACCCCAAGACCGCATTCCATAGGTCAGGGACTAGTGAGTAGCACCAATGGCATAAATTCATAGTACTGGGAAGGAATTGTCATTATAACTGAAAAAAACACAATCAGAGTACAAGTGGAAGAAAAAACTAATTGAAAACTGTATAAAAAGAGTTCTAAATGTAAAGGGGCCATAATACAAGCCCAACTGTATAGTACAAATACAACTAAAAGCAAGTACAACTAAGAAGGGAAAAATAGATGGAAGGTGAAAGCAGCTCATGGATCGTCCTCCAGGATTCCTACCTAATGTGTATGTACATATGGTTTCCACAACACTCCACGTCGTTCAGACTCTACCGTGTACCAATACGTCATAAGGTCCTCCTCTGGGTACCGTCCAGTCCTGGCGCTCTCAGCCTCCGTCAACATTAATCTTCATCTTCATCCAACACAATAAGGGGCAGGCATAGCCCGTGCAGGGATGAGTATAACGATACATAGTAGGGACATTGAGACCTTCAAGGTCTCACAAAATATAATAAGGATAATTCTCAAAGTAGGATTTCAACGGATAACCATTACTTAGGTATATTCTCATACATATACCTAAGTTATCAAGCAACTCATCTCAATCATGATGAAAACACAAAGGTCATAGACTCAGCTCAATCCAGGATTTCATTCACGATGTTGAAACCACGACTACAGGAGAACTCCTCCTCTGTCGAGTACAGTGGGTATGCTACTACATCCAATTGTTTCCCACTAACCCTGAACTGCTGATGTACTCCACCTGTCGAGTACTGTGGGCCTACTACTACAACCATGAACATCCCACCATGGGTCTACCTCTATAACCAAGTGCTCCCCCTCATAACCAACAGAGTTACTTCTTCTCTCAAGTACCAAGAGTCTTCCGTTACAACCAAGCGCTCCTCTGTTGTGGGTCTGCTGCTACAACCAAGCGCTCCCCACTAGGCCATCTGAATCACACCAAGTTGATCGACCAGTAGTTGCCAAGTCTCATCTAGCTACTAAGTCTCCGCAATCTGCTCGCTCGTCACAGAGAGGGTCCTCTCCACGAGCCACAATACAATACTCCAAGTGTCACAAATTATCATGTAAAATTATAACAATGGACCTCCACGTCGTAGGGATATCAACGCAACTGACGACGTGTGAATCGGACGCCCAGTTTGTGAGTTATTGGAATTTCTGTTCCAGGGGCCCGATTTGTTTTTACACTCAAACCAACCTGACTGTACTCCAACAACGTCCAAACCCTAAGTGGAGTGTGAAAAAAACCATCTCATCAAAATGAAACCAACGTATTTGAGGAGTCGTCAATCGTACGTCTGGTCCTTAAGTTATAACTATTTCCACTCAAAGGGCCCGGTTAGTTTCAGTTTTGAACCAACCCTGTTGTTTTTCCCAAGTCGTCAAAATAATTAAGAGTATCGCAAAAGAACCTCCTCGTCGTGATAATCCCAGTGCCACAAAAGGTGCATCGATCGGACGCGCGGTCTTGAAGTTATTCCCGTTTAAGTGAAACAGGCCCGACTGGTCAAGCCCAGTGGGATAGCGGGTCGGCCCGTCCTGTCACGGTGGGTCTGACCTGGCTAAGGGGTCAGCCCGGCCCGTGCAAGGGCGCAGCCTGGCCCGGCCCACTGCTAGCTGTGGCTCCACCAGCTGGCTGAGCCAGTGCAGGGGGCACCCCCCTGACATCCCGTACAGGCGACGCCGAGCAGCGCCCCCCTCCTGTCGGGCCGGCTAAAGCCGGCCGGTCTTCCTGACTCGAGCGGCCCGCATGGGCAGGCTGTTGTCCCCCAAGAGCGGTGCCCTCCTGGCACCGTGTGGTCTTCCTAGCCCGGCTAGCTTCCTGCATGCCGGTTCATCCGTCAAGCGGCCCACGGAACATGGTCCTTGGTCCTCCGTAGCATTTTTCCCATGTGGCACCGTAGCGCGGTGCCCATGTGGCGCCGCAGTTCCTTCGGTTTGGCCGGCATTAGCCAGACAGTTCTCCATCGGCCAAGCGTACCGCTGTTTCGGGTTGCGGTCTTTCCCTCTCTGTGCGGCACACGGAACTGCGATCCTCTTCAGGACGATGCGCGACCCACATTGACTCCGCCGCCTTCAGTCTCCGTCGCCTCTTCGATAACTCTTTGGTCACCAAAATAAACATGGATCAATGGAGGGTCGTCATGTTGTGTTTTTCAGCCCATTCCCTCTACATTAGGTGATATGAAGAGGCCAAGAGGTTTCTGAAGTACACCTCAAGAAGGAGTGTATAATTTTTATTCATTTTAAAATTATACAATCCCCTACCTCATAATTGATGTTCGTTTGTTGACAAGCTGTAGAAATCAAGCGTCGCGGTAGTCGACATCACGGAGAACAGTGTCGTTTCGTCAATGTTGGAAGTCGTTGCCGTAGATGGCATTCCTCGCGAGTGGTGTCTTCTCCCTTGACATGGAGGAAGAAGAAATGATGGAGGCATTCCTCACGATCTTTCCTCGGTCGTTGAGAGAATATCTTTCATCACATTCTTTATTGGTGAGGGATAAAGCTCTCCAACAATTCTTCAAAGGCTCCACCACCAAATATTTTCAAAGAAAATATTTTAGAAAGGCTTCCCCAAATAAAATAGAATTTCCATGCAATTAAAAACAATTCAAAAGAATTTTTTACCCATAAATTAATTAATGAAGTGAATAATTAATTATGTTTCCATTCTTAATGAGAGGATGGTGGAGAGTTAAAAATTCAAATAGAGAGGAGTTTTCAAGTTAAATGAAGGGAAGTTAATGGGGTTTTTTGAGAAGTGTAAAGGTTAGGGGCTTTTGTGGGGCCCACAGAACATTATCCTCTCATGGGAGGTTATGTGGGAGTGGGCCCCACCTATATCTTCCCCTTGTAGGAAATAACCACCAAAGATAAATAAAACTGTGTAAAACATTTTTATTTTATTTTTTATAAATCCCCAAATTATATCTTTCAACCCACATAAAATGCAACTGCGGTAAAGATCCCCTCAAGCGAATACCAGCAATGCGAGTACATCGGTGTCCTCAGATTTTAATTTCAAGCACAGGTTCAAAATATTGAAAAACCCGCATGTACATTTACAGAGAATACCCGAACTAAACATCAGAAATTGATTTCGGGAAGATCGGGCCTCAGAATCAAGTGCCGTTAGAAACTGTGGAATCATAAAATTCCAAAGAATTTAAGAAAAAAATTCCTTGAAATTTTCGGGTCTTTACAATACCCCAACCTCAGGGCTTTACATCCCCTAAAGATACAACACACACTAATAAAACAAAATTGGTACTGAACACGCATCTGAGCCTCCCCGTTCCCATGTGCTCTTCTGAAGGTTCTCGTGCTGCCAGTGAATGTGCACTAGAGGAATCAACCATCCATGTAGGACCCGCTCCTATCAACCCTCGATCTCCACCAGATCCTCTTTGAAATTTGTCCCATCATTGATATCCATCTCCCCTTGGTCAATGATGTGGGACTGGTCATGCATTTAACTCCTGAGCAATGATACGTGGAAGACGTCATGAAACCGGTGTAACTGAGGTGGAATGGCTAGGCGATAATCCACCTCTCCTACTCTGCTGAAGAATTCAATGAGTGACTAAAGATAGGATGCACCATCCCTATCCACAAAGGATATCAGCAACATGACCAGCTTCTCTATCTCCTCTCCTAGCAGCTGAATGCCTGAACTCTTGCTTAGAGCATCCGCTTTTACATTTCCCTTCCCAGGAGTTTAGACTATCTTGAATTCATAGTCTTGGAGGAACTCAATCCATCGCTGCTATCTCAGGTTTTGGTCCTTCGGAAAGAAGATACACCTAAGACTATTGAGATTAATGTAGACCGTAAATCATTCGCTCGAAGAACAATGGGTGAGACTATCCATTTGTAAGAACTCAACTTCACCCCTCTTTGCCTACATTCTACTAGAACTGCAAGTTTTCTCCTTTGCTGAAAAGTAAAATCTGGTCTCATCCCCTGGTTGAACTAGGTCCATTTCCTTATATAGTCAATTCTAACATGAACGCTAATAATTCATGCCATGGAAAACATCGTATGTTCTAAACGCTACTACCAAGAGATCTGCCCACCACTCTCGCCTCCAAGGGTTGATTCACACTGTCTGCATCAGTGTGTGGTCACCGCATCTCCTCTATTAGGAATCTCAAAAGTGATGGTCAAGTAAACAGTTTTAACTGGAACCTCTTTGTATTTACCACACAAAAGGCAATAAAACATACGTCACAAAGACAAGTGTCATTTATTACTACAGCTCAAAGTACAAAAACACATAACAACCACAAAAAACAACATCAAGGATGATAGAAACACCAAGAACAAATTCCTCCATGCCTAGAACTAGTCTCACTATTTTATACCTACTTCAGGAGATCCATAGTCATATTCTTCAGTTGCCTAAATTTGTGCTCTCCCCTGTACACTCATTCCCTACGGTTGGGGTGGACCTCCTGGTGGTGGTCTCGAAGCGTCGCCCACCACCAACTGCACGTCCAGCTCCTCTTCCTCGGTCTTCTTCACTTGGCAGTCTACCTCAATAAAATCCCTTCATATTCCTCAGAGGTCCTTCATATATTTTCTGATCATCTGCACGGTGGGTCAGACATTCACGTGTCATCTGACCAAGCCAACCGTAGGAGTAACATTGTCCACTCCCGCTACTGGAGATTTCTCACCATGGAAACACTCTACAAGGAGGGTTCTCTCCAACACCCTTGTCTACGTCGGGATGTTGTGGGGGTCAACTTATTCTCTAATCTCTCACCTGAGTCCCTTCTCAAAGGATCGGTCCTAGAAGATCGGGTATCGTACCATATCTGTAGAGTTGCATGAGAGGTTTTTGAACCTCGCTGAGTACTATGCTACTGTCATGTTGCCCTACTGCAGATGTAATAGCTCCTATATACGAACCGCTCAAAGGGTGGATGGTACAAACTCTGCCCAGAACTGGATCTTGAAGTCTTCCCATTGAAGTGTCACCTCGTCATGAATCTGGAGCATCAAGCTCCAACATCTTCATGAAGCTTCCTGAAGGAGGCTGGCAGCAAGGATCACCATAAAGTCTGCCGGTGTCCCTGCCAGTCTGAAGACTCTTGCCATATCCTCCAGCCAATCCTCAGCCGCCTATGGGTCTGTCTCTCCCAGGAACCTTGGTGACCTCTAGCACTAGAACTCGTACAGCGCGCTCAATCGGCGTGCATTGCCTGCTGCTGGGGCTAGTGGCATCGGTGGCCCAACGGGAAGTAGTACTGATGGTGCCTTCACTAGTGCTTCCACTGGAAGAGGGCCATGTACTGAGGCCTCGTCGCTCGGTGGGATATCAGTACATACAACTCTCGGGGATCTAACTAGTCATCTACGGGGAGGCATCTTGAAAAACAGATGTGACACAGTCAATAGACTATACCTGGTGAGCTGACATGGTTTGAGCTAACTTAAAGGAAAAACTTTCAAAAACACACATGCAATCAGTGTTTTCGTGCACTGAGTCAGATGTCAGAAGTTAGGGTCCTGGTGTATGGATATGTCGGTTGCCAACACCAACACTGCACTCCCTGAACTGAAAACCACACTCTGTACCCTTAACACTATTGCTTCAAAAAAATAAAATATCATATCCCTATGTTCCGCCGTAGAATTGATATCCTCTGATACCAATTTGTCACGACTCGTCCTCCGGGTCCCATATCGTGACTACCCCAAGCCCGCCTTCTATAGGGCATGGGCTGGTTACTAGCACCAAAGGCGCAAATCCCTAGTACTGGGTAGGCATTGCCTTTATAACTATAATCAAACACAACCAGAGTACAAGCGGAAGCAAACACTAAGTAAAAACTCTATAAAAAGAGTACTGAAATTAATGGGGCCAGAATACAATCCCACCTGTAAAATAAAATTTCAACTTAAAGAAAGTACAAATAAAAAGGGAGAAAATGATGGAAGGTGAAAGCATCACCAGGATCATCCTCCGGGGTTCCTACATGAAGGGTAGGCACATAAGGCCACCACAACACTCCACGTCCTCCAGACTCCACCGTGTACAAATACGTCGTAAGGTCCTCCTCCAGGTACCCTCCAGTCTTGGCGCTCTCGGACTCCATCAGCGCTGTCTGTTGTCTTCATCCAACAAAAATAGGTGCGGGAATAGCCCATGCATGGGTGATTATAATGATACTCATTAGGGACCCCTAGACCCTCATGGTCTCACAAAATCTAACAATGATAATCCAAAAATTAAGATTTCAATAGATATCCATTACTTAGGTATATGCCCATATATATACCTAAGTTATCATGTAACCCATATAAATCTTGAGGAAAACACAAAGTTCATTGACTCATCTCAAACCCAGATTTTCATTCACGATGTCGAAACCACGACTGCTGTAGAACTCCTCCTCTTTCGAGTACCGTGGGCCTGCCGCTACAACCAAAGGTTTCTCACTAGCCTTGGACTTCTGAAGTACTCCACCTGTCGAGTATTGTGGGCCTGTTGCTACAACCATGTGCTTCCCACCATGGGTATGCCGCTAAAACCAAGAACTCCTCCACTATGGGTCTGCTTCTACAACCATGTGCTCCCCACTAGGCCATCTGAATCACTCTGAGTCGTTCGATCAGTAGTCGTCAAGTCTCAGCCAGATACTAGGTTTTTGCAATCTGCTCAGTAATCAATGGGAGGGTCTGCTCCATGAGCCACAACATGATACTCCATGTTTCTCTATGTCTCACTTAGAAGTATCACAAAGGACCACCACGTCATAGGGGTCTCAATGCAACAGACAACACGTCAATCGGACTCCCGTTCTGGGATTTCTTGGCATTTCCGTTCATGGGGCCCGGTTAGTTTTTAGGCTCCAACCAACCCAAACATACTCTAACTATGTTCGAACCTTAATTGTATTATGCCAAAATAATAGTCTCATAAAAATGAAACCAACGTAGTTGACGGCACGTCAATCGGAAGTCTGTTTCTTAACTTATAAGTGTTTCCGCTCTTAGGGCCCGGTTGGTTTCAGTTTCGAACCAACCCGACCATTTTTCCAAATTTGCCAAAAACTAACTAAGATTATCTCAAAAGGACGGTCTCGTAATGAGAATCCCAGTGTCTTAGACTTCACGTTGATTGGAAACACGCTCTTTAGTTTATTCCCGTTTAAGTGAAACGGGCCCGGCCTGTCAAGCCCGGTGGGCTGGCGGGTCGACCTGTCCTGGCCCGTCGGGTTCGTCCTCGCTAAGGGGTCGGCCATGCTCGATAATAAGTTGCTCGGCCCGGTGGGGCATGGATCGGCCTGTGGCAGGAGGCCCGGCCTGCGGCCAGCCGTGGGTCCGCCAGCTTGCCGAGCCGGTGCGGGGGGCGCAACCCCCCGACTTCCCGAACCGGTATCGCCGAGCGGCGTAGCCCTCCTGTCCGGCCAGCTGAAGCCGGAAGTTCTTCCTGATGCGAGCGGCCCTCATGGGTGGGCCACTGTCTCCCCAGCACGATTCCCTCCTGGCGCCGCGGTGTCTTCCCAAACCCGTCGGCCGCTTGCCGGCCGGTTCGTCCGCCGAGCCGCCCGCAGAATGCGGGCCATGATCCTCCATAACGCGGCACCCTCATGGCGCCGTAGTTCATTCGGTCCAGCTGACATTAGCCGACTAGTTCTTCGCTAGCTGAGCGGCCCGTGGTTCTAGGTCACGGTCTTTCCCTCACCGCATGGCACCCAATGTCACGGTCCTCTTCGGGCCGGCGCACGACATCCGTTATCGCTGCTGCCTTCGCCCGCCATTGCCTCTCCGACACTACTTCCATCGCCAAAATAAACATGGATCAACAGTGGGTCATTGGGCTGTTTTTGATCGGCCCGTGCCCTCTGTGTTTAGAAATATCAAAAGGCCATGAAATTTCCGAAGTAGACATCAAGAACGAGTGCTCAATTCTTATTCAATTTAATATTATAAAAACCCCTACCTCGTAATTGATGTTCGTTTTTCGACGAGCCGTGTAAAAGAATCATCGTGATAGTTGTCATCGTGGAGAATGGTTTCATTACATCAATGTCGGATGTCTTTTTCGTAGACGGTGTCCCTAACAAGCGGTGTCTTCACCATTGATGCGGAGGAAGAAGAAAGGATGGAGGTGTTCCTCACGATCTTGCCTCAGTCGTCGAGAGAATATTTTTCCACACATTCTTCATGGGTGAGGGATGATACTCTCCTCTAATTATACAAAGGCTCCACCACCCAATAATTTCCAAGAAAATAATTAAGAAAGTCTTCCCCCAATAAAATAGAATTTCCATGCAATTCAAAACAATTCAACAAAATTGTACACCCGCAAATTAATTAATGAAGTCATTAATTAATTGTGTTGGCATACTTAATGAGAGGGAGGTGGAGTGTTTAAAATTCAAAAAGAAAGGAGTTTTCAAATTAAATGAAGGGGACATAATGGGGGTTTAAGGGAATTTGAAAGGTTAGGGGCTCGTGTGGGCCCCACCACACATTATCCTCTCATGGGAGGTTATTTGGGTGTGGACCCCACTTATATCTTCTTCTTGTAGGAAATAACCAACAAATATAAATAAAAATGTGTAAAACAATTTTATTTAATTATTTATAAATACCCAAATTATAACTTTCAACCAACATAATAAAGGCGTTAAAGGTCCCCTTAAGAAAACACTCGTGATGCGAGTTCATCAGTGTCCTCAGATTTCATTTCCGAGCACCGGTTCAAAAGATAGAAAAACTCGCACGTATGTTTACTGAACGTACCCGAACAAAATATCAGAAATTTATTCCTGGCACACCAGGCCTCATTATCAAGTGCCGCCAGAAACTACAGACTCGTAAAATTTCAATGAATTTATGAAAAAAATTTCCTTGAAATTTCCAGGTATTTACAATTGGCATATCTATCATCTTTTTATACTGAGAATCTTATCTGTCCCTTTACTTTCTTTCTATTCCTCATAATATGAAGATGTTTTTATGTATGATATGACTAAGAAGGTTTCTAGTTATTATTTTCCTTGTTACAAATGGTATAGATATCTCTTGAACTACTTATTCATGTATCATTGATTCTAAAGACACTAATCCTAATAAATAAAGAATGGTTCATAGGTTCCTTTATGAATATTAACATGTAATATGTAATATCTATGACTCAATTTTTTTGGTCGTAATAGATTGTAATAGATTAAGGATTAGTTATTAATAGAAACCAGGATTTGAAATCATTATTCTAACCCTTTGGATTATCATACATATTGGAAAATATCTAAATATATAGTATATAAATGAGTGTGGTTTTCTAGAAAAATATCTATATTGGAATACAATATCTATACAATGTTTTAAAATAGATTCATCTTGGGATAATAAACCTAAAAATATTTATCCAAATATAACTCAATAATCATTTTATTGCATGGTGACTTCACCATTACTGTGCTCCGGGTTTAACAGTCTTAGGGGTTATTCATAGTTTATCTTAAATTTTCATTATGAACAATAATAATGAATTTTAATAGATGATGAATTTTGATTTTGTATAATAATGATAAGGCAACATGAATTAAAATACAATTTCCTAATTTAGACATATTGTAAATGTTTTTTCACAATTATATGGTTTTCCATCATGATTCAAATTGTTCAAATATTTTTTATTGGTTTTAGTCAATGTTCAGAACCTCAAGGAACTTTTTTAATGAATAAATTTAAAGAAAATGAAATTATTGTACTGTGGTAAACCAAAATGTTTCTAGAACTAGATTGAAAAATATTATTTCAATGATTAGACAACATTATCGTGACTAAAATCATGTGGATATTTCAAATTATTAGTGTATCAAACAATTTTTCCCCATATTACGAAATTAAATCCTTATTTTAGTGGGCTTTTTATCTAATAGTTTATCGAAAATGGTTTATTATAATAAGAATTCATTTTTCCATGATCTTTTTTCAAAACAAGAAATGTTATGATAGATATTTATCAATTTTAATGTGATGAAGATCAAAGTATGGATATTAATAATGACAAAAATAAGTAAGTTGAAATTAATTCCATAGAGTGGGATGAGTTTATGAGAATTTGTGTTTTCATATTTACATTCCTCATATTCTTTATAAGAATATAGAGATAGAGTAACCTGAAAAATATTATAAGGATAATGAGTACCTATAAAGAAAATTTAGAACAGTTCTAAGGTATAATTATGGTATCATTATCCAACATAAAAAATATTAATCGATTCATCATTTTTATTACGCACTATCATTAAAGGGAATTATCAATATGTGACTTTAGTATCCATGAATAAATACATTTATGTACAATCTATAAGGAAATATATATTATAGTTTCTAATCAGTGGAATTTTTTTTCTAATACAAAAAACTATATTTAAAATGGAAATATAATAATAATTACTATGGAGAGAAGAATGTGATCCTTCTTTTATGCTCAAATTGTGAAAATAATCATGGTTAAAAATTTCTTAAAGGAACTAGGAAATGTTTTATGTGAGGAAATCATTGTCATAGGTCATATAAATTATAATTTGATGGGAAGATTATGTTATTTAATGATGCTGAAAATGACCATAGAATACACTACCAACACAATATTGTTTAAAATTCTAGTTTAATGGGAATTATAATAACCAGTGATGAAATTCAATGTTTATCGATGATTTTAGACATTATGAACATATTAATCAATAGATAATGGAAAATATCATGTGATGACATTTACATAAAAGGATTGTGAAGTGGTAGAAGGTACACATACTTTCAACTATTGAAAAGATATGTATTTTTTTATTCGGGATCCAACAAAATTTTATAACTAAGTTATTTTCTATATCTATCACAATATCATATCGATATTTAGATGTTAAATTATTTTTGAAAATCCCAAATGGTGTGATGATCACATCTCATTTATATGTTTCTTCTCTGATTGATGTTTTTGGACTGTGCATCCTCGACGTCTCATTATTCTTCTTATAGTAGAGTGTTTTGTTTTAAGAAGAATGTGTTACCATTATTTTCATAAAACACACATTAATTACCTCGAATGGGAATTCATTGTTGTTATTCAAAACCAAGTTATGAGTTATTCTCTGTGTGATGATATATTAGAACATCAAATTGTATTCAAATAAATAATATTGATCATGAATCCTATTAAAAATTGGTTTTTATCTCATATAGTTGGTGAAAAACTCAATATTGAATATATTGATATTCTATGATAGATTATTGATGTTTTTTATGGAAGTGTTTACTATTATTACTCCAATTAATGATTTTGGGTTATAATAAAACTTTTAACAGGTGACACACATATTCCAATAACTCCATATTGAGTCGACCTAATTCGCTTATATCAATTTAATAATCGAATCAAATAGAATCCTAATAAGGGACTTATTCAGTAATGTGTATCACCATGTAGTGAACCATTTATTTTGATATGAAGAAAGATTGATTAATGTGACAGTAAATTAATAATTAGATAATTAATTACAATGAAATAAAGAATAAATAGCATATTCTCCATATTGATAATATTTTCTATAAATTATGACGTGATAAATATTTTTCCATGATACATATATGATTTATATATTATCATGCTTGGATGAAAAGTAAAGACACACCAAAGACAACAAAATTTAAAAGTTATTGGATCTAATAAATTATAGTGATTTCATTTATTCTTACTAATGACCCATATATCGTTATATATATATATGGAATAAAGTATTTATAAATTAAATTGATTTGGATGAGGTAATTTGTATTGATCATATTTTTAGCATACCAAACTTTTTCAATCATATATATCACATCATTTTAGAAAAAACTCATTACATAATAAAATTATCCATACTAAAAATATATAGCTTGTATTTTTTGGATTGTTGTATTTTTTAAAATCTAGTTTATAAATGATCTACATCATCTTTAACAAAATTATTAATATCTACAACCATTTTTATAAATATCATACATATTAATTTTTTCACAACATATGAAAAGTAAATTTATGAATGACTAATATTATAAGATTAGTAGGGGTATATAATAGATATCAATTATCCATTGTGAATAACAAGAAAAACTATTTTGAGATCATGATAATAACATTTTACAACCACACTCATTATATAATGTAACTCCCCAAGATTTCATAGTGTGTTATTTCTTCAAAATATTTCAATAACTTGCACTACAAGCAACACCAAGTTCAAGCGCACCATGACTTACCAAACAAGCCGTTCAAAAGAGGTTATGAATACTATTAACTAAATTTTAAACTTTATATAATCCTTATAATTTTAGAATCCATATTATGAGAACAAATTCATTTTCAGTATTGCACTTTTATCAAATTTTTATAGTGAACCATTTTTAAATACAATATTTTAAACTTTTTGACTAAATGGGGACATAAAAAATTTAAAATAAAACATCCCAAGCTTCCACGGTATGCTTTCCTTTGAATAATACAAAAGCGTGTGTTGTACGCAACTTCGAGTTTTAACACACACCATAACCGATCAAACTAGCCGTTATGAATAGTAATACCTAATTTTTGAAACTATATATATTTTATTTTTTTAAAATGGACTTCATTTTTGGATTCGTAATATCGAATTTATCCTAAGGTGAAATTTTGGTACTTTTTAGATAACTTTAATATTTTGATGAATAGTGAAAATTACTAAATTTTAATTAAAAATAACTTTTTTAATAAAAATAATTAATAGTGATAAATTATGAATTTGAGTGGTTTTAAAGTATATTCAGAATATATTTTTACCATTTAATATAATTTTGGTCATTGGACATAATTTTACAATTAAACCGGACATAAACAAGTGTCAATCTTTTGATAGTTATTATCTCTTAAAAACACACTTTTTGTTTTAACAACAGAAATTAATTTTAAATTAATTTCTGACACTTCTGTGTTTTGAATTTGGAAAAATGGATTCCATATTTGGAATCAGGATGTTCAAATTGTGTAAATAGGTAACTTGTTTTTTAGACATTTTGAATAATTACTGCGGTAAATATTTTATTTACCATGATTAAGGGTAAATCCGGTAAATAAGGGTTAGAAAATAATATTATAATAATAATAAATTACCCTAAAACGTGGCCTAGCCTTATTTGTTGATACATTTTCGACCATAGGCATCTTTGGGTCGATTTTGGGACCCCATGGAGCCACTTGTAGGTGATAGGGACACTTTATTTTAATTAAGCTAAAATAAGTACAAAAATGACATAAGTATATATCTTTTAGAAAAACAATTATTACATAGGGTTATATATGTTTTATTATCTACTATAAATATCCATTAGAAAGATAAAAAGATTTCCTACATGATGATATTTTATTTATAATTTTTAGAGATTAAATAATTTAATTTATTCCCGACACAATGATGATGTAGTAATTACCATAATAGTGAAAAATTAAAATAATAGATATTATAAATACCCAAATAAATATAATTTGAGACTGTTAATGAATTACAATAATTTTCTAGTATAATATGACATATTATTATTGATTTAATTAACTTTCTTAGAAGTAATTATTCTGTTATTATTTTTAAAAAAATCAATTCTTGAATAGTGTCAAAATTGACATAAAAGAGTTTTTAAACAAAATATTATATTATTAATTGATATTAAATTCCTAAAAATCTAAGGTTCGTACAAGAGACATATATCAAGATATTTTTATCATTAATGGACCACATGAGGGTCTCTTGGATGTATATGGTATGTTTATTAACCATATAATATAAAAATACAAAGAGACATTGTAAAAGTGAAACTAATTAACTTAGAGTTAATACTTAAAGATAAGGTTAATATAAGTACCCAAACCTATCTAAATTATATTGGTTGAGTTGTTTTCGACCTATCCCCACCTTAACCTTTGAATAATCAATTTTGGAGCCATTAGAAACCGAATATGAATTTAATATAAACTAATTTTTCTAGCTTTTCCAAAGGTCCCCTCACCCCTCTTATAAAAGGGCACTCCTCCTTCTCATTTCTTCACACCTTCAAAACCTTTTGGATCGGCCAAACTCTGCCCAAATACTCTCCCAACTTCCCTCACTACAACCTAGAGGCCTTATTTTGATCAGAAATCCAACCTACGGGACCCTTTTGATCAAATCAAAAGGAAGAACCCGAAGAAGATGTAATGATTTCACCACCCTTTTCCAAGTTCCTTTCTTCTTCCACTTCTTCTTCCTTTGTTATTACCATTCTAAAATAATAACTCCAGTATAATATATATAATGTGATGTTATTATAAATATGGTACAACCATATTCAATATTCTATCCACCCTTTGAATAACATGTCACCATACGTGCGTACGTACGGCTTACCGTCTCCACGTCGTGGTGTAATTGTTATTCAATATATTATTATTTGGATGGGTATAATAATGAAATTTAACTCATGTAAATAATAAATATAACATGTTAATTATGCTGTATATATGATATAACAACCATTTATATATTATTTCAAAAGAATGATATTGTCGCTCGTGCGTACGTACGGACTACCATCTACACAAACGCGATGAGATTCATTCTCCATCGTATCCATTCAAGTATAATTATCATTTGATAATTTAAAAATGATGTTTAAGGACATTATATCATTATGGATATGAATAATATACATCCTATCCATTAAAAACATGGCTTACGTAACAAAACATATAAAATAAAACAAGTAAGTTAACACCCGAAACAACGATAATACTAAGATATTATTACCAAATCAATATTAAAAGATCATATATGATATCATATTAATGTATATGATTCTTGTATAATTTAATAACAATTATTTCACCATTATTCAGGAGGTTAACCTACCCCAACCAAGGAAAAGTACAAGGTAAGGGGTTTTCATCTCACTCCTTATTCCTGTGAGATTCATGCCATATTGCCACCATTACCTTTTGTGTGGTGTATGTACTACCCATAATTATATTCTTTGTGTAATACACTCTAATTTATGTGTATTTTCATATTCATTGTATGATACCTCTTTCATGGGTTGTATGTTTCATAAGTTACCAAATTGTTAAGGGTTATTTCACAATCTCTTCATTATCCGAGGTTGTTTATTCACAATTATCTAGTGGGATCTCTTTATCATCCACATCCATGTTTCTTAAAAATATATTTCAAAACATTTTTACTATTTACTAGAATATGAGTTAAAGTCATTCATACCCTTTTTGACTTTTATAAGTTGTTTATAAAGGATTCTTTCCGTCGTTTTCCAAACAAGGTGCTTTTTAACCTTTACGACAAAAATTAAGGTAAGAATGTTTTTTTAACTTATACGACGGGTGCGGCTATTTTCTGCCGTTATAAAATCGTCGAAGCTTCCCTTACAAGATAATAAGTATATTTTCAAAAAAAATGTTTTATTTCATAAATATAAGACTCTTAAATTATTTCAAAATAGAAAGAGATATTTTTCTAAAATAGTCTTTATTTCAACTATGTCAACATCCTTTGATGGATTTTAAGCTTATTTGAAGATGATTTATTATGATACAGAACATCCATATTTTATTGAAGGTTTTGTGATAATTTTGACTGTGGATAAGTTATTCTTATGTCTCTCATGGTTTTTGTTTAGAGTATTGACATTTCATAAGTTATTTGTAATCTGAATGTTTATGTTATATTTCAACCTTTCATTCAGATGAATGTGTTAGACAAGTATGTTCCAGGTTGGGGACCGGTAAAAGTAAGCCCTCCGGTTTGGTCTCCGGTTATTAGAGGAACTCCGGTTTGGTCTCCGGTTATTAGAGGAACTCCGGGTTGGTGTTCGGTTATTTGAGGCACTCCGGGTTGATGTCTAGTTATTAGAGGCACACCAGGTTGGGTTCCGGTTATAGTTAGCCCCTAGGTCATGGGACGAGGCCTTGACAAAGAAATTAAAGTTCAGCATTATGCATTCCATCATTATGAAAGTGGTTATTGATATTTCATGTGATTATTAGATTAGTAGAATATCCATGTGAATAAGTAAATGTCATTATTTCATTTTACTTTTTCCATACTATGTTGAAGTTAAAGTTTAAAAGGCTTTTGTTTTAGTTATACATTGCCTTAAATGTTTATGCTTATTTTTGAATGTTTCCGCTATATTGTTATCCTTACTGGGCATTTGAGCTCACCCCTTTTCTATGTTTTATTTTTCCCAGGATGTGAAGAAGTAAGTTATGAATGACCTGCAGGGATAGTATGTGGGGATATGAGTGTGGAATATGGAGACTATGTTGTTGTAGTAGTTTTTCACTTTGTGATGTAATGTAAAACATTATGAATATATCTAGTGTTTCCAAGGCTACTAAACCAATCGGCCTTTCGAGATTGGATCTTTCTTGTGATCATGCCAATGTTATGTAATAATGCACCGACTCTGGGTAACTAGGACCAGTGCGTTACAGTTGGTATCAGAGGAAGTTTAGTACAAACCTTGGAAGCTAGATTTAGATAAACTCTGATTAGAGCACATAGATTTAAGATGAATTTTGAGGATTAGTATAGAAGAACTTCCTAGAATTTTGGTATTGTAGAGATTTTGTGAGTTTTCAAAGAAATACATCCCTGTCTGGATACGAGCAGGTAGAGGCGGCTCTGGAACAGATGTACCTAGGGGTAAAACCCAAAAACACCGCTTTGAGCTAGACTCGAACGGGAACTGGTGCACGACGATGGGCCTTGCTGCACTCTTGGTTACGACACTCTCTAGGGATATGCTTAGGATAACTCTCATTTTCTTTAAAAATAATTATGAAGGGTTTATGAGTATATACTTCCTCAAAAGAGACATTTTTATGATTATGGATTATATCCATAAACTATTTAATTTATGTTATATGTTTCACAAGTTTGGGATTATGTATTGTTATTTATAAACTAATCTAGTGTATGCCATTGTTTAGAAATGACGCCCAGTAGAAGGAATGAGAACTCCAACAATGCACATGATACAAAGAGAAAGAAGGATCATATATTTCATCGTCTTAAGCTAGAATTTATAAGAGAAATAGTCTCGCACATATTATCATCATATGAATAAATAGTATCATGTGCTGATAAGATGAGTAAAAAATTCTCGGAGTCCTATGTCTTTGAAGAGAAGCAAGAGAATAAAATGATGGAAGAGAGAAATATGGGTAAAGGGAAGAGGGAAAAGAATAATTTTCCCATATGTGATAACTATGGGAAGAAACACCCTGGAACTTGCCTGAAAGGAATGGGAGTTTGTTATAAGTTTGGAGGAAAAGGGAACAAAGTACGTGACTGCAAGGGTAAGAAAATGGTTTCAAATGTACAATGATTCACTTGAAAGGAGTTTGGACACTACGTGAACCTATGTCCCAGTCATCAGAATATGCCGCAAATGATGCTATTGGATAATGATCAAGTTATGATACAACCACATATGAAGAGGAATGACTAGAGTTCTTATGTTGATTATGTCATTTGAGTGTTGTATCAACAATGTACTTGTTATAATAATTATGGATTATATAAGGATTGTACTGCAGTACTATTTCATTAAGGACTTGAGATTGTGTGGAACAATGAAAAGTGACTCAATAGCAGGATAAATTTTTGGAAAATATATGGTTGAGAGAAAGATAAACCATAATATGGTTCTGATACGCAGGTAGTGATTTTAGAATAATACATGATTGATTTGGATAAATTATATTGGATATTCTTGACTAACTTGAAATTGATTAATGATTTGTATATTCCATCATTGATTGGGGTTTAAAACATTTTTGTATTGATGAAGTATATCCAGCATTCTATATGGAATAAGGGAGCATGAATGTAATCAATAAGGAATATGGTAATTCAGGATGTTTCAGTGTATTAAAAGAATACATGATGAAGGTATTCATATGCTATTATGGGGTAAAAAGGATCTAGATTATGTTTACCTTTCTTATAAATGTTGGACTATAAGTTTGGACAGAAGTATTTTTATTGTTCTAGTTTGAATTATTTTGGATTGCCATAAAAGGACAACCCGGAGGTCGGGCGGCAACCCGTCGCGTCCAGCAAGGCTGCGAGACTTGAACCTGCAAACGATGGGCGACAAGGGTGTATCACCTACCACTGACCCACGAGATGTCCTGGATTAAATAATGTAGATTTTTTAAAATATCTGGTAGATGAATTATAAATTCATTTATTTTGGAACCCTGTACGAATAGTATAAATAGAAATTTTTTTAAGTTCTATTATCTTTTATAGTGAAAGATGAGTTTGTGGTAGAAATTTATTAACGGATAAAACTCTAATAATAACATAAGTATATCTCCTTATGATCTTATCCAATCTCATAAATAAATTCCTCAATATTAATAAAAGGAACATAGAACAAAAATGTTGTCCTAGATGGTACCTTAAATCATCACTAATTTATGGCTTTGGGATTGTTGGCCTTGTCATAGCCATGTTCTCTACCACTCTCCATCAGATAATTGATGGTTATATTTCTCTTCCATATCCATATTTTCCTACATGGAACCCTAGTATGGGTTATTTTCAGTAATCTTCATACTTTCCACTCTTTATTTTAAATAGAGGCCTCATTAATTCATTTCTTCGATGTGGGATTTTAACTAAGATATTTTGAAACGTCAAAAATGTGTTATCCCAATACCCTATGTTTTGTTGAAACGATGGTATTTCAAATCATCATAGATTGATGAGTTTAAGGACCTCAATTTTATACTTTTTTGTGATTTATGACCTTAATCACTACCTATAAATATTTACATTTTTCCTCCAATTATATGTCTCTAATTTCCACCAATGTTCTCCTAATCGAGATCATAATTTGGTGGTGACCCTTTCATTTCTCTTTTCCTCATTTTAAGGTTAATTTTAGTAACCCAATTTCCGATGTGGGTTTTCCGACAATGATATTTTTTATTTTCAACCTTTTATTTTCGAAGAACAATTTCAAATTGCGAGGACGCAATTTATTGAAGGAGGGGAGAATGTAACACCCCAAGATTTCATAGTGTGTTATTTCTTCAAAATAATTCAATAAATTGCCCTACACGCAACACCGAGTTCAAGCGCACCATGACTTACCAAACAAGCCGTTCAAAAGATGTTATGAATAGTATTAACTAAATTTTAAACTTTATATAATCTTTATATTTTTAGAATCCATATTATGAGAAAAAATTCATTTTTAGTATTGCACTTTTATCAACTTTTAATAGTGAACCATTTTTAAATACAATATTTTAAACTTTTTGACTAAATGGGGACATCAAAAATTTAAAATAAAACATCCCAAGCTTCCATGGTACGCTTTCCTTTGAATAATACAATAGCGTGTGTTGTACGCAACTTCGAGTTTTAACACACAACATAACTGATCAAACTAGCCGTTATGAATAGTAATACCTACTTTTGGAAACTATATATATTTTATTTTTTTAAAATGGACTTCATTTTTGGATTCGTAATATCGAATTTAGCCTAAGGTGATATTTTGGTACTTTTCGGATAACTTTAATATTTTGATGAATAGTGAAAATTACTAAATTTTAATTAAAAAAAACATTTTTAATAAAAATAATTAATAGTGCTAAATTATTAATTTGAGTGGTTTTAAAGTATATTTAGAATATATTTTTACCATTTAATATAATTTTGGTCATTGGACATAATTTTACAATTAAACCGGACATAAACAAGTGTCAATCTTTTGATAGTTATTATCTCTTAAAACACGCTTTTTGTTTTAACAACGGGAATTAATATTAAATTAATTTCTGCCACTTATGTGTTTTGAATTTGGAAAAATGGATTCCATATTTGGAATCAGTATGTTCAAATTGTGTAAATAGGTAACTTTTATTTTTAGACATTTTGAATAAGTACTGCGGTAAATATTTTATTTACCATGGTTAAGGGTAAATCCGGTAAATAAGGGTTAAAAAATAATATTATAATAATACTAAATTAGCCTAAAACGTATCCTAGACTTATTGGTCGATACATTTTCGACCATAGGCATCATTGGGTCGATTTTGGGACCCCATGGAGCCACTTTTAGGTGATAGGGACACTTTATTTTAATTATGCTAAAATAAGTACAAAAATGACATAAGTATATATCTTTTAGAAACATAATTTTTACATAGGTTTATATATGTTGGATTTTCAACTATAAATATTCATTAGAAATATAATGAGGTTTCCAACATTATTATATTTTATTTATAATTTTTATAGATTATATAATTTATTTTAATTATGACACACTGATGATGTAGTAATTACCATAATAGTGAAAAATTAAAATAATTTATATTATAAATAACCAAATAAATATAATTTGAGACTTTTAATGAATTAAAATAATTTTATAGGATAATATGACATATTAGGATTGATTTAATTAACGTTTTTTGAAGTAATCATTCTGTTATGATTTTTTAAAAAATCAATTCTTGAATAGTGTCAAAATTGACATAAAAGAGTTTTTAAACAAAATATTATATTATTAATTGATATTAAATTCCTAAAAATATAAGGTTCGGCCAAGAGACTTATATCATGATATTTGTATCATTAATGGACAACTTTACTGTCTCTTGGATGTATATGGTATGTTTATTAACCATATAATATAAACATACAAAGAGACATTGTAAAACTGAAACTAATTAACTTAGAGTTAATACATAAAGATAAGGTTAATATAAGTACCCAAACCTGTCTAAATTCAATTGGTTGAGTTGCTTTTGACCGATCCCCACCTTAACCTTTGAATAATCAACTTTGGAGCCATTAGAAACTGAATATGAATTTAATATAAACTAATATTTCTAGCTTTTCCAAAGGTGCCCATCACCCCTCTTATAAAAGGGCACTCCTCCTTCTAATTTCTTCAAACCTTAAAAACCTTTTGGTTCGGAAAAACACTGCACAAATACTCTTCCAACTTCCCTCACTACAACCTAGAGGCCTTAGTTTGTTCATAAATCCAACCTATGGAGCCATATTGATCAAATCAAAAGGAAGAACCCGAAGAAGAGGTAATGATTTCACCACCCTTTTCCAAGTTCCTTTCTTCATCCACTTCTTCTTCCTTTGTTATTTCCATTCTAAAATAATAACACCAGTATCATATATATACTGTGATGTTATTATAAATATGGTACAACCATATTCAGTATTCTATCCACCCTTTGAATAACATGTCACCATAGGTGTGTACGTACGGCATACCGTCTCCACGTCGTGGTGTAATTGTTATTCAATATATTATTATTTGGATGGGTATAATAATGATATGTAACTCATGTAAATAATAAATATAACATGTTAATTATTCTGTATATATGATATAACAACCATTTATATATTATTTCAAAAGAATGATATTGTCGCTCGTGCGTACATACGGACTACCGTCTCCACGAACGCGATGAGATTCATTCTTCATCGTATCCATTCAAGTATAATTATCATTTGATGATTTAAAAATGATTTTTAAGTACTTGATATCATTCTGGATATGAATAATATACAACCTATCCATTACAAACATGGCTTACGTAAGAAAACATATAAAATAAAACAAGTAAGTTAACACCCGAAACAACGATAATACTAAGATATTATTATAAAATCAATATTAAAAGATCATATATGATATCATATTAATGTATATGATTCTTGTATAATTTAATAACAATTATTTCACCATTATATAGGAGGTTAACCTACCCCAACCAAGGAGAATTACAAGGTAAGGGGTTTTCATGTCACTCTTTATTCCCGTGAGATTCAGCCATATTGCCACGATTACCTTTTGTGTGATGTATGTACTACCCATAATTATAATCTTTATGTAATACACTCTAATTTATGTGTATTTACATATTCATTGTATGATACCTCTTTCATGGGTTTTATGTTTCATAAGTTACCAAATTGGTAAGCGTTATTTCACAATCTCTTCATTAACCGAGGTTGTTTATTCACAATTATCTACTGGGATCCCTTTATCATCCACATACATGTTTCTTAAAACTATATTTCAAAAAAAAATTACTATTTACTAGAATATGAGTTAAAGTCATTTATACCCTTTTTGACTTTTATAAGTGGTTTATAAAGTAATATTTTCGTTGTTTTCTAAACAAGGTGCTTTTTAACCTTTTCGACAAAAATTAAGGTAAGAATGTTTTTTTAACTTATACGGCGGGTGCGGCTATTTTCCGTCGTTATAAAATCGTCGAAGCTTCCCTTACAAGATAATAAGAATATTGTCAAAAAAATGTTTTATTTCATAAATATAGGACTCTTAAATTATTTTAAAATAGAAAGAGATATTTTTTTAAAATGGTCTTTATTTCATCTATGTTGACATCCTTTGATGGATTTTAAGCTTATTTGAAGTTGATTTATTATGATACAAAACATCCATATTTTATTGAAGGTTTTTTGATATTTTTGACTGTGGACAAGTTATTCTTATGTCACTTATGGTTTTTTTTAGATTATTGAAATTTCATAAGTTATTTTCCATCCGAATGTTTATGTTATATTTCAACCTTTCATTCAGATGAATGTGTTAGACAAGTATGTTCCGGGTTGGGGACCAGTAAAAGTAGGCCCTCTGGTTTGGTCTCCGGTTGTTAGAGGAACTCCAGTTTGGTCTCCGGTTATTAGAGGAACTCCGGGTTGGTGTTCAGTTATTAGAGGCACTCCGGGATGGGTTTCGGTTACAGTTAGCCCCTAGGTCTTGGGATGAGGCCTTGACAAAGAAATTAAAGTTCAGAATTATGCATTCCATCATTATGAAAGTGGTTATTGATATTGCATGTGATTATTCGATAATAGAATATCCATGTGAATAAGTAAATGGCATTATTTTATTTTACTTTTTCCATACTATGTTGAAGTTCAAGATTAAAAGGCTTTTGTTTTAGTTATACATTGCCTTAAATGTTTATGCTTATTTTTTGAAAGTTTTCGCTATATTGTTATCCTTACTGGGCATTTGAGCTCACCCCTTTTCTATGTTTTATTTTTCCTAGGATGTGAGGAAGTAAGTTATGAATGACCTGCAGGGATAGTATGTGGCGATATGAGCGTGGAATATGGAGACTATGTTGTTGTAGTAGTTTTTCACTTTGTGATGTAATGTAAAACATTATGAATATATCTAGTGTTTCCAAGGCTACTAAACCAATCAGTCTTTCGAGATTTGATCTTTCTTGTGATCATGCCAATGTTATGTAATAATGCACCGAATTTGGGTAACTAGGGTCGGGGCGTTACATATAATATATCAAAATATTAAGTGAAAAATTTTTGTAGTTGTTTATAGGGAATGAATCAAAATATAATGAAAGAAAATTGTTTATAATAGACTAAAAGTGGAATAATAAATAAGTTGTATATTATACACATATGATTATAAAACAATTTCCATATTATTAAATGATCATTACCAAGACTATCGTTTAAGAATATGTTAACTCCCAAAACCTTTGTGTAATTAATGGTTCAATCTATATACTATAATAAGTGATATATCCCCTTAGTGGGTTAACTTCACTCCTAATTAGTTTCATATTTATCTCTTGATATTTCAATATTTACACAATGAATTTTATAGGGATATAGGTATAACTCATATTTGGTAATAATTTGAACATTTTCCTTGGATATAACATCACCACAGTCCATGGATAAAATATCACCATTATCAATGGATATAACTAAACCATCACCATTGTTTATGACACAACAATTTCCCTTAGTTATTATTTTTCCAATTTATACGGTTAAAACATAACAAACATCACTGAACAAAAATAATAAATATGTGTTAAAAATGATAATAAAAAATTTATTATATCATCACATAATACCATGTTCCAATAAAATGGGTTTAAAATTCATTTCATCATTTCACTGTATCATAAGACATTTAATAAAACTATGTATAATCAATATATGGTAATAGTAAAACTAAAAAATCAAATGAAATAAAAATAATTTCATCCTTAGATCATATACATTGTTGATAATATGTTCAGTCAACGGTTATTATCATTTATGAATTAATTTTTTGAAATATCAAGAGGAAAATTTAGTGGTAAATAATCCTTCATTTATAAAATTAGTTCATTTAAAATCATAAAATTTTAAAAATAATATGGGATTTTTAAAAAAATATATACTCTAAAACTTAAATATGCACCATTAAATATTTTATCTATCATGCAGAAAAATTATTATGTTTATGCTGTATATGATAGAGGAAAAAATTACTTTTAAACTTTTGTAAAAAAAATCTCATTCCAAAAATGTCATGAAAATTACTTTTTTTAACATTTTTATTACATAAATCACGGATTAAAATGAAATTAAAATATCATATGTTAATATTCAACACTATATTTGAAATAGTTTTTTAATCATGGATATATATGAAAATAAATTATTGACCAATGAGAAAAATAAATTTATTTCTTGTAAAAACATTTATTCAGTCTATTCACTACATAAAATGAGGAAAATTAATAGAATGAATATATTATGACTAAATGTACCTTGAATGATGAAATTCATATGTTTCTTGATATTTAGATAACATGATTTTATAATTATAAACTTAATTATAAACAATCCTAATGAAAAATGGGATTATAATAACTAACCCTTACCACATTAGAAACATTTGAATGATAATTGTCATCAAATAAATTTCATAATTTTGTATATTTAAAAACATATAAATTTAAAAATAACCATAGAATCTTAATTATATACGAATTATATACACTACGTAATTGAAAGAGGTTGTGGATAAGGCATATGTCCCACTAAAATAAAAGTAAGACTAAAATCCCATTAATGATTTGGTATCTTCTGAATCATAATCCCCATGAGAGAATTATATTTAATGGAACAATAAACAAAATGAGAACAATTTTATTCATTATATTACATATAATAAGGTATGTACATACTCTTTATAAAAGATTATAGGTTAATGACATGACACATGTCTCACATAATAAAATTTGATGTAAATATCCTTTACAATATGAATGGATTCTATTGTAAGAGTTGAAAAATACTTAAAGTTAATATATATTTATTAAAAAATTATTTAAGAGTCATAATCATATATATCATACTATACACGATTTAATTATTACATTTCATCCTGTTTTGTTGAAAAAACAATATTTGATTTAAAAATTGTTGTGATGTCTAATTTATTTTTCCATTATTTTTTGGTTCTATAGTTATTATCATTGTATTATATCTATGGATACAACATATATATAATTTTAATGAAAAAATATATATCATATATTTTAATTATATACATTTTTTTTACATTCATTATGGTAGGGATAGAAAAAGAAACTACATCGTTCATAGAGATGGTAGGTAGTATGTATGCATGGACGTTGTTTTCATTTTTTCAACATACATTACTAAATAAAGGTAAACAAAAACTCACCTATAAATAATTATTTTTATATCATATATTATATTTATATTCATTAACTAAATAATTAATTCCATACATGTGAAAATAAAATTAATAAAACTAATCATATCACTTCGTGGAGGTGGAAGAGCACACGTACATATGGTTGATGATATCATTTTCCAAATGGTCTATAAGGTAAGATGGATGACAAGATATTATAGTTATGTATATATAATTATTTCATAATTATCATATATTCTAATGAACCCATTAATTTTACCCATCCATAATAGACGGTGGTGAGAAATTAATTGTATAGATACATGGACATAGAAAGTCATACTAGTACAAGAGTAGTATTTTGAAATCCCATTTAATGGAAATATAGTCAATAAATGTGGTTTAATAATAATAAAAAGATTAATTTATTTTTATAATAATTTATTAATTTTTATTTTGAATAATATAACACATTTAGTGGAGGAAAAAAGACTAATTAAAAAGAATGTTATTCGTTAATGTGGTTAACTCTTATTTTGAATAACTCATTTGGGTCACCAATTAAGGGTTAGAGGGTTTTTATTTTTAGTGTATAATAACCTCAATAATGTGGATAGTGGAGTTTATAGGAGATATTGGTAGTATATGGTTTATCTATAAAAACTATATTGGTCTAAATAATAAAGTTGAACGATGCCCTTTTACAATTATGTTGAGTTGCAGCTTGAAATTTTTTAAAATTAAAAATCAATATAAATTAATTTTGATATCAAAATAGAACTAAATTGATAATAATATAATATATGATTATTATAAGTAAAAAATATTTTATAAAATAAAATTTGGATATGTTTTCATAACCAGTACCCTTTTGGTAAACCCTTCGTCAACCCTTATGATAATTACATTAATATTATTATTTTATTTACATTAAGAGTAAATAATGATACTATAAATTTATAGATGACAAAAAAGTTGACCATGATTGATGGGTAACACTATATATCAATAATTTTGAAAAATATTTCATTTTAAAGAACAACAATCACTTATTTAATTATTATTTATTACAAATATCATTATTTTCATTTTTTTATACTCAATTAATTTGATTCAATATAATTCATGAAAATTTGTAATTATAATATAATTTTTTAACATAACTCTAGTATTCCAAATTCATGTAAATTTTTTTTTAAAACATTAAATCACTAAATATATATTACTTCTAATATTTTTTTAAAAAAAATTTATATATTTATTAACTACATAAATACTACATCATTTTTACATAAGTAGTTAAATTTAGTATATCAATACATAAAAAGATATATAATAAAAATAATTTCATTAAAGTAAATATAGAAACTTGATTCAATCAAAATATTATTTTTTCCTCTAGAGACACATAATAGATATTTAAGACCAAAAAATTCATATTTTGTAACATTTATTTAATTAAATATTATATCATTCATTTTCCGGGAAATATGTCTATTGGAAAAATTAAATTATATCAAATGGTTAGATGGACTCAATCATTCCATCAAAAAAATATAATATATAATATGATCTTATAACTTAATTTTATTATATTTTAACAGAATTGACCCTCTATTGGGTTGATAATTTTTACCATAGTTTCTATTCATATTGATAACAATAAAAGGAAGGTATTTACCAAATTTTAACCACTTATTTCCAAATATGTATTCAATTTTATCATATACAATAACTATACATGTATGAGATAAATTTTAAAATATGTGTGTAAATGTGATTAAAACCACTTTTCATAAAAATATCATTTTAAAGCATAAAACATGATTTATTATTATCCTAAGCCTATAAAATATTCCCAAAATTTTAATTCACTATATTAAGTATAGAATGTATAAATTCCATTAAAATAATTCAAACATAGTAATAAATTAAATTAATTAAAATTAGATAATATTGCGTGCAAAAAAATGTTTTTTGGGAAAATACCTTTTTACCTATAAAATAGTTTTTATAGAAAATTAAAACAAATAATTGATTTAAATGAAAATAATTATATTATATAAAATTTAGCAATAAAACTTTGACCGTACATTTTTTTTAAAATAGAATTTTTTACATATCATTTTATTAAAAATAACATTTCTCACTATTCACAAGAAAATCAATCATTTTAGAAAATTCCCATAAAATTAATCATAATATAGTTTTTATATTCTGATTTCAAAAAAAATTATATTATTATTAAGAAATAAAATTACCAAAACTTCATGAAATTAAATATAAATAATATGAAATAAAAAGAAAAAGACATTTTATATGAATAAATTAGGTTTATTTAAAAATGTGTCATTATTTAGTAAAAATTTATCAATACATTTATATTGGATAATAAATATATATATATTTTTTAAATAACATAATAATTTATTTGTGAAAAAATTATAGACTAGTTATAATAATTATAAATTGAAATATTTTAATATTATATCATGTTTTAATATTTTTACACCCAAAATAATATGTGTAAAAATAACTCTACAATATAATTCCATAATCATGATACATAAATACTTAATCCCTCTGAAATTAATGCATGGAAGAACATATGTTCTTCTATGGTATATGAACTATTGCTTGGATACTGTCATTGGATCTAATAATTCTTATATTCCACACATGTGAGACATTGAACTGTACATGATACCTTAGGATGGGCTTCATTTTTTTCTATTTAGATATTTATTTTTTCCTCTAAAATCACATGATTTTGAACTTCTTTTCAAATATAAAAAAATCTTACCATTCCTCCGAGACATTACTTTTATTTATTTTTTCCAGCTAGCATAAATGTGGGAAGCTAAATCATTTTTCATGAGTGGTATTCATTGAAATAAATGATTAACTAATTAGTTGTGTAATAAATGTCAATTTTTTTGATGTTATATATTATATAATGTATTATGAAAATAAAAATGATCCCAAGGTTTCATATACCATATCCTTCATCATTTTATTTCACATGAGTTCAATCAATCTATTTTCAATCATTACAAACGTGTCTGCTCTTTGTACCATCCATTTGTCTAAAACCAAAAATTGCAGTGTGTGAAAAAATATTAATAGTATGTAATCAATCATTTATTGGATGTTTAAAGTATGAATCCTTTTTTTCAATCTATTCACCCCTATAATAATACTAGGACATTAATGATAACAACAATAATATTAAGATGTTATCTAATACAAGGAGGTATCCCAATGGTTCTCATTAATGCTATCTCATCATATTTTGCAATGATTAACTAGACATTATGCTAATACCAACTACATAAATCCAAATTTATCATTCAAGGATATCATATATTTTAATTTGAATATTAATTAAAGAAAATAATGATCCATTCAGGAATTTAAAATATGTAGTCCTTTGGATACATGTACACAGAAACAAATAGTGCATAAATAAATTATATCACATCCCGATTTTTTTTAATAACATGCACATTTCATAGAAACATCAAACATAGTAATTTTATTTTTAACTCGAGGAGATGGGAAAAAATTGGATGATATTATATTCTCTAAAAGGTCAAATAAGGGAGATATCAATTATATATTGGAAAAAAAATAATTATTTTTCTATTATAACAAGGGAATAACATTTTAATACCATAATATGCATTTCGTCAATGTTTATCTAGAGTCATGGTATAAATATAGATTTTTCATAATACATGAATTATAATTTAATCAAAGAACATGATCCATAATATCATAGAAATGGAATATGTAATAATTCAGTGATATAAAAATTACCATAGAAAATCATCTCTTTAGTAGTCATGTATCATTTCAAATACTATTAGAGTGTAATGGGTTCACACCCCGAACCATTGTAGTATTCATGATTCTCTCCCATAACTTACATAGTATAAAATTTATCATACTAAACTAGGTTCACTCCCCAAATCAATTATTTATTTCACATGACATAATAATAATTAACCAAATAATTTGATGAAGATATAGGTCCCACCAATATTTTTGAAAAACATGGCCACCATCCTTCATTATTATATAACCACCATACCGGTTTATAGTGTAAACCCATCCTTGGTTATAGCATGACCACCTTCCCTATATATAACATAACTGATTCCCTATAATATAACTGATTCATATGTTTGGTAAAATATTATAAAACATTCATCATACCTCACGTCATATCATTTGGAATGAAAATGGGCATCATAAGTATTTCATCAAATCACTATTATATAAATATTCTAAATTAAATGTTTTTCATAAATATCTTTTCATTATAAACATAAATAATCTAGATAAATAATAAGGATGGTATCCTTGGATTACATACCCAATAAAGCATTATTAAAATAAAATATTATTATTATTGATGATTATAAATACAATTAATATTTCAAGGAATCAATTTTTTGAAAATAACCTTTCTATTTTAGAATTACCTCAAAAAAATATGTAAAATTAAATAGAATTATAATTTTTTTCTAAATAAAACTTTTCATGAAAATATATATAGGATTATTCAAGGATCATATTGATTATTAATGTGGTAAATTCAATTCAAAAATTAGAATTTAAAATGAAAAAATAATTATACATGTTTGTAGAAAATTTACAGAATAGCACAATCAAAATAAATCAATATTACTAAATTAAAATAAATGAATAAATTGTATAAAAGGATAAAAATGATGAAAATAATTATATTACATTATTAATATCTGACTGTAAAATATTTTTTGAAAACATTGATATGGATGAAAATATATTTTCACCAGAAAATATAAATATAGTTGATTTTATTATAAAGCATTTTTTGGTCTCGTAAAAAATTATAGTAAGGATAATGAATTAAAATCATGTATTTCAAATTAATTCATAGAGTATAAGAAATTTCATATGTTTCATGAGTATTTCATAATATTATTTTAGTATTGGAAAAACAATCATAATAAATCATAATAAATAATAATATTATAACATAAAAACTTTACCATATTGGAAATATATGGATAATATGTTCCATGAAATAAATATCATTATATGGATATTTAAATCTAAATTATTTTCAAAATAATTATCATAAAATATATTAATGTTCATTATATACACCAACAAAAGGAAATAATTTGTCTATATGGCATGTGTCTCACAAAAATAAATGTGAGACATAAATCCGATGCATGCTTTAATATCATTGAATCGTCATCCCAATGAAATAATATCATTAATTGAAACCTTAATTCCCTTGGGATTAAAGATAATTAATTATATAAATTTTAATAAGGTATATATATACTAATTATAATATAATATACATATATAACATAACATATTTACAAAAGAAGGCAATTTGAGTCAAAATACCCTAACCTTATGCCTGACATCATTTGAACACATTATATCATCTAATATAATAACGAAAATTTTTATTATAGATATATTAAATTAAAAGTGTCATATATATCACATCATATATTATATATATATATCCTTATATCACCCATTTATAAGAAATTATTTTTTGAAATCTATATTAAAGGGATATATGATTCATTTTTTCACATCTGTTTTTTTCTTGTAGTTTTTGTCTTTATATCTTGATAATGGATACATAATATCTATAATATTAATAATGATTAAAATTTAATTTCTTTTTATTTACATGTTTTAAGTCATTTATATATATATAGATTGAAGAATGAACTATAATGTTCATGGATTGGGTAGAATGTGTGTACAGATGAACACTAATTTAATATTTTGATGGAATAAAAACGAAATTTAAATAATAAATCACCTTTTATAAATAATTATTATATTATATATATAATGAATAATAATTATATAATCCCTTATATAAATAAAAGTAAAACATAAATTAAAAATTTATTTCATCACTTTGTGGATATGGTAGTCTACACGAACCCATGATCGACATTATCATTGTACAACAGTCTAGAAGGTAAGATGATAGATATAAAATAATAATTATAGAAGAATAATTTTATAATACAAAATCATAAATATATATTAAACCCATCATATTTCAGTTCAAAAAAAAATTTGTTGTGTGAAATTAATTGTTTCACAATGTGGAGACGAGGATCCATACATACATAAGGGAGATACATCCACATTCCATTTGATGGAAAAATTGAAAAAAGGTGGTTAAATGATCATAAAAATATAATTTTCTTAGGAATATTGTAGTTACAATTTTATTGGAAATTTAAATTATATAATCGAGGAATAATTATACTAAAATTAATGTAAATTGTTAAGGTGTTCACCTCTTCTTTAAAATAACTGTTTAGATCTCTTCTTTTGGGCTATAGTGAAAGAATGTTTTGAAAGAAAAACACATTAATAGTGTGACTAGTGGAGTGAAAAAAGAGATATTGGAAGTATTTGGTTGATATATAAGGAAACTTTTGTGTTAATAATAGAATGGGGGAGACCATTTTTAATTTAGGGGATGCCTACTTTGGAATTTCAAAAAATATTAAATTTATATAAATAAAATTTGATTTCTAAATTGACCCAAATTATTAATATTAATAAATAGTATTAGGATTTTCTAAATAATCTAATTTACTAAAATTTGAGCATTTTATGAAAATATTTGTACCCTTATCATTTCTAACCCATCTATAACTGTTTTGGAAATTTCCATATCATTAACATTTTCTAATCATTTGGGGTCGATAATGACCCTATAAAACACCAAAATTCCCACAAATGGGTCTAGCTAGATTTTTTAACCCATATAAAATTTATTTGTCAAAATAATAAATTATTATATGTTTTATATCATTTAATAATTTTTTATTTATTATAAGATATATTTACTTGAATTTTTAACAATAATAATTTCATTTGAAATTAAATACATCCAAAAAAAGAGGAAAATGATTAAAATTATTTAATATGATAACAATATGTAATATACATCTAAAACAATTAGGGAACTCATTAACATAGTTATATTATATTAATTTTAATATTTTTTGAATAATAATATATATTTCTTTTTAATTAGAGATATTATATATCACTATTTAATAATAATATAATGTCATTATAAAGTTTCTAAAAAGTAGAAATAAAATTTCATAATTTTTTTTAATTATTATTTATATAAATACATATATTACTTCATAACATTATTATAACCCTATTTAGACACCTAATAGATATTTTAAACTAAGAGTGTGCCTTTTTAACATTGTTTTCATTAAATATTACATACATAATTATCAATGTAACTATCAATTGGAATGAATAACATCGACATTGGGATTGTATTATTCGGGTTATATTAACATATTATGAATTTGGATGAATAATTATAGATTTATCTCTCAGTGTTAACCAAGATTAATTTGATTTACTCTTTAAAGATGTGGGAAATTTATCCACGATTACTATTAATATTGACACAATGTAAATGGTACATATTCTAGTACCCCCAGATTGAGGTATGTAAAATTTTGGTTTGATTTTCATGGTTATAATGGGGTTGGGTAATTTTTGGGAGACATTGGATGGATTTTGAGGAATCGTTATTACTTTTCAAGTAGTGCACGGTTTGATCATGGTTTAGAGAAACTGTTTAGAATCCCTAGGTAATAGTGAAACATGAGTTAGTGGGCTTCAAACAGGTTTTCCACTGTTTTCTTAACCATGATAGAAAACTTTTAGAGGCTCTACATTGATAGTAAAAATAGCATGGTTAGCACACAGTTTGACTAACCATGATAGATAACTGTGTGATGAATTATAAATTGTTTTTCCAATATGGGGTCATTTAGTTTTTTCCCTAAATCACTCATCTCCTCTCCCAAATAATCTCACATGGTATTTCTTCTTCTTAATGATTATAGGGTCTCCCCAACTCATCATTGAAGGAAATCGAAGGGTTTTCTTGGTGTTGTTGAAGGTGATTCTTCTTTAGTAATTATCCTCTTTGGTTGTTTACTTAATTTCTCTTATATCTAGGTATCCCTCTCTATCAGTTTTCTTGATGCACATATGTAACATGTAGACCTAGTTTTTTTGTTTCCAAAAATTATGTGTGCTATGATTTGTGGTTAGGAAAGGAGATCTAAGTCGGTTTTGTAGAGATTTCACTCGGACATGTTGGGCGGTTAGGCGTAGGTCGATTTCATTGAAACTCTAAGGTAGGTGGCTTTTCTCGCATCTCAGTTTTGACATAACTATAAAGATTTAATTTAAAATTTATGTTTTATGATTTAAATTGATTATTTTGGTGATGTGTGAAGATTTTTTGACACCCATTTTGTGATACCATTTGGATTTGGGGAAAATGGGTTAGTGTTGGGCATTGTTCATGATGTAGGATTTTAAAAGGATAGTTTTAAAATAATAGTAATGGTAGATTTCAAAGAATTGTTTATCGAAAATTGTTTTCAATTTTTTTTATTGAAATGATATTTGGTATGCTTATGTTTTTGGCCATTTTAAATAAATGTTGATTTTATTGAAATGGTTCTTATTTTGGTTGAAAAATGTTGATTAATTGTTTTAGTGGTTTGGATAACTGATTTATCTATTTTATTGGATTATATGGATATGAATGGGTTATGAGTGATTGATAGTGTGTGTGAAGAACAATTATCAATGGGATGTTGTCTTGAAGTACCATTATAATAATTGGATGAGTTTGTTGATGATCTTCCACCATCAATGGTAACACTAAGCTTATTTGTGTGTGTTTTTGGTTGGGTGTGTGTGTGGAGTATAAGAATGTGGTTGCAATATGAGTGGGAAATGCAAGTTGGATTGGTTTTAATTTGGTTAAATTTCATTTAGTAAACATGTGATTGGATTATTGTTAATTTTTTAACTATTTATATGTCTTTTTTAAATGTTCTAAAAGATCTATTATAGTTGTGTGTGTAAGGAAGTCATGTTGGGATAACCGATTGTGTAATATTACTCGAACCCTTCTATAGAACATTGGTTCTTTTGTATATTTTTTATTCTAGAACATAGGTAATGGTAAATAATATCATTTCTTTAGTGGCTCACTGTGATTATTTGGCAGTTTGATGGTTCTTAGAGAATGGATCTTAATGTGGAGATGTTCAGTTGTGTCCTTGGATAATTCAGTTTTTTTAGTCCTTCGCTTGGTACTCTGACAATGGAATTTTTTGGTTTAATTTTAATAGTCTTTGGTAATTGTGATGGAATTAGTTTGGTTCCATGGTATTTCTAGGTAATGGTTGTGTTAATTTTCATTGGTGCATGCATCATGTAGCAATGTTTGGTAATGTTGCATTTGGTTAGTTTCTTATAATCTAAAGAGAAATCATTTCCAAATGATTCTTAAAGCCCTTGGCTTTTATTTCCACCATTTGGAGCCTTTGGAATGTTACATGAGGCAGATTAGCATTCGAAAACCCTCTTAAGACAATTATAAGGTGTAGGATTTTTCCACATTGATTATTTCATAAATAATAATTATTTAATAAAATAAAATTAATAAATATTTAGATATTTAAAAAATGGCTTCTCAAAAAACAATAAATATTATTTTATGAAACTATTTTTTTTAATATCATAAAATTCATATTCTAATATTTGAAGGGTTATTTACTAATAATTTATAAAAAAAATATACAATGATTACTAAAATTATATTTATTTAATAATGTAATTTATGATAATCTTAAATAGAAATTTAAATTCTATGTTACACATGGAACAAATAAGGATATTATTTATAGTATATGGGGTTTTGTTCAAAAATGTTGTTGTGTGTAACAAAATCTATCAATGAAGTTCAATTTATTTAACATATATATATATATATATATATTATAAAATCTCAGAAAGATTTTTTTCCCACCCACCCCCTCAATAAATTTCATTCTTAAATTTTTTACATTTGAATGCTAACTTGGTTGTTTCCATTTTAAAATTCATTGTGGAAAACTAATATCATAAATGTGTTTAATAAAACATCCTCCTATAAAAAGGGAAAGAGAAATGTCAATTTTATCTAAAATAAATCATATATAGGATTATATATAGGTAATAATTATTGGGATGTTATCAATAATTTACATGTAAGAAAAAAAGTAATACCCCGATACTAATAGATTTTAGTAGTGATCGAGTTGTGGAGAAAGGTAACAATAAAAAACTATAAATAAATGACTGATTTAAAGTCCATATATTCTTCATAATTCAATTTTATATGATTATTTTTTTCTTGAATTCTATTTCAATGGGTTTTGTAATTCTGTTTATATATATACTAAATGTATAATCAAATTTACTTTCTTGGAAATTATAATCTATTACTTTTTGACATCTACTATAAACTCATCTTATCTCCAAATGATAAGTATTGAAGATATATTTTTATTATTATAAAATCACTATGATATAGTTTTATCATATCATAATATCTATAAATGGAGGACCATATCTTTCTTTTATCTATAGATATTATCTAATACAAAAATGTTTTTTATAAAATATTTTAAAAAATTATATTTTGAAATACACCACTGACCACTAAAGATGCCATAGAATCATCTAAATATTAAGACAGATAATTAAAATAATTAATATCCTTAAAATTATGTGAATTAATCTAGGCTGTGATTGAGACTTGTGGATTAAAACAATTTTATCACATATTCATCGAGGATAAATTTAACAATTTTCTCTAAATATTATGAATTACTCTTATTTACTTGTAAGAAAATATATATTCCCATATCATTTAATCTTTTAAATTTCTATAAATCAATAATAAAATATAACATTATTTCAAAAATTAATTCAACTATTATTTAAAAAGAACAATCCCATAATTCTGTTTTTTATCTTAATCATATAATGTTATTTCAAATATGAACTTATTTCGAAATAACATTAATCTCCTAATCATTGATAAATATATGATAAATCATTTTTTTGTCAAAATAAAAATAGTATTTTACTATAAAATCATAATGAAATCATACTGACCAAGACAAGATGTAGGATATTCATATTTTAACACTATTTTGACATTCATATATGGGTTCAAGCCCCAAGTACATTTCAGATGTGATGGGTTATCCTTTTTACTAATCATTCATTAACTAAATTCTAATAAATTCCCTATAAATATGTCATATATCCTTAATAATAACATTACTCATCAATGATATTGTAATTGATAAAGGATTCCAATACCTTTGTTCTAATGGTGTATACAATCTTCTTCAAACAATACTTTAATTAGATCTTATAGGAAAAATATACCATATCCATATAAATAATCTCCCAAAATATCTGTATATACATTAAAATACCATCATGTAAAACCTAAATGGATGTTTATATGACATTGAACATATGTACAACTTAAAATCATAAAACGATGAGGGTATAAATATCTTAAGCTAAAATTTAATGATGATATATATGCATATAAAATACATTGATGTTTTATGGATTTTATAACCATATTCACATTTTAAAAACAAATAATTTTACAATATATCACATGAATTTGAATAAATAAATTCATAAACAAATTTATTTCATAGAGTTTCATAGAATGTGTCCTTCCTTAGTATATGAGTTAATATTTAGATCAGTTAATTGGAAGAAAGAAATCACATATTCTCATCACAATTGAAAATTCACTATATAACATTCCATAGGAGAGAAAATATTTTCCTCTATCAAACTATTTATTTTTAAATAGAAATTAGTTTATTTCTATCTTTATTTTAAAAATAGAAAAATATACCCATTCATCTAAGACATTATATTGAAAACATATTCTGGCGTTATGAACATGTAGGAAGATGAATCTACATTCTTACAGGTCTTCATAAATTTGAATATTACTCTTATTAGGTGGGTTATGAATATCACTTATAAAGTGATTTTTAATTATATAACAGGGTATATTATTTTATATAAACAAAGGGTAACATTTTGTGCATCCTACTTCATATGGTTTATCATGAGTAAAATTATTCTATTATTTGTCTATGTTATGATGATTTATCCTAGTTCAATCCTTGGACTAAAACTAAAAATCATAGAATGAGAAAAATTTGAATGGAGAAATAAATCATTTATATGATGTCTAGATTATAGAACCTTATTTTAGATATATAATACATTAGGTTTATCTAATTACAATCATTATCATTACCAAAAAAATAGGATGTTATCCTATACATTCACATATCCCCTGGTTCTCACTAATGTAATACAAACTTAGATTATAGATTTTAACTATACTATTCTTTGATACCAACTATAGTGACCAAAACATTCCATACATTGACATGACTAATTTTAGAAAAAAAGTTATTATATAACATGAAAATCCATTCAAGTGTAATATATATAAAATGACGTAGGATTCATGAACATATAAAAAACTAGTTTTTAAATGATATACATCATCTCTTTCTATGTTCCTCATAACAATATCCCTTCAAAAATATTTCTTATATTGTATATTTCTTCACAACCTGGGGAAAAATATAATAAAGGATTAAATGAGATTCTTTATAAGGGTAGAAAATGTATATATCAATTATCACATGAGAATAACATCATCATTATTATATAAGAATATGATCATAACATTTCAAAATCGATCCTTTCACATCAATGAATATAATCATGTGTCCTCGCCTAAATATGGCAGTACAGAAAAATAGATCATAAAGGAACGGAATAACATACTCTATAAAAGCCTAATATTGGGATAATATAGATGTTTTTGGTATAAAAATAATCATAGAGGGTCATTTCCATTGAAGTCAAGGATCATTTATGAGTCTTTCATAATGGAATGGGTCCTTCCCCAGACCAGCATAGTTTTAAAGACTCACTTCCAATATAGTAATAGTGGATAATAACTGTTAATAAAAAAATTTCACTCCACATTATATATTTTTTTTATCACATTGTATGTCAATATTCATCAAATCTAGTATAGTGTGAGATATCATGATTGAGAAGGGTTCTCATCAAGGAACCCCTCCATCCTCATATCGACGATGATAGATCACGAGTCTATCCCTCCAAAACAGCAGGGGAGGGACCTTGACGATCATTTGAGGGTCCTTTTCCCTGATTCGTATTCTCCATTTTCCATCACTTATTTATGTACCTCCATACCTATTATATTTCTTATCCTAAAGTCCCGCGTGTTTTTAATGGTTTCTATTAAATTTATTTCTCACAATAAGTGTTCATTGATGTTTCATCCTTGGTGAACCTGATGTTGATAGACTAATTTATAAATTCTCTCCCATCGGTTGATGCATTTGGCCATTTTATCTTTGAATGTTAGGGTTTATAAGATCCTTATATGGTGGGTCTCCTCGACTATAGGTACTAGATGATTTTTTTCTATAGAGAATGTTTTGATCCCAGCTTGGTCTAGATATCCCCATGTCAATGATTGATTATATTTCATCCTCTTCAACTGGACTTATGATTTCTATATTAAATGAGATAACCCCAAAATGGTTATTGGGGTACATTTCCATGAAATATTGATCCCATTCCAAAATCATTCGGTTATTTATAAGTTATAGAACCTTGTTGGTCGATATCAATGTTCTTATAGTATATCCATGTAAGTGTGTCATCCAATATCTCCATGAAAATTTATGGAGGTTGATGTTTTGAGACTTCCAATATTGTTTGTTTGGATTACAGTTAGGAATTATATTTCATTAAATCAATTGGTTGTGTTTCATTCATGGATATGCTTCTATTTTATATGAAATATTTTCCCATGGATGGTAATGTGTCTACATATGATCATGAATAGTTATTATTCAGATAGATGAGGGATTTTAAAGACCTGATCAGTTCAATTATGGGGTTAATGTCTATATCAGGTGAATATTCAAAGTAATTTGTCTTATATTGTGTTTTATCTAAGGGGTGTATTTACTCAAAGGATATATGATTTGGATCACATGAGGTCAGAGTGTTAGTGATGTCTAAATTTCATAATGGTCCAATAGCTAAGCTTCCAAATAAGGATTCCAATATATAGAATGAGACACAACTATTACTCAATGATTTGAAATGTTTTTAAGAATATGAATAATTGAAATGTATGTTTGTTGGGGGGGTGTAAAATATGGTCTCTATATCGAAGAATCATAGTTCTGGAGACAACCAATGTTGATATAGTGGGTGTTGGAGATGAATTTATGGAGATAGAGGTGTTTTAGGATGTTATCAAGAATTATACAATGGATATTACAAAGAGTGAAGGAATCAGATGCCAGTAGAAGGAAACCGGAAGGGTGAGGTGTTAAAGGATCAGACATACAGTTAATGCTTCTAATTGACTTTAGTATCCGATGGATGAAAGACTGATACATGAATTAAAGGAGGGTAAATCTCAAGACTCTTGTTGGATATGCCTCTATAGATATCTTGGACATATAATGGGTCTTGTTAGAATAATATTTTTATGAGGAAAATAAATACTTCACTGTGAAAAACATTAACACATTGAAACAGTTTATGGGGTAAGGATTCTTGTAATGATAGGATACATAATATGTATATCTCAATGATAATAAATGAAATGATAATTATCACAATGACAACTAGCATCTCATTGAATCATTGGGAATATCTGATAAGAGGGGGAAGGTTTTTATAATGAAATGGTGACCAACAACATGCACCGTAAGGATTGAGTACTGTTAATGCCATATTCATGGATTCCATTATACATGGGAATAAAAAGATGACTGACAATGACGATTTCACACCTTCTCTTATGTAGACATGGTCACTGAAGGATAACCCAGACATTCCATGGACAATATCAACTTGATATTCCTTTAATGTACAGAGAACATCCAACATAGGGATCCTAAAAATTGACAATCAAGGAAGTTCTCATTATATGTGGGAAACTACCAATGTGTTTGAATGTGAATATGATCTATCATATTATGATGTTAAACTATTTTTCATACTAGATGAGGAATTTTTTTTGTTGAAATTTCCTGCTTTTATAGTCTACATTTTTCTATAACATTAATAAATGGTCATTATCTTTTGTTTTGGGCAATAATTTTTTTTAAAGAGGGATTTACTCCCCCAACTCTATTTGGTTTTAATGGTAATATAATCCTTATTTATAATGTATCTATTGTCCTTTTATAAAATGTAACAACATTATATTTTTATAACACAGAAACCATACTTTGTTATAACATAATAATCATTCATGGTTATAATGTAAAAACTATCATTGGTTATAACATGAACACTTAATATAATAAAAAAATACACATGTTTTCCACAATATAAAAAATTGTTAATCATGACATCACATTCCACCCATTGCAACCAATATGGGTTTCATAAATGATTTATTAATTCACTATTGCGTATCCCAAGATAATTTAATTGTTTTCATTAAAATCAAGTCACTATAAATATAAACCATCTAGAGAAAAATAATAATAATTTTATAATAGTATCGTATCCTTAATATATTGTTATATAAATTCCATAAATAAAAAAATACAGAAAAATCTCTAATAAATTACCTTTTCATCAAATATAAAATCATTTTTAATATTTCCAATAATATACCATTTACCACATCATAGTCAATTTTCAATTTATCCCAACTAAAAATTATCAAATAAATGTCCAGAATATATTTTGGGTTATAATTCTACTATTCATGTACTATCTAAATGTATAATGTTACCAACAAATCAATTCCATAGCAATATATACTGTTCAATATTAATTTCCTATTGAGGGTTATTAGTAATATTAAATAGATACATTAAAATAATCAATAAAACTAACATAGAATAACAGTTATATATTTGATGATTACAGTTCTCATAATAGAATATATACAATAATGCTTCACAATTATTGAATCCAAATACATAATAACCATAATCATTCCACATTGGCCATCTCAATGAAATAATCTTTTCCTTCTCCTCTTTTATTATATGGTGGTGTGTTCCCTTGATACATGGTGTGTAGTTTTTAATTTAAACATATCAATTTATAATGAAAGAACATGAAAATAATTTATTCATATTTTCTATATAGACTCACTGTCTAGAAGAATCTCATCTTTACACAAGAACCAAACTTTTATTCCCATTATTCATGTACATTTTTATTTTATTCTTTAATTATAACATGTGGGAAGTTACATCCCCCTGATTTAATCCTTCACCTTATTTAATTTTTCATGGGGTCAACCCTTCTCTTGTTATATTTATTTCCATTCAAAATATATGACATGGGCAACCCATTCTCTATCATGATGTCACATAATACCATATAATCCTATGAAAATAATATCTGAGAAACTAATTCCCCTACAATTTTGGGCTTAATCCAACAAATGAATTGATAAACCATTCATATTTGATTTTTCACGTAGTCCATGGTATGCCTTGTTAATATTTTAGTGATTTATTCACAATCAAAAATTGTTTCCTCATCTTATATATTAGGTTAACTAAATACCATTACATGTCATATCAATTATCGAGAAGATATTATTTCATGATAAAAAATATATATAATGTTCTAAATTTCATACTTTTTCATTCATTGACCTCAATAATGTGATGGATCAATGGACATCATTGATCGAATTTTCTTCTAAAAAATAATCATCCAAAATAACATTTTCTCCTTTATACATCTATAATATCATAATATCATCTTAGTGTATATAATTGATTTACTAGATAAATATTTATTATTCATTCTACAACATTATTTTGGATTTTTTCAAATTATCCTAGAAAACATAGTTGATTCATATTGTGGAATGAAGGCTTATTCCATACGAGAAATGTTATTTTTAATATCTAGAAAAATGTTACCTAATATGTTCATGATCTTCTCAGTTACATCTCTAACTATATTGGTTTTCTTATTAGGGTAATCCATACATTTTCTATAAGGGTTCATTCCAATTCTTCATTTAGGCTCTATAACTAAATAATATATTATATTGAGTTAGATGTTAATAATTATGAATATTGGTCCATATAATAACATTACATTAATATTAAAACTAATTAAATACTATCGGGGATTATCATAATTTTCATAATAGTAATGTTTATTTAAAATTTGGTTTCTATTTTATTAATAAACTACCCTTGAAATCAATATTTATGACCCCAACAATAGTAACTTATATATAGAATCTACTTTATTACATTTTAATTGATACAATAGAGCTAATCTTTGAGAAATAGCAAGTTTAGTAGTACTAAATATACATATAAAAACATGATTTCATTATTATATTAAAAATATAAATTACTTATAAAAAATTATCTGGCGTCGTTGATATTACTCATTGAATCCTCCTTCATTTCAAGGGGAAAATATGAAAAATAAATGGGAGAGTGTAGATTTTCAGTAAGGGATATGTACAATGGAATATATCATGTGTAATGAATGTATAATTAATACAGAAAGGGAAATAACTGAAAATACATTCCACTTAATTAATAACATTAAAAAATACACCCTTAATTAATATAAATGAATTAATCTCTTGGATTAAAATAAATTAATAGTCAATAAAGGAGATGATTAATAACAAACCTCATAGTATTAGATATCATGATATGTATATAAATAAAGCCTTCTTCCAAGATAGATAAAAATATAGGTCAGTATTCATTAAAAATCCATTTCATACTGAGTCCTTGAATTTTCTCATTAGGCTTGTTGATTCATGGTTGGGATATATAATTATGAGAAACATTTGTCATATTATGTAAAGTTTAATCCAAAAATATTGAATTATTGATTTAATTTAATAATAATTAAACATATGAAAAATTATCTATATTTATTATAGAGAAATTATTTATGAATTATTTTACCATTCAATAAGGTAAGCATCGTAATAAAACATTATATATAGAGATTATATCTATTTTAAGAAATAAGAGTCTACATGATACAAATTATGAACATTTATGGGAAATTTAATATACAATAATCACAGTAAGGAAAATGTTTTAATGGAAAAAGTAATGACTACCAAACTGATGAAGATATAAAATTCACTACATTATATTGTAAAAATTTTCAAAAACCATACAAATATATTATAAGGATTATATTAATATAGAATTCCTAAATTGAATCATATGTAAAATATGGGGGCTTTCTAGTGATGAATAGAAATAAAATGAAAATATCATTTATAACATTATTGTGGAAAAAATTCAAATTAAAAAATCACTTTTTAATAACAAAAATTTATAAATTCATAAAAAATACTTTTTATTTGAAATGAAAATTGTAAACATGTTTTTGAAGATTCATAACAAATGACAATTCATGACCATATGAAATTACATTCATTTTAAATAAGTTAACAAACAATCCTTCCACACTATTCTAGGAATATTTAAAAGGAACATCATTTAAGAAAATGATCCTAATATTACGTTCAAACCATATTTTAAAAGTTTAACGTGGGTGCAATTTTTATTATTAATAATTTGGGAATATTTAAATTTTTCATTAAAATATTTTAATGAAAATATGGATATGAAATAAAATTATTCCAAAAATAGTGGAAACAAAATGTCTACTTTCTGTAAAAATAATATTTTGGTACCATGAATACACAAATAAAGGAAAATAATATTGAAAAATTTAATTAATATTAATAAATAGTGTAGAATTAAATATTATTATTTTTTGATATAGTAAAAAATAATTTATTCAGAGGATACATAATCCCAAACATCCAAGATTATAGATTATATTATAAAACAAACTCATACAATATTGGTTACTATTAAATCATTTACCCTATTAGATAAATAAAATCAAATAAGACATTAAATAACCTGAATATAAATAGATTCATGATATAACATATCAATTGAATAGTAGATACTCATCATTATTAAGGTATTCATAACACATAATGTATATCCCGGTGATGTTAATTTGAGATGAATAACCCTTCCCTCTTGTTCAACATGTATCTTAGGTGATCTATGCATATATATAATAAATTTAAATTTATTATAAATATATACAATGTAAATATTAATATCTATAATATCATATATTATCCTTGTATTAAATTTTATCACCCTATTGCTAATATAAATTTATTATTATCATTATATCATGTGTTAATTTCATTTATTCCCATCATGATTCGATTTAATAGTCATGGACATTGAATATTTATGAGGAACCCATAATATCTTGATTTATTTTAAATATATAAATATAATATTTATTATATATATATTTACAATCATCCCTAAAATATAGTTATATAATCATGAATTACATTGTTTTTTGAGATGTTATTTCATACGTATGCATGATCAATTTTTTCATTATTATGTTTGTTGAAACAATAGGAAAATAAATAATAAATAACAATGAGTAATAATTACAATATAAAATTTATCATACATATATATGTATTAAAAATGTCCTTTCAACATCCATTTAAATTTTAAATGAATAACAGATCAAGTAGCTTTCTAGAGGTTTAAATCATTATGTAAGTGTGATAAAAGTTCTAATTTTCCAATGGATATAATAGTAAGAAGGTATATATGATATTATATATCTAGTATAATATTTATTTATCATTTAAAATATATTATCATTAGATTTATATTTATAACCATTAATGTAATACGGCGAGGGAAAAAAATACACTCGTATATGGAGACGGTAAGTTATATCTGTGCACAAGGGATGTTTTCTATTTTTTAGGATGGAAAATATATTTAATATTGTTGTATCATAATCATAATAACATAGAAGTATATTTATTATACTATTGATGTTATATAATATTGGTATCAACACCATAAAAGGATATCTATGTTGAAATAATCATGAAAGAGTCAGTAATATGATTTCCTCTTCCTTATAAGAATTCCTTATGATATCTTATTAAGGGATCTTTTTATGGTCATTTAGAAAAATTATACCTTCTATAACATGGATAAGGATGATTATATGTGTAATTAATATGTTTTTATCATGTTATATGGATTAATTTTGTGTAATAAATTAAGAGAAGGGGTGTCCTTTTATAAGAGATGGGAGGGGAAATAATAGAATATCATAAATTATTAAATTATTAAAAAATTTATTCAATGATTAAATGGATCCAATATGGAATAATTATAATATAATAGATAAATATTTATATTTCATATGATTAGATAAATATTTTACATGTTTCAGTTGATTTTTCATTATAACCTTTCTGTTTTAACCCCTCGTAAACCCATTTGAAAATTCTAGAAATATTTATGTTTTCCTCTCATTATGGGTCACAAATGTTACTATATGGGGAAGAACCAATATCTTGACCATGTTTTTTAACTATATCCTATTATGTTGGATCAATATTATATTTTTTCAATTTTTTAAAACATTTTATAAAATATTATTTATTATGAAATATTATTGATTTCTCTTTTAACACTATTAATTTTATTTGAATTTAAATTCATTAAGATAAATAGAAATTCATATATAATCCTTTAAAAACTTCCATGTATTTAATATATATATATATATATAATGAGTGAGACGCATTAACTCATTCAAATTATATCACACTTAATAATTTTTAAAACACATATTTTATTCAAATGTTAGTTGAATTAATAATGTATATTAGTTGCATAAGAATTTAAAGTAATTATTTCATCCACAAAAATTATAAATAAATTATAATAATAAAAATTACATCATATTTAAAATTAATATTTAATGAAACACGTTTCAAATTTATCATTATGTAGGATATTTAATGATAAAAAACATCGAAAATTCCATTTTTGACATTTAATTAAATAAAATAATAATTATTTCAAAATCATAACATAAAGGACAATATATGACATATATTAGAATTTTGGATGATTATGGGAAATATATAAAAATAAATTTCAATTAATCAATTTTCTAATGTCATTTTTGTGTCCTTATTGTTTTCTTTTTAATCCTTTCTTATGTGATTTACCCTTCATCATCGTAACAAAAATTATTATCGATATTTTTCATAATTTTTTTAAAAAAAATTACATATTCAAAAAATTTGAGACACTTATTCAAAATATGGAATCCGTTTTCCAAAATTTAATTCACAAAAATGATGAAATTAATTTTAATATAAAACCTTCAAAAAGTGATATATTAGATATTTATTTATTAAAAATGTCTCATTTGGATTAAAATGTTTTTATAAAAAATTGAATTCTTAAATTAATTCCACAGATTATATTAAAATTATTCATATCATAATATATCTATTTTTTATATATTAATTTTAAGAGAATATTTTTAAATTCATGAAGAAATAAGAATTTAAGAATATTAGGAATTATTTTATACTTTTCACTAAAATGTCTATATATTAAAAAATTCTTGAAGATTTACCTTAAGATAATATTGTTATTAAGAATTCAAAGAGAAATTATTTTATCAGATAATATTTAGAAATGTGGAAAATTTTAATTAAACTATTTACTGAAACATAGTATTAGAAGTCATTTTTGATGAAAACAAATTATTAAATAACAAAATAAATTTACTAAAAATAATTTATTGACTACATCCAATTAATTATTGATTAAGTATTTATTGAGTAAAAAATTGAATTTTTTTCAATAATGTTGTTTCTCTTATTCATAACTTGAAATTGAATTATTAGGTTATAATACTTTTAATTAAATAATAATATATTTTGTTTCATTTCATCTATGTGTCTAATGGTGTATACTCTATCAAAATTTCTGTTATTTTAAAATATAAGGGTTTTATATATCTGATGTACTCTATCAATGGAGTAATATAAAATAAATACATATGAATTATTGATTTGATTAGAAATATGGTGTGTCTCAACATCAATGAACTCTACCTACTAGTAGGCATAAGATAACTGCTGGAACTACCCTTTTGTAGGAAGTAAAAATTCAGGGCCCACTTGGGGGATCAATCAAAGGTATATTCTTATTATATTGAAATTTAATTTCTAGTAATTCAAATCGAAATTAACTTTTTGTAATTACATATTAAGATGGAACCAAACTACCTTTTTCATTTTGAATTTAAATTACATGGCCCTTAAACATTGAGAATTTATATTTTCAGGCTGTGATAGTGATGATAGATTGAAGCCCCCAAACATTAAAAATACGAGGACCTAGGATTAATTTAAAGAGGAGTTTGATATTAATAAATTTTATTTATATCAATCCATTTAAAAATTGAATATTTTATTCTTCATTAAAATAATAATTACAAGGCACATATGGAACTCTTATTCACTACTGTTGATCTAGGAAACATAAGTTACTTGTGATAATCATTATGATATGTTTTTTATTTTCATTGGTAACAATATTAAAATATTGATATGATAACTTGATTGATCAGTGTTATGTTTGAGGGACTGAAATTCTCAAATCCAATTTTTTTAGAAAAAATTTTTATTTTAAAAATATATTCTACATAAAATTAATATATTCTTTGGTTTTAAAAATTGAAATTTATTAGTATGTATTTTTTTCATTTCATCAGTAATTTTACAAGACCCTATTTCCTCATCCATAAGAAACAGTATACACCAATATTTATAATTATATCTATAGTATAAATCCTGAGAGTCTCAAAATTGATATCTACTAGAAAATGTTCCAAATATTATTGAATATATAATTGAATATAATCCTTATTAATATTATTGATGAATTATTTTTTACCACTTTATCATTTGAACTTGCTTAAAAATAATTATTCTTTTCCCCGTATAAACCATGAATGATTCTTTTAGGAAATAAGACTTATTAGAGACCAATTATATAAATTGTTACACTACTTATTTTTTATTTATGATATTTTATAGAATATGTGGATGGAAAATGATGTCCATCATGGATGGGGATATAGTGCACTGAAGAGGCCTTTTATGTGGATTTTCTTTATGATTTGGGGAGTGAAAATGTAATAAATTTTTGTACATAATTATTCACCTCTCATGAAATAATGAGAATAAAATAAAAATGATATTAAAAAATTGAAAAACTGGGTTGTGTATTTGGAGGATAGAAAATCACCATTTCCAGAATGATGGTCTTTTGATCTTTTCTTGTTGAGTGGTGGAAGATAAATTTGTCTTCATGAAAACAATATAACAAAGTATAGAATATAATGAAAGAAAATTACGAAACCAATATAGGATAATTCAGTCATTTGACTTACATCTATCATGTGCATATTATAAGATTTGTGGATTGGAGATGACATTTTGGAAGTAGTATTTTCATTGAGTAAATATATCGATAACATAATTTTTGGTTATATTAAAGAATCCTTTTTATGATTTATTTTAATTAATTTACCATATACCTTATGCCTATGTGAAATTTGAACCTTGGTGCAAGGACCTCGAGATTAAATTTAATTTCAATATATCCATAGTGGACACATTATGTTCATTGGAATCATATGTTAAGTTAAATTTACAAAATGCATGATAACAACTTTGTTACATTTAATACATTTAGAGGAAATTAAAATTAATTATGTGTATTGTATATTTAATGTTATCTGAAAATTAAATATAAATTAGGAAATATAAATTAAAGGAAGGGTGAAATTTTTTATTTCAAAAGTAAAAACATATATTTCATTATTGATTTTTATTCTTTTAAATTAAATGAGTTCTATGATTTATTATTTCTCAAATTTGAATTTTTTTTGTAGTGAAAAATTTTATCTTGTTGCATCTGTAATATAAATATTGGTAGAATGAAATTTCATTTTTTGTTTTTAGATGACATGTTTGAGGAACAGAACTTTCAAAGTGTTTTCATATTTAAATATAAATATTTAACATTCTTATTTTAATTTTAAAAACATTATTTCAAATTGATCATTTAAACATTCCATTATAAAAAATTTCAGAAAATTCATGGCAGGATAGAGAGTTGGATTTGAAAAGGAGATAGATGACAATGATTTCGTGATTTCAATAAATTCTAAAACCAAAAGGAGTAAAGTACAAATTATAAGGTAGGAAAATTAAGAACATGGCTAAAATACTGAACAATATATTGGAAAATGAAAATTTACATCACAAATAGTAAATTTGTGATTTAAATGTCAAATAATTCTCAATATAAGACAATGAGGAATGAAAATAATAAAAATAGGTGTTATGGACTCATGTGTCATGGAGTGACACATATACACCATGTTATGACTTCAAATAAAAATTTTTAAATCATGACAATATTTTATAAAAACTCAGCAATGTTTTTTCTTTGAAGATTTTATATTGAAACCCACCTTATTACGATGTAAAAATGTTAAACATGCACTAAAATGGAGTTTATTATATAAATGATGGAAATAATTTTAAACTCGAAAGAAATATACACTAAGACTCAAGACACAATGATGAAATAGTTTTAATGCCCATAGTTTATTTTGATTCCTTTAAAATAAGGCTAGGGGATTGGAAAAGATAATCAGAACCTATCAATTAGGTAGTTTTTAAATGAATAAAGATGTTACTATTTATGATTCCAATTTTATTTCGATTTTTATTTTCATTTTCCATGTAAAATATAATAATATTTTATTTTGTCCCTTCTTTCTTCAATTCATAATGTAATATATTTATCTTTTTTTATACTATTTTTTCTCTATGATGTCTTATGCCCAAAATGATGTGCATAAAACCAATTGTTTTTTATTAAGGGAGGTTTTAAGGAATTTTTAAATTCATTTTCATTAATTTCATTAGAGATTTAATTTAAAATGTTGTTTTTGTGATATAATTTCATGGGCGTTGAAAATTTTGACCCTTCTATAAATCTCAAACACATTCATATCCTTCAATTTAGATTAATTATCTCTTATTCTATAGTTAAACACATAATATGATAGAGTTTGAGTCCCCTATAGGTATAATACTACATGTGATGGGGAAATGTATTTTTTAGTATTTTATTCTTGATTGAGTAAGTTTGACTTATATGGATATTACAGGGGGTGATATTCAGTGTTCCTAAGTCGTTCTGAACACCCCAATCAATATATGAATGAATTTTAACGCATTAATGATATTTTATAAAATTAATTAATAGATTTAATTTAAAAAATATCATATGAATCATAATAGAACCTTCATAACCAAATCCCATGAAATTAACCTTTCTTCCTAACTTGAATTTTTTATGAATTTTCAATTTCATTTTAATTAATATTTTTCTTAATTTTTTTACCATAACCCATCCCCCGGGGCCCGTGTTGTGACTAACCGAAACCCACCTTCCATAGGTCAGGGGATAGAAACAATCACCATGGCGTAATTCCCTAAAACAGGAAAGGCATTGCCTTTATAACCTGTAAGCACTCACACTAGCATGAACATAGCTGGACGAAACACCAAGTAAATTTTATAACAAAAGAATGATGAAAGTAAAAGTGGCCAGAATACAAGACCAACTATAAAGTACAAGGAACTGGATGAACAAGTAAAACTGAGGAAAAAAAAGAAAAACAGCTACTCGACCATCCTCTGAGGTTTCTACATGATGGGTAGGTACAGATCACTTCATCAGCACTCCATGTCCAGCCGTTTCCTCCAGGTACTGACATGCCATATGGTCCACCTCCAAGTACCATCCAGTCTCTGTACTCTCAGTCTCCATTAGCGTTGTTCGTCATCTACATCATATACAATGAAGTGTGGGCATATCTCGTGCAACGGTGAGTACAATGATACTCACTAGGGACCCCGAGACCATCAAGATCGCACAAAATCCAACAAGGATAATCCACAAAGTATGAAATAAATAGATAAACTTACACTGGTATATGGTTATTCATATACCTATGTTATCAAGTGATCCATCTCAATCATGAGTTAAACATAGAAAAAATGACTCTTCTCAACAAGGATTTTATTCTAGGGGTAGTATCATGTAACATCCCCAGTCATATTGTCGAAACATTGTCTTCTAGAGAACTCCTCCTATATCGAGTATAGTTGTCCTGTTGTGACACCATGTGCGCTTCCCACTAACCATGTACTACTAAGGTACTCCTCTTGTCGAGTACCATGGATCTGTCGTGTCAACATGTGTGCTCCACACCGTGGGTTGGCCATGTCACCAATCGAGCTCCCCCTCATAGTCTGCTGAGGTACACCTCCTGCCATGTACCGTGGGTCTGCCACGACACCAAGGCACTCCCCACTGTGGGTATTCCACAACACCAAGGTTCTTCCCAATAGGCTAGTAGAGTCACTCCGAGTTAAAACGATCAGCATTTGTCAGGTGTCAGCCAACTGCTAGGTCTCCACACTATTCTCGCTCGTCTCTGGGAGGATCTTCTCCTTGAGCTACTGGTCGATACTCTAACTATCATGATTTCCCATAAATAAGTATTTCAATGTTATTCCACATCATTGGGGTCTCAACGTTATAGATGATGCGTTAAACAGACGCCCAGTCTGTGAGTTATTAGCCTTTTTGTTTAGGGGGTCGGTTGGATTCGTGCACAATCCAACCTAATTTTATCTCAACTATAACCCAAACTCTAGTGGGGTATACTCCAAGGGATCATCATCATGCAAGATTTCCAACGCTGCTGACGGTTCGCCAAATGGAATTTCGGTGCCAATGATATGGCCGAAGGAGCGTAAATTGGTAGTAGTGGGACCAGGTCCATTTCAGCCAAGTCAGACCGACCCGGACTGACCTAGCCTGGGCTGACATAGTTTTGGTCGACCCGTTCAGCTCATTGGGTTCTTCCCACCTAGCTGGGCCTATCCCATTAGGCCACCAGGGGCTGCGGAGAGATGTGAGGGTGAAAACCGGTCGTGAGGGAATAGACCAACCACTTGTCGGTACGAGGGAGGTTTATCAAGGAGGGATCCTCGTGGGAAGATCGACCTAGAGGGTTCTGTGAGGGTGGATCATCCCAGGGTGCAAGGATGGTTTGGCTCGGAGGGCCGCAGGGCCACGGCTTGGGGTGGCTCGGCTTGGGGGGCCAGGGTGGTGCGGCCGGGGCTGGTTCGGCAAGCGGGGGGGCGCAACCGGAGCCAGTTCGGCCGGGAGGCCGTAGAGGATAGGGCGGCTTGGCCAGCGGATGGCACGACCAGGGTGGCTCATCCGGAAGTCCGGGTGGCACGTCTAGGGAAGCCGGTGTGCGGCGCGGCCAGGGCGAGGCATGGTCGAGGAACGACGAAGCTTGGGACCTATCCGGCCGGTAGTAGCGCGGGGCGCCGCACGGGCCGCGCGGGTCGCGGAGGCCACGTGCGGTAGTGTCCTTGCCTCCGCCTCCTTCTTCTCCTTCATCCATTTTCAAGAATATCGCAAATCATCACAAGGGATATGGATAGGGAGAGACATGTTTGTTTGGCCCGCACTCTCCACCTTAGAGTGGTAGCAAGAGGTTCATAAGAATGAAGCACATCCAAACCCTCCCGAAAAGATTCTTCCTAACCAGCAAAATAAAAAGAATGGCGTGCATGGAAATTGATAAAGAAATAGCATTAAACCACTACCTTGGGTTGATACGTCGTTGGAGGCGCGGGGGGAAGAAGACGAATCATTGGGAAAAAAGGAGGTCATCGGTGTCTTCTGTGTTTTCCTCAATCGTCAGTTTGTGCGTCGGCTCATTGTAGACAAAGAGGTCCTATGTTAGAGTATGTCGCGGTGAAGAAGGTTGAATTTAGTGTCGGTGTTCTTCATTGGGAATCACGTTCTTCTTTGGGAATATTTTTCTTCATTGGAAATCATAATCCTCAAAGTGTCAGGCATCTCGTCACATTACCAGCGCTTCGTCGCTTGATGAAGCCATCCCAAATCCTCCTCCAAATCTATATATATATATAAGAGAGGGGGGTTGGTAGGTAACGATCATGAAATTTATGATGGTTCATTTATTAAGAACCTTCCTAAATCCCAACGACTCTGTTACTTAATTTAAAAATGGGGGAATTCCTATTAACTATGTTGGCTCAATTAATGGTATCTGTGTTGGGACAATTAATGTGGAGGAAGTCAAGAGGCTCCACGACGTTATTGATGGGGGTTGAGAGTTTCTCTCTACTAAAGTGGAGTTTAGTACCAAGTGGTCCCCACCACAATAACCTCTCATGGGACGTTATGGTTTGGGTGGTCCCCACCACCATGTCCTCTCATGAGAGGTTATGGTATGGTGGTCCCCACACCTCAACATCCACATGGAGGTTTATTTCTGGTGGACCCCACCGCCCAACACCCATATGGGTGTTTAAAATAAAAATAAAACTGCCATACACATTTATTTTTTTTATTCACACACAAAAAAACCCAAATACTATATTTCACCCACCTCCAACTGATTTCGTGGTGAAAGTCTTCTTAATCGAATACTAACTGTGCAAGTTCATTAGTTCCCTCAGATTTCAATTTTGAGCACCAGTTCAATAGTTAGAAAAACCCACTTGCACATTTATAGAAAGTACCCAATATAATGTTCAAAAATTTATTCTAGGCACTCCTGGACTTGGAATCACATGCCGTCAATTATCACAGGTTCATAAAAATCCAATATTTTAAAAATATCATGGATATTCTAGGTCATTACATTCACCCAACCTTGGGCTTTATGTCTTCGTAAGACACATCACAAAACTAAGAAAACAAGTGGGGGAACTGAGCACACATCTGAGCCTCCCGCTCCCATGTGCTCTCCTGGAGGTTCTCATTCTATCATGGAATGCACACCAAAGTTATCGACCATCCATGAAAGACTCGCTTCTATCAATCCTCAATCTCTACTGAAACCTCTGTATAATTTTCCCCATCATCGAAGTCGAGCTCACCATGGTCGATGATGTGATAAGGGTCATGCACATATCTCCTCAGCTGGGATAAATGGAAAATTCCATAAACCTGGTGAAACTAAGGTGGAAGATCTAAGCGGTATGCCACCTCACCAACTCTACTGAGGAAATGAAAAATTCTAAAGTACCTGAGAGATAACTTGCCTCCTTGAACAAATTTCATTAGACCTCGTCAGGATGAGACCCGTAGAAATACATGGTCACCATCATCGAACTCCAGAGGTCTCCATCTCCTTTTGTCATACAACTTCTTCCTGCTCTTTATAGTCTTCATCTGATCCTAGATGATATACACCTTCTCTGAGGTAGCTCGTACCATCTCTTGTCCTACGAGTGCTGACTCCCCTGGGTAAGTCCATCACAAAGGTGATTTTCTAGGTCTCACATACAATGCCTTGAAAGTTGACATCCCAATAGTGGAGTGATAACTATTTTTGTATGTAAAAGTCATCAAAGGCATGTGATCCTCCCAGCAGTGACCAAAGTCAAGGATACACACATGTAACATGTCCTTGAGGGTCTGAATGGTCTGCTTAGTTAGGCCATCCATCTAAGTATGAAAGGCAGTGCTCAAATGAAGATGTGTCATGAATGCCTCCTACAGCCCCTTACATAGCCGGGAAGTAAAATTTGCACCACGATCAGAAACGATTGTCGAGGTTACCCCATGTAACCGTACAATCTCTTGCACATAGAGGTATCCCAAGATCTCTACTAAACCATGCTTTCTGATCGATTGGAAGTGTGACAACATGGTGAGTCGGTCGACGATCACCAAAATTGAATCATGTCCTCTGGATGTTCGGGGGAGTCCTCTCATGATGTCCATGGATATACCATCTCACTTCCACTATGGGACATCTAAAGGCTGAACCAAGCCTACTGGTTCTTGATTCTCCGCCTTTAATTGCTGACAAGTGAGGCATCGTTAGGAAAACTCTACAACTGCTTTCTCCATTCCCGTCCACCAGTGATATCGTCGAAGATCCAAGTACATATTCGCCACTCCTTGATGTACCACTAGAGGGGATTTGTTGAAGTCCCTCAATAATTCTTCCTGACATGACACTAGTACCATTGTACGTCTTCTGATGGAGATGATGTGCTCCCTGCCTTCAGAAAATCCATAGGGTGCATGTCCTGTAGATATCTGAGCACATCGTGCCTCGCAGTCCGCATCCCCATATTACGACTCCAAAACACACTAAAGAAGAGGGGGAGTGACTGTATGAGACTGAAAAAAAGCTGCTCCATCTCTATCCACAAAAGATATCTTCAATGCGGCCAGCTCCTCCGTCACCTCGCCTAGAAACTATATACCAGACCTCCTACTGAGTGCATCTGCAACAACGTTCCCCTTCCATGGATTATTGACTACCTCGATGTCATAGTCTTGGAGGAACTCAAGCCAACATCATTGTCATAGGTTCTAGTCCTTCTTGGATAAGATATACCTGAGACTCTTGTGATCAGAGTACACAGTAAAACATTCCCCTATCAGATAGTGTTGCCACATCTTCAAAGAGAAGACCACTACTGCTAACTCTCGGTCATCGGTAGTGAAGTTCTGCTCATGTGGTCATAGTTTTCGGGAACCATAAGAGATCATTGCTCTCTCCTACATCATTAAAAATATGATTCTGGTCCCTGATGCGTCACAGTATACTACGTACCCTACACCTTCCTCTGGAAGCCTCAAGATGGGGGTACTAGTTTGCCTCTGCCACATCTCGTGAAAGATCTTCTGGAATCTCTCTAACCAGACAAATGATTTCCCCTTCTTCGTCAAGGTTGATAGTGGTGCTGCAACTCTATATAAATTTCGAACAAATCTCCGGTAGTAACCAGACAATCCCAGGAAACACCATACTTAAATCACACTTCTGGGTGGATCCCAAGAAAGTACCGCCTAAATATTCAATGGATCCACTGCAACTCCATCCTCTGAGATGACATGTCTAAGAAAGTGAACCTCTCGGATCCAAAACTGGAACTTTGAGAGCATACCCTAAAGTTGGTGCTCTTGGAGTGTGTCCAGTACTAACCGCAAATGGTAGGCATTCTCCTCCTCAGAAGTCAAGTATATCAGAATGACATTGATAAGACTGCGAAAAAGAGATCAAGGTATGGCTGAAATATCCTGTTCATGATTCCCATGAACATTACTGGAGTGTTGGTTATGCCAAATGGAATAACCATGAACTCTGAGTGGCCATACCTACATCTGAATGCTGTCTTCTTCACATCCTTATCTTGAACACTGAGCTAGTGATAGCCTATTCTGGGGTCTATCATTGAAAACCATTGTGATCCCCTCAGCTAATCAAAGTGGTTGTCAATCCTCTGTAGTGGGTTCTTCACGGTCTCCTGGTTCAGGTATCGATAGTCAAAACAAAGCCTCAAGCTCCCATCTGCCTTTTTGGTGAATAGAATCGGGGCTGCCTAAGAAGAAACACTTGGCTAAAAGAATCCCTCCCCATGAAAGTACTCCTATTTTCCCCGCAACTCATTAAGCTCTGCGGGAGCCATCCGATATGTTGGGGTAGAAATCAGTGTCGTCCCGGGGTATAAGTCAATGTAAAAGTCCACCTCTCTGTGAGAAGGTAAACCTGGGACATCATTTGGGAAAAAATCTATGTATTGGTCCAAATCTACAGGATAACTCAGACTCTCCACATCATCATCTCCGAGGGTAAGGATAGCCAGCAAATTAGGGATCGGATGCACTCTACTCCGACAAAGTCCATTATGTGCTGTAAAGGCTCCCTTCTCACCGGTGAAGGTAAACCTGGTCCCATCTTTGCAGACCCACCACACTTTTCACCAAATACAGTCAATCTGAGCATGGAATGTAGATGACCATTCCATACCAAAGATGACATCATAAGGCCTTGGCGCCGCTACTAAGAGATCCTATATGATGATCTCAACACATAGAGTATGCTCACACTACTGGCACCAGTGCATAATCGTCGAATCTGCTCCTGTTGGAGTCTTTAGACGTAAGGATCGAACCAGTGGATCCATCAGATTCTCCGAGCCCCGAACGAGGGATGTGGAAATAAATGAATGAATGGAACATGTGTCTACAAGTAATGTAGCTAAGGTTTAATAGACACAAAAGGTACCTCGTATCATCTCTAGAATATCGTGGTCACAGGCCTCAGCTGCCTGGAGCTGAGCTCTCCCCTATCCACCTACTCCCTATGGTCGAGTTGGACCGCCTGGTGGTGGTGGCGGTAATATCTCAAATCATCGACCACAGTCAGCTACATGACGAGATCCTCTGCCACGTTCGCCTTCTCCCGATAGACCACCTCGATCAAACCTATATCTTTGCCTATGCATTCCTTATATGGTATGTTGATCACAAAATGGTGGGTCGGATAAGCACGAGCCATGTGACCCTACCCGCAGCATGAGTGACACTGCACACACCTAGTATGACTATCTCTGCTTCTGGTGCCCGCACAACTGACTCTAAATCATACTGTCATCCACCTGTAGATCTGATCCTCTTGGACCTCTGTGAAATCTTTCTGCTGCCAGCTGCAGAAGACTCCACTACGTGATGACTGGTAGTGGTTCTCGCTGCTATTGTCTGCTAATCAAGGAAAAACTATACCTAGAGGGCTCTCTCTAACACCCCTTCCTGCATCGATATACTATGTGAGATCACCTAAGCCCTGATATCCTTCCTCAGTCCCTGTTCGATGGTTCATGCCCTGAAAAATGGGTCCCACACCATATCTGTGTAGTAGCGTGAGAGGTAAGTGAACATCACTGAGTACTGAGGTACAATCACTTTTCCCTACTAAAAATGATGTAGCTTTTGTATACGCACTGCGCGCATAGTCGCTGGAAAAAAATCCACCTGAAACAGGCAATCCAAGTCTGCCCAGAGAAGTGTCAACTCGTCGTTGACTTGGAGCATCATGCTCCACCATCTGCCCGTTGCTTCCTATAGAATGTTGGTAGCAAGTATCACCATGACAGTTGTTGGTGTCCCTACGAGTCGGAAGACACTCACCGTTGCCTCCAACCAATCCTCATCCTCTTGTGGTTCCATCTCTCCCCTTAACCTGGGTGGCCTTTGGAATTGGAACTCATGCAATGCGCTCAAGAAGCATGCACCGTCTGCTACTGGGGTTGGTGGAATCGGTGGTCCCACAGGGAAAGGTACCACTGGTGCCTCTGTTGGAAAAGGGCCCTACACCGAGGTCTCTTTTCATGGGGGGATATCAATGTTTACAACTCTTGGAACACTATCCGACAATCTTTTCTGAGGTATTTTGAAAAGAAACAGGTGCGCTACGATAAAGAAAATACACCTTGTGAGCTGACCTAGGGAGCTGACATAGAGAAAGCTTTTGAAAACACACACGCAATCAGTTTTTTCATGCACTAAGTCGGAAATTAGAAGTCAGGGTCTTGGTGTATGGATATGTCAGCTGCCAAAACAACACTGGACACCAAGAACTGAAAACCACAATCACTAAAATTAACACGATTTATTGGCTGAAAATATCAGAGTCCTATGTTCTGCGGTAGAACCGACTCATCTGATACCAATTTCTCACGACCCATCCCCCGAGGCCTGTGGCATGACTACCCAAAGAATTCCTTCCTTAGGCCACGGGCTGGAGACTAGAACTAAGGTGTAATTCCCTAAAACAGGGAATGAATTACCATTATAACCTGTAAACACACACACAAGAAAGCACACAACTGGATGAAACACCAAGTAAACTATATATCAAAAGAGTGCTGAAAGTAAAAGGTTCTAGAATACAAGCCCAACTAGAATGTACAAGGAAATTGAAGTACAAGTAAAAATTAGTAAAAAAAGAAAACAGCTACTGGGCCATCCTCTGAGGTTCCTACATGAAGGGATGGTATAGATCACCTACTAAACACTATACATCCATCCGTCTCCTGTAGGTACTAACATGCCGTATTGGCCACCTTCGGGTACTATCCAGCGCTAGTACTCTCGGTCTCTGTCAGCGTTGTCCGTTGTCTGTTTCCAACACAATGATGTGCGGGTATAGCACGTTCAGGGGTGAGTATAATGATACTTAGAAACGGACCCTGAGAACCTCAAGGTCTCACAAAATCCAACAAGTATAAACCATAAATTATGAAAGAAAAATATAACCTTACATAGTTTTATGCCCATTCATATACCTAAGTTATCAAGTGATCCATCTAAATCATGAAGAAAACACAAAAAAATTGATTCATCTCTACCATGATTTTATTCTAGGGGTAGTATCAAGTAACATCCACAGTCACATTGTTGAAACCTCGGCTACTGGATAAATCCTCCTCTATTGAGTATAGTGGGCCTACTGTGACACCAAGCGCACTTCTCACTATCCTTGGACTGCTGAGGTACTCCTCCTGTTGAGTACCAGGGATCTGCCGCATCACCAAGTGTGCTCCCCACCGTGGGTCTGCTGCGTCACCAAGCATGCTACCCCTCATAGCCTACTGAGGTAATCCTCCATTCGAGTACAGTTGGATTGGCGCAAAACCAGAGTGCTCTCCACTGGGCAAATAGAGTCACTCCAAGTCACAACGGTCAGTAGAAGTCAGGTCTCAGCCAGCTACTAGGTATCCTCACTATGCTCATTTTTCTCTGGGAGATTCTGCTACAGAAGATGTTGGTCGATACTCCAACTATCACGAAGTCCCACAAAAAAGTACCTCAAAGGTCTGCCATGTCATAGGTGTCTCAACACAACAGACGGCGCATCAAACGGATGCCCGATCTGTGAGTTATTAGCCTTTTAGTCCCTGGGGCTCGGTTGGATTCGTGCACGATCCAACCTAACAATATCTCAAATATACCCCAAACTCTAGTGGGGGTATACTATATGAGATATTCAGGCTCCAAGATATCCATCAACACTGACGGTTCATCAAAGGAACATCTGGTGCAAATGATATGGCAAAAGGATTGTAAATGGGGCGTAGTGGGCTTGGGTCTGGTCCGACCCAGTCGGACCGGCCCGACCCAACCTCTCCTGGGCCGACCCAGTTCGGGTTGACCCGGCCTGACCCATTGGGTCGCCTAGATTGTTGGGTTCATCCCAGATCACTGGGCCCAGACTAGCAGGATGCGAGGGGCCATGAAGAGCCATGAGGGCATGGACCGGCTGTCAGGGCAGGGACAGGTTGTGGGGGCGTGAAGCGACCATGAGGGCGTGGACCGACTGTGAGGTCATAGACCAGTCGTGGGTCGGCGTGAGGTAAGTTCAGCCCAGAGGGCAGTGAGTGGATGGCTCAGGACGGAGAGCGTTGCAAGGGTGGTTGAGCCCAGGGCGTGGGGCCGGTTCGGCCTAGAGGGCTGTGGGGGAGCGGCCCAGGGCGGCTCGGACCGGGGGGCCAGGGTGCCACGGTCGGGGTCGGAACGGAATGAAGGGGTAAAATTAGGGCCAGTTTGACCGGGAGGCTGGAGCCGTAGGGGCGGCGCGGCCGGTGGATGGTGCGGCCAGTGCGACTCGTCCGGGAGGTCGTGGTGGTGCGACAAGGGCGAACGGGGTGTGGTTTGGTCCGGTAGCGGTGCGGCTCGGGTCCGGTTCACCCCGCGACAGCACAAGGAGCCACGGGGGCACCACGGGTCATGGAGTCCAGGAGTGGTGGCATGATTGCCTTCATCACCTTCGTCGCCTTCCTCCGTTATAAAGATAACTAAAAATCAACACAAGGGTTGTGGTGAGGATGGGCCATGTTAGATTGCCCCCCACACTCCGCATTAGAGCGGTAGAAAGAGGTTCGCCAGAACGAATCACATCAAACCCTCCCACAAATAATCTTCCAAAACCACAAATGAAAAGGTATGGGGTGCATGGAAACTGATAAAAAAATAGCCTTAAACCCCTACATTGGGTAGATACATCGACGAAGTCGTGGGGGAAGAAGAAGAATCGTTGGGAAAAAAGACGGATGTCGGTGTCATCGGTATTTTTTTCAATTTTCGGCTTATGTGTCGGTTCGACATAGTAGAATACGCCCTATTCCGGAGTAAATCTCGAGAAAGAAGGTCGATGTGGGGGTCGGAGTTATTCCCCCAGAGCTGTGTTCTTCGTTGGGAAGCACATTCCTCATTAGAGAACGTGTTTTTCATTGGATAGGAAATTCCTCCATGTGTTGGGTCTCGTGTCACTTTACAAGCATTTTGTATCTTGGTGAATCTGTCCCAAAGCCTCCTCCAAAGATCCATATATATAAGAGAGTGGGGTAGGTAGGTAATGATCATGGAATCTATGATGGTTCATTTATTAACAAGCTCCCTAAATACCAACTACGTTTTTACTTAATTTAAAATGGGGGCAAGCCAATTAACTAAGTTGGAACAATTAATGGTATGTGAGTTGTCAGAATTAATGTAGAGGATTTCAAGAGGATCCTCCACATTAATTATGGGGGTTAAGAGTTTATCTCAATTAAATGGGGGTTTAGTCCCAGGTGATCCCCACCACCATAGCTATAGCATCCCGTTTTTTTATAACATAAACTTTCATTTCATTACACGGAACTGAGGATCATTAAGGATTAGTGTCTTGGAAACAAGGAACATAATACATGAAAACAACATAAAAAATTATTCATAAACACTTGAAAGGCTTATCCTTAAGTTCATCCTAGGTTCATTACTTTATCTCATAACCTGGGGACATACATCAAAAGAAAGTGTTAGTAGAAGGCCCAGTAAGGGAAACAAGAGAAACATTTTACATGTGAACTAGAGATACTTAAATAATGTCTTGAATAGAACTTAAAGGAATGAAAACGAAACCATGAAGCATATCATAATAAAAATAACATTTTTCATAACTTGAATATGTGGCTACAACATTTAATATTGAAAATCGTTTCGTTTCACAAAGGTCCATCCCCAAGGTGTCGTTAAAAATTACCAAGGTTATTCACCAAGGCGTCGTTAAAAATGGTCATCTCTAGAGATTAAGTCTTTACCAAATGAATTGGAGCACTATCTGGGCGCACCCTTGACATGTCTTTATTATCATGTGAGACACATATATCATCATCAATCATTTCATAAAAAACCCATAGAGCATAAAATAAATGGGTTTCATTTCGTAATCCTAACATTTTAAAATCTGCTTTAAAGACATGACTTTATGTCACTTTAAACCCACGGAAAGGGAAAGCGGGTTTCATGTATGTAAATCCCAGAAATTAAAATAGAACATTTTTATATATATTTTAATACCCCTATATAAATAAGATCTTTTAGTATTCACTTTATAACAAAAAATCATTTTTAGAAAAGAGAGAGATGCATTTTGAGACGAAAATTCTGCAGCATAACGGCTATGTTTCGGGGTTTTAGAAAACATTGAAAAGAGAGGGGACATGGGTAAAACATTCATAAATGACCCATAAAATAGTATTGGGACATAATAATAAGTATATATGAACATGGTAATGATATTTGAAAGATATACCATATGAAATGAAAAACATGGAAGTGAGACAAAAATAAGATTTCTCTTATGAAAATTCGGCAGCCTAACGACGTCACTTAAACTTTAATAAAAAAAAGATTTGAAAAGATAAAATAGGGTATCTCATTTTATGATAATAAGATATCAGTAAGATATATATATATATCATACCCAACATAATAAAAAGGAACTTGAAATACTTGACATGAAAATCGAACTTGAAAAAAATCAGAAGGGTGAAAGAATCCCTTAAAAATTCGGCAGCCTACCGGCGTCACTTAAACTTTCATAAAACGAAATGATGAGAGTAAGAAGGGATCTCTAATCATATAAACATTAAAATGGAAGTAATAGAAATATAAAATAACATCCTATTACATAAGAACATGGAGAATAAAGGGAATGACATAAAAGAGATTACATGAAAAGAAAGAGAGGTCGGATCCCTTACCTTAAAACGTAACTCTTAAAACTCAAAGGTTTGGACTTTGAGGGCCTGGGGGCACCTTCGGAGGACTCCTTGGGAGGTAAGGAGACCAGAAATTTGTTGGGGGAGAGTTGGGAGTGAAAACTATAGGAGGAAAGGGTGGGTATTTGTAGGGAATGTGAGGGGACAAGGCATTAATGGCCAAGGGAAACTCACAAGTGCTTTTCTCAAAACCATGTGCTCTCCCTTGGCATTTACCATGGAGTTAGGCCACATGGGGCCCCAAAGACAATAATTCATCTCCCTTGGCCAGCCAAACCTTAAAATATCTCATGAAATCATCATGAAACAGTTATGATGTCATTAAACATACTGAAACCCTAAAACTGTATTTTTACTATTAAGTGAAAATACAACTTTCTCAGAAAAATCCCAAAATTTCACATTAAACAAATATCAATGCACTGATTTCAAAAATAAACTCCATTTTATAGAAATAATTTTCTAAATATTTTTAAATTTAATTTTTAAATAAATACACTATTCACCGAAAATTGATTTTTTCTGAAAAATCCCCAAAAATTATCATAACATAATATCGATGCTCTGGGTTCAAAAATAAAGTCCATTTTATAAAAATAATTTTATAATTTTTTTTAATTAAATTTTTAATTAAAATACACTATTCACCTGAAAAAAAAAATACTTGACTAATAATTTTTGAAACCGTTATTTACCCATTTTATTGAATCTCATTACTTAATCAAGGTGTCTAAATTATATTAAAACTTTCATTGAGTTAAATTACTAATCCATTTGGTCACATTACTAATCTTAAGCGTAAAATCACTATTCATAATTTACTATTCATCAAAAATTAGGTTGATCTTATTAGACTACAAATTCCATACATAACACTTCTGTAGAAGACCATTTTTTGAAAATAATTACACATCATTAATTATTTAGGGTTTACATAAATATTTTAAAATATCCCTTTTTCAGAATTCATCAACACAATATATCCTAAAATTATCTGAACAATTGAAATTTCACAAACATCACTAATGGAAGAAATCTCAATTCAATCATCCCAAAGGATTACACAAAGATGCTAGGGTCTCTTCATATAGCCCCTTATAACACCGGTATATGAACTAAGTGTAAGGTGTGAAATGGTGAGAGAATCTGAAGGAGGCTCAGATAACATTGCCCTAGTAGTAATCTCTACTAACTTGAACTTCTCTCGTAGGTGTTTCCGTTCAAGCTTGACACGTTGGAGTTCAGCTTTGGCTTGGTCCAAAGAGAATCCCAAATATGCCACCTCCTTCCCACGCTCTGATAAGTGGGCTTCATAAGGTTCAAGTCTACTGGATGAAGCCATCGACTCCTCTTTCTGCATTAACCATTAACATCTTATTAAATCATTAAGAGTATGTTAATATACTACTCAAAAAGATTTGGTCGTTACATTCTCCTCCCCTTAAGAAATCTCATCCCCGAAATTTATACTTGAAGCCTAGTCGAAAAGGTGAGGGTACTTTTTCTTCATTGTTTCCTCAGGCTCCCAAGTCACTTCCTCATATTTATGATTCCTCCATAACACATTCACAAGGTGGGTAGTCTTGTTTCGTAGAACCTTGTCTCTACGGTCCAAGATCTCCACTGGCTGCTCCTTATAAGAGAGGTCATGTTCCAGTTGTACCACCTCTGGGTTCAGTACATGCAAAGGGTCGGGTATGAACCTCCTCAAGAGAGATACATGGAAGACATTGTGAACTTGAGCTAGGTTCGGTGGAAGTTCTAGATGATAGGCCACTGCTCCTATGCGATCAAGAATTTCATAGGGGCCAATGTACCTAGGGCTGAGCTTCCCTTTCTTCCCAAACCACATGACTCTCTTCCAAGGAGAAATTCGGAGGAATACTTTGTCACCAACACCAAACTCCAAGTCCCTTCGACGATTGTCAGCATAGCTCTTCTGCCGACTATGAGCATCCTTTATGTGTTGTTGGATGGAATGAACCTGTTCTGTCATCTCTTGCACAAGATCAGGCCCAAGAAGCTTTCTCTGAGCAGTTTCATCCCAACAAGTAGGAGTTCTACATCGCTTTCCATACAGATCTTCATAGGGTGCCATCTGAATACTCGAATGAAATTTGTTGTTATTGGAGAACTCAACTAATGGGAGGTGTTGATCCCATCCACCTTTAAATTCCATTGAGCATAATCTCATCATGTCTTCGAGTGTCTGAATAGTCCTTTCAGATTGGCCATCAGTTTGAGGTGATAGGTCGTACTAAAATTCAATTCAGTATTCAGAGCATGTTGAAGACTTCTCCAGAATTTTGATGTGAATCTTGGGTCACGATCAGAAATGATGGATAGTGGTACCCCATGCAGCCTTACCACTTCCTTCACGTATTTCTTGGCAAGCTGATCCAGAGAGAAATCTTCCCGAATAGAGATAAAATGGGCTGTCTTGGTGAGACGGTCCACAATAACCCATATCGCATTTTTTCCTTTGGATGTTTTTCGGAGACCAGTTACAAAGTCCATAGTGATATTATCCCACTTCCGTAATGGTATGGGTAGCGGTTGTAATACCCCCTTAAGAAGTTGTCGTTCTGCATTTACTTGCTGACACACCAGGCACCTTGTAGTGTAATCAGCAATCTCCCTCTTCATGTTATCCCACCAATAATGATCACGAAGGTCTCTATACATCCTAGTGCTTCCCGGATGTATATAGAAAGTAGAGTTATGAGGTTCATCCATCTGTTCTTTCTTTATCTCCGGAAAAGATGTACCACATAGTCTTGTACGAAATTTCAATACACCTTCATGATCAATATTGAAATCAGGGAACTTACCATCTTTTATAGCCTCCAACTTCTCCTGCAGCAAAGGATCTTATTTTTGAGCCTTCTTGATCTTCTCTAGTAATGAAGGTTGAGAAATCATTTGGGATAGGGTTGATGATGTCCCTTTCCTTATAATTCCCATGTCTAGTTTTACTAGATCTTTAATCAAGAGATCTCCTAGGATCCTCATTGTTGCCAGAAAAACAGGGTCTTTCCTGCTTAACGCATCCGCGACATTATTTTCTCTTCTAGGGTGATAATGAATTGAACAATCATAGTCTTTAATAAGCTCAAACAATCTCCTTTGTCTCATGGTCAATTCTTTCTGCGTGAAAATATACTTTTGACTTTGGTGGTCAGTGTATATATCACATTTCTCCCCATAAAGATAGTGTCTCCATATCTTTAGAGAAAAAAAAAACTGCCGCCAACTCTAGATCATGCGTAGGATAATTCTGCTCATGAATCTTCAACTGCCGAGATGCATAAGAAATTACCTTGTCATTTTGCATGAGGACTCACCCAAGCCCTTTCAGAGATGCATCACTAAAAATAACGAATCCTTCTCCGATAGAGGGTAGTGTTAACATAGGTGCAGTAACCAATCTCTTCTTCAACTCTTGGAAACTTTCCTCGCATTCCTTTGTCCAGATGAACTTAACCCCTTTTTGAATCAACTTGGTTAGTGGATTAGAGAGCCGTGATATTTTTTTCACAAACCACCTATAATATCCCGCTAAACCAAGGAAACTAAAAATCTCAGTTACTGTTGTGGGTTGACGCCACTCCTCCACAACCATTGTCTTTGCAGGGTCAACAGAGATTCCTTCATTGGTTACGATGTGCCCCAAGAAAACCACATGTTGTAACCAAAACTCACACTTGCTGAAATTTCCAAATAGCCTCTCCTTCCGTAGAGTTTTCAAAATAACCCTCAGATGATCTTCATGCTCCTCACGACTTTTTGAATATATCAAAATATCATCAATAAAAACTCTACAAAGTTATCAAGGTAGTCTCTAATGAATCTATTCATCAAATCCATGAAAATAGCAGGAGCATTAGTCAATCCGAAGGCCATAACAGTAAACTCATAATGCCCATATCTTGATCGGAAGGCAGTCTTTGGAATATCTTTCTTTTTCTCCCTTAGTTGTTGATAACCAGATCGAAGGTCAATCTAAGAGAAGAATTGATCCCCACGAAGTTGGTCAAATAAATCATCAATTCTTGGAAGATGGTATCTATTCTTCACTGTGATCCCGTTCAGTTCTCTATAATCAATGCATAACTGCATTGATCCATCCTTCTTCTTCACAAAGAGAACTAGTGCTCCCCAAGGAGACACACTCGGTCGGATAAACCCCTTCTCCAACAAGTTGTGGAGTTGTTTGTTTAACTCTTCTAGCTCCACATTTTCCATTCTATACCGGGTTTTTGATATTGGTTGTGATCCAGGTACGAGTTCAATGGAGAACTCTACCTCTCTTTCTGGGGGGAGGTCCAGGTAACTCCTCAGAAAATACATCCATGTATTCATGATCAATCGGAACATCTTCAATTTGTATGCTCCCTTTTCCTTCTTCATCATCACCGATTAACTCTATAAACCAATCTATAGGAGGTGCTTCTAGATAGGGATATGTTGGGGATATCTATCCTTAGAAGAAAAATGTAGGTTGTTTATTCAAGACTACTGAGATTTCCTTACTTCTGCATTTGATCTTAGCATTATACTTTGAGAGCCGGTCCATCACTAGTATAATGTCGAATTCCATCATGGGAATGACTACTAAATTTGTGATAAGATTGTGCTCACTAAAGTAAACACTAGAGTCTTTAAACACTGTTGATGCATGGATAATCCCACTTGGAGTCTTGACTGACAACTCTACCTTATGCAATTCCGGGATTGATTCTATATTCCTTGAAAACTTGGAAGAAATAAAGGAATGCGTAGAACCAGAATCAAACAATGTAGTTTCTAGTTTTGAGAGGACAACAAGAGTACCTGCTACCACGTCATTCGGAGCTTCAACTTCAGTTATTGTGATAGAAAAAGAGCGACCTTGCTCCCTTGGACTTTTCTGAGGATGATGGTGATTCCCCCCCACTGCCCTTGGATTTGGATAGAGATTAGCATAGTGCCCAAGCTGTCCACACTTGAAGCATTGGACTTCGGGTAATGCTAGAACCATCTTTCCTCTGTCGTTAGTGTTGGGGAATTGAGGTTTCTCCTCACTACGACAATTCCAAGAAATATGGCCTCCTCTTCCACACTTGTAGCACTTGCCACTTCTGTTCAAGCAGTTCCCCATATGGTTCTTCCCACATTTATTGCATTTGGTAAGTTGCATTTGCTTCCCACCTCTTCCCTGGTCAAAAGTATTCCCTAAACTGGGCTCCAAAGATCTCTTCTTTTCATTTGATTTATGAGACCACTGCATCTCACCAAAGTCCAGCTCGACTTTCATTGAACTCCACACGATCTCCTCATAGCTATCGTAGTCCCGGTGGGCGAAATTCTTCCGCAGATGAGGTCTCAGGCCACCGAAAAATCTATCAACCTTCCCACTTGGATCCATGAAAAAGCTAGAGGTATATCGTGAAAGTCGGGTGAAGATCATCTCATATCTTCTGACAGATTTGTTCTCCTTCTGCTTCAGCTCTAGAAACACTTTCTCCATTCTCGTTCTCATGAAATGAGGGAAATACTTGTTAATGAATGTTCCCTGTAATTCTTCCCACTCAATAGCTTCCATCTCTCCTCTAGGCTTTTTGTTTTTGACCAGACACCACTACTAGTCAGCTTCTCCCTCTAGGCGATAAACAGTAAGGGTGACTTTTTCTTGTACCAAACAAAGGAGTACAGAAAAGATCTTTTCAATAGTGCTTTTCCATTGTTCCGCAACCAAAAGGTCAGTAGATCCACTGAAAGATGGTGGTCGGTGTCGCATGAAGGAATCAACAGAATGTTGTTCCCTTCATGGTGAGGTCAGCCTCTCAACTTGATTCAAGTTATTACTCATAACTTGAGTCAGTTGGTTCATCATTTGCATGAATGTTTCCATTCCGGCTTCCATCGGAGGGCCGTCAGCACATGGTGCATTGCGGTCACCATCGGCATGGTTTCTCCTATTGCCCGCCATTTTCTAAAATAATAAAACCTTAGTAAGAAACTTATTTCATTTATCAATCTTTTAACTAAGACTTCATTCTTATACAATTACACTTCTCTATAATTCCTTCATAATGATTCATAAAAAGCTTGTTATTAACCAAACATATCCCCCGGGAGTGTCTTTACGAAGAGTGCAGCAAGGCCTATTATCGCGCACCAGTTCTCGTTCGAGTCTAGCTCAAAGCGGTGTTTTCGGGTTTTACCCCTATGTACATTTGTGGCAGAGCCGCCTCTACCTACTCGTATCCAGACAGGGATGTATTTGTTTGATAAACCACTTACTCAATACTTACCAAAATACCAGGAAGTTTTCCTATATTTAAACTTTTCTATAGGGTTCTTCCTAAAGTTTTTATATCCTAATTTTCACAAATAACTAAACCATCCTTTGACACCAACTATATCATCCCGTCTTTTTATAACATAAACTTTCATTTCATTATACGGAACTGAGGATCTTTAAGGTTTAGTGTCTTGGAAACAAGTAACATAATACATGAAAACAACATAAAACATTCTTCTTAAACACTTGAAAGGCTTCTCCTTATGTTCATCCTAGGTTCATTACTGCATCTGATAACCTGAGGACATACATCAAAAGAAAGGGTGAGCAGAAAGCCTAGTAAGGGAAAAAAGAGAAACATTTTACATGTGAACTAGAGATACTTCAATAAGGTCGTGAAAAGAACTTAAAGGCATGAAAATGAAACCATGAAGCATATCATAATAAAAATAACATTTTTCATAACTTGAAGATGTGGCTACAACATTTAATATTGAAAATCGTTTCGTTTCACCAAGGTCCATCCCCATGGTGTCGTTAAAAATTACCAAGGTTATTCACCAAGGCGTCGTTAAAAATGGTCATCTCAAGAGATTAAGTCTTTACCCAATGCATTGGAGCGCTATCTGGGTGCACCCTTGACATGTATTTATTATCATGTGAGCCACATATATCATCATCAATCATTTCATAAACAACCCATATAGCATAAAAGAAATGGGTTTCATTTCGTAATCATAACGTTTTAAAAACTGCTTTAAAGACACGATCTTTATGTCACTTTAAACCCACAGAAAGGGAAATCAGGTTTCATGTATGTAAATCCCAGAATTTAAAATAGAAAATTTTGATATATATGTGAATACCCCTGTAGAAATAAGAGCTTTGAGTATTAAATTTATAACAAAAAATAATTTTGAGAAAAGAGAGAGAGGCATTTTGAGACGAAAATTCTGCAGCATAACGGCTATGTTTCGGGGTTTTAGAAAACAATGAAAAGAGAGGGGACATGGGTAAAACATCCATAAATGACCCATAAAACAGTATAGGGACAGAATAATAAGGATATATGAACATGGTAATAAAATTTTAAAGATATACCATATGAAATGAAAAACATGGAAGTGAGACAAAAATAAGATTTCTCTTATGAAAATTCGGCAGCCTAACAGCGTCACTTAAACATTAATAAAAAATGATTTGACAAGATCAAATAGGGTCTCTCATAATATGATCATAAAGGATCAGTATGATAGATATAGAGATCATACACTAACATAATAAAAAGGAACATGAAAGACTTGACACGAAAATCAAACTTGAAAAAAATGAGAAGGGTGAAAGAATCCCTTAAAAATTCGGCAGCCTACCAGCGTCACTTAAACTTTCATAAAACGAAATGTTGAGAGTAAGAGGGGATCACTCATCATATAAAAATTAAAAGGGAAGTAAGAGGAATATAAAATAACATCCTATCACATAAGAACATGGAGCATAAAGGGAATGACATAAAAGAGATTACATGAAAAGAAAGAGAGGTCGGATCCCTTACCTTAAAACATAACTCTTAAAACTCAAAGGATTGGACCTTGAGGGCTTGGAAGCACCTTGGGAGGACTCCTTGAGAGGTAAGGAGACCAGAAATTTGTTGGGGGAGTGTTGGGAGTGAAAACTAAAGGAGGAAAGGGTGGGTATTTATAGGGAAAGTGAGGGGACAAGGCATTAATGGCCAAGGGACACGTCACAAGTGCTTTTCTCAAAACCAGGTGCTCTCCCTTAGCATTTACCATGGTTTAGGCCACATGGGTCCCCCAAAACAATAATTAATCTCCCTTTTCCGGCCAACCCTTAAAATATCTCATGACATCATCATGACACAGTTATGATGTCATTAAACATTCTGAAACCCTAAAACTGTATTTTTACTATTCACTGAAAATTCAACTTTCTCAGAAAAATACCAAAATTTCACATTATCCAAATCTCAATGCCCTGATTTCAAAAATGAACTCCATTTTATAAAAATAATTTTCTAAATATTTTTAATTTTATTTTTAAATAAATACACTATTCACAAGAAAATTCATTTTTTTCAGAAAAATCCCCAAAAATTACCATAACATAATATCGATGCTCTGAGTAAAAAAATAAAGTCCATTTTATAAAAACAATTTTATAATTATTTTTAATTAAATTTTTAATTAACAAACACTATTCACCCGAAAAAACTAATACTTGACTAATAATTAATGAAATCGTTATTTACCCATTTTATTGAATCTCATTACTTAATCAAGGTGTCTAAATTATATTAAAACTTTCTTTGAGTAAAATTAATAATCCATTTGGTCACATTACTAATCTTAAGCGTAAAATCACTATTCATAATTTACTATTTATCAAAAATTAAGTTGATCTTATTAGACTCCAAATTCCATACTGAACACTTCTGTAGAAGACTATTTTTTGGAAATAATTACACATCATTAATTATTTAGTGTTTACACAAATATTTTAAAATATCTCTTTTTCAAAATTCATCAACAAAATATATCCTAAAATTATCCGAACAATTGAAATTTCACAAAAATCACTAAATGAAGAAATCTCAATTCAATCATCCCAAAGGATTACACAAAGAAGCTACGGTCTCGTCACATAGCCCCTTATAACACCGGCATATGAACTAAGTGTAAGGTGTGCTATGGTGAGAGAATCTGAGGGAGGCTCAGATAACATTTCCCTAGTAGTAATATTTACTATCTTGAACTTCTCCCATAGGCGTTTCTGTTCAAGCTTGACACGTTGGAGTTCGTCTTGGGCTTGGTCCAAAGTGAAGCCCAAATATGCCACCTCCTTCCCAAGCTCTGATAAGTGGGCTTCATAAGGTTCGAGTCTACTGGATGAAGCCATCGACTCCTATTTCTGCGTTAACCATTAACATCTTATTAAATCATTAAGAGTAAGTTAAAATACTACTCAAAAAGATTGGGTCGTTACATACTTCCCCCCTTAAGAAATTTTATCCCCGAAATTTATACTTGAGGCCTAGTCGAAAAGGTTAGGGTACTTTTGCTTCATTGTTTCCTCAGGCTCCCAAGTCGCTTCTTCATATTTATGATTCCTACACAACACTTTCACAAGGTGGGTAGTCTTGTATCATAGAACCTTGTCTCTACGGTCCAAGATCTCCACTGGCTGCTCCTTATAAGAGAGGTCATGTTCCAGTTGTACCACCTCTAGGTTCAGTACATGCGAAGGGTCAGTTATGTACCTCAACAAGAGAGATACATGGAAGACATTTTGAACATGAGCTAGGTTCGGTGGAAGTGCTAGAAGATAGGACACTGCTCCTATGCGATCAAGGATTTCATAGGGGAAAATGTACCTAGGGCTGAGCATCCCTTTCTTCCCAAACCACATGACTCTTTTCCAAGGAGAAATTCGGAAGAAGACTTTGTCACCAACACCAAACTCAAAGTCCCTTCGACGATTGTCAGCATAGTTCTTCTGCCGACTCTTAGCAGCCTTTATGTGTTGTTGGATGGCATGAACATGTTCTGTCATCTCTTGCACAAGATCAGTCCCAAGAAGCTTTCTCTCAGCAGTTTCATCCAAACAAGTAGGAGTTCTACATCGCTTTCCATACAGAGCTTCATAGGGTGCCATCTGAATACTCAAATGGAAGGTGTTATTATAGGAGAACTCAACTAATGGGAGGTGTTGATCCCATCCACCTTTAAATTCCATTGAGCATAATCTCATCATGTCTTCAAGTGTCTTAATAGTCCTTTCAGATTGGCCCTCAGTTTGAGGATGATAGGCCGTACAAAAATTTAATTCAGTTTTTAGAGGATGTTGAAGACTTCTCCAGAATTTTGATGTGAATCTTGGGTCACGATCAGACACAATGGATAGTGGTACCCCATGCAGCCTTACCACTTCCTTCACGTATATCATGGTAAGATAATCCAGAGAGAAATCTTCCTGAATATAGATAAAATGGGCTGTCTTGGTGAGACGGTCCACAATAACCCATATCACATTGTTTCCTTTGGATGTTTTTGGGAGACCAGTTACAATGTCCATAGTGATATTATCCTACTTCCATAATGGTATGGGTAGCGGTTGTAATAACCCCTTAAGAAGTTGTTGTTATGCTTTTACTTGCTGACACACCAGGCACCTTATAGTGTAATCAGCAATCTCCCTCTTCATGTTATCCCACCAATAATGATCACAATGGTCTCTATACATCTTAGTGCTTCCCGGATGTATAGAGAAAGTAGAGTTTTGAGCTTAATCCATCAGTTCTTTCTTTATCTCTAGAATAGATGGAACACATAGTCATGTACAAAATATCAATACACCTTCTTGATCAATATTGAAATCAGGGAACTTACCATCTTTTACAGCCTCCAACTTCTCCTGCAGCAAAGGATCTTCTTTTTGAGCCTTCTTGATCTTCTCTAGTAATGAAGGTTGAGAAATCATTTGGGATAGGGTTGATGATGTCCCTTTCCTTATAATTCCCAAGTCCAGTTTTACTAGATCTTTAATCAAGGGATCTCCTAGGATCCTCATTGTTGCCAGAACAATAGGGTATTTCCTACTTAACGCATCCGCGACTTTATTTTCTCTTCCAGGGTGATAATGAATTGAAAAATCATAGTCTTTAATGAGCTCCAACCATCTCCTTTGTCTCATGTTCAATTCTTTATGCGTGAAAATATACTTTAGACTTTGGTGGTCAGTGTATATGTCACATTTCTCCCCATAATGATAGTGTCTCCATATATTTAGAGCAAAAACAACTGCCGCCAGCTCTAGATCATGCGTAGGATAATTCTGCTCATGAATCTTCAACTGCCGAGATGCATAATCAATTACCTTTTCATTTTTCATGAGGACGCACACAAGCCCTTTTAGAGATGCATTGCTAAAAATAACAAATCCTTCTCCGAGAGAGGGTAGTGTTAACACAGGTCCAGTAACCAATCTCTTCTCCAACTCTTGGAAACATTCCGCGCATTCCTTTGTCCAGATGAACTTAACCCCTTTTCGAGTCAACTTGGTTAGTGGATTAGAGAGACGTGAAAAGTTTTTCACAAACCTATTATAATATCCCGCTAAACCAAAGAAACTACAAATCTCAGTTACTGTTGTGGGTTGAGGCCACTCCTCCACAACCATTGTCTTTGCAGGGTCAACCAAGATTCCTTCATTGGTTACGATGTGCCCCAAGAAAGCCACCTGTTGTAACCAAAACTCACACTTGCTAAACTTTCCAATGAGCCTCTCCTTCCGTAGAGTTTTCAAAATAACCCTCAGATGATCTTCATGCTCCTCACGACTTTTTGAATATATCAAAATATCATCAATAAAAACTACCACAAAGTTATCAAGGTAGTCTCTAAAGACTCTATTCATCAAATCCATGAAAATAGCAGGAGCATTATTCAAGCTAAAGGGCATAACAGTAAACTCATAATGCCCATATCTTGATCGGATGGCAGTCTTTGGAATATCTTCCTTCGTCACCCTTAGTTGATGATAACCAGATCGAAGGTCAATCTTAGAGAAGAATTGAGCCCCACGAATTTGGTCAAATAAATCATATATTCTTGGAAGAGGGTATCTGTTCTTCACTGTGATCTCATTCAGTTCTCTATAATCAATGAATAGTTGCATTGATCCATCCTTCTTCTTCACAAAGAGAACTGGTGCTCCCCAAGGAGACACACTCGGTCGGATAAACCCCTTCTCCAACAAGTCTTGGAGTTGTTTATTTATCCCTTCTAGCTCCACATTTGCCATTCTATACGGGGTTTTTGATATCGGTTGTGATACAGGTACGAGTTCAATGGAGAACTCTACCTCACATTCTGGGGGAGGTCCAGGTAACTCCTCAGGAAATAAATCCATGTATTCCTGAACAATCGGAACATATTCTATTTGTATGCTCCCTTTTCCTTCTTCATCATCACTGATTAAATCCATAAAGAAAGCTATAAGAGGTGCTTCTAGATAGGGATCAGTTCGGGATATCTCTCCTTGGAAGATAATTGTAGGTTGTTTATTCAAGACTTCTGAGATTTCCTTACTTCTGCATTTGATCTTAGCATTATACTTTGAGAGCCAGTCAATCCCCAGTATAACGTCGAATTCCAACATGGGAATGACTACTAGATTTGCGATAAGATTGTGCTCACTAAAGTAAACACCAGAGTCTCTAAACACTGTTGATGCATGGATAATCCCACTTGGAGTCTTGACTGACAACTCTACCTCAAGCAATTCCGAGATTGATTCTATATTCTTTTCAAACTTGGAAGAAATAAAGGAATGCGTAGAACCAGAATCAAACAAAGTGGTTGCTAGTTTTGAGAGTACAACAAGAGTACCTGCTACCACGTCATTCGGAGCTTCAACTTCAGTTATTGTGATAGCAAAAGCGCGACCTTGCTCCCCTGGCCTTTGCCGAAGTTGATGGTGATTCCCCCGCACTGACCTTGGATTTGGACAGAGATTAGCATAGTGCCCAAGCTGTCCACACTTGAAGAAAATGACTTTGGGTAATGCCAGAACCATCTTTCCTCTATCGTTGGTGTTGGGGATTTGAGGTTTCTCATCACTACGACAATTCTGAGAAAAATGGCCTCCTATTCCACACTTGTAGCACTTTCCACTTCCGTTCAAGCAGTTCCCCAGATGGTTCTTCCCACATTTATTGCATGTGGTAAGTTGCATTTTCTTCCCACCTCTTCCATGGTCAAAAGTCTTCCCTAAACTGGGATCCAAAGATCTCTTCTTTTCATTTGATTTATGAGACCACTGCGTCTCACTAAACTCCAGCTCGACTTTCATTGCACTTCGCACGATCTCCTCATAGCTATCGTAGTCCCGATTGGCTAAATTCTTCCACAGATGAGGTCTCAGCCCACCGAAAAATTTATCAACCTTCCCACTTGGATCCATGACAAAGCTAGATGTATATCGTGAATGTTAGGTGAAGTTCATCTCATAGATTCCGATAGATTCATTCTCTTTTTTCTTCAGCTCGAGAAACTATTTCTCTATTCTTGTTCTCATGAAACGAGGGAAATACTTGTTAAAGAATATTCCCCGGAATTCTTCCCACTCCATAGCTTCCATATCTCCTCTAGGCTTCGTGTTTTTGACCAGTGACCACCACTGGTCAGCTTTTCCCTCTAGGCGATAAACAGCAAGGGTTACTTTTTCTTGTTCTGAACAAAGGAGTACAGAAAAGATATTTTCAATGGAGCTTATCCATTGTTCTGCAACCAATGGGTCAGTAGATCCACTGAATGATGGTGGTCGTTAACGCATGAAGGACTCAACAGAATGTTGTTCCCTTCTTAGTGAGGTCGGCCTCTCAGCTTGATTCAAGTTATTACTCATAACTTGAGTGAGTTGGTTCTTCATTCTCAAGAATGTTTCCATTCCACCTTCCATCGGAGGGCCGTCAGCACATGGTGCATTGCAGTCACCAACGACACGGTTCCTCCTATTTCCCGCCATTTTTTAATAGAATAAAACCTTAGTATGAAACTTATTTCATTTATGAATCTTTTAACTAAGACTTCATTCTTAGAAAATCACACTTCTCTATAATTCCTTTATAATGATTCATAAAAAGCTTGTGATTAACCAATCATATCCCCCAGGAGTGTCGTAACCGAGAGTGCATCAAGGCCCGATATCGTGCACCAGTTCCTGTTCGAGTCTATCTCAAAGCGGTGTTTTCGGGTTTTACCCCTATGTACATATGTGCCAGAGCCGCCTCTACCTGCTCGTATCCAGACATTGATGTATTTGTTTGATAAACCACTTACTCAATATTTACCAAAATACCAGGATGATTTACCTTATTTAAACCTTCCTATACGGTTCTTCCTAAAGTTATTATATCCTAATTTCCACAAATAACTAAACCATCCTTTGATACCAACTATAGCATCCCGTCTTTTTATAACATAAACTTTCATTTCATTACACAGAACTGAGGATCTTTAAGGATTACTGTCTTGGAAACAAGGAACATAATACATGAAAACAACATAAAAAATTCTTCATAAACACTTGAAAGTCTTTCCCTTAAGTTCATCCTAGGTTCATTACTGCATCTCATAACCTGGCGACATACATCAAAAGAAAGGGTGAGCAGAAGGCCCAGTAAGGGAAACAAGAGAAACATTTTACATGTGAACTAGAGATACTTAAATAAGGTCGTGAAACCAACTTAAAGGCATAAAAATGAAACAATGAAGCATATCATAATAAAAATAACATTTTTCATAACTTGAAGATGTGTCTACAACATTTAATATTGAAAATCGATTCATTTCACCAAGGTCCATCCCCAAGGTGTCGTTAAAAATTACCAAGGTTATTCACCAAGGCGTCGTAAAAAATGGTCATCTCTAGAGATTAAGTCTTTCCCCAATGAATTGGAGCGCTATCCGGGTGCACCCTTTACATGTATTTATTATCATGTGAGCCACATATATCATTATCAATCATTTCATAAACAACCCATATAGCATAAAAGAAATGAGTTTCATTTCGTAATCATAACGTTTTAAAAACTGCTTTAAAGACATGATCTTTATGTCACTTTAAACCCATAGAAAGGGAAAGCGGGTTTCATGTATTTAAATCCCAGAATTTAAAATAGAAAATTTTGATATATATGTGAATACCCCAATAGAAATAAGAGCTTTTATTATTCTCTTTATAACAAAAACTAATTTTGAGAAAAGAGAGAGAGGCATTTTTAGACGAAAATTCTGCAGCATAACGGCTATGTTTCGGGGTTTTAGAAAACATTGAAAAGAGAGGGGACATGGGTAAAACATTCATAAATGACCCATAAAATAGTAGAGGGACAGAATAATAATGATATATGAACATGGTAATTAAATTTGAAAGATATACCATATGAAATGAAAAACATGGAAGTGAGACAAAAATAAGATTTCTCTTATGAAAATTCGGCAGCCTAACGGCGTCACTTAAAATTTAATAAAAAAAATATTTGACAAGATCAAATAGGGTCTCTCGTCATATGATCATAAGAGATCAGTATGATAGATATAGATATCATACCCCAAAATAATAAAAAGGAACTTCAATGACTTGACAAGAAAATCGAACTAGAAAAAAATGAGAAGGGTGAAAGAATCCCTTAAAAATTCGGCAGCCTACCAGCGTCACTTAAATATTCATAAAACGAAATGATGAGAGTAAGAGGGGGTCTCTCATTATATAAACATTTAAAGGGAAGTAAGAGGAATATAAAAGAACATTCTCTCACATATGAACATGGAGCATAACGGGAATGACATAAAAGAAATTACATGAAAAGAAAGAGAGGTCGGATCCCTTACCTTAAAACATATCTCTTAAAACTCAAAGGTTTGGACCTTGAGGGCTTGGGGGCACCTTGAGAGGAATCCTTGGGAGGTAAGGAGACCAGAACATTGTTGGGGGAGATTTGGGAGTGAAAACTAAAGGATGAAAGGGTGGGTATTTATAGGGAAAGTGAGGGGACAAGGCATTAATGGCCAAGGGACACCTCACAAGTGCTTTTCTCAAAACCATGTGCTCTCCCTTGTCATTTACCATGGAGTTAGGCCACACAGGGCCCCCAAAACAATAATTCATCTCCCTTGTCTGGAAAAACCTTAAAATATCTCATGACATCATCATGACACAGTTATGATTTCATTAAACATACCGAAACCCTAAATCTGTATTTTTACTATTCACTGAAAATTCAACTTTCTCAGAAAAATCCCAAAATTTCTCATTAACCAAATATCAATGCCCTGATTTCAAAAATGAACTCCATTTTTTAAAAATAATTTTCTAAATATTTTTAATTTTATTTTTAAATAAATACACGATTCACCGAAAATTCATTTTTTCTGAAAAATCCCCCAAAATTACCATAACATAATATCGATGCTCTGAGTTCAAAAATAAAGTCCATTTTATAAAAATAATTTTATTATTATTTTTAATTAAATTTTTAATTAAAAAAACTATTCAACCGAAAAAACTAACACTTGACTAATAATTTATGAAACCGTTATTTACCCATTTTATTGAATCTCATTACTTAATCAAGGTGTCTAAATTATATTAAAACTTTCTTTGAGATAAATTACTAATCCATTTTGTCACATTACTAATCTTAAGCATAAAATCACTATTCATAATTTACTATTCATCAAAAATTAAGTTGATCTTATTAGACTCCAAATTCCATACTGAACACTTTTGTAGAAAACCATTTTTTGAAAATAATTACACATCATTAATTATTTAGGGTTTACATAAATATTTTAAAATATCCCTTTTTCAAAATTCATTAATAAAATATATCCTAAAATTATCCGAACAATTGAAATTTCACAAACATCACTAAAGGAAGAAATATCAATTCATTCATCCCAAAGGATTACACAAAGAAGCTAGGGTCTCATCACATAGCCCCTTATAACACCGGCATATGACCTAAGTGTAAGGTGTGCTATGGTGAGATAATATGAGGGAGGCTCAGATAACATTTCCCTAGTAGTAATATCTACTAACTTGAACTTCTCCCGTAGGCATTTCCATTCAAGCTTGACACGCTGGAGTTTGGCTTGGGCTTGGTCCAAAGCGAAGTCCAAAGATGCCACATCCTTCCCAAGCTCTAATAACTGGGCTTCATAAGGATCGAGTCTACTGGATGAAGCCATCGACTCCTCTTTCTGCATTAACCATTAAAATCTTTTTAAATCATTAAGAGTAAGTTAATATACTACTCAAAAATATTGGGTTATTACAATAGCCTTCCATGGGTGGTTATGGTTTGGGAGGACCCCACCATCATAACCTCTCATGAGAGGTTATGGTCTGGTGGTCCCCACACCACAACTTCCTCATGGAGGTTTATTTCCAGTGGACCCCACGTCCCCACACCCACGTGGTTGTTGAAAATAAATTTAAAAATTTCCTACACTTTTTTTTATTCACACATGAAAAACCCAAAAACTGACTTTCACCCTCATCCAACTGCCATCGAGGTGAATGTTCTCTTAAGTGAATATCAGTGCTGCGAGTTCAAAGGTGCCCAAAGATTTCAATTCTTAGCACCGGTTCAAAATTTAGAGAAACCAGCTCACACGTTTACTGAATGTACCTGAAATTATGTTTAGAAATTCTTTCCGGGAACTCTACACCTCGTAATCACACACCGTCGATTTTTGCGGACTCATAAAATTCACATATATTTAAAAAAAATTACATGGATATTCCAGGACTTTACATTTTCTATCATATTATTTACATTATTTTTATATTTAATAAATAATGTTACAACAAATGAATTTTAGTTTTTGATTGATTGATTACAAAGCTCTTAAAGTTACCTGACTCTTGGTTTCTATTGTTATGCACTATGAAAACTGAAATTTATATCATTACTATTGAATTTTTTAAATAAATGAAGAATAATTATAGAAAAACATCAAATAAGATGAGGGATTAGATGGAAAACATTAGAATAACACAAATTAAATGATAATGAAGACAATCATATGTATTTAACAGATCATATTTCTCATCATGAAATCCATATTCACCTCACGAATATGAAATTAAAATAATTAATTGATGAACTGATGAGTTCATAGTGAAATAATAAACTTAGTACAGGAGAATACATATAATATGATTGATATATGGGATTTAGGGAATTAATAAAATATCTATTTCCTAAAAATTTAACCAATTCTAAAAACATTCAATTTTAAATCATCATTCAATTGATCCAAAGAATAGTCATTTCCAAAAATGAATATGAAATTCCATATATAACGTTAGTCATCGAAAAATATTGATATTTGACACATTGGTTTTTATTGGTGTTATTGATGGTGTTTTTACCAATAAAACCATTAGTGGATATGAAAAATTATAAAATGTGGATTCCTACAAAAATAAAATGGATCATTCCAATGGTAGGATTTCTGCCACTAGATGGACTCCACAACTATTCCAACATGGGAATCCTTATTCATAGTTAGGTTTCTTCTTCATTCATTTGTATTTTTTTTAAATTTTTACATCAAATGATTCTCACTATAATTACACTATTTTATAATTCATATCTTATATATAATCACTTTTCTATTGTTTTTTGGTTATTTTTCATCAATGATAGCCCCATTATGATTTAATGAACCCTGTAGGGGTGAGAATTGTCTTTCAAAGGGGTTGTGTACTAAATTGTTCTATTTAATTCTTCACATGTGTGATGATTTTATTCAATTTGAATTTTTTTATTCATAATTATCAAAAAAATTAAATTACTAAACTAAAGTGTTTAGTAGGAAAGGAAACACAAAATTATAATGTTAATTAAATAACCAATAGTAAACTGGATCATTATTTTACAATTTCATTCATAACATAATGAATCTTATTCATTTCAATTTTATATAACATTATTTATTTATATTATAGCTTTTTTTATATGGATTTATTATTTCACATATCGATAAATATGATTTATTTTATAATGAATAGATATTTTTATTTTTTTCTGATTTGTTAATTTTTCATAAAAAACCATCAAGAAAGATAATTTATCCCCCCCCCACCACTGATATTTCTATTTGAATCTATTTACAATTTTTTAATCATTAATAATGTTTAAATAAATCAATTGAAATTGGGGTGACCCAAAAATTTGTCAACTGTCATCTCTACATTCCCCAAACATTTTTTTATCAACCCCATTCTGCCGTTATGTTTCACTATTATGATGTTTTTGAGAACAGTAGAAGTCAATTGTAAAAACAAAAAGGATGTGATGATAATTATTTTAAATAAATATAATGGAACCAAGAGTGAAATCTACACTTAGATATAGAGATAATTATTTCAAACAAAAAAATGTATGGGATAGTAGTTGATTGAGGAAGTGCTTGGGAAAAATCTAGCGTAACCAATGTACAGGGTATCAGTAAATTTAACATTGGGAGGTGTGTTTTCTTTAGCTAAAACGTTATTGGATATTTACTACATTGGTTACAATTATGGAAAATTGATCTACCTAAATTAGAAAAAATATACCAAAGGTGGTTGTCAACCAAGATGCATAAGGATCAATTTAAAAGGTGTAAAAAAAATGTGGATCTAGATTGATTCATTCCAATTAGGTCAGATTCCTTCCCATACAATCCCTAATATCTAATTTTCCCTTGGTAATCAAATGGGTGTGATATCATAACCAAATTAATAAAAAAATATAAATCATGTCTTGATTTATTGATTCATTATGTGTTGTTACCCATATGCTTGACACATTTCCATGGATATATTAGTTACACAAGGTGGTAGGAGAACTAGAATTATGAAACAGTAAATCAATTTAATTATTAATAATAGTAAATGTTTAATAAATTCCAGCTCAAATTAATATTATTACATGGAATGAGAATAAATTTACCACCACAATAATTTTAATTGAATGAAACAGTTATGGAACAACAATGAATGACTAAATACATTAATGTAATGATATTAAAGATGAATGATTGAAGTAAATGAATGAAAAAAATATATAACATGTCAATAAAATTATTTAATGTTGTTGGTAATTCCACACTAATATTTATATTATAAATTTATACATTTAATGAACCACACTAACTATAATGTCATTGTAATGTGGTAGTATATTCATGGTCCCATGAAGATAGGAGAATAATGTAGAAAATCCCAACTTATGATTAGGACACCCCAATTTCAATTACATTATTATAATAATTTAATTATTAAAAAAATATAAATCAATCAAATAGTAAAGGGTGGAAGATAGAAAAATTTGGGTATCATAGATGGTTTTACAGAATATTAATTATAATTGAACCCAATGAATAATTATTGAAATTGGCTACGAAATCAATCAATTTTAATGATATGAAATATGGAAAATCCCTATAAATATATTATAGAATAAAAACTCATCTTGGATAAATTAATGAAATTAACACGGATGAATTAATATTATATTTCAATAATAGAATAATCATCCAATTATTTTTATTTTATTTAATTACCATTATCAAGTTGGAGGTTTTCTACAGCAAAATTAAAATTTTTAGTGATGTGATAAAAATATGATAATCATGAATTCTAAAAAAATAACAATTGAATAATATCATGTCATGACACTACCCAAGATATAGTTAGAACCGTTACTATCCCATGTAAGCTTCCATAGGTAAAGGGTGGTGACACGCACCGAACACACACTATACGAGTGGAGGTATATGCCTAAAAACATGTTCACATTCACATAGCCAACATAGTGAACAATCCTAAGGATGGAAATTAATAATGAAACCATGCAATAAATATTAAAATAGTCATGAACCAGTAAACATAACAAATTATTATAGTATTTAGTGATAGAAAAAAGGGGAAAATACATTCCCAAACCATAAATATGTCCCATAATGACAAAACTGGAAAAGAGTAAAAAGTTGAGAGATCCCATCTCTTATATCATATGCTACTACCACAACATGCGGCCCAAAAAATCCATATACCTACGATACTCAAAAATTCATGATCAACCTGTCCTATATTTAAAAATTACATAAGACCTATTAGGCGAATCCCATACTTGGGTGAGTATATACATACCTAGTAGAATGCCCCGAAAAGGTGATGGGGGAGTTATAAGAGATAAAACTGGAGGAAAGTATTATATAAAACAAGGTATGGTAAAATGATCATAGCTCAACCTAATAAAGTATTGATCATAATGTCATCAAAAAAATTATCTTAAAATAGCATGTAGATGAACATATCATTGAGTATTGTCTTCCTATATTAGGTGGGTAGACTCATCCAATAGCGGGAAGCTATAAATAGAAATCATGAGGCATACCCTCCCCCCCTCACTAATACTGTAAGGAGAGTAAAAAACCATGGAGTGGGTACAAAAATTTGATATATACAAATTTTCAGTCAAGTAAAACCCAATGAGAGAGTAAGGGGATCTTCATCTCATAGCTCATACCAAGAAGAATAGTTTCCAATAGTTTCTAGGTAAGTCCATATACGATGACTAGAACTCTACATCTCTGCCCTGACCACACAATTCTAATAGTCTCAATCGCCACACATTGATACTATCCTCTTTGGTGGGAAATGACTCACCAAAAAGGATTTAGATTGTGTCATAATGACACATCTTAGTGGGAATCATGTCATTATTTCTCATGAGTCCGAAGGTACATGATGCCATGTATCATCATTATGTCTCATAGTCAAGGGGTCACAAACTATTGAGGACCTACTGCCACATATGGTGGGGGGGGGGGGGGGGTTCACTCTTTTTATAAGGGATTAGTGCACCAGTAAATTAGGGTTATCAACTCCTAGGAGACAACGGGGGCCCAATACTCATCCCCACTGATGTTTATACACTAGAGGGTACTTCTCGTCATGTATCTATAGAAGACCGGCACCCTTGCTGATGGGGGTCTACACTCTGGTCATCGGAGATCCATGAACTAGTACAAAAAGAGAAGAAACACCAAAATATATCCTTATATGAACTATTCCCATGTTGATGTGGGGTAAAAACTCTATTCAAAAGGGTTCCACACCCCAGTATGTCATGGGGATCATCATCTGGAAAAAATACTCTGATAAATGAAATTAACAAAACATTAAAGAAATATCGTCGTATCTCGAAGTCCACTATAGATGGAACCCTCTCATTCTATGTAGACTAACACTTCTTATAGGATACTCATGAGAGAAATTTTTAATCCAATGGAATGAAATATAAGATATTGAAGATTCATAAATTGGTACATGACATATATTGAGGAAATACAACTTGTGAGTTTACCACATAGATTGGCCTTTTGAATATCATTACACATGGAAAAAACTATTTTCATGAACCCCTAGTCATTCCAATGTACGATAAGAGAACATGGAATATCTTTCCAAAAAAATGATAGCTCTTGAAACTCATCATTGGTCCGAAAGAAAAAAATATTATTCCACTGACATGTGTTCTCCAACAGACCCAGTTAACCAAAGAAACCACACCATTATGATCCTTATAGAAAAGTGAATAGGATTTACTATCCATTCATCAAAAGATGACACTCGGTGAAGAAGCTTCATTTCACCACATTATTATTGAATAATGACTTATGGGTCCACATCTCCACTCCAATGTAAAATATACATATCACAATGTTGTGATCCTCAAAGGAAAAGTCACGGGATTGACTATTCATTCCCCCTAATAAAATATCCAATGAAAAGGACATATTTCTCCCCATTATGATCAAATGGATTCCTATGTGTCCCACACCATGATCCAAAATTAAAATCCTCACACTGGTATCAAAATTTACACCTCAATTATAGGTTCATGATGGCACATACAGTTCTTGAATCATATATCATACTGGGAAGCTATGTTACATGAAAGATTGAATAATAATAATACTAATGTTATTAATATTATTATTTAGAATTTTGTGCATTTGATCTATAATATCATATTAAGAATCAATGATTGGCCTTGAAATGACTATCTCAAAGTCATGGTCACCCTATCATAGACGACATATCAATTGGACTACAAACCGAGAAGTTATGTTGGATCAAAGATTTAACAATATTATTAAATCTTATTATTCATGAGTGTTTTTTGGTCCCAAGTCAAGAGTTAGGGGAAAGCCATTTGAAATAGTAAAAAATTACTCTATCATAAGTGGGATCACACCATCATAAATGGTGCATGAATATGATATTCCATGTAAAGGAAATAGGGGATTAAGATATATGATATTATTATTATTATTATTATTTAATTATTTTATTCAACTCTCCCTTAGGGTTTCCCCCTTCTTCTCAAGTGGGTCACTGCCATGTGCACCACTGCAGCAACCCTCCAGCTGCTTTCTCGACAATTGGATGCACTAACTCTGACTGCCCCTATAGCCACCTACACAAGAGACACCCTCTCCACTATGCCAGACCACCACCACATGGGAGTCACTACATTCTTCTCTATCAACCACTGGTCCATGCTTGACACCCATCACGTATCTTCCTTGCTACCATGGACCATCCATCTTTGTTTAACTACTCAACCTATACAGATGGACCACTCTTTCTGCTTTACAATGCACCATAGGTTAAACTCAATATGGAGTAAATAGTGTAGTGTTTGAATACATGGGCCCAGATCTACACAAATCCATGCCTCAATCGATAAATTCTTTTATTTTTAACATTCCAAAAAGAGATCTATGAATAATGTGCCATGAATGGATATTGGGGAAAAATATTGTCTATAAATATAGATCTATCAATGGGTAAGCTATTTTTTCCATTGATGATGATTTTTATTAACAAAGGAAATGAAAATGAAAAACCAGTCTTAGATATTTTCTATGAACATGGAGTCCAACAATCACTATGATCTGCTAAAGATTCATTAATGATTCTGTAATGGAAGGAGATGAAGAGAGATTCCCACTAGTTTGTGAGTTATGATAAAGACCTATCTCAAATACATAATGACGTATTTATATAATTTAATTAGGTCATCCACCAACGGTCACGAGATCATAATATACAAAAAATTCTCACATTGGTCCTCACAAAGGTAAAATAATTCCTTACAAACTCAAAACTAGTCTTAGATATCAAATATTAGTCCCCATTAAATAGTTATATAGATTATCATCCAAATAAAATAATTTAACATAATTATTTTATTTATGAATACATTCTCAGGGGATTTATCAATAAATTCCTTGTGCCGAAAAAAGTTTTTCCCTAATGAGGGTAATCTTTATGCTTCAGAATCAATAGTGTCAGTTTATTTCATATCTGATCATACATTTATATGATATGTCACTTCCAACATGTGCATAGTATAAAATATACTTAATATTTTTAAAAAATTAATTTTTTTCTCACCCTTCCTCATAATCACATGTCGTTAGAACTCCTAGTTCTAGATATATATATAAATATTTAAATGTCTTTCAAGTTGAAATTGGGTCTCTAAATAATTATCTTCTTAAAATATTTCTATCCCTAAAAATAACCAACTTAAAATTGTGGTGGGTACACTGAGCCCACAATCAACTCCTTCCTACATTCAGATGTATTGTCAAATGAGATTTATGAAACTCACTCATCACCTCCTCTCAAATCATGGTCGATGCCTCACAACTGAGACTCTTCCACATGCTTCACAAATGAAGGAGTCAACACCATCGACTAACAGAAAACAACACCCTACTTCTCCACCCAGTTGAGCTACATGGATGCTAACTTCTATAAAAAATCCTTACTATGTGAGGATAAGACATCCTATAATGGCTATATACAAAAAAATTCCATTATCCAATGTATATACTATCTCAAAGTTGTTTCCCTGTAAGAACTCCCTCTTGCATTTCTACCATAGTTTTAGGCATCTCTAGGGGAAGACATTCCTAAAATACTAGTTATATGAGTTATACACAATGATCTATTCTAGAAGATAGATTCTCCACATTATCATTGTGAAAACTAATTCTTCCATATCTTTGTAGTGATTCTCATAGTATTGTTCATTGGGGCTCAACTACCTTGACCTATATTTGATAATTGTCAAAAAATTTAACAAGGATGAGGTCTGTCATGAAACAGTACCAATGAATAATCCAATTGAGTAGACTCATCCAACCATGATTATCTAGACACATAAAGCATTGGTAATACACCTTGTGTATTCACCAATCAACGAAGAAGAGTAACCCAAAACTAGAAGCACCCCAATACCCAATAGTGGCATCCCATTAAAAAGCATTCAAGTAGGAATAATCCACTGGATATACCAAGAATTTCTCTGACACTTCATTGTATTACCTTGCACTGAATGCACCAATAATTCGTACTCATCCACTAGGCCTTGATACAATCCAATTTGGGAAGTAAAAAATATCTCTCATGGTTTTTATCACATCAAAAAATGCATCATAGAGGGGGAATAACCCTTCTTCCACATGTATTCAATGCTATTTCAAACAACAGTGACACTGGGTTACACTGAAAACCAATGTTACCATGGTAAAACATCAAGAAAGAATCATGGAAAAAATAGTACCTAAAATAGTTTTTAACAGTTATTAAAACATGAATTAAAAGAGACAAAGAATGTGCCTCTTATCATATCAAGAACTAAAAGATTATAGATATAAGTACTATGTAGCTAACCATGGCCTCAGACACTAGCACTGTAATCTTAATTTGGGCCTCCATATGGTGGTGATGGGAGGAACTCGTAGCATCGTGTTCCACCTATAGATCCAACCACTTCTCTTCTTGCACTCTCTCCCTACGAACCACCACGTCCCCTCCTAGCGTAGTCTATGATCACGACATTGTCTCTATGATGGTGGTCCATCTACTATCTTCCAGAGATTCTAAACACATATGGTTAGGTAGTTTGGTTCCATGTGGACACTCCCATAGAAATATTATCATTATCCCACCCTATGATGTCCCTAACCATGTGCCTATGTCTAATCATTGGGAGGCATCATGCACTGAGTCCTTAAAAACTGACCTTTTCTAGCTGCTGCAGGTGTCTCAACTCAGTATCATCCACTTCCAGATCTACCTATATAGAATCCCTCTAACAACAATCACATTTCCACAAGTTCTAGATCAAGCACAATGTCATAGGTGGGGATGCACAAGGTTATTATACTTACACATATCTCTCTGCAGAGGCCCTTCCCAAAAATCTGTTATTGTATATATCCATCATGGATCGGGTATATAGATTATCGAGTCATGAATTTAAATAATTTTACATGATCATCTATTGACATCCCTCACTATTGAAGATTCAATATCTACTCAATCTGAATGAAATGTAAGTAGGAGGGGTAATACTCCTCTCGGAACAGGTGTTTGATGTCATCCAATGAGAGTGTCAACTCATTTGTGCATCTGAGTTACCAAGAACTGCCAATTCCCAACCACTCCCTTGGAAATATTGGAATCCATGACCACCATATGATTCATTGGTGTATGAAAAACTATAGAGAGGAAAACCACCAACTCTATCCCATCCTATACTGCATAAGGATCTAGCTCACTGTCGATCTCCAGCGGTCGTTGGTGATAGAACTCCTGAAGTGTGCTCAGAAAACCCATGTCTTAAGTCTAATATACTAGGATAATTAGCTTCTCAACAGGTGTAGTTACTACAACCTACCCACCTATATTAAGTGGATCAGTTCATGGACACTAAATTGGGTCCTTATTGCTCACAGGGTCATCATCAAGAACTATAGCTGTTATCCTTGCTTGCTGGAATCACAGAGGCATCCTAAAAGTTATCAAGGAGTAAAATGTTTAGATAAGAGTATATATATATATATATATATATATATATATTGACAACAAAAATTGTGAGATGACTCAATGAGGAAAATTATGGACTCAATCATATATAATGCATGCACTATTATTCCCAACAACATATTCATCAACATACCAAGTCAACAATTAGGTAGTCAATGTTTTAAAGAATGGACACATTTATTTCCCACACATTAACTAGACTCCCTAGCCTAGGATCCGTAATCGAGAAACATTGAAATTGTTTCTCTAAATCCCAACCAATTCCTTTTTATGATACATTGGAAGAAGGTTTCAATGAAGGAACCACATTTTATAACAATCTGTCATGACTAGACCATTTCTAGGGCCCAAGGCACAACTATCGAGCCTACCTCCATAATATAGGGGTAGAGACAAGAGGTGAAGGAAATATAAACATGGGAAGGCCATTCCCAAAAAAAATTACACACACACAGACAACTCAATAAAAATGTTTAGAGTAAATAAATAATGAATGTAAAATTATTCTAAATATAATAAATATGAATGAAACACTAAACAGAACGAAGTCCAGTTCTCTATTCTGAATGTAAAAGGAGAAAAAGACATGACCGAACTATAAATATGTCTCAAATTTTCATAAACATAAATGAGTAAACAACTGAGAGAACTTGGTACTTTTATCACATATTAAGTCTATCATACACAGTCTAAGAACCATCTCTCCCTATGTTCTTTTTAATATTAAGATCGACCTGTCCATTATCTGCAAAAGGCACACAACATGTAGGGTGAATCCTATACAGGGGTGAGTATATACATACCCAATAGAACACACAAAAAGGTGAAAGTGGGTAGTAAGAGATTCAATTGGAGGAAAGTGGTAGATAGAACATGGTATGGTAAAAATAATACAGATCAACCCAACAATATAGTGAAAGAAAACTCATCCTAGAACAATGAGAGAAAAATTGTGAGAAAACGATCTTCTTGTTGAGCCTTCACTACCTATTCTAGCTGAGTAGAATTTCCAACCATGAAAATCTGGACATAAAATGATTTGAGAATACCTCACATGTCTTCAATACTCATGGATGAAGTGTAACTAATACTTATGGTGTGGGTTTTAATACAAGGTATATATATATGTGTGTGTGTGGGTGTCTGTGCCTAGTCAATGAATCCCAAATGAGAGTGTTAGGGAATTTATATCTCACATCTCAGGACAAGAACTAGAGTCACCAAAAATTCCATGGAAAGTTCATCTATGATTCCTAACACCCCACACAAATTACCAGAAAAAAATTCTCTAAGGGACTCAATTACCAATCCTTGATATTACCCACATTGGGAACCATTGAATCAACTGCATGGTTTTAGGTCACTTCACAAGTACGCATCATAGAGGGGAAAGCGTCTCAATTTCTTGTGAGTCCAAAGGTATATAAAATCACATTTTATAAATATTCCGCCTAGTCATGGGGTCATAAACTCTAGAGGACCTACACTATAATACATCAGGATGGTTCACTGTAGTCATCGGGCATCCATGCCCCTATATGTTAGGGGGATCAACACTGGGATATCAATGGGGTCCCATTGCTCAGCTTGGCTAAAGGATATATACATGAGGGAACTGCCTGTCAGGTAGTTGTAGAGGACTCACTCCTAAGAAAATGTGGGGGGGGGGGGGGGGGTCAAAAAATGGGTCATTGGGGATCAATAAAATAGTACCTTAGGGGGGGGGGGTGTCAAAATCTAGATGTAGGTTTAAAGGACCCGCACCCATGCCGATGTGTGGTCAACACTATGGTCATTGGGGATCTACTAACTATTAATGTATGGAGAGTTATCACTGAGATAAAAGGCCTCTGGTTACCTACTATAACACTACAAGAAATATAACTCATTGTATCTCAAATTCCACTTTAGAGGGAACCATTAAATTATATGAAAAAAATAACTCTACATTGGATACTCTTGGGACAATGTCTGAATCCAAACAATTCAATACAATATTTATATGTTTCATAATTAGAAACACTGTGCTTATGGGGCCCACATGATGTTTAAATCTACCTCATCACCAGTCCTTGCACCTATCCATTCTCTGGTACTAAACTCTATTCATGTACCGTAAGACGTGCCAACGTACTCCTAAAGAACATGGAATATCTTTCCAAAAGTCTGAAAAGAACATGATGCTCATCATCGGCCTGAAGGGGAAAACATAATTTCACTTAAATGCCTCCTCAAATGTACCTAAATAACCTAATAGATAAAACTATATTTATTATATTGAAAAAGAACACATGATCAACAATTTGATCATCTGAATCATAAACTATGTTATGAAGCTATATTTCACAATATTATCAACAAATATTGACTTTTGGTTTCTATGGCTCAATCCCAAAAAAATATATTTGGATTTCACTTTCATGATCCACACATAAAAAATAATGTTTTCAACTATTCATGGGACTCAATTGGTAACTTGATAAAAAGTTCATATTTGTCTACATATTTATTTAATGGAATCTCATGGGTGCTATTACTTAATCCTAAATGAAAATCCCAATACTGGCATCAAAATTTCCCCCTCAATCTCATGGTTATGATGCCACAGACATCGGACGTCACACTGAGAAGCAATGTCAGATACAATATTTCATAATAATAATAACAATATTATTATTATTTCTAGTAATGTCATGATCTAAGCCATGGGCATGGATTAAGTATCCAAGTTGTTTCCCCAAATTAAAATATCAATTTCATAGTTATCCTTCTGTAGATAGTGTTTCAATTGGACGTCGTATGTAGGAGTTACAACAGTTCAATGGTTTAAAATTATTATTAAATCTAATGATTCATGGAAATTGTGTGGTACTTGGTCATATGTTGGGGAAACACCATCTGACATTGTCTTAAAATTACTGTGTCATAAATGGGATTATGCCTCCTCAAACGGTGTAGGAATTGAACTCCCCAAGTGATATTAATGGTGGTTTTAGAAAAATATGTTACTAATGATAAGAAATTTATTATTATTAATTATCTTTTTTTATACATTAGGGTTTCCCCCCTTCCCATGCATCTCACGTAGGTCACCACCCTCCAGTCATCATTCTATCCACCTAATGTACCACCTCCTGACCACCTACTCGAGAGCCTCCGACTCCACTACATCAGGCCACTGCTGCCCGGGAGTCACAACCTCTTCCTCGGCACTCGCTCAGGAGCTTCCCACTCAACCATGCCAGTGCACTTCTACCTGGGATTAATTGCCTCTTATTTGTCTTTACAGTAGTTTATTCAAAACTACTTCCTCCTATATATGTTTATACTGCTCACTATCCTACATGTTGACCAACTCAACTCGTATAGTCTGAACCCAACATATATTCACTGTTTCACCTCTGATTGATCTTGAAATGATGTAACGATCATAAATATATAATCTTTGGGCCCATATATACACAGATCCATGCCTCACACGATGATTCATTAATAATTCGATGAAATAAAAAGAGACCGATGAAGAATGCTCAATGAATAGATAAAGGGGTGGATATATGGGCTCCAAATATAGATCGATCGATCGCCTAGTTATTTTTTCAATAGATGACGATTTTCATGAATGAATCAACAGACAATGAAAGAAATCATTTGAATCGATAATTTCCAGTATTGTATTTATATCCAATAAAAATATTTCTTGATCCATTTGGATTTGTTCATCATCAATGAACTCAGATGCCAAATATTTTTGTGATTAGCCAATATCCATTGAAAATTCAACAATGTAATTAGAGGAATAAAGCTTTATTTTGATGGTAGTTTTATAAAGAAACTTGATATTATATCTAAAATTACATATTTATAGAATTTAATTTTTTCTATCACCTATGGCTGTGTGATCTGAAAATCACGCACCCTCATCGGTTAGGTCGTTCTTATGTATAACACTACATTACGAACACAAAAATGGTCTCATATTTCCAATAGAGTCCCCCCTTAAAGAGTTAGTTTTATTAAAATAAAAAATAATTTAATTTAATTTAATCATCTCATTTTTAGTTAAGACATTTGTGGATGTTTTTAGGATACCCACAATGAAAAAAATAGGCCCCTCCTGGGGTAAATGCCACTCTCTATAACCAACTGTGGCCTCAAATTTTCTATATGATCAACCGTTTAGGAAACATCCTATTTCATTTTTTTGCGTAGTATAAAATATACATAATATTTTGATAAAATTATCATTGAACCCACCGGGCATTAAATTCACACGTTGTCTCAGCACCTAACTCTGGAAATAATTTTTGAAATATTTGGATCTTTGAAATGGAGAAAACATGGTATCTGTAAATATTTTCAAACATGATGAATTAAATAGAACAGTTTTGTACAAACCCCTTCGACATATATCAATCTCCCTTGTCTTGTTTATATAATCATCATGGGGTAATCACTGATGAAAAAAATCAAAACAATAGAAGGGAGATTAGAAAAATAAATATATTTTTAAGAGAAATTAATCTAATTAAACTATGAATCACTCAGTGTTAAATAGAAATATATTATATGAAAGAAAAACTGAAAACCCTATCTTTGGTGGATAAGTTTTGTGATATAACCCTATTTGTAGCAATTGGTATTCGAATACCATTCCCAATGAATCCAATTACAATTGTCTTCAACCATATATTTATCATATAAAATATACTCATAAGTCTTTACCGTTAAAATGGAATAATATCCCCTAAAATAATCCTAAAATAGTAGTGTTCTATATCTTTTGAATACTAAAATTCATGTCCTGAATTTACCATTCATGTAATGAATGATTAGAAGGATAATAGTGGGACTTAGGATCATTTCAAAAAAATCTCATGTTATTAAAGTATAACTAGCTCCATGAATCATTATTTATTTTCTCCCTCTAGATATTATCCACCCCAAAATCGTCTAAAATACATGAAATCATCTATATTAACAATGTGAATTCCACATTCATGATTATAATTGCCCATTCACAATGTGAAAATTCATTTCATCATATAATTTTTTGTATATAAATATTTAATTTGGTGAAATAGTTTGACATATTAAATTATATATAGGTTATCAAATTAGATATGTGTATTATTCATAAAAGTTAATTACTACATTATCATACCTTACTGGAAGGACAAGGTCGACCATTGGAAGTTTGAGGAATGATGTGAAAATTCATGACCAAAATTGGGGCCTCTGAGATATAAATTAATATAATATAATAATTTAACGTTGTAAATTAATGAAGGTAATTCAACTAGGAATGAGATGAATTGCCTAAAATAACATTCCATTGGATATTTTAATAAATATGAATTAAAAATGTTATCACTAAAAAATTATTTTAATTAATGGAATAATCTAACAATTTTATCGACATGAGAAATGTACAGTCTATATTAATATACCATGGATTCCATATTCCTCATGGTAGATGACTAAAAATAAATTATATTTTTATGATCAGAATTTAATTATATTGTAATTAACCTAATCAGTGTTCGAGATGTAATTAGCTTTATCATGTTGTGGTTTTTCTAATACCAAAAGAACTAGTTTAGAGGTTGGATAAAAATAGGATAATCATGATTCACAACATAATACCAATTGAATATAATTATCACACAAATAAATAAATAAATAAAAATATTTTTTATCCAATACACTATCATAGTCTTGGAAATTATCGTTGAATATGAATAATATTTTCAATACAAAGGTCTATAACACAAGATTGTGTATGATGCCAATTTTATTTTCACATGAATCATGTTCATGGATTACCTTATGATTCATAACACATGAAAACCCATATATTATTCCATTAGTCATTATTTTATTCTTTTATTTATGGGTTTCAAATGTTAATATATATTTTCATACTCTTATGCATATGTTATGTTTATATGATCACTAATATATTCCATATTTAATTTTCATGAGTATATAAGCTCATCTTTTTCTATATCATTTCCTTTGTTTATGAATATGGTTTTACATATGATAAGTATCGTAATGGATTTATTTATAAATAACTGAATGGGAGATGATATAGATCTCTTATGAACTTATTTTTTAAGTATCCGTGATTCCAAAGACACTCAACTAATAAGATAATATAATGTTTTATAATATTATATTTCGAATGTTCCTATTATAATATTTAATATACATATATTAACATTATAACTTATAATATGTCCATCATTGTGTTATAGAATGTTTTTATGTTTCCATAGACACTCATCCAATATGACTATAGATATCTTATGAACCACTTTTCTAGGTCTACTAAAATTTTTATATTAAACATACAGACAAATAATTTTAATAATCAAACCATCATCTACAATTAATACACATCATAGTTATCCTATATTTAAAACATCATCCTAAATTGTTTCTAATATCTTCCTAGAAATATATAAGGTAAATTGTGAGATTAATCATGTTCCTAGAATAAACATGGTGAAAAGTATGATAATCAAGAGATAATAAATGATATCCCTAAGTGGGTGATCATAATTATAGAAACAATAATTATGGAATTATTCCCTAAGATAATGGAATCATAAATAGATGAAAAAAACATAATAAAAGGTATCACGAACATAAAAAAAGTTTCAACCCCATGGCCATCATCATAAATTTGATAATATCCAATATTATATTTTTGTACACTATTTATTCCATTAAATAAAACCACATTAGATATAAATAATTAACCAATTCAATGCAGGGATATATAATTTCATTCCCACGAGACATATAATTTCAAATCAAAAATATTCTTGCAACATAATGAATTAAAATTATTCATAATTAATAATAAAACCCAATTCCATAAAAAATTGATGGAAAAAATAATTCAAATTTATAGAATTAAAAAATTCAACAATCATAAGGATTCTCAAGTGATGATGTAATTAAATCAATCCAATAATAAAAAAATGTAAAAATGTGTATTAGTAGTGAACATCAAGTGCAATTTTAGTAATTTTAAGAGAATTAACTAGAGAATAAATAATATTAATGATCTACATGGATAATTATTTTGGGAAATAGTTCGATGATTTTTAAAATAAGTCTATACAATGTTGATTTCAATAAAAATAGAATTTAAAAAATATAGTTATCCTTGAAATTAATAGGGTTTTTATAATATATTATTTGTTAATAACATTTTGTGGGTGTGATTATTGAAATGATAATAATATTTACTAAATGAGAGAAATAAATTGAACTTTTTTCGCTATAGGTCGTGGACTATCTACAGAATAACACTTATATCATAGGAAACAATATAATAAAAAGGATTTTAAAATGAGAAATATTAATTTTGATGTTAAAATACCGTAAACAATCATAATTCATGATATTATATATCCTTTGGGAAAAATAAATATGATTTAAATGAAATTTTGTGTATAAAAGAAAACATACCTCATTTAAGGTTGTTTTTAGATGAGGCCCTTATCATTGATGAAAACGTTTTCTACATTTCACATACATTCATGAATAATCAACTTTATATAATTATATATATACCAAATCACCATATTCATATATATCTCATATTCCATGGTCCTTTAATGATCATATGTTTTTATTTATAATATATTTTTCTTGGCTGTCTCAGTTACATGAGATTTTTTATTCAGTTTTTTAAAAAAAATTATGAATGTAGACCATAGTATAAATAATTTTATAATATATGAATAATATAAATAATTATAATATTGTTATAGTAATCTTTATCTACATTTAATATATTTTTCTATCTATCAATGATTTGTGGTGATGAAAAATGAAATTAATTTCTTGTAGAGTTGATATTTCACACATAGGAATGAATAAGTTATCCATTTACCCAAAAATTATAGATAAGTAAATTATATTATAATCTTTAAATTTAGAACCATTGTTATTTTATATATATTATATTTATTCATCCATTAAATCTTATTTATCTTATAAAAAATGGAAGTACTGAAATCAGATGATGCATGTCTCTGGATGTGGTAGTATGTGCAATGTTGTAATGAGGATTTGGTTTTTAATATTATATGGTAAGTAAAATATGATTTTTAATCAATTAAAAATATTAAATAAAAGAATAATAAATTCTTTTATATCATTATATATTTATGGGTATGAAATATTTTTAATGTAATGATTAGTTGGAAAAATTATGAACATTGTAATACTTTAATGAGTGACACTATGTTTTATTAAATACATCATTCGAATTAAAGGCCCTAATATAAAATATAAATACAGAGGGATTAATTATAAGAGATTTATTTCTATGGGATGTGATTTTTATAGAGGATCAATGGAAATTTGAAATGTAATTTTAGTTGTGGAAGTCCAGATGGGACCTTGTTTAATAAGTGAAAAAGGGTTATTCAACAAAAACATTTTGAACTACCCCAATAAAATTTCAATATTACTGTGTAAAATACTCCAAATATTAGTGATAATGGTGTGTGGGGTGTTATTTGGTCTATAAATATCAATCTATGTATTTAAAGACATGATTTAGACATGTTACAATGTATTTACCATTATGTTTTATACAATTTACCGTTTTGCTTTTAACAAAGATTCTAGTTTCTTACTAAGTAATTTTCTGTTTCAATAAAATAAGAACATAAACCGTTTAACAAAAAAAATTAATTTTTTAACTAAATATACCATATATTTAATTTAATAAAAATTATATATATTATAAAATTTAAATTTAAATTAAAACATATAATATGCTGGAAAAATGATTTCAATAGAAAAATTACATTTTTTCCATTAATGATAATTAATCATATTTAGAATATATTACCAATAAAATGATTATTCATGTTTTTATTAATGTTATTATAAAGAATATAATATTAATTGTTATGTTATTTTTGGTTATTTGTTTTGATAAAAAATTCTTGACATTTTAAAAACAATAATTTTAAAATAATTTTTACAACATTATCTTGGTAATTAGAATTATTACAAATCATAAAATTTTGATACCTAAAAATTAAATTTTAAATTTTAAATAATATAATCATTATTATCTAAAATATAATAAGAAAAATTCAAAATTATTCATCTATATATATAGAAATTAATCATAATGTTATAATGTGTGATAAATTAATTTTTTATTGTGAAATATTACATCATTGTCAAAAATGTTTGAAATGTGATTTATATATTCCACATGGTATATATAAGTATACATTAATGCTTCGTAGTCTAATATTCTTCATCCTATATTCTTGACAAAATGAATTTAAACAAGATCAATTTTATGAAAATAATGACATTAAATTAACACTCTATACATTAATTTTTTTTAAATAATAAAACATAAATTATATTTTAAAAAATTTATCTTCTATGAATTATATAAATTTTTTTTGATATACAATGTCAAATAATTAAAAATTCTTATAACGATTACAATTTTAACAATTAAAAATTAAAAAATTAAAAAATATATATTGTTTAATATTTATAAATTTGACCAAGGCTAGTTTTTTTCCAATTTCATTGTGATTAAAAGATATATTCCCACCATTTTTCATAATTAGATTTCTAATTGTTGGGAGGGTTCTAGAAATGATTCTTGAAGATCCACTATCTAGATAATATAATCTAATACCAATTATTGTCAAGAATGTTTCATCAAATGAATATGATAAGATTTGAAATCATCATCCATATCATCTATGATGAATAGATGGTAAAAGATTATTCTTTTAGAAATAAAATTGGTTAGACAAAAATATTATAATTTTATTAATCTGTAATAATGAATTAATAAAACTGGCCATTTAGGACCATATTGTACTTCCCAAAACATATATGTTCCCACTATCTTACATGTGATGACTCACGTCAACATGGGTTGTCGAAATTAGTTAATATTATACCATTTTGTAACTAAATGTGTTTTATAAGAAATGATAAATTATCATTTAATAATATATTGTATCAAATGTTTTACCACAATTTGTGTCCCATAAGAGGATGTTTATGCTATGATTAATGTTTAGGGAAAATCAATGCCATTATAATTTTTACTAAATAATTATTATTAAATTAATTTGAATATTAATTTTTTAGATCACAGTCTTTTGGTGTTAACATCTAAATGAAGTGGTTGCTTAATATTTTCTCCCTGCAGTTTATTCTGGGATGGGGGGTTTTCCTGGGTGGGGAGATTATTTTTTGGCATGTGATAGAGTTGTGCTTTTACCACTTTAATTTTCATTTTAATTTTCATTTTGTTTTTTATCTTATTTATCATTTTAAATTTCTCCATTTAAGTGTTATATTAACACTGTGGGATCTACCATTTTGTGGTCTTCATATGAAACAGAGATATAGAGGAGGAGTTGGAACTACGTAATGATTTTGGGTGAATTTAGATAATGGCCCATTGGGTGTGTATATAAGATCTAGTGTGAATCGCAATTGGATTTTGCCCTGATGCTGTTGTGATTTATATTTTAAACGAAAACCCACATATAAATTGTTTTTTAAATTTTAATCCCATTTCATTCTTATATTACCCCCTTTTGTAGAACAATGATTTGTTTGGGAGAAATTTGGGGTTTGAAGGTTATTCATGGGATTTACATTTGAGGAAACCCATGTAAAATGCATATAGATCAGAGGAATGTAGGATACATGTTTGTTCAATTAATGAGAGATGATGTTTTTTGTACTGTAATCTATATACTAGAGTATAGAATATTTATTGGAAACACGTGGTGTGTTAGGAGAACAAGGCTTTTTAGGTAACCAGACCAAGACCCATATGGGGTACATATGAAGTGGTTGTGTCCTATAATTGGTTTATACATATGTGGGGGTACATGGACATGTACAAAACCGGGGACCCTACATGGAGTGCGTGATATGTATGATATGTGCATGTTTAGTATTACCAATTTGTACACACCATTTGGGGATGAGGCACAAGGAGACGAAGAACCTTTTCAGTAACACGATGTGTTCCACATTTTCAGACAATGTACATTTTCCTAGCAATGTCCATTTTTCCTAATTTTTTAGCTGGTTTATAAAGTATTCTTATCATTAGTATAAAAATTGAATATTTCATTTTGGATACCAATTACAGAATACTTTTAGTATTTAGAGGATAATTTGATGAATTATTAGAATTTTATTCCATTTTTAAGTAGGATTTCATCATTTATTATGTTCAGATTCATCATAGTGTTCGGTTGTGAGTTGTGATGGCTAGTTTAGGGTTTTATATTTCATAATAGTCTTATATTATGGAAAATAAGATGTTTTGTTTGTGTTTCCTTTAGATCTATCCCCAAATAGGTCGATTTGTATCTCTGATAAGATTTTTCATAAACCCTTCATGACCTGAATGGTTTCTCAATATTAGAGAAATTGAGAATAACCCATGGGTTTCAATAGACCAATTCTATTGGAGCTTTGGAAGGGTATGCCTTTGTAGAATTTAATTAATGGAAATGTGTTGTTGAGATTTTATATGACACTGAGTAATTATAGAGGATTCCCTAAGTGGACAGTGATTTGGTGCCCATGTAATGGTTTTTTTCATGAAGGCAAACATAGATTTTTCTTTGGTGGTATTTTACCTATGTCTTTTCTCTTTTTTTCAAGGATCCCTTTTTGGGACCCACTTTTTAGGTAGTCAGATGGTCTATTGAAAATACCCTCATATGTATGATTTTATGTTGTATCACCAATGAGTTTTCAATTGGTATAATATCAATTAGAAGCCCTTGTGTTCTATTTGAAATGTTTCCATGTTTTTAATGCCCCATTATTTTAGATAAGCTTGTGTAACCCCTTGAGGGTATCACACATAGGTCATGGCCTTGTTTCATTTTAATCATGTTTCTTAGGGAACATTCAAATATAATGGTGTCTATTGGTAATTAACTAGTAGTAAGTTACCTTATTTTATGAGCTAGTGGTATATCTGATCCCGAAGTTTTGGTTTGGCCCTAAGGCGGATCATTGATAGAATGTGGTATTTTTATGTGGCTATTCAGATTTATGATTCTGAAAGAAGACCATTAAATTATTGGAAAAGATATTATTGGTGTTTCAAGTTGAGTTATTTTTTTTAATTAGTCATTGAAAAATTATCCTAAAATCCATTTTCTATTTTCCATTATTTTTGAGGTTTTTTATACATATAACTTTGGTTGAGTAGGAGGCCCTATCGATATCATGGATGAATTGATGGCCCTGACATGTGATATGGTAATTTTTTCTACTTGTTCGTGGAGGTTATATATTATTATGTAGCTAATTAATGATCTTGATGATGAAAACCCTCATGTAAATTAGTGTGAATACCTTAATATAGTGGATTCGATCGCGTGAGCTATCTTGGAAATCATGAAGTCTATTTTCGATACCTTGGATTTTCTTGTACTCTTATGGAAGTGGATAATGGATGATCACAGATTATAATTTCCATTATACACTTTTGGGATATGATTTTTATCAATTCAATATGAAGGACCTTAACTACTAATAAGTTCATTAGTTTTGTCAATAGAAATGTTCGTGTTAATAGATTAGATAAAATTGTTTGGAGTCCAAGAGCATAGAAAAAGGTATTTTTCATGATTAATCATATTATTACTACCTGTGGTCATAAATTCATGTATTATTTAATTAGATAACCTGAATATCCATAATTTATTTAGAATATCCACCATTAATTGTATAACATGGTTATCTATGTTCATTAAATCATTATTTAGGGGTCAAGGTGGGGTTTGATTTACCATCGGGGTAAGGATTTAACCCATGGTTGGTTACCTTATTCATTTTTGTTTTTCCAATTTTTTATGATTTTTTTATTTATTTCGTGAATTATTAGTCTAAATCTAATCGTGACATATCAGGTTTTCATGAAAATTTGATTCTGGTCCAATATTGGTCCACCATTTGGTGCAACCTACTGATATTCATTTCTCATCCATCTATGTGCACCTTTGTGTGTGTTATGATCTGATTTAAAAATTCATGTTGGAAAAAAGGTAGGTAAATCAATTTAAATTATATCTGATTATTTTGATTGAACATATCAACTTATGTGAAATCTCATTATCCGATTCATGTAGCTTTATAATTGTGGAGATATGGTATGTCGTTTGGATTGGGTGATGTAAGTAGAGCTTATTTAATTTAATTTTTATTTTCCTTATCTTTTATATGTGTTCATCCAAGAGGAAGACTATTTTTGTGTGTTATTTATTCTTGAAAGTATTTATGATTGTATTTTTTAAACGATTTACTTCAAAATTATTATGTAACATTAATTTATTGTGTGTTCTCTGTTGGGTATCCATTTGGATTATTAAGTTATTTTCTCTATATTTTTATTTTAAATAGCGGGTATAGTATCCCGAATTTATCATTAATACCCTCAACTCTAGTCATATTATACTAACATTGGGGGAGGTGCGCCCGGGGCCTTCTATAATTATTGTTCCGGAGACAGGTTAGGTCAACCTAGGATGGTATTTTTATTACATAATATATTTTTGATTCTGGATTAAAACTATAGATAAAATATGTTTTTAGAATGTTTTTTTCGATCCTTGTTGAAAACCAAATATATTCTATTGATTGGGTTGAAAATAAATAAAAACATTCTATTTTATTCTTAATTTCTTTTAGTGAAAATATTATTATCATTTTAAATTTGTTCCATAACTATTTTTAAAGCATTATGTTATTTTTTCAAACACAATATTCATATAATTTTCACTAAAATTATTAAGATATATATAAATAGATAATGATTTTTGTTTCCTAATATAGTTATTTATATACTTATATTAAATCATGGTGTGTTCTTGCATAGAAAAATACTCAAAATATTTCTTCAATAGATATTTCAGGATCATTCTAAAATTTATAATCAGATAATGCAGATATTGAAGGTGTTTCCTCATCTATTGTTTCCATAAAAAAGATATGATATTTTTCACAAAAATCTTCTCTATTTGATCTAGATTAATGAGAGATGTCTTCTAAATAACATCATGTTTATTTCATAGATTTCATTAATTTTCTACTTGTATCATTCTTTTTTTTCTTACATCTCAACATCAGATAATCATCATTGATGGGTTCATTTATTTTTTTAAAATAATTAGTATCTTCAACAAAATAAATCATCCATAATCTAATTTCTCATTCTATCATATTTAAATTTTTAATTAAACAAATTGAATAAAATATTCCTATTTTAGAACACCATTAATCATCTATCAAGATGGCAAATGTTTTCATCATATTATATGTCACCATCAAATCCAATGCTTCTCTCATCATTAATAACTATTTAAAACATAAATGAAACTATTTAAGGAAATATATTTATTTTGATCAACTAAATCATCATTAAACCTTATTTCGTCCCCAAACATTACATATATCAATGTTAGATCCTTTGCTGATAGATTACTAATATCACATAACTCCAGAATATAGAAAACATTCTATCTGTCTGGTTGACATTTTTAGACTCCAAGACATTTTATTTATGAGTAATTCCCTTCTAATGTGAATTAATTATATTTTACAATTCATTAAACATACGAAAAACTCAATATTTTTTTATCAATTTTCATATTGAATGTACTATGTTTGATAGTATAAGTATTTAAAATCATTTATTTAATAATTTATTTTCTATAATGAGACATTACATGGGTATCTAAAACATGATATTCATTTTACAAAGAAAAAGTTCTATTAAATTCAAGACTTCTCTAAAAGAATTTAGAATATCATATTTTTCATCTATCATGGTCTAAATTACAAAAACCCTTCATCACATTATTTAAAATTCCATTTTTCAATTGATCATCATTATATATATAAATTCAAGGGGTTTTACTGATTATTGTTACTTATTGTTTTGAGGTATCAATAATTATATAATATTAAAGTCTATAGAAACAATGAATAAATTTTGGGGATAGTAGAATGATTATGAACATAATAGACAACATGTAAGATTAAAACAATTTAATATAAATAAATAAGCCCCACTGATATCATATTTTTTAAATGCGGATTGAAAAATAGGTTGTGAATTGTGGATCCAATATAAATTTCTATTTCAGAAAAATATTTATATCAATATCAACATACTTAAAAACCCCAATTTACTTATTTTTTGTGTATATATATTTCATATTTCTAAATATTTTCTATGTTTAGTGGTAAAGATTAGTTAAAAATTTGAAATCACTATATCATTTAAAAAAATAGTCATCTAGGGAATAATATTTATATATCCAATGCAAGTTAATTATAACATTATTATTTTAATAAAAAAACCTATAGACACACGATAATAAGTGGAATTGTAATATATAGTATTCAATGGAAAATATTTTCATAAAATGAATGATAAATTAAAATAATACACAATAAATTTATAAAAAATAGGTTTTATTCTGAGAGGGAGCCTATTCCAATTCACTAGACAATAACTAACAACAAATATTGTCTATTATATCAAATATATATATCCACAACCATTATTGAGTTTCACATACATTAACTACAAATAGAGAATTCCAGGGTAACGTGTACCATTCATTATTATTACTAGATTAGTAGGTCAAAAATAATAATCAAGGAATATTTTAGGAATCAACATTATAATAACTAAGATGTTTTTATTTAAAAAATTATTACATAAAAAAACAGAAATATAATGAAAAAATGAAATTGTGTAAGGAATAAAAATATATTATTGATATATAATGATATATGACCATATTTGGTTAATCAATTAACTTCAAATACATCCATTAAAAAAATAATTATTTGACTTTGAAGATCGTTTATTGAAAAGAAAACAGTGTAATATGAGGATTTGAATGCCACATAGTATCCTCATATGTTTATCTCCATATAATTACACATGATTCCCAGTAGAATTTATATTCAAATACTCTCCAATTATCCATTAATGCATAATCATAATTAATTCATCATATAGATTATACATTTAAAAATTATATATTTCCCTAATTTCCTTTTCAGTAATAATATATTTAATGAAATAAATAATATTTTACTCTTAAATAGAAATGTTTAAAGAGGTTCCATACTTAGTGTGGTAAAAATGATCATATAAAATCTATAAAACATGGGATTATAGATTAATGGATGGAGTATCATAGAAAATTTATTTTAAATAGAATATAATAATAACTCCCAAAAAATATCTTTTACAACTCATGGATGATCTATTTCTATAACAGAAATAGGGTTAACGTACATATAACATATATTAATTTTGTGAAATACATACAAATTACAAAAAAAGATTCCCAATGACAGTTTTTGTTTAGTTCCATTTGTATCATGGAAATTTAAAAGACTAACACATGCGTGTGCTACTTTATCAACCACTAGGATATTCTTGACAATAATTACTCTTATACAAACCATACATAAAATATATCTTTATAACCTATGTAAGGAAAAATAAAAATTGGTGATATATGAATCTTTGTAATGGTAGAAAAGTGATATATAGAATAATAAACATGATCATAAGTGTATTAGATCATGATCGTGACATTGGTTGATCTTAACCTATATATGAGAGATCATAAACATGTATAATGGCATAAAGTAAATAATATTATAACATGTTTATCATAAGGAAATATATATCATAATTCATGAATGCATAAAATAGGAGTAAGACATAGATTTTTTCTATATAGATAATCATGTAATATCATTTCCTATAAGTTAGTAATCATTTCCGGAAATTATTAGGGAACATCATATAGACTACACATACTGGTTGAGATACACCATTACTCCCAGTCATATTCCATTCCTTGTAAGAGACCTGGTAACCAATCCTACCAAAGTCGATAGTGGGTGGGATACCCCAATCACCAGTCTCAGTCCTTTCCATGTATTTGATATATTTTCTAATATTTCTATAGTGGATACTCATCAGGAAAACCCCCATCCTTAGTAATAGTCCGTTCCATATAAGTGACCATGATTCCCCATCTTCCCATAGTGGATCTAGTTTCCCCATCATCTATACATGATTATTCCCATCGACTTGAATACCATTATTATCTTATGAGATTTAAAATCATTACCCAGTTCCTTGAGTGATATATAGGCCCCACAGAACACATAATAAACTCATACGTACATGTGTCAGAAGATAATAAAACATGAATCATATCCTAATAATTAAATATAGAATGTGTTTCATAAACATCATATAATAACACATGAAATTAAATGAGTATATTAAACTTTGAACATTCTCAAAATGTAAGGAAAACATATCAGCTTTATAATCATATAATCCTATAATAGTTATTTGCTGGAAGAGTGTTTCATTACAATTTATCATTGTATAAAACATTGAAGAGAAATGGGTTTCTAAATAATTTATCATTGTATAACCTATTGATGAGAAACACGTTTCATAATAAAATTACCCATCAAAAAGGAAATAGTATCAGTAACATATAACACATGAATGTAAAAATAGTTTTCATAAATATCATCTAATAAAAACAATAATGATTCAGATTAAGAATATGAATGGGACTATTAGATCATTTACATGAAAGTCATGACTAATATCAACAAATGTCATCTTATTTGGAAAATAATTTATATTTATCTTATAAAAACATTTCTAAAGGAAAACATATTTTCATATTTGGAAATTATATTAATTTTTAATTTTTTGAACTAGTTTCTTTTAAATTAATTTCAAAAAAAATGTAGAAATATTTAAATTATTTTGAATCCAATTTATTTAAATGCAATATATAAACATTAAATAAATATTAAATTTTTTTTTGAAAAACCTTTCATTGAAAGTTTATACTTAAATTTGGTAAATTTTTTAATACTTTTTTATTTGAAAATACATTAAAAACTCTAAAATGAATATTTTAAAAAATTGAATTGCTTTTCATTGAATACAACCTTTTTAAATCTTAACAAAGAATCCTTGAAACCCATTTAAATATATTTTTGAACATAAAAATATTTATGATAAACCATTTTCATTGAAAACCATTATAAAATCAATAAATTTATATATTAACTGGAATATTTTTAATAAATTAAAAACATAAATATTAAAATGAAATATCATGGAAGTGACAATCCTAATAGTGGTAACATTCATAAATTCCAAACATTCCTTTTCTACCTTAAAAGTATATAAATCTTTCCTGACTAATAAATTACAAGAATATTAATTTGAAAAATTTTTTATAAAAGGTATGAAAATGGTAAAAGTTTCATTTACACATCATAAAATAAAATTAATTATTTTATAAAAACCATTTTTTCAAAAACAAATCATGATAACATATATTTCTAACTGAATGGAGAAATAAAGTCACATTTTCGTTAAAAAATCCATTATTTGTTTATGTACCAATAAGTGGAAACATTATCCCATGACGGGTATATAGAATTAATATACATAGGGTAGGATAATTTAGGAACATTCTTAGGAGTTGTATCCTAAAATTTCATCAATTGATTCATAATCATAAATAGTCTAAATAAAATATTATATTGAATCTATAATCCATTACCAATTTGGTAACTTTATATCAAAATAATTAGAAAGAATAAAATGAAATAAATGTTGTTCAATAATTAAAACAAATAGAATAATTATAGAGAATTTCAATGATATTATACACAGCTTATTGAAATGTATAGGTGTGTAAAATTTCATGTTTCTCAGTGATTCCAAATTATGTCAAAATTACATCACTAATATCATATCATTTGAGACTTAAACCTGATTATGGAAATATAATAAAATGGATTTTTGAATAAAAAATTTATATATATGAATCATACAATAAGTCCATGTTATGTATACACACTAAAAAATTTAAATTTGATGTTAAAAATACATATATCTCATGAAAATAAAAAGTGAGAGGAAATTCCCATACATTAAGTCATCACATTCACTGTACATGTTGAATCAATCCGTAGAATAAATATTACATAATTATTAATAAAAATGACCATATTTATATATCTAATTCCAAATATGAATCAATTATGTCTTTATACTACATTTTTATTAAAAAATTCATGTTAAAGTTATGTTTTAAGAGATATTCGACTTATTTATCATACAACTATTGACATTTCATTCAAAATCCTCTTACATCGATCAGGATGTACTTTTTTTAGAATGAAAATGATTATTTATATATCACATATAAATTTGTTATATAAAAATTTATTGTAAACTATAAAATATAGAAATATTAAACAAAATACACCATTCATGGGGTTGATAGGAATACGTATACAAGAACACATTTTCAGTTTTAATATTCTATTGATAGAAATAAAGTAAATGACATATTTGTATATACTTGTGTATATATATAAATAATATAATTATAGTACCATTATAATGTGATATATATCATATAAGTTTACAAATACCATCTTTAATACATTAATTTTAATTTTTGAATGAATCACATAGCTTTGAGAAGGAGGAAGGCCACACATCATGAAACAGAGTTTTCACGTTTACACAAAATTGAATACATTAATATTGTAATTAAATTAAAACTAAATAAGTAATAAATGCAGGAAAAAATGTATGGGTGTTGACCCTTGTATTCCAGAGTATGCTCCTTGCATTATTTCCTTAACATTTATACTTGTCTCAAATCCCATTGGACCAATCATTTTAATAGTTTTGAAGACAGATTACTTACAAGAACATTTCACTAAATTTTAAAAGATAAAATATTGGATAGATAATCAAGTGAGAACACCATTACTGTATTTACATAACCCATTATATAAATCATAACACACATCATGGTATCATAGAAAAAACAAAACATAATAAAGTGGTGGAATCAGATTATATGTAAGTGTTATAATATAATGAATGATATCATGGATTAAAAATCATAAACAATATAAAAATGTGACTAATTGAAAAACATGCCATTTAACTTAACATGGATATTATATGGACAGAATAAATACTCCCATATAATTAATTATATGAGAAAAAAATAACCATGGATATTATAAAATATAACTAATCAAATGGAATATTGATAACTAATCCAATAATAAAGGGAATGAATTACTTTGAACATTATAATCATTCCTTCAGTGCTTTAGCCAATGAACCATACTAAAACATGTAATACCTCAATTAATACTGAAACTAGTTTGTCTCATGTGACTTTTTGATGAAACTAGGAGATATAAAGGACCCCACCCGACACATAATAAGTCCAATGTATTCCTCTTATAAAAGAGTTGAATCATAATCAACATAAACATTCAAGTTAAATCATTCATACCAAATTTGAATCTTTTAAAAATAAACCATTAATGGTATAAAAATATTACACACACATTAAAACTGATCATAAAACCCTAAAAAATATTATAGATTGTATCATAAGATATCATCCTAAATCAATCATAATACCCAAAATAAAATGATAACATAAGTGAATATAACCTAATAAAATCATTATAAATTTCATCTGATAAATTTCAATTTTTATTATAAATTGATTTATTTAAAGGGTCATGAAATTTGAAAATAATAAATTTTCATTACTTAGAAACTTTTATAATTTTAATGGTTGATTCAATACAATAAGGTTTCATGAAGGAAAAAAAATACATTCATTTCAAATAAGTTAAAAAACATTCAATTTGTATTTATAATGAAAAGTGATAATGTACCTCATTTGGAAACTAACAAAATCATTCCGTTAAAATCATATAATAAAATCAAGGTTATCGATAAAAATACTATCCTAATTTTTAGTTTTATAGAAAAATAAAATTTTAAATAATTTTTAAGAAACATGGACATGGATGATAAATATTCCCCAGTAGAAACATATTTATAAACTATCCGGAATAATAATGAGATTGTAAAAGTAACACATTCCTTGCACTTTCCTTTATTTGAATGTTCATTAACTGAATTTTGAATGGTTTTAGAACTACTATTACTTTATACTATAATCATTTAAAAATTTATGATGTCATATATGATATTTTTATATAATTTTTTCAATAATTTTTTGTTATATCCCCTGCCTCCTCTGTTAAGTACTTCATTTTCCTACGAATTATTTGTCTTGTAATTCGTGAGTCTTATGAATAGGATATATAATTATATAACAATATTTTAAAGAATCGTATTAATTTTATTGATATTATATTTACTCATTATATAAATTTTCAAATCATTCTTGAATGGTTAACATGGAAAATGAATCATATCATGTTCTGATGATCGTAAGATGCCCACACACGTGAGAGAGGATATCATTAACTTAATGGTGAATGGGTAAGGAATTTAATGGTATATTATATAAGAATAAGTAATTTACTAAAGTATTTATTATTTATATCCATTATATTCATCAATACAGACATCCAAATAATGAGGTGTTGAAATAAAATTATATAACTTTGTGATGGCAGTAATAAATTCATAAAAACATGTGGTGCTTTTTATATAAAGGATGAATTATGAAATATGGTCTTCCAACAATCATAATAAAATATAATCACATATATATCATATAGTATATATTAATTATTCGTGAAAAAAATTCATGCTGAATAATTAAAAAAGAAAATCACCTGGGATGAGTTGGTAAAAATGATTACCTTTACATTGGGGGACTCTCTTTAGATCTCTTCTCAAAGGATCTAGGGTTTTAATTTCTAGAACACTAAGACATCTAAGTCATAGACATATGTGTTCATTGGAGAAATTTTCTGGAAATGGTTGATTAAGAAGGCTCATTGTAGCTTGAGGTTTTGAGGGTGGAGGTTCCCTTTTATAATAGAGTTGAGGGTCCCTTTTGGGAACTCTCAAAGTATTAAAATTTAATATAGCTATTCCAGATCCAAATACATGAAAATGACCTAAAAATGAATATTTTAAGACATTTTGACCATAAAAAATATGCATTTTACTATATAATATTATTTCGGGTTTTAAATAATTCAATATTATATAAGTTCAACAATTAATAATTATTTAAAAATTGATACTATTCTTTTAATTTTACTTCAAACGCATCAAGAAAAAGATAAAATTAAAATATAATGAATTTAAATAACCCTAATATATAAAATATAACATTATAATTAATTAATCATGTTAAATGATCCCAAATATACCAAAATTAATACTTTAACAATAAATTATTATTTTTTTCTATTAATTAAATAAATACTCTTTTAGAATTTAAAATGAATTTAAATTATTATTTAATTTATTAAATTAAAAAAAATTTGAAATTTAAATTTTATACATAATAAAAAAAATATTCTTTTCTGATCCTTAATATCAATATTTATCCCTATATAAACACATAAAATATATTAATTCTAAAGAGTGTGACATTTTTGAACTATTGTAGATTTAAATGATATATAAGTCATTTTTGGGGAAATGTGTTCATTAAAAAAGTTCAATTATATAGTAATATGATATGAGAACAATAATCTACTTAAAATATTTTTTTATAGTCTTAGGACATTTTTAGATGCATATATTTTTCTTTTACACATTAGTTAATCCCTTTAACTCTTACCGTGAAAACATAACTTTTTTACTTCTTTAGGGTTAATATAGTAATTATAAAATGTCAAATGACCCATTAAAATGTTATGGATTAATATTAATAAAATATATAAATAATTTGTACTAATTTCATATTTTTATAAACATTAAATCATTTAATAGGATATGATTTATTTTAATATATCATTAAAGACAATTTTTATATTAATCATTACATTCAATATAAAAAATAAATAAATAATGATACCGTAGAGATACCACCTATAATATTTTCCAAACATGTTAGTGTTATCTATAAATTCATTTAATGATATAAATTCATTAAAATTACTTTATTTTATTTTTTTAATATTATTTATTTCATTTTTCCATTAATTAAATAATTATTACATAATTATCTTATAAAATGTTAAGGTAGATATTTATTTCATAAAAATTAATAAAATTATACTGATTAAGATAAATTTTTTTTAATTAATATCTTTAGTATAATTTAACTTCTTTATAACCCCATATTAAAAAGGATATGTTAATTAAATACATGGGTGCGACATCATTAACTTAAATAAATATATATATAATAATAATAAATTACATACTCTCATATTGGGGGAATATATTAGTTAAAATCTCATAAAAATAATTATTCTCATCAAAACCCACTCATCCAATAAAATTTAGATGAGTTTTTGGATAATTTTATAACATTTATAATACTATTTTTACACTTAATTACTTGATTTAACTTTTTTAGTGTTAATAAAAAATTGGTAAATTTACTATCTATAATGCCTAAGAATAAAATAAAACTATGTAAATTATTTATATCAACTAATTATAAATATGTAATCAATTAATAAAATTTTATAATTGATAAATATGATTTTTTAATTTTAAAATAATCTAGTTGATGGAATGAGAAAACGAGTTTTTTTAGTGAAACTTTCAACAAATTGAAATGTTTTTATATCCAAATTCAAGGACAAATTTATTCCAATGTAATAAATTACAATAAATGATAAAAATTTAATCTAATAATACAATAACCCCAATTGGTAATATATATTTAACACTATATATTACTTATATGTAATATTATTTTCAATTAAAATGCAATATTTTATCAATATTAATAATAACATGAAACGTATCAGAAAATATAAAAAAACCCAAACTAAATTTTTATATTACAAATTGATATAAGTGGTTTCATTTTTCAAATATATATTACAAAAGTGTAAAAATTTAATTTAAAATAAGTGGTCCATCAAAATAATATAATAATGCCTTTAAAAAAATATAGCCTTTAAATACATAAAATTAGTTTTATTCTTATCCTAACTCTATCAAACATATTGAATGAATTTAAAAAACAAATTGTGATTTTATACATTTATATTTAATTAATATTATCGAATAATATTTATTAATTTAATATATTATGATATAATGCAATTGTGGGTATAACGATAGTTTTTAAATAGAAACACATCCTTTTTATTCAATTGGGTTTTGTTTTCATTTCCAATTGAATGGTGAACAATGAATTCATTTTATAAAAATTTTTAAAATATATTTTCATAAGTATCTAATCATATTTATAACATCTAACTTAACATATAGTGTTAAAATAATAATATTTTGTAGCTTATCATGGTTCATTTAAGCTCCATGTTCCATTAAATGTAATCTATTGAAAATAATATATCTAAAAAGATGCATAATTTAAAATATTGTAGTGAATTGTTTTTCCTTCTATCAATAAATTGAATCATTACAATTTAAAATTTATCTAAAGGAAAATGATTTATACTTTTGAATTCCTTTCAGGGAAACACACAATAGAAATATGGATAATGAAATATATACATTAAAATAATGTAATGGAACTTTGATGGTCTCTTGAGATAACAAATACTGGGGTACCATGTAGTAAAACAATTTCATGTAATTGAAAACTATCTACCATGTTCTTATAGAAAGTTATATTGAACATGGTCTGTAGAATTTTAACTGTCACAAAACTGAAAATATTGTGATTTTTTAAAAGAACATTTCTTTCTTAGATTGAAATATAAACTCGAAAATCATTGGTTTCAAAACTACATTTACATGATTTGGTAAACTCATTTAAAAATCATATATGAAATTTGTTTATTTATTTTTATATCAAATGAATAATATCATCCTTTTGTTTTTCTTGATCTATTTTCATTTCCTTTCAAACACCTTGAAATAAATGTTAAAAATTAATTTTTAACACCTAAAGTGCATTTATGAATCATGTGTTCCATGAGTCATTCCTTAGGCCATTAAATTTCCACTAAATCTAAAATGGATATTTTATGATACCAAATATTATAAATCATAATTTAACCCCAAACAATAGTATCCAATTTTCAACTAAATCCATTATGACATTAAGCTTTATCCAATATACATCATTCGAAATTCATAGAAGTTTTTTTCAAATGCATGGCCATTAAATTTAAAAAATAAATATTAATATTAGTTTATCTAAATCACACTACACATATCCTTAATGTATATCTTAGTTTTTGGTTCCCTAAACAATGATTTCCTAAATCTAGTTCCCAAAGATTCTATTAAACATGCAATGATACAAATTGTACAGAGTCGGACTGTAGTTTCCTAGATACAGTACCATATATTATTAAATTGGAACAAATACTATAATTGATTCCCATTGGATTAATCTGTTTATTAGTTTTGGAAGACAAATTACCGATATGGACATTATAGTATATTATAAAAAAGAAATTACAATATGGAATGTACATTGAGAACACGATTATTCTCTTAGCTGAACTCTTCATATATGTCATAATACACATCATGGAATCCAGTTGAAAAGAAAACATAATAATGGGGTGAGTTTATATGGTCAGGAAGGGTAATCATACAATAGAATCTATAATGTATAAATAATAATAAAAAATACCGAAAGGTGAATAACTAAAACACAATCTATTAAATATAACATGAAAATATTATGGACATAATAAATAATACCATATAAATAATAATATGATATAGAAATGATAACCATGGATATTAAAATAGTTGAATAATAACATGGAATATCAATAACTAATCTCATAATTAGTGAATTAATGATGTAATACATCATTAACATACTATCACAGAATAAGACAAAACACCATATATAAATAGGTATGGCATTAGTATATACAATAACTAGTATATCTAATGATTCCTACTACTTAATAGTGGGGCTATAGAGTTCCTTGATAAACACTTACTATTTCCAATTCATTTCTCTTATGAAAAGGGTTAAACATAATCAACGTAAACATTCATATAAAACTAGCACACAAAATGTGAATTCTTTAAACATAAACCATGAATGGTATCAGAATTGAATATCCATAGTCAAAATGATCCTATAATCCTCAATTATATATTATATTTGGAATCATAATACACTAACATCAATCAAGCAGAATATACATCTGAGTAAGTTGACATTGATAAAAATACTCTAATATAGCTGTTAAATATTTGTTGAGATAAATAACAATTTTTTACATTGATATCATATTTTCAAAGGTTTTGAAATTTTAAAAGAAAAAATTTTCAGTGATATGAATAATGTAAAATTTTATGTAAGATTCATGATATTAATTTTCCTTTATGGTTTAAAATTACTATCATTCTGAATATGTTTTAAAAAATATTGCTTTCGTATTTTTGTTGAAAAATTCATTAAGTGCCTCATGTGTAAGATGACAAAAATATTCCATTGAAACCATTTTCTAAAATTTTAAACAAGAGTAAAAATAATTTAATTTTTTTGGATAATAGTAAAAATCAATTTAAAATCATTTTTTAGAAATATGGTTATAGGTGATAAATATCCCCATCACATATTTATATACAGACAATACTGAATAATAATGAGATTATAAAATAAACCCTTTCCATGATCATTCATTTAGTTGAACGTGATTTAATCTCATTTATAATATTTATAAAATGTTATTAAATTTTAACATAATGATATACAGATTTATGATATCAAATGTTATCATCTAATATAAATTTGTTAATAAAATTTCATTATTACCCTTGTTTTGATTGTTAACTGCTTCTTTTTCTGATTCATGGACTGTCATGATAGTCTTATTTATTATGAATATGATATATATATATATATCATTTAAATAATTATATTAATACAATATATATTGTATTTACTCATTATATACACTTTTATACTCATTCATGAATTATTAACATCGACAACAATTAACATCACATTTTGGAGACTAGAGGGCGTACCTTCACATGAGGAAAGATATAATTCTTTTAATGGTGAACAATAATGAATTGGATAGTATATTAATTATAAATAATTAATATCATGTCATATTTATTATTTAAATCCATTATATCCATCATTATATCCATCCAAATTATTTAATGAAAAACAAATTACACAACAACATGGTGATAGAATGTTATACATATGCACGTGTGGTGCTTTATTTTTTTTAAGAAGAATAAATAATGGAAATTATTTTACAATAATAATAATAAAATATCAAAATATATATGATTCTATAGTTATTAATTTATGATTGATGTAACTCATGAAGAATAATTAGAAGAAGAAATGAACTTGTATGAGTTGGTAAAAAGGATTACCTCCTCTTTGGTAGACTCTATTTAGATGTCTTTTCAAAAGATCTAGTGTTGGATTTATTGGATGACCATTACCCAAAAAACATGTATAAAGATATTTTTGGTGAATGTTTCAAGGTTTTTTCCATCTGGGAGGATAATGGTGATTGGATGATTCTAAGGAGGATGTTTCTTTTTATAATTGTGTTGAGGGGCAATTTTTAAAACTCTGAAAATACTAACATATAATAAGTTTTTTTGTAAAAACTGGGCAACTAGGCCCCCGATGATAGCACAGACACCCCGCCTTATCATGGTTTTCATGTCCTGGCCCGCAAGGCATCCCTAGTTGCCCCACAGACACGTGGTACCCACCCTAGGGCCCACCCACATGCCTGAACGGGTCATATGACTAATGAATGTCCCCACAAGCCAACTCATGTCCTTTCCAGTGTGATTTTTCGTCACTCACACACACCCTCGGAAACATCCCACAAGGTCACCTATCCCGATCACTACTCTAGGCCAAGCATTCTTAACTAGGGAGTTCTAATCGAATAGGCTCTTGAAAAGGAGGGTTCACATTGTTGACTTGAGTCATATCATTTAGTCATTTAACCCTTTTCATTTTCTGGTGTTACAATAAACCCCCCCCCCCCCCCCCCACTTGAAGCACAACGTCCTCATTTTGGACCCTACAACTCAACCTAGGGAGTGAAACACAATTAAGGCTGGGTACCACCACTGATACCAAATGTGTCAATTGCCCACTCCTGGCATGTGTGTCTCTGCCCCGGGAACCCCATACAAATGATCCTGAGTCGTGTGGTCATCCACCTATAGGTTTGGTCCTCTTGGACCTCTGCGATAACGTTTTACTGCCAGCTATAGAAGAATCTGGTGTATGTCGACTAGTGGTGGGTCTCACTGCTGGAGACTGCTCAGCAAGGAAATTACCCACTAAAAGGGCTCGCTCTAACACCCATGCTTGCGTCAAGATGCTGAGGAAGATCATCGAAGCACTGATCTCTCACATTAGTCCTTGATCAAAGGTTCGGGCCCTAAAGAATGGGTCCCATAAGATATCTATGGAGTAGCGCAAGAGAGTGTTCAACCTCGCTGTGTACTGAGCTACCATTATGCTACCATGCTGTAGATGGAGTAGCTCTTGTATCAGCACCACATGAAGGGTGGCTACCAAAAACTCATCCTGAAATAGGCTCTCGATGTATATCCATAGTAGCGTTATCTCGTTATTCACCTGGAGCATCAGGCTCCACTATCTGCCTATTGTTGGATGAAAAAGACACGCGACAAGGATCCCCATGATGATTGCTGGTCTCCCTACTAGTCGGAAAAATCTCACCAAAGCTTCCATCCAATCCTCAGCCGCCTGTCGGTCCATATCTCCCCTAAACCTAGGTGGCCCTTGGCGCTGGAACTCTTGAAATGCGCTCAAACATCGTGAATCGACTGCTATAGGGTATGGTGGCATCGGTGGCCCAAAGGGTAGTGGTACCTCTAGTGCCTCCGCTTGTAAATGGGCCCTGCACTAAGGCCCTATTCCTCGGTGGGATATTTGTGTGTAAAACTATTGGGGCTCTAGCTGTTCATCTGTGGGGAGGCATCATGAAAGAAACAGGTGCGACACAATCAAACGATTATACCTAGTCAGATGACCTGGTTGCGCTAACATATAAACAACTGTTGAAAACACACACACAATCAGTGTTTCCGTGTAATGAGTTGGAAATCAGAAATCAGGGTTTTGGTGTATGGATACGTCGGACATCGCACCAACACTGGACTCGCTGTATTGAAAACCACACTAGGTACACTTAATATTATTGCTTCATAGAAAATAAAGATCAGAGTCGTATGTTCTGCGGTAGCACCACCATCCTCTGATACCAAATTTAACAACAGGGCCCCCAGTGACAGAACAGACACCCCGTCTTATCATTTCTATCAGGTCCCGGCCTTCCAGGAATCCCCAGTTGCCCCGCAGATAGGTGGTCCCCACCCTGGGGCCCACCCACGTGGCCGAACAGGTCATATGACTAATGAATGTCCCCATTAGCAAAAACATGTCCTTTCCAGTGTACTCTTTCCTCACTCACACAAACCCTCAGAAACTTCCCAGAAGTCCCCCATCCTGATCACTACTCCAGGAAAAGAATGCTTAACTATGGAGTTCTAATCGAGTAGGATCCTGAAAAGGAAGGTGCACCTTGTTGACATTAGTCTTATCATTTTGTCATTTATCTCTTTATAATTTTGGGGTGTTACAATAACCCCCCCCCCCACCCACCCTTTAAATCACAAAATCCTCATTGTGGGCCCTACAACTCAACCCAGGCAGTGCAACACACATAAGGATGGGTACCACCACAAATACCAAATGTAACAACTGCCCGATCCTGGTATGTGTGTCTCTGCCCCGGGTACCCTATACAAATGATCATGAGTCGTGTGGTCATCCACCTGTTGGTCTGGTCCTCATAGACTTCTATGACATCTGTCTACTATTATCTGTAGAAGACTCTACAGTATGTCGACTAGTGGTGGGTCTCGCTGCTGGAGATTGCATAGCATGGAAACTCACCACTAAGAGGGCTCTCTCTAACACCTCTACCTACGTTGGGATGCTGAGGGAGATCATTGAAGCAATAATCTATCTCAGGAGTCCCTACTTGAAGGTTCAGGCCCTATAGAATGGGTCCCGTACCATATCTGTGGGGTAGCACGAGAGAACAGTGAACCTCACTATGTACTGAGCTACCGTCATGCTACCTTGTTGTAGATGCAGTTTCTCCTGTAGTCGCACCACACGAAGGGTGGCTGGATCAAGCTCTGCCTGAAATAGGCTCTCGATGTTTATCCATAGTTGTGCCATCTTGTCATCCACCTAGAGCATCATGCTCCACTATCTTCCTGCTCCTGCCTAAAGGAGACTCACGACAAAGATCACCATTAAGATTGCTGGTGTCCCTACCAGTCGGAAGACTCAATCCAGAGCCTCCAGCCAATCATCAGCCGCCTGTGGGTCCGTCTCTCCCCATAACCTTGGTGGCCTCTAGCGCTAGAACTCGTGTAATGCACACAAACAACGTTCATCGTCTGCTGGTGAGGCTGGTGGCATTAGTGGCGCAATGGATAGTTGTACTGCTAGTGCCTCCCCCAGTAAAGGGCCCCACACCGAGGCCTTGTCGACCGGTGGGCTATCGATGTGTACAACTCTGGGGGCTCTAGCTGGAAATCTACAGGGAGGCATCCAGAATGAAACATATGTGACACGATCAAACAATTATATCTAGTGAGCTCAGCTGGTGGAGCTAACTTAAAAAATCATTTGTAAACACACACACAATTAGTGTTTTCATGTACTGAGTCGAAAATCAGATGTCAGGATCCTAGTGTATGGGTACATCGTCCACCACACCAACACTGGACTCCTTGAACACAATACCACTCTAGGTACACTTAACACTATTACTTCATATATAAGAAAGATCAGAGTCGTATGTTTTGCGGTAGAAACGACGTCCTCTGATACCAAATTTAACAACAGGGCCCCCGGTGACAGCACAGACGCCACTCCTTATCATGTCTGTCAGGTCATGGCCTACCAGGTATCCCCCGTAGCCATGCAGACACGTGGTCCCCACCGTAGGGCCCACCCACATGCCTGAACCGGTCATATGACTAGTTACTATCCCCAAAATCCAACACATGTCTTTTCTAATGTTCTTTATCCTCACTCACACACACCCTAAGATACTTCCTAGAAGGTCACCCATCTCGATCACTACTCTGGGCCAAGTATGCTTAACTATGGAGTTCTAATCGGGTAGGCTCTTGAAAAAAATGGTGCACCTTGTGGACAAGATTATTATCATTAAATCATTTAACCCTTTATCATTCTAAGGTGTTACAATCACCCTACCATTAGAGAAAAATGTCCTTATTTTCATCCCTACATCTCAAACCAGGAAGCGCAATGCACTTAAAGCTAGGTACTACATCTAATACCAATTTGTCACGACATGTCTCCTAGGTCCCTTGCGGTGACCACCCCATTCCCGCCTTTAATATGCATGGGGCTGGAGATTAGCACCAAAGGTGTAAATCCCTATAACTGGGAAGGTATTGCCTTTATAAACTAGAAACACACACAATAGAGTATGCTGGAAGAAAATCCCTATGTAAAACTGTATACAAAAGGATTGGTGAAAAGTAAAGGGGGTTGAAAATACAAGCCCAACTTTAATGTACAAGTACAATAGGAAAGCGTCAAAATAACTGAAAGGTGAAGAGCAGCTCCTAGATCATCCACCATGGATCCTACCTGAAGGGTATGTACAGGTAGCCTCCACAGCACTCCACATCCATTCGTCTCCTCTGGGTACCGACTCTTTGTAAGGTCAAACTCTTGGTACTGTCTAGTCCTGCTACTCTGATCCTCCATCAACGTTGTATGACGTCTGTAACAAACAAAATGAGGTGCGGGAATAGCCAATATAGGGGTGAGTATAACGATACTCAGTAGGGATACCGAGACCTTTAAGGTCTCACAAAATTCAACATAGATAATCCAATAAGTGTGAAATCAACAGATAACCTCACTTAGGTATATGTCCATACATATACCTAAGTTACCTAGTAATCCATCTCAATCATGAGGAAAACCAAATGTTTTTGACTCAGATCAACCAAGATTTTATTTTAGGGACAATATCAATCTGAACCCTCAGCTACTGGAGAACTCCTTCTCTACCGAGTATAGTGGTCCTGCCGCATCACACAGAGGAGGTTCCCACTAACATGGACTGCTGAGGTACTCTTCCCGTTGAGTAATGTGGGTATGCCATGCTCACATATAGGCGCTCTTCACCATGGGTCTGTTGCGCTCACACATAGGTGCTCCCCCTCATAGCCTGCTAAGGTAATCCATGTGTCGAGTACTGTGGGTCTGCTGTACTCACACATAGGTGTTCCCCACTGTGGGTCTATCCAGCACAATGATGATCTGTAAGGTTGTCCGTAAATGTCCTCAAAATATTCCCTACCTTTGGTGGAGTTTTCCTACAACAACAGAAATCACTCCAACATCGGGATGACACCTTTGGGATCCTTGTACGGACGTCCTTGTAGATCACCCTTGTGCTGGATAGACCCACGATGGGGAATGCCTATGAGTGTGCGCGGTAGACCCACAATACTCGACATGTGGAGTACCTCAGTAGGATATGAGGGTGAGTTCCACTATGTGAGAGCATTAGACCCACAGTAGGGAGAGACTCTGTGTGAGTGTAGCAGACCCACGATACTCAATAGGAGGAATACCGCATCAGTCCATGTTAGTTGGAAGCACCTTTGTGTGACACAGCAGGCACACTATACTCGATAGAGAAGGAGTTCTCTAGCAGCTGCAGCTTCAGATTGATACTATCCCTAGAATAAAATCCTAGTTGACTAGAGTCAGTAACTTTGTGTTTTACTCATGATTGAGATAGATTACTTTGAAACTTAGGTATATGTATGGGCATATACCTATGTGAGGTTATCTTCTTATTTCTTACTTTTTGGTTTATCCTTCCTAGATATTGTGAGAACATAAGGGTCTCGGGGTCCTTACTGAGTAGCTTTATACTCACCCTTGCATGGGCTATTCCCGCACCGTGTTCCGTTGGTTGCAGATGACAGACAACATTGACGGAGGATCAGTGTAGCTGGACTGGACGGTACCCGGAGGTGGACTTTACGACGAGTCGGTACCCGGAGGAGACGGATGGACGTGGATTGATTTGGAGGCTATCTTTACATACCCTTTAGGTAGGATCCATGGTGGATGATCTAGGAGCTTATCTTCACATTTCAGCTGGTTTGTCCCTTTCCAGTTGTACTTGATCTTTACAGTTGGGCTTTTATTTCTGGCCCCATTTACTTTTCAGCCCACATTTTGTAAACTATTTTACTTAGTGTTTTTCCTCCAACATACTCTGTTGTGTGTGTTTCTAGTTTATAAAGGCCATGCCTTCCCATTTTAGGGATTTACTCCTTTGGTGCTAGTCTCCAGCCTCTAACCTATGGTAGGCGATCTTGGGGTAGTCACTGCACAGGCCCTGGGGGGAGGGTCGTGACATTATTGTTTATCTAAAGACAAAAAAATTTAATATAAATGAATATTTTATGGAATTTTAGATCATATTTATTCTCTATTGAGGGTATAAAATTTTTTCTAGAATATAAAATATTTTAATATTATATTAATTCAATCATGCTTCATTATTGGAAATTTTTTTATTATTAGTTTAATATCACTATATTTGACTCCGGGAAAAATTGTAAATTTGAATGAAATACTTTAAAAAAATCAATAAAATATCACATATATTATTTAGATTCATTAAAAACATAAAATTATCCCAAATATATCAAAATTTATGTTTTTAAAATCAATTATTTTATTTTTCTGTTAGTTATATAAATATTGTATTAATATTGAAAAAGAATTTAAGGTATGTATATATTTTCTAAAAATTGAAAAAAATATTATATAATTATATTAATTTAATTAATATTAAAATGGCCATTTATGATCGTTTATATCTTATATTTTTCCCTATTTTAACATACAAAAGTTACTAAATACCATTGGAGTGACATTTTGTTACTATGTTTGATCTAAACAATATATACGTTATTCCTATTTAAAATATTCTATTAAGCATCAAAAATTTTATTTTCTAGTGATAAGGGAATGATAATTTTCTTAAAATAATTCTTCTAGAAGGTTAGGTTGTTGTTATACCATATATTTTGGTTTTAACCCTTAGTTTAACCCTTTAACTCATACCGTGACATCCTATAATTTTACTCATTAAAGGTTAATATATTTACAATAAAATGTCAATGGAACCCTAAATAAGTTATTTATGACATGCTAAACCTTTTATTATCTTTATAATATTATAAATTTTATAACATTTAAAAAATAGTATAAATTTTTATATAATAATAATGGCCATTTTGATACTATTCATAACATTGACATCAAAAAAATTAATAAATCAATATATATTATAAAAATCACTTCTAATGTATATCTAACATCTCAAAGGTAAATATTTTATTCATGGAAGACATTAATTATTAAAAATTATATTTATGTTTATATTTTTAATATCTTTTATTTTATGTTTCTCTTAATTAAATAATTAATGCATCCTCATTGTATAATACATTAAGGTTATTATTTATTTCATAAAAAATATAAATTAATTATCATGAATAATATAAAAACCTTATCTTTTATATTAATATTTATATTATAATTTTGTTCAATATAAACCTATAATAAAATACGTGTAGTTTTTAAATACTTGTGTGTGACATCATTATCTTTTCATTAAATAAAATATAAAAAAATTTCATACACTCTTCCAATTGGATTCCATAGGTTATAATCATAGCATAATGATAAATTTGGTTGATAGCCACACATATAATTAAATTATGAAAAGTATTAGTGTAATTTTCTAACACTTATAATATTATTTTTTCCCCTTAATAACTTTTTTACTTTAACTCTGTTAATATGAAATTACTAATGTAAATATTCATAATTCCAAAAAATAAATTAAATATTTTTACATAAATTTGACCCGCTGATTCCAAATTCTAAAACATATTTTTAAAATTTTAAAAAATAGATTTTTCAGGAATTAATTAAAAAATAATCCCATTAATAGAATGAAAAAATGGGTTTTTTAATGTGAAACATTCAAAATAATTCAATGTTTTTATATCTAAATTCAATGTGAATTTGATTCCAATGACCCAAATAGGATGAAATAAAAAATATTTATTCTATTTATACTATAACAACAATTAATTATATATTTTTACACTATATATTATTTATACAAAATGTTTTTTAATTGAAATGAAAATTTCTATCGCTATTCATCATAACATTATACATATCAGCAAGATACCAAAAATTTAAATATAGAAAATTATGATGTTACAGTTTAAAATAATATGCTTATATTTAAAATATAATTTAAAATATGGTTTATAAAAGATTTAAAACATATATGACATCAAATGGGGTTAAAAATTCCTTTAAAAATATTTAGCATGTAAATTATTATAATCCATTTTATTGTTACATTATAACTATAATGTTATTTTATGAATTTAAAAATAGTTGTATTAATATATAATCTATTTATTTCATTATTATATTTCAATAATAATTATTAACATAATTTAATATGATAAAAATTAATTGTGGATGGAGTCTTCGTCCTTGCTGAATTTGACCCTGGTGGCTCGTTTCAAGAACAGAAGACCTTCGGTGGATGATTTCGATCGTTTTGTATTTGGTTCGTGGGATCTTCACGAACGTGCGGTCATGGGTTTATTGGATAGCAAGAAAATCATGATTCGATTTGAGTCTGAAGCAGACCTCATCCAGGCGTGGGCTAGGGAGCCTTGTAATTTCAAAGTCATCCATTTTATGCTCCTGTGATGGTCGTTCGATCTACATATGAACCGGGATTCCCCCTCCATTTCGGTTTGGGTTAGTTTTCCTAATATACCTTTACCGTTTCAAAATCCATCTGTTATTTGTTTACTGGGAAACATGGTAGGAAGATACCTTTGTTCTGATTACCGCACGGAAGAGATTTTCCATCCGGTAAATCCAGGGGTGTGTGTTGAAATGGATGCTTCACGCACCCCTTTTGAGTATATTTGGATTACAATCGGGGAGGAGTACAGATGTAAGAAGAGGGTTGTTTATGAAAGCTGGACGGATTTTTGTGGGTTCTGCAAGCGGTTAGGACATTCGAATGATGTTTGTCATGTGAGATGGGACGGTCACAATGGGAAAAAGGTGAGGAAAAGTTCTGAAGAGGGTAGAAAGCACACTGAACTCGGTAATGATTCGAGGATGGGTCGGGATTCGAAGATGAAGGGGGTTGCTGAAATAGGTAGGGGTCCTCGGGAGAATCAGTCAGCAGGGGATCACCTCGGCTCTGGTTTAGCTATTATTTCCATGGAGGTTGATCAATCAATTGGAAACACCAGCATGGAGACTAACCGGGATAAGGCGGGGGCTGTTTGGTCTCCTACCACTGCGGGACCTGAACACGTTGGAAAGGAGTGGGAAGACAGTACTCTGGAGGTGGTTAACATTCCTAGACCGACTAATGTGCTGGATCCTTTGGCAAAGCCTTTTATGGCATTGAATAACAGGTTTGAGATACTGATAGAGGGTAAGGTGGATAACGTTCTAGAGGAGGAGTCCATTTCAGAGGGCGAGGGTGATGTTTTGTTGGAAGAGAATAAGCAGGGGGATTTCTTGGGGCTGGAACCGGTGGAATGCCCTAAGGGAACTGCTGAGCAGGAAGGGCGACAAAACTTGAAAGAAGGTATTCATGCTGAACAGCGGCTGAGCGTTTCTGCTGGAGGGCCTGTTGCTGGGCTGAAGGATCAAGTCGGGGAGGGGAAGAAGAAATTTAGGGGAGGAAAAGAGAACTGGAGTCTCCCTAACGGGCGCTCTTTTAGAGATATTGTTCAAGACGGGATCGAGAAAGGGTCTATTGGCGATAGACCCCCATCAGAAACCTCATCAAGGAGGCCAAGAAGAGACTACTCATATCTCCCGAGGCCAATGCAGACAAGGTCTGCTTCTAAAAGGAATTGCCAGGTGGTTCTTGCAGTCAAAAAGGGATGCAGGGTTAAGAATGCAGCATCTGTTATGAATAATTTGGAAACACTTGGAAATCGGGTTCAAAGTGCTAATTTTTGAAGAAACTCGGAATGGGAATCGGCTACAGGAGAAGAAGAATCATGTTTGGAATATGGGGAGGATTGTGGTAACTATGATAATTAACTCTTTGTTGGTTGTGTATGTTTATTATTTTGGTTTTTGTTGTACTATTTTGGCATTGTATGTTGGGCACCGGTGACCCATAAACCGGATTTTATAAAATTAATAAAAATTGGTTTGCAGGATAAACATATTTAAAACATATTTTCATGAATTAGTTAATCCTATTCAAAAACTCAAACATAACATCTAGTTTAAATATAGAAATATTTAATAGTATATCAGGCATCATTTAATATCATTGATCCGTGTAACCTAAGTTATCAAAGATTCTATATTTAAAAAATATATAATGTAAAATAATGGGGTGATACAAAAAATATCGTACATAAATTATAATAAATTATTTTTTATCATAATACCCAATCATTAGGGGTCATAAGAGAAATAATTAACTACATTATTTTGTGTGGTCATTGTTTTCCATATAAAAAATTATAACTTTATTACCCATTATTTATATGACTGTAATAGTGAAGGTACAACTCTTAGAATAAAAAAATTATAATATTTATTATGATATTGTTACTATATGATCATATATAAATATAATATTTTATGTTTGATAATGAAAATAAAAAAATGGATCATGAGGGAGGTTGGTACTTCTAATCTGGGTATATCCTTTTGGTTTTCCCCAAATTGATTCCCTGGATGGTTTTCTACCCAAGGGGGGAATATATGTTTAGATGAGGTATTTTTAGAGGTAATTTGGGAATATATTGGTTGATCCAATGTGTCATGATTGGTGTTATGAAATGGGAGGTCTGAGTGTTTTTTTATAGTGGAGAAGGACTTTCATTTATGTACATTTTAGAAAATGGAATTCGACCCACGTTTTTCCAATTAAATGTGGCTCATATAATGTATCGAATTAAATAATATGTATTATATGTTTTAATTGTGTCTACAATATGGCTCCTGGACACGATTATAGGTCATTTTCTCCTTTTAGTGTAAGGATTAGTCCCTTATTATAATAATTTTCTTCTTAGTCATTGTTATTAATAATATTTACTTTGACTAATTTTTCTATAACTAACATTACATTGTTAGAAAATATAAATTATTTAAATTCCAGATGTAGAATCCATTTTTCAAAATTCAAATGAAATATGTGTATGAAATTAATTTAAATTTAATATTCTGCATGGTATGATAAGCTGCGTCTTTAAAAAAATGTTCATATTTTGGTATGTTATTAGATCCAATTTCAATGTTGAATTCATTCTAATGATGCATATAGGATTAATAGATGAATATTTTATTTAATTAGATATTATAACCTTTTAAAAATATAATTCATCCTTATAAATAATTATAATAATAATCAAATTTTAATTAAAACTCCGTATTTTTCACAATTCATAAAAAAAGAAACTTTAGAAAAAAAAACATAAATTATCCCAAACTACTTTTATGATTTGAATTAAAAATTAATGGTAATTTATACTTATAATATTTATCAAAGTTCCAAAATTTATTTTTAATATAGTTTCAAAATTAAAAATTGGTAATAATACTTCTATAGAAATATATGGTTTTTTGGTGTAATGTTTGGTTTGTTCCTATATTATGTCTATAAAATATATTTGATTGATGTTAAAAATATTTAATCTAATATTTAACATTTATATTTAATTATTATCATTCACTAATTGTTTTTAATTTCATTAAATATGAATAATTATTTTCTAATCATATATTATTTTTTATAAAAAAACATTCCCTTTATATTAAATTTCATCATATATTCATTTCTAATTAATTTATAAACAATGAATTAATCCATGTATATTCATAATCCAGTATATCCTATTCACAAATTCCATCATAATTACCATGTTATATCTTCTTATTTTAAATAATAATATTTTTAATTATATATTATGGTTTAGTAAAACTCGGTCCTTCGTGTTATACATTCCATATAAGAATTATTGTATTGTGTGTAACAGAAGATAACATCAGCGTCATATATAGAGAAATAAAAACATTATATTGAGTGTAGATCATGAATAAATTGGTTTTCTTTTTAAATCTAACAATTTTAGTGATTTATTATATGGAGGGTACTCTCAGTGTTCTGTGAATTGTGAAATATCAAAAAAATTTAATAAATTGGAAAGAAAATATTTAAAAAAATATTTGAGTGTAACATTCAATATCCATAAAATACATTCCTCCCTAGAAATTTATATGATTTATCAATGTTTTAATACTTATTTTTTCATTTCATAGAAACCCACATCATAAAAATTATTTCAAAAAAGATCTTCTAAAATGTAATGTTGGGAACATTACAGTTACCCAAATTAATATATAAAATGGTATCCACATAGGATAACAATGGTGTGATGTGAAACATGTACATGTGAGATCGATCAGACTATCATGTTTCAATAAATAGTTGTAAATAAAAAGTTATTAAAATGATAAAAATCTCAAGGCTATAAATCTATGATGAAATAATGGAACATTTAATTAATTATGTTCAAAAGTAATGTGATAACATTTTTGGATTCAAGATCTTTTTTCCCAAAGTTCACAAATTATCATGAGAAGATATACAAACTAGATCCATTATAATCTCACCCTTTGTTGTGTCATGATATATTTCTTCTTAATATGTACTTTTTTGAACGGATGTAAAAATTTTCATTTCTGAATAATTATTATATCATGAGATACATTAATAAAATTATAGGTAATTCCATATATCAAAATAAAAAGGTTATCATATGTTATCCATTATTCATAAATCAACATATAGTGAGATTATAAATTAATATATAAACCCACGTCCAATGTATAAAATAAAAATGATATAATGTGTTAACCCTATAACCTTTCAAAATGATGAATATCCAAAACTATAGAAATAAGTTCATGAAGTAAGCTTGACATTGACCCCCCAATTTATCACAATGTTTCACTTGATTATAACATTCCAAACATATCATTATATGAATCATTTATTCTATAGAAACCTGGTAATTATACTAATTACCATAAATCCTTTGGTACAACATGGATGTTTCTTTATTATAATGTATATATGATATATTCCTTAAATACATGAATGTTTTTAACAACATCAATGATAGAATAGACACTTCTCAAGAAGTATTTATTTAGTTACATGGTAATAATAACCATCAAATTTAATTATTCACATCCCAATTATCTTTATCCATAATATATTATCTTATCATAAGTAACTTATAAAGGGTAATCAAACATTACTCAAAAAGTCACATTTCCATTGAATCAATTTTTCATTCCATCAGATAAATTCAACCTAAACGTGAAAATCCTGAAGGAAAAATATAAACCAAACAATCCGTGTATATTTCATCATTCATATAAAATAAATCTTGACTCAAAATACATAAAAAAATTTATTATTACACATAATATGTATGACATATGAATTATTTTTCATCCTAATAAAAAATACATACTTCTTTTCTCATTTCACCTATAATTTGATCATCATCAGCAATATAACCATTACTCGTACCACCTTGCAGGTTAACTTCTTAATCATTCCACTTTGGACATCAATTTTCATAAAGTACATTCATTACATCCATAAGCATTTCAAAATTGATGTTGTGTTATGGAGGAAAATATTCAAATCCATTTTGTTAACTAGCCCATTCATTTTTCCTGTGAATTTTATTAATTTTTTCCTTCATTTTAATAGTTAAAACATCATCTTATTCCTCCTGGGAATTCTATTAGGTGATTATTTCCACATTTTTCCCACAATGAAAACTAATTATCCTTTACCCCATAGTCTATATTACACAAACTCTCAATGAAATTCTTCTATTTCTTCTTTGATGAGTGTGAGAGTGGTTTAAGGTACATGTTCTAAATCATGATATTTTACAACCGACTAGGGATTTTCAAAACACATTCACTCTTGTGACCGTCCCATTAGACATCACATAAAAAAATATCATTACATTTTAAGATAACCTAGTTACTTATAGTTCCTTTTATAAATCGAAACGATAATGTATTTAATAAGAATCAATTATCATACTGTGGAACCATATAATAATGAAACACTATGTCCAGGATTTCTAAATTATTACACCTTCCATAATCAATTATATATTAGTTTTGTCATAGAATATTCATATTAATGATCTATTTAAATTATACATGATGTTTTGTAAAGAGTATCTGAATTTAAAAAGCATATCCCATGGGAGTGTCAAACTAGGTATGAAAAAATACACATTTTCATGTTCCTGGTTACACATGAGTTAGTCTTGACTCAACATGTCATATATATTACCACAACATACATCAATTCCAATTAAAATTCCAAAAATATTATCAATATAGGTATGCAATTCTTGTAATCCACTCACTCTAGATATTACAGAATTTTGAAGGCTTTTTCTTAATCAATTACTCAACATTTGACTTATCCCTAAAGATACACCTAGATATATAATTAAAAATATCCCTGTAAATTTCATTAGTGTTTTCAAATGCTACATTCTGATGTAAGACAAAAAATTCACTCGGATTCCAACTATAATAACCCAGGATTAACGTACATAGACATTATATCATTTTTGTGTAATACATAATCATTAACAAAATATATTCGAAAATACCATATTAGTTTAGTGCCTTCAGAAACAAGGAAATGTTATCACGAGGTCATTATTGGGATCTATGGTCTCCAACTAGGTACTCATAACTAGAAACCATCTTAGAAAAATCATAAGTAAAAATTATCATCATAACCAAAGGAGGGAACCATAAAAAGGGGTGAGCTCCGATTCTATGTAAGGTTAAAAAGGAGATATTTAAGTATTAAATTGACAATAAGGGTATAATAATGTGATCATTATATTAGATGATAAAACCATGTATATAAAATAACAGAAACATGAATCATTTTTTAAGGTTTTTAGTTCATAATGTATGAATCATAGGGAAATCTAAATCCTAATTCATGAAATCAAAACATAGGAGTAATACATGGAATTTTGGAATAAAAATAAACTTCTAATAGCATTCCCTATAAGTCAAGATGCATTGATATAACATATCATTGAACTTTTGTGGGGCTAAACAAATAGGGAGGGATACTCTACCATCCCAAGTCATATTCATTTCCTTATAAGGGATCATCTCTCCCTTACTTCCCATATTGGATGCTGGGTTAGGACACAATATGATCCCAGCAACAGTTTTTTCATAATAAGTATTGGACTTCCACATATTTCTGTAGTGGCTACTAGGTTGGATACACCACAATCCTCTATCTCATTCCTTTCCTCATTAGGGAATAAGTTTCCCCATATTCCAATTTGGAATCATGTTTCCCCATATTCAACTGTTGATCAAGCTCGTCAACTAGAATTCCTTCATTATTTCCGGATATATAAATCATTACCCAATGAATTGGATGGAGGTAAATTTCACACATGTCACATTATAAACCAATACATACTAGTTCCACTAGATAATAAAATGTTCATCATATCAGGATCCAAATAAAGAGACTGGTTTCATAAACATTATATCACAACTGATGAAATTAAATGGGTATAATATATATTCAAAAATATCATAACCTTTGGAAAATTTATAGGTTTCATAGCTATTCCATCCTATAATGATCTATAAATGGAAATAGGTTTCATAAGCCCTTAACACGGAATAAACCGTTGAATAGAAACTGGTTTCTAGAGAATTTATCATGATATGGCTTATATAAGATGGGTTTTAGAAGTATATAACTCTTAGAAGAGGGACATGGTTCATAAACATATAATTCTTTAATGTGAATCAATATTTCCAAAACATTATTCTATCAAATCATAGACAAATCATTTAAAGAGTATGAAATGATCCTTTGGATCATTTCCCCAAATTTCATTAGAAACACCAACAGATATCTTCTAAGAAGGAAATATTTTTTATATAAAATTAAAAACATTTCATTAGGAAAATATCCATTTATATTTGAAAAAATTATTTTCATAAAATATAATCATTTTAAAACATTTTTCATTGAAAATAGTTTGAAATATTATAGTGAATCCTTGAAAACATTTTGAATAACTTTTAATTTAATACACATTGAAAACATATAACAAATGTAAGAAAATGTTTTGAAAACTACATTGATGAAAAGAAATTAAAAACATATAATAAAAGTTATAAAATGTATTGTAAAATCTTTTTCATGTATTTTATTTTTTGAAAAATCATATAATAGTCTTTGAAATAGTTAAAATAATATTTCCTTAAAAACAACATTTTCAAAAAAATTAATTATTTGAAAATAATTTAATACACTTTTTAAACATGAAACAATTTTTAAAAATCAACTTTAGTTAATATCCAATTTAAATTAAATAAATTTACATTATATTGTATAAATTATTTTCCTTCAAAAAATAGTGCTGTAAAATTTTAATGGAAGTATCACAGAAATGACGGTTATGACAAGAAGTAATTCATTACATACTGAATATTTCTTTTGTACCATATATGTTTATAAATGTCTTCTGATTAAAAAAGAAATCCCATATTAACATTAAAAAATATTATGTAAAAATATAAATTCGTGCTCAGAAATTCAATATAGAAATCATATGTTAGTAGTAAATAATACTCTAAAACCATTTTTAGAATACACTATTATGATATAACACATATATACCACTAAAATGAAAAATAAATTTTTTTTTTCATAAATATATTTTATGAATTATCTTAAGTAGAAAACAATGGAAATTGGTACCATTAGATTTATATAACATTTATATACATATTATAAGATAATTAATAATTTCTTGTGATATATGGATCATAATATTTCATCAATGTATGCAATATCAGAAATGGTCTCCATAAATGATGAGATTGAAGCTATAAACAATTACAACATTAGTAACACTAAATAAAAATACAATTGAATGATTATAATTAATTTAATATAAAACTATTATGAAAACATTTATATTCATTATTTAACTTGTCAAAGGTAGTATATACACCCCATAGAAAAATATAGATATATAACATAGAATGTGTCTCATAGAAGGAAAGCTGAGACAAAACTTCTTTACCAATTTTTTATATTTTTTTTCACATAAACCCCATGAAAGAAAGATCATAAAATGGATATGTAAATATCAATAAATATATTTATAAAAATCAAATAATTAATCCATTCGTGTTTTTGTCACGGTACAAAATATATGGGTGGTGTATTAGTCAGGCACGCAATAAAAATAAAAAGATAGATGAAATCCCATTACCTTAGGTCTGGACATTCATTGAACACATTAAATACAACTATATAATAAATATATTATAATTATAAATATTCAAAATAACCATATTATTATATATAAGACCATATAATATTAAATCATGACTAAATATTACCTGTTTATTATTAATTATCTTCTAAATTAATGTTTTATTAAACAACATCATTGGTTATCATACATGTTTTAACTTGTTGTTATTGATCATCTTACATAGGTCATGATTAAATTATTTACATAATGTAAAATGTTCTTTATATATCATTTTTTTAATTAGATAAAAATTTATTTTAATCTATATATGATATAAATATAAATGAAAATACACTATTCATGGAGGTTGTAGTTTGTACATAAAAATGAACACAATGTTTGTTTTATTAGGGTATTGAAAGTAATAAGGTAAATGACATATATTTATGTGTATATATATATATATTTTAATTCCATTTGGCTTATAATTCCATATATTTGTTATAATTGAACTAAATGTATTTTAAATACATTCCAAGTATAATGTGGACGAATGACATCGCTTGGAGGAGGTAGTTGTCCACACTACCTCAAACAAAGTTATCAAATTGACACAAAATGGAAATCATGATAGTATTATTTATATAATAACTTCTGAAGAAAACATTATTCATAAATATAATATATATAACATAAAAATAGGTTTTACATCATAATTCTCATCTATGATAGGTTGTAAAGGGAAAAAAGAAACAACATCATTTTGTGAGGTGGTAATTCGCCATACACAAAAAAATGATATATTAGTTACCCAATAGATGGATGTCTATGTATTTTCATATCACAACCACAATATAAAAACATACGAGTATGTTTATGATAATTTTATTTTTATATATCCATGTAATATGATTATTTGAGTCGGTGGTGAATGAAAATAAACAAAATGATCCGGAGGGAGGATTATACCTCTTATTAGACAGACTCCTTTTGATTTCCAAATAGTTGATTAGTTGGATGTATTTATTAAATATTTTAGGATTCAATATTGATGAAATTTATTTATAAATTATATTTGGGCTGATAATTTTCTAGAAATATTGGATTGAGATGTGTGAGGAAGTTGGAGGGGTGGGTTCTTTTTTATAGGGGAGGAGGAGTTGAAATCATGTAATTTATTGAAAAGTTAATTCCACCAATGTGATTAATATGAAATATGTCTCCAATAATTGTTCAAATTATATTAAAGGGAGTTTAGAGTATATATATGGAAATCTAAAGCTATCTGATCAATTTTTAGGTCTTATTTGACCTTTTGATTACGATTTAGTCTCTATTTTAGAAAATTTCCCGTCTATCATTGTAATTAATTTTATTTAATTTCAATTAAGATTTCAGTCAAAAATATTTTTAACCATATTATAAATTAAATATTATGATGTTTCTAATTATTGATTCCATTTTTCTAAATTAAAATCATTGAAGTGTAAGAGACTAATTTACATTTATTCTCATAGATGAGATGACAAATCAGATATTTAAAGTAAAAATATTCAAAATTTTGGTTAGTTGTTATATCCAATTTGAAATATAAATTGATTCCAAGGACAAGAATTAGATATAATATTGTATATTTTCTATAATTATATTTTTAAACAAATTTTTAATATAATTTATCATTAAAAATAAATAATATGAAAATCCAATATTTATTAAAAATTTAGTACTTTTCACTATTCATCAATAAATAGAACTTCAAAGGAAAATAAAAAACCACACCCTCACCTCATTTATATGTTTCAATCTAAATAATTATGTTTATTTTGATATATATCATTTAATTATGTTCAATTATTTATATTTTATATTTTTTTGGCATTAAAATGTGTTTTAATAGCTTTTAAGAAAATATAGGGTTTTATGTGTCTTATTGGGTTTTTTCATATAGTATAACTATCAAATAAATAAGATAGATGTAAAAAAAATAATTTCATAAATAAAATATATTTCTTATTAATATAAATTACAAATAGTTTATAATTTTATAATGAGAATACAATTATATTATTGGAAAAAATGTAGATTTTATTAAAATGTTCTCTTTATATTTATTTTTTTAATATATAATTATTTGTTTATGAATGAATTGAACCATGTATTTACAAAATTTAGTTAATAATATTTATAATATACAAAATAAATTATATGTTATAAATTATTATATTAAATAATAATATTTTTAGTAATATATTATTTTTTGTATGACTCGTTTATTCCTATCACACATGCCATCAAGGAAAGTTTTTTTTACATGTAACATAAGCTAACATTCGTTTTCCACATAGAGAACCATACAAATTTTGTTATGTGTAGTGCATGATTAATATTGAGTTGTATATAATGAAAACAAGGTTTAGTAATTCAATATAAAAAAATTTTTATCAGAGTTATGCGAAATGTAAAATATCACAAAAATTATAATAATTTGAAAAACATTTCAAAATATTATGTGGTGATAAAAATTCCTTCATTTATAGGATAATTACCTCTATATAAATATATAGTCCCTTCGTGTTGATGATCATTCCATTAAATGGATCCATAGTACATAACCATATTCCAATCTAAACACATATTCAACAATGTAGACTCAATGTAATGGTTGACTAAGGTTTCTTCATATGGAATAATAAATAATTCTCTTAGATGATCCCTAATTTTACATAGTCTCTTGAATTAAATTTATAGTCGATTCATACATTTCAAAAATTTGAGATTCCCAAAAATTGTCATTTTAGACATCACGTGGAAAAAATTCTTAAAATAATGGTTGAACAATATTTAAAATTGTCGATATATTTATTTTAATCTTAAAAATAAATAGATAATAAAAATTCAATTATATTTATTGATTTTAGTCATCAAAAATTGTTATCAGCACAAATACCAATTTATTATTCTATTGGATCCTTTAAGGAAGAACATTATGTATGATCACATGAAACTTTTCTTCATAGATGATATGTATCTCATATAGAACAAGTATTTTACTTCTAAAAGAAAAACATTCATAAAATCTATTAATAATGATTTTTAAAAATAACAACTTAAATATCAAAGAATATTCATTTTCATATGTAATAATATTTTATAGTTTGTTTAATATCATAAAATCGATTGAAATTTACATTGTATTGAATAATATAAAAAAATTATTAGTACTAAAATAATAAATAATTTATAAGAAGAAAATTATATTTATATGAAATAACTGAATAGAACAGTTAGGAATAATTGAATACGTTAAATTTTGGAGATGGTAGACAATATATGACACAAATGTCATGGAAGATTTTCAATGGGATGGGGATAGGTAGATAACTTCCATACCAGTAACATAATAACATTTATGAATAATATAAGTAAAAAATTATTTATATTTAAATGGAGAAAATAAATATGGAATAGAAATGTATAGAATAGATTAGTATAATGAGTGATTATAACTCATAGCGAAAATTTAAAACTTCTCTCAGAAAAAATCATCCAAATGGAGGGTTATGTGATTTTTGACGGATCAAGAGTCTTTGAATAATGATATTAGGATCATAGGGAAAAAAAGTATAAATATTAATTTTAATTTACATTTTTCTAGTGGTGGTAGTGTGGTGGTGGATGTCCCCATTTATATGTTTAGGGAGTGATGTTTTTTAATAATAAAATTTTAAAATTCACTATAAAAGGATTCTGAGAAAAAAATATGAAAACAATGGATATATCATAATTCATGGTTTATGATATCCCATCAATGAAATTTTTATTAATAGTGATTATGGATTTTTATCCTTCTTCTTTTAAGTTTTTACATTTAATATATAACTTAATATTTCCATGGGAAATCTTTTTTTTAAATCAGTTATTTAATTTATTTAATTTTTTTAAAATAAATTGTAATAACCTATGGGTCAAATGTCTACTATATGTTGATTCATATATAGATTAAATTATATTTTTGAGTATTTTTCAATTATTATGTCTTAATAGGGTTTACAGGAGTTCTCAGTGCAACACAGGCTAAACCACTCCATGGTCCAAGCCATGTTGATCTTGGGAACCGCCTATGTGAAATAGATATGTATAAAATGTTCGTTGTTGGGAATGGACTTTGATGTGATATTCAAGGGTGTCACTAACCCCTCCTCAAAAATTGAACTCCTCCTAGGCCAGTAGTGTTAAAATACAGATAATGACCTCTTAGTCCCACCTCTAGTATGCCCTAGGTTGGGGACTAGCATCGATGGTATAACGAACACCAAGATGGGAGGCATTACCCTCGAAGGGAAAACATGCACCTGTGATTATGACCCCAACATGAACCTCATGAAAATCATCTACACAACCACCAAAAAAATGATTCCAGGTAGTTCCTAGGATCCACCATAGCCCACATAACCATTGTGCATACTAGCACAAGTATCTACCAAGATAAGAGAGTAGGAAAAGAGTGATTTCATCCATATATCCTCCCACCAAGATTCTAGAGAAAACACCTAATAGGCCTTATCATCCCTGATGAGTGAGTCTCCATTATCAAGATGTTGGGGTAGCATTTAAAAACACAAAATGTACATGATATAAAATTTCTCACAACCACACTATGAGAATAACCTAGCCTTAGACTAAACTGTAGCTAACGTCTCTTGGACTCTCGGATAACATCGTTAAGACTACATATCCTATAAGAACACAAGAATTTAAATAACTATATTAAAAACAATTATCCATATATTTCAATTTCACATTAAATTAATTAATTCTTTAAATAATGAGTAACGATTATCATTATCCAAATTGCATCCCATTACCATTACAATAAAAAAGTCATGTCATCTAGGCATAACCAAACCGAGTCCACAGCTTCTCAAAAATTTTACCTTATAATTTCATCCAAGAAATTTCCAATATGTTGGGTTAAACATTCATTCATTAATTTATTTATTAATTACAAATTCCATGCCAATAATTCTAGTAATTCATTAAAATAATTCTATGCTACCAAACACAAGGGTCATAACATGGTGATGAGATAGACTACCCATTGATTCTTCACAACCTATAACATGAGTGTTGTCCCATCCATTATCATGATTATAAACATGGAAAGCATGTCACATACCCCACACAAAATTGCCTATTTAGGAAGGAGGGTATTCATGAGAATCTTCTTCCAGTTGTTGAGATAGTAAATCAGATAAATAAAAAAATATTTAACAAGCATCATATCATTCATATCAACGAGTAAACCCAACTTCATGTCTTACCATAATCCTTGTTGCCCTCCTTGACACCCACATGGAAAAAAATTATGTACCTCTCCACTCTCTGGGTTATTTACTACATCAACCACTCGACATACCTGCCCCCATATATAACAAAGTCTCCCTAGGCTCAACCATCATAGGATAACCACACATCACAAGCGGTAGAAAAGGAAAAACATAGAAACATGGATATTTTCCATAAATATCGAATTTATCCATCACACACAATGATAACTCACACCTCCAAATGATAAATAGATTCACATTTACAAGAAAGTGGTTAACTATGAAACCTATATGGTATTATCTTTTAACACGCAATATATTCGTTATTACATCCTGAATTAACTAATTCATTATAACAGGTTCCAACTGTGGGCAAGCTAAATAACAAGATATATAAATATATCACAAATAAATTAATTTTTTTGGTATTCCATTAATTAACAAGAATCAAAATCTTCCATGATGATCAATAAATTCAATTAATTGTGCTTACTAAATCAATTATATTATCATCATATTACAAACAAAAACAAACAGATTCATTAAACATGCCTCTTTATCTTTCCCAGTTAATTAGAAATTAACTATAGATTTATATTATTTAAAAATTTCCATCCTCTATGACATCGTAAACAAGAATATCATAGATATCACACTCTCTAGAAAATTATGTGGAATTAACATCGCTTGGAAATTTATACAAAATATTTAATGTGATTCAAATATTTATATTTTAAATTTCATTGTGATATAGTGGGAAAATAATTCAAATAATAAAACTACACCTATATATAATAGAGTGACAAAAATCCCCTACCTCAGAAGTTTTTTGATGATATTTTCTTGAGAATGGGCAATCAAAATGGTTCAGGATCACCTCTACCACAATGACTACATCTACCCAAGGATGCCACAAGACAACCACATCAACCAAAACACAAGAAAGATCCATTAAAAACATATAGATCACATTCCATCATATTTAATGGATAATATGATTAAACATATTTAGGAACCCATTTGAATAGAGGTAGAACATATTATATATAGAAGACTAATCGACACTTCCTGGTTTTACAAAACATGGAGTGAACATGCAGCTGAAAGAAGCTCAAAAGTAAAATAATGAATGGATTACACATAAGTTTCTTGACTAATATAAGAAGATTGGTTCAATCATATTGTAGATGGAAAAAATATGATAGATGACAATGTGAGGAATATATCTGTAAGGACCCAAACTTTCATAAATGGAAATCCATCTTGATCTAATTAAATGTCACTTTTTGTATAGCATTTATATAAAATGTAAACTTCATTGGTTTCATTTTAAGCATTTTCCCTGTTTCTAATATAGTCGTTAAACATTTATCACATGATTAATATAAATATAGTGATTTAACAATCAAATTTACTCAGAAAAAGGATGTGATGGCCTCATCCAGTAGAACTATTCTATGCGAATCCCATTTGTCAGAGCTCGGAAAATAGGTGGTGTCATTGGGCTTCGCTCTTGAACAAGCCCAAACCAAGCTTCATCATGTCAATCTTGAATAGAACCATCTACGGGAGAAGTGGAAATTGATAGAGATCACCACATGTGCAATGTTATCTGAGCCACCCCATGAGTCGGTCACCATCGTGCACCTTACCCTTAAGTCTTATGCGACTGTTTTTAGGGGTTATGTAACAAACCACTAGAACTATAGTCATGTACATTATTTTTTTATATAATAATGTATATACATTCATTTTATTAGTGTTACCTTGTAAATAGTTTTTAATTCACAAATATTGTTTTTAGTTAATGTTCAACTATGAAATATATTTTGAAGAATTAATGTATTTTTGAACTAAATAATATTTTAATAAATTATTATTCTAATTATTAAATTATTTTTTATTAAATATAAATGATCATATAATTTTATAAATGCAATTGTAATATTTATTAAGGTTTGAAAGCCATTTTTGTCAAAACCCATGAATTTTCAATAAATGTTTGTTTTTATTTTAAATGTAAAAATTAAAATATTTAGAAAAATATTTATATAAAATAAATAATATTTCTGGAATCAAGATGTTGAAATTATCCAATGATGAATTTTTCATAATTATGAGAGACAGTCAAATTTGTGGGTAAAAAATAAATACCTTTTAAATATATAATGTGTTTTATGACATTATAATGACCCAATAGCGATGTAATAAAATAATATATGCCTTATGTTCTGACAATATATGTTTTACCATTAATATAATGTGATTCTTGGTTTTTTTGGATTATTTTACCAAGCATTAATGGACCCTTCATGACTTATTAAACATCTTGTCTTTTTAAATTGTTTTCCTTGTGAGTGTGACTCACCTTCACATAATAAACCCCATTATATTAAAATAATCAGAATTTGGACTTATAAAATATTTTTTCTCAATTACCATTTCCAAATACCATGGGCAATAACCATTTTCTGGTTTGAGCTTTGGATTAGTTTATTGTGAGGGTCGCAAACCTAAATAATAAAAAATTTCTCACATTTCCTATATAATCAAACACAATCTCCCAATTTATCCTCACTCATTGATTTTGGATTTCTTCCAACATATTTCCTCCCCTATCTATATTTCTCCCAAGGTGCCCCATGCTCCCAAGAATCCTCTCTCAAGCCTTTGGAAGCACACCTCTATGTAAGGGTTTTTCTTCCTCTCTCATTTTTGTCCAATTTTTTTAATGTTGTTATGTCATTTTAATTTCAATTATAAATGTTGGAGTATGGTTTATCACCTCCCCAATACATCCCTATTTATGTTTTAGTGATGGGATACCCTTTTCCCTCTCATTAAATTCCTCTCATGTACACCCGTTACTATGCCAAAATTCTGAAAGGAATTTCTCTCTCTTTATTTACATTCAAGAAATTATTTGGTATCATGAATCTAATTTACATTACATTTGATAGGAAATGTATCTATATAACCCCCTTACTATCCATTTCATGTAAATATTATGAGACACCACTTTCTCTCTCATCAAACATTTTTATGAATTCTTACGTCATGCCGTTACACTGCCAAAATTACACCAATTTTCCAAGCCAATTCCATTGTGTAGTGAATAGAAAGACAATTTTTATATCACGGGTATTCACCATTATGCACATTTAATTATGGATTATAATGTTTTATGTATTAATTCAACATTACTTTATCATGGAATAAATGATGATGTTTTATAAATTCATTTTATATGATTCATGTGGAACACTTATGCATTAAATGAAATGTTTTATAGCAAATTAATGCATTAGATAAAGTATAGTATCATGATATGTCATGTGAAATGGGTGTTGACTCATTCTAATCAAAGTGCAATGAGGTTTTACTTGTTCTTCTTGTGAAATGAAGATTTAACTCATTCTCCATGTGCAATGAGCCTCGGTTCATGAAAATTCCATGTTAAGTGTTGTTTCCACATTTCCATGTTATTATTATCATGATTTATCATGACTTTTTGTTTATGCATCTCTTGTGAACTAAATATATATCTATTGTCTAACATTTATTGTATTCATCATGTTATTCCATGACTATTATCCTACTGGGCTTTATATCGCACCCTTTTTTATGCATATCCTCGGGTTACCCCATGCAATGCTAAGTATGAGGGAATGTAGTTGTTATGAAAACAATGTTTTCAACAAAGATGTTGTTTTCATGTTTTAAGTGGTTATGTAATGATCCTATTTCCCAAAGACACTAGTACTCTCAATATTCTATGTTTTATCAAGTAATTTTTATGTAATAAATTATGTTTAATGGTGTAAAAAAAGGGTTGTCATAGATGGTGTCAGAGGAAAGGTATACTAATTTTTGGGATTAGGATTAGAAAACCCTACTAAATCCATAGAGACATGACTCAGTATAATAAAAACATCCTTATGTTTTGATGAGTATTATGTAAGTGGTTTATCAATAAAATACATCCCTGTCTGGATACCAGTAGGTTGTGGCGGCTCTGGCATAGATGTATCATAAGGGTATTACCTGAAAACACCACTTTCAGCTAGACTCGAACGGGAACTAGTGCACCATAACGATACTTGATTCACACTTTTTTAAGACACTCCTGGGGGATATTCATCGATAAATTCACAAGATTAGTATGAACCATTATTAAGGGACTAAAATTCCATAAAAATATATGTTAGAATGTAGATCATGGATAACATAGACTAAAGCCAATAAATTCATATGTTAAGGAAATAATTTTTATTTATATATAATCAGTTTTTTCCATGTATTACCCATTAGGTGTTACCCCTAACATTCATTTTATTCTATCCAATGACCGGTAAATTGAGTACTCGAGCTAACAACTGGTGTGAAGATCAATGTGATGACTGTACTAATGAGATGCCAAATCCAATGGGAGCAGGAATTGCGAACTTTGTCACACTTATCTCTCAAATAAATCAAGCTTTGAATAGAAACATGGGTCAAGAGGAACGCTCAACCCCCCAAAGAAATTACAATTCACTATCGAGAGCTTCATGAGACAAAGGCCTCCTACTTTTAATGGATCATTCGATCCCTCAATCGGTGAAAAATAGATCAACTCCATTGAAAAGATCTTCTCCATCCTTCAATGTTATGTACAAGTGAAGGTTCTCCTGGTTGCTTATCGTGTGGAGGGTGAAGCTGTTCAATGGTGGATGTTGATAAAAAATATGATGCCTGAGGAGTAGATCGAGGCATTGGAATGGAAGTATTTCCAAAAGATGTTTTTTGATAAACACTTTCAACTCACCCTTCAACTTAAGATGGAAAGGGACTTCATTGAACTCAAGAATAAAGACGATGCAGTTGTTGGAGCGTATGAGGAAAACCACACAAGGATTGCATGGTATTCTTCCATCTTTGTCATTACCCCCAAATGCAAGGTTGACCGCTTTTTTTGTGGGCTGAAACCTAGCCTTTAGAAAGTGCTGGCGATTCGTGACGTCGACAACAATGAAGAAATTGTCTGTTGTGCCCTCATGTTCGCAATAGAGATCAGAGAATTTCAGTTGAATCATGGAGATATGAAGCATATGGTGGAATTAAATTTTGGTCATCTGATGGATAAATCAAACAGTGTTATGAAGATCCAGCACCCCACCTGCCAATGGTGTAGAAAAAAGCACCACGGAAAGTACCTGAAGGCGGTGAGGAAATGCTTTAGGTGTGGAAGAGAAGGGAACCTAGCTGTTTACTGTCGAGAAAAAAAAAGAACTATGTTTGCGACAGAGGAGAGGGACGATCCGTTCAAACCGCATCATGTTTTTTATTACTACAATTTCAATAAACTAGGGCATCATTCAAATCAGTGCCCTAATCCAGGGGTCTTTGGAGGAAACCAAAAACCTCCAACGCAGAAAGGGTGATCTTTTTCCATCACCACTGCCGAATTGAATGCCAACAACAAAGTGGGGACATGTACACTAGTTATTCATTGACGAATAGCGATCGTACTTTTTGATTCAAGTTATACTCATTCATTTATATCTTTAATGTTTAGTATAACATTCCAAGCACCACCACAAATCAAGGAAGTGAAGATGTTGATGAGTATGAAAAATGGGGTAATCATTGCATCCCATGAAAAGAACTCTTCCCCTGTCATAATCTGTGGATTGAACATTCCGGAGAACCTCGTCATACTCCCTTTGGTGAAATTTTATGCAATCCTTGTCATGGATAGGCTTTCCTTATATAGAGCCAACATAAATTTCCATGAGAGGTAAATAACTCTCCATGTGGAGAATCAACCCCCGATTCATTAAAAGTGCATGGAAGAAGATGAACCTTCTTTAGCTCCATCGTCTCATGAGTGGATATTAAATCCCTATGAGCCTGTGTATCTGGCTCAGATGATTGAGTCTAAGGAGTAAACCATCCTAGAAGACATGATTATTGTGAGGGAATTCACTGAAGTGTTTTTGGAGGAATTTCCGGGTCTTCCTCCTAGAATAGATGTTGAATTCTCAATTGATTTGTTACCTAGGGCATTGCCAATATGCAATACTCCATATAGAATAGATATTGTGCAGCTTGAGGAGATGAAGAAACAACTATAGGAGAATTAGGATAAAGGGTTTATATGACCAAGTGCTTCACTATGGGGTGCACCAGTCCTCTTTATCAAAAAGAAGGATGGGTCAATGTTCCTTTGCATTAATTATCGTGAGCTTAAAAAAATGATGATAAAGAATAAGTCTCCTCTCCCATGAATTGATGACTTATTCGATCAGCTACATGGTGCACAATACTTCTCCAGGTTAGATTTGTTGTCAGGATATTATCAACTAAGAGTAAAGAAGGAAGATATCCCCAAGACTGCTTTTCGTATAAGATACTAGCACTATGAATTCATAGTAATGCCTCTCGGACTCACTAATGCTCCAGAAATCATCTTGGACTTGATGAATAGAGTCTTTAGAGATTACCATGAAATTTCTTTGGTAGTCTTTATAGATGGTATTTCTATATACTCCAAATCCAAGGAGGATCATGAGGATCATCTAAGAACTGTACTATAGACCTTGCAGAAGGAGAAGCTCTATGAAAAGTACAACAAGTGTGAGTTCTGATTCCAAGAGGCCCCATACCTAGTCCATATCGTCACATGCAATGGGATATCTATGGATCCATTCAAAATAAATGCAATTGAGGGATGAATGAGTCCAACATTAGTTATGGATATCCGTAGCTTTTTGGGATTATCTGGTTATTATCGACGATTTGGGAGAAATTTCTCATGATTGTCCAACCCTCTTACCAAGATAACTCAAGAAGGAGTAAAGTTTTCATAGAGTGATGAATGTGGAGAAATCCTCAAGGAGTTGAAATGGAGGCTTATTATTATGCTTGTGCTCACTTTAACTACAAGTGGAGAACTCTTTGTGTTATTTAGTGATTCTTCGAATAAAGGCATGGGATGTGTGCTGATGAAAAATGATAAAGTCTTTGTCTATGTATCAAAGAAATTGAATTTTCATGAATAGAACTATCTAACACATAGCCTCGAGTTGGCTTTAGTGATCTTCACATTGAAGATTTGGAGGCATTATCTCATTGGGTAGAAGTGTGAAATATATACCGACCAAAAAAGCATCCAACATATATTCTCACACAAAGAGATGAACATGCGCCAAAGAAGATGGTTATAGCAGATCAAAGACTATGACTGCTCAATCCATTACCACCCTGGGAAAGCAAACAAGGTGGAGGATTACCCAAGTAGAAAGGACCCAAAAATTCTATAATTTATGAGAATTGAAAAGGATCCAATATTTTTATATTTGATAAAGATGGATATGGGAATCATAAATACTGTAAAATCATCAATCCTTTCTCAAAAAATTTCTCAGCCATCACTATTTCAAAGGTTAAATTATGCTCAAAAGAATGTTGTGGGAACTCAAGAAAAAGTGGAAGCTATCGAAAAAGGGAAATATTTGGAGTTTAATGACAATGAATAAGGAATTGTGAGATTTGGGAAAGGACTATGTGTTCCATCATGTCCGGAGATGAAGAAGGAACATTTGGATGACACACATAGATCAAATTTCTCAATTCACCCAGGAAACACAATGATGTATCGAGATCTCCAAGAGCATTATTGGTGGGATAATTTGAATAAGGAGATTGCTGAATATACATCAATGTGACTCATGTGTCAGCAAGTGAAGGCATATAGGCATAAGTCTAAATGGATGATACAACCATTGCCCATAACATAATGGAAATTTGAGAAAATTACCATGGACTTTGTCACTAGACATTCGAATACATCCAAAGGAAACAATGAAATATGGGTTGTTCTGGATCATCGTACAAAGGCTACACAATTCATTTCTATTCGAGAAGATTTATCATTGGATCAACTAGAACAGATATATATCAGAGAAGTGTTAAGGCTCCATGGAGTACCACTGAGTATTGTGTCAGATTGATAGACAAGATTCCCCTCCATGTTTTGAAAGAGTATTCAACATCATATGAATACTGAACTGAACTTCATCACGACCTATCATCCTCAAACTGATGGTCAATCTGAGCGGACTATCCAAACACTTGAGGACATGTTGAGAGCGTGCTCAATATACTTTAAAGGATGATAGGATCAATATCTTTTTCTAGTTGAGTTCTCTTATAATAATATTTTCTACTCGAGCATCCCAATGGGACCGTATGATGCCATTTTTGGGAAAAGGTGAAATACATTGGCATGTTGGGATGAGGTCAGTGAGAATAAGCTGATTGGACCAGAAATGGTTAAAGAAATAGTAGAGAAGGTGAAAACCATTCAACGACATATCAAGGCAGCCCAGAGTCGACAGAAGAGTTATGTAGATAACCATCGATGAGACCTTGAGATTAATGTTGGAGACATGGTATTTCTAAGCATATCTCTATGGAATAAGGTCATGAGGTTTGGAAATAAAGGGAAGCTAAGTCCAAGGTACATTGGTCCCTTCGAGATTCTCGATCGTCTCGGGGCTATGGCCTATCAACTATATCATTCACCTTCCATGGACAATGTACATGATTCCTTTCATATATAACTCTTAACGAAGCACATATCGGACCCTTCACATGTACTCTCATCAGAGGTGGTATAATAATAGAATGATCTTTCTTATTAAGAGAAACTAATGAAAATATTATACTGTAGAGAAAAAGTTATAAGAAATAAGACAATGTCCCTCATCAAGTTGTTCTGTCGAAACCTATAGTTTGAAGAAGCGACATATGAATACGAGCAAATGATGAAGCAAAGTTACCCAAATCTGTTTTGGTGTGGGAAAAGGGAATTTCAATTGTAAAATATCTTAAGGGGGAAGATTTTAATGACCCCAAATTTCATTAATGGAAATCCCACATGATGTTATTAAATTTCTCTTTATGTAAAATGCTTATATCAAATGTCAACTTTTATGTTTTGACATTAATAATTGTGACTGTTGCTAATATAGTTGTTGAAATGTGATCACATGATTAGTATTAATATAGGGATTTGACAATCTAATTTATAAAGACAAAGGAAGTTATGGCCTCATCCAGTATATGTTTTCCATATGAATCCAATTTGTCAGAGCTCGGAAAAGAGGTCGCATCATTGGGAATCACTATGACCAAGTCTAATCCATGCTTCATTATATCATGCTCGAATAGAACCGTCTACAATAGAAGTGGAAGTTGATAGAGATAACCACGAGTGCAATGTTATCCGAGCCACCCTCAAGAGCATGTAACCATCGCGCACCTTACCCTTAGGTCTTATGAAGCTGTTTTGAGGTGTTATGTAACAAATCCCTAGTACTATGGTTAAGTACATTATTTTTGTATATAATAATTTATTTACTTTAATTTTATTATTGTTTCCTGGTAATTAGTTTTTAAAGAAAAAATTGTATTTTTAGTTAATGTTCAACTAAGTAATCTATTTTGATGAATTAATGTATTTTTTAATTAAATAATATTTTTAAAAAATATTATTATTATTATTAAATTGTCTTTTCTGAAACATAAATGATCGTATAATATTATGAATGCAATTGTAATTTTTATTATGGTTTGAAAGTAATTTTTTCCAAAACCCTTGAATTTTCAATAAATGTCGGTTTTCATTATGAATGTGAATATTAACATATTTAGAAAATTATTTAGAAAAAATGAAATTATTTCTCGACTCAGGACGTTGAAATTACCCAATGGGGAATTTTTCATAAGTTTCTTGGACAGTCAAATTTTTGGGTAAAATTTAAATGCCTATTAAATATATAATGTGTTTTTTGACATCATAATGACCCAATACTGATGTAATAAATTAATATAAGCCTTATGTTTGGCCAATATATATTTTACCATTAAAATAATCTGTTTTTTGGGTTTGTTTGACTTATTTTACAAAGCATTAATGGACCCTTCAAGAGTTTTTAAACATCTTGTCTTTTTAAAGTGTCTTCCTTGAGAGTGTGACTCATCTCCAAAAATGCAACCCCATTATTTAAAATTTTTTGGACCTGATTCTTATACAATAGTGTATTCCACTTCATTTTCCCAAAAACCATGGGCAAAAACCATGGTCTGGTTTGTGGTTTGGATTAGTTTAATGTGAAGGTTCCAAACCTAAATAATAAAGAATTCACTCATGTTTCCTATATAAACCCACCCAAGATACCACTTCTTCCTCACTCAAATCCTTTGGAGTTTGTACATCCTCTACCCTTCTCTCTCTTGAATCATACCAAGGTTCCCCAAGCTCCCAGTAATACTCTCTCAAGACTCTCTCAAGTATTTGGAAGCACACATCCATATTAGGGGTATTCATCCTTTCTTGTTTTTGTCTAATTTTCTTAATGTTGTAATGCCATTTTAATTTCAATTATAATTATTGGGGTATGGTTTATCACCTCCCCTATACTTTCCTCTTCATTTTTTAATGATGTGATACCCCTTTTTCTCTCATTAAATTCCACCCATGTACACCCGTTACTATACGGAAATTCGAAAAGGAATTTCTCTCTTCTCAATTACATTAAAGAAATTATTTTGTATCATGAATTTAATTTCCATTAAATTTGGTGGGATATGTATCTATATGGCCCCCTTACTATCCATGTCATTTAAATATGATGAGACACCATTTTCTCTCTCATCAACCATTTTTATGAACTTTTACGTCACGCTGTTACGCTGCCGAAATTGCACAGATTTTCCAAGCCAATACCATTTTGTAGTGAATACCATGCCCATTTCAATATAAAGGGTATTCACCTTTATGAACATTTATGTATTGATTATATATTATCATGTATGAATTCCACATTCCTTTATCATGTAATAAATGATGATGTTTTAAGAATTCATTTTATAGGATCCATGTGCACACTTATGTCTGAAATGAAATATTTAAGAAAGGAGGACCCTAATAGTTCTCCAATGCATTGGGTAAAGTATAGTATCATGATAAATCATGTGAAATAGGTCTTGATTTATTGTAATTCAATTGAAATGAGGTTTTACTCATGCCTCATGTGTAATGAGGATTTACTCATGCTCCATGTGAAATGTGCCTTGGCTCATGCTAATTCCATGATAAGTGTTGTTGCCACATTTCCATGTTATTATTATCATGCTTTATCAAGCCTTTATGTATATGCTTCTCTTGTGTACTATAGATATTACTATTGTCTAACATGTATTGTATTCCTCATGTTATTCTATGATTATTCCCTATACTGGCCTTTATAGCTCACCCTTTTTTAGGCATGTCCTCAGGTTACCTAATGTAATGCTAAGTACGAGGGAATGTAGTGGTCATGGAAACAATGTTTTCAATATAGATGTTTTTTCCATGTTTTAAGTTGTTATGTCATTATCGTAAGCCCCACAGACACTAGACCTCTCGATATTCGATGTTGTATCAAGTGATGTTTATGTATCAAATTATGTATAATGGTGTAATAAAAAAGTAGGGTTGTCATAATATCTCACCGTTTTGAAAATCTAAATAGAATTCTCATTCAGATATGGTTTATATTCTCCCTTAATGGTGAATCTAGTCAGGATTATGTGTTTTTACTAGCTAATGGCACTGAGACCCTTTGGAAGATATAAATATGAGTTATGGTCTTTGAAACAAACTTAAATCTCTTAAATAAGAATTGAATGTGTTTTACGTCATAGATAACATCATGTGGTAAAATAGTTGGAAGGTGGAAATAATGTACACATACTGATATATGACCTATCGATATATAACCTACCGATAAATGACCTGCAGATTGATGACCTATATTTAGATAACGAATGATAAATGACCTGACTATTAATAACTTACCAATTAATGACATACCAATAAATGACCAACCGCCCTTGAAACAGTGTTCATACATTCGATAGATGACCTACTATCCATGAAACACTATTAAACCTATTGATACATGACCTACAAATAGATAACCTAGTGATATATTAGCTAATAATTTATTACCTTTCAATAGAGGACCTATTGTCCAGGAAACACTATTTTCAGAACTGGAAATTTGAAAAAATGTTATAAATAAGATGCCACGACCTCCAAGAACAAAACAAACACTAGATTTCACAAAGGAAAGTAATTGAGAGGATCTGACCATTACATCAATTACCTCTGAAAAACTTAACATCCTTGAGAATCCAAAACCAACAAAGAGGGAAAATGAAAATGGTTTTGTCCGAGCATCTACCTCACGAGATACCTTTAAAGGATCTCCCCACCAGATGATTCCATCCGCTCCATCAATAGAAAAACGTGAAACCACACAGAAATAACAACTAGTTCATAAACAACTATTCTATTAGAGATACCTCTAAAAATAGATCATTCCACAACAATAAGGTTCTGAAATCCATCTCATAAAGATGATATTTGTATAGAAAAAAATGTTGTTATAAGAAAAGAGATAAACATAAAATAGCTTGTGGTATTAAGAATGTGTCCACCATTCATGTTCCGGTGTTCCTTCCTTTGTGCCACCATACTTCCACAAGGCAAAATTCCATGGGATAACATGTTAGCACAATAACTTCTTCTTGAGGTCTTATATCTTTATAGGCTGATCCTTGAAGGTCACATCATCATCATCATCAATCTCTCCCCAATAGACGATGTTAGAGAATTCATGAATATTATGGCGGAGGTACGACGCATGAAAATAATCATGTCTCTTTCTCATTTTTGGGGGAATTGATACATGATATGACACAAATCCAACATGATCTATCACTTTGTAAGGTCCAACAAATAGAGGATAAATATTACTCTCACAATAAAACTGTCACTTCCCATGATGAAGAGTCACCATTAAAAACATGTGATCCCCAATATAAAACTCTAGAGGTCTCCTCCTATGATCGACATACAATTTTGGATGATCTAGAATTGCCTTCTTCCTATCACGAATCACTTGAAAAAAATTTGTCGTATTTTGTACCAATTATAACCCGAGAATTTATAACTCTCTAAACCCATTCCTTCACAATGGAGAATATAAATTCTCACCACAAAATGCTTAAAATGGCATCATACCAATGTTAGTGTGAAAACTATTTTTTATAACAACTTTCCCAAGGGTATGTTCCATATCCATGAACCTCCAGAATCTAAGACACAAGAGAGAAACATGTCTTAATGATTCTGGATAGTCTTCTTTGTTTGACAATCCGACTGTGGATAAAAATCATTATTAAGGCATAGATAAGATCAAAAAGCATGTTAGATAACTCTCCAAACCCAGAAGGTAATAAGAAGATCCTGATTAAAATTATTCATCCATGGGAATCTATGGAGTCTCACAACCTCCTCTAGACATTTCCTAAACAATAATTCTAGTATGATCGAATTCTTTATTTCTATGAAGTAGTTTTATTTTTTCAAATGATCCACTACAACCAACATAGAATATTGTACAACCTGGGCTTGAGGTAAACTGGTAAAAAATTCCATCGATATGTCCTCCCACTTATACTAAGAAATATCTCATGGAGGGAAAAAATAAATGGGAACACGGTGCTTAGCCTTCACCTCCAGGAACACCAACCATTATGACCCAAACTCCAAAACTCCATGCTTCAACCTACACCATAAAAAATGACCTCTCAAAGCGCATTAAATCTTTGATAATAATGTATTTACAACTAATGGGGAATTATGGAACATTAATAAAACCATCACATTCATCTCTAGAGGAATGAGAATCCATCCTTGAAATAATACTCAGTCTTATTCATCCATAGAAAAAACCCTCAAGGGTATCCTAACAAATAAATTTGTCTCTCTATATCTCCATATCAAGATTCACCAACTGGGACTCTTCTAATTGATGCATCAGAGATAACATCACTATTATCTAAAAAAGATAAACACATCCCCAAAATTATCCCATATATATATTTAATTACAACAGTTCAACTATTACTCTCCAAGAATAACCATATTAATGTAATGCATCACTGCATGGATTCCTATTTAGTGTATTGGCTATGAAATTTCCCTTTCCAGGTGGATAAGAAATTTCAATTTCATAATCATGTAATAAATTTGTCCACTAATGATGTATCATGTTCATATCACTCTAGGATAAAATGTACCTCAGACATTTATGATAGGTGGAAACTAAAAATTTATCATCGATGAAGTAATATATCTACAACATCAGGGTAACCACCACTGCCACCAACTCAATAACATGGGTTCTATAGTAATGTTCAAGGTGCACAACTACCGATACTGATAAAAAATTAATGATATCTACTGGATGAGAAGACATCGTAACTGAAAACGTGAATCATCAAAGAAAGCCTCAAACTAAACACCTTCTACTATTATAAAATTAACCATAGCACTAATTAACATCTCATTCATATATTCAAAATAATCCTACCAATAGACTCCCCACAAAAATTTATCATCCTTTCTGGTCAACACTATTAGATTAGTCACAACTAGAGATAAATTGTCTTCGAACATCCAATAATAGACTGCATGACCAAGGAAACATCTCAACTCATCTACATTCTTAGGGGTTCCCAAGACACAACTACTTCTATATTTGATGGATCCATAGCTACTCTCTGCTTGGATACAACATGCCTCCTGAGAGAGACTTCTTGAGCTGAAAACTCAAACTCTAAAAACATCTCAAACATATTATCATGGAAAATAACTCCCAAAAAGGCACATATAATCTCATCATGTTCCTCCTAATATGTGAAGTATAGAAAGATTTCATCGATGAAAACCATGATGAACATATCCAAAAACTCATGGAAAATAATATTCAGCAACCCCATGAACACAATTGGAGAATTCGTCACGATGAACTCACAATGCCCAGGAAGAAAATGGATAGAATCTTTCCAAATATTCTCATCCTTCACTTGCATCAGATTATATCTGGATTTCAAATAAATATTTGAGAACCGACGTGTAACTATATGTTGAATAAATAAATCATAACTCTAAGGAATATTATAGATATTTTATAAGGTCACTTGGTTTGAGTGATGATAGTCGACACTCAACAACACTCTACCATCAGCCTACTTCAGGAAAAAAACTGGTGCAACAAATGGTGACATGCTCATCCGAAATATATCACACTAAAACATAACATCATGATATATAAAAATCTTCAAAAACTCTGAATGCACCATAAAATATTGAAAAATTGAAATAATAGACATGTCTGGGTATACATAGATCCTAAAATCGATCTCACATTGAGTGGTTAATGCTACAACCTATTCTAAAAAGGCATTCGGGGTACACTTCTACAATCTTATTAAAATCCATCTATTGAACCTATGAAAAACTCAACATCCCCTCAAACATAAAGAATTAAAATAATGGAACATTCCTCTCAGACATATATGGGTCTCTCTTTCTAATAAAACACTTCCATCTCACCATCAACATCATAGAACACTACCTACCTCTTGAAACAATCCAAGATGACAAGAACCAAATACAGAAAATCCATATCGATGTAAAATCATATGGTTGTATTCATAAAAATAGTAAATATCCTGAAATGTGGTGATTAACCAACTCATTATAACAATCTATACATTCATTAGGAAAGGTATCTTGACCTTCAACTGGGATAGTAAATGCAAAAGGCACTAGAAGCCTCTCTACCTCATCAACCACATCATTGAAAAGGTAAAGTGATATGAAAGAGTTCGTCACTACAAAATCAAAAAATGCATGCACCAATATATATGAAGAGAAAATTTTACCTCGAAGGACAAGTAGCTCACTAAGAACTGGAAATGCTGACACATAAAGCTAATTGTGGCCTACTTCATGGCCTCCTTGACCCTGATGGTTTATACCACTAGGGACATGCTCTAATATCTAAGGGTGAGGAGCATCCCAAGAGTTTCTTATGCATGTCCCATCTACATTATGTTGATCCACAACTAGTGAAACTTGATGTTGACGCCTTGTATAGAAAAGTCTCAATGGATGAACCTAAGTTGGAAAATTTGATTCTTGTTAAAATCTATAAAAATATTTACACTCTCACTACCATTGACATGGAAATCCAGAATAGAAAAGTTCATGATCCCTAGGAATAGTTCTATGAGATGATACCCTAGAGAAACAAGATACTTAGGGATAGGACCTACCCCTTGCCAGAGGGAAACTCTTCTACCATAAAAACTGGTAATCCTAAACCATAGCACTTCATTATGGGGAATACTGATGAATCTCCACTAATAAGGATCTAGTTTTTGATAATGTTCTCTCAATGGTCTCTACCCTCTCTATCACCTCATGTTATGTATTCATCAGAAATCAGGTGACATGGAACTAGATCTATGGATGCAAAGTCCCCTAGAAATGCATCGCCCTACCCTCCTCATCCAGCAACCAGTATGAATTAAATTTTAGATGTTTCCTAAAATGGATATGAATATATTTCACAATAGAGATTCCCTATAAAAGGGTATGTTGCTCATGTAAACTGTCCTATTTCATCATCAATGAACGATACATGGTTTTAAACTACTCTCGGAACATCTCCCAAGAGATTGGTGATTCCTCGAGATTCAATAGGAATAATAATCACCATAGCCTCACTGCCCCATGTTGCATCGTCACTACCAATGACAAACAATGATCCATATATGAAATGATCAAAACAATGTCTATCTCAACATATTACAACCATTATTTGATCGATTATTCTAAAACATATACCTTGTATGTCTGTAGAATTTTATACTGAATTTCTCATAATTTCCTTCTCTATGTGTAGCCATTGTCAACCTCTTGTATATGGAGATCTAATGGGGAATCCTATTGAACATATTCTACTCTAATCTAAAGAGGATGTTGACCATGATCCATACCTATAAAATAAAAAAAATTATAACTCTTATTACTATATTATGAATGAATTAAATATTAATTAATTTTTTCCTATTATTGATTTTAGGTTGTCCTATCATATGGTCTATCCATTTCAAACATAGGTGCAATGAAGAATGATGCATGATCCATTCCTAGGTCTCTACACTTCATCCAGTATCACCTTATTTGGTAGCTACTATAAACTAAAGGGTATGTGTATAAGATAACAGGGGCCAAAATACATGTCTCTTATCATGTCCCATGTGATTAAATTGCTTGTAAAATGTATCTGACACTGTTTCCCGACTAACCCATTAAACCTCACAAATTCTTAGCTCCAAAATCCATCCAATCTCTCTCACTAGACCTCTTTGACCACTCTTTCCTGACATCCTATCCACAAAGTGTACCCATTTTGGTCCGGTAATGTGAGAAGAGAGATAATGAACCCTGAATCCCACCACTAGTAGGCCTTGGGTCAGTGACTAACACAGAGGCATAGAAAACACACAGATGGGAGGCATTACACTCTAAGAGAAAATAAGCAGAAGAGAGAGATATGATACACACCAACCAACTCCTTATTTGGATACAATATAAAAACAAACCCAGTGGAACATATGTAATGACAGGAAAAAACTACTTCAATTGAAGAACTACAATAACAAAAATAAAGTAAAAAACATCGACCACAAAGCCAAACCATCTCCTATAAAACCCCAAGATACTAGTAACCAGATGGATCTCCATCCTACTCAAAGTGACATGAAAAACTGTTTAAGTATTGTAGGGTATGTATAACTATATACTCAATAGTATCTTCAATGGAGGCACTCATGATAAATTAACGAAATCATGATACAAAACAATGAACATGTAGTGAAAATAACTAATCACCTATAATGGAATACAATGTTCCCACCCTTAGCATGGATACTCTCACTATGTATCACATAAATGATTATATAATATAATAAAAACATCCTAGTACCCTATAACCACTTCCACGCATTATTTCACTATTCGTTAATGCCTCACTTCCTGAGCATCTCTCTCTAAAAGAGATAGCCTAAAGACACTTTGGAACATAATCACAACATACACCCCTTGCAACTCATCAATACAACCACACTACCATTAGTATATACGATGTTACCAAGATCCACCACAACCTAAATAACCTATATCAAACATCTAGTATTATACATTAAGAAACTACATCTCTTACATAGAGTAATGATCCTTAACCCGACATAGCCTATATACGTTAAACATATGGAAACACGTCGGAAAATATATCCTGAATTTGTGGGGGTAAAATAACCACAAGACATTACATTACTCTACAATAATATATGGTGAAAACTAACTATTGTGCATACCCATAGAAGAAACTAGCAAGATAATAGAGGAAGGATAAAGAGAGAAGTCTTCCATCCACCCTCCTAGGATGATGTATGGAAAAAAATCCCATATAGATCAGAACCCTATTGGTTTTTGTCTCCCGAACTAATAGGGTAGGATAACATATAAAAACAAAAAAATTTCATTATATAATATAACTCACAACCACACTATAAGAATAACCAAGTTTTAAACTCAATTACAGCTAACATCTCTCAAACTCTCAAAATTTTTTATTTAGACTATATATCCAATCATCACACAACCATTTAATGTGATATACTATGTAACATTGTCCCTTTATATCTGTTTCACCTTACATTAATTAATTCAATAGTCATTAACTATCTATTATCATTTTCTACATTGCTTCTCATCATTATTCAAACTAGTTAATATGCCCTCGAGGTATAACAAAACCAATTCCATAGCTTCTGGGAATTATTGCCTCAACATTGCATTCCAGCAATCCCCAACCCCATGGGGTAAACATTCATCTATTCAATACTTTATTAATAACATATTCAGTTTCCATAATTCCAGTCATTATATAAAATAATTCTATGCTACAAAACATAAGGGGATAAGCAATGTGAGTAGATGGACTAACCATCATGTCTTTTCCAACTATAATAGTAGCATTGACACATCCATCACTGAGAGGCTAAATAATGAATGCATTTGAAATATCCCAAACCTCATCACCTATTTTAGAAGGATAGTAATAAATTCCATCTACCTAAATTAGTGGGGAATGTAGATAAGATAATCAAATAACAGAATCAATAAGAATTGCAATATTAATATGAACTGGTAAGGCTAGATTCTACACATTCCATCATATTTAGTGTCCTACCAGACACAGACATGCATAAAATGATGCATCTCTTCACTCTTGGAATCAACTGCTACCACATATACTGGGCCTCCCAAACCCTACATACCACAACAACCCTCTAGGATCATCCATCCTAGGCTCACATTAAATCACAAGAATCATGAAACAAACAACAAAAAAATTTGGATGTTGTACCTAAACAAGGACTTCACCCTTTACACACAATGAGCACTCACAAATCCCATTCATATGGGGCTAGGTCTTTACATGATATTTGGTAACATAGAACCCTATAAGGCATTATCTTTGAATATAGAATAGGTTCATTATTTAATCTGGAATTAACTGATTCACTATCACATGTTACAACTATGAAAAAACCAAACCTCCATCTATATTAATCTATGACCAATTAATTTAAAAAATTAAATTTACAAGACTTTAATCAAAATGAAAAAACATTCTTCTGGTTTAGAAATCAACTCAATTATGCCTACTTACAACATCAATTTAATTTTCATCAAATTATAACAACAATAATTGGATTAACTAAATATTCCTATTTATCGTTATCTAATTAATTGTTAATTACATTGAGCCTTATATTATTTCCAAATTTACATCAAGAATTAAATGCTAAAAAAGTAAAGAATTGATATCATTTTATCTCGAAAATCACAAGGGAATACAATCTCTAGGTAATTTTTACCACTTATTAAATCTAGTTTGAATATTTATTATGTCAATTTCATTGTGATACATTTGGATAAATCATTCTAAATGTATGACTACATGTAAATAGAATAGAAATCCCATGAATCCACTAAATCAAATGTTTTCCAAGATTATTTTCATGAGAATAGAACAACATAATTAATCATCATGAGCTCTCCTCTAACGACTGCATCCACCCAGGGACACACCGACACAACCACATCAACCGACACCCATGGAATATCCATTTGAAACATAGATATCACATTCCATCACATGGAGGGGATAACGAGCATAAAAAGATCAAGGATCCTTGAAGAATAGAGGAAGACCACACCTTATATCGATTACAGTTCGACAAATCTTGGTTACACCATATCATGGGGTGCACATAGAGAAGGAAAAACTCATTTGAGAAATATTCCAAATATTGATGTAAAATTGAATGACTCATATAGGATAAAAGGTACAATAATCTCGTAGTAAGGAAAAAAGTTGGTAGAAAAAAGATGAAGATATATTTTCTTTTTAACAGTGTAAATAGTGTTGTGATAGAGATATGGTTTAAATTTTCCATTAATGAAACACTTATTGGAGAAAAAGTGTTTTGAAAAAGAAAGGGAATGCAGACCATTATGAAAATTTAAATATGAGTTATGGGATTTAAATTAGACTTAAAACCATTTAAGAAGGCTTTCAATTAATTTTATAGGAAAATAAAATGTCAAAGGGGGAGAAACGATTGAAATATGGAAACAATGTAAACCTAATGATATGTAATAAATGAACACATATTGATACATTACTTATCAATTGATGACCTACTAATAGAAGAACCACAAATAGGTTACCTACACATTGATGAACTACAAAAAAATTTCTTACCGATAGATAACCTCTTGCCCTAGAAACACTATTCAACACACAAATAGGTGACCTACAGATATATGACCAACTTATTAATAACCTACTAATAGATAACCTACAGATAGATGACCTACTATCTGGGGAAAACTGTTCATAGAATTGGAAAATTTGTAAAGTGTAATAAATAAGCCGCCATGACATCCCAAATAATCTAAAACACCGTATTTTCATAGTGGAATTGACTGGAGTTGTATGGCCCATTACACGGTGGTTCTTTAATGGACCATGGATGGAGTGGCCACCACTACATCATGGTGAAGGGTTGGGTTGTTCAAAAATATGGACAATTATTAAGCTAACTTGTATTCGAACACTTTGATAGGTTTATGGGGATTATTTTATCAATTCCACCACATTTCTGTGAGAAACAAAATGAAATTGTAGTTGTCGTTTCCAAAATATAATTAGATAATTCCTCAGTGGGTCTTCATGGGACGTTACACTCATAAATTATTGTGTGTGAAATCATTTATAGTGGATTAGTAATTCATATTAAACATGATTTCAAATCTATTAGTTCATTCCTCCTACTCCTTTTACTACAGTTACTAGTACAAGTGATTCTGGGAAGGGTTTTGTTCATCAATAATTCACCATGTAATAGATAATAGTGATTAACAACATCATAGGCTTTTCTTTATTGATTTATTATTTTCATATCTTAATATAATAATTTAAAATTATTGGTTTTATAGACTCTATACTTTCTCATTAGAGATGTAGGTGTCTCTTTATAATGTTCCTTTTTCATTCACCACATTATTATTGTTAAGTATTAGATTAAAATTGTTAATAAAAAAGGTTGGTTTTTTATTTATGATGTATTTTTTATGTTAATGAATCTTTTGTGGATTAGAAAATTATTTTAATAGGTTTTTTATTTACAAAATATTAATGACCTTCATTTGTTTGATGAAATTCCTCAAAAAAGTGTTTGACTCAAAAATGTGGTTTTATACATTGTAGGGGTGATTATTTTGTTTTAAAAACGTGTTATAGTATGTTAAGAATGATTTACATCATTTTTTTAGAGAATATATCATTTTGGGAAGCTAGGGTGTGTCATGTTATAGACATATGAAAACCATATAGTGTGTGGATCTGTTATGGGATATGGTTTTCATACTGATAAACTATTGGAAGAATCAATATAATTCAGAAAAATTATATTTTTGGTATATTGTTCATTTCTTATAAGAATTATGAATGACCATAATCTATAGCACATTTTGTGTCTTTTAATTTTTTATTGGTTTTATTCATAATACGAATGTTTCATTATTTAATTTTTCAAATGTTCATCATATTAGTTTCTTTGGATGTTTTTTATTTTTTCCTCATAAATTGTCATCAATGAGAATTTCCATATTCATTTGGATTTTTTGTAGGATTAATTTAATTGGAAAAATTATGTTTTATGATAACTATTATCCAATTATTTTTTTAAAAGTGATTTTTTTAATGTTGAACTAATTGTTTCATGGTTATAAAAAATTTATATATTTATGGTGTAATCCTAATTCTTGTTTGAATCACACCATTCGTGTGACAATGGGTGTATCTAGAAATGGTAATGTATGATCTAGGTAAATGAAAGGGATTCAGGTATTCAGAATTTTTCACTTTGTTAATTTATCTGTTTTAGTGGTTGGAGATGATGTTGATGGATTTTCTCTTTGATACTTCATCATAGGTATGGTGTTGGTTTTGGTTTTTTAATTAAGATTAGTCTCATATGATGATTATTAATATAATATATTTTTTATCTTCTTCTTCTAAAATGTACTTTAGTTGTTTATATTATGCTCTTATACATGGGAAATGTTTGATATTTTTGGAGGCATCATACCCTTGGTTGTGTGTTTTTATACAAAAGTGGTTTCATTAGCACGTGGCACTACCAAATGATCTTATATCCTTTTTCAAGTTAGAAAAGGTGAATTATTAGGTTTAACCATATTAGTTCACTATAAATTGTATCCAATGAAACAATTGTTAGGATTTTTATAAGTAGAATTTATTTTGAACAATTATAACAAGGGTAGTTAGTGTGAATAGGTTCCTTTCAAGCTCACATTATTCCCTATTCATCAGTTACCATGGGGTTTTAGGGAATCATCACGAATATGTTGTCTTGACTATGGGTTTATTAATGGAATCAGTGTCATGTTTCTATATCGGTTAATACTTCAATAATAATCCTTTATTTATTAATGGAATCAATATAAACTCTTTATGGTCTTATTTCATATGAGATATATTTATTGTTCAGATAATATAGTATTATATCTTGTGTATAATAGATAATGCTTCATAATAGGATGTCTTCGAATATGAGGGTAGAACCAATATGACATTTCCTATAGGAAGAACCTCTAGTCGATCCAGTATTTATTAAAATGGTAGTACATACAATTAAATCCATGTCTGATGTGGATGTTTTAAATTGATAATGTATGCTAAGTCTTGTTATTGAGTTTACCAAAAGTACATCAATAAATAATTTATGATGATAAATGATTCCAAGATCCTGATTATTGCATATTAAAAAAATAATGTGTTATCCAAATTTTTATGATGTAATAATACTATATTATTGGATTAAACACACAAATATATATATATAAAGTTATTATATGGAAATTGTGTGGATTCATTGTTAAATGTAAACTACTTGAAGACCTAACATGGACATCGTTCAATAAATCCTTATATCTAATTTCATACCCTAATACTATACGTGTAAATAAGTATTTTTAGCATATAAATATTTACAATGAGACTATTCTATGATAAAATATGGTACACATTTCTATGAGTTATTTATTCTATATTAAATGTTTCTCATTCATCACTACATCTAGGATAGGTGGTTTGGAATGGGTCTAAAGCCCATTATTTGTATAAATATTATTCTCATGTTCTGACAAACTATTATACAGATAGTAAAAAAACTTGGCATTGTAAAGGTAGATATCTCTTTAAAAACATGTCTTCATGGTGAATTTATTATATTATGGTATATAGAGTGTGTTTTATTTGATTAGAAAAAGAATCATAGTAAGGTTTCTCAGTTTACATCAACACCTATTTAATGTGAATCTTTTAGGTTATAATAGTTGGTTGTTTAATAATCTGGGGGACCCATGCATTCTGAGCCTGATTTTATGGTATAACCCAAGATTATATTTCATTTCTAGAAATCCATTCATACAATTCACTTTTATAAAATAGTTTTCTTGGGATTTATGGTGAGAAATAATATTAACAATGTCTCTGTGGTTCAGAGATATATAGTGGAAGGTGGTGTACATAATTCTCATACAATGGGGGATACTCATGATAAGAATCATATAGATGGAGGGGCCGAGTCTATATGTACCCATATATAGGGGGTATTAAGTATAGGAATCTGAATTACATTTATATTCTATAACTGGGATGTTGTTTAGATATTCCTCTATAGTGATTGATTTTTTATATAGGTTCTATATCAAAATATTATATCTATTTCATTGGATTAAATATTTTTCTCCTAATCAAATATAAATTCAATTATGATAGATCTTTCAAATTCTTTGTGAATGTGGAATGAGAAATGTTTCAATATTCTTGAGTGTTTCATTATGATCGATGAGCACGTGTTCATGTTATATATGCTAGTTTTCCATCTTGATATCCTCATACTCATTATTGAAATAGATTGTATTGTATTCTATAAAACCTAGATCAATATTTATCATCATCATTTTTATAATATATGATAAAATGCATTTCATCTTTCCTTTTAGGATGAGTCAGATCCTAGATCTGTGAGAGAATATATTATTTTTCTTGTTTATAGAATTAACAAATACCTAATATTTAATATATATATTATGTGGTATTCTCCCTATCACATTGAATGAGTAACTTGAGAACCATTTTGCATATTTTTATAAACTACCACCACAGAGGTAGGTCATGTTTTTAGTTGACCTAGGCCGTAGGTTGTAAACTATGTCCTCGAAATCTTTTTATATGTCACATGATGAATTAAATGAGTTAAATATACATCTTGATGATCATGAGTTTGATGGATTTATTGTTCCAAGAATTATACCTTGGGACTCACTGGTAAACTTTTAAATCAATTAATATAGATTTCTACATTTTTTTTATTATTGATTCCTTAATCAGATGAATATTAGGAATTAATATACATTACATAAAATTGGAGATTTTCTAGATCCACTAAGGAAATCACAATGGTTTTATGAAATTTATCTGCAATTAATTTACCATCAATTAGGTGTCTAAGGGATAAATATTAAAATGATATATATTATCAGTACGTGTGGAAATTATTAGTATTCCATCATGCCATTTGGTATTAGAAACTCTCATGTGTTGTTTATGGAATTTATGAATATAATTATTCATCATATCATGGTGTCTTTCAGTGTAGTGTTTTGTATGATATTTTTATTGTCAACCAACTCAAATGAATAACATAGGGGCTATATAGTGATTATTCTCACAACCTTAAAATAACATATTATATATGATAAGATATATACTTTATTGTTTTAGATCAATGAAGTGAATTTTTTATGTTATGTCATATAAAAGGGATACATCTCATAGAGTTCTAAAAATATCTATGAAGGGAAATCTTTGGAGATACCCAAAGTTGTAGTTGATATTTAATGCTTCTTAGTAAATATTATTTATTAAAAATATTTTGTTTCATATTTTGGAATGATTTTATCTTTGATGAATTAGCTAAATCATAATGTTTTTTACTTAAAATGAAATTATAAGTCTAAAATATCATTTAAGGAACAAATGGTGAGATCAACATCAGATCTAGTTATTATTTTTATAAAATTAGTTGTGTTTATTGATATTTTGATGCCTCAGGTACATGTTTAAGATGGATTATTATATATAGGAAATAGTTTTTTGTTTGTGGATATAACGAGCTCCTCCCTCATGATAAGATTTATCATACCAATGATCTGGATAATGGTATGGTGATCTATTTCATCACGAATTGGCACATCTATCTCTTTTTAGAGATAGTTATTATATATTCATATTAAAAGGGAATAAAATATAGACTTAAGAAATGATACATTAACTGATGATAGTGATGATGGGTTCTGTATCATAATATTCTCTATTTATATATTTCATGTACACCTTGATATAAAAATGTTTCCTTTAAGATGATAACCATAATGTTACCAAATGAAGCCTTCGATAGTATTATATAACTGTGGTATTAGATATGTTAGATCACTGAAATGAGATTTGATGTGAAATTTGATGACATGATATTTTTTTATTTTATAATTAAATGATGAATCATCATTTGATTATAATATTCTTCTTGGACAAGTAATATAGATAATTTTTGAGCACCTTAGTAAAAAAAATTTGTGTTGGATGAAAAGCAAGAATCTAGTATTTCTCTCTTGATGATTCAATGTTATTCCACGGAAACATTGTCTTTATAAAATCACAAATTTGGGTATTAAGGGTTAGTGGATAAAAATTACTTTAGTCTACACTCCTAGAGACTTATAATGTCAATCTTAATTGGAGAATATTTTACTAGTGAACAAGGATGAGGTGATCAGTCATAGACTTCATTAATTTTTTTATAAATTATTATAATTTAAAGTAGTGTCACTAAATACATACATATTTATTATAGCCATTACACATTTATGTATCGATGTGGGATGTTATATCTATACTATTCATATTAAGTTTACCACAGACTCCTAATAAGTTGTTTTTAAATTAATTAATTTTTTATGGTACTATGATATAATTATATTCCGATCATATAAGGGTGATGCAGAGAGAATAATAGAAAAAGGTGCCTATATGTCTGAGAGACTATCTAGATCTAGCGAGTTCCTTATATTTTTATTTGCTGCCAAAGTGAAACTGTTTTAATGCATATTATAGATTTTTCTTCAATAGGTAATGGTATAGTAATGAAGAATAAGAACACTATATCATCATTATATGAATAATTAAATTGAGAGATATATTAAAATTCTAGATGATATTATTTAGGTATGTACCCTTGATTTTGATGGATCATAGGAAAAATTGTTTCACTTGTTTGAGTCATATTGTATTATAAATTGTAAAAATTATTTTAAATTGGCACCTTTTGATGAATTGAATAAGAATCCATATAGATTTACATTTATTTGGTTGGAGTTATGAGTATGGTATTTGGGTAGACCTATTCTTCTTTAATAAATGATATAAAATTTTCAATTGATCTAACAATGGTTTAAAAAATTCAATGTCTATATAAATCCACTATAGACAATCATAATTAGCCATTCTAATTTATGGTTAGTGAATGATATTTCTAAATGATTTACTTCATTGAGGACATTGTCACATTTGAATGTTTATTGCACTATCATATGGTTTTATTATCCCATTTAATATAATATAATTACATGGGAATATTGATTAGTGGTCAGACTCATCACCTCTCTTTACATTGAATCATGATTTTCTTCACGTTTTCCAAATTAATATGTATTAGGTACATCATTGTTATGTGATACATTTAATATATGTTCATCATGATTCCAAAACCTCAATAATCGATAAATTAGTTTAGATTATATATCATTCGAATAATGTGAATCAAGGGAAAATTTTTATTTTGTTCTATGTGATATAGTTTTTGGATGAGATATCCATGATACATGATAGTGGAAAGCACTGATAAGGAAACAATAGTCATAACATTTCCCCCAAAAAAATCATGATTTCTTTCAACAGATATTGTAACATCACAACCTTGTTGGTGACATAAATTATATCACATTTTCCAAAATTTTAGAGGCTTCAGACAAGCTGCATGGTCCCTGGAGTGATTGTGGGGAAACTATACTCTCATTGGTAGAGTATACATAGCGAAAAACAAATAGTGAAGAATAGAGGAAGCATTAATTCCAAAAAAATTAAATAGAGGGGGACTGAAAATAAATCCAATAGAAACCATAATAAATATATATATATATATATATAATTCCTGACATATGTATCTACATAAGAATACAAAAAACTCCCAAAACTGCAAAGCCATACAGAAACCAATGTACAAAAGAAGGAAGTAAAATCCAGTAGTATCCCAAGCCTCATCTTGGTCCAATTCTTTCTATCTCCAATATAAATCAAGTACCTTGTGGAAAATAGAACTTTCCATTGTCCATATCAGCACCCATATAATCATCTTGGGTCCAAAATAATTAACTAAATAGGGTCTGTGACAAATCTGAGAAGGCAACCACTAAATTTTATCTTCCTAACAATCAGTAAATATATATTGATTGTTATATTCATAAATGATGAAATAATCATAGAATTAATAAAAAGTAATGAATATTACATATTAAAATTAAAATCATTTACATTTATTATAAAATTCGTTAAATCATGAAATATTGGGATCTAGTATAAGATCTATATCACCCTTTATAATAGTAAAAAAACAGATGTCTCAAAAAACCATATAAATAAAAAAGAAATATTGAGATAAAACATCTTCCTTGACTTTAAATACTAATCACAATAATTAAGTTATTAAAAAATAACCCTCTTTGAAATATGTCATGACATAACCCCTTTGGATTAACATAGCACCAATTCAATAAATAATGACTTTCTGGGAAGCTCTAATGGTATAACCACTTTTGCCTTACATAGAACTAATCATTCACAAATGACCACCTGGGTAGCTCTCAACGTTCAATACCCATGGGTAGCTACAGAATTAATATATTATAAATGACCTCCTGGACAGCGCTCAGGGTCTAAACCCCCTGGACGATGACCCCCTGGTAGCTCTCTCAGTCAATACCAATTGGTAAACAAAAAAGTAAAAAATACATAAATTAACCAACCTTAGGAAGTTTCCACCCTTAAATTATTCTAGGTTAAACATTCACAATACATAACAAATGCATATCATATAATCAGTCACTCCATCCAAAAAAATCAAGGCCTGAAAAATAAGGGAAATCTAACAGGTATCCTAGACTAAATGGCTACAAATAGTCAAACAAAGGAAACTCACCAATAGTTTTTCCCACAAACAATGTATGAAACCTTATGAAAAATAATCAACAATTTGTTAATAAATCAAACCATAGAATGTTATAAACATGGTTAAATTCCAAATCATGGAATACACCAAATGCGGGAATTCACATCATTTAGCATATATAATTCAATGAAAAACAACAGAAGACCCAAACCTCATACCTTGATGCCTCACGATCAATATACATAAATTTCATCCCTTGAATCGGCCAAGATCAGTGTTGATCTACAAATCGGTGAAAACACCCATCCTTGAAAATTTCACGATAGAGGGGGAATAATGAATAAAGGATCTAGATGAATTGATATCTTAACAATCATATTCCTACATTCCTGTCATCATCTCTATTAGAGGTCACATATATAATTAGGTGTCCAATCCTTATTCATCATTCTCGAGCACTCTTGTACGAAAAATTGATGAAGAAGTCAGTTCAATAAATTAGATGTGACCCTGCTATGATATATCAAAAAAAATGAAAACTACTTGGTTTGTTAATTAAATTTACATGCCTTGTAGTATCATTAACCAAGACCAAAATTAAGCGGTCTACAAGGTCATTACACGACCATGTACCCAGTCGTTACACGGCCAGTACACGACAATATGCCTCAAATGGGTATACAACGTGTACTCAGTAGTACATAGTGTGTACATAGAAAAACCACATTTCTTCCATTTTTTTAAATAACAACATGAAATGAATATACATACGTGAAATCAAAATACAAGTTCTTACAAACTTCCCCCCTTAAAGTAATTCATCCCTTAATTTCCCTTCCAATAGTAGTGAAGAAGAATCTAAAAACAACTCTAGACACTATGATCGTACATTGAATTTCCTCTCCCATGTCTAATCACACACTCTCCCATGCTTCCTTAGCACCCATACTAGAGTAACAGACCGACCACAACGAACCTTCATCATGTGATCTACCATATGAATATGGTTCTCCACGAACGACTCAACCACCTAAAAATCAATATCCTCGAGTTGAAATACATGATACGGGTCTAAAATTTAATGTCATAGCTGATAAACAATAATGACTTTTTGCATTATCTAGTACCTAGGAGGTAACTACAACCGATAGGAAACCATCTAGACTCTCTCCAAAACCTCATAAATATTGATGTATCTAGGTGAATACATTACCTATATTCTAATCCTCTTGTATCCCAACCTTGGTGTTACATGAAAGAAAACATGATCTCTAACCTCAAACTCCAGAGTTTGTCTCTGTCGATCAATATAAGATTTCTTTGAAAACTATGTTGTTTCCATCATTTTATGAATCAAATCCACATGCTCTATTGTATTCAGGACATGATGAGGTCCAAACATAGATACCTCTCCTACCTCTTTCAAAAATAGGGGTGATCATCTCGACTTACTGTAAGAATTATCATATGGTGACATCTGAATAATTTCTCCAAAACCATTATTTTAGGAAAAATTTACTGGGGTTATGTTTCTATCCCAAGATCCCCATAACTCCAAGATGCATGCTCGAAGAATGGCCTCCAAAACCTGAATTGTGCACTCAAACTGGCCATATGTCTAGGTATGGCATGTTGTACTTAAAATTACCATTGTTTTCTAATGCCCTATGTAGTCCCTTCTAGTCACGATAATTAAAATGAGCATCCTTGTTATAAATTATTGAGTGTGGAACCCCCTAGAAATGTACAATCTCTCAAATGAATGACATTCCATGATAATAGGAAATGATGGTTTCCTTGATCGACACTAAATGAGAAACCATTGCGTGTGGTTCTATAACAACCCATACAACATAATTTCATCAAGGGCACCTTGGTAAACCCATAAAAAAAATATTATCACGACATTTTTCCACATTCACTCAGAAATGGAAAATTGTTGTAATATCACTATAGGTCAGTGATGCTTCCCCTTCTCATACTATCAGGTGGAACATCACAAAATAAAACTAGATACATCATGCTTCATGACTGGACACCAATACTGATGATGTAGATCTAGATACATCGTGGGGACACAAGGATTAACTGCTCGTTTTTGGGATGAAATACATGCAAAAGAACCTCACATATGTCTTCTAACACCCGCACACATCCATGAAGATTCCAAAACTCATCATCACTTATGGTCCACCCAGGAGTATGGTCCTCGTCTAACACACTCTCTCATAGGAATAAGCCTTTGGAATCTAGTAGCAACTTCATTCACACTCAATCTAGTAGAGTATAGGTAAGAGATATGGAAGAAAAAAACAACTTCCCTTGTCTTCCATGAACCTCCAAATGATGCTCAGAGAACATCCCCATATGATACCACTCATAACTGGCCTCCTTAAATTCATTTACCTAAGTTCTCCTACTCAACACATTAGCCATATAGTTCCCTTCCCCAGGCATATAGGTAATATCAACGTCAAAAGACTTAAGGTACACAACCCACAATCATTGTCTCATATTCAAAACACACCAAGTAAATATATATTTGAGGATTTAATGGTCAGAGTAAGCCAAAAAATTCTCCCCCAAATGATAATGTATCCAACAATGTAAGGATGAATAACTGCAGCCAACTCGATATCGTGAGTCATGTACTTTTTCTCATGTTCCCTCAACATCTGACACCGTACGAAATGACTCCTTACCCATCTATAAGCACTGTTCCTAGTATGATATCTAATCCATCAAAGAAAATGGTGTAAATATTTCATAGATTTGGAAAAATCCACATCACTTTTAGATTCATTTTCCCTTTCAGTTCTTAATAGGATGAATCATTGGAATATGCCCACATGTAATTTTCACCCTTCTTAGTAATCCCTGTCAGTGGAGTTTCAAAGTATGAAAAGTTATGTATAAAGAATGTGTAGTAACCAGATATAACTAGGAAACCACATACCTCAAAGCATTTATTCAGCTACTCCCAAAAAAACTACCACTCTCACTTTCTCTAGGTCTACTAACACACCTGTCTCTGAGATTACAGGACCCAAAAAGTGAATCTTGCCCATCAAAAATTGGAATTTTGAAAGAATAACATATAAATGATGATATATAAGTGTACTATATCTAATTACAAGATGAATTTTATGGTCGTGTTGAGTGTGAGAGTACACCAAGATATAATCCATGAAGACAATAAAAAACAAATACAAGTAATGATGGAACAGTAGGTTCATTATTTCCATGAAAAAAAGTCAGCGTATTTGTGAGGCCGAATGACATAACCAAATACTCGTATATACTATACCTTTATTATAAGGCTGTAAGAGGTATATCTAATGGTATAACATACAACTGGTGATATCTAGATCTCTAGTCAATCTTTGAGAACACCCAATCTTATCAAAGATGATTACAGATATCATCAATCCTCAGTAAGGGATATTAGTTCTTGAGTGTTAATTGGTTCTGTATCTAATAATCCATACATACTCTGAGAGTACCATCCAGATTCTTTTCAAAAGGGTCAAGAGAAACCTAAGGAGTTGCACTAGGTCAAATGAAACCATTTTCTTGAAACTCTTCTAACTGCTTATTGAACTCCTGTTACTCTCGTGAATCCATCCTATATGGATGAATGGACACCAATTCCACACCTGAAAAAAGATGGATAAGGAAATGTACCTATTTATCTAGAGGTAAACATGAAATTTTTTCAAAACAGACAATAATGAAATGATCCACCGTAAGAGGAAATTGCATCTGTTATGTCCCCTGGTCAGCGAGATATAAACTAGAAATCTGGTATGTTATTCCTCAAAAACCATGATTCTCTAGTCTAGTTTTACGGAATTGGACATATCATTCACCCATGTGTAGAAATGATACACCCTTTGGTGACATGAAACTAACCCTACAGTTATAGCAGTCAACAAATGCCTGAATGAAGACTAACAAGTCTACTCTAATAACCCCATCAAAGACTTCCATATCAACGAAGTAGAGGTCCCACATGAAGTCACACCCATGGGAATCAAGAGGGTCCTCTATTCACTGATATACACTAGCCTTCTTAATCCCCAATGGAGTTTATAGTATCATTACATCCTCATATGTAATAATATAGAGCCTATAGAACACCATAATAGAAACAGTTCTAAAAGTATGGGAATGCCCTATATCAAAATGTGCAGCAGCTAAAACGGAGGAAACTATAATCATACCTATAACAATAGAGGGTCTGAGATCCTTCTCCTGATGGGTCTACTCCATCGCAAACGTCTGACCTGTACTGTGGCCCTACGACCCTATCTGGGTGCTCTAAGAAAACCCCCTTACTCTCACTGAACACCGGTCGTCTGGATACCACGACCACAACAACCTCTTCATGAGGAAAACCCTGATGCACTCTAGTTCAATGATTGATTAGAAAATGGTGGTCATGATCCTGAACATGGGGTCGTAAAATATCCTTTATCCCACTCTTCTAGTGAGAATATCCTACCAAAACACTGAAGATTACCCATCTTTCCACAAGATTGGAAGATAAATGAGTCTTTCGAGAACTATGGTCTTGTATTGCTACACTTTCTACACTGGTAGAACACATCTTGGATACCTTAAGAATGAACTCATGAATTATCCCTATAGTGCTTCCTTTTATCTGTCGACAGAGAACAAGATCTGGATACTGAACTATCATGGTCTGTAGATCCAAACTTTTGATTATGCTTGGTAATCAACACCTGATTTACTATATCACTCACTGAAGTCAATATGAAAAAATCACCTTCAATAAGATGTTATAACTGAGACCATCCTTAAATCGCATATCATGTGTTAACTCATCACCTCAGAAAATATTTGTGAAGCTCTGAAGCTCTGTAATGTGAGAATAGTAATCATTAACTAAATGAGTGTTG